>CM046724.1:65330082-68204249 GCA_025584915.1 Monochamus saltuarius
TTGTGATAAGAACACTGAGAATTTTACACAAATTATTATTTATAATTAAAGTTTATTTGATAATAACTCGGAATGCCTATTTTTATAAATTTTCTACTTGATTTTGAGAGAATGAAATCACGAAATCTGGTATTTTTTGAAATGCATCACAAAAAATCTGGTTCAATTGGTACTTAATCAAACATTTTTTATTACTTTTTGGAAATTCTGACATATTTTTCATTTTCTCTATTTTAATTTAAAATAAATAAATTTTGAGTTGACAAAATCATAAAAGCTCCAAAAAAAAAAAATTGGTATACAGTATACAGTGTGTCCATGGATGGAGTTGACAAGAGGAGAAAGTCTTTTGTTTTTGACTTTATCGAAAAATGTCACTATAAAAAGTTCTGCTTTTAGAAAAAATGAGACTATCATAGAAACGTCATAGATCAGATATACAGGGTGCTCATAAATTAAAAAAACATGAAAATACTCGAGAGAGAAATATCATTATTTATTATTTTACACATTTTTATAAAACAAATTGTTTATAACCCGTTTGTTTATTACTTTTTGGAAATTCGGACATTTTCTGTAATTTAACTAAAAAAAATAATCGTGTACATTTTAGTTTATTTTTATTTTTTTGTAATTTTATTTTCATATTAATTTTATTTTAGTTCTAGATTATATCCTGCATGTCTGTTTTCTTATTCCCATTATATTGATGTTATTGTTTGTTATATTTACTGAATTGGGCTTGCCCGTAATAAATAAATGACCGTCTTTTGGCAGCTCTCCCGAAGAGACCAATGGGCATCAACGACGAGGAGAACGTGGACTCCACCCTAGGCCTGGGGGAGCTGGCTCAACTCACTGTCAACAATGACGCCGAGAACACGTACGACATCGCCAGCAGCAAGGAGGCCTTCAGGAAAACGTGGAATGCGCGGTACACCCTGCGCAGCCACTTTGACGGCGTTAGGGCGCTCGCGTTCCATCCTACCGAGCACGTCCTCATAACTGCCAGCGAGGATCACACGCTCAAGTTGTGGAACTTGCAGAAGACCGTGCCGGCTAAGAAAAGCGCGTCGCTCGATGTGGAGCCGTTGTATACTTTCAGGAGCCATACAGGTACGTTACAGATTGTCAGAAATATTTTTTTATTCGCAGGAATGTGTTTGTTTGGAGAGGTAATTCCAAGGATAGGGAAAAATAATAATTACAATTTAATTCTAATATTTATTTGCAGAGCTTCTGACTACACCGTTTACTTTCAGAAATATACAAAGTATTTTTACAGTGTTAGTAATGGAAAATTAAATCCTGTTATTAATGGTGAAAAGTTTTGAATTAAATATGTTTTATATGGTAACGTTGAAATTTACCAAAACACGAATTATTATAATTATAACATTGGTAGATTTCAAATAAAATTTGGTAGAAGGGGAATTAATTCAGCGATTTTTTTTTTAAATTTTTGTTGTGTTCAATCATTAGGAATGTACAGCGATAAGTTATCAGCCTGTATTGAAAATAATCATTTTTATATATATGGAGATTATTGACTAAAAATGAGATAAAATCAACATTTAAAATGAATTGAAAAAAATAATAATAGTGTATTAAAAGTTGCAAAATTTAGAAATACAGTAGACTCGCGATACCGTGAACACAAAATGCACCAGGGGCCTTCACGGAATCGAATTTGTTCACGTTAATGAAAGTATACAAAAAGTGAAAAAGAAGCAAGTAGTCTAGTCTGTAGCATTTTATATATTAAGCTCTACATCAGTTTTTGTAAAAAATGTAGTTATTTTACTTTGAACTTGTTTAGATGACAACTTTTTCAATATTGCTTTTTTGTAAACAGCTCTAAGACTAAGAATATCACTGATCTCCAATGAATTCTGCTCCACCCACTTTAATACAGTGTTGATTGCTTCAATTGCTTCTGTGTGTGATACCCGCCGCTGAATAGAACGTTTGTTTACAGATGTCAAAAGCATATTTTAATTATTCTAATATATAGGGTAATGTTTTTGAGGTCACTGAATTCAATTCTCATGCCAGATTGGCAAAATTGACAGTTGACAGCTGTCAATTGACTGTCAACGAGGAATATAAAAGTAAATATCCTCTTTTCACATTGAGAGTTTGGGCTTTTGAGGGAGCTGAATTCAATTCTAATCTCAGATTGGAAAAATTGACAGTTGACAGCTGTCAATTCAGTGTCAACAAAGAATAGAGAAGTAAATATTCTCTGTTGACATTGAAAGTTTGGGTTCTTGAGGTCGCTGAATTCAATTTTCATGCCAGATTGGAAAAATTGACAATTGACAGCTGTCAATTCACTGTCAAAGTAGAATAAAGAAAAAAATATTCTCTTTTGTTATTGAGAGTTTGTCAACTACCATTTTCTCCAATTCTAAAAAGAATTGAATTTAGCGAGTTGGCCAACATAACCTCTCAATGTAAAAAGAGACTATTTAGTCTTTTATCCTTCTTTGGCATTTAATTGACACCTGTCAACGGTCAATTTTGCCAATCTGGCATGAGAATTGAATTCAGCTCCCTCAAAAGCCCAAACTCTCAATGTGAAAAGAGAATATTTACTTTTCTATTCTTCGTTGACAGTATATTAACAGCTGTCAACGGTCAATTTGTCCATTCTGACTTGAGGGTTGAATCCAGTGACCTCAAAAACATTACCCGATATATTAGAATAATTAAAATATGCTTTTGACATCTGTAAATAGTATTGAAAATGAAGAGTTTTGCAACGGGTCAGGGGAGCTTTGGCAGCTCCGTAGCTACCAAAATGTTCATTTTGGCACTTTGTGCCCATGGAGACTTTTGTTCAGGATCACAAAGTCTACAACATATCAAAAATTCAGACAGTTTGACAGAAACCCAATTTCCATAAGATTATTGCGGGGTCCTTTAGAAAAAAAAATCTGAATTTTTTTGATTTTAAAAAATTTCGAAAATTATTGAATTTTCATAAATTCCTTAAATTTTCATAAATGTCGGAAATAATTGAGGCATTTCAATATATAAGTTTATAATAATAAGAGGTTAAAAAATTGTCAAGTTTAAACATTTTTGCAGAAAATTTCATTTTAAAAAAATTCTGAATTTTAAAAAGTTTCTGAAATTATTGAAATTTCCATAATTTTTAATTTCTAGATATTTTTATAACCGTTATAAATCTGGCTAACCAAACATTACAATTATTAGCCAATTTTGTAGTTTTAGTAACACAAATATTAAACACACATGAATTCCTTTAAATATTGTTATTGGTTTTCTAATCCCTTCAACTACTTTTACAAAAAAATCTCACATATATCTGTGTTGTTTTTATTTTATATTCTGATAAAATTGTCAGGATACAATTTTTTTTATAAATTAAACAAAATTCTATTCCTGAAAACTAGAATTTGTGAAATAATTATATCTTGTCAAATATTGACAGAAAATTTAAAAAATGGTCACTAAAATTTAGAAATATTTTTGTAAATTGTATAATGTTGAATATATCAGGAATTTTTTTAGTCAATATTTGGTGTTGCACAATAATTTATTTAAATAACCATTCTATTTCTACATTTTTTTTTACATAATGGTTAAATGTCTCATATTTTGATTAGAATATAAATAAAAAATTATTTTTTTATAATCGACAAATTCAAATTTGACTAAAATAAATTGTTTGCCTATTTAAAAATACAGTGTAGACTTGATATTCCGGATCCTCTATAATTCGGATTCTTCGGTAATCCGGACTCATTATTTCAAACACTGTGTATTCTGTAATCCGGATTTAATGTACAAATATACGTATTTATGAGTTTATATTGTGTTTTTTGAAGTTTAAGTGTTTATTTTATGAAATTAAGATGAATTTATATTCCGTTTTATACAAGCTGCGTGTTCCATAAATAAAAATAAGTCGTAAAATAGAACTTTATTACATATCAGTCGTGAGTTGCAGTAATCCGGATTTTTCGGTAATCCGAATCAGGCTGGTTTTAATTAGTCTGGATTATCAAGTCTGCACTGTAATTGTAAAATATCACTCTGTAATTTTTCTTTAATTTACACAGAAAATATATAAATATAAAGAAACAGTAAGTCTTCAAACTCAAATTCGACCAAGGAAAATTGAACTACATGTCCATTTTATGCACTAAAAAACTAAGATATTGGTAATATGTAATGTTTCGTTTAGGTCCAGTTCTCTGCCTGGCTATCTCAGGCACGGGTGAGCACTGCTACTCTGGCGGCTTGGACGGCGTCATAAACTGCTGGGCCGTGCCCAACTCCAATATCGACCCCTACGACCTCTACGACCCCGAAATCCTCAACTGTACCCTACATGGACACTCGGACGCCGTGTGGGGCCTGTCTGTCTTAAATTCCAAGCAACAGCTGCTGTCTTGTTCCGCTGACGGCACCGTCAAGCTGTGGTCGCCACATTCTAAGGTAAACCTTGCTTGAATAAAGTACAGAATTGTTTCAATATTTTTTTTTTTAATTTTAGCAACAGCTCTTATCGACTTTCACATCAGAGCCAAACGGGATACCCTCCAGCGTAGATTTTGTGAGGGATGACCCGAACCGCATCGTTGCGTCTTACTCCAGCGCGCATTGCGTCATTTTCGATGTAGAGACGGGCAAGCCAGTGGTAAATTTCGAGCCCTCAACCGTCGAGGGCATTAACACCAGGCAAATCAACAAGATAGTGTGCCACCCCACGCTGCCGTTGACCATCACCGCTCACGAGGACAGACACATCAGATTCTGGGACAATCACACAGGCAAAATGGTGCACTTGATGGTGGCGCACTTGGATGCCGTTACCAGTCTGGCTGTGGATCCCAACGGGTTGTATTTGCTGTCAGGTAAGTGGAAGTTTGTTTTTTGTTCTCCCGATGATGCCTGTTTTGTAATTGAAAGTTGTCAATTTATTTTTTATTAAATGGATCCTAGAATTGTATACTGTAACTTCTCCAAAATTTATTATTTAAAACATATCAAGAAATCATTGTCTGAAATTCTTCGTTATTCTCAATAGCAAGTACAGTAGAATTTTGTTAGCCTCAATAATTTCGAATCACAGTACATTAGGATTATTAACATTTTTAATTACACACGTTTAATAAATATAGTTTTTATTTGACACGTGACAGTATAATTATATAAAAGTTTCAATTCAGTTTTATTCAATATGCTACGAATGAGGTTACCGAATATGCCGTTTGGACTGTGTAATGCAACTATTAATGAATGAAAACGATTCCAGTGACCGAGATTTTCGATTGACACTATTCATATTAGCGAATTTGAATTGTATACTATTTTAAAAAAGTGTGAAATGGCCCAATTTGGAGCCCCATATACAGAGCCTTCAGAAATTATTACAAGCCACGTGACCTACGCGCAAATGCAACCAACATTGATCTGTTGGCGGCACTTTCTTGAAAATCCCTAAACATCAGTGAAGGGATTCCTGATATAAATAAATTTGTTTTTGAAATTGAGTACATAACCTAATAAATTGCTCGACTACTGAAATTTAATATTACATAGTTACTGAAAAGAACGTTTATTTGTTTTGTTTAAAATATTTTTAACTTTATTGGGAAGAGAAAACTGCCAATCTTCTCTTGTTAATGAATAAATTGACGTTTTTAAGAAAACAAAGAGTATATAATGTGAACACAACTAATTTTTTTATTGTATTGCAGGGTAAAAGCAACAGGTTTTACTGTATTAAGATTTATTTACAATATTTGGGATAAAAACATTACATATTGTAGTGTTTAAAAGAAATTATTTGTGGCATTTCTTCGTTATTTATATTCGCTTGGGTATTTTGCCACTTAAATAAAAATTAACAAATTAAAATAATTACACGGTGTGTTCAAAATGGTGGCTTTCACGTGCTATGCATAAATTTACCCTCCTGTGTATATTTTCAAATACATTTTGTAACTGTGATGTTGATTTCTCGAATTATTGTCGCTTCTAATTCTTCGATGTGTATCGCTGTCTTAAATATAGTATTTTTCAAATGTCCAAACAAAAAATAATCTAATAGAGTTAAATCCGGAGGTCTGGCTGGCCACAAACCTGCACTAATCAATTGCTCTAAAAATTGAATTGTTGCTTTTGCAGTGTGTGCAGTTGCTCCATCTTGCTGAAAGTAACCTACTTGCAGCTCGTCATCATGTAACTGTTCTAAAAATGGCTCTAAAATAAGGGTCTGATATCTTTCAGCATTTATAGTTTCGTAGAAGAATATAGGCGTTAAGTACCTGCTGCAATGTAGGTTGCTTCCTGTAAGTCGAGCTGCTTAGACTGAGCAGGAAGTAAGCAGACTAGTTATATATCACCTGCACTCAATTTATATGTGAACATACATATGAAGGAACAGCCAGTTCAATTGTCGGTCATCTCACCTATGGCATACTGATGAGGGCTAACAAGCCTGAAACCGTTCTATGTCTGGTGGTGTGTTAAGGCACAGTTTATTATACAGTTCGTCGAGTGAAGGTTCCAGAGGGTGTGGCTAAAGCGCGGCTAAATGCGCAATGAACACCAATGAAATTCATATGTACGCGAGAAAGTGGGAAAAATTTTATTTCTTGACCAATCACCGTGCCCCTTGAGTGCGCGAATGTGCGCGGCTAAATGCGCAGTCGTCTTTCGGTCGTCTAAAAAAAACGAAATCTGGGACCTCGACATCAAAGGAGCCGACGTGAAGACGTCGGACTGTATATAGACTGTGGTTAAGGGTTCTTGGCTGTTCACACAGATACTGCAGGAGTAATGTGTCGGTCAATATTTGAGATTGGGAACTCGGTCATAAATTGCTCAATGCAAGAATGTATGGAATGTCCATAACCCGTCTTCATTTCTAGTCCCACTCCGAAAATAAAATAAAGGCCGCTTGCTCAACAGTAAAAGGCATACTGTTCTGAACTGAAACAAGAATATTATTAGGTGAGATGTAACTGGTCTGCTACTTTCTGCTCGGCCTAAGCGGCTCGACTTGCAGAAAGCGACCTACAATATCGTAGGTACTTAACCGCAGACCTCTCGCCCCGGGCGATGCGCCATTAAATCTATAAATGATACTGCAGGAAACAACTACGCCGCGGGCTAATGCCCCGACCGGCATTGAATTATACCTGCAGTATCTGTGTGAAACAGCCAAGAACCCTTGTCGGCCACTCCACCAGACATAGACCGGTTTTGGGCTTGTTAGCCCTCATCAGTATGCCATAGGTGAGATGACCGACAATTGAACTGGCTGTTCCTTCATATGTAGTTTCACATATAAATCGAGTGCAGGTGAGATGTAACTGGTCTGCTACTTTCTGCTCGGCCTAAGCGGCTCGACTTGCAGAAAGCGACCTACAATATCGTAGGTACTTAACCGCAGACCTCTCGCCCCGGGCGATGCGCCATTAAATCTATAAATGATACTGCAGGAAACAACTACTCCGCGGGCTAATGCCCCGACCGACATTGAATTATACTTGCAGTATCTGTGTTTCCTGCAGTATCATTTATAGATTTAAGCATATTGTAGGTCGTTTCTGCAAGTAGACCAGTTACATCTCACCTGCACTCGATTTATATGTGTACATATGAAGGAACAGCCAGTTCAAGTCGGTCATCTCAATGAAACAAGGAAAACCATTAACCTCAAAATTTTGTTTTTATTAGAACTTACCAGTAATACGACGAAGTATCAAAAGTTTAGCTATGAAAACAACTGATTACTGTGAAATATGTGTTATTTATTAATGAGGCAAAGGAAAACAATAAGACACTAGAAAATCTGAAGGATAAAATAAATCAACAAGGGGGCGGGAAAACGAACGCTACTGAAAGATACAGAAATGCCAATTTTGCCTCACACGTCTTAATGATTCGTTTACAATGAACAATGAGAAACGGCTGTGTCACATGCGAGATGGTGCGATCACCAATTGGTTGAATAAAACGTCAAGAATAAATTACACCCATCACAGCCACGCAATATACAGTGCCTTCATAAATGATTACAAGCCACGTGATCAGGGCCGAGATTCTCAAATCAATCACAGAGCAATTCATATGCGAACATCCTTTTCCTCCTTACGGCAATTGAGAGAGACAAGAAATCTATTCACATACGAGTTGCTCTTCGAGAATCACAGTCCTGGTCACGTGGCTTGTAATCATTTATGAAGACTCTGTATATATAAAGCTGTTTACAGGCCATTTAGGCCCAGAGCTGTGTTATTCTCCTCCACTCCATTCTGTCCTTCGCCTTTCTTTTCCAATCCGTTACATTTTTCTCCCTTAGATCTATTGCCACTGCCTCTCTCCATTGCTTCCTCGGTCTACCTCTTTTTTTCTTGTAGTTAGGTTTACTCCCTACTATTTTCTTAACTGCTCTTTCATCCTCCATACGTTCTAGATGCCCTGGCCACTGCACTCTCCTGGCTTTTACAAATTCGTCTATTGTTGGTGCCTGATACATTCCATATATTTCCTCATTATTTCTCCTTACATAGCCTTCCTCTGTCCTCTTACCACCTAGAATTCTTCTTAAGATCTTCCTTTCCCACCTTAAAAGGTTTTCTCTTGACTTCTTATTGAGAACCCAGGTTTCACTACCTATTCTTTTAGTAGCTTATAAAGTTACCAGAATTTAATTGCAAACACCAAGGAAATAAAGTAACCGTTTCAAACAAAATTACTGGTCATGTGGCTTGTAAGGCTCTGTATTTGGGTGTCAGGTGATTGACAGAGTATTTTCGGCTTGTAGGTTCGCACGATTGCTCGATCAGGTTGTGGCACTTGGACAACAAGACTTGCAATCAGGAGATAACGGCCCACCGCAAGAAGTTCGACGAGAGCATCCTGGACGTGGCGTTCCACCCCTCCAGGCCATACATAGCCAGCGCAGGGGCCGACGGGCTGGCCAAAGTGTTTGTGTAAAGGTATTTCCGCCGCACTCACGAACACGAAGTGATTACTTGCAGATTTGCTTATATATTGATATAACTGTAGGTTAGGTGTACATATGCAATAGAATTTTAATCATTTGTACATATATTCTCAACAATTTCTTACGTGTTAATTTTAATTAATTAAATCCTTTTGTAAATAAGTTTATTTATTTTCTCGCGCTAGTTCTTTGATTGTCTGTGTCACATTGGAGTTAGGAGGAGCTAATCTTAACGTTTAAGAGGTGTAAATAAATTTCAAGGACAAGGAGAAGCGTTCTTTGTCACTCCATCACTATTTATTATGTACATTTGTCCTACCACACGGCCGTTGAGGGCCCTAGCATAGGAAATCGATGTATAAAGTTATTGATTACCTTAATAAATAATTGTAATTATCTTAAAAAGATACAGCAGGTTACTGGACCGTTAGACCTTAGATTAAACTAGTAATTTTAAGGGCGTAAATTTAAACAAAAAACTGTGCATCACCATTTTTTTTATTGTTTGATTACACCACAGACACGTTTTCTAGCCTACTCGGCGGATTCCCTATCGACAGCACACTCAAAAAATGGAGTAGAAGATATTTCAACATGGATTTTATTCAAATTTGAATTTTAATTGAAATTTTTTAAAGTGTTAGATTATTTAAACATTCCATTACAGAAAAGTCTAGCTTGAAATAAACCAAACATTATTTTGTCGGATTTGTAGAACAAAGGTTTTAATCATTCGAGAACACCAAACTTTTTACATCTGCTGAGATTGAATTTATTTTTTATGCATAATTTTATACAGGGTGTGTTCCAGAAGTTATCCATGTCAGACCTGTTACACCCTGTACAGATTTAAACTGAATGTAATACAGTTACATTCGTATTGAAAATACTTGTAACAATTTTAAAATCATGGTAAGTGAGGCATTATTTTTGTAAGCTGTCGATTAGGCTTCCGTTGGATAGTACGACTTCATGAAATAAGTAAACACTTGTGATAGTTTTGCGTGCATATGGGTTGAAATTAAATTTAGTCACTTTATTTTTTTTATTTTTTTTATGAAGAGTTTATAGTTACATTTATTTAAACAATAATTCAGTCAATAGTGTGTACCGTGAAAATGGCAAAAAACTGTGTGTCGATCTGTAATATTATTCATTAATGATATTAAAACGAGGAGTCTTTTATATTTTTATGTATTGTATAAGTAATATATAATTTTGTTAAAAAGTATATTGTTTACGCAGTGTATTTTCTAGTTGTAGTTATTTTAAAAGTAATAGCTGAAAACATATTTAGACAGTAGTAAGTGATAATAATTGTGAGTGTAAAAAAATGTATTAAATTATAATATACCTATTAGTGAAAAATTATAGTTCTTTTCATAATTTTGAATTTTCTCTGCAGTTTTTCCCTTGGTTAAATGTATCTGTAAAAAAAATCCTGGTATCCATCTATCCACTCATCGTGTGCTAAATCGCATCACCTCTGTAATACTTGTCTGTTGAATTTCAATATAGAATTCTGCAATGTGCTGTAGTAAGGCGACACCAACATTAGTATTTGGAAACATTTGATATTGACACTATAACAGCTTATCTTTTAATAGAACCTACTTATTTGGTTTGCAAAAATTTATATATTATTTACAATTAATTGTTCTCTGTCAACGAAACAATTATTTCTAAGCTTTTGGAATGCTCTGAATTCCCGATCCAAGACTTCCCACACTCTTCCACATCTCTAGTTCATGGTACATTTGAACTAATATGGCGTTTTCATGTGGCTGCTCTTTTTGCTCCCAACTTCTAGATGTGGAAGGTGGAATTGTAAACAATTGAATTGCTCTCTGTCAACGAAATGTATATTTCTAAGCTTTTGGAATGCTCTGCATTCCCGATCCAAGACTTCCCACACTCTTCCACATCTCTAGTTCATGGTACATTTGAACTAATATGGCGTTTTCATGTGGCTGCTCTTTTTGCTCCCAACTTCTAGATGTGGAAGGTGGAGTTATAAACAATTGAATTCTCTGTCAACGAAATGTTTATTTCTAAGCTTTTGGAATGCTCTGCATTCCCGATCCAAGACTTCCCACACTGTTACACATCTCTAGTTCATGGTACATTTGAACTAATATGGCGTTTTCATGTGGCTGTTCTTTTTGCTCCCAACTTCTAGATGTGGAAGGTGGAGTTGTAAACAATTGAATTGCTCTCTGTCAACGAAATGTATATTTCTAAGCTTTTGGAATGCTCTGCATTCCCGATCCAAGACTTCCCACACTGTTACACATCTCTAGTTCATGGTACATTTGAACTAATATGGCGTTTTCATGTGGCTGCTCTTTTTTGCTCCCAACTTCTAGATGTGGAAGGTGGAACTATAAACAATTGAATTGTGTTATGAGTAATTCAATGCCGGTCGGGGCATTAATCCGTGAAGTAGTTGATCCTGCAGTACCATTTACAGATTTAATGGCTCGTCGCCCAGGGTGAGAGGTCTGCGTTAAGTACCTGCTGCAATAGGTCGCTTCTTGTAAGTCGAGCCGCTTAGGCCGAGCAGGAAGTAAGCAGATCACTTATATCTCAATTGAATTGTTATATTTATATGCGTAAAATAAATGTTAAAGGTGCGCTACGATGATTCAAAATGGCTACTACTGTAGGTAGACAACTTTTGATTGTCATTCGATACATTAGCTAATCCGTTTTACTCATAGTCACTGATTCCGAAGTTATTTAAAAATTTCCCGGGAAATTTAATTTTTTTTGGTAATTTTGTTTATTGATCCATAAAGTCTGTAAGACAAATAAATTTAAGTAATGTAATCTTTTAATATAAAAGATTATTTTTTACTCTCAAATACTGCAAATAAGTAATGAATAATTTATTCTTTAATTAACTTTAAGAGTTAGGTTATATTCAATTCACAAATTCTGAGTCGCTTTTAGCAAGGCATAAATCTTGAATACCCATAGCTTCAGTATATAAAATAATTATGTTCAATATAAATAATAAAATAATATGTAAAATTTTATTTCGCATGCGACTTCAAACAGGTAGAGGGAGTGGTTATTTTATTCGACCTTTTTGCAAGTAGAGGTCACATTACTCGCATCATTCATAGATAAAGATACAATCAAAACATATAAAAGAAGGCGAAGGCGGTCACAAGTTTACAAAATACCGGCAAAGATCTCTCTGCTAATCTGCTAATAAATTAAGGTAAGTAAAGTGTAAAACATACCTTTATTTGGTACAATTTCTTCATCAGTTACATAAGTTTTAAGTAAACGTTTAAAAAATAACTAAGTACATTTTTAATTCATTCCCTATTTTAAATAATTTTAACAAAGAAGGCTCAACGTTTTTCTACATTCTACAAATGTATACATATTAATCAATTGTTTTAATTTCTTTCGGTGATAACCTTTGCTACTTATTTATAACAACTTTACAATAACATGAAGGTTAAAATACAATTAACGATAAAATCTAGCACAGTAGTCAAAAATAAATGTAATCTCACTTTATATTCCTGCCCTTCGCATAAAATGAGTTTCCTCAGAGATATCAATAAACCCAGAAGGCTGCTGTTAAATCACTTGTCAGTTTTTCGACAAGTGAAAATTAAGATGGCCGAAACTGGGGAAACTGTAGAAGAAGCCCAAGGGGAGACTGAGAACACTGAGGAGCCTGTTGAGACAGTCGAAGCAATACAAGACCTTGTAGAAGAAGATAAAACAGGAGAAGCTGCACCGGAAGAAGCTAAGCCTGAAGAAACCACACCTGAAGAAGCGCCACCCGAAGAAAGTAAACCTGAAGAAGCTCCTGCTGAAGGTGAATCTCCACCAGAAGAAGGTAAAAGTGAGGAAGCTAAACCCGAAGAAGTTAGTAAACCCGCGGAACCAACTAAACCTGAAGAAGCAGAAGTCAAAAAAGAACCACCATGTACCGCTCTGGTAATTAAGTAGCGATATTTATAGAGAAATATTTAAACAATGTCAGTGTACACCAGATTAAGGGGTTTTTCCTTAAATGTGGCTAGTCGATTAGTACTGAGGAGCTTTTCGTCAAAAGTCAGTAAGATTATTTTGAAAAGCTACATTACCAACGATATTTTTTCTTCCAGTGTGCTACTATCCTCGACGGCAAGCCCGAAGGCGGAAAAAAACCTGTAGAAATGGCACGCAAATTCGTCGTTGGTGGCAATTGGAAGATGAACGGAAATAAGGAACAAATCGGCCAGATACTGAACTTTTTAAAAGAGGGGCCTTTGAATGCCGACACAGAGGTGGTCGTTGGCGTCCCTGCTATCTATTTAGAGTTTGTTAAAAATAATGCACCTGGAAACGTCGAAGTCGCAGCTCAAAATTGTTATAAGGCTGATAAAGGCGCTTTCACAGGTAAGCGAATTGATTCATTAATTTGACATATTTTTTTTTATTCTAATCTACTATAACAAAATTGTAATGACAGATTGAAATTGAATATTTTTGTCAGTGTAAAAATAAATTTGTTTACGATTGTTATTTTTTTAAAAGGAGATAGGAACAGGATTTAAATTTAGATGAAGGTTTTCCAGATAAAAGTTTTCTAATATTAGATATTATGTAACCATTATTTGTTTTTCTAAGTTTTCTAGTGGTTGTTGAACTCAGGTTGACAATATTTTAGATAAAATGACAAAAAAAGAAAAAAAATTAATTGTGAATTATTTATATATTTTAATGTTTTTTCTAAGTGTATTCTGTTATTTCAGATTTTTTTATTTAGAAACTATGGGTTAAATTGCCTATTTTGTCATACAGGGTGTTTTTTAAACCTGTTATAAATAATGAAGTTATTACTTGCAGTGTTAATAATTAAAAAATATCACATTTTCTGATATATCATGTATATTATTTGCATATGTTTGACTTGCTTATTGTATAATTTATTAAAACCAAATATCCACTAAATTAGAGGAAAAATTTGTGATGTACCCAAATTTTGACACTTCCGAAAATTTTGAAAATTAAATGTATTTGGTTTGCAATGTTTTCTAAAGAAATCAGGTGCCACCTTGTATTCTAAGATTGAGCTATTTTATTTTTACAAATTTTAAAAGGCCACAGAAAAATTGAAGTATTTCCTAACGTTTTTTGTCAATCGAAATAGTTAACTGTTAAATGCTGCTTTAGATTTTCGCATAAAACACATTGAAACATTGTTGGTGCTGAAATTAAATCAAATCATATTGGTGTGCATACTTTAAAATGTTTACACAAGTCAAAAAAGGGAAGCAATGAAAGATACATATAAATAACACTAAAATAACATTCACAACAAGTAAAATAACATTGAACATTATAAAATGACATAATAATATAAAATTACAAGAACAGCAAATAAGTTAAAATTAAAAAACATAAAAGAAAACAATTACATATTTAAAAACTCATTAGCAAAGAACTCATTAAAATCATAAAACGCTTTTTCTTTGAGATATTTTCTAATTCTGGACATAAAATAATTTAGATCTAGGGGTAGAGATTCTACCCCTAGGAAGGAAGTTTATTAAAGAATTTAATACCAAAATAGTTTGTGCCATCTCTGGATTTCGCTAATCGAAGAAAGTTTGGCCTGATATTATGTCTTTCTCTAGTATGATGAGAATGAAAACTGTCCTGTCGAGCAAATCTGTAAGAACATTTAGCTGTTTGAAATGCTGACGACAATCATCTCTGTATTTTATTCAGCATTTATTCTTATACATTTATGTTGTAAACCAAAAATGTTTTCACTGTGAGAAGAATGGTGCCAGTTCAAAATTGCGTAAGTCATAGTGGCATGAAAAGTACCATAATATGCGGACATAAGCACGGGCTTAGAGACTACACGATTCAAATTATGTAGTAGAAAAATGTTTTTAGATAAACGTGTAGATAAATTGTTGACATGATTTTCCCAACTTAATTTAGGGTAGAGGTGAACTCCAAGAAATTTAACATCATTTGAGTTATCTGTAGTATTGATATGGCGAAGTGTAAAGAGCAAAGATTGAGTTTTGTCAACATTTAAATTTAGTCTGTTAGTAATAAACCAGTCCTCTATCAGCGACTGCGCATCTACTAATTAAAAAATACTAGTAAAAAAATTATTTACCATAAATTAGTATTGGTTACTTCTATAAAAATGGCTTGAAATTATTTCCATGAGCATGCTTCTAAGCAGAGGCAAAAGTTATGGATGCATGCAATTGTTCTAATCAACTGTAGCAAAAATAAGGCTGTTGAAAATAGACAATGTCAACAGCTCGTACTCCATATTTGCTAATTATTGCTTTGAATAAAGCATTTTTAAATAAAACCTTAGTTTACAGTCGACAGGATCACAATATGTCTGCCACTTATAATTCAGTAAAGCTTCTTTAATTATATAGTTATGTTATTATCCCAACCAGTGATTTTAACACTTTAGCTTTAACATTATTTTCAGGTGAAATATCCCCACTCATGCTTAAAGATATTGGCGTTAACTGGGTCATTCTCGGTCATTCTGAACGTCGTCAGATCTTTGGCGAATCAGATGAGCTGATCGCAGATAAAGTAGCATTTGCCTTGCAAAACGGTCTGAAAGTGATCGCTTGCATCGGTGAGACCTTAGAGGAACGCGAGGCTAGTAAAACCGAGGAAGTCGTTTTCAGACAAACGAAAGCCATCGCCGACAAAGTCAAAGACTGGTGTGTTTAACGTCGATTAATTTTTAAATTTATTTTTCATAATTCTCAAATTTCACAGGTCGAACGTGGTTATCGCTTACGAACCAGTCTGGGCTATCGGAACGGGCAAAACCGCATCCCCGGAACAGGCGCAGGAGGTCCATAAGGCTTTGAGAGATTACATTGCTAGTTCCATCAGCCCGGACGTTGCCGGTGGTATCAGGATCCAGTACGGTGGGTCTGTTACTGGGGCAAACTGTAAGGAGTTGGGATCGCAGCCCGACATCGACGGTTTCCTAGTTGGGGGAGCTTCTTTGAAGCCGGAATTTGTCGACATCGTAAACGCAAAACAGTGAAATATTTGGAGGACTTAGGAGTAGGCCATCGTCAAAATTGCAACGGAACGGTGCACGTGTAATGGCAATATGTCTTTATTATAATTTAAATTTATATAATTATGTTAATATTAATTTGGAATTTACAATAGGAAAGCAATTTATCATGTAATCGATTTTTTCGAGTTTTTTATTTATTAAAAAGTTCAAAAAATTAGTTTGTTTGTTACTAAAAAAATCATAACATGACTAGAGCAATTTTTATGACTTGAATATACGTACAATCTTGTAAAAATTAAGTCTATAAGAACATAATTGCTTTTTTCCACATATTTTGCTGGAAGCTTACGAATTAGGGATTTTTATGTTGCTAAGTTGGCAGTACCAAGCACAACCAATTATAGCGAAGCTTAAATATCAATGACCATTAGTGTAGTAGCATTGGCCAATAGTATTGGTTTTATAAGCTATGATGTGCCAATAGCATTGAATTATTTACAAATACTAACCAATGGCCAATAGAATGAGTATACCTAGCATAGCGTGCATAACCTATAACCAATAGAAGTGGCTAGCCCTATAAGTGTAAATCTACGATATGCGAGGAAATACTTTGTACAATAAGCTGTAATAATAAATTGTTTGTCCATCGTCTGCTAAATCGTATCAACCGTATTTTATCTAGTCTGTTCCTTTGTCCAGTTGCAGTGATCCACCATGTGTGGCAGCACAGTACAGTACTTTTTGACATTTCAAAAATTATGATATGTTGAAGTTTTAATTTATAAATTGATACATCATAAAATAATATTGTATTGTGCATCAATATCAAATTCTGACCTTTGTGATTCCAAATGGTAACACTGAAGTCGCCACAGCTACAGTACATTACAGAATTCTATATTGAAATTCGGCTGATCGACAGACAAGTATTACAAGGCGACACAAATTTAGCAGATGATGGTTTGTCTATAAAATTAACTCTTTCATCTACAGGGCGTCGGAAAATTGTTAGTAAGTTAGTAGTGCTGCCATATGCAAAATATACTCATAAAATAGCTCGTGAATGTAAAGCAAATGTTTCTCAATTCTAAAAAAAGTCAGAATATTAGTTTATTAACAAAATTTTTCAAAATCCTTTTTCAGAATTTAATTTTTGAAATATATTTTTTTACAGCAATCTTCAAACGGTTAACAGCAGTATTTAATGTAGTAATGATGAATATCAAACATCTAAAGCTTTTCAAGTTTTTATTCCATAGTCTAGTTAGATTGAACTTATTTGTCATAAAGCTTTGGTGAAACAACCACAGGTGTAGACCACGAAACTTTTGGAAACATTCGTCGTGATCCGTTATAGACTACTATAGACGTGTCAGAGGATCACCTTTGTCTGAGCAGTGGCACTGACTGTACAGCCTTAGAACCAACAATAGGAACTGAAATTGATGGGCAAGCCCAGTAGATCGTTAACAGATGTAGTTCCACATAGCCTAATCAGAGAACAACACGGGCAAGTCAAAGATACCAAAGCATTACTCCAAAAATCATAGTGTTTTGAATAGCATGAGTTGTGAAAGCCTTTAAACAACCAGAATTATATGCATATATGTTCAATTATCAGAATTTAACCAATTTATTTTTTTCTAGCGTCTTGTTTTGGCAGATTCGCCCTATCACATCCACTCCCAAAAATCTTCATAACTTCTAGATAAATGAACAAATCTTAAACAATAAATTTCATTTATTGACAATTGTTTACAAATTGCGATAAATTAATTCAATTACCTCAGTAAAATTACAAATTAGAGACAATTAACGTACTTAGTAGTCGACCAGCGCCCTACTAGTTCTAGAATCCCTCCGCTCCCTATCGTCCCTCCACCTGTCCCTCCTGTCTCTGTCACCATCTCTATAAACGGTACGACGTGACAAAGACGACGATCTTCTATCCCTATCTCTTCTACCGTCTCGATCGCCATCTCTCCTCTCTCTACTGTGCGCCCTGCGATCTCTATTCTCTCTCTCTCGATTATCATAGCGAGATTCGTGTCTTCTCGAGGGTTTCGCTTCTTTCTCTCTCTCCCGACTGTGTTCCCTGGAGGAGGCGCTTTTTTCCGCCACCGATTCCTTGCTCTTACTGCTAGAATCCGAGTCTGAAGAGCTGGAACTTCGGTTGCTGTCGTAAGCGTGGCGCTTTTCTCTTTGCCTGAAAATTGAATTGAAATTATTTTTATGTGGATGTTTTGAGGAAAACGTACCTTCTTCTCAGTTTGATAGCCATTTCGCGCAGTTCATCCTCTCTCGTTTGTTGCTCCTGCTTCTCGCGTTCTGTTTTCAATTGTTCCGCTATCTTGTCGGCTTTAACTGTAAAGGTAAGTATAATTTTAGATAGTAGTTTCGGTCTGGTGTCAAAATTATAGATAGTGATGTCATTTAATATCTAGACTGCACTTTCTCACTCACAAGCCTATGACGCATTGCAGGTGTAAAGCTAGAGATGCAATGCAGATGTCTCTATGATGTCACTCTCTATCATTTCGACAATTTGAAACGAAAGCACTCACATTGCCTATTGAGCAGAGCCTGCCGCTTCCTCTTAAGCCGTTCGATGATGGTCAGACTCGTAGAAGCGGTTTTCTGAAAATGAATAATGTGAAACGTACCCGAACGAAAACGCCTGTACATAAAAAAGTCGTACGATTTACCTCAGATTATGTTAACAAATAAAATGTTACAACGAAAGCATAAAACTACATAATTCATAACTGATAACGGTATTAATTGGTTCTTACTGACTTTGATTGCTGTGCCTGAATTATTACCATGTCCCGATTTTGTGTCACTGGCGTCCCTGCAAACCAGACTCAGAAATTAAGTTTCCCGTAAATATTTCCCGTTTGCACTTACGGATTATTGACCGGCTTCATCTCGACGTCGTTCTGATCGGAGTCGCTCAGATCCGAAGAACTATGATCGCTCTTCCGTCGACCGTAATATCTCGGTAAGACCTTCGGAGGAGACTCCTTTACCGGTGAGGGGCTTTGGCTTTTAAGTTTAGGGGATTTAACGACTGGCGGTGATTTTTTCTTCACTGGCGACGGAGACCTCTGGCGGAGCTTGCTCCCTCTACTAGATGCAGATGAAGACGAGGAATTCGAGGTCGAACGACGGTTTCGGTACGATCTAGTGCCTGCGTTTGACTTGGAATGCGACCTTGGGTGTCTGAAATAATTAATTTTGAAATAAACAAATGCATTTAAGCTATTGTTTTATTTGGATTGGATTTAATTAGGTTGAAAGAAATGAATTGACTAATGTTTCGTTTGCATAATGACAATAAAGTCCTTCTATCTTGTTTAGATTAACATGAATATCTGCACTGTTTCCAACGCAATTATATTTTTAAGTCATTGGACATAACTTACTGGGCAAATACTTGAGTAATTTATTGGGCAAATACGTAGGAAATTAGTTGGCAAATATTTGACAAAGAATTGGGCAATTTACTGTACAAATACATATTTTCGAAAGTTACCGAAGACATCTTTTTGGGAATATACTTGGACAATTTATTGGGAAAATACTTGGAGAATTTAGTGCACAAATGCATAATATGGTCTGTCCAAGCAAAAAATGGTTTCAAATTGTTACAAATATTTGACGAGCAAAGTTTTGTGTTTTCAGTAAACATCGTGCAAGAAGTAGTTCAAACGTTTCTAACAGTTTAAAACTAGTCTCTGACTGATGCTTGAATAAATTTATTTTCAAGTCAAGGATTTTATTGGGAACATTTTTGCACAAATATTTTGGAAATTTACTGAATATAGCTGTTTTATACACAATTTATTGAACAAGTTTACTTTCAATTTATTTTAAGCAGTGTAAAACGGAAATTGGTGGTGATTTCAACATATTTATCAATTAATTTTTAAATTTTAGAAAATATTCTAATTTATTGGTCGATTTTAGGAATATACATTGTTATACATAGTTACATTTTATATTTGTGTTTAAATACCATCCAATTTTGTTGAATTTATAACTAAATCTCTCAGCGTTAAAAGGACAAAAGTTAATCGTTTTCCAAAGGGATAAAAATAATTACAAGATGGTGGATTTGACTTAAAAATATTTGAATTTTAGGTTCAAGGTTAGCAGCAAATTGACCGATAAATTGTTGGAAATATTGCAATGTGTGAAGCAGTTCTCAATAAGCTATGTCTTAAACAGCTATTAGACAATTAATTAGGTAAACATTTGGGTATCTTATTGTGCAAATACTTAGAAAATTAATTGGGCAAATACTTGTGCAATTTATTGCGCAAACACTCAAATAATGTATTTTGCAAATACTTGGGCAATTTATTGTACCAAGTACTTAGACAGTTTATTTACCAAATTCACAAATCTCGCAAATACTTCACAATTTATTGTGCAAATACTTATGCAATTTGTTCCCAGAAGAAAAATTAACAAATTCAGAATGTGTAGTGGTGCTCAAGCTATGAGTGTAGACAATATATTTCTTAAATTGCACATACGACCATTCCAGTTTGCGACATCATAGTAAAAGTTGATATTTTGAATAATTAGCATAACTTTGTATTTATTACGAATTGTGTTATGAATTATAAGTAAATTTAAAGATTTCTATGAAGCAATTAGTAGCAAATAAAACAATTTTATTAAAATATGTAATATCTTACAATAAGTTAGTATTTAAACTTCAAGCTCATAAATTAATTGTGTAAGTGAAGAAAAATTAAATTTTCGTACCTGTCCCTAGATCGACTTCTGCTTCGTCTGGATTTCGACCTGCTCCTTCTTCTAGACTTAGATCTGCTCTTGGTTCTTCGAGATTTCGACCAGCTTCTCGTATTCCTGCTTCTGCTCCTTCTAGATCTGCTCCTGGATTTTCTTCTTCTCCTTGCAGAACTTCTGTCCCTACTCCGAGAGCGGGTCACTCTTCTACCATAATAGACTATCCTCTCGCTACTTGTTTCTTTCTTATTCTTGGATTTGCCGTACTTCACCTTGTCTGCATACGTAGGTTTACTGCTAGAAGGGGTTTCTTCATCATCTAAAATCATTTTTACATATTTTATGTTGTTTTTCTGTTATAAATTGTCTTAGTACTACCTCCGAATGAAGTGATGTATGTGATTTTCCCAGTATTATCTGGTGAAGGTGACCTAGATCTCGACTTAGATTTACTTTCATCACGAAAAAGGGGTAAAGTAGGCGACGCTTGCGCTGCGTAGCTTGGTGGACTTATAACTCTATTAGCTAATCGTTTTTCTCTATGTGCTCTGAAACGTACCACAACTTTGTATCTCAAACAACGAATTAAATAATGTCACTAGTTACCTTCTTTCCCTTCTGGATTTCCTACCCGAAAACAGTGCCTTTTCGTGCTCTTCTTCCTTTGCTAACCTGAAAGTTTCGGCTTCTTCCAAATCATTTGTTAGAAATGAATAGAAATCGTTAGAACTCATTCCGAAGCTTCGTCCATGTTTATTCATTTCATGGGCTTGTGTGGAATCCATTTTTGACACGTTTATTGCTAAATCGACATCCAAATCACTATCTGAATTATTGTCGTCGGATTCTTCATCTTCCTGAACAGGAGCTTGACTGATACCCGTGCCATCTTCATAGTTAAAGCCGATGGCAGCACCCCCAGTCCTTGGTTCTTTTTTCCCCTTTGTTTCCGTATACCCAAATTGCTCCTCAAGATGAAGTTGCTTCAGAAATTTCTCTTCAGATATTCCTAGAAACGAATTTTGTGCGATGATTCTGTATCGTTCGTAATTAAGCTGGCGTTCTTCCTGTGACAATTCCGTATCCTGCTCTTTCTTCAGTGGAGGAATGTAATCTAAGTGAGCTCTCACATCAAACCTATCTATTAAGTTGTCAGCCTGGCCCTGCCAGGGCATCATCACAGCACTGTCGGCAGCCGCTGCAATGTTTGGGTCCAGATGAATTTTGCATTGTCGCCCATGTACTTGCAGAAACTGGGTAGGGTCGGCTTTCTACAACACAAAATAATAAATAGGATAATGGTTTTAAATATATTTAATTAAACACGCACAATTTTCTCATAAAAATCACGGCGTCGCTCTGCTCTTCTTCTATAGTCGACGAGCATACCCCGTATTTTTCTCTCCTGGCGTCTTGCTTCGTGCCACATATTTATTAATTTACAATATACCTATTAATTATTATTATGAATATTATACTTTCACTTTTATTTTGCGGAACGTTGAAAACAATATTTTCCCTTCACGTATTTGCAGTGTTGGTAGAGCGCTGTCACTATAGCTCCCTCTAGTGAATAATATTTTTCCCTCTTTGTGACAGTTTTCCCCTCCATCATGGCCTGACCACGAGCACTATTTTTGAAATTGTGGTAAAGTTTAATAAGGGAGCTACCTACCAGTAGATGGCGCGATACGGGGGTGAGCAACGTTTTGACGCCTCCCTGACATTTGTCATATGTTTGACACGTGACAGTAATATTTTTTAGGTGATTCAAGTGCAATTATTTATGTGTGTTCAATTTTCCTTATGGAAAAATGTTATATAACTATTTAGAGTGTTGAATTAATTACAATATTGAAGTAATAACGTCAAATAATTAGTAATTTTTATATCACATTTTGTTTTTCTGACAAATTATCGCTTTTCTTTACAAGATCTGTGGTTTGTTGTTCACCCCCGAAGGATTTCATTCTCTCTCAACAGATGTCGCCTACTTCGTGATTTTTCCCTATATTGTTTTATTTATGAAGTGCCTTAGGACTTATTTTTATTTTTAACCATTCTCTCCAATCTTCGTAGCGCATACACCGATTAGTTGTTTGATACAAGTTTTTTTAATTTTCATATTTACCAGAAATCATTTTATATTACAATAGTTTATTAAAAAATGTTTATCATATTCTAGAAGAAAAACGTAATTTTTTTTTGTTCCTAAAAGGTGTCAAAGGATTTCAAGTCTCAAATAACTATGAAATGAACCAGATAGAAAAATATGATAAAACATTACTCGTATTTATCTACCTTATGTGTCCTGAGTAACCATTTAACAATTATACTTTACTTACGGGTATGTAGGTGTATCGTCAAGATCAGTAGAATAAAAAATAAATCCAGTGAAATACATTTATTTATCAACAAAAAAAAAATAAATATAAATAAAAATTTTAATAGGTAACAAAATATATGCAGAAATATACAGTCCCCAGTTCGGGTTGCCTATACCTGAAATGGATAAAAAATTTAAATTGCCAAAAAAAATTAATTCTTAAAAAATTTCAAGAAGCCCTTGGAAAGATAATCATTTGTTCAATTTAATATACAGGGTGTTCAAAAATATGGAAAAGGTAAAAACAGTGAATAGTAAACTACTCTAAATCTTAACGCTACAGGAAAAGTAATGAGGAAAAGTTGGTTGGAATTATATCTTCGGAGAAACCATTCTATTTAAAAATATTGCTTTATTGAAAAACACATACACAGGTGTGCAAATTAATGTTTTTGAGGTTTTGATCCACCTGTATTAAAAATAAGTAGAGTTCTAGAATATCCCATAATGTCGAGTATTAACTAGAAGGCCATGCTTTCATATTTAAACATAAAATTTAATTCCAAGCAACTTTTCCTCATTACTTTTTCACGTAGCGTTAAGATTTAGAGTAGTTTACTTTTCACTGTTTTTACCTTTTCCATATTTTTGAACACCCTGCATTTAAAATGAACAAATGACTATCTTTCTTTCAAGGGCTTCTCGACAAGCAAAAATTTTTTATGAAGAATGATTTTTGACAATCGAAATTTTTTATCCATTTCAGGTATAGGCCGAACTGGGGACACCCTGTATTGCCTATTCATATATCAATCTATTGCATAATTGAAAATGCTCGTCTCTGATCTCAAAATTTGTACAATCATTTGATGATTTTAAAGCAGATCTGAATACACACACAGCATTTAAAGTGTCTTTAAGTCTATTCCTTTTTTTTGTTTTTACATCATTAACAACTGAAAAAACTCGTTCACATTCTGCATTAGAATGTGGCAGAGTAATAATTACCAGTGCAAGTTTACTTATGTTAGCAAATAACTTCTGACCACAAAAATCTGAAACATTGGACAAAATCGTCCACATTTCACACAGTGACTTTTGACTTAATTCTTTGATTTCATTTTCATCAAAATGGAATGGCAAACAGCGCCACTCTTGCAAAGCTAAATTCATAGACAAGAAGTTAACATCTTTGTAATGACTAGTTAAATTAGGAAGATTGTTTAATATATGATTTCTGGCTCTATTAAAAACTACATTTGGCAAAATAAACTGAAATTCTAGGAATATGTCTTGCTTCAATGGAAGTCTTTTTTCATTTCCTCCACCATGCAGACATAAAAATCAAGAACTTTGAGTTTAATGCTTCTCTTTTCATCAAGTGTTAATAACTCCAACAATGCATTAGCTTCTGTGCCTATGAATATATCCTGAAGTGACAAGTAATTTGTGGGACATAAAATATTTCCTTGAACAATAAAGTCTTCTTTGAGCAACGCAGGTTTAATAAAATTCTGGCAAATTTTCATAGTAAGTCGTACACTTTCTCTGTGCAGACTATGAATTAATATTTGTCTACCTTGAAATAGAGCATTGAATTGATTCATATAATTCAAACTATACTTCAAAAATAAAAAGTAACATTTAATATTTGGATTTTTGAGGTTACCTAGCAGAACACTAGCTGAATGTAACCCATCTTCGTAGGCTGCAATTTCAAAGAAAGAGGTTAACACATCCCAATTGATTAAAAGTCTTTCCACACACTGATGTACTGCCAACCACCTTGTACCAGACAGTTTTAATATTTTGTAATGCTGAACGTGAAAATAATCTTGCATTTCCTTCAATTGATCACATCTTTTAGCACTTCCTGTCACATATGAATATACACCAGTTATCGTGTCTTCTAAAATTTCAGGTAATTTTGAACAAGCTTTGCTACTAACTAAAGCAGCAGAATGGCATATACATTTTAACAACAAAGCATGAGGTACATCAATTTTTAATCTTGTGAAAAACGAGTTGTGATTTCCCACCATAACTGAAGCCCCGTCACATGCTAAACCCGTAATATTATCTAGTGGGATGTTGTATTTTCTCAAACATTCCTTGAAAACTGAGTAAATTTTTTCTGCTGTACCATCTGCCCCATTAATGTGTAACAGTTCAAACAATCTGCACTGCAAGATCGTGTTTCTTGGGTCGACATATTGCACAACACAACAAATTATCTTTTGGGTTGCAATATCAGTGCTCTCATCGATTAAAATAGAAAAGACACTCTAAAATAATAAAAGCAATTCAAAATGTAAACAAAAAATATAAACAAATAGAATACCTCTCTTAATATCATTGTTAAATCGTTTATTTCCACCTTGGCCAAAACATTTTTCACTAGAGCGGTACATTTTTTCGATGCAATTCCAGCTCGCTGAAAATTTTGAATTAGGATCAATTCTTTTCATAACCATAACCAAATGGTCGACTGTAAGGAAGGCAATGTTATGTTCTGCTACAAAACTAGCGAGTAAAAGTTCTCCTCTTTTAACACTTTGCTGATGAAGTTTAACACGTTCGAATTCTGAAAAAGTAGAGGCAATGCAATAAATAAAATTAGATTTAAATTAACCTCCAGCATACCTGATTGTTGTTTAGCAAATACTTCTACTATCGTTTTATTGCTTTTTATCTTTTTCACATTAGCTAGGTGAACTTGGCATTTCGAATGCTTTATAAGTTCCGTTTTCCCAGCGACCAGAACTTTATCACAAGCAAGGCACTTACACTTGTTGGGATCAAGTGGTTCGTTTTTCAGCCAACCCTTGAACTCTGGAATATCCATCCATTTTTACAAAAACCTTTTTCTTCGAGGCATATTTGTTTTTGACCCTTGGCCAAAACATTCCACCGACATGATAAATGATAATATTATCAAATTTGTAAAACGTTATTTTTTTGTTTACGAATACGAAACAAAGAACACAGTAACATAGATTACTGTCACAAAACCATTGCCGTGTCCTTTCATTTACGCGCAGAGCTTATGGGTTTGAAAAAGCGAACGTTTATTGGCCGCTCACAAAACCAAGAACTCATATTTGACAGAGCAGCCAATAGCTGTTCCCTTTTGTGACCATGATTCTTATGCCCAATGAAAGGAACACTATGCATTTGTGCCATGGCCTATTCGACTTGACACTTGACTTCACTGATTCAATGAACCAAGGAACGGACTGATCTAAGAATTTGAAATATTGATGACTGATGTTAGTGGTTGGTTCGTTTCGTACTAATCAAATTAAAAAATCCCTCCAGCTGAACAAATTTCCCTTTTCCCCTTTACCAACTTAAATTCCCTCGAAAAAGGGAATTTCCCTCCCATATACCAACACTGCGTATTTGACATCTTTGACATTTCTGCATTTTTGTGGACATTTGTATTGTTTGGGATTGCGCAGCCGCAGAATACACTGCGGCACTGCGCGTGCGCCTTTACCTTTTTTATCTTATTGTTTATTTTGTTCCATGTTTTGTTTTCTCCATTATTTTGCTACTTTCGCAAACTTTGAAAGGAAAGCGCCTATTAACTAGTTCCATTTACCACTATTATGTTGGTTAATGTTTGTCTTGTCTCTAACTTCAGTAGTGTTATTCCGTGTTTCTAATTTGTAACCTCACTTTATTAACCTAAAAAATTCCATAACAAAACGTGTACTAATTTATTATTTTTTAAATATGCCGTCCCAGATGAGGTAAGATAAACAACTGTTTTCTTAAAAGGAGTTAATGTGATTCTTTCTTGTAGACCTGATGATATGGACGACTACGATCCTTCAGACTCTGATGATGATTACAATGATACAGAAAAAGAACTGCTGAAGAAAGTTAGAAACCGAAAGAAGGAAGAGTCTGATAGTGAGGTAAGTTGTAATTTTCGATACATATTAAATTGTATAATTCTTACATTTTAATTCAAGAATGAAGTTTTTAATGTTGGACCGAATGACGATGATGATGAGGAAGATGATGATGACAAAAGTGATTTAGCACTTAGTGATGTTGAAGGTCAAGACAGTGATGGTGGTTTACCAGACGTACGAGCTTGGGGTAAAGAAAAAAGACAATATTATTCTACTGATTATGTTGATCCGGATTATGGGGGTTTCCAAGGAAAAGATGCTTATTTAGCTGAATTGGAAGAAGAAGAAGCGAGAAATTTGCAAAAACAATTAGCTCAACAACTTGATGATGACGATTTTTCCTTAGAAGTTTTTTCTGAGGTAATTTATAGGTATCTCTTGTATTAGGAACACAGTAAATATAAGCGTAATTTATAGCAAACTAAAGAGGATAAGGTGCAAGTGGAAGAGGTTATTAAAACAGATATTTCAAAGTTATCAAAAAGGCAGAAGTTACAAATTCTACAGAAAGAATCCCCTGAATTTTTTGGGCTCGTCGAAGATTTTAAAAGTAAGAATATATTTTTAATTACAAGTTGAAACTACTTACAAATTTATTATTTTGTAGCAAAAATGGTCGTAGTTAAGGATTATCTGAGTCCAATATTAATAAAACATAAATTAAAACAAATTCCAAGTTGCAAAGCGATAAACTTTGTTCAATCTCAATATGAATTAATTTTAAAGTAAGTTTACCTGCATCTAATTTCCAGGAAGTTTATTTTACTTGATGTTTTTTGCAGTTACTGCGTAAATATTTACATGTATCTACTTTTAAAAGCGGCAAAGACAAACGTGCAAAACCACCCTGTTATAAAACGATTGTATCAATATCGGCAACTTCTTTCTCAGCTTGAACCCATATTTGAGGAAATCGTGAAACCACAGATAGAAATATTGTTGAAGGAAATGGTAAAATAGTTATCTTGTTCATTTTTAGGCTTTGTGTAATGATATTTTATAGGAAGCCGAAGAGGATAGTATCGAAAGAGCGACTAAGAAGAAGAAAACGTTAAAACTTTTGGCTAACTTGAATAAAACAGAAGAAACAAGTAAGAAAAAACGTGTTGTGTTTGATGAAGAAAAACAGCCTAGTAAAAAAATTAAAGTTGTAAATGAAGAAAAAATTTTACTTGACGACAACCAGTCAAATTCTTCAGAAGGCGAAGAAAAACAAGAAAACGAAGTGGAACAACAGAATGAAGAAGGTAGTTGATGTTATTTTGTGCAATGCCAAGTGTATATTTTTTTCTTGTTGCAGACGCTACAAGACGGGCTATTACCTATAAAATGTCTAAAAATAAAGGTTTAACACCGCATAGGAAAAAGGAACAGCGAAATCCACGCGTCAAGCATAAACTGAAGTACAGAAAAGCACTGATTCGCCGAAAGGGCGCCGTAAGTAGAAATATGTATGACTGTCAGCAAAATATATTGAATTGAATATTTTTCAGGTACGAGAGCCGAGGAAGGAGCTTTCAAGGTACAGCGGAGAAATATCGGGCATCAAAGCGACAGTTTCGAAGAGTGTCAAGATCAAATCTTGAGTAAAGTTTTGGCACATATTTTTGTGATTATTTTTGGTTTTGATTAAAACAATTTAATTTTCACAAGTTTATTATATAAATTTTTATATACAAGTGTCACATATAATAAAATTTCATATATTACCGCTATAAATGATACAAACTATATATAACAAATCACTATAACGTTATAACTATAATAATTACAATATAGCTACCAAGGTTTTAAAAGTAAAAAAATAAACACTGATATGGCAAAAGGGGGAATAAATAGAGTCTAAGACAAAAAAATATGAAGTAATACTAATTAGAGACTAGAAAGTACAAATAAAATATAAAAACGTGGAAGTAATAAACATCAACATGGTTTTTGCTTGTAAATACCATTCACTCTTCAATTTTTAAAATTAAATTTTTATAAACGAAAATAAAGAGGATATAGTGCAAAAAACTAAATTTATTGTAAAAATTTAAAAACCGAAAAAACAACAAAAAAAAATGCAAAGGCAAAATGCCAAGTAAAAATGTCTCCAACTATATTTCATTGTGCTCTGAATTTGTTATAAACATCGTATTCAGATTGAAAATGATAATTTCTGGTTTACTGATTCAGATTTACAATACATATACGGATAGAAAAAATAAATTTTTATAAACAAGACAAAATATGAATTGTAGTTGTTCGAATAATCTAAATTTTAAATGAACTACTTAGATTGTAGACTTTATGGTTGACTTTGGCCGATTAGAAAGTGAACATCCTGTATAAAACTAAATTTTGCAAAAAGAGAAGTTAATAATTAATAACAAACATCTTTATTTTACCACTTGAGTTACAAAGCATGTGGTATATAATAAGTAAAGAAATAGGTGATCAAAATTGATTGAATATCAAGCAATGTTACAGCAATCAGCAATATTTGCCATATATTGGTATAAGAAACAGTTAATTTGCAAATATATTCAAATTGCACTTAAAAGCAGATTTTTTTCTTTTACTCCACGGACATTCTAAAAGAAATCAGAACAGGCATTGAACAACAAATGGTTCGGAATAAACTATCATCAGTAAGTTGCAGATCAAGTCAATTTTATGGTCAATAAATGTAATACTGCACGTGAATTACATGATATGACACTTTCAATAAGTTTTGAGCACCTTACACCCCATCGGATTATACAGAACACCCATTATAACAAATTTCTTTAACTACAGGGTCCCTGTACATGTCGAACTATATCAGTCTTTCAGGAAATACAATTAAGGGCTGGTTTTGTTTCGTTACATATTTAAATATTTAAGTTTATAATTTGGGCTATTTACAAAGTTGTTTAATGCCAAGAAAAGTTTATTACTTGACGTTTCATGAACGTTGTCTTGCAAAACATCAAATAATATTTCCTTTCGTAGTAATCTTGAATAAAATACAATGATATGTAATGTAAATAAGTGTTGTTTTGATTAAGTACATTCAAAAAGCAATATTTTTAATTAAAAAGTACAATTGTGCAAATTTTACTAAGGAAAGACACCCTCATTGTCAAGAGTCTGCAACTGGAAATGCTTTCAAGTTATATTACAATATATTTTCTATGTTTTAAAGTTCAAAATTGTTTCATAAACATATGTTTTCTAGCATTCAGCTCCTTCGGTCTTCAATTCACCAGGCTATAAAAATGTCATCCAAGAATCCCTAAAAAGTCCCAGGTGCACTTCCCTCATATTCCCTTTGATGGTCCAATAAAAAGTCACGTCACATTCTATTATCACTCAGCATCTTTATCTTTATTAGTCTCTGTTAAATCAGCGGAGCTGACAAAGACTCTTCCACATCAGAAGCGGGATTATCCACATCAGAAGTGGGATCTATGTCAGCACACCGCAAATTCTTCAAGTTACATGTGGAATTGTCTAACTTTCATCCACATTACAAGTAGGCTTTGCAGCGCTACATAACGACTAAGTCTCATCCGAATCTGAAGGGGGATCTAAGGCAGTGTGTACGGTAACACTAACTCCTCTATTGAGGCTAACAGCGGGGTAGAAGACCCCGTAGAGATCTCGGAAGGCAACAGAGCCTTGCGGTTCTTCGTTTACAAAGAAGGAGAGGGTGTGTTGATCCAAATCAAGCAGCACACCAATGGTGGAACCCATGTGGATACCACCTTCTACTCGTTGTTCATGGGCCCCTGCATGCTGGAACCAAGAGCGTTGTCGGTCAATGTACATGGCCCAGCCCTTGTCGTCTTTACCTAAAATACAAAATTATTAGAAGAAGCTATATTTAAAGAAGACCATTAACTCATACCTAACATTTTGTCTCTAGTTACGTCAATTCTGGCTATTCCAAAAGCAGGGTCTGTGTCCGCGTCGTATTTGTCTATTGTGAACTCCCAATAGTGTATCCCCCGGCTGAAGCCGACACTTCCAAGGGCAACTCGGTGTTCCCATCCCTCCCCTGTCACTTTCGTACTGTCTTCGGAATACTGCAAGCCTGGTCCTGATAGGATGGGGTCGAATGTGAACCAAGCCACTAGAATTACAAAGAAAAAATATGTTATGAAAAATTTATTACAATTTTTCAATAATTTTAAAATTGCTAGTGTGGAAAAGGTCCGTTATTATCGTTACCTGCTTTAAAAATACATAAATTCTAGAATGTGATTTAAGTCATCGACATCTAGAGGGCACCACAATCGATGCCATATTTTAAGACATTTATAATAAGCACAAACAATGCATTGATTAGTGCATTTCAATAAAAATTAAAAGTAAAAAATATATTCTAATAAATAAAGTAATATTAATGATTAATACATATACCATTAAATCAAACAATATGGACCACAGTGCCCTCTACACGCTAATAGCTCAACTTTAAACTACTGCAGAACTAAACAACTTACTAGGTATATGAATATATAAATATTTAGAGGGCAGCACCGTTTTTACACCTGAGCAGAGATAATTTATTGATTAGGTTGTTACAGCAAAAGACCAAAAGTTAATGTATTGTAACAAAAAAGAGTAACATTAATTACATATTAATAATAAACACGTCTTTTGTTACATTTGATACCATTGATCGTAGCGCCCTCTAGGTGATAGTAACTTTAACGTTAATACTTTTACTACAGCTAAGCTGTTGAAAGATGGCGTGCATGATAATTTATTTTTGGAAACTTATGTTCTAAATATTTAAATTTAATTTGTTGTAACTATTTTATCATTGATTGTCATGTCATGGCAAACGAGAAAGAAAAACATCACAAAATACCTATCTTTCAGCTATTTCCAACTAGATTAAGATATTAAACCTTAATAAAGTATCTATTTATTTAATTATTTTTTGAGGAAATAATTATTTTAAATTTTTAACGGAGTTGATGTTTAATAATAAGTAGGTACTATTAAAATATATGTTGTAAATATGTAATTAAGTAGGTATATAATTTAACAATTAATATTTTACAAACTCTCTGAACTGTATTAAAATTTTGTTCCAAAAGGCAACTTTTGCCCTGACATATTCCTAACGTTCAAGCGAGGCTTTATCAAAATAAAGTCGAAATTAGGGAAGTTTGTCATAAAGAACTTATTAAACTTTAATATCATCTAACTTAGATAAGTTTACAAAAAGAAAGCCCGCAACTTTGTGCCAGGTACTTATTTTAGACATGGCATGCAAATTCCGATATGAATTATGGACATCCATTTAAAACTGAGTTATTTTGTTGGATCAAAAAGAAGAGTTTTGTCAAATTGGTTGGTGAACTGGTTATTGCATTTAAAATGTATAATCCAATACCTTACAATAATAGTTTTATTTATTTCAGTCTGATACCGATAGAAGATTTATTTTCGTTTATGTATATGTGTGTAATCACAAAAGAGACAAATATTCTTACCCTCTGCTGTCTGCAGTCCTATTAATTCACTATATTCACCTTCTCCTGAGCTGTTGAAAGCTTTTACCCTCGCATTATACATACAGTGAAAATGTAGTCCATCCACAGTGCAGATAGTTTCAACACCACAGTACACCTCCTAAAAATAAATAAAAAAAAGTAATAAGTAAGTACGTGTACCCCAAAATCATTCGTTTAGATGCTTAGACGACGACATTGACTAAAAATGTTGATTTTAACAAGTAATAACCACCCTTACCCTCTAGAGACAAACGCTAATATTTTAGTTTCTTTCTAATCTAAACCTTCAATAGGCGACAGGGCTTTGAAGTTTTCTAGGGGATGGGGGAGTAAACAATAATCTACCTAATATATGCTAAAATTTGCCCCTGGCACATGGATTCAATATGTTAGGGCTAGTAATACGCGCTCATCGCGTACAATATTAGTGTTAGCGCTGTTTCTTGTACAAACAGACACATGTCTGTAAATGGTTTCCTAACTTATTTCTTTGAGGCATTATTAGTTAATTTTTACTGCTGTAATCATTTACTGCTGTAATCATTTTGATATTCATGGTAGCAATAGATCTATTCATATACGCCAAATAATAATAAGCAGCCTTTTAGTACATAATCTCAAAGAATTTTTCAATTATTTTACTAGATTAGTAGATAAAAAAAGTCTACTTTTTCATGCTGTTAAATTTTGCGATATTCTAATATTACCATTAGAAATATTTAAGAAGTTTCAAATCCCAAGCGACGAACTAAAAATATTATAGAATTTATACTACTGAAATTTAATATTTATAGAACACTGTCGACTTTTAGAGCATGCGCACTGAAGTTGATTTCATAAACGCGAAGAAACCTCGTGAGCATTTCATTAAAAAAAACTTTGCTCATGGTAATAGTAATAGTAATTTTATTATTATTCCAATAGGAAAGAATTCCAGTTACAGGAATAAACAGATACAAAGTTATATACATACACATCGAGTAAATAGTAAGTACATTACATTATTACAAAAACAAACAAAAACCCTAATCGAGGGCAAACGATTTAAAATAGACTAAGTGCCAGACACTACAAACTGCATTTATATTTTCAATAAAAATATCACAAACCGACGCGAATCTATTATATATACCACACATTTAAAAAGAAACTGGTATATTTTCAATAAAAATAACACAAACCGACGCGAATCTTTTATACAGGGTGTCCGGAAATTATGCGTCAAGACTTCAGGAGGTAATTCCGCACCAGAAATTAGGGTCACGAAGTCCTATAACAATTTTTCGAAAACTCAATATTAACGAAGATACAGGGTGTTAAAATTAAAATTTTATTTTAGATATTTGTAAATAACTTCTTAAGAAATCCAAATATTTACATAAAATATGTAAATCGGGGGTTTTTGTGGACGAGAAATTCAAATATGTTTCTAATTTTGACGTCACTAGTAGAGGGCGCCACTTATGACACATCATGTTTCTTTCAAATGACAGAACTTTTTTGCTGCTTAGTGTATCCATCTGATGACTATTGAAACAATTGATTCTCCTACCTGTTATATCTGAAAAAGGTATACCTTATTGAAGTCGTTAGGAGTAACAGTTTTCGAAATAATTTTATTTGAAATATTCAGTGCAGCGAGTAAAAACTGTTTTGGTTTCAGTTAAAGTGTCTTTTCTACTGAAATTACAGCAAAATGTTACTTGAAAAAGTTGTTCAGAATGGTAAATTATGAAGATGTGGAATTTCTTTCAAAAATCGGCCTGCTTTGATAAAATCTTTGTGCTTTGTTAAAAAATGGTTTCATGAAACCTCGCCGATCTTCTTAAAATTTTGCACGTCTCCATAATTTACGATTCTGAACAACTTTTTCAAGTAATATTTTGCTGTATTTTCAGTAGAAAAGACACTTGACCTGAAACCAAAACAGTTTTTACTCGGTGCACTGAGCAATGAGCATATCAAATAGGATTATTTAAAAAATAGTTACGCCTACCGACTTCAGCAAGGTATACATTTTTAAAATAAAACAGGTAGGAGAATCGATTGTTTCGATAGTCAGATGGATACATTAAGATGCAAAAAAGTTCTGTCATTTAAAAGAAATATGAGGTGCCACAAGTGGCGCCCTCTATTAGTGACGTCAAAATTAGAAACATATTTGAATTTCTCGTCCGCAAAAACCCTCGATTTACCAATTTTATGTAAATATTTGGATTGCTGAAGAAGTTATTTACAAATATCGAAAATAAAATTAAAACTTTAACACCCGTTCAAAAAATTGTTATAGGACTTTGTGATCCTATTTTTTTGTGAGGAATCACGTCCTGAAGTCTTAACGCATAACTTGACACCCTGTATATATCACACATTTAAAAAAACTCGTGATCTGGCAAACGAATTACAATAATACAGCGGTTGCTGTCTCAAATTACCCAGTGATACAATAGATCCGAACAATCTTATGGTTCACCATATTCATGAGTTTCAAATCTAATCGTTTCAGAAGAGGAAAATTATTGAAACCTATGGGTGGATAAACACCATCTTGCAAAAACGTCAACAGAAACTGCATCTGAACCGACTCCAGCCTTCGGAAAAGCACATTGTATATCAGATTTTATAAGGTAGAATCATACTCCATTCCAGAACAAACAAGAGTACAAAATATAATTTTCAAAGTTCGTACATCCTTAAAGTTCCTACGACTACTATAGGTAAAGTCATAAATCTGGATAGTACTCGATATAATGTAGTAAGTCGTAAGTTATAGAGTTAATATTATGAGAGAAAGGCGGCCTTGCAAATAGGTATGATAAGGGATCACTGGTTGCGTTTACACGATGATGACATTGATGACACTCAATCAATATTAAGTTGAAGCAGACAACAATCTGTCAAGGAATTAATTGTAGCATACAACTTAAAATTGGTTAGCGAAGATTAATTTCTCACATGATACATCAGAAAGATCGTTAATAAAGAAAAGAAGTAGCAGAGGTATCGGATTAGACCTTTGGGGAACCCCTGAGTAGGGATGGAATTAACGAGATGTAAAATTTGAGTGTCTGACTTAAACTCTCTCTTTGTTAGATATGATTTAAAAAACGAAATTAGTGATTCAGAATTGCCGAAGCGACGAAATTTCTCTAATAATATGTAGTGGCTTTCTGGAAATCAGTAAATATCAACCTGGCCTCCACAATCGAAAATCTCAATTATATTGAAAAGATTCCAAAATAGTTGATCTTCCGTGCATAAATCCATGTTGTTTTATGATTATTAATTGGTTAGTAATCCGACTGTACAATGTTGCTTCAAAAATTTTCCAAAAATTGCATAATATAGAGACGGCTTTATAATTTGTTATATCACTCTGATTGCCTTTTTTGAGTTGAGGACACACATATGCCTTTTTCCAAAGAGATGGAAATACACCATTACTATTTCGGTGGGATTAGAAATCTCGATATTATCAAAAACCAGAACTGTTTCGGGTTGTTGGATAGAGATTTTTCGGTGTCATTCATAAAATTTTTGTAATCTTCATTGATGACATGTTTACAACTTGAGCGATATTGACTAAACAGATTGTAGTGTTCAACATCAGTCTTGCAGGTTTTATATGTATTGTAAGCAGTAGATAGAATAGAGTTGATGACCGCATCCGTAAACCCGGCGGGACAACGAAATCGCCGAATTTGATGTGACGGCGAAAAGGAATAGCCGTATCAACAATAACGTTGAAAACATATCCTCAACATCATTAACTGAGGCAAGGCATGACCAGTGACATGATTACGTGTGTGTCTTCTTTTGCGATTTCTGTGTTTACCAGTGTTTACTTTCTTGTTCTCTTTCGCTAGTTTATACAACTGTACAAGACAGTTTGTTGCGGATTGCCTAAATATGTATTGTCACACTAAAAGAGTCTGCTAGTGACTGTTCAAATTGAGTATAGCAAGAAACATCACAAGAGAAAAGCCTAGGTTATTATGACAACTGGCAAATTCTCATCATGAACTTTAAAAGTGCGTTTGTAGAATATTTCAAACCAGTTTGATTTGAAATCAATCATGTGCACTGAACTCATACCTTTGCAAATTCGTTCCTGGAACTATTGTCTGCTAAATCGCAGTATCCGTGCTTTATCCGCAAACGACGCGATTTTGGAACAAAGCTTGCAATGAGTCTGTTCCAACAAGAGTCAGGAATTGGTTTCAAGCTGTTAGAAATGTGCGACTAGTTGTGAACGTGTTTTTAGTGAATGTAACTAAAGAGGTAAGTGAACAAACATTTCTGACAGTATAAAACTAGTCCCCGACTGCTGTTGGAACAAACCTATTGCCTATTCTACAATCGGCATTGACACATCGAACACTAATCAGAATCGCAATAAGCTTGGTGCCATGTTATTGATTGTGGCACCAACGGTAAACAAAACTGATGATGTTTTGCTAGACCAGATTTACACAGCCGCCTGTGTAGTTGCAGCTGACTATTATGCGCTGATATCTAATCACGTATGCTAACGACGGACGCCCAGAAACAAATGACGACAACCAAGCACCGCACCTCTCTGTTGACTTTAACCGAGCAAACAAACAATTGCCATACCGCTTACTTGTTGATAAAATTGATGCCAGCGATCGTTATGAATAACCAAGAGGACGTGTAAATGCATATAAAAGCTGCGGTCACGTGCGAGGGGGCCTTATCTGCCCTCTCGGCACACGACAGGCACTCTGCGATCGGTTTACGAGCCCGTTTGGGCTATCGCCCCTCGATCTGGCACGATGCAGTTCTGGTGGGTGGCTAGATGCACCGCGTGAACAGTAGGCGATGCAGTTGTTTTAATAGAAAGCTGTAGATTTTAATGAGGAGAGGGCAAAGGCGATCGCTGTATTGGTACTCTTGCTTCAGTAACTGTTGTATTGTTTCACAACTTAATTCCTAAATTTTTAACATCCTGTATTATAAAGACTTTAGAATAATAAACGAATTCATTTATTTTGACTATAATCACCCTTTCCAATGATGCCTGAGACACCCTGTATTTTAGAAATACTTATATTTGTGGCCCAATATACTTTTGGACCACTGATAAGAGTTTGACATTATTAGTATATGAATGGTTTTATTTAGTGAATCGATATTACAAACACTATGAAACCAATATTTGATCAAATGTTCTTAAAAATAACTGTGTTTTATTGGTTAGGAAACGTATTGCCATAGCATTGGATTTATCTTTATGTAAAATATATTTTTATAGAATTTAACAAATATCGGTTCTTAATTAAATTACAATCTTCCACCATTATATTAAGAATGTTATTGGTATAATACGATTTAAAGTAAGTGTGTCAAACGAAAGGTCAATGTAGGCTCTTTAACTGTAATATTATTTAAATTCATTGAAAATATCGTAATAAACACAAGAGACCATTATTCGCCCTCTAATGGCCTCTAACGCGTGGCAGCTTCACGCTCGGTGGTCATTTACAAATTTCCATGTGCCATTTTCTCTTGTGTAGTGTTGTGGTGCTATAGTGCTGTTTTGAATATGGTACAAGGAAGTATGCAGCTGATTGTTGAAAAGCTATTTCCTCTAAAATGGCCAATTTCTGAGACTAATAACAAGTGCATCTTTTTTCTCAAAAATAATGTAGATTTAAGATTTTTTAATATGTGGTTACGTTAGGGTCAAAATAGTTACGCGATAGTCAAAAACATCTATTCCAACATTTTTAAGTTACAGTGGAAACACAGTACTACCCAATATACAACTTAAATTAATGATTTGGCCAATCCTGGACCATTGTTTTGCGCCACCTGGGTTCTTTGGCTTTTCATTCCAAGTCACTGTCAGCCTCTATTGAAGGTAGTTGAGGTTTCTCATCGATGTTAGCAAATGCTTATTTTTCCCAATAAAAAACACGCGATGTTTTGCTGCTATTTGTTTAACAGAGAAAATGTTTAATTTCAAAAGAGACCGTAATTTTAGAAATTAATTAAGCCAAGTTTAAAGTGGCATTAAAAAATTGCTGGAAATAATTCAGTTAAGGATGAAAAACGAATTAAATACGTTTTTATAAAGTTTGTAATTACAAATTTACGGTAGGGTAGGATTAGGGGCGCGAAAGATAATTGAAATTTCGCAGTTCTGAATTTCAGGATACATAATTTAAAGAAAAAAATAGTTTCGTTGAAATTAGTATTGCTGATAAAATATACAAGGTGATTTTAAATGAAGTAACAAAATTAAGACCACAGATTCATTAGGTGAAAATAAATCAATTTAACCTAACATCCCAAGTCGCATAATAAAAAAGATACAGGGTGTCCAAGTTTAAATATTATTTTCGATATTTGTAGATGACTTTTCAAAAAATCCAAATAATTACATAAAAGTTGTAAATCAGCGGTTTTTTCGGACGACAAATTCAAATTTGTTTATAATTTTGACGTCATTAGTAGAGGGCACCACTTATGGCATATCATGTTTCTTTTAAATGGCAGAACTTTTTTGCTGCTTAGTGTATCCATCTGACTATTAAAACAATCGATTCTCCTACCTGTTATATCTGAAAAAGGTATACCTTGTTGAAGTCGTAAGGAGTAACAGTTTTCAAAAGAATCCTATTTAAAATATTCAGTGCACCGATAGAAAACCGTTATTGTTTCAGGTAACGGTAAATTATGAAGACGTTTAAAATTTTAAAAAGATCTGCCTGCTTTGAAATAGAAATAGAAATAGAAATAGAAATAGAAATAGTTTATTGATGTTATCAACTTATAGAAGTTTTACACAAGTCAAGAGTGTACATAATATATATAATATATTGTATAAGAAAATTAAAATACGTAAATAAATAACACACATTAGTTTCGACAAACAAGTATATAAAATAACAAATTATGTAGATATACACACATTAAAAAATAGTTTTAAACAATTTCATTCGAAAATCAGTCAACAAAAATTCGTCGATATTATAATAAGCTTTACTTAGCAATACATTTTTAACTCGACTAGAAAACTGTTTGTACGTTAAGGTTATAATTTGGGTTGGAAGTTTATTAAAAAAGGTAGGTCCATAATAATTTATTGCATTTCTACTTTTTTCTATTCGTAGATATCTTAAAGATATTTTATTATTAAACCTTGTATCATGACGATGTATGTCCCCATGAACGGCGTAATCATTTAGGTGTTCTTTTACATAAACCAAGCATCGATATATATAAAAGGAAGGAACTGTTAATATTTCGTGTTCACTGAATTTATGTTTTACGTCATCCCTATACCCAAGACCAGATATCACTCTCACAACGCGTCTCTGCAGCCTAAATATTCTGTCCAAGTGAGGTGTATGGCCCCATGTTAGGATTGCATAAGAAAAAGTCCCTTGGAACAACGAATAATAAGCTGTTTTTATAACGTTTAAGGACACTTCCCCAGCTAAGTTTTTTATCATATAAACGCATCTTGACAGTTTTCCTGAGACATAGTCAACATGTTGGTCCCAAGACAGTTTGGGATCTAGAACCACTCCCAGAAATTTCACATTATTTGGATTTTGATAGTTTTCAATATTGCGGGTAGAAAATACCATATTTGCTGTCTTGGTATCGTTTAAGCATAACATATTGGCCTGGAACCAGTCGCAAGTGGTCGACTGTGCTTGCAGCATAACATTCTCCAACTCACTCAAATTTTCATTGGTGTTCACTTTAGTTGCGTCATCTGCGTATAATACGAAATTAGCATTTAAAACATATTGGGTAAATCATTGACATAAATCAAGAATAACAGAGGTCCAAGAACAGACCCCTGTGGTACTCCATGATTTACATCAGCTATTGAAGATGTTGTGCCATTATACACAGTGATTTGATTTCTATGTTCTAAATAACTTTTAAGCAATTTTAATGAAGTAGATTTTATACCATATTTTTCTAATTTTCCGAGTAATATATTATGCTGAACACAGTCGAACGCCTTTGAAAGGTCACAAAATGTGCATCCCGCATAATCCTTATTTTCATATGCATCAGTGATATATTCTAGGAGTAGGCTTATAGCATCTGTTGTTGATTTATTTGATCTGAAACCAAACTGCCCAGTAAAAAAAAGGTTGTTAGTTTCAAAATAGTAAATTAATCTTTTGTGTAACAATTTTTCAAAAATCTTGCCAAGAATGGGTATAATTGATATGGGGCGATAATTAGACATATCATTTAAGTTACCCTTCTTAAATATTGGGACAACTTTAGACGTTTTTAGACAGTCAGGAAAAATGCCTTCTTTTATGCATTCATTAAATAATTTTGTGAGTGGGCCAATAAGTATACTCATGACGTATTTTATGATTTTAATATTTATTTCGTAATAATCTTTACTAGCTTTATTTTTTATTGAATTTGAATAAAATCATTGTGCTTTGTTGAAAATTGGTTTAATCAAACCTCGCCAATTTTCTTGAAATTTTGCACATCTCCATAATTTACCATTCTGAATAACTTTTCAAATAACATTTTGTTATATTTTCAGCAGAAAAGGCACTTTACCTGAAACCAAAACAGGATTTACTCGGGCACTGAGCATTTCAAATAGGATTATTTCAAAAATAGTTATTCCTACCGACCTCAGCAAGGTATACCCTTTTCAAATAAAACAGGTAGGAGAATCGATTGTTTCGATAGTCAGATGGATACATTAAGCTGGAAAAAAGTTCTGCCATTTAAGAGAAACATGGTGTGCCACAAGTGGCGCCTTATACTAGTGACGTCAAAATTATAAACAAATAATTTCTCGCCCGCAAAAACTCCCGATTTACAAATTTTATGTAAATATTTGAACTTCTTAAGAAAATAAAATTTTAACTTTAACACCCTGTATCTGTTTTATTATGCGATAGGTATAGGTATAGCTATGTATTGCTACTTCATTTAAAATCACTATACATACTTATAAATACTTTTTTACTTTTTAATTTTCGTGTACGGTTGCCTTTAAGAACGATTTATGATACAAAGAAAATAATATAAATAAAATCTATTCGAATTTTGCCAATTAAGTATGTCGTTGTTCCAATTATTAATAAAATACTTACTGTCTGTAAACTAGCTACAAAGAATGTATAGTCCACAATTACCTTCTGTCGCACATTTTGATGTATTACAAATGCGACTGTGCCTATTCTCATTTCAGTAAGGGTACATTTATACCCCAGTGACTCATAGTACAGTCTGAATAGACTATTAATCTTTTCCGACAATTTAATACTACTTTTACAAAAGACCCAGAGTGGCCTGATAGGGACAAGTTTTAGAAGATAAAGTTAAATACATTTTTGTGACGAAATTTTTTAATTCCAGCTAATTTAATTTCAGATCTATTTTACACGAAAGAAATACTTCATCCTAAATACAAACAAAATATGTAGTTGACTTCACATACCAAAGATACAGTTACAGAAGACACATAATAGGCATATCTCTGTATCTATTTATATTTATAAATCTTTTGTTTTGGTTTCCGCCTAAGAACGGCCTTCTTTGAAAGAATGTAGAACAACAAAGTGTTGGCCAATATAATAGGGGAGAGAGGATAAAAAATTGTAGCATAACGTGTATGTTACAAAAGGAAGATAAAATAATTTCTGAATAGCACCAATGATAATATGCCAATAATCTGAAAACTTCATCATCTAGATTTCTCACAAGTTTGTATCTTTAATTTTAGACGCCATAGACAAAATAGTGATATTCCAGCTGCAGATTCGTTTTACAAAGATGCTCAATCTCCCCCAAAGCCCTCTAATGAAACATCAAAGGTATTATTAGACAATGAAACCATTTTGTATCAACATTATCCGTTACAAAGGATCACCGAGAAGATCGATAGCTCAGATATGCCTTTATATCTACCAAATAAGGAGTTAATATATTCCATCTTTGATTCTGACAGCTCATTATTTCGATAGTGATGTGGTAATAGTTTTGAAATCAGATGTAATGCAACGTGCAGATCTATACGGGGTGTCCGAAAAGTCTGTTCATTCATCCTCACCTAACACTCGCCAATGTGCTGATAGAGCGAATCAGAGAGGGGGATGTTGCATTATAATTAGACCCCGGATTTTAAAGAAGGAAACGCACCAGGCTAGTGTCGTACTCGTCTAGTGAAGTACTATTTAGGTGTTAAAATATGTTCCGTGGAAGAAGTATTTTTATTAGTTCATTTATTTGATGCGATTGGTCGAAATTTGTTTATGTTCTCAAATACAAATAATTTTAGATATTTAGTAACTGAATAATCTAGGGCTTAGTAAATAATAGGAATGTTATCTCATGCCACCTGCAAATATTCAAAGATACCAAAGTAGAAGAAAGAAAAGCAGACCAAACAATACATTTTTAAGTATACCTAGTACTTTGAAAGTACGTATTGTTTTAAATATTAATAACATACACTTAGTACCATCTGAAAGAATGTTCACTTTTATTTATTTATAAGTATGTAAAAATAGTAGTTAGAACATGGGCCAAAATAGTGTGTGTCTTAATAAGCTTACGCTTATGCTTTTTAAAAGTTATTATTTTATTTGAACAGCAACAATGAATAAAAAAACTTTTGTTCTATATATGTTATTTTTTCAGATTTGTGTAGTTACCTAAAAAACCCGCAAATATAAAATCGTACACACTCTAATCTAACAAGTGATTATTATCGGATGATTACAAATTATATATATAAAGCTGTTTACAAGCCTTTTAAGCTCAGAGCTGCATTATTTTCCTCCACTCTATTCTTCGCCTTTCTTTTCCAATCTGTTATATTTTTCTCCCTTAGATCTATTGTCAGTGCCTCACTTCATTGCTTCCTCGGTCTCCCTCTTTTGTCCTTTCTTCTTCCATACGTTCTAGATGCCTTGCCACTGCTCTCTTCTAGCTTTTACAACTTTGTCTATTTTTGGTACCTGGTACATTGCATATATTTCCTCATTATTTCTCCTTACATAATCTTCTCCCGTCTTCTTTCCCCCTAGAATTCTTCTTAAGATATTCCTTTCTCACCTCAATAGATTTTCTCTTGACTTCTTATGGAGGATCCATGTTTTACTGCCATACAGCGCTGTCGTCCTCAAAATTGTTTTATACATTCTAAGTTGTACTCCTCTGGATAAATATTTTGATTTTATTAAGTGGTTGACTGATGCCAAATTTATGTTTGCTTTTATTATTCACCTATTAATTTCTTACTCCCACATTACGTGTTTCCTCCACAAGTTTTCTCGTTACTGTTTCTAATTCTCTACTATCTATCTCTTGCCATTATGGCATCTGCACGTGTCCTTCTCTGTTCAACTGACTATCTCTTATGACCTTTTCTAGTATTAAATTAAAAAGAAGCGTTGGGCCCTCTTGTCTCAGTCCTGTGTCAATGGTAAAACTTTACAAACATTCACCTTTTATTTGTACTTTGCTTTTAGTATTTTCTAAGGTCATTTTCAATAACCTAATCAGTTTAGTTGGTATCTCAAATTGCTTCAATGTGTTACTTCGTTTATTCTTTTTGACAGAATGATATGCTTTCCTGAAGTCTATGAATAACACCATTGTTTTAATCCCAAATTCATAGCATGTAGCAAGGATTTCCTTCACCATCAAGATTTGGTCCGTTGTTGACCTCCCCTTTCTAAAACCTGCTTGATACTGCTCTATCTGTAGTTCTGCTATAGGTTATATTCTCTGTTTTATTAACATTGCCAGGATTTTATACCCTATATCTAGTAATGATATACTCCTATAGTTTCTACAGTTTGTTGCATCTCCCTTTCTTAAAATTGGTATAATCACAGCACCTCTCCAATCTTCAGGCATACATTCTCTTCTCCAAATCTTTCGGATCATTTCGTATATTCTTTGTTTTAAATCCTCTTCTGCGTACTTAATGCTCTCTGCCGTTATTCCATTTTTCCCTAGACTTTTCTTATTCTTTAAATCTTTTATATTACATCTATTTCCTTTTTTGTAGGTTCTTCTACTTCCACTCTCTCTTCCCTTACCAGCATCATCTCCTTCTCTCCTTCTCTTTTGCTCTTTTCATTCAACATCTCTGCAAAATAGTGCTTCCATCTTTCTCGCACTTCTGTGTTCTCTCTTATTAATTTGCCACTTTTATCCCTCACTTACTCCTTTCTTTTTCTTTTTGGGAGAAGATAGAGGTTGATGATATAACGTGTACAAACAATTATTCCGACAATAAAAAAATTCAGGTTGCTATCTCACAGAATGAAACTATTAAAGTGTTCGATTCATTCAACTTATTTTTATTAATTTTGTGTTCTTTGAACCCTTCACATGTGGCACGTCTATGGAATCTTGACCGCTGCAACCATCATCTCCTGTGCTCATCTAAGTGCTGTGAATTAATCACTCTCTTTTATTTTGGACCTCGAATATAGAGATATGTTTATTATCCAGTTCGGCAGCAAAAACACTACACGTGATCAACATACCGCGAGCCTTGTTGTACAGGCAACTTATCGTACAGCAATGCTGTAGAAAAAATTGCCTAAATCGAAATCCGGGGTCTAATTATAACAGCAGTGTTTGTCCTGTTTTTGTACGTAATTTTATACCTCGTGTGGCCGGAGGCTGCTGTGATATCATCAGCGTACTTCATAATAAATAAATCAAAATCGGTGAAGTATCAACCTTCCATTATTAAAATTAAAACATTTTCCGAAGCGAACGCAAAAACTAATTAACCCCTGCGACCTGCCATAAATTAGCTGACCGCTGGCCATTTCGAATCATATTAATAATAAAACAGCCATTATAGAACCTTTATGGATGTTAAATATGTTAAACTGTAATAAAGTAATGATTTATTGATTTATTAATAGCTCAAAGTTCGACGAACGTAACTAAATTTATTAATTTGCAGGTCTTTTATATATATACATACAGAATCGCACCACTGTCAGCGAGATGTATAAGTAGTGACATCTAAATGATGACTTTACAAGTCAAATAAATCAAAACTGATTAACTATTAACTGAATTAATAATTATAATAAAGTTAGTATGTGATTACATAGCTTTCAACTATTAAAATATTGAAATAATCCTATTTCCAAATATCAATCAACAATGATTTAAAGTACTCGACCTTACAAAAGATAAGTAAATTAACTCATAACAATCGAAAACACGGCGGTCTTGGTTTACTATAAATTTTCTGATTATGCGTTCGAGTGTTCAAGCGAAACCCAGTTGCTACGTCGTGAAGACATACATAATAGCGATATACAGGGTGTTCCAGAATGATGGTCAAATATTTTACCAGTGTATTCCACAAGCTTTAGGAGGGGATCTTCATATGAAATTTTTCAATTTGGGTTATTTCTGTTGAGATATTCGAGTCTCAAAATGGCGGAAAAAATTGTTTTTTTATTTTTCCCGAAAAACGGTTACACTTACAAATTTAAATTTTGGTACACAATATCAGCTAGTCAAAAGCTATTGGGAGTTAGACTATATTTTTCTTTTGTATTTTTTCCCGCTGAACACGAATCTGAAGTTAAAATTGGGGGTTACACAGCAAATATTTGAGAAAACCTAAAAAAATCGAAAAAAATCACTTTCAAAAATCAATGCTGTAAATTAGTGAATATTTACTATTTTACTATTCACAGCATTTCTCATTTTTTCAGTTTTAGAGACTATTACTAAAAAAAAATATCCATTAGGTGCCGTTTATGTGTTGATGCACCCCCTAAACCATCTCTAAATTTTTCTCTACTTGATTTGATCACCCGGTATATTATATGGAGATTGAGCTCTTTTTCCCAGGGGCGATTCACTTGGCTATTATTTATTTATGAGATGAAACAAATAACATAGAATATGTTAAGCATTTGAATAACTGTATTGCAGTGATAATTTTCCACAATATTTGCAAAGATACAAAAGAATTATTATTAGTAAAAACCTAACTGAATTGTCTTTTGGTTAACCATTTCAAATCTAACTTATGCTACTACAAGATGAAGGGATTTGGGCTATTACATTCCCTGTTTATATTCTAAATTGTCTCTACTCGTTAAAATTGTCTTTATATTTTTAATACGTGCTTTTTTAGGAACGTTCAGTATTTTTTTATTAATCGTTAATGTTTGGAATTGACTGGTCTTCAATTTATAGAAAAGGACTAGTTGGTGTTCACGATTATCTTACCTCCAACGTAGGGCTGGTGATAGCGTTACCGATTCTAGTCTCTGTTGTATTCTGTTGACGGCAATCTCATTTAAATTTCGGTGTAACGTCATCTCAACTGCCTGTCGTTTTCGTTGAGGTGTTCTTGTGCGGTCTCAGCTGTGTATTGTGCTTGGAGTCTTGTGATTATTGTGTGGGGGCTCTTCTCTTCAGAGGAAAAACTTTTCACACAACCTTTGCATTTAATTTTTGACATATGTCAAAATTGTATTGAATTACTAACTAATAATTATTTAAACTTTTATATTATTTATTATTTCAGGAATATTTAAATTTTATTATTCTCTGGTTAGAACTCTCACTCCACATATACCATATGTTTCATTTCATTTAGCACATTTCTGTGACTAATTTTAAATCTGAGATTACTTTTTCTTTTAGTCTTCCTATTTTACCGTCTTTATTATTCAATTCAACAAATTATATTTGGTGTGATTATGTGTTAGTTTTGTTCTTTCTGTTATACAGTGTGTTTCTTTGTGTCATATGTATATTTTATACTTGAACTACTATCAGTGAGATATAAGGTCTGACATCTAAGGGCAGCGCTTCAAATCTAACAGCAAAAGGTAATTATAACAAATTGAGGTAGCGTCTGTCTATTAAAATGATTCCTTTAGAGCTTGTTCTCAGATTTGACATTTTTAAATCAACGATCCTCGGTGAGGGAGCGTATATCTCCTTCTTAACATCACAGACTCCCACAAAAATTAAAGAATTTATTACTTCGTCGAAAAGTTTTCAAACGATAACATTCAAAACCAACCGCTTCTTATTCTCGCGGAAGGCTGTTAAAGCAAACTTTCATTTTAACTCCGATCCCGCGTATCAGACGGCAGCAGTTAATCTGAACTGAAAGTAATAAGTGAAAATTTATTTCGGTGCCACTTAGCGAAGTTTGATTTGACACGACCCTCTTCTGGATCGACAATGACACCGCCGAACTCACAGGACAAGAGATTGACAGCCCAGTTGATTGCGGGATGACTATTCTAAGTAGATCGCAACTTTAATTAAGTGGTTATTACGTAGTAATCTACCACCATATAGTAAAAGAAAAAATATATTAAAGGTAACGGCAACCAAGCCATATCACTTACATATTAATAGTATTGGCGATGTATTGGGAACCTTTAACAGGCCTTTAATGTGGTGGAACTTGATTATACAATTGAAGGGTGGAAAAGCTAGAGAGCCTAAGTGCCAAAAATATAATTTTACAGGGCAGCGAATTTTAAGTTTTGGCACTTAGGTTCGTAGCTTTTACGTGCTAAGAAGGTTTAAAATTGAAGGACCTAAGTACCATTTTAATTATTGGGCATTTACACAATACATTGCCAATTAAAGTTAAAAAAACTAATTCTCGACAATTTTACATAAAAATATACATTATGTATTAATACTGTTTTGCATTAATACTGTTTTGTATTAATACTGTTTTGCATCGTTGGCACTTAGGTCCACAAGTTAGACCTGCCTGCCTGGAGATAGGTCCCTTGTCAATTTTATACGTATGTATTGACGATTTACATAGGAGTATGGACTTAGGTCTCTTATGGGACACTGATATCAGTAAGTAGGTCTGTTTTACGCAAAGAAGATCAAATCTTGATTTTTGGCACTTAGGCTCTCTAGATTTTCCACCCTTCAATTGTGGCAGTTGTCGCCACGTTATTGTTGATCCATAAGTAATTTCCACATTTTACATGGGATCAAAATAACTATGGAGTAATTCGTACCCTATTGTAACCTGCTTCCTACATGAATTTCTAACGCTAGAGAAAATACATTAGTTTATTACAGACTCGTGTCTGTGTATAAGATGGATAGCAGCAAAAAACCTCGTAGAAAGAAGATTATTCTAAAGTTTCCTATGTTGTAAAACAACAAACAGAAGTTCTACGATTCTTAAACATTATTATTTTTCGAGTTCAAGTGCATCTTTAGAGTTTCCTCATTCTGAGACCAAGTGTCTTCGGGAGCACTTGATGCACGTCTTAAAATTTCTTTTTGAGAATAGTTTAAATATTCTGGTCAGAATAATGTTCCGTCATTTTTCCACTAGTATGGGACGATACAGAAACAAATGCCTCTTTTCTCTTTTGCAGACACTACTTTAAAACTAGTTGTACATATACACCAGATATAAAAATGCGCAGGATGTGAGATGTTGACATGAAGTACATATATTCCAATTTTGAGGTTATGGCGAATGAAGGTAAAGTGGCAAAACAATGTTATTGCAGTGTTACTACCATATTAAGTGACCGGAAAGTTGATGGGTTAGTTCCATTGGTCATTTGTTTGATGAATAACTAAAAGAGTTAGATATTTTTAGTTTCTGCCACTGTAAGTATATATAGTATCCACATATATCACTTCAAAGTTCTATTTTCAAAAACAGATATGTTTACAGATGCATGTTTAAGGTCGTAGACATGAAATTTAGTCTATACATAAATATTTTTTTCTAAAATGGAGAACACTTTTAGATACAGAATAGAACCGTTTCTATCGTGTGGTAGTGAATTTGGCAATACACTTTAAAGTTTTCAGTGCTACTTGGAATTCGAACTTTTACATCTTCTTCTTTAAATGTTTTTAAATTTCGACGTTAACTGCCCTCATTTACAAAAAAATAAACGGAAGGACGAAAAAGCAGAAGTGGAAGAAGCAGAAGTGGAATAAGTAGAAGGAGAAGACGCGGAAGTGGAATAAGTAGAAGAGGAAGAAGAATAGGTGGAAGAAGCAGCAGAAGAATAAAAAGAAGAAGAATGGGGAGAGGATGAGGAAGACGAAGAATATAATGATGATGATGAAAGAAAAAGGTAGACCACGATTTTAAACATAATTGAAGAATGCACTTACCCTGAAGTCTCCACCGTTGCCATCGTCCAACTCTAGGACATAGCCTTCGACGTGGCTGTGGGGTGGGGGCTGCCAGGCTACGGTGACGGAGTTGTTTTCGGCACTGCACTCCTCGGGGATGATGGTGGGAGCTGCTGGAGCTGAGCAACAATTAGAGTGGGAATTAGAACACATTAAAATGAAAAATAGCTAAGATAGTATGCGTTTGAAATGGTTTGACACTCACTTTGGGAGCTAGTGACACATAAACTGAAAAATCGAGGTTAAAATTAGAAAGAAAGACTTAAAAATTCGTTACATCTAATTATGTTTTACTTAAAGTATGTTATAACACAAATGTATGTTGTTCTTCTAATTTTGTTTTTTTTTTTAGTGGGAAGAAGTCATAACGTTTGAACAGTATAATTATAAAGTATAGTGTACTTAATAAATATAAAAAATCCAATATATTGGTACAAAAAATTATCGAAAGTAGGTAATATTTTATATTGTATAATATTCTATCTGCAGAAACAATAGTTACTATTTAAATGAATACAAAACAGACTCTAATTATGAACAAAAAATACTGTAATTCATCATTTAAATATTTCTCTTATTATTATTCATAAGAAATAAATCCCTAAAACTACAACTTTATTTAAATGGTTAAATAATCAGCCAATCTGAATGAAAATATTAGAAGGCAATTACCATAAAATCAATCTAGTATACAGGGTGTCTGTAAAAGTTTGGTAAAAAATGCTACCACATATTCCGAAGGCAAATGTGTATGATGTTATAAATCAAATTGGCTTTAGTACAAAAATTTTATAGTTTACGAGGTACAGAGTTTTTAACTTGCAATTTTATTTTAGTTTTTCTCAATAACTTCATTATAAATAGTAGTAGCAGCAGCATAATACTTGGTAGAGTGGAGTTTTCTAGCACAAGAAATTGAAATATGGCCTTCAATTTACTGTCAATTGTAGAGAGCGCAACCTTACTACTTCACATGCATTTAAACCATCATAACTTTTTTGTGCCCTGGTGTCAAGAATTCTTATCTTAGACGTTTTTTCTTAAGAAGTTTGAAGAACCTTATTTTGAATATCTGGATTTTAAGGTTTTATTTCATAAACATAATCCCATTATCTTTTTTCGCACTTTATTCAATAACTTTTCAATAACTAATCAAATTTTGAACTAGGTCCAGGCCTTTTGTCCAGATGAGAATGCTACCACATGTTCCTGGGATCAATATATGATGATATAACCCAATTCAGCTTAGTCCAAAATTTGATAGTAATTGAATAAAGTGTGAAGAAAGACAATGGGTTTATTTATATGAAATAAAACCTTAAATTCCATATACTTATCAAAAAACGGTCGCTCAAAACGGCATTTATCAAGTATACATTTTCTGAACAAAAAACGTCAAAGAATAAATTGATTAAAAAATCAATATCTACACCAGAACACAAACAATGTATGACGATTTAAGTGCATGTGAAGTACTGTAGGTAATGTCCTAAGGCCATATTTCAATTTAACACGCCAGAAAATTTTCCTATACCAAGTTTTATGTATTTACTATAATTAATAATGAGGTTATTGAGGAACAACTAAAATAAAATTGCATCTTCATCCTGTATATCACAAACTATAAATTTTGAACTAAGGTATCTTGATCTAGACCATCATATTTTGACCCTAGAAATGTGTGGTATTTTCTATCAATTTTTTACAGACACCCTGTATAGTAATTTCTAACTATATTATCAGACAAAGATTGCAAGACTCTTTTTTTTTCGAAACCTAGAAAATGTATTTCAATTTTGCAAAAGAAATGCAAACCATATTGAAAATAGTTATAAAAATATTTCTACTACTTAAACAAATGAAAACCTGATGGTATCAGGAAAGTATTTGGTAAATTAAACATAAATAATTTAGTTTTTTTCTTCAACCAATTTTTAACTACATTGATTGTTGCTTTAACTTTGCCAAAAAACCTTCAGCGAACTTAATAAAATTTCCAAGATGCTCATCCATGCAAACTCAAAAAACGTAACGGTAATAATTTTTCGCATACATAAAGGCAAGCAAAAATAGAGTAGTAACTCAATCATATACGGGTACATAAAAGCAGTTCCATTTCCACGTCAAATCCAAGAGCCATAAAAACTAATAAAAAATTCTGTTTGTCAATTAACGCAAAAATGTTGACATCGGATTCGTATGCCAAACGAAAAAATGTAATAAACATGCTTTTTCATGCCAGTTTACCTGCGGGCACACGCTCCTCTCCGTCTACGTACGCTGTCCGATGAACAGAAACAAATATACGTTAATGAACAGTCTACAATATGGTAAATATAATTTTGCAGTAATCATACAGTACAAAGGTTGTTTATAAAGTATCAGTGTCAAAAGAATACAAAGAAACTATGATTGAAAACATGTATACTCTCATTGTTTCCATTGTTTTCATTTGTTTCAAATATTATTAACCTGCGAGCTCTAGATATATTTTCTATACAAGTAATGAATCAAATTTGAAGTCGGCGTAAATTCACACTATAACAAGTGTAGTCGAACAGCTTGAAACCAATCCCTGATTTTTGTGGGAAGGTCACTGACAAGACCTGCTGTGACGGTCGTTGCAGGTGACGGTACGTGCTGGTGCTGGTCTAGTGTGCGCTGCTCCGTTAAATAACGTGAGTACCTTCATGAGCAAAAAAGGAAATCAAGTGGTTATAGACCTAGAAAATCCATAATATTTTCCAAGAAACAGGTTGAAAGGTTTATCAAAGAGGCAGATGACAAAAAGTACTTATTTGAAAAAGTTGTCTTGATTGTATATTTGGAGCCTGTGGTGAGAAGTATTGACCTCTTTACGTACAGAGAACATTGCAGATGCTAAGTCGTTCATTAAAGTGACTATTCCCAACATCAAAACTAATATTCCTAAATTATTTACAATACCAGAGGGAGTCTTCTTCCATTCACCATTGATCACGACCAATTTTTTATCACATATAGGAATTCAAAATGTACTACACAAGCAGTGGGTATAAATAACATAGGTTCAATTCCTAAAAAGATTGCCGAATTTCTTAGATTACCCAATGTTACTGAGTATACTGGGCACTGCTTTAGACGATGTTCTGCAACCTCCTTGCAGATGCAGGAGCCAACATAGTGATGCTCAAGAGAAACAGAGGTTGGCGTTCGACTTCTGTGGCAGAGGGAAACATCGACAATTCCATACAAAATGATCAAGAAAAATTCTCGAGGAGAAAGAAAATACCCATTTTATTCCAAAAACTCAGTGCGTCAGCAGCATCGGAATGCAGGTGTTATTTTAAGTTATACGAAGTGAAGAACAACATACAATATGTTCACCTAATGTCCAATTAATCGATTTGAAAGATTGTGTTACTAATAATAAATACATGATTTAAAATTCCAGTTATTTTCAAGTATCAATTAGTAAAATTCAAATTAAAGATCTTATACTATTTGACAATAAAATGTTAATAATGTTGTTTTAAAAGCGCTAAAGATGTTGGGACTTATAGTGAGATCATTCCCAAATTTTTCTGTACAAACGCTTAAAATGCTGTGTTGTGCTATGGTCAGATCTATTTTGGAATATGGTAGTCTTATCTAGGATCCTTACTATAACACATATACAAATCGGATCGAAAACGTTCAGAGAAACGAAATTGTGCCTTTAGACTAGGCTTTGTTGCTGAGGAGTTTAATTATGATGATTTGGATTGAATAGTTTACAGTCTCGTAGGTCACAGATTTCTTTGGTATTGCTCTGAATTATTGTCACTAATAGGTTTACGTGTTTCGTTGAGGACCACTAGACAATCAAAATTATTTTTCGTACCATACCATTCCACCAACTATGGTTTTTACATACAATACATTTTGTAATGACATTAATTATTTTCATTGTACTTTGAATCAGTTTAAGCATCAGTTGGGTCTTATAATGCATGGTTGATGGATTTCAGTGTTGTTGTGGTTATTATTGTTGATATTCAGTTGTGGTGTGTTATTTTGTAGTTTATTGTGGTTTATTAAATTGTATTTTTTGTAGTATTACGTACCATGTGTGTGTGTGTGTACCATTGTTTGTTAGTCTGGTTAATTGTTCCTAAGGTAAGTATTGCTTATAGATGTTTTCTTGAATTTTAAAAGGGGTTAATCCCATTAGTAAATAAATAAACAAATAAATAAATAAAACTCAGTTATTTTATTTTAGTTTTAAAAATATGTTTTTCTACAAAACTGTTAAAAGTGGGCTTTTTAATTGTCATTTTTGATGTTAAAAATGTCATTTTTTGACACGCGTGTTAAAAGTAAGTTACTTTTAACACTAGTGTTAAAAGTAAATCAAAGTTTATTTAAATTTTGTTTTGAAAATTAATAAAACGTTTTAACAAACACATGAACAACTTTTTATTTTAAATAAGTACAAACCAACATTTTAACTAGTTATTACTATTAACATTTATAGTAAAATTAGAACAATTTGCTTCGCTACGCTCGTTTTTTAATCATCTTCACTCACAAAATAAAATCTTACTTTTAACACGTATATCATAAATAGCTATTTAAGTACATATGCCTAAAAGACTGTCATTTCGATACTGAAATTACAATAAAAGTGTCATTATTATGCAACGATTTTACGAAAATATATTTATAAAAGCACACTCAGGATAACGTTAGTCATGATGCGTAAATGATACTGCAGGAAACAACTACTCCGCGGACTAATGTCCCGACCGGCATTGAATTACTCCTGCAGTATCTGTGTGAACAGCCAAGAGCCCTTGTCGGACACACCACCAGACATAGACCGGTTTCGGGCTTGTTAGCCTTCACCAGTATGCCATAGGTGAGATGACCGACAATTGAACTGGCTGTTCCTTCATATGTATGTTCACATATAAACTGGGTGCTTCCTGTAAGTCGGGCCGCTTAGTACGAGCAGGAAGTAAGCAGATCACTTATATCTCACCTAGTCATGATGCCTTAAAACATTTGAGTAAGCTAACTCAAGTTATTCAATGTTAATCAATTAAATGTGTTACCATTTCAACACATTAAGGTATAATTCCTTGTAATTGGGACTTTGCCCGTTGAATATTGTAATACTAAATAAATAAATACACAGGAAAATATTTAATTTAAAATTTGTGCCCTTGGCAATTGCTTGTGCTGAAAAAACGCACGTGCTGCCATCCCTCCCCACGACCGCTAAAACACACAATCGCGATGTTTTATTCAGCCATTTCACCGTATAAATCACGCAAAATCTGCAATTCCGATGACGCTTTTAAAATATAATTAACAAAAGAACGTCGCTCATGGCCGTCCTTATTAGTGATACCGTGTTCATTTTTACGGGGCGCCTTTGAAACGGGCGCCCCAATTAAATCGGAACTAAAAATGGTAATTCGGAGGGGGTGGGGCGTGCCCTCACCCCCCGGCCTTCCCTTTGAATATTTAACGCGATTAATTTCGAATTTCGGTGCGATTGTTCCAACAGGAAGTGAAGGAAGTGGAATTAGGACGACGGCTAATTGCCGGCTAAAAATGACAAGGTACAGGTGTTACGGATTTCTGTTTAATTCAATTTTTCTCAAAGAGGCATCCGATAGGGGATAAAAGTTGTACAAGTTAATTTATGGGAAGATTGAAATGGTCTTGTGTCATACGAAATGGGGATCTTAGAAACTCACTTTAAAAGTATTTTTTCTGCTTTAAAAAACATTGAAAAATGCACAAGAAGAAACATATACAGAGTGTTCCAAGGTGTTCTTTTTTAAGATCAAGATATGGCGATTTATGCTAATTTTTCTATATGCAAAAATGCACCGTTTTTTGAAGAAATAATCAATAACTGGTTATAAAACGGAAAAGCGTTGAACGATTAAAATTAAAGGACCCCGTACATTTTATATGGAAAACGGTCTTCCGGTGAAATTCGCTGAAAATTTGGGAAATTGTTCGTTTTATACCCCTGAACAAAAGTCTCAATGAGGTCAAAGCTCGAAATGCCCATCTTTAATCTATCTTTAGCTCTACGGCTATTTTTAGTGGCCAAAAACGGCGAAAATTCATTTTTTTAAATATCATGTTTAATGCTGGGAAAGTGTTCGTTTTGTACCCCTGATCAAAAGTCTCAGTGAGGTCGAAGCTCAAAATGCCCATCTTTAGGCTCTACGACTATTTTTAGTGGCCGTTTTCGCCGTTTTTGGCCACTAAAAATAGCCGTAGAACCTGGTCATTTCAAACTTCGATATTTTTTGCATATCTATTGCTATTAAAAGAGTCTTCCTCGTGACAGTTCGACAAAAAATATATTTGATTTTCTAAACAGTAGAATGATTATTAAATGTATTTTCTAAATAATATTCTTTTACCCGGAAGTGCTACAAAAATATCATTATATTATTTAAAGAAGGCACCCCCGAAATCCCCAGAGCCAACATTTAGTAAGTAGTTCCTGAAATGTTCTAATAGACCGTCATCGCAAGACAGCTACATATTAAAATTGCATTTTGCATTGCAAAACAAATAGGTAGGTACTTTAGGGAAAAATTTAAACAATAAGTTATCAAAAATATTTCAAAACGTGGACAAGAAAATTATGGATAGGTTATCTAATTTGCAATACATTGTTTGGTGCATGTGAATCCTAACGTTTCGTTGCTTTTTTACCAATTTACCAAAATAAGCATGCTTTTCGGTGCCCTCAACCTATTTAATTGCCTTTCTCTTAATATTAACATTTTCAGAATTTTGCTACTTCTATAACAAGATCTAATCTACATTTAACAAATCGCTTCAAAATTGGAATTTTTTTTCTTATTTGTATTTGATTATTAATTTATAATTTTTCTAAATGCTTACGTTTCATCTGGATAAAGTTAAGCTGGTCGATAGCCCTTAGAACAGACTTGTCGTCTAAGGTAAGGTCAAAGTGTGGGGAGACCCTAGGAGCAGTCCACTCTTTATGCCAAGAATGGTCAGTGTTGGCAACCCTGTTGATCAGCATTGACCCAATCTGCAAAAAATTGTGCTAAATTAATATAGATTACGTCAAAACTCACGACAGACAAAGATCGTCGTATTTCTTCAGAAATATTATTGAGAATGGAGTGAAACTTAAAAAGAACCAACTTATTGGTAAGTTTACGTTTCGGCTATATTTAAGGCTCCTTCAGGACAATCCAAGAAAAGTTTTCCGTGTAAAATATAATTCTTTGATTTAATCTAATATGAACATAAGTGCATAATTCATGAAGAGAAATTAAGCACCAGCAACTTTTGCCCAAATCGGTGAATTGGGTTCTGAGTTAAGGAGAAAACAAAAAATAAAAAAGAAACTTTAACACCCTTTAACATTTTTTTCCACATTTTTCTTTAAGCAAGTTTAGTTAAATCGACACAATTTGAGTTCTAGATTATACCCCTGAAGTATGTAACATTCGTTAGGTGACCATATGTTATATTACCTATTGCCGATGCAAATATTAATACAGAAAATCAATGTCTAATAGATTAGGTTTTAAACGATACAGTCTCTGTTCTTTAGTAAAATTTGATATTTCCTTTCTAAATAGCAAAATATCATTCTACAGTAAAACTTCAATTTACACTTCTTTAAGACTTTCAATGTTAAAATGACAAAGCTTCGCATCTTTGAATCCAATACCCGAGAAAAGTCCGATATATTAAAAATTCCGTCTTAGAAAGTCGTCTCAACATACGAGCTTGTTCTTTACAAAACGAACCAATAAGCGCACTATGTTTCACGGCACGAAGTACAAGTTGGGCTTATTAATAATTCAACTGCGAATACGCTGTTCGAGCTGAAAGTGCAATATACAGACAAGTAATTAGATGCCATATCGCCATATCGAGATGTGAGACGTTGCGAAATTATGGTAATGATTACGGCAAGCTGCTGAGATTCGGATGCAGAACAAAAATAAAGCAAAGCAGATTTCCTAAGTCGGATGTCTGTTGACACGCCCGTTAGTTCTTATACTAATTTGTCTTTCAGCGCTTACGTACTTCCTATCATTTGTAACTACTTGCTTGACTTCTAATAGCTTATAAAAGAAGGTGTAGAAAAGAATATCAATATTTATAACTGTGAATAAGTATTTGATAAAATCTATACCAACATAAGTATTTCTTGGGAAGTATAGCCGCGGAACGGACGATCTTGAATGCAAACTCCGGTGGATATGCATCATTTTGCGGGTCCCTACATCGAGCCTCAACTCTTCTTGTGTCCATTTCACTACTCCAAATGAGTAGAGAAGGATCGGAACGGCAAGCATATTTGTGGCACTCACCTTGTTCTTACCCGACAGCTCCGAAGACCAGATCTGTCGGAGGCGGTGCCGATACCTGCCGCGGAGAGCGTTTTTCACCGTTGCCACCTCATGAGTGCCCCGCTGTGGAACACCCAAATAGATGTACGACTCTCCGGCATCTAGATGCAAGATGCTTCCGTCTATGAGCTGGGCGTCATCTCCGTATGGACCGCATCGTCCTCTCTTGAGATGAACCAGTGCACATTTGTCCAGCCCGAACTCCATTCCAACCGCCTGCGTGTACTCCTGTACCACTCTGAGGGACTGATTTAAATCCCTCTCTCCGGAGGCGTATAGTTTAAGGTCATCCATATAGAACAAATGGGTGACCTTATGCCTCCGGTCTCCTGGGGTACCGCAGTTGTAACCCCTGTTAATATACCTAACCTAGTGGCTGACAGGCGATCAAAGTAGGCGATAAATATAGTCAGACAGGTTTAATACAGTTTCGACATTTTTTTTGCCATATTAATAAATTTGAATATTTTTTGATGGACAATTCCGTTAATTTTTATTTTTATCTATCACCTCTTTAAAATGTTTGTACTTACTTAGTAACCTTGTATAAACAGCCTTATAAACTTGTACATGTTAATTCAATAGGATGGTATACGAGTATAATTCCAAATCACGCTTTTCTCAAATTAACACGAGACCGTGTAATTTTTAAAGCATATAGTTTGAAAATCTACACCACATACCTATAGCAATTGATTTTCACCACATTTACACTGAGATTTACGCTATTGTAAATAAATTCTACCAAATATTTGTTAAAGCAGATTACTCAGGCTTTGTAAAGTTTACCAAATCACAATCTGCTGTGTAGTTTTGTGTCAATGTTTTACTTTTCTTGCTGTGGGACTATTAACAGCTACCTTACCTGCAGAAACGCAGAGCTGTCAGTCTCCTTCAACGCTTCGATGCAGAACTGCAGGAGGGCAGTGGTTTGTTGCAGTCTTTGGGTGCAGGTTACAACCTGGTCTTTTAAGGCCCTGACGCGCATCTCCTTGTCCTGACGGATGCACTCTAGAAGTTGAGCCCTTCTGTCGTGGATGGCTTGGATAAGGGCTTCGCACTGCGCTGATACTACTTGCTCGAATTCTTCGCAGTTTTCCTGAAACCAAGAGCGATTACTTTCATGTACTAAACACGTTCCCTATAAGGCTCCACCACTTACAACTCCCCAAGCCTATATCTCCGTTATTTTGTAAGAGACCTTTGCGATCAAAGTATCATTTTGTTCAGAACACACTATATAAATATTATTATGCGATTCAATAGGCCATGAAAAGCGCTTAAATATGAAATGATGGCTTTTGTTACTTTTCAAGCGCAATGGCATGAAAACAAAACACTATCGGACATATTTATGGCTTCTGAATTAGACTTAAAGAATGCATTGTTAAATGTGAACTATCAGCATTAAACAGATATATATTTAGATAAAAACAGCATGAAACAAAATATGTAATTTTTTAAATAGTAAGTTATCTTCGACGTTTTATTCATTATGATCAATGCAAAGTATATAACGTTTTATTAATAATTTTGTGTTTACTACTTTATTATATATTTAAGCTCTTTTGGAATAGCTATTTTATTTTTTTCCTATAAAATGGCGAAGGTGCCAAGAACAAACTATGTCCTCGAAAGTAATACATATTGTGCATCTTGCAAAGACATAGAAAGTTGTATTGGTAATTTTAATGGAGAGGTATAGTTCTTATAGACAAATTCGGTTACAAAGTACCTCAAAAAAGCTATAGTTTGGCTAATATTTACAATAAACACAATATATTTATGTACAACACACTACTTACATAATAATAGTAAACAAAAAGACACAAATACAAAGTTTAAATCACGCTAGCTAGGTTGCACGCTATATGCAGCTGTGTATATTTGTATAAATTCATGGATAAAATTGCTCTACATTTTGACTGGGTAGATGGGGTAAAGTAGTATACAGGGTGTTAAAAAAAGAGTGTAAAATATTTAAGGAGGTAATAGTATGAACCAAAATAAGCAGAAAAGTCTCAATAAATATGGGTCCACAAAGTAACGGTTGTGGAGATATGGAATGTTTTATGTTTTTTTGCCCCTTTTTTTATTTTGCAAAAACGTGTATTTTCTTATAATAGTTGGTTGATGTTTAGTGAAATAAACAGTACGTATTTCACAGTTGTTCTCAGTGCACAAGTTTTCTTTCGCTATGGCTGGTTACTCTAACGCAGAATTAACAGACATGCATTTCATGTATGGTCGTGCTAATGGGAACGCCACCGAAGCGCGACATCTTTATGTTGACGCTTATCCAAATCGCCACAACGCATGTTTGGAAGAATTCACCAAAGATTGCGTGATATGGGTACCTTGAGCAAACAGTGCCATTTATCCGGAAGACCAAGGTCAGTATCCACTCCTAGAGCAGAAGAAGAAATTCTAGCACTGGTAGAGCAGAATCCAAGTACGAGTGTGCGGAGAACATCAGCCGAGGTAGGAATAAGTGGTTCTCTTGTTTGGAGAATCCTTCACGAGCAATTGCTTTATCCATATCATGTGCAACGAGTACATGCCTTAAATCTAATAAATGATCATTAAGCACGTTTGGTTTTTTGCCGCTAGTTTCTACGTCATGATGAAGACCCTCGTTTTCTTGCAAACATTCTTTTTACTGATGAGGCCGGGTTCACAGGAAATGGAATGTTTAATTTTCACAATACGCATATACGAAAATCCTCATGCTCTAATAGAATCTGGACATCAGGCACGTTTTTCATTAAACATTTGGCTGGGTATTGTAGGTGATAGGTTTCTAGGTCCTGTAGTTTTACCAAACCGATTAACAGGCGCTGCTAACTTTTTGCAGAACACACTGCATGAGTTTTTGGAAGACATTCCTTTGATACAGAGGCAACAAATGTGGTTCCAGCATGATGGTGCTCCAGCTCATTTTTCCATGGCCGTTAGAGAGCATTTACACCAAACTTTTCCACATAGATGGGTAGGAAGGGCCGGACCTGTTTTATGACCTCCAAGATCGCCTGATCTGAACCCTCTAGATTTATTTTTTTGGGGATATTTGAAGACATTAGTGTATGGTACTCCTGTAAATAGCGTGGGAGAGCTGTAGCTACGAATTAATCAAAAGTGTCAAGAAATCCAAACCAAGGAGGGTGTTTTCGAAAGAGTTCGAATAACGTTGAGACGAAGATGTCGTGTCTGCTTGGAAATGGACGGAGGGCGCTTTGAACATCTTTTGTAACGTTTTGTTTGTTTGTTAAAAGCTTCCTTTGTCGGTTTATTCCTAATAAAATAAAATGTTTGAAAAAGGAATAGTGGTCCATTACTCCGCAACCGTTACTTTGCGGCCCCATGTTTATTAAGACTTTTCTGCTTATTTCATTTTTTCATTTCATACTATTACCTCCTGAAATATTTCACACTCTTTTTTTAACACCCTGTATATGAAGCCAAGTGAAAATTAATCATTTATTTGTTTGCAATTTATTTAATTGGTGTGTCATTTAGAAATTTTTAGTTTGGATCATATTTCAGAAGAGACAACCTGTAGAAAAATTAGAAGTACACCACTGAACTCTACGTAAAAAAGAAGAAGCAATGCAAAAATCTGATTGCAGCCTTTTAAGTTTTTCGATAAATTAACCTTTGTAGTTTTCAAGATACTCCGCAATTACGACAAAATTGAGACAACCTGTATAGTGCAACATTAAAATTCATTCTTTAAAAAACTTATGACTCTTTGTTTTAATTGGTCGCAGTTATGCGATTTGTTATGATGATAAATTATTGTACGTATTTAGTAGTTCATAAACTGAACGACATTAAGGCAAACTAAGACCACTTTCATTCTGCACGATCGTGATGCAAATAGTATTAAAAGGGACCATTTTCCTCATCACATTTTCTGCGTTCGGTCAAATAACGAGTCCCGATGAGCCGCGATGAATCCGCACAGGCAGAAAAAGGTCGTCATTCAAAACCGAAACGATCGTCCTAGGGACCCGTCCAGCATGCGAAAGTGGCATATTACTTCCGGAATGCTGGTACTTGTCGGAAAACTTCATCGAGCCCCCGATCAATAGTTCTTTAATTAAATATTACCGTTTCCGCGTGTACGGCGCTGACCGGACAATTAGGACGAACAATGTTGCCGAATATACTTTCCGTGTAAGTGTTGGGGCGAAATTTAGGTCAAAAGGAAAAGTCAGTGGCGCGCAATATAATTTTTAAGTCACATTCCTCATAGAAAAAATAATTATATACGTTTCCGTTTGCAATACTGGATTTTGTAGATTCAAAATTATAATACCACATTATTGGATTAGGACTGCTACGGCCGGAACCGTTCCTCGGAAGACCACCATTATCCAAAGAACGGTTCCGACCGTAGCAGTCGTAATACAAAGAATAGGAACCGAAATCAATATATAGATGGGCCCAGAGACACCGATAGCGGGTCTGTCCCCACAAAGCCTAGCCCGAGAACAACCAGGGCAAGTAAAATAATCCCGGCTAATGCTAGGAATGTGCGTTTTAACTCTGTTTCTGGCAGCTCCAGTTACGTCACAACAATCCGGAATATCACTAAAGAAGAACAAATACTTAAAAAAATTACTAAAATTGTAACTGGCCTATTATCAATTTGTCACCTTTTTAAAAAATTGTACAAATTTTAGAATGTCCATCGCACTGGAAAAGTAGAAATACGCAGTGACAGATTAAAAATAAAGATTAACGGCTTGACTAAAATGTAAGCACCATTCTTTAACAGAAACACCGGATTCCATCAGGACCAGCTGTCATTTTGACTTTAATTTTTTGAATGCATGTAAAAGAGTGTCCTCAGAAAAGAATAATTTAAATGAACTGAGTTAGAAACTTGCTCTTTAACATCAAAATTACTCGATGTAATAAAAGCTGATTGAAACAAATTAGCAACAGTATTTTAAATATCATGATGTTCAGTTAATAAATTATCGTTGAATATCATCGAAATTCGAATAAAGGAAATATTCTTATTACTATTAACATAGGACCAGAACTGAGGATTGTTCTTTGAAGCAAGTTTCATTTTTACCAAATTTTCATTGTAGGTGAAATGATTTTATTGATGACGTTTGTAAACATTTAAATCATAATTGCTTATCAAGAATTTTTGTTTATATTTATTTTATTTTTATTCATAATTGCTTGTTCAATATAGATACTTTAATAGACATGTAAAAAAGTTTCACTATTTTTATCAGAGAATGGCTCTTTCACATATTAGAACGGAATTTTCATTTATCAAACATCTATTTCAGTAGAATTAAAAGTAAAAGTTTCTCTATTTTAATTAATGTCCATATCCCTGTGACCTAAAATTTGATATTGACTCCTTATTTAGAGGGCGTTTGAAGGTCAATTCAGTATTTTCAACAGAACTATCTATTTTTTACTATATCAATATAAACCACAGAAAATTCTACGTTCAAATACATAGCTTTGATCATTGACCAAGGTGACCTCTACAGGTCAAGGTTAATTTAAATTTATTTATTTCATTATTATTGACTTCAGTAAAAGTTGTTTGGTTTAGAGGGGGTTATCTTGTGATAACTTTGAATTTAACCTCCACTTTTAGAGGTAATTTAACGTCATCTCTATATTTTCTATGGCAACCCCTACAACTTTTGCTGAGGGCAATCTTGAAAAGACCTATTTCTACTGTTGGCATGAGGGGTCACCTTGACCAATAATGTAACAATACTTCTAAAAGTAGTACTTTCTTTAATCACCAAATTAAATAATACAAATTATCTTTAATATCATATAACAACATATTAACATATTATGTTGAAAAAATATTGTATTATTTTTTAAATGATACTTAAATATCTTTTATTTCTTATAATAAATCGGATGCTAATATAGATACATCCATTTTGGTACATATGAACATCGCCAAAGATTGAAGAAATATTTCTAGTGGTTAAAGAAAAACGCTTGTATTGCATTATACTCTATTCGACACAAGCTTGACCAAGGGTTGTTAACGTTATTATAGAATAAAGATATTATTATTATTATAGATGTTCTATACGGTGGTACCCATAACCAGTGATTACAGAATTAGGTCGTTGACCAACAGCTGGGCTTGCGAGGACAACACCTGCCGTAAACAAACAGCAAAGTGGAAATAAAAAAGCAGGTCGAAGTTTCAAACAGTTACTTACGTTAACTTTGTCGCTCATCCCTTTGAGACGCTGAATGAATTCCGTGGTGGATCGGGCTCGTTCGGACAACTGTTGTAGGTTGTGGGACAACTCCGTCTGAAACAAAAAGGGGGAGGGGTTAACCAGGCAGATAAACAAAAGAGGAAACTCTGCAAACGCATATGTAGACTAGACTTACTATGACTTAAAAAAATATATTTTATTTTGTTTTTTGTCTACTAAATAAATAAATATTCTTCCTTCAAGCTTAATATGCAGTAATCATAATAAAAAGTGAATATTTTCGCGTGAATAACTTTTCAACTAAGTCAGTGGCATAGGTATGGGATCTTGTTCATCTTTAAACCCCCTTAACTTCTACGCCAATGGTGAAAAGTATTTTTTTAGTACAAATATTAAAATTTTATTCTATTTTCCGAAAAATGTGCTCTTGAGAAATTTCACTGAGCAACTTTGTTTTTCAGAAATTTTCATTTTTTCTGATCAAATTTTATCCTATGAAATATTAAAAATTGTAGTCACTCATTTTGTTACATAAATAGTAAAATAAAATCCAATACTAACTAGATTAAATTATTTAGAAAAGCTGAAACTTTTATATTTAAATACAGACAGTAATAAGAATACCTCGTATTGTCAACAAAAAAATAGCCCGAGACATACCTATTCAGTGATCAATAATCCGAGTCTTCACCTACCGTATTCAGGTCAAGAATCATAGGAAATCATGAGAATTTTATAATAAATGCCAATCGCAGTAATCAACTGGCTGTAATCGTCACACTTTAGCGTGTCTAAAAAGTTGGCAGTTAAAATTCCCGTTTAATATATTATCGGCGGAATAAGTTTCGTAAGTAATGTATTCGGCGGAACTTGACAGGGGTCAGGTCCGTTTTTCTATGCAGGCAAGACCGCCGTCGACTGCATCTGGAAAAGATGCACGCGGCCCGACTTCTCTCCCTTCTTCATCCATCAGTCATTATTTTCCCGTCGTATAGGTTGCTGAATTTTGTAAGTTTGCGTCGCCAATGTAATTTATAATTATTAATAAAATTTGCTATTTGTCTAAATAAAAATGCAATTCAAGTTAGGTAAAGTAAAGTAGAGGAAGAACTCGGTTGTCTTCTACTGACAGAGCCGTAGAAAAATGTATAAAATATATTTTAATAGACATTCGCGTCTGTTTTCCGTGTGCGTCTGTGTTATTCAGTACATTGGTGTTCTTTCTAATTAGTGAAAAACCTATATTGATAATAGATACCTAAGGCAACAATAATGTGTAGTTACTTAGTTTCCAGTCCACCGTGTAAAGAGATATTCTAATTCTTTAGACTACATCATAAAAAGTAAATTATAAATTCGTACGTGTCATAATAAAAAACTAAATGTCTCTTTGCCATGACTACCAGCAGCTGCAGCAAACCTGTAAAAGTCCGTGTAGGATATGAAATTCAGGAATTATTTACAGAACCGCAATAGATGCAATTTCACGGCAAATTGCGCTGCACTTTCGAATAGCCAGACCGCCAGACCGCAATGGGGCGCGCCACCATAAACGCCATCGGGGTTTACGCGCGAACCTCCACGGGCCTTATGGTGAAGGCCTCATAAAGAGTCTGGGGTTGCCGTACAATCGCTTGTAAACGTTATAAATTTATACAAGCACTACATAGCCGGAGCTTTCAGTGTTATTTATATTTACCTGTGTCTAAGTGTCTTCACGAGAAAATAAACTTGATTCCGGCATGGGCGTAGCCGAAATAATTTTCCTAGGGGATGATTAATAAATATATTTTTTTTATCGGAAAACGTGGAACAATACAAAGAAAATCAAACAAAGACGTGCACTTATATGTCTTATATTAATGTCTTATATTGTTATTCTGGATACTTATACCTGCTTTGTCAAACAGTTGATACCTACCTAATCTAATGAAATAAGAAATTCAAACTCTTTGTAAATGACACTTATTAGAAACCAGGAATCTTAAAGGCGCCGTGTTGTTAAAATAGCGTTTTCTACAAATACAAAGAATTTTAGATATTTAAGAACTGAATAATATAGAGCTTAGAAAATAACAGGAATATTATTTCATGCCACCTGCCAAGATTCAAAAATACCGAAGTAAAACGAGCATATAACGGTAGAAAACGGTTTATCCAACAAATTTTTAGATACAGAAATCTTACAAAATACGTATTTTTTAAATTTAACTATAGATGTAAATATTGTTATAGAATAAGCTTACACAGTTCTGCAAATATGATTGTTCACTTTTGTTAATGTATGCGTAAATAATTGTTAAAATGTGGGGTTAGAATAACAAAATAATGTGTGTCTTACAAACCTTTTTAAAACTTATTTTATTTGAGGAGAATATAAATAGTAAAAATAAATAAATAAAGCATCTAGAATTTTATTTTTAATATTAATTTTGTTTTAGTTACGTGTTTTATTTTTCGAGATTTCTGTATCTAAAAAGCACCACAAATTTTATCATTATACGGGAAGAAATACTGCGATCTTAACTCTAGCATTCTATGATGTATACATATAGTAGTCAATTTTGTAATGTCAAATATTTTAATTGCGGATTTACAGATTTTATACTAATTTTGTTATTCGTGTTTTAACTATACTGTAAAAACAAACAATTTCTATTGATGAATGAAGTCATGTATGTTCTTTGATTATCATCACTTTTCATATCTTCGTTTCAAATGTTAAGTTTTCAAATTATATGTTAGATCTCATGTACTGGGGCTGATTGGGTGTTCGTATATGTTCAAAAACGAATTTGAGATCTTAAAATCATTTAATAATTTCATAATGCCAGATTTGTATTTTTTCGTTAGTAAATGATGTATAATTTATTTAATTGACGTTTTCTAGAACATTCCAGGCTGTGTTCGATTTAGTTCCAGATGAGTCCTCGAAGACCGTGAAAACTTTGAGAGAGACTACTTTAAAAGAAGTGGCACAAATGGTACCGATGAATCTACAGCTAAAACGAACACGTTTTGCATAAAAAATGACCTGAGCAAAATGTTCATCTCTTATGAGATACAGTATTTCAAAGTGTCCAAAAAAATATTGAATAGCGGCTGAAATTTGAAAAGTAAAAGAAATAATAGGTAATTAAATTTTACACACATTTTCTACTAATGCATATGCAAGTTCTCAATAATTTTTAGAAAATTGCTGCACCTTGGGAGGGTTGAAATAAGCATCCCCTAAGTTATTTTTTGGTACAATATTTGCTTGACAAAAATTGAGTATGCAAAAATTTGTATCAGATAGCCTGGTTTATTATAAAACTTTTACCTCTTTTACTTTTTTGCTTTAAAACTAACCGCTTATTAAGAAAAAAAAATAAAAATAATAAAATTTATTATTAGTTACATTAATTTTTTAGGCTGTCATCTTCATTTTTGTCATTAAATTTTGTGTGACTATTGCGAATGCTTCCTTAGAATTGCAACTTTAAATTTAATTTTTTATGTAAACTTGAGAAGAATTATGGCAAATAATTTTACAATAGTAAAAGTATCAATATGTTGACATGCTGCAAATATTATTTGAATGTCGGAAAAACTGTGCCGCATCAGAAAAAAAAGTCACACACGATCTAATGACAGAAACTATGGTGACAGTCACCTACTATACAGGGTATTCCGCATAAGCAGTGGCGTAGCCAGAAATTTGACATGGCGTTCAGTGAAAAAAGTATTTCAGACTAAATTTTTTTAATAAAAAAAATAAATAATTTAAAATAAAATTAGAACTTAGTTGCAGGCAGGGTTGCCACCTTTTGAATTTTATGATACGGGACACATTCTTTTTTTATTATATCAGTTGAAGAGGGGAGGGAGGTTAGCACCGCAGGCAAAAATTTTGAAATTTTCAAGGTCAAATTGCTTAAAATAAGTCTAATCGCGTAGGGGCGATCGGGGCAATCTAGCGTTTCGCGATACCACAGTTGTCGAATTGGGTGAGAGGGGGGCAAATTCTGTGACAATATTTTTTTAGTAATTCAGAATCTTTTATAATTTTTGGTAAAAGTTTGAGCCCATACAATCTAACGAATTGTAAGATTGACTATGCTTAACGCAGTGGTAGATTCGCCCAAGCTCTGCTGCAGTAACATCGATAGTTTCTTGAATATATTCTCCGTTTGCAAAATATTTTGTTAAAACTTGAGAAGATTTCGACATTTTCGCGTCTTCTATGCTCTTTTGAATTAAAGTGCTGTTTGACATCACTAAGGCCACCGTGACTAATTGCATACTAGACATCTTGCAGAAAAATTGTTTGAACCCTTTATTAGCCAAATATACTCAGTCTGCCACGTTGGTCGATAGCTGCAAAGGCGCTTTGCTTTTTTTGGTGGCGAGATGGTCCTTTTCCGAGGTCTCCATTGTCCCTATTTTTGTTGTGTTTTTCTAAATATTTATCCATATCCTTTAATTTTTAAATGATTTAATGCAGATGAACCTTAATGTAAGGTTGCCGTAGGAGATCTAGTTCACTGACCGCGTGGCTAAATCTTGGCGAATAGAGTGATTGCAGGTTTGTAGTGAGATATTACCTATATGACCTAACCAACCTAACCCATGGGGGGGGTTCATGTACCAAATTTGGTTATTCCAAGATAAAGTAATGCACATGCATTAGTAGAAAATTTGTGTAAACTTTGAGTTTATACTTTTTTTGGTTACTAAATTACATCTGCTACTCCATATTTTTTTGGAAACTATAAAGGGCTGTATCTACTAAGAGGTGAACATTTAACTTACGTAATTTTTAACAAAACGTGTTCTTTTTAGCTACTTCCTTTGAAAACACGCAAAATACGAGTACGAAATTTCTAGCAAAAATGTTGTTAAAAAACATTTAATATTTGTTACAAAAGTTTTTTTTTCAATTTTATACCTTCAAAGTTCACTTTATTGCCTACGATAGTGTTTTTTGGAGCAAAATTTTCATTCTCCAGTACTCAACAAAACGCCTCCCTCTCGACGAATAAAAGAATTTTTTATGACATACACACGGCCGTTAACCTCGATCGACCTCATTTCCACGACCGTTGATCATTTCGACCTTTTCACCACCCCGTTAATGTCCGTTTTATCGCCCCAAATAAAGCCCTATTATGACGGGAAGCACACAAGCATCGGGACAAATAGAGGTTTTTCTGTCTGCCAAATACTCCGACACTCGAACGTGGTTCCACATTATTCAATGCAAACAGTTTTTGTCGGATACGCGGAGCATTTCCTTCTACAAGTGTTCGCAAACAGGGGCGTCGTTTCGGCTTTCAATTGTTATTCCGGTAAACGCAGCTGAGGGACGTGCAGCGGGGCAAGGGTGCAGAGATGGCTCGGCAAAGAAAACAGCTCTAATTTAAAGGACGAATTGAGGTTCCACTATCACAGTTGTCCTATTATAACGTTCGTTTGTTTAAAAAAAATACAAATGTAACAAGCAAAGTCAAATGTCTTTGTGAAATGATCATTACCATAGATCTGTATTTCAGAATTATAGTCCAAAACTATAAGTCCAAAATTTAGTTTTTTTGGACGAATAAATTAATTTACTTAATAGGTCTGTCCACAAAAAAATAATATACAGGGTACGCGGTGTAGAACTAACTACATCTATCGGCCATTCGCTACTCTGTCCGTGTTCCGTGTTTGCAAAATATCGTTTCTCGCCGAACGTGATAAAGCTCGACAGCTTTCAATGGTGTCTACTGCATGTAGAACGCTTCGTGTCTGTGACATTTTCAGTCCGGCATGAAGTAGTGAATGGCCGATAGATGTAGTTAGTTCTACACCGCGTACTCATGGTCCCTTCTGTCGGGTTAGACAGACTAAACAGCTAGGATTATTTGTCGGATACCTTACCTATGGCATACTGATGAGAGCTAATAAGCTCGAAACCGGTATATGTCTGGTGGGCTTCTGACGAATGACTCTAGCTGTTGCTATAGGTTTTCCAGGTGTAATTCAATGCTGGTCGGGGTATTAGCCCGCAGAGTAGTTGTTTCCTGGAATTCCGTGTTTGCAATATACAGGGTGTTGTAAATTAATAGGTCAAGCCGTTAACCATATATTCGTTGGACCATAATAATGGAACATTTCTTATGTCGCTATTAATTTTTCAAAATATTGTGTGTCAATTTTAAAAAGGAGTTTTATTGAGAGATGCAGTGATTTTAGATATTGAAATTTGACACATATTTTTATCTTCAGTCAACACACTTTCTGTGTAATTTTGGCCTAAAATATCAAACCATGAACGGAGAAAAGGGGGGTTGTAATACCCACGGACCCCCCAATTTTGAGTACGGCTATGGTTTCTCATTATTTTTTTACAGAGCATGTTTTTATTCTATTTTTTCACTCTTACAAGCAGGTTTATGCAGAGGAGGTCACAAAATATTAACATTTAACCAAGCATACCTGTATATAAAGTTGAGGCCAAATATTTAAAAAAATATATCTCTGAATTACTTTAAATTGAAATAACCGAATTTGGCATATCATTTAGGTTTGTTATCAGTCTTATTTGGCTATGAGAAATTATACCAAACTACTTTTTCCATTGATCGAATTTAAAGTGAATGATAATATCCCGCCCAGAATTTACAACATGTTTTTACTTTCATTAAATTTAAAAAAACTTCAAAGTTTTGAAGAAAAAATTGAATTAATTAAAACAAGGTTTTAATACTGTTTATTAGAAGGGATAAAACAGACAGCAGTACGAAGTAGATTGAAGAGTAAATTTATGTTTCAGAGTGCATTTGAAAAATTACTTTAGTTTTGTTATTACTAACTGTCAAATATTAAAGAGAAAACCTAATACCGACTTTTTGATTTCTTCTAGTAAACACTATTCTTGAAAACCTAAAAAAATTAACAAGTTAAAATGTGTTTTAAATTAAATTCCTCGCAGGATATTATCAATTCTTTTAAATTCGATCAACAAAAGGTTTGGTATTATTTTAGAAGAGACTCACTTTCAATGAACACCTTGTAATGTTCGTTATTCCAAGATAAGGTAATTCAGACATAAATTTTTTAAAAATATTTGGTCCTACTTTGAACTCTGCTTCTGTGCAACCTTATATACGAGTATAGGTGTGTTTGGTTAAACTGCAATATTTTGAAATCCCTACATGCACCTGCTTTGCGTTGGTTCTTATGCAGAACACACTGTAGCAGACCGAATGTTGGACTGTATTCCAATATTGTTGGAAAAAGTTGCGTTCAAATAAACATAAGTTAATCTATTTAAGGAAAATTACACCAACCATATTTAGCTTAGTAATAAGTAGGCTAAGTAATAAGCTTTACTCAGGTTGGTGTAGACAGAATCAGCTTGCAATCTATAATCTAGGCTTTTACAAAAGATCTTCTAGAGAAAAACCCATGTTGATGTTGAATTATTTGACATTTAATCAATGCAAAAATATATTTATAAATGAATTTTTCAAACAGTTTGACAAAATCACATATTTTATTTATAGATTGGTAATTAGCAACATTATTTTTTAGTCCACTTTTATATATAGGAGCAACAGAAAACAGTTGTCAGGAAAATATCAAAGAAAAGTTCACACACAGTCACCATGTCCGGGGTTCATAAGCTAAACTAACAATAATGGCCCAAGAAACCGACTCCGACACATTCGAGAGCGTCATGAAATGACTTTTATATAAAACAATGGCAAGCTGGAGCAGCTAAATCAGCCTTTATGGGTTGAATAAGCCACATTTTATATTCAGGTCTCGTGAATCGTATCTTATATGGGCAATATCTCGGGGTTACGTTCCCTCAAATCTTCAGAACAGCCGAGTTACCCGGATAACTTACTTTGAGTCAAGTTTCAGAGGAACATCAAACAATTCATTGTTTCTCTTCTGCAGCTGAAATGCGGGAACGGAATTTGGAAACGCGGAGATTTCGATAGCACATTCGGTGTGGCATTGATAAGAGGCAACAACATTGCGCAATTTCAACTCTTTTTCAGTTATCTCTAAAAAAACGTAAAAAATGAAGGAAACATTTTTCATATCTTCATACCGGATACGAAAACCAAAGTTTCCCGGGACTGCCGGGAGAATCGAAAATGTGAATATGGTCCAAGTAATAAGAAAATACCTCGTCCTGCGTTCTAGTCATGCCGATCATGGAAAATTTTGTGTTGGTTACAGTGGTGGTAATTGCATGAAACTTCCTGTGCGCATAAATACTTTTAGTGCAATTCCAAAGAAGATTGCTTTTTTCTCAATTTATCACAGCCTCAACAATGTACCTACAGGACACTGGTTTGGATGATCATCTACTTCACTTCTAGCCAACACAGGAGCAGACCTTCTAACTATAAAACGGCATGGTGGTTGGAAGTCCAACACCGTGTGTGAAGGCTATATTGATACGTCTGTTGAAAACAAGAAAAATATCGTCACAAAAGTTCTTGGAGGAGAGATTGCCGTCATTGAAGCTACTTTAAGTGCTCACAAAGAAAATGTAACCATTGTTAATACAAATTCAGATCAGTTGAAATCATCTGGTATTAATATTTATAACAAGTAATTCAATTTAATTTAAGTTAAATTATATATTAATTATCAAATTGATAAACCTGTTGATAATGTTTCACATTACTCCACTAGTGGGTGTAATCACCTTCATTATACAACTGAAACAGTGCCAAATATATGTTGTAATGAGGCTCATCTAAAGCAGTATTTTTGGAGAGTCTTAAATAACGTGGTTTGATTGATTATTATATTATTATTATTGTTACAGCATAGCCAACACCTGACTATAGGAGTATTGGTAGCAATCTGCAGTTATTCTCTAATATACTTGTATAACGCCTTAGGACGCTTCTCGACAAGGTTATTCTCAAAATTATTTAATAACTCTTCTAATATTGTTAATTAAATTTCCATTTGTTTAAAACTTCATAAGAAAACAATTAGCGTCGGTAAACCATTGAACTTTTTAATGCTAACAAATAATAATCATTCCCCGGTATCTTCTATCTCGTCATAATAACAGTTAGAGCAGTTTCTTAATAACTTTGTACACCCCCACCCCATAGAATTATGTAAGTAATTTTTAATTGTGTTCTTATTACATTGTTACAGAAGTTCACCTATCTTTGTAGTTTGTTATTTGTGTTCTTATTTGCTCTAAAATTTATAATTTTTGCAATACCTTTATTTTTATGTTTTCTAGAACATTTCAGGTTGTATTCGATTTGGTTTTAGATGCGTTCTCGAGGACTTAGGAAGCCTCCACAGTTCAGTTTATGTCAAAAAGCCGAACGTGAAACGACAAAGTGAAGACTTGCAGGTTGTGAATTTATTTGAATATTCGTTGTGTAATCAAGTAGTGACAACAAAGTGTGTCTTTCTACGTGCAGTATTTCAAGGCTAAGACAACGTAGAGGTTATAATATTTTAAGTCGCAATATTTTGAGGTTTATGAATTTATTTTAACAAGTTATAACTATGGGACACCCCGCGTAATAAGAAAGACCACACTATATAGAGCAATGACAGTTTTATATGTCGCGGAGTGTATACACGGTCGAGACCAGGCGTTCGATCGCGATGTCGCAGCAGGCGGTGGCGCGTGAAAGCCTCCCCGTCTGCATCGCAATCGTTTCGAATGCAACGAAATCAAATCACGAAGGCGGCGCTGCGCTATCGTGATCACGTTCGCTTGTTTAAGACGCAGACTTATCAGTAATACCGGGAGTATCGTTAGGAATAGCAAAGAGTCCAGATAATCCGGTGCAAGACACGCCAACGCTGCGTTGCTGGCTGAAAAGTGACAAAAAAGTGTCTAAGGTTAACAAAACACTGAATTTGCATGGCTGAAGTAGTGTGCCCATACCAGGAACAACTTGTAATATTATTATTTAAAGTAACTTTAGAAAAAAGAGAGATCCAAATGACGAATCAGCTACGAATTATTTTGGATTGATCATTCAAATAATTTTAAATGATTAAAAGAAGTACGAAGTACAACCTTTCCAGAATTGAATAAAACCTGAATTTTGAAGAGAGAAAAGATAAATGTTAGTTAAAATTCAAGTAAGAGAAAATGATGATATGGGAAGTTTGTTATTAATATGCATATAGAGAAATGTATTAAGGTCGTCGTATTTCTTACCGTAAAATGATCAAATTTGTGGTGTTTTTTTAGGTACAGAAATTTAGAAAAATAAAACACTTAGAGCACAAGCAATGTCAAAAATAAAAGTATTGATGTTTTGTTTATCTACTTTTACTACTCGTATTTAAATTCTCCTCTAATAATATAATAACTTTAAGATGCATTTATATGACACATTATTTTGCTATTCTAACACTACATTTTAACAATTATTTTCACGTTTCTACCACTTCTAGTTATACCGGAAGACGATACTTATTTTAAATGGAACACCCTGTATATTATTGATTTTTTGTATTCTACCTCAAATTTTATGTCAATTTTGTATACAATCTTTAAATAGTTTTAAGAAAAATGTGACGGTTTTACAACATTGCATTAAGATGTATCTTGAATAGTGCAACATTTTGAGTTTCAATTTTTGCAACAATAATAAATCAGGATGGATGATTGCATACTGTCTGACACATACAATGTTAGTCACAACTTATCTAAAAAAAAAAATTGGAAAATGATCAAAAATGTTTTTCAACACCTTTCGGAGTCAGGCTCATTTCAGGAAGGTCCAGTTCCTGGAAGACCTTTCAGTGATAGAACGCCTGAGTTCGAAGAAGCTATTCTACACGAAATTGAAAAAAACCCAAATACTAGTATTAGGAAGATCGCTGCAAATCTTAATGTGAATCAAGAGTCAATCAAGAATCATGTGAAGCATCAACCGTTACACCCGAATCACTTATAAAGGGTGCAAGTCTTACTAAAGCAAAACTATCCTGTTCTCCTACAATTTTGCCACTGGATTTTATAAAAAATTTAACAAAATGTTGACTTTACCGCTGGCATATTGTTTGCCGACGAAGCTCATTTTTCCAGGGGTGCTCTAATAAACTTGCACAATAAACACATTTGATCTGATGAAAACCCTAAAGCCATAATGGAATCTCGATTTCAACATCAGTTTTTTTTTAATGTATGGGTGGGTATTATGTGTTACATTTTATTGAAAACATTTCATCTGAACTACTTGAAGATGTTCCATATGCGCTAAGACAAAGAATGTGGTTTATGCACGACGGGGTTTTCCCACATTTTAGTTTGACTGCTCGTGATTTTTTAAATGAAAGATTTGGTAAAAACGTGGTTGGACGAGGCTCTCAAGAACCAGTTCAACCTTAGCCACCCAGATTTCCCGATATCAATCTTATTAATTTTTTTGTTTGGAGATATCTCAAGACATTGGCTTACAAGGTTTACATTACGTCAAAAAATTATAGCTGGTTGTGACACGAGCTACTCCTAGAATTTTTTATCTGAAGTATGTATTTTGCTTGAAGGTGGACATTTCCAAATTTTGTAAAATAATAAATCATGGTAAAGTAATTCCACTTTTAATTAATTATTTTATTATTATTTCAAGTAATGTAATGAGTATCTTAAAAATGCACTTGATCAAATAAATCATGTTTGTTGTTAATCGGTTTGGAATACAAAAAAATGTAAAGAAATAAAAAGTAAAGATAATGCAATGGCGCCATGATGACCTATTTAATTTGTAATATTATACATGGTGATATATATATATTTTTTTGCAAATAATGAAAATAATAATTAACGACTGGATTTTTTTATTTCTACCTAAGAAACATCTTGTATATTCACTTTTCTTCAAATAGAACACCCACTACATTACAGTCGAAGAAATTATCAAATTTTAGATTGAATAATATAGCATTTGTATATAGGTTTAAGGTTTCCGAGATATAACGAATTTTATTATAAAAATGTTCAAAAATTCAAATGTTTGATATTGTCAAGTAGACTGACATTTTTACGTTTGAAATTATGAAATTTTTTCACCATCTGAAATCCAAAGATAACTAAAGTCTTTACTTTTACTAGTCTCTGAGATCTAAAATGTTTGAGGTGACCGCTACAGGCCATTCTGCCACATTCCTCTCCTCTTCGTTTAGGTTCTTTCTGGGTCAGCAACTGCCACTTCTGCCTGTCAAGCTGTTGCCACCGCTGGCAGCTGTCCATCCTTCACGTTTTATACACGAAGATTGCGGCCAATACGCCACGCTGGCAAGTTTTCCTGTCTAATAATAATTTTTTATTGGTTGTGTGGACGCTGAAATACTTTTTTCAGTTTATTGTACTTGTCAAGGGTTGATATGTTTCAAGAAAGGTTGCTCGTTGTGAACTTTACTTTAAACTCAAAGGGTTCTGACTGACTAATGATTTTCGTCGGGTTAATAGACTGAGTTACAATGTGTAACGGACAAATTATCCAAAATCTGTCGACGCTAGGACGATTTATGTCTGCCGATAAACTTCCTGCTGTAATTCATTCCCCAAATGTAGTTAGGCATCGCGACGATACCTTTTCATTAGCGGGCTCAACAATGATTGTGAGAGAAAATGGTATAGGAATGGGAAATGCGGAAGCCAAACAAAACTGCAGTGAAATCATGCTGAATTCATTATAAACTATCTATTCTAAACTCACTGCCAGTATCAACAAATTGACGAAGAAATTAGATGTACTTAATATAACTCAATTGGATAATTTTAGGAATGTTTACATATTTTTAATACAAATTCAACAATAATTATACTGTGTTTATAGTTTATATTCTAATTATTTAAATAATGCTATTGCAATAGGCAATTGGCAAATTTTTAAATGCTTAAAAATATTATTATTTTATTATATATTAAGTACTTACTTAATAAGAATATCTTGCTAATTCTGTAAAATTGTTCTTATATTTTTCGGAAACAACATTCTGATTGGTCCACGTCACAGTATATGGAAACGTCCATGGTGACACATGTCAAATTGTCAAATCGATGTAGGTTTAGTTAAGTCGATTAGCGAACTCGTTCCGTAATCTGTAAACTGTGGTTAGCGTCGAACTTTGTGGTCTTTGTGTGGTGTCCGGTGTCCAGTCCAGCATTATAACATAAGTTTTGGATTGCCGAAGGGGGTGGAACCGATAAAACACAAATTTTATAAGTATTGTGTGGTACCAAAGTGCAAAAACACAATGGTAACCACCCCCGAAAAAATATTCTTCTCGGTTACTAAAAATACGAAAATACGTAGGAAATGGTGCATTTCAATTAATAGAGACGAAAAAGAGAATGCAACACTATCGAACACGACGGCGTTATATTGTTGCGAGGATCATTTTACCGTAAGTCATTATATGGATATTATACACAATGCACACCAACAAAACAAATAATAATTTGACTTTGACAGTTCGATTTTGACATTCATGTGGCATATAAAACAACATGCCGTGTTCATATACTGTGACGTCACATAATCGCCATTTGTATTTCTCGCGTTTTTGTGGTTGAGAAAGACGTAATAAATCTATTAATTTATTACCGCTTTATTTTTACAGAGAATAACATAAAATTAATACAGTACATAAAATGAAATGAGTAATATTTTGGTAATAAAATAAAAAATATGCAAATTGCCTATTGTTCTAGTTTCATATGGTTTATAGTTTGTTATTTACAGAACTGTATTGCAGAAAACACAATACTTTCGTGTTTTCGCTTCAAAATTTATTTAATAGATATTTATTCACCAAGTGAGTCAAATGAATATTTATTCACAGAAAGAAACAGGCGAGTGGGCTAATTTCTTTTAGTGAATAAATTCATTAAACTCACTTGGCGCATACAATGTTTTATCTAATTGTGACAGATATTTAACGTAATTTTATACTCGTGAACTAATTTAGAACAAATGAGCTAACTGAGTGATCTGTGAAATTCTATTAGATGTTGCTTGGATACACAATGACAAATAATAATCGTTTATTAGTTGAATGGTTGAATTCAGGTATGATTCATGACAACATTCAATATTTTTGTATTGGTTGTTACAATTCCAGATACTAAAAGCTATAAACAAAGAATATTCACTGCTGTCAATGGAAGTAATGTTATCCATATAATCGACGTATTTCGAACATACAGGGTGGGTGGGTTTGAAGTCTACAATTTATAAAACGCAGCCAGCTTCTCTACAAGTTCTGAAAGAACGCATAACTGCAGAATGCCAAAGGATAACTACCGATATGTTGCAGAATGTTAGAGAAGAGATAGAGAATCGATTTTATTATTGCATGGATGTTAACGGCCAACATTTTGAACAGTTTGTTAGATACAGTTCACTTGTAAACCTAATTAATAAATTAGTAGGTATTTTTACTTTGACAAGCTGTCATTTCGTTACGGATAAAAATAATGAGGCGAAATTGTAGGGTCATAAAGAACTTAATGAGATCTTTAAAAAGAGGTATGGCACGGCCCCTACCCCCTATAAAAATTTAGGAGGTTGTTGTCTCTCCAGCTAGGGGGTTAAAGCTACGGGGATGAAAAAAACTGAAAAATAGTTCCCCCTCAAATTAAAAGTCGACGTGTCCGACCGTTTTCCTAGATTTTTATTTTAAACCCAAAAAATCGAGGTGGAAAGTTTCCATTGGCCCACCCTGTATATAGAACTGAGGTCAAGAAATGTACCACAACGACAATTCATTTTTATCTAGAAAAATCAAAAATGCACAACACAGCTTGTAGGTTTGAAAACATTCTCTAAGATACCACAAAATATATGAGTTTCCTGAAATTAAAAATTCACATAAGTAGACTGGGCACAGTATTCGAAGATCTTCGACGACTTTACTTGCTGAAGCATGAATTGATTTGTCAGTATTAAAAAGACTCGATGAATCGCGCTCTGATTCTGTTCTTGACGGCTTAATTTGTTTTATTTCAAGAGTATTTGAACGTCATACCTACAACAGATAAAATGATTATTGAAGAATTAGAATTTTTAAATTTAATGGAATCCGATGCACAAATAATTGATTTAAACACTAAGAAGAACAGTTAGTAAGGTCACATTGTACATTAGATCGTCTACTGCATCAGCTAGTAAAAAATCACTAAACGTGAGGTACAAGAGGCAAAAATAATAGCCAGCTCAAGAATCTATGTGAAATGGGTGATTTCTAGTGTTCGAGAATTTGTTATTCATTAACCTCATCGTGTGTACATTCTAGCTTTAACAAGTATTTAGTTTTAGTAACTGAAATAGTTAATAGTCTCATTAATATTCAAAATTATCTTGTTAGGTAGAGAGAAAATTGTAATTAACGGTCAGATGACAAAAAATGTATTTGATTTTATAATGTAAAACATATTTTTTTTTTCTAAAACTAAACTAAAATGTTTTCTTACTTAAAAAAACTAAATTATTTATCCATCTATAACTATAATTTTATCACCCTGTATGAACGGAACGTCTAACGTGGGCAAAACAATATGAAAAGCGTTGTTTTAGCAATATCGCATACTTTGGAAATTATTTTATTAAACATGTTACACGTTAAATGGCACAACTATATTTAATATATTTGTTGTGATGAAAAATATTTATATGCTTATTGCTTAAAAAGTCCCGTTAACAAAACCAGAATCGATTATGTGTATGTATAAATTAACAAAGCACAAAAAACGTAACCACACAAAGCGTCAACGGCTATAATGTAACACTCGCTGACGAGATAGTGCGAACGATAGGAATATGTGACGTCACATCGCACGCTGCACTGATTGAGGGCGGAGCGAAGTTTGACTATTAATATCTCCTTTGTTTTAAGGTCGATGAATCTCGTTTTTCCAACATATGCTCAAATTTATTAGATCTGTAATAATATTTACAAATTCAGATAAAATTTGATTATAACATTTGTTGAAAATTTTAGTAGTTCCAACGTTCTTTCATACTCACAAATGAAATCAAGTAGAAGTGGGACAAATAGCGTTACCGTCGGCCGGATCCTCTGCCGAAAATTATTTGACGCGATTCTTCCGCCTCACTAAGCCCGTCTCCAGCGAAGCCCAATTTCCATTTCGACGACCGTTCTGGAATAAATACCGCACGGGTCTCTTCGAGACAAATGGCGAAGACGAGGAGGCCTCCTTAAGGGCGTAATTTAGGACTGGATTCTGCCGTTAACATCTTTTAGCGGAAGGGGGTTCTGAATTATGTACAACGTGTAGTTCAAGAGCAGTCCGAAGGGTCGTTATAGGGAGGTTGCGCGGTATAGTGTTCGTCTTATAAACTTTTATGACTGCAATAAAATAGAGAACAGATTTCTTCGAATCGTTTCGGAGTTATTTAATTTGGAGTTGTAAGGCTATGATTTAACGTCATCATAGTTATCGGTAATCATCAGCTGTTTTGGTAAAGAGGGGTGACTTAACGACAAAGTATCAAAAATACAATAGATTACTTGAATAAGTTAATTTTATAGAACATTTGAGTTACACTGATAACAATTACTTGTGATATTACACAGGGGGTTGTTGGTTATTTATTTCCTAGGCAATAGTGTGAAATAACACACCTGAAGTCTGTTTACCTAAAAATTTTGAGTAAATCGCTAAAAGAGAAAAAAAATATGTTCATTAATCAAATTTAAAAAGAATAATAATATCCAGTATAGAATTTAATTCAAAACGCTTTTTTACTCTTGTTAAATTTTAAGAAACTAAGGTTTTCAAGAAAAAAATGTTTAATTAAAATAAGATTTTAATAGCGTTTGTTAGAAGAGATCAAGAAATCAGTAGTAGGTTTTGTCTTTAAAATTTGACAATTAGTAATCAAACTATTTTATTTTGCTACTGTTTGTTGTTGAAAATGGCTGGAAAATTTCCATTCAGTGAATATCTTGGCATGTTAGTTATGCTAGGTTTCTGTGGAGCAAACCATAGAAGAAGTGTGTGGAAAAATATCGTAGGTGATTTCCAAATCGAGTGATCCCCCATAGAGAAACATTTTCTAATGCTGAAAGACGGGCTCGAACAGTTGAAGATGAATCGGAAATAAGTACTAAACGTTTATCTCGAAAAACTGGATTATCAAGAACACCGAATTCTTAAACGTAATCTATATCTATATCACATCCAAAAAATGCAAGATCTATTACCTCAAGATTTGAAGCGACGAATGATTTTTTGCGAGTTTATCTTGCATCAGGATATTAATTTTTACAAGAAAATTCTTGCTAAAATTCTGGAATATTTGTTTTATTGTCTTTTAGGCCTCTCTGAGCACGTGGTTAAAATTTTTGTACTTAGTCATAGTTAACCCTGTAGAGAATCCCGTTGATATTAAATAGTGAACAGATTTTGATATTTTTTATCTTCAGCCGATTTAAGGATAATTAAGGAAAACCTTCAGAATAACAACTGTATTTCAAACCCATCCCCTCCCCCAACTTTTTGAAGTGCGAACAGTACACTCTATACATTTTATTATTTATTCGATGGAAGTATAATTATTAGAAGAACTATGACCTCTGACGACACGACACGTTATTTTACACCTGACGATGGTAAAACTTATTCACAAATCTTTGAGTTCTAAGAGCCATCAGTCATCTATCGAACTTTTCAGATTTCAGTTGTCTTCAGGCAATATACATCTGTTACAACGTTATCAATTCGGTTCAGTTCACTTCAACTTCTTTAACAAGAAAATTTATGATGTGTGGTAACGCCGAAGGAAGATGAAAAAGGTAACGTCACTCATGGAAGACAGGGGTATATTACATTAAATACCTTTCAAGAAGTGATGGGCATGGAGAAAAGTTTTTCCAACATTTTAAGGTTTAAGAATTGTTCGTAAGTTCAAGCAGTTTACAGGCCGTGTTAAAAAGTATGTTTTTAAGTGTGTGTTATTTGTTACTGAATTTTTCAAAATTCAATTCCTTTTATAAAATTAAATATTAAAAAGGTTCAATAAGTATATGGTAAAATGTAGTATAGTTGTTTATATCATTCATATGCATTTTTGAGTTGAATCGAATTGATTTAATAATAGAGAGAATGGAAAGATAAATGATACTTCCAGGCAAATTTGTTAATTTATATTTAAAAAAGTATATAACGAACTGATCTATTTAAGTCTATACTTCAATTTTTTAAAGTTGCAAACTTATCAATGATGATAGAGTAAACGCATCTAATGGAACGAGTCCAACGGAACCGAATCTATGCAAAGACCCAGACCGCCTATCTCTACTGCTCACTCAGTAGTCTTTAATTATTTATATAAAGACAAGAAGACTTATAGCAAACTGTCAAAGTCTTCCATGAGCGGAACAGCAGACATATACCGCTCTTCTCAGTATGCCATAGGATGGGTGGCAACTGACTCATCCAAAAGAAGGGAAGGATTTTAACTTTTTCAGCAATTGCCATTTTGCTGAACGGTGTTAATTGATCTGTTTTGGCCGTGGTCGTGGATAAAATGTTGACTAGATCAGTTTTTCCTAAAGTGAGACAAGAGGTTAGGGGAACCACTTCACCCATATTCAGCCATATATATCCAGACATCTTAAAAATATATAGAAATAATTTAGTACCATTTACTACCATTCCGCACAATGTTGTAGATGCAAATGGTTGGAAGGATTACCGGACTACTGCATTTGCTTCCAGTCTGACAATATACCCAAGACTGCCACCAAATTATTCACAACACAAGAAATTCATTATTCAAATTGCCCCAAATCTCCCTAAAACTCTTATCCTTCAGGTAATACTTCTCCGAATGCGTCTAGATCGGGACCAGCGAGTACAGACCGCAGTGCCCCTACAAATGATGCAGCAAATTTTAAATGAAACTTTTTGCCGGCCCATAAATTTGTCTACTTCCGGAAGGTGCCTTGAGGGGGTTTCTATGACGACAAAACACTCGAACGCGACGCGAGGTGACTTCACGTTTCTGGTCGTTCTTGCATTTCCTATTGTCAGTTTAACCGCAGAGCCGTTGCACCGGGAGGGGGGCCGAACTGGATTTGCGTGTGTATAAATTCTTTCTAGACATCGTCGGCGCAGCTTTACCGTAGTGACGTGTTTTGAGACTGAATTATTATCGTTTTGGGGGTATTAATAGAGCTGGACTGTAACGGGAACGGGCAATCCATTGGTGTGGATAAGGCTTGGCCATGATTCTTGACTGATACAAAGTTCCGTGCTGTTCACAGCTGCAAATTATTATAAATATGTATGCACTCCCTATATTATATATAGGGTGTTCCTGAAATGAATGTACCAGCGAGCCACTCTAGGTTTTTGAAATGCGTTGAAGAATTAAAATGAAATATGATGTATGGAAATACATCAGTTTTTTTATACAATTAATGTTAATTACCGACTTGCACAAAAAAATATTAATACATTTTTATGTATTATCTGATTGGTACAATTCTTTTTCTGGTAAAATTTAACACTTTTTTAAGTAAGATCTGTCTTTTGCAACATTTTGATAACTTGATACCGTTTAGTCGCAAAAGAAAATTTCATGTACTTAGATGGTCTACCTAACCTAACATTTATTGTAAAATTCGGAAGAGCATCATCGTATATTTCCTTCTTACAAGTAGGGGTACATTTTCTAGTCGAACTTCAAATGATTGTCCTAAAAACAGAAGATTGTTTTGTAGTTGTATGTATTCAACCATATTTTGGCTAATTGCAACCAAATTTGTTTCTAATTTGGCACTACCAAATTGCTGCTGACTGTCGCCCGCTGTCGCACTTTATTATACAGAGTGTTCGAATGTGAGTGCTTTTATTTTGTAGTTTGCAATTTCGTAACACAGTTTTACTTTTTATAGTAGTAGGTAGTATTTTTATTTTTGAAATGTACCTGTAGAAAAATTATTCGTTTTAGACTTTTGTCCCACAATAGTTTTTTTCTTGTATTTGGACATATATAAGAGCCGTATGAAGATTAACACTCATATTCAGGACACCCTACATTTTTAATGAGCACCACGGTTACAGCCTCTTTGACTTCCTGTACGCCGCCATGATGAGTTCCCTTGAGGTGCGACTTCATCTTGGGGAATAAAAAAATCGCAGGGGGCAATATCGGGGCTATAGGGTGGGTGCGACATCGTTGGATTGCCTTTTTTTACCAATAACTCTTGCAAAATGAACGAGGAATGGGCTGGCGCGTTGTCGTGGTGCAAGATCCAGCCGTTCTCGGGAAGTTCAGGTCGCACACGGAAAACGCGGATCCGAAACCTTTCCAGGACGCCAACATAGAACTGTCCAGTCACTGTCTGGCCGGCAGGAACATATTCACGATGAATGATGCCGTGGATATCGAAAAAACGATCAACATTGCCATACTCGCTTTCATTGACCGCTCTCCATCCTTTTCAATCACTGCTGACTTTGTTTACGGGTCTCGGCGGTCATACTCAAATATCCAGGTTTCATATCCAGTGACTACCCGACTCATCCAGTCTCTACCGTCGCTCCGAATGCGGGACAACAAATCTTCGCAGATCGATTTTCGCATGTATTTCTGTTCACCACCAGGCGCAAATCTTTCGTATATTCAAATTTTCGTATAACATCTTGCGAACGGTTTTCTTGTTGACGTTTAACTCGTCAGACAACGCACGAGTACTTAGGCGCCGGTCAGACGTGATCAGTGCACGCAAAGGGTCAACATTCGCGTCAGTACGAGAGGTGACGGGAGCTTCTTCACATGGATCGTCTTCTACCGATTCATGGCCCCTCCATGAACTGTTTTGCCCATTCAAACACGCATCTTCCTGACATGCACTCGTCTCCATACATCACCTGCAATTTTCGAAGGATTTCCAAGGGTTTTTAACCAGATTTCACTAAAAATTGAGTCAGAATACGTTACTTGTAATTTGAGTCATTTTCACGACGCCACCAAAAAAGTTACTTCCCAAAAATACACATAAAACACAAACCAAACGTGCTATCGACTTCAACCTTGGACTGAAACTAATAGGAAGATCCCCCCTCTCTAGAAAAATGTTGGCGAATGATGCAGTATTGCCAGCTTCTCAGTCATAACTAAATTCCCGGAATTCCCAAGCTTATTGTATTATTATTAAGTCCAATTGCATACAAAACTTTTTATCGCCGTTGACAAATATTTTTATATTATCGTAACTGATCGCTAATGAAATGACACTTTACTATCGCAATGATGAAATCTTTATAGATTTTTTTCGAACATATGTTGCTAAGAATAGAAATACAATAGCAATATGTCAACAATCACAACACGGACTACATAAATGCAAACAATAGAGCTTGTGTATAGTTGCAACAAAGTGCCTATTGTGTCTGGTATATTACTTTTATCGATTTAATGATATTAAACATCTGTACATTGAAAAGTAGGTTATTTAGGACATATGTTTATCCATACAATAATCTAATAAACTGCCCTCTTTATTATTAGACAGAAAATACACTGAAAACGTTCGAGAGAACAAATAATAAAGATAAGAACTTTTCCAGCCTTCAATCTCTTCCTCTATCATTGCTAATTACTAAATTAATTTGATTTGACAATTTATCTAGCTCGGCGCGAGTCCAATTGGACGTGTCCACCCGGTGCCAAATGACGACCATTTGGCTCGATTGCATCGGGACAAAGGGGCTGTAATTACCGGTAGGCCCGTAGAACATTGCGGAGGGCTGTACAGCAGTATTAATATTTCGCATTTGTAATCCTCTTATCCGAAATAACGGCTTCCAAGGGGGAGAGAGGGATAATTATCTGTCAAATCAACTCACCCTCTAGCTAGGGGAGGAGTAAAGCGACTGGTCCAGGTAGATAGAGAAGGCTTCTTCATTAATTTGAGTTGGAGTTTGGTAAGTCTTTAGTCGAGGTGTTTCTGAATGTTAGCTACATGAAGGGTGATACTGGAGGAATTGTGACTAATTTACAAGATGTGATATAAATTATTCGAAGTAAAATTACGTCCGTCGTTTTAAAAAGCGATTTTCTTGTAAAATTATTTTTTTTATTCATCATAGGTGTATTAAATTTTTAATGGACCGTTTTCTTATTACTAGTTTTTGAGTGTGTGTAGGTATATAAAACATGACCTGGATTTCCTATTCCCAAGGCATACTAATACCCTCATTCTAATCACGAGGATTAGCCCAGAAGACGAAGACTTGTGCGGAAGAGGGGGCGGCATATTATTATTAAGCAGGCCGCATTTGCGCCCAGGAAGGACTTATGTTGGTAGGCTCTAACCACCATTCAGTGCAGGAATGAGAGAAACCTGGAAAACCTCATTAATTAGGGGGGTAGTCAAATGTCAACCGGTATCAATCTCTCACATTGACCCAAGTCAACATTTTTCCACCCTACCATACCCGCAGAGAGGGTGCCAATCTCTCCACGAATATAGCTTATATACTCGCGTCAAGAATTCAGACGTCTTACGTCACGGCTGACGTTACACATTTGTTTATATTGTCAACGTAATTTTCGATATTTGGTCGTGTTAAAAACAATAATTGTTTGCAATAAATAATATAGTTTTATTACTATCAGTTGCAGTTTCTTAAATATTTTAATGAAAATATAATGAATTATTCATTTGTTTGAATGACGTAAGTCGTCTGAATTCTTGTCGCGAGTATATACGGTCTACCGGCTGCGGGGGTCGAACCCATAGCGATCCAGTCACCTCGATTCAAGTACTGACGCCTTAAACAGTGCGACCACTGACCGATCTATAAAGGGCTTATATATACACTAAATGTTTGCACTATACAGGGTGTTCCAGAATGATGGTCAAATATTTTACCAGTGTGTTCCACAAGCCATTTCAGGAGGGGGTTCTCATATAAAATTTTTCAATTTGCGTCTTTCCTGTTGAGATATTCGAGTCTCAAAATGGCGGGACAAAATAGTTTTTTTATTTTTCCTTAAAAACGGTTACACTTAGAAATTCCAATTTTGGTGCACATTATCAGCTAGTCAAAAGCTATTTTGTGGTGGTGTCTATTCCTTAGCTTACGTTTCTGGAAGGCGGAAATAAGCAACCCACCCCTAGATTTATTTCTTTCAGAATTTTTTCTGCAATAGCCAATTCCAACAATTTTTTTTTTTAAATACCTCACCTATTTAAAGTAAACTGTTAATGTACTAGGTTCACTCCGCGTCAACTTATTTTTACTACATTTCTGTGCTTTGAACCCTTTTCAAGTGGCACGCCTAGGTACCTCACATCCCGTACTCACTTCTGTGCTGTGAATTAGTTACTCTCTATTATTTTCGACCTTGGCTAATTGATAATACAAGATAAAAACTTTAAATTTGGAAATAACTCTTCATTTTTATTCTTTAACGCCTCGAAATTGGCAATAACTATTATATCACTGGTGAGATACATCACTGTTTGTACTAAAAATAATGGGTGTTATAAAATGCAATTATTTTTGTCATTTTTGTATATTTTTTATATTTGATCGTTCAAATTTAGTAATGCCATTCCCGGTTTCTACCAAAAATTGCTGTCAACTTTGTTATATTATAGTATTATTCAAAATATGATACAGTTAGAAATCAAAATTATTCAAATTACTTTGTGTCTCAACCTTATCATTTCGAGACTTTTTTTCACAAATGTAAGTACTTAACAATGTTGCATTTTAAAAACTTTAAATAACAAATATTTTATTATCTCAAATGGAACGCTCTGTATATTATTACAATTTTATATGCTTTCTAAAATTTTAAGACTAGTCTAAAAATATTTATCTTCAGTCAATGCTTTCATAGTTATTCTATCGAGGGTAGATTTTCTTTGTATCAAATTGTCGCCCTATATTATTATACTGTTCTGTCGTAGAAATCAATCGCTTCCGATTAATATTTAAAACAGGAGGAACCCTTCACGCCCTTGACCATCAAAGGTTCGAGTAATTTGAAGCCCCCAGCATGCATTATCCTCAGTCTAGTCAAACTTTAATATCCCCTGGATGTGTGGGCGTCCCAAGTCTATCGGTCTCCACCTTCGTGGCGCCCCGACAAAGCCTGATTTCCATGCAGACGAGCTCCTGTCAGGTACCCGTCAGAAAAATCTACGTTAGCCAAGGGGAGGCCCCCTGGGTACCCCCAAGTGGCACGGCGCTTGCATGTTGAGCGCAATTACGGCCAATTCCGTGTGTTGTGGGATGTGCAGTCACGGCAAACAGGACACAGGGTGTTTCCTTGTATATCCAATGCAGTATCTACTCATTAAAATACTGTTCCTTTCTACCTGACACTCCGATTTCTGCTGCAAGAGTTTATATGTTCGAAAACTATGTAATAAAACATTAAATTTCTTGGCTAATATACAAGGTGTTACAATAATTTTAGGAGGTGATAGTATAGCTGATTTTCAGTCGATTGAAACAAACATACCTATATACCAAGTGTTACAATATTTGTGATAATAAATTTTTTAATTTAGCCGTGCTTTTCTACAATTATTGAAGTGTAGAAGAAAAACTAACCTTTATTTAAATGATTCAACCAATAAAATCCAAAGTGGCTTCGTTACTTACCTAGAACTTCATAAACATGGTTTTTCTACTTTGTAAAAACGAAGAGTCAAATTTAAACGTGGATTTTATTTAAACCTTTGTGTGTAGTCAGACATTATGATGTTTAAATTTATTGACAGATTAATCAGTTTGACATTGTCGACATTTAATTTCAAACAATTTGAATTTATTGGTATAATAATTTATATAGTTAGATATTTGACTCAACTTAAAGCAGGCCCCTGATGAAGCAATCCTAAAAATGCAGAAATAGGTCAGATCTCATCAATTGTGCTTGAATTTTCGAGTTCCCACTGTCAGAAGTTAGATATCTATAGAGTGTTTTCATTAAACCAGGTCAGTAAATTTAGACAGATTAATTTCTTTAGATAATTATTGAATAGAGCTTTGTCTGTGGAATTGTTCATTAGCATACCTAGATGTTTGGTATCAGAGAACATACATATGACTTCATTGATAGGAATTGTAAGAGATTTAATATATATTAGCTTAAAATACCTTTCTTAAACAGTAAAAAACGTTTAAGTATGCAGGGAGCGCATTTGCCAAAACAGAGGACAGCCGTTTAGTATCAAATAAAATGGTTTAAGACATTTGCTAACAAGAGAGAATTCAAAAAGCTAATTTTCTCAATTGTTTAAATCTTAAAAGCTATTTTAAAGTTACGGCATAAAAGGAACAGAATTGTTTATATTAAATAGATAGCATGGTATTCCATGAGAAAACAATTGTTCTTAGCTTCCATAGCAACCGTAAATGTAGATCGAACGATTTTTTGGTAAACAAATTGAAAAATGGACATACATACTTTAACATTATAAACTTTGTGATTCAAGCTTTAAACATACTGTATTGTGACTTTTTTGTATATATTCAAAAATGAATTTGAATTTTGAAAATCATTGAATGATTTCATTAAGCCAGTTATGTCTTTTTTTTTGTTCGTAAATTTAGCTAGACTAATTTTTATATGTTTATTTAATCTCACCTTGGCTATAGGGTTGATCCTTAGCATAACTAGATTTTGGTACCTATTAAAGAATATACATTCATTAACAAAAATTGTAAGAAAATTGATTTATATTAAACAGACTGCTTGACTTTATCACAATTTGCATTTTCGTAGAAAACGATGCATTATTAACAAATTTATTAAGTCTGTAAATGATACGGCAGGAAACAACTACTCCGCGGACTAATGCCCCGACCGGCATTAAATTACTCCTGCAGTATCTGTGTGAACAGCCAAGAACCCTTGTCGGACACACCACCAGACATAGACCGGTTTCGGGCTTGTTAACCCTCATCAGTATGCCATAGGTGAGATGATCGGCAATTGAACTGGCTGGATATCTCACCTGCAAATTTATTAAGAGCACTTCTCTTGTAAATAAAATAGTTTTTCATACTATCACGTATCTTAATTTAAAATGGGAAAAATCTAATTTAAAAAAGTGATACATAGTAGCATACAATTTCAGCTAGCAAATAGCGCCTTATTCTTTGTACAGAAATACTGATAATATTAACGGTGTCGATGAAATATCTTATGATTTAAAAAAATACATCCAAAATGTGATTTTCTAAAATTATTTTACGCCCTGTATCTCAAAAACGCGTGGCTCTAGGACATACGTTTATTAAGTAACCCACTTATGTTTCATCGGGTCTATCAATATTGTCATATCTTTTTGAAACACCCTGAAGATGCAAATATATACAAAAATTAATTATCGACAATTCTGGAAAGTTAAAAGTAAACCTCAAACTTATTTATAACTAAAACGTAAAACTTTAGTAAAATTTGTTATTTTTAGCTCTTCCACATAACTACCAACAGAAACAATATACAAAGACAAAACATTTTATTGGAATATTTTCCGATACCGAGAAGTTATTTCTTCTTTTGCTGCGTGATATTTGAAAAGCGATATTCCGGAATCTCATATAGCTCCGAATCCACAACCTCAGTTCCCGGAATATCTAGAACGGGATGCCAAGCGGGGCCTTCTTTTATTAAAATTTATTTTGCTACGTAATAGAGTTATGAAATGAATGCCTGGCTGCATAAGTGGCATATTTCTGTGCTGGGGCACGAGCTTTATTATTACATTATCAAATTCTATAAGTAAATGGCCCTTTTATGCTCCCGAATAAGGGTTGGGGGAATGCATCGGTCTGGGCTGTCATACAAGAAGGAAAAGGGGCTAATCATCGTGTAGTTCGGGAGCATACGGTGCGGTCCCAACGTAGTATACATTTTAAACATACATAGTTGAAGGAAAATATTGATTAATTTTCTCATTAGAAAGATCGTGTAGATAAATTACAAACTATCTATCCTTATTGATGGTAATGAAATACGTAATCATCTTAAGAAATGATACTAACACTGACAATAAGTCTTTATTATTATAACATCTTAATCGAAGATAAAACAGTTCGCTGACCTTGTTTTAAAATCTAAGTGTAGAGAAGCAGACCTAAATCTTTAATTTCAAACACCAATGTCAGTTACATGTAAATGCTTAACTTGATATAAGATTGTGGTTTAATTTTTTCAGATTCATTTGTAAACAGTCAGTCATACAGGACTCGATAACCAGTATATTTTCAAGTCGTCAGCAACATAAAGCACATAAGAGAGTTTAAATCATTAATGAAGAGAGAAAATAGAAGTGGGCTCAGATTGGAGCCTTGTAGAACTTTTAAATTTAAAACCATTAAAATCGATGTATTGAGAGATACGAGGCAGATGATTTAACTAAAAATGCGGATTTCTCCGCAAGTAATATTTGGTTTCGAGAAAGTGTCATAGAGGTAAAACCATTATTTTATTTTATTTTACTTACACTATTCAACAGGTCAAAGACCCAGTTAGAGAATAGGAAAACACACAAAAAAGCATACATGAAGCAAATTACACAATACTTAGACATAACACATGTAAACAAATATGAAAAATAATCAATCTAAATATCTAGATAAATACAATAACAATTACAAAACAAGTTTTTTCAGCTGAAATATTACTACAATCCATACAATCTACGGGCAAGATAACTTCATTATATAAATCACACATATTATGAAGTGGATACTGTTTCAGAATATTTATCCTAACAGGTGGCAAATAAAACATGTTAAATTGTTTAGCTTCAATTCTGGGAACATAAAGCCTAACATCTCAAGATGACACTGCAGTCAATGATCATTACTTTATGTAACCAAATTAAATAAGCCTTTTTACGTCTATTTTCCGAAGTTTTAAGGCCAAATTCAGGGAATCCAACAGAGGGATACCCACCATCAGCTTTAAAATTAATATATTTTAAGAATTTACAAGAGCATCCACATGTACAGCATAATTAGGACACCAAACAATTGATGCATACCTATTACATACAGTTAGAATTCCGAAACTGTTTGGTATTCCATATAATGAAACCAAGAGATATATAAGTCTTTGCAGTTACATAATGTAGATGGCTATTAAAAGACAATTTTCTGTCAAATATAACACCTAAGTCACAGAAGGTATCAGGTCTAGAAAACGTATGTTCAATGGAATAATCAAAAGAAATTAACTGTTTCTTTGTAGGAAAAGACAGTACATGACACTTACTAATATTTAGTGACAGATTATTAACCCTGCATCATTCATGCATGATATTTAGATTGTACTGAAGTTCAGCAGCATCAGCGTTCTTGACTGTACTAAAAATGTTCAGATCATCTGTGTTCATCAGACAGGGCACAGTTCAAATAACTATCTAATTTATTCAAGAGTATTGTGTGATCAATTATTCGATGTTTTTCTTTGTCTTTCTTAGTGACTCTTTTTGTCATTGTTTTTTTTTTGTGATTTTACTATTAAGTTTTTAAATATACCTCAGCTTTTCTTAGTTCAACTACCCCCATCTCAACATAAATAATGAAAATAAGTAGTTAGCAGAAATATAGAATCAAAGTAGCTACCTATGCACTTTTAAATCTTACCAAATTTAGCAGTTGTGTAAACAAATTGTTTTATATACAATTTACATGATCGTATAATAAATTTACTCCAAAAATTTACTTAAGGAGCTGTATTTATAAAAAATGAATAAACGTTTCCATCAAGGTTATTTCAAGAATGATAAATCCTTCCCTCAAAATGCCCCTTGCCTATAATATAAATGTATTCGTCACAGCGGAATTAAGTTTGATTTATAGTCGAATTCTATTACCTAAATTAGTTTTGTAAAGTAATTGGGTCCCCCGGCCTCGAGTAAGCCTTTTGGAAACATTCTTTCCTTTAACTACCCTTTGTTTCCGATTTCATTATATTTTCCCAAATTTGTAACAGAATTGTAATGGGTTAAGTCGATTTTATTCGATTAGTGAGGAGGAATCTGGGAATATTTAAAATCCTCAGACTTAAGAGATCTAGAGGCGCAGCTGGAGAAATTGTCAACTGTAATTGAAGCATTAAATATTTTCAATTCAGTTATTTTGCGCAGACCTCGGTTGATACATGCAGGGTGTTTTAGAAACTGTGGTTAAGGTTAGAGATTGACTTTAATTATGCTACTGGCAGTGAGCTGTTACCTAGGTCACGGCATAACAAGCTAGAAAACCACTATATATCAATTGACAACACTGCTTCAAATGCTTCAAAACTACTATTTTCGCCAAACTATTTGAATAACTAATCTATAAATTTGATTTTAATTTTGTTAAATGTCAACTAACTTCTGAACAGCACGCATTTTTTTGTAACAGGTTTCTTGAAAGTAATCTTGTTACTTATAGCGAGTACTCGGGGTTAGATTCTAACTGATCTTAGGAAAGCGTTTGATAAAATAAATCGTAACCTTCTCATTACTAAACTAAGCTATGTTGGTGGAAATGAGCTTCTTTTTAAATGAAGATAGTCATGTCATACTTTTGTGATTATAAGCTTTTTGTAACAATTAATAGAATACATTCCGACATTATATCCACTATACCCGGAGTCCCTCAGGGATCGTACCTGGGGCCACTATTATTTCATATCCATATTAATGATGTTAGTGAGTCATTTTTATAAATAATAACTTTTATATTATGCTCGTGTATATTATTTTATTGTGTTGTGTTTGTGTCGGAAAATTGTTTGATGGCGAATTCCATAAATATTTGTGTCAAAATAGATTTATCCAAAAATGTAACATGATAGACTTAATTATTTCGGATTGACCACTTTAAGTGACTGAACAATTAGAGAAGACAATACAAACGTACAGAATCATCTCTGACATGTATTGGTGAACCTCCAAGATATGTTTTCCTTCAGCAACGAAGAAAGACTCTATGGCTGCAACCAGAAGGTAGGCACGAAAAATACAATACTACGTGTCGTAAAAACTTCATATCTAATCATGTCTCTCATTTGTGGAATGTTTTGGACCAATATAGTTTGTACTCCTATTATAAATTCTTTTAAAAATCGAATGGATGCCTGGCCTTCCTTCTTGAGCCATAGCTATGTAGTATTTATATTGTTTAAATTTTTATATACAATATGTCCCACTTTTCATGGAGCCACCCTGGTATCTCGCTCACGTGATATCCGAATACTTTGAAACTTTGGTGGTGAATATATACATATAAAGTGAGTCTTTAGACGTAGCCATATTTGATTATAGTCAGAGGCGTCCGATTCTAAGATGGAAAAAGGGGGTCAATTTTAAAAAAAATATATATTAGCGATTTTTTTTTAAAAGAGCTAGTAAGATATTCTTAATCAGCACCTTTAGAAACCCCCTTGTACAAGACTGGTCCTGGCTTAGGCAGTTTATCCTTGACAAATATTCTCAAATGAACAGCTCCAGCAACCGCACGGCACAAAGAGAATAAAGTAGGACGCGTTGCCACCATCAAAGGATATCCGATGACGCGTGAGCCTAAGGTGGATGGTTATTATTAATCCTAGCAAAGATTTACTCCTGGAACAACTATATGGGAGCGGTTCCGCGGTTTTGCCACGTAAATAATATACTTCGGGGTGGCAGGTATGAAGTTATCTGTGCCTGTATCTTTCTAGGTGGTTGGCCGCGTTTACATCCCTCTGAAAGGGACTTGTTCTCCCTCTGTATTTAAATATCGTAAGACAAGTGGGAACGAACAGACAAGATTAACAATGTAACGATTTATTATTTATTTACTTATTCAATCATTCATTCAATAATTAATTTTGAGATAATTTTAGAACTAAATATTTTAAAGCACATTAGACTATTAAAATTTGATACAGGGTATTACACTTCAGTTCTAAAGTTTTATCATTAATACCGGACATTATTATCATCAGCTTATATTGTAAAATTATTATTATGAAGTTTCGAGTTCAGATCGTTCACATATAACAAAAACAAGATAGGACCCACAACTGAATCCTGTGGAACACCCAGCGATACATGACGCCGATCTGATGACCCATATCCTTGTGAAATAAATTATGCTCTTTGCTCTAGAAAAGTACCGCTGCGAAGACAGCAACCAGATAAAGATAGCAGCCAGATGCTACGGAAACACTCGAATGATCATAGACGTCCGTCGATATAGAACACGGTTAACATTTAGCATATATTTCAAATATCCAAAATAAAATATTTATTTTTGTAATTTTTTCAATTTAAACGTAATATGATAAAGAATATTAATTATGAAGAAAACGAAATGAGAAAAATCTAAGGCATAAGAAATTTGCGTGTTAAACTTTGTTACAGCTGGAATTCAAACAATACATAACAAATACACTTGTAGTGGGGTTGGAAAATGGGGTAAACTGAATATTAGAAATTTCTAAAATGGAAACCTCTTATTTTAACAGGCTGAAACTCGGTAAGTAACTCGGAATGGTGGAGTAAATTTCTAATATTCAATTTACCCCAATTTTCACCCCTCTAACGGCTTGCGAGTAGATGCTACTAGTATCAGAAAATTGAAAGTTTCATAAGATATTTACTTACCGAATTTCAGATTGTTAAAATGACGGGTTTCAATTTTAGAAATTTCTAATATTCAATTTACTCCAATTTCCACCCCTCCGACGGCTTGCGAGTGGATGACACTGATATCAGAAAATTGATAATTTCATGAAGCAGTTACCTACCGAGTTTCAGCCTGTTAAAATAACAGGTTTCCATTTTAGAAATTTCAAATATTCAATTTACTCCAATTTCCACCCCTCCGACATCTTGCGAGTGGATGGCACTGGTATCAGAATATTGATAATTTTATAAAATATTTACCTACCTAGTTTCAGCTTGTTGGCAAATTTTTCCTACAAGTCACAATTGTTCGAAAATTTAAATATGACGTTATAGACCCCGCTCAGTTGCCGTTTGCCCGCGACTTCCGCATTGGCTGCACTATACACTTGGCAACCTGGCCTGTACATGTCTTAATTGAATCATGTTTGTGTTTTACTTGGAAATCTCGCCTCCTACAAGACGCCGTCGTCTTGTTCCTGAGAACAAGATTAATTAGTCTTTTCATTCCGCTGTCTGGATCCCTCTTTCTTAATTGCTATTGTTACCCAATTATGGTGAATTGAGAAATAAAAGGCAATTTGTACAGACCGAGGAAGTTGCAGGATTCGAGATACAATGTAAGGTTAGTCACAAGACAAAAGCTTATTGTCATTTTGGCAAATTAGAGAGATGCGAGATAATCAGTTTTTAAAAGATTAATAGGCGCATTTCTTTAAATTTAAAGTAAAAGGAAGCCTAAGATAATTTAAAACTGTGAAAGATAATAGTTATTTACTTAACTAGGCAGTAACGTACAATATTTAATACCTCGGCTGATATTTAAAAGAGGCGCAGTCAAACCTATTAAAGCAGCCAAGACATTAAATCCACTTTACTGCCAATCAATTTTAATTTTATCATAGTAGCAAACAAAGCTATTTGTTTTATATTATCAAAATGATATCATACTTCTTTCACGAATAATAACAATCTCATCAGGTCCTTGGTGGTTGCTATAAGACGAGAGTTATTAAGTAATTTACTTAGGTACATAGTAATCGCCTTATTGTTCCTATTTAAATCCATAAAAATAACTATTTGTTATTTGAGATGGAAGAATTCACATTAACTCCACCAGAAATTATTGAATCAGCAAAGCAAATTTATTATCAGAAAAATCTCACAAGGTATATCAGTAAACATATAAAAAATGTATTGATTACCGGGCTGAGAATAACATTATGTCTTTTTCAGAAAATGAGCTATTGGTATATTTTTTTCTATTAAGCGAGTGTCTGAAATCTTTTTCATTATGGTAATATATGCGACGATTAGAGCTTTGAATGTCTAAAATATCGATTTGGGAAAGTATTTAAAATCAAAAGTATTCTTGAAAAGGCAATCGGATGGATATCGAGCTAAAAAATTACGCGTTTTAGAAGATAAACAAATTAAAAAAATTCTAATGGAGACCACTAATGATACGTATTTAAGTACAAAGGTAAATATACCAAATATTTGTGTAAATGAACAGTACAGAAACAAAGAAAAAGATACACATGCTCAAATAGATAGTAACATACATTTTTTAAATATTAAAATGGTAAAGCATATAACCAACTAATTGGAATTCATACATTGTCAACGATGTTAATTTCCATTAAAAGTTTGAAGTCATCTGCATTAGATAGTGCACCTGTAAGTCTCCAACAATATCATTTATAAATAACAGAACATGTAAAGGGCCAAGTGTAGAACCTTGAGGTCAGCCAGATATTTGTTTAAACATGTGAGACTTAAAACCACGGTACTGAACAAACTGATATCTTGCAAACACGGAACGGTCTGTGACATTTTCAGTCCGGCATGGAGTAGCGAATGGCCGATAGATGTAGTTAGTTCTACACCGCGCAAACTGATATCTGTTGCTGAAATATGACTGAAAAAATTTCAAAACAGAGTCAGATAACCCAAATACATCTAGTTTGTCCAATAAAGTACCACGGTCAAGTCTACCAAAGATTTTAGTAAAATTGGTGTAGATACATCCACCTGACTCATCTTGTCAAGTTGTTTATTAATAAATTGAGTTTTCTGGACTAGTATAGTGATGCCACGAGTTCCATGTTGTTCACTTGATATAAAACCAAATATAGAGCTATATATAGAAAGAACAAACTTTCAAATTATTATGTTTTCTATCTGTAAACTGTAAACGCCACACCCTGTATACACCTGCAGAATACTTAATGATTATATAACTTAATTAATTAACCAATTATGATATCCGCTTAAAGCGTCTCATATTTCGTGACGTTTTAATAAAGAGTCTAGCGTTTCAAAAGTCCATTTTAATCAACTGGTCGCAATTTTTATCAAGGAAATTCTGCCAAGGGTCTCGGCCCCATCCGTCATAATCAATTACCTAGGACAGGCTCAAAATTATCGCAGAGAGGCGGCACTGCATGTTTCCTGAATTATGTAAGCTGCTACAAAAGTAAAACAAATGTGTGAAGTGCGAGACATACTTTCTCATTGGTAGACAATATATTTTCGTCAAGCTATTTTTTAATATAAAACCAAAAAATTATTACAGTGAGGCAATAAAATCTTGTCCAACCCCTTCCCCTCCTTGAAATTGGTAAATGGTTAGTAGGATGTCTTTGGGGAAAAAGAGGTCGAATACGTGGTTAAAATTAATGACATTATGATTGAATCTGTAGATCCAATATAATTGATCACTGAAAGTTGAATAATGAAAACCCTGGGTTAAATTTTGTTTGTACCTACTAAAGTTATTCCTTCGAGAAAAATGCTTGGGTAGGGAGTTACTTGTCATATGCAAATAAAGAATTCTCCACTCCTGTTCAACAGCTAAAATTTGTTTCTATTTTTGTGTAAAAAAAATGGATTGCCTTCAATGTTTAGAGGGTTAATCTCATTGTACGCCACTGAGATATAGCCCCGTTTACCGAACAAGCCAAACCCCGACCACCAGATGACATAACGAGGTCGATTTTATTGTTCTCAGCTTTCGAACAATCGGGTACCGTCAAATCGAATATTGAGCATTACACGTGTGCTTGCTCTGCCAAGCAATTAGTTCTATGTAGGTTATTCCACTGCCCAAAGCCTTTGTTAACTTTAGAAACGATCAGATATATTGTTGCAGAGTAGGATTGCACGTCATACTACTGATATTTCGTGTTTTTCAGCCTGGTTTCAAAAGAGTTAAGACCTAGCTCAGAAATTATGATATTACACGCTATCTAAAATCAAAATTTAATTTGTGACGAGATTATACGGAAAGTTAAATACAACAGCCAGATTTCTTAGAGTTAATCGCTTTTCAGTTTGGAAATTCTCCAGAGAATTTGCGCCTCGATCAGCATAAGGCTCTAGGAGTCTGAAAGACACAGGCTTGGCCATCAATCATACGGGCAAGGAATGAAGCTGAATGACAGGTAAAGGACAGAAGATTTTCCGCCTTAACCTAGCGAATTTAAGAAGTGACTGGCTTGGAAGGAAGTATGTGAAGTGATTTTATGGTGTAGTTTGAATAATATCTTTTGTTTTGAGGACATACAAGAAACCTTTTACAATGTTGAATTTGTATGATTATCAAATATTCATTCCAGGCTTTTTCTAATACAGGGTGATTGGAGGGAACCTTCAATTTTCGAAAGGGGTGTTTTGGGGGCAAAAGTGAACAAAAATATATGGTGGAATATCAACGCTTACTGAGAAAGCAATACAAATATTTTTACCCGAATTAATTATTGTAATACATGTCTATTCTGTAGGTATTATAAATTATAACAATGATTAAAGATCTAATAAACAGAAATTAATGATTTAAATTTTCAAATCATCAGCTCGTTGGTGGATTGCACGGGTAGCTCGTTGATGTGGACGGTGATTTTCACTTATGAGTGCTACACAATTGACAATAGGATCGAATATCGTATCTTGTGTTCAATTTTGTTGCATGTACTAATGATTTAAACCATTCCCAAAGGCAGAAATCAAGGGGATTCAAATCTGGTGACCTTGGTGGTTAATTTTGGAAACCACCTCGGCCGATCCAGAGTTGTGGAAAGCGATTCTTAAGATGATTGATCACAACACGACTAAAATGAGCAGGGGCATCATGATAAAAGTACATGTTTTGCTTAATATCCAATGGAACATCGTCTGTAGCTGTATATTTATCTAATAGAAAATACGTTTGTGCAAATTGATGGATATCTTAGTAGCTTAATTTATTCGTTGTAAAAGAAGCAAGCAATTTAACTTTGGAAAACTTTACAAGTGAAGCTTCAAGTATTAGAAACAGAGTTTACTGTGGAAACAAAACTGACCAAAAAGACGTCCAAGAAGTAGTAGATCAAACGGAAAGATTTATCGTACAAATCGACAACGAACAGAAGTGTTGATAAGAAAAATATAGGTAGCTAAAATGGCATCATTGATTAACCTAGCAAGGATTATGATGATAAATAGTTTTGTACAGTCGTTTTATTATGAAATACATACTGAAGGTGATAATATTGCATAAAATTCACTTTGAATAGACAAGTCAGTAAAATATCGATTTTAAAACCGATAATCTGTATTTATAATAATTAATTTAATATTTTAATAAAAATTCAAACTACAAAAGCCTCAAACTGAATTCAGTATCAGTATCAATCATAACCCTAAAAAAATTGTGATATCCAGATAATATATATGTACTTAAGACATTGCTGTTTTTACACATAATATATAACAGAGATTTTAGAATGACATTAATTCTAGTTAAAGCAAATAAAAAAATCTAAATTATCTAGATATAACTTGTTGTACGTTAAATTCAAGCTTATCATGAAGAAACCAGCAGTCAATGTTAAATAGTAACTTTACAGCAAACATTGTTCTTCTCCTTTAAGCTTTAAATACAAAAATTTCGCATATCTGCACTGAACAGATTCTAATTCCACCTTATGTTTAAAAGGAAGACCATACAACGCTAGGATGTTCCAACCGTGACTTTATATAGGCTGTCGAAATTTTTACAAGATCTCAAAATAAACCCCAAAGGTTTAGAAGCAGTCGAAGCAATATACAGTGTGGAAGAAAAATATGGAATAAATTCATTATTTCTAAAACAACGAAGATTCATGAAATTTCCTCGGAAACTTCGATTTTGCTTTTTAAAAAGACTCTTTTTTCTATACCAACGTATTTCCGAAGTTCATTTGTTTTCGCGTGATGACGTCATCGGATATTTTTTTAAATAGAACCCTTATATTTTTTCATCGGATTCTTATAGAGCTTAACTTGCTGAATTCAAAAATGTATAATTTCAATACTTTATTCCTTCAACTTTCCGAGATAAAAAATAATAACCGATCCAATAAAATCGATTTGATACAATCAAATAAACGCTGCAATTGACAGATGTCAATTCTGATTAGATTTTGTTTAGCTGCCAGAAACAGTTTCTGAAGTGACTTGATTTAATTTGTTGTTTTTGCTATCAAAAGATGTAATATTTTTCTCATATTTTCAGGTATTAACAATATTGTGTGAAACTAACTACTCAGTGGACAAAAGCCCCAACCTGCGTTGAATTACACCCACAATATCTACCCATATATTCCTTATTATTAGCTTAAAATACCTTTCTTAAACAGTAAAAAGATGTAATATTATAACATGCAATCTAATAAAACGTAATAATAATTTAGGGGGTCAAATACGATTGAGGCAACCAGAATTTAATTATTAATTAATTAATTAGTTGCTTATTGTTAAATTGTTTTAAAAATAAAGAGTCCTTATTTTGTGATACTGCCGATGGATTCACTAAATCTATTTTACTCTCAACCAGCCCATTACAGACACAAATGGGAATATTCACATTTTTTTCAAGCCGATTTTATTGCATCGGTTATTTTTTTTTTCTCTGAAAGTTGAAGGAATAAAGTGTTGAAATTATACATTTTTGAATTCAGCAAGTTAAGCTCTACAAGAATCCGATGAAAAGATATACTTAGGGGTTCCGTTTAAAAAAATATCCGATGACGTCATCACGCGAAAACAAAGGAACGTCGGAAATGCGTTGTAATAGAAAAAATAGTTTTTTTAAAAAGCAAAATCGACGTGTCCGAGGAAATTTCATGAAACTTCGTTGTTTAAGAAATAATGAATTTATTCCATACTTTTCTTCCACACTGTATATAATTAGAGTGAAATGAGAAAATTTTTTTTGCCTTTCTAAAGCCGTTTCCTGCATGATATAATTGTATATAATAGGATAATTTTTCCTAGAGTAAGTTAGTACGTAACATTTCAATACATTCAACATCAAGTTATTAGAAACATATCAGTGAATGAACAAATTTATATTATTTTGAACCTTCAAGCAACCTAGTTTATTTTAGAAAAAATGTTTAAATCATCCACATACAAAAGTGATTCTATATTAAATAAGCTCATTAAGTCATTAATAAAAATCACGAATAAAAGAGGCCCAAGGACAGATCCTTGTGGTCCTCCCGATGTTGCACGAAACTTATCTGAATGATGACCTAGATTTTCAACATAATATCTACTAGATAAATGTGATCTTAATAAATAGAGTAACTTATCCAGAAAAATCCAAAGTCAGTATCTTGAGCAACATAACTGAATGATCTAGTCTATCGAAGGCCTTAGAGAAGTCCGAATAGATCACCTCCATTTGCTCATTCACCTCGCATAGGTATTGGATAGTATAAGAAAGTTGTAGTCGATCTTGCAATATTGTATAAAATTGCGTGCTTTATTATTGACAAGTGTAGATATAAAAAATACTTAATATGCAGGTTAAGTGAAAGAACAAAATTCGTACAAATATGCCTCAAAGTCAAATGCGTCCAAATTTAGACCGTGTCTGTCCTTTTTCATAAACTCTCCGACTTCAAACGCCTGTTTTCGTAAAAAGCGGGGGCTCGCACTCACCGACGTTTCCGTCGATTTGTCTTCATTACAACGCTGGTATTTTTCACGCTAACTCGAGACAAATAGCCTTTCAGTGCGCCCATTGTTCACTTTTTTAACTCTTCGCGGGATTAAGGTAATCGAGGCGCCTTGTTTTGGAACGCAGGAACAAAAACCGATTAGCGGGACGATTTCTTGAGACACCAGGATGAATTTAGGGATAGTACAATTAAAAAATAATGAAAATACAGGGTGTTTCTGTTTTAATTTTTTGTTTAAGTTTTAAACTGACAAACTTTAGGCAACAAATATGTCACCGTAAACGGTTCATTTTATCGACAATAAAAAAGAGTACCTTTTTTAGTCTAAAGCTACACAGATTTATTATTTTAAAGTCTATATCATACAGGGTGTTAAAAATGTATGCTGTAAAGCTTAGCCCGCCCATGGTAAATTAGAAAAGCTAAATATATTTCAAGGACACTATTTAAAGAGGTCCTTATTAGTGTCCTTCGCATTAAATTTGTAGGAAATTATATTGAGTATTTTAAAAGTTATTTAAGAAAAACCGATTTGCAGCGGCGTCCTTCAGGGACAAATATCTCCGTAGGGAAAACATGTAGGAAATTTTTTTATAGGAACTTGTCATCTTATTTCTTCATGTTCTATCTGCACCTGAGAGATTTCTCACATTTTTCGGGATACCCTGAATTAAAAATTAATATTACTACAATTACTCGCAGTAATCCATTCAAGTCATTTAAAACTTCAAATAAAGAAAATAAAACTTTATTTTAAGAATAACAACTATTGACTCAACTAATTCATATTATCTAAATAAAACAAAACAATTCCTTGAACAAACGTAGCTTTTTGTCATATTAAGTGTAGCAGTTTTCTTGATTTGAAGTAATTCTTATTCTTAAAAGAAAAATATATAATTTTATTATACAAGAATTTATTGAAAGTTAATCTTTCAATAAATTATTAATATACTTTGGGAATAGTAAAAATAAGCTAGCGTTGGGAGAAGTATAAACTTTACATTGGAGTTTCATATGGAAGTTACAGTGTGTTAGAGTTAAATATAAATTTTAATATTTCTCAAATTAATAGACACGTATCACATCGAAGAATCAGTGGCGGGGATATGGGTAATTAATGTCTTTAATTTCAAGAAAAAGTTGTAAGAAATCAACCTTGATTGCGCCCTTTCCACAAAAAAGTTTTCTTATTTTTCTTTGCATTAAGAATACTTTTTTTGTGGGAAACGAAAGGTTGCGTCCAAAATTGAAGGCAGTCAGTTCTTCAATTTTTCTGAAATGCGCTAGATGCACAATAATGAAATCTAATGTAGTGTGTGCCTGGACTCTCTTAATATGATTGTAATGTGTTTTGTATTTTAAAAAGAATTGTTTTGAATTGTATTTGTTTAATTATTAGTGTTCCTTTGTTTTTATATGTTACTATATTTTTCACGCACAAGTATAACCTAAGTGAGTTTTGTGTTTATTTTACTACATTTTAAATTGTTAGCTTGTAAGTGAGTGTAATTTATTGTTTTAAAATAAACATTATTATTGCTATATAAATCAAGGCTACCGTTGATTGTATATAAAGCCGAATAACTTTTTCTTTAAATTAGTGAAACCAGTTACCCATATATTCGATCAGGTTGATACTTTTTTATTTTATGCCTGTAGTATGAAAACCAAACAACCATATTAGTTATGGAGATATTAAAATATATCTTAACTTTTTTGCAGACTTTAACACCCTGTAACTTTCTTACGGCGCCCCACATATATAAAGTGTATATGGTATTATGTTTCAAAGACCTACTGTTTCCTAAAGTTTGTCAATTTGCAACCGAAACATTCTGTATTAAAAGGAAGAGTTGTAATTTGTTAAAGACCTATATTAAGGCTGAGTTTGGAAATAACAGACTTAGTATCGATTATCTTGTAAAATAAAATCGTAAATACGTTCCCCTTTTTCGTTCGTTTTCCTTTTAATAAAGTAGCTATATTTGGAAACTTTAAATTTCTTTCAGGCAGCCGAAAATAACGTAAATAAAATATGTATTATTAAATATTCTGCGAGCTGACTGAAATTCCAGTTGAATCTTTCTCAATATTCAAAATATATCAGACATTCCTGGCGTTTCTTCTATATTCTTCTACGAATCGTGAAATAATTTGCCCTATAAAATTCTATTTCTGCAAAACGTTATTGTGCTCCTAAATAACAAGGTTTAGGTAAAAATTTAATTAACTATCATACAACTCATTTTCATATAAAAAACGAAATGGTTATCTCACAAAATACATAACTTTTAATGAAAATAGTAATTATTGTGTGGAGGAAGGGGCAGTATGCTATAAGTTATAGAGTTTGTGTTACAAGCGCAATGCGCAACAGTCAAATTTTAAATTTTGTTCATAGTGTGCTTGTTACGAAGAACTTCCTATAGTGTCCTTTTTACACTCTGTGTGTATTATTTCTCGTACAATACAATTTTAAATTAACTCCGTATTTTTCCTCTCGTAATTCCCAAAGAGAATAAAAAATATGTTCCTTCCATATAAAACTAGAACGAATTATTTTTATTCGAAACGTATTCATATCGATATGGCTGATATACATTCCGGATTCCGGAAACATTTCTCCGAATATAATACGTGATAGGAAGAGATAAATCCAATATACGATCGCATAGAAATACTAGTTCGTTAGGTTTTATCGATATCAAGCTCTAAGGTATTTGTGAAACCAAAGTCAAATAGTGCTCTTGCGAAATTATAGGCGCTGTTTTCTGATGATCTACGCGCTACTCTATTAATAAATTCAGGATCTGATATCACAACTTTAAAAATGCATGGTGGATGGAAATCTTCAACAGTAGTTGAAGGCTATATTTAGTGTTCCCTACTGTAAATCTAGAGATACAGGGTGAGTCAGTCACAATGTCATTAATTTTAACCATGTATTCGGGAGGCCTAATAAAGGCAGAAAATCGAAAACAAAATTTTACTCGACTTTTAAAAAAATAAACAAGTCACCCTATAAAAATCAGTAACACGATGCTCCTGGTGCGCTACGAACTTTCCGAGGACGCACCCATACGACAATCGAATGCCGGATTAAACACCGTTGCCATACATAATATCGTCTACCACATCAGGGTGTTATTCAAATTTACCCGCACTTCCCACATTTCTTTCCCCCCAAATTTGTAGATCACGCTACACATTTGGAGGGGGGATGGAGAGAATAGTGAGAATACCAGCAGTAAGCAGTAGTTTGTTTATTTCGGTCTCGCGTATTCGTCGTAAATGCATAGTTTTACAAATTCCGAATATGCGGAAATGGTAGTGTTATATGGATCCTAATTTTATTAATAAAGTGCTATGGACGGATGAGTGCAGTTAACAGGTTAGTAGGTACCATACTACTTAAAAAATAATACATTTCTGGGCTAGATGTACGTAACTACAAACTGAATAATTAATTGTACTTACGAGTAATACTAAAAATTCATATTTATTTGTAAAATGTAGTGAAAACGTAATATCAAAATTATTAAACTGTAATAACCTAACATTTGTAAACATTTATTTATTATCTACATTTGTAAACATTTATTTATTATCTACATTACAACAAATAAATCAATATTTAAGGAAAATTCATTCATGTATCTAAATTTAAAAAAAATAGTTTTACTCCTTGTCGTTAAATAACAGTACACACGGCGTGTGCAAAATACCGTTTTCAGAGCGTGTTTTCCGTGTGCAAAGCCCCCTTTTGCAAGGCAGTCGTATAAAAAAATATTTAACGCAAATTTCGAACTACAAACTTATAGCAAACCGCCTTTTGATTTCTTTTCGTGCAGCTATATTGCTTGCAGATTACTGAGGATTGAAATAGGGAACATTCAGATTTATTTGTTTATATTATACGAAAAACCAATTACCTAAGACTCAAACTTAATTCTCAATTTTGTGCTAGTAAAAGAGATGGGAGGCACCTCCTCTAGAGTTTCAACAGTCTATCGAAAACCAGCTAATTCGATTAACGTTACAAACACCAATTTTCCTCTCGCCACCCCAGTTGGATCCGTCAAACTCGTAATCTTGTTATTTTCTCATCAGAATTGCGCGGCACTTACTTTCAGTTTCAAGGAAGTCGATCTAGGAAAAACACACTTTCGAAATATCTTAGACGCAGAAAAATATGCCTTGAAATAATATAAACTGTGGAAATTGCATGATTTTTTTAAATACGTGCAAAAGATGGAATGTATTATTTTAATCGAAATCACCTTCGTCCTAGACAATAAGCCTAAAAACTGTATTTAAAAATTTAGTCGCCCATGACAATTGCTGCGACAGTGTGCTTTAGTTCAATCTGTATACGATTTCCATGCTTTCGAATAACGCAGCACACCTTAATTTGTCATTTGTTATATTATTCATGTTATTGTGTAAAACAGACATTGCTATTGAATAAGTGTCCACCGGGCAAATTGAAAAAGTATTGTATATACGATTATGTACGAATATAGCATACAGCGCCTAATTTCACCGTGCCAAATAATGAAAGGAAAATTTGGTGCAGGGGGATGAAGCTCGACGAAAGAAATCATTGCAACATTGTTTGTTTATGAAGATCATTTTAATGTAAGTTTACTTGGAAATACAGGTAGGTTTAAGTTCATCCCAAAAATTAAAATGTAAGGTTGTAAATAATCAATTAAACTTTTCTATTATGCTATCAGAATGTATACAAGGTGTTTATAAAATCAATGGTAAAGCAAATTTACATTTTTTAACAAGGTTAGCATATGGTGTCAAACAAATGTTATGTAATATCATTTAGTAGGAAAAAAGATACATTTTTTGATAACTATACAATTAGTGATATTACAGTTTCAAGAAGTGATTGTGTAAAGGACTTAGGCATCTTCTTTGATTCGAATGTTACATTTGTTGAGCATGTTAACAACATAGTTAGTAATGCCAATAAGGCTTTAGGTGTTATGTTAAGAAACTGTAAAAATTAAAAAAATGTCAATTCTTTTAAAATGTTATATTATACATTAGTTAGAAGTAAGCTTGAATACGGTTCAATTATTTGGTTTCCAATTTATCAGTGCTACATAGAACATGTTCCGAGGCGTTTTTTGAAATATCTTTCTTTTAATGAAGATGACATCTATCCTGCCAGGGGAATTAATAATCAAATATTATTGGACAGATTTAACATGACTTCTCTTTATGTACGGCGAATATGGCCAGTTATTTTATTTTTATATAATTTGTAACACCATAATATAGATTGTGATAGTCTCCTCAGAAAAATATTTTGTTTGTGGTGCGTGCTGGATTAAAATATAATCAATTTTTTTATTGCGATAGGCCTAGAACTAATATTTTACTTAATGCAAATATATATAATGCATGTGCTAGTTTTTATAATATTTGTAACTATTGTGACATCAATTTTGCGTCATTGAACACAATAAAAACATTGTTTACAACAACGAGTAATCTGGATATAATCATATTTGTTACTTTTTTTGTTTTTTCATTTTTATGTATTTTTTTCTTTTTACAGCCTTGTGAGTTTGTTATGGTTAGGTATCGTAAGTATAAGTTATATAGAATTGTAATGTTTAAAAGATTACCCTGTAATACATTCTAACAACTTATTAAATCGATTTATTTACATTTTCAAGTAAATTTGCAAATATCGAATTTTCCCGCAACTGCCAGATAGAGATATCGCCACCCCTTTCAACCCCTTATCAAGTGGCACCCTGCAGACGTAGTGCTCTCGAGGAGCAACTACATTATCGTCGAACTTCCGGCTCTTCCATTGAAGATCATAAGGATGAAAGTCGAGTTCCTACACTGTCGACAATAGCGCCCCCTATTGCTTCATTTGTCCGCTGAATACGTGCGGGGGCGCTTTCGGCATTGTTAATTACGCCACAGATAAATACCAGTAATTGTCACAGCTTATGTTATCCACATTAGCGCCTAAGAATGAGAATATTGGCTTACCCTTTGGCGCAAATATGTTATGGATAATTGTTAATTACAATCACGAGAAATATTTTTATATACGGGATGTGCTGAAAAAAGGTACCTAATATTTATTCAGACGCTACCTTTGACTTTAATTATAAGTTTTGCATTTGTAAATTTTGTCGTGTTGTAAAGCGTTGTAAGTGTACTACACAAATTCTATTGACATTTAAAAAAACTAATATTTTATCCAGAAAATCCTGAAATGGCGTAAATTGATAAACTGAAAACTAAAATAAGTATAATAAAATGAAGTTATCCTCGTTTAGCCAAATTAACGTTGACCGTATGTTCTTTGCTCGTCTTCTGCTTTATTTGCATATCATGGTAGGTATTCAATTAAACTAGGTCATTGTAAGTCATTAGACACTAACATACGGATTCATCAACAAGGCGTAACGTTAGTCAGACTAGCGGAGGTTACGCGAAAAATTTACGCATCTGTTGCACTAATTTAAATAAAAGCATACTCCTATTCACTACTATGTATAATACTTACTTTATGATATGTTAACTAATCCGTAGTACTGAAAAGTACAATTTTTGAATATAAATACTAAATATACAATGGGACACGCAAGGAACTATAGTCCGTCTCAGATAAGAATTCAGCGTTGGTAAACAAGGGAACGTGTTTCCTCGTCTCCTATTGGTCAATTTGCAAGCCAAGTTCACTCAGTGAAATATAAAGAAATCATACAAATTCCTTGCCAGGTCCGGCTCTCATTGAGTGCTCAAATGCTATGTAGCCAGCGTACACTTGCTTTCAAAACTTTCGCGAACACCTATTTTTCACTGTAGATATTAAATCAGGATTATAATTAATCAACTCAGACCTTTGAATTTTTGAAAACTCATAGATCTTTAACCTAATATTAAAATTATGCGTTCACAAAAGTAAAATTTTCGCAAAATCGTTGTTACTTATTTTGAATGTGTACGCGGAAATTTTGAAAGCAAGTGTACATAAAACAAAAAATAGAATCAGTTCACCGCGGTACCAAAGTTTACTAAATAAATATTTAGTAAACTTTGGCGGTACTCAAGTTCGTAGATGACAGCCGCCAAGAAGAGAGCACGTGCATGTTAACCTCAACAGTTGTAGAGATTACGAGGATTGGTCAAAATTAGCAGCGCTTAATAAAAAACTTTTAACAAACTTATGAAACATTTTAGCGACATACCGATATATAACATTGTCAATAGTTAACAGATTACGATGTAACACTAACAAGTATTCAAAATGACCATGCACGGCACCGTAAGTATTTCGTGCAGTCTAAAATGTCACGGCAATGAATACAAATGTTCAAATATTTCTGAGAAAAATATTTGGTGCAATTTACATTGAAATAATCGAATTTACCACCTATAATCAGAAAACCGTACGCGTGTAAATTTTCCGTTATTTTTCATTTTGTGTACAAATGGTCTGAGACGGCCCTGGGTGGGATTTCACTTAGGATTCCGGAATTCCCATGTGCCTGTGTGAACCGTGCTCGGCTGCTTTGGGAAACCACTGAATTCTTATCTGAGATAGACTATAGAGACCGAAGTTACGCGATTTTTAGACAGGTACAATACTGGGTCTAACTTTTGGCGCAAATATGGACGTAAATAAACAGCCTACCTAGCAACGCATGCTTCGCTACCTAGCAACGCATGTTTCGTGAATGAGCGCAAGGCCAACTAACGCGCTTTACACGGGCGTAAACTCGTTAGTCGGACTAGCGCTACGCCCGTTTCATGAATCCGTCTGTAAGAGTTTAAAATGGCATGTAAAGGTATTGAAATGTAAACATTTTTATCTACAAAACTATTTTCGATTGCAGTTTCGTTCTCTGCCACGCTATATTAGAACAGTTGGTTTAGAAACGTAATAACAAGCATCAGGGGAATGATAAGCATGTTGACACAACAGAGTTTGCGCACTGCTCAGTAGTAGAAAGACAATAGTATAAATACAGTTAAATTTTTAAATCTTGACTATTCGTTTAATAAAAGCAAATATTTTCAGGTTAGGGAAACACGTAATATTATACTTGAAAGGTTACACACTGTAAAATACAATCATTTTTAAGAAACAAACACAAAGCAGTAAATTAGGTTATTTTCATATGTATACAGGGTGATTCAGTCATAATATGTCATTAATTTTAAGAGAAGATAGGTAAAAATTATTATAATACGAATACGCGATTTAAAAAAATAAATGCATATTTACGCCAAAAAAATTTTCAAAGCATTACTTAAACTCCGTTTTCAGACTGTCACTAACCGCTGGATATTCAACTAAGTGTCGGGGTGACGCAACGTTGCCAAATTTAAATATTTTCCTGTAGTACCTACCTATTGTCATGTGTTATTAATGGTATAAATTATTTTTTAAAAGTATACAATTAACATATTAAATTTCAACATAAAAAATATTTAAAATTCAAATTGCAACGGATCAAAATAAATAATTCATATTTCATTACATAAATAGTGAAATAAAATTCAATACTAATTAGGTTAAATTATTAAATGAGGATGAAACGCTTTTGTATTTAAATACAGAGATTAATATACTCGCGACAAGAATTCAGACGACTTACGTCATACGAACAAATGAATAATTCATTATATTTTCATCTAAATATTTAAGAAACTGCAACTGATAGTAATAAAACTATATACTACACTAAAAGTTTGCATTATATATTGCACTAAATTGCATAAAATGATTGTTTTTAGCGCGACCAAATATCGAAAATTACGTTGATAATAAAAACAAATGTGTAACGTCAGCCGTGACGTAAGACGTCTGAATTCTTGACGCGAGTATAAGAAAACTCTCGTGCTGTCAACAAAAACAGTCCGAGACCCAGTCTACGCAATGATAAGCTCTGCAGAAACGCTAAACAATAACAGAAGCAAACGATAATTAAATTTGCATTTTTATAAACACCCACGTAGTCAATAGGAAATCATGAAAATTTTATAATAAATGTCAAACAGTAATCAGAGCCGACATCAGATCTGCTGTAATTGGTACACTTGGCACAGCTAAAAAGTTGGAAGTTCAAACAGATGCACGCGGCCCGACTTTTCTTCTATCTATCAGCCATTATTTTCGCGTGGTAGAGGTTGGTGAATTTCAGGTGTTTGTGTCGCCAGTGTAGTTTATATATATTGAAGAGAGCCGTGGAAAAATGTATAAAAGACATCTTAATAGACATTTGCATATGTGTTTTCGTGTGCGTTTGTGTTATTCGGCACCTACTGATCATGAGTAATGAGTAATGGATTTGATTCTGATTGATATTTATAATTAAATACGATTTGCATTATTTGGGCATATCAACGAGCTCAACTTGATTCTGCTTTCAAGAACATAACGAAAAACTAGCAAAAATAGATATGTTTCTAATACTTTATCCAAAATTATTTACTATATAAAATTTTGCGGAGCTTTTGAACTTGCATTAAGAGGACATGATTAATTCCATGCATACATTTTAGATTGTCATTAGGAAAGAAAATCTATCGCTTCAGTACCGAAGATGCTGTTATTATATGTATGTGGTCCTGAGTGGCAACGCTGCTGCGCTTTTATAGAGCTACAATACTCACACGCGTCATCAAAAAATTTGTAGCGTACCAGGAGCGTCGTGTTACCGATTGTTATGGGGTGATCTTTTGAAAGGTCCAGTAAAAAGATTTTTGTTTTCAATTTTTCGAATCACCCTATATAATGTTAGTATCGTTCCTGAGTAACATCTAATTTGCTGATTCTATAAAAAGAGTTATTGGAGCTGCGACCTGTTGGTATTAGTGGCCAGTCTATTTGTATTTAATAATCTATTGTATTCGTGTAGGTTTCTATCAGCTTCATGTAGAAAAAAACTAATTTACTTTTAGTAATTTATTGGACAGGATCTGTATTTCAACAGCGAACCACGCCCTAACAATTACTTAACATCACAAATCCCAGGATATTGTATTAAGTGGAGCCCTCTAGAGAACTTTAACAAGGTGTTCTAATTACTATGGTAGATTGTACACAATACAGGTTTGTACGTATATAATGCCCATCTACTTGGATTATCCACAACTTCACAAATTTACCTGTTATAAGTTGTAATTAATTTGTTCGGTATATGGGATGAGAAGTTTTCCCTTCGACAAACATGTGACGATAGAATAAATCACAACTGAAATAGTTATTTTTCCATATTTAGCATGTTATTTATAGCTGTCATTTATAGAGAATGGTGAATATCATGTCGTTACATTCTCTAAATACTTAATTTTTGACATGAAAAATTATATCCATCAATTTTTATTCGAAGCTACGACTTCGGTTATATTCTTTATCATTTTTTGTCACGCTACTGGGCTTTTCTGATAGATTTTTAAATATTTCATTATTTATTGCCAACTGCCGTTTCTTTTTATAAAATACAGGGTATCCGGAAAACTCCGAGTAGAAAATTCATGGGAGATACTGCTTGCAAAATAATAATGTACCTATCATGTTCATGTAACATTAGCTACGTAACGTCAAAGTTATTTTTTTTTAAATTTATTTTTGGCTATATATTTTTTTCAAATAGATAAAAACCAATGCACCTTGAATACACACTTCAGTGAGTTATAAAATGAAAATCAAAATTTTGTGTATTTTCCTGTAGGATATTTTTTATAGAAACTTGTCATCTTATTCCTTCATGTTCTATCTGAACCTAAGATTTTCCACATTTTCCTGTATAGTGTGAAGATTATGAGTAATATTAAATAAGTGTTAACACGTGGAAGAATAAGTTGCTGCTCATTTTCGTTTTGTGTTAAGTGTAATTGGTGTTAACAGCCACTTGTTGATTAACCTTTTACATTTTTTGCATTGTTCTTCTTTCTGGTCTGTGATAAATCTATATGGACTATTTTTCCATTCATAGTTTCAAATTTAATTTTCTTCCGCGTATTAGTTTTACCTCTATTTTCGAATTTTGGTACTAAACAGCCATCATGATCCAGCTTGCTATGGCCATAGTACAGCATTATTTATACATTTTATTTGTTTGTAAACAACAACCTAGCAACCATTATATTTCACCGTTTCTGGTATACTAGTAAATTCATAAATGATATATAATGCTGTCTCGTTGACAAATGGCCCCAAATTAATTCAGTGTCACTTTGTATTTTCGCTTTACGTGCGTGAAATATAAAACAGTTGTTAGTGAATAGGGAAAATTGTAATTCATATATGACATTGTTACTTTAGATTCATCAACTTCATATATTATTATTAGAATTAATGAAGCTTTTGATTAAAATCGAATATTTCAAAATATGTAACATTTAAATAAATGAAAGCTGGGATTTGAGTTATTGTTTTTTAATTTAAAGCTGGCTTATGAATTGGACAAATTTAAAATACCGTAACAATATTTGTTATAAAACATTTGTATAGAGATTTTTTTTATTTGAATACAACTTTAAATCCATACGAGTATACATCCAAAATAAATAAGAGACATTTTCTTAAGCATTGTGTCACCTGAAATGATAAAAAATGTATGTTGCAACGTTTTCTTTGTCTTGAAAAAAAAATATGAATATTTTTCTTGTGAAACTAATAATTTTAGAATAATTTTAAGTACCAGAAAAGAAATAAACTGAAAACAGTTCGCTGTGTAGATAAGCTACATCTAGAGCTACTCCATGCCAGACTGAAAAGCCACATCACACCATTGAAAGCTATCAATCTCTATCGCGTTCGGCGACAGCGATATTTTGCATACACTCTGCGGGCTAATACCTCGATCAGTATTGAATTAGACCTAGAAAACCTATAGCAAACAGCTAAAGTCACTCGTCAGCAGCCTACCAGATATATACCGGTTTCTAGCTTATTAGCTCTCATCAGTATGCCATAAGTGAGGTATCTGACGAATAACACAAGCTGTTTAAATCTGTCCGACTCGACAGAACGGATCATGAGTACGTGGTGCAGACAAGCTACATCTAGCTAACTATTCACACTGCGCACATACAAAATTCAATTTCTTGAAAACCGTAGCACATACCGCAGTAAACTTTTTAATAAAACTTTTTTATATTTTTGACTACATTTAGCTAGATATAATAGTTATTTATGCAACAAGTACAAAAAGTAAGTGTAAGTGAATTGTCAAAAGTATATACTAATAAACCACGTAATTTAGAAGAACTTCAAAATCGCATTCGGGACGAAATACGCAGAGTTACCCCAGAAATCATTCATAATGTGCAAGAAGAATTTCTTCACAGACTTGCGCATTGTCAAGAAGTTGGTGGATGGCAATTCGAACATTTAATTTAAGTATAAAATTTAATCAATTGTATTTTATTTTACATACCTCAGAATTGTTACTTTTTATGGATAAAATTTACGTTTTCTAACATTCAATCGTCATTTACTCGAAAACTTTTCTATGTAAGAGGGCAAAATTTTAGTACTGTCTGATAGAGAATTAAACGATCTTTCAGAATCAAGGAAAAAATATGGTGTTGCCATTTAAAAAAAATCGATGACGTCATTACTCGAAAACAAATGACATTTGAAAATCGCATTTTACGCTAAATTATGTATTTTTTAAATTAAAAATCGACCTGTTCGAGGATTTTTCCCAAAAAATAATTGTTTCGTTTTTATTGAATTTATTCCATACTTTTGGCGCATACTGTATATTTATTTGGTATTTGCATAATAGTCAACACGAAAATAAAAAGCAAAAAATTAACAGTTACAATCGGTAAACAAAACAAAACGAAATTAACAACCCTTTTAAATGGAGTTATATAACAATATGGGTGTAACGGTCTTAACACGAGGTCCTAAGCATCTGCAAATTCGTAGGTAATTAACCAAAAGATTTGTTTACAAAACAAATAATAAAGTACTAACCTAGTCATTCAAATTTCACTAAACATCAGGTGGCCAAAATTCCCCTACATATTGGGTTTGTTTGATATGAAAGGAATTTCATACAAAAAACTCTATCTTTTTTATTCCGACATTCTGGCTGTGAGAGCTAAACACATTTTGTGGATTTTTAAATGTCTTTGGGCAAATTATATTATATTTCTGAATATAGTTGACAACCTTAGAGTTGGAATTTCAGCCCATAATAATAAATAAGGCCAACCTAAAACAAGAGGTACGTGATTTACAATTTCAAGCACATGGTGCAGATTTACCTTATTTAAAAGCCATTTGCAGATGCTTCAAAACGCTGTTTCCTTTTTAGGCCTTTTTTTTATACTCCTATTAGAGTTCTATTAGTTGAGTTTTGAGTTAAGACCGAAAACTATCACCACCATCCGTTTCGCTACCTGGCTGCCGATAACTCCTTTGCATTCCGGAGGTGAATGACGTCTAGTTTGAGAGCCAGTGTGAGGGATCTAAGCTTCTATCTCCACCTTACGGGGAAAACATTTAAGGGGCCCCGGCCTGCCAACAGAATTGGACCTGGACCGTTCAACATACAAATCCCAGATAAGCCGTAGTTTATAAGTTTAAGTTAGTGTTTTAAGGATTTTATTCCACTTGTCGGACATCAGAGCTTCACTCTGAAAAACCTTTGGGGGTCCGTGTCACTTGTTAGAATATACCTAAGTAGGGTTACTTTATTTTTTTTGTTATTAAATTCTTTATCATTCTTTTATTCAAGCACCTACCTGTGTAAACTGTTAATACGGCGCTGTATTACATGTAGTGGTGACAATCTACGTTTATTTAAGTAATAGCCTTCCATATTAGCAATATTTTTTTATGTATATTCTTTATATCTATCTAATGTTCACGATTTTGATTTGAGTAACCTTGAATTAGATTTGACACTTTTAACATTGCTGCCAACCATAGTCCATAGTCCACAGAACTTGGTTTAGGTTCAGTTCGTTTAAAGTGATCCGCCCACCTGTTGCGCTCCATCTGTACTTACGACGTGTATCAGATATTTTCTTGTTCCATACTTGTATTTTTTTAATTTAATTAATATAGAATATTGTAGCCTGATATCCAGTTTCTTTAATTTAGTGCCTATCTTGTTTCCCGTTTCAGAAGATGTGTATCAAGGCACTGTGGCGAATAAAGTCTACACGTACAGGGTAAAATTAATACCAAGGGTTGAAAAACGGGTGGCGCCTTTAGAAAATCTTGCTGCTTTATTTCACCCACCCCATCTTCACTGAAGCTAGCTGCCAACCCTTATTAATTTAGACATTATTCGCCCCCGTTTAATCGCCACCCGAACAAAACACCCTGCTACCTTTTGTGACATTTGCGAAAACGTCACATGGGATTTACATGTTATAACAAAATAATAACAATATACGTACTTAATATGGTTTACATATATATAAAAAATATTAATAAATATAAATAAATACTATGGAAATAATACTATAGATGTGGGTATAAAAAAAATATTCTGCCATTAAAAAAAACAATACATTTTCTATTTTAAATTTTCATTAACATTTAGAAATAATCTGCCTATCATGCATCCTACCCATTGCAAACTACCTGCTCGAGTCAGCAAACGGGCAAACGAATATCAGTCGCCAATTTACCTCGGCGATCGCGTGGTGGCAACTGGTAGCCAGCGACCTATGGCTCTGAAGTGCCTCAAGCCGCTGATCCCGATTTTAAACAGCGACTTAAATCGCCGTTAGAAGTCGCAGCGACTTGTAGGTCGCTGTCACCGGTATACCGGTGACTTGAAAATCGCCGTTAAGCTCATCACTACCAATCACCCTATATGTAAAATTTTTATAAAATGAATTAAAAATCTGAAAACTTACAGAAGTGTGGAAATAGTTCGACCATGTTCTTCATGGATTTGTGCCTATCCTACCCTCTACACATAAATCTCTACTTTTCTATCGTGAAGTCACCCAGACGGGGTGGTAGTCGGTGCACGAAGAACACGCCTAATGATCCGCGTTTACCCGACAGATTCGGCGTCCCCCGGGCCGTCGCCTTACCTTAATCATCCGGCAAACAGTAAATCAATCGCAGGCGGCTCTGCCGTGCTCGTCGATTGTCTATCAGGGAGCAAAGAAGCTCGAGAGACGCGCGAAGGAGATGATGTATTGCTTTAATCAAGTGACGCGATTCGGAAACAGACGAACGTCGCGGCGCTGGTCGCCGGAGTGGGGGCGAGGAGACCGTCGTAGCTAAGGGTGAGGGTGGTAGTTTTTCGATCAATCCTTGAGACGGGGAAGTCGTGAGATTTCCGCTCAAAATATTTACATTACACCTGGTCACATCTTAAATACAGGGTGAACCTTAAATAAGTACAAATATTTTAATCAGCAGTTGTTGTGTCTAGAACACATAATTAATAGCTTTTTTACAAAAATAATCAGAAATAAAAAAAGTGAAATTTTAAATAAATTTCGTAATTTTTCTGTAGAAAACTTGTTGAGGACCGCTGACCAGATTGCCACTTTCATAATTTTATGGCTCGTAGTACTGCAGACTGAACGTGTGGTTTACAGTGTTGCCAGTGTTACACAAAAATCTTTTCTTCAAGGAAATTTTAAAACCTTGTCCTCATGGACGCAAAATTTGCAAATATTCGCTCGAATTATTTGATGGTGGGAAAAAATCTCAACATTTAGCGAATTTCATCAACTGCAACATTTTATGTTATTTTTATTATCAAACTGTCATTGACTGTCATGACCAAGTCAAACTTGTTAACCCCACATAATGATGAAAATAGCAATAATATTGTTCTGCGAAATTTGCTAAAAGTTGACACTTTTGACATTTAACTTGTGAAATGTGAATACTGATTAAATAGTTAATTTTTTAACAAACAGGTAAGCGTGTGTGCACGTTTATATAGATATAGTTTCTGAACATTGGACATGGTAATATCACACGTAATATCTTCCTATATACTTTATGGTTGTATTGAACACACGGAAATTTATTTTTAATTCTTTATACTTTATAGTAAGGTCAGTCAAGAAGTTAAAATTTATGTTAATATTGCTGCGTTTCATACTACATACTCAATTTTACTGTACTTATGCTTAAAACAAGTATTTTTAAAATAGAATTAACCGTATTACTTTACTATTACTTTAAAGGAAACATAATATTTATATTAAAGGCGATATGGCAACCTCGCAACAAATCATATGATTCATTAGGTTGGTTATGATCTGTGAGCGGTCCTCAAAATGTGGGTATTTTAAACAAAAATTAATATCTCCCTAAATATTAAAATTTTTTAATAACGGCTTTCACTAGACTGATATGACAAACTACACCAGCAGTTAAAATATTTGTACTTAAGGTTCACCCTGTATATATATTTTTATTAGAAATGATCTTTATAAATTTAAGTACGCACTGATAAAATGACAGTATTTTTTCATAACTATGTAGTTAATTTAAAAATTATGGAGGGATGAATGACCTTAAAAATGAAGTATGTACTCTAAAGGTCTCGTAAAATGATCAAATTTGTGGTGTTTTTAGGTACAGAAATTTCGAAAAATAAAACACGTAAAACAAAAGTAATGTTTATCCACTTCTCCCATTTAAATTATATTGAAATAAAATAATAACATTTAATATGCAGAACTATGCAAGTTTATATTATAACAATATTTACATTTAAGTTTAAAAAATACGCTACTAAAAATTTGTTAGACCTGTTTCTGTCGTTATACAGGGTGTATTTAAATATCACCGGAAAACAAGTAAGAGGCGATTCTCTGACGAAAATTAAAAGATGTCTTTGGTATAACATATTTTGAAAAAAACCTTCCTTAAAGAGTTACCCCACCAAAAAATCGAAAAAAATGTTTTTCTTTTTTATTTTCCATGTATATCAAGCTAAAGAAACCAAACTTGGTGAACATTATCTGTCAATAAAGCTACACCTTTTGAAATGCTTTCAACCCTGAAATATTTTTCTAAAGGGTTGAAATAATCAATCTAAGTATAACATATTTTCTTATATTTTTTTTTTCAATAAATGTATTTGCTATTTAAATATAAGTCTAAAAAGTCCCATTCATTTAATAACTTTGTGATCTCTTCAAGTTTTCGAAAAGTTACATTTTTAAAAAGATGAAATGTTTAACGAGAGTGTATTTTGCCACAAGATCTAGTGGCATGTTTTTTGCGATGGAATCCATAGAGACAAATGTCAATGCCATTTATTGTTACTCTTTCTTAAACTTTACAAGTTTTATGATTTTGTGTAGAAAATATTAGAAAATAACATTCTCGAAAGCTCTATATTATTCAGTTCTTAAATGTCTAAAATTATATGTATTTGTAGAAAACACTATTTCAAGAATACGACATCCTTAAGCAGAAGCGTGCATGTTGTTTTTTTGAACAGATTACAAGTAATCAGTAATTTAAATATGAATGAGAATATTTTGTTTTTATAAAGCACATTACTGTAGTAATATACATTTTTTGTGGTATTAAAATATATAAATAAATATATTTTTGCTAATTATTTTCTTCGTTGTAACTTTTCACGTCGTCATTTTTTTGCTATATTTTCAGCGGAAAAGACATTTTACCCGAAACCAAAAGTGTTTTACTCAGCACACTGAATATTTTTAGGTATTTACAAATATCGAAAATAAATTTTAACTTTAATGACACTCTGTATATATTTTTAACCTTTTGGACTAAGATAAGTTTTGGTTACATCGTATTGTTTTGTCATCAGGAATCTGCACTTGCTCTGTGTTCCATTAATTTCAGGACACTTTATTAGATAAAATTTATTATTTCATGTGATGCAAAATAGTAACAAAGAAATAAGCTTCTGAATAATGGTTGATAACGATCCAATGTAACTGGTTTAATGCTATAACTATATAATTAATACAATTAATATCTAGAATTACAATTCATCCTTAAAAGGAAACTCGGTACATACTTACGCATAATATCCCTAGGATTTGAAATGGAAACAGCTGAACATACCTGAAAAAAAAAGACCGGATGTTACTAGTGAATGAGCAAATGAACTTTTAATTTGATCAATAAGAGTAACGAATTTAAAAAATGCAATTATCAAAGATATATAAATATTACATAATTATCTACTTTAAAATATGATATAATCTTAGAAATAGTTATTTTCTACCACCAACGTCAACAGCATGCATACCTTCAAATCTAAAATATGATATTTTAGATTTGATGAAATTGTTTTGTATATTTCGGAACGACATCTAACTACTGCTACAGCACTCTTAAAATATTTCCCCAAAAGTCAACATCTGCACTGTTGGTATAAGTTTCCATTAGTATTATGTAGTAGCCCGTTACAAACACACAGCAGAATAAAATCTTATATTTACAATATTCTCTAAAAGAATAAATTACTATTCAAACTAGATATTAAACAACTCTCAATTTCTTTTTTTTTAGAAAAAAATAATGATCAAAACCAGAATGATCCATTGTCTTTTGTTTTCGAGTAACAACATTTCAAATTTTCCGCTTTTCAATACACGTCTATAACTTGGTTGTTGGTAAAGTTAGAAAAAAATAATTAATACGTTCTTCAAACACTTTTTTGCGTGCCTAATATTTCTATAACTTTATTAATTATTGAGTTGTAATCTAAAGTTGAGTTTTTTTACTAACTTAAAAAAGTTACAAAAAAATAGGTACGCCACTGGACTCTACTCAGAAAAGTGTCTGAAGAACGTATTAATTATTTTTTTCTAACTGTAGAAAAAATCAAATTACAGTTACAGTATCAAAATGTAGAAAATTTGAAATTTTGTTTATTACTCGAAAATAAAAGGCAGGTTGAGAGGTTTAAAAAAGTAACGCTTCACATATTCGTTGTTTAACCGTTGCGTAATTATAAACACAAAAACATTTCATATTAAAGCAGAACCAGACAACAAACATCTGACAATTAAAACCTTAATCACGTTATCGAATATTCTCCCTGCTACGTCTTCCGTCTACACGCACCTCAATGCAGCTAACAAGACGTAAATTAGAAGCAATCTGGAGAGGTATTATGCAGTAATAATCCTCATTAGTGCTATAATAATTCCACAGCAGTGCAAGGCGTTTCGATTGTAAATTACGAGGGCATTATTTCAGAAAAGTGTGAAAATAATAGCATAATGAACACAAAAAAGGAATAGCGTGTTAACATTTTCTAATATCTTTGATATAATTATTTTTGGTAGTATTTTTCAACTAACTTATTTATCTAATTCATTTATATTGTTGCTGCACATATTTCCAAGATTATGATTTACTTTGACAAAGGTATGTCTTCGTTATTATTATCATCATATCAAATTATTATTATAATTAATTCTAAACATAACTAACCATCGTATACAATAAGTGGAGGCAAATAATAATAATAATATGTCTTTATTTCCAATTAGAAAAAACAAGATACAATACAAATACAAAAAATTAATTTGGAAATTCCAAGGGGAAGTTCACACTAAGTGTGCTCTACCACTTAACCCTTGTATACATAAATATTTACATAAGTCAAACTGAGAAAATATACAAAGCAAAATACTAATAATACAAAACAAAAAATGAGAAAAGTAAATTTTGAAAAAATGAAATATGAAGGACACACTATTGTAAAAATATTTGAAATAGGGAAAACAAAATAAATAAATAAAAAAAATGGTCAGAGGCATTTATTTCATGCCAAGAAAAGCATTACAAAAATTGAACAGTGAACAGGGGTAGAATAAAAAAATATTTTATATCAAATTCTGCTCCATAAATAACATATGTCTAATAAAACTTTTAGACTTGTTTATGCTAAACCATGTTACTTGAGAAGAAAATCTATTATAAGTTTTATATATGTTATATTTAAAACCTCTTTCAAATAATGCAGTTTTGTGACAGGGTGGAGTAAGTAATCCTTTAGTTCAAACATTAAGAGTATGCACATCATTTCGAAAGTTAATTTTATTATACAAGTACGGAGGAGTTTTAGTCAACACAAGTTTATGATAAAAGCACAACAAATAAATTGTCTACGATTTGCTATATTTAACCATTGCAAATCTCTTAATTTATGAGAAACATGTTCAAACTTTCTTATGCCATACACGAAACGAATACATGAATTTTGAACACGCTGAATACGGCATTTAGAAGTCTGGTCCAAACATGGTCCGTAGACAGGTGCACAGTAATTGAAGTGACTTAACACTAGAGTTTCACAGAGCATTTTCTTTGTACTGTAATCAATATAACCTTTATGAGGATACAGAAGTCTTAATGTATTATATGATCGCTGTATAAGTTTGCTAACTTGTTCTCTAAACCTTAACGACCTATCAAGAATTAATCCTAAATTTTTCACACTTTCAGAGATAGTTAATGTTGAACCCATTACCTCAATTTTTAATAAGTTTTTCAACTCAGAAACATTATGCTTATTTCCAAATAAAATCACAGCTGACTTAGCGGGATTCAAAACCAATTGATGATTTTTAGAAATATCATAAATAGTCTGTAGGTCGCTATTAATCTCAACACTGGCCACTTTATAATCTAACGAATTAAATGAATAGTAAAGCTGAATATCATCAGCATACATATGAGTAGAACAATATTTAATAAATTTATCAAACTGGCTGGTATGAATACTAAATAATACAGGGCCTAAAACGGAACCTTGTGAAACTCTAGAAGAAATTGATCTAGGTTTAGATAATTTGTCCCACAACCTTACATCCTGCATACGATCCTGTAAATATGACTGAAGGAGTAAAGTAGCTTAATTTTGGAAACCACATGATTTAAGAATGATGAAAGTACTTGATAGTTAATAGTATCAAAAGCTTTGCTAAAATCAAGTAATACCAGTGCAGTATTTTTTCTTTCATCCATTGCTTGAATAATGTCATCAGTGATATTAGTTAAAGCTGTAGCACAACTGTACCCTGAACGAAATCCTGACTGAACGGATGGAAGAATATGATGAAATCTTGTAATGATTTAGGATGACTGACCTAAATGTTTGCTTTTAAGTGGCCCTACAGAAAAAAGTTCAATGGAGACAAATCTGATGAACGTATAGGTCATTCAGTAGGTTCTTCTGAAATGTTATTTAAAAATTATCTCTCAGGCAATATAATTAAATCAACACAATAATTTGGTATCAGGAAATAAATATTTATTTAGCTCTATACAAATAAATAATTTATTTCCGTCAATCAAAATTCGTAGCATATACTTCCGACTTTCCGTATCACATACATTCCAAATTTGCATTTTCTGCGGACGATACCAAGTTCTATGCCAATCCCTTGACAGACGACAATCCTTCAGCGTGACATGAACATTTCGAAATGGTGCCAGGACTGGATGATACCTCTGAATGCTGAGAAATGTTCTGATCTCCGTCTTGGCAGGAATAACCCCTTGCTTCAGTAGTCCCTATTAAATACGACATTAAAATCCGTTACCTCACAAAACAACATTGGAGTATTAATTTCGCAGAACTTGTAGTCTGAACACAGAATCTAGGTGCAAAAAGGCATATCCATTGGTGTATCTTTTGAGGAAGTCGTTTACTGGAGCAATTCTGGAGACTTTCGTGAGACTATTTAAGTATTATGTCAGATCGCTGCTTGAATTCGCTGGTCCAGTGTGGAGTGCTGATCCAGTAAGGGTTCAGAAATTGTTGGAAGCTGTGCAACGTCTTGTTACTCGTCTTGCCCATCTGTCTTCTTTCGCCGAAAGGAAGCTTCGCGGCGATTTAATATTTAGGTACATTTAGAGCGCTTCATGGTTTATTTAACAATACTTCTGCTGCTTGCACGCTTTATACCCGGATAGTCGCTTGAAAGAATATCACCTGAAACTGAGAAAGGAGAGCTTCAAGACATCTGTTCGCCAATCGTTTCCCTTCCTCCTTCCGTAGTTACTGCACCCTCCATCAATGCTTTCAAGAATCGCCTGGATGCTTGACGGAGCGCCTGATACGAACGATGAACCATTCTATTATTTATCTCTGTCTTTTAATTTGATCTTTTTTCTTTTCACTTTATTTCTTTGTATTATTGTCAGGGCTGTACAGGAACTTCCTTAGACCGGAGCTTCATTTGTAATAATAATAATAATGAACATTTTTTTTGCAGGCACCAAATTGTTTTTCGGTGTAGGAGCCATTTTTGCTGGCATTCGCTTATATAATAAAGAAAATGTAATGTTTATACACCTCTCATTCGTGACATATATGCCGACTCGATAATGCAGATGTAATAATGCATGAAGAGCGTGCTGAAAGTGATTTAATTTAGCATACGGCTTTTCCCCTTGTTCACAAAATGAAAAGCAGCTTTTAACAATTTTATAAATAACTATTGTCTACATCCACGCACCATAATAACTGCAATTTCATTGTTGTCTGACTCTCATAATAACGTACCGCTAAGCACTATGTGTATTTATTCAATAAATAAGTATTACAAGTTCATTTTCTTCGCTTAAAGTGTCACCCGCATCTCTAACCTATAACGTAATAGGAGCCATTTTAGGCATTAATATGATTTACGTAGAAATTTTTACTAGATCGTTCAAAGGGTCCCAAAATCACGAAGCAGTGTGCAATCTCAACCAATTACTTTTGGGCGATGTCGCATCAAAAGGCAGCGGAGCGCGCAATTCAATATACACAAACTTGATTTTAATTGCCGCTTTGCCCCACTCGAGCCACTCTTGATGGGATGTTAAGCCATTAATTCTACCCCTTCGATTCTATCGATATATAGGTACATCTGGAGCAAGGAAAGCTTGTGTAATTAATCGCATTCTCAAGGGCCTTAAAAAATATAAATTTGTTAATGCGTTGTTATTACACCGAAAAAAAGTTTATGCCTGTAAAAAAAAATTGTTTATGGAAATAAAGCATTTGTTTGAAGCAGAAATACAGTTATTTTTTGTAAAGAGAGCTTTTGTCTAAATTATAAAACATTATTTCCTTTTCAATAATACTCTCCTGGTGTTGATTAGTTGATTTAATGATATTCTATGATAAAACAATTTTTATATATTTCAAATAATTTATTTCCAATTTAAGTCAACAACTTATTGCTCAAAAATTTCGGGAAACATCTGCAAAACAACACCTGAATCAGTGTTGTTGGAAGTTTCAGTTCTAAATATCCGCATGCGTTTTAAGGAAGATCCGATTTTACCCATATTATCCGCTTACTAAAATTAAGTGAAAATGCCTTTAGCATTACATTTTTTAAATTTACAGGGTGTCCCAAAATTAGCCTGCCAAAAATTAACTGTGAATTCTCCGATTTATAAGTCCCTAGACGCCCCCTAACGGAGATATGGCCTCTTAAATGGGGACCTCAAAATTTGATTTTTCCCAAATATTTCCAAAAATAACTCCTCACTATTCGTCATAGGCGTGCCAAACTGGAGGGTCAGTAGGTAAATATAGGTCTAACTTTCTTGTATCTCAAGATTTTCGTCGTTAGATCAAAAAATTACATGAAAAAGGTACTCCTATTTCAATCCGATAAACTGCTGTGTTTTCGAGTAATCATAATTTAAAAATTTTGTGACATACCACAAAAGTTTAAGATGGGAACTATAAATAGGCAAAATATCCCTAGTAGGCTCTGAGAAAATACTATCAAGTTATTTAACACATATTAAAGGTTATTCAAGCGTTTTAACGTATCAAAATACTTTTAAAATGCATATTAGTAATGTAATTATTTGTAAATTTTTAACTGACAGATAACTTTCCAATGCCTACTAGAGACAATTTGACCACTTGCATATCATATCTAATATTTTTGAGGTATGCCACAAAATTTTTAAATTAATATTACTCGTAAACGGAATAATTTATCGAAGTAAAACAAAAGTATCTTTTTTTTGTAAAATTGTTCACCATTTTTAATTTTTTTGATCTGACGGCAAAAACCTCGAGACATGAAAAAGTTAGAGCAATATCTATGTCATGTCATTTAATTATATTTCAAAATACATAGCTTAAATTTCAGGTTAGTTGTATGTACTTTAGAATGCATTTAGAAATTCAGGAAGGCTTTTCTGAAAAGCAATGTACTTTCTAAAAGTCTCTAAAATTGAAAAAAATTTTGCTATTTAAATAACTAAATCGAAAAAGTAGGAAATGCAAATAACGTTTTTTGAAACTACAATGTATTGAAATTAAATTGACGTAACATTTTATAAAATTTATTGAACTATTTATTTTTAAATACATTTGTAAAATTATTGATTTAAGAGATGTGCATCAAGGAATTTCCAGTCAAACGTAGATATGTATTTTTGTTCCTCGTAACTTTGGGCATTGGTTTGGTATACAAAATATGTAAATACCCTTTGTCCTCAACCCCTGGGGTTCGATTCTGGGGAACTTTGACAACCCTTCACACATGTGTCAACGACTACCGAATACCTTAACCTCGTGGTCAAAGGATCTCCATTAGCGGAGCGGTTAGACTCCGAATCCATGTATATTGATGTGGTACAAGGCAAGTCAATAATGGAGCCACTCAGTCTAGTCTCGAGGGAAAAGTTGACTTCTGCCAATACTGAATATAGAAGTTGATACTTTACTGAAATATTCAATATCTGTAGCATGTAGCATGTTTTACAAAAGTTTTGTTCATTTTTCTATATAGTTAAATTATTCGTAAGTATTTTTACGTTATACCTAATATGACTATAAGAATTAGAATTATTATTATCATAGTTGATTGCCTTTTGGTGTTTTTGGGTTTTATTAATTATGTATATTTTGAAAAAGTTCCTAATTAGAAACGAAAAGTTATACGAAGATTTTTAAATGATTAAAAAACGAACCCAATAAGTCCAAAATTTTTCGTAAAATAAAAATGTTGTTTACCCAATATTATACAAGATTTATTTCAGTTATTATGCAGTGAAATATTCAGTAAGATATACAGGGTGATTCAGTTATAATGTTATTAATTTTAAGAGAAGATAGGGAAAATGAGTATAATATGAATATGCGATTTAAAAAAAAATTAAATGCATATTGACGTCGAAAAAAAAAGATTTTAATTCATTATTTAAATCCCATTTTCAGACTATTACTGACCATTGACGGGAATTTAACTTGGTGTCGGCTTGTCGCGACGTTGCCAAATTTAAATATTTTCCTTTAGTATGCAATTAACATAACATAAAAAATATTTAATATTGAAATTACAAAACTCCAACGGATCAAAATAAACCGTCACATTTCATTACATAAATAGTGCAATAAAATTCAATACTACCTAGGTTAAACTATTAAGAGAAGCTAAAACGTTTTTTTATTTAAATACAGACAGTAATAGAAAAATCGTAGTGCTGCCAACAAAAAACAGTCCAAGACATATCTACTCACTGATCAACAATCCGGCAATCCGAGTCTTGACCTACTGTATTGAAGTCAATAACCTTTTAATGTCTACTCAACACACTCTACAAACAATAATTAAATTTGCATTTTTATAAACAACCGGTGTAATCAATATGAAATCATGAGAATTTTATTATAAATACCAATCGCAGTAATCAGCGCCAACATTAGATCAGACAGATCAGGTTGTAATCGACACACTCGGCACAGCTAAAAAGTTGGCAGTTCAAATTCCCGTTTAATACGTTGTCGGCGGAATAAGTCAAACATCGTTTGGCTTCGTTTTCCTATACAGACGAGCCCGTCATCGACTTCATCCGGAACATATGCACGCGAGTTTACTTCTCTTCCTTCTTCATCTTCATCCATCAATCATTATTTTCGCATGGTAGAGGTTGGTGAATTTCGTGTGTGTTTTCGCCAGTGTAGTTTATAATTATTATTAATAAAATTTGCTATTTGCCTAAATAAAAATGCAATTCAAGCTGGGTAAAGTGATGTAGTGAAAGATCGCGGTTGTCTTCTACTGAACAGAGCCGTGGAAAAATTTGTAAAAGACATTTTAATAAACATTAGCGTTTGTGTTTTCCGTGTGCCTCTGTGTTATTCAGTACGTACTGATCATGAGTAATAGAGTAAATGTGACAAAAATAGGTATTTTTTATCCAAAATTATTTACTGTATAAAATTTTGCATTGCGAGGGCATGGTGAATGAATTTTACGTCAGAACTTGACAAAACGCTAAATGAATACCTTAAAAATGCAACAATTTTAAAGGTACCTCAAGGAATATACAAAATGCATACATTTTAAATTGCAAACAAGAAGTTTGTTATTAGAAAAAAAATCTGTCACTTCACATGCTGTTTATTTATCTTTTGCAAGGTCAAGTAATTTTTTTTGCAATCTTCTGTCTTTATTAGGCCTTCTGCATACGTGGTTAAAATTAATGACATTATTGAATTACCCGGTATAGGAAAGTACCAAAGACGTGCATATAAAAACAAATTTCCTAAGTAGATGTGATACAACATATAACTGCATCTTTTGGTCACATGATGAACCTGGACGCCTACCTGCGCACACAACTTTAATACAATTTGTTGTAAATAATACTATAACTGCTTTTCTATAGTTTTAGGTAATGATCACTGCAAGTGTTGTATTAATATCATCTATAAATATTATTATTTTGCACTACAACCGAATTTTATAGAATAGCATTTATTACAAAATATTAATAATTTTAATTCGTACAAATCCATGAACCTATAACTTAATAAAGAATAACCTATTCTGTAATTAATATTTTATTCATATTTTAACAAAACATTATTATTTAAGTAATTCCTGAATTTAAAAAAAAAGTATTGAATTAAGTATAAGAATACTTGATGTCAAGAATATGTAAATATTTAGAACACATATATTTTATTACTGAATTAATACATAAATATTGGAATGAAGTTATTATTATACTTAAAATACAGTTTATCCGTATATTCTACTTTATATGATATAGTTTAAACAAACTCATTTAATTTGATTTTTTTAGTGATAATTAAGGGTTTTTCAGTTTTACAAAATTTTAAAATTTCTTCGAGGTATAAACTGATTGACAAAAAAATGCGAACAAATTTAAATTCGATATTTTGGCGAAGGTGCCAGTGTGTTCTACTCTACTTTTTACTACTACTTTTTAACAATAGACCATTTTAACTTGAGTAAGCACTTCGTACCTTTGTTCTTTTGACAATTACGAATATATTTTTATATCAACCTGCCCACGAAGTTTGAATTGAAAGCAAAATAAAGCGGAGGGACTATCTAATCTACCCTGTCTACAGCAATTAGCATGCAGGTGTCGCAGTCGATTCTATTTGGACGACCTCTCTTACCCGTTAACAGGTAATTTTCATTCAGCGCTCGACGTCGGCGTCCAGACGCCGCCGGTAACTAGGTTATGACTGCAGCGACTAGATTAGTAATAGCTTTTTTGCGCTCGTAGAAAGGGAAAGCAGGGTATGCTGAAGCTTTACAAGAGCGCGTCTACAGTGTAAAAAGCTTGCTGGGTCGTTTGGTGGAATCTAGTCGGTTGCAGGGGATGAGCAAATTCCGTTTCTGATAAAAAATTGCCAGACATACACACAAATTGAGTATTTTGAGTTAAAAAACAACAACATTTATTTGGTATTACTGTTTAAGCATATACATATTCATCAGATATTAAAACAAGTCGATTTTGTCAATCAATCTTTAACACAATATTGACAGATTAAAAGATATATAGGAAACAGAAATTTTATTTTGAAATCTCTCAATAATTTTAAAAGATGTAACACCAATTTAAAAATTAGCATTCTTATGTTTGTTGGCAGGAAAAAAATAAATTATGTAGCTTTGATAAATAAACTAATATTATTTCTCCCTGTATAGTTGTAAAAACAAGTGATAATTATGTTATTTTACAAAAAAAACAAATTAACATCATTTTAAATTATTCTATGAGTTATGAGAAAAAAATCCTATTTCCAATCAAAATTGTCGGATTTAAAATAAGTACTTTGAACCAAAAATATCATTTATTTATTGTGACTGTGTGAGTACATACAAAATAAAAATTATTATTTTTATATATACTGGGTGAAAATTAAATAAGTACAAATATTTTAACTGCTGGTGTAGTTCGTCATATAGATCAGTCCAGTAAAAGCCATTTTTAAAAATTTCTAATATTTACGGAGATATAATTTTTTTTTTTAAAATACCCACATTTTGAGGACAGCTGCTTAACCAAGCTAATGAACCATATGATTTGTTGCGAGGTTGCCATATCTTCTCTAATATAAATATTACGTTTCCCTTAACGTAATAGTAAAGTAATACAGTTAATTCTATTTTAAAAATACTTGTTTGAAGCATAAGTACAGTAAAGTTGGGTATGTAGTATGATACGCAGCAATATTAACATACATTTTAACTGCTTAACTGACTTTACTATAAACGATTAAAAATGAATTTCCGCAAGTTAAATACTACCGTAAAGTATTTAGGAAGATATTACGTGATATTACTATGTCCAATCTTCAAAAATTATACATAAACGTGCACACAAGCTTACCTGTTTGTTAAAAAATTAACTATTTAATCAGTAATCCACATTTCACAAGTTAAATGCCATTGTACACTGTTAGAAAGAGACACAAGACACAATTTCCTTACGTCATTTTATGAATAATAACGAAAAACTATGATTTTCACACAACATATTAAAGTTTGTTCAAGCAAAGACATTTGTGTAACACTGGCAACACTGTAAACTACACATTCAGTCTGAAGAGCTATGACTCATAGATGTATGAAAGCCAGCGGTCCTCAACAAGTTTTCTACAGAAAAATTACAACATTTATTTGAAATTTCACTTTTATATTTTTGATTTTTTTGTAAAACAACTATTAATTATGTATTCTACACAGTGAACTGTACTGCTGGTTAAAATATTTGTACTTATTTAAGGTTCACCCTGTATATATATGCTCTCTGATACCATACATCTAGGTATGCTAATGAAAAATTCCACAGACAAAGCTCTATTCAATAATTATCCATAATAAAAATTAATCTAGCTAAATTTACTAACCTGTAGGAGATTTGATTTATATTAGCTTAAAATACTTTCTAATACAGTAAAAAATGTTACAAGAATATTGACTTATGTGTTAATAAAAACAAATGTAGATAATAAATAAATGTTTTCGAATTAGGTTATTACAGTTTAATAATTTTGATATTACGTTTTTACTGCGTTTTACAAATAAATATGAATTTTTAGTATTACTCGTAAGTACAATTAATTATTCGTTTGTAGTTACGTACATCTAGCGTAGAAATTTTTAATTTTCAAGTAGTATGGTACCTACTAACCTGTCTAAAATGCCAGTTTGAGTAAAACAGCACTCATCCGTCCATAGCACTTTATTAATAAAGCGTAACAGCGCCATTCGCATTTCGTAAACATTCTCCGTATAACACTACCATTTCCGCATATTCGAAATTTGTAAAATTATGCATTGTGAATTTACGACGAATACGCGAGACCGAAACAAACAAACTACTGCTTACTGCTTGTATTCTCTCCATCCCCCCTCCAAATGTGTGGCGTAATCTGGGGGGAAATAAATGCGGGAAATGCAGAAAGTGCTAAATGGGGGTTAATTTGAATAACATGTTGAACTGTTAGACGATATTACGTATGTAAACATGATGTGGCAACGTGTTTAATCCGGCATTCGATTGTCGTATGGGTGCGTCATCAGAAAGCTCGTAGCGCACCAGGAGCGTCGTATTACCGATTTTTATAGGGTGATTTGTTTATTTTTTATAAGGTCGAGTAAAAAAAATTATTTATTTATAAATTATTAATACCTAATTTATAAATATAACTTTCCATGCAAATAAACTTACACATATGTTATAGATTTACTTTTAAACTCAAATATGTAAAAAGATGTTTATATTTTCTAACGAGAATTTATAAAATAACTAGACAATTTCAGTTCGTGCAAATTTGAAGATTCATTTTTATTAATAAAAAGGAATTCTAAGTTTTTGATAGTAGGTATTTAATTTTGTGTCAGTGCGTTATTAAAAAGGTCTGAATTACATTGAAAGCAATCACGCGACACTAAACCAACGTTGATATGTGCTGTTACTAAAGTAAATTTATTGAAAAGCCACTGAATCCTTATTTGCACATTCGAATAATGTTTAGGGACTAAGGCCACGTAAACACCGCACGCAACTGCTCCTAATGGTTTTATAATGGAAGGTGTCGCATGTGATAAAATTGTAATTGGAGGAAAAGGAGCTTTTATAGTCCATTAAGGAAAGGAGGCTTTGCATTTGCAATTCCATTTCTTTTGTCTTTAGTCCTAGTCAATACGGTTCTAACGACAGAGAAACATATACGAATCTACATATTTTACCCTGATAACTGGATGATTAGAGTCATATCTGGATTAATTGGTTTAAATAATTATAGTGGGTGGTTGGAAAGGGAAATATATAAACTGATATTTGTTAGCGATCATTATTTAGATTGCAAATAATGTTATTTTTTCTAGTGCGGAATACAAATACATTACTCAACTCACTGTGTTATTATTTTAACATAATCGGGTGTGGACTCATTTTAACAACCAGTTGTGTTGATTTGAGTAAAATTTACTCAAAATTATTTACGGTGTGGAAACAGTTGTTTCACAAATCAGTTATGTTATGTTTTGCGACACCAGTTTACAGTAATAAAACCAACGATCTCTCTATAATAAAACAATATTAATACTCTGCAAAAAAAGTTACTGTGTAAATGAGTTTTTCCAGTGTATAATTCAAGATGTGTAAAGTTTCGGTGTTAATAGTTTTACACACACGCTTGTTTAAACGTTGTATACAAAATGTGTTGAAATGACTCGTATTATAATAAAATATACTGACTTTGTGTAACATCTACCAATAATGTGTTAAAGGTACACTATTTAGTGTTAACTTAACACACTTCTGTGTTCTGTATCCTTACTCCTGATTGGTTTTGCACAACAACGCTAGTTTAATAGGTACATAGGGCAGCAAACAGTTCTAAAACACCGTACGCCGTTGTGGTCGGGTTGCGTTGTTGTGTTCAGTTAATTCTCGTTCGCGGTGTCGAAGTGGACAATATTTAAATCGAGGTTTAATAATTGTGATGCAGCTAAAGGTAATCAGAATCACATATCTTGGAGGTCTACGAAAATTCACTCTGAAGTTTTAGATTACTATATCTATTCTGTATTTTGTTTTTTTTGTAATTTTAGAGAAAGATGTTCAGATCCCTACTAGTTAATTATCGTAAACACTTATTATGCAGTACCTAAATACATCTTTGTTTAATGTTTGTTGTTTCGATGTTTATTAGAATATGCAGTACCTACTACTGTAAAGTAAATCTGTAAAGTCTACATCTTTAATGATTTAAGTAATATGTAAAAATAACACATAACATTTGTTATATTAACAAAGTTGATTGTGTTAAACCTTTAATACACTGCTTGATACAGAAAAATGTGTAAAAATATACACAATCTGTGTACTTGTGTGAAAATGTATAACTATTTTTTGCAGTGTAGTAGACTTACGATATTTTAAGGGCATTATGGATATGCTAGGAGCTGATTCAGGTACCTATAAAATCTTCTGTTTCATAGTTAGGGGCATTTTTTGATGAACAACAATTTTCTCTGTAATATCAGTTTTATGTCAGGAAGTACACAATATTCACGATAGAATAGTAATACAAAAACATATCTTTACTGAATCCTAAAGGTATTTTAGCAAATATAAATCATTTTCCCGCAATATAACAAAATGAAGTCACATGTATGTTCTTTGATATCAAATGTCTACACTAACAAAAATGATGAAAAGTACACGTTATTCACACCCTGTATAGTTGCGGCAAGAATTCAGACGACTTACGTCACTCATTTTCTTTTTTGTCAACATAAGTTTCGATAGTTGTCTTGTTAAAAACGATCAATTTTTAAATTTAGTGTAATATAGGTATAGTGGAAACATTTAGTAAAATATGCGGCGGTCATTAGCACGCGCGTTTTCTAACATTACAATATTGTTATTTTTAAAGTTTGCATTGAAAAGAATGCATTCATTAGGTAATATTCTACAATATCTGTATTTACATAAATATTGAAAAAGGTGTGGCTTTCAACATTAAATACTGACTAAACTATAAAAAGGTATCACTTTTATGTATAAGTACAATATAATGTTGTTAGACTGGTGCAATCAATAACGATCAATGGCAGTGCTTCCATTCTCTTTTTGCATTACGCTAAAAACAATTAAAGACTATATGTTTGATAACATGAAAACGAAGAGAAATGATCTGGTTCTTGTTTGGTTCCTCAAAATAGTTAAGAATAATATCGAGTATTACACCCTACATAAAACGCTTCATATATCATTGCATGAAAAATCTGGAGGCCTACGATAATCCCGCCACAATCCCAGGGTTTACGAGGTTAGGCTGGCCAATCGGAGGGAAGAATAAATTTGAAATTATCGTCTCGTTTCAGGATAAATATTTAACGGATGAGAAACGAAGGCGGAGAAGGATTAAACAGGCAATTTGGGCGGGTTATAAACGGTTAGCGAAACGTGGACCGGCCAATTTGACCGAGGAATATGACCTGGTTGGACGCTTACCGATTTAAATGGCTGAGAAACTTAATTATTTACCGAAATGGACGTGTTTTGGGTTAATGTGAGTGTAAAGTTAAATCAGCAGTTTGAAATGAGGCGATTTTTATGTGGAATTACATTTGCTTATTTAGGAAATAAAGTGGCAGACTTTGGCAGCAAATTCTATAATATTTTGTGTTTATGTCAACATTATATCATACGGACAGTAGATCATAGATAAACATAGTAATTATAATTATTAAATTATTAAGTACGCTTAATATTAAAACCAAAGCACAATGCTCGTGGAAATCCTTTGTTCTAAACAAATTCTCTGACCTTTATAGCCCGAATTTGAAACGGGATGAAAACTATACGAGGATAATATAACTGAGTTTATTAAAACTTACACAGTACAGTTTATAAAATTCGATGATACAGGTGCTTTTATATCATTAATATAGTTGCGGCAACTCTTTAGACGACCAATTGAATCATTCACTATATTTTTATTAAAATATTTAAGAAATTGCAACTAAGGATAAGAAAACTACATTAAATGTTTGCACTAATTATATATTACACAAAATTACAAAAAATGATTGTTTTCAACCCGACGAAAATTAAATTGACAATAAAAACAACTGAGTGACATCAGCCGTGACGTAAGGCCTCTGAATTTATGCCGCAACTATAATATATAATTTACAAAGATTTTTTCAGTTAAAACAGAGTAGATATGTATGACAGCCTTTAATTTTAATTAAACTCAGAAAGAGTATATCGAATAAAAAAATACAGAAATGCAGTACTACATAAGGTGCAGGAAATGTTAAACTAGATAAAATACCTCATCAAACAATACAGAAGATGTACATAATTATCAAATCTTAATTAACAAATAGTTGTACATACTGAACAAACTATACTTATCAAGAATTTATATTTTTGCTGTCATGTCTACTAAGATCTTTCAAATTTAGCGATTTTTTAAATTTTTTAATATGACTCAATTTGCGTCGGTTTCAAAAAACTTTTGGTAAAAGTATAACGAATGACATTTAAATAGGAAAAACAATATCAGTCAAATCACCATCCCCTGTCTCTCCACGGATTTCCACTCTTTTGTTAGCATTTTCAGTGACTTGGTTGGCATAATTCCGGCTCTATCTCACCAATAATAATAGCAGTAGTACCAGTACTAGTAATAGTAGTAATAATGGTAATAGTGATAGTAATAGTAATAGTAATAATAATAGTAATAGTAATAGTAATAGTAATAGTAATAGTAATAGTAATAGTAATAGTAATAGTAATAGTAATAGTAATAGTAATAGTAATAGTAATAGTAATAGTAATAGTAATAGTAATAGTAATAGTAATAGTAATAGTAATAGTAATAGTAATAGTAATAGTAATAGTAATAGTAATAGTAATAGTAATAGTAATAGTAATAGTAATAGTAATAGTAATAGTAATAGTAATAGTAGTAGTAATAGTAATAGTAATAGTAATAGTAATAGTAATAGTAATAGTAATAGTAATAGTAATAGTAATAGTAATAGTAATAGTAATAGTAATAGTAATAGTAATAGTAATAGTAATAGTAATAGTAATAATAATAGTAATAGTAATAGTAATAGTAATAGTAATAGTAATAGTAATAGTAATAGTAATAGTAATAGTAATAGTAATAGTAATAGTAATAGTAATAGTAATAGTAATAGTAATAGTAATAGTAATAGTAATAGTAATAATAATAGTAATAGTAATAGTAATAGTAATAGTAATAGTAATAGTAATAGTACGCGTAATAATAATAGTAATAGTAAGAGTCATAGTAATAGTAATAGTAATAGTAATAGTAATAGTAATAGTAATAGTAATAGTAATAGTAATAGTAATAGTAATAGTAATAGCAATAGCAATAGCGATAGTAATAGCGATAGCAATAGCAATAGCAATAGCAATAGTAATAGTAATTATAATATACCTATCGATGTCTTTAAGGATACAGTCAAAAAGTATGAGGCTATGTCTATGACAAATCTTCGTCTGGTGTCAGCACCTCTATTACATGAGAAAGTGCGAAACACCTCTTTGTAGGGGTTGCGAACAGGAAGACGAGACAATACTTCATGTACTCTGTGGCTGTATGGTAGCTCTTAATATATTTGCCATTAATTTGGCCCGTAGTGGAACAATTTTGTCTTTCAGGAGGATTTTTGTCTGTTCAGGAATTGATTGAGGATGAATTATCATTACCATTTCTTGAAATTAAATTTAATCGAAATCTTTGTATTCACATACACACTACGTATATTGATTATCATTAACAGTTACAGCATTTTCAAAGAAGTATGGACCAATTACACATGCTGCTATACTATTATTAGTAAGTTGTGTCCGACATAAACTAGCAAAACAATTTCAAAAAATACAACGGCTAGATATTGACAATAATGCTTCTGTATATTGTTCTATGGTCAAAGCCGAATAATTATTTAATTATATGTATGTGTATCCTTCTGCTCATGTAAAGCTTAACATTTACAGCTACCGTTTCCAGTAATTCAGCAATCAAAGCTGGACAGTCGATTCCAGCGCTTTTCTGTGACAAATAATACAATTCAGGCTTAATATAATTACCCAGCATCGCAATCTATTTCAATAATTGCAAACGCGCTTGACCTCACCCCGAAATCGTATCACATGATCGGTCAAACATCAGACAAATTACATTCGGCCTTGTTACCAAACTGCTGCAGTGAGAAGATATATGTTGCCGTTTATATATCTGACAAGGGGGTGTAGGGTGTATTGATGGGGTGAATTTATTTAAAAAGATGCTGCGGTTAACATAAAGCAATCGTTCGGGGAGGGAGCCTAATGGGAAATATCTTTTGTCTGGATACGAAGATTTAATGTATATTGGATTCTTTTTATGATTGATTATTTCATCTGTCTGGCGGTGTTTTTTATTTCCGAATTAAATTCTTTTACAAGTAGTGACATGCTTTTAATAAATCAAACGGAAATGTACAATATGTATGACATTTTAAGGTAATATATGGCATACATATATACAGGCTGATTCACCGCGATAGAACGTTAGAAGATTTCATGGTTGTAGTGACGGTTTTTTTCTTCTGATTTTGATTCCCTGTATAGTCGAATATGACCTTTTCAGTGAAAATATCTTCAAAAAGCTGTCACTTTCGGTTATACCGGAAGTCGTCACCAACATTGTTATTTTAAATGGTATGATATAATTTTTATTCAGTTTTTTTTTCTATACCTAATCCTTGTCGCTTTGGAGATATTTACAATATTTCAGAGAACATTAATTTTTTATCGCTTTGTTTGAATAGATATGTCGAATATTATGGAAAAAGAAATAATTTTAATACAAATAATAGTTGAATCTTTAAGCTTTCTAACAATATTTTACAAGTAACAAGTTTCAAAAAATTAAATGTTGAATTTTGATAACCGCCGTAATTATTTTTGTTTGAATGAAACGCCCTACATAGTTTTACATTTTATAGCACATAATTCTATTGTCTAATTCCATATTACACTTCCGTATACCTATTTATCTCATTTTCTGTGTAAATGATAATTTTTACTAAAATTAAGTGATTGCGTCATCTCATTTAGAACTATTACCTGTCACTGTTTTTTAAAAACCTCAAATCATCGTTAACGTCAAATAAAGAAAATTATTGTTCCGATGATGTTTTGAATTCATTTTTTATTCATGGAGACACTCAAAATTGTAGGCTGACCTTTCTTTTAACGAGAGGTATCTACAGTTACCACTAATACAGACCTATGATTGATCACATTCAGTTAACACTAACAGGCCTGTTAAAGGTTACTGGTAGGTTAATCAAATATTCGTATGATTGACACTTCTGTCAAGTTTATTTCTCCCATTTACTTGGAATAACCTGCCGTTAAATGTAATGCTTTTTATTGGTCAGAAATTTTAATTTTATTTTTGATAATTGAGTTATCCTAGCTTAATTGCTATCAGTTACGTTAACCTGAATATTCAGTCATAGGCCTGATAGACGAAAAGGTATACAGACGATTATTATTTTTTCTAAATTTGGATAACTAAAAGCAAACATAGAAGTTTCGCAACCAGTTGTAGATAGCAAAGATACTCAGATTAATGTAACTGGTCATTTGAATGCATATTCACAGAGTTCTGTAAGATCAGCTTCAACAGATTTGGGATTATCTTATTCGTCTATACAACGATTTTTTAAAAAACATAAAATGCTTGCTTGTGCTACTTGTTACCTTGAAGATGAAAACTTAATCGACCTTATTAAAAAAGTGACAGGGTGTATTACGATAATACTACTATCAATAATTGGCATATATGAAATAGTTTTTTAAAACTTTTTTTTACTCCTCTTGCTATTGTAAAATTAAGTAAAACCAGATAAAATGGGTAAAACATGTAAATGTAATGTAGAAAATTATATTTGTTCAATGGCCAATTCCTGCTAAATAGTCAGTTAAACGTCGACTAGATCTGGCACTAAAACAATTAGTTCAGTCGTAAGTCTAGAGACCGCTGTCAAGTTAAATATTGAAACTAGAATTCTGAATAGCAGTGCCGTCGTCGTGTAGGATATAATCGAATTCGTAAACATATTAACATATCAGCCACTCCATTTAATGCAATTAGGATGACATTTGCATTTAGTGGGTCTTCTACATTTATTAAAACATATTTTACACTTCGTTTACTGTGAATACAATAAACAATAAACTATTTTTTGCCAAAAAGGGGAACATTTTTATATATAGGTAAGTAGGATTAAACTATCATATTTTGTCCTGCTTTTTTATTACGCCCTGTATTTTAATATAGCTGAAACATTTTATTACAGTGCCGCCTATTACGTTTTGTATACTCAGTTTTCTCTAGATTACAAAATTCATATAAACAGTTGAGGAATGTCATCTGCTAAACATGTCAACAACTTCTTCGTTTGAATTCTCACATGTGTTTGCTCACGGATAAACAGAGAGGTTGTAAAGCCAAGAATAAAACAATTCGCAGATTAGTTGCGATGCATGCTGCATTCCACAGACTTTCCCGTTTCCCGAAGAGCAATACCGAGCTGGAAGAGAACTGAATATCTGCCAAGTACAGTAATAACGTAAAAAATAACAAAATTTATCAATAACAATTTTGTAAACACTACAATTCAAAATAAATCTGCAAACAATGTTTCTACCAACATATTTCGCGATTTGATGTAGTCTACACGGATTTCTGTAAAGTCTTTGACCGTATAGAGCACGGAATATTGCTGTCAAACTTACTAGAGTATGGTTTTAGTGACTCCCTTATAAAATTAGTAAAAAACTATCTTTCCAACCGATTTCAGTTTGTATCTTACAGAGGTTATAACTCGCAAATATTCTCGTTAACTTCAGGTGTTCCCCAGGGAGCCAATTTGGGGCCCTTACTATTCTTATTATTTATTAACGATATTAGTAGTATAATAGACTACAAATTTGCTTTATTTGCAGATGACTTGAAAATATATCATAGTGTGGAATCAGTGAAAGACTGTGAATTCATTCAAGTTCAGCTTAATAAAATTGAGACTTGGTGTACCATTAATAAATTATACTTAAATACTAGCAAGTGTAAAGTTATGAATATTTCTTTGAAGAAACAATTTATTGAATTTGAATACAGATTAAATTCATCAGTGTTATCTCGTTGTAATAGTAATAGAGATTTGGGCATAACTTTTGAGAGCAAATGGTCGTTTAATGGACATATTCCCTTAATCGTATCAACAGCGTTAAAGATGTAAGGGTTCTTAATTAGAAATTGTAAAAATTTTCGTAATGCACAAAGTTTTAAGAATCTCTATTACTCCTGCGTTAGATCTAAAATTGAATATGCTTCGATAGTATGGTTCCCGTTTTATAGGTGTCATGTCATATTGCAACTATTAGTGTACAAAGAAAGTTCTTGAAATTTCTTTATTTTAAAGGGTATGGTTCGTATCCGGAAAAAAGAGTTAGTCATGATGTATTATTGAACACCTTTGATGTTACATTATTAGAAGTTAGACGTGTCATTTCTTGTTGTACATTGATTTACAAAATTTTACATAATGAATTTGACTGTTGTGGTTTATTGCACGCATTAAATTTTCATGTTTCGCAATATTCTGCAACACGGGTTGCCGATTTTACGTTACCATTAGCTAGAACCAATATAATGCTGCGCTCTCCATTGTACGTCATGTGTAGTAATTTAAATAAAATTGGTATGTTTTGTGACATTCATTCTGTAGTCTATCTGTTATGTTAATTGCGTTTTTTATTATTGAATACCAACATCTATTTTAATATATACATGCTTTTTGTATTTAGTATTTGGTCTAAATGAGTGTAAATTTTTTTCTTATATTTTATAGATTTGTAGAATCTTATTTCTTAATTCTGTCTTTTTATTTTTTTGCTACATTTAACAGTTTTCTAATTATTAATGTAAATGCACTGGAAATTGTTTTTTCTTTTGTATTTTGTTAAAAATTCTTGTTGTTATATTATGTATTTGTCCTGTAACTGGATCTTGTATCTGTTGGGCAATAAATGAGTATTATTATTATTATTATTAATTAATTCTAAACACGAGTAAAATCGGAAAGTGATGCATAATTGACGCCTAGCCAACTATTACCTCAATTCCGCATTTGATTGTCTGATACTATTGATGCATTTCATTGTCTATTTCTAAACACAGACTTAACAGCTGCATCTAGAGTGCAGCTGAAAATGAATCCCCACTCGAGCGTACGCGGATAGACAGCTGAAGGTGTGAAATTCCAGCCCTTGACGTCGAAGCAAAGCAAAAAGTATGGGGCTGTTAAGTCCCGGGCTCTTATCACTTCTGAAGCATTAGACGTTCGTAAAAAGTCGATTGCGTGCGCTGCCAACGTCATAAATCATAAGGTGTATTAGCTTCATTGAAATATGGAGTGATTTTTCTCCGCGGAAAGTTTCCACGGTGTATTACGGTCTGTTTTATCTCCCTTCGGAGAGGGCCATTAAATGTGCTACCTCTTGAGGCAGGTGTAAGTTTTCAAAGTTTAAGTAACTAGACAGTGCATAAGGTTAGTCGGTAATTACGCAGTCTTCCACAAGTAAACCACAAAATTTGCCACTAGAACAAACTTTGTGGTGCTCTGACAAAGACCCTACAAGTCAAATAAGTTTTTTAAAAAAGTTAATTACTGTAAATAGGGTAGATTTCTTAAATACCCACAAGTAGAATAAACCGTTATGTAATTATTGTATATTCATTGTAAATATACCCTTTTTAAAGTATTTTGTGACTTCTACAGGGTGATTCAGAACTTTTATAAAAATAATTGAAAAGAAATTTTTGGAAAATCCTTATAGTTTCCCAGTAAAAAAATATTTAAGTTGTGATATGTGAAAATGCTTTAGCAGAATGATTTACCTGTAAACATGTGCCAAATGCAGCTACTTTTACCGCGGTGTGCAATGAATGCAAGTGTAGTACAACGCGAAGGAAATTTGAAACCGAGTCGTGGAAGAGATGGAGGTCCAGGACGTCCACGGCGTATTATAGCAGTGTGGTGTATCATACACGAGACTCAAAAGCAGTTGTATTTGCTGTATAAAATAGGTGTTATAAAATGTTATATATTTCTTTTCTTGGGAATTTCTTTCAATTTTTTGTCCGATTTCCGATGGCAAACTTTGCCGCCATATCAGATTTTACAGTTTCCATTGGCGTGTATTTTTAAATCATTTTCGAACTGCCCTTTTTGATTTTTTTTCCAAAATTGTATTTGTAAGAGTCTCCCGTATATTTAATTTTTTTTAGATAAGTTCTAAATCACCTTATATAGAAAAGTAAATATTAAAAAAAAGTTGTAAAACATAATATATGGACTCTGAACTATATTTGTAGTAGATGTATTTTGTAAGAAAGAAATCCATGTTTGCCTAGTTTTCAAAGAAAGTATAACTAGTAAAAAGAGGATACCGTATTCCTCTCGCGGCTCTCGTTAGCTGTCGGTAGCTGCCGCCGGCTCTCGGTTTTGTGGTCTCTAGTTGTTGGCGGTCTTTTTAATTTTTAGCAGATAGCTTTAGGCTTTAGCCACGCTTTAGCTGTAATCTGTTTACGTTGCTGTTTGGCGCGCTAACCTCGCTTTGCTATCTACACAACTCCACGATTACACCATTGACAGAAAACTAATAAAGAGGTGTATTTAGTAATTTGTTTTGTTTTATTTAAAACTACTCAAATCTCCCTAATTTTGTAATGTAGCACATTTGAGGTAACTACAATAATCTCCATATTTGTAACTGTTTTTATTCATGTTTATTAATAAAATGGCATAGATATATGATATTTTTATGTAAAAAGGTTTTAGTAATTGTTTTCTTTTTGTGCTTTTACATAGTTAATGATGACAAATAAAAAAATTTATTGGTCTATCCTATACTTTTATTATTCTCAAAGCCCTTTTATTGCATTTAAAATGGTGACGTGTATTAATTTATTTGGAAAGAGTAACGAATAAAACACGGCGTGAATATTTTGAATGTCCATTTAGCGCGTCTACAATCTCCGATAACGGACGATGGTAGGCGAGAGCTAACGAGAGCCGCGCGATCTGCTAAAAATTAAAAAGACCGCCAACAACTAGAGACCACAGAACCGAGAGCCGGCGGCAGCTACCGACAGCTAACGAGAGCCGCGAGAGTAATACGGTATCCTAGTAAAAAGTGCCATTTTGATATGACCTGTATATGAAAATATGTTTCAATAGTACCTTACCAGTAATGATTTTCAAAATATAAACTTCATTTTTGGTTATATATTACGATGCTAAAGTTTCGGATAGAAAAAAAGTATTTTTTACGTAATTTTATGTCACAATGCTCTTTCATGTTAACTTAAAAATATCTGAAAGTGCATTGTATAATATGCTTACTTTTTAGAATTGTCGCCTAATTATTGTTTTTATTTATGTTAAATGAGAATACACTTTAAGGTAAATGCAAAATTTGTACTTATTGTATTGTCTAAAATACAGTGTACCTACTTACAAGTTAAACTTCTGCACTACTTCAGCAATGTAGCATATTCAATTATTACAGCATTAGAATCAACTAATCTTTATTTTTACATTATACAGGGTGAACGTTAAATAAGTACAAATATTTTAACTGCTGGTGTAGTTCGTCATATAGATCAGTCTAGTGAAAGCCATTTTTAAAAGTTTATTATTTTTTTTAAAAAATACCCACATTTTGAGGACCGCTCTCTTAACCAACCTAATGAACCATATGATTTGTTGCGAGGTTGCCATATTTTCTCTAATATAAATATTACGTTTCCTTTAACGTTATAGTAAAGTAATACGGTTAATTATATTTTAAAAATACTTGTTTGAAGCATAAGCACAGTAAAGTTGGGTAAGTAGTATGATACGCAGCAATATTAACATACATTTTAACTGCTTAACTGGCCTTACTATAAACGATTAAAAATGAATTTCCGCAAGTTAAATACCACCGTAAAGTATTTAGGAAGATATTACGTGATATTACTATGTCCAATGTTCAAAAATTATACATAAACGTGCACACAAGCTTACCTGTTTGTTAAAAAATTAACTACTTAATCAGTACTGTTAGAAAGAGACACAATACACAATTCCCTTAAGTTATTTTATTAATAATAACGAAAAAATATGATTTTCACACAATATATTAAATTCAAAAGTTTGTTCAAGCAAAGACATTTGTGTAACTCTGGCAACACTGTGAACTACACGTTCAATCTGAAGCGCTACGACTCATAAATGTATGATAGTCAGCGGTCCTCAACAAGTTTTCTACAGAAAAATTACAAAATTTATTTTTAAATTTCACTTTTTTATTTCTAATATTTTTTTTAAAAAACTATTAATTATGTGTTCTACATAGTGAACTATACTGCTGGTTAAAATATTTGTACTTATTTAAGGTTCACCCTGTATACTACGATGTAACAAATGTTTTGACGTTTGTGTTTGTTGTTTGATGTTGTTTTGATAAGCAAAAATTATTTTTAATAAACTTTATGTTCACTCTTTTGATGTAATAGTTTACTAACAACTTTTTAGTCTAATTTGTGATATAAATTCCAAAATGATCACAGTATATTGAAGAATACGTTTACTTTATGAAACTGAATATTACCATTCTTTTTATCTATGCTAAATGAGTAGGAACACAAGTTAAAAAGTTACTTTGCAATAGCAATATAGTTTTTTTATTACAGTTTACATATTCAGTTCCTACTGTATTATAGTCTACTAACCTTTAATATACAGTTCACTTACCCTTAATGTTTCAGAATAGGTAATAATTTTAATAACAATAGCAATATAGTTCAGCTCCTCTAGCGAATAACTTTTAATTACTGTTGGTAGTCACAATTAGACGACTGCTAAACTGATAACTAGTGATATATAACCATTTTAAATTTTAATCATTTCACTTTATATTTTTTTGCATCATAAATAAATATATCATAGTTATTTTTGGAAGCACTAAAGTTATTCCACTTTTTGATAAATATTCTATTAAATATAGCTTAATCTAGTTATGTGAATTAATATGTCAGCAGTTTGAAGAAATACTTTGTTTCTATGGATAGCTCTTATAGTAAGCCAAAAATAAATGATAAAAAAATCGTCCCAACATTACGCCTTCAAAATGGAAGTAAATTGAATAATGTTTTTTTTGATAGGCTAGGCTTTTAGCTGCAATCGTTTCCATCATATTATATAGATTTTCATTGTTATTATAAGTGTCGTATAACATGGAAATTGTGTTATAATACAACACAATACAACAATAAACACATTTATTTCAAAACGAGTATGAAATAGTATCTACACAGTTACTTTATTTATTTTCCTTTCCTTATAGATTACATCTTGTTACTATTATGATTAATTCATTTCAATCTAAAAGTTTTAATGAGAACGATAATACATTATCGATTGCTTTATGTTCATATAAAGCAAGAACTTTAATGTTTACCTACATACCGTAACCAAACCTGCTAATACGATTGACTACTCACCTGGAACGAAAAGGAACAACCAAATCTTACAAAAATTGTACATTCTGTTCTGCACAATATTTTCTTATTTAAATAAATACTTCTAGGAATCCTTTTAAGATGAAATTTGCGTGCAACTTTAAGCATTTACTCAAATTACATCCCCTTGAGAAAGTGGTGTAATCTCTATTACGGCAGTAATTTGAATAAACGACAATGTTCTTGAAAGAAGAGAGCGTAATAGGTACAGGGTGGTCACGTGAAAATTGCCCTCACTGTCTTTAGTAAGGGTGTAAGGATGAAAGTTGTAAAAACTTCAAAATATTTTTTAAAACATATGTATATCGCAAAGACAATTGAGTATTTTTTAAATATAGGGGCCTAACCTTTTTTTTAATGAAACACCCTGTATATTTTACACCATTGAGATTTTCAAAAATATTTTATACACGATACATACATTATACATTTACGGTGTTCAAAATATTACCTGCTTATAGTTAAGGCTGGTTTCGCAGTGCCTGAATAACCGTAACCCATTTTCTTCTTTATTTTCCGGCAGAATAATTTCATTTTTTAACTGTATTTCTATTTAATAATTATCTATTACTTCCTCGCGTTAGAATTTTGATAATAAATTCAGAAATACAGCAAAAATATTTTTCGATTTTGTTTCCCTTATAAGCGGAAATTCGGCCACGAGCAAGTTATAGATATATTTTTTAATGATTTTTCACGTTTGTCCCATTCCAATATATACAAAAATGACTGAGAAAAATGGGTCCAAATTTTCCAATAATTTCTTAAATTTACTGAAATTTTAACTTGGTACGTGAGACGTTTGGGTGGAACTTGCAATAAAGCTCCGCCTTTACACGTCACAATTCATTCATAAAATTCGAAGATGTTACTCCTATAATTTAACAGTGATAGACAGGGTGTTAATATAAAAATTGATAAGGAGAAAATAAAATTTCCAATTTCGAGGAAATTTTATTTTTGAAGATTTAACTTCGGAACGGTTATTAAACGTGCGAAAGACGGTTCTGTATACAAAGTGTTGAAAAATTTTTCACCGTTAAAGAAACTGAAAATTAAGCGAGCTAAAAAATTGTTTTTGGTAAAACGTCTAACAAAGGTTCTTTAGAATAATAATTAACGAAAAAAATACAGGGCGTTTAACCCTGTACCAAGACCCAGACCCCAACCAATTTCTAAAAACCCCTAAAATTAATGGAATAAAAATTATTTTTATCAGAAATTTAACAAGGGTTTATTAGAACATTAATTAATGAAAAATACAGGGTGTTTAAAAACTAAACAATCTTTAAAAACTGAAAATTAATGTATTTAAAAAAATTGTAGGTGAAACTTTTAACAAGGGTCTACTACATCACTAATTAATGAAAAAATACAGGGTATTTAAAAAAAATGAACCAATCTCTTAAAACCTCCAAAATAACGAAACTTAAAACAAGTTTTTGATTAAATTTTTAAGAAGGGTCTATTACAACATTAATTAATGAAAAAATACAGGGTGTTTAAAAAACTAAACAATGTCTAAAACATTTAAAAATTAATGGATGGAATGGAAATATTTAGATGAAACTTTTAACAAGAGATCACTAATTAACGAAAATGTACAGGGTATTTAAAAAAAACTGAACCAATATCTTAAAACCCTCAAAATAATAAAATTTTAAATAAGATTTGGATTAAACTTTTAAAAGGGTCTATTACAACACTAATGAATGAAAAAAATACAGAGTGTTTAAAAACTAAACAAACTCTAAAACCTCTCAAAATTAATGGATTTAAAAAAAGATTTAGATGAAACTTTTAACAAGAGTCTATTAGATCACAAATTAACGAAAAAATACAGGGTATTTAAAAAAACTGAACCAATCTCTTAAAACCCTCAAAATAATAAAATTTGAAATAAAATTTTGATTAAACTTTTAAAAAGGGTCTATTACAACACTAATTAATGAAAAAAATACAGGGTGTTAAAAAAAACTAAACAATCTCTAAAACCTCTAAAAATTAATGGATTTAAAAAAATACACAGATGAAACTTTTAACAAGAGTATTAGATCACTAATTAACAAAAATTAAAGGATATTTTAAAAAAACTGGATCAATCTCTTAACACCTTCAAAATAATAAAAGTTAAAAAAAAAATTATTAAACTTTAAACAAGGGACTATTACAACACTAACGAATAAAATACAGGGTTTAAAAAAAACAGTCTCTAAAACCCTGAAAATTAATGGATTTAAAAAAAATTGGATGAAACTTTTAACAAGTGTCTATTAGATCACCTATTAACGAAAAAAATAATAGGTATTTAAAAACCCAACAATATTTAAAAACCTAAAAATTTATGGAATAATAAAAATGTTATTCAGAGGTTTAGCAAGGGTCTATTAAAACACTAATTAATGAAAATAATACAGGGTGTTTAAATCTTTAAAACTCCTGAAAATTAATGATTTAAAAAAAATATATCAAACTTTTGACAAGGGTCTATTAGAATACTAATTAAAGAAAAAATACAGTGTGTCTAAAAAACATAAACAATTTCTAAACATCCTAAAAATGTATGGAAATACAAACAATATTTGATGAAACATTTAACAACGCTCTATCAGAACACTAAATAAAGAAAAAAATACAGGGTGTCTAAAAAGCTTAACAATTTCTAAAAACCCTAAAAATTTATGGAAACACAAAATTTTTGATGAAACATTTAACAAGAATCTATTCCAACTAACGATTAATTAACGAAACAAATACAGGGTGTTTGAAGGAGCCTAACCAATCTCTAAAAACCCTAGAAATCTATGGAACTACAAAACACTTTTGACGAAACATTTAAGAAGGGTCTATTAGGAGCAATTAACGAAAAAATACAAGGTGTTTAAAAAAGCTAACCAATCTCTAAAAACCCTAAAAATGTATAGAGCTATAAAAAATTTTGATAAAATATTTAACAAGGGTCTATTAGAACACTAATTAATGAAAAATATACAAGGTGTTTAAAAAGCCTAACCAATCTCTGAAAACTATAAAAATTTATGGAAATATACAAATTTTTTAATAATTTAACAGGATCTATTAGAAAACTAATTAACGGAAAACAATACATGGTGTTTAAAAGACCCTAACCAATCTTTAATAACCAGAAATTTACGGAATTACAAAAAATGTTGATGAAACATTTAACAAGACCCTATTAGAACACTAATTAATGAAAAAAATATAGGATGTTTAAAAAAACCTAACCAATCTCTAAACAACTTCAAAATTTATTTATTTTAACTTTATTTAGTTTATGAATTTGTAGGTAATTAATTTTGTAGGTAGGCATAGGACACATAATTTATAATAATTACGTATATTTATCAAACATAAGAATCTGAAATAATTAATGTACTGAAAGAAATAATCACACGTTTTGCAGATTATGTATTTTAGTTATACAGTGTGTATAGTTATTTGTATAGTTAGGTGAGTATAGTCAATGTGCAGCCCTTCATAAATGATTAGCCGAACCGCTATTTTCAGTGATTTTTGTTTAAAATATTTGACTGTACTTTAAACAGAAGGATTATTTTGCAGGAAAACAAGACGTTTTAATCAAATCTTAAGTATTACATTTCAAATATTTTTTTAGTAAATAACAACACATATGCGATTTCTAAATTAGACATTAATTCTAAATTGAAAAGACTTTTTAACTTTTGGAACAACAATAACACGGAAAAAATATCCAAACCTCAAATTTTATTATTACTTGGACTTTCATACATTACAGACAATTTAAACGACATACTTACATAAATAATTGTATTTAGTTATGACATCTGTACTATTTCAAGTAACATATTATGATCATAATGGAAATGCTTTAATTTTACTACCATGCATTCCCAAAACTGATCATCTCTTTATTCTCTTTCAACCTATAATAGATAGATACAAAATAATTAACGGGCATAAATCTTTACTATATTGTTCTTGTTAAATTACCTTATCTACAACCATTCCTAGAGGAGTCCAAACTATAAAATAACAGTATTTAGCCCGAGTTAATTCCATCTTTCTTGTATCTGATAATAATAACTATGCCTTTCAATTTCCATTTCCCGATTTCATTTTGTAAAAATTTAATTTTATTACTAGAAATAGCTTTTTCGGGTGTAAGTTTTGCAGCCGAGTAAGGACATTTAATTTCTGCAATGGTATTTTTGTCTATGATACCATCTGGGCTTGCTCCTAGATAAGGGTGTTCTTCGGAAATAAATAAACCGCATTCATTTATTTTTAAAGAGAAAGTTCTGCTAATTAAAAGTGAGACACCCTAAATAGAAATGTCAGAGATTGAATGCTACATGAGTTATAAATTTTAAAAGACGAAGCTTTTCCTTTCGTAAACACCCAGTTTATCACATAATAATAAAAATGTATAATGTAACACACTTTACAACTAAAACAACAAATTGATGAAATGTGTCATATTATTTGAGTTCACTGTTTATTTGCGGTAAATATACAACATAAGTAGATACAAAGTAGGTATAGATATTTACAGATCTATTATATTTATAATTTTAGAAACATAAAGTAGTACTAACAAATATAATCTCCTTGTAGATTTTGTCAATATACTGTTTCAGCTGTGAAGATACATTACTGCAAATATTAATCGCCCTGTATATTTTGTCGATATAGTGTTTCTTGTAAATTTATATTTGAAATCATTTCAAATTATTTATGGATACACTACTACAGCTATTAAATCGCCCTATATGTTTTGTCCGTACACTCTTTCTTGAAAATAAATATTTGAAATCGCTTCAAGATTATTTGTGAACAGCTGCGAAGACGGGCACGCTCATTCAGAAATGAACAAACGTAAAACCTACACGTGCTCTCGTTTTCTAGGGCGGTTACAAAATACGTCTGGTTTTATGCGAGCTTCTCTGATGTTAGCTGTCTTTGTCTGTATCGCATACAAACTGTTTCATCGCAGTGGACGGAGGTCGGGTGTTACTCGCTATGTACAAAACTGTGACACGCCTTCGGGAAACTTCAGTTTCTCCAAACCGATAAACCAGCCTTAATATGCAAAATTTGTGCATCATATTATGTATATGTGGAAATAATTGTCCCCATAACTAAAATAAAGTAATTTTTGTTGGAACTGAATTGACAGTTGTGACGGGTGCCTAGCAATAATATCAACAAACGTGGTTTTCGAGTACGCCATATTTAGTATGCAAAAAACCTCTAGCAAAGTGACAGATTTTTTCATATTATATAATTGGTAAAATATAGATTAAAAGAAATTAGAAATATAGATAGCGAAAAGAAGCCTATTGCCAGGAAAATAAAAAAAAGTTTTCAACAAAACTTATGTTGATTTTCTTAAATGATGTTAGTTTAAAAACGTGAAACACTACACTGAAAATGTGCTCCTAGCATATTTTTTGGAAAAATGTGAGAACTGTAAGCCGTTTTCATTGTAGTCGTATTATTCCATGTTAAAGGCAACAATACTTTTACATCATAACAGCGACATTAGCAAATATTCAAGATTAATATCAAAAAGAAAAATCATTGTTACAAGCCGAAGAAGTCAAGAATATTTACTAGAAAAGAAATTGACATTTTTCTGGGAGATGCCTCTGATGAAATATATTTAATTATACTCGCGTCAAGAATTCAGATGTCTTACGTCATACGAACAAATGAATAATTCATTATATTTTCTTCAAAATATTTAAGAAACTGCAACTGAAGGTAATAAAACTATATACTACACTAAAAGTTTGCATCATATATTGCACTAAATTGCAAAAACTATTGTAAATTATCAAACCCATAGAAACATACAGGGTGTCCGGTAAGTACCTCCTAATCTCTCGGGAGTGTATAGGGGAGGTCAAACTAAAACTAGTCCTTTCTATAATTTTTTTTCCTAATGTGCCCCCTAACGGAGTTATGGGGGGTCAAAGGGGTACCTAGAAATTAACGTTTAGGGTTATAACTTTGAAACTACCCTGCATATTTTAATAAAATTTTCGTACGTTGTATTACACATGGAGCTCTACGATTTGATGCTCAAATCAACTTTTTGCTATTATCAGGTGTCCAGAAACGGACTGGCCCTATCACAATTTTTCTCAAAATTTTGATAGAAGTAATTTTATCAAACTGAAAATATTATTATTAGATACTCTGAAGGTTTTTCTTTAAAAATGGCACTCTTTATTTATTTCGAAAAAATGAACGGTTTGCGAGATAAATCGGTTTTGACATTGTTTTCGACATTCTTCGACTACTTAACTGACACTGGAACAGCTATACCTAAGCTTCATGGTGGTTGGAAATCAACCACTGTTGCTGAAAGCTATACTGAAAATTCAGTGTCCAACAAAGTGGGAATAGCAATAAAATATTGGTTCTAATATGCCTTAGTAGGTATTAGTTATAAAAAGTAGTCCTGCAGAACAGGTAGAAAATTGCACATGACAAATTCTGTTCTAATATTTTTATAAGTAATTCCTTTAATTGTATTGTAAACATCACAATGTAATTCACAATTATATTAATATGATTAAATTGTAATTTATTGTTTATATTTTTCATAAAATGTGGTACACAAAATAATATTAAACAAATGTACTTCAATTAATTTTACTACCGTCAAATAAATTTATACTTTGACGATTGATTATTTCTTGCTATTCGACTGAACTGAACTATCTGTGGAGGCTGAGCCGTATATATTTTTTGGGTTATCGTAGTTTCCACGGTCCTCGAGTATGCATCCTGAGTCATCGAATATTCATTATCGAATAATTCAATAAAAATGGAGTACTCATCATTAGTTGAAGCAGAGTGAATAGTGCATTACAGTAGTTAATCCCCGAGGGCATTAATAATTCTAACACGTTTTCTCATATCTCAAATAATAACAGGAGAAAAAGGGGGCAATTTTCACGTTATTACCCTGTATAAGATACAACAGAAAAATATCTAGCTGAGCTACTTTAATCAAGTTATTATTTGGGATATTGTGTATGCAATGAATGTTCGCTTAGTGTGTCAATCTGAAATTCATTTTGCACCCGGGAGTTCGTGTTTTTCAAATAAATAAGTCGCTTCTCCTCGTATAAGTCAAATTAATAAAGCGTCAGCCCTCGAGCAATGTGGGGAAAAATCTAAACAAACAGAATTTCATAATTACTTTCCCCGGTTTGAAATTGATAAAACACATTACGACCCTCTCGAAAAGCCATTGTATCTCTCCAAGTAATTTTTAAATCCAAATCCTTCTCCATCTACACTGAGAAAGTGTTTGGTTACAGAGAAAACGTTGTAAGAAATTGCTTAGCAGAATATCTACAATGAGAATAACATAGAGAAATTTTATTTCATAAAAGTCTCACAATTGTACACTAATTTCTCAAACACTAGGCAATGAGTGGAATATAGAGAGCAATGAGTAGGATATAGACATTAGGTATTACCATGCCAAGTTTATATAAGATTTGTTCCAGCCATGGATCGATTCCGAATCGTCCAGAACTATTCAGTCAGATCAGTTGTTAATTTACTTTCAGCGAATGTGACGAAAGATGGAGCTGGTCAAACATATCTGACAGTTCCGAACCAGCTTTCAACGGCTGTTGGAACAGTCTTCTTTTCTCATAAGTGCGGTAATAATGTAGTACTTATCCCACGTAGTGTTGTTTCCAATCTCGTGCCAGAAAAATCACGGAAGAAATACGAACAAGCATTTGGTCGCTACGAAAAATGGTGTAAAGAAAAAAGATATGTAACATAACTAACGAAAAAAGATTATTAGTATATTTCGAAGAACTAAGCAAAACACAGAAGCCTTCATCCTCTTTGGTGCTATTACTCAATGATAAGAACAGAAAATTTTACTCAAGAAGCATATTGAACCAAGAAAGGCATTAACAAAGAAGGAAATATCCAGATTTATAATGAATGCGGATGATGGTGAATTTCTGCCCTTGAAGGTAGCTATATTACAAATATGTTTTTAGTGAAAACAGTTTTGTAACCAATATTTATATTTAAGTCATTTTGATTATTGGTTTGAGGACGTAGTCAGTGAGAATCTGCTTGTAGAACATGTGAATGATGAAGAACTATGCGTCATCCTTTCTTAATGATACCCAGTAGGTTTGTTCCAGTAGCAGTTGGAAACGGTTTGAAACTATCAGGAATGTACGTTCAACTACTTGTTGCGTTACATTCACTGGGAACTCGTTCTCAACTAAACTGGTGGAATATTTCTGACAGTTTTAAACAGTTTCCAACTGCTGCAAGAGCAAACCTACTACCAAAACGAAAGTGGAAACATCTGGAAATATTGATGGCTTGAATTTAGTAAAACCGGTAAAACAATACGTTAAATTAAGAAATTAAAACTGTGACCATATTCGCTTCTTTGGTCAAACAACCTACTGGTGTAAATGCTATTGGTAATATGCCAAAATTGACCTCCTTTTAGCCGATTGCATGCCAGATCTTTTGAGTATAAAAAGACTTCTGTCGCTGAAGGCTCCATCGAAACTTCTACTGAAAACAGGAAACGGACGACTATGAAATTTAATTATTATTAAAGTAAAGCTTCATTCACATAAAATTAGTGCAGTTGCATTGGCACTGCAGAAATGTTATTAAAAAGGGCGCCGTATTCTTGAAATAGTGTTTTCTACAAGTACAAATAATTTTAGACATTTAATAACTGAATAATCAAGGGTTTAGCAAATAATAGGAATGTTAACTCATCCCATCTGCTATTCAAAGATACTGACGATGACGGCGAGAAATACGGATGACTTTTGTAACGTTCAGATAAACTTAACAGTTACGCCTTTGTACTGCAGTTGTATGGCAGAAGCTAAAAGCATTTTAGCTTTTACGATTCCTTTTCCAACAATCATACAAGGACCAATCAGAAAACAGCTTTTTTGACAATAAACAGAAGATTCACATTTTTGCAGGTTAAGCTTTTAAATTAGATTCTAATTTAGATATTTAGTTTAGAATTGATTTGTTTTAAAAAATGGATGAAGAGGACTGTTTGGTTAAGAAACAGTTACTTTTGCTGCTCTTATTCGCAGCGATGTCAATATGTATAAAAAATATACATGCAAAAAAAATGAAAAGAAAAACTCGGAGATGGTGGGTGCGACCTATTAACCGCAGAAAGCCCATGCAAGGCGATTTCTATAATTTATATAAAGAAAAGCGAAATGAGGATACCGATTAATTTTTCATTACACCCGAATGAGTGGCGATGTTTGATGACTTGCCGAAATTAGTGGGGCCTAATTTAACTAAACATTCAAATAGACCATCTAATCCTTTAGATTGAAGGTTCTTAATTACTATTCGGCAATTGATAAAACCAACAATTTCCGTAGATAGGGACGTAGCTGACAAAAACATAAACATAACCTCTTCATCTGAAGGTCAAGAATCTTGAGTTTTTGCATGTCGCCAACCTACAGTGGAAAAATTCCCCAACTTCTTAAGTCTACAGTAATTTTATGTAAGCAGAGTAAATAATATTACAATACAACAGTACAATTGCAGTGCCATTGCACTAACGTTTATCTGAACGTTACTTTAGTTCCTGACAAGCTGTATTCGATTTGGTTCAAGATGCGTTCTCGTGAACCGTGGAAACTCCGAGAACCCAAAAAATACATACGAGTATTTCTCATGACGAATAGCCGAATGCCAAGAAATAAACGTCAAAGTATAGATTTATTTCACAGTGGCAAATTTAATTGATATACATTTGTTTAATAAGTTAAGTGTAAAATTGTGCATACGATTTATTCAGATTATTTAATGTCGGCTTATCATTTTTCGGCACAACAGAAATACTTTAAATGCCCATTTTTTGGTATAGAAGCCAAGTTATTTAATTGATATTTTGCGTACATTTATGCAATGTAGTAGAACCCCACGCATACACAAAATCATTGTAGATATGCATTATTGTATATTTCACCTCCATGCCACGCATATTGTAATATGTCTAAAATGTAGTATTTACTACACAATTTTAATAGTTTTATATTGTACGATGTTAACATGTATACAAATTTATTTTGAAATAATATACATTTTTGATCAGCATATTTATAATTTTTATATAAAAATAACAATTGATTGTTGACTAACCCTGGTCTAAATTCAAAGAGAATTGCTAATAATAAAATTATGCTTAAAACAACATATTTAGATAAATTTGAACATGATTTATGACAGATGACACCACCTACATCTCACTGACACTAATAGCTCCGTAATAAAATGATAAGTTATGACAATAACAGGTATTTTGTCGCCTCGTCGCTTGTATTCTACTAAATCAAGTTTAGTATTTTTTGTTATTTCAATGAAATCGTTCTTTGAGTGTAGTAGTAACAGAAAGTGGGTAAATATAAAGCAATCTTATTTTACTTGTGAGTCGATCTCGTTCCCTCTTGGCTTTGGGCGGCGGGGGGTCTCTTTGAGGAGTATGGGGAACCCTGAAAAGCTTTTAGGCGGAGCATAATAACTCAAGAGAAGATACTATTGAAATTTGGACCGCTTTGTGAAACGCTGTTTATCATTTATCTGATAAATTATTCATCTAATCATTCGCAGCTTCTTTATTTTTTTGAGATACATCCCCTTGTGAGGTTCCTGAGAAATTACATTTTATTTCCTGGAAATTCGTGCTGTCAGACTCAGAACGTGATGTTTCGGGTGTGCTTTGATGATAATCGTGAGAAAATCCCTGAGTTGGAATAAAAATGCGTACATGTATGGCCGAATATATCCAAAGTATCCAGAAACAATTTTAAACATTGGCTGAAATTTACCTGAAATAATAATAATAATAATAACAACAGAAAATATTCCATTTACAGAACAAAACAAATAGATTTGTATAATATAAAACATAGTACAGTACAGAAAATTTAAAAAAGGACAATTAAAGGACAAATTAAATATACATAGTTGAAAAAAACAACAACAAAAAAAGATAAAGAAAAACTACAACTAGTATTGAAAATTATTGAAATAATCGGATGCAATTCTAAACAAATCCGTCGCTGTATTCTTTCCAAATGGTTAAAGTAGATTTGATGGTAGGGGTACCAAATGAGGATACAGTATTCGAGATTTGAACGAACGAGTGAATAATATAGATTTCTCAATGCACTCACATCAGTGAAAGATTTTGTACTCCTTATAACAAAGCCTAGAGAACTGTGCGCGGATTTAATATTTAAATTAATATGACTAGAAAGATAATCTGTTGTCAATCACTACACCAAGATCTCTAATTTCCTCGTAACGTGTCAAAGGTGGCATACCTATATTATAGTGAAATATTGGAAGCTGAGTTTTGAGAGTGTACGCACATGTTTTGCATTTATTTATATAAATAGGTAAATAATTATCAGTACACCATGTATAAATGTAATCTACAAGGTCTTGCATCAAACAGTCAGTCGTGGATGATATATTCAAGAACAATTTCAAGTTGTCGGCAAATAAAAGATTATCTGATTTTAAAGATTAGAATAAATCATTTACAAACAGGATGAAAATGAGTAGCCCCAAATTGGAGCCTTGGAGCACTCCTGATGTCGCAATAAAGGTGTTCGACTTGAAACTGTTATTAGAAATGTACAGGTTTCGTTGATACAGAGAAGAATTAAACAGGCGGAGTAAGCTGTTGCGTAACGTTCCAACTTACGAAGCAATATACTATGATTCACCTTGTCAAAAGGCTTTGAGAAGTCTGTGTAAACGACGCCAACTTGTCCTTTGTCATCAACATCGCCGTATACTGAGTAAACTCAGCTAAGTTAGATAATATTGAACGATTAGGGAAAAAAACCTGTTGATTTGATGATATGTAAGATTAAAATTATCAAATATTTGCTTGTAAAGACACGTCCCAAGAACCTTTACGATATTAGACAATATGACAATACAGGGACAACATTTCACATCTCCAGGGTTACCACTTGGACACACTCTTGGCAGTTTTTACCTATCAGGAAGTTCATCTGTTGATAATGCAATATTAAACAATCTATCCCTCCCATGATGTTAATCATCAAAGACTAGCCCAGAAGTTGGAGCCTTGAGCGGAAGAGGGGCGGTATAATATTATGAAGCAGGCCGCATTTGCGCCCAGAAAAGACTTATGTTGGTAGGTCCTAACCACCATCCAGGGCAGTAATGCGGGAAAGCTGGACAATCCCATTAATTAAGGGGGTGGTCAAACGCCAACCGGTATCAATAACTGACATTGATCCAAGCCAATGTTCTTCTGCCTTACAACACCTACACAGAGAGTGTTAATCTTCTCCACAAGTACTGATGATCTACGGTCTTCGGACCACGTGATTTGAACCTGTTAGAATGGCAAATATCACTTACCTAACCGCTTGATCATCGACCGACCTAAAGTCAAGTAGTCACATTATTGTTGTCAATTGTTATTTCTTAATTACAGCATATTCTTTTGTGTTGTCCCCGTGTAAATATTTTACAAAATAAAGAAACCTCCACCATTTATCAAACAATATATTGCATTTTTTAACAATTGTTTGTAATTTTTATACCACGCTGTTGAACTTGCTAACGCACTGTATATGCACTTGGGGACTGCGGTTTGCATTGTTGCCAAATTTAAGAGTTATAAAACAAATTAAAACTCGAGTATATATTTTAAAACAGTTCTGATGAGTACCCTAAAAAACTGACATCCACTTAATATTACTCTCTATATATGATACAGTGTTTGAGTAATATACGCTAAAAGTTGTTTATTTAACAAAACTTCTGACTTCTTTGGTTTATTTATACTTTTCTGAAAATTATCATAACTTTTGCAGCAGCTGCTAACTCTACTGGTGTGCTGAATATAGGCATTAGCACCACTGTCCATTTTTAATATTTCTTAAGGAAATATTTCACTGATAAAGCACCGATAGATGGGAATGGAAACTTTATATGGAGAAACTATCGATCGAACTCTTTGCTTTGGTCGTAAACTATTGCCTATTTTCTTTAAAGCGAGTGTTTGTATACACCGCAGTTTAATACAAATTTATGACTCCATTGTTAAACACTCCATTAGTACTGTCGCATTAGACTGTTTTGTTTATTAATGTAGCTTTTCCAGAAATTATTCCTTGGGTATTTATCCATGTGCTTTATTTTAGCGGCAATATAATTCAGGAAGCTATTCACATTAAGGTTAAATATTAATAGGAATTTGTATGCCCCGTAATTGCTTTTGTGAACAAACGGGTCACTAATGCCTTTCTTATTCTCTCAATAAAATGGGTAAGTTCCGTATACGACGGCTAAAGAAAAAAGTATCGAACTCGCCCCCAAATTGTTTTCCTGCTGACAAGTTAAATCGCGCGTAGCTGCATAGCAACGAGATTACTCGGTACGCTCCCCATTCAAAAGTTTCGGTCTGGTTTCCGCTTGCGGCGGTCTTCCGTCCGACGACTTGAACTTTCGAGGGGGCGGCAAGACTCCCCCATAATTGAGACTTAGACTTTGCTCTGAAAACTGGCAGTCGGCCACTTCCGACGACTCCAGTCTGACGCTTTGCTGTTAAAAATCGATTAGAAAATCGTAAATCTTACGAAAGAGATAAACCGAAACACAGAAAGTGTATTAGTCTGTTAGAAAACACATGTTATCAGTGAAACGTAAATAACGACATCTAGCGATATGTTACAAGACTAATACAAAACAGTCGTAGTTTTATTTAAAGTTGGCTAAGATCAGAAATCTTGCAAAATATTAAAAAGTCTGGTTTTTTCATGCGAAACAAGATAAACGTATCTTTCATGTCTTGTTCTTCCAAGGTCATGTGACACACTCTTATCAGTTTACACCTATCAGGAAACTCGTCTATCGTAATTAAATATTCGCGCCAATATCCTTGGTAGGTTAAATGACCTCGGATGAGTGGGACCGACAGGTATCGCCCTGTACCCACTTCATCGCTGTAGGCCTGGACGCCGCGTAGAGGTGGGTTTCTTTCTCCGGTCAGCCGCGACCGCAATTGCGGCCGATGCTGGCGGCTCGAGAAACCTCCTCCTGTCCTGGCAAGGACTTATCTTCTGACACAATGTCATCTATTGTGAGAGTCTCGTAAATTTCTTGTCTTGCGATTTTGTATGACTTGCATTATTCTTGCGAGACTTTTGCATACAAGTGTGAAACATGGAACTTTATTATGAATTTGGTAACAGTGGTGGTTACTCTCGGTCAGCTACGGTCCCGCTCGGAGCTCACACGTTACTGTCGATATGGTCGATCATCGACAGTGGTCGATTTGTAAATGTTGTTGATGAGTAAAGTATAGAAATGGCCAGTTTTACACATATAGGGGATTGAATCGACTCCAAATATAAAAGTTGTGGTAACTGTACATTACGATCATGTTCATTGCAGTGATGCAAATCATATAAGATCGTAAGTAGTGTTTGTATTCCGAATTTCAAGTTTCAAGAAGTTATGAGAGAGATGCGGGAAAAAATGCTACTTCAACGTCGTCTGTCTCCAAAACGATGCGATTTAGGAAATAAGTTTATATCATGATTTAACATTATTTTAACCTGTTTTATCGACTCCTGAAGTTATCAAGTTTAAACCTGAATTATTCTGTATACCTAAAGTAAAAATTTATTTTTCAGCTATATCTTATATTTAGAAGGACAAGACCAAGAAAACGCAAGCAAAGATTGTCAACACTAGTTCTATTAAACTGTGATATATTCTAATAATAAAGGATCTTTCAATAACGGTATCCTATTTCTTAATTGAAATAAATTATACGGTATTTCTTTTTCCATTTAATTCTGGTTTCACATTACCAACAAGGTTTCATACCATCCATTCTCTCCTGTTATACAAAAACTTTGTTCTCAGTGTAATCTGTTTAATGTATTCTATTATTGTCATGACGAATATGGAACCACTGTAATTTGTCACCCACAGAAAAATGAGTAATGGGACCATCTAAGTTAATTAAAATCTCAATTATGTTACCAGACATACTGGCGCTCATTATTTTTAGAACTTCCGTTTTCGTTAATTATTATTCTCGTAATGACTGCGTGTACGCAAAAAGTGTGGAAGCCGTCTGCGTATAAGGAGCACGAAGTATTCAGAGTCTCCACTAGGCTTAGGTTGTGTTTTGGATTGGATATTTCATAGTACGGATGATAATTACAAAAAAAAAGCAATGATGTGTTATAATTAGTATTGTTTAATTATGGATATAACATAATTATTCGTTGTAGAAGGCGTTGCAATTTTGGAAAGTGAAATTCTCAAAATGTGAATTTTACAGGTTATTTCACAGGCTACCGTTCAATTACAGAATAGGAAAACCAACTATCATTAATAGCATATATATATTATATTATATATAGGGTGTCATTGAAATGTAAAAATTTGGGGGTTCGGAGGGGTGATAGTACTCAGTTCATATGAGTATAGGTCCTCAAGTACATAATAAGAGCGGTACGTGCCTTAAACGGTAAATTTAAAAAACGTCTTTTTTAGTAACAACCTTATTTTTTTACTGTGTTGTGTTGTTTAAGTTAATATAAACTAAGTTTTTTGCAATTCCTATCAATGAAGTCTTATGTATGTTTTCTGATACAAATATCTAGATATGCTAATAAACAATCCCATAGACAAAGCTGTATTCAATAATTATTTAAAAAATAAATTAATCTAGCTAAATTTTGTACAAAAAAGTCACACCTGGTTTAATAAAAACATTCTATAAGTACTTAAGTTCAATTTTGAAACTTTGAGAACTCGAAAATTCGACTACAATAGACGGCATCTGATGTATTCCTGCATTTTTAGGATTGCTTCTTCAGATGGACTCCTTTAAGTTGAGCAAAATTTCTAACTATAAAAATTATTATATAAATCAAAATTATTTTAAATTAAATACCGACAATGTCAATAGTGATGTTGATATGTTAAGAAACTTTAAATTAAAGACATGACATTCACCTACTTAAAAATCAGAGAACATACACATGTATGTACAGCACAGAAAAAAAAATACAAAAGCTAATAATAAAGAATATACTTATGGGTAGATATTGTGAGTGTAATTCAACGCTGGCCGGGGCTTTAGTCCATAGAGTAGTTAGTTTCACACAATATTTTTAATATCTAATAAAAAAAATTGTCACACCTGCACACAATAAATTTTGCCTCTAAATCTGCCGATGATTTCAAAAAATGAATATTCTAATTGGAGAGGGTAATATTTGTATTAGTAGTAGTAGGGGTTGTTTTTTCAATAATTAATTACTTTGGGAATATTTTTTATAATTGGATATTTGATTTTCAAAAACTGTGTACTTCTTTATACAAAAAAGGTTCTTTTGTTGCAAATAACTGCTGGGAACAATGCTGTTCAGAAAATTACGTTAATGTTTTACTGTACTTCCATTTCAGAAACATAAAATAGTTATTTATGCAACAAGTCCAATGAACACTTTTTGTACGAGTTACATTTTTTCTACGTTCATGCAAAAATCAAAAAGTGTGTTATTTAGATGGCACTAAATGTAGAAAAATAAAAAGCGTAATTTAATAGCAAAATATTTAATAATTAATTAGCAATTTGTTTTGAGAAAGTTAGAAACTAATTATGTTAGGAACAATTTAACTCAAACTTTATTTTTACCATTCTCTCAGAAAATAGAGTAAATATGGCGTCGATTTGAACGTTTATGTTTGTCACAATGACTAAACGCTGTAGTATAATGATTAATACAAATTTTATTGCACTAGAGCAATAAAAAACCAGTTTTGTCACTAAATATAGTTCAATAAAGATATGTTTTTTGCATGAACGTAGAAAAATTAAATTCCTCATTTATTATTTTGTGTATCTATGCTAATAATGCATTTAATATTTATTAAATTTGATTATTTGAAGAACTAAAACAAGAAAGTGCATTTTTTTAAATTAAATAATAAATTAATTAATTTAAAAAGAAAGTAAGAAATAAATATTGGATTCAATAAAAACGCTAACACATGCATAGCCCAATATTTATGTTTTTCCGTTCCTTTTGAAAATCCACATTCCAACATGTTTATACTTACCACCCGTACTAATCTTAAATCTCGGTGCAATCCAATTAAATTTTCACTCCCTTTAGTAGTGCGGGAAGAATATACGACTGCACGCTCCTGGCTTCTTTGTAGTACAAGAGAAAAAATGTACGGGGACTTCCAATGCACTCGCAGGGCCCTTTTAGGCATGTCTGCCCGTCCAAGCGTGTGCAGAGGGAAAGAAACTCTCCCGAGAGGTTTACTTTGTTTTTAATAACTCCGTAGGCAAATGCGTGGTAGTGTAGACTGTGAAAGTCTTGTAATGAACAAGTGATATTAAAAAGTCGCGTTTGAATCACGTTTTCCACAGTGCGACCCTTTCCGATGTAGAGAGTTGTTCAAACAATGAAATAATATCTACAACTTGGGACAAAGTTGCAGGAACTGCTATGAAGCTTTTTATTGCGGAAGAACAGTTCACTGTGAACATAAACGCTAAAATAACTGAAATGTCTCCTGATGATTTACGACATCGTTTATATCTTACATATATATCTTTGTGCCTGGCTCCACACAAGTATTATACAGGGTGTCCTGACAGTAAAACAAGCACAAAAGTGTTAAGTCTATCCATTTTAAGAAGTTTTTACTGTATTGTAAAAATATTTTAAACTAATATAAATCGATTCTCCTACAATGCCTATCAATGAAGTCATATGTATGTTCTCTGATACCAAACATCTAGGTATGCTATTGAACAATTCCATAGACAAAGCTCTATCTAAAATAAAAATTAATCTAGCTCGCCGAATCTATGAATCCCCACACGCACGGCCCAAACCAGACTGTAGTCGACTTGCCTTAGCGGCAGCATGTATGCGATATCGCAACACTTGTTCAGTGTTAATTTCAGTAACATACTCTATAGCTTTGTGTGGCCCCAAATATAAAAGTCGAAGAGCACCATTGTAAAAAACCATATATGCTGTCTTATGTTGAAATAAACTTTTTGAACGAGTACCGATAAATTATTACGCAAAAATTGTAAATAAAGAGCACAAGTTAACCGATTTTCCAGACTCAAATTCACATTTGAACATATAGGAATACGAAAACCCAGAATGTCAAAAATGTTGATAATAATCTATCAAGGTAAATTAAAAACATTCACCTACTTCATTCAAACATTATGCTATCTTGTTTATATATTTTAGGTAATAATATGTGTGTGTGTGTAAAACTAACTGCTCTGCATACTAAAGCTCCATTCTAATCCCATCCTAAAGCTAATAATAAAGAATATACTGTGAATAGATACTGTGGGTGTAATGCAACTCTGGTTGGGGCTTTGGATCACAGAGTAGTTCCACACAATATTATTGATGCCTAATAAAAATATGTGTAAGAAACATTTTAAGGATACTGCAAAGGAACCTTTTATTTCATTTTTCACCAGAGTTGACTACGCATATAAAGTTGTAAATAATAAAAACGAAATGAAATAAAACTAGATGTTGACTTGGCCTGCCATATATTTTCTGGAAATAATTTGTAACTAATTGTTTCAGGTTGAAGTCTTTATTTTTAATATCCTCTTTTTCCCCAGAAATGTATAGGAAGAGTGGTCTCAAGCTAACGAATTAAAGATTACGATATGACTAAGTACAAAGAAATCATTTTGGTAGAGTAGGATGCGAATTTCATAACTCTATATGTTGCTTTATTCTGTATTGTGAGAAAAAAATTCAAGGTAAGGTGTATATGCTTAGTAGCATTTGTGATTATTATGTAGAAACACTTGACATGGCATGAGAGGGACGTTGTCACATAATCACGACCTGGTTGTTGTTATAATTCTGTTACCGTTGGTCAGAGAAAAATAATTGTCTAATCTATTATGTTTTGATTGGTGCAATTTATCATACAGCAAAATACAGGCCAGACAAAAATAATTGTTAAGACTATCATGTTTTGTTTGGTGCATTTTATCATACTGCAAAATACAGGCACTCATATTGCACACACCCTGTAGTCTACACTGTTGGTAAAAGTGATTTAATATTGCAGAAGTAATACCAAACCCATACAGCTAAACAATGTACAATAACACAGCAATACGGATTAGTCGGTGGTCGAACCGGTAGATCATAGATCAGCTATACTTGTGGAGAATTGGCATTCTCTCTGTGGGCATGATAGAGTGGAATAACGTTGACTTAGGTCAATGTGAAAGATTGATACCGGTGGGCGTTTCACCTTACCTATCATTAATGAGGTTTTCCAGGTTTCCCTCATTGCTCATGGTGGTTAAGCCTACCAACGTAAATTATTCTCGGGTGCAAATATGCCCTGCTTAATAATAATATACTGTCCCCTCTCCCGCACAAGCCTCTGACGTCTGGGTTAATTCTCGTGATTAGAATGAGGGGTAGAGATATTATAATAGTGTGACATATAATACTCTGAATAAATTCCTATCATCATGTATTTTTTACAAAATAGATCAGGAAAAAAGAATGTCACATATATTTTGGCAACAAAAGATTAACGTAATTTTACAGAATTTGTTTTTCCGTGTATAATAACGTTGAATTTCAATTTTGCATTTTACTGATAACTTCGGCTCTAAATTGTTCAGTAATCTTTATACTCCTGAAAAAAAAACGTTTCCAATTTGATTAAATTTAACCACTTCCGGAAATCTATATATTATCGGAGATGGCTTTGACGCTGCGGATCGGTCGTCCCCGAAAAAGTAATCGCTTTACCGTAACGAGATTAAACGATTAGCGCCCTCTGTATTTACCAATGCTGTGACGCTGATACGGACTTGATTACACACAAATAAACGGCTAAACACTGTTATTAGAAGGCTGCGTACGCGTACACCTTCAAAGGCAGCCACAATGGCGATTTCCCACCGAAACCCCCCATAAATACGGATAAACATACACTGCAAAAACTGATTTGTTTGAAATTTAATAAAGAACGTCCCGACCAACTATCTCCTCAAGGTCGCCGTATTTCACAACGCAAAATAATCAAATGTATGGTGTTTTTAGGTACAGAAATCCCGAAAAATAAAATACGTAGGACAAAAGTTTTACTATAGTGGGGATATAGTTGCTTTCAGGTCAAAATGTTATAGATAACGCAATTTTTAACATTGCCAACGTCTTGGGTTTTTTATTTAGCCTTCCGAAGGGCACTACAATGAGAAAAAATGGAAAAATAATGTTTTTATAACTATAAATCTTGGTAAAAGTACTTATATTAAAATCAAATAAAAGACAAGTTTAACAATTGTTACATTAATTATAACTATACTTACTGTTGGTTTTAGGTTTCTATTATCAGAAATCTATACGGTCTTAACCTTTCTAAGAATTTAAGGCCAATAAACTAAGATTTTTTTTTAAAATAGGGCGCCATGTGATTTGATTAACTGCTCCTTTCTTACATTACTTGAGGTCTCGAAAACCACAAAAGAGTTCCCCAAATAAAAACAATTGACGGATAATACCAATACTAACAATTTTCTTTTTCTTTTTTTATTTGTTCTCAGAATCAGAGTGGGAAGGAAATATTCAAATATGCAACTTCGAGAGAGAGCATCGGTATATTAGGTTATATATTTGCAAATAAGTTTATGTCAAATTCACTAGTAGAAACACATCTAGCAAAAATGTAAAAGTATTATCGTTATATTACCAATAATTATCACGATTTGGTGTACAGCTGGTAAAAGTCGTTTCTCTACTTATTATTTATATATATTTAATTAGTCTCAATGTTGTGATCAAGAGACAACAAATTCACCCAACATGCCAAGTATAGCTATAGTATATCGGTCAGTGGTCGCGCGGTTTAAGGCGTCAGTACTTGAATCGAGGTGACTAGATCGCTGTAGGTTCGACCATCGCAGCCTGTAGACCGTATATAAGTTATATTCGTGGAGAGATTGGCACCCTCTCTGCGGGTATGGTAGGGTCGAGAATGTTGGCTTGGGTCAATGTGAGAGATTAATACCGGTTGACATTTGACTACCTCCCTAATTAATGAGATTTTCCAGGTTTTCCTGCTTAATAATAATATGCCGCCCCCTCTCACAAATCTTCGACTTCTGGGCTAATCCTCATGATTAGAATGAGGAGTAGGGATATTATTATTAATATTATTATTATTATTATTATTATTTTTCAGTAAACACCTTCCGAAGCTCCGACACATTTGGAGATGTTCTGAAGAGTCAAGCAATGACCACTCTCCACTCCGTGGAGTCAGTAATCATTGCGCCCGTAAATCGTGTGTTCTGAGCAGACGTAGCGAACCAAGGACGATTGCCTTCTACATTCTGCCAGCTAAGATCTCTGCCGAATTTCGGCAAGCTGGTATGATCTTTAAGTCAGAAAGCAACGTATATCTCATTCCAGCCAGGACGCCTATAATTAGCACCACAATCTTAACAGAGTGGTCTGGATACAGCCTGCGGAGCTCGGAGAGAAGATCTCGATACTTCCTCCGTTTCTCCTCCTCTTTTAGGACGATGTTGTTCTCTGCGGGAGCCGAGAACTCAATCACAAACATCGTCCTAAGCTGGTGGTCGAGGAGGACTACATCAGGCTTATTGGCTTGAATTTGCCTGAGGGTGGGGAATGAATAGTTCCAATAAATTCGGCACTTCTCATTCCCCACAACGCATTCTATATCCCCCGGAGCATAAGGCAGCACTGGCGTCTCGTCTATCTCATACGAGTGTCGTAAATGATAATACAACACCCGTAAGGCTGAATCGTGTCTTGGATATACGCTTATTATTATTATTATTATTATTATTATTATTAAAAAAGAACATATGACTGTAGAAAAATAAAAAAGATATGGATACGCAGGATTTTCTAAATAACAAAATTAATCCATAAAGAACTTACTTGTGTTTCCATTTGATCGACTGGTGATTGATTCGAAGTAGAAAACTAAGTCAATTCGAATGATTTTATTGTAAAACTTTCAAATTTTGAGGTTTTTTTTGTATCGTGCATTATTTTTACAGTTTACAAATTAAGTATAATATAACAGTAAGTTACATTACTGATGTGCCTTTCTGTTATACTTTCAAACAACTACCGAAGAAATTGTCTAATTCATGTATCTAATCGGAACACAGGAAAGATGTGAACAAAAAAATAATAAGAGTTCATAAATTATAAATTTCTTTGTGTATTTTATGCATACGACTTAACTTTTGCTATGAAAATAAGCAACTTTGAGTTCAGTAATGACATTTACAAAATTTAATACATTTCCCAACATTGATGGCTTGTTGCCAGTATGAAACTATGCTTTATACTCAAATCGCTATGTTATGATTTCTAATGTTAGACCATAGAGCATTGACATCAATACAAGTTAGATTGACTATAAGAACATCTAACCCTTTTCGTAAAACAACAATACTTTATTACAGACAAAACAGAAATTTTAGAATAAATTTTTAGGATTATACAATTTTTGAATGAATGTTCATATAAACTTAATTGTGTAGATAGCAAATAAATAAAAGTATGGAAGTAGAAAAAGTATACTATAGACGATAAACTCTGTAAAAACCTTTTTATAATTCGGAAAAATAATTTTAAAACATCTATTATTTTTTAAATTGTATTTTATTTTATTTTGAATGAATAATTTTATTTATTTTTTTTCCTGTTTGCCACTTAAATTGTTTTTCCAGTGTTTTCTTTGTAGCCATACCCGTATAGTCAATGGCTTCTAGCTGTGAAATTCAGCCCCACACATGGCTGAACTGCAACAGAATCGATTTGTAGCTGCAATCCATAGTCAAATTAGGAATAGAACATGCAATTTTAGCAAAATTCAATTCAAATCACATAATTACATGATTGCTTAAATGAACATTATTTACTTACACTTTTAGTGCATAGTAAGTAAATTGTTAATCTTTTCTATACGAATGGTTTGCAATTTTATTTCTATTTTATTAAATAGATGTGGTCGGTGGTCGCGCGGTTTAAGGCGTTGGTACTTGAATCGAGGTGACTAGACGGAGTTGGTTCGAGCCCAGCTGCCGGTAGACCGTATATAAGCTATATTCGTGGAGAGGATTGGCACCCTCTCTGTGGGTATGGTAGGGTGGAATAATGTTAGCTTGGGTCAATGTGAGAGATTGATGCCGGTTGATATTTGACTACCCCCCTAATTAATGAGGTTTTCCAGGTTTTCCTCATTCCTGCACTGAATAGTGGTTAGGGCCTACCAACGTAAGTCGTTCCTGGGCGCAAATGCGGCCTGCTTAATAATAATATGCCCCCTCTCCCGCACAAGTCTACGACTTCTGGGCTAATCCTGTGATTAGAATGAGGGGTAGAGATATTATTATTATTATTATTATTATTATTATTATTATGTATAGTTTCAATTAATTTATTTATTTGATACAACTACCAAGAAAGGCGGGTGCCCAATTACATGATAGCAGCAATACAAAAAAAAGTAAAAGATAATATACTTAATCAAATGAACATTTACATCTACCCAGATAGAAACGACTGAATCTATGTCAAGAATGCATTTATATTGAGTTCTCCATTCCAAAATATTGAATTTTAGATAATGTAATAGTTCTTTAGAAACAATTGTCATTAACAAGCTTGAAGAGAGAAGAAAAATATAGCCTTCTCTGAACTAAAGAGTTGAGATGGTCAATAGTTCATAATGAGGGTAACCTTGACTTGGACAAATGTTATGATATTTTAAAGATATTTAAGTAATTGCCTTTGAATTTTTTAAATGTTGTTTGTAAGCACATCATAACCTGGACTCTACACTGTACTAGCATATTCTAGTTTAGAGCGAACCAGTGAAATATATAGTAATTCAATGGTATGAACTGAGAACTGCCTTAAATAATGAAACCTAGATATTTTTAAGCACTTTTAGTAATGGTATAGTTTGCCAACAAAAGTTAATTTGGAATAAAACACCACTCCTAGATATTTAAAATTATCACATTATGGCTAGATGTATTTAGTTTATATGAGTAATGAATTCAGTTATGATCAATATTTTGAGTATATGATATAGTAAAACATTTATTAATGCTCAGTCGTGAGAAATTAAGTTCAAATCATTGGTTGCTAAATCAGATTGCAATTCCAGAAAATTTTCAATGTTGTCTATACATTTGTACAATTTTAAGTCATCGGCATACAACACATTACTGGTAATGAGTAGAGTTATGTTATTTATAAATAAATTGAAAAGGAGTAGCCCGAAGACTAAACCATGGGGAATACCAGGATGTGCATGCTCTTTGACACACTTGAAACTACTTGCCATATTCTATGAGACTTAAAAAATATAAAGAAGTGCAATGTTATGTCATAAAAATATATTTTTTTCCAGAAGTAAGCCCTGATCAATTCTGTGGAATAGATAGATAGGTCCGTATATACAATATCAACCCGTCTGCTTTTGTCCAATACCTACTTTTGAGATATACTGATTAATATACAGATTCGGAAATTGCGGATCTTTACAGAGAAAGTAGAAATTGCCGCTTCATTCCAGGGAAGGTACGAACTTTAAGAGGGGCGGCGACGTGCATTGGTCTAGCATTCCCCACTACTACGCTAATCGGTTTCGTATCGCCAACGCCAATTCGCCATTACAAATTTAACTGTCCGGTCAACTGATGCCAGTGTTGTCAGATCTCATGCATTCCGAAGAAATCTCATGCTCTCATATTTTGATTACAAAATCTCATGCTTTTTAATAGACACAAAAAGAAATAATAAAATTATTACAATTACTCTTTGAAATCTACCAAAACAAAGACCTAACGAGAAATAAAGGCAAAATCGAGGGCAAAATTGAATAGATAAAGGTATCTACAATATTTGGGTACTTGAAATGTCCTTTATTGTAGACTGCTCTCTTAATAATTAGCAATGAATACATAAACGGGTATGACAGTACGGATATGCAGTATAATAATAATAATAATAATAATAATTTATTCACCCAAAAGGTACAGTAAATATAGAAATAAATATAACTATAACAATTTTTCAAGGAGTGAATACAATTTTTCCAATAAGTGACTGAACACTTGTTTCGGAAACAATAAGAAACATAACTACTGCTTACAACTATATAAAGCAAACAAGCCATTAATAATTAATGAGATACCTTTTAACCTAAATGTAAATAATACAAACAGAACGTGACAAAACATACACAATCTCTTCTAGAAAATGCTTAAAAAAATATTGGCTATTGAAAGTTTCGATAAACGCTTAACAATACTAACATATAATAGATATTAATAATTATAAATAAAAATGCATATATAAATAAAAATACAACAATGAAAGAAGAAAAACAGAACAGTAAGTAAACATTTTTAATTTTTATGCTCAATTATATTATTTATAAATGCTCGATTACTGTTAAATACAAACTTTTTTAGCTTACTTTTGAAAATATGGATACTATTAATATTCCTTAATTTTTCTGGCAGCAAATTAAACATTTTTGGTCCATTATGGGCATATGAGCGCTGAGTAAAGGATTTGGTTGCAAAAGGCACAACATGGAGATCTCTATTGCGGGTAAGATAAGTATGGGTAGGAATAATGGCAATATGTTTTGAGTGATGATACTTTGATAAAGCACAAAAATAATAAACTTGTCTTATGTCCATTATTCCACTTTCCAAATATAATAAATCTGATGGATAATCATATTGTTTGCCAAATATTATTTTTAAAATTCTCTTTTGTAATATTTCAAGGGGATTAATATGAATTCGCAATGCTGACCCCCAAGCTAAAATACCATATCGAATATGGCTTTCAGCAAGCGCATAATATAGAGTTTTAAATACTTTATGGGTAACTGTTTTTTTAAAATTCTAAATTTACAAGAAATTAACTGTAATTTTTTCACAACGTAACCAATATGATAATCCCATTTTAAGTATCTGTCAATATAAATTCCTAGGTATTTTGCCTCAGATTTTGGATAAAGTGCATATTGTTCACCCTGTATAGTAAAGCTTAATTGCTGAAAAGGAGGTGAACCTTTTATTACAACTGAATGGTACATAATATGTTTTGTCGACATTAACAGTCAGCTGTTTGTGGTCTAACCAATTTTTAATTTCTATAAAATCTTGTTCTGCCTTATTTTTAAATTTGTCCAGTTTGTGTCTTCATAAAAGAGAGCAGTATCATCCGCAAACCCTACTATCCTTCCTGCACTATGCAATTTGAATAGTCCACTAATGTAAATATTAAAGAGTAAAGGCCCTAAAACTGTACCCTGGGGAACCCCCATTTTATTATTTCTCGGTCACTGACATCATCGCCCACGTTTACAATCTGACATCTATTTGATAAATAGCTTTCAAATAATTTCAAGGAAATTCCTCGAACACCTATATCTTGAAGGGTTTGCAAAGAAGACGATGACTTATAGTGTCAAACGCTTTGGCTAAATCTATAAATATGCATAAGCAGGGTCTATTATTTTCTAATGCACTATATATAGGGTTTAATAATGTTAATATGGCATCTTCTGTGGATATGTTTTCTCTAAAACCAAATTGATTTGAGGAGAGAACATTAAATTTAGTACAGAACGAAGTTAATTTACTTTTCAAGATTTTTTCAAATATTTTCGAAAGATGATTTATTATTGAAATTGGTCTATAATTACTTACAACATCTCTATCACCTTTTTTATAAATTGGTTTTATAATAGCATTTTTAAAAGCGGACGGATATATTCCTTGATGTATACATTCATTTATAATAAATGTTAATGGCTCAACAATTTCTTTTGCTATTGTTTTTAGTATCTCTGCACTAATGTTATCGTCTCCTACTGTTTTTTTAATTTTTTAATTGCTTTATTATACCTTCCAGTTCTTTATTGTCAGTTGGTGTAAGTATTAAAGAATTTAATAGTGAATGATTCGTTATACGTTTGTTTTTATCAATAATAATTTTGTTAGCTAATTTTTGCCCCATGTTTACATACTGTTTATTAAATTCATTGCAAATACGTTTACCATCTGTAATTAATTCATCAGTCTCACTTTTTATAGACTTAATTTTTATGTTTGATTTTTTAGAACCACTAATTGTTTGGACTATACTCCACAATTTATTTGAATTACCTATGTTACATTCTATTTCATTTTTATAATAATTATACTTAGCCTTTTGTATTAAACAATATAATTTATTTTTGTAACGTTTATAGTGTAATTTGAGTTCCAAATTGTTAGGGTCACGTAATAAGGATTTAAACAGTTTGTTCTTTTGATTGATTGATTTCAATAAGGCATTAGTAAGCCAAGGTGCTATTTTATTATTTTTTCTCTTAAATTGTTTCTGTGACGTACACTGACTGATTATGTTTTTTAGAATTTCTGTAAATTTATTTGTTGCAGTGTCTGGATCTGGAGCAGCATAAATTTCATCAAAGGACATGCGAGGAGCAATCTTACTCAGTTTTTGAAAATTCACATATTTAATATATTTTTTATTTTCACTAGAACTTATTGTATTATTGTCATTGTCATATATAATCTGTAGCAAAATAGTAAAATGGTCTGTTATATTATTTTGAATTATAATTGGTAACAAGTTTTTCAGGTCATGGTTAGTTTTAATAAAAACATGGTCTAGACACGTTTTAGAATTATTTTGTACGCGCGTTGGTTTATTAATGGCAGAAATATAGCCAAATTCTGACAAAACATTGATGTAATTTTGGGTTTCAATACTATCTTCTAATAAATTAATATTGATATCTCCTACAAATATATTAAAATCGTCGTTAACAGTTTCATTATCATTAAGATACTGGTTTAGACTGACTATAAACTCAGCTATATCTGAACTCCATGGCCTATAACAAGCTGTAATATTTATGTATTGGTTTTCACATTTTATCCTAATTTTAATTAATTTGAAATCATTTATCTGAACAATTGTATGTTCACAATTATTATACTTATTGTTTACATAAACAATAACTCCATCGTTTTGATTGATGTCACCTTCATTGTATAATAAGTTATACCCGGTAATTTGATACAAATTTACATCTAATATTTGTCTAGTTTCAGTTAATACAATGCAATCGATATTCTGATCTAACTTACTTAATAAAATTTTAAACTCATCAAGATTTTTATGTACACTGCGAATGTTGTTATGAACTATTATAAAATGTTCATTTTTTTTATTTATTTGTAAAACTTGCTTGCATTCATTTTCATCTGCTAGACAGAATGTATCAATTTGTTCAATATTGAAATTTCTTATATAAGGATCCATATTCCAAAAATTTAATTTATTTTAGTTTACACATTAGAGATAACAACGATGCTATATATACTAACAAAGACAGTATGACAGTAAAAAAAAAAATAATAACGTAAATCCTATAAGATATACATGTACCTTATAATAAAATTGGTTTTGTTTACAAGTTTACAATGATAGCGTAGTCCTAATATCATTAACAACTTCTTTCTTCAATATGCAATTTTCCTCAGCCATGAAAATTCTTTTTCCCTTTGCACGTAGAATACGTCCTTCATTAATATCTCTTCTTTCCTTTCTACTTTTCAAAGAATTGCTTTTTGGAGTATCCACTTGCATTAAATTATCCTGTTGATTTTGTTGTGTGGTTTCTGGGTCCTTTTCATCAAAATTTACATCGAGTGGGAGAGGAGCTGGAGACGCACTATTAGATCTAGCAATTACTTCTGCTTCCGAATCACTATTGTACGATGTATTCAAATTATGTTCACTCAATTGTTCAGCCGTAAATACTTCGTTATTAATATGGAGCTTGTTGTTTTTCATATATGCATTTTGATTGTTCAATTTTGCTTCCTTCAAGTGCTGATAAAGAATGTTCCTATCCTTTTGATCTTCTAGACACAAATCATCAGCTATAGCTACATTTGAGCCTTTAAGGTTTCGAATATTTTTGAAAACTGCCTGTTATCTTAAATAAGAGATAAATTCGACCAACACAGTATCTTTTCTTCCAATATTATAAATAAATACGATTAATATCTCTTTCTGAAAAATCTTGATTTAACGTATCGTTCAAGAAGTTTATAACGTAATTAGTAATATCGTTTGTATGTATGCTGTATTCACGCTGTATTGCAGTGATTCTTAACTCTATTCCGTAAGGGTACCTACATTTTCTGGAAACAACAGATTTTACGACCCGTGAGTCACCCCGCGTCACGTCAACTGCGCCTCAACGTTCGCCCGGCCTAACAATAAAATAAATTAGAAAGGTTACGTGGTTAATAACTTTTAAGTAAGTACCTGTAACTACCTACTTACAATGTAATATTATGATAAAATAGCAGAACATAATGCTTTTTAATGAAATAAAAATGGCATCACAAAAGTAATTAAAAATTAAGCTGTGTCAAGAGGTGTTTTTGATAAATTAAGCCATCTCATGCTTTTTTCTCCAAACCTCATGCTTCTTTGAAATTATTCTCATGCACTGAATTTTTCCCACCTGGCAACACTGCTTGATGCAAACACGCTGTGGTCGAAGTATGCGTGTAGCATAACACAAATACACGCAAGCGGCAAAATACAATTCACCATCAAGATCCTCACTTTCCAAATCTGTATACTAGATTAGTTTCTGTTGGTTTACCCGACATGCGGTTTAGGAGAAATTGGGAATTATAAATTGAAGGACATATAATCATATAAAACGATTTCAAACAATTTGCCAAAGTTATATAAAATTGATATTGACCTGTAATTCACAATTTGAACACTATCATACTTCTTAGGAATTGGGTAAATTTTAGAATGTTTACAAACTGAAGGGAAAGTCAAAGAACGAAGTGATAAATTGAAAATAAAAGTGAGAGGTTGACTTAAGACATTTGCACAGTCTTTCAAAAGAAACACCGGAATTCCATCAGGCCATGACGTTAGTTTGGGCTTAATTTTTTTTAATGCATTAAAAATAACCTCAGAGAAAACAGGGATTATTTAAGTAAGTTATTGTCCAGTATAATACAAATGTTCACTGCATATGTTTTTATGTAGGAGTTACAAAACCAATCATCTTAGATTCAAACAGTCTATGCATGTTTTTCCATTATAATGCACGTGTTCTGAAACTTCCCCTATAAGACCATCGACTTAAAGTTCTCTCCGAAGGGGTTGAATGGGGTAAACATGGCGGTGTTGATGTGTCCAAGATCCCAGTGATGGAATCCAAATATTTACTCGATGAAAATCAACCACCGGAAGTTTAGAACCTTTATTAGCAAACTGGCCACTGTTTGAACGCATTTCGATCGATATCATGAAGTTGTCGGGTTAGAACTAGACCGTAAATAACAAAAATAACGGACGGTGTCTTATATAGTTCTTTTTATATATTTTTAGGTATTAATAATATTGTGTCAAACTAACTACTCTGTGGACTAAGGCCCCAACCAGCGTTGAATTACATCCACAATATCTACCCATATATTCTTTATTATTAGCTTTTGCAACATTTTTTACTGTATTAGAAATGCAGAAATAGGTCAGATCTCATCTATTGCGGTTGAATTTTCGAGTTACCACTGTCAAAAGTAGAAATTAGATATTTATAGAGTGTTTTCTTTAAACCAGGTTAGTAAATTTAGATAATTAATTTCTTTAGATAATTATTGAATAGAGCTTTGTCTGTGGAATTGTTCATTAGCATACCTAGATGTTTGGCACCTTTCTAATACAGTAAAAATTATATAGTTCTTACTATTAAAATACTAAAATATAAATGTGTATCGATTGCAGTAGCAAACAATTAATAAACAACGATTCATAGCTATTTTTAAACTATAAAGCGTTGAAAGAAAATACAAAAACACAAGAAAGCTGTCATAGATTAAAAAAATGTACAATAATTCAGCTGTCGACATCCCCTTGGAGAAGTTTTGCCAAATAGTAAAAGGTTAATTTAAGCAGCTGACAAAAAAACCGACCCAATTTTTTCACAATTAAACACTAATACACACTGTATGCCTTAACCCTGTTTCAGTCCATGGTCTTACAATGTTTTTATATGCTTTGTAAGCATCCTGAAGGTTACATGGGCATGCATTTGCATTTAATTAGATTTAGATTATGCTTTCCAAGTGTCAGTTGAATGAATTATTCACAAAGTTGCAATATACCCTGTTATTTTTATATAGTAGGTTTGATAACTCGAACGTAATTTAACATAGTCCCCGAGGATTTATGAAATTTAACACAGACTTGTCGCCATAAACATGGTTGTCATTAGTAACGCAATCATGATACAGTGGCTTCAGGCACAAGCTAACACAGCTGTTATAACAAGCAGTGTTCCTGAGTTCATATATTTGAATTTTAATCACATGAATTCGAGGCAGATGTGTGCATATAAATTGAACTCTTACAGTGGAAATTCTACGAATTGACAGAGTGACTCTGAAATATGTAGCCAAATTTATACGCTGGAAACTGGAGGCCAAAATAGATTGTCAGAACCTAATTCACCGAGAGACACTTATATGGTGGATAGTATGGCCTGCTGTGAGGATATAAAAAATAAAATTTGAGACAAAATGGGATGAGGATTTTCAATCGAAAGTATTATCTTTGGAATTTGACAAAATTACTCATGACGTCATTAATTATATTTTTCCAGAAACATACCCTATTTTATCCTGTTAAAAAGCTCGCCTTTTTCTAATAAACTTTGATCAAAGAAATTTTTCTGTATTACTTCCCGTTTTTAACATATAAGCAATTGAATTGAATGTTCGTTGCTTAAAGTGTATAAATGTCACAAAATACTTGTCATTGTTCAATACGAACGTCAAACGTATAACTTTTGTGTTTACAAAATGTTTTCTCATTCAGAAAAAAATGATATGTTGCTAATTTACGGCGTGGTACAAACAAATTCATGAAGAGCTGTAGAGTTATATCGAGAAAGGTATCCAGAGCCTCATTCCTGATCATAGAACCCTTACAAGATTGAAGACGACCTTGCGATGAAATGAAGATGCATTTTCTGTTCGGAAAAATCAAATAATTGACCGAAGGGTAAGAAATAATGTTAACACAGCTAGACTGTTACAGTATTTAAAACAAAATCCATGAAATTCTATACGGCAGTCTAGTCTAGGAATTGAATTTGGATAAATCAACCGTTCAATGAATTTTAAAGAATAGAGGGTATGGTCGGTTTGTTAGTAATAGTTTGCCAAACATTGAAATTCCCCACATCGTATATCCCGTCCAAAACCAAGGCCATTTTGGAGTCATTGTTTGGTGCGGCATCATCGGTAGGCAAAATGTTAATAAAAGCAGCCCACAATAAAGTCAGGTGAAGATTGGATATGTGTTTTGAAATGAGAGGAGATCATATAGAGAGTGTAGTGTAGTATGTATGTAGTATGAGAGCGATTGCCTCATTTTTTAAGTTTAGTTATTGTTATCATCACCTTTTGTTTTAGCTGTATTAAAGAATTATCGAGTTTAATCCTTTTATTTATTCTTTATGACATTTATGAAATTTAAACGACGAACATTCAATTATTTTCCAACAACTACTTGATCTTTCCACCGCCAACGTAATTTATAGGTGGTACCTATTTCTTTTGAAATTTTTTAGGACGAAATTAATTATAACTTTTATACGGGAAGTAAGACAGAAAAATTTCTCTAATAGAAGTTTATTAGAAAAAAGATTTTTAACAGGAAAACAATTTGGTTGTTTCTGGATAAAATATAATTTCTACAGGGCGATATTTGCCTCATTTTCTAGATATTAATAATAATATTCTAAACAGCCAAGATAAAATTAATAGATCAGTTATATTATGTCCATTCCACTGTTCAATTTTCCTCAACTACTTTCGAAATACAAAAATAAAGTTTCCATTTTAGTGGCAGAAATGATAAGTGTAGGACAGGGTGTGTCAGTCTTAGCTACTGTATTCGACAGTAACAACAACGACGGAGTGTTATGTTTTTATTAAAGAAATATGTTTAAATAATAAATATTTATTTTCGAGTTATGTAATATTTAAAAATAGGTATCTATATATTTTACAGGAAATAAGGATTAAAACATTTTTAGGAACATAAGTATTACTTATTACAGGTATAGCATCAGCCCGTGTTATAATACGCATGATACTTAAACAATATTGCTAAATACTATACTGTAACCTCGAAATTAGGTTATCGTTGAAACACGTCACGTAGACAAACAACTTTGTCGTCACTCTTGATTTTACTAGAAATCTGCTTCAACAAATTCACAACTGTCAAATGCTTTACTTTGACGTTTCAGTCATTCGCGTTCGACTGCTCAATATAAACTGACCGCAGCGGCCGAAAATGGTCTGCTTATATAGGTTTTTAGAGTTCTGGAAGTTTCTGAGATCTCGAGAAACGTGTCGAGAAACAAATAGAATATAGCCTGGAATATTCCGGAAAACGTCAAAATAAAGGCATCACAAAAATTATAAATTCTAACATAAACAGAAACGTAATTTACAAACTAACGAGGTAGGTGAGCTTCAATTATAAATTCTAACGAAAACAGGAACATAATTAACCAACTAAAAAGGTAGGTGAGCATTCGTAACAATACATTTAATTTATTATTTAAGTACTATTACGTGATAGGGGCTGTAGCTCGGTATATGTTTTGATATCTACGTAAATCAGGCTCCAACGATCAAAGTTGGGCTACATATTTTAAAATCGCCCTGTGTTGTACAAAATTTCTAAGATTTTTTTAAAACTATAAATAGATATTACAAACTTTTAAAGATAGAACTCCTATTACTGCTTAACGCCACTTTGGGTAAATATCAACACATAATTAGAAACGAAAGCTTTTCTGAACTACTGATATACTCGTAGCTGCATTGGAAGGACAGCTATCTTAGGTCAAATCCTTTGACAAAACTACTATTTCCTTATCTAAATTCTGAAGTTTACGATCGGTTTATTTTTTCCACGTTTGTAGCAAAGGATATAAGGGAATAAAGCTCTAGCGAGTTTGTTCACAGAATGATGCAATCTTATCGAATCGGGTGAAATCCCGGATCCAGATACTAGAAGCCATTGAATTTCAAACATGGGTAAACGAGTTTAATCCACATTTAGATTCTGGATAGGCAAAAGTGATGTCTCGTAATGGTGAATACCTCCCACTGTTTAATCAAGGTTAGTATATTAAAATCTAACCTCAATTGTAAGAGTCTATTTATACAGCTCGGTTAATTAATAATACAAAATGTTATTAAAGAGAGGATAAAATGTTACTAGTTTGAAACAATTGAAATTTTAGTGAATACAAATAATGAGCCTAGTGAATTTAAGCACAGAATTACTCGGTCAGTGGTCGCACGGTTTAAGGCGTTAGTACTTGAATCGAGGTGACTAGACGGAGTTGGTTCGAGCCCAGCTGCCGGTAGACCGTATATAAGCTATATTTGTGTAGAGGATTGGCACCCTCTCTGTGGGTATGGTAGGGTGGAATAATGTTAGCTTGGGTCAATGTGAGAGATTGATGCCGGTTGATATTTGATCACCCCCTAATTAATGAGGTTTTCCAGGTTTTCCTTATTCCTGCACTGAATAGTGGTTAGGGTCTACCAACGTAAGTCGTTCCTGGGCGCAAATGCGGCCTGCTTAATAATAATATGCCGCCCCCTCTCCCGCACAAGTCTCCGACTTCTGGGCTAATCCCTGTGATTAGAATGAGGGGTAGATATTTTATTATTATTATTATTATTAATTAGTTATTATTACTACGAGTATATCAAACTTGATCTAAGAGTTTTTTCCTTTTTGTAAAAGAATATTTCTTAACATTTTTGGCTTGGAGCCACTTTATATATTTTTACACACATTGTGTAATACACAATCAAATTCTTAAAGTGGATCTGGATCATCTATCTTTATCTATGAGTAGAACTAAGACCAACTTCACACTATTGTAATACTTCTGTTTTTTAAGTTATCATTAGATATGCCAGGTGTCCAGAATATAAGTGCCAGTATTGACTAAGAGTAATAAAAAATTTATATGAAAAAGAAGATAAAAATTCAGTTACTATAAAATTCAAAACTATGTTACAAAATAGCAAACTAAAGTTCAATTAAGCAAAAATTATTTTAATGTCGAACATTTTTTCTTATATGAATATGTCTGATTCGTTTTTGTTTTATGGCGCAGATCTAGTGATACTGAAAATTCTGAAATAGGAAATGGGGCGGAAATTGCCTTATGTACATTGACTCCTCAGAAATCGAAGAAAGTTATTCTAGCGTACTTGTCCCAGTTATATTTAAAATGTGCACCCTCTACACTATGAAGTAATTATTCCATGCTGCAAACTACAACTTATTTGAATAAAAATTAGCATATTAGTAAATATACCAATGTTATTGCTTTCCGCAAAAGTAAATCAAGTGGTTATAGACCCAGAAAATCCAGAATACTTTCCAAAGTACAGTTTAAAAGGTTTATCAGAAAGGAAGATGATAAAAAGTACTTATTCCAAAAAATTGTCTTCATTTTTGGTATATTTGGAGCTTGTAGAGAGAATGAACTTATTTACGTACAGAGAACATTGAATATGCTAAGTCGTTCATTAAAGTGACTATTCTCAATACCAAAACTAACGTTCCTACAATACCAGACGGAGATATAGAAGGAGTCAATTTTTTGGAAATTTTCCGCAAAAATACAAGTCTACGTCCATCCACCATTGATCACAACCTATTTTTTTTATCACGTACCGGAATTCAAAATTCACACAAGCAAATAGAGATACGCATGCTACTTGTCATTCTCTTGTGTTCGTGTCCTTTGCCCTTCCTTCTTATTCCATCTTGTTTTTAAGCTGCACTGCGCTGATGAAGGGCAAAAACCCAGAAACAACGTTGTCCGCATTAGCTTCGTTTTTCCCTCCATCTGTTTTCTCTGGAGCCATCAAGCCGTTAAAATCCACCTGTCTCTTATAAATAACATAGGTTCAATTTTTAAAAAGATTGCCTAATTTCTTAGATTATCCAATGTTACTGAGTATACTGGGCACTGCATTAGACGATGTTCTGCGACCTTCCATACAGATGCAGGAGTCAACATTTCGATGCTCAAGAGACATAGAGTTTGGCGTTCGACTTTTGTTGCAGAGGAGGACAGAAAATTGAGTACAAAATAAGCAGACTATAGCGGGGAGAAAGAAAATACCACTTTTATTTCAATTACTCAGAACATCAGCAGCACCGTAATGCTGGTGTTATCTTCTTGCAATATTGAAGTTATACGAAGTGAAGAAAAAAATATATGGTCACGTAATGTCCAATTATCCGATTTGAAACATTGTGTTATTAATACCAGTTCAGTTATTTTATTTTATTTTTACGCAAATGTACATTTCGACACGCGATTTCGATTGCGATTTTCGACTGAAATGACATCGAAATATCATTATTATGCAATGATTTTACGAAAAATTCATTTCAGTTCCATTACAATAAATTACAAATAGAAGTTGTTGCATTAGTGTTGTTTTAACCAAACAATATAAAACAGGAAATTAATTCCTAGTCCTCCTATTCCAACGATACGACTCGTAAAAACTATAAGCTCATGAAATTCGGGTTTGCAGTATTTTTTATCTGCTGCCACGGATATGATCAAACTTTTCTACTTCGAACAAACTGCTATGTCCGTGGATAAATCAAAAGCCTCTAAACGTATATTTTCTATATACTGCCACCCCTCTCAGTAAACCCACTATATTACGAAGTTTGTATTTCTGTTTGACGCGACAACATATTTATCGACTGACTGTTTGGCCTATCAGCACAACACTTGCCGTGGAGGATTCCTGCGGCGCGACTTGTTCCCCAGGTCCCAGGGGTGCCATCCGTAATCCTGATAACGGCAGAACCCACGCTTCTTTCATATACATCGGAATACACTCGTATCCACGGTGGTTGCTCGCTCTTGGTTCATATAGGGGAGTTAGGACATCAGTGTAAATACAAAGCCAGAATTACAAGCAGAGTTGTACCAAATTTCTTAAAAAGTAAATAACTTGATACACGGTGCGATTAATCTGCACAAAAATTATAGCGTGTGAGGAAGACTTTATTTCTATAAATTCAAAATTATTTTAAGTACGATTCCTGTGTATACAAATGCTGTAAATAAAGTGGGAAAATTCAGGCGATTCCATCAAAATGCGATATTTTATACTATTTTTTTTTATTTTAATGTTTCTGATTTTGTCTTTTTGGGAATCGGGCTGTTATTTACTTATTCATATATTTTTCTCTTTCGAATAGTTTTTGCAATAGTTACAAATGTTAATTATTTTTTTCATGTTTGTTTTCGTTTATTGTTTGTTTTCAAGGGTTATTCAATTAAAGATCTTTATAAATTACTTAATTGGCTAATATAAATATCTTGCTAAAATTATTTTTTGATTTATTAAAGTGAATTAGTTAATGGACCAATTTTCTATAATTATATAAAAAATGCACCACGCAACATCAGTTTTATTAATTTAGCAATAATTGTCATAACATAATGTAGCAACTGCACCGAAAAAAAATTTGGTGTCTGTAAAAAATTGTTTTCCATGGAAATAAATGATTACCTACCTATTTGTTTGTATAGGGCTAAACAAATATTTATTGCCTGATACCAAATAATTTTTTTGAAAAAGCGAAAATACAGTTATTTTGTGTAAAGAAACCATTTGTTTAAATTAAAAAACATTATTTCCTTTTCGATGATACACTTCTGTTGTTGATTTAATTATGTTTTATGATAAAACTATATTTTAAAAATATATAATAATAATAATAATATAATAATATTTCTACCCCTCATTCTAATCACAGGGATTAGCCCAGAAGTCGGAGACTTGTGCGGGAGAAGGGGGCGGCATATTATTATTAAGCAGGCCGCATTTGCGCCCAGGAACGACTTACGTTGGTAGGCCCTAACCACTATTCAGTGCAGGAATGAGGAAAACCTGGAAAACCTCATTAATTAGGGGGGTAGTCAAATATCAACCGGCATCAATCTCTCACATTGACCCAAGCTAACATTATTCCACCCTACCATACCCACAGAGAGGGTGCCAATCCTCTCTACGAATATAGCTTATATACGGTCTACCGGCAGCTAGGTTCGAACCAACTCCGTCTAGTCACCTCGATTCAAGTACTAACGCCTTAAACCGCGCGACCACTGACCGATATACAATTAAACATCTGCTTATTTAAGTCAAGAACTTATTGATGAATTTCTGGAAACAGTGGAAACAACTGCGTGCTAATATCACGACCAGCATTGAATTACACCTAAAAAATCTGTTTCGAGATTATTAGCTCGCATCAGTAAGCCACAGGTGAGTGGTGAGTTAACTGACGACTAACACTGGCTGTTCATGTCTCTCAAACCCGACACACCTGAGTTTGCGAAATATAGCACAGCTACATCTACCTATTGACAATTATTTTTTGTTCATAGAAAACAATTCGACTTTTTCCTTTCAAACAAATAAGTTTTTCGACATACGACTATTAAGAAATTGAGTTTTTTTTAATTTCCGATTTTTCAAAAGATTATATAACTTAATAAACCTTGATTTAAAAACTTTACAAAGAGAATTAAAAGATTACATATTTTTCTCTTCCAGGTTCCTCAATTAAAAATATGCAATGTTAAAAAAATATTTTTTTTATTTCAAAACCATATTTTTATACAGATTTTAACAAATTGTTTAGGGAAAGGAGAAAATATATTAATTTGAAAATCATTTTTCAAAATTAAGTTTTCATGAGATGTTCAAATGGTATAACTATTTGTTACAAACACACTGTATAAAGATTACAGGTACGCCACTAAACTCTACAAAAAATAGCCTATTAGAAGCAATTTTCACTATTCTTATATCTGAGCTATAAATATCTTCTCTGAGAAACGAAGAATCCCTTGATCTTATGAAAAATTCTTTTGCTTTCCCTCACTATTGGAAATTATACCAAAAAACTGCGCTATATTTTTATGAAAATTTAGTAAATTTGACAACGACGCCAACACTACTATTGGATCGGGAGTTATTAGTTTTGTTCAAGCAAGAAATCTAGATTAGTCCTAGACTGTCAAAAACGAGCGTCCAACCACTTCTTGCACGATAATTATTGAAAAAAATCATAACTTTACTGGTCAAATATCTCTAACAGTTTGAAACCATTCCAGATTCCTTGCTTGAACAGACCTATTAAGTACATATTATATTCCAGATTTTATTTCCATATCTCTAGCGGCTTTGCAATTATTTTACCAATGTGCCACTTCTTACTAGCACTGTAAAACTTGAATATGTTTTTTATAATTTTAGGAACAGTGAACCATTTAATTTAATGAGTACGAGAAAGTAGAAAAGTATACACGTACCTATAATTTATTGGGATTGACAATATAACTGTCGCCATGTCGATCATTTTAATCTGAAATATTTGGTAGATAACGATCACATGGCTAATTCCCTGTGGTGTTTATCGAAACTAAAAATATTTCGTAATATGAAATACGGTATTTTCACAGTTAAAACGTTATTGTTGTTTCTGTTACTAAAATTTATCTAGGCAAGTGACATAACCTATACAAATTAAGTCAGTTCAAACATTGCTTCATTTGATTTTTAGCATGAATTGGAGTTTAATTAAAAAATGCATAATTTCTAGGAAAATGCGTTTAATCTTCTCAATTTTGGTTTGTCATTTGTCATTATTTCGCATGCATCTAATTTACTACTAGATGGTATATAGCCTTACGCACGAATAATAAATCACACGCACGCAAAATACGCTAATATTTATTGACAGCAAAATTTGACACAAGCCTACTTAGAAAAGAAATAGGAATATCAGCGCCTGAAAGAAATTCAACACAAAATTCATTGAAAGTTTTAAATGCAAATAACTCAGATATCGATAAAGTTAGGCGACCTAAACATGTACATTTTTTATGTAGAACTAAACGTTCATTTAGATTTTTTATTTTTTTAAGCATAGCTCAACAGATAAAAAAATATGTTTTGATTTACTTAAATAATACGGTGAGATCAGCGTCCTCTAGGAACAATGTCACAATAGGCGTAATTATCCCACAAAAAAAAACTCAACACTATCAATTTTCAGTCATTCTATCAAAACTCTATTATTGAGAAATTTCGGAATAAAATTTAAACCTTAAACACTGTATTTCTTAAACCAGCGACATTCGTATGTAATATTTTGGTGTTTAGTATCTCGAGCTTAGTGTTGACCCGTTGTTTCTAACTCACTCAATATACGCAGTGAGGAAATGACCAGTTTTAAGCCATCAAGTGTATACATTTTATATAGAGTTAAATACATATAAATTTTCTTCTCCCAGAAAACACATATTGTTTCCTAAAACATACCCAAATTGTTTTATAATCAAGAAGAGCTGTAGAGTTGTATCGAGAAAGGTATCCAGAGTGCCTCATTCCTCTCCAGACTGTTTGTCGATTGTAATTATGGTTTCATCTGTAAATAAGACCCGTCACTGGCGTAAAAGCCAACCCCTAAGTAGCGCCCACTGGAGACGGGCAACACTATTCCTTGGAAGTAGAGTGGGGACCCGTAATGGTCTTCTAGTATGTAAATTTGCGTTGTGGAGTCGTCTTCGAATAGTAGGTGTCGATATAACACGGCAAAATGTACCTTAAAAGTGGGCCCTGAGAGTTAAAGCTGAAGATGTGCGATGTCTACGGGCATATTATTCGTACAACAGATAATCTAGAAATGCCCAACATGTTCGGACTTCACACACTTCTGGAGAATGTGCCTTTGCAGCTAAGGAGAAACCTATGGTTTCAGCACGACGCAGCTCTACTCCACAAGGCCAGGATTGTGCAGCAATATTTAGATAACACTTTTCCAGAAAAATGAATTTGGATTAATGGACCAGTGACCCTGAAAATCACCAGATCTTATACCAGTCGATGTTTTATGGGGGTTTCAAATAATAAAGTTTACATAACACCTTCCCGAGATATTAATCATCTGAAAGAAAACAATCACAAACGTTTATAATGACTCAAACAGCGAAATGTTAATAAACGCAGCCCACAAAGAGGTCAGGTGAAGATTGGATATGTGTCTTGAAATGAGAGGAAGTCATATTGAGAATAGATTGTAATATGTAAGGAGTATGAGGGCGTTTGCCTCATTTTTTAAGTTTAGTTATTGTTATCATCACTTTTGTTTTAACTGTATTAAAGAATTATCGAGTTTAATCCTTTTGTTTATTTTTAATGACATTTATGCACTTTAAACAACGAACATTATTCAATTATTTTCCAACGACTACTTTATTCTTTCGCAGTTAATATGATTTTTTGGTGGTATTTCTTTTGAGACTCTTTAGCCCGATATTGATTATAACTTTTTTCTACGTTCATGCAAAAAACAAAACTTTATTGAACTACATTTAGTGGAAAAAGTGGTTCTTTATTGCACTAGTGCAATAAAATGTTTATTGCATTCATCTGTCATTCTACTACAGCGTTTTGTCATCATGACAAACATAAACGTTCAAATCGACGTCACATTTTTCTAGACTTAGTGTCATCTAAATAACATTTATTGGTTTTTGCATGAACGTAGAAAAAATATTGTATGCAACTCGTACAAAAAGTGCTTATGGCACTCAAAGTGTTCTCCTACTCGGCCTGCAGGCCTCGTTGGACAATTTTACGTCGCCTGCAATAAACACTTACTTTATGCACTTGTTGCATAAATAACTATTAAACGGGAAGTAATCTAGACAAATTTCTCTAATAAAAGTTTATTAGAAAAAAAAGAGCTTTTTAGCAGGAAAAAATTTGGGTATACATCTCCTAAATTTTATTATTTTTTTTTGTATCGTCACAGTAGACCCATAGTATCGAGTTAGAGACACCTTGTACGATGACTGTTTTTTCACCTAATCTAGTATCTAATCTATTTTCAACTAATTAGAATTGAAGTATACATTGTGACGATAATTAAAATATGTATGTTCCGATAGGAAAGCAGGCACTTTTCCAGGGAAGCTTAATATCTGATATATCGATCGCCTGCTAAGTGGTGTTTTGTAATTAATTGAGCAATTATCTACTTATCTCGACTAATCTCATCGCAGGTTTTTTCATCACTTTGATACCTTAATAGGCCACTTTCCACTCCGGGTATTACGCGAGCTAATAAAGTGTGGTAATTCGATTGGAGTGTAACGATCGATTGAACATTCTTTTTTTTAAGATGCCAGAAATAGAAGTGATAGTAATTACATTTGTTTAAGTTTTAGCATAAGTTGCTAGAGTCACGTTAGTCATATGAAAACCGGAAACATTTATGCGTTCATTTACACAGCCAAGGATATTGATGTAGCCAGTTGTGTTTGAAAGGAGATTTTTTCAATTTTTTCTCTGGAGGTATAAAAATCGTTTCTTCCAAAGGTAACGTGGGGCCAAATCCAATAATCTAGAAGTAGCAGTGTCAAATAAGGTGACTTTTGTTTTTAGTTTTAAATATTTTCCGGATACTGACATACTTTCAAAATTTTGAAGTAAATTTTACACTTCTATTTTGTAACCAATCAAATGATCAATTATTTCAGTGCAATAGCAATAAAATCAAAATATCTGGATTTTTTTCTCTTAGTGGGTATCCTATATATACGAAACTACGACTACGAATTTAAAAAATTGTTAATTTGACCAATTAGGTCTGTATTACACTGATAGCCAATTAGGTCATTGGGTCACTGAGACCTGTTATCAATTACTAAGTTACCGATATATATATATATTTCACACGAATTTGAAATTTAATTTCAGTTCAGTTTAAAATGTTAAAAGATAACAAAGAAAATCTTGAATCTATTGAAAGTTTATAATCAAATAATAAATAATATGGATGGAAGTGATGTTAATAACGTTAGTAGGTAATACGTTTTCTATAGTAGAAACAAATACTTCTCTAATACTTCTTCATGCAATTTCAGCAGTTGTAAGTATGTACATGTTTTTGCAATAATAATGACGTTCCCTCAAAACAATTTTTGAACTTCTGGCAGTTCTGAGTAGAAATTTCAATAACAGTCAGTTATTATTATTGTTATATACTACACATTTCAATTACATAGTTTGATGTGAAATTTTCTTATCAAATATTCTACAAGCTGAAATTAATAACCGGCAATTTTTCCTCGCTCATTAATATTTTCAGAAAATTATTAATTTTTAGTATATTCCCCAAAAAATGTAGGAAATTATTTAAGCATTACATTACATTTATTATAAGTTAAAAATTGTCATCATTTAAATAACAACGTAGAGTTATCAGCAACACTAAGTCACGTGACTTTTAGCCAATCAAATTAATCGTATTCATTGTTGAAGTCGAGTGAAGTACAAAATTTCCAACTTGAACTATACTCGCGTCAAGAATTCAGACGTCTTACGTCACGGCTGACGTTACACATTTGTATTTGTATATAATGAGTTATTCATTTGTTCGTATGACGTAAGTCGTCTGAATTCTTGTCGCGAGTGTATCCAGAGGAGCAAAATTTGTACATAACATAACCAACAAAAACAAAACCAACTTTGTAAAATCTTTATTTTACTGAAATTAAGCTGATGGTGGAGATGTTGCCAGCAACACTACGTCATTCTCTAAAGCTGGCTTAAGACAGACATTTATTTGCTATTCTAACCCCACATTTTAACAATTATTTTCACATATTTATAAACAAAAGCAAATAATCTTATATGTAGAACTATATAAATTTATATTATAACAATATTTACATCTACAGTTAAAAAAAAAATACGGATATCTGTATCAAAAAATTTGTTGGTTAGACCGATTTCTGTCGTTATATATTCGTTTTACTTCGGTACCTTTGAGATGAGAGATTATATTCCTGTTATTTGCTAGGCTCTATATTATTCAGTTCTTAGATGTCTAATACGCGCCTTTAAAAGACAGAGCAAAATGTCATTTTTAAAATGTTAATTAAAGAGTCCAGAACTGTGTTTAACGTAACACCTTCATTATTGATTTTATGGAGAAAATCTCACTTTTCGATTTGGATTTTATAGTCCCCATCTAGCGGTAAAATTTGAATGTGATAAATAAATTTAATATACTTCTTTTTCAATGTCAGTTTTGTTATCAAGAATTTTTTCCAGAAGCTACAGGACAACTAGTTTCTAACAGCCGCCGGCCGATCTTAACGGGACACCTGGTACAAACCCTAGTGAAAACAATTATGAATCTATTTTTTATGATTTGGCGCATACCCAGAAATATCGGCCCCAATCTGACCCTTGGGGGCCATGGGCAAAACGCATTCATCACGATCTACTCGCACAAATCTGATCCCGTCCGCGCTTATTTTTAGTTTCGTGATGCCTAGCAGTACCGAGAGCTTTCTCTCGATTGGCCGCCATCCCACAAAACCCACCAACTCGACTTTTAACTCCACACGCCGAAATTCGCCAGTTCAGTTGCTAAAAATTGGTGCAAGCATCGCGTACGACTTTCCTGCAGATCTGAATTGGTTCCGAGTGGTTCGTATTTGGTGTGGTGACATGAAGATGTCGTCGAACGTGTGGGGGTGCCAGAGATTGATATGAACGAGCTATGAAACTAACAAGATAAGGTAATTAACGGCGTTTGTGAATTAGTTATCAATATGCTTTGTTGCACAACATCTGACGCTTTAATTTGACTGACAAAATGTAGCTATTTTCAGAATTAGCAAAGCATAATTTTTAAAGATATGAGTTATACATTCAACGATACTGTTCAGTTACTAATGGTAGTGTAAAACAACCCATGAAATTTTAAATTGTTCAGTAATGGTGCCTATAGAATGCGTTTCAAGGTTTTTAATCTTATTCTTTATATTATCAAATACTTGCCATATAAAGAAAGTCAAGTATAACAATACATATTTGAATTAAGGTTAACTGTGTAATGCAAGGTGCATTATTATTATATTTTAAGCAAGCATCATTTTTAGTAAGAATTCGTGGTCATATTAGATATTTAAAATCATTAAGAAATATATTTATTTTAAATAAACATAACAAATACATACCATAATGCTGGAGAAATTGTGTAAGTGCCAGTTATAAGTTGAATTAAAAAATACGTTTAACAAAAGCTTTTATAGTATTTTATTGTTTTCAGCGACATACTTTGATTTCCAACTTACTTACTACTTTAGTTTTAGAAAGCTCAGGAGAAATAAAATATTAAAGTAAAGGGCTGTTTGCGTATTTTGCCATAGCTACTTGATGACGAATGTTTGTTCGTGTATTTATATATCCATCGTTTTTACAAACTTTGTTTAACATAAATCAAATCATTTGTATTCCTGTCATTAGCGGACCAGATGACATTTGCTATGAACAATATGCAGCTATGGTTCACTACGGAGTTGATGTATCAACACCTAAACAATATCAACATTTTCACAAAGATGAATAGGTCTAAGAGGGTACGCTGAATGGTCACCGCAATCGCCAGATTTAAGTTTAGTTTATTTTATTTAGTGTCATGTAAATCCATTGTCTATAAGACCAAATCTCAGTCGTTGGAAGAGTTGGAAGATCGAATTCATTCAAAACTCGTTAAGGTCCTTCGTTGATTATTTAGGATATTGTCAGGCTGCTCAAAGTTACCAGTTTTATATCCCCCCCTAGAAGTCGTATTAGCCCCCCAAAAATATTCATAAGCAAATCATACACCTTTCAGAACCGAAATTAAAACACAGTCCATCCGCGGCTTCAGTCCCCCCAGATGTAATGACCTAACTTCGCCCATGAGCTGCCCATGACGTTGTGTCTCCAAAAATAAAATATATGTTGGAAATCAGAATATGTCACTGAAAAGAATAAAATTGCTACAAAAACTTCCGTTAAGGTTAATCATACTTATACTTTACCCTGTACAGTGCGTTTCAATAACTTTGATAACATTTTGATCAGCTGTAACTTTTCTGTTTTTAGAGATATTGGAATGAAACAAAAACCATATTACATAGTAGACTAGCAAGTTTTTTCTTATTTGGAAAAAAACAAAAGACCAATGATTTTGAGAGATCTTAACCTAACTTATATTTTTTTTAAATGGAACGCCCTGTATATTATTGGATATTTGGATTCTACTCAAAATTCCAAGCATCTTTTATAAAGCATATCCTATACCTATCTTCCACTGTTTCTGAGAAATAGTTTTACAAACATGTCAAATTATCATAAAAATTGCTCTACTTGTATGCCATTTTCCTCAACAGAACAAAATACTAAGACTCGATTGTTACCAGCACGGCTCAAGCAATTCCGAACTTCAGCTTTAGCTCAGTGCAAAGTGTGTCATGAACAAGTAGAGCAATTTTTATGATAATTTGATATGTTTGTAAAACTATTTCTCAGAAACAGTTGAAGATAGATATAGATATGCTTTGTAAATATGCTTGGAATTTTGAGTAGAATCCAAATATCCAATAATATACAGGGCGTTCCATTTAAAAAAATATAAGTTAGGTTAAGATCTCTCAAAATCATTGGTCTTTTGGTTTTTTTTTCTAATAAGAAAAAACTTGGTAGTCCACCATGTAATATGGTTTTTGTTTCATTCCGATATCTGTAAAAACAGAAAAGTTACAACTGATCAATGTTATCAAAGTTATTGAAACGCACTGTACACAGGTACTCCCACACATTCACCCAACCCTGTAGATTCTACTATGGTTTCTATCGTAACCGAAATAACTTAATGGTACTCAACATTTGTTGATATTGCCCTCTTTCTTTAATATTCTGAAAATGAAATGTTATTCTACCAAACATTTTGGGTATTTTTGTCATAACGTATTTTAAATTATATCTTGTGTAAGTATTTAATATACATTAAATATATTTATCTATTTTCAACATTGATATTAATTAGATATATGATACTGATATCGATAAGATGAATCCATCCATAAGTTTTCTGTTTCTGATTAATAGTATCCAAAAATAACTTAGATATGAATGGCCTTTTTTAAACTGTGATGCTTTCTAAACCAGAAGAAATGTAGGGTTATATTTCATTGAGGATAAAAAAAACATAAATTTCAGTATTTATTTAATTTGATCATAGTTGCAATGAAAAACAAATGAAAATTTCGACATCTACTCGTTGAAAGAGAGTATATTGATTTATGTAAGCAAATATGTACATGAAATTATTTTTAGTAATAAAAAACATATAATAGATAATTTTTCATAATTTTTTTAATTAGGTATCAACAATACTGTGTAAATCTAACTAGTCTGCGGGCTAATGTCATATGTAAATGACTTCATTAATAGAAACTATAGGAAAATTAATTAGAATTAAAAAGAGATCAGTTCAAAGAATACAATTTTGAAGTTAAATATTCGAAATATTTTCATTAAACAATGGTAAAATATAAAAAAAATGTAAATCTGCTCTCAATCACTGATCAGTATTGTCGATTCAATTGATAGAAACCGTTGCCCTAGATCTATATCACCTTATGTCGAAACAAGCTATAGCATAGCTGCTCAGCACAACTTGGGTATACTTGGAACTACGAATGCTCAAAGTGACTGTCTACCATCGAAATATAACAATAGAAAGTTCGGTACCGCCGACAAAAAGCTAGCTGCTGAAATAATCGAATATCGAATTGACAGTTAAAAAAACAAAAATTCCGATTCTCACTCTGTCTATTACCCAATGGAGTAATTTCGATACTAGTCGCACGGTTCAGTGACGAGCTGTTGCACAAGTCATTACCCGATGGGCAAGCGATCGTACCAGCAAATAGGCTACTTTTCATATCTATATCGGTTGCTTTCTCTCACCGATAGTCTAGAACAACACAAAATGTATAAACAGGAACAAGGTAATGATCGAAATTTCAAGAATATCCGTGTCAAATATCGCTTTTTATATTTATTTATTTTTAATTGTTAAGGTGTATGACTAACTCACTCAGTTTTAATCTATTGCTCAACTTGTATTACTCTAAAATTGTAATGTATTGTACTTAAACGATGCAAATTAGTTATTTATTATAATAAAATGCAAGTTGTAGTTAAAAAATCAATACTACTAGTAAATATACGTTGTTTTCAAGGGTTATGGTTTTGGTATATAGAATGGACCAACCAAAACGATCGATTAACAATATTTTAAAGACAAAATCATTGAAATATACAGGGTGTCCGGGAAAATGTGGTAAATCTCTCGGGTGCAGATAGAACATGAAAGAATAAGGTGACAAGTTCTTATAAAGTTTGTCCTAAAGGCCTCCTTACGGAGATATGTATGTGTCCTTGAAGTACGCAGCTGGATATCGGTGTTTCTTGAAACACTTTTACATACGGATTCATCAACAAGGCGTAATGTTAGTCAGACTAGCGGAAGGTACGAGAAAAATTTACGCCTCTGTTGCACCAATTTAAATAAAAGCCATACTCCTATTCACTACTATGTATAATACTTACTTTATAATATGTTAACTAGTCCGTAGCACTGAAAAGTACTGAAAAGTACTGTTTTTGAATATAAGTATATACAATGGGAAACGCAAGGAACTAGAGGCCGAAGTTACGCGATTTTTAGACAGTGGGTCTAATTTTTGACGTAAATAAACAGTCTACCTAGCAACGCATGTTTCGTGAATGGGCGCAAAGCTGGTTAGTCCGACTAACGCTACGCCCGTTTCATGAATCCTGCTGTTAAAGTACTTACTTAATATAATTTAATAAACATTTCAAGGACTTCTTAAAATAGCGTCCTTGAAACATATTTAGTTTTTTTAGTTTGCCAGAGGCGGACTAAGCTTTACAACTTAATGCCTAAATTTTTAACACCCTGTATAATAAAGACTTAAAAATAATAAATCTAGATAGCTTCAACCTTCGATTAAAAAAAGGTACTCTTGTTTATTGTCGATGTGTCGATGATGTCGAAAAAAAAGGGTTCACCCTTTACGAGAAAAAGTTCGACATATGTTTGCATGCTGAACCCTCTTATAAAGTTTTTAATTTCGCTAAGATGCGTCTTGGGACATTTTTAAATTTTGCCGGATTAAACTTTCCTATTTGAATGACTTTCGTATCGCACTTTGTGGTCGAGAAAAAAAATAGAAATCATGTAGTACCCTTTTTATTAAAAATAAAACATGAATTCGTTTATTGTTCTTTTTCTCGTTGACCCGAATAACTGTTTCGACTAAAGCCACTGACTAGTTAAAAACAGTTGTTTACATCAATTTTTTTTAATGATAAACACTCTGTATTAGAAAAACGGAATGCCATAGAGGCAATGTTATAGGAGAGGCACCTATTATTTTTTCATGCTCTATCGTTTCCTAAAGAAACTGGGGAGACCCTGTATAAAAATAATTACGAAAATACTAACAACCCTTTTGTTCCCAGAGATTTTTTGGAAAAAAATATTTGTTTTCTTGTATAATATTATGATACAAATAAGAACAAATCTTAGGTATATGTGAATGTGCATGCACGCATGTATATTTTTAATCAAAATTAAGTAGTTGCATCCTTTAAAGTGCAACATTTTATCAGAAAGAATTAAACAGAATAGTTATCTATTTAAAAACATCGATCCTCTGTCGTAAAGAATGTACTGCTTATCAAACAATTTAGTATTTCAGAATTTCAGGAATTGTATAATCATTACGGTAGCTAATCAAGAAAGTATCAATTAAAAGAATCAGAACGTGAGTAAATCTGAACACCAATATAGATTGCCAGTGAAAAATTCCCCGCAGTGTCACGGTCTTAGATCTGACTCAAGGAAACTTGGCAGACTTCCTCGCATTTTTCGCGACATGTTTTTGCATCAGTACATTACTGGCGTCTAAATTTAAGAATGAAACAAACGGTCTATTTCAACGTATCGTGACGTAACCGTAACCCATATCTACAACTTCCCATGTGGTCGTCCACGTCGTGTTTCTCGTCGAATAACTGTTGCGAAAACTCGTTTGATTGGTCGACAGGCAGATTTTCTGCAGGGGCTACTTGATGTTTTGAAAGGTACAGTTATATCCATAACCATATGCCTAATAAAAATGTTAACTGTCCCTACCAGTGACAAATGTGGTTTATTGCCATATAAATTAGGTGCTGGATTATTTATTACTTTCTTTAAAAGTGTTGGCAATATATACATTATTTTTAATTAATTTTACCTCAATTTTATTACGAATGGAATTTTAACTAATCACAACTGTTTGCAGCACTGCAAAAAGTAACCTTTTATTTTTATGGCATTGTGAATAATAATTTAATGAAACTGTAAACCAACTCAATTTGATTCCAATTCCAATTATTAACTTTATTACAACTAGAACATTAATAACTATAACAAGGATAAGAAATTCATTTGTTAGCATTCGTAATTTGGATGCTGAAAGGACAGTCTCTTCAATCTTTCATAGTAAGTTAAAATGCACATCCCTATCATTAGTAGGGATTCTTTTACCTGCCCTGGTTGTTCTCGGACTAGGCTCTGTGGGGACAGAGCCGCTGAGCCGCTATCGGTGTCTCTGGGCCTGTCCATATAATGATTTCGGTTCTTATTGTTGGTATTACGACAGCTACGGTCGGAACCGTTCCTCGGATAATGGTGGTCTTCCGAGGCGTTCCGTAGCCACCGCTGTAACTGGTCGCATCCCATGCTTCCAAACGTTTTACCGCTCTTCACTGTCGGCATCTTCAGTGGTGACTCCGCAAGAACTTCACCACGACTGAGGATTCTGTCCCCACAGAGCCTAGTCCGAGAACAACCAGGGCAGGTAAAAGAATCCCCGCTAATGCGGGGATGTGCATTTTAACTCTGTTCCTGGCAGCTATCAGTTACCGAGGGCACGGCCCAACAACCCGGAAAATCACTATGTATCAAATGATAGCACCGGCCGTGAAAGCCTAAAAACGACACTCTGGTAGGTTAAAATAATTAGCAATATCGTTTGGTAGTTTAGTAATATCATTAATTTTTTCCACTTGATTAAAACACTTGCCTTTATAAAATTTTATGAATAATCGTGCTAGTTCTAAGTCTCAAGGCTACATACTTCCTATAGAATGACAAAAAGTTGGTAGAATTATCTTGAATGTTATTTGCGACAGCAAAAGATCGACTTCTTGTTGTCTTTGAATCAAGAATAGTAACTATCAAAATGGATTCTTTGTCCTCAACATCATTGACATTCATTTATACTAACTAATTCGTCACATCTGTATTCCCCCGAAATTCCAATAATTAGAACTACCTTTTATAAAGATATTTCTATTAGTTACAGATTTTACAGTACTTAATCAATAATATGTACAGAATTTACCTTTTTTAATAAGTATGTTTCATGATCGGTTTTGAGTAAAAATCTATATATTTTCGCCTGTGAAAAAGTTTTTGATTCCTTAGACTTATATCTAACTTCTCGCTTCTTTAAAAACGCTGTCAAATATTTGAACTCGCTTAAGTCAATATCTGTGGTCAATATAATTCTTGGTAGATAATGTGGATTTTAGCACGATTATAGAGTCTGTGCTTTCTCACATAAATAGGCGAGGAGTACGTTTTCTGCATATTTATAAATTTTCTTCGAGTTACACAATGTCACAAATAGGTTATATTCTTTTCGTATAACTTTTTTAATTTTTCTGGCAACAAACCTAAAGTTACAGTTTCTGCAGTATTTCTAATCTCCTGAGGTGTATTCGGGATATCACTGTCACTATTTTGAATTTCTCATCATTTTTTCTAAACTAAAATTATCCCAACTGAACTCCGCAAATTTTACAAAATTTGACAGTTGTTAAATTTACTACTTAAAAAGGACGCTGTTTACTTGCTTGCTATTGACGACGAGCGTTTGCAAGATTTTATCACTCAGCAAGCAATAAAGTGACACTCCTCAATAAACGTCAACTTTTCATTGTCATTGCATTTTATAGTATTAGTATAACTTAGTCTTTACTATTCATTTGCGATTGCAATGAAAGTAATGCTTCATTTACATAAAAAAAATGTTGATAAGTACGTATTTACAACAGAAAATAGAAAGCCTAGTCTTACTTAGAGAGCTACATATTCAAATTTATAAACTTTACAATGCAACTAACTGTTTTAGAGACTGTCCATCGTTTTTGTCAACTCTCCCTTTTGTTTCACTTGAGATTTATGAACCGAACATGCTCGGAACGGGAAGTATTACTCTGGAAAAAGTTATGCTATTTATTACAGACATCTTTGCAAGTCTTACAGACCAGACAGTGAAACTGACCATTTCACAATTTCTATTTGGCAATTTTTTATGTGGTTACAGGTCAAACCACCGTAGATCTTAACCTTGTTATAGAAATTACGTTTCGCCTTATACAGGATGTGACCCAGATTGAAGTTCTGAAATCTGCTACGTTTTACTTACGCAGAGGTATAAAAAGAGCGAGCAAAATCGCTGATAAACATTTGTAGATTGATTTGAGTAGATATTCGACGTATAATGAACAAATATAATACCTACATGGTCAAATACGCAAATATTTCATAATAAAGTGGACCATAAGAAATTGATGTAACATCTGAACACATTTTTAACATGTACATTGCTTATGCTTTTTTATTCATGAAACAACACCTCTAGCTTTTATAATATGTAAAAAGGAGGATAATACCTGTGATTTTACGCCATTTCATTGAACTGAAAACCAATATTAATAAAAAAAATCGCCTTGACGTCATGTTTACCTCACTTCTAATTTATTTCTGTAATTTTCTTGGTTGCTTATGTACAAATCCGTCTTTATCATTTCCATTATACTTTACTAGGAATTGTTTATCAAAGCGTTAGTCACCTACGTTGCGATAAACTTCTATCATAAAGTAAATAAAGTATAACTCGTTTGTTTCGTTTCAGAAAATCCAGTTCACATCCTACGAAGACAACAATGCAGCGAAAACAATAGAAGAAAAAGAAAAGACTGACCTCGTGTACCTGTGATAACTTTGTGATCCAAAAACTTAGATAGTGTTTTTTTTTTCAAGAGATTAGTTAGAGTGATTTTGAAGCATATTTATTTTTTAACTTACAAGAAGGCAACTCGATTGGAACTGGACATTACCACACCACCATGGACTTTCTCTCAGACTTTAACGAAGAGATGGCGGCAGGGGATACCTACAAGATCAACTTTGGCACCAAGGTGCAGCGAGTTGGCAAAATATTCTCATATACTTTCTGGAGAACGGAAATAGATGGAGAGATCTTTTGGAGCGTGCAAGGGAATAAAACAGACGGCTCAGCTTGGGTAGCTACACAATACTTTGGTCCTCCCGAAGAAGCAAAACGGTACCAACAAGAAATCATCTTACATCACCCCACAGAGAAAAGGATAAAAATGATGTACACATCCAGTTGCACTTTGGGTATGAACTGTATAAACATATCTAGAGAGATCGTGCACCATTTTAAGGACGAGAACAATAGCATCAACTTTGAATATAGATTGCTGAAGCTGAAAAGAAGACCGTATCCTCAAAGGATGTTGTAGTGAACACAACCAAGGCGAAAGATGAAGAAAGATTGAAATAATCTTTTAATAATGGCATACGTACTTAAAAAAATATTTTTTTATAAAAGAAGAAGAGGATGAATACACGTTGCGATGTTTATCAGATACAGCTTGGTAAGGAGCTACTTCAAAATTGAAACGAGAGATTACTATGCTATCTTCTTTGTTACACTGAAAGTTCAAAAATAATAGCTATGGATAGGTACTCTTAAAATATGACCCACATTACAATATGGTAAGAATAACACATTGTATATGTGACTGAAAATGGTCATATACCTTAGTGACCTGTTATATGAATTTACAAATCATCTCAATCCGAAATCTCAATGAAAGACTGTAAAGATCAAATATTTATTTCCAAAACAAACACAATGACGATACGATTGTAAACATCCTTCGATCCATCTAAAACATAATTCCGCATTTTTTGATGGTTCGATGGGTCCACAGAGGCAATTTTGCAACAGCTCAAGGCCAACTATGTCTGAAAACATCGTGACTGAACCTATGCATAACTCTTGAGAATGTGAGAGGGTATGTTGTAATGGCAGATAGTTAGTGAGAGTGACTACATGTATATTTTGGTAATATGTGGAAGGTAATCGGTTTGTGTACTAATCAACCAAAGTAGTTCGAGACAGGCAAATGCAAGGTCATTCTTTTGATGACCGAGTGTAAAAAGTAGGTTTGCTGGAACAGTGATTCGTGATACAACAAAAAAAAAAGAACAGTTAGGATTAGAGAACAGATGGTAGTGATTGATATGTGGCAATTAATTATTATACCAGACGCGTGGATTCGAAATTTGGCAAGATTAAATCAGTTAGAGTCATCATTAACGGAAAAGTAGGTAGATGTTGATGTATATCAATATAAAACTGTTTTGTAAACTATGTAACTTGTTTTTAAAGATCGACAAGTTTTAATATTTTCAGCATTGTTAAAATATAAAGAGATCTAAATGATCAAATAGTTTGACCAAAGCTTAATGTCATGTTACTGGAATAATACTAAGAGATTGCCACGTTAAGGGTAAATTCTGGAAAGCTTCCAGACTTTTCAGATTTATACTTATCCCCTCTGCCACCAGAATTTCAATAAAGGGTTCTTTTAGCTTTTATCTATATTTTATTATATAGTATATCAAGCTAGAAGACAAGAAAAGAAAACTTGTGTATCTACGCGAGCTTTAAATTAATTTGTTATAGTTACAGTTTGGAGTAAAAGTTTTACTGTAATGTATACAACATAATTAAAAGTTCTTGGTTCATAGAAAAACACGAAACTTGTAGAATTATAAAAGTTTGCTAAACTGGAAACTGTGGGTATGAAGAAGAAAATCAGTGCTTAGATTTTCTCGTTATAAAAATATTCATTCTTGAACGTGTTTTAAAGTTAAGAAATTGTTAGCATCTTTTTTTGTTGTACCGGTCACTGAGAACGAAGGTTGATGATTATATGGACTATATCTTAGAATTTTTATATCAATTATTATTAAAGCATACCCTAAAGACATGAAATGCATAGTGTATAAACAAATTTAATCATGATTTTATCAACTACGATATAGTTGATTAAATATTTTGAGAGATTATTTTTTTATACACCTGTATAATTGTAAACAAATTTTAATAAAAACAGAATAAGCATCGAACTACTTGACGAATACACAAGTGTGTTGAGTGGTTTTAGATATAAGAGCGCAAAGAAAAAAATCAAAACAACTTAATAATATAGGAACAAAGTCTATTCCGCAAAAATGGTTTCTTGTAAGCTTATCTTGTAAATACTAGCTTGGAAGCAATTGTATCTGATTTAATAATTTTCTCAATAAAAAAGTAAATTGAGTTTTAAACCGTTTTATTTTCCCCAGCAACATCAATTTCCTGCGTTTCTTTCACTGGCTTAATGCCCTTTTTGCTTTACTAATAGAAACGCTTAATTTCTCGAGACCAAGAGATCACTAGCAGAGCAAGTTTATCTATCAGACGAGAGAAACAACTCTTTCTTACTTTACATTTGTCTGTAACAACAAAACCTTAAAATATGAACAAAATTTTCAATAGTATAAGTATCTAATGAACATTGTAACAAATAAATGTTATATTTTACCATGTTTACTAAGATTAAGTCAGGTTACTAAGTCTAAAAGTTCATTTAATTCATCATTTTGTATCTAGGTTCTAAAACATTTTTAGATGATTTTTGTGTGTTCCTGAATAATAGGATCAACTACCTATCAAAGTAAAAATAATTAAAATGAGTAGATCTATTACCTTGATAATTCTGGGATATACTTTCCAGCTTGTGAGTTTTTCCTTGACATTATAAAATAATAATAACGATACTTACTAAAATGTTAATATTAAAAAAGATACAGGGTGTCAAATTTGGAATTTAAAAAAAAGACAAAAGATTCACATTGGGGATTATCCACAAATAATTCCAGACGACTATCTGGAGCAGCTAGAATCCACCCACCACCATTTACACCAGTGCAAATTTTAATGCTTGTCAATCTACCTTCAACATATCCAATTTGAAAATGTTGACGCCTACTACGTATATTGTATAATGAACTATGCAACTGATTGTTGAAAAACTACACAGGTCCACAAAAAAAAGTGATGTGTGCTGAGGGTCCCATTAAATTTTTTCCATGTATTTTTACCCGCTGAACAGGAATCTGAAGCCAAAATGGGGGTTCGTACAGCAAATTTTAGAGAAAACCCATAAAAACGATAAAAATCACATCAAAAGTTTACACAGGTTCACAAAAAAAAGTCATGTGTCCTGGGAGTTAGACTATATTTATCCTTTGTATTTTTTCCCGCTGAACACGAAACTGAAGTTAAAATTGGGGGTTACACAGCAAATATTTGAGAAAACATAAAAAAAATCGATAAAAATCACTGCTTTCTCGTAATTTATTCTGTATGATATTCTCTAAAACTGAAACAATGGGAAATGCTGTAAATTAGTGAATAGTTACTATTTTACAGCTATAAGTATACCGAGGTAGCTAGGTGGGAGTATGGTGACCACTATTCCATTTAACGATTTGTAAATATTATTTTTTAGTTAAAAAAGTATTTAAAACAATACAAAATAGTCCCTCTGAGTGGATGTAGCCAAATGACAAAAAATTTTGGCATTTTCCTTAGTAAATTACATAGTTTAATGAGATTAAAACTGGCTAAATCTATATTCACAAACACTGTGTTCTCATATATTTAAAACTTATCTACAAATTGTAACTTTGGTTTTTCTTCAGAATTTTAAATTTAAAAAAGTTTATTAAGTGCAACTCAATATTCTGCTGCATATCTCTAACGTTGAGTGACTTCCATACATAAAAGTCATATTGAAAATAATACAAATAAAATATTACGCTGATATTATGAGAATATATCCATAGGCGTAAGCCAGAAAAATGGGAGGGGCAAAGTACTCGCTTCCCCCAGTTACTAGTTTGTATTTTAGGTGTCGTTTACAATAATACTCTTGAGAATTTGGCCGTCTTTGCCGTTTTTGGCCACTAAAAATAGCCGTAGAGCCTAAAGATGGGCATTTCGAGCTTCGACCCCATTGAGACTTTTGTTAAGAGGTACAAAACGAACAATTTCCCAAATTTTCAGGGAATTTCACCGGAAGACCGTTTTCCATATAAAATGTGCGGGGTCCTTTCAAACTAGATCTTTTAAGGAAAGCATTTTTGTATATAAGTAAGTAGGGTTAAATCATCATATTTTGTCGTCAAATGTATGCAGTAGCGGTATGTGAGTTTTTATACATTTTATATCAATTTATCATTATAATTAATCCCAATTTTATTATTTAACGGTTGTTAAAATGTTTTTTATTTTAGTTAAATATACAAATTTGATGTAAAACATGATTTACTGAAAATACACTCACATCAATCTGAATTCTGGTAGCCAGCTTCTATTACATAATATGGTTCACTAGTATTCCAACGGTGCTGTAATATTAAATCAACAATAAAAAGATCCCGCCTAATTATAAAGCAACACGACGCAAAGCTCTATTTTTGTTCCTGCTTGTTAAAATAGATTTTGGCGAAGGAGCCAGGACAAATCGTGAAAATAAAATTAATTAACTTACATGGCCCGCTTCTACGGCCGTGTCCACGACAAAAACAAGGGTTCATACCTGAAAACAAAACAACAGTATAGTAAATAAAAAAAAACATTTAATTAACGTAAGTAATAACAATGCAATCCCCAAAAATAACAGTGGCACACAAAATAAGTGTCTAAGAACAACAAGGACAGGTCTAAGTATCTCAGCTAAGACTAGGTATTTGCACTTTAAGTTTGTTACTGGCTGGTTACCGAGGTCATGGCATAACAATCCAGAAAATCACTGCACAGGGTGTGTTATTTAACACTACCACTGTCAATATCTCGGAAATGAAGAAATTGATTTTAGTTCCGGAAGCTGAGATTGTTAGATCCCTCGAATAGCTTCAAAATGCAGTTGAAATTGTTAGTATAAATCTTTCTGTATAGATGGCCTGGCAATACTAAAAAAATGTTTGATTCCTAGAACAACGAAATGCGGTCGATATGAAAGATCGTTAAATTTTAAATAATTTTTGTAATATAAAGTTTTTACCAAGACATGTCGACAAAATATTATTATAATGGCTTTATTCACACCACATACTCAGTAACAAACAATAAATTGCAAAAAAAACTAATTATCAACTACAGAAAAGAAAACAGTAAATATTTGAAGTAATAACGGACATAAATAATTAATAAAATGTGACGATGTAAATAAGCCACCTATGACTAAATCTTTTAATTATATTTGATAAAATACGGTTCGTCTCTGTCTCTTATTAGATTTTTCTGTAGTTGATCATTTGTTTTTTTTTATAATTTATTGTTTGTTAGTATGAGGTGTGAATACAATCATTATAACAATATTTTAAAAGAATATTTTGTCTCAGTTGATAATAATAATAATATCTCTACCCCTCATTCTAATCACCAAGATTAGCCCAGAAGTGGAAGACTTGTGCGGAAGAGGGGGCGGCATATTATTATTAAGCAGGCCGCATTTGCGATAAAATAATAGATTTTCTCATTACATCATACATTGCATATTGAACTTGACATGTCTCGAAAAAGATTAAACATTGGGAAAAGCTTCGTATTACAAAAAATACTCAAAATTTATCCATCTCCTCACGCCATCTACATATATAAAAATATTTGAACTAACAATTCGAACTATAATATTCGAGGGACTTAACAATCCCTGTTTCCGGAACTAAAATAAGTTTCTTTATTTCCGAAATATTGGCAACGGGAGTGACACACCCTGTATATCAAATACTAATTTCATTGTTAATATTTTAGTTGACAGAGGTCTAATATTTTGTATGCATACATACAATGTAATAAAATGTATTCAAATAAAACAAAAACTTAGTTTATTTTCTGGTTGTTTAAAGGTCTATTTTCTCTTAAACATACTGTATATTATTGCGTAAATATAATAAGACGAAATATAAACAATTACAGTCCTTTACAAACCATTTTATTTAAATCAGGTGTAAAAAATCATATTTAGCATTTATAATCAACAAAACGTACGTATTTTGTAAAAAACTGTAATACTGCAACCAATAAAACAAAAAAGCGACACAACATCTGCAAAAACAAATACACTATACTCATGCAATGTATTCTGTGTTGCCTAATCCGCAGACTACTACTGGCAGCTTTCCGATTGTATCTGTTGGAGTATTGACCTCTGAAAGCAGAGTGCCAAAAAATATGTCTTTTCACACAAAATCGCACGAGGAAGTGCTTGGAAAAATATCTACCGGGGTTGTATAATCGTTCGTTTGTACAAATAGCGCAGTTTATCATCGCTGGAGACAGCTGAAGGCAACGAAAATAAAAATAATCGTGTTTGAGTTGGTTATCTTCGAGTATTATCTGCTTATCGGATGGATAAGTAAATAAAGCGACGTCGTTGATTGGAGTAACGTCCTTGGGTCTGGAAAATATCTTGGAATGAGGCGAGGTTGTAGGGGAATGAAAATTACGAGCTGGAGTGGTATTGTTCTAGAGTTGTCGATAATAATTATATCTGAATTGGTAAATTTAACAGATTAAATTTGGCTTTAATTATAAATTCCATTATTAAAAAATAGAAACATCCTGTAAATAAATATTAACTATTTCCTTGTTTTAAGAATATATTTTATACACCAGATTTTAAAATAACTACCATTGTCGAACAAAATAAAGACAAATAGAAAAGTGGTACATAAACTTTATTAGGAATATTGTTTAATTCCAATTGTATCATTGTTGAACCAGACTTATTTCATTTCAACAATTATTATATCTTGTACTTGTAGAGTCAATCTAGACTTAAGTTGTTTTTTAATGGAGAGAAATACAATAAGGAAATTGCATTTATTTTTATTTGGCAATTGTGGGTCATAGCCACATAGATAAATATTGTGTGGTTAATGTCATAATTATTAGTGGTGATGTGGGAAACTTACGGTATTGTTATTAAATGTAATTAAATTACATGTTTTCAGAATAAAACATGTAATTTAATGTTGTTAAGTAAGACAGCAAAATTTTATAAATGCTTCAAATAATTCTAAATCATGTAAATGAAAGGAGCAAATACAGAACATGTTATTTGGAATCGAAATAAATCGCTGAAAACAATAAATGAAAAAATGTAGGTGTGTTTTACCATTGATTCTCTAAACTATTCTTCTAAACTCGATTTTCTTAAACCTACCTGTATTTCTAATTAAACTTACATTAAAAGGGTCTTTAAATACAAATCTTCCTTTCGTCGCGTTTCATCGCTCTACACCACATTTATATTTTTTTGCACAGTGAAATATTTTTTATTAGGAGCTGTATGCTGTATTCGTATATAATAGAATAATACAATACTTCTATTTGCTCAGTGAGATGCACTTTCTGTGCCCATTTTACGAGTTTTCCCTCTTTTATGTATGTTTTATACTCAAAATTTAAAAAAAGTATAGTTACTGAACAATAAATAGATGAGTTTTATGAATTTTGTTTAATTTCAATTGTAATTTGGTTTTTAATATATTACATTAAATTTCCAAAAAAAAAAAATTCTGTCCAATGGTATTCTATTAAATTTTTAGTGAACTCCAGTTGTATATTCATTTAAAAGGTTAATAACATTCAAGTTTCAACTAAATGGATTTGATTTTTATTAACATAAGCTATAGTTTGTAATGGATTGTATTAAATTCTAAACGAATTTTATTCAAATTCCAATTATATTTCCATTAAAATCCAATTGTATTCCAATTAGTCATTAAATTTAAATTCAATTGATTCTTGCCTGGAATCCAGTTGGATTTTTTCATTTTTAGTAAGGATTGAAGTTTAAATTCCAATTGTATTTTAATTTAATTCCAATTCAATAACAGTTAAGTTGCGTTCTTGTTAAGTTGTATTTTGATTATTTTGATTTAGTTTCTACTGAAATGGGTTCCAGTTGTGTTACTACTGGATATAAAAAAAACTTCAAAAGGATTTTAATTTACTTTATTTTCAACTTATTACTGTAACAAGAAATGATCGTATATCTATTAAAATTTTTACACCTCCGGTCTTGCATGTCAATCAACGTCAGTCGGTGGTTTTTGCAATTTCCAAATAAATAATTTATACTTTAACGGAAAATGCAGCATTCCTGCCATACCCTGCTGCAGCGCAAAATAATTTTATGGAACTTGTCTGCTTGTTTTGCAATTTCAGCGGAGGTATGCTTTGTTTCAGAGGACAGGCTCTCGTTTGGATGTACGTACTCGTATATTTAATTTTAATTGCATTAGCGACTCTCATATTCCTTTTTTCGCCCTCTGGCGGAAAGCCGCAAAAGCCAAATGCACAAGTATTTAATATTAAAGTGCAGAATTTATTCTGCGATGATTTTTATTTCGAATTAAATTTTAATTTGTTCAAATTCCATTTGCCCATTATGATTACTAGGACGTATTTAATTTAAGGGTGCTTGTGGGCACTTTTAAGCATGAACGTTGAAAAAAGAATGGCATTAAGGATATTTATTCTATGAAAAATAACAGGTAGAATTTTGTAAAAAGATTTGTCAAGAAGAAATAAAAAAGTGTAATAACTGTGGCTTATTGAAAAACTTGATGCAACTAACCTTAATTACGGAACAGAAAATAAAATACAAAGGATGCCAGTTTGGCAAACAATTCAGGTTGAATATCAAAGTTATACCTAATAATAGTTAGGTATCTGAAGTACCTAATCTACTATTATTTTTAGAAAATCATTTATAGATCAAGAGTTCGCGCCCAATTCTAATGAGCATGTAGCTAAATAGTTCTAAATATACAGGATTAAAAAAAAGCAAAATACACAGATAAAAATACAATAGAAATCGCTTATACAACTGCATATCTGTGTACTACAATGTATTCTATATCATTTACTAAAAGTTTTGTGCGTTTATTGACATTAAGGCTGGGATTTTCTAAACATATTTTTACCGTCTAACAGCGCTTCAAGCGAGGACACAGAACTCCAAGAAAATTGAAATAATTGGTTATTATTATATATCAACGTATTCACAAAGGTTCCCGCTAGTGCGTGAAATAATTTTCATTGCTCATAAAATCACAAGAATAATTAAAATAAATGTTAAAATACCTCAATTTTAGCCACACAGTTACTACGCCAATATGTCGCAATTACGGCAAAATTATCACAGCCACAACCACCAAATTACTTCACTCACTAGCCAGGACATATAGGACAACATGTGTTTCACTTTCAGATTAATATTTATTGCTAATTTTACATTTTGTGTCCTCGAGTAATATCATTCCGGCTTCCATTTTTATGTACGTCAAAATGCACGATAAACTTCAGGGAACCGTGCGGTTCGGGCCTAGACGGTTTGTATACTGTCTCATAGGTCTGATTGATTCGCCGTTTCGCTCACTCAGGCTGTGCAATTCCTTTTCCACAAAATCCCCACCTTAAGATTACAATAGTTTACCAGCATTTTTGTCCCCCTCCCACTATAACGTTTTATAAAAATGTTTGTAAAATGACTTGTGAATTATATAAAACTTTACACATTGGTAGTCATTTTTACTACTCTACTGTAACTATTGACATTATATACAGTGTTTTTGCTGGATTTATTATTTTAACTTGCTAAAAATACTATTTTGGTTTTTAAATTTTACTATAATATGTGTTTAAATGTATTTACTTCATATATCTACATATACAGGGTGTTTTTAAATGAAGTAGCAAATATGAGACCACATATTCCTTAAGTGAAAATTAATCGATTTAACCTACTGGAAGTTACGGCTTTGGAAACATACCTATATCTCAAGTCGCATAATGAAAAAGATACAGGGTGTCAAAGTTACAATGTTATTTTAGATATTTGTAGATAACTTAAAAAATCCAAATATGTTTCTAATTTTGACGTCACCGTGCACCGATTGAAAACTGTTATTGTTTCGGGTAAAGTGCCTTTTCTACTAAAAATACAGCAATGTATAACTAAAAAAACGTTCAGAATGAAGATCGGCCTGCTTTGATAAAATCTTTGTGTTTGTTGAAAAATGGTTTCATCAAACTTTGCCGCTCTTCTTGAAATATTGCACGTCTCCATAATTTACCATTTGAACAACTTTTTCAAGTAACATTTTGCTGTATTTTCAGCAGAAAGGACACTTTACCTGAAACCAAAACAGTTTTTACTCGGTGCACTGAGCATTTCAAATAGGATTATTTCAGCAAGGTATACCTTTTTCAAATAAAATAGAATCGATTGTTTCCATATGGATAGAAAATTAAATTTTAAAATATTCAAACATTATTTTCTTGAATGTTTTGTTATGTAACACCATAATTTGGCATGGCATGGTCAAAGTTGGGGGTTGCTATTTAAAAAAATTGCCGATGACGTCATATCTCAAACATCGACGACGTCACAAATATGGGTCGTATGTAAAAAAGTGCCTTTTTAAAAAACAAAATCGACGTGACAGGAGATTTTTTCGAGAACTTCTCAATTTCAAAAATAATGAATTTATTCGTTACTTTTCGAAAATACTGTATTTGACATTTTGTAGCGATTCACACCCTGTAGGTAGTTTAAAGATGGTAGGGCCTTGAAAGAAAATAACTGAAAAAATTGAAATAATTGTCAGGTATGCACTGACGTCTGCTTTACATAAAATAATAGAAGCGTCCGTTTATGCGATGTACGTAGCATTCATATATTTATTCCGTCTGACACCTCCTTTTTGCAACAAAGAAGTAAACCTGCTTACAGGCAAGTCGTTTTATAATCTTATTCTCCTTACTGATCGATGTGGACAACAAACCTATTATCTAGGCTTTATATAGACTTCTATGTAATTATTTTCTCCGTTTGAGGCGTAAAAATTATAACTGGAAGTTACAGCCATGGGATTTGAATTTATTTCTACATTGCATTGGTTACAAAGAAACGTTTTTTATTTTCAACAATACCATCAAATGCCATAGTTTGTGTCCGGAAAGTAATGGGACCCAGCTTAAACATAGCTTCCTGTGATTAAATAGAACAGATTTAGCTATACTTAGCTTACTCCAAAAGTGCTTCGTTTAGTCAAAAAAAAAAAATGTTTTCTTGTTATGGGCATAATTAAGAAACGAAACGTTCAATCATGTTCAAATTTGGTACAGTTATGATTTAGATAAGTATAAGCATTGTTAGTAGTTAGTACTGCCGCATATCGTAGAGGGCGCTCTTGGCAGTTTTTTTACAATTAATTTTTATTGTATCTTTTTGTTGATCTCATTTTGATACACTTGACTGAAAATTGTGATGGAGAAATCAATTTTGCGTAGAAAAGCTATACTTGTTCCATGTTGATAAAATGCACCGTTTTCGGTAAAAACGCGTTTGAAAATGTCGGAACATTAAAATAGAAATAAATTGTCTAATTCGATCAAGTTAACACTTGTCTAACTGACGTTGTCAGATTAATATTAATTGTTGTACTGAGTGTAGTTGTGTAAAGTGTAAATGTAATGTGTAAATAATTTCAAATTATTAGTAGTATTTTGTAAAATTTTGAAATCATACCTCGACATAATCAGTTTTCCATCTCAGAAACGGCAGATATGATCGCTGTTTATTGTTAAAATCAATTTAATGGAGGAGCTGCGGAAAGAAGGTACAGTTATATGGAACAGGTATAGCTTTTCTACGCAAAATTACTTCCCCATAATTTTTCGTCAAGCGTATCAGAACAGGACCAGCAAAAAAGATACGATAAAAATGAGTTACAAAAAAACTACCAAGAGCGCCCCCTACAGCACTACTTACTCCTTCACAATGCTTGTACTTATCTAAAACATAACTGTACCAAATTTCAACTTGATTGGACGTTTAGTTTCTTAATTATGCCCATAGCAAGAAAACATTTTTTTTTTGAAGCCCTGAGGCACTTTTGGACTAAGCTTTGATCACAGGAAGCTATGTTTAAGCTGGGTTCATTACTTTCCGGACACCCTGTATTAGTCGTCGCCAAGTCTGCAAAGTGCGGGCTTTAAAAATAAGCATTGCCCTCAACTCTAGAAGATTTTTATAATTATGCGTTAAGTTTGGAGCGCAGTGTATGAGTGCTTTACGATATCAAGAACTAAATTTATATAAAACAACAGCCTCAAATGAAGAAAGTCTATCACAGTACAATCTGTTTGACAACTCTTCTGCATGAATGCATGTCACAGCCACAATCGTCATAGAATCAAAACATACTCTCATTTAAAACCACTCGTTCGGAGCGGAATAAACCACTCAAAGCTGCTCCCTAGGGAAGCTTTAAATCCACGGGGACATTTTTTAATACCGGTCAGATAGTGTGACCGACTAAGGCACTTTTGCTGCTCCTTTTTCGTGCTTTTCATCCTGACGGTCTCGCTTTGAATAGCACTGAGCGGCGATAACATCGGATTTCTTTTATTTTTGGATTTCGCGATGTAGTCGATTTGAAAAGAGTTTGGATGTCAGCTTTCGTCTTACGCATGGGGATTTTTTTGCTCTCAGAGTTTGTTGCTTTGATATGTAGATATAGATTATAAAATATGAAGATTTTAAAAGTTCTGCATGCAAATAGTATGTATTTAATAATTTAATACGTTTTACGTACGTGAATATTTTAATATGTCAATATTTCGTATACGAAGTTCATCAAGGGAAATGCTTCTTATTTAAGAATGACCGCCCTGGGAAAAATGGTACTACAAGTTTATGCTAACAATTTTGTCATAGAATAAATTACAAATATATTAAACCATATAAGTTTGTTGTTGTGGTAAATTCAAAAGTATTATAGTTATTGGGTTCATGTGTATTTTAATATAACTTTAAAACTTGGTATTATATTATGTAATAAATGTTATATTGTAAAATTTAATATGCGGATATAATGCAAAATAACAATATTATTAAACTGTATTAATATAACACTAAGTTTTATATTAATACAATCGGAACGAATCAGTTTATATAGGTTTTTAGGGTTCTAGAAGTTTTCGGCGGTCTCAAGAATCAAATAGAATGTGGCCGAGAATATTCCAGAAAATGTCAAATTAAAGGAATCACAGCAAATTATAAATACTAACATAAACAAAAACATAATTAATGAATTAAAAATGTAGATGCTTACGTAAACAGGAACATAATTAACAAAGTAAAAAGGTAGGTGAGCTTCCCTAACATTGCCCCCCTCTTAGAACTGATCGTTGCGATCAGGTTACTCCACTATAGAACCTTCTTTACTTAATGTGCAAGTACTACAACACCATTCTTCTACATCGGTACGACTTCCAAGCCAAAAAAATTGTTTAAATACTCCATGACACCTTTTCATCAAATGTGTGTGGTTTAATCTTTGCTGATGAAATGCAACTGTTGTCAGCCTTAACAATCTCCTTCGCACACTATTGTGACTGTAAATTTGTAAGCTTATGCTCTAGCTTAATTAGGCTTTTTTCAATGACTTGGACTTTGAACGACTTTACTCTGTAATTTACTAACACTTTCTGCTACGACCTGGACTTTATCTTGCACCTCATTCCTCAATAGATTAATTTCTCCAAACGTCCACTTTGTGGGCTCGAAGTGTGTTCGAATCCCACTTCTGACACCAATGTAACCTCTATGTTGGGTTAGTGTAGAAACACGTCACGTAGACAAACAAACTTTATTGTCACTCATGATTACACAAGAAATATCCTTCATCAAATTCACAACTCTCAAATTCTTTACCTTGACGTTTGTCGCTCGCGTTCGACTGCTTAATATAAACTGAGTGTCAGCGAAACCGATCCGTTTATATAGGGTTTTAGGGTTCTAGTTTTCGGCGGTCTCGAAAATCAAATAGAATGTGGCCGAGTATATTCCAGACAACGTCAAATTAAAGGCATCACATGAATTATAAATTCTAACATAAACAGAAACATAATTAACAAACTAAAGAGGTAGGTGAGCTTCTGTAACAATACATACGTCAAATTCATTTGTAACTCGTTCTTAATTTATCTATTAACTATTTCTAATAGTTTGAAACCGTTTGATCTATTGACAAAAAAAACCCTAGATAATACCCATTAATAATACACCGTTAGACAATATGTTGAGCAATTCTAGCGTACAATAGTACAATAATGTCTGCAGTATTTGGTAACGTTTCTGTTGTAGTAAAATAGTGTTTGGCACAAAAGTATAAGCATCATATTATGTGATATAATATTGTAAATTGTGCTACAAACAGATTGTAGTATTTAGATCTACAATTACTGTATAACCAATTTTTTTCAATGAACATTTTTATAATAAATTACGTATTAGTATTTTACATTTATGACAACTGACAATAAAAAAGGAACTTCTCAAAAGAGCTTTTGCTTTGCTTTCTTTTTGTGTTTTTTTTTTATAAAGCCAAAGTCATAACAACATATGTAAACGGATATTCCAAAATTCAATAACCGGCGGCTTCCGCCTGTTTAACCAATCAAAAGGGTTGGTCGCAGTTCTAATGAGTAGGGTAGCAGTGATTACAAGGGCTGATTTCAATAAGGATATCTGACATCAAAGGGCTGTTATGTACTTTTGTAATTTCCAGGGATCCTAATTGCTTGAATCCGGTAACAAACGGGTGGACCTACTGAAAATAGTGACGGTTGAAATTAGAAAACGTAAAGATAAAAGTACAACTTTATTTAATTGTTTTCCAGCGACACGGAAATTATCAGTTGAGTATAAAGAATTAAAATTTGGATCCATGTTATCCCCGAGAAAGATGTTGAATGAAAAAATAACGCAGCTAGTATAAGTTAGGGTACGGAATGCTTTGCTTTTTTTAATTGTGCCATTATACATGGAGCTTCAAGGCATGTTTGTTTTAAAAATCTATATTTTTGTCGATACTAATATATTTTCTGCCTGTCTATTTACATTGTATCAAAACGTTGAAAAGAAAGTTTATTATATTCAATAACTTAACAGTAGCTAGTATTAAAGGTAACAAAATTGTTTTTATTAACTATTGTTCCTTTAGGACTTATTTTGTATAACAACAGTGTCTATAACTAAGTATTCACTTTGTTACTACAAAATCATTTATCTAAAAGTTATTGGAAGCTGAATAGCTTAAGAATGGCGTATATGTTCCTAACTAGAGGCGTGCGTGTTGTTGCCACTGATTTTTGGACAATTTGGTATTGCTTTCTTAAAGTAAAGTTAATTTTGCTTAAAAAGTGTCTCTTGGACTTTTTTCCTGACGCACCATTTTCGAGATAAAATTAATTTATTAATCATTACAATGACTACCTTTGGAATGCTAATTAAAATTAATTTTTAATACATTTTTTTACAAAATAAGTAAATATGGTGAATTATTCCTTTGAAGAATGCATCTTCATAGAGACGCCTTGTTTCATTCGAATTTTCGTTTGCTTTTCCATACATAAAATGTATATAGGTCGATTCTACCATTCAATTCTCAATAATATTTAAATATATCATAGTATTCGTAGAAATAAAGTGCCAAGAGACCAATGGCGACTCGTCGAGTTAGGCAGGGTAATCCACACCCACCTTAAAATTCTCGGGGAAAGAAAAAGATATCATAATTCTAGACACTATCTTTTCCGAAACTTTCAATAATTTAAATGTGAAAAATATGATCATGGAACCAGTACAGCTATTAAATTTGATAAACCAGTTGATGAAAGATTTCACTACACAAAATGTTTTAAGTGATATAAATGCTGTTTGATGAATTAAACTTTAACCCACACCACATTTCGATTCGAACAAAACAGTCCATCCCCAGTGATTGCAGGTTCAGTTCCACGTGTTTTCGTTAATTGAGTTTAGGCCGCATCCAATTGACACTGCATTCTGCTTGCGTCTGTTCTGTGGTGACGAAAATCAAAGCCTGCTTTGACAGATCACACTAAATTGATTTAACGTAGGCCCTTAATCACAGGTAATGGATTTGGTAGATATTAGGTCTAAAGGAAGGAATGGTATAATGAACAGTTCGATCAGGATATGGTAACCAGAAATTTAAAATTTACACTGTAAAAACGGTCTATAAAAAGGATTTTTCAGGCAATTCAGGATGTTTAAAATTTTCGTATTAATACTTTAACACATTATTTTATACGTATTACACACAATGTAATCAAATGTCTGTAATATTGTAAAACATATTTAATCTGTGTAATATTTAACCAATACATTAGGAGTATTATGTTGTGTTAACTTAACACACCTTTATATTCTTCACCTAATTTTAATAAATACTGCTAATAGCTCTGACAAAGTTAAAGCTAATTAGGGCTACTACAGTCTTAAAAACATTAGGGGTTTACGAATATGGACTATTTAGATTACTGTCTTTATATTGTGTTTGTCTTCTGTTTAAACAAAAAATGATATATTAAGGTCACTGTGGCCTAATTTTTGTAAACTTCTACACTGTAAAAAATAATTACACATTTTAACACACACAAAAAACAAATCCTGTGTTAATCGAGGTCTACTCTGTATCAATCAGTGTGTTAAATGTTTAACACAATCGACTGTGCGTTTTCATTAACAAATACCACTTAATAGGCAAACGCATATATATTATTATAAAACAACTGTAACAAGCAAAGAAATCACAGATTGCTTATTTGAAGACATATAAGGAAAGTCCAAGAAAAAATCTTTTGGATGTATATCACTTTTATCAAAATACATAGTACCAATAAAATTGCTCTGTCTTTCTTCAGTGCTAATTTCAACGTAGTAATTTTTTTGTCAACATAATTAGAGAATATTAATTTAAACAAGCACATTGTTAAACGCATTTCTGTGTACTGTTGCAAAAACAATTTTTTTTTAATTCTCTGGAGAGACCATTTTCCATGTAATTCCTGGTTTCGTGCGACGCTGGCTTGCATTCTGCATGCAAGCAGCTTCAATAAAGGCTAGCAACGACCGGCTGGCAACCGGTTCCCTATCAATAAAAAACGGAGAAATAACCTTCTGCATTGCATTACCTGCATCTGCCTTGGTTGGGCATTATTATATTAACTGACCCAGCTCTCCCCGAGGTAGGATATACGGTGTTACAGATGGAGCATTGTCAACTGCCCTGGGTGTCCGATGAGTTTGACTTTAGCCAATGCGGAAATGAAAGATATGTGTCAAATCATGAGGTCAACATGAATGAATAAACGAAAATCAGGAGGACGATTATAATTGCCTATTAATTATATCGTTACATTAGGTATACAGGGTGATTCAGACCTTACCCAAAAAAATAAAAATTTGGGAATGTACATGTAAAAATATGGTAACGAAAAAAAATTAATATACGCGTTCTGAAAACCATTTAAAAATATTTAATTACACGTCGCTGGTGTCTGGTGTACTGTAATGGAGTGGCAATGCAAACTGGCGATGTCACATATATCCCACGAAAAAACCTCCAAAATTCAGTGATTAAACCGAAACCGGCCCAAAAAAAAATTACAGCGTTTTTACTTTAAAATAAACTTAAGGATAGGGCAAAGTTTTTAAAATGAATAAAATTTTGTTACACTAATTCTGAAGGAGAATTACGGTACAAGATCACTATTAGAAACATGAAATTTATAAAAAAAATTAGCACATAACTTACGAGTATAACAAAACCTATTCGAAAGTTTGTCCCTCGAGTTGTACACACATTTGGGCACGCTTTGTTCAATTTTACCGTACTAATGAGATCCTTCTGATTGCTCTTTTTGTAAACGCAAATTATTCACAGCAGCTGTGATACGCTTGTGAAAATTCTCAACAGTTTCCATTTTGGTATGGTACACCTCATTTTTTAAATGATCCCACAAAAAAAATCAAGAGAGCTTAAATCGGGAGACCGCGAAAGCCACGCTACCGGCCACCCCGTTCAATCCATCGTACTTCCTGTACTTGATGGAGATAATATCGAAAATCTAGTCGAAAGTGAGAAGGTGCGTGTGAAATATGAACGATCCAGTTAGGCGCTCATCTACAATTACTGCCCTAACATACAGTGAAAAATGTTGGAAATGGCCCCGTTCAACTTCCTACGGATTTTCGAGTTCCCAAACGTGTGTTTGTGAATGTTTTGTACTCCATTTCGAGCAACTAAAGCTTCATCTGTAACTAGTACATCAGTAGTAAATTGGAGATTTTCAGTATTTTGCTGGAACAACCACTCACAAAACCTAACCTCGTAATGGATAATCCGCTGGTAGCAGTGCTTGAACATGCTGGATATGATATAGGTATAACTGAGCCTCGTGTAGTAAGCGCCACACCATTGATTGGGATATTCCAGGCGATGACTAGCACCATAGGTTTTTCAGGTGTAAATAAATGCTGGTCGAGACATAAACCCGCAGAGTAGTTGTTTTCTGGAATTCTGTGTTTGCAAAATATCATTCTCGTGATAGCGGTTGATAGCTTTCGATGATCTCTACTGTTCTGTAGAATGCTTTGTGTCTGCGGATTTTCAGTCCGGCATGGTGTAGCAAATAGCCGCTAGATGTAGCTTGTTTACACCGCGTACACATGGTCCGTTCGGTCGGGTTAGACACACTAAACATACTGATGAGAGTTAATAAGTTAGAAACCGGTATATGTCTGATGGGCTGCTGATGAGTCATTTTAGCTGTTTGCTATAGGTTTTTTCAGGTGTAATTTAATGTTGGTCGAGGCATTAGCCAGTAGAGTAATTGTTTCCTGGAATTCCATGTTCTCAGTACAAATATTATTGCTACTTTCGTTATTATGTGGTGTTAATAACTATATTTCGAACTTTTGATAATCTATCATGACAGTCAATGAAAATTTCATGATGAGAATGGTAAAAAATCTATAGTTGGCGAAATTCGCTATAACTAGAATTTCGCGTCTATGAGGACAAGGCTTAAGACAGCCTGTATATACATTAAATGAACAATAATTGTAACCCTTTTCAAATTTTTCATATAATTTGCAAAAATTAACGTTTTCTTTGACTAATAACTAAGTCATCAATTAAATTTAATGTTAGCTGTCTTTGATGACTTAAACTATGAACATGAACAAACAATTTTCCTTCATGGTTCCCACCTTATGGGATTAGATTTCTTACTTGGCATTTATAATGAAATATGACCTGAAACCTGAACCTGGATCTGAAAATTAAGTTGAAATATAGAATATCGTGTCAGAGCACTGGAGATTTTTCAATAAGGTAAGGAGAATTCAACTAAACCCAGACTATATCCTCACAGTACTGGCTTGTGTCAATTTTTACAATTAAAGAACCTTTGGAACAACTCCATTGATAATTATTATAGTTGAACACAGGACATAATTTGGAAAAGTTCTCAAAAGTGTTTCCACATGGATCTTCAATTTTCAAACTAAAGCCATGCGCCTACTATTCTTCTTAGCCATACATACAAGGAGGCCTTTATGCAGAAGTTTTGAGTTATTCTAAGACTTTACAGATAAATACATGCCAGAAATTCAGAAAAGCTGTAGATTTGTCAGGTGTAATTCAATGCTGGCCAGCGCCATTGGCCTGCAGAGTAGTTGTTTGCTAAAATTCCCCTTTTGCAAAAATCGTAATCGCCGAATGGCGATATAGGAGGGGGATTTCATAGTACCCACAGTATAATGGGTCGCTTTCTACTTGTGGTCATATCTGGTACCAGCATTGAATAGTCAGTGACCACTAGATGTAGACACGTACACCTTGTGCAAATATTTTGTATATATTTTTACATATATATTTTTAAATAGTAAACATAATCTGAATACTGAATTCAGAAAATAAATATTTTTGATTGATGATTAGTTTTAAAACTTTGCCACTATCAATTTTAAATCTATGGGTTCTTATGACCAGTTTACAATCTCTCGTTTATTTCATAACATCGAACCTCGCACTCACATTTCCTTTTGAACCCAGATCGGTTGACTGGGCAGAAATGTCATCCAGAAACAAGTTCTCACAGAAGAATTTCTGATAATAATTATTCATGTTAAATATTGAAAAAGTGATATCTTTATCAAATTTCCTGTTACACAATACCGTCTCAATAAACTTAATATTAAACCTGAGAAACAATGAATTACATACAATTCGCTGTAGAGATTTAATTGTATTTATTTCCCAAAAAGATGACCACCTACATCTCTGACACGCCAATACTTTTTTCATGCTTGTCGATGTTACCAATAGAGCCATCGTATTTTTTGTATACAATTTTCCACTACGTCGATTCACAAAAGAACTATTGATCCGACTATATTCATTAGCTTCCGAACATTTGTGCCGTCAGGGGTCAATATTTATGGTGTTAGGGGTGGGTCAGCTGTTCATCAATAGCAGTATATATTCCGCACTGCGCCATATAAGGGCCTATAGATTCAGGAATTAGTCACGATTAAGATATATTTCACCGAAATCGAATTCGTGAGGATGGGGTCCACGACGAAAGCAATAAGCTGACGTGTCCATGAACCTCGGATGCATACAGTAACGATTTTGTATTTATTGCGTGTGGTTTACCGTCTACCAGACTTCATTTTGGAGGCATCGTCTTGGCAACGGATTAAAACTGGTGACATGTTTAGCATATTGAAGAAATAAAGTCTACAAGTATACAGATTTTAAATAATTAAACTTCATGGGAAAAATAACGTAAATCATTCAGCAATCGACAAAATGACATTATGTCGCCAAACAAGAGGATCTGAATGAAGTAGTGATATTTTACAGTAGCACATGGCATTTTTTTACCATTGGTTTGTTAGTGAACGTTGTTTATTTCCACGTCTTTTACACTGTAAAAAAATAATTACACATTTTAATACAAAAGAACACAATACTGTGTTAATCGAGGTCCACACAGGATTGTGTATATTTTACTCATTTCTCTTTATGTAGTAGTGTGTTAAAGGTTTAACACAACCCACTGTGTTAACATAACAAATGTTATGTGTAACTTTTACACATTTCAGTGTTATTTGAATTTTTGAAGGTGTAGGATTATTATATAATAGGTACTGATATGGAAGCTTATCTACTTTTTTAGTTTGTTAATAATGTTGGCTTTCGGAATAATTTTGTAATATCTTTATTTTGTAGTTTTCTAGAAGATTTCCCAATCATCGAGAATTTATCGGATATAGCCTGGAATGTTCGAGAAACCGTCAAAATAAACGTTTTACAGAAATTATAATTTCAAAATCAAACAGGAACATAAGGAAAGTATCGTATCAATATACATGTAGTATTTTCAAAATGTTGGTGTTACGGTAATAATGAAATAAAATATATTTTACTTTCTTTTAATTTTATTAAAAATATATAATTCAGTTGAAATAAGCAACAACCAACTTTTCCAACAAAATATTTAACAAAATTATTAGTGGTAGTAATTAGTAGTAGCAGTACATATTCTAATAAGGAACTTATAAACTAATCACGTTCTAGTAAATCATAAACAACGAAACAACAAACATTAAACAATGATGTATTTAGACACTACATAATAGCAGTTTACGAAAATTAATTGGTAGTGATCTAAACATATCATTTTCTTTCTTTAAAGTTACAAGAAAATCAGAATATAGAGTAATCTAAAACGTCAGAGTGAACTCCTAATATTTCTAATAGTTTTAGTCCTTTATTTCAATAGCTTTATCACAATTATCAGCAATATTTGTTATAGTTAGTGCTTACCATTTTGTTTGATCAAACCTCAATTTAAATTTAAAGGTTCTCCATTTGAACAGAGCGAACGGGAGCTAACTAAACACAATAACGTTACACGACCAACATGGCGTAATGACATATGTTAGACTGATATACTGCAGCTGCGCAGTTGTGCTCAACTAGTCAGGAGTAGTATAGAACACAGAGATGTATTAAATTTACACAGAATGATGTACTTTTAACACATCACTGGTAAAATATTATACAAATTCAGTATATTTTAATGTAATAATAGTAACTTTAACACATTTTGTGTAAAACGTATAAAAAGTCAGAGTGTGTAAAATTAATAACAGGGAAAATGTCCACACTCAAAATTACACACGGGAAAAGCTCACTTACACAGCAGTTTTTTACAGTGAATAAATCCTTTGAACCAACTCACTTTTTCAGTATCTCTGTATTTGAGCAAAAAAACGAATATTTTCATACGTTAATTTTTATGGAGTACGTACAAATATTCCTTCAAATTGAAACATGCTATCAAATAAATTAATTGATTCTACTTTATCCACTTCACTGTAAAACAAGAAAAAAATCTATTCCAATTACGAGAAGAACTAGAAACTGTAAAACAGGCGATAATGGAGGAAGTTACTCATTACTCTTCTTGTTGGGTTTCGTCCGACTCCCAATAAATTTCCTATAGAATAAAACTAATCGAAGCGAATTTTAATCACTTCAATTGCTGGACTCTTATCGGTCTATTTTAACAACCACCTAATTGGCAAACATGACTAAGAAAGTTCGCCTAGAATCATTCCGATCCAACTATTCATTTCTGATTTCCTGGAAATTAATGAACGTTTTGTAATGGCGCCAGTGTGTAACAAGTTTATCGAATAAAAATGTACGTCTGTTGTGATTATGTATTTTGAATTCCAAAATATGTATAAAGCTAATGGCTATAGCTTTACTATAGTGTAACGAAACTGTAACCGTAATTTCAACGAAATGAGAAAGTTGCATGAATTTTATATTAGTTTAAAATGTATCACAGGATAATATTTTAAACATATTGAAAGGTCAGAACATGTGTCTGGCGGCAATAACCACATAATAATTAAAATATTAACATTAATAATTTCCATGGAATGTGAAGGAAGCCACGTGGCCTAAAACGCGATATCAAAGGTGCACAAATGCAGTATTACGGCATTGGTGATGTAAACAGGCGTTTCTTTCATGTGTTTTTACGTTTTTATGGCACTTTTGGGTTTTAGATGACGGAAGCGGGTTGGGCAAGCATAATGGGACAATTTGCCTCGAGTGGATTAATTTGATTTTATGCTTATGAACTTCACTGGTGTGAATCCCAACTTCATTAGTGCAGAAATACGGGTAGTCAATGAAAGCGGGTATCTACTTTCCATTTTTTAACATTACCATAATTATTAGTGGTGATGTGATGAACTTACAGTACTGTTAAATGTAACGTTTTTCTTTGCTTACAATATAGATCCGCTCGTGAAAATTACCTTGGCATGCTGTTGGTTACGTCGAGATAGCGGGTTTTACTTGAATTGTGCCATCTGACTTTACATTGAAGTATTTGTTTTATGTTGAGAGAACGAAAATAATTTACAGGGTGTTAAAAACACTCCTGCACTCTATCGATTGTATTGATTTCAACATTATTTATTGGCTTCCTAAAGCTAGTCCCTGAAAATGTCATTATATTTCTTTTTTGTAAATAAGAATTACGTAATAAAAATTACTTTTGTAGTTGCTCCTTTTAAGGTCTATAACTCGATGAAGGTGAGTTTAAGAGAAATCTAGAGGGTTCAGATCAGGCGATATTGGAGGCATTCCTTTGAATCAGAGGCAACAAATGTGGTTCAAGCATGATGGTGCTCTAGCTCATTTTTCCATGGCCGTTAGAGAGCATTTACACCAAACTTTTTCACATAAATGAGTAGGAAGGGCCGAACCTGTTCTATGGCCTTCAAGATCGCCTGATCTGAACCCTCTAGATTTCTTTGTTTGGGGATATTTGAAGACATTAGTGTATGGTATTCCTGTAAATAGCCTGGAAGAGCTGCAGCTACGGATTAATCAAAAGTGTCAAGAAATCCAAACCAAGGAGGGTGTTTTCGAAAGAGTTCGAATATCGTTGAGACGAAGATGTCGTGCCTGCCTTGAAATGGACGGAGGGCACTTTGAACATCTTCTGTAACTTTGTTTTTTGTTTGTTAAAAGCTTCCTTTGTCGGTTTATTCCTAATAAAATAAAATGTTTGAAAAACGAATAGTGGTCCATATCTCCGCAACCGTTACTTTGCGGACCCATCTTTATTAAGACTTTTCTGCTTATTTTGGTTCATACTATTACCTCCTGAAATATTTTACACTCTTTTTTTAACACCCTGTATACATCGTTTTATTTACTTTAACTGTTCGTTTAACACCAATGTTTAATTTCCTTGTCGAAAAAGACTGACATTAAAAGCAACAGTTGTCGTTTAGTGTTATTTATATTGCTCAATTTAACGTTTACCAATGATAAAATGGTTTGATATTGATTGATTAAACTTCTTATTGAAAGATAAATATTTTTTAAAAATACATAATGATCTATTTTCAAAAAATATGTGGTGGATACTTGCTACTACGTGTAATACTAACTACTCATACTACCCAATTTCACGCCACTGGTCGACATAATGAAGCTAAAATAATTACAGAAATTGTAAAATATTTATTCTTATTTACGTAGGCCAAAATTATAACGAAATTCCGTTATATTTTCATTCGACCCTGTGCCTTGAAACCAAAGCCTCCTAAAGCCAAACGTTATATTTAGAACAAATGCACTTATTTTCCGATAACGCATCAATATCTAAAGTTTCCATATAGTGTATAAAGACTCTTTGCCGAAGATGACAGGTCGAATATTTTGCATCTTCCGCTAGACATATAAAAATACCGAAACTAATCCATCTTTTTATTCGTCTGCTGATTTTATTAGCCATTCTGGTGCTAAAAAACTGCGGACTAGTACTCAGAATAAAATTACTTGGTTAAAGTAAACCTGACGAAGCAGTTTTTTAGCAAATACAAAGCTTAATGACATCAGTAAGACAATACAATTGAATAGAGGAAACGTGCGTCCTCGCTAAATTTGAGTCATAGCCTGGGAAAAGAAACGGTAGCCATAGTCTTCCACAAATAAGAGCAAAAGGGGTTAATTATTACATTAGTAATTCCATTCATTAACTTGATGACTGTCGATTTGCTGACACTAAATGCATAATTTATTTTATTATGTATGTTTATTTACTTAATATTTTACTTTAGTTCATCGTAAGAATTAATATTTATAAAACACAAATAATATTAATAGTGAATAAAATGTCAAAACAGAATAATAGTAGCAAAAGTAAATACAGGAATAAATACAAAAATATACAAAGTAAACAAAGGACAACTGAAAATTAAAATCAAAATAATATTGCTAATAAAATAAATGCATTAACGTCCAAGAACATAGTGTTGACATCAAGGGCGTATCCATAAGAGGGGGTAATTGGGGTAATGGGGGTAATTACCCCTCCCCAAGAAGCTTACTGAAATGACATACATTACCTTATAATTTTTCATGTAAGGGGTAATGTATTTGTAATTTGAATTATTTGATAATCGCATGCAAACAATATTAAATTGTGTAATAAATTATATCTCTATAAGTAATATTTTGAGTATACTAATGTGAGTTTCAAATCTAAATTCTGTAATTTTTCTCAATGTTGCTGCATATATGAATGCTGAAAATACTTCTGATTTAGAAAAATACAATATTTTTAAATATGCTTTCGTCCCGGGCGAAAACTCTCTTTCCCTATTCTGTTCATAAAAAATCCTTGCTCTTCTATATATGCATAGACATATTAAGTTAGACATTTCAATTATTGATATGCTAGTAAGGAAAAATAGAAAAATTAATTTAATTTCCATTATCTTTGATTTTTATAATACTAATTTTTAATTTATATTCTATTATTGATATTGGATATTAACTTCTTTTATGTAACAAAGCTCTTTATTTATGTTTAGTTCTTTAGTCTGTTGATGTTATAAGTCTTTACAACTTTACCCCCTCCAAGATAAAATCATAGATACGCCCATGATTGACATAATGTCTGTTTTTTTCTTGACCCTGTCTTGATCTCTCTTGGCAAAACAAAAACAAGACTTGACAGCGCAAGCCAAGATTTAAACACATAGTGTTGTTTACATTGCAATGTCATTTTATACAGGGTGTCTACAAGCTTTATAACAAATTCTGGCAAATGGTAACTGGATTCGTTTTTGTTTAGAAGTTATAAGCATTTGAAAAATATAATCGATATATAATCGAGTTGATTTAATTGCATCCTTATTTGGCGCAAGGACTTATTTAATTAATCTTTATTATTTTTTCAGAAGTGTGGCAAAAACCCAATAAAACTAAACAAAAACTAAAATTATGCTACAAATAAATAGCTTCAGACAATATCCTTATTTTGTCCAGATATGTTCATTATGTATTAACAATATTGTGGGAAACTAACTACTCAGTGGACGAAAGCCCCAACCTGCGTTGAATTACACCCACAATATCTACCCATATATTGTGGGTGTAATTCAACGCAGGTTGGGGCTTTTATCCACTGAGTAGTTAGTTTCACACAATATTGTTAATACCTGAAAATATATGAAAAAACCATACATAAAAGGTAAATTTTTATTTATTTTAGTAGGCCGTTATGATACTTGACAGTTAATCAGTTTGACGCTGTCGATATTATTTAATTTCATTTTGACATTTAATTTCAAATAATTTTAATTTATTGGTATAATAATTTTTATAGTTAGAGATTTGTCTCAAGTTAAAGGAGGCCACCTGATGAAGCAATCCTAAAAATGCAGAAATAGATCAGATCTCATCTATTGTGGTTAGTTCATATATAGAGTATATCAGGTTAGTAAATAGAATACATTTTTTAGATAATTATTGAATAGAGTTTTGTCTGTGGGTGTTCATTAGCATACCTAGATGTTTGGTATCAGAGAGCATGCATATGACTTCATTGATAGGAATTGTAGGAGATTTGATACATATTAACTTAAAATACCTTTCTTAAACAGTAAAAAATGTTACAAAAGCTAATAATAAGGAATATATGGGTAGATATTGTGGGTGTAATTCAACGCAGGTTGGGGCTTTTGTCCACCGAGTAGTTAGTTTCACACAATATTGTTAATACCTGAAAATATATGAAAAAACTATACATAAAAGGTAAATTTTTATTTATTTTAGTAGGTCGTTATGATACTTGACAGTTAATCAGTTTGACGCTGTCGACATTATTTAATTTCATTTTGACATTTAATTTCAAATAATTTTAATTTATTGGTATAATAATTTTTATAGTTAGATATTTGTCTCAAGTTAAAGGAGGCCACCTGATGATGCAATCCTAAAAATGCAGAAATAGATCAGATCTCATCTATTGTGGTTAGTTCATATATAGAGTATATCAGGTTAGTAAATAGAATACATTTTTTAGATAATTATTGAATAGAGTTTTGTCTGTGGGTGTTCATTAGCATACCTAGATGTTTGGTATCAGAGAGCATGCATATGACTTCATTGATAGGAATTGTAGGAGATTTGATACATATTAGCTTAAAATACCTTTCTTAAGCAGTAAAAAAAAATGTTCATTATGATTATTATGTATGCCTTCCTTAGTAAAACACGTTTCATCTGACCACGTGACAAGCGAAATGAATCATTTCGTGAATGTTTTTGAAATAACCAGCGACAAAATTCTAATGGCTGAGGAACATCTATTTTCACGATGAAACGAATATAACATTTCTATGTTCAATACATGCCATACAAAATTTGTTGATAAATGAAAATTACTTGCCGAACACTAATTAAAGAATTGTCAATGACATCATCTATTATATCTTCTTCCCTTTGCACATTCACTTCAATACCACGAGTGGCCTTTTTTGGAACGAGATTACTTTCTTTTCAAAGTCTGAAATGATGCACTAAAGACTGTGTGACCAGTGCGATGTCTATTTGAGTATATCTTCGTCTGTATTCTCGGCTGCTTGTCTGGCGTTTCCATTCCCAGATACAATATCTGCATACTCTTCAGTTGTAAATAACTGAATAAATAAAATGACACAAATAATAATTATTCTTATAGCAACTATCAGACTTAATACGGAACCTTGTATCACACCTGATGTTGTAATATTCTGAGATAATATGGAGCTATCAATTTCAATGTATTAAAAAGTAAACTAAATTACTAGATAAACCAATGTAATAGCTTATTAAGGAAAGGAGCTAAACTATCAAATGCTTTAGTAAAATCAAGATGTTTTACGCCCATTTGAAGGCTATCCTTTATCCATTCAGCAATATCTTTTGGCACGATCATAAAATTCGTTGCTGGTTGACCTACCTTTATAGAAACCATGCTGATAGGGATCTATGATTATCTCATTTCTTTTACCGAAAATAAAATAATATTTTGCACCGGTGTATTATTATTCATATCAGATCACCTCTTTACGCATTGGATTAATTTCAGACGTTTTCCAAGTATAAACACAATGCACCATATTGTTAATGATTACCAAAAGCTGCCTGTATAACTGTTGCTTGCTGACACAGTTGGAGAACCACTGGACTAAAACGCTACGTTCCTTTGAAATATGGGATGCCCTCACCCATTCGCTAGTAATGACTAATATTCACTGGTGTGAAACCAGAGATAAGGCAAAATCAACTGTTTCCCTGATCGTACCAGCATATGACAGCAGTAACTGACCACAGATTGACTTCAACGACCCCTTTGCTTAACAAAGGTATCTTATGACTGCTAGACCATATACTAACTAAAATATTCGACAAAAGAAACACATTACTTAAAGAATAATTTGTATGTGATGTATCATATACTCGTATATTATAAGGTAGATCAAAAACTATTTTTACTCAAGACCGCTTATTTTTAGATTCTCTGTTCTGTAAATATAAAGTAGGTCTTCTATAAGTTGTACAACTATTAAACGTGTCGGTTTAACTTCAGTAAATTAAGTAATTAGTAGTGGAGCGGTGTAAAAATAAATGTTGTCAACATAATCGTCGTAAACTTCCTTCTAAGAGACATTTCCCTCACTTTATAGTAGGCTTCGCAATAGGCTCCTTGAATTATTCGTATGTTACGCAAAATAGGACATAAATTTATTATACGGAAGAGTTAGAGATACCTAAAGCGTTTTATAAATGTTATATATGACGTAGAAACTAGTGTTGTTGAGAGCTAGCCATTCGAATGAGGTTGCTAGAAGTTTTTCAGGTGTATCTAATTCAATGTTGGTCGAGGCATTAGCCCGCAGAGTTTTTATGGACAAGTTTTTCACACATTTATCCAAATTTCTAGTACTTGATAGGCCTGATGACGGTAAAAGTTTTTCACCAGCTAGTGTTAGTGTTCATTACAATGGCTTTAAATCATCCCATTATACTCATACCTCGGTTGCTCCCCAAGGTCTCATATTTGGACTCCTTTTCGTTCTGCTACATATTAATGACTTAACTGAAGTAGCTAGTTCTTGTAGGTATTTCTATGGTGATATTTTTTGTCTGTTATAAATGATTGCTTGCACTTGCAAGTTGTTCTTAAACATATAAATACTTGGTGGTCAAAAAATGGACTGTATCTTAATAAATGTCAACATAATCGTCGTAAACCTTCTTCTAGACGATATTTCCCTCACTTTATAGTAAACTAGATGTAGCTCTACTGCTGCGCGTTACTCGATATATTTTTGTTTATCGCCACTACACAGGCAGACATCCTAACTGAACTGAAAAAGAGAAACAACTCCCCAAAATTTTAAGTGAAAATATCAGTGTAATAAAAATGATTCACGTTTACTTGTATTCCCCAATATGTGTATGAATGAATTTTGTGCTTATTATAAATTGTATCAAGTGTTAGTTTTGTGGATGTTTATGTTCAAATTGTGATAGCTCTTCAAAATTGTAAGCAATTTCATGTCAGCTCCCGTTATTCATCGAGTAAAAAAGTGTAAAAACATGATTCGTGTTTTTATTTACTACTAGGTTATCAATTTTGTGCGTGTTGTAAATTGTATCAATAATTGTTCTTGTCGAAGTTTATTTATGTCGTTTCATTGACTTATGTTCATAACAATGAATGTTTTCAGCCTTATGCAATAATAATGCAGTCTGAAAACTAAAACTGTGCACGCCACTGTGGTTTAGTTTTGGCGAGGACACACTTTTTGTGTTTACTAAATTATACAAAGCTGATGAGGTCGTTAAGCTTCTGAATTACCGAAAACGTGCTTTGCTTATAGATTTGACGATATTTACTCTAGAGATAATGTGAATTTTCAAAACAAAAATAATATCTAAATACGTTTTAGACAACTAAAGTTTTTGCAGTGGAATCCTTAAAACATATGTTTTCTTTCACCTAACACGCAAATAACAAATTTTTTGTTTAATAGTTCATCAAATATTTAGAATTCACTGTTAAATGATTTATAAGAGGTATTAACAAAGCTAACATCTACGAATTATGTAAAAAATTACGTCTCTAATATATTCAACAAGATTAATTGACGGTTACTCATTTCTTATTTATTTACATAAAGGTTTATTTACCGCGGCTGGTTGCTTGCAATAGAACAAACGCACGTTTAAAAATATAATCCCATTAATTACGAATTGACCTCAAAAAGCTTGTCACTGGATTTCAGTATTATGCAACTAGGTTAGGCCTACCGACGACGGAAAGATTATTTATAGGAACGACTTTTACTTTAATATCCGCTGGGTCAAGAACCTAGCAATAAGTCATCTTTTCTGGTAAATTTAGTTCTATTTATTACAGGCAATTAAACCAGCTATTTTGACTAAATTATCCAAACACTTGACACTGAAAAGACAGTTTACATTTACTAGTACTTACTAAATATACAGGATGATTGGGGAAGATCCTCCAATATTCGAAAGAAGTGTTCAAGAGCAAAAGCGAACAAAAAAACCAAATAAACATATGGTCGAATATCAGCGGTTATTGATATAGCAATGAAAATATTTAATGTCATGCATCAGTAGAGGAAAGTGTTTATTCTGTAGGTATTATAAATTATACCTATTATAACATTGATTAAAGATCGAATAAACCGAAATTAATTAATTAAATTTTCAAATATACCAAAGTCCGCAGTAAGACCAGCATCTAGCACAACTGAACTAAGTAACTGATTATTAATCATCTTACACACGTTAATCCTGAACCGATGCTGAAAGTTACTTTTCACCATGGCCTGCGGATTTTCATCTGACCAACGAGCCTCATCAGTGATCAAAATGTATTTGTAAATGTAAATAGTTTGCGCAAAAATGCAATCGCAAATCATTATCACCGTCCTGCAGATTCTGGACGCGCTGAATATGGAAAGGTATTAAACCATTTTTGTGAATGACTTCCCGTGCCGTAGTTTGATTAATTTGGAGACGGGTTGCAATGTGCCTTGTAGTTACAAACGATCTACGTTCTACCATATTTAGAATTTCTTCTTCCACTGTTAGACCAGGACTAGTTTGGCTCTCAGATGTAATTCTCACACTGGGAAACATTCCAGTTTCACGTGCATTGTTGAAGACTGTCTGGAATACATTTCTATCTGGCACTCTTCTGTTCGGAAAGCGACGTCGATATTCAGCAACTGCACGATTAGCGCTACCGTTGCAATACCCATAAATAAAAATAATATCAGCATATTCTCGATGACTAAATGTGGCAGGCATTACGAAATTATGTGTGTACAATACCAACTAAACGAACGCACATGTAAAAATAAATGCGACAGTTATAAAATAAGCGATTAAATCAAGAATGTCAAAATAAAAGTGACAATTAGTAATGACTAATATGAGTTTGGTTTAGAATACATAACCTACTCAAAATAAATTGTCAAATAATAACAGCTTTCTCACAAATAGCAATACAAATATTTTCATCTCAGTAACCGTTGATATTTGACCATATCTTTATTAGGCTTTTTTGTTCACTTTTGCCCCCTACACACCCATTTCGAATATTGGGAGTTCCTCCCCAATCACCCTGTATATGAGAAATCCTAAGTTATTCACATATTTTTCTAAATTTCTAGTACTTGATAGGCTTGATGACGATAACAGTTTTTCATTAATTAGCATTAATGTTCATTACAATGGTCTTGAGTCAACTCATTATACTAATACCTCGGTTGTTCCTCAAGGTTTCATACTTGGGCTCCTTTTCCTTCCGCTATATATTAATAACTTAAATGGAATAGCTAGTTATTGTAGACATTCTTATGGTGAGAATTTTTTTCCGGTTATAAATAGTTTAGATGATTGCTTGAATTTGCACGTTGCTTTTGAACATACAAATACTTGTAAAATAAATTGTACCTTAATTTTAGATATAAAATTTATATTGTACGCGAGAATTTGTAAGTATATGGCATTGATAATAATTGGTAATTCTTATTGAGATTTCAGAGTACTTTTCGATGTAAAATTAACATTTAATGTTCTGCGGCTTTAATGTAAACAGCTGTCAGATATTCAATCTATTATATCATTAGTAGTTAGTATAGTGTTTGGAAATTGGTAAATCAAGTTCCAAACAAGTGTTTAAGAGATTTTACTTGCAAAGCTAACGAAATATGTTTCTAAATGAATAGACTTGCTGTTAATCATTTAGATTTTTGAAGAAATCAATATTAAATCCAAGAAATACTAATATTTTAGACTTGGATTTCCCAAATATCATAGAATATATAGCTAACGCAATTAGCTATATATTCTGTGCTAATATTAGCATTTTATTTAAATTAAATTAAAAAATTAAATCATCGGTTTATGTCACAAGCAATAATTTTAAGCGACTGTGTAAATCGTGTGACATACTTTTTGTTCAACGCATGCTTTCCCTAATGTTGCGATGTGATGTATAGTTTGCTTTTTAAGTTGTACTTCTAGATTGAATTTATGTACCTTATAAATGATTGTTTGTTTATATATTCTGTAATATTGTTGGTTTCTATACTTTTCCTACTTTTTTTTAATGATTTTATTAGTTGCTTTATTTTGCAACTTGTCCTGTACATGGAAATCTGTTGCCTAGTGTATGAAATGTATTTTTTTAAGTACGCCGTGTTCTTGAAATAATGTTTTCTACAGATTCAAATAATGTTAGACATTTAAGAACATAATAATATAGAATTTAGTAAATAACAGGAAGATACCGAAGTAAAGCAAATATATACCGACAAAAAGCGTTCTAGCCAACAAATATGTAGGTACAGAAATCTTTCAAAATACGTATTTTTTTAAATTTAACTGCAGATGTAAATATTGTTATAACATAAATTTACATAGCTCTGCGTGTAAGATTATTCACTTTTGTTTATAGATATGTGAAAATAATCGTTAAAATGTGGGATTAGAACAGCAAAATAAAGTATCTTACAAACGTTTTTTAGAAATTATTTTATTTGACAAGAATAATTTAAATCATAAAAGTGAATAAACAAAGCATCAAGAATTTTATTTTTGATATTACTTTTGTCTTACGTTTTTATTTTTCGAGATTTCTGTACCTAAAACAGCAGAAATTTGATCTGTTTACAGTGAGAAATACGGCGACCTTAACCGGTCGAATTTCTGTGCTGAATGAAAAATTGCGGGAAATAAGAGTATTATACCAATAAAACATAAACGCATATTTTGTCAATCATTTCTTTGTACTATGCCATAGATAAGGGGATTAGAGTAGTATTGATTTTTACATTTTTTTGTAACTTTATCTATATGTAATGAGATAAATATTACAAGTACGCCTTTCATTACAATTCCTCGAAAAATAACTAAACTTTTAATAGCGAAGCAGCTAAGTATACTTATCCGTACTAGTATGTTTATAAATAGCATCAGACTTTTGAAAATTACATAAAAGGAATATAGCGACCTAAATTCATTGAGTATACCAGTTATGTTCAATGCTAAAATGTTGCTGAAAGCTTCCAACCATATCCTGATGAAACAAATTAATAAAATGGGTCCAAGTTTCAAAACATATCAAACCGTATTCGACCTAAATTTCAGTGAATCAATTCCAGTCTCCATCAGTGTATCTCTTTCAGTTCCCGATATAAAACCTCGCTAATGCTTGTTCCCATACATTTGCCTAAATCCCCATCTACTCAATTCAGCTGTATCGCAGGCTGTCATATCGCATAAACTCAGGATAAAGGTCATAAAGAATATCCTTTCTGTCCCAAAATATCCGTTGGCGCGTCCCTTTTGTTAAACAAGCTGGCAGATACACGGTTTTCTAATACGGCGCCAAAATTAGATTTTTTGTGCGACAAGAGACGTCTGCTATTACGCCTATTTTTTATCTTTCATTCCGCTGAAGATCGTTACATCCCAGCCTTTATAGCGCTACAAAAGCACAAAAGAAGTTGCTTGTTTATACACTGAGAGAACCGTTCTTATTGTATATAATATATAATCAGAAACTCTTTTACCATTAGGTGTAGGGTATTTATAAAATTCTTTTCGACCTTTACTTTCCTCGTACAAATTGTGTCCATTCCTTCCTATTTTTTGCCTCTATTCATGTATTTCCTTTTTCCTTTAATGTTGCTCCAATGGTAATATCCCATGTTTGTCTTGATCTTCCTTGTTTCCTTCTCTTATCTATTTTAGCCTCTCATATCCGTTTAACTGGTCTTTTATCGTCCATGTGATGTAAATGTCCCCACCAACTTAAATGTCTTTTTTCCACATATTTTAACGTTGATTCTATTTAAAGTTCTTCTCTTACTTTTGTGATTCTAACTCTGTCCATTTTTGCGGTACTTTATTTCTGTAGCTTGGATTTTACTTTTCTGTGCCTTTGTTGGTACCCATGACTCACAGCCTAACGTTAGTATTGGACCATATATCGCTTTGAATGCTATAATTTTGGTGTCACTTGATATTTCTTTCTTATTTATGAAACTATTCATTGAGTGATATAATTTCAACGTTTTTTCTATCTTACTGTTAATCTCTATATCTTGTTGTCCACTGTCTATTGGCACATCCTCTATCTCTACATCTAAGTTATGTTGTTCTGTTCCTATTACCATTAATTTTGTTTTTATTTATCCTCATTCTGTAATCCTTCAGTACTTTATTCCATATATTCAAATTTTTCTGTAGATTTTCTTTGCTCTCTGTTACTATGACGTCATCTACAAATTCTCCTTCTGATATTCCTACCCGTTGTATCTTTCTGTATCCTATATATATTTTCTTGCTTTGACCTGAACATTTCGTTATTATTTCATCCATAAATATAATAAACAAAATTGGGCTTAGTCCTCCTCCTTGACGAATGCCATCCTTTGCTGAGAACGCTTCGGATATTTTGTTGTTGCTTATGACTATATTTTTACTCAATCACCAGTTCTTAATTTTTTAAATCAGACCAGATTTGAATGAATATCGCAATTCAAGTAAAATTTACATTTGCTTATCTTTGACGGAAATTTGATTTGACTCTGCACTTAAATCAACTAAACAACTATTTGCATTTGTCTATAAGGATGTCGTCTATCGTCTGCTGCAAAGTAAATATATAATTTTACGTAAGAGGAAATATATACACTGATCTCATAAGACAACAGTTGGTTGGCGAGGAGTATTCATGAAGTAATAAGGGCGACGGGAAAAAGAACGTGTACAGAAAAGGAAAAGGAATGCACTGAAAGGGATTTTAATCAACGATCAGCGGCAATTTTAAATATACAGTGTTTTAAAAGTTAATGATGTGTAATTTAAAGGTTGTAAGCTGCAGATTTGTAAAAAACTTTTAGCCCAGTTTGGACTGTGTAAGCAATATATTGCAATTTTGTTTGTAAAAATAAAAAGCAAACCTACGTAGATGAGAATTTAGAAAAAAATTGTCGGGAAAATGTAATAGTTTACGTAAAACTTTATAGCATTTTTATTACTGTTAGAAATAAACCTACCAAGGTTTATGTTATTGAATGACCGTTTTATATGAATGCGTAAAGCTGAACAGTATTGATAATTCTGCCAGGATATATGTAGTACTTTTTTAAAAATTTGTATTTGTTGAAAGGAGCAGTTTGAATAAAATTAATATTTGTTCTAATACAAAAAGTGGGTCAAGTATATCTTAATAATTTATTATGCTTGTACTCTCAACTTGCAATAAAATAATAAACGTCTAAACGGGTCAAAAAAATAATAATGGTTTACTAAATTTAGATACTACTAATAATAAAGTCGAAAAATCTAGGACAGGATATTTAGCCAAAATTGAAAAACTTAATTCATACATGATACGGCTAAGTATATTGCAAACTTATTGTAAAAATTATTCAAATATTTTGTTTTACACTTTAAAATTAATTCAGCCCACTTAAGACCAATGTAAACGTAATACAGGGGGACCGGAATATGAGTGCCTGATTTCTATTATTCTTTCTCGACAACAAAGTGCGATATGAAAGTCATTCAAACAACAGGAAAGTTTAATTTTAAGATATTTAATCGGAAAAATTCAAAATTTAAAAAAACGCAGTGGTGTCCCAAGAGGCACCTCAACAAAATTATTGGAACACTTCATAAGATGGTTTAGCAGTAAACAAGAGTACCTTTATTTAGTCTAAGGTTGGAACGACCCAGATTTAGTCTTTATCATACAGGGTGTTTAGGCATTGAGTCGTAAAGCTTAGCCCATCCTTGGTAAACTAAAAATACTAAATATGTTTCAAAGACACTATTTTAAGATTTCCAACACATTAAAATTTGATTTGCTTTAAAAGTAATTCAAGAAAAACTGATTTCCAGCAGCGTTCTTCAGGGACACATATCTCCGTAGAGAGGAAAAATTTTATAGCAACTTGTTACATTATTTTTTCATGTTTTATGTGCACCCGAGAGATTGTCCCGGGCACCCTCTATACACTCACAAGTATCAAAGAAGCACTACAGGAAAACGAAACACACTAGTTACAATACTAGTATGACTAATATTACATTTAGGTTAACAGCAGCAGGTTTTAAGAATTTTCTGAGAAAGTTCAATTGTTTACTTCATTCATACTGATACAAAAAACAAATTACGTTATAGAAGCTTTTACTTAACCTTAAGTGTACCTTAGTTTGTAATTTCGTGACACAGTTTTGCATTTTATGGTGATTGTTATTTTAGAAATGGATTTGTAGAATAACTATTCGTATTAGACTTTTGCACAAAAGTTTTTTTGTTGCTTTTGAACAGATATATATGCCCTTAAACTTACGGCATTCATATTCCGCGCATCCTGTATATTACATATTATATTTGTATTTGTTATTAACACAGCCCTTTTAAAGCAAAACAAACATAATCTATTAGATTAGGGGACGAATTAATTTTAAAACGATAATCGTTTTATTCTTTAAACAAAACGATGTTGGCGACAGTGTACAACAAAATAGGTAATAAGCTGGTACATTGTACTGTAGAGTTCTCCTGTTCTAAATGTATTTATTTGAACAAACAAAAACGAATGGCTTAGCCAAATCCACCCGAGCGTATAGCGGATCAGTGGCGGTTACTAAGATTTTTATATTATGAGGGTACTGAAGAAGAGTTGTAATCAAATTATTATTTTGGTAGTTGTGCTGAAATGTGGCATTTATCATCATAGATTTGTTACAACAAAAAATACGATCGATATAGCAACTAAATCTAGATGAGTTCATTCATATTTTGACTCAAGAATGAGATCGATTTATAATGTTGTTTGCTATTTAATTTATAAAAGGTAAACTTCTGTCTTAAAATTATAAAGTTATATGATACATTCTCATCTGAAAAGATGTAGTAACTACACCTACCTTTCTAGGGGATCTACAGATAAGTCAATTTTTGATCGATTTCTTTTACTACCTAATGAAATTATGTTACAGTTTATTTTTAAAAATCAAATTTGTTTTAGATAACCTGCATAGATGCATCTGTGGAGTAGAATGAAGCGGGGACTACTAGATCAGTGTTGCCAGATGTGAATATTTTCTTCACACTGAAGACTGTTGTTCCATTATAGTCTGTCATAGCGAAATGTTATTAGAACTATTTAGTGTAGAGTAGACGTTCGATTCGTTATTGTTAAATGATATTTGACATTATTTTGAAAAATAGGCCTTTGTAAACTATAATACCACCTTAGTTTATGAGGATTTATATCAAAGCTGCTTTTTAATAAGCGTTTTAATTGTTTTCGCTTTTCCATTGAGGTTTTTGTTATGTGAAGAAATGTTGAAATTGTTAAGTCAAGTTCTGTGAAAAAGACGGTGTATTACTTTATTGTATGTATGGATTCACATTGTGTTGTGTTTGTTTTGCTGTTTTGATTTGAGTAACAGAAGACTGTATAATAGGTTATAGCAATTAAGTAAAAAATTGGAAACGTTAGGTGTTATTTGTTCGCTTAAATTGAACGCGTCGTTCACAGATTTGCCTCCATGTAAATTAATATAATTTTCAATATTTTCTATAAAAACGGTAAGTTTGCACCTGATTTTGTTCTTAGAAATGCAACCTGTCATCTGTTAAGATTTAATATCCTGTATTTGCTTTCCACAAACATCTTATCTTGGTGAAATATAAGTGCTCTGCTTACTTCCTGCTCGGCCTAAACGGCTCGATTTACAGGAAGTGACCTACATTGCAGCAGGTACTTAACGAGCCATTAAATCTGTAAATGATGATATGTAAATGATCTTATATCTCACCTTAACTCAGTTTATATGTGAACATACATATGAAGGAACTGCGAGTTCAATTGTCGGTCATCTCACCTATGGCATACTGATGAGGGCTAACAATTCCAAAACGGGTCTATGTCTGGTGGTGTGTCCGACAAGGGTTCTTGGCTGTTCACACAGATACTGCAGGAGTAATTCAATGACGGTCGGGGCATTAGTCCGCGGAGTAGTTGTTTCCTGCAGTATCATTTACATCTTATCTTGGATCACACATTACTATTTACAGAGAAGTAACCAATTCGCTGTTACAGTTTAGTTTTCTTTATTAAAACAAGGATTCTATTAAAGTGACTAAAATAATTATTATTTAAATGGCTAAATTTATACTGATTTTGAACTGCATTTCTTACGGGAATTTAGGCTTGTTGTTGGAAAAAATATTTGTTTTAAACTTGCCGACCTATCGCAATTAATTTTTATTGATTCAATACAATAAATACAATTCCAGTCATATAATTTCTCAGTGCAGTTGCTATCGTGTGATATTGAATTATTATGTAACTTATTCGGCGGTGTCGAGGACCGCCTCTGCCATCCCTTCTAAAACCAGATCGTTCTAGGTCGATAGGCAGCGAGGCTTGCAACGGGCTTAACACTTAATTAAAAATTAAATTACAGGCGCATCCACCAAGTTAAATTCCCACTTTTAAATTTTAAATGCGCCTGCAGTCCATCTGCCCAGCATACGAAAACAGATGAACGTGCAAAACCTTAACAAAGAGATGGCAAAGTTAATTTTGTCCGCCAGGATGTACGAAACAGCTGCTTTTGAGCTTAGAGCCTATTATTATAATAAACGCCGACATATATCGGGATTTTTCTGCTTTGATCGCCGCCCCAGTTTCCTGCGGGACGGGACCCTATTATTTTTGTTTACATTCTGTTACGAAACTGTTTAAATTTACCGCTGCAAGTGACGTATGTGAACAGAACTGATGATGTTGCAATATGTGTAGAGACGTCGTGGCAAAGTTTGCAGAAAATATGTATACGGAGTGATTCACAAACAATGACCAACAATGAAATGTATTCTTTGGTTAATACAAAGTTTTTATCTATGACTTTTTGATTTTTTGAAAATACTTTAAAAAAACTAGTGAGTAACATAATTTGGAATTGGTCACATGAGGTCAATGGGAAAGTTACATGTATTTTATACTGGTTTGAAATGTATTACAGACTAATCTTTCAAACATATTGAAAGGTGAGAACATGTGTCTGGTGGTAATAATCACATAATAATTCAAATATTAACATTAATAAATTGTCATGGAATGTAAACAAAACCACGTGACCGAAAACGCGATATCATAGGTGTGCCGTTACACGCCCTTCAACGGTTTGTTTCCGTAAATACAGTGTTGATGATGTAAACCGTCGTCTTTGTGGGTCATATATACATATTGTAAATACTGTATAGGTAATGCTATAATTATTAGTGGTGATGTAGAACTTACGGTATTGTTAAACGTAACTTATTCCTTTATTTGCAATTCGTGACAATTACGGCAACAATGCTGTTGGGTAAAAGTAGGTGATTTCACACTAAACTATTTGTTTGAATTTTAAAATAAGTAAAAGTAATGAATAATGGTATTTAACAGTTTTATTAATATTTTAAAATGAATTTAATACATTTTTATTGCTATTTACTACTGATTTTATTTCTTCTTAAACATTTAAAAAATAATCCTCTTTTATGACTTCTGCTTATTATGTTTTCAGAATAAAATAGGTAATTTAATGTAGTGAAATCAGAGAGCAAAATTTTATAAATGCCTCAAATAACATTCTACATCACGTAAATGATAGAAGCAAATACAGGACATGTTATTTGGAGTCGGAATGAAGTGCTGAATACAATAAATGAAAAAAATGTACATTTCTTATACCGTTGACTTTTTAATAAATTTATGTACCCAATATCAAATTATTTTACTACTTAGCTTCAAAATATTTCAAAAAATCAAACATAAGTTTAACACCCTGTATATTTTTACAAAGTGTCCTAGATAAAAACTTGATATGAAAGACTCCTTCTTCATCAAAGAATACGATTTTATCTTTGCTCACCGTCTACAAATCACGCTGTATATTCTGTAAATATTGATAATGGCGAATAGAACGTGATTTGTTGGTCGTGGTCTTGTACCCAGTAATAAACTTTTTAGACGAAAGTCTTTGTAGAGAAGACTCTCTTAGAAAGTACATCCCAAAAAAACGTTAGTTAATATCGTAAATATGACACAGGTCCACAAAAAAAAAGTGGCGTGTGCTGAGGGTCCCATTACATTTTTTCCATGTATTTTTACCCGCTGAACACGAATCTGAAGTCAAAATGGGGGGTCGTACAGCAAATTTTAGAGAAAACCCATAAAAACGATAAAAATCACATCAAAAGTTTAAACAGGTCCAAAAAAAAGTCATGTGTGCTGGGAGTTAGACTATATTTTTCTTTTGTATTTTTTCCCGCTGAACACGAATCTGAAGTTGGGAGTTACACAGCAAATATTTGAGAAAACCTAAAAAATGAATAAAAATCACTTTCTCGTAATTTATTCTAAGTATATGATACTCTCTAAAACTGAAACAATGAGAAATGCTGTGAGTTAGTGAAAATTTACTATTTTACAGCTATCTTGGTATACTTATAGCTTATAAAAATATTTTCTTACCCCAAACTACCCCTAGGAAATCCCTTATGGCTATTTACGCTCTCCACATATAGTGAAATGAAATACCTGCTCATAGAATAAGAGCCCTGATATGGTCTGTGCGTGACAATATTGCGTGTTTCATTATATAGCACTAACTTACTGATTATAGATTGGGGCCCTATTACCAGTATTAATTTGGAAGATAAAATTGCCCTTATCCTATTATGTGCAAAGTAGGTATACTCGAGAGAGCCTTTTTTACAATTTAATATCTTTTTCAGGCAGTTAATTCGTTGGTAATTTTACATTTTTTTCTCTACATGTAACTGCCGCATATGAACCACTTTATACATTCAGAATGGATGCACAGGGTTTTGCAAAGAAATAATTTTTTACTTTAAGGACTAAAAATTCTTTTTAGAAGAAATGATTGTTGCTAATGTAACCTAATTAATCACCACTTGAAAAGAATCACATTGAACGAGAACCACAAAAACTATCTATAACATAATAATTTTAGTAAACTCTATTTGGTCATAATTTAGTGTTTTCGATCCTGAATTTACTATCAATGGAGCTACCGATGCTTTGGTTAATTAAAATAAAAGTAAAACTAAAAGTTAAAAAGTCGTCCAATATTTCAATTATTTTGTGTGAAAAAAATCATTTATATGTCAAGAAAATGAAGTATATTGGTGTCCCAAGTTTCAATAATTTATTTCCGAAATTTAAACGAAAAAAGTGGGTACACCCGATATAGGACACTATTTTCTGCATACAGTTTTAGGAGCAATACTTGCTACTCTGATCTCATGACTATATAGCTAATTGAATTGCATTTTTGATCTAATTACATAAATATTTATTTACTAGAAATAACTTTTATCCGCCTATATTACTTAAAAAGATTACCCAATACTGCTATGTCTACATTAAAGCCCAATATTGCTGATACATCACTATTAATGTTTTCATAGAAACATAAAGTACCTACTTTGTAAGTCAACATTAACTTTACTAAGAAAAATGACGCTGTCATATTGTTCTCACTTTCCAATATCCTCCAGATTTTTTTTTAATATACAGGGTATCGAGAAATTAGGGAATAAATTATCTCCAGGACGTTTTACGCCTTAAATGATTTTTTTATCATCATATAAACCTGGTTCCAAAAATTCTTCCTAAAGAAATTATAGCCACTCTGATGATGACTTTTTCTAAATAACCAGAAACCAATTACCAAATTGGTGCTTTTTGTACTTATAGTTCAGCTATTTACTTTTTATAAGTTTCTATTTTCAAATAAATTTAGTAAATTATTATTTCACAAAGTAAAACACTTATAAAATTTTAAATAGTAACACAATAACTTAATGAAAATAATTTAAAAGCACGAACTATTAATAAAACTTATCTTTATTTGATTACTATTTTTTGTAGCAAATTTTCAAAAAGATGTTCATTTTGCTGAATAAAAATTCTATCTCGACGTCTTGTACATTTTTGTTGTACTAAAGCGAATGTGCCTTCTGGTTGCTGTCCTTGTAAACGAAAATTATTCGCAGCAGCTGTGATACGCTCGAGCAAATCCTCAACGGTTTCTACTTCGGTATAGTACATTCCATTTTTTAAATGACCCCACAAAAGAAGTCGAGAGGGTTTAAATCGGGAGACCGCAGAGGCTATGCTACCGGTTCATGCCGTCCAATCCACCGTACTTTGTGTGCTTGATGGAGATAATCACCAACGTCTAGCCAAAAGTGCACCTAGAGAGCATATCCCTACTTCAACCCTATTTGCCAGGCAGATGTATTGAGACGCGCTCCAGGTGCAAACACTTGTTTACTTTTTTTGTATATCAGATGTCGTTGAAGTATAGTTGCTCAGCAACGTACTCCTTTATAATGTTAGAAACTTTAACATTTTTGTGCTAAATCTATTAGACTTTAGTTATAATTTTTTTGGTGGTATCGGTTTATTTAAGGATGCACATATCTTCAAGGTTTCTGTAATGAGTTCTCTAATCAGTCTATATAAAGAAAAAGTAATCTTATTTGAGATAGAACACTCTGGAGTGATATTGCCCACTAAATTCGGGACACCCTGTATACTATGCTGCTGTTATTAAAATTTATTTGATGCCACAACTCTGTGCACGGTTTACATCAGTTGGGCAAACAGAGTATTACAAAAGTGTGCAGATTAAAATCAGATTACTTCATAATCAAATCTCACTTCGAAGGGTGAATTATGGCCAATATTTAACATAAAAATCTGCTAGCATCAAATCCTCATTATGAACGCATTGTGCTATGTGGAAAAATATGTAGAGGCATGTTCGCAATCGGGGCATTCATTGTTCTGCGTATTAATATGAAATTTGTTTCGATGGCATCAGCCTCTGTCCAACGAAAACAAATTATTGGTATAAAACTATGGATTTATCTCCATTAGTAGATACTAAAAAAACTGATGAGGAACTTTATCATCATTCTATGGATCAGAGTTGTCCAATTTCAAGTGGTCTAAGGGTCGGTGAGGGCTGCATCATAAAAACTTCAAATGCAACTTTATCAGCGATTTCGAAGTCTCTATTTTACACTATTAACTTTGCTCGTCCCACTTGACTCAACTTTCTTATATACGCGCGCATGGCCACTCGAATGTTCGAGAGCGATCCAGCGATGTTCTATCCAGCGACATAGCCTGTGTATATGCCATTTTATTTCATCATTTTATAGTCGGTGTATCAATGATTCGCTTGTGTATATTTTCGCTACTAAAGCATGCAGCCCTGCTATAGATCATACAGGGTGCTTTCAAATGCAACTATAATATACAGTTATTAATAATACGAATAAATGAACCTCATTTCCATTTTTGGATAAACCTAGATAGGAACAATGTTGCATTGTTTTCATTGTCGGTGAGATTTCGCCAAAGATACGGCGCAACCTTGTTTTATAGAGGATAAGAATCATTCATTTGTTTCCTACGCTAGCGGGATCTGTTGTAAATTTTAATTGCCCATAGTTAAAACTTCGTTGTATCTATTTCAAGACAACTGCAATATAACAGCCATCATATTGTTCCGGCGAACATCAAAACAACGATAAAGCTGTAAATTGGATAAAATCTTAGTATCAAATAGTATCTAAATTATTTTGTATGTATTTTAAGGTTTGCAATGTGCTATTAAACGTATAATTTACGAAATAGTGTTACAAAATGCATAATTTTCTGGTGATTGTCTTAATCGATCTATCAAATACATATTTTTGGAAAGCAGACCATTACGGGTCCCCACTCTACTTCCAAGGCATCGTGCTGCCCGTCCAGTGGGCGCGAGAGCATATGAGTTGGCATTTACGCCAGTAGCTGTGGGTCTTATTTACAGACGAAACCAGAATTGGACTGGTTACTGATAACAATCGACAAAAAGACTGGAGATAACCAGGTCGTCAACAGCGACTTCATTTTCCCTGTGAAGTTGCTCCAAATGAAGGGGGTAACGTAATGTTTTGGGCTGGAATAATGTTCAGGTTTTTGTGTTTATGGACGACAACGCTCGACCACATAGAAGCAAGCAGGACATATCAATAGGTAAGATTGGCCAGCCCACTTTCCTGACATGAATCCTATTGAAAATATGTGAGATTTGTTGCTAGAGCTATTCATAATCATATTCCTCCACCTCAGACTACAGAAGAGTTAGTCGTGGCGGCAGCAGAGTGACTTATTTACTAAATTTTGTCAAAAATGTCACACATTGTCTGGTTTTTAATATTTTAAGTACTCAATTTATCAAACATATTCTTTTCACAAAAAAAAAAGATTCAGGAAACAATATACTTTTATAATAATGTATTTGGTTTTTCTGACAAAAAGATTTCTTTAACAAGAATGACACATTGTGTGTATCTACCTTTAGTAAGAATCATTTGAGGGAAGGTGCTTAGTAGACAAATAATTCAGAAAAATGTTGATTAAATTCACATAAAACATCCCCATTAATATATCTGCAGTTTAATTAAGTTTCTAATTAATTCAATAAATAATGACTTAATTCTAGAACACTTTATACTCGTACAATTTTAAGTCAATTAAAAAAGTAATAGCAGGTAATAACTACTAGATTTCTAGTGATTTATAACTAGTTGAAACTCGTATTAGCAACATTTGAACATAAAACAGAACAATTTTCTTCGAAGTTTCCATAAAAAAAATTTAGGTTTTGCGAAAACGAAATTTAGATCACAAAAATGAAACATCGAGAAGAATTGATTTTGTCTTGGCCACACTGATTATTATTCTTTGATATACAATTTAAGTAGATGTCAGGATATGAGCTACAATTTGTATGTTTTAACAATAGAAATATGTAGGTGTCAAAATCGTGTAGGTTTTGGAATGCAAATTTCCTTTTTACAAGTCAAAGAATATATATCATTTCGACGTATATGTAAATCATTGACTTAATGTAAACGTAACGAAGTAAAATCATAGGCGAACCAGATATAACCTTTAAATTAACATAACACGAGTTCTAATTCTTCAAAATGTTTTTCAATTCATTGCTGCAGTTATTAAAAATATAAAAGTAGATATAATATCAATAAAAAAAGTTTGTAACTACGTTTTGAATTTTAGCGTGCAGTTTTAGGCACATATGAGACTAAATAACAAAATTTTTAAACATCACTGAGAGACACATGTATTCTATGCTGTATTTATTGAAAAGTGCTCTATAGTACCTACATAAAAATACGTAATTAATACTTTTAAGGTAAAAATTGTGGTTTCAGCTACATAAAAGCATTCGAAAGATATGTCAGTTACAAAATTATGATTGAATGACATAGCATAGCTATGCAGAGCAAAATTTGAAAAAGCTCAACATAGTATAAGTCAGGAGTTCACTGATGAAAGTGATTCATGTATTAGGTATTGTAAAAATATATTTTTCGTCAAATTACATAATCCTTTTTTTACTGTATTAGAAAGGTATTTTAAGCTAATATAAATCAAATTTCCTACAATTACTATAAATTAAGTCATATGTATTGTCACGGATTTCCCAATCCGACTTTTTCTACTGCCAGAAAAACAAACGTTAATTGATGACTTATCTTTAATAGCTACTCTGTACACTACTGAATATTAATTACAGCTCAACTAAAGACTATTTTACTTTTAATCGCTATCTAAATCGCTCTAAACACTCCAATTCAAGACTGTAATACAAGACTGACTGACGGCCGTTTATTCTTCTTTTATAGACCAAACGAATATTCCAGGTATTTTCTAGCATCTCCAGATCCATTTTCTCGAACGACTCGAATGTGATAAATTTTTTCAACTTTTACACCCTGTAGCCCCGTTAGTATTAACTTTTGGGATTAAGGTAAGTTGAGTTATCCATCTGAAGTTTGGCCCATTCTTTACTGAACACCCTGTATGAAATAGGTGTTATAAAATATTATTTATTTCTTTTCTTGGACATTTATTTCAATTTTTTATGCAGATGCATTGCCTTATCTAGTTACCAGTGCGGTGCAGAAATGTATTTTTAAATCATTTTTCAACTGCTCTTTCTTATCTTTCAAGTCTCCTGTACATTCTACTTTTTTGGATACGTTCTGAATCACCCTGTAAAAAGACTGTATGAGAAATTTTTATATTACCTTTAATTAAAATCATGTGAGTAATGAATAACATTTCTGTTTCCACCGCTACCATAAGGACCAGACGTCAATAAACCGGGTATTTAGACTTGGATGGAGATGCTGATGTATGCACATCATTATCAAAGTCTCATAAATTTCCTAGTGCCCCAACGTGGTGTATAATATATTTATTAACACTTAGCTCCGTGTGTATCGTTCCGTAAACAAAGATTCGGTTTGTTTATGTTTGTGCTTGTTGTTAAGTGCACTATTAGGTGTATGTGGGGTAATAAAACAGCTTAGATTTACTTTTAAAGTGAACGAACTCAAGATACTGCTGAAACGCATTTCTATAAAGTTAATTAGATGCATGAGAAATATGCTCACGAAGTTAAATTGGATTTCAAATGTTCATGAATTATTCTTTTGAACAGCAGAAAATTTATATTTGATTACAAATTCTAGTATACACTCAATACATACCGTACTCGTCATGGAATATACATACAAGATTGAGAATTTTGTAGTGATAATACCTATTTGTCGTTAAAATTCGTTGAACGGTTAATTTAATAAAAGTTTATTACAAAAAAGAGAACTTTTTAACTGGAAAAAAATTCGGTATGTTTCTGGAAAAAATATAATTGATGGCGCCATTAGACGTTTCTGTTTCTCTCAAATCCGGAAGATAATACTTTCTATTGAAAATGGAGTTTACCACATCCCATTTAACACCACATGTTCCAAATTTTATTATTTTTTTTTATATTCTCCATACTATCGAAACATCCAGTACTTTGACTCGTGAGTAGGGGTGGGCGATAACGGTTTGGAACTATCGATTATCGATAAATAAAATAAACCGATATTATCGAATTATCGATATTATCGATAATTTCTATAATATCAATATCATCGATATTACCGATTAATATATAGATATTATCAATATTATTTAAATGATCAATATAATAATACTGCATTTTCGATCATTTCGATGTTACCGATTTAATAACATAATTTTTCATTTGTATTATATGTCTGTACGTTCAAGTTAGGCATATTGTCGTTCCATTTTTTTCGATATTATTTTAAATCCTTATTTAACGCCGCCAATGTAGAGTAGGCAACCAACAAGCAAGTCATGCAACAGTCGCTCAGTCGGTATCGCTGTCATGTCATAATTCAATTCCTGTGTTTACGTTGTAATTTTGTGTTCTTCTTCAGTTTTTAGTGCCTTATTTTAATTTTAAACGTTTTATAGTTATTAAATAAAGGAATATGTGTCGGGTACAGATATTTTCCCACAATATAGTTCGCCGGTTTGTTTTTCTAGGTTATGGGACAAGACTGCCGCGGGTGCATTAAAAGTTTTCTATTACCTACTTATTAGTACCCATTCCTTTCGTCCGATTTTCTTATAATAAATAGGCATTTTACCTAATTGTACCTCTGGGAAGTGTCTTTTATCGGTAGTGAGTGGCTGTAATGAGTGAATATGTAGTTTTACCAGTTTATAATGAAATAATAAAAAAAGAATGCAAGCAGCTAACTGGATTAACTGTTACCTATCTATCAGGTATTATTACTAATAAGAATGTTAATTTTTGTCGTTTCTACATGTAGAAACACTACAAAAATACGACCGCATGGTAGTTTACATTGTTGACAGATGTAAGCTTTATCTATGAATCTAAGCCATCTCAGTTGATTCTTTCATAGGCGCCGACTCTTTTAGGCCTCCCTGAGCACGTGGTTAAATTTTTTGTACTTAGTCCTGTAGAAATCGCGCAATTAACTTACTTGTCATTTAACGCTGGTTTTACCAACCAAATTATATTATAAGCGGTAGCTATTTTGACAATGCTAAATATTATGGCTATAAAATATCAGAAATTAAGCCAGTTTCCTAATATTGAGTAGTCGGAACGAAGACAATTATGATGATTTTAATGTTTGCTTAACGGAATAATAACATATGAAACTATTTATGAAGGTATTATGAATATTCAGGAGATAGTCAAAAGTATAAAGCAATAATTTTAAAAGTGATTTCCCTAACAATTTAAATTTTATACCTCTATTCCAAGACTGTTGCGATATCGATATCATGAAGACTAAATCTGTTTTCAGAATTGTTTCTCGACGATAATTTTTTCGGTATGCGGTAAAACAACGCCGTGTGAATTTCAAAAATTCTATTTAAAGTCCGATTGAATGCCGATTAAAGCAACACGTTTACATGAAAATCCTCGTTCGTTATGCGATTTGAATAGCTAACAGTTCTAGAGATTGATGATTGGTCTGGTACGATCCGAAATTATGTAATTGGTTCGTTTTTTATGCGGGACGTGACTCGATCTATATGAAAATTTCTCCTACACCGTCGGAAAAATGTGCGGGATAATATTTTTCCAATGCAATAATGTGGAAAAGTTTGATTTTCTGAGCTGTAGCTGGCATTCTGACTTAATATTCTCAAATGGGATAAAATAGCTATTTATTTAACAAACCCTTCAGGCTTAACGAATGAGTTTGATGTTTGCGGACAAAGCGATAGTCGAGTTGGAGTTTCAAAATTGTTTATTTGACAAACTTAGACAATAAACAGTAGACAATAGACATTTATTAGTGTTAAATAAACATGCAGTGTTTATACACGTCAGAAAAAAAATGGTATTACATTAATTTTCTAAGGTAAGATACAAAATATAAATAATTAGTACTATAATTTTATTTTTAACCTAAGAGGCGTGATTCAAATTTTTCGCTCTTAAACGCTAGCATATTATTGGCTAACTTGTCGCCATGTTTACATAGCCCTACATAAATTCATGTTTGTTGTCAATGTCAATACTGCCAACTACTAATCTTCAAAATGTCAGTTATATCAGTTTAAGACTCGGTTTAAGATTAATGTTGCCACTTCGCAGACTTATTTTGTGATTATTCTTCATCCTTATTGTTAATCCAAAAGCATATAAACAGTCTTTTTCATAACCCAGGAACGAACTGTATTGATTTTAGTGCATTTTTCTGTTTTTGTATTTCAAATTTACCGCCAAATTAATCTAGTTGTATTTTCTAGTTACTGTTTCCTGTGTATATATAATGACTTCCTCATTTGCTCCTCTTTGTTTAAAAACAGAGTATAACAGTCATAAAAAACACATAATAAAAGACAAACAGTAGGTACACATCAAAATAAGAAATAATGACATACATAAACGTCATAATTTATTGAATTAAAATATTGCAAATAAAATATGCAGCTGTAAAGCAAGACTAAGTTTGCTAAAATTAGTTAATGTAGTCGGGAGCTTTCCAACTTTTTCTGCAATACAATACTACCCTCTCCCTACCCCTTACTTTAGAGATAGAGCAAAATATCAAAGAACAAGCGTCAATAGGAGAATCCAAAACTGTTCAACACAACATAACTTCACCATTGATCTTATAGAAAAAATCTCACTTTTTGACTTGGATTTAAAAGCCTAAAAGTCATCTAACGGTAAAATTTGAGAGTGGAAAATAATTTTAATATACTTCTTGGTGGCACTTTTGTTATTAAATTATTTTTTTTTTCAGAAACTGTAAAACGAGCTCTTTCCGAGATACAGCCGCTGGCCGACTTTAACGGAACACTCGGTATATGCTACACTATCATATAAACTCAATGGTGTAACGGACATTATTATGACAACTAGCAATTATTTGGTCATCAACAATGAGATCTCATATTTTCAATTTGTTGAAATAATTTGCCAAGAATGTGTTCCGAACCGCAACTAAAAGGGCGAGAATCATTGAACAAAAATTAAAGTCTCAGTGAAATCTCATGAGTTGTAAGCAATATGAAAGAGAATATGACCTATTCAAGGTATGGATAAGAAATCCAAAATCTTGGAAAACAATTTAGTATGGTCAAAGTACTCCATGCTGAAGGCAACTCTCTGCGCAAAACAAAGGTATATATTTATTTATGAAAGGTGCTCGCATTTTTGAAGCGTATGATATGAACTCAAGAAATCGAAACTGCTTACGAGAGAAAAGGGCTACAGGTTTCTGAAAGATGCTGAAGACGAAACTTGTTTAATGCTGAAGGTATTGGTGTTAGCGCAGTATGTACAAGAAAAAAATTACGCTCCCTTCAGGTGTCTGACATTAACGAATATGATGATTCCATAATGATACGTTTTCTGATACCGCAGGAGAATATCTTCCGTAGCTGCAGAAGAGAGGATGTTAATCCTCTGGAATTATACACCAAATACTTTTTTATATAAGAAAGGTACCAGATCATTTTTTCGTGTGCTAAAGACGACTTAAGTGCACTATAGGTACAGCGTTTTGACATAGGTATACATGTTCGGCAAAATGCTTGCAATGGTATCTGACTGACCAACAACGGGCTTTGCTTCATACTTCTGTTACCCTTGTTGCTGATGCTGATCCTACAATGTCATGGTGGACGACGATCTTCATCAGCTGCTGAAAGCTAAGTAGAAGACACGGTCGGGAAGAAAAATACTCAAAATTAACTTAAGGAGAAAAAGAAAGTGGTTGTTCATCGTATACGTTAGTAACTACGAAAGTAACTAAACATGGTTTGTCATTTTCCGACAATAGCTTCAACTATGCCAGACATTGTAATATTCATTTTCATGCATTCAAATACATAATCTATAAGAAGTGGTTTGTGTGATTGTGCTTTAATATCGTTTGGTGTAGCCTTAACAGAAGCCTATTTTTGTTTGTAAAATTTTCAACAAACAAAAATCCTCTGCTAAAGCATTTCTATGACGACTTTAAGTACTAATTTGCTAAATTAGTGATTTGCGTATTGTTGTTAATACCTAAAGTTACTATGCTGGAAAGCGTGTACGAAAAATACGATTTACTTGAAATACATGGTTGCGAGTTGCAAAAAAAAGGTTGACTTCTAGTCCATTTGGATATTACAGTCAAGAGAGTTGGATATTTATATAGAACTAAACGTACGTACAACAGGCATATAGAAATTAGTATGCATAACCGATAAAATCTAAAACAAGTGTATAAAATTTACATATTTGATAAATGTATTCTCGTAATTCAAATAATGGGGTCCCTAATTAACACGTTAATTGTGCTTGTCATAAACGAGACTAATCCATTTAAATCCGAAATATTCCTTCAAAGTAGTATAATGAGGTATTACACAAATTATACACATTTATTATTACTTGCTGTCAAAGCAATAATAACAAATAAATGGATAGTTTCCCATGACAATTCGTAATACAACTAGAATGATCAACAGGAAATTAGATTAATTAATCAAGACGTCTTTTCAAAGACATCGCTGATCAAAATAGTAATGCAATATGCGCAGGTCTAGGACTTTATTTTATGCATATATACGTCCAAACACAACAACGCGGTGTTGCCAATTTGTGTATATTTCTTCAAATTGCAGGAATGTTTGTAAATGCATAAAACTTGTATAAATAGTTAGTGTCAGCAAACTTGTCTTGCATGTTCTTGGTCTGGCAAGGCACGGCAGTTCGAATTGCAAGACAAGACAAGATTTAAAAAAAAAATTTGCAAGGCAAATTAACAAATATTTCTACGGTGAGAAGGGAATATAAAAACGGGGTATATTTAAATGAATATTAGCTGAAAAATAAATATTGCATTTCTATTGTAGGTTTATACTTTATTTAATGCACATCCAACATATAAAATTATATTTAAAGTCAAAGTATAATCGTTTGCAATAATAATGACACTCTCTTAAAACAGTTTTTGAACTTCTGGAAGTTCTGAATAGAAATTTCATTAAATATCTCTTGGCGAGTGAAACAACTAATAACTAATGTTCAAAATTTAAATCAGATTTCAATATGAATACGCCAGAAGTTTAAAAGAAATCGCAAAATTAATTTTAGTGAGTGTCATTAATATTGCAAACGATAGTACATACACGTGCATCCTCACTATATCTGCAAATTTTTGATTTGAATAAAACAACGTTTAAAGAATTACAATATTAATATTAATTATAAATGTTAATTATCTATTTTGTCGGTGTAATTTGATAATAAAAGTTTGCTAACCCAATTATAGTGATGTAAAAATAGTAGAGTTATTAAACAAATATAATTCACAAGTGACTGTCATTATTGAATAAAATAATATATTGCACATGATAATAAAGTGTACAATTATTAATATGTGTGGAATAACTTTGGAAACAATGTATCTATTATTCATAAAAATGAGAAACATATAACATAACTAAAGATATTGTTATGTCTTCTATTAAAAATTGATTTAAATCCACTACAAAGGCTAATTTATTATGAACACTTCAAATTATCAAAGGAATAATGACAGAAATGAACAATATGGTTTAACATTGTTTTAGATAAATTATTATGTACTATTATTAATATTTTTAAGTTATTTTTAATTTAGTAAATTTTCAAGATCAAAGAAAGATATCTAAAAAAAAACAGTTAAATATGAAGTGATCATTTCCTCAGTAACCTTTACATCGCTTTACTTGATAAAATTGATGTGTGTCATGTTGGATGAATTCAATCAACGTCGGTAAAAAGGTGGCGGTATTTTTCAATTGTTTTCAAGTTTTTTACGCACTCCCAAAGCATTGTCAAACTGTTGAAATATCAGAAACAGCTCAACTTATTCATCGTAAAAATCTTGTAGGTGTGTTAATATTCATTCTTGTTATTCGCCTATTATTAGAGAAACTATTTAAACAGTAAATACCGTGTTGGTATGGTTAATTCTCGCTAATACAAACATTTATTTCTGTGTGTAACAAGCCCATTCTTTTTAGCCGTCTACATCGTAAAGAGACATCTGAAAAGGGGACCTATTCATCAACCCTAAATTCCTACCTCATTGTTCCCTGCAACCCATTACATCTCAACGGGCCTGCTTCCCCGCATTTAAATAAATCGACACTTTTATTGTTGCATTAATCTCCAGATTAAATCTCGATTAATTATAAAATTGCGCAATCAATTAGGCGTCCGATTCCGCTCGTTTGTCACCGGAACCATCAGGTCAGGATTTCGTTTTGTTTTCGTTCGATTCGTCATTTAATTAATGAGTCTTTGGATTGTAGAATAGCGGCAGAGTTTGCAAAAAATGCCATTTCAAGAATACAAAACTAATTTATTTTTTTTGTGCATACTAAGACTAGATTTCCCAATATACACGGCGATTTTCAACATAAAAATGGAGTCAATATAGTAAAAAAATGTTTGTAAAACCTTATACTTTTCGAGTAAAAAATTATTGAAGTTGTAGTATTTTCAACCTAGATCGCTGGGCTACTCTAGTATCTAGCCAAGCGATTCAGGATATTCAAATTCAATTACTCTTTGTTGTCTTTACATTAATTTTTCAAGTGTCAAAAATGGACGTGTATAATAACTCGGAGCTGATGAATATCATTTTCATTTATGGTGATGCGAAAATGCTTTAGCAGAACGGTAAACATGTGCCAAATTCAGCTACTTTTACCGCAGTGAGTGCAAGTGTAATGCAACGCGAGCGTGACGCGGGAAATTTGAAATTGAATCGCGGAAGAGACGGAGATCCAGGACATCCAGGGCATATTGCAGCAGTGTAGTGTATCATATACAAAGCTCAATTATATCCGTACTATGTATCTATGTATCCAAGGGATTGGACGATGAGAACCAGTACCATGGCCGCCATGATCTCCTAATTTTAAATCATTTGGAAATTTTTGTGAGGATATTTAAAAATTTAAGTGTATCGCACTGAAGTGGACACTATTGACGATGATCTGCAATCAGTTTTGAGTAAGCAGCACTGACAAGAAGCAGAAACATTTCTGTTAGTTTGTACAAATTGGGTAAAACGGACCCAAAATTTTGTTGCTGGAACATAAGGTATGTCAAAATATTTTATTAATTAAATCCTCAAATTAATTTTATTAATAACGAACAACAATAACGACAAAAGCAGTTTGAATTTGCTTTATGAAATAGGTGTTATAAAATGTTGTTTATTTTTAAATAATTTTTGAACTGCTATTATTGATTTATTCTTTGCAAAATTGTATTTGTAAAAGTCCCTGGTACATTTTATTTATTTTTTTTTTAGATAAGTTTTAATCACCCTGTATTTTACACTGTCCGTACTGCTAAATTAAATCTAACTTTATTATAATCATAGCCGAAAAATAAACTGCGAATACACTTGGACATTTATTTATTTAGATACAATTGTTAAGACGAGTGCAGTTCTCTATGGTCCAAATATTCAAAGATTAAAAAGATGCTCCTAATTAAGAAATAGTAATATAAACAAAGCTTATATATAAACTTGATATTATTGATATAAGAGCGTGGGCCATATCCCTAAGAAAGCTGTGATATTATCTACAGAAAATGTAGAAAAGTTTATTATATATGTATATGTTGGAATATAAGGAGCCTGCTTTTGAGAAGAACAAACTAGCATGCCAGTTGATCATATAGAATACAAGGGGTTATTCCGCTGTTATTATAACCATATACAGGGCGTTTATTAAATTTATGCCACACTTTAAGACTACATTTCTTGGACGAAAATAAGGTAATTTAAATTAACCTAATTTAACACTTGCTTAAAAAATTACAAGTCCGAAAAAGTAGTTTTATTATTTCATTTTTTTACGCTAATTTATTTATTTTTTGAGTACCTAATCGTATTCAAATTTTATACGAGAAGGGTTTTTTGTATGATATCTGATTGATTTTTGTGTTAAATGTCACATTTATATATAAAAAATACAGTAAGTCTTCAATTTTGGCGGGTGAGTACTGGAATTCCGGAAACTAGAGGAGGGACATTTTCTAACATTTAATTGGCATTTCCTCAAAAACTTTCCTTCGTAAGACGACAACATTTTTATGCTGTCGATTCAACAATGAAAATATCTCTTATAATCAAGAAAAATATAATAGGTTGCAATTTAAAAAGCATGTTGATAACTTTTTCGAATTTCTTAGAAACAATTTTACCCGCTGAACTAGAAAATGTATTCTTACTTATAAGCAGGAAAGTTCCTCCTTATTTTACCACAAATTTTAGGGCCCATATGCATGGACAGATTTTTTTGCGACTAAACATAAGTTATCAAAATTTTGGACGAGACCACTAGAAAAAATTGTGACAATCAGATAATATAATTTTACAAATCCAAATTAAGGCATTTATTATGATTTTTATTAATATATTTTTATATATCAAATTTCATTTAAATCAACGATGAAAAAATGTAAATACAACATACATTTTACCTCGCTCCTCAACAAAGATACAGGGTGTTCAAGTTCAGGGAAAAAAATAACAAGAACCACTTTTCTAAAATTTAGTGTTTTTGTTGTTTACTTGTTATTTAGAAGTACATATATTACAAATATTCAGGCAGACTGGTCTTAAAACAACTACTGCCTAATGTCAAAGTAGCATCATTGTTGTCATGTCACAAATATTACTGTTTGTGATAGCCGGTTGCAATTTTTTGCTTGAATTTGATCACACTGTACATCTCTTGAGGAGCGAGATATAAGGTACATACGCTCCATGAAATTTCGTAAGGAATCTATTCATGAAGTTTGACTATTTAAACTTGACTCACTCTGTATACATAGATAAATGAAAATGTTTATGTGTGGCGGTTAATATACATAATATGATTTTAGCTATTGTTTCACAGGGTTTAGGAATAAGTTATCGGACTGCATATATGCGTATTAAAAAATTATTGATTATATTTAAGATATCTGTTAACATGTTAATAAAAAACCTATTTTTGTGTTTGCTTGAAATTTTATTGCAGTAACGTAACAATTCATTGTAAACGCATTACATATAATCACAATTTCACTGTGTGAATGATATATTATGTAACGTACAAGAGATATTTTCCTTAGAATTATCTCGTTTTGCAACAAATTTATTTACTATTTACTTTGCTAGAGAGAAGAAGGCCTTGGTCTATTCTCTCGCAGACAATTGAACGCGAAGCCTTCGAGAAAGACGCGTCGGAAAAGAGGTCATGCCCAGGCCAAGCATTATAAATCGCGTATAATATTACATTTTATCCAGATGATGCCATCTGTAGGCAAACTGGAAATTAGCATAAATCGTGGAAATCGAGGAAAGTTTCCGTGTTGCTGCAAGCCGTCGTCTCTACTTTGTGCATATTAAAACTTTTGGAATGCTAGTTGGACGAAATAGAAGAAAGTAAGGCAAAAAATTATGTGCTTGAAAATTGCAAATGCACGGAATACTGAGTTTTACATGGCGGAAACTGATATGAATAAGTTGGAAATGCATTGTAAATTGTTTACTGCCAATGTAATAATCCATTATAGGATCGGTTTATCATATACGATGTCTAAACTGGATTTATTTAAAACCCTTAGCAACAGACAATCAAACTCATTTTAGTTAAATTGTAGGAACATTTTATTTGATAAAACGATTCTTAATCAGAACACAAAATACTGATGATCCTGAGATACGTCAGGAGTATATCAGGGTTTCATTCTCGGTCCTATATGTTCTATATCGTTTATTAATGACATTAAACATCTAAATGTCAAATATCTGTAATCTGTAAGTACATATATGCAGACGATCTCAAAATTCTTTTTGGAGCCTGCGAAATAGTCCTTTAAATGTTTACAAATAATGTAATGTTACGTTTCAAATTAAGAAATAAAACGTTATTTGATTCTGAAGACCTGAGTCAAGGATCTTGGAGCGTTATTTGACACAAAGCTATGGTTCACTGAATATCCTTAATATTACTATGTCTGCTTATAAAAGTTTGGGCTTTGTTCTTCAAAAAATGTGAATATTAATACACTGAAACATTATACAGGGTGTCCTGAATTGTAGGGACTAAACTTTAATAGGTTCTAGAACTTTTTAAAATAATTTAATACACATATGGGTCGAGAAATGCTTAGTTTCCGAGATACAGAGTATTCAAAATATAAAAAAAATATTTTTTGAATCATGGTAGAAATAAAAACCTGAAAATTGGCACAGATATTTTTTATTTTATGCTGCTTTTTAAAAAAAAATCTTGAAAAAAAAACACATTGGAGGGGATTAGACCCCTTTATACCCTCTAAACAGTTTTCAATGTACGCCTATGGTCTTGACATCAAGATCCATTTGATACCAAATTTGCAAATTTTTATGCCTTTTTACATTTTTTTTTATTTAAAGCTTTTTTTTAGTCAATACCATGCTTTATTTCTCTAATAAGAGCTTTGGTGTGTTGAATTTGAACATTTTTGTTTTTTCGGCAAAATTATTGTCATAACTAAGAAAATTAAAAATATCTAAAAAATTGAGCTTTAAATCAAAAAACGCCAAGGATATGTTTGCAAATCAAATTTTCTATCAAATGTATCTAGTGATCTATTTGCAGTGATCTCTGCAATTCAGGACACTCTGTATAGTTGCGGCAATATTTCAAATGGCTTACGTCATGCGAACAAATAAATAATTCATCACATTTTCATCAAAATATTTAAGAAGCTGCAACTGAACTAAAACTCTATACTATACTAAATAACTATATATTTCACTAAATTGCAAACAATTATTGTTTTTAGTAAGATAAATTATTGAAAATTTATTGACAATAAAAAAAATTACATAACGTCAGTCGTTTGACCAATAATTTGCAATAATAATGGCAATCTCTCAAAACATTTTTTGAACTTCTGAGTAGAAATTTCATTAGATCTCTATTGCTGAATGGAACAACTATAATCTAATGTTAAAAGTTGATAGTAGATTTTATTAGAAATATATCAGAATTTCAAAAGAAATTCCAATTCATTACAAAGGATGCCATTATTGGATTAGACTGTAATAATCTTTGCAGTATTTTAATACGAAGAGTAATTTGATACATACTTAGATACTTTTTACGGATAATCCTGTGTAGCTCACATAGGTAAGCTTTATGCACTCATCACCTTGACGTGGACGATTCGCTTGATATACAGGGTGTTTCAAAACAAAGGCGAAAAATTTCAGGGGGTGATTCCTTGTTGAAAATAAAAGGTAGTTTGTTATATAAACGTTGGGTCACAAGTCAACCATTAAGGAGATATAGCGTTGCAAAGATGGTGAAAAAAAGAGTGTTTTTATTGTTTTTCTCGGAAACGAAAAGCGTGGGAATGGTAAAATTTTGTGTAAGTGTTACCATGATCAATAGACACTTGTGACATATTTTTTCACTTTTTGAAAATAATTAGAAAGGGTTGAAATAAACTACCCCTTTCAGTTTTTTTAACTATACTTTCAAAAAACTTCCTTAACGAGTTAGAAAAAAATAAATTATGTTAAGCCGATTCATTTAGAAACTTTTTTCTCTCTTATACTTTTTTGATAAAATTAACTGTTTCGACGTTAAAAAATAAAATGTAAAGTATTGCACGTCAGGAAGAGGCAGTTTTACTACACCCATTATTAGGAAAAACTAGTTGGCTGCTGTCAATTTCCGGATATTACCATTGTTCCTTTGACAGATAGCAAATGGTTTATACTTCCCGGTGTCGGCCTGTATCAAAACTTCTTTTTTGAATTTTCCGGATTCACATAGCCTTCGATGACGCTTAGCAAATATACTGTGATGAGGAATTCTACGATTAGGATACGCTTCTGATTAAGGGCGACAAGCATGTAAGAAATTTCCATTTGCCCGACCGTACATAAAGTGCATGTCTATCATTTCTGCATTTGTGAAAATAACCATGTTTGTTGTATTAACTTAGTATTGAATTCCAACGTACTCCGCAATCAAACACATCACACAACAAAAGGCAAATTATCGCGTAAACCACTCTCAAAATGTTAAAATAGTACAAACTATTTGCTATCTGTCAAAGCAACAATGGAAACATCCGGAAATTGACAGCAGCCAACTAGTTTTTCCTAATAATGGGTGTAGTAAGACTGCCTCTTCCCGACGTGCAATACTTTACATTTTATTTTTTAACGTCGAAACAGTTAATTTTATCAAAAAAATATAAAAGAGAAAAAAGTTTCTAAATGAATCGGCTTAACCTAATTTATTTTTTTCCACGTCGTTAAGAAAGTTTTTTGAAAGTATAGTTAAAAAAACTGAAAGGGATAGTTTATTTAAACCCTTTCCAATTATTTTCAAAAAGTGAAAAAATATGTCACAAGTGTCTTTTAATCATGGTAACACTTCCACAAAATTTTACCATTCACACGCTTTTCGTTTCCGAGAAAAACAATAAAAACACTCTATTTTCCGCCATCTTTGCAACGCGATATCTCCCTAATGGTTGACTTGTGACCCAACGTTTATATAACAAACTATCTTTTATTTTTAACAAGGAATCACCCCCTGAATTTTTCGCCTTTGTTTTGAAACACCCTGTATTTATTTGTTCTCTCTGTTCCAAATTAAGTGAGGATTGTTAATAACTTTCTCATTATTGCAACTATGATGTCGGTTAAATTAGCAAAATTGTGTGAAGCAGAAAATTAGTTCAATATCATGTTTGCATGATTTTTACAAATGGGTATATTTTTTAATGTAACACTCTGTATATTTTTATATTATTCGATGAAACACAAAAAAACGGGTCTTCCGAAAATAAAAAACAACGGATATACCTATTTGAACTTAAAGTGCAAAAGTGAAAGAAGGCTTTGGAAACATTTAGCACTGATGTCAAACTGTTGTCAAATTGATGATTCCAAAATTGAAGATCTTCTCTAGTCCGTGTGGTTTTTGTGATATTATTTTTTTGACAACGAACCTAAAACTAAAGTCAGTTCCTTAAAATTCAAACTTAATTTATTGAAAATTTTAAGAAATATTCAACACCATCCACCACCAACCATTTTTTGAAATAATATTAATTTTTTGGTTGAAACGCTTAGAAAATTCTGAAATAATTATCCGATACTATATCGACTCTAACAATTCCAAAACTGAATGCAGTTTCTTTCTAGTTCTCGTTTCCGATATATTCGGTGTCGACACTTTGGGATACTTTGCATAGTGCAAGAATATTTCCAGGAAAGGTGAAAAGCTCCGAAAACACTGAAATAATATCATACCATAACGCCACACATTATAAAATGTTTTTTATTTGCAAATTATGGTCTAAACTGTTCTTTTTTCTAATGAATGGTTTATAAGAAAAAGTTCACAAACCATGACAAAATCATAATCGGATCATAAATAATAGTCAAATGGTTATATCCATTCATCTTCAACTTGAAAATATTCGCTAATAAAAACTTTATTATGATTTTTGAACTATTAACGATATCTTTTTAAAAGTCGAGACGAAATCAGCACCTCGTATTTATTTTTAGGATGACTGTATTTCTCCACAAAACCGCATCTAGAGTGCTTCGAAACATTTTGTTTGAAGCGTTTATTTACGTTTCCCGGGGTGTTTCTGCACGCTATTTATATTCTCCTGAGAAGTCACTAATTGAGGGCTTCGTTGTTCGCAAAAATAAATAAATAAATACCAATGAAAACGCGCATTGACGGAGAGGTTATTTATAGAAACAATCTACCTTCTTCCCTATTCGGTGTCAATTTTCAATCAATAGAAGAATGTGGGTGTGAATACAGGGTGTTTCAAAAACGAAAAATCGATATTGGTAAACTCTACACGTAAATGGGAAAGTTACATGAATTTTATATTGGTTTGAAATGTATTGACAATGATACTGCAGGAAACAACTACTCCGCGGACTAATGCCCCGACCGGCATTGAATTACTCCTGCAGTATCTGTGTGAACAGCCAAGAACCCTTGTCGGACACACCACCAGACATAGACCGGTTTCGGGCTTGTTAGCCCTCATCAGCATGCCATAGGTGAGATGACCGACAATTGAACTGGCATGTATGTTCACATATAAATTGAGTGCAGGTGAGATATAAGTGGTCTGCTTACTTCCTGCTCGTCCTAAGCGGCTTGATTTACAGGAAGCGACGTACATTGCAGCAGGTACTTAACGCAGACCTCTCGCCCTGGGCGATACGCCATTAAATCTATAAATGATACCGTAGGAAACAACTACCTACTCCGCGGACGGGCACATGCTGAAGTTGTCAATAATAAGGAATCGGAGCTCTTTCGGTCAAGTGGCAGTGAGCTTCTAATTAGTTCAGTTCCCACACTATTCACTGTCGCAGAGAAACCCCTATTAAAAGAATAATTTTACTTTGCCGTTGGTTATGAACTGTAAAACTTTTATTTTGCAATATATGAAATAAAAATTAAAACATGAGAACTCCGTAAACTGCGTTGAACCCCGAATCTTCCCTTCAGGATGAAATTAATAATAACCGAGCTAATGTACTGAAAATGCGGGTTGATGTCGAATAAAACTAACCTGCCTCCGGCTGGTTTTGTACTATACCGAACCTGGTGGAACTGGCAATTATGGTAATAGGGTTAGAAAATGCGGCATTGTTCCCAAAGACAGCCCGAGGGCTAGGTTAAAAGGTTGCTTTTTTAATATTCTCTCCCTTGGAGGTGGATAAAAATAGAGTGGAGCTGCTTTTTCGCTAAATATTATCAGAACGAGAATTATGAAACAAGTCAGTGTTGCGTTCTTGTGCATATCGGCCTTCAGAAGCAAAAAGGAATAGCTAATTAGTCGACAGGATAGTTATTTCCCGCAACATTATCAGTAATTATAAACCTTATTTTGTCTACTGCGATACTGGTCTTACCTTCAAGATATTTGCAGCAATAGAAAGACGCTCTTTACACTGAGTCCATTAAGATATATTGTTATATATTTGTTATCTATGGTATTACCAAAATGGAAGGCTATGAACAATTAATACACAAACTAGAAAACTGTAAATAAACTGTGACTGGCATTCTTTCACACTGCGTGTCTAGAATCTCAAAATTTTTATTGAAGATAATGTAAAAACAGAATAATTATAAGGATTATGGTGTTTGCAGCAAAAATAAAAATCTTTAACAGTAATAAAGCCGCCTAAGCAATGTCCATAATAGATATTCATTCCAAGACAAAATTTTACCTTTATAAGATATTCTGATATACTCATCTTGAACCAACAATATATATCTTTATACTGATAGTTAATGATATTAATTCGGATTTTTTCTTAAGTAAGAGTTCATTAATATTTAAACTAATCATCTTCATTAAATAGAGACAAATCACAGATAAAATTGTTTACTTTGGTATTAAACATTAGGTACACTAACTACACAATAAATTATATTTGTAGAAACCCATCTACTAACCCAACTGTGATGCCTAGTACATTTTAAACACACTTCTAGCTTTGGCACAACGTTAACTAAAGTGACAGATCGCTGCCTTAAAAGGTTCTGTTACAATTTTAATACTATTATAAACGTTACGAGGATGGTTGGGTCGATTGAAACCTTCCTATTTAATTAAGTAACATTCCAATATTAAATAAATGTTCTATGAAAAGAAAACACAGAATTTTCCTTTGATTTTAAAAATAATTAATTGTATACGCTGGAGGTCCTTTAAATAAAGAATGTACCTACAATACGAATGCGATATTTATTTGTTCAGCTAAAGTTCACTCAAATACAGGGTGTTAAAAAAAGAGTGTAAAATATTTAAGGAGGTAATAGTATGAACCAAAATAAGCAGAAAAGTCTTAATAAACATGGGTCCGCAAAGTAACGGTTGCGGAGATACGGACCACTATTCGTTTTTCAAACATTTTATTTTATTAGGAATAAACCGACAAAGGAAGCTTTTAACAAGGTGACAGGTTTCTAGGTCCTGTTGTTTTACCAAACCGATTAACAGGCGCTGCTTACCTCAACTTTCTGCAGAACACACTGTATGAGTTTTTGGAAGATATTCCTTTGAATAAGAGGCAACAGATGTGGTTCGAGCATGATGGTGCTCCAGCTCATGTTCCATGGCCGTTAGAGAGCATTTACACCAAACTTTTCCACATAGATGGGTAGGAAGGGCCGGACCTGTTTTATGGCCTCCAAGATCGCCTGATCTAGATTTCTTTGTTTGGGGTGTATGGTACTCCTGTAAAAGCCTGGAAGAGCTGCAGCTACGGATTAATCAAAAGTGTCAAGAAATCCAAACCAAGGAGGGTGTTTTCGAAAGAGTTCGAATATCGTTGAGACGAAGATGTCGTGCCTGCTTGGAAATGGACGGAGGGCACTTTGAACATCTTCTGTAACTTTGTTTTTTGTTTGTTAAAAGCTTCCTTTGTCGGTTTATTCCTAATAAAATAAAATGTTTGAAAAACGAATATTGGTCCATATCTCCGCAACCGTTACTTTGCGGACCCATGTTTATTAAGACTTTTCTGCTTATTTTGGTTCTTACTATTACCTTCTGAAATATTTTACACCCTTTTTTAACACCCTGTATATCGTATTCTTATGTTTGAAAGATTTCTTGCTCCGCAAGACTTAATTTTTAAATCTTGACTTGCCTTTGTCCGTCTCAGTTGAGACATTGGTATTTTCATGTACTTTTAAATTCCGGAACTCATACTGTGTTTGGAATGCCTTTGGTCGATTGGAATCTTTCAAAACACGATTTTCCGGCCCCTAAGGGTCATTTTCCCGGTCCCGAACAGGGAATTTCATATGGCCATAAACCTGTCAAGCACAGTCTAAGCTACAGGATGATTTTCCGGCCCCAATGGGCCATTTTCCCGGACCCAAACTGGGAGTTTCAGCTGTCCAAAATCTTTTTGAGCATACTCTAAGGACCAAGATTGAAAAATACATGAAAATCCCACTTTTGCGACTGATACGTCCGAAATATGATTTTCCGGCCCCAATGGGTCATTTTCCCGCAGCCAAATTGGGAATTTCAGCTGACCAAAAACTTTTCACACCCAGGCTCAGGTCCACAATTAAAAAACACACGAAAATACCACAGTCGCAACCGGGACGTCCAAAACAGGATTTTCCCGCCCCAAGGGGTCATTTTCCCAGATCCAAACCCGGAATTTCAGTTGTCCATAAACTTTTCGACCACAAATCCGGCTTTAACTCCAAAATTCAGCGTCGACTTCGCCTTATCCCAGGAACCGCATTTCAGGCCATTTTCGGCCCCTGGGGCCAATTCCAGACGTGTAGGCCCAATTCTGAACTCGGGATCGGTTTCAGCGTCGAAAAATACATGGGAATACATATGTCACTCTCTTGTGTATGAACATTCTTTTTTTTGTGGGGCTGTGTAATTAGAAGCCATTTTATCCGACAAAAATGTCTTGCAAAAATAGTAGAATAAATAAATATAGATCAAATAATATATGTGTTGCAATAGCAATTTGTCAGTTATTTTAAAACTATAGCGTTTTCAGATAAGGATTTTGTATTTTTATATATACAGCATGATATGTGATTCATATAGTGATAAGGTTCTGGATCAAGTATATTCTGACCCAATTTTTGTCTCTCGTGGAATAAAAATGTACGTGTTTATATTTGGGAGATCAGTAAGAAACCTATCATTTTCAATTATTAATTCAAAAGAAACACTTACATGTACTACTAAAGCTTAATTATTTTTATAACTCAACGGTTAAGATTACTAGTACAATAGATATGCAGCAAAGTTCATTTTTTTTTCTAGATGACAAGACCATGGATATCAAAGTGAAATAAAAATAAAATTTACACTGGTATCAAAGAAGCCGACAGGTTATCTTGAAGAGTATCTCTTGTATTAAAGCAGGTGGCAAGAATAAAAAATTAACTACCTGTTCTTTTAAATATAACACACATTGTGGTACACATATATAGACCAGTCGGTATGGTCTTATCGTTAGCTACGGAGACGTGATACTTTTTCATATTTTACCTGTGGTTGCGGTCTAAAAATAGAACCCTAACCTTTATCTGCAATTCATAAGTGTGTGTTCCAGAGAGGGAATATTTCGGAACATACACATAGTCTATGCAGCGACGTATTGTTCAGAGACGAAAAAATAATTTGAGAAATAAAGACTCTACTAAATACAGTTTTTACTTTTATTCTTATGAGGAAGACGGAAGTTACCCTTTAGGATCATAGTATGTAATAAAAGAAGCAATGCATCGTCTAGAGGCAATTGAAAAATATTTCTAAACGGTGGTAAAACAATTAGATCAAAATAGAAATAAAAATACTCGTTGTTTTTTTTTTGGGTTATTTGTTGTTTTAGATAATGCGACTATCTAAAAAATGTGTTGATAACGCTTCAAACAACTATTATACATTGATTATTACTTATTCAAAATTGTAATATAGATTAACAGTACTGTAACAATATTTAATATGCTAAAAATCATACGATAATATAAGGTGATAGCAGTTATCTTTACAGAAAATTGTCCTCATTTCTTCCAAAGTACCTATGCATTCGATTTTGAAGTCTGTATTTGAAAAGAAAAGAGATACTTAATAAATATGAAATTATATTTTCTAGCTAATTCACTGTAAGATTCCTACCGCCTAAGCAACGGTCAATACAAACAAACTTATTCAAAAACTGTCATAATCTTAAATCATATTTGTATGTGAGGGTAGGTATTAATTATAAAGTGAAATTAGTTTGATTACTAAAAAATGTCGAGTGACAGTGATATGGAAAATTTTACTCTACTCAATATTAGTGAAATTGAAGAAGCTGCTAAAAATAACTTGTTACCTGCGAAATCTGAATATCGATACAAATTTACTTACTAAAGATTTATGGAATGGAGAGTAAAAAACGACGTTAAATCATTTTCCGAGAATGTAATGATGTCATGTTACCAAGAACTATCAAAAACTATGAAGCCTTTCTCACTTTGGTCATTTTACTCAATGTTAAAGGCCACAATTAATATAAATCACAATGTCGATATTGCAAACTACTCCAAATTACAAGCTCTCCTGAAGAGAAAATCGGACGGCTTTAAATCCAAAAAATCCAAGATTTTGACAAGCAAAAATATAAACGATTTTCTAGAAAACGCACCAGATGATAAATATTTGTTTATGAAGGTAATATATTGAGCTCAATATAATGTTAGATATGTAAATTTATTTCAAATCGTCTTTTAGGTGACTTATAATTGGTATAAGAGGTGCATGCAGGAAACAGGGGTTGCGTAATATAAAACCGTCAGATAATGAAGACACAGGGAAGAATCTAATTATTAACATTCTCGATTCAAAAACTAAACGACAACGTTGTTTTGTGGTATCTGAATATTTTCAACCCCAAGGTTAAAAAATATATAAACTCTGCAGTAAATACAGCTCCAAATTTACCTTTTTTTCTAAACTATATAAACGGAAAATGTATCAGACAGTGTTGGTATTAACAAGTTAGGAAAGATTCCAGAACAAATAGCCATACATCTGGAACTACCAGAAGTAGCGACTTATACAGGACAGTTTTCGATGTTCGTCCGCGGCTATTCTTGTTGACGCGGGTGGTGACTTATTAAGCCGTGTCCACATTATGCCGAATGGTGTCGATCGACGAGGTCGATCGATAATGTCGGTACAGTCTAGACGTGTCGCCCGGCATTGTTGAATCATGTCGGGTCGAGTCGAACGCAACCCGAACCAAGTCGGTACGGATCAAAGAAAGTCTATTCGACATGAATAGTGTAGACGTGTTAAAGCATGTTGTTCAACATTTTTTACATATGTACTAAGGTATCTACAAACGTAGTCATTTTGATTAATTTTGTCTGTTGTGCAGTGTGTTTATTTTTCTCTGATTACCTAGGTACTATTTTTTTATTGTCTCATGATGAATTGGAGTGGAGAGCAAACATTGTCGCCGACGTTGTTGTTGGTTTCCAACAACTGCAATGATAATTGCAGCAGTGGCCACTGCAATATCTTCTGCATCACTCATTATTTTAATATCTAAATTAAAAAACTATGTCAAAGAGAGTCAACTAGAGTTTTACTTAAATGGCGCGGCGATGTATATCGGTCAACACGTCTACACATACTAAGTACATAAATACAATGTGGACGAGTCGAAACTCTAGGTTTGCCGATCGACATTGTCGATCGACCGCGTCGATCGACACCATTCGGCATAATGTGGACACGGCTTTAGATTTAAAAAGACACGGCGCGGCGGATGGCAGTCATCAGCCGTAGACTTTAAAAAATAATGATTTTATTAGGTGGAAAAAACTACAGTACATTTTTATCTAATCTATGCGATTCTAATAAAATCGAAATAAATGCACTAACTCCGATAAAAATTAATGCTTAAAAATTCCAAAACATATACCTACGGAAGAGAAACAGTTTTTCTGCACTTGTTGACATATGCAAGCAAAAGGAGCTGCTGAGGACAGTTCCCACTAACTGTATTTTATCCGTATCACTAATTAACTCTCGCAAAATAAGCAAATAAATTAATGTTTCATATTTTTCAGTACGCATTTCAAATTTTCCCATCGACAGGTTAACAGTAAGCTAACGTACGGCTCCGCGGCATGGAGCTACGCGGCAAAAAGCCACATAAAAAGACTACAGGCCGTGGAAAACATAGCCTTACGCACAGCCGTCGCTGCGCCTTGGTATTTCAGAAACACAGACATAAAACGAGACCTAGACTACACCGACCTAACACATACCATACACACACACGCACAAAAAACCATTAACAAAGCCACAGACCACGACAACCCCCTGCTTAGGCAAGCCGTCGACTACGCCCCCGCCCCGACAGACAAACACAAACGTCCAAAACACCAATTCCTTGACCTTCCTCCCTGACAAAACCCCAACCCCCCTCCCCCCGTTAATCTTTTCTGTTTCAGGACAAGAAGAAACCAAGACCAAGAAGACCACCAAGAAGAAGACGAGAACATAGACAACCCAAACCCTATCCTTACCTAGCGCTCGCATCTCCCGAACCGTAACAGGCTCGGGAAGAAGAGCATCCTATGGCTACAAGCCACTCACAAAAACCCACTCCCAACAAAGACCACCCCCGGGGGTTTAAGACGGCCGGCGAAGAAAGAACCTAGAAGACACGAAGAGCGCCAGAAGAGGCCCCCCTGCCGGCGGGGGTCAGCCAGGGCAGGAGGAGGTTCCTCGAGCCGACAGCATCGGCCGCAACAGCGGTCGAGGCTGACCGGAGAAGGGAACCCACCTCTACGAGGCCGCCCAGGTCTACAGAGATGGTGAAGGATAAAGAGCGATAATACCGCTCGATCCTAATCCATACAAGGCCACCGTTCGCCAATAAAATAACGGCGTTAACAGTAAAACAGAATTGTCAATTCTTTTTTAATAAACAACTTACAATTTTTTAAGTAACAATTAACAGTGAATGAAATCTTGCATCTATTCTCTGGGATAAATTTTACTTATTACACTTTTTCGATAATCTCAAAAAGTATAATTTTTATCCCACCGACTCCATTATGATCTCTATAAAATGCCATCTTTTTAATTTTAGTAGTATTTTTAAACGTTTTGTTTTTAATTTGCAGATCAATTTGATTTTCCTTTTTGATAAATTCTCCCAAAATAAGTGGAAGGTGAAACAAGTTCCGTAGGTTATCGAAACAAATCAGATTTAGCACCAAATCAGGTTTGAGGTCAGCTATGTAGTTGTCCTATCTTCCATGTAAATCAGAAGAAACGGCAAAATTACGTTTTTGCAAAAAGCAGAAATACATTGTCTGGGTTCTTCAACCCCAACCGGTTTTATATCTGGCTTTCCGGCCATAAACAAGTCAGTCAACCACAATTAATATCGAATGCAATCCTAAGAATACCCATAAAATGCATTAGCTGCTATTAGCATCGTATATCGATAGCAATTTATAAGCCTCATTTTATATCGATAAATAACGTTCGTTTAGGATATCCTGGTAAAAAGGCAATTACGTTTTAGCTTTGTTTCAGTTTACGAATAAAGGAATTCATTTCTATGCATATTTGTTTCAGAAGAATTCCAAAATGCAGGTTATTTTCCAGGATATCAACTTCAACTTGTTCTAAAGAGAAGCAACATAGGTACTTATTGATAGATTAATACAGTTTTGTATTAGTTCTGTGCGAAGAAGATATCATAGAAAGTGTCTTCAAATTAAACAGCATTATATGACCTCATTCTTATAACTAATTGGCATATGATGATGATCTATTAATATGAACAACAAATTATTCGCTACATATAGACAGACAAATTATGAACATTTTCCCATTGTCTTCTAATTGTGCCAATTTTTTTTTTATATATTTAATGACTTAACAGTTATTTACTCAAAAATGTAAAAAAACGGAAAGATGTCAAGGGAAATGCTTAGTTTCCGTCATACAGGGTATCAAATATTTTGAGAAAAAAAATTAATATTTTTAATTAATGATCTTAATTATAAAGATTTTAAAAATTTAACATAAATATTTTTTACTTTATGCTGCTTTTTTACATAAAATCTTGAAGAGAATATTTAGAATCCTATAATTGTTTCTCTTTCTCCACTTTAAATATGTTTCAACGTACATCTATAGTCTCGACATTTTTTGATTTGAATCTCAATATTAGGAAAATAATACATGATACTGACTTAAGTAAATGTAAAATAATTAAAAAATTGAACTTGAAATCAAAAAATGTCAAAAGGCAAGTCGAGAGTGCTATCAAATGAACATAGTTCAGGATCATAGGCGTACATTGAAAAGTATTTGGAAGGCGATTGGACCATACGATGTTCTAAATAATATTTTCGTTCAAAACTTTTTCCAAAAAAGCAGCATAAAGTAGAAAATATTGGTGCCAATTTTCAAATTTTTATCTTTACAAGTAAGGTCATTAATTTAAAAATTCTTTTTTCTTTCAAAATTGTTTCTATCTTGGAAATTAAGTATTTCCCGAGTCATATTTATATGGGTATATATTATTTCAAAAAGTTGTAGCGCCTGTTAAAGTTTGGGATACCTTTTATATGCATACATAATATGATGCTAATAGAGCAAGAGTTTTACAATTTGTACCAAAATGTAAAAAGCGAGCGACCTTTTTTAATATTTTCAATTAAAAGAATGTCTATAAAAATAAAACAATAATATTTACCCTACAACGATAACCATTGAAACGTATCCACCAAATTAAAACAACATTTCATAAAAGTAGTATTTGAGGCTTCTTGAAAAGTTGAGATATTTTAATGAAAAAGTTAAGTTTGAGTATAACATATATTCCAGATACCTTTCTGAATTAACACCATAAAATGAAAATTAACTTGATATTATATTGATCAGATAATAAGGTTCATTGAGGCCTTGAAGTTATGTGTAGGCTTTATAGTTATTTAAGCTACCAATTTCGCCTGAACCGGTAGTCCTTAACGCTTTGCACGATCCATGCAATAACCACATTATACGGCTTAATTGATTTTTAGATTTAAATTTGTTTAATGTCAAAGTGACAATACTATCACTTACTAAAAAATCTCTAAATCCCCCTATCAAAAATGACGAAAGACCTCGCGAAAGACACACAATTAACTTGGGGATTTAACTTACTGCCTTCCGATCGGTAAGTGACACTATTCTTACCGATCTGACATTTGTATGCAGAACTTTCTATTCCGTTTAATCCAATCAGTAAATACGTTAAATTGACGGATCGCGCAAAAAATTTATTTTAATTTTAGCGGAATTATGATCTTAATTATTCCAATCAATCAACTGCATCTTGGCACGTCAAGATAAAGTGCAGTTCCTCATGCTTGTCCTAGAAGTCGAAAACAAATTTTGTTGAATTGTGGGAAAACAACGTTTTTACTTCCAGTAACGAATGGAGGAATTCTACTGCTCTAAGAGTAAATAAAACTATATCTTTGGACTACCTTTTGGGCTTTGCACATCACCGCTAGCGCCTGGACGTCGTGAGAAGTATGTCTGGAGTCCATCAAACAAACTGCACAAACACCCATTTTGCACACTAGACAGTACATGCTGAGCGTCTCTTCCGCATGCTCGGGACACTTGCCATCTTTCCCTTTGGGAGCACCCCCAGAACACCTCTTGGGCTCTACGAGGACGTGCTTGGCCAAGGGCCCACGGCTGGGGTGGCAGGACTCCCTGCAGGTGTCGCAATAGAGGACCTCGCACTGCTCGCACATCACCGTAGCGTCCTTCGCGGGTTCAACCTCGCACATTTGGCATTTAAGGGTGAGATTTTTTAGTTCCCCGTACTTGTCGACGATGCTCTGCATCACTCGGTACTTGGGCAGATTGTGGGCGCCGTTCTCGTCGAAGTACACCAGCTTGTGGCACAAGGGGCAGGCCAGGCTGAGGGCGCTGGGGAACAGCAGCCCGTTGGGGGTGCCCACGTAACTGTTGGGCCTGGAGGTGCAAACCACCCCGCTGTCGGTCTCGCTCAAAATCGAGAGTTTGTCGCTTTCCTGGTAGTCGCCGGAACTCCCGGAAGCGACGCTCTCCGCGTTCTCAGAGTTCACCGCGGCGGCGGGGGCATTCTGGTGGGCGGGCTGCTGGAGTTGCACGGCGCAGTGCAGACACACGGCGTGGTAGCACGGGAGCAGCACCGGGTTGTTGTAGAACTGCTTACAGGCGGGACAGCAGAGCTCTTCTTCCATCGTAGCACGCGGCGATCGGGACTCGACTGGCTGCGGCTGCGATTTTGTTTGAAAACACGCGAGCGGCCAAGCGACGCCTGGCGGAGAGCCGCGACGGATGGCGAAGTCGACGGGTGCACGCTGTAGGTCCGCGGCTCGGCCGGATTTGGGGGTGGGTATTGAATGGTTGGCGATACTATCAACTAAAATTTCCTTAAAAATGTATTCATAAACGAGGAGCTCCAAATCAAAGAACACTTTTTCTTAAGAAAACAGTTTTCTTAGATGCAGAAATTTTTACAATTTTGGGGAGAAAATTATAAACTATAAAGCCTTGTCCTTATGGACGCGAAATTCGTAAGTATTCACGCGAATTGGGCAATTTTTGATTAAATTATTGATATCAAATCAACTTTTAGTAAATTTCGAAAAACATGAATATTATCGCTATTTTCATCATTGTGGAGTTAGTAAATTTAACTTGAGCTTTTGACAATCTACCATGACAGTTTTATGATGAAAGTGCCACATTTGACGAAATTGACTAAAAGTTGAGACTTTTCCCGCCATTAAATAATTCGCGCGAATTTCGCATCCATGCGGACAAGGCTCTATTCGTAAGATTAAAATTTTTTCAGAAATATTATGGGGAATGGGGTTTTCATGTTTTGCTAAATTTCTGCATACAATTGCCTAACTTACAGGGGCACAAAGTTAAATTTGCCGTTCAAGATGCTGATGGGCGGAGCCTGATAAAAGCTACACTGTTTGGCCGAACAAATTTGTTGGCAAGTCTACGTTTCGGCGGTATTTAAGCCTTTTCCAGGACAACCCAAGAAAAGTTTTCCGTGTAAAATATAAATATATAATAAGGGTAATAAAATGGGTAATATAACACATTACAGAAGACACAGTAGTACAGAACTTAACAATGTTCGGAATAATAATAATAAAATTTTCAATTCAAAATTTCAGATATTCAAATATTCAGTACCCTTTTACTTTGTGCATTTTCAAACAATTTCATTTAAATACTGTGTTCTGATTCCCATAAAATATTTTTTAATGAAAATTGCAGAGAATTGAAAAAAATCTGTATTATTTCCACAAACAACTCTAAAAAATTACAATTTTTTTAATTAGTTTTTTGTTAATTTCATTTTTAAATCTTCAATCTATCACCTTCTTCCATGCAGTCACAGTGTTCTTCACTTTTTATTTTTATTTTCACTGTCACCTCTGTCATCTACTTTTGCTGTACTATGTTTGGTTATTAATAAATCTATATACCATTGCTGTTTTTCTATATCAAGCCAATTTTCTTCGTGATATTTTTTTAGAAGGGATTTGGTGTCTCTAGTATTATATTGTTTTTTTTTTGGAGCAGAATTTTTTTTATTTTTTTCATAGGATTTTCTAGTTTTTGTTACTGTTTAAATAGCTGAATATTTAAATGCTACAGAGATAGAAGAATTCGGTTTCCACACCATTGAGCTACTTTTTCGAAAAATGTAAGAAAACTTTCATGTTTTTCAAATACAGGGCGAATCGTAAAAAAAAACACTTTTAAAGGATTCTTTGTAGGTATCTCGAAGAATAGCTGAGATATCGGAATGGTGAAAATTGCTTTCTGTACTGTGGCGTACTTGCAATTTTATCAGAAGGTAGCAAATGATACGCATTTATATTTCACTTCCTTATAATTTAGTTATAATATCTAGGGTACGAGATATTATAAACATACCCATATCATCCAGGACATTTATAATGCCCGCCGTTATAGCAGCGAGCAAAATGGATCTTTTTACGCCCGTTGCCATGCGAACCCGAAAATAATGACGCTTGGGTTGTTATGGATATGTTTGAAAATATCTAGTATCAGTCATAATCACAGATCAAGAAGCGTCAAAGCTATGACCTTTTATGGTTTTTAATTCGTATGAAGTGAAATATAAAAAGGGAGATACTAGGATGATTATGATTTTAGGTGACTTGCTTTCCAACCTGTCGCCTGCATCCCTGTATCTCTCTGGGGCCCTGGGTATATAAATAACTATTCTGTATTACATGTCCAAAATTATTAAACATGTCAGTCGAATTATTAAATCAATATATAAAAGGTAGTTCAAGTCATTGGTCAACATGTTTTTAAAAAATGCTGTCGACTCGACTGCCGAGACGACATAAACCGATGTGATGTAACAAAGCACACACAGATGTTTTTGTTCGTTGTCAAAGATATAGCTGTATTTTCTTTTGTACCTAAGTATATAGTAGAAAAGTAAGGGAATATTGCCTGGAACTATTTTGAGTACAATTTTAGTTTCTCTTTATTTATTTATATTCTGCAATTAAACTTTAATAAACTAAATTACCATTGTGTCAAAAGAATCAGTAAAGAATTGGTTTTAAGTAATCATTTTTGTTTAGCCACAAATGTCAAAATGAAAGAAGTTCACAAAATAAAAATTAATCATTAATACTGGTTTTAAGACATCTCGAACGACCACTGTGGTCTTAAGCCGCGTATACATATAAAGAGACAAGCACGAGCCGAGCCAAGCTTGCTACGAACCATGTTTGTTATATTTGTACAGCTGTTGCGAGCTGCTCGACACTCTACTCTCATGTGTCGCTAACTTGTCGTGATAAAATTACTGTCGGTTTCTGCGACAAACGCAAAGGGTTTAGTACTGAACTCGCTTCAGCAGTTGGTACGTGTTTGAAGAAGGTTCGTTGCTCGTGAAGCATGTGAAATGGAGAAGACGGATGAAACACAGTTGTATTTAATAGAGCAATATAAATAATTTACGGTTTTATGGAACTCTAAACACTGAAGTAAAGTTGAATCACCTATATATTTAAAAGCTCGTAGGTAGTTCGGGTTCCTGAAGCTGCGAGCAACGTCTAGTTCGTTTTGTGCTTTGTTTGTGCTCGGCTCATGCTCGACTCGTGCTCGGCTCGCCATATCTATACACAGCTTTAGGTGTACTTTCGATCGCCGTAACCTTGGAATGAACTTTAAAACAGAAAAATACATATATGGCAAACTCACAGATTTTTATCCATAAAACCACCAAAAATTCTGCAGCTATACCTACCGTTTTTTCCTTTTGCCACTTCTTGCTTTTCCTTTCCAGTTTATTTATCTACGAATTCTTGACAATTTTTTTTTTATGTTTAAGGAGTCCCACTTTCTCTTTCTCCTGTCATATTTTGTTGATATTTTTCAATTTCAAAGTTTGATTTGAGTGACTGATGCTACATTGAAGTCCCAGCTGCCCGCCTATCAGTTTTGTGCAGTTATTGTGCATGGGGTTGAGGTCGTTGCCGTTTTTTTCGGTCGATTTTTAAATGCGGTTTGTGGCCGATTAACATTTTTACGACTGACTGTTGCTGTTCCAAAGCCGACCGCGATTATGGTTACTTACGTTCTTAGTGTTTACATAAAACTGAAATGAGACTGGATTGCGAGAAGTTCATTTCGCGGTAGCCTGTGCTTTCCTGCCGTTAAAGCGTGACGGGATTTTTGTTCCTATATATTGGCGGTTGACTATATACAGGGTGGTCGGTTCTAAGATATAGGTATGCCGCTGAATGTATTACCATAACATAGACCAGCAGTTTCACTCTAATATTGGTACTTTGAAATACTCGAAATTCTACCTTATAAGTATCGATACGATCGTGTTGAAAACCACCGAGATAATCTGCTTTAAAATGTAACATAACCTTATTTGTTAACCCGTAGAAACTACTGATTATGACTTCTATGGCAACCACAAAATATGTACAGTGTGGCCCATTTAAGATGGAAATACCTCTGTAAAAATTGCATTTATTATCCGGTTTGGTTTGGGTTTTTCAAAGATAGAGAATTTAAACCTCTATTTTGGCTCACAATATGAAATTCCATTGTTTATAATCAAGGCCCTCTTTTGGTTCTCTTCGATGTCAAAACTGGCAAAACTGTTTAGCGATATTTTTATCTAAAATCTGGCCACACTATTGCATTCATCAATCCCTAAAATGGGTACGAACCAAATTTCATAAAAGAATATTTATTATTAACGGTGAAATTGATATTCATGGTCTTTATCATTTTATTTTAAAACACCTCTGTAAAATTGCATTTATTAACTGATTTCGTTCCAATTTTCTTTTCAAGATAAATGGTTCACAATATGAAATTCCATTCTCTACAATCAAGGCCTATTTTGGTTTTTTATGTCAAAATTATTATTAATTGTTAGCCAATTTTGGGATCGTAAAAATCAAAGTAGACCTTGATTATTGACAATAGAATTTCATCTTATGTTCCAAAATACACTTTCCAATTCTCTATCTTTAAGATGGAAACACTACTTTGGTTTTTTTCAATGTCAAAATTATTATTGAATATTAGCCAAATTTGACATAGAAGAAATCAAAGTAAACCTTGATTATTAGCAATAGAATTTCATATTGTGTTCCAAAATAGTATTTTCAATTATCTATCTTTAAGATGGAAACAATACTTTGGTTTTTTTTCGATGTCAAAATTATTATTGATTATTAACCAATTTTGACATCGAAAAATCAAAATACGCCTTGATTATTGACAATGGAATTTCATATTGTGCTCCACAATAGAGTTTTCAGTTCTCTATCTTTAAGATACACCCACGTAATTATAATCGGAGAATAAATGCATTTTTACAGGGGTGTTCAAGGTAAAATTATAAAAACCATGAATATCGTTACGTTAATAATAAGTATTCTTTTATGAAATTTGGTATATACTCATTTTAGGTGGTGCTGAATCCAGTGATGATAAAAAATCGCTAAACAGTTTTTGCCAAATTTGACATTGAAGAAAAAACCAAAGTAGGCCTTGATTATAGACAATAAAATTTTATATTGTGGACCAAAATGGAGTTTTAAATTCTCCTCTTAAAAAAACACAGGGTGAACCTTAAATAAGTACAAATATTTTAACTGCAGGTGTAGTTCATCATATAGGTCTAGTGGAAGTCATTTTTATTAATTTAAAATATTTACTGAGATTTTTACTGTATTAGAAAGGTATTTTAAGCTAATTTATATATATATATATATATATATATATACAGGGTGTCCGGAAAAGACGTGTACAACGGAAGACCACAGACTCCTGGGTTCAAAATAAGCCGATTTAGCCCAATTTACTTATTTCCAAAATTGCTTCGTTTAGCCGCTAGAGAGCGCCAAAGTTTGCGAAAAATTTTTGTTTATTCCGAATATCTCGAAAACGACTTGATTGATTTTAACCAGTTTTAGGCCACGCAGTTATAAGTCTAACTGACACTTTTGACGTTATTTACAATCTTTTGCAGTTATTAGAAATGTAAGAAAAATCATGTATCATGCAAATATAAGCACATATTTTTTAACCTCCTGTACAATTACTCTCAGTTTTTGTTAGTAGCTGACTTTATTTAGAAACTTTTTTATACTTTCAGAATTTTGAATAGATGAGTAGTTTAGGCAGAAAAAATATTTTTCGTATGTCAACAATATCAGCATTCGTTCTGCAACAATGAAGTACCAGAAGTTGGCTCTGTTATTTTAAGTGTCAGTTGTGTGTCAAATCTAATCAGCTACTGAAATTAGTCTCTCGGTGTATTCTTCTTGCTCAATTACTTAGTTACTTTAGATCTTACTTTATTTGTTGTCGTTATTGTTGTGTTTGTTTATTTTTCTCATTTTTCATTATTTCATCATGGATACGTATACATATCCCGAACAAGTAGATATGCTTTTGGTTTATGGATTTTGTCAAGGTAACGGCCGCAAAAGTGTTAGGGTCTACATGGACAGATTCCCTCATCGACGAGTGCCAAATCATCAAACTTTTGCCAACATCGAAAGGCGACTTCGCGAATTTGGTTCCTTCCACCAAATGAATGCGGCTCAAGGGCGTCAACGTACTACGAAAACTATAGAGGTGGAGGAACAAATCCTAGATAAGATAAAAGAGAACGCAAAAATTAGTGCAAGACTCATTGGACATGAAATAGGGATACAAAAAACCATAGTTCATGATGTTTTGAAGGAGCAATTACTACATCCGTACCACATTCAATCGGTACATGAATTGCTACCCATTGACCCCGAAAAACGTTTAGCATTTTGTAATTTTATACAAGATCAAAGAGCCCATGATATCAACTTCAGCAAAAACATTTTATTTACAGATGAAGCATGTTTCACTAGGTCAGGCATCATTAATAACCACAACAAACACGTTTATGCTGATGAAAATCCACACTGTACTGAAATAAGACATTTTCAATATGAATTCAGAGTAAACGTGTGGGCGGGAATTATCGACAACTTTATTATTGGCCCGGTTGTGCTTCCACATCGATTGAATGGGGTCAACTATTTAATTTTTTACAGCAAGTATTACCTAATTTGTTGGACGATTTGCCGTTATTACTTCGTCGTAACATGTGGTTTATGCACGATGGTGCATCCCCTCATTTTACAATACCCGTTCGTCAATATTTACATAATCTGTATCCTAACAGGTGGATCGGAAGAGGAAACGATGCTCCTATAAAATGGCCACCTCGAGCACCAGACTTAACCCCTTGCGATTTTTTTGTGGGGTGCAGTAAAAACTAAAGTATATGCCTCTGCAGTTAATAATGAAGAGGAATTGTTTAGGCGAATCCAAGACGCAGTTAATATTTTACGAGGTAATGCAGGAATCATGGAGAGGCTGCACCACAACTTCGTAAAACGGATTACTTGTTGCATAAGAGAAAACGGTGGTCACTGAGCATTTATTGTAAAGTGATCATAACTCTTTTTTGTTATGTTTTATTATCTTGTATTTATTAAATAAAATATAAATGAGAGTTTTGGAATTTTCGTTATTTGTTGCAGAACGAATGCTGATATTGTTGACATATGAAAATATTTTTCTGCCTAAACTACTCATCTATTCAAAATTCTGTGAGTATAAAAAAGTTTCTAAATAAAGTCAGCTACTAACAAAAAACTGAGAGTAATTGTACAGGAGGTTAAAAAATATGTGCTTATATTTGCATGATACATGATTTTTCTTACATTTCTAATAACTGCAAAAGATTCTAAATAACGTCAAAAAGTGTCAGTTAGACTTATAACTGCGTAGCCCAAAAATGGTTAAAATCGATCAAGTCGTTTTCGAGATATTCGGAATAAACAAAAATTTTCTCAAACTTTGGCGCTCTCTAGCGGCTAACCGAAGCAATTTTGGAAATAAGTAAATTGGGCTAAATCGGCTTAATTTGAACCCAGGAGTCTGTGGTCTTCCGTTGTACACGTCTTTCCGGACACCCTGTATATATCAAACCTCCTACAATTCCTATCAATGTATGCTTTGTGATACCAAACATCTAGGTATGCTAATGAATAATTCCACAGACAAAGCTCTATTCTACTAAAAAAAAGAAAATAATAATCTAGCTAAATTTACTAACCTGGTTTAATGAAAACATTCTATAAATATCTAATTTCACTTTTGAAAATGTGGGAACTCGAAAATTCAACAACAATAGATGAGATCTGACCTATTTCTGCATTTTTAGGATTGCTTCTTCAGGTGGCCTCCTTTAAGTTGAGTCAAATTTCTAACTATAAACATTATATCAATAAATTAAAATTATTTGAAATTAGTTTCACACAATATTGTTAATACCTAAATATATATATAAAAAAAAATAAATGGAGATATTATTTTTTTTTTAAATACCCACATTTTGAATACCGCTAATCAGATAGACCACTGACGTAACCTAGTAAAATAAACCATATGATTTACAGAAGGCGAGGCGATAAATAATTGTTTAACGTAATTTACATTTTTGCGGTTATTTCTAATTTAAAAACATTGTTTCTAACAATAAGTAAAGTAAAATTATCATAGACGATTAAAATATGAATTTCCGCTAGTTGCATATTATCAATTAAAGTGTTTAGGAAGTTACTTTGTTCAATGATTCCAAAAATTATCCATAAATGTGCATAAAAGCTCACCTACTTACTGAACAACCAACTATTTAAATAGTTATCCATATTTCAGAAGTTAATACCATTGTACACTGTTAGGAAGATTATCACAAATTGTACCATTCAATTATTTTTTGAGAATAACATAACTGTGTTGGGGCTGATGCTCCTGTCTAGTTATCTCTTTTCGGACTAGTTGTTACTAGCCATATCCGTAATAAAAAACACTGTTGCACTAACTAATTTTATTTAGTTGTAAACAAGAGGTGAACACTGAGTTACGTAAATTGAACTTGTATACAAATGTTTATAGTTACTTGTCTGATGTTAATATGTTTGATATTGATAACTCTCTACTACTATCTATATATACATGCTGGTTGAGACCTATTTAAAGACTAAATTTACAAAAATGTTAAACTTATTATACTAGAGTACCCTTCCCTAAAATTGGACAAGATGGTACGGAACCACTTCATACATATTCAGCTGTAAGACAAGGGTAGATATGCGGTTTAAGATAATGATATGCAACATAACATAATTTTCTTTATGCTCAGTCCCAAAAGTTTGGATGATTAAAATTTTTTTACTGTGTCATGAGACGTTTATGATCGTTAGTTCTTAAAACTAATTTGAAGATAATAGTAATAAATAATTAACATTTTTGATAATTATTAATTGAATGATGGACATGTTTAACAATTTTTTTATGTTAATGACAGAAAAATAAATATGCATTATGTTGTCTCAAATAATGTAACTAACTGTTTTTTCGTTTCCCTGTTCAATTTTCTTGCAGCTCAAGTACGATACTAAATTGGAGACAATTGTTGGTAGTACCTCATAAGTTCTTGAAATTTGTCTGTGATAAAAGGCAACATCTCAAAATATTTTAAAACAGAACAAAGTATTCTCATGAAAAATTTCAAATCAGCAAAAGTCGTTCATTTTCGACAACGCCAATTATTATTATTTATTCTTACGTTTTATTACCTACATTATTTTGTTTTTACACACGTGTACGTACAAATTACATTCAATGTGTTAAATTTTGCGCCATCTATAAATGATTTCAAACACTAAGATGCATGATTTATCTTTGGAATTGTGTTACATGGTATTTTTTAAATACAGGCAGATATGCATTGGGAAAAGGTTAGTTTATTTTAGTAGCGATATGACAGTAAGACACGTGTAGGATAAGACTTGACACACATAAATGTGTAGATAATACTTTGAGATAATTTACGTTGCCATACCTGGTTCACGTTAACATAGAAACAATAGTATCTTGATATGTAGGGGAGATTTGCCTTTATTTCAATAGATATTTCTTGCCCTGAATGTTTTTTAATATTTCTAAGTCTCAAACGAATAAGTAACCAATTATTTTCAACCAAATTACTAAAACAAATTGATTGTTAGTGGAAAAAATACTTTAATATGCTTGCGATTTATACAGGATGTTTTTAAATTATCCAAACTTTTACTGCGTATAGAACTCATTGAAATAGGACAAAAAGTTCATATTAGCACCCTTAGAAGGTTGGATGATCTTAAAGGGGTACAAATGAAACTGGTTATTCACAAAACAATGGAAAGAGACAAAATTTATGGAACGTACATAACTTATAAGCTTATTTTGTTTAAATCGATATTGGCAACGGTTTTTGAGTAAACTGAATTTAAAAGTTATTAACCTCAACCTGAAAACTGTTTCCAATATCGATTTAAACAAAAACACGATTTTTTTACGTAAAAATGTTCATACATTATGAATTTGTAGAAGCAATTGAACCGACGTTTCGATGTTATTTTTACACCATCTTCAGGGCTCTACAGTATAAAAGTACAAAAATGTTTTTAAAAATTAATTACAGTTAAAATATTAAATAAAAATTCTGTCAATAAACATTCAATTATTACAAGAATAAACATGTTTGTTTTGAAGTGTTTAATTTTCTTTTGAAATATTTTTAGGATTATTTGCCTACATCGACATAGAATCTTTTTTTCAAAATATTTCACAAAAAATAGTGTTCGCTGAACGCAGGGCTCGTAATCAAGCTGGCCATTTTCTTGGTCCTCTCCTTCCAATTTTTTTACTTCAAAAACGGTTTAAAAATTACCTCTATTATATATGTTACACACAATACTCGAATTCGGACAATGTCCGAAAAAAGTATGCAAAACTAGTTCTGAGCCCAGAAAAATTCCCATACCCGAAATTTTACGTTTAAACGACTTTTGACTAGATATTTCAGAATAGTAGATCTAGTTCTGGGCATTATAAATTGGTCAAAACTAGTTTTGTGCATTTTTAAATGACCAAAACTAGTTTCCTTCATTTTCTGAAGGTTATGATACACACAATACTCGAAAAAGTATGCAAAACTAGTTTTGAGTTCAGAAAATATAATGACAAAAATGGTATAATCCTACTTTTAATTAATGTAACTAAAAGAAAATTAATAGAACTAATTCTGGTCATTTCAAAATGCACAAAACTAGTTTTGAACAATTTATAATGCCCAAAACTAGTTCTCTGTATATTGTAATATGCAGTAACCGTTTAAATGTATAACTTTGGGTATGGGAATTTTTCTGGGCTCAGAACTAGTTTTGCATATTTTTTTCGGACATTGTCTGAATTCGAGTATTGTGTGTAACATATACATTATATGGAAGTAATTTTTATATAACTATAAAAATAAAATATATTTTATTTTTTTCTAGTAATTGTAAAGTTTACATCTGAAACATAGTTTGTAGTTTTCATGCCTGCTATCAAAGTTCATATACTTTTTATACTGAAAGATCCATTGATTCCATTGGCTGGCGCTTACTTCGTCTATAAACCACGTTATATAACACTATCATGCCATCTAGAGAGCACTAGACGTAGCACTGCAGTCAGAACTGTAACTTTCTGTACAGTAATAAGTCATAGGCGGTACATAATTGAAGCTTTAAATTAAAATTTTATATAACATCATAAAATCTATTAATAAATTCATTACTTCCTTTAATATGACAATAATTCCTATTATTGTGTTTTTAAAAGTACATCTTATACCTGTTTTATAATTCTCAAAGACAAAATCACAATACAAAATAAATAAAGTGAACATCAATTTAACAAAGTAATACTCACTCATTGCGCAAAGTGAAAGTACTTAATATAAATGCGTAAAACAGTTTTCAAACTACCAGTAAACAATTTCAAACAAAACAGTGTAGTAAAAATATTTTTTTTTTATATTTTTCTTCTTCGGCTTAAAACCAAGTCAAAATAAAAAATAAAAAATTGCATTCTACGCCACTGGACCCCGACGGATTGCGCGCTGTAGCATTGCGCTCAAGTCAATGTCAGCCCAGTTACATCACATTTGTTTTGTATAATTTAGATTAGATTACGCGGGCAATCGAGCGACTTGGCGCACAAATAATTGCCTCGACAGTATCGTCTTGCCATCCCCGTAAAATGTCGCGAGTGTTCAAGAAAATAATCCGGGTTCACAAAACCGGAAAAGCTTTAAATGTGCGGGCGTTCTCCGTCAGCAGTGCTAACAACAGGTAAGATGCAGTGATTTCGGTTGGCCATAGTGTTTACCTAATTTGAAATTGCAGAGTTACTAATACAGTTTTAAACCTATTACAAAAAAAGATAAAATGTAAATGCTATTTGGCAACAGATGTAAATGGAATTTGGCAATAGTTAAGAGCATTAACCATGAAATGTTAATTTTAAGTAATATATTCAGTACTGGCCACGACTGCCTAATATATCAAGGTAATCTATCTGTTCTGTGGCATTGAACCATTAAAAATTATAAATTGGTAAATCTAGTCAATTAAATCGTTATATAAAAATGTACAGGGTCAGCTTTAAGCTTAATTTTCCTGATTTACTTCTTGTACTTGAATAGAGGAAAAACTGAATGAAGAGAACAACTTTTTCCTAAATAATACTTATTATGATTTAAAAAACCGTCAAAATCAGTTAAAATATTAATATTTGTTGCTTGCTTGATTAATAAATACAGAATAGTTCGCGGGTGATGTTTAACATGAAGGTCAATATGTATAGAATAATGTTTATGACTTCTTAAAAACACTTTGTATAAAAAAATTCTTCACACAAAATTTTTTTAGTCAAGTGTTTTGCACTCTTTGCCAACCATGACTTTGTTTCGGAACCAGCAATTTCGTTGCTACCAATTATATTTTGTCTTAAATCGGATCACCTTATTTTCTGTCCTTAAAAATGACCATGTAAAGTGTGTACGGGCTTGCATTTCAAAATTGTTTTAGAGACCTGACATTCCATTAAAAATGCAAACATTCTAATTCAGTAACTTTGCCGGAGAGAGCATGCGTTTATAAAGAAGAAATCATGTTGAAAATAAGCTTTAGCCTTTATTTAATTAATAATTAATCCTTCACACAGTTTCTATGCAAAAACAGTTGTTTATCCAGAGATGTTTAAATGTGATAAGAGTTAATTTTCCCATATTCATGTACTGTCTGGGACAGTAATTATTTTTCGGATTTTGTCGTTTATGAAAAAGATTTTTTTACAACATTCGCAGTGCCTATAGCAAACAGCCGCAGTTAGTCGTCAGCGGTGCCACTAGTCATGTACTGGTTTCGAACTGGTTAGTTCTTATCAGTATATCACAAATGAGGCCAATAACTCGCAACCTTAACTGTTCACAATCTGTCATAATAGTTAACAGAATATGAGTACGCAAGACGTGGCACGTGCGTACACATCTAGTAGTCATTGACTTCTCAAAGTTGGGCCTGAATACAGTCACAAGCAGAGAGCAATCCATTCAGACATTAAAGTCGGAATTCAGAGTTTAAATTTTGAATTCAGGGTTTAAAATCTGAATTTAGAGATTAAACTTTGAATTCAGAGTTTAAAGTTTGAATCTAAAAAAAATTTAGATATGGCCCTTTCACGGCTTCGTAGATTTTCATGTATCACTTTGAAATGTTGTAGAGATGCTTCTTGTTATTAACCAAATCCTCAAGCCTCAAGAGAATTATTTTAAACCACGCCTAAAGTTATTTTGTCAACCCACTTTTTGCTGATGTACGGCTATGGACGATTTTTTATAACGTCATGTAGAACTGTAGAATTCTTTAGAATATTACGTCAGAGATAGTCGCAGCAAAATGAGTTGCAGTTAATAACATTTTTAAATTCCAACTTACAATGTTCTAAAGTGTTCTAACTTAGTTTATACTGTGTCTGAACATAGGGCTAGGCCAGATGTATCATTTTTACACAAATAAATGTTTTTTTATCAATGTAAAATTCTTTATTAAGGAAAAACATGGATTTAAGAAACATATTAGTTATTAAACATAAGATTTGTACTAAAATTTAATTTGTAAACTGAAATTTTAACATTTAAATTAATTAATTAAAATCGATTTGGAAAAATTAAACTTAAATATTTTCTAACATTTAATCTGATCTGATTTTTTGGTTAGACCCGTATAACTTACACACCAAGTAAAAAAATAATAATGAAGACTTCCAGTAAATAATTTCATTCATAAACAATTCTATTAATTTTGCTTACGATAGTGTGGGTAGGTGTCTTACGTAAGTTAGCAACTGGAATTCCATTGAGGTTTTACTTATTTTCAATAATATTGTAACAGATAATATTCAAACGCTTATCACCTGCAAATGACACATATGCGATGCGAAAATGAATTTTGAGGCAAATGAAATAATTACTCTAAATATTGCACACAGAAACCTCAAAATAACAGAAAAGAACGTAATTAGGTACAGGGAAACCTATTATACAGGGTGTCTTGCAAGTCGTTACAATAATTTTAGGAGGTGATGGAATACTTGATTTTGAGTCGATTAAAACAAACATGCCTATACCTATACCAAGTGTTACAATATTTGTGATAGTTAATTTTTTAATTTAACCGTGCTTTCCTACAATTATGGAAGTGTAGAAGAAAAATAAATACTTCTAGATTATTTAACCAATAAAATACAAAGTGACTTCGTTACTTACCTAGAACTTCATGAACGTGGTTTTTCTACTTTGTAAAAGCAAAGAGTAAAATTTAAACGTGGATTTTATTTAAACCTTTGTCTAGGTTTATACAGATATTATTAAAAACTTATCTAAGTAATACTCTTTCAGTTCTTAGGAAAAGTTTCTTTTCCCCGTTACCATATTTTGACTATAATAGGGTTATTGCAGTGACACATACAAAAACGCAGCTGTTTACTGAGTTTTATAGTGACTCAAAAACATAATTAAACATACCATTAAAAAATATATCCCAAGCTTACGCATTTTCAAATGAAACACTGTTCGGTTTTTCAAAGTAATCAATAATTGAAATAAATAAGATACAATGTGTACTATTTTTTTAATAAAAAATAATCATAATCAGCAGAAATACAGAGTGTTCTGAATTGCAGAGACCAAACTTTAACAGGTGCTAGAAGTTCATCTAAATATTGGTCGGGAAATGCTTAGTTTCCAAGACCCATAATATCAAAAATGTTGAGAAAAATAATTAAGCGGCGTGTACTGCAGGTATATGAATTTTATTATAAAGCAGCTATTATTATTATCATACATTTCTAGTCACAATTTAAGTGGTTTGGCTGCTTATTCAATTGAAAACTGTTAGTAGGTATGCATCAATCTAGCCAACATATTAAATCAATTACTCTAATGTGGTCAATTAGTCAAGGCTTTTATTAGTTTTCTATAAAGAGATAATTGCATTTAAATTGTATAGCTTCAGTAAAGGCAAACATTGTAGCACTACTTTGCAACTCAACATTTGATTTAACGTTTTCAGCGATGAGTTCGACATCGTAGTAGTCGGGGGCGGTATTGTAGGGGCGGCCACCGCCCGTGAGCTCAAACAGAGGTACCCCAATTACAAAATGGCCATAGTGGAAAAGGAAGATGAACTGGCAAGGCATCAAAGCGGGCACAACAGCGGCGTCATTCACGCTGGCATCTATTACAAACCAGGTGCGAAAGGTCATATTTTATCACTGCTGCAAGAATTTTCTAGTGCAAATTTTATTTAAAAATATACAGGGTGATTGAAGGTAACCCCCAATATTCGTAATGGGTGTTTAGGGGACAAAAATGAACAAAAAAGCCTAATAAACATATGGTGGAATATCATCGGTTACTACAATGAACAGCAATGAACATATTTTTGTTGCTATTTTTGCGAAATCTGTTATTATTTTATATTTTATTTTGAGTAGGTCATGCATTCTAAGCCAAACTCACATTAGTGATTACTAATTATCACATTTATTGTAATGTTTGTGATTTAAACGTTTATTTTATAACTGCCGCATTTAGTTTTACATGTGCTTTCGTTTAGTCGGTACTGTACACTCATAATTTCATAATGCTGATATTAATTTTATTTATGAGTATTGCAACGGTAGCGCTAATCGTGCAGTTGATGAAAATCGACGTCGCTTTCCGAACAGAAGAGTAGCAGATAGAAATGTATTCCACACAGTCTTCAACAGTGCATGTGAAACTGGAATGTTTCCCAGTGTGAGAATTACATCTGAGAGGCAGGCTGGCGTTTCAAGGACAAATAATCGTATCTAAAGATATACAAAAAATACACCAAGTAGGTGGAGGTTCTTATTAACGTAGTACTAAAATATAATGCAGAAATTGAATCATTTCCTTTAAATTTTGCTAGAAACATGAAAAACCATAAATTTGTACCTTATCACTGTGTTCTATACACCGTGAAAAATGCTTGATAATTTATATAAATTCAAGTGTTACTAGTTCTTTAAAAGAATTTTACGGGATGTGATTTTGTTTATAATGTCGTATACAATTTCCTCAATGTGCAGTTGACTTGTAAAATTCTGGAGATTTTATGATAAAACATAATAGGTGAAAATGATGCTTTTTTTTCTTATTCTAACTTGTCAGCTTGGAAATTGTTTTATATCCTGGAGAAAACTTGTAGGTATAACTGATATACTGAATCTTTCTAACTTACTCAGATTTCTTTAGACTGTCTCAACAAACAGCAATGAAATTCGTTAAAAATTTGCGTATAAAAACGTCGCCCTTAAAATCTTTCCATATTCAGCGCATCCAAAATCTTCAGGACAGAGATAATGATTTGCGGTCGCATTTTTGCAATTGCATAGACCGAAGCCATACACTTTACGAATGTATATTCTTCACTGATGAGGCTCAACTCACTCGTGATGGAGTAAATAACTGTCACAATGAACATCGTTGGTCAAGAAAATCCGCACGCCACGGTGAAAAGTAACTTTCAGCATCAGTTCAGCGTTAACGTGTGGTGTGGTATGATTTAATAAATCAATTACTTGGTCCAGTTGTGCAAGATAGTCATCTTACTGGACTAATTTAACAGATCTACTGGATGATGTTCCATTGGATATTAGGCAAAACATGTACTTTCAGCATGATGGTGTCCCTGCCCATTTTAGTCATGTTGTGATCAATCATCTTAACAATCGCTTTCCACAACGCTGGATTGGCCGAGCTGGTTTCCAAAATTAGCCAGCAAGGTTACCAGATTTGAATCACCTTAATTACTGCCTTTGGGGTTGGTTTCAATTATTAGTCTATGCAACAAAAGTGAACACAAGAGAGGTGCTATTCGATCGGATTGTCAACTGTGCAGCACTCATAGGAGAAAATCACCGTGCCCTTCAACGAGCTGAGGCGGACCACCGTATATTTGAAAATTTAATTCATTAATTTCGGTTTATTAAATCTTTAATCAATGTTATAATTAATAATACCTACAGAATAAACACTTTTCTCTACTGATGCATTACAATAATTAACTCGGATCAAAATATTTTCATTGCTCAGTAACCGTTGATATTCGACCATATGTTTATTAAGCTTTTTTTGTTCACTTCTGCCCCCTGAACACCTCTTTCAAATATTTGGGGTTTTCCCCAATCACCCGTTATACTTTTTATTATTTTGAACCTCAAATCAGTTACAATTGAGGCTAGTTTGTACATTTTAGAAAATTATTGTCATTTCCATTGCTGTTAACTCTAGGTTCTCTAAAGGCAAAGCTGTGTGTGGAAGGCTTGAACTTGGCGTACAAATACTGTGACTCCAAGAGAATCCCATACAAGAAAGTTGGTAAACTCATTGTTGCCGCTACAGCTGATGAAGTAGACAAGCTGCACGATTTGCACGAAAGAGGAAAGAAGAACAATGTAGCTGGTCTGGAGTTGATAAAAGGGGAGAGGTCGATCAAAGCGATAGAACCGGCCTGTAAAGGGCTAGAAGCCCTTTGGTCGCCTAATACTGGAATTGTAGACTGGGCCGTGGTTACTAAGAGCTATGGAGAAGACTTCAAGAAAGATGGAGGTGCTATTCATTTGAATTTCGAGGTGAGGGAAATAATTACCCTAAATATTGCAAAAAGGTCAAAAATTCAAAAGCGTATTCTGTAATGTCGAATAAGTTTTTTTTGTTATATAAATGTAGGGTCTTAGGACAGATAGTGTTTAGCTACAGCGTGTCAAAAATTAAAAAGGTCAGTTTTTATTTTCTAAAGCGCGATATAATTTAACCAAATTCAGTGAACATATTTAGTATACTCACGGCAATTCAGACGACGTCATACGAACAAATGAATAATTCATTATATTTTCATCAAAATATTTAACAAACTGCAACTGAGAGTAATAAAACTATATACTTCACTAAAAGTTTGCATTATATATTGCACTAAATTGCACAAAATGATTGTTTTTAACTCGGCGAAATATCGAAAATTACGTTGACAATAAAAACAAATGCGTAACGTCAGCCATGACGTTTGAATTCTTGCCGCGATTATACAGGGCGTCCGGAAATGATGAGCAAAAAATTCAGAGAACAATTTTAGACCGAAAATAAATGGGACCGCTTTCTATAACATTTTTTCCAAAACTGATTATTAACGGAGTTACAGGGTGTTAAAGTTAAAATTTTATTTTCGATATTTGTAAATAACTACTTAAGAAATCCAAATATTTACATAAAATTTGTAAATCGGGGGTTTTTGCGGACGACAAATTCAAATATGTTTCTAATTTTCACGTCACTAGTAGAGAAGTAGGTTTATGGCACATCGTTTTCTTTTTAAATGGTAGAACTTTTTTGCTGCTTATTGTGTCCATCTGACTATTGAAACAATCGATTCTAATTTAATTTTTGTTTCAAAATTACTGCCAATGATTAAAATTTCATATTTCGAATAAACCACGAAAGTAATCGAGTCTTATCAAGAGTACCTTTTTTGTAGGAAATACTTTACTTAATCTAAATTTTATACTGAAAAATCATTTCTTCCATTGGCGTAGAATTATTGAAGGTGTAATTACTAAAAAAAAAACAAATTCCACGTCCATGGATTGATATTACTAATAATTTTGATATGGGGTTTATTGTCCTATAGAACAAGGTCAACTTACCAAATTTTAGCAAAATCGTATAAGGCGTTTTAAGTTTATAAAAAAAACGATTGCAACTTCAGGGTCGTTGGACAATGACTGTCCTCCACATTTACGTAACAAAAAATATTTATTTTTGCCCACAGAATCCACCTCTGGATTTTTGACCTCTACTTAAAAACACCGTATCTAACTGTTAATTTTGTCTGCTGCACCCTCACTCTTTATAGGTCAATGGTTTTGAGGAGGCGAAAGATGGAAAGCATCCAGTATTGATAAAATCCAAATCTGGGAAAACGATCACGGCCAAATATGTCCTCACTTGCGGAGGACTACAGTCTGATAAGTTGGCAGAAATGTCTGGATGTCCAAGATCACCCAGAATTGTACCTTTTAGAGGAGAGTACTTGTTACTCTCTCCAGAGAAAGCCACCATGGTCAAAACTAATATCTATCCAGTTCCAGATCCCAGATTTCCATTTTTAGGGGTGCATTTTACCCCTAGGATGGACGGTAGTGTGTGGTTAGGACCAAATGCTGTTTTGGCTTTTAAGAGAGAAGGATATAAGTAAGTGTATAGGTTCAATGATTCGGAAGAAATTTTTATACCACTATTTACATGAAAACAGGGTAATTTGGTTCTTTGAACAACATTAAATTATATATTTCTTTATCAATGTCAATTAATTTATTATTTATTAATCTTACTTTATATTATTTACAATGACGTAACAAGATTATCAATAGGTTTTTGGGACAACTTCCTCATTAATTATTCTTGTCTAATTACAAATTGTCATTCTTAAGTCATTTTATACATTTTTAAATTAGATATGTCTAACGCAATCTTTAGTATAACTGGATATCTCGTATATATGACTTATTCCTTTTCTAGGTGGACTGACATTAATATAGGAGAACTAATGGACGCGTTGCTATACCCTGGTTTTAGAAAAATGGCTTTTAAATATGTTAGAGCAGGATTGCAAGAAATGGCAAAGTCTTTGTACACTCCATTACAAGTCAAAGACTTGCAGAAGTATATTCCCTCCATTACAGCTAAGGACTGTCTACATGGACCTGCTGGGGTCAGAGCACAAGCATTGGACGATGAAGGTATGTTAATTTTCCAAATTTTTCTTCAATATATCCTTAGGCAACGCTGGTGCATCTCCATTTACTTTGTCGTTTTCGTGTTAATATCTCTACCGTTGTCAACTAAGACAGTTGCCGAGGTTCTTCTAAGGCTATGGCCTGTATATTTATGTGGATTTGGCAAATTTAAAAACTGCGCAACATCTTTTGAGACGTTTGAAATTTAATGTATGCCCATTTCAACCCGATGTTGATATTTAATGAAAATCAAAAGTTATATCTTTTGGTCGAAGAGTTACGTATTTTTTTGTATATACTCAAATAAAAATCTCCAATTGTAGTAAATGAACGATGTTTTTTAGTTTTAGTGTTGGGAATATTTACTAAGATTATGTCTCCTAAATCTTTCGTATCATTAACTTTTAATAATTCAGTTAATTGCATCTACATGCTGCTGTGATGTCAAATATTAGTACAACCTAAAAATATGCCTTCATTGCTAAATATTTATCATCAGGTGCCTTACTGAGGAATTTATCAAACTCTTCCTTAGAGAAAACTTTTTCGGCTGATAGTTATCGTCTTGTCCCTTCAAATATCCAATAAATTTAGAATAAATATCAATCTTTACCTTGTGTTCCACATTTAATTTAAATATTACCATAGAATATTGCGCCCATAATGAACAATTCTTCAATTTTGTGATAAAAATGTAAAATATGCTATCACATTTTCGGAGTAAACAGTTGCATTATTTTCTTGCGCCCAATTCACAAATTTACATACGCGTCAGCAACTTATCTCGACATTACTGAAATTACTGTTGCCACTGACGAATTTACTATTTCTCGTAACTCCCGTGACGTGCACTGAATTTCTCATAGACTTATAGAATTTCTTCACTCGTTTTAATCTTTATCTGAAAACTAAGACCAAATGTCAAATTTATCACTGACACTTTATGGAGTCTTAAGCGTGCTTCAGAGAATAATGTAGTATTGCTGGCAACATCCCCACCACCAGTTTAATTTCAGTGTAATAAACATTTTATAAAGTTGGTTTTGCTTTTGTTGGTTATGTTATGTACAAATGTTGCTCCTCTGAATAGTTGAAATTGGAAATTTTGAACTTCACTTTATTTCAACAACGAATACAATTAATTTCATTGGCTGAAAGTCACGTGACTTAGTGTTGCTGGCAACACTACGCATTATCTAAAGCTGGCTTTAAACCCACAAGACTTTAATATTCGTTGCCATAGATATGATTACTATACGCTTAAGGAAAAAAAATATTTTCTAATTTCCCATTTTCACCCTCTCCTGCACCCTTTTGAAATGAAACAGCATTGATTAAGGTATGTTTGGTTTAATTGATATATGTTCGCTCCAGGATTCTCCCATTTTTTAAATTATTCTAAACCTTCCTTATGTGTAGCACTGTAATTCTAGGTTTGACACATAATACAGAACATTGTTTTCAGGAAATTTATTGGAAGATTTCTACTTCGACATGAAGAAGAGCCAGGGTGCTAGCTCCGTCGCGGACAGAGTCCTTCACTGCAGGAACGCACCAAGTCCTGGGGCGACCAGTTCGTTAGCAATTGGCAAAATGATAGCAGATAAAATTAGAGACGAATTTAAATTAAGTTGAAGCACATCGTCTCCTTCAAATATAATTAAGTACAACTGCAACCAAAATGCATTTATAATTTGTGTTTGACTTGTCGTTGTTTGCTCAGGAATGAATCTAGAATATTATTTGCTTTTAAATATTGCTTTAAAACGTTTAACAAAGTCTTTGACAAAAATATGTTGAAGCAAAATTACAGTACGGCTTTAGAGTGATAGAATACTAGTCTGTACAATGTGGCATTTTTGTAGGAAGTTTTTTGTTTTTATGTTTGTACAAATGTTATTTTTTCATCAAAAAATAAGTGTAACAACGAATAATGCACAAGGTGAATTTTATGTAAAGGTTTTTCTGACATAGACTTCAAAAAACTAAGCAACTGGTGTAGCTTGACGTGTTTGCGGTAGTCTCAAAACATGTTTGCATTGTATCTCGACAAACTCTGGGACTTCGAGACCAGTGGCGTAGCCAGAAATTTGACGTGGGGGGAGGTTCAGTGAACAAAGTTAAGTATTTCAAACTAAATTTTTTTAATAACAAAAATTATCTTTAATAAATAAAAACAATAAGAAGTAAATAAAAAACCAATCTCAACATAAACATGTAAATAATAAACGGGTACGAACAATGTTACAAAAATGACAAAAATAAAATTAGAACCATAATGTAGGGTTGCCTTAGGAGATCTAGTTCACTGACCGGGCTGCCAAATCTTGGCGAATAGAGTGATTGCAGGTTTATAGTGAGGCATTACCTATATGACCCAACCAACCCAATCCATGGGGGGTTATGACCCCCAAAATCCCCCCGTGGCTACGTCACTGTTGGAGACACTTGCTATACAAATTTTGTTCGTTTCTCACGACGACTTCAGAATTTATCTAAAACGAAAAATTTGAATGTAGAGGAAAGGAAAGAAATAAATGTCATTTTATAAAACCTATTTTGTACAGCAAATTTAACTGCTTTTGCCGTTATTGTTTTTAATTATTAATAGAATTAATTTGTGGTTTTTATTCATACGTAGTTTGACATACCTGATTTTACAACAAAATTTTGGGTCCCTCATACCCAGTTTCTACAAATTTAGCTCAAATGTTTCTGCTTCTTGTCCGTTTTGAACATGAAGAGAAAATGAAGTGTATCCACTTCGGTGCGAACACTTCATTTTTAATTATCCCCACAAAAGGAAGGCCAAATGAGAGGATCCTGGCGACCATGGTACCTGTCCTCCTCATCCAATACCTTGGTATTAATTCTTGGACACGCTGTACATGGTACGGATATAATTGAGCCTCGTGTATGATACGCCACACTGCTGCAATTGGTCGTGGACGTCCTCGACCTCCATCCCTTTCACGTTTACCGAGAAATCGTTCTGCTAAAGCATTTCCTCATAGCTATAAATTAAAACAATATCCATCAACTCCAATTACACGTAAGTCATTCTTAGCGCTTGAAAAGCTAATGTAAATACTTGCATTACAAAAACTTTAATACCTACAAAAATTAATAGAATTTCAATATTAGGAATCGCCTGGCTAGAGACTACAGTAGCCCAACAATGTAAAGGTTGAAAATACTTCAGGATGAGGATGAGGATTATATTGTCTCCAATTTTCGTCTACGAATCTTTTCTCATTTTTTTGGGAAGCTGGGAATCACCCAGTATACTGTCAAGAGACAAAGACGCGCAACTATATTGAGTTTGTCACTATATTGTTCTGATACAAATCGCTCAGCTTTGATCCTAATTTCTACAAGGCAACAACCAAAGGGATTGTCCAACATGTATTCTCAAGTTGTTCCGGTAAAGTATGTGCCGGCAAACAGTAATAGTTTGTCATTCGATCTAGAAGAAAAAAAAGTGCAAAGGTCGTGCGTAAGAAAATAATAAAACAACAAACGACGATGATGAGACACACAATTTTGGAGTTTTTACAGCGCTGATAATTTTTTGTGGTCTTATGTTGAGTTAAAAGGAAAACCTACTTAAAATTCATGCTGTATAGTTTAAGACCTATTGTTATGTAGTGATATATTGTGTTCACTAATTTAAGGGGTTCAGAAAAAATATTGACATATTTTTTTGACCACCGTAAATGCTTTGATACATCAAACTGTCGACAATACTTTTGAAAAAATAAGAGGTTGCACTAACGCAAAAGAAGTGGTTGTAGGCTTTAATGATGAAAAGTCTACTGTACTGTTTTTTACAAAAGAAGCCTATATTCCAATTTAATTGTGTTACCATAGATTTAAATTAATAAATAAATAAGTTAATAAACGAATATCGTTCAGCGTTCATCTAAAGAGAATTGATAATTTTTTCATAAATATTTATCGCTGTCGAAAATATAATTTTGTTAGAGATATTAATTTTGTTTTTGTCCTTCCTTTATCGTAAGATGTCTAAACACATCATAACTGAAACCAGAATTAACTAAAAACGTAATTGTTTTTCAAGGTTACCACGAATATACATAGTGGAATGCAAAAAACTTCTCAAGGTTTATGTATTCACAGACACATTGTATTGGCACCAAATTTATATTAGGTTCCAAATATATAGAAAACAAATGCACATGAATTTATTTCTGTAGTTAGGAGTATATTTTTAATAAGCGAAACCCGATGAAATGTGATAAACATTGATAGAATAATAGAGGTCTTACCAAGCCGAAAAGCCCTCTATAAATGAGTTTCAAGGTCACTTTACTGCTACGATCTATCTCAAAAATTACACTGGGAAGGGTATCGCTTAGTTCGAAGTAGTGCTAGGATTCATATTCGAATAATTCGAGTATTCAAATAAATATTTGTGATTACAATACACGTCCAAGACAATTCTATTATAATAATGTAGGAGAGGGCTTTCCTAAGTTTCCGGTCAGACCCTAATATGATTTATACAACGACGAAGGACTTTATTTCTATAAGAAGCTCAAAAGGTGTATGTGTGCGTATATATTAAATTTAGTTATTGAAAAGAGCACTAGATAATTGAAATTTTAGTGCGCTGTGTTGTGTTGATTATTAGGTAAGTCATCACTGAGTATCTTGGCTTGCTTATTATTTCTTATCTTATGCTATGCCGTTAGTCGTGTGGCACAGCATGAGATATGGTATCTTAGGGCTATTAGCTGCGTGTGAACGAGGGATATCTTGGGGACCTTTATCTGAGTCCGGTTCTGGTTAAAAACCTAGTCTTACTATGAACTATATATCTGCAGAGATTGTCTAGTCAGTGTGCATTATTAGTTTAATATCCAGCTGTAGTTTGAGAGAGAATATATTCCAAATATAGTAAAAGTATTTCTAGTAGCACATGTTTATCTTTAGAGAATGTGGTCATGTGGATAAACACTGCCATTGTCAGACCAATGTTAGCCTATGAGACTGAGCATAACACGAGCTATGCGAACAACATCCACCATAGCGATGGAAGTAATGCTATGGTATGCCACTTTTAGATATTCATCTAAAAGAAGTGACCGTGATAACCATGCTTTGTATTTGGTAATATACCAGGTGTAGGATGTGGGGAAGTTAGGAGTCGTCTGTGGAATGGGGTCGTCAGGAAGATGCTCCTTCTGCAGGCAGACGCTGACATTATTTCTCCCAAGTTTTTATTTGACAGATCCTACACGGTACTTATCAGGAATGAGCAGACCGACAGTGAGAATGTAATCAATATCTTCACAGACGAATCAAAAATGAAGTAAGGTGCAGGATGCGGAATTTATTCCAGATCTCTACACATCCAATGTCAGTGGCAATGAATAGGCACGCTACTGTGGTTCAAACAGAATTAGCAGATATAACCACAGCCGTCAAATAAATTGACCGTAGACATACGACGGGCAAAACCATCAGAGTCTACACAGATAGTTAACAATCACTACTGATCTTACGTAATCATAAGATATCAACTAGATCAGCATGGGAATGCCATCAGGTACTGGTAGTGGCCTCAATCGACATCAGTATATATGCTGTATGCTGAGTGAAGAGACACGGGCGGTGCAATGGCAATAAAGTAACTGATAAGCTAGCCAGAAGTGTATCGAGTCTCAATATTTTTGGACCTGGTCCCTCCAGTATGCTTCCGTTGTCAACTTTTGTTGGAATTATCAAGGAAGACACCCACAAAGAAATTAGAAATCGGAGGGATGAAACAAGTAACTGCCTAGTGTAGCCCTGTCCATGTCTAGGATGAAACTTCGCCTGGTGACAGGGATTCAAGCTGGATATTGTTGGTTATGGAAGCACCTTTATTATACGAGAAAGTGTGAAGCACCTCTTTGTAGGGGAAAGATGAAACAGTACTCAGCACTTCATTAATAAGAGAATCCGTATTGAGAGAACGATAGTCTTGTATGGCCTATATTAGAGAGATCCCCATGAGCAACGTCACCACCTTCTTCTCTTTATTAGACTGGTTACTGGGCAGGATTGATCTTTTAACGGGAGGAATTACAAAGGGTCCAATGGAGCCTATGTGCTGTAGCCTTTTAATCTACCCTTCCCACAATTCTAGATTCCAGGTTATGTCCATGTTGTTAAAGAGTCTGAGCTTATTGCAGGAGTTGCGTACCAGTCATGGGTCATCCTGACCGCAATTATATCCTGACCTAAGCTCAGTAAGCGATTTTGGTATTGTGTATTTATATTTATATAGTGTTATTTGTAAAACAAACAAATTAGTTACACCCGATGGTTCACGTTATGTATACGTAGAGACGTGTTATGTAAGCTAATTTTTTACTTGGACAAATTACAAAAAATTACAAAAATTCAGCATTGGGCTAGTCCCATCCTTAAAATTTTTTTAGCTATGTCCACTTAAAACATTGTTTATCGTATACCACAGTTGTGTGGCAGGATTATCTGTTGACCCCGGTTCTTTACCGATAATCATTATTATTCAAAGCTAAACATTATATCGAGTTGTTTGTACGAAACGGGTTTGGCGTTGTTCATAATTGTTTGAAAATGTGTTTTGCTGCGAGCACAGTAATTTCGTTGTTGTTATTAAGTCTCGGAGGTGTCTACGTACAGAATCAATCAGCGAACAACAATAATAATGCTTACATTGAACTGATCAATTCTTGTAAATGCGTAAAACATTTCTTGTGTGACAAAAATAACAATATTATTACTAATGGAGCCCCTTTTGTTACTCTTGGTCGAAGGTAAGTTGTGCAACACGAATTTTCTTTATCAGAATATTCCGTACTGTAATTCCGTATTAACCTATAACATTTTATCAGCGTCTCAAACTAAGAGAGGGGATTGTGCTTAAGGTAGGCTGGGACCGCCAAATATAAATGTTATATGTATATTTTTACAATAACAAAAGTATTTTTTGTGTCCGTAATTAATGGTCCATAGAGACATATCGGAAAAAATATAGTATTAGTTTAGTGTGCTTTTTAACATGGAATATACTGACAATAACGTCGAATGTTTAATTTTATTAATTTTATCTGTAACTGCTTCGTAAGAGCCTCATTACAGCATTAGTGACGTAATGTGACATATTATCCCACTAGAGAAATATTTAAAAAAATAGATCACTGCTTAGTGATCATTTTTATTAAGAATCGATAGGTTTATCAATTTGACAATTAATAGATGATTTAACTTAACATTAAATTGATTTACTTGTTATAAATATTAACAATACAACTTAGGTATTTCGTAATATTAATACCAGATGAATGCAGCTGGGCTGTATTTGTATTAACAATGCTTAAATTTTTATTGTAAGCACTTGAAGTAGCTTCAATGATGGCAATATCTCCTCCAAGAACATTTGTGACGATTTCTCGTTTTCAAGAGAAGTATCAATATAGCCTTCACAAACGGTGTTGGACCAACCACCATACTGTTTTATAGTTCGAAGGTCTGCTCCTGTGTTGGCTAGATTTGAAGTAGACGATCGTCGAAAACCTTGCCCTGTATTTTGGCTGTGATAAATTAAGAAACAAAGCAGTCTTCTTTGCATTACACTAACAGTATTTAACAAATAGAAACTTTCATGCATTTGCCACCTATGTTACCAATAAAAAACCTTCCATGATCGGCATGACTAGGACACAGGGCGAGGTATTTTCGTATTTCTTGAACCATGTTTATATTTTCGATTCTCCCAGCAGTGATAAAAAATTCTCAGGATACTTTGGTTTTCGTATCCGGTATAAAGATATGAAAAATGTTTCCCTCATTTTTTAAAGTTTTCTAACAGCAAATTAGTTAACTCGTCCTCTCTGCATGCACCTCCAAGTCCAATAATTAAATCCATCCTGGATCGGTCAGTGGTCGCGCGGTTTAAGGCGTCAGTACTTGAATCAAGGTGACTGGATCGCTGTGGGTTCGACCCCTGCAGCCGGTAGACCGTATATAAGCTTTATTCGTGGAGAGATTGGCACCCTCTCTGCGGGTATGGTAGGGTGGAAGAATGTTGGCTTAGGTCAATGTGAGAGATTGACACCGGTTGACATTTGACTACCCCCCTAATTAATGAGGTTTTCCAGGTTTCCCTCATTCCTGCACTGAATGGTGGTTAGGGCCTACCAACGTAAGTCGTTCCTGGGCGCAAATGTGGCTTGTTTAATAATAATATGCCACCCCCTCTCCCACACAAGTCTTCGACTTCTGGGCTAATCCTCGTGATTAGAATGAGGGGTAGAGATATTATTATTATTATTATTATCCTTAAATTATGAATTTCAAATAGCAAACATTTTCTTGTTTTTACTTTTGTTAGCAAGAATTTTGGGTCATCGGCATTTTTTACAAATTTTGAAATATCCTTTTACGTTAATATTCTTTTTTGGTTTGTATCCCACTGATTGCTTTTTTAGAAAAGCAATTAAATTGTTGAATTTACTGATGTCAATATTTTGCCGCATACAGATTGTAGACCACAGCATAGAATGGAACGCCCAAAGACTAGATATTTACTTCTTGGATAATTCTTTAAAAAATGCTAATAATACCTTTTATTTTGTTCCATATTTTATATTCTTAGATGCGCACCTATGAGTGACTCGTTTATAAAATTGTTCGTTGTTCTCCATTTATCCATGGTAAAAGTGAAGTATCTGTTTCTGAACTCATTATTTCAATCAACACTACTATATTCACAAGAAAATGTTAAAGCGAACACTCAATTTTATTTATAACAAGTTTGCCAGGTTACCATAACAATGCCTTTGCTTCTTGATTTTGATTCAAAACTTGGAGACTGGATCTGATTATGGATTTTTCTCAATTTAAGGTAGTTGTAGATAAACATTTTTCCAGTTCTAGATAAAATTTATATAGTACACGTGGGATAACGACATTTTTATTACATTTGTAAAATTACACGACTCGGACTACGTCCTCGTCATGCAAATGTCTCACTCATGTCAAATAATGCCTATATTCTACTTGTCTTATAAATAATTATTATGTTCGAAATATACCAGTAATACCACTTCGAACACTTTTGCATTTTCTTCGAACTGCACTACCCTTTGAATTCATTGTAGGCAATCTCGTACTGTCTCGACGATATTTTTGAGCTTAATTGGAAACATTATTTTGTGACCGCATCCAATACTTCCCCTGGTAAATGCTCGTCTTCACTTTCCGAACTCATTTATTAAACACCCTTAGAATACGAATTACAATACAGGGTTAAGTATGACAGTACAAAAAATTTAACCACGTGTCAGGGAGGCCTAAAAGACAATAAAAAAATTATTCCAGAATTTTACCTCGATATTTAAAAAATTGGACAAAACCTTTTTTTCCTGCGGAAAGTCGGCGCCTATGATAAGAATCGACTGAGATGGCTTAGATTCATAGATAAAGCTTACATCTGTCAACAATGTCAACTACCATGCGGTCGTCTTTTTGTAGCGTTCCTAAATATAGAAACGACAAAAATTAACATTCTTATTAGTAATAATACCTGATAGATTAATACAGTTTGATCCAGTATTTTGCATTCGTTTTTCATTATTTCGTTATAAACTGGTAAAACTACATATTCGCTCATTACAGCCACTCACTACCGATAAAAGACACTTCCCGTAGGTACAATTAGATAAAATGCCTATTTATTATAACACAGTCGAACGAAAGGAATATATAATAGACAAGTTTTAATGTAACCGCGGCAGTCTTGTCCCATAACCTAGAAAACCAAACCGGCAAACTATATTGTGGGAAAGTATCTACACCAAACACAAATGTATTTATTTAATAAATATAAAACGTTTAAAAATTAAAAAAGGCACTAAAAACTGAAGAAGAACACAAAATTACAACGTAAACACAGGAATTGAATTATGATATGACAGCGATACCGACTGAGCGACTGTTAGAGGCCTTAAATAAGGATTTAAAATAATATCGAAAACAAATTTTTTTAGCTTTATAAATAAGTTTGGAATTTTTTTGAAGCGTTAATTCTTATTTTTCCCTATCCCCTCTTAAAATATTTGTACTAAGACATAGTTAACCCTGTATATAATTTTGACACTACTTTCTCAAACAACTATTTTTTATTGTTTATTAAACCGTCTCAATTCAAACACGGTTCAAACGATTTCAAATATAAATTGAATCGTTATACATAAAATACAATTGTCTTATTTTATTGCAGTTTTCGAAAAATTATTGTTTGAATCTTCAACGGGAAATGATTTTGCGTTCTTGAATTGTTTCCTTATCTGAACGCAAAATTTCCCACAGTTTTAAAAGTGAACTTAGATATTTAGAATGTTTTCCTTAAACCAGGTTAGTAAATTTACCTAGATTTTTATTTCAGATAATTATTGAATAGAGCTTTGTCTGTGGATGGTTCATTAGCAGACGTAGATGTTCAGTATCAGAGAGACTTCATTGATAGGAATTGTAGGAGATTTGATTTATATTAGCTTAAAATACCTTTCTAATACAGTAAAAATAGACATTTCTTATTTCAGTTCTGGCAAATTATTGCAGTCAGTTTGGGGGCACTTTTGGTATTAATTATTTTTTAATAGGTATTTACTTAATTACATTTTTTGTTGTTTAGAATAAATGGTCCAGAAGAAAACATAACAATAATTCCGTGTCAAGGTGGTACTTTTCCGAATGAAATAGTATGTTGTAAACCAAATGGCGACAGCAATAAAATCAGTACCCTGGCCACTACCGAAAAAACCACTGTGACTACCACTTATAGAACAACAACTATATCAAAACCTGAGCCGAGAGCCCCTAATACCGATGTTAAACCGAATGTCGATAATAAAGATGATGATAGTACATGTGGTGTTCAAAAGACTATAATAAATACAAGGATATACACTGGAGTTGACGATCTCAATCCTACTCAAGGTGAATTTCCATGGATTGCCGCGATTTTTAAGAAAACAACATCTGGTCGATACAAGTTCCTCTGCAGTGGATCCCTCATTCACCCCAACGTAGTACTCACCATTACTCACTGCTTACATAAGTAAGTAATACCAAAGTTTACAGAATTAAAATATAAGTTACCTCACTCAGCGCGGCGCCTTTGCAAAAACTAGATCTAAGCAATGCCGCCAAACGGTACGAGGAGTATACGGGGGTGATCCATTATTGAATATTGTTCCTGACGTTACGGGGGTAAATTGACAAGCATCGATATTAATATTACCTAAATTAAAAATAAATAAATTTTTGTAACTATTTTCCGTAATATGACGTGAGAAATCATGTCTAATTGCCCTGCAATGTCATTTCGTAAAAAACTGGATACCTACCCATTAATAAAAATTGATTGACCAATTTTATTTCTATTGCAATATTTATACATTTGTATCAAGTCTCGAAAAATATTGTAGGAGTGATTTTTGGAAAAAAAAAACAAACAGAATTTCATATATACATATATTAATACATGTAAGGCATAGTAAACTAACTACTAATCACTTTATAAAAAAATTGTTATAAATTCTATGCAATAACGCTACATCTTTTATTACATCTTAGTCTTAATTAATTAATTTAAAAAAATAAATGCATACTTTCGTATATAATGAAATACCTGTAAAATAGTCAAAAAAAGTAATTACACGGGTGATATGTTATTTTTAAAAATTCACTTTTTAATTGACATGATAATTTGTTAAACATGTCGACAAAAACATTCTCCATTGCTATTATGCGTTTCAGAGTATCTCTAGTACAGAGACCACCAAATGATGCCTGTCTCAATGCTTTTAATTTGCAAAATAAAACTTCCTGACACGTCAAATCAGAACACATACAGATGTTTTATTCAATGGTTATCTTGTTTTCACTTTAATTTTCATACGGCATAATACATAATATAATATATATAAAGGGCGGCCAAATGATAACGAAACAGAGCCATTTTCAGGAACTGCGTCAAGCTTGTAGAAAAACGCTCAGACCCGTCGATTTTAGATTAAAGGGGGACATTCTTTGCTGGCATTTTTGACTCCGCCACTTTCAGCCCCAAGCAAGAGTAAGCATCACCCCAAAATATTTAAATGGCATTGGGGGTTGAGTAATATTTATTTTGAAAGCTCTTACAATTATCTTTACAACAGACTTTAAATTTTGTAATTACGTGCAAAACTTTGAAAAAATTTACATTTTAAAATTTAAATTATGTTTAGTTGCTCATTTACTACTTAGATGATTAAATGTTCAAATTGATGACCGCCCGGTTCCATACAAGAATAAAGATTTTGTTCGAAACGTTCGTGCACATACTGAAGCATTTCCGGAGTGATTCGACGGCATTCGTCGACGATGCTTTGACGCAAATCTTGGAGCGACGCTGGCTGTGTTTTATAGATTTTACTTTTTAGGTATCCCCACAAAAAAAAACAAGGACCGAATTTGTCGGTGATCGTGGAGGCTACTCAATGCTGCCTTCTCTTCCAATCCAATTCTGTGGAAAACGTTGTTCCTAATACTGACGGACAATTAACGCATAATGCGAAGGAGCACGGTCCTGCTGAAAAATCAAATGATCTTCATCCCCCTCTGGAACATTTTCAATAATATCAGTCAAGGCAAGGTCAATAGCGTCTTCCAGTAATTACAAATATATTTGGCCAGTCAAATTACCAGGTAGAAAAATAGGACCCATCAGCCGGTCACCAAAAATTTCAGCCCATACATTTAATTTTTTCAGCTGCTGTGTATGTACCTCATGAAAAACTCTTGGATTTGAATCTGACCAATAGCGGCAATTGTAACGATTTACCATCCCGTTCAAGAAAAAACTGCATTCATCAGAAAAACAGATGTTAAAACGGAATTGTGGATCGTTCCCTGCTCGCTCACTCATTATTTCGCACAATTGCAAACGACGGTCATAATCATCATCATGAAGTTCCTGGACTAAATGTATTTCGTATGGATGGAATTTATTCTTCTTCAAAATGGTTTGTATGCTAGTTCGATTGATCTCAGACACAGATGCCAGCTGCCTCGTACTTAATGTAGGATCAAGATGAACTTGTCCCAAAACTGCAACTTCACTAGCTTCATTAACTATAGGTTTTTCAGTTTCTCGTTTTTTATTGGCTACGTTCCCTGTTTTTTTTTTTGATTTTTTTTTACTAATTCTAGAACATACTTCCTCCTGACATGTCGATCTTGATGTTGTTCATTAAATATCTGAGCTGTTCTATTCACAGAACGACGATGTCTGGACATTATTAAATAAACTAAGTACACTATGAATTGTTTGAAACACTCTATAAACTCAAGATAATGTTCAGCGCACTACAAATCGAGACACTGAGTATGGTGTACCAATGCGTACCTAAATGATAGCCGGGGAAGGGGGTACTGGAAATACCGATCACGTGATCGAGTGCGGTAACTTATATTTTGTAATTCCAAGGCATGCATGGTGCACATTTTAAAAGCAGCAGGTATTAAAAATATATAGCCGAATTTTAAAATAGTACAGAATGATTCATTTTATAAATCCGATAATAATTTATAGCAGTCAACACAAAAATCAATCCGTTAATTTTTCGATAAAATAGTGTGTTCCACATACCTAGCAAAGCATTTCCGATGACACAGCTTCGGTTTCGCTTATCGGGAAAGGGCTATTCCATCTGCACGGTTTACATTAACGTAGGCGCGGGAAAAAATCCAGTATATCTTTCCGTTAATTTAATTGTGATTGTAATTAATTTATTAGTGGCCATTTACCGCCTTAAGTTTTGTACAAACTTTTCCAAACACCCTGTACTGTAATATGTATATGGCCCATATCTTCAAATCGCAAAAAAAACATTAATAAAGGCTATTTTAAATGTTTTTTTCCAATTTAAAAGAAAATTTAGAGTATGCTGAAGCAACATCTTTTATCAGGAAGATATGAACGATATACAGTTTACAGTTTATTGACTGTTGGAAAATCCCAATTACTTAAAATTATTACGCTTCCGATAATTATTCCGATAACATATATTTTTGTTTATACGGCCATATTTTAATTATAATTAACTAATTCAACTAAATCGTAGCACAGATGGCTATCAAAAATTACAAAATGACCTTATTGCTAGCAGGTCCAGCATAAAGTAGGTAATGGTCACTGGTTACAGGTTTGCTATATTTCACGTACTCATGGTCCTCTCTGTTGAGTTTGACAAACGTAAACAACTAAAGTTTATTCATTCGTTACCTCGTCTATGGTATACCTATGAGAGCTAATATACTCGAAACCGGTATACCTGGCGGGTCGGTTTGTTGCAGGTTTTTCAGGTGTAATTCAATGCTGGTCGGGGCATTAGTCCGCAGGGCAGTCGTATTCTAGAAATTCATTTTGCAAATATTGTTATCCCCGAATCGCGAAAGAGGTCGGTGATTTTCACTGGTGCTTACAGCATATAGGACGCTTCGTTGCTTTGTGACCTGTCAGATCCAGCACGCCACTAGATGTAGCTTTACTACATTTCGCGAGCCTTATGACTAATTGAAAGAGAATAAAATTCTCGATTCGATAGTGCAAAAATATACAGGGTGTCCGGAAAATATGCACACAAACTTCGGGAACCTAATCTACTGATAAAAATAGTTGTATAAGCTTATGTAACACTTTTCCGAATTCTCAATAATAAGTTATGGCCTGTCAAAAAAAATTTTTTAATTTTTATTTCTGACAACTTTTTTTGTAGTAAACCGATTTTCTTCAAATTCGGTACAGTTGTTATACGCATTAAAGTGGACCGTAAACATGAAAAAAATTCAAAATAAGAAACCACAACACCTTTAAACCTCCAATCCATGTAAGAAATCTGGTCAAATTTTTTTTATTTATAATTATTTTCTTATTTTGATATGCCAAAATAAAATCCCATTAGACATCCTATAAAAAGGTACTCTTGTTTCAACTCACTAAAAGTAACCGTTTTCGAAAAAAATGCCATTGAAGTTTTCATGAGATCACGTAGTTCTCAGTAATAATAAATACAAAGCGTGCTTTGGAATCGAAAACAAGATTTATTTAATACTTAACAAATAAAAAAATATTTACAAAAGACATTCAAAGTGGTTCCCTGCTACTTCTATACATAAATTAATTCTTCGTAAAAGTGACTGGCGGGTTCGAAAAATATTCCGGGCTTCTGTCTAGTAATATTAAAATTGTCAATTGTTCTTTCTCTTAATTCTGCAATGTTGTTTATTAGCCCGTTATAAACACCAAACTCACGGTTTTTGTCTCTAAAGCACACTTTGTATTTATTATTGAGTATTCGATAAGTGTTACATTAGGCTCCCGAAGTTTGTGCACATATTTTCCAGACATCCTGTATAGGGTGTTCCACTTGGAAAAAAGTTTTATATGTTTGAAATTGCGAGCACCATGTATATAATTAGAATTTGGTCTAAGCATTTTCGGATAGTTCAGGGGACTAAATGTTTTCCAAAGATAACTTCTTTAATATCTTTAAAATTAGCAAGTATTAAAGTAGATGATTCAAAATGATTTTTATTACTGCGAATAGGCAATATAGAAAAGCTAGATGAAAGCTCTATTAAAGTTCAGTTAAATCCAATTTATTAGCTACTTCAGGTATAACTGGAAATACCATGACGTTGAAGTTAACAACATCTTGCGTGAATAATTCTATATACAGGGCGGTACATACGTTAACAGTGAGGCCTCAGAAAATCTGTTGTTGAAGGGTCTAACCATTGTCCTTACCGAGATACAGGACGTTTTACCGAGATACGGGTTTTATTGATTTCTTCTATTAAAAACGAGTAAACCTACTTTTATCATCAAATTTGCAATTAATTCTTATCTTATACGTAAGACCATTTGAGGGACAAAACATTTTGATTGATAATTTTCCAAACATGTGTATTGGTCGAGGTGGGCCTGTGAGTGGCCTTCAAGGTCACCAGACATTACTCCTATTGATTATTACCTGTAGGGGCATCCAGTATTGATTGAATCCTACAGTAAATGCCAGAAAATTCCAACTTTTTATTCAAATTTGAATTCGTTATCAAGTCTTAATGCAAACTAATAAATATTTTGTGTGTAAATCAATAAGCATATGACAAATTTATTTAAAGAGAAAAATAATACAGTATGCTATATGAAAGATAAACTACACTACTTCTGCTTGAGAAAAGCAAAAATTATACCCCTACCAAAAATCATTTAACTCAACAACAGGTCTTTTGAGGTCTCCTAGATGCCTTGTATTCACTGTTAGCGTATGTACATTTCCAAATAAAACACCCTGTATATACACATAAAATATTTTATGACAAGTCTAGTCAATTATTTTTTTATCCCAGGAAGAAAACTAGTGATCTGAGGGTAGTCGTAAATGGTAAAATCAAACTTTCTGAACAAGACGCCGCACCAGAAGAGAAACGAGATGTTTCAGAAGTAGTGAACCATCCTGGATACAACGATAAGTATCTCTTCAACGACGTTTCGTTGATCATTCTAGAAAGGCCCTACTTGGTCGAAACTTGGTCCCAAATAAACACCCTGTGCCTACCACCCAGCGATTTTAACTTGGAGGGTACCAAATGCTTGGTGACTGGATGGGGAATTGATAAGAGTCAACAGCGTAAGAACATTTATAGGTTACTTAGTATACTGGATGTACGGAATATGAGTCAAATGGGTCTCTACTGTGAGGATGCAAAAAACTTAAATAAAATTTTGGACTCATGGTGTTAAATGGGATGAGGTAAGCTCCATTTTCAATCGAAAGTATTATCTTGGGATTTGACAGAAACGACTAATGACGTCATCAATTATATTTTTTCCAGAAACATACCCAAATTTTGTTTCTGTTAAAAAAAGCTCTTTTTCTAATAAACTTTTATTAGATAATTTTTTTTTGTATTGCTTTACCTGATTAGGTCATATAGAGAATAGATTGTTCTGGAATTTGCGTATAAGCACTTTAAAAAATTACATAATGTACTAGTTCAAACGACAAAGAAAAAATATTATCAAAGTAAAATTTCAAATGCAGATAACCCTTCAAAAATGGCATGGAATGTTGTATCGGAGCTGTCAGGGAAATCAAAATATAATCAAAATATCACTTTACAAAACAGTTCTGGAAAATCATGTGATGATCCAAAGTATGTAGTTTCGATGTTCGATAATTTCTTTATAAAGGCGCCACTGGAAATTGTTGATAATATACCTACTAATAGATAGATACCCCCGTACCAGACTTACCCGGCTCTAATTGGGAACTTTTGAACTAGAGATATTCTCTGAGCAACAATTACTAACTTTATTAAAGTCCAAATTAAAAATAAACATTCATTTGGTCCAGATGGCATTCCGTCTTTCATTATAAAAGGTTATTAATGTAATTATAGCCCCTATTACATATTTGATAAATTTGTCTTTTGTTACTGGGAAATTTCCAAATCTCCTGAAACGGGGTAAAGTTGTCCCCATATATAAAAAAGGAGATCCTCTTAAGGTAGAAAACTATAGACCAGTTACCCTAACATCCGGGTTTTCTAAGATATTTGAATATGCATATTTGCACCGTTTGTTAAATTTTGTTGATAATCATAACATACTATTGGAAAATCAACATGGTTTTCGTGCTAATAGATCTGTACATACTGCTATATACGCTTTTTATGATAAGCTTATTGAATGTATCGACGCAGGCGAATGTCCTGTTGGGATTTTTTGTGATCTCAGCAGGGCATTTGACTGTGTTGATCATGACAAATTACTACAAAAGCTTTACGCTTATGGAATCCAAAATAAATCCGTATGTTGGATATCTTCTTTTCTTAAAGAAAGAAAACAGTATGTTAGTCTTTCAAGCACACATAATGCAACTGTGGCTCAAGTAAATTCTAAGAATTCTGTAATTAGTATGGGGGTGCCACAGGGTTCTGTTCTTGGCCCCATTCTGTTTATATTATACACAAATGAAATTGGCAACTTGATACCTGATGGCTTTGTAACATTGTATGCAGATGATCAATCTCTGATTTTTTCTAATAAATCAGATTCTGTGCTCGAGGATAATTGTAATAAAGCGTTGAATATTTTGAATAATTGGTACTGTTTTTACAAACAACATTTAAGTCAAGAGAAAACTAATTTTGTGCGATTTCATAATCGACAAAAAATATGTGCAAATTTGGATATTCAAATTTCAGATAGGAACTGTCAGTTGTCAAGTAGTGAAAGGGTAACATTTTTGGGAGTATTAATGGACGAGTGCCTCACCTGGAACCCACATTGTGAGCAGCTAATTTCAAAACTAAATTCTGTTAGTTACTTAATGAGAACTTTGAAACCAGTTATGACTATGAATCAACTTTTGCAAATATATCACGCGCAAGTCGGATCGAGGCTACGATATGGCATATGCCTATGGGGTAATTCAACCTTAACATCGGATGTTTTTATTGCACAAAAAAGAATTTTGAGAAGCATGTTCGGTCTTAGTAGTATTTCTTTATGTAGATGTGTTTTTAAAGATTTAAAACTTTTAACTGTTGTTTCAGTGCTTATTTATGAATTTTGTGTTTATGTTTTTAATAATAAGATTAAATTCTTTACGAATTTTGATAAACATGGAAGGAATACGCGACAAAATGGTAATTATCATATACCATACTGTAAATATAAAATTGCGATAAATTCGCCTAATTGTCTTGGACTTAAGGTATATAATTATTTGCCATATAATATTAAGCAAATTAATAACGTGATAAAATATAAACATGAACTGAAGTCTTATTTGACTGAGAAATGTTTTTATACACTGGATGAATTGTTTGTAAATTAAATTTATTTTGTACCATTGACTATTCCTATACAGTTTGTTACTGTCTCTGAGGAAAATAAAGGTATTATTATTATTATTATTATTATTATTATTATTATTATTATTATTATTATTATTATTATTATTATTATTATTATTATTATTATTATTGTAATATATATGTAGTATGAGGGTGTTTGTCTTATTTTTTAAGTTATTGTTATTATCACCTTTTGTTTTAACTTATTAAAGAATTATCGAATGTAATTCTTTTATTTATTCTTAATGACAATTATGCACTTTAAACAACGAGCATTCAATTATTTTCCAACGACTACTCGATCCTTCCACCGCTAATGTGATATTTAGGTGGTATTTGTTTTGAGACTCTTTAGAACGATATTGCTTATAACTTTAAACGGGAAGTGATATTTAATTTTAAATTTCTCTAATAAAAGTTTATTAGAAATAAGAGAGCATTCTGACTGGAAAAAAATCGGATATGTTTTTGGAAAAAATATAATTGATGACGTCATTACTCGTTTCTGTCAAATTCCAAAAATAATACTTTCTATTGAAAATGGAGCTTACCTCACCCCATTTAACACCACGTGTCCCAAAATTTTCTTAATTGTTTTGTATTCTCATAGTAGGTCTATAAATCGAATACTTTCTATGTTTTTATATAATGGGTATCTGACTTTTCTGCATAGTATAAGATAAAAGTGTAATAATTATAAACAAGTTTACATTTCAGACATTTAAAAAAATTCTTCAGCAACATTTCACAGTAGCAGTTAGGCAAAGAAATATTGAATTGTAATATTTTTGATAAGATTCTTCTACAAATTTTGCGCATATTCTTACATGTTCCGTTTTTGTTGATTTGATGGAAACTCTTCCCAGTGGATAGGCGCCTTTAGATGATAATAATATGGTATATTTTCATGTTTGTAATTGTGGAGAACTGTCTTTCTCTCTCTTTGGGAATTATTAGTTTATATTTTGCACCTATCACACAAACTACCACACAGAACAATATGTAAATGAAGCACCTTATAACGAGTTTGCCAGAATAGCAAGTGCCCTTCAATAATTTGTTGATTTGGTAGGCCCGAATGTACACCATCTGGCTTATTAGGTGCGGTGGATTCCACGTAACCAATCAGAAATTAAAATTCATTAATCAAACCAATAAAAGTGCATTGGTGGATTTCACCACACCAAACTGGTGAATTTAAAAACAGGCTCATGCCCAAATTGCACATTTTGCAAAAACAGCATAATGCCTAAGTCTTGTGTCATTTATAGTTATTACCTATTAAGGCGGGGATTTTGTAGAAAAACGAATTACACAGCCTGAGTGAGAGAAACGACGAATCAATCAGACCTATGAGACAGTATACAACCCGTATAGGCCCGAACTGCACGGTTCTTTGAAGTTTATCGTGCATTTTGACGTATATAAAAATGGAAGCCGTGATATATGTTATGATTTTACTCGAGGACACAAAATTTAAAATTACCAATAAATATTAATCTGAAAGTGAAACACAAGTAGTCTTATATGTACTGGCTAGTGAGTGAAGTAATTTGGTGGCCGTGGCTGTGATAATTTTGCCGTAATTGTGACATATTGTCGTAGTAACTGTGTGGCTAAAATTGAAGTATTGTAACATTTATTTTAATTATTCTTGTGATTTTATGAGCAATGAATTATCTCACACACTAGCGGAAACCTTTGTGAATACGTTGATATATAATAATAACCAATTATTTCAATTTTCTTGGAGTTCTGTGTCCTCGCTTGAAGCCCTGTTAGACGGTAAAAATATCTATACAAAATCCCAGCCTTAACTAGCTTATCATCTGGAGCTGAATAAGAGACATATACTGTTTTTGCAGAATATGATGCGATAACATATGTGAACCCAATTTCTGCAATAACTTGATTATGCGCAAGGATCACGCTCATTAAGTTATACAGGGTCTCTGGTTTTATTGGCATCCTAGGAAGGGATGATACAGTGAAAATAAATGAGATTTACCCAAATATATCTATATCTAAAAATATCTATATCTAAAAATTCATTGTTTCCGAGATACAGGATGTCAAAGATTTTTTATTCTAGAATCACCCCTTCTTAAACTGCCAGTAATACCTAAGTCACCCTGTACATATATCAATTATTTTTAAATTCCTTGTAAACATGTCGAATTAGACTCAGTCAAACTTTCATCAAACCACAGACCTAATTTTTTACATTAGTTCGTTTATAGATTCATTAGTTAATGGAATATCTAATGATTATTTTACTAAATTCCTTTTGTTGTGCTTTTTTGTAACGTATGATTGTTTTCAGTAAATGTTGCACTAGTAGGTTAAATTACACCCCAAAATTAACGTTCTATGTTTTCGCAGGCTCGAGGACGCTGAAGAAGGTGGAATTGCCGTTTGTGAACCACACCCACTGCCAGACTCTCTTGCGAAGAACCAAACTAGGAAGATCATTCAATCTCGATACGTCCTTCATGTGCGCCGGTGGCGAGAAAGGTAGGGACGCTTGTCTAGGAGACGGTGGCAGTCCTCTGATGTGTGCGAAATATTTAGGTAGCACTCAGTACTTCATAGCAGGAATGGTATCCTGGGGCGTTGACTGTGCAAGTGAAAATATTCCAGGAGTGTATACGGACGTGGAAGAAGCCTCTGAATGGATATTAAATGAATTGAATAATAGACAATTAAAAATTTAGTACTATTCCTACTATTGTGATACTTATAGGAAATATACGTATACAGAATTTACTATTTACTAAATCGTGGTTCTTCTGTAAAAGATAAAGTAGTTTTAAAGGTATAATGGCCTATATGATCAGTCTCTTTGGCATCACCATAAAGAAAATAATAGATATTTTTCATAGATAGAAACAAAACTATTGTCAAATTATCTTATACAAAAAAATCCCGGTTACAGTCCTACAAGAATGTCTAATAGAAACTCAATGGTTTTACTCCCTACTGATATAACAGAAATGAAGGAGGTTGTTATGGAATTAAAAAATAAAAAGACCGTTGGGCTGGATGGTATAGGCGCAGAAGTACTCAAATTAATATCAATTTATATTCTTGAACCTCTAACATTTCTGTTTAACAGATTTATGGAAAAGGGTATATGGCCTCCGGCATTCAAAGATGCATTTGTAGTACCTATTTTTAAAAAAGGAGATAAAACCATTATAACAAATTATAGGCCAATAACAATCATCACTCACTTATCAAAGTTATTTGAAAAAATAATCAAAAAAAGATTAGTATTATTCACTAATAAGTACAACTTAATCTCCAACAACCAGTTTGGTTTCAAGCAAAAAACGTCAAGTCAAGATGCCCTACTAGTGTTAACGTCCAAATTTTACTCTGCTCTGGATGAGGGCAATCCGTCTATATGCATTTTCTTGGACCTTTCAAAAGCATTTGATACGGTCAGTCATCGTTTACTCTTACAGTCACTGGAAGATATTGGAATTAGAAATAATTGTCTGAAACTATTTGAAAGTTACTTATCTGATAGACACCAGTACGTGAGAGTTAACGATGTACTGAACGATCAAATGACGATGGATTATGGAGTTCCACAAGGTACTGTCTTGGGTCCCCTGTTATTTTCTATATATGTTGATGGTTTGTTCTCTATTCGGACGAGAGGAGAAATAATTGGATATGCAGATGATACTGCAATTTTCTATAAAGCAGACACTTGGGAAGACCTTAAAATACTAATTGAAACTGATATGATTTTAGTAAAAAAATGGTTTGAAAAAAAAAATGGTTGTAAAAGACATTAAATACTTAGGAATCTATATAGACTCACACCTAAAATGGAATTCTCACATAAATTATATTATCAAGAAACTGCAGTATGTGTTGTGTAAATTTCGATATAAAAAATTCTAAACATCTCCCAGCTTAAATTAATATACCATGCTTTAGTAGAGTGTCATTTGATCTATGGAATTTTAGCGTGGAGCGGTGTAACTAAAACTATTTTAAATCCATTAATTCTTCTTCAAAAAAGATTTTTAAAATTAATATTATCTAAAGAGGTAAAATACCCATCGGACTTTCTGTACACAGAAGCTAAAATTCTTGACCCTAGACAATTGTTCTACCTGAATTTGAATCTGAAGTACCATAGTACTAAATCCACCTACAAATTACCCACCCACAATTATGCTACCAGGCAAAAAGATAACTATAACATACCTTTTATGACTAAGACTATTGGTCAGAGATCATTCATGTTCCTTGCACCAAAGGCTTATAACACTTTACCTCGAGAAATTCAAGACATAAGACCAATTCACCTATTTAAAAAACAGTTAAAATTATTTATTTTGCTAAACCCCAGAAAATTGTTTGATGAAATCATTGATTTAAAAATAATTAATTAGGCAATACTTACCTTCATGGTTATGCAATTGTTCTTGATTTTATATTTACCACTTGTAACAAAGAGTGGCCTTTTGGTGCTTTGTATTTTAGTATTTTGTTTAATTTTAAGTATTTGTTAGTGTTAGTTCTAAGTATTTGTTATATAATCTCGAAACAAGTATTAATTTACTTATCGAGTATTTTTTTATTGCACTTGCATGTTCTGCATCCTATAATATGTTCTATGTTATTACATAATAATATTATATATTTTCTGTAGTATTTCATTTTATACGATGTAGTATTATTTGTATTTGTATTTATACCCTGCCAGTTTGCACATATACACTGTATAACTATACGATATTTGTAATGATGCTATATATATATATATATATATATATATATATATATGCAATAAAGTTATTATACAGGGTAATTTCGAACTTACCTAAACAAATTTTTTGAATGTACAGGCGCCTCATACAAATACAATTTTGTCAAAAAAATCAAAAAGGGCAGTTTGAAAATGGTTTAAAAATACACTTCTGCACGGCACTGGAGGCTGGTCCACTGTAAAACCTGACAAGGCGACAATCTGCGACCAAACAAAAAATTGAAAGAAATGCTCAGTTAAAGAAATAACATTTTATAACACCGACTTTATACGGCAAATTTAACTGATTTTGCCGTTTTGAAGTTATTAGCAACAACTATGATACATTTCCGTAAATCGTCAATAGTATATAGTCCAATCCCTTGGTATTAATGCTTGGTACGAATATAATTGAGCCTCGTGTACGTATAGTTGGTATATAATTTATTGTTACATCATTAACCGCTGCGCCGCATACCCTTCCGAACTTTGGAAGTTAATATCTCAACATCTACTGGACCGAATTGGATGATTTTTGTTTAAAAGAAGCGTCTGTCCGAGTACTATTTTTCTATAGTTTCAGATTTTTTCCCACTCACAAATCCCGCTTCACAGGCTTATTTATTTAAAAGCCAAAATTTAAAACCGCTCAAAAAATTATTAAAAATTGTAAAATGGTTAAGATAGCAATTGTATATGATAGTTTAAGGGTCCAAGAAGATGCAAAAGCGTGGGTGCAAAAAAATATTCATAACTTTTAGCCAGGCACAAAATTTAAAAAAAGGTCTTTTTTCCAGTTAACAATTGCATTATGCAAAAACTGTCAGTCCGGTCTTAATCGGCCTTACGGCTCTCGTTTTATATTAAAGTCAAGTATTTTTCTCTAAATTTATGGCGTGATTGGGTTATTTTTTCATTGTTAAAATTACCTTATTTTTTACCTACTTTTTTGCACTTTCGAGCATTTTGCAGCGGACATTTCAAATCTATGGATATCGGACCTAAAATGCATACTTACCGAGTTATATGCGATTGTTTCCGGAAAAAAACACGATTTTTTTTTTCACTTTTTCGTTGTTTATGCAAATAGCACACCTTTTCAAGCTAACGCACCTCGATATTTTCAATAGGTATACCATTCCCGAGCTATTCCAATAGTTATCTAAGTTACGTCACGCTAGAACCATGCCAATCTGTAACCCTCCTGCCCTATTTGGTCAGTAAAATATTTGTCAAATTTCTTGACAGACGTTAAAACCTAATTTTAAAAAATTTGTAGAATAATGGGGTCAGAGTTAAGAAAATCAATTTGTTGGTAGAACACGTTTCAAGAATATCTGTAAAATACAATTGCATAGAGTGCAATATTATTATTCTGACCATTTTTAAGTTAAATACTACTGTGATTTCTATATGTTATATTACTTATTTCGTACTTTATTTTATGCAATTATATTTTACGGGGAAAACCAGTCTTGAATTACCTACAATTGGTTTTCTTTATCTCTGACCACATTTTTTGAAGAATAATATTATTATGTACGTCTGTGAAGCAGATACCAATAGACAAACAATTAAAGGGACCTAGTGTGCCAGTTTGATTCATTGCTTCAAGTGTGTAAAATATGCACAATGCACCGGTGATTAGTCATTACCAGAGATAACGAGTATTATTGTTCTTTTCTTTGTGGTGATTACCCAACAATCTCTTTCTCAAAATCGCGGTAACTTATATTCTGTGAACCTTATCTTGGACGGCTATCCCGCATTTGCGTTCAGGTAAATGGGGAATTACTAAAAAAATGCTATGATTACTGGGTGTCACATTATTAAGGATTATACCAATACCCATAGGGTTTATATCAGCAGGAAACAACGTCTAATCCGAATGTTTTATTTACAAAACATTAAATTAGTAACTTTAGGGAAAAACTGGTAAACTTAACAAAGTCGTTCGTACTATTTTTGAATTGGACGAAGTTGATTATTATGCTTCTGCAACAAAACTCTACTTTTTTTATGCTATCTTTGTTACATATTTCTTTATATTGTAACCTCTAAATTAGGTTATCGTTGAAACACGTCACGTAGACAAACAATCTTTATTGTCACTCTTGATAATACAAGAAATATCCTTCAAACCAATTTCACAACTGTCAACGCTTTACTTTGACGTTTGTCACTCGCGTTTGGCTGCTCAATATAAACTGACTGTGACGGCGGAATTGATCTGCTTATATAGATTTTTAGAGTTCTCGAAGTTTCTGCGATCTCGAGAACGTGCCGAGAAACAAATAGAATATAGCCTGGAATATTCCAGAATACGTCAAAATAAAGGTATTACAAAAATTGTAAATTCTAACGCAAACAGGAACATAATTAACAAACTAAAAGGTAGGTGAGCTTCCGTAAGAATATACTAAATCTTTGATTTTCACCATTTAGGAATTGTAATTAGTTTGGACATCACATTTATACAGGGTGTCCGGAATAACTGCTAATATTGTATTGGCTTGTATATCTGACCAAAAGCAATAAAAAGCCTCCTATGTAGAAAATATCTAATACGAATCGTTTTCCTACAAATACATTTCAAAAATAACAATAAACTACAATAAAATGCAAAATTTTGTTACTAAATTATAAACTAAAGTTAAGCAAAAATTTTTTTGTATCAATGTTAGTGAAGTAAATAGAAGGGTTCCAAAAAATGTTTCAAATCCATTACCTGGTGTTGTTAACCTGAAACCTATAACTTTGATCAAAATAGTTGTGCATTGTACGTACTACGTGACTCGTGTGTTTCATTTATTTGTACCTAGTGTGTGATTGATATTTGTGAGCGTAGATAAACAAAAATGGAACATTTAGTAATCATGCTATCAACATTTATGGCGAAACTGGATAAAATTCTCTGGTTACGAGATTTTTTTTGTACGATTTCCGCAAGCAACTTCTATCATTGTGTTCATTCTATTCTGTATCGTGAGAAAGGCTCTAATGGAATCAGGTAAGGTAAATAAATCTAGGTGTATTTGTCATTATCATATAGCGATATCCGACATGTCTGTGTGCAACGTTGTCACATATTCAAAACGTGCTTGCTGTCATAACTCTAATGCCGTTGGTGAGTGAAAAAATATTGTAAAGTCAGTTAATGTTTTGCATATACATAATTCCGGGAAACAACTATTCTGAGGGTTAATGTCCCGACCAGTATTGAATTACACCTGAAAAAGCTATAGCAAACAACTAAAGTCACTCACCAGCAGCTCACTAGACATATACCAGTTTCGGAATAACCCTAGATGTTTTAAGTTTGTCTAAACTCAGGGACCATGGACCCCCTACCCCCCACCAAATATCGTTCTTACCGAATAGCGATTTAAGTCGTTTTCAGTGGTATCTACTGCTATGTAGAACGCGCCGTGTTTGTGGATTTTTAGTCCAGCATGCAGTAGCGACTGGCTGCTAGAAGTAGCTTTGCTACGCAGAGTACAATTATGCTTTGTTTGGTGCAATTTATCATGCAGCAAAATAAAGTTACTCATATTCTGGACACCCTGTATAATTTTAGCATGAGTATATTCATTTGAGATGTCGTTATCGACCTACTACGCAGAATTTCCACTTAACCCAAACTTAACCTCGTCATTTCAACGATAAACAGAGTTATTTAGACGTGAACACATTCACCAAGATTGCTTGGTTTTATTTATCATACAAAACGGTATATGTATTGAGTTCTTGTTTGGTTTGAAATGATTCGCTGTTTAAGCGTAGTACTTTTGTTTATTGTGAGTTTGTCTAGAGAAGTTTATCTTCAAGAGTTGTCTGTGAAAGAGTTAAATGCACTCACCGAGCTTTTCAACAATTGCACGTGCGTACCCCACGATCAATGTGACGAAAACAATGAGATATACATCAGTGACCCCAGCAATTTTATAAATAGAAGGTAAGAGTTTTGTAGAGATGCTAGTCGGGAATTCTTAGGCTTATAGAAGGTTGAACAATAATTGAAATTTGAACATCTTTTTAGAACAAATACAGCTGTAAAACGAATATCTTGCAAAAGCGAAACACTTTCAATCCAACAATTTTGTTGCAAAGAACCAGACCGTAGCAGAAGTACCACCACCAATAAACCAGTTAACGATGATGATCCGAATACTCAAAATGCAATTCTAGAGGTCTTTTATAAGTGTAAATGTGTACCAGAGAGCCAGTGCAATGATAATAAAAATATCAGCGATAGTGATCCAAGTTCTTTCATACAACGACGGTAACTAGTATTAATAACCTGGTTTCAGGAAGTGGTTGAGCAATTTTCGGGCAAAAGCTCTGAAGCTTTTACTGAGAAAGATAGCAATATGTCTTTCGACACGTCACTAATAATATGGCGGTCATCCTGGAAATTGTTCAACCATATATGTGTTTACAGGCATTATTACCACATTATTTGATAAATCATTATAGTATTACCACCACAGTTAATACTACAGTTTTCAAATTGAGTGGCACAATTTGTACCGGTGAATCTACAGCAAAAAAGAACACGTTTTGCATAAAAGTGATGTTAGTAAGATGTTCATCGTTTACGTGATACAACTTCTTCCCAAGTTCCCAAACAAATATTAAAAGAACAGTTGTAATTTGAAAACCAAATAAGGGACAAATATCACAATTTACTCAAATTTTCTACTCAATCATATTTTATTAGTATTACAACTTGCGTGTTTTCAACAAGTAAGAAAATTTATGTAGACGGTTGTCAAGCTAATGTCCATTATTAGATGTTTTGTGAGTTTGGGGAGTGATATTTGATGAGTATATTGATATGCATGCTGCAAATATTTTTTAAAGCAGGAAAACCTTTGTTGCAGCAAGAAAAATGTACCAAAAAAAGCACTTAAGTCACCCATTCCCATCATCAACCTGGCACTTTAACATTTCAATTTTGCAATTACAATATTATCCACAGACGACATCGTTTAATAAATTTACACAATCTTTATTCATGGGCTGACGCAGTGCATGAAACAAAATTTCAGCACAATTTTAGTTTGAAAATTATAGAAAATACACTTGTTGGTCCATTTATTTTATTCTGCTGGTTTGGTGCAGCTGAATATAAACAATATTTGGAACAAACTTCTACCTCACTTGAAGATATAGCATTAGACGTATGCCATGCCATACGCACAGGACGTTAACAATGGCAATGTTTCTATCGTTCGATAGATAGCGACAACAAAGCACTTATCTCTTGGCCTGTGCGCTCACACGACCTAACATCCATGGATTTTTTTCTTTGGAGACATAGGAAAAGTATTGTTTATTCCATTTCAGTCAAGAGAGTTGAAGAAGAGTTGAACAATTTGCCATAACCTTTCCTAAATTATCATAAAAAATTAAATTACTAAGTAAGTAGCTACTCTAAAGAAATTTTCACAAAAGATCTAATAATTATAGCATGACAGCAACCTACTAAAATGTTTCTTAGTTGTAATTTTGCAGGTTAACGTTTATCTTTATTAATATATAGGGTGTTCCATTGGAAAGTGTACGTACATTAACCGTTAATAGGCATCTATTAGGCTACAAAAAACCTGTTGACAGGTCCAAAACATGGTTAAAGCCGAATAGTAACCCTACCAAAAAATCATTTGATTATACAGTTGTTCGCATTTTATGGCAAGTTAGAGATATAAAAATCGGTAAAGCCCTGTATCTCGGTAATGACAATGGTTAGGCTGTTCAAAAACAGGTTTTTTAGGCCTTCTAGATGTCTTGTATTTACTGTTAACTTATATACGTTTCCTAATGAAACACCCTGTATAAAAAAGGTGAAAGTTTTAAAATAAAATAGGCTGACACATATTTTTAAAAAGTCAATTTTTCTCAAATATAAAGTTGTAGCAAAAAATAACTTAAGGGTGCTTATATCACCTCCTGTAAGGGGCAGAAATTTTCGAAAAATGGTTACAAAATTACATTTGTATGGGTAGAAAATTTGACATTTGCATGTTCATTGATTTTCAAATTATACTCGCTTTAGGAAACTTTAAGGAGTTGTATCTCTTAAATGGTAAACATTTTATTAAGACCATTTTAATGCAAAATATGTTCTTATGTATAGTTCTACGTAATTTCCCGTAAGACTGCATATATAAAATCCATTGTTACATTTGTGTACTGCTCGGTTATTTTTATATACAGGGTATTCGGAATATAAGTGCCGGTACTATAGGGCTGGTTTGTATATCTGGCCAAATGTAACAAAAAATATCTATAACGAATAGTTTTGCCACCAATACATTTTAAAAGTAATACAGCTGCAAAATTGTAATTTTACATTACAAACTAAGGTTAAGTAAAAGGTTCTGTAATGTAATTTATTTGTAATTTGTTTTTTTGTAAAACTTTAACGTACGACAATATTGCAATCTATCATCTGCTGCTGTTAACCTAAAAGTATTATTAGTCATAGTAGTATTGTGGCGTTTCGTTTTTCTCTAATTCTTGCTTGGTTTTTGTGGGTATACATAAACAAAAATAGAACAATGTGTAGTAACCATGACCAGCTGCATGGCATGTTAATTTATGACGAATCTGAATAAAACTCTCTGGTTACGAGACATTTGTACGGTAAACGCTTTTCACAAGCAACGGCATTCATTTTGAACATATAACTATTTCATATTTTATTCTGTTGTGAAAAGAGCTCTAAAATTTTAATTAAAAAATAAAAAAAAATAAAAATTAAATTTATTAAAAATTTCACATTCACAGCAAGTATGTTTAGGTGCATTTGTAGTTATTACGTACAAACACCTGACATGGTATGAGAGCGACGTTGTCACATATTCAAGACTTGTTTGCTGTCATAATTGTCTTATCGTTGGGCCAGAGAAACAAAATCTTGTCAAATATGTTTTGCAATACAGCGAAATAAGGGCACTCATATTTCGGGCACCCTGTATACAACTTAATATTTATATTCAGTGTGTATAATGTTTGATATATGTGGTTGATAACCAATAATTCCAATCATTTTGCCACAAATTTGTACCTAAATGGCCATTACTTCAAACCTGTCCATTTTGTGCTAACATTTTTAATTAATAAACCAGAATTGGTGGTGTATGTGTGTGTACCCGCGGCAAGAATTTAGACGACTTGCGTCATACGAACAAATTAATAATTCATTATTTTTATCAAAATATTTAAGAAAATGTAACTTAGTAATAAAACAATATACTACACTAAATAACTAAATTTGCATATACTGCACTAAATTGCAAATTTTTTTTACGCGACCAAATATCGAAAATTACGTTAATAAAAACTATTGCGTAACGTCAGCCATGACGTAGACGTCTGAATTCTTGCCGCAAGTATATATTATGTTGCACACAATACTGGGATTCGGACAATGTCCGAAAAAGGTATGCAAAACTAGTTCTAACCTCCAAAAGATTCCCATACCCGAAATTATACATTTAAAAGGTTACCGCATATTACAAAATACAGAGAACTAGTTTTGGGCATTATAAATTGTTTAAAACTAGTTTTGTGAATTTTGGAATGACCAGAATTAGTTCTATTCATTTTCTGATAGTTACATTAATTTAAAGTTAGGATTATGCTATTTTTGTCATTATATTTTCTGAACTCGAAACTAGTTTTGCATACTTTTTCGAATATTGTGTATATCATAACCTTCAGAAAATGAAGGAAATTAGTTTTGGTCATTTAAAAATGCATAAAACTAGTTTTGAACAATTTATAATGCCCAGAATGTTCAAATGTAAAATTTCGGGTATGAGAATTTTTCTGGACTCAGAACTAGTGCATTTTTTTTCGGACATTGTCCGAATTCGAGTATTGTGTGTAACATGACTTTATCACTGAAACAGCAATAACGTCACAAATGTGCAATAAAATATAAATATAGCTCTGCCCGAGAAATTTTCTGGAATAAGTTCGTTCATATTCCGGAATAAAGAATTTATTTCATACTTTATATTCACCTATACAGGGTATGGTGTCTTTAATGCAGACCGTTAAAAACCGAGATTCATGACAGCTAATAAAATAAAATATATTATTATAGGTCGATTATAAAAATTTAATATTAAAAATATTTTTCTCAAAGTTACTATATTAAAGACGTCACATCCTGTATATGATCTGATAATTCAGAAATCTATTTTATAATCGTAAAACTATATTATAAATTACACTTGTTGCAAGCCTGAAAAAATATATTTGCATGTTTTTTATTAAGAAAGGTATAATTAACAATCGTTGAAGTTAGAGTTACACCACAACTAGTAATCTAATCTAACTTGTTCGTCTATTCAGAACTAATGGAAAGACAGATCAAATACGGTGCCAGAGCGACTCATCTGTCACGCTGTTCTGTTGCAAACAGCCAGACAAGAGCTCTAAATCAGGCGTCATCGAAAAAGGCCCTGATGAGGTGAAGTGTGGCACTGGAATCTCACCACTAGAACCAAGGATATGGTCCAATGACGATGATGAGGATCCTGGTGAAGGAGAATTTCCATGGATGGTAGCTATATTCAACAAAGCGAATGGAAATTATCGCTTTCGATGTGGAGGATCGTTAATCCATCCCAAAGTCGTGCTGACTGCCATGCACTGTGTCTATAGGTTATATTTTTATTTTTGAATCATGATTTCATTGAAATAGTTATTTATTAAGTACGCAAAGTCACTGATTTCACGCACGAAGTATAATAGTTATTTATGCAACAAGTACAAAAAGTAAGTGTTTATTGATCGGTCAGTGGTCGCGCGGTTTAAGGCGTCAGTACTTGTATCGAGATGACTAGATCGGAGTTGGTTCGCGCCCAGCTGCCGGTAGACTGTATATAAGCTATATTCGTGGAGTGGATTGGCACCCTCTCTGCGGGTATGGTAGGATGGAATAATGTTAGCTTGGGTCAATGTGAGAGATTGATACCGGTTGATATTTGACTACCCCCCTAATTAATGAGGTTTTCCAGGTTTCCCTTATTCCTGCACTGAATACTGGTTAGGGCCTACCAACATAAGTCGTTCCTGGGCGCAACTGCGGCCTGCTTAATAATAATATGCCGCCCCCTCTCCCGCACAAGTCTCCGACTTCTGGGCAAATCCCTGTGATTAGAATGAGGGGTAGCGATATTATTATGCACGCGACGCGAAATTGTCCAACGAGGCCTTCAGGCCGAGCAGGACAACACGTCGAGCTCAATAAGCACTTTTTGTACGAGTTGCATACAATATTTTTTCTACGTTCATGCAAAAACCAAAAAATGATATTTAGATAACGCTAAGTCTAGGAAAATGTGACGTCGATTTGAACGTTATGTTTGTCATGATGACAAAACGCTGTAGTAGAATGACAGATGAATGCAATAAACATTTTATTGCACTAGTGCAATAAAGATCCACCTTTTCCACTAAATATAGTTCAATAAAGTTTTGTTTTTTGCATGAACGTAGAAATACAATATTTTTTGTCCAACTGTCCAAAGTATTTGCCACTGTAGGTTTATTATTCAATACGTCTTTATCTAAAGTTAGTGCCAATGTCAAAAGTGACATGATCGTGAAAAAAAGTACCCAAGCCGTGAAAAATAGTCACAAAGTGAAATTACGAGCCAAGAAATACACTTTTATTCGAATAAAACATGCTATTTTTTCTTCAACTGAAATCCCCCATTTAATTATTAATTCGTGCTTTGAAATTATTCAAACCAAATTTGGATGATAAAGCAAAGTAGTAGGTATATATCGATGTAATCATGGACACTTTGACAAACATTAGTCCCATTAATGCTACTTGAGTTTATTTGTGATTGTTTGTGGTTCAATTTGCTGAAACACTTTTAATATAAGAATTCAAAGTGTCAACTTTAGCTCCTAGGATTAAAAGTGAATATTTTTGTTGCTAAGATAGCGTTTTTTCAGTAAGAAAACTGTCTACCTATATTAATATTGTTAGGTATTAGCTAAGTATTATTAGTTAATTATAATAATAGGTATTTAATTTAAAACTAACCTAATTATTGCATTACCAAAAAATTTAATCAAAGTTACTTTCTCGTACTGGTTTTTTGTATTTTTTCGCAGCCATGACGCGTTTTTAATGTAAGCTCTCGAACATGGACACCACCATTATTTATATTATAATAAAACCTATAAGTAAAATTGAACGTCGGCACGTTTGACTGGAAACGTTACTTTCAAGAATTTGTTCGTATTCTTTCTTGATTAGTGCTTGGTAATTCACTACACCTCAGGAGTTCAAAAATTAAGGATAGGTTTGGAATTTTGTTACGCGGTATATACAATAATTTTGTTTTCTCGTCACAATTTTGTTCTATAACATATTTATAAAACAGGAAATATTTTTATAGATTAAACACAACTATAAAACTATTTTATAAATAAGAGCATTTCGAGGCTAAAAAATAATTTTATTCATTTCCTTATACAGTATGCGTCAAAAGTATGGAATAAATTCAATAAAAACGAAACAATTATTTTTTGGGAAAAATTCTCGAACAGGTGGATTTTTAATTTAAAAAATACATATTTTAGCGTAAAATGCGATTTTCAAATGTCATTTGTTTTCGAGTAATGACGTCATCGATTTTTTTTTAAATGGCAACACCATATTTTTTTCCTTGATTCTGAAAGATTGTTTAATTCTCTATCAGACAGTACTAAAATGTTACCCTCTTACATAGGAAAGCTTTCGAGTAAATGACGATTGAATGTTAGAAAACGTAAATTTTATCCATAAAAAAGTAACAATTCTGAGGTATGTAAAATAAAATACAATTGATTAAATTTTATACTTAAATTAAATGTTCTTGCCATCCACCAACTTCTTGACAATGCGCAAGTCTGTGAAGAAATTCTTCTTGCACATTATGAATGATTTCTGGGGTAACTCTGCGTATTTCGTCCCGAATGCGATTTTGAAGTTCTTCTAAATTACGTGGTTTATTAATGTACACTTTTGACAATTCGAACATTTAATTTAAGTATAAAATTTAATCAATTGTATTTTATTTTACATACTTCAGAATTGTTACTTTTTTATGGATAAAATTTACGTTTTCTAACATTCAATCGTCATTTACTCGAAAACTTTCCGATGTAAGAGGGCAAAATTTTAGTACTGCCTGATAGAGAATTAAACGATCTTTCAGAATCAAGGAAAAAAATATGGTGTTGCCATTTAAAAAAAAATTGATGACGTCATTACTCGAAAACAAATGACATTTGAAAATCGCATTTTACGCTAAAATATGTATTTTTTAAATTAAAAATCGACCTGTTCGAGGATTTTTCCCAAAAAATAACTGTTTCGCTTTTATTGAATTTATTCCATACTTTTGGCGCATACTGTATATCCTTAATAAAACACATTTATACAACTATTTTGTAAGATTATAATTAAAAGTCATTTGCCTAAGTATACAACTCTTTCATAATATGTTTACAATCCATATATACAATTTTTTTAAATGTTGTATAACATATTACAATACTTTTATAAAAAAATTTAAAGAACTGAAAATTATTTGTTCTATAAAAAACACACAATTTTACACAATTACTTTCTTCAGGAACGAAATTATGGCAATTATTTGCTCTATAAAATCAAACTGTTCGTTAAACAACGCAATTCTATAGTTATATAATAATTTGCTTCTTTTAAAGTTCCATTTTGCTAGTTGGGATGGGCCATGGCTAGTAAACAACTAAAGGAGCATTACTAAACAAAATGTGTTATCTTAACACAGTCGGGTTTTGTGTTGATTTCAAGTGAAAATTTATTCAAAATTTTTTCCGGTGTAGCTTTTAAGTTAAATATTGCTTATTCTAGGGAAATGGCAAGGAATTTGATAGTAGCAGCAAACGGAAAAACACAACTTCCAACTAAAGAAGAAGAAAAAAGAAGCGTCTCGGAAATCATTAAACATCCCAGATACACCCATTTTGGACGGTTGTACAATGACGCTGCTCTGCTAATTTTAGACAAGCCCTTTCCGACTACTGGAGACAACCGTCTCAACACCCTGTGTTTACCCTCTAGTGGCGTCGATTTGGTAGATCTCAGCTGCTATGTTGCCGGATGGGGAACTGATGTCAGCGGACAACGTAAGTGTATGGCCACAAAGGCGTATCGCCCATAGCCTGGTACCCAAGCTTGGCACACACCGGACCATAGATTCTTCTAATTTTGACATATAAATTAACATCTTTTGTCATCGAAACAATTGTCAAAACGTTCTACTTTATGTAACTATTACATAATGAAAACCATTATGGAACTGGTCACAAAAAGTTCATTATGTCACTAATTGCAAAAAAGAATTAAACAAAATACAACAGAAAAATAATAAAGTAACTTTTATTTAAGTCAATAATTTTATAAATAACACTTTATTAATTATTCATTAATTATTATTATTTAATTATAAATATTCACAACGCAGTTGGTTCAGTTAGTAAAACTAATTCTAGAAGAAATCTTATTTGTTGAACTTGCAATAATATTCCGTGATATGTTATTGGTATTACTCGGTCTCCAAGAATATCACCGGAAATTATTTTTTATTTTCTATAGAATTTTCAAAATATCCTTCTGCAACAGAATTTGACTTCAAGTCGCCGTGTTGTTTTATTTTTAAAATATTGGCCCCAGAATCTGCAAGTAAAGTGGCCGAAGATTTTCTGAAACAGTGCCCCGTGAATAATGCACAATTCGGCAAACCAATCATTTGAGCAATCATCTTTGGTAACTGACAATAGTATTAATTCCTACTGGTTGTACACCACATTTACCATTTCTATATCTAACAAAGAATCTATTGTGTTTAATATTTTCCGGGCGTAGGTTTCTATACTTCCTGATAATGTCAACGAAGTTTAGTCCTTCTATATCTCCCGGGGTGATTACAAATTCACGAATTACTCTAGTTTTTGTATTTGGAATATTTACTCGAAAATACGTCTCCTCATCTGTAACATCTTCAACACGTAAAAATGTTCATTCTGACTTCCGACATGCACCGGCTAATCCCACAACCAACCCAACCTAAAACAAAAAATGCGAATTAGCAAATTGACAGCTAGTTGAAGCAATTATTAGTTACCTTAGCTATTAAAAAATTGTCATCCGCCTCCGTCAAAAATTTCGCAATATTTGTTTTTGAAAAAAAGTGGATTTCTTAGCGTGGAATCCATCGGACTGCCCTTTCAAAAATGCTATCAAACTATTGTATGTTTTAATGTCTATACCTTTTTTAAAGACAGCTCAATTCTCAACATGGAGGTCTGTGTTCATAGCGTAGAAGAATTCAAATTCTTCTTACCTTCTAAATATGCCAATAGTACTTTCTCATTGACGTGTTTTACTTTCTTCTGTTCCTCCAGTTCTCAAATTTTTCATAAGCCAAGTCATATAGCTGGATTTTTCAGGAATCAGTGAACATACGGCATATCTTGCCGCTTCTTCGATATCGCTCGGTATATCGTCAGAATGTGAATCACACATTTTTCCTAATAAATGATAATAGTAACGATAAGCGTCTATTAAATGTCAAGTCAAAATTAGAAAAAATCTTGTATGTAATAAGTTATGAAACATGATTTTATGTAAATCATGCTTTTCATAACTGATTATAGAAATAGCTATTACCTTTTTAAAAATTTAATAGTCGTATCCCCTACAAATATAGGGTTAACGGGATTAATAGAGACTCATAGTTAGTTTTAGAATTATGAAATCTAGTAGCTTTATAAAACATCCAAATGATAGAAGGCAATATCTCAAAAACGTTACTCCAGACGACCAATATTTATAGGAACTTTTTTTGGTTCTATTTTTACCCCTTTTTAAGTTTTGTACAACTATTTCAAACAGCCTGTATAACGGATAAAAAATAAATAATGATAAAAGTGTTTCAATTCTAGGTGACCAAAATATGAAGAAAGTACAACTACCATTTGTTGAGCGTAGTCAATGTGAGACCCTTCTAAAAAGAACTAGACTAGGGCAAAGTTTCCGTCTCCACAATTCCTTCATGTGTGCTGGTGGTGAGGAGGGCAAAGACGCGTGTGTAGGAGACGGGGGAGGTCCGTTGATGTGCCTAATGCCCTCGGGGGAAGAACGGTACTTTCAAGCGGGGATCGTGTCCTGGGGCATTGGATGTGGGAAGGAGGATGTCCCAGGAGTGTACACAGATGTGGAAAAGTTCACCGAATGGATAAAGAGTGAACTTGGACAGAGAAAATTGAATATTTAGTGTTATTTCACACGACACAGTTCATGAAATTAAATAATGTTAGAAGAACATTATTATATATACTTATTTAATTTTACAATTTTAACTTTTATACACATAGATATACATTTTATAATCTCTGTGTTATGAAATAAATATAATAAAGCTCTTTCATTACATTTTTTGGTAACATATTTGAATGCTTGTTACTACCAAAGAGAATTCCATTAGCGCCAGAATCTAAGGCTATCTCTTGCGATAAAATTATCGCTTAACCCTGACATAACCTCAACTGATAACCCTATTGCCGTATAAAATCCCATGGAAATACTGCCGACTTATTTATCGAATAATACTCATTTAGCATTATGAGTTGGACTGTAAGTGTAACCATATTGCTTGCATCAACAACGTATTTTGGAGATGCTTCCACGCTGATTCTAAAGAGAGTTGAGAGGCAGTCACAAAATGCTCTTATAGAATCCCGCCACGGTTGCAAATGCGTACGATATAATTTGTGCGACAGCAGCAACACTATTGAGGTTTACGGAGACCGCAGCTTTAGCCAAAGGTATTCTGTTGATTTTTATAGAACTGCTTGGCAACGTGTGATAAAGGTACCAGTCACTTTCTAAATTGATAATATTTTCTTGCAATATGATATACAAGATAGTTGAGTAGCTGCAACTGTATAATATGTACAAGGCGGTCAAATAAAAACGAAACAGAGCCATTTTCAGGAAATGCGTCAAGATTCTAGAACGCTCAGACCGCTCGATTTTAGATTAAAGGGGGACATTCTTTGTTGGTATTTTTTACTTGGCCACTTTCACCCCCAAGCACAGGTAAGCATCACCCCAAAATATTTAAATGGCATTGGGGGTTGAGTAATATTTGTTATGAAAACTCTTACAATTCTCTTTACAACAGATTTTAAATTGTATAATTCCGCTCAATACTTTGAAAAATAATTTACATTTTAAAATTTAACCGCCCGCTTCCATACAAGAATAAAGATTTTGTTCGAAACGTTCGAAACATTCTGAAGGATTTCCGGAGTGATTCTACGGCATTCGTCGACGATTCTTTGACGCAAATATTGCAGCGACGCTGGCTGTGTTATATAGATTTTACTTTTTAGGTATCTCAATGTTGCCTCTTCTCCCAATCCAATTCCGTGGAAAACGTTGGTCCAAATACTGACGGACAATTAACGCATAATGCGGAGGAACACAGTCCTGTTGAAAAATCAAATGATATTCATCGTACTCTGGAACATTTTCAATAATATCAGTCAAGCCAGAGTCAATAGCGTCTTCCAGTAATTGCAAATACATTTGGCCAGTCAAACTACCAGGTAGAAAAAAATGACCTACCAGCCGGTCACCGAAAATTCCAGTCCATACATTTATTTTTCCGATTGCTGTGTATGCACCTCGTGAAAAACTCTTGGGTTTGAATTTGTCCAATGGCGGCAATTGTGACGATTTACCATCCCGTTCAAGAAAAAACTGCATTCATTAGAAAAACAGATGTTAAAAAGGAACTGTTGATCGTTCCTTGTCTGATCACTTATTATTTCACAAAATTGCAAATGGCGGTCATAATCATGCTCATGAAGTTCCTGGACTAAATGTACTTTGTATGGATGGAATTTATTCTTCTTCAAAATGGTTTGTATGCTCGTTCAATAATTATTGATCCCAGACACAAAAGCCAGCTGCCTCGTACTTAATGTAGGATCAAGATAAACTTATTCCAAAACTGCAACTTCACTAGCTTCACTAACTATGGGTTTTTCAATTTCTCGTTTTTTATTGGCTACGTTCCCTCTCTTGATTTTTTTTACTAACTCTAGAACATACTTCCTCCTGACATGTTGATCTTGATGTTGTTCATTAAATAGCTGAGCTGTTCTATTCGCACATTTATTGTTCATAAAGTAAAGTGAAATGATATCTACCCTTTTCGCAATGGAATAAACCATAGTGTTTAATTTTCAAAAACACAATTAAATAAACTACCAACCAACGCTTCCAAATAATACTAGAAAATAAATTTGGAATCCACTAATTTTACGTTCGTTTTGTGTGTATAGTACTCAGTTCTGTTTTTACAATTGTGTTTTTTTACAAAAGTGATAATAATTCACCAGAAACCAATATAACGCAAGAATTACTAAATTTATACCTTTATACCATTGGCGTACTTGATGAGTGACATTTTTACCGTTACTAATTGTTTGTCCATAAGTTTCAATTTTAAAATCAAAATTCTTATTAAGTATTGGGCGGAATTATAAAATTTAAAGTCTGTTGTAAAGAGAATTGTAAGCTTTTAAAATAAATATTACTCAACCCCCAATGCCATTTAAGTATTTTGGGGTACAATCTTGACGCAGTTCCAGAAAATGGCTCTGCTTCGTTTTCATCTGGCCACCGTATACATATTTGCGGTAAGAAGTCAGACGACGGTTTATTATTGAATCAATCGATTGCCCTTCCTTTTTTTTGAAAAAGTTATACCTTCTTCAACTCTTTAGGAGTAACCGTTTTCGAGATAATTATATTGTTAAAATTCAATGCACCTACAGAGTATAAACTAATTTGGCTTCAGGTACAGTGCCATTTCCACTGAAACTGCAGCAAAATATTGCTTGAAAAAGTTATTTAGAATGCTAAATAGTGACAATGTCCAACATTTCAAGAAGATCGGCAAGGACTGATAAGTTCGTTTCTTTAGATTTTCAATGGTTTCATCAAAACACAAAGATTTCGTCAAAATAGGCCGATCTTCTTGAAATTTTACACATTGTCATGATTCTGAATAATTTTCATGTAACATTTTGCTGTATTTTCAGCATAAATGGCACTTAACCTGAAACAAAAACAGTTTTTATTAGCGACAACAACAGGGTATACCTTTTTAAATAAAAACTTTAGCAGAATCGATTGTTTCAACAGAGAGATGGATACACTAAGACAATACAAAAGTGGCGCCCTCTACTAGTGAGATGTAACTGGTCTGCTACTTCCTGCTCGGCCTAAGCGGCTCGACTTGCAGGAAGCGACCTACATTGTCGTAGGTACTTCGCCATTAAATCTATAAATGATACTGCAGGAAACAACTACTCCGCGGGCTAATGCCCCGACCGGCATTGAATTACACCTGCAGTATCTGTGTGAACAGCCAAGAACCCTTGTCGGCCACTCCACCATAGACCGGTTTCGGGCTTGTTAGTCCTCATCAGTATGCCATAAGTGAGATGACCGACAATTGAACTGGCTGTTCCTTGATATGTATGTTCACATATAAGTCGAGTATAGTTGAATTCTACTCCTGCTTTGTGTTTCATTAATTTCAGGACACACTGTATAGTTATACAAAGAAAAATAAATTAATTTTAGAGCCAATTTACCGACAAAAATTCCATGCAAAGGAGGTACATTCCCCAACGAAATACTCTGCTGTAAACTAAACAATACTGGGAGTAGTCAACATCTTGTTGCAAGACCATCTGAAGATGTAACGTGTGGATTCCAAAACACTGGTATCAGACACGAGGACTTAGCCCCTATAGATGGTGAATTTCCGTGGGTAGCAGCTATCTACAGAAAATCAGATACCGGAACTTATGAGTTTCACTGCAGTGGTTCCCTGATCCATCCTAAGGTGGTGTTAACTGCCAATCACTGTGCAGTATCGTAAGTTTTTTACTTAATGTATTTTTCATTTCATATCTTCTACAAAAACAATATTAAAGATTGTACAGGGTGCTCCAAATTCGATAGTATGGACCTACTATGGGAATGACGTTTGTTTTGTGACATTTATGCACTTTTTTCAACGAACATTCAATTATTTTCCAACGACTACTAAATCCTTCTACCGCTAATGTGATTTTTAGGTGGTATTTCTTTTGAGATTCTTTAGGACGATGTTGCTTATAACTTTTAGACGGGAAGTAATACAGTATACTCTAATAAAAGTTTATTAGAAAAATGAGAGCTTTTTAATAGGATTAAAATTGGGTATGTTTCTGGAAAAAAATATGATTGATGACGTCATTAGTTGTTTCTGTCAAATACCAAAGATAATTACACAGATCAGATAGATTCGATTGAAAATGGAGCGTACCTCATCCCATTTAACACCAGTCTCAAATTTTATTTAATTTTCTTGTATCTTTACAGTAGGCCCGTACTACCGAGTTTGACACACCCGTACCATTGACAAGATTTATTTTAATTATGCAGCTTCCTATTTTAGAAGGAAATCCGGCGATTTTATGGTGGTTTTAAATGGAAAGACAAACTCTTCGCTAGTGAATTCCACAATCGAAGAAAAAACTGGTGTGTCTGAAATCATCAAACACCCCAATTACAATTCTGGGGCTCGCTACAACGATGTTGCTCTGCTAATTCTTGAAAGACCTTTCATACTTCAAGGGCAGGGACTTGTCAGAACCCTATGTTTGCCGCCCAGTAGATTCGATCTGGAAGGTTCCAGGTGCATAGTAGCAGGATGGGGAAAGGATCACGTCCTACAAAGTAAGAACTATTTTTTTATATATAAGTTACAGTACAAATAAGTTATTTATACCTACTTGCAGCTAAAGCGTTAAACTTCGTGTGAGTTACAGTCTATAGAGACAAACCTGTTCTTCATTTGTTAATCTTCTAAATGTTATTCCAACTGTCCCAGTCTTGGCTAAAAATCTGTAACCCCTGCTATTGTTGTTCTTAGACTAAGCTATGTGACGAAGAACTTATAATCAGATCTCTTTGGTTTGTTTTCAGTTTTTGTTATTGGTTCTAAGGCTGCTAAGGTGCAATAAATTATTAATTACGCAGTTTAAAAATATTCCACAACATCTTGAGTCTTAGCAAACATTTTTTGAATTATTATTTGGTCGTTACAGATCTAGAAGACTTTTACGCTGTGCCCTCAAAAGTAATATGTATATCCAAAAATTAACAAACATCATATCCTTAAAATATTTGATGTCTAGTTATAATACACTAACAATAAATTCTCAAGTAGCTTGTAGGTGACTAGATATTTTAATAAAAATAGCAATTCCTATTTGTTTTACTTATCCAGATGGACAAATACTGAAAAAAGCGACAGTACCCATTGTAAACCATGAGCAATGTGAAACTCTGCTAAAAAATACCAGATTGGGGCAGTATTTCAACCTTGACAAGTCCTTTCTCTGTGCCGGGGGTGAAAAGGGGAGAGGTGCGTGCTCAGGATCCGGAGGAAGTCCTCTGATGTGCTCCATACCTTCATGGAGTAGTCAGTACTCTCAAGTAGGAATCGTATCTTGGGGCCTGGGATGTGGTATGGAAAATGTCCCCGGGGTTTACACAAACATCATACAAGTCGCCGAATGGATACATAATGAATTAGACAATAGACATTTGAATATAGAATAATTTTGATCACTTTAAAGTTTTCTGTCAATAAAAAAATATATTGTATACAGGGTGTTACAGAATAATGTTAAGAACACCTATGACAGGTTCTACGTTAAAAAAATAAGGGAAAAAGTTTATATAAACATGGGTCCGGAAATGCCTCGTTTTCGAGATACAGGTTGTTTAAAATTTTCTGTCTTAAATACTATAGTTCTCATTACCGAAAACCGATCAGTAGTTAAGGCTACTTCTACGCGTATAAATTTCTCTTGCAAAAGGTTTCCCTCTCACCTGGGAAACCTGGAAAAGTCAGGGAATTCGTTTTAAGCGCATTAAAGTCATGGAATTAACAGGGAATTTAAAAATATGGCGTAAAAGTCAGGGAATTTTAAAATTAATTGAAACAGACAAATATTTTTTTTTAATTTACTTCGGTTTTATATCTATTTTACAACATGTTCCAAATCCAAATATGTATTCATGCCAAAGAATATTTATTTTGTTATAATATTCTTAGTTATTCTTTTTATAATGTGTATTTTATTGTGTTACGAAATAAATATCTTAAAACTCTTTTTGCTTAACTATTTATTTTCATCGACCTGGAATTTGATGAGCTTTGGTTGGAAAAACCTGGGAAAGTAAGGAAATTTAACATGAATTTAAAAGAGGGAACACTGTGTAGTGTACTAGCATCAGTAGCGTTCGTGCCGTTAAATACTCATTACTCTTAAACATAGAATGCCTGCCCCTAGATTTTCTTAATATTATTCTGTAACACTGTACATGTTTTTACCTAAAAATAATGCTTGAAAGGTAGCATATACATATTTAAACAACTGAAAAATTTTAAAACACCATCATTGTCGAGTTCTATACATTTTAATGGTGCAAAAAATTAGTTATAGGGTATATAAGAATTCAAACGACTTACGTCATACAAACAAATGAATAATTCGTTATATTTTCATCAAAATATTTAAGAAACTGCAACTGTTAGTAATAAAACTGTATACTACACTATAAGTTTGCATTATATATTGCACTAAATTGCAAAAAATTATTGTTTTTAACGCGACCAAATATCGAAAATTACGTTGACAATAAAAACAAATGTGTAACGTCAGCCGTGACGTAAGACGTCTGAATTCTTGACGCGAGTTATAACAGTGTAATTTGTACATTTAATTTCACAAGTTTTGTAATAAACAATTTTTAAAAATTTTACAATGTTTTTTTATATTAAATGTACACAGGGCCTAACAAAATAGCAGGTCATCCCGCTAAGTGCGTATTTTTTTCAGCAAATTATGACAATTTAACCCTACTTACATACAACGTACGCCGATGGACGATATAACGTCATAATGTAGAATTTTGTTTAGAATATTTTAATACTTCTGATATTTTTTCGTAAAAGTATCTAGCATTAGAGATAGTCGCAGCAAAATGAGTTGTACTTAATATTTTAAAATTTCAAATTACAAAGAAACAATTTGTAATGTTCTAACTTGCTCTAAATTAACTTATTTTATACAGAGTGTCTCTGAATATAAGGCTAAATTATGAGTTCAAGTAAATTTAAACGCTACAAGATGTTCATTGAGGATGTGTCACCCCAAAAAATTCGTTCTTAAAAAGAATGATAGATAATATCCCGCGCAGTTTTTAATTTAAAACATATTTTTACTCTTGTTCAATTTGAAAAAAACTTTAGGGTTTTCAAGAAAAAATGCATGAATTAAAACAAAATTTTAAGTGTTTATTAGGATCAAAGTCAGTAGTAGGCTTTGTTTTTAAAATTTTTTACTAACAAAACTGTAAATAAAATAAATATAAAATAAATAAATTAAAACTAAGGAAATTGTTCAACAGCGGGCACCATTTTCTTTGAAACATTAATTTATTCTTCGTCTAAAATTTAAATTTACTCTATTTAATATATGATGATCGTATCTTATAACGTTACATTTATTCGTATACTCGCGTCAAGAATTCAGACGTCTTACGTCACGGCTGACGTTACACATTTGTTTTTATTGTCAACGTAATTTTCGATATTTGGCCGCGTTATAAACAGTAATTTTTTGCAATTTAGTGCAATATATAATGCAAACTTTTAGTGGAGTATATAGTTTTATAACTATCAGTTGCAGTTTCTTAAATATTTTGATGAAAATATAATGAATTATTCATTTGTTCGTATGACGTAAGTCGTCTGAATTCTTGTCGCGAGTATAATACGATTCCACAAATCTTCTCGGGATTTAATTGGCGAGAAATAAACAAAATTTTTCTGTAAATTTTAATGGCTAATGATTTAATGGCTTGTCGCCCAGGGCGAGGGGTCTGCGTGAAGTACCTGCTGCAATGTAGGTCGCTTCCTGCAAGTCGAGCCGCTTAGGCCGAGCAGGAAGTAAGCAGACCACTTATGTCTCACCAAAATTTTTCTGTCAAACTTTAAAGACGAAGTCCACTACGGATTTTTTCTAATAAACACTATTAACAAGAGTAAAAAAGTGTTTTAAATTAAATTCTGCACAGTCTATCATCATTCTTTTTAAATTCGATCAATGGAAAAAAGTTTTGTATAATTTTAGAGGTGACTCACCCTCAATGAACACTTTGTAGTGTTTTAATTTACTTCAACTTATAGTCAAAGAAGACCACTAATAAACCTAAATCATGTACCAAATTTGATTATTCCAAGTTAAAGTAATTTAGAGATATTATTTTTTTTGGAAAATTTGGCCCCACATTGAAGACCTGTAACTCCGCCTATGTGCAACATTGTATATAGATATGTTTGGTTAAGGGCGCCGTATTCCTGAAAAAGTGTTTTCTACAAATATAAATAATTTTAGACATTTAAGAACTGAATAATATAGAGTTTAGCAAATAACAAGGATGTTATTTCATGCCACCTGCAAATATTCAAAGGTACCGAAGTAAAATCAATATTTCACATCAGAAAGCGATCTATCCAATGAATTTTTAGGTACTGAAATCTTTCAAAATACGTATTTTTTTAAATTCAACTATAGATGTAAACATTGTTATAACATAAACTTACATAGTTCTGCATATAAGATTGTTCACTTTTGTTTATAAGTATGTGAAATTAATTGTTAAAATGTGGGGTTAGAATTGCGAAATTATGTGTGTCATATAAATGCATTTTAAAAGTTATTACATTATTTGAGGAAAGTTTAAATAGTAAAAGTGGATAAACAAAACATCAATAATTCTATTTTTGATATTACTTTTGCTCTACGAGTTTTATTTTTCGAGATTTCAGTACCTAAAAAACACCACAAATTTGATCATTTTACGGCGAGAGATACGGGCACCTTAAGGCTGGTTTCGCAGTGCCTGAATAAGCCGTAACCCATTTTTCTCATTTATTTTCCGACAGAATAATTTCATTTTTTAACTGTAGTTCTATTTAATAATTATCTATTACTTCCTCGCGTTAAAATTTTGATAATAAATTCAGAAATACAGCAAAAAAATAATTTTCGATTTTTGGTTCCCTTATAAGCGGAAATTCGGCCACGAGCAAGTTATAGATATATTTTTTTAATGATTTTTCACGTTTGTCCCATACCAATATATACAAAAATGACTGAGAAAAATGGGTTCAAATTTTCCAATAATTTCTTAAATTTACTGAAATTTTAACTTGGTACGTGAGACGTTTGGGTGGAACTTGAAATAAAGCTCCGCCTTTACACGTCACAATTCATTCATAAAATTCGAAGATGTTACTCCTATAATTTAACAGAGTGATAGACAGTGTGTTAATATAAAAATTGATAAGGAGAAAATAAAATTTCCAATTTCGAGGAAATTTTATTTTTGAAGATTTAACTTCGGAACGGTTATTAAACCTGCGAAAGATCGTTCTGTATACAAAGTGTTGAAAAATTTTTCACCATTAAAAAAACTTTAAATCAAGAGAGCTAAAAATTGTTTTTGGTAAAACGTCTAACAAGGGTTCTTTAGAATAATAATTAACGAAAAAATACAGGGTGTTTAAAAGACCCCAACCAATTTCTAAAAAACCCTAAAAATGAAGGGAATAAAAAAAATTTTTGATCAGAGATTGAACAAGGGTCTATTAGAATATTAATTAATACAAAAATACAGGGTGTTAAAAAAAACTACAAGTTCTAGAAACCCTGAAAATTAATGGATTTAAAAAAATTTTTAGATGAATCTTTCAAAAACGGACTATTTATTACCTTACTAATTAACGAAAAAATACAGGGTATTTTAAAAAAATTAACCAATCTCTTAAAACCCTCAAAATAATAAAATTTTAATACAGTTTTTGATTAAACTTTTAACAAATGTCTATTTAACACTAATTAATGAAAAAAATATACAGGGTGTTGTAAACAACTTAACAATCTCTAAATCCTAAAAATTAATGGATTAACAAAAATTATATGAAACTTTTAAGAAGAGTCTATTAGGTCACTAATTAACGAAAACATACAGGGTATTTAAAAAACTGAACCAATCTCTTAAAACCCTCAAAATAATAAAACTTAAAAAAGTTTGTGATTAAACTTTTAACATGGTTCCATTACAACACTAATTAACGAACAAAATACAGGGTGTTTAAAAACTAAACAATCTCTAAAAACATTGAAAATTAATGGATTTAAAAAAATTATGAAACTTTTAACAAGGGTCTATTAGATCACTAATTAACGAAAAATACAGGGTATTTAAAAACCCAACAATATCTAAAAACCCTAAAAATTAATGGAATAATAAAAATGTTGTTCAGAGATTTAACAAGGGTCTATTAAAACACTAATTAATGAAAAAAATACAGGGTGTTTAAATCTTTAAAACCCCTGAAAATTAATGAATTTAAAAAAAAATATATCTAACTTTTGACGAGGGTCTATTAAAATACTAATTAAAGAAAAATATACAGGGTGTCTAAAAAAGCTTAACAATGTCTAAAACCCTAAAAATTTATGGAAATACAAAAATTTTTGATAAAACATTTAACAACGGTCTATCAGAACACTAATTAAAGAAAAAAATACAGGGTGTGTAAACAGCTTAACAATTTCTAAACACCTTAAAAATTTATGAAAATACACAAAATTTTTGATGAAACATTTAACAAGAATTTATTAGAAGACTAATTAACGAAACAAATACAGGGTGTTTGAAGGAGCCTAACCAATCTCTAAAAACCCTAGAAATATATGGAACTACAAAACATTTTTGATGAAACATTTAACAAGGGTCTATTAGAACACTAATTAACGAAAAAAATACAGGGTGTTAAAAAAAGCCTAACCAATCTCTAAAAACACTAAAAATTTATGGAACTACAAAACATTTTTGACGAAACATTTAACAAGGGTCAAGAAGCAATTAACGAAAAAAAATACAAGGTGTTTAAAAAAGCTAACCCATCTCTAAAAACCCTAAAAATGTATAGAGCTATAAAAAATTTTGGATAAAATATTTAAGGGTCTGTTAGAACACTAATTAATGAAAAATATACAGGGTGTTTAAAAAAGCCTAACCAATCTCTGAAAACTATAATAAATAAAAATAAATTTATGGAAATATAAAAATGTTTTGATAAAATATTTAACAGGGTCTATTAGAAAACTAATTAACGGACAAAAATATAAGGTGTTTAAAAGAGCCTAACCATTTAATAACCAGAAATTTATGGAATTAGAAAAAAATGTATTAACAAGACTCTATTGGAACACTAATCAATGAAAAATATAGGATGTTTAAAGAAATCTAACCAATCTCTAAACAACCTCAAAATTTATTTATTTTAATTGTACTTTATTTAATTTCTGAATTTGAAGGTAATTAATTTTGTAGGTAGGTATAGGACACATAATTTATAATAATTACGTATATTTATATAACATAAGAATCTGAAATAATTAATGTACTGAAAGAAATAATCACACGTTATGCAGATTATTTATTTTAGTTATACAGTGTGTATAGTTATTTGTATAGTGTGGTGAGTAATAGTCAATGTGCAGCCATTCATAAATGTTTAACTGAACTACTATTTTCAGTGATTTTTGTTTAAAATATTTGGCCGAAGTTTAAACAGGATTATTTTGCAGGAAAAGAATACGTTTTAATCAAATCTTTTACAAAAGTATTACATTTCAAATAATTTTTCAGTATATATCAACACATATGCGATTTTTAAATTAGACATTAATTCTAAATTGAAAAGATCTAACTTTTTAACTTTTGGAACCACAATAATATGGAAAAAAATATCCAAACGTCAAATTGTATTATTATTTGCACTTTCATACATTACAGACAATTTAAACTACATACTTATATAAATAATTTTATTTAACTATGACATTTTTACTATTTCAGGTAACATATGATCATAATAGAAATGTTTTAATCTTATCACCATACATTCCCAAAACTGATCATCTCTTTCAACCTATAATAGATAGATACACAAAATAATTAATGGGCATAAATCTTTACTAGATTGTTCTTAAATTACCTTATCTACAACCATTCCTAGAGGAGTCCAAACTATAAAATAACAGTATTTAGCCCGAGTTATTGTCATCTGCCCTTGTATTTGATAATAATAACTATGCCCTTTTTTCAATTTCTATTGCCCGTTTTCATTTTGTAAAAATAGACGCGTTTTTACTATCTTCAAAGCTTACATTACCAGCCAAGGGCTCCGCATCTTGCACTCATAAAAGTGAGTATATTTTTTGATGGGCATCAAACAGCAAGAATTTATTCTGAATACCTCATTTTGAGACTAAAAGTTCCTATAAATATGTTCTAAAATGTTTTGTTAAATGAAATACAGGCCCTTGAATTGTATTATTTATTTATTGAAGTCGATACGACATGGCGTTTTCAAGAAAAACAGAAAACACTGTTTATAAGTCATAAGAGGGCTTCTTCTGGATATAATTGAATACCCTTTCATATTTTCCAAAAACATTAGCAAAATTTCAATTAGGCCACTTTTTTTGCAAAAAATTCTTAGACACCCCTCTATTTCCACCACTAAAATTAATATGTGATGATTTTCGGTGACGAATTATTTGCTCTCAAATACCTACCTTTCGCCGCAACATACTGATTTTTGTTTGTCAGCGGTTATTTCGTTAATAAATAAATAAATAAATAATAAAGTTCAACGCCCTGCACCTCAGAAACGAAGGAATTTAATATTCTTAAATTCTGCTAATTAATAGTGAGACAACCTAAATAGAAATGTCAGAGATTGAATGCTACATGAGTTATAAATTTTAAAAGACGAAGCTTTTACTTTCGTAAACACCCGGTTTATCACATAATAATAAAAAATATATAATATACACACTTTACAACTAAAATTTATTAAATGTGTCATATTGATTATTTCAGTTTACTGTTTATTTGCGGTAAATATGCAAATATTTCAAGTAGAAACAAAGTATAGATATTTACAGATCTATTATATTTATAATTTTAGAACCATAAAGTAGTACCAACAAATATAATCTCATTGTAGATTTTGTCAATATACTGTTTCAGCTGTACTGTAATATTACTGCAAATATTAATCGCCCTGTATATTTTGTCGATATACTGTTTCTTGTAAATTTATATTTGAAATCATTTCAAATTATTTATGCATACACTACTACAGCTATTAAATCGCCCTATATGTTTTGTCCGTACACTCTTTCTTGAAAATTAATATTTGAAATCGCTTCAAGATTATTTGTGAACAGCTGCGAAGACGGCACGCTCATTCAAAATGAACAAACGTAAAACCTACACGTGCTCTCGTTTTCTAGGCGGTTACAAAATACGTCTGGTTTTATGCGAGCTTCTCTGATGTTAGCTGTCTTTGTCTGTATCGCATACAAACTGTTTCATCGCAGTGGACGGAAGTCGGCTGTTACTCGCTATGTACAAAACTGTGACACGCCTTCGAAACTTCAGTTTCTCCAAACCGATAAACCAGCCTTAAAGCAATATTCTCCCTAATTCTCCCTAATTGCATCTGCTCTGTGTCGGTTCTTATGCTTATGCTTATCTTCTTTGTTAGTAAGAAAAGAACGTAGTTTGTAATTCTTAGTATTGGAAATATTCACAATAACTATGTTATCTCTGTCTTAATGTCGGTTATTTTTAGATCACAACGGCGAGCTCCCATAACTGAACAACATTACAACAAATAGTCTTCAAAATGAAGACAATTTTATCGGCTGCTTTACTTAAAAACTTTTCAAATCTGCAAATAACTTTTTAAATCTAGAAGATACCTACATAAGAAGTAGTTTTCACCTTCTAGGAAAACAGACCAGCAGAAATTTAAAAATATATGAAATTGAAAGATCAAGTACTTCTCGATTATTATGTACAACACTAAAGAGTTTCCAACTTGTCCTTTTTTGGTTGCAGCTATACAGGGTGTCTCAAACACGATAGTATGATCCTACTATGAGGATACAAAAAATTAAAATAAAATTCGGGACACGTCAATAATTCTATATTTTCCAATTTTTCTCTTGTAAAAGCTCTATTTTTTTTAATAAACTTTTATCACAGAAATTTTCCCCGTTTGAAACGTTCTGATCAACATTTACTACAACTTGAGCTATGAAATTAAGTTTATTTTCAATGTGACGCTCAGGCAAATACGACATTCTGAATTTTGTAGTCATGATATCCATTGGTCTTTTAAATTCGTTGAACGGTTGATTTATCTAAATTCAATTCTTGGCTTGCGTGCCGTATAAAATTTCGTTGATTTTGTTCGAAATACTGTATCAGTCTAGCTGTATTAACATTGTTTCTTACCCTCCGATCAATTATTTGGTTCTTCCGAACAGAAAGTGCATCTTCGTTTCGTCACTAGATCGCCTCCAATCTTGTATAGGTTTTATGATGATGAATAAGGCGCTCTGGATACCTTTCTCGATATAACTCTACAGCTCTTGTTGAATTTTTTTGTGACTCTCCGTAAATTACCAATATATCAACTTTTTCAGAATGAGAAAACATTTTGTAAGCACACAAGTTATACGTTTAAGGTTCGTATTGAGTAATGGCAAGTATTTTGTTACATTTATACAGTTTAAACAAAGACCATTCAATCTATAAATGATCCTGCAGGATCAACTAGAAAGAGCATTCAATTATTTTCCAACTAGTCGCGTCAAATTAGCATTTCACTTACAACTTTTTGCGGAGAAGTCCGATTGAGATGCGGTTTTCTGCAAAATGTTCAGGGAATTATTTATAACAAAACGTACATCTAACCTCTGTACGCTCGCAACTTTTTAATTGTTTATTTAACAAATGACCCATTTTTGTTGAACATATGACAAATGTCACACACGATTCAACGAAAATGTCTGGAAATAAACAATTATATTTGCAAAAATCTTGTGCCGATGGTTCGTCTTAAAAGACAGAAATCCCGGAAAAAAAACCGCTTCTCTAGTGATTTCGGGAGTACAGTTATTAATTTGTTAATTAGCCAGGTTGCAACAAATGGAAAATAAACAATGACGTGCAACAACCTTGTGCCGATGGTTCTCCCCATGATCCCAGAGTTATTGCAAAAAATCTGGTTCTCTAACGGTCCGGGAGTAGAGTTATTAATTTGTTAATTAGCGAGGTTGCAACAATTGAACAATAAACAATTATATTTGCAAAAATCTTGTGCCGATGGTTTGCCTTAATAAGCCAGAAATCCTGGAAAAAATTCCGGTTCTCTATTGATTTCAGGGGTGGAGTTTTTAATTTGTTAATTAGCCCAATTGCAACAATTTAGCAATAAATAATAAAGCTAACACAGTGATAAAGAGGGACCGCGACACCACCCGAGAGAACATTTTCCAGACATTTTTGTTGAATATTGTGTGACATTTGCCATATGTTCAACAAAAATGGGTCATTTGTAAAATAAACAATTAAAAAGTTGCGAGCGTACAGAGGTTAGATGTACGTTTTGTAATAAATAATTCCCTGAACATTTTGCAGAAAACCGCATCTCAATCAGACTTCTCCGCAAAACGTTGACTATTTTCACTTTTTTCATGCTAATTTGACGCGACTAAACGCATACTTGATCGTTCCACCGTTAAAGTGATTTTTAGGTGGTATTTCTTTTGACACTCGTTAGGACGATGTTGCTTATAACTTTTAAATGGGAATTAGTACAGAAAAATCTCTCTAATAAAAGTTTATTAGAGAAAATTGGGTAGGTTTCTGCAAAAAAAAATGATTTGACGTCATTAGTCAAATCCCAAAGATAATGCTTTCGATTGAAAATTGAACTTACCTCATCCCATTTAGCACCACCTGTCCCAAATTTATTTAAATTTTTTGTATCCTCACCGATACTATAGAATTTGAGACGCCTTGTACATGTATATCCACTCTCATAAAAACTGAAAGAACGTAAAGCAATGCTAGATTTTACTACAACTGTGTACAAGAGAGTTATCATTTAACCCCCTGAATATATCTGTGGCTCAGCGATAACCTTTCCGTCAGCAAATAAAAATATATATATCAGGTCCCTATTAATGTCTTTAATATACCCAACTTACTGTTCAAAATGTATTGGTGGACAGTCGTAGCTATCCTGTTAGTAGCGCCATTTTTCGAAGGTAGTTTGGCTCAGCGGCCCTCAGATATTGAAGAAAATAAGAAGATCGAGATCAAAAACAACTGCAAATGCGTCAAATATTACCTCTGTGACGATAACAATAAAGTTGATGTCTACGGAGAAAATATTTTTGAACCAAGGTATGTTTTCCAAAATAAATTTAATCAGACAAAAATATAGCAAGTGCTTATTATACCTAATTGAAAAATTGATTCTAGAATAAGTCTAGCAAAAATACCATGTAAAGGGGCTTATGCCAACGAATTGCTCTGTTGCAAACTAAACGACACCGCTATTGATAGAGATCCTGATGGTGACATAATTCCTGCGACAAGAACTACCTGCGGTAGTATCAAGACGGCTTTAGTACCAAGAATTCTCACAAAAGGAGAGGACTTGGACGCCATTGATGGAGAATTCCCATGGATAGTCGCTATTTTCGATAGGAATTCGCAATTTCAGTGTGGCGGGACTTTGATCCATCCCAAGGTGGTGCTAACTGCCAATCACTGTGTTTACGGGTAAGACATTTGTTCGCATTTTCATGTGTAATTTTATGTGTCTAATTCTCTTACCAAACGTAACTTCAAGTCAAACTTGCCAGCTTTTCCAAAATAAAGGAAAATAGTCTGGTAAAAGAACATTACTTTTTTTTTATTTTTCTCTAAAATCATTACCTATTTAAATGGCTTTATTTATACAATATAACCGCAATGTGATTGCTTATTACTACAGTATTTCTCTCTAGATGGTATTAAACGTATTTTTTGTTTCATTAAAATTCATCCCCACTTGTTCTTTCAGAAAGAGGCCTAATTTTTTCGCAGTGGGAGCAAATGGAAAGATCGATCTTCCGAAAGATGAAACATCAAAGAAATATGTTTCAGAAATCATCAGCCATCCCAGGTATGCTCACACTGGTCGGCTGTACAACGATGCTGCTTTGTTAATCCTAGACACACCTTTTGTCGACGAAAATTTGAACCCCCTATGTTTGCCACCTCAAAACTTCGACTTGGAAAGCAAAAGATGCATAGTAGCCGGTTGGGGGCAAGACAACAACGGACAGCGTGAGTAGTACCTTTTGATAAAAATGGATGTAAATTTACTTAACTGTAATTATTATATAAGACAAAGTTGTTCAACTAAAATACTTCCTATGCAACTTTATCAGTGATTAAGATGTAAGAAGTACAGAAAAGAACGTTTTTATTCGTGTGATTATTTTTATCTATTCAAAAAATAACAAATATACAAAGAAAATTAGTGAGAAGTTTGGAGATGTTGGCTATCACTAACGAGTGTGTATTTGCATTCATATTTATTGCTGACAAACGAAACAACTGAATAAGTGGCTATCAGGCAGGCAACACCTATATTTTGATTTTATAAATTTCATGTTGGTAAAGCTGCTTTCAGAAAGATACGTGCTTCCCAGCCCATCATAAGGCCTAAATTTTGCAAAATGGGGTAACGTTTGCCTGGGAGTAACTTAAAAAATTCCAGGTCTACTTCGGTTCTGCCCTAAATAAAACTGCAAATCACACAATTCCAGTTGAAGGTCTGCTCTGTTTACGTTCTCAACGAAATAGTAGTCTAGTAGTGTAGTAGTAGTAGTGAAATAGTAAGTAGCTGAGTAAAAACTGAAATGTTTCCTTCGATTTCTTCTCCAATTGTGTCAATGTGTTTTATACGAGTTAAATTTTGAAATTTTTTCAAATTCCTTAATTTCTTTGAAGTACCCTTTACAGCTAGAAAAAAATCATGTACTTCTAGTGAACACTTGAAAAGCTTTTAATATAGTATAAATGGTTTCGTAATGATATCTATTTCTCCTTATTCTCTAATGAATTCTCAACATCTGCGTATCTGCATCTCATCAATCAGAATGGTGGCTGAGGACCTTCTAAAACAATGTCCTGCGTATTCTTCGGGAATTCTCAGTCCAAGCTTTGTAGCAATCGTTTTTGGAATGCTTCCAAAAGTATTAACTCCGACAGGCTGGGAGGTACATTTATTTCATACTGTACTGACTCTTTTAAGTCCGAAAAATAACTGATTACAGTACTGAGTCCGGAAAATATTTACTTCCCGGACTGCTTTAAAAAAACACAATATTCACATTTTTAAAAGATTTTATCTTTAAAACTACAAAATCAAGCCTATAAAAACTAATTATAATTATAATTAACAGTAACTGTGCAATGTGAATTTCCTTGCAGGCTGAATGCAGGAATACCTTTAGGGACAGAATCTTCACTAGACACGGTAGTGGTGGTGGATATAGTTTGTTGCTTGGTCTGAAGAACCTGTATAAAGTTTTCTCCATTTTGAATCATCCTTGCTGCTGTTGTTTTGTTTTCTAAGGAATCTTCATAAATGTATTGTTCCGCAACAGATGAGCTTTTCCATGCACCATGACGTTTCAGTGTTGATAAATCAGCTCCCGCATTCACCAAAAAAGTGGCAGATGTTCTGCGGAAACAATGCCCCGTATATTTTCCTGAGTGTTCCAACTTCAAATATCCCGCAATTTTTTTTGGTGACCCCCCCCCCCCAATGGTATGTATGCCCGCTCTTGGGAAACACATGTTCCTCTTCTATAACCCAAAAAAAGAAAACCTTCCTTCATATTTTTAGGTCGGAGCTTAACGTATTCTCTGAATATTTCCAGAAAGTTTATTCCTTCATTGTCGTCACTCACTACAGTGAATGCCCGTTTTGTATTCGTCTTAGAAATGGGGATGGTTATAATTAGTTTGGTGCCACAATCTTCAATGTATTTTAGGGTCATATGGTATAACTCTTCTCGCCGACAACCACCAGCAATGCCTATCATTGCGATTACCTGTAACAATAGAGAAAATGGTTTAAAACTGATTGTCAAATTGATGAAATTTCGACTAACGAAACCAAGAAATGTATTTTTTGTAATTAATTGACATTGAGTACCTATATCATTCAAGATGCACATTGTTTAATTCAAAACTAATGAAAAGGTTAAACTTGTTTACCTTCATCATAAGATACTCTTCTGATGGGGCTTCCTTCATGAATCTATTAACTTCTTCTCTTGTTAGAACTTTTGATTTGTTTGCCTGATCAACTGCTTGCCTTTTTAAGAAAGCCACCAGTTTTGGATATTTTGAAATATCACCTTCTTTTAGCATCAGCATAGATTTGAGTATCGAATATTTTGCCCACATTGTCGAAGGATTCATCTTTTTGGAGATATCCAAGAAAGAAGTACGCCAAAAGGATATTCTCGTTCAGGCCGTTTTCCACCTTATAGGTTTTTCTCCACACGTTGAAGAGCTGGTATTCCTTCTCATAACGAGTAGAAGACTTCTTAGGCACCAATTTACTGGTTGCTTCAGCACATTTTAGCGGATCACTAAGCTAAATCAAAAGCTATGCGATAAAACAAGAATCGAAACCACGCTAATGCCTACATACAGGCAGGTTATGTAAAATAAAACAAAAAAATGTTTAATACAACACAGTATGAAATGAAACGTTGTACGATACACGGCCGTGAAATCGTCTAGAAATTCCTGACTCGGCTCCTTCATCGCCTCGTCCGTAAACATCTAGACTTGTACATTAATATACCATTTCCCGGCCTTGTAACGTAAATAACTATTTCCTTGACTGTAGAATACAAAAAAACGCCTGTGAGTTGCATTGAGAGGACAAAGTTCAGCATATTTTCGAAAAATATTTAAATAGCTGATACCTGCACATTTTTCTTAACTGAAATCATAGTTCTCAATAAAGGGATTGTATTAGACACCTCCATTACATCTCGACAAGAATGAAACACTTGCCACCTGGGTATGTAATATACTCTTACTAAAGGCGCATTACGTAAGGCGCCATTTTTACAAATGTCATACAACACAAGCACCTTTCATCAATCTTAAGATATCAATTACTCAAGTAGCTAAACATTTATAAACAATTTCTACTATTGCCGAAATTCTTCTAGGTCGTGAAAAACTGAAGAGAGTTGAAGTGCCCTTCGTCAACCACAGTCAGTGTGACATCCTTATGAGAAACTCGAGACTTGGAAGAAACTTCCGCCTGCACAACTCTTTCATGTGTGCCGGAGGTGAGGAGGGTAAAGACGCATGTATAGGTGATGGAGGGGGTGCTCTGCTTTGTGAGATGTCTGCAGATCCACAACAATTCTTCCAGAAAGGAATCGTGTCTTGGGGCATTGGATGCGGCTTGAAGGATGTCCCCGGAGTCTATACGGACGTGGAGAAAATCTCTAACTGGATAAAGGACGAACTTCGAACTAGAAATTTGAAAATTTAATTTTTTTATTATAATTTTTTACAATACCACATAATTATCCAGTTTAAAAATTAATTAAGTTTGTGCTACTCTCTAAAACCAAGCAATTAGTTCTCGACAATGAAAAAACAAACTATGTAAAATTAAATTATTTTTACTTCGTCTTTTTATTATTCCTAGTACATTTTTTTTCATAATCTATTAATTTTAATAGAATTTAATATGTTATTCTTCATCTGGAAGGGTACGATATTATTTTTATAGCATTTCCTTTCATTTTTGGGGGAAATACATTAAAGAATTGAATCTTATCAATGTGTACTATACATCGTGAAATAGATATTTACCTAACAAGTGCGGTCAGCAATCGAGTGTGGAAGACACTTTCCGCAAGTAGTTATTTAAACTAATAAAATATGTTAACGAAAATTATAAGTAAAATTAAGACTAGGATTTTGTATACATACTTTTACCGTCTAACAGGGCTTCAACTGAGGACACAGAACTGCAAGAAAATTGAAATAATTTGTTATTATTATATATCAACGTATTCACAAAGGTTCCCGCTAGTGCGTGAGATAATTTTCATTGCTCATAAAATCACAAGAATAATTAAAATAAATGTTAAAGTACCGCAATTTTAGCCACACAGTTACTACGACAATATGTCACAATTACGGCAAAATTATCACAGCCACAGCCACCAAATTACTTCACTCACTAGCCAGGACATACAGGACAACTTGTGTTTCACTTTCAGATTAATATTTGTTGGTAATTTTACATTTTGTGTCCTCGAGTAAAGTCATAACATATATCACGGCTTCCATTTTTACGTACGTCAAAATGCACGATAAACTTCAGAGAACCGTGCGGTTCGGGCCTATACGGTTTGTATACTGTCTCATAGGTCTGATTGATTCGTCGTTTCGCTCACTCAGGCTGTGCAATTCCTTTTCTACAAAATCCCCGCCTTAAAGCTATATGGGCGGGTTTATACAGCCCGGGCGTAAGCACAGCACAAACTTTGTTTCTCTAATAAATTTAAAGTTGAGAGCTTTGTGTTTTATGGAAGCATTTTTGCAGTAGTTTTAGAATCAAGCATAGTATTAGTTCTAAAAAAACAATATTGAATATTTGAATATTTTAACTTTATGCCTACGCTTATGTTTTGGTTTGAAATACACATGCTCGGATGCTCGGATGTGCGCAAAATAGATTACTTTAGGTTTAAGGTAAGTTAATTTACTTTGAACTTTTATATTACAAGCCTGTACGCATTCAACGTGTGATTGGTCAATAAATATGTAATTCTATACAGGGTGTCTCATAATCTGCTGCCAATCCTGAACAGGCCGTTTCTATGATCAAAAGTAAAGACTTACTAAGTAAAAAAGTTCATATGAACATGGGTCCGGAAATGCTTCCTAAGGGCACAGGGACCCATTGAAGAGGGAGGAATGGAAATCTTTTTTTTGCAATATCTCTCAATCGCGTTGTGATAAATGAATGAAATTTAGTATACACAGCTAAATTTTGATGAGCAATTTGATAGACTAATCGATTTATTTCCACAAAGTCCATTGGGGTGGGTACGGGCACAGAAAATATAGCTTATATATTCTGTGGTGCAGGGGGAGCCCTTGGTATTTTGCGTGTGTAACTTTTTTGCAGCTTAGTGTATACATCTGACTATCTAAACAATCGATTCTCCTACATGTTTCATTTGAAAAACGTATACTTTGCTGAAGTCGGTAGGAGTAACAATTTTTGAAATAATCCTATTTGAAATGCTCAGTGCACCGAGTAAAAACTGTTTTGGTTTTAGGTAAAGTGCCTTTTCTGCTGAAAATATAGCAAAATGTTACTTGAAAAAGTTGTTGAGAATAGTAAATTATGGAGGTACAAAGATTTTATCAAAGCAGGCCGATCTTTTTGAAATTTTACAGGTCTCCATAGTTTGCCATTCTGAACAACTTCTTCAAGTAACATTTTGCTATATTTTCAGCAGAAAAGGTACTTTACCTAAAACCAAAACAGTTTTTACTCGGTGCACTGAGCATTTCAAATAGGATTATTTCAAAAATGGTTCCTCCTATCGACTTCAACAAAGTATACCTTTTTCAAATAAAACAGGTAAGAGAATCGATTGTTTTGATAGTCAGATGGATACACTAAGCTGCAAAAAAGTTACACACGCAAAATACCAAGGGCCCCCCAGTACCCACCCCAATGGACCTTGTGGTAATAAATGGATTAGTTCATCAAATTGCTCATCAAAATTTAGCTGTGTATACCAAATTTCATTCATTTATCACAACGCGATTGAGAGATATTGCAAAAAAATTATTTCCTCTTCAATGGGTCTCTGTGCCCTTAGGAAGCATTTCCGGACCCATGTTCATATAAACTTTTTTACTTAGTTTTAATCATAGAATCGGCCTATTCAGAGTTGGCAGCTAATTATGAGACCCTGTACAATATTTATTGATCAATAAGACGTTTACACAGATTAATAATTATTTTAATCTTAAACTGACTTAAACCGATAAAATTAACACAAAGTCAAAGTTAAGATTAAGATCAAAACAAAGTTTGTGATTATGTTCAGGCTGCATAAATCTGTCCCACCTTTCACAAAACGAAGTGTTTACAGCAAATATTGTATAGTTTTTTTAATATATAACCTTTTAACCTCAAACAGTGATTACTCTATTCGAAGAATATATTTATGATCCAAACAACAGAATTTTTAGCAATTAACTCTCTCTCTTAAAGATAGATAATTTTTTTATAGCGAAATTTTAAATCATTAGGAAAGTTTGTTATTTATATTAATATCTCTTGCAGTGAATGGTATTGATGTTTTTTTAATTCGTCGGTCAGTGGTCGAGCGGTTTAAAGCGTCAGAACTTGAATCCATGTAGCTAGACCGCTGTGAGATAGAATCCTGCGGCCAGTAGACCGTATATCAGCTCTATTCGAGAAGGGAATTAGCACCCTCTCTGCGGGTATGGTGGGGTGGAAGAATGTTGGCTCGATCAATCTGAGAGATTGATACCGGTCGAGGTTTGACCACTCCCCTAATTAAGAGGTTTTCCTCATTCCTGCACTGAATGGTGGTTAGGGCCTACCGACGTCTCTCAGTGACGCAAATGCTGTCTGCTTAATAATAATATGCCGCCCCCTCTCCGACACAAGTTCTCAACTTCTGGGCTAAGATTAGATTAGAATGAAGGGTAGAGATATTATTACTATAATTAATAAAACGTTTTATATTATCTAAAAAAAAATAGAATTACTGCGAGAAAAAAGAGACTGCGAAATCGTCCAAGTCGATTTTTTTGACAAAATTATTTATAATAATTTGGTTAAATTTTACATTTAATTTGTGTTTTTTTTATATTATATAAGTCTTGCAAGCCGTTACAATAATTTTAGGAAGTGATAGAATACTTGATTTTGAGTCGATTGAAATGAACATACTCATATATCAAGTGTCACAATATTTGTGATAGTTAATTTTTAATTTAACCGTGCTTTCCTACAACTACTGAGGTGTAGAAGAAAAACAAACCTTTCATAACAAATATTTCTATATTTTTATATATTTTCAGGTATCAACAACATTGTGTCAAACTAACTGCTCTGTGGGCTAAAACCCCTTCCGGCGTTGAATTACACCCATAATATCTACCCATATATTCTTTATTATTAGCTTTTGTAACATTTTTTCCTATTTTAGAAAGGTAAGCTAATATATATCAAATCTCCTGCAATTCCTATCAATGAAGTCATATGTATGTTTTCTGATACCAAACATCTAAGTATGCTAATGAACAATTCCACAGACAAAGCGCTATTCAATAATTATCTAAAGAAATTAATCTATCTAAATTTACTAACCTGGTTTAATGAAAACGCTCTATAGATATCTAACTGCTGACAGTGGGAACTCGAGAATTCAACCACAATAGATGAGATCTGACCTATTTCTGCATTTTTAGGATTGCTTCATCAAGTGGCCTCCTTTCCTATAACTTCTGGAGTGCCCCAAGTTTCACACTTGGAGCCACTGCTTTTTATATCTACCTTATGGTGTATATTTATGTTTTCATAGTAAGTTTTTTATGTACGCTGATGACATAAAGATATTTTTGAAATAAATAGTTTAACTGATTGTGTACTTGTCCAATATTGATAGATTTTTTGCATATTGTAATGTGAATAAACTGTTTCGTAATATAGAGAGATGCTTTGCTTGTTTATTACTTTTACTAGGAACATTAATAAATACTCATATGATTATAATTTGAATCAAATTAATCTCAAACATGTTTCTGGAACCAAAGATTTAGGTATAATATTTGATAGTAAAATGATATAATATATATTGATTATGTTGTTGCAAAAGGCAGTAGGATGTTGGGTTTTATTATAAGAAATAGGAGATCTTTTAAATCACTTGAGACATTGAAAACGTTGTATTTCGCATATGTGTAAAGTAAATTAAGTTCTGCTTCTGTAATTTATATTTATATTTCTAGAATTGAATCAGTTCAAAACAAATTTCTTAAATTCTAGGATTATAAAGTCAATGGAGCATATAACATTAATCCTATAGCAACCATCAAAAAGAAATTTAATATCATTTCTTACGTTTATCTATTTTTATGTGCCTCCTTGTAATTTTAGAATATGTCTCTGTTTTTTAATAAATTTTTGTAAAACTCAATCTAGAGAGAATTCTCCAATTAATAGAATGTGTAACTTTTTTAATATGAATTTTTCTAATGTGGATATATTTAATAAGTATTTGCAAAAAGCATATTATGATTTTTTCCTTACAAATTTGTAAATTATTTCTTCTAATTGTAATGTAGTTTTTTTTCGCTTACTTGATGAGTGTACTAGTGTTACATTTGTACATGTTGTTATTTTATTTCTTTCCAACATTGTACACCAATTTCTTAAATTTTTTTGTTACCTATTTTGTGGAACACTTTTTAGGTCACTTTGCCTGTTGTGCATTCCCTTACTAATAAATAAATGTGACGCAGTTTATCTTCTTCCAAATCTGTGAAATCCAGCTCTTCCATGACAGCGAATGAGCTTAGATCTTATCGTTAAGAAATACATTTTTATTTAACCCGAACTGACCTTAACGCTAAAGCGATAATTCTGCTGGCATATAAATATATGAGTCGTGAATTACTGATATTGTATAAAACTAGGTTTCCATCTTTTTCGTACATTTGAAAATGATTTGGCCGATGATTTGGGCGGTATTGTTGACAATCACATCTATTGGATGTGCTTCGGTTGTGGATCTGCACAGGATCGAAAGGCGTTCGCTGAGTGACATCAACAACGCAATCGAGAAAGCAAATGGTTGCAAGTGTGTGAGACATTATTTGTGCAAAAATGGCAATATTATTACCAACGGGACGGGTTTGATTGAAAGAAGGTACACAACTAGCAATAATCTTTACTATACAGTAAATGTGTAAATTCAAACTCATTTATGAATGAATAATATACCTACCTACCTAAATTTTATGTTAGTAATACTAATAACACAGTGGTAGTTTATAATGCTAACTCAAACGTTATTCATTGTTACCCATAAAAATATACTCAACGAATTTTTATATTACAGAACAATCAATTTTCTTTATTGATGCATTACAATAATTAACGCGGGTAAAAATATTATCATTGTTACCGCAGTAACCGTTGAGATTCGACCATATGTTTATTAGGCTTTTTTATTCCCATTTGCCCCCTGAACACACCTTTCAAAGATTGGGGGTTCCCCCCTCAATCACCCTGTATATCCCTGTATAATATTACAAATAAAATAGATCATATGCGCCATTGTATTTTGTTTCTTTATAATGTTTTATACTCCAAACAGAATATGTTTCTAGGAGATTGATTACTATTGATGTCGGGAAGAATTAATTCGCCTTGTCCTACCTTGGCCACTTTTAGATGCTTGTTGAGCGTCTTCGATTTCCAGCGCCAGGGCCGAAGCTTTGGATACACTTTTATGTCTGGCCAACCTTAGTGCCTGACTGATCTCAGAGTCCCGCAGGCCATCGATGAAGCTACTCACTGCTAACTGTTCTTGTAATTCCGCCAGTGCTCTGGGGTAGGCTAGTTTCACCATACGATCTATATCTGTCTCAAATTGATATAGATTTTCTTCGAAGCGTTGTCTTCGACCTTTTAGTTGTGTTTGGTAAATGTGCTGTGGATGGATTTCACCATACCTCATTTCTAAAGCAGCATTCAACGATTGATGATACTTTTGTTTATCCTCAGCTAGCGTTCTTAAAATCTCCATAGCTTCACCTCATAGAGCCATTATTAGTGATGTGGCCTTTTCTCCTTCCGACCACGTATTTGCCAAGGCGGCTACCTCAAACTGTTTAAGGTAAATGTTCCATGACATCTTTCCATCAAACTTTGGCATCTTCATACTTGGGAACGAAAGCCTTTCTGATTAGTTTTAATTTCCTCCAACCTGTTCTCCACTTCTTCTTGACTGTTCTTCATTTATTTCTTTAAGTCCTCCTCTATTTCGTCCTGGCAGTTTTTCATTTCTTTTTTAAATCTTCCTTAATTTCGTCATGGCTGTTCTTCATATACCAGCATGACATATCTTTCACCATATGCACTAACTGTTGGTCTTGTAACTGGCAATGACTTTTCACTCAAATTCATTCTCTGTGGTACGTCACACTTCTGACATCAATGCCGTCTTAGCCTTGGAATATGTCATGTAGAAAAACAAACTTTAGTGTCACTACTTGATTACACAGCAAATATCCTTCAAACAAATTCACAATTGCCAAACTGAACTTTAGGGTTGTCGAGGGTTTTCTAGGTCCTCGAGAACTTAAACGTCAAAATAAAGATATTACAGGTATACATTTAAAAGGAATATTATTAATTAATAAATTACAAAGATAAGTGACTTTCCGTAATAATATTATTCAAATTTTTAGAACAAGTATTCCAAAATCGTGCAGAAGTGAAAGTGGAATCGAAGGGGAACAAGTCTGCTGCAAATTAAACGACATTAAAAATAATTCTATGGCCCCTAAAATAAATTCAGAAAAAGTGGAGGAACAGTTTTCCTGGATGGCTGCTATCTTCCATAGAAAAACACAAGGAAGCTTTGAATTTAAATGTGGCGGCACTTTAATCCATAAAAAGGTGATTCTTACCGCTAGCCACTGTTTAGATGGGTAAGTGATCTACTTTGTACATATACAAGATGTTTTAATGGTTTACCGAATACCACTATTTGAGTGGAATGCACACAAACAACTTATTTCTCTCCGTACACTGTGGAGAAAATCACACATTTAACAGGAAAGGAATCAATCCCGTGTTGAACGATATCCATAGGACATTGTGTATACAGGGTGTTCCTTAATGATATGCGAATATTTAAGTTTTCTTTATAAACTATGGTCCAAAAATGCCCCGTTACAAAAATACGGGGTGTTAAAGTTTTAGGAAAAAAAAAGAAAAATAATTAGTATTTTCAAAACCGCTTTAGATATTTTCATGAAATTTGGTATGTGGTGACTATTAATAAAGGTGCATATTTTGCAATATAAACATAATTTCTGTCTTTAACAGTAGCGTGCGTACGAGCACTGATTTTAATACTTTTAAAGAAAAAAATGGTACGTTAATGCTTTTCTCAGATATAAATTATTTTTGAATTTCCCATTCAATTTGAAAAATAAGAGCCCTCTTGAGTTTTTGAACTGCAATGCTCCGTTTCTGAGAAAAAAAAATAAAAACCGTTGGATGGAATACAATTTTGATAGAAAACAACAACTAACAACATAACATATTAACATAATATTACAACTACCTAAATTAAAACTAATAATTTCTGTAATAATGGTAACAAATCATTATTACGGAAAATCATCCCCATTACTTAATATGCATGCTTCCGCTCTCCTTGCATGGAATTGCAAACTCGTTTTTGAATGAAATTTCTTGAAAAATTAGCTTCGTGAACAGAATATGCGATCTAAATTGCGAATTTTGGGCAACTTTATGAAGATACCACTGACAAAAGGTCACACGCTTTAGAAAATCTGTGGGAAGTAACGCCTGCATTCTTAAATGATAAAGATATAACAAAAAAATCCACTAAAACTCTCCAAACAATTTGGTGGCAAATATTCAAGGGTCTAGCGATCTTCCTCGTACTCGTTTCAGGATGTTCTTCGATACTGAGCAACACCTTTTCCTCAATTTTCGGGTGTTCTTACATTTCGAGGTCTACCTCCAGATGCACCTTTTCGGACAATACCAGTTTCAAGAAGACGACGATGGATATTAGAAAATGAGCGACTATCTGGCAGAGCACGATTGGGATATCTCTCTTAATAAATACGTCTAGCTGGCTCTGCATTACCGTCGGCTAGGACATAGACGTAATGCATTTCCACCATTTCCACATTTGAATAGTACACCATTGAGTACTAAATACAACTAAACTAATCGTTATCTAATTAATCACCATCCAAGTCGCTCTGAATCTCCAATTGATCTCACCGAAATATCCCAATGAAAAACTCTCTCGCTTTGTCCGCTTATTCTCTTTGAATAGACAAAACGAATATTCTAAGTATTTTCTAGTAGCTCTGGATCTCATTCCGGAGGGGCTCGCGAATCTTCCTGATGCGCCTCAATCGACGACATCAATGTTTATCAGTTTACTAGCGCGGGCGATCGGGGTAAATTAGCGTGTCGTGATCCAACAGCCACCAAATTGGGTGCGATCGGGGCAAATCCTGTGACAATAGTGTGTGTAATAATAGTAGTTCGTTCCAATGTAATGAATAATAGTAAAATGTTGTATAGAACTATTTAGTGTAATTCGATTCGTGATTGTTAAAAATGACTTTCGATATTGTTTTGAACACTAGGTCTTTAATTAAGTTAATATCTACTCAATTTTGAGCATTTATACAAAGCTGCTTTATAAAAAGCATTCCAATTTGTTTGCCTTTCCATTGTGATTTTTGTTATGTGAAGAAATGTATATAATTTCTGAAGGTTCAATTAAATAATTTAAATATCTTCATCTGCAAACACGGAATTCCAGGAAACAACGATTCTGCGGACTAATTCCCCGACCAACATTGAATTGCACCTGCCCTTTATCTCTTTATTTGTGCGTTCTACAAATTTCCGTTAGATTATACCATCTGGCAACATTGGCTTGGACTTTGGATAGGCAACCGCTAGGTTCATAGCTGTCAAACAGTAATATTTTGACCAGGGCCGTACTATAATTTATTTTTCTACTACAAAATTGAAGTCCTATTTTCTTAACAAAATGGGAATATAGGACTTTTTGATATAAGACTTTTTTATTCCGAATTTTTTCAAGAATATGCCCTTGTGCCGTTCCAACCACTGAATTCGTTTTTATAATAGTCATCAGCCAACTAAGTGACACATGTAAAATTATTACTCTTTCTTCATCTTCCACTATGTTTTGACATTTCTCATTTCAGTTACTCACCCGGAGATATAATGGTGGTGGTAAACGGAAAGAAAACCCGGAGTTCCTTCCAAAACAGCAATGAAGAAGACAAAAGGTATGTCTCGCAAATCATCCGGCATCACGGCTATAAAGAAGATACGCTTTACAACGATGCCGCCTTGCTGATTCTAAAGGAAGAATTCAAAATTGGAGGGCCGAATAACATTCAGGTTCTGAGATTGCAGGATGGGGAGCAAATGGACTTGAGAGTATATCGGTGCTATGTGACTGGGTGGGGAGATAATAAGGATAACACAAGTAAATATATTAACTTAACACGCTGAAGAAATAGGTTATTAACCAAATAATACGGTAGGTTGAGAATCAGTCTCGATAAATCTAAGTATTGGATCAGAGGCGTGCCGGATTGTTTATAAAAATATGAAAAATCTTTCAGTATCTATTAGTAATTTATTATTTATTTGTGATATCCAATACTATACGAGTTGAAACCGACAGCAGTCAGTAATGATCTAAAAAGGGGTTTAAATAATAATTTGAAAATAGCTTTTTAGCGTAAATATGCATTTATATTTTTTAACAGCGTATTCGTGTTGTACTCATTTTTCGTTATCTTCTCTTAAAATTAATGACACAACTGAATCACCCTCTGTATTTATATAAAGCTCATACGCAGATAGGGCCTGCTTAATAATAATACGAGTATACGACCCCTTCTCCTGCACAAATTTGCAACTTTTGGGCTAATTCTCGTTCTTAAAGATATTATTATAATAATGCAGGTTAATAATTTGTTTTAATTATTATAAAGAGGCCAACATTTAATTTGTTAATTTTTCAGTTTCAGACGTCCTGAAGAAACAGGAATTACCGTTTGTGGAACACAGTAAATGTCAAGACCTTTTGAAGAAAACAGCTTTGGGAGAATACTTTATACTAGACGATTCCTTTTTGTGTGCCGGGGGGCGCGAAGGGGAAGACGCTTGTAGAGGGGATGGGGGTGGTCCCTTAATATGCCAATCTGTAGGTAGCAATTCGTACTTGCAAGTTGGAATCGTGTCGTGGGGTATGGGATGTCGACTTCAAAATGTCCCAGGAATTTACACAGACGTACAGAAGATCAGCGAATGGATACAGAACGAAATAGATAATAACATATAATATAATTCTGTATCTTTAGTATTGTATTCTTGGCTGTAATACATATAATAAAATAAAATTACATTAAGTATCTACATTATTACATCTGGTTTTATATTAAACAGTTGTTCTGTATTCTAATTTCTTCTATAGAGAACCATTCAATCTGAGGGCTGGTTATGCATGTACGATTGGAAATGAATCTTGCCATTTCATTATTCGATACCGTATTACGTTACGTTGTGTATTTTTTACTGTATTATAAAGGTATTTTCAGATAATATAAATCAAATCTCCTACAATTCTTATCAATGAAGTCATATGTATGCTCTCTGATACCAAACATCTAAGTATGGTAATGAACAATTCCACAGACAAAGCTCTATTCAATAATTATCTAAATAAATTAATCTATCTAAATTTACTAACCTGGTTTAATGAAAACACTCTATGAATATCTAACTTCACTTTTGACAGTGGGAACTCGAAAATTCAACCACAATAGATGACATCTGACCTATTTCTGCATTTTTAGGATTGCTTCTTCAGGTGGCCTCCTTTAAGTTGAGTCAAATATCTAGCTATAAAAATTATTATATAAATTAAAATTATTTGAAGTTAAATATCGACAATGTCAAAAGTGTTGCCTGTCAATGAATTTTAATTTAAATATGATACTGTTCAAAGTGAGTTAGTGAGTTCTATATAAAATTCCATCCATCATTCCATGTTTAGAATTAATTCTAAGAAAATGTCTGTGGGATATTTTTCGCCTATTCTTTTTGGTGTCCGATGTTGTGAATCGTTTTGTTTCAATGTAATTTATGGTACTACATACACATACCTGAAAGATAAAAAAATAATTACAAAATACTATCTAGCTTTAAATGACTAGTATGACAGGTACCCTCTGGGTATAGAAAATTTTCAGGTGATTATTTCTAGCAAAAACCAGTTGTTTTATTTTAGTTCTGTATCATATGAAATACAGAGATTGTAGTACATTGTTTACTATTCTACAGATGTAGTCTTTCTTAAACATAAATATAGTGCTGAAATATGTAGACCCAACAAACAATGTCAATCTTTTCTAGCTTATGCTTTAGTGATATTTCTTTTGTGTGGCAAGTTGAGTTCTGACGTGATTCTGACTCTCAATTAAAGGACAAACACTTTCACATTATAGTCAAAAAAGTTTTAGGAGTCGTTTTGTTCAAATTTATTTGGTGATAAATAAGAATTCAATAATTATTACATCAGGAGGCTATACACATTTTACATGACAAAACAATTAAATGTGGATACTTTTTGGAGACGTTTTTTATGCTTATTCAGAATTAAATATATTTTAATTTAAACATTAGTTTTAGCGGGGGGACTACTGAAAAAATCAATATTAAATAGATTTTCTTAAAAATGGAAAACCCTGTATAATAATTGATGTTATCATCAGATTCTACTCGCCTAGTGTCTGTATACCAAATTTTGTCGCGCGGGCTATGATGGTTTCTGAGATATAAGCACTGAAAGTCTTAGAGGAAACAGCCGGTATTTTAGAATTATGTAATCTATACTACACCAGACGTACGTGATTCATTCGATTTTCACTCATTATATTTTATTTAAATTATATCTAGTCTGAAAATAATTACGATGCCGCTATTTACACTTGACACTGACAGTTTTCAAATCCATGGTAAATCTAGTCATTTAGTTCTATTACGGAATATTAATTCTGTACCGTACACGTTTTTAAGAAGAGAAGTTTCTATGAGCATATGTCGTAGAAGGCTTCGTTTCCGAGATACAATATAATTGTTTATTCTCGAATTTTCATTATAACTTATAAAGGAATGCTTAGATTTTTCCATACTTGGGGAATAATGCCTATTAATTAATAGGCATAATACAAGCGCTAAAAATGTTTAAAAACTTGCACAGTGGCGGAGTGCAGGGGGTGCTCAACCCCTTTCTTAAAGATAACTTCTACGCCACTGACCATTAAAAAAACTGTTATTTTCATTATCTACATACAGTTTACCAAAAATAATGTCCCTTCTTCTGTTTCGAAATTCCTGTGCGTTTCCGAGTTATACTCTACAAGAACTGACTCACCCTGTAGAATAAAAATGCAATACATGCAAAATACATAAGAAGCAAGTGTTTCAGAATAAATATTCTGACTGAAGGGTGAGAATGTTTACACTATTATTAAAAATGATTTCGGAATTATTACATTCACTAATGGTCGTGAAGAAAAATTATTTATGAAAATTTCTTGTGCTTCTAACGGAAATATGAGGAGCACCTTCAACATGTTGAAAAATTTCAACTCTATAGCGATCCGTCAGAAATGGTATGTAAGAAAAAAAAACAAATTTGTAAATACCTACTAATTTTATTAACAGTTTTGCCTGTTATACAAAGCAAGGTTCTTATTATTGTATAATTTATGATAATTTTGTTAATAAGCCCATTCAACCTGTTGGTATTGGTATGCCAATGTCTGGAAGCCATTGCTCTAAGACTGAATTCAACGGAGTCACAATTAGGAATATTAGTGCGACGAAAATAACATTATTACCGATAGCAGAGGTATAATTAAAAAACGGTATGTTTTACAACTTCAATTTAGTTTATTAACAAATTAGAACGATACCCATTAACTCCGAGTTGCTATACACATAAGCCATTTTTGACACTTGAAAAACTAATGAAATACTATCGTAAAAACGTTAATACTACAATAATTTGATTTCAGTATTCGACAGCGCCTGCATCCCGATGACGCTAGAGACTGTAGCACAGCGATGTAAATGTTGAAAATACTACTTATGATACGATACTCCATTTTTCATTACCCATTTTTTTTTTGGATAAATGATGAATCATCCTGCACATACATATACATTATATATTTATTTCTTATTATTACAATTACACTAAGTTATAAGTTTTAATTTTTGAGTCGTTCCAAAAGTTTTCCACCTACATATTCCGCTATTGCCAACGAACAAGTCGCAGCAGGGCTTGGTAAAAACTTGCAGTTGATCACTCTGCTGCCTATTCCGTCTCCTTCAAAAAATTCTATTCTAAAATCATTCACAAAACTACCGTCGTTGTTGACGAGTTGTCCTAGCACCGCTGCAGGGCCTTTTTGAATTTCTTCTGCTTTTATATCAGCCAATGACTGCAATTCGTCGATCTGAAAAGTTCCATTATTTAATGAATTCAGACTAGGTAGAGAATAATTATTGATACATATTGAAACTGAAGTACAAGTCAATTTAGAGGTCTACAGTCTAAATATTAGATTAACCTGAAATTGAGGGAATAGAGCCTTCTTCACTTGACCGAAACATTGCGGAAAATACCTTCTGGTCATATTTTGAAAACTGGCAGAAGTAACAGTGTCCCTTAGGTAAGTAAAGTTGACCTCGTCGTCCCTAGAAATGAAGTTGGGTATTTGATAAAACAATTAATGCGAGTAGGTATATACTAAAACATTTATTTGTCATAACTTCAAACGTTCGCGCAAAACATAAAATAAAAAAATCTGTCAGTGGCGGCTCGTCAGGTAATGAAGGCTTCACCTAAAATTACCGGTTGTGTCTACGTTCCTCTTAAAGGAGCTGTATTTTTGAAATTGTGTTTTCTATAAATACCAATAATGTTAGAGATCTATTAACTAATAATCTAGTGCTTAGCGAATAGCAGAACTGATATCTCATAAATGCTGCGAATTTTCATACATACCAAAGTAAAACGAATAAATAACTGGAAAAGCGGTCCAACTAACAAATGTTTAGCTACAGAAATCCATAAAAATGTGTTTTTAAATTAGAACATAGGTATACTTAGTAAATACTACAAGATTGTTCATAGTTTTGTATGTGAAAATAATAGCAAAATAATGTGTATTTTACAAATACTTTTTAAAAGTTTTTGTTTTTTTTTTTTGAGGTGTATTTTTAGAAACAAAATAGAAAACAACTTCATCAGAGTATTTTAGATTAAAAAGGTAAGATTGTCTTGAGTGACTAGGTGTATCGTATGCGCGAGCTCAGTCGCGGCGAAGCTTTTGCAGAGTCACCACTGAAGATGCCGACAGTGAAGAGCGGCGAAACGTTTGGAAGCATGGGATGCGACCAGTTACAGCGGCGGCTACGGAACGCCTCGGAGGACCACCAGTATCCGAGAAGAGGTTCCGACCGTAGCAGTCGTAATACCAACAGTAGGAACCGAAATCAATATATGGACAGGCCCAGAGACACCGATAGCGGGTCTGTCCCCACAGAGCCTAGCCCGAGAACAACCAGGGCAGGTAAAAGTATCCCAGCTAATGCTAGGGATGTGCATTTTAACTCTGTTTCTGGCATCTACCAGTTACCGAGGTCACGGCATAACAACCCGGAAAATCACCATGTATCAAATTACAGCACTGGCCGTGAAAGCCTAAAAACCACTATAGGTAATGCATTTTTTAAAAATATGCATATTTGAAGTTTTAATATAAATAAATTAATTCGCAAATCATTAGGTAAAAGTTTATTTGCACATTTCTTCACTTACAAATGGCCACCCCCCAAATATATATAGACATTCGTAAGTATTAACATCATACCAGATTTGAATCAAATTGTTACAACCATACCAGAGATATCATAAATAATATGATGTAAAAAACCGACCAATACGGCCCTGTAGAGCGAAAACGGTGAGACATAGAACCTTGGTTTATAAGCATTGAGGTAGTTTACCTCAATGTTTATAAGGCAATTCTTAATTACTTATCGAGTTCTATCTGTGGTTAAAATTTTTGCGAATTCTCGAATCGTTAAATATACATTGAGCACATAAAATAGAAGTAGCTGTAGAATATTTTTTATGCCGTCAAACTGTTTTGTTTAGTACATAGTAACTTGCTGCAAGTCTAAACATATCTAAATAAAAACAACACTCCTAGGCCTCGATTCTCAAATGCAGGCAAATAAATTCGATTGGGAATTCATTCCACTTAAAAAATTATTATTATATTTTATTGTATAATATGTGTATATTTACAATTCATTGTATTCCTTCAGCAAAAACCATGTGAAATAATTCCCCAATTTTTTATGGAAAATAACTACAATGAGAATGGTCAAGAAATATGAATTTGAATTCATTCACTTTCTGAGGGAATGTGTTACACTAAACTCGAGAATCAAGCCCCTGCAGGTAAATAAATGGGATGTTACTGTCGGTTAGCTAGCATGAATAAGATTAAATTCGTTATAATATAAAGTATTTAAATACTAAGGTCTTGTCCGGACCTGAGATCTGCGAACGAAGTGCGGCATTTAACTAAATCATAGACGAAAAAGAATAGATCTCTTGATTTGGCATCAAGTGACTTAATAAAACTAAACAGACTGGCGATTGTATACCTACGTATATCCTTCTATTTTGAATGCAGGAACTGCATTTGGACCTAGTAGCAATCCACCTTCTACCCTAGGGGTAATATGAACCCCTAAAAAAGGAATTTGCAAATCAGGAACTCCGTAAACGTTAGTCCGGATTGAACTTGTTTCTAGAAACTTGTAGTCAACTCTAAGAGAAATAAGGGAGGCTTTTCTTTTCGGATTTTTTTCAACCAAGCTTGAGAGTACTTCTGACTGCAGACCTCCACAAATAATAATGTACTTAGATTTGAGAGTACGGCCTTCTTTCGTTTTTATAAGTACAGGATATTCCGGACTGTCCGATTCTTCAATCAAAACTACCTGTAATAGAAAATATTTGTAAATTTGTTTTTCGAAAAACCATAAAATCAAACAGAAATACAATGGTCACAGTAGGCTTGTGGAGCAATAAAGGACCTTTAAATAACTTAAAAGTTCATTTTCAGTACTTCTTTGTAAGCTTTCTTTGCAGTTGCACAGCAATATTTGAAATTCATAGTTTCTTTTGTTGCTAGGCAACTTTTATTGTCACCAATGTGTATAGTGGTTTGCATACTTATATTTAAAGCTCAGTTCAAAACATTTAATTCATTTTTACCCCCAAAACTTTATTTTCGTACCTGGTTGTTAAACAATATAAAACCACCATTCCTCTGAAAATCCTTCCCAAAACTATCAGTGACGGCACCCCAATTAATATTTCCCACCTTGGGGCACCAAAGGGCTTGGATTGCGTTACATTTGGGTTCAATTTGCTTGATTTTCTCTTTAGTCCACAGCATTTCTAAGCCTTCAACTTTATTTGCCAGTCCTCTATCGTGTAATATACGCAAATCGTTTAATTTACAAGCACTTGTTGCTACCACGAGTTTTCCGAAGATTTTATAAGATATTTCATTGTCATCGCAATATTTTAAGATAAGGTCTACCCCTTTTCTTGAAAGTTTTCCTTTTAAAGAATCTGGTCGATAGTATACACCTATAAATCGGATCATTTATTGCTTGAATAAAGTTTATGATTTTTAAAGAATTGCGTGTATAGTCAGCTAGGTACTTTGCTTTATTTTGACCTTCAGAAATAGCAATGAACAAATATTCATAATAAATTGCTTATTGCAATCATATCCACCCACAAATTATACAACAAAGACTTGCTCTAACATAAATACATAGGAAATTGATTACACTAGCTATTTATAACTGATAAAGCAGCAGATATGTTATTTTGTTTAGTAAATGAATATATGAGAAGCAAAATTTTTAAATTTTAATTATTCTTTATCTTTGCTTACGTCATTAATAGCACAAATTTCCTTGAAAATATATCAAATAGATAATACAAACTGTTATATGTTATATATGCGTTATACCTGAGTGTATGACTCCACTATTATGACTGCTTTGATGTTTACCCAAATCATTTTCTTTTTCTATCAATATTACTTTTGTGCTTCTAGATTTTTCAGAAATTTCCCTTGCTACGGCCGTGCCGATAATGCCACCACCTATAATCGAAATATCGTAACGGAAATTATCTTCTTTTGATCTATAAAAAAACATATTGTATCTATAAATTGAAAAATATGTTTGTTTTACCTCAGAAACAAATTAGCTGTACAGTATTTTCTGAAACACAACTTTTTTGCTGTCCTTATGTTTGAATAAAAGGAGAACATTGTCAAGATATTTACGACTAGAAAGGATCTCTAGTAACTTTTGTCATTTTGGCAGTTTTAAGTGACAGTAGGATAGTGAATAGTATATTTTAATTAAGTAAATACAGGGTGTCCCGAAATTAATGAAATATACAGTAAGAGTGGATTCCTGATGACAAAATAATGAAATGTAGTAAAAGATACGGGGGCTGACAAAGTTAAAGTTTTCTCCAGTTATTTGTAAATGTGTGTGTGTGGATTATGACTTAGGTCTTACCATTAGCCAGCTCTATTGTTTAAATAAATTTAATTATCTTCTGTTTTTATGTATTATGTTAAACAGAGTGTTATATGTAAGATGGCATAGGTATAGTATTTGTATTTATATTATTAATACCTACTTATTTGTAATATTAGTAGTGTTAGTTTTAAATTAGAAATTTCCAATTATTTTTAAAATTTTTTTTAATATTCCCTTCATTTTTTTAATTTAATCCACTATTTCTTCCACCTGTCTATTTGATTTTTTTATCCTTTTTTGATCTATTCTAGTATGTATATGTATATGCATACAGGGTTTTTAAAATAGAGTTCCAAACCACTGCTGCGTATAACTCATTAAAATAAGCCAAAAAGTTAAGATGTGGCTTAAAATGCACCCTTAGAAGGTTAGGTGCTAATAAAAGGGAAACAAATAAAACTTTTTTTTTGCAATTGACAAAACTGTGAAAAATAAGGAGAAAATATTCTTTTAATAAATAATACTTTTTTTCGTCGAATAAAATGAGTTTGAAAATTGGTATTATTAACGTCAATTTACTTGAAAACCGTTGCCAATATCGATTTAAACAATCACGGTTTTTTACGCAAAAAAAAAAACAGGAATTTGTCATAAAAATTGTACAAAAGTTGAATGAAAAAATTTATGGGCCTTACACCCTTTTAATTCTCCTAAACGGGACGCCTATGATTTGAATCCTGAAAAATGGACCAGCACATGTTATTCAACGTAAAAAGTTATGTATGTTATAAATTTTGTCTATTTATTTTCGATTTTATCTATAACAAAAAACCAGTTTCATTTGTACCCCTTTCAGGGCATACCTCTTAAGAAGGAGTCATATGTTAATAGGAACTTTTTGGCTTATTTTAATGAATTTTATACATAGTAAAAGTTTGAAATCCTGACTTAGAAACACTCTGAATTTATTTTTGAAATTAAAAACCTAGTAAATCAAATATTAAAAAATATACAAAATATTTTATGAAAACGTAAAAAAATCTAGAAAAATGTCATCATCTTTGTATTTTTATTTGCAGGCACACAGGAATAAACAAAATAAGACACAAAAGCAAAATAAATAATTTATTTAAAATGTTCACTGGTACTGAGTTTGCACTTGACTAGAGGCTTGACTGCTACTCTAAATAACAAGCTTTAATAATGAAATTTACCCCTCAAAACAAACCTGTGTACAGGGTGTAAATTTAATATCATACTTCTTCAGTTTTTAAAAGACCTTCATGTTCGATGTTTCGGGTAACTTTGGCCGGGTTCTGCACAGGATTCTGCGAGTATAAGTAAATTGCAAACATTACCGTAACAATAGCAAATACCGTATTTAAGTATATAGGAATACTGAAGAATACGTAACTCAAGACAGCAGTTAAGACGAGCTCGAGGGCACTGGCAAACGTTTTAAGTATAGAATTCAGCGTTTTCAAGAAAAAACTAGTCACGATCCCAATCGCTGCGTTATTAAGCATGACAAGTAACACTTTGTAATGGAAAATTTTAGCAATGTTCTCGTAAAGGAATGCACTAAGAATATTCCCGTTTATCGCTAATAAGAGCAAGTTACATATTATGGAATCCAAGTACATGAATACGTTCTGCACAAAGATATTTATGTCAGCACCTTGTTTCTTAAGTAAATATTCGTTGTAGACCCCCGCCAGGCAAGAACAAATAATCTGGATTAAAATGAATACGGCGCTGAGTCCGAATTCTACAGACGTTGACTTGCTATTTGGGGCTAACTGTGTCTCGGAATGAGTAAAGTTTACTTGCTTCAGCATACATCCACATGTGAGTATCAATAAGGATATCCATTGCTTCTTACTCAAAACCTTTTTAAATATCACCTAAAAAAAATACAATATTAAAACAATTTAAAAAATTATAATAAAGTAATTTACTTGAAACAATACTCCTGTTACGACGACCCTGAACTGCAGTAATAAGTAATACGTTGTGGGGTCAAACGAGGATAAATTAATAAAAGCTAAATTATTGTAAAAACAGTACAGAAATGCAGGTACGAAATACAATACCAACACTGTCCTATTTTTCACTATATCTACTATTAGCTCATTAGGCTTGTTCCTAAAACCAAAAGTAATTAGTTTTTCTTAAAATTTAATACAACTTTTACTCACTCCCTGCAGTAGAGAAGCGAAGAAATGACTAGCTTTAAAATTTCTGTGAATAACACCACTGTAACAATATTATAGTCATAATCATTATTCGATTTCTGAGAAGCAGTCACCAGTATACCTAAAATGCATGGGTGAGATTACAAGGCTATTTTAATTATTAATAATTATTACCTTGGCTAACGAAGAGTAGAATATATAAAACGAATACAATCAAACTTAATTTTGAAGGGAACAGTTCCCTCCATGTACCACTAGTCATTTTTACTGCACTTTGGAAGTGGTTTTTTTATCTGCCGCATAGGAACCCCACTGTAACATATTTATCGTATCGCTATTTCAACGCAATGCAATTTATTTAATACACGCAAACATAACTCAGTCACAACAATTATTATTAAATACATTTTATGTAAATATATCCAAGTCCCAACTTAAAACTGAATCAGCTGTTTGTTAGATCCAAGATCCAAACAATTTCGCGTAACTAATTACGCTATTGGACAACAGATGGCAACATGCTGCGAATAAAAGCCGTATTCGATTCACAATCTAATCTGATCAGCATTCAGAACAGCTGAAATAGGACGAGATTAAAGAAAAAACTATAGATATAATATAAACAGTGTACTGCTGACTGCTATAATATAATTATATATACAGGGCGGCCAAATGAAAGCGAAACAGAGCCATTTTCAGCCCAACAAAGAGTAAGCATCACCCCAAAATATTTAAATGACTTTGGGGGTTGAGTAATATTTATTTAGAGCTCTTACAATTCCGTTTACAACAGACTTTAAATTTTATAATTCCGCTCAATACTTTGAAAAGAATTTACATTTTAAAGTTTAAATTATTTTGAGTTGCTTACTTACTATTTAGTTTATTGAATGTTCAAACTGATGATCGCCCACTTCCATACAAGGATAAAGATTTTGATTTCCGGAGTGATTCGACTGCGTTCGTCGACGATTCTTTGACGCAAATTTTGCAGCGATGCTGGCTGGTTTTACAGATTTTACTTTTGAAATATCCCACAAAAAAAATCAAGAGGCGATAAATTCGGTGATCGTGGCCGCTTCTCCCAATCCAATTCCGTGAAAAACGTTGGTCCAAATACTGACGGACAATTAACGTATAATGCGGAGGAGCACCGTCCTGTTGAAAAATCAAATGATATTCATCATACTCTGGACCATTTTCAATAATATCAGTCAAGGCAAGGTCAATAGCGTCTTCCAGTAATTGCAAATATATTTGGCCAGTTAAATTACCAGGTAGAAAAAAAAGGACCCACCAGCCGGTCACCGAAAATTCCAACCCATACATTTAATTTTCCGGTTGCTGTGTATGCACTTTGTAAAAAATTCTTGGTTTTGAATCTGACCAACAGAGGCAATTGTAACGATTTACCGTCCCTTTTTAAGAAAAAACTGCATTCATCAGAAAATAGAAAAGAAACTGTGGATCGTTCCCTGCTGGCTCACTCATTATTTCGCAAATTTGCAAACGGCGGTTATAATGATCCTCATGAAGTTCCTGGATTAAATGTATTTTGTATGAATGGAATTTATTCTTCTTCAAAATGGTTTGTATGCTAGTTCGATTGATCCCAGACACAGATGCCAGCTGCATCGTACTTAATGTGGGATCAAGATAAACTTGCCCCAAAACTGCAACTTCACTAGCTTCATTAACTATAGGTTTTTCAATTTCCCGTTTTTTATTGGCTACCTTCCCTGTCACTTGAAATTTTTTTACTAACTCAAGAACATACTTCCTCCTGACATGTTGATCTTGATGTTGTTCATTAAATGGCTGAGCTGTTCTATTAGCACATTTATTGTCATAAAGTAAAGCGAAATGATATCTACTCTCTCCGCAATGGAATAAACCATAGTGCTTAATTTTCAAAAACACAATTAAATAAACTACAAACCAATACTTCCAAATACTCGTAATACTAGAAAATAAATTTGGAATCCACTAATTTTACGTTCGTTGTGTGTATAGTATTCATTTCTGTTTTTTAAATTGTGTTTTTTACGAAAGTGATAACAAATCGCCAAAAACCAGTGTAACGCAAGAAATACTAAATTTATACCATTGGCGTGCTTAAATCGAATGAGTGACATTTTTACCGTTACTAATAATTATTGTTTGCACATAAGTTTCAACTTTAAAATCAAAATTCTTATTAAGTATTGGGCGGAATTATAAAATTTAAAGTATGTTGTAAAGATAATTGTAAGAGCTTTCAAAATAAATATTACTCAACCCCCAACGCCATTTAAATATTTCGGGGTGATGCTTACCCTTGCTTGGGAGTGAAACTAGCAGAGTCAGAAATACCAGCAAAGAATGTCCTCCTTTAATCTAAAATCGACGGGTCTGAGCGCTTTTCTACAATCTTGACGTAGTTCCTGAAAATGGCTCTGTTTCGTTTACATCTGGCCACCCTGTATTATTACCTATATACGAGTATTTTATAAATACCTACTGTAGACCTAAAATGCAAGATCAAAATTGGCTTCCACTTACTTTTGAGCCGATTTATGTTAGTTATCCTTCACAAATTCAGTAGTTCATAATACATAATTGTGTTTTTTATCTTTCTATTTGAAATTTTTGTCTGGATGGGGTCTGAAATTTTTTTGACAACATAATACTGTTTAATGGTTATTCTCCATGGATGGCAAAGGAGACATCAAGTTCCTGGTTTTATTTATGTAAAAAGATCCGAATTGAAAATCCTAGATTTTATTGAGAACAAAATTAGCAAAAAATAAATAATGCAAATAAAAATTAAGCAAAATATTTGGCTTAAAGGAATGTGAATATGCCACTGCTTTGTATTGTAGAGATAAGAAATTAGGAACGGAAATACCATTTAGATAAATAAGGAAAACAGCTGACAAAACTATACAGTTTCGAGTAAAGTGCTATAATTACTACTGAATCATATTTATACATTTTATTTATTACATTATTACGCTTTTGATATTTTTTATTTGTAGAAAAATATTGTACATATGTATACATATAAGTATGAAAAATATTGTATTTTAATTTATTTGAAAATATAGGGAAAATAATATTTAGGTCTCATTTTACCTTTTTTAAATCAATTTTATGGCGTTTATCTTTTTTTGAATCCAAACCAAAATCTGTTGGCTGATGTTAGATATGGATTCTTATCTAAAACACTTTTTTCAATTGGTATCACTTGGTATTCTGAGATGATGTAGAAAATAATAAGTTTCGCTTCCACTATTGCAAATCTTGAACCTTGAAAATCTTCTGCATTAAGAACTTGGAAAATTATGAAATAATATGATTTTTTTATCTTTACCTATGCAATTTCTAGGTCCAGCCCCAAAGGGCAAAAAAGAGGAACTGATAATTTTTTCTCGATTGTCCTCACAAAATCGTTCGGGATCGAATTTTTCTGGATCTGGCCAGTATTTAGGGTCCCTATGGATTGGAAAAACGGGAATCCAACATACAGTACCAACGTCTAAATTAAGAGGTCTTTCTTCGGAACCATCTGGTTCTATAACGATAGATTTGATAGACTTGCGGTCTATCCACGTTGCTGTAGGCCATTTACGAAGCGTTTCTGGAAAAAAAATTATGCACGATTTTTATATTATAAAAACTACTTTTTGTAGGTACCTGAAATAACCATGTCCAAATATTTCAGTTTAGTTAAAACATCATAACTAATTTTTCCACATAGCCTTTCCAAAGTTGCATCTACTTCTTTTCTTAGTTTTTCTTGTATTTTAGGATTGATCCCTAGTTCATATACGCAAAAGTACATCAAGGAAGTGGTGGAATAGAATCCCCCATAGAAAAAATCTAAAGCTTGCGCAGTTATATCATCATCAGTAAGCTCCAAAGCATTTTTTTTGTTTTTCACGTCCAAATTAGTTTCTTTGTTTTCACCAAATTCTGTTTCAATAACTTTTGAAAAGTTACTAACTTCTATAAGGTCATCTTTTCTTGAATCTAGAAGATATTGTATATAGTCTGACCTCACAACTTTTTTATCCTTTCGATTTCGTATCGAATCTTTTACCAATTTCCGGAAGAAGTTTGAAACATTGTCTGGATGCATTTTTATATTCAGCAACTGAAAGAAAATAAGTCTTACATACATTTGCAACGTTCTTACGGTAAAATTACCTTGGCAATTGTTGGATTCACCGTATATAACAATTGTTTCAATTTTTGTAAACCTCCGAAATTGGTCAATTCTGCTCCCATACGTAGAAAATCATTATTTCGTTCTTTGAACGAGTCGCATTCAATTCCAAATGCAATGGACGCTATCGTATCTGAAGAATATCTTCTGAAAAGGTCTGTAAGCTCTATTTCTATGAGCTCTTCTTTTTTATCGTTTAAATGTTCAATGAGCTGCTTAGCGCATTTTTCCATAAGTTCAAACATTGATTTGAGATTACCTGTGGCGAACATAGGGCTTATAATTTGCCTGAGTTGCCTCCATGAGTCTCCTAAAAAGGTACGTACCTACAGATAACCATAATATCAAAAGTATTTATTGAGTTACTATGCGACGGTGTTACAACATATTTAACATCCTCATTTGGATACCATTATTGTCTTCATAATAACACTCAGTGCCATTATGAATTCATAATAGCGCGAAAATTTTAAAATAAAAAATAAACAAAGTTAGCCACCACTTTTACTTGTTAGTATTAACTATAAAAAAATCAACATTTATTTATTGTAAAAATTCTGAACAATTTGTTAAATTAATTCCAGCAGATGATAAGTATGAAAGTAAGTTTATTTTCCAAGTGCTTGAACTTGTTGAAGAGCCATCAATGCCTGAAACGTTACTCAAAATTAGAGGCCACTTTCTTAGTATTTTCTTTGGAATAGCTTTCCGCCACTGTTAGAAAGCAGATGGTCTATGAAAACAATATCCAGTAGGTATATTGTTAACGATTTGGAAGATTCAGAAACAATGCTATATTATATGGCATTTTCCCGAAAGCATTATTGCCAACTTGCTGCTTGATGCATTTTTCATTTCTATACCACACAAAAAATCGAGTATGATCTGTGTTGCTTAGTCTCATCGCTATATGTCTTCGAACCATTTTCACCACATGTATTCCTTCAATGTTTCCAGTTAATAATATGAAGCTATTGTCTTTCATATTTAACATTTTGTAGGTGTAGATTTGTCAATTTAGTACGCCTGCAAGCGTATCACTACTACTATCAATCCAGCTTCTATCATAAAATGCTAAGTTCTATCGTCGGCTTCCGGCACAAATTGAGTTATGTTTTCTTCCGATTTTCTCTTTAGAAATGCAATTAAATGGACATACTTACTAATATCTGTATTTTTCTTTATTGATATAACTGATAATAGAATAATATGTCCACAGCGACGAAGACCTGCTATATTTTGAAGGATATTCGAAATATGCCAGAAGAACCTTTTCATTGCCCCTAATTAATGAGGTTTTCCAGGTTTCCCTCATTCCTGCACTGAATGGTGGTTAGGTTCTACCAACGTAGTCGTTCCTGGGCGCGGCCTGCTTAATAATAATATGCCGTCCCCTCTCCCGCACAAGTCTTTGACTTCTGGGCTAATCCTCGTGATTAGAATGAGGGGTAGAGATTTTATTATTTATTATTATTATTGATGATGATATTCCTTTCCCTTTACACCAATCATCAAGTTTTGCATAACTTTGCTCGCACGTCTGTCTTGATTTTTCTGGAAGTAGGGAATCGCCAACGCTTTACGCAATGACTTTGATATCCGATGGGACACTCGCATTCACAACCACCCATATTAACATTTTTTTGTATGACATAAAATTGGACGCCAATAATGAAGCTGTCAAAGTCAAATTGAAAACAAACAATAACTGTGGTACTATGACATCGTCAAATAAGAGCACCTAATAACAATTGTGAATTTCTATTTATGAAAACGTTTCTGATATTTTAAGATAAATCGAATCTACAAACAAAATCTATTTGGATCATCGTTGATTAAATTTTGAATGATACACGCTCGATATGAACTTTGTTAATGAGACTTGTGTAGCTAAATCACTCGGCTCGTGGTTTAACGTTACACGCGTTTCATTATAGTGTTTGATGATTTGAACAGAATTTTGTTTAGAAAAATATTTTTGTAGCTGCTTCAAAAATAAAAGAGAGAATTTGAATTCTGCATTTCATTACCATTGGCTGCGAAGAGATTTCTCCCCCATAGAGTATCTTCACTAGGTTTAGAAGATAATGGATGTTCTGAGAAAGTATCGAATTCCTTAGTAAATATTCTTTTGATTAAATTCAGATCTTTTAGTAGAAGAATTGGTTGGTTGTACTGATATATCCCACAATATCTAAAATAATGAACAATGCTTCAATGTTTCATGAAAATTATGACTACGGTCCTGTCTAAGTCCTTACCTTTCATTTGGAAATTGTTTATATAAATTAACCATATATTCTGCATAAGTTACAGACTGGAACAGTGTGGGTAACGAGTTGCCAAAAATAGGCAGCGGCGTCACATACTTGATCCCCTTGTTTTTCCAATAGCACAGCTTATTATAATAATTTTGCAATATGTAAACAGCACAGAGGATCAATAAAGTCATCAACACTAACATCTTAAGGTTATTAAAATATCTCGAATGAAACACATAGCCTTGACGTTGACGACTAAAGATAAGGTTTTGTTTGTAAATCTTCTTAATTTTATATTGTGTATATACCGTATATACGACAGGGAAATCTAAATTTAACTGTATGAAAATGTATTTAAAAATATTTATTGCTGTGTGAGTATCAAAACAACACTGATTCATTATATCCAAATAGAAAAATAAAAATAAGTTTTGTATTTTTTAAGCTTTATTTTAACAACAATAAAACATAATAATATTAAACATACCATAAAACTTATACCTATTGCATGCATACATTTTCTGTAGAAATATTATAGATAGAATATTTCTTCAGTTACTTTTCTTCAAACTGCTTCTCTTTTTCAATCCAAACCAGAAGCCATGTTCCGGTAGTAAAAGGACGTTGTTTTTGCATATTTCCAGAGGTATCTTTGATTTTTCTGTGGGAACAATTTCAAAATTCGCCAACAATTGGAAAATGAATAGTTTTGCTGCCATGAGGGCATACCTATTACCTAGAAATAGAAAAACGTAGAGGGAAATTGTGGGAAAGTACAGATCCATACCTATGCAATTTCTAGGTCCTAGTCCAAATGGCAAATACGTCCCTTGAACAATCTTTCCTCGGTTGTCTTCATTAAATCTTTCCGGATCGAAGGTATCAGGGTTCGACCAATAATTTGGGTCTCTGTGTAAGGCATATACTGGAATCCAAATTATATCACCCTGTTGGAGATGTATTGGTCTCTCGTCTTCTTTTGTAGGTTCTATGGTGAAGGGGGATACGGATTTACGGTCTACAAACAAACCTGGTGGCCATTTCCGAAGAGTCTCTACAAGAAACAAACAGTAAATGTTATGAAAAGTAAATGATGGTGTTTTGCCTTACCTGATATTACCAAATCTAAGTACTTCATAGCGAACAAGTCCTCGTAACCGATTTTTCCATGCAATTTCTGAGAGTTCGCATCTATTTCTTCTCTGAGTTTTTCCTGTATGGTAGGGTTAACTGCTAATTCATACGAACAAAATGCTAACAATTTGGCAGTGGTGTCGTAACCCCCAAAAATGAAGATTACTGCTTGGGCAGTGATGTCCTCGTCTGTGAGACTCATAGCAAATTGTTTCTGGTTGCTGTTGGTTTTGGAATCACCACCAATTTCATCCAAATGCAGTCGCCCTTTTCTTGCTTCCATGAGAAGGTGGATCAGATCAGGTCTGATGATGTTGTCTTTGATTCTGGTTTCCATAGTATTTTTTATTATTGAGTAAAAGTAATTGGATACATTGGAACTGATCATTTTTATATTCAAAAGCTGAAATGGTAAAAGTATACATTTTAAGTATTTCCTATTAAAATACAAAAAAAGAAAATTGTTACCTTTGCTAAATATGAGTTATAAAAAAGGAAATTAAATCTTTTCAGTCCGGAAAAGTCAGTAAGTTCAGTACCTATCCTGTAAAATTCGTTGTCTTTATCTATTACTGAATTGATCTCCAAACCAAAAGCTGTAGTTGCTATTACGTCCATCGAGAACCTTTTGGTCATGTCTACCAACTCTAACTCTATTATCGATTCATTTTTACTGTTCAAATAATCTATGAAACGATCGGTGCAACTTTCCATTAGAACGTACATAGCTTTCATTTTCTTACTTGTAAAAACTGGAGTTAAGGTCTGTCTCAAGCTTTTCCATCTAGCTCCTAGGAAAAAAGGTGCGAATAGGATTTCGTTTACATATTGTAATTCGTTACATTCAATTATAACATTTTTTTTGTTTTTGTTGTACCTTGAGCAGCAAACAAATTTTTTTCCCACATAGGATCCAGATTTTCGTTGAAATCAGTGCCATGGTTTGAGAAGGAACTGAAGTCTTTGATGGTGATAGTTTTTATTAATTCTGGATCCCTAATCATTAGCAGAGGTGACTCAAACTGGAATATGCCACAGTATCTAAAAAATTTTCAACAACTAATCCATCGCAATTTATTTATTTTGATTGATCAAAGTAATTTCAATTACCTTTCCTTAGGATAAGCATCATATAAACTAACTATGTACTCTGCTAAAGACATAGTCTGTAGTGCCATGGGTAACACATTGCCCACAAAAGGTAAAGGCGTTGCATACTTTATACCTCTCCTTTTCCAGTAGTTTAGCAATCTAATATAATGCACTAAGATGTAAACAGTCAACACCACTACAGTCAATATTAACAGGTACATAATTATGACAAGCGTTGTTGAATGGTATATGTTACTCTGTTTCTGAGATAGGTATGAGTGAAAATATATTTGAAGAAAATTAACTTATACGCACAACCAAAACAACAATGTCAGTAGACTCAAAGATATGATTTAATCAATGTTAATTACAAATGTTATCTGTGTAACAGAGGGCAAAGTTATAGATAACTCATTTCATGTCATAAAATGTTTTAAAATTAGATTTTATTCTAACCTTGTATAAGGATTATATTTGTAAACCATATTTGTAATGGTTTCAAATTTATGGATGCAATTATCAGGTTGTCAGCTTATTAGTGAAAAAACCGAGAACTTTATAAATCATATAACTTAAAATATGAATGAATGGTGTTTGTGTAGTTTTTGGCGCTTAAATTAAATGCCACACATGCTCAAGAATCATGGCAGATTTTGTTTCATAAACAAGCAAAGCGAAATCCCAGAAGGCTATTTTTCAACACCAAAATTATTTGTCTCTTATAAGAGTCGTTTTACCTATCTGAGGACACTCTTGCAAATAGAGTATCCTAAATTACGTTACCCATTAATACCTATGTCAAATGAACCCTCAGACATTCATTATCTTAATTTTTTAATTGGAGATGTAGTCAATCCAATTTATAACCAAGATTCCTGAAAACAGACTTTGCCATTACGAAAGATACATTTCTTTAAAAGTTAGAGTTTCGAGTATTTGTCAAATTTACTCTAAATGGAAATCTCATAAATTCATTGATGTGGAAGCAGGATACTTGGTGCTGTTGATAAATGAGAATACTCCTTCAATATACCTATGGCAAGAACAATACAAGTGCATCCTGGTCGTGGCAAGATTACAAGTGTAGTGAATGTGGAAATGGTTAAAAATGAAATGAAATACATCATTAATGATATTAGCAAATTACCCATTCCTTCAATCAATGTTAATGATGATGTACAAATGTAAATTTTTATTAAATATTTCTTTATTGTATCTATATATAATACTTTCTGTACTTAGTTATACATTTTATGGAACTATTTATTGATTTAAAAGTGAAGCCTTTCAAAAGGCCATTTTCATATTTGTACTCTTATGTCGTTTATCTGATAGCGGCGAGATTGACACCTGCGTAAACTCGGCTAAGGCACAAGTGTATCAGTGTTTCAGTACCTTTCAGTAAGACAATACAGTAGATCTCATATTGCCCCAAGCTCACTTCTTACAGTCCACATTGTCTGTCTTCGTATATCTACATACGTTTAAATCGAGCTGTTAAATGTGTATCTATCTAACTAGAAATTTCTGAACTCGACATAGTGGTATCTACAAAACCGAATTCCAGCTCAACTACTATTCCCTGACCAGCACTGAATTACACCTGAAAAACCTCTGATAAACAGTCAAAGTCATTCGTCAGCTTCCCACTAGACATTTACCAGCTTCAAGCTTATTAGCTCTCATCTGGGTGACATAACCGACAAATTACCCTGGCTCTTTATGACTATCAAACACAACCGAAGGGACCTTGAGTACGGGAATCGTACATCTAATGCTGGGGACCTGACAGGACTGCAGCGTTTTACAATGCTGTAGACACCATAGAAAGCTCTCTCTGTGGATTAATACCCAGACCAGCATTGAATTACATCTGGTATTTAGTCTATAACAAAATAATTCAAAATTATCAGAACGAAAATAACTATTAAAAAGACATAAAATCATATACTTTAATTAACACAAAATATATACACACATCTTTACAAATAACATGATATTCAAATGCAAAAATATTATCAAATGTTTAGAGGTACAATGTCTCCAACGTTTTCAACATTTTTACAATATCACTGTATTGACTCAAATAAAAACCTCGAATACAATCTCTTACATTGCTTTGGTACAACCAATCATTTGCGTCTTATAGGTGTCAACGAATTAAATTGTTTTGTAAAAATGATGTTCAAACAGCACACCCCCACAAATTTCCCTCAAGCAATTGTTCCTCATCTGCAACATTTTCGGCTATATCAAACGTTCCTTCTAAAATTAGGAGTGGGCACACTGACCGATCCCCAGAAGAGTATGGTCTTTGTTTCTTCGTTTCTTATAAAGAAGAAGAAGGGCACATCCACCCTAAACGTCACCCTACCGCCATCTCTTGACAAACTCACGGAGGTTGTCGCGGCGGCTTCAGTTCCAGTTTCCGTGATGTCCATGTAGACTTTGTGGATGACCTTGTCGGCATACAGACCTGGATTTTGGTAACTGTTATTTGTGGATTGCTGGTTAATTATACGTCTAAGATTATCTATCGTCTCACTGGCTCTTGTCTTTCTTCCAATATTAGAAGCTGTTTTATTGCCGGAGCAAAGAGGAGTGGAAGTGTTTGCTTTATCAGCACAATCACTAGAGTCACTGAAGCGGTTAATCACTATACGCTCACTACTCTGATTTAAAGTCAAAGGTACTCTAACTAAGTCAGGAAGAGAATTAACAAGTTTTTCTCCTGGAGACAAGAGGGCTAAATTGGCTTCGGAAGGGATGAAAAGAGTTTTAACACCAAGTAGTTCTAGAGAGGCTTTGAGGTCAATGGTACTTTCGATCCTCATCTTTGGGAAGACGAGAACTGCCCTGGTGTAGACTGTGCTGTCAGCTAGGCGCTCCAAGTCTGTCGGTGTTAATTTTTCCTCCAGGTCTCTTAGCTTCCTAGCGTTGGAGTCGACTGGCATCACCACGTACATCGTGGACGCGTTGCCCTGGTAAGGAAAGCCCATAACTTCGCAGTTCAGCCTTTCATCTTTGAAGTACGGGAAGTCGCCTCCGTTAGCCATCATTTCCACTTCGATAGACGTAGGGGATTTCCTACCGTCTGTATAAAATGGTCGCCTGGAAAAAAGTTAATGAGGAATATGGTTTAAGTGAGATGATTATCAGTCTTACTTAGTGGTGGTACCTTCAAAGAAAGGCTTCTCCCAGAGCGCCTTGAAGTACAGGGCACTAGCTATGATGACCCTTGTATGCGCTAAAGGTTCTTCTGCAAGTATATTGCTTATCTTACCGTTGGTCTTCTGGGCCACCCACGAGTTTATGGTCTCTTGGGCTTGACTGGGATCCTTTTGGAAGTCCACGTTGATCACCTCGCTGTCGTAAAGGTCTCTCGCCGTCTTTACGTAGACGGTCCTGAGAGGGTAGTTGGTCTGCACGAAGACAGCAGCCGCGAAGTTCACCTGTTGACCCATGGAGAAGCCGGATGTGCGTTCTAATTTGTCGATCATGCGTCCGAACTGTTCGTGGACTTGCAAGGACCTGGATTCGATATCTATACCGGTGGCTAGACCCAGGACGGAGGTGATCTCTTGGAATGTCTTGCCATTCGAGCCCAGGAGAATCAGTGCCAAAGCACCTAAAAAAATTGATAATTTTCTTACCACTAATCAAGAAAAACAAGAATCATGAACACCATCAAAGAATCCCAACTACTTAGTAATTTACTGTTTTGTATCTGGGATAATATTTATAAAGCATATTTTATAAAATAAGATTGTTTGATTGTTTTCAAAAACGTTTATAAAACAATGTTATAAAAATTATATAAAAGTTTACACAGAAAAAATTGTAAACGGAAGTTTTTTTTAATATAACAAATATACAATTGTATTGAAGCAACTAAGCATAAAACATTTTTATAAAGTATTGTATTGTAAGAATAATCCTAATAACCAAATGTAGATTGTATATGACATGGAATATCAAATATGAGTTTTTTTTTGCAAAATACACATTTTTATCAATATTGTGTAGAGGATATACAATTTTTGTTTCTCATTCATTTGTAATAACGTATTTGCCAGAAAATACGTTCCACAATATATTTTGCTTCTAAATCGGTTATATTTATCACGATAATGTTTATATTAAATTTATTTTTATTTTAAATTCCAAAATGGTTGCTATACAAAACGTGGCTCCTATGTTATAAAGCATATTTATCATTATGAATATATTTATTAAATGTTTCTGAAAAATTGTTATAAAGTATACATCCCTCTAGTTTTATATATTATATATATATACGTTTCAAAATTTTTTTTAATAATTTAATTATTACTCTCATAACTTAAATGAGAGTAATGTTTGCTCCAATTATATATAATTGTTTACCGCAGCTATAACCGAGTACAGTAGGTTATCTGCAAAAATATTGTGTTAAAGAAAATCCTTATACAATTGTTTTATTGTAGAAAGGTCGTCTTATAAACCAAGGATCGATAGTCACCACTTCACCCGAGAGGTTATAAGCATTTACAAGGTTTTATAAATGTTCTCTAATTGACATCTCTAGAGCTGCTCTATGATCCTTTATAAAGGAAATTCGACATATTTTATAATTCCACTGTAAGAATATTCTCAGCGATAAAATAAAATCATTCAATCATTTTTACAGAATAATAACGCATTAGTAGTAAAATAAAAACTGCAGTTTAGAGTTTTTGTAGTAGGCAGTGTTGAAATGTCAAGATCTATAGTAATAAATAGTTATTTATGCAACAAATACAAAAAGTTTATTGCACGCGACGTGAAATTGTCCAACGAGGCCGCCAGGCCGAGTAGAACAACATGTCGAGTGCAATAAGCACTTTTTGTACGAGTTGCATACAATATTTTTTCTACGTTCACGCAAAAACCAAAAAAAATTAGTTAGATGACACTAAGTCTAGGAAAATGTGACGTCGATTTGAACGTTTATATTTGTCATGATGACAAAACGCTGTAGTAGAATGACAGATGAATGCAATAAACATTTTATTGCACTAGTGCAATAAAGAACCACTTTTTCCACTAAGTATAGTTCAATAAAGTTTTGTTTTTTGCATGAACGTAAAAAAACAAAATTGTACTATATGATTCTAAAATTATAGAGCACCTTTGCTAGTTGAGACAGTAAAATGATTTCAACTTATTTTTATAATAGCAAACCTATTTTTAGTGTATAAACACATTTATTAGTTGGATTGTTTAATAAGTGTTTTATAAAAGCAATGTTTATTACAATTATATAACAATTGTTTAACAATGCAATATAATTTCCGCAATAATATTGTAATCCTAATAAAATTATTTTATTAATGTCAGTTAAATGCTTAAGGAATGGTTTTATAAATATCCGCAAATTTACAAATCCAGAAATCATTATTATAGAGATGTTATAAATCAGGTCTATAAAATAGCGGAAAACGAATTACAAGGATTATAATTTAAAGAATATTCTTAACCATTATTTATAGTACAATTTACAAATAATTATATTGACAATTTTAATAAATACAAGAACCAAATTGCTGTTTGTAAAACAGTAGCACAATAGTAATAACGCATAACTCTACTATGATTTTAAAATTATAAACCAGCGGTGTTGAGAATATGCTTCTTTACTGTTGCGAAGAGACAGTTATGCGTTATTTTTTTTAAATTAAAGTCTCACCTGCTATACTGACAGGAGCAAATACTACGTTGTCTCTGCTATTTCCGATTTGTTGGTTAAGTGCCTTATTGACTGCCAGAGTCAGTTTAGCTATTCCACTGGCTATGATCTTATCGACGAAAGTCTCGTAGAGGGTGGTTCCCCGCATTTCAGTCAGATTTAGGTTGGGGGGTAAATTCACGACATTGTCGCCGTCCATTAATCCTCCCTGTTCGTCTGGAAAATACACCGTCTCCCTTTGCGCGGCAGCGTATGCGACAGTGACTAGCAGATAGAGTACACATTTGGCGAACATCTGAAATTGGAAACTTATTAAAAACTTGTTTTTCTTCAAGCGTATAGTAATCGTATAGATTATATAAGGCAACACGTGCATTAGAAGGGGTTAATTGTTTTATCCACGACCACTAAATTAAGGTTTAATACGTATGTTTTCCGTGGAAAGGCCTATTTTTTCCAAGCTGTAAAGAAATTAAGGATTTTGAGAAAGTTTCACATTTAACTCATATAAAATACACTGACACAATTTCAGAAGAATTCGAAACCCGGTTTAGCGACTAAGAAAATCGAAAGAGAAATTTCAGTTTTTACTCAGTCACTTACTATTTCTATTGAGAACGTAAGCAAAGCAGACCTTCAACTAGAATTGTGTGATTTGTAGTCAGATTCTTTTTACCAGAGAAGAACCGAAATGGGATTGAACTTTTTTAAGGTACTTCCAAGAGAATGATACCACAACATGCAAAGGTTAAGCTTCATAATAGGCTCAATGCTGGGAAGCACATATTTTTGCGAAAGCAGCTTCTCCATCATCAAATTTATAAGTCAAAATATAGGTGCGTTTACACGGGTCAAGTCGCGAGTAAAGCAGTCAAGTAGGCGATCAAGTGAAAAAATTATGGTGCAGATACCAGTCAAGTCAAGGTACTTGTCAACCGTGCAAAACCTTTGTCCACATGTCAGTACCTACCTCACTTGACCGGAACTATTTAGATGAATCAAGAACAATGTTCTCGACTTTACCGCTTCACATGCCCGTGTAAACACGTCTTAAGAGTTAATTGTAAAAACTCTATGACTAATGAAAGTACGTCACAATTTATACGTTATACTTTTTTCTTAATATTTTAAGATTTTTTTTGTGTTCATTAATTACAAAATTTATTATTACATAAAACCAACGTAATACAAGTGGGCTATGCAAATTAGTTTATCTGACTACTTTTAAGGTGTGTTATACGGTAATTCTACTAGTTACTTTGAAAAAGAAGTGTGTTGTGATTATTAACAATAAGAATTAGTGATTTCTCTTCAAGTAAAACAGATAAATTTAAAAAAACTACATTTTTTATTGTTACGAGACAACCGCAATTGATTAGCTAATCTTTCATCAATAATCGTAATTTTAAACGCTTCGTTTTTATATAACAATGGTACATGCAAACCAGTTTTACCTCTGCAAAAATGTTATATCAGAGATACTAAAATATAATATTTTCAAATATTAGGTATGTACGGTATTATTAATTTTATATAGTAGTTTTCGGATTAAAGGAAAGAAATGAACAATTAATAATATGTATCTTAAGCAATTTCAATATATTTTCTAAAAGTAATTAGTAAATAATTACCAAACTTTTTGTTCAAAAAAAGCAATCATATATTAATTATTATTCCTTAAATTTGCAAAATTTATGAACATTTATTCGAGGAAACATTGACTTAGGTTAAGAGATAATTCTGTTTGTTGGAGTTTTTTAAAAATGCTAAAAGCACTTTTTATTTTATAGATATTAAACCAGTCACAACACCTTATAATATAAAATTGTATATGTGATATAATAACGATGTATGTTAGTATTAAATGGTTCTTTCGGCAAACAAGTTTTTATTCAAATACATTATTTGTGCTTTGTTAAATAAGGTTGAAATAATTGGAATTACCACAATAAAATATGACAACACTGTGGATATTATGTGGCATAGATCTGTTATAGTAGTTGTTTACGAAGCATATTTGTTCTATAATCATTGCAATCGACGCAAAAATGTCATGTTAGTGAGAATCCATTGAAAGTACAAGATAAAACCTTTATTTCTGTCGCCATATTGTGAAGAAAGAAAAAAAATCTTTATTAAAAATATATACAATATAAATAGGTGAAATGATAGCAATAATATGGATATACTTGCTTTCTGGCTATTTTATATACAGTTGGTTGCTAAATTCATCAATTTAGAAAAACATTTTTTTTCATTAAATTTCCAGCGGCATAGGAAATATAAGGTTAACTGAGGACGCGTAAAAGAATTACCATTATGTACCACATATTTTACGATAAAACTGTTTCCGCATTAAAATGTACTGTTCCCTGATGGACAAACCAACTAAGCAATTCGTAATGATGTGAGTACTCCTATGCAGACTGACTAGGTCTATCTTATTGGTTCTTATTGGTCCATCCATAGTATTTCCATGTATGATACAGAAACATTTTGTTTTTAAAACATACAATTGAACGATTTTAAAGTTCTCCAAATATAACACTATGCAACACAAAAATTGTATAACGAAGTACTATAGAATTTTTATGAGATTGCTTTGTAACTGTGTTATAAAAATTCTGTACGATTTGTGAGAACGTGTATTCAATAATTCTATAAGTATTTCCTGCAGATCTTACAGAACAGCTTAAGGAACTAAAAAATTCTATAGAACGGTGCCCATTTTTATGGTATAAGTGTTGTAAGAACGGTTTGAAAATGTCCTTAGCACAAACATTACTCTATAAAACTTGCTCTGGAAAAGTTCTTACAATTTTTATAGAACAGGAAATTGTTAGCTGGGATATTAACTTATCAACTTTTTAGATTAAGCCATTTTACTGCAAAAGTATTCTTATATCATTTCAGTAAATAGTTCCTTTTTGGAGTAAATCAACTTTTTAAGTTAAAAGTAGAGACCCAAGTAAGCCATAGTTATGTGTAAAATATTGAATGGATTTTTTTGTCAAAACAAATTTATTAATCAATTAAATCTTAGTTCTCAAATGATCATAAAATTAAAAAACAAAACAGAAAATAAACACAGTTTTCGAGAAAGCCCCTGTAACTATTTACGTTCATGTTATAAGCTCTTGCAACTCCAATAAATAACCATTGAAGTTTCCTCTCCAGGTAGAAAAAAAATCATTGCCATCATATACGTAAACAATGTCAGTAACTTCTTGTGTAATAAAATCACCCATTTAGAAAATGTAAGGATATAGAATGATGTACCTAAATTATTTTCAAACAATTATTTACTAGATTTAACAAATAATAATTTTTAATTACAGCAACAGCTTAGATTTGTTGGGTATTTAATTCAATCATTGAAAATACATACGTATATGTGTCTATAAAAAGTTGATTAACTCTAAAAAGGAGCTATTTACTAGAATTATGTAAAAATACTGTTTTGTACTGTGGCGTAATATATTTTTTAAAAGGTTCACCATAGTGATGGTTCCATTTTCCTAAATTTCAACACCCTGTATCTTTGTAAGGTGGTATGTTAGACAAAAATTTATTTGAATAAAATCTTTGTTTTGACGAGAAGACTCTTCAGTTAAATTTTTTACACCTACTTTTCACTCACTCTGTATATATTTTTTATTTTGTTGTATAGTCAAACGTTATCAAGGCGTAACTGTATTATTATATACCCTGTGTATTTCATAGCAGTAACTGGGCAAACTTTGATATAAAAAGTTATTATTATGCCATTTTTATCCAAATAATTTGGTATTTGCAAATTTGTCGACCAAATTGCAATTTGTTCACAAAATTTTTATAAAGAATGGACAACCAATGCCAGCCATGTAGATATTGAGAATACAGTACAAGGCTGTTGCGGAATCTATTATAAATATATGTATGTCATAATTTTTTCCTTTGTGGAATAAATAAATATTCCGCTTTTTCTGTATCTACTAAATTAAAAAATTTTTCTCAGTATTTTACATTACTTTTTTTTAATTTTAAATGAGTTAAAATATGTGATTCAGAAAAGGTAGAAACAGATCGTAAAGATTGCTGTTGAGTATGAAATTACTGTTACTAAAAATATAGATGATACAGACATAAATAACAGAATTGTTTTAATAAAGCTTAGTTAGCAATTTTTTATTATTACAAATCTCTTGAAATTAATTTCCGTAATTCTAAAAACATCCGTTATATATTTGAAATGTTCATAAGAACAAAAGACGTTAACTCATACATTGGCATACATTAACATTGGCTTGAGGCTAAAATGGTGCTGAATTAAAGACCTTGACTTCTTTATTAAATGATCTGTAGGCTTCCCAAGAGTGTATACATGCCGTGCACGATTTTATAAAAAATATGAATAATAAATTCTATTACGATAATTTGGTAGCGCGAAGTTAAATGAGCATGTGTTTATGTTGATTTGTGAACCGTAGTACCGGAGAAATCCGTGCAAAACGTAAAAATAATATTTTTTTGTATCCATAGTCACACTTAACCATTTTCTTTTTATTAAAATGCGGTTTTGTTGGCTAATTGCTACTAAATGTTACAGAAAATGCAATTTGCGAAATTCATGAACCACTTGATGGCGCTGTTAAAATTCAAGATGTCGGATGTAGAGATAATCATCAATTTGTTTACAATTACCGTTAAGATTATAAAGCTATTTACCTACTACCAGGGATGTTGTGTTTTATGGTGTAGTTCATTGTATTTTTATGTAATTTTTAGGTGAAAGTGTATTCTATGTCTTATCAAAAGGATTATTTTAACTAATGTAAAAGACAAATTCCTAGGGCAAACATATCGTGAATTCCTAGCATATTCAGTTCAAGACATCTTGAACTACTTGGAGAATCGTGTGCGACCTCTAAAAGAAAGTGAGGTACATAATTTTACCTGGGGTAGAACGCGAGAAGCGTCAAAAGTTAAGCCACCTCATGAAAAATCCAACTTTTAGTAAATGGAGACAATTGACAGTGTAATACAGATTTAAGAACATTCTTAAATAATTCACAACATAACCTCGTTATCATTACCTCGCATAAAATCCTCTATAAGAAAAAGTTCGCTACACATTTTCATGTGGTCAGTTATCGGTTTTCCGGATCTCAATTTAATTTTTCACTGCTTACAGAGAGGTCAATGTATGTTATAAAAATAAGGCCCAATTAATTAAATGCCTACCGATGATGCCGCATCATATATTTACTTAAAAATGGCCTTGGTTTTGGACTGGATTCACAATGTGGGGATTTTCAATTGACCAGTAGTGTTCGTTGTGCCTGTTTGGCAAACAATTACTGACAAACCGACTTTCGTCCATTCAAAGCACATGCCGAAAAAGGTTCTGGCCAACAGTTTCTACATTTACTACAATTTGAGCTATAAGATTAAGTTTGTTTTTAATGTGACGCTCAGGCAAATACTCCAAATGTGAATTTTGTAGTCATGATAGCCATTAGTCTTTAAAATTCGTTAAGCGGTTGATTTATCCAAATTCAACTCTTACCGTTTGGTCAATTATTTGTTTCTTCTGAACAGAAAATGCATCTTCTTTTGTCGCAAGGTCGCCTCCAAGGTTCTATGATCAGGAATGAGGCGCTCTAGATACCTATCTCGATATAACTCTACAGCTTTTCTTAAACTATTTTGTGACTTGCAACAAATGAGCAACATATCAACAATTTCTGAACGAGAAAACATTTTGAAAGCATAAAAGACAAGTATTTTGTGACATTTATGTACGAAAATACGACAGGAAAAAAACGTGGGTATGTTTCTGGAGAAATTGATGACGTCATTGGTCATTTCTGTCAAATCTCAAAGATAATGTTTTCGATTAAAAATAGAGCTTACCTCATCCCATTTAATGTCAGGTGTCCCAAATTTCATTTAAGTTTTTTTAATCTTCACAGTAGGCCCATACTATCCGAGTTTGAGACACCCTGTATACAGAGTATAAAAGATGTCAAAATTAAAAAACAAGAGTATGTAACGATTTTTTCACATACCTAGTATTTATCTCTTAAATACATTTATTTATACATGTATTTATAGCAACTAGTTTCGTGATATTAATTTTTGCCACATCTTCAGGCTGCAAAAGATGAATAGTAGTTAGTAAAAATAAATAGGAAACTACAAAGGAACTCGGTTTGTCTGTTTACTTTGAAAGATACTGAGACCGGAAGAGCCGAAGACTATGTCATTACACAAAAACAAATTTCATCAAGTAACCACAATAACAGAAATGATAAATTCCTTTGGAAAAGCCATCATTAAATGATAGTTAAAGAACCGTAGTATCACCCGCACCATATTCCTTCATAAAGGTATGTGGGTACTTGTCACTAGACTAGGTATTAGATTATCACTTTCTAGCGTTTTTTCTATGGAACAATTATTTCCCATTAGTCACCTCTCTATAATTTGCATAATGGTAATTTTCTTTCCTTGTAAGCGATAAATAAATAATTACGCATATAAGACACTGCATGAGGGTATCAATCTATTTTCCGCTTTCTCATGGTTAGTCATAATTCCTTCATTGTTTCGTTTGAAACAATGGAAGAGATTATTGATATGGCGAGCCAGTATGACCACAGGATGTTATCAACAATGTGGCCCAGCGTTGCGAAATATGATGAATTTTGATTAACCGATAAAATTCACGCAGATGTATACAGGACGTTTGGGAAAAAGTGTCACCGTATGTGACGTTTAATGGTACTTTTGAAAAAATATAAGTATAAAATATCTATTTATTTTATTTTTCTATCTAGATTTTTTTAATAAAAAAAATAAATAATTTTTAATAAGTTAAAACAATTAAAAGGAAATAAAAAACCGAGGGGGACAGCTGTGGTATATTACTGTACAAGCTGTAGGTTATTAAAGGTATTTTTTGCATTTTTGGGTATTTATGTGTATTGATAGGTATTTTTTCGGTATTTTTAGGTACTTTGTGTATTTTTGGGTACTATCAACGTAATAATGGGCATTTACTAGGTATTTAATGGGTATTACGAAGATAATTAATGGGTATTTTAAGAGAAGACTAGTATTTTCCCGCCAATTTTTAAATACAATGGCGATCGCGCATGCCTTATTACGATGGCACAGTTTAAATATAACTAACCAACTGACCGACGCAGTGGCAAATATAAAAATTATTAAAAATAGATACAAAAATATTTTCTGTAAAATTTTTCGGAGGCACTGTTGAACCACTATGTGGCCTTTTATTTTCTTCGTAAGCCTTTAGTTTAGAAAATAATATAGGGTGATTCGAATTAGATACATTCAATTGCAATTTTCAAAATATTCGTGTGCTCGAAAAAATTTCCAGTAATAATTGAAGCTCTAGTGGTATTATAAGTGAAAATTTGGCCATTTCTTACGAAAATTTACAGGTTCGAAGACACATGTAGTTTTTGAATCTATTCAAGCATTATTCTTTTCAAGTATTCGCGTAGATTACCCCACTCAAATTCGATTTTAGTAGTAAAAGTTTGTAATGTTCTCAATTTGTTAATGTTAATGAAATTAAAAGTGCATTCAGTGTACCTACAGAGATCTTCAAATCGGTAATATTTAAGTATAGAATTTTAATGGTAAAACGAGTAAATCAGTAGGATTTTTTGGATTTCGGAGAAACTTCTTGATTGTGCGGTTATTCAACAATAATTATCTTCTTACTATAAATATCTTATGCACGGTTTATTGAACATTCAGGAGAGCATAAATTTCATCGAATAAGCAAATACATACATCCTGGTGCACGAAATAAATAAATAAAAAAACATGAAAACAGTCTGTAAGAAATACCTATATTTTAAAAAATAGTTGTTGACACACATCCTGGTGTACGAAGTAAATAAATAAAAAAAAGGTCTCTTAAAGTTACATTAAAAAAAAGTTTATTATTTTAATGGTTGCACTTTTATATTATATATTTAATAAAACTAATTAAAGTATAATTAATGGAAATTGACAACATACACATGACATTTTTTTTTTTTCTCTCATATATTTTCAGGTATTAACAATATTGTGTGAAACTAACTACTCAGTGGACAAAAGCCCCAACCTGCGTTGAATTACACCCACAATATCTACCCATATATTCCTTATTATTAGCTTTTGTAACATTTTTTTCTGTTTAAGAAAGGTATTTTAAGCTAATATGTTTCAAATCTCCTACAATTCCTATCAATGAAGTCATATGTATGTTCTCTGATACCAAACATCTAGGTATGCTAATGAACATCCACAGACAAAACTCTATTCAATACCTAGATGTTTGGTATCAGAGAACATACATATGACTTCATTGATAGGAATTGTAGGAGATTTGATACATATTAGTTTAAAATACCTTTCTTAAACAGTAAAAAAAATACACATGACATTTTATACAGGGTGTTACAGAATGATGTTACGAAAATCCAGGGGCAGGTTCTATGTATAAAAATAAGAAAGAAAGTTTATATAAGCGTGAGGCCGATAATGCCTTGTTTTCAAGATACAGACTGTTTAAAACTTTCTGCCTTAAATACTATACAGGGTGTTAATTAAGTATGTGTACAAACTTTAAGGGGAAAAAGTGCAAGAGACATTGCTGAAGCAGAATTAACTTGGATTTAAAAGAGCGATACCAGTCTGTCAAAAATCAGTGACGTATCATTTTTTTTGCTAAAAATGAGTATTTAACAGCACAAACGTTACTGATGCTTGCATATGACGAGAAATTTATACACGTAAAAGTGGCCCTTCACTATAAACTGTTGTGTACTAAATCTCATCTCAGTATCACGATCGGTTTTCGAAAAAATTAAGATTTTAGTATTTAAAACAGAAAATTTTAAACAACTTTTATCTCGAAAACAAGGCATTTCCGGAACCATGTTTATATACAAAAATTTTCTTATTTTTAAACATAGAACACTGTAACACCCTGCACCTACATCAGTTTGCTATACGTGAAATAAAAAACTGGTGCTTATTCTCAGTAGTAGATATAAACAGAATTAACAAAAGTTCAAAGGTTCAATATTACTATTATATTGATAAAACTGGACTTCCCAAAATCTTTGCTATGTTGTTTATTATATGCTGACAAGAAGTATAAATTTCTGTATATTTCCAGTACTGGTCAACTTTTTTATTGCAAAAGGTTGTACAATTTTTACGTTCGCATACATATGTTACTGCTTATTATATGTATACAAACATGTTTAAAGAATATCATTTTCTAAGACTAGAAATGTAAAATGAAGTAATTATTACCATGGGCGTTCGCAGAAAATTTGCCAAAGGCAGGGATAATTGCAAGCTATAAAAACAAATTAGTATTATATATTTTTTATTGGTGAAAATTAACTCAAAACAGTATAAAATCTATCAAAAGTGATACAATTTTCTGATGATGATTGACTGATGACGCAAATGCGAGGGAGAGATATCCACTCCTTCTACAACCCCTACCCCCACTTCAACAACATGATTAATATTAGTGCTAAATATCTGAAGTTTTGAAGTACAATTCAAATTTTATTATCACAATTTAACTGTAATTTTTTTCAAACATTTTGTGCGTTTATAATTTAATTGTTTTATTCCATGATATAATACCTTCAAGTAGCTTCAGCATGTTTTATTCATGTGTGGTTGGAAATTATACTTTGAATTTTTATCAGTGCTCATGATGTTAGATAAACAATATTTATAGATTACCACAACAATGTAGGATTTGCGGTATTGAAACATTATATGCCATGTATCTCAATCAGAACAGTTTAATTCTTGAAAATATAACATATTTTCTTAAACAAATGGATACCTACCTTTTTATCCGGTTACCTTGTGTATACATATATATGCATATGCAAAAGAGATGCAGTTTAAGATAGTTGGCATATAAATGCAAATTTATTATTTTAAGTTATTACTTTCTTGTGTCATAGTTTTTATAATAAAAATATTGTTCATCTGGAAGAATACAATTACAACTCAAAATACCCAATTAGATTTTGGTATAAATAAATTCCCGTATGTATTAAATTTTTCTTCACAAACAATGGTTTAACATTTTCAAAAAACGTAAGTAAATAAATTACTTTAGGACAGTTTTACATGGTAAAAAATTAAACATATTTTTTAAATAAATTGTTTCGTGGTGACTTATCATTCATCTGTATTCATTTTTTATTTTTTTATTATTATTAACAAAAGTGCGATATAACTAAGACAGATACTTGGATAGATAAAATATATTAAGATAGGTAGGTACTAGAATTTACAATAAATACTTAATATCTTTTTACATAAAATCAATTAACTTTCAATTATTTCTCTTATAAAGTCGACCTTGTTGAGATGTAAGGATTTTCTTCCGGGTTATTTTTATAAATTATTTGTCGATTGAATATTATTTGCTTTACGCCGGCAAATTTTTATATTCTGGGTGTATATCACCCCCGCAGTCTCCCCTAGTTACGCCTATGAAGAACAACAATCGAGACAACTTATAATTAATGAAGTTATTAACTTACTTTGGTCATTTATCGACTATGTATTCCAGCTTCAAAGATGTATTAGTGTTGGTTTTCGTAGTAAAAGTCGTAGAAGAGGCGAATACACTGTAGTGTAAACATTACCCGCACATTTCGAATTAGTCACTAAAAACTTCACCGTACGCGGCCTAGGCGAATTTGAATGAAACCCATGTGCATACAGGATGACCTTCCGTTCCCCTTCCCGTTAACTGGAGATATTTATAATAAAATATTTAAAAACCCCGCTATAAAAAATGTTTTTCGTGAATTACCATGGCCGAATAGTAGTAGTAGTAATTTGATTCAGAACAATTTCCTGAACTGTTTTCAATAATAGTGCTGACCGGACTGTAAATAGTGAAACCCACTCGATGACATGGTTGGCTTTTACGCAATTGAAAGTCTGATATCTGCAAGACCTTATTAATAAATCGGGACAGGACCGGACTTGGGGTATAGTCGAAGAAGTACCTACCCAGATCGTTGCACAGAAATCTACGAGCTTCTGAATATGAACTAATTTCACACATAAAAATGTTGTATCATACATTCGTCAGTAAAAATTTAAATTTGATATAAGGTATTATTTTTTTAGCCTAAAATAAGAGTCAGAGACTTTTATTGACTTTGAATAATTACATTGTGTCTTTGTCTCTCTACAATGGCTTTAGAAATGATGCCAATGGTGTGGCCCCATGTCAAAACTTATCATTTAGTTCATTTCATAGAAAAAGCTTTTTCTATGGTTCATTTGGAATAATGCCAGAAAATTGTCATTTGGCATTAGAATGGACCACAGACAAAGAAACTACCCCTTGTTTATGGAATGGATACACCTATTTTCAGCTTTTAGAGATATAGAACTAAATTGGCAGTCTATGTTGATATTTGCTGACAACTTTTGACGTTTGCAGACCGTCAGAAATGACAGAATCCAGGGGACTCTAAAGCCTTGTCCTCATGGACGCGAAATTCGTGAAAATTCTCGCGAATTTCGCTGATTTTGATTTAAATTATTAATGGCGGGATTCATCATTATGTGGGATTAGTAAGTTTAACTTGAGCTTCTAGCAATCTACCATTATAGTCAATGACAGTTTTATGATGAACATTATAGAAAATATTGCAGTTAGCAAAGTTCGCAAAAAGTTGAGAGTTTTCCCGCCATTAAATACGTCGTGCAAATTTTCGCAAATTTTGCGTCCATCGGGACAAGGCAAATTGTTATACCTGTTATAGGATAATAAAAGTAATCAATATTATCAATAATTATGTGCTGCATTTGCCAGATTTGGCATCGATCGTAACGTCTTTAGATCTGCACGACCTACAATCCTACAAATGTAATTTTGTTTTAACCAAAAGCGACATCTCAAGTTAATTTAAATGCCACACTTCTGAAAAATAATAGAGATTAATTAAATAAGCCCTTGCGCCAAACGGAACAGTCAAGGGTTATTTTTGAAACTATGTTTGCCTAACCAAAAATCTCACACTGAAAAAACAGATAAGTAAAAATAACAAAAATCACATCACTATCGCGCACTTCCGTATTATTGACGTTTCGAAAACCTCTCTGTTTTCGTTCAAGTTTATAAAAAACATCGGCTATATAATTTTATTGGCAAAAACTTAAATGAAGGATTTAGATAAGAATATGTAATTATATTGCAAATTATTAAAATTTAATATATATTGACTATGTACCCTCCATATTAGTACATAGATCAATGTTTACTCTAAGGAGCATAATTATTTTTCACTCTGTATGAATTTGAATCTCAGTACAATGCTACTAATTTATTTCACTCATAAAAATGTTGCACATCATACATTTATCAGTAAACAATCAAAGGACCCTGCAGGGTCCTTATGGAAATTGAAAAATAGTTCCCCCCCAAATCAAAAGTCGACGTGTCCGAGCGTTTTCCCAGATTTTTATTTTAAACGCAAAAAATCGGGGTGGAAAGTTTCTATTGGCCCACCCTGTATATATGTGTTTGTGTGTGTGTATGTTTATACGTGTTTGAAGTTTATATGTGTTTGAATACACGTGTACATGCATACGTGCTTGAACAAATAAGTATATACTATTGTAAGTGTGAAACTAGTAATACTGCAAAATTCACCCAAAGTCGAACTTCAGAGAGCTATATATCTCAAAACCAGGAGACTTTTGGACTCAGTGGCCATGAGAACTTTTGTTCTACTCGTCGAGAACTAACAGAGTCCAGAGTTTCATCAAATTTGACCGAGACCCAATTTCCATAAGAACCCTGCGGGGTCCTTTGATATAAATTTGACTTTTACCATTGATCTCTGCTGTTAACTGGAGCATGTGTGCTCACAAAACAACAATGAAATCATAAAACACATTAATTTCAATTGTTAAATCTATTTATATTTTGTAATTTATTTATTTACTCTTACTAGCAACAGGATAAAAAAAATTACGGATAGAAACTGATACCAAATAACCAACAGATAAGTGATAATTTTTTTTTTACTTAAAGTCCAACATACTCCTCTTATTGTTGGAATATATTTACGTATCATCCTGTTCAGTTAATTTCATGGGATTCGGAAAAATGTAGAGAAAATCGTTGGAAAAATATAAAGCTTTTATTTTGCAAATCCTTATAATAATTGACAAGAAAAACTACATGATTTAAATCTCTAATAATAAATACAACATTGCAAGTGTCATTTTATTAAACAATCAGTAATATTCACCATTTAAATATACGATACGATACTTTCTTACAAATATATATTATATAGTAAAACAAGAGGAGTTAATTAAAAAATCTTGGGAAAATATTTTCTTTTGTGTAATATAACAATGAAAAATGTACTTTTGTTAGATTTAAAAAATATGAAATTATTACAAAACTGTTTAAGCTTTTACGTTTTATCAGTGATAGGAGACTGACGATATTTTTTGCAAAATATTTTTCTTTCTTTGAACTTTAAATAACAACAACATTAACACTTAATTTAATCAGTGCCATCACATTTTGTACTTAATATAATGTAAAACCTTGTATATTGTAAAAGATACAGCTTTGATTTCACAAAGAATTAATAATTTTATGGTAATAAGTAGAATGAAGATATTAGAAATAAGAATAATTATTAAATTTTATTTAAATCACGTACCCTCCATATTACTACATATATCAATGGTTACTTTAACGAATATAATTATTTTTTACTCTGTATGAATTTCAACCCTCCAGAACAATACTACTAATTTATTTCACACATATTGATACTGCAAATCATATATTCATCAGCAAGAAATGTCAAATTTTATATAAATTTTACTTTTACCATTGATCTCTGCTGTTAACTGGAGCATCTCTATTTGAATGCTCAGATAAAATGGAATAAGACGCATTAAAATACATCAATTTAATTGATTAAATATATTTATTTTTTATAAATTATTTGTTTAGTTGTGAATATGGACATACAAATTACTCTTACTAGCAAAAAAATTGATGGATAGAAACTGATGTCAAACCACCAAAAAATAAATGATCTTTTTATACATACAAGTCCAACATTCATCCACACCACTCAATAGGTTTGTGATACATATTGCAACAAATTGTTTCCAAATAAAAATAATAAAGATATACATTTTTTATACTTGTTACACTTTTGTTATCCTACACACTTCATCTTGAATTGCAGTGATTAAAAATGAAAAAACTACTACTACTACCACTAAACATCGTCTTACTCTTACACTACTATAAAAAACTCGAATTAAGTGACCTTTCATATGTTACTTCGTCTGGACTGACTCTGACGTGCTCTAGAGAACTGTAAGGTTGAGCTCCGTTGCTCAACTCTGCGCTATCATCGAACGGTGACTGCTCGTGACTCCCGAAAGAAGTCTGATTACCCAGAAGCGGCAGGCCTAGGATCAGCCTGATGTTGTCGGTGAGGTGATCGGCCTCTTTTATCTGATAGAATATGCCTTCCGCTTTGTTCAGCATCACCGCCATGTCTAACCTGCCATTCAGATCATTGATATGCTGCAAAGTTTAAGAAACAGAATCAGAAGTGGGATAAACCTGCGATTCGTTCAACATACCTTTAAGATCTCTGTAAATCCATAGTTTTTCTGTATGATAGTGTTTGCTTCGGTTATCAAAATAGCCACACATACAAGCAAGTGGAAATTTTCGCAAGGGAATCCCGTCCATAGGACCTCCCACAGCCGCATAGCGTCTTCTTGGCTCAGTTCCCTCTTGAACCAGACCAGCAGCCAACGGAAACAGAAGAACATGTTGCCGGAATCGTGCTTGTCCAGGTAATCGGACATTTTAGGATCAACGAAAGCAAGAAGGGTGTACAGATTGTTCAGTTGTTCCTTCATACCTGCCTGGTCTATATCAAAATTGGAAATCTGAAACCAAAGATTTTCATTTTATTAGTCATTTTTAATTATATTACCGACTGAGGAGATGATGAAAATAGGAAGAAGAATCTTTCTTCTTCACTCTTATTCAAGCAAGTTTTGGGAAGGGAAATGAAGAATACCCAAGATGAAATAAAAATGTATGAGAGAAATAAAAAACAGACAAGACAAAGTCAGAAATACATAAAAACAAGCAAGAAGAATTAAGAACTAAATTTAAAAGGGAAATAAAAACAGCCAGGGTAAAATGAAAAACAACCAAGACAGAATGACAAATAGACAAAACAAAATTAAGGAAGATTTGAAAAAGGAAGTAAAATGGGAAGAAGAATCTTTCCTCTTCACTCTTATTCAAGCAAGTTTTGGGAAGGGAAATGAAGAATACCCAAGATGAAATAAAAATGTATGAGAGAAATAAAAAACAGACAAGACAAAGTCAGAAATACATAAAGAACAATTTGTAAAAGGTAATAATAAAATTAGAAATGAAATGAACAGTGTTCAAGAAATGAAGAATGAGCAAGAAAAATTAAGAACACAATTTAAAAGGGAACAAAAACAATCAAGACAAAATGAAAAATAACCAAGACAAAATGAAGAATAGACAAAACAAAATTAAGAAACATCTGAAAATGAAGTGAAGAACAGCCAGGACGAAATGAAGAATAATCAGGAATAAAAAACAATTTATAAAAAATAATAAAATTTAAAATAAAATCAGGGTCAAATAAAAGACAAGAAATGAAGAATAAGCATGAAAAATTAATAACTAAAGATCTAAAACGGAAATAAAAAACAACTAAGATAAAATGAAGGACAACCAAGACCAAGTGAAGAATAGCCAAAACAAAATTAAGGAAGATTTGAAAAAAGAAGTGAAGCACAGCTAGGAAGAAATGAAGAATAGTCAAGAATAAAAGAATTTATAAAACAATGGATGAATGACAAATACTGAATAAGTACGAAGAATTACAACCAAAGTGAAGACCAGTTTGCAAAAATATAATTATCAACGGAGAAGAAATGAAGAATAAGCAAGAAGAATTAAGAATTAAAATGAAGACCAGATATTAATAAGTTAGATGTAATTAAGGTCAAATTCGAAGAGTATGAAGAAACTGAACAGGAAAGTCAATAAAAAATCGTAGAAGTAAATTCCAGAGTGAAATCACAGTTGTGCCAGATTTGGCACAATGAGATTCGTTAGTAGTACAGGATGATATATTAATAATAATATTTGTAGATTGCATTATCCCAAAAAAAGTTCCGGAAGATCAGTGATGGTCGTTTTGAAATAAATTAGACTTTGAACACAGTCAAGCAGTAATTTTGTTGCACAGAACTTTTGTAGTACAATTACCGTCATGATTATAATATCACAAGTGGGATACACATATTTTTGATCAGCTACATTGATTTTATGCAAATTTCATCAAAAAACAAAATATCTTACCAATTTATTCATGAAGCCAACAAAGCACCAAAAGGCATCAACTTCATTCCTCAGTAACTGCAATATCGGGGATAGCAAGTCGCTCATGCCTTGTACATAACCAAGGTCAAAATTGTACATTACGTATGTCATGAGAATGTCGTTCAACATTTGCAGATTAGAATTGTTTTCTCCGGCAAAAAAGTCAAGTGTCCGATCCGTTCGGTTGACGTCTTTCTCAATCAAACTCTTCCTATCTCTGTAATCGGAGAAATTGTCTTCCTGTACTTTCGTCATTCGTTTCCACTGCAGTTTCATGTTGTAATACTCATCTATTTTAGTCTGGACAAGCTGCTGACGTTCGGTCTCGGTGCTAGACCAGGGGTAATACTCTAAAAGGAACTTCCATACTTCGTTCCTTAAGGAAGGCGTAACACCCTAAAATTATGAAAATATACTTATATAATAATCATTATGGGCTATTTAAATTGAAAACTCACCCCTCGGAAAATTAACGTTTTTATAGATTCGACATCTTCGATTTTGCCTTCACAGTTCAAGTGACCCTTCCATTGTTCAACGGTAAGGGGACGTAACCTGGGAAAGTCTTTACGTGCCGGCAATTCTGGTACTTTGGCGATCACTTCATAGTCCCCTTGGGAGTGGGTTGTTGTGTTTGTATTCTCGTATTCTGACAGGCTCCTGTTCAGGTCTTCTCGTTGATTGTCGTCTATATCTCTTTGTTCGGGGCTGCGATAAACTAAAATCTTTTCTTAGTTCATTGTTCAACGACTAAATAGTTCATAGCTGTCTTCAACATTATCAATTTTAAACAGTTAATATTTTAAACAAACTACTTCTTTTTACCAGCTTTTGATTTATGACATTATATATAACAAAAATTATGACATTTACAATGGCTTGACTTAGGTTATGTCATGAAAGTAGTGTTTATTTTCCTAAGATCTGTCATCATTAATAATTTTCTAATAAACTTTTAGATCATCGAAAAATAACCAAGTCCTTAAGCAGATCACATACTACTACTGTTCTAAATAATTTTTATTGCGAATATCGCAGTATTATCATACAGGTAATCGCAAAATAATAAATTTAGCACAATGTGGCATAAAATATTTAAGCATTTTGTATTTCTGGATATATCCAATAAAATTTGTATTTAAGTATCTAGTTAATTTTTATTTATCTTTTATCTGGCCTCATATATTTTTATCAACTGTAAACAAAAACAGACCTGAAAATAATCTATTGAAAAAAAATTAACTAGTTTAATTTTCTCGGAAGTAAAAGCGTCAGCATAAAAAGTTACAAGCATTTGCTATTTATAGATTACGAACAGCTCATACATTTATATCTACCTAGGTAGAGTAGCACGAAAAAGTAGGGCACATAGAATGAATTCCAAGCGTATTTACCATAATCTGTCACTTTGGAGAATGCCTCAAAAGTGGCTTCGTAGGGATGGTCCCTGATGTTTTTTACCATATTCCAAAAGGTTCTCCCATCATTTTGCAGGTTTAGTTCAGCAAACGATCGATCGAGTCGTTGTAGTTCTAAATTATTCGTGTCGTAAACTACAAATATATGCTTGTCCCTTCTGGACGGCCTTGTTTTTAACATTGTTTTGATCAGATTCACCAACATATCACAGTTTCCATTGTTGAATAAAAAGCTGCACATGCTTTCCGATTTACCATCATAGAAAGTAAGTTGTCTGCTCTTGTTGGCAACTCGGAAACTCTTGATGTCATTAAAACTGAATTTGATACATTTTGGTCGACTGTGGTAGTCTGGTTGAAAGTTGCCACTTAAGGTGCGGTTTCGTTTCTGTATAGTATTCACAAGCGCCCATTCCTGGTCTTGTACTTCGGGCTCGATTATGATTTCGTTGGGTTTCCATTCGATGAATCTCTGACGACTCGAATTCGGGGATTCTGTGACATATAACGTTCCGATGGTATTTATATGGGGCATATGAACAGCAGGGGCTTGCTTGAGAAGGACCCCATCCTGCGTGAAAATTTCTGAACAGTCCGAACACTCTTCAATACTGTCGCCCATTATTTCGCAACTATTTAATTAATCTTGCATATGAGAATATTCACGACACAGTCATAGTCACGTTTTTATTGTTTATGTCTTAACAAAACATTTTCACGTGTGCACTCGTAAACTTATAATAAACTGGTTTAATTACAAGCATTTCTAATTACTAATACACCTTATAAAAATATTTACACAAGTTAAATGTATAACTAAAATTTATTAACTTAATAATGACAGTATGTGACACTATAATATTGACAATTTGTTTATGTCTGTTTGTCACTGACTCACTGACATTCATTTAAAAGCAACGTTGCCAATACTTTCAATCGCCATCAATCTTAGGTACTCAAAACATGAACAAAAAGTTTGTTTCTACAAAATATTCCTTGGCAATAACCATTAGAGTTATTTACTGAAAACCTATACTGTACCTACTACAAATCAAACTACTAAACTTTGTATATAACTTAAAATATATCAATTTGATAAAATTTGTACACAGTACACAGATTTCTATTTATACTAAGAACTAAAAATGTATTGGTTCAAATAAGTGAAATAAACCATATGAGAACTATACCTGTCCTTGTTCTTATATATGATTCGTGTAAAATAAAAATAAATGTTACCATAGCCAATGAGAATATGACATGATTACATACGTGGCCTGCGCATGTATGATAGTTTTCTAATTTAATCAGTATTTCTATTTTTAGTTCTTAGGTATGTTTCATCCATACATTGTGTTAAGAAATAAAATACTTTTCATTTTAGACGAACTCAATCTGTCACGTCTATCTGAAAAAAGTTGTCCTGATTTGGTAAATAGTCTTTCGCAAGGCACAGACGTAGCAACAGGAATAAACTTCAGTTTCACTAATTCACTTAAATGTGGAAGATTAAACGCGTTATTTCTCCACCATAACAGTGGGTCTTCATTGCGCGAGATAGGAGGGTCCTCCAAATAACGCTGAACCTCCAAAACAGCTTTTGACTGAGCATTAACAGTTGGATGAGTGGCAATTTTTGTATCAAATTTCCTCCAAATCGAATCTTCTAAATCTTCGACTTCTCTAGCTGGTTGAGCAATTTCCTCGCTGTTCTCATGGATCAATTGCGTTAGCAAAGATTCTATTTGCTCTCTGACAACGTTTGCGGTTATTTCGTTTGAAAATCCAATGTTTTTAAATCGAGGGTCTAAAAACGTTGTTAAAATCAAAGATTCGTTCCTTTCCAAATCTCCTAGTCTGGTGCTGAGTCCGTTGAGGATGGAGCTTACTATCTTTTTAGCTGATGGCGTGAATTTCTGCTCCCCTAGATTCGAATACACATCAACTAAACCATCGGTTAATATTATAACAGAAGCTGCCGTGATGGATTTTTCTTCGCTCATTATTTTGGTGATTGTTTCTAATGGTTTTAGGATCTTGACGATCTCATGGAAGAAACGCCATTCTTCGACGGTTATCGCAGGTAAATTCTTGTTAACGAGAGCCATGGTGATACGTAGCGGTTCTTCTAGTTCAACGAATCTTTCCAACATGTAGAGAGTGGAGTTCCATCGCATCGGTACAGATTGAATTAAATGTTTTTCCGAAACGCCAGATTGTTTCTGTTGTTGCGTGAATTTTGACAGAGCCGATTTATTTCGTTTAAAATAACTCACAATTGTTCTAACTTTGACTATGGTATCGTTTAGTAGGTCCATTACATCTTGTGCAATTAAATTTAACTTGTGTGCAAAGCATCCGAAATGTTGGAAGCCGACATCAGTAACCGCTTTTGTAATGTTATTTGAATTATTTGAAATTACAATTAAGACTTTTTCATGCAAGTTCCATTCATTTATAATACTAGCTAGTTCTGTAGCTAGGTTGGCACTTGAAGGATTTTTCGCAAAACATGAACATTCCAACATTATTGATTTTTTTTCAAAATTGCTATTTATGAAATGTCCGGTTACAGCCATAAAGCTCTCAGTTTTATTTGAAGAATTCCAGCAGTCAATAGTTAAAGTTACTGAGAGGATGTCGTCTAATACATTTTTAGAAGAGTTGTATGCTTCTTCGTATGCAGAAGGTAAGAAAGAATTGCTAATGATTTTTTGTGATGGCAATTGATAAGACGGGTTTAAACTGCTGATGAAACTTTGAAAACCTTTGTCCTCGACTATGGAAAATGGCTGAAAATCGACTGTAAATAAGCGCAACAATGCGTCATTTATTTCTTTCACGTTGCTCTTTTTATTCTTTCTTTTCAAAAACGTGTCAATTAAGTTTTGTCCCAATGGATCTTTTGAACAAGTTGGCTCTTGCGGAACATCAGATGGGCTCTGTAGCTCTAATTCCATAGTTTCAGGATAAACTAAATTAATATCTTCACTAGTACTTTCCGTCGCGACAAGGACTGATATTTTTTGGTTTTTAATATCACCACCCAATTGTTCATAGGGGTGCTTTCTTTGAATATGTCTCCGCAAATTATTTGACGTCGCTTTGTAACTTAGTTCTCTTTTGCATAAGTTGCAAACGGCTATTCCGTCTGAATTAGGTTTTGGAGTGAAAAAATTCCAGACTGTGGATGTTCTGAGCTTCGGCATGGTCATTTATGTATTTTGCACTGTTTCAAATAACTCACCCCGTAGGTACCTTTTAACGTGCAGTAATTTAGAACACAAATTATGTGATCGCGATTCCTTAGTTGAAACCGGAGGAACGCAACTCTGACAAACTAAAACAATGGCAGCTATCTATGCTCTTACGTTCTTCTCTGTATGAAGTTTATAGTTCATAACCTAAACACTTTAACTTTAACAATGGCAGATAACTATCGCAATTAACAATGTCTTAAGTTCTTCATTTAGCCATATTCTGTACCATTCGTCAACTTGTTTAAGGATGTCGGGTTAATACAATAACGGTATATTTTAACGGTAACGGTATTTTTCCACAACGGTCACGTCGCGTCGTTAAACTACTGCGGAACCATCTTGTTTACCACTAAACTTGAAACTCGGCTTGTCTTGGAACCAAGGTTACTATAGCGCAGACCAATATTACGGTGGCGTCATTGTACAGCCACGGCAGCGTTGCCGGATGTGTGGGAAAATCTTGGTTTGTGCGATTTAAAGCAAAGATGATACGTAATTGATTATAAAAGTTATTAGGCTTGTTTTTGCAGCAGTTGAAAACGGTTTGGAAACTGTCAGAAATATTCGACCAGTTAAGTTGAGAACGCGTTACCATTGAATTTGACGCAATAAATAGTTGGACGGACATTTCTGATAGTTTCCAAACCGTTTTCAACGCTGCTAAAACAAACCTATTGAAACATTTGATAAGATTGTGCATATTTCCAACATACCACCTTAATTCCCAAAGGAACAAAGTAGCAAATTTAAATTAGTAAAATAGTTCTATAAAGCAACAATTTCATGTTTAAAAGCTTTTGATTTGATTTAATAAAAAGTTTTGATGAAATCAACGAACATATGTTTATAGCAAACAGTTACGTAAGTATATAACTCCCACTATTTGGCTTCACTTTAGCTTATAAAGTTAAAGTATATGATTAAAAACCCGTATACTTTTACTATACATACAGGTACTCTTTTACTCAAGCATTTGGTAAATCTCATGAAGCTAAAAAGTGATAGTAACTGGACACATAAAATACTTGTGACATATTTTCTCCTTACGGTGTGATATGTGTATTACACGTATCACACCATAAATTCTTTATATGTCAATTTTAGAATTAGTACAGAAGTGCATGCAATTTCACCTTGATTTTACAGCGTCATCTAGCAGTTTAAAGCTTAACTATAGAATTGTAGGTACTGGTACAGATAGATGTCAATCGTGATATGCCGCACCTTTTATACATTTCGGCTAGATGGCTCTGTATGTTTAAAATTAAAGCATTTTTATAAAACATATCAAATTTATCGCTTTAGAAGAAATCATCGCAAAATCTCTATACATTTATTGTAGAATTTAGTTCAAAATATAATGGTGTAATAATTTTCATTAGCATCATCTAGTAGTGTATAGATTAAACATAAACTTGTAGCTAGTGGCTCCAACGGATTTCTATCATGATACGCCGCATCTTTTATACATTGCGGCTAGATGGCTCTGTATGCTTCACATTTAAGCATTTTTACAAAGGCATTTAAATTAGCGAGAATTTTTTATAGAATGTTAAAGGAATGAAGGAAAATGCAAAAGAAATTTTCAATATCTCAATATAAATTTATAAAATCGAATAGTTAACTTAAAAATTACGGAATTAGGTAGCAGATTGATTCTTCACCTTATTACTTGAAAGATTATTTTAGAAGATCACATAGCATTTCTCCAGCACATATGAAAAGCGCAAGCCATAAAACATCTTCCTCTAATCTTTTTTTGTGAATAGGTAGCAGTATATGGTGCCTTTCCGCATCGATAGTGCACCAATAATACAGAAAAGAGTGTATGATATATAATAAAAGGGGTGCGACGCACATATGGACTCCATTGTATTTTAAGATGGTTTTAACAAATCCCCTATGCAAACGAAGCAAGGAATAATAGAATATAGTCAGGGAGCAAGGCATAAACGGACGTGGAAGAAAAATGATCTTTATTTTTATAGATAGTTTATTATAGCATCTCTGGAAAAATTAGGTATTAGTAAATAATATGCCAGCGGTAAAGTCAACGTTTTGTTAAACTTTTTGCAAAATCCAATGGCAAAATTTTACGCAGGTATAGAGAATTAGTCTTGCGGCAATAAGGCTTGAACCCTTTGTATTTGATACGAGGATAACTGTTGATGCTTCAGAACGGACCAAACTAATTTATCATTCACACTAACATTTGCAGCGATCTTCCTAGCACTAGTATTTGGGTCTTCTTAAATTTCTTGTAGAATAGCTTCTTCCAACTAAGGCGTTCTAACACTCAATGGTCTTAGATCTTTCTGAAATGAGCCTGACTCCAAAAGACGTTGAAAAACATTTCTGATTCTTGGTTTTGGATGATTTAGAAATCTTTTCATATAAATTCGACTAGCCTCAGTAATATTTCCATCTGCAAGGCCATACATATAAACCATATTGGCTATTCCATTTTCATTTGTCATTAGTTTAAAAGCTATAAGCAATATAATATATTAAAACAAAAATTAAATGACCAAATTAAAGTATGTAATAGATGGTTTGAATTGTATAGACAAATTATAGTTAAATAGAAAAAAATAAGACAAAGGATAATTTCATCTTAATAAAATATGAGTTGTACTCATTAAATAAAGATTTGAAATAAAAACAAAATTCACAGACTATAATTAATTGAATAATTATAAATTGAGATAAAAAAATTATATTTGGAAAATGAGTAAGAGAAATGAGTAGAAAGGGAAAAATTATAAAATTATTTTATTAGAAACCATATATCTAATTTAAAGCTAACGCATACATAATAGTACATAAAGAAATTACATAGAAGATAAGGGTAATAAAAAAATCATAAAGGAAAATTGTAACATAAAGAAGAAAATATAGAATCAACGCCATACAAGGAGATAGAAAGGAAGAATCAGTATAGCAGAGTGGAGAATGAAATAAAGATGCCCAACTAGAAATACAACAAGATAAAGCAAGGAGATGACGGTTGAAACTATCAACATAAATTGACACTGACTGATATATAGCGTGGTCTATAATTAATGAACTTAGAGGTAATACCTAATTCAACCTTAATTGTATATGAACGCAAGAAACTATAAAAATAAAGTTATAAAACAATATCGTGAGAGGGATTCATTATTATAAATAACAATCGACGAGCCTATCGATAATGTATACTTAATTTAGGTTCCTATTCTATGTTAAATTTAGGCTTACCTTGTAAGGAAGTTGCTTTTTATTTCTTTAAATCCTTAAAATTTCTTTGTTTAAATTGTTTAAATTTCTTTAAACAATCGACAAGCCTATCGATAATGTATACTTAAATTAGGTTCCTATTCTATGTTAAATTTAGGCTTACCTTGTAAGGAAGTTGCTTTTTATTTCTTTAAATTAATCATAACTGCCTTGTCCTTACAACTTTACCATCGCGCTTACCAACTAATCTTCAGAATATTTAAGAAATCACATTCAAAACTAATCAACCACTAACACTAACCACTGGAAATTCAAAACACATAAATAAAAGTATTAACACTTGAATAATCGATTAATCGCGTCACACGTAAATAATCTACAGTTCACAAGTTACTTACGGTCGCTAGCCACTATAGGATCGTCCATTTGTCCTTAAATTAAAAACTTGAGGCGCCAGAAATCGGATCTCAGTATCGAGTGGACATGGAGCGAAAAACATCGATTTTAACCGTCTCGCGTGGTGGGGGAAACCATAACGTATAGACATGTGTGACGCAATTTGAGGCTTGCAAAATTCGGCCTCACTGTGGTGGGATTGGTGGGTGACCCGGCCTTCCCGCGCGGGTAGAAACAGAAACGGCGGGATAATGAAATGTAAACCAGAGGTACGTTATAACATACGAGGAGGGCTAAGTTTGAAGCAATGATTTTATTTCGTTACATTGAATTTTGATAAATGTAGTAGACAATCGGATTGGAAATTATGGGGTATCAAAATATACAGTGAAAGCCAAATTTTCTATAATCTACCCTAAATTTTTTGTACTATGTTCGGGATAACTTTGTATAGTTATTAAATCAAAAATCAATAATTATCTTTGTAGAAAACACTATTTAAAAATACGGGGATCTTAATTGAACATTTATTGTTCATGAAATCATGGATTTTGCTCTTGGCAACCAGAAGCCTGGACTATAACGCCAATGGCTGATCGACTGAAGGATATATGCGGCTAATCGATTACACTCCGCCAGTCTCCGCTCTTATCGCCGTCCAGCAGCTGCGGTACGATTCGTTTTCGACGTCTAAGTCAATATGCAAAATGCAGGATGTGCCTTATTGCGACACGTTTGCCTCCGATAACCCCAGAACCAGGAGTCGAGCCCCGCGCGTTCGCTTCTTATTCCTCTCTGGGTGATCTCAACAAAAATTCGATTAAATTCACACTATTGAATGAGTAGTATTTCCAAACAATCAGGATATAATAGATTATCTATCACTTGCGATCATTAGTGCTAAAATTATTTCCTTAACTTTTTCCTGGTCACGAATAGCTAAAAATATTGGTGACCAAGAAAAAATTTCCCGGAAATAATTTAAGCACATGTAATATGATATTCGGTAAGAAAATTTTGCACCCAATTGCAGATTAAATTAATTAATAATTATTTTATCCACGACCATTATATTAAAAAGGTTTAATATGTCTGTTTCTTGACTTGTAGTTTAGATAAGTTTAACCTCGTATGTTTTATGGTTGCCAAGATGTCAATGGCGAGCTATGAAAAACGGACCACCCTGTATAAACACCTTTATGAATTTTTTACTGTATTAGAAAGGTATTTTAAGCTAATACATATCAAATTTCCTACAATTCCCATCAATGAAGTCATATGTATGCTCTCTGATGCCAAACATCTAGGTATGCTAATGAACAATTCCACAGACAAAGCTCTATTCAAAAATTATCTAAAAAAAATAATCTAGCTAAATTTACTAACCTGGTTTAATGAAAACACTCCATAAATATCAGGTTCACTTTTGAAAATGTGGGAACTCGAAAATTCAACCACATTAAAATGCATCTCCTGTCGGCCTGTCCGGTATATGCGGCCACAGCGTATATCCAAAGACACGATTCAGCCTTACGGGTGTTGTATTATCATTTACGACACTCGTATGAGATAGACGAGACGCCAGTGCTGCCTTATGCTCAGAGGGATATAGAACCCGTTGTGGGGAATGAAAAGTGCCAAATTTATTGAAACTATTCATTCCCCACCCTCAGGCAAATTCAAGCCATAAGCCTGATGTAGTCCTTCTAGACCACCAGCTTAGGACGTTGTTTGTGATTGAGTTCTCGGCTCCCGCAGAGAACAACATCGTCCTAAAAGAGGAGGAGAAACGGAGGAAGTATCGAAATCTTCTCTCCGAGCTCCGCAGGCTGTATCCACTCTGTTAAGGTTGTGGTTATAGGCGTCCTGGGTGGAATGAGACATACGCTGCTTTCTGAATTAAAGATCATACCGGCTTGCCGAAATTCGGCAGAGATCTTAGCCGGCAGAATGCAGAAGGCAATCGTTCTTGGTTCAGTACGTCTGCTCAGAACACACGATTTACGGGTGCAATGATTACTGACTCCACGGAGTGGAGAGTGGTCATTGTTTCACTCTTCAGGACATCTTCGAATGTGTCGGAGCTTCGGAAGGTGTGACTGAGAAAAAAAAATTTACCGTATTTGATTTTAACATACTTATTTACACAAAATTATACCAAATATTTGTTAAGATACATTACTCAAACGTCTTTGTAAAATTTACAAAATTGCGATGGGGCCAACTATTTTACTCAGGAATTTTTTTTTTAAATTTTGTGTAAAATTTAAACCGCATTTCTTGCTGTGTATGTATGTTGTCTTTGTGAACTTACTATGTCGGAACAAAGACGTAAAATCTGCTTCCAATCCTCGTTTCTTCAGCATCGAAGTGGTGACTCAAAATGATTAAGTTTTATTTTAAATTGTACCTTTTTTGTTGTTTTTTTCTTCTTCTTAAGTTAGTACTGTACTTCTTCCCGTTGTTTTACTTGGTTTTGTTTTTTCTCTTTTTTATATATTTGATGTAATTTTATATACCATAACTTTTCTTTTTCTTACTAAATTTGTGGAAACGGTTGGGGGTCTTTGACCTGTTGTATTCCTAAATTGTAAAATAAATAAACAAAACAAGAACTTATTTCTCTCCTCGCTGACCTTAATAATGTATTCCTCGAAACGTAGCGCGGCCGATTTCATCGAGTAAATTACAAGAGGAAGCGTATGCGTTTGACTGAAGAAAAAATAATTATCCCCAGCCATAAACTTAGGCCTTATTAATTAATAGCATCGTTATCGCCTTAATTTGCCCGGTGTTTACATAAAATATTCGCACGATAGTTCATTACTAATTTATTAATGTTAAATGTGCTCTTAATTTGAATAGAAATTCGAAAGAAACTGGCCAATTACCCGCGCTACACAATTATCTTCTTATTGAAATTATATTCAATACACTTGTTTCTGCCTATTGTTAATAGTAATTATTGTAAAAATATGAATGTTCGGGGAAGAAAGTAGTGTTATTAGATCGCGTTGATGTGGAGTTGTTTAGTTGACGGGTTAAGTGCCCAGAAAATGTACAGGGCGGTCAAAAAAACCAAGAATATTTTATTATTCTCTTCAGCTTTGGACAAAGTACTGAGGTATGCATACTTTAGGTGGTGATAAAAAAATATGACAAAGTACATAACCTTTTAAACGCACCTTTTCTAGTTATAGACCTTAAAAGGTTCAACTAAGCAAGCAGTTTTTATGACGTGATTCATTTTTGGAAGAAAGAAATAATTAAATTTTCAGAAAGAAAGTAAATTAAGCAGATATAAATAAAATTGAGAAAGCGGTGTGTTTTTTAACACCCTGTATACTATTATTAAATTTTTTTTTGCAAAGGTATAGCAAATTTCATAAGATTTTTAGAAGCGCTATTAAACTGAGACATTTTATGTTTTTTGTGTTTTTTCTGTAAAATGTTTATTTTTCTAGTTTTGCAAAATACAGACATTTTAGTATACACAGTAAGAAAATAACATTAACAGTAAGTTCAAACTCATTTATGAGTGAAATAATTTGGTGTTGAGTTTTGAATAAATTTAAATTTTAACAAAGAAATGAGCTTATCTACACAATATTTTTTGGTTAGAGAAACGAAAATATTTCAGAGGGAAAACATGCTGTGTAAAAATAACACTAAACGTTGTAGATATATTTTTAAGTGGAAGGGGGAAAACAAAGTTGGGTACAAGCAGGTACCGATGCGTAGTTGTAGTTTTGCTATGTATGATACAAGTCACTGCTGTCTGTGGACGATAATCATAAGTGTATTGTTCTAACTCGATCATGGACCATGGACCGCATTTGTAAATACATTTTGAAGTTACAATTTACATAAAGAAGTATGATATAAACTGCAAAGCGAGAATTTGTGTCATGAAGATGTGGTAGAAATAGGTAAGTAACAATTGCCGTCTTAATCGGTCAGATCGGAGTTGGTTCCCAGTTGCCGGTAGACCGTATATAAGCTATATTCGTGGAGTGGGTTGGCACCTTCTCTGCGGGTATGGTAGGGTGGAATAATGTTAGCTTGGGTCAATGTGAGAGATTGATACCGGTTGATGGTGGACGAACCATATTGATTTTTTAAGTAAAAAATTAAATGCATCCTACTATGATAAATCATTGATCGATGTTTATTACAGTATGGTGTTTAGCCATATTAGTTGTAATATAGTATTGTGGGGTGGTGTGGCCTATGCAAATCATATCTTTACAGCACAGAAACGTATTATTCGTATGATCTTTAATATTAAACCCGACTCATCTTGTAGACCATTATTCTCAAATTATAAGATACTTACAGTGCCTTGTATTTACATTTTAAATTGTATTTTATTTGTTAAAAGTAACCTCCATAAATTTAATACAATATCATACCACCATACCTATGGAACGCGTCATGCTGATACACTTTGTATACCAGTTCATAGAACCGCAAAATATGAATTCTCGCCAGCATACCAGGGTATCAAATTATTTAACCATCTTCCAAGAGCCCTTAAAGATTTCAATAACTTAAAATTGTTTAAATCTAAGTTGAAATCTTTACTAGGTAAGAAATGTTCTGTTGTTTGTGCTACTAGTCTAATTGTGTTTGACATGTCCTATACATTGTTTAATGTCCTACAGGATAAATAAAGATTATTATTATTATTATTATTATTATTATTATTATTATTATTATTATTATTATTATTATTATTATTATTATTATTATTATTATTATTATTATTATTATTATTATTATTATTATTATTATTATTATATTATTTGACTACCCCCCTAATTAATGAGGTTTTCCAGGTTTCCCTCATTCCTGCACTGAATATTGGTTAGGGCCTACCAACGTAAGTTGTTCTTGGGCGCAAATGCGGCCTGCTTAATAATAATATGCCGCCCCCTCTCCCGCACAAGTCTCCGACTTCTGGGCTAATCCCTGTGATTAGAATGAGGGGTAGAGATATTATTATTATTATATTAATCAGATACAAAAATATTTGTTTGTTAATTTGCTTCATATTTCAAAAAACCTATCTTTTTTGTGTCATTACATGATTATCATTTCATTTGATCATCAACTACTTGGCTATAAAATTTTGGAAAATAGATCATACTTGGAAAGTATTGATTTATACAGTTTATTCAATAAAGAGCCGTTTGAACATCACCAGTCATACAATGCTATAGTAATTTGTGACACCAAAGTACTACATATGTTGTTAAATTTAGAAAGAATGTAAAGAATAACTCAATTTATTGAATTTTAGTTAAGCAAGAGAGAGAGCAATTGGTTTTTTATAATGGTTTTGAGTCGACTCATTATATTGTTACCTCAGGAGTTCTTCAAGGTTCCATACTTGGACCCCTTTTTTCTACTATATATTAATGATGCAATTAGTTCTTGTACACTCTTTTTGCTGATTATTTAAAGTTATATTCTGTTATAAAAAGTTTAGAAGATTGTTTAAAGTTACAAATTGAATATATAAACTCTTGGTGCGTGATCTTAATCCTTCTAAAAATTCTTAGTTTCTCAAGGAAGCAATCGCTCTATGAATTTGTATAGAGCATTGACAATAATAATTTATTCCGTTGTAACTCTTATTTAGCTCTTGGAGTATTGTTTGATGCTAAGTTAACATTTAATAATCATGTTATTGAAAAGACGAAAGAGACATTGAGATTTTATCGTTTTATAGTTTGCAATTGTAAGCAATTCTCAGATATTGGAGTTATTAAGACATATTTTGCTTATGTTCGCTCTAGGCTTGAATATAGTGCTCTGGTATGGTATCCTTATTTCAATATTCAAAAATTGCAAAATAAAAGAGTTCAAAAAAGTTCTTCAAATATTTAGCTTACAAAGTCGATGGGATTTATCCTGAAACAAGACTTAATTACGACATTTTAGTCAGTAGATTTAATGCTGAAACTCTAGATTCTCGTAGAATTCGTAACTCACTCACATTTTTGTATAAGTTATTGCATAGCACCATTGATTGTGCTGATTTGCTTGCTGCTATTAACTTTTCCGTACCTAGGACAAATTCAAGAAATACTAACACCTTTAGACTTGCAAATACTAACATTTTATGTAAATCACCGGTTTATATCATGTGTGACAATTTTAACCGATTGTGTAACTGGTGTGATATATATTTTGTCCTTTACATACGTTATTGAACGCTGCAGAGCAATGATTATTTTTGTTTGAATGTTCGACTTCTGGATTAAATTTATATCATTGTAATACCGACACAGTTGTATATGTATATATATTATTATTATTATTATTATTATTATATATTATTATTATTATTATTATTATTATTATTATTTATTATTATTATTATTATTATTATTATTATTATTATTATTATTATTATTATTATTATTATTATTATTATTATTATTATTATTATTATTATTATTATTATTATTATTATTATTATTATTATTATTATTATTATTATTATTATTATTATTATTATTATTATTATTATTATTATTATTATTATTATTATTATTATTATTATTATTATTATTATTATTATTATTATTATTATTATTATTATTATTATTATTATTATTATTATTATTATTATTATTATTATTATTATTATTATTATTATTATTATTATTATTATTATTATTATTATTATTATTATTATTATTATTATTATTATTATTATTATTATTATTATTATTATTATTATTATTATTATTATTATTATTATTATTATTATTATTATTATTATTATTATTATTATTATTATTATTATTATTATTATTATTATTATTATTATTATTATTATTATTATTATTATTATTATTATTATTATTATTATTATTATTATTATTATTATTATTATTATTATTATTATTATTATTATTATTATTATTATTATTATTATTATTATTATTATTATTATTATTATTATTATTATTATTATTATTATTATTATTATTATTATTATTATTATTATTATTATTATTATTATTATTATTATTATTATTATTATTATTATTATTATTATTATTATTATTATTATTATTATTATTATTATTATTATTATTATTATTATTATTATTATTATTATTATTATTATTATTATTATTATTATTATTATTATTATTATTATTATTATTATTATTATTATTATTATTATTATTATTATTATTATTATTATTATTATTATTATTATTATTATTATTATTATTATTATTATTATTATTATTATTATTATTATTATTATTATTATTATTATTATTATTATTATTATTATTATTATTATTATTATTATTATTATTATTATTATTATTATTATTATTATTATTATTATTATTATTATTATTATTATTATTATTATTATTATTATTATTATTATTATTATTATTATTATTATTATTATTATTATTATTATTATTATTATTATTATTATTATTATTATTATTATTATTATTATTATTATTATTATTATTATTATTATTATTATTATTATTATTATTTACCATAATTCTTATTGGAAAACCCTATATAGGACGGCGTCAAGTATGTGAAGGATAAATAAGAAAAGTGAAAAATACCCACAATATGTTGCCGGCTCTATCTCCCGTCCACCTGATTCGTCTGGTATTAGAAACTTTATGCAAATCGACAGGAAATGTCGTGTAAATACTAAAGAAATTGCGCGAAAGTGGTTGCAGCGGTTATCGGGAGGCAGCACGCGGACCCACTGTCTCCGATCGAGATGATTAATGGCTAAGCACGATGTATTAGTCCAAGGATTGCACATTTCACGCACAGTCTTGTTCACGCGTCCGATTACGGTGGATTCTCACCCCCTTCTGTTTACAGGAAACAGGAGAGGATTAAGAGGCCTACGAACGAGATGCTAGCGCCGGGTTTAAGAGTCCTAAGTGCAGACTACATCAATGAAAAAAATATATTAAGCATGTGACTAGGAAAGTATGCAATAGTGGTTTATTTACGAGGAATCAAGCTGCAGTAATTGCGAAATTTTCAGAACGGTTTCTGCTGTGTATAATTTTTCCACTCGACTAAAATATCGTTAGATTCAGAACTTATCTAAAAAAAATATAATGTACATAGGATTCTTACAAATACAATTTTGTAAACAAAAAATCAAACAGAGCAGTTCAAAAATGATTTAAAAATACACTTCGGCACGGCACTGGAAACAGGTCTACTGTAATAGTATATTAAACAACAAGGTGTGCAAAGAGGTTTTCAAACGAGTTTTTTACGATACTTATTATACGACTGCAAACAGAGACCACAAAAATCAAATTTTAATTTAAATCGTTTTTATTTCTTAAATTGCCAACGCATTAACAAAAGAAAAGCAGAAGAAAAACAACTTTTAATTTAACTTGTTTTTATTAAGAAAATTGCTAACGCATTAACAAAAGAAACTAATATTTAATATTTATGGTAACATTTGAACATTCCTTCAAGGTTACGCTGGGAAAAACAGTATTATTGTGCACCTTGTTTTCGATAATAGAGATTATTTTTGGTGTCGTGTTTTTAGTGCAGTTTTTCAGCGCAAGGTTGTTGTTTTCTTGTTGTGTTCCAGTAGACGATCCTTGTTCTGGTTCTGTGGTAGCAGAAGACACTGAAGAATCTATATTTTTCGAAATTTCCATTTTATTTCTCAAACAGTCACCAACGTAGCCTTCGGCAACTGTACTGGATTTCCACCCTCCATGGCGGTTGAGGGCAAGCAGATCTGAGCCAGAATTGACTAAAATTGTGGCAGATGAACGCCGAAAACAATGTCCCGTGTAACTTTCTGGATTCTCTAGCATCAAAAACTTGGCGATTTTCCTAGCCATGTTTCCAATTTTGTTGATGCCAACGTTTTGGCTTGAACATTTTCCGTTTTGATGAAAAAATAACCTTCCTGTCTTCAGATTAGGATGACGAGGAGCACAGTACTTTTTTGAGATAGTGTAAAGGTTTCCTGTAATTGTAAAACACGTTGGTACCTTTGTTTTTGTATTCTTCAGTTTAATCAGCATCGCACTGCCGAAATCTTTGGTGTCTTCTATTTTGAGATAACATAATTCCTCCCTTCGACATGCCCCAGATACTTCAACTGCCACCACCGCCTTGATAAGTAAATATTTGTCGTCTAATGCTTTCGTCAAAAACCGGCAAAAATCATCTTCTGTGAGGATTTGGGACTTCTTTGGGATGTAGCTTTCGGATTTTCGTTTGATTAGCGTTTGCATGTTTTTATAGTTTCCAAAATCTATGTTATGATTGGCACTTAACGTTCACTTGAGCATCGAAAAAATTGTCCATAACGTCGAAGATTTATATTTCTTATATAGTTTTTCAAAATACACCATTACTGCGTTTTCTGAGAAAGTTTGGACATTTTTGGCTAGTCGCCAGTCCATAAATTTCATACCTGCTTCTGGATTTTGTGGACAGCAGTTCCGAACATATTTTGCTTGCTTTCTGTAAAATCTCTTCAGAATCACACATTTTTACACCCAAACTTCGGGAATTCAACAATTTTTGAAGTATTTAATCAACAAAATAAAGAGTACGTGACGGCTATGAAACTCAGCCAACTCGAAACGTTGCATAATTTAGGTGACAACAACAAAAAATCACAATCTGTAGAGGCGTGTGCAAAATACCGTTTTCAGAGCTTGTTTTCCGTGTGTAAAACCTCCTTTTGCAAGGCAGTCGTATAAAAAATATTTTATAACATCTATTTTATAAAGCAAATACAACACAGTCCAAATGATTTAAAGTCAGGAGATTGTGCTCGTCCAATCTCTTGGTATTAATGCTTGGACACGCTGTACATGGTACGGATATAATTGAACTTCGTGTATAATACGCCACAATTTCCCGTGTCACGGCCGTGTTGCACTACACTTGCACTCACTGCATACCCCGGTAAAAGTAACTACATTTGGCATATGTTTACCGGTAAATCATTCTGCTAAAGTGTTTTCACATCACCATAAATTAAAACGGCATTCATCAACTCCGAGTTGCTATACACGTATACACGTCGATGTATATAGGGTGAGTCAGTCATAATGTCATTAATTTTAAGAGGAGATAGGGAATAATGAGTATAACGCTAATACGCGATTAAAGAAAAATCTAAATGCATATTTACGCCGAAAAAAATATTTTCAAATCATTATTTAAACCCCCTTTTCAGACTGTCACTGACCGCTCACAGCCCTGTTCATTTACAAATCACAGTTCAACTCGATGTCGCCCTGATGCGATGTTGCCAAGTTGAAATATTTTTCTAGTACCTACCTACCTAGGTTTTAGACATCACAAATAAACGGTTGTACTGACTATTTTAGAATATCCTTTTTCCTTGCTCAGTTCAACTTCAGCCAATAATAATTTAAAATGTTAATATCCAATAAAATCAAATACTTCTATTAAAAATTGCAAGTAACGCGGTCCACTCAGGTAGAAAATACGGTCTAATCAAACGATACCCGTACACTCCTGCCCATACGTTGACAACAAATCGCCTCTGAAAGCTATACCGACAGGTAGCGTGTAGATTTTCCTCTGAGCAAATGTAGCTGTTAGGACTGCAAAGAAAAAAATATTAAGCAATAAAAAACCATCGTGTTGTCAACAGAAAACTGTCAAAGACCAAAATGGATCGCCTCTGATCTGATGCTCAAAAAAGTTATCAAGAGTGAATCTTGACCTACCGTATTATTAGGTCAATAACCTTATTACCTAGTTTTTGTACTGTTATTTAACGACAAGGAGTAAAACTATTTTTTTAAATCTAGATAAATGAATGAATTTTCCTTAAATATAGATTTTTTTGTTAATAAAAACAAATGTAGATAATAAATAAATGTTTCCGAATGTTAGGTTATTACAGTTTAATAATTTTGATATTACGCTTTCACTACGTTTTACAAATAAATATTATTTTTTAATATTACTCGTAAATACAATTAATTATTCAGTTTGTAGTTGCGTACATCTAGCCTAGAAATGTATTGTTTTTTAAGTAATATGGCACATACCTGTTTAAAATGCCAGTTCGAGTAAAACTGCACTCATCCGTCGATAGCACCTTATTAATAAAAATTAGGGTTAGCCGCAATTTGATTTTGATGCCAATTGCCAAGACGACTGCAACTTTTCTTCCAGATGCAGGAGCCAACATATCGATGCTCAAGAGACACGGAGGTTGGCGTTCGACTTCTGTAGCAGAAGGGTACATAGAAAAATCCATACAAAATAAGCAGACGATAGCAAGGAAAATTCTCGGAGAGAAAAGGAGACTACTTTCATTCCAAAAACTGAGTGCACCAGCAGCACCGGGGGGCAGACGTTTTCTTCTTTCAATATTGAAGTTATACGAAGGGAAGAAAGAAATATCGTCGGTTTGGTGCAAAGCTATCCTAAAAATGAGTTATTAAGTGGTTGTTGTAAAACAGATCAATATTTTGCTGTGAAACTATTCCAATTTATTCTATTTGCCGCCTCTAAAATTTATAAAATGCAAAGTATCCTAACAGCATCACAGGATTTTGTTCATTAATATAAACTAGCCTATGTCCCTTATCACAAGAATTTGTATGCATATTGAAATTAAGCATATTGTATCTCTTAAGTATCCTTAAGTACAAATAACTCTTAAAATTGTTAAAATTCAGCTTAAAAAACAATGTAGTTACAAGGGCCAGAAATTCTTTCGAAATGTACTTTTTTGAGTTTTGCATCAAACCGACAATATATGTTCATCTAATATCCAGTTATACGATTTGAAAGATTGTGTTATTAATACATATAATAAATAAATAATTTAAAATTCAGTTATTTCATTTTACTTTTACGCAGTGTAAAAAAAAATTTTTAAGCACGTGTGCCTAAAAGACTGTCATTCCGATACTGAAATGACAATCAAAATGTTGTTACGCAACTATTTTATGAAAATTTATTTTTCGTTTGTGGGAGTTAGTACCCCCCTCTCAACTCCCCGATCACCGCCTTATCCTTAAGACGTGTCTACAAAACATTTAATTAGTTTTGCGCCGCTCGGAATAAGTGAAATTGATTTTAGATTATCTTGTTGTTGAAGCAATTTATTGTGGTGTTGGCAACTGCACAAAGCACACTGCATATGCAGGTGCGATGCAATATAATGACATGGGAAACAATACCCGATGTTCGTGTTAGATAGACCCGGATTATCAGTGTGTCTCTTTATTATGGGATCGGCCAGAAATTAATAGAACTCCATCGGGGATGCGGCCAGTGGCGCCGCGGGAAAGGTGACCGTGAGACAAAGTAGATATTTAAGGGTTGTAGTTAGTTGTAGAGTTATTTCAGTAACATTACAACATTAATGCTTTTATATTGCAGTTCTGCATTCAAGTTTTGACATTTTATTTTAATATTTTACTTTCCTTTTGTAAAATTGTCTCAATCCGCGTCAAATAATATGATTTTACCCAGATTTAAGCACTTGTCAGAACTAATTATAGAAGCTCGTTAGATAAAAGTACAAATACAAACAAATGCAAAAATGAAACAGCACAACATAAACCTTAGTTAAAATAATATATAAAATAATAAAAGTTAAATAAACAATAAACAGGAATTCATAAAATCGTTTATAGTCTGTTTGGAAATGAAAGAGAGTAATAAAACCCCGAGATAAGAACCGGCCATGGCCGTGGTAATATTTCGTTTCAGGTAATTATCGGGTAACACTAATGCTAACAGGTAATGGTTGTACATTAGTATATTTTACTGGATACATCATAGGGCAGGAGCCAGTGTATTGTGACAGATCAATCCAGTCTTAGAGTTGAATATACGAAGTAGTGCAGTAGAGTAAAATTCGACTTGTGTTTAGTGACTATTGTGCCAGTGGATATAATATTATTTGGGTAAAATGTCGAGCTTATCAGATTATGTACCTGCTAAACACGTGAAAAGATGTGCGCTGTCTCAGAATGAGAAGATTATTATATTAAATGTATTTAATGCATTGAAACACCAAAATCCTACCAACAGTGTTGACATCGTGGAAAAGTGTTCCAAAATGACAGGGATTGGAAAATCGACGATTGGAAGCTGTAACCGTGGTGCTGAACGGGTTAACTGCGGAGGATTACCAAGGGTGCTTCCAATCGTGAGAGCAACGTTGGAATCGTTGTGTAGAATTAGAGGGAGACTATTGCGAAGGTCGATAATAAAATTTTGGCAACATTTAATTTGCTTGTTTTTTCATTGACACATTCGCGAAACTTAATTGCCACACCATGCAGCTCGTATATTTTTCCTATAAACTCGCAGAAGGAAGATGATACTTTAAAAATGAGTTTTCGACAAGTAAAATTATGTTGCTATATCTTACAAGATGAAACTTTGCGTAGAATACAGGGTGAACCTTAAATAAGTACAAATATTTTAACTGCAGGTGTAGTTCGTCATATAGATGAGTCTAGTGAGTCATTTTTAAATATTTACAGAGATATTATTTTTTTAATGAAGTACCCACATTTTGAGGACCGCTGACCAGAGAGGCCACTGACGTAACCTAATAAAACAAACCATATGATTTACTGAAGGCGAGGTTGTCATATCGTTTGTAAGATAAATCATTTTTTAAAGTAAATTAAATTTTTGCCGTTGTTTTTAATTTAAAAACACTTGCTTTTAGCAATAAGTAAAAATTATCATAAACGATTAAAATATGAATGAAGGTAATACGGAAGGCGGTACGATATGACTTAATAAATGTTAATGTGCGACTGTTATAGTACTAGTAACCAAATAGTAAATAGTGTGTATATACAGATTTGGAAAATGAGGATTTTGATGGTAAATTGTGTTTTGCCGCTTGCGTGTATTTGTGTACACTACACGCATAATTCCACCACAGCGTGCTCCCACTCTTCGCATAAAGCAGTGTTGCCAGGTGGGAAAAATTCAGTGCATGAGAATAATTTCAAAATAGCATGAGGTTTGGAGAAAAAAACATGACATGGCTCAATTTATCAAAAAACACCTCTTGACACAGCTTAATTTTTAATTACTTTAGTAATGCCATTTTTATTTCATTAAAAAGCATTATGTTATATCCTATTTTATCATAATATTACATTGTAAGTAGGTACTTACAGGTACTTACTTAAAAGTTATTAACCACGTAACCTTTCTAATTTATTTTATTGTTAGGCCGGGCGAACGTTGAGGCGCAGTTGACGTGACGCAGGGTGACTCACGGGTCGTAAAATCTGTTGTTTCCAGAAAATGTAGGTACTCTTACGGAATAGAGTTAAGAATCACTGCAATACAGCGTGACTACAGCACACACACCGCATATCAGTCTACTGTCATACCCGTTTATGTATTCATTGCTAATTATTAAGAGAGCAATCTACAATAAAGGACATTTCAAGTACCCAAATATTATGATTATGATACCTACCTCTATCTATTCAATTTTGCCCTCGATTTTGCCTTTATTTCTCGTTAGGTCTTTGTTTTGGTAGATTTCAAAGAGTAATTTTAATAATTTTATTATTTCTTTTTGTGTCTATTAAAAAGCATGAGATTTCCTCGGAATGCATGAGATCTCATGCAAAAGCATGAGACCTGACAACACTGGCATCAGTTGACCGAACAGTTAGATTTGCAATGGCGAATTGGCGTTGGCGATACGGGACCGATTACCGTAGTAGTGGGGAATTCTAGACCAATGCACGGCGCTGTGCCACTTATACTTCGTACCTCCCCTGGGATAAAGCGGCAATTTCTACTTTCTCTGTAAAGATCCGCAATTTCCGAATCTGTATAGGGCAAAGCGTTTTATCCTTATGGATGCGAAATTTTCGAATATTTGCACAATTTTGTTAATGGTGGGAAAATTTCTACTTGTAACAAATTTCGTTAACTATAACATTTTATGTCATTTCCATCATGAAACTGTCATGGTAAGCTCAAAACAAACTTATTGACACAACATAATAATGAAAGTAGCAATAATATTTATACTGTTTTATAAAATTTGTCAAAAGTTGACATATTTCCGCCAAAAATAATTCAAACAAAAGTTGCGAAATTCGTGCAAATATCCGTGAATTCCACGTCCATGAGGACAAGGGTTATAAGTACTCATTTTTGCATTAATGACACTATGATTGAATCACCCTGTATTGTAATGAGCTTTATATACTTTAGGTATTATGTACCTCACAGATATTCTTAATTGAGGCAAATTCTGAATTATGGAAAAACCCCAATCGCGGACAACCCCCAAAGAAACGCATTACGCCTCGCCGGCGCGTACCCGGCCGCGTATCCATCACCGCAACGTCTGCCGCTAATCTTAAACGAGCCTTTAATGTCTCCCGCCCTAATGAATCCCTCCAAAATAAAATATTCATTCGCACAAAGCCAATTTGATCCCCGATTTTAAACTTGGGCAATTATGCCCGCTCACATCGCAGTCGGCTGCGACACACACAACAATCGCAGCCTACTATATAGATTTCAGTAACAATAACATCTGACAGTCGCATGATGGATCGCTAGACAATATGGCGCGCGGCCTCTCTTCGGAACAATTTCAATAAGGGCGCTATTTGACCGCCGAAGACGTCGGACTGGATGTAGCGGGAAAGCCGGGAGAGCGTGTAGGGTTGAGTTTGCACTGTCAAACGATGATTTATGTTTTGCTTATAATTCGGCCCGACGCGGACTTTTTTGCCGGCTATTTTAATATCTTATTATTCGATTAGTTTGTGCATCGCGTCGTCCCTGGAAAGGACTCTCAGGTTCTCACGCTGCTAATCCTTCCAGGAGTTAAGGAAAATGTCCCACCGAATGACAATCTTATAACCACTGTCAGCAACGAGAACAAATAGGTTTCTTAGAAACATTTACTTTTGAATGTATCAGAATCAGATCCATTAAATGATTTTTCGTTAGGTTATACCCCTTTCCGTTAGTTCAATGATATTGTAAAGTTTTGGTGGGTTTTCTTGAAAAATATCTCTTATTATGTTAGATATTTTTTCGTTAGATTAGATGATTTTTGATACAGGTAATATTTTAGGGTTTTGTGTACACCAAGCAAGACCAATTTTACATAGGATATTATACAGATACAGAGGTTTAGACGCGGATTCGAACCACTTTATGGTAGAAGCAAAACTGAATCAACAATTGCCAGAAATTAGAAACATAGAAAAATAGGAAATAGCATAGTGAATAGGCCCAAAAGACAATGAAGAGCAATGATTAAAATATGAAAGTAATTTAGAGAGCTATCCAGAGTTAACAAGTACCTAATATTAATGAATGGAGAAATATAAAGGAAATGTGGACAGAAATAAAAATAAAGATAGAAATGGCCAGTAAAAATTACCACAAAGAGGGAAAGAATCAGAAAAAGAATGGTTTGATAATGAGTGTCAGGAGAATGAAGGTAGAAGAAAGCTAAGGAAAAAGATGCTTCACGAATGAACAGAGAAAGCAAGGAATACATACATGTAAGGAACAAAGAAGGAATACTAAAAGGGTGCTAAGAAAAAAAAGGAAAGAAAAATTATGAAGCTATGTTAGAACAAAAAGAAGAGAACTTGAAAAATAGCAACATGACAAACCCATATCAAGGAGTAAAGTATGAGAGAACAGGATATCAGCCAAGATAAGTATTTTGAAGACAAAAATGGAAAGATAGTTGCAGCATGATATATTTAATAGGTGGAAAGAATACTTTAAAGAGTTATTAAACGGGAATGAATTTAACGAAACGAAAAGGAAACGAAGCAATGGTAATACAGAAGAAAGTAATATATATATATATATATATAATTAAAGAAATAATTTTAAAATTGAAAAAGAACAAGAGCTCAGAAAACGACAGAGTGGCAGCTGAACTATTTAAATATCGAAGACCGGAGTTAATAGACCAATTGCAGAAACTATTAGAAAGGGTTTGAGAAAAGAAAGAATTGCCAAAGGAATGTACAAAAGCAGTAATTGCTCTATACATAAAAAGGAGGTAAAGGGATATGCCAGAACTACAGTGGAATATAGCATTGACAAATGTGACATCCTCCAGAAATGGAGGATACAATTGGGGAATACCAGTGTGGTTTTAGACAATGAAGAAGTACAGTAGATACAGTTTTCACTCTGCGAGAAATTTAGGCTGAAAGCTTTTAATATGGTAAACCAACCTTAGTATTATTTGTAGACTATAAACAAGCCTATGACAAAATAAAAAGACATGATCTATATAAGATTTTAGAAGAATTGGAAGTCAGCAAGAAGACAAGGAACATCATATGCCTAATATTGCAAAAGACTGTGAATAAAGTAAATGTAAATACCTAATAGAACCGCTGAAGTGTTTGAAGTAAAAAACGGGTTGAGGCAAGGAGATCCATTATAATCAGACGTATTTAGCTAGAAAAAGTCATCAGAAGGAGAAGTCAATAGATCAAGCATTAGTTTGTTCATTATGTTTCCGTTTGTGTTAGAATTTATAATTTTTGTGATGCCTTTATAATTACGTTTTCTGCAACATTCTCGGTCACATTATATTTGATTATCGAGACCGCCGAAAACTTTTAGAACCCTAAAAACCTATATAAGCGGATCGGTTTATATTGAGCAGTCGAAGGCGATTGACAAACGTCAAAGTAAAGAGTTAACAGTTGTGAAATTTATTTGAAGGATATTTCTTGTGTAATCAAGAGTGACAATAAAGTTTGTTTATCTACGTGACGTGTTTCTACGCTAACCAAATTTAGAGGTTACAATACTGAAAAATAAAAATATTTCTAAGCACAAAGATAAGACTATACAGAACCAGACCAGTAGTGACATACGCCAGTAAAACATGGACAATCAATAAATCAGAACAAATAAGACTGGAAATGTGGGAGAGCAACATATCTAGGAACATTTTTGGACGGAAAAGAACAGAAGAACGGTGGATCAGAAGAACGAATGAAGAGGTGAGCATAGTAAACGTGATAAAAGCACAAAGGTTAAAGTGGTTAGACCATATTGAGGGGATGGTAGAGACAAAGATACCAAAAATGGTACTGATACGAATAATTGAGGGTAACAAGAGGAGAGAGCGTTGGAGACGTTTTCAACACGACAGCGGATATAACTAATTAGAAGGTCTCCGTTCAAATACCTGCAATACTGCAGGTCGCTCCCTGCAAGACGAGCCGCTTAGGCCAAGCAGGAAGTAGCAGACCTTCACTCAGTTTATGTGTATAAGTACATCTACAGAATAGCCAGTTCAATTATCCGATAGTATCAAATATGGCATACTGGTGAGGGCTAACAAGCCCGAAACCGGTCTGTGTCTAGTGGGATGACCGACACAGGTTCTTGGCTGTTGACACTGATACTGCAGGTCAAGTTCAATGCTGGTCGGGGCATTAGTTCGCGGAGCGAGTTGTTTCCTGCACTATCATGTATAAAATAGTTCTTAGTTGTTTTCACTCACCAATAGAGATCTAATTAAATTTCTACTTAGAACTTCCAGTAGTTCAAACAAACAAACAAACTGTTATGAGAGAGTGCTTTTATTATAGCGATAGATAGTAGGTACTTACTAATAAACATTGTTGATAGCTGTGATAAAGCTAAAATGAATCAGTACAATAAGTGTGTTTGGATCACTGTCTCCGTATTTGATTTTTCTTGTAATTTAAGAGGAGGACTGAATTCAGTGCGTTAAAATACCACTTTCTATGTGATAATGTAATTTTTATTTTAAACAAAAAATAACTCTAAAATATTATTCTGGTTACAATTCACAAACCATCAGGAATCTCAAATTTTAATAATATTCACAATAAGGGTCACACCCTGTATAAAAAGGTTGACTGTTCCAAATGTTTAATATTCATCAGAAATATCAGTATGGAAACTAAACAATCAAAGCGATTTGTCAAGAGACACGCCACCGTTAAATATTTGAAAGGCGCTGGTGCCTTGATTTAAACATGTTACACTCGTCGGAATTCCCATTTGCTGTGTATTTGTGTCACTTAGTGGCGGAACAAGTGACGAACGGAGCGGAGATAACGCGACTCGATCGATAACTAATTTCTTTAATAAAGATCATTGTGCGCACATCAAAATAATGACAAAGGCAACATAAACTTGTCGGGAATTGGGCATTCATCTATTGTGAATCGACGGAATCAACCCTTCTATTATCTGACGTGCATAACCCGCCACCATAAACAATGGCCGAATGTCAGATAGGCGAGAACACAATTACCTATATTTGGAAAAATACTAATCTCGTTCACGTGTGAGCTATGGGCAGTGTAACGTTAATGGGAAACCGCTGAACAATGATCGCGTGAAAACAGCAATTATAAAATTTGTAAAATGTAGGACATCATTAATTTTCGGTGCAGTCCAATATCGCGACAATGGACGGCAGATTGGCATCGGATCCGGGCGCGAGGAGGCGCCACCGGTCATCTGTCAAAACTTTAAACGGCCTTTATCGGAGCGGATTTTCAGCGTTCAGTTTTTCTCCTTTCTCTGTTAAATCGTGGCAGACTTAATATTACAAAGACGATTCGATCTAGATGGTTGCGGTTTTTCAATTGAATTATGTAATAGAAACATCCCTGCCCAGTCTGTTGTTTGGAACTTAACATTTGAAAGAAATTTTCGCGAAAGGGTAGGGGATGAAGTGACTAGTTTCTATAAAAAATGTTATCAAATTTCCTCGAACTCTTCCAATTTTTTTCTGAAAATTTTCCTTTCATCAGAATTATTCAGTTGTAAGTAGGCGCGGGTGAATATTTATTTTTCAAAACATAATTATGCATGTGCAGCTGAATAAAATTTAGTGGAAAATGCAAGTGCTATCAACACAATGAAAATAAAAATGGAAAAATTTGCAATATTTAAAAATAGTTAATATTGATACTTTTCCACACGCTGATTACAGTTGACACGGTCAGTAATCGAGTGCGGAAAAGACACTTCCCGCACGTATTAGGTAGAATATTTTTCATACGATAATAAAAATTCTAATCAGGAGAAACAGTTTGTTTTAATTACCAATTTATGACATTAACAAGTAATTATTAAGTAGTTATTTAAACTAATAGAATTTGTTAACAAAATTAAATGTACAATTTGTGGCATTTTGTAAATTCAGTTCTGAGGCAATAACGGTTTGATAATGTTCTTCAGTCATGGAATCCACTGTTGACAAAGTATGTGCTACAGGATTAATAATAATAATAATAATAATATAATATCTCTACCCCTCATTCTAATCACGAGGATTAGCCCAGAAGTCGAAGACTTGTGCGGGAGAGGGGGCGGCATATTATTATTAAGCAAGCCGCATTTGCGCCCAGGAACGACTTACGTTGGTAGGCCCTAACCACCATTCAGTGCAGGAATGAGGGAAACCTGGAAAACCTCATTAATTAGGGGGGTAGTTAAATGCCAACCGGTATCAATCTCTCACATTGACCCAAGTCAACATTCTTCCACCCTACCATACCCGCAGAGAGGGTGCCAATCTCTCCACGAATATAGCTTATATACGGTCTACCGGCTGCAGGGGTCGAACCCACAGCGATCCAGTCACCTCGATTCAAGTACTGACGCTTTAAACCGCGCGACCACTGACCGATTAGCTTGTAACTCAGTGATGAGGAAATAGCTGCTAGATGCTGTTCTTCAATCACGGAACAAACTGTTACTGCTGATGTACTACGTGCTTCAGCACGGTTTCCTTTAAGCTCTGATGAGGGTATGACTCAGCTACCGCTGTAGACTTCCACCCACCATACCGCTTTATGTTTGTAACATTGGACCCGGAGTTGGCTAAATAATGTACCAGAACAGTGCCGAAAACAATGTCCTGCATACGTTTCAGGCTTTGGGAGGCCTAGATAACCAGCGATGTTAGGTGACGTTTTCTAGAAACTGTCGATACCTACTCATTGCTTAGTACATTTACCTCCATTATATAATAAAAAACCATTGAGGGGTATCTCTAGTACGCAACATAGCATAACTTCGATATAATGATAGGCACATTTCCTTTATCTTCTATATCGTAGATCGTCATAGATCTCCGTGCCGAGACGCACCGGCAATTCCAAATATAGTGGCTAATTTGGTCATAGATATACGTTGTCTGGAGCATTTAAGAAAAACATTGCTATTTCCTTTCTTTCTAATACTTCTGATAGTGTTTTGCTTGTAACCAACATTTGACTTCTGCAAATATGCCGTTAGCTTGAAGTATTTCCCAATATCAATGTCCTTCTTTACTTTGCAGCTTAGTTTCAACATCGAATACTTCGGCTATAGCGTTGACGGAGAGTTACGTTTTGCAGGATCGTGGAAATAGGCTAAAAATAGGCCATTAGTCGAAGACAACAAGCTTTTTTCATAGCAAATTTTTGATTTTGCAGGAATTAATGCATTACTTGCATCGTTAGCGGCCTCCAATATCTCTGTCGGAACATCATTGAGAGACTTCTCACTCATTTTGAGTAGTTTACGAAGAAGAGAAATGGATAATAAATCAAACTCAACCTTCAAACTGAACTGATTGAAAATTTGAAAGCTTATGTCAAAAAATATCAACAGACAATCAAAATTGCACGTAGTTATGGAAACGACACGAATTTTTATCGGTGTTTATTAATGTCCCACGAAATTCAGCTTTACAGATTTTTACTGATAGACAGTAAAGCTGCATCGAGTTAGCTCAAGAAAAATCTAGCGCTAACTTTTTCGGTTAATGCTGCTGCATCCACTGAATTACGTTGGGCATAAGCATTGTTGCAACAATACGATAGGCCTAGTGTATAATGTAACAAAAATCAAAAATCGTGAGGAAAAGTGCATTTTCGCCACTAAAAATCGTACGGAAAAGTACACTTTTCCGCATAATCGCAGGAAAACATAATTAAGACAATCATCAGTGCATCTCCAAAGATTGTGTATACTCAAGACTCTTTTTTTTGGCGCCAAATTTGACATTTTTTTATTTTTAAAAGAGTTATTTGAAAAAAATAGTTGAAACTGTGTAAATACAGTTTTTGGGAAAGTACAGACTGCTGTGTATATGTTTTTTCATTTAGAAAAGGAACTATTCCACCTCGGTATGTAATATATTATTATATACACACAATCTACTCTTTTTTACGGGCACGGGCAGATGAAATAGACTAAATAGAGCTTAAACAATGGTGTAAACTAAATTTTAAAACAGTACTGTGACTTATATGCTCCAGTCCCATATTTTTACTATCAAATTTGTTTAGTTAAATTTAAATATTAATCTACATATTGTAAATATGCAGCATTGTATTCGTATAATATGAATACTTGAATACCAGTATTCAGGATTCAAGTACTCTCTAAATGTTGTATTAAGGATTTACTGAATTAATTCTTTTGATAACACACAGTATTCGTGGATTGAATACTTTTCCTGTATTCATACTCAGCCTTGTTTATAACCCCCTGTATGTGAAATTTGATCGATACGGGCAATTACAGCCTTAGAGGAATATAAAGCTTTGCAAATTATCCCCTCACGACGGCATATCACCGTTTTATGTAAATCCGCGAGTTTGCGGGTAAGTGCGAGGTCCAGAGGAGCAAATCCATCATAGTTAAAAAGCCCGAATACAATATGGTGGCACTTATAGGCTATTTTCCACGCTGCAAACCCGATTTTAATACATAATGTGTCACATAAAATTATATCAGAGGCCGCGTATGTATAGTGGTCGCGCGATAAAATGGCGCCCTTTTATATGTTATAGATCTATAGATCATGCATTCTTTGCACAGATATCCCCATAAAAATATCGTAAGCTCTCCCGGAGGTTGATACAGATTCACTCCGGTATAAAAGCAAATTTATTTCGTTGGTTTACGCTGAAAGGGCCGACCATTCGGTTCACATTTTCATAAATTCCCCACACCAGCGGAGAGAGACGCAGGCAGTCGTAATTTTATACCAACATAAAAAATGCCACGGTTTTCATTTTTTGGAAAAGGCAAGAAATATTTGTTATACACCGTTACCTTATAATCGGACTTTTATACACTAGTGGAATAGAGTAACTTTATTTCACTAGTAGAATGAGAAAATAATAAATCTATAATAAATTAAATTTAATTAATTTACTTATTAACGATTTTATTACATTTAACCTTCTTTCCGTTAATAACAACCTTTGTATCATTGTTGCCATCATTTTCAAAATGCATAACATCTGCCGAAGATTGTGAAGAATTTGCACAAGTTACGGATGTCTCTTCGTGTAAGGAACAGCTATACATTCCTTTTTTCTTGCAATATCAAGTTTATGTTTCACTAAATACTAAGAAATATCAAGTCCTGCAAATATTTTTTGTATTATATTCCAATAATTCTGACTCCATAAATATGATTGTGATGTGATTATGGATAAAACGTTGTATTGCATTAATTAATTGCATTAATTAATTGCCTTTTATCCACTTAAGGATATTAAACATTTTTTCTTAACTTCTGAAAAGAATAAAGATTAATTAAATAAGCCCTTGCGCCAAACGGATCAGTCAAGGGTTATTTTTGAAACTAAGTTTGCCTAACCAAAAAGTCACACTGAAAAAAGCAGATAAGTAAAAAATAACAAAAAACACATCACTAACGCGCACTTTCGTATTTTTGACGTTTTGAAAATTTCTCTGTTTTCGTTTTCAAAACAGTAATAAAAATATTAAACGTATGTCAAGTTTGACAGTTTAAAATTTGTTTATCTGCTTCCATAGAGATGTTAAACGGTTTTTATTTTATTGTTACTTACTTCTTCTTGATACAACTGTAGCCAACAATGATCGATGTTTATTGAACAGTTTGATACACACTTATCTCCGTTCAACAAAATAATCGCGGTCTCTTTTAATTTTCTCCTTATCTTCCTTCTCTAAAATTTTTGCCGAATCCCACTGAATTAAATGACCGTTTTCCCAAGCATATAAAAAAATTATATTTAATCAAATACTTTCGAAAATTATAATTTATGCCAATTTCACAAATGTCTGTCATAACTTTGGAAGCAGGGTAATCGTCTGCCTTTGTTATTTTTATATAATAATAATTGTATATTTTAAAATTTTCAAACGGCAGCTTTGTTCATTTAATAACGAAGTTCGTTACATTTTCATACTTCTCACACCTGAGTAACTCTTGAGTCGGCCTCGCCTGTCTTAGCGAGTCTCCACCTCATGAGTGATAGGTATAAGAGACTCACTGTGCAAAATTTCAGGTACCTATAATCATTTACTTATAGGTTGCCGGTCACTGGCTCTTAGACTATTAGGTCAGTGTCAGTTTAAGTTTTCTTGTCATTTGGCTTGACATTTAATAGACGCTGATCTAATCTGTGACGCCGACCGTTACTATTACCATTTATGAGGAAAAATGTGTGATTTACATTCAGATTCTGACGATATACCGAGCGATATCTAACAACCGATAAGAAATGCCGTATGTTCACTGATTCCTGAAAAATCCGAAGCGGTATATGACTTGACTTATGAAAAATTTGAGAAATGGCGTGAACAGAAGAAAGTAAAACACGTCAGTGAGAAAGTATTATTGGAATATTTTGAAGGTAAAATAATTTGAAGGCTTCTACGCTATGGACACAGTACTCCATGTTGAGAACTGAGCTGTCTTTAAAAAAAGGTACTTATAGACATTAAAACATACAATAGTTTGATTGCATTTTTTGAAAAGGCAGTCCGATGGACACCACGCTAAGAAATCAAACGTTTTTGACGGAGGCCGCTGACAATAATTTTTTAATGGCTAAGGTAACTAGAAATTGCTTCATTTGGTTGTCAGTTTACTAATTCGAATTTTTTACTTTAGGTTGTGTTGGTTGTGGGAATAGCCAGTACATGTCGTAAGTCAGAATTGCTGTTACATACAGTAAAACGTTTTGACACTTGTTTCTATAACAAAAGGTGTTACTTTATGTCAAAATTATATAGAAAAACATTATGATCGGGCCTGAAACTAAGAACGCATAGCTTATCCGTTCCCATAATTTCACGGAAGTGAAGGTGGCGTTCTTTGGGATGAGAAAATGAAATAAAACCCACAAGTTTGAAAATATTTACGTCGTACATTTTTTATAGTACTGTACGATATTTAATTTAGATAGTGGCCTATTGTTCTTTATTTTTTCTCCTGGCACCATTACTTTTTATGAGTTATAACTGATTAGAAAAGTATGTTGCTTCTGATTAATGAGAATTTCATTACTTATATACAAAGAAGCAATACATCTTTATTTTGAATTTTAAAATTTAGAAATTACATGCACCATCAGCAGTACATGCTTATAATAAGAGTAACGCATTATAAGTATGATAAATATATGTATGCTGTGGTCTAATAACACTTGGGTATATAATCAGCTTTGCTTAAAATACATATTTTCATCAGGATTATAAAAAAATTGTAATGTAAACTTATAGGCACACACGTTATTGGTATAATTAATGTATTTGCAACCGTGATAAAGCATTAAACGAGTTTTTCTACGTTCATGCAAAAAACAAACCTTTATTGAACTATATTTAGTGAAAAAAGTGGTTCTTTATTGCACTAGTGCAATAAAATATTTATTGCATTCATCTGTCATTCTACTACAGCGTTTTGTCATCATGACAAACATAAACGTTCAAATGTCACATTTTCCTAGACTTAGTCTCATCTAAATAACATTTTTTTGGTTTTTGCATGAACGTAGAAAAAATATTGTATGCAACTATTACAAAAAGTGCTTATTGCACTCGACGTGTTGTCCTACTGGGCCTGACGGCCTCGTTGGACAATTTCACGTTGCGTGCAATAAACACTAATTCCTTAATTTGATATTCAATAGGATTTTATAGTTTTATACTTTTGTCAGTGTTAAGAGAATCAACAATAATTATTGTATTCTACTAAACAATTGGTAGGAGAGAGAGAGAGAAGTAGCAATCACTAAAAGATAAGTAAGTCGAAAAAAACGTTAACTCTTTAAAAATATATAAGTACAGTGATAAAAAATAATTCTTTGTAAATTTATACTTTGTTCACATCATTTATTACTGCAAAATATACCACATACGTACTATTACAACAAGCTCCAGGTACATGGGCGTATCTATGATTTTATCTTGGAGGGGGTAAAGTTGTAAAGTCTTATAGCATCAACAGACTAAAGAAATAAACATAAATAAAGACTTTTGTTAAATAAATGAAGTTCCAATATCAATAATAAAATATAAATTAAAAATATATGCATTGCAGAAGTATTATAAAAATGAAAGATAAGAAGAAATTAATTTTTCTATTTTTTCTTACCTGCATATCAATAATATTTGAAATGTCTAACTTAATAGCTATATCCATGTGTATGTAGAAAAACAAGGCTTTTTTATGAGCAGAATAGGGATAGAGAAATCATATTTAAAAATATTGTATTTTTCTAGATCAGAGGCATTGTATTCGATGTAGCAACATCGAGCAAAATTACAGAACTTAGGCTTGAAAGTCACATTAGCAAACGCTAAATATTACTTATAAAGAGAACTATTATTTATTACACAATTTAATATTGTTTGCATGCGATTATCAAATACTTCACCCCTGTTTTATTACATGGAAAATTGTAAGGCAATGTATTTCATTTCAGTACGCTTCTTAGGGGGGGGGGAATTACCCCCATTACCCCCCCATGGATACGCCCTTGTCCAGGTAAATACAGTAGAAATTACGTCTTTCTTGAATTTCATGTCCACGAAAAAAATACATAATATATGGATGATGAATATATTTACATAATGTAATTTGAATTTGCAGACGTCTAATAAAATTGTTTACATCAAATCACATGGTAACGCGAGAGTAAAGTCAAGATTGTGTTTTACGTTTATGTTGTTCACAAGTAAGCATAATTATGATAATTTTTTGTGATGTTTTGTTTATTTCGCAAAGGTATGTATAAATATAGGTATTATTTTATGTAGTTAATTATTATTATAGTTTTAGATAATACCAATCGCATTATATTTATTTTGAATTTGAAATATCCAAATGAGGTAGCAGTATCGCTGGAAATGATGCAACGTTTCTATTCAAAATCCATGCCGAAATGGTTGAAAATTATGTTACGTTAGTTTAAGCAAAATGAATACATATAATTGTTTTCTGTAAATATATGTAAGCATTTTCAAAATTATATAGTAGTTTTGTTTATTTACTTTTAAATTTTAGTAATAATTAATGTCCAAAATTAACCACCAAGTGGTTTTCTTATGTTTCTTGCAAAATATAACATAATGAATAAGCTTGCTGTTAATATTGATTTCACAACCACATTACAAGGCAGATTGGGGAATATTATGGGTTAATATAACACAGTGAAATTGGAAAAATAGATATAAATCTTAAATAAATATTACATAGTAATAAGTATTACAAATTGAGGCAAATGAAACCCAAATAAATAATAGGTTATGCGATTGTACATAATGTTCTTGTTCGTCCCTTGGGTATGTTAATTAATATATGTTTGACGATACCAATACCAATAACGATAACAATTCCTGAAATATGGAAATTATCCATGGTCTGTCCTATTTACATAAAGGATGATACCTAAATCTAATATTCTGAATTTTAGACCTATCTCCATTATTTCTAATCTTCAGATCAGAGTTGATCATGTCATATTGTTACGGATATTATTATACTGTGTTTTGTCATTAAATTTAATTAATCTGTTTATATCTTACTTGAGAGACAAAAAACAGTATGCTATATTCAGTGGATTTAAATCTATTGAATACGTAGTTTCATCCGGAGTGCCTCAGGGAAGCAAACTGGGGCCTCTGTTATTTAATACTTTTATGAATGACATAGTTAATGTTATAGATGTTCAATGCCTTGTTTATGCAGATGATTTACTGAGATTCACTCTAAGACCGACTGTGTTCGGTTATATGACAATTTGAAACGCGTTGAAGATTGGTACAATTTAAATTATCTTTAATTATTATTAAGTTTATGTGTAACATAATATCCTATTCCCTCAAAAAGATCTGATCTATTATGATTGCAAGATTAATAATATTCTTATTGAAAGACCAGAAGCCATATCTGATTTATAAGGGTAATATTTGATAAACATCTGTTTTTTAATGCGCATATTGATAAGATTGTTCCCAAATCCAACCTTATGTATGGATTTAGAGCGCGTTACAGTAAGGCTTTTTCTAATATTGAAATTTATAAAACTATTATACTATGTTTATGTGAGGTTAAAGCTAGAGCATGCCTCTGTAGTTTGGAATCCTCACTATCAAACTCAGTCTATTAAATTGGAAACTGTGCAAAGACGTTTTTTCAAACTGTTGTCATGACATGACATTTACCCTGACATTGGTGTATCACATGATTATTTACTTCAGATACAAGGTTTTAAAAGCTTAAGTGTTTGTAGGCAGTGTCATCCTACTATATATTTGTTTAAAGTAATCACCAATGCTGCAGATGATTCTGGCATTTTACAAAGACATGATTAAATATTCCTTCTTATCACACTCTGTTGTTTCCTTCCATCTGCCTGTTCAAATCTCCTTTATTTCAGTGTTGCACTAACTATAATTTAATAAGTAGCCATCTTGATATATTTGACATAACTATTGCCCGTATTAAAAATGTCTTCTTAGGTTAGTTTTACTCCTGTTTCCCTATTGCTAATTGCAGTTATTTATCACATTTTTATTATTCACCTTATCCTGTATTAGTGTAAACTACTGGATTGCAATTTTAAAAATAAAATATAAAATAAATGCTATCAGTGCCTTTCTATGTCAGATTTTTTTTTTTTGAGAAGGGGGTTAAACCTCCTGGCTACATTCCGGCCTGGAACGAAGGTCACTGCGGGCAAGCATCCTGAAAATAATAACGAGGACTCTCAGGGGTGGGAAGCACCCCATCTAGTGGATCGTATGAAGTTTGCGAGGGCGAAGGGTCCTTGGTATGATAAGGATTTAGTCTGGTCCAGTGTGCGACACTAACCCAGTGACCACTGGGTTTGTCCTTAATTTCAATCCCTTATTTAAGAGTTTCTGAACGGAAGGACGGCAGTATGAGTTGTCCTTTGAGAATTAAAACTTGAGTTAAATTTACAACAATACTTTGAGTGTCAATATGCACAGATGCTTCCAAATTATTTACCTTCATGCAGTAACCATTATCCCCGGCATAAGTTTTTTAAATGAAATGAGAAACAAACAAAATACAACGCATCATGATTTCAATTGTTAGCCAGGCCTACTAAATTCACAAGTCATCGTCTTGGTAGGTAGGAAAAGGGGTAAAAATTAATTATAGGCAAGAAATTCATAAGGAGCAAAAAATAGGCCTTCAATTAAGCGTTGTAAAAATATATTATTAACGTTCTCTGTATAATAAAATTGAATCACATAATATTTTATTGGTTTTGTTTTGCAATTGCTATACAGCAGCAATACGGTTTTATGACATTAAAAATAATAAATGCATTGTGGTTAAATGTTATACAGGATGTCCAGAAACTCTCCTGACAAACGAAGACTGGAGATTCCTCAGATAATTTTAAGACAATTTAACCCAATTCATCTAGTCCGAAAATGCTTCCTAAAGGGAACTAGAGCTCTTTGAAGATGGCGCCTTGTAAATAGTTTTGTTTAAATACCTCCAGAACGCTTCTACTTAGAAAAACAAAAACTGGTACGCTTGCTTAGACTTCAGAGATGAATCGATTCCATCAATTGAGAATTTCTAGTACCGGTCATAGGCGTCCGTTTTGGGTAGGTCAACGGTTATTTTAACGCATAACTTTTTTTTCTTTAACTTTTAAGCATTTGTGACACTAGATTATTAAATTTTCAGGTATTCTAGTACTAAAAGGTACTCTTACTTTAAGTCATTAGGATACACCGTTTTCTAGAAAAACGGATTTGAAAATTTTCGTTTTTCGTCATTAAAGTTCAATTTATATTTTTGCACTAGTTGCCTCTGAACTGCCAACAAAAGTAAAACATACGTTTTCATTGTCAAATTGTTGTCAGTTCGCGAAGTTTATCTTATAATTTTTTACTTTGTGGAAGTCAAACACAACGATTTCATTTTTTTAAAATGATTTTTACTAATGATGAATATGCCGATATGCATTTAGTTTATGGCGAAATGAGATGTAACGCTGGAGCAGCGCAACGTAGATACGCTGAAAAATTTCCCAATCGTGAGCATCCCACTCACTCAACATTTACAGCTTTTCATCAACGAATAAAAGAAACAGGTTCAGTTGTCCCAAAAAATAATGAAACAGGGAGACATAATGATGTAACAGCAGAACATGAAGATGTTATTTTAATGGAAGTTGATGAAAATCCAGGAATTAGCGTTCGAAGACTATCTGCCATGTACCCCACAATTTCAAAATCTTCCGTAGGAAATATCTTACACAAAGAAAATTTATATCCTTTTCATTTTACAAAGGTGCAAGCACTGCTAGAAGGAGATTTTCCTGCTCGTGTAGAATTCACTAGATGGTTACAAAACCAGAAAAATCAAGATGAAGATTTTTCAGATACATTTTGTTTGGTGACGAAGCTACATTCACAAAAAATGGAATTTTTAATGTACATAATGCACATTATTATTCGTACGTTGGTGACAATCCCCACGTTGTTCAAGAATTTAAGCATCAGCATAGGTTTAAGAGAAACGTCTGGATAGGAGTAGTTGACGATTATCTACTTGGACCTATGGAATTACCTGCTCGTTTAAATGGTGCTGATTATTTACATTTCCTGCAAAATATTTTACCTGATTTGTTAATGAGGTGCGTTTAAATATTCGGCAAAACTTATGGTTTCTACACGACGGCTGTCCGGCCCACTTTAGCAGGAATGTACGAGACTTTCTCGATAATAACTACGAAGACGATTGGATTGGAAGAGGAAGTCCAGTTGCTTGGTCAGCAAGGTCGCCGGATTTGAATCCTTGCGATTATTGTGTTTGGGGATACATAAAAGCATTTGTTTATTCTGTTCCGATACAAAATCGTGCACAACTCTGGCGAAGGATACAAGATGCTTGCAACGAATTTAGAAATAACTTTGGAATTTTTGCAAGAATTCGGCGTTCTCTAAGCAAAAGGGTAAATTTATGCATAGAGACTAATGGTCATCACATCGAGCATCTTTTGTAACTATCTACCTTTGATACTTTTTTTTGTTACTTTCGTTCCATTGTAATAAATACTTAGTTTATAAAAATCTTTAACAAAAATTTTTAAACTTTAATGACGAAAAAACGAAAAATTTTCAAATCCATTTTTCTAGAAAACGGTGTATCCTAATGACTTAAAGTAAGAGTACCTTTTAGTACTACAATACCTGAAAATTTAATAATCTAGTATCACAAATGCTTAAAAGTTAAAGACAAAAAAGTTATGCGTTAAAATAACCGTTGACCTACCCAAAACGGACGCCTATGACTGGTACTAGAAATTCGCAATTGATGGAATCGATTCATCTCTGAAGGCTAAACAAGCGTACCAGTTTTTGTTTTTCTAAGTAGAAGCGTTCTGGAGGTATTTTAACAAAACTATTTACAAGGCGCCATCTTCAAAGAGCTCTAGTTTCCTTAGGAAGCATTTTCGGACTAGGTGAATTGGGTTAAATTGTCTTAAAATTATCTGAGGAATCTCCGGTCTTCGTTTGTCAGGAGAGTTTCTGGACACCCTGTATCTACTGTCTTACCTCAAACACTAAATCTTTATAAATCACTTGTGTTTATTTTAGTGAAAGAGATTAGTATTTTAATATTTTTTGGAGGAGACAGATAAGAAGCTACAATTTTGTAGTTTGTTTCAATAAATTTGACTTTATATAATATGCAATGATAACTTGTAATATTATACGGTGGATTGTTGGTTATTTATTGCCTAGGCCAATAGTGTGAAACAACACGTAGAATGCAATATATCTAATGGAAAATTACTATTTGAAGTGTATAGTGCTGCTTCCAGTTTTATGAATTTATATTTATGTATCTTTCCATTTCTTTTGTATTATTACTCTGTGCTTCACTACGAAATTTTCATGGAAGACATACCTATTTATTTTCTTCGATTCATTGCATTATTAACTCGCAATGTTCCTCAATCTGCCTTGTTATATGTATGTGATATTAATGAACTTACCTACTCATATACAACCTGAAAAAAATAATTACACATTTTAACACAAAAGAACACAATACTGTGTTAATCGAGGTCCACACAGATTTACGTATATTTTTACTTATTTCTCTGTATGTAGTAGTGTGTTAAAGGTTTAACACAATCCTCTGTGTTAATATAACAAATGTTATGTGTAACTTTTACACATTTCAGTGTTATTTGTATTTTTGAAGGTGTAGGATTATTGTATAATAGGTACTGATATGGAAGCTTACCTACTTTTTTAGTTTGTTAATAATGTTGGCTTTCGAAATAATTTTTAATAAATATATTTTTTGTAATACTTTTGCTTTGACGTTTTCTAGAAGATTTTTTAGTCATCGAGAATGCATCGAATATAGCCTGGAATGTTCTAGAAATCGTCAAAATAAACGTATTGCAGAAATTAAATTTCAAAATCAAACAGGAACATAAAAAAGAGTAGGTGAGCTTCTGTATCAATACACATATAGCATTTTCAGAATTATGGTGTTACGGTAATAATGAAACAAAATATATTTTACTTTTTAAATTTTATTAAAAATATATAATTCAGTTCAAATGAGCAACACCCAAGTTTTTTAACAAAATATTTAACAAATATATTAGTGGTAGTAATTAGTAGTAGCAGTAGTAGCTACATATTCTAATACGGGACTTATAAACTAATAACGTTCTAATAAACATTTAACAATGATATGCATACTTAGGCACTACATAATAGGAGTTTACGAAAATTAACTGGTAGTGATCTGAACATATCATTTTCTTTCTGTAAAGTTACAAGAAAATCAGAATACAGAGTAATCTAAAACGTCAGAGTGAACTCCTAATACTTTTAATAGTCCTTTTTAGCTTTATCACAATTATCAGAAATATTTGTTGTAGTTAGGTAAGTGCTTACCATTTTGTTTGATCAAACCTCAATTTAAATTTAAAGATTCTGCATTTGAACACAGCAAACGAGAGCTAACTAAACACAATAACGCTACACCTTCAACATGGCGTAATGACGTATGTTAGACTGATATACTGCAGCTGCGCAGTTGTGCTCAACCAGTCAGGAACACACATAGAACACAGAGATGTGTTAAGTTTACACAAAATGGTGTACTTTTAACACATCACTAGTAAATATTAGACAAATTCAGTATATTTTAATGTAATACTAGTAATTTTAACACATTTTGTGTAAAACGTATAAAAAAGTCATAGTGTGTAAAACTATTAACACGGAAAATTTACACACTCTAAATTACACACGGCAAAAGCTCACTTACACAGCAGCTTTTTTTACAGTGTAGCAATAAAAATAATAGCTTCGTATTCTTATAAATGTTTTAGACATTATTTTGTGCAGAAAAAACATAAGAAGACCACTTAGTGCCTATTTGAAGATAAATTATCAACAAAATTTAAAATGAACTAAAGATACTTAAAGAAAACTACTAGATAACTTTTCAAAATAGCTAAATATATTTATAGAAAACGAATATATTAGTTGTTGGGTGTTAGAGGTATGATATATCGAAATAAACAAAAAAGTCCTTTATAAATATGGGTCCCAATTCTAACCTTTTTTGAGAAAAAAAATATCAAAATATTCAATATAATGTGTAAGACTTTTCTTAATTTAGGAATCTGTTCGTATGTTTCTGTACAGAAATCATAAAATGCAATGTTTTCTATATCTATTGTTTACCTTTAGTTACAATAATTTATTTCTTAATAAATAAAATTCTATAAAGTGGATGTCGCCCAATATAACAACAGCGAAGCTGAATCACACTTGTATACCTTATTATACTTAATAGTAAAAGTAAATAACACAGTGATTTGTGTTTGGTATTTCTTATAGTAATACATTGTGAGAACAATGGGTCAATTTACTAACAGTTTTATCAGTGTGTAGGTACTAAAAATATACCAAACAAAACGAAATAGGAGGATAAATGAATTTGAAGATGCTAACAATGTTTTATTTGTCAGATTATTCATACTTATATCCTTTTAAACTTTGCGTTTATCTAAACTGTCTAAATTTGAATTTTAGTTAATATTCAGGCTTAACTATGACTTAGTACAAATATTTTAAGAGGGGATAGGGAAAAATAAGAATTAACGGAATCACCCTTCAAAAAAATTCCAAACTTATTTATAAAGCCAAAAAAAATTGTTTTCGATATTATTTTAAATCCTTATTTAACGCCGCCAATGTTGCTTGTTGGTTGCATACTCTACAAGCAACAGTCGCTCATCAGTATCGCTGTCATGTCATTTTTGAATTCCTTTTGTTTACGTTGTAATTTTGTGTTCATCTTCAGTTTTTAGTGCCTTATTTTAATTTTTAAACGTTTTATAGTTATTAAATAAAGACATTTGTGTTGGGTGCAGATACTTTCCCACAATACAGTTCGCCGGTTTGGTTTTCTAGGTTATGGGACAAGACTGCCGCGGTTACATTAAAACGTCTATTATCTATTCGTTTCTTTCGATTTTGTTATAATAAATAGGCATCTAATCATTAACTGTTACCTTTTTATCATGTATTATTACTAATAATAATGTTAATTTTCGTTTCTACATTTAGAAATGCTGCAAAAAAAACGACGATGGTAGTAGATGTTGTTGACAGATGTAAGTTTTATCTATGGATCACGGCTCTTATCATAGGTGCCGACTTTCCGTAGGAAAAAAGGGTTTTGCCCTATTTTTTAAATATCGATCTAGAATTCTGGAATAATTTTTTTTATTCTCTTTTAGGCCTCCCTGAGCACGTGGTTAATTTTTTTGAACTCAGTCATAGTCAATCCTGTACATATACTTATATGTTTGAGTGCAATCCTATTTTAACATTCAAATGATAAGTAGTCCTCTCCATTTGTTACTACATTCGTGTGAAGTAGTTTTCTGTGCGTGTCGAAATATTTCTTTATACTAAAATCAGATAAACCAGATGTCTTGATATTACTGTGTGCAAGGGCGCCGTATTCTTAAAATATTGTTTTCTGCAAATACAAATAATTTTAAACATTTAAGAACTGTAGATATAATATAGAGCTTCGCAAACAACTTGAATATTATCTCATGCCACCTGCGAATGTTCAAAGGTACCGAAGTAAAACGAATAATATGTAACGACAGAAAACGGTCTAACCAAACAATTTTTAAGAACAGAAATCGTTGAAAATACGTATTTTTTAAAATTTAACTATAGATGTAAATATTGTTATAACATAAACTTACATAGTTCTGCATATGAGATTGCTAACTTTTGTTTATAAGTACCTATGTGAAAATAATTGTTAGGTATCTACAATGTGGGGTTAGAATTGCAAAATAATGTCTGTCTTATCAGAACTTTTTAAAAATGCTTTTATTTGAGGAGAATCGTAGATGAACAAAACATCAAGAATTTTTATATTACTCTTGTTGTACGTCTTTTATTTTTCGAGATTTCTGTATCTAAAAACACCACAAATTTGATCATTTTACGGCGGGAAATACGGCGACCTTAAGATGCGTTTACATGTGTAACAGATTTTGGCCGATGTCGGTTAGACTAAAAATATGTAAATAAACTCTAGTTCGTGTAAGAATGTGGTTCAAGATGTTAAGTACAGGAAAACACTTTAGTTTTTGTTTTACTTACTGGATGGTAACATATTTGATATTGACAGTATTTTTACTTATTTATTGTAGGTAAAGGAGTTTAAGCTAATTCCAATAAGTTTTTTTAAAATCAAATAGGTATCTGGTTGAGGCATAAGTCTGCAGTTAGTTTCATACAATGTTCTTTATTACCTAATATTTAAGAAAAAATTAATAAAGTTTTTGTACAGCACAGCACCTATGATGTATAGTCGGAATAGTTAGATACAGGAATTCATATAGGTACCTAATATACTGAGTTGACAATTGAATTAGGTACTTTTTAATTAAATTTTCAGTACCTACTTAATAAATATCTATCTACTTGCCTACGTTGGTACATTAAATCAAAATAAAGCAAAAATAATTGATATTTTTAAATTAACTTAATTAGAATTTACACATTGATTCCAATTAAAAAATTACAGAAAACCACAAATCGCTTACCTACTATAAAATATCATGCAGGTATTTTGCTGCTATAAATAGACATATGCATATTCTTACAATGTTTATTTTAATATGTAACACATGTAAACTCTAGGTAACATGTGTTTTATTTTTAAAATTCTGCTTTGTGAAACTTGTTTTCCTTTAGGGCAACATATTTTTTAAGAAAAACAAAATAGAATGCCTTACTTAATTCATATTATATGTCGTGGAGAGTAGATGATTTCTCGTCACCTGTACACTTATAATTGTCTAATAAACTTCGAGAATATTTATTGAGTTGGGAACGTAAATTGTACGCTTTACTTTATTTTACTATTTAATAAGTTAAACACAAAATTGCGTTTATTACCTATTGTGCCGGTTTAATATTTTTGTGCACAACACAAAATACTAGCACTTGTCCGTATAGATACACACTTTTCCTGTAAAAGTCAAGGTATTTGGTTTTGTTTGATATTTGTTGAAAGTGTTTATATTAATGTTTTCTACATAATTGTGTACTATTTCTATTGTATGTGTTGCATGGTGTGTTATTGGAGTCATATTCGACACAGTGTAATACAGGGTGTTAAAAAAGAGCTCTCTAACGGCCATTAGTGTATGATACTCCTGTAAATAGCCTGGAAGAGCTGCAGCTACGGATTATTCAAAAGTGTCAAGAAATCCAAACCAAGGAGGGTGTTTTCGAAAGAGTTCGAATATCGTTGAGACGAAGATGTTGTGCCTGCTTGGAAATGGACGGCTCTTTGAACATCTCCTGTAACTTTGTTTTTTGTTTGTTAACAGCTTCCTTTGTCGGTTTATTCCTAATAAAATAAAATGTTTGAAAAACGAATAGTGGTCCATATCGCCGCAACCGTTACTTTGCGGACCCATGTTTATTAAGACTTTTCTGCTTATTTTGGTTCATACTATTACCTCCTGAAATATTTTACATTCTTTGTGGCGACTCGTGACTCTTTAAACTAGCGAGACAAGCAGACTATAGGACTGTTCCAAATATGAACTACAGAATTAAACTTTTTTCTTAATCATTATTTAGAGGTACCTAAATCAGAAAATATAAATACAGCAGTAGGATTTGAAATTGTTCTACTTTCTAAATTCATTTAACTGAGAACTTTTTAACTATTTGACGATTTCCCAAACTTTCAAATTATTTTTTATTTCTATTTTATGCGCCTCGATCAATGCTGTTGCAATACTTTATTTACATGTAGGTAGGTACGTATTTATCAACGTTAATTTGTAGTTTGAAACAAACACAATACAAAATATTAATAGACCTCGCGACTACTCTTTGTATCGAAATATGCATTTCTGCCAATGTTGAAAAAGCGTGCGTATTTATAGTTAGGTAATAATATCGTTAACATATTCCTCACGTGTTTCTGTTCTTCGGCAATGGCGCCATTGTCGATAGTTCTTGGAGGTCCTGAGCAATACCTTTCAGGTAGGTACACTGTTACAGTACACACGCATCTTCAATTATTGGAAATAAATATTAGGTGAATAGTTACCTACTTATACGAGTATTTTCACAGTTTTATATTCCATGATGTTGCTACAATGTAGGTACCTAAGTAGGTACAAAAATGTATTTATAATATAATAAAATGACACATACTAGCTAGGTATGTTCATGTTTTTGTCATTGTTAGATAAGAACAAACATATTTTGTTTATTAAAATTGCCCAGTGTGTGTTGGATTTTCAATAGATACATGTAACTTAAAAACGCATAAAATTTGCAAAACTTTTAGATACCGACATTAAATATATAATTCTACGCAATAGAATATGAAAGAGAAATAAGAACAAATTTGATTTGGAAATTTTCACACAACTATTGCAGAAAAACAGTTGTGCGTTATTTTGCACAGGGTTTTAAAAGTGTAACTATGTTTTAAAGTTTCTACACTGATAAAAGTGATAGTAGGTATATTTACACACATTGATCACACCATGTATTAGATAAGATATTATTATTACTGTAAAAAATACTAAATATAGGTACGTACTATATACGTACTACACATTTTATGCCAAATGAGATAAGCTTTAGGTATTAAAAATATGTAACGTTACTACAATAAAATTGTTTGCATCAAATCACGTGGTAACGTAAAAGTGAGGTGAGAAGTTACATTTACATACATGTTATTCTCAAGCAAGTATAGTTGTGATTGTTTTTTGAGCTACGCAGATTATGTACAAATGACCTAACATATTATTTTATATAATAATATTTCTACCCTTCATTCTAACACGAGGATTAGCCCAGAAGTCGAAGACTTGTGCGGGAGAGGGGGTGGCATATTATTATTAAGCAGGCCACATTTGCGCCCAGGAACGACTTACGTTGGTACGCCCTAACCACCATTCAGTGCAGGAATGAGGGAAATCTGGAGAACCTCATTAATTAGGGGGGTAGTCAAATGCCAACTGGTATCTCTCACATTGACCCAAGCCAACATTCTTCCACCCTACTATAGCCGCAGGGTGCCAATCTCTCTACGAATAGAGCTTATATACGGTCTACCGGTTGCGGGGGTCGAACCCACAGCGATCTAGTCACCTCGATTCACGTACTGACGCATTAAACCGCGCGACCACTGACCGATCCAATATAGGTATACTTACTTATTCATGATTGCACTTTTAGAAAACAATAGAGAGGCAGAAGCTTCGCCTTTATTTTATGTTGAGTTTAAAATATCCAAATGAGGTAGCAGTAATGCTGGAAATGCTGCAACGTTTCCATTTAAAATCTGTCCAGAAATTGCTGTATTAGTAATATATTGTCCAAGATTACGTTACGTTACTTTAGGCAGAATAAAAATTATAGGTATAAGTATTTGTTTCCTGTAAATATCTTAGCTAGGTATTATCAAAGTTATGCAGTAAGAAGTTTGCTTTATTTACTTTTAAATGCTTGAAAACATTTGTACGAATGCAGAGCTACTATTTTTGTTAGTAATAGGTAAAATAAGTAAGCTTCTTAATGGTATTAATTTCACATTCACGTTACAAGGCAGATTGAGGAACATTACGGGCAAATAAGCATACATTTTACATGAAAATTAGGTACATAGTACAGTCAGTAAAACCCAGAGTAATAATACAAACGAACGAAGAACTGTGTAATATTACACACAATTATCAGGGTATGTTGCAAAACAAATCTTGAAACTCTTAAGTAAATTAGCTGCATATTTAATGGTAGGTTGCGATATACGAAGAAAATAATGTCAGCATATTCATATAATTGTAGCACATGTAGGACCAAAAACTAATTGTATCAGACTTTGCTACAATATTAATGAAACATCTGACAATATCTACAAATTGTAGTTATTATTTTACAATCACAGAATTATTTACCTACAATTTAAATATCGCGACCTAATTTTGCTACAACTGGTTACATTTTCATTACAATATTTTCTTCGAGATACAATTAATCATAGTCATATTTAAGTACATAGTTGAATAACTACAAATTAATTAATTTACCTACATGTTACATCTAGTAAGTAAATATAGGTATAATTGAAAATTTAAGGATTTTTTTAATATAGCTAAGTTACATATAAATAAATCCACAACTGTGTGGATCAATCGTTAGGATTTATTATTACGAAGCATCTGTGTGAGCTCTTCAATGTCACTAGATTAAAAAAAAAGATGGGATTGGTCGACAATACCTATTTTTTCCAAGATGTTAAATAGGATGTGAGATAATGTTAGTTACGAGTAATATGTAAAGATACATTTTGGAGGAAATAATTAAAAAGGTACATTATTCTACGTTTTATAAAATGGTGTTTTCTCGAAATTAGAATACAAGTTGACTGATGTATGCAGGTGACTTTGAACACAGTAAATTTTTTATAGTTTCATAAAAACGTACTAAATTTTAATTAAGAAGCTTGCACAGACTAAAAATCTAAATAAATCCGATGGCCAGGCATCGCACCCTTTCCCCACGTGACGGGCTGGCGGGGAAAAAACGGCGTCTCCGAAAAACCCGTCTTTTTTCAGGAAAGTGGGAGCAATTTAAGAAAAACGAAAGAGTACATTGATTCGGAATAAAAAACAGCGGCCCGCACACCTCGGTATTGATTGCGCAGCGACAGCCCGGTGACATTCTTTATCAATACGTCATAGCTCATATTTCAAGTTCTCTTGCATCCGCCCTCGAAGCTACAAAGAAACTAACTTCTTTCGGTAGCAGTGGGTGGGCGGCCGGAGAGGGGCCGTGGGGGGGCACCAATGGCAGCGCCGTTAGCCGGCGCGCCGACCAATGGGGGCGAGGGCGTGCGTGACGAAATCGGCTCCGCCCCTCGGCACTTGCAGCCGTTTTTCCAAATGTTTTTATTTATTACATTCGTACCCGCCGAGTGTACCGGTTGTGTGTGCACTTCCTTTAGGCCGCGCAACAGAGTGTACTCCGGTGCGCGCTCACAGCCCCGCCCGCGACAGACAGACAAACAATCGAAAACCCTCACTGTTACGACATCTCTCCGACTGTCTGGCCGTTTACGATTGCGATTGTATGGACCCCGTTGGTGTTGAGTGCTGGTGAAGTTTTTCGCGTCGCGATGATGGACACCCCCGGGATGGACTCTGCCAGCGAGCACAGCAGCCACGCGTCGTCCGGTTCACCCGCCGTGGCTATCAAGCCTTCGCCGTCGCCCCCGAACAACAACAACATCTCCAACAACCACAACCACAACCAGGTGCACAGCCCCAGGCAGGCCAGTCCGCTGGGCCCTCCGATGTCCATGGGCCACCCCCTCAGCCCGCCGCCGGTGTCGTCCGCCAGTCTGGCCCGCAGCATGGCCCTGGGACACCTGCCGCCTCCAGGTCTCGGCCTGTTGAATTCCCTGGGGGTGTTACACAGCCCCCTGGACTTGATGGCCCATCATGCGCCTCCACGTTCATACAACAGTCCGCCGCCAATCTCCACGTCCGATCCCACCGCCAACGAGTGTAAATTAGTTGATTACCGCGGTCAGAAAGTGGCGGCCTTCATCATAGCCGGGGACACCATGCTGTGTCTGCCCCAGGCCTTCGAGCTCTTCCTGAAGCACCTGGTTGGTGGTCTTCACACGGTTTACACCAAACTGAAGCGTTTGGACATTGTGCCCTTGGTTTGCAACGTGGAACAGGTCAGGATCTTGAGGGGACTTGGTGCAATCCAACCAGGAGTCAACAGATGCAAGTTGCTGTCTTGTAAGGACTTCGACACTCTCTATAAAGACTGCACCACAGCCAGGTACGTGTTTGGTAGATATTTATGTCTTTGTGGATGAGTGTTTGTTGTTACTAGAACCTTTGATGAATTACACGAGCAAAATGCATTAATATAGTAACGATTCCATAAGTTACTAGAATTTAAACAATATGTATTCTTCCTTAGTAAAGAAATAGACTAAAAAGTCTTAAAGAAACTTGTAGAAACGCGCACCGAGAATTAACTAAGATTAGAATCAAATATTTAATCCTAGAAATTAGAAAATCAGAACATGAATACTACATATGAAAAACTCTTGGATGCTATATCATTATCATATTCGTGGAAATTGAAGCATGATACCAACGTATAAAACACATTAGATATGATGCCTGTTGTCTAAATATTGAATTAGCAAATCTTTGATACCATGATTGAAAAAAAAGTGTATCTATAATATACTTGAGACAACATTTGAAAAAGAAACGTGTAACTAGAATAAATAATAGACAAGAAAACAATATCAACATCTACATTATTTCTTCCTAGGTAACTAGATGTGTCTTTACTAGTTTTGGAACTCATTTAAGAAATTCTGACGAGTTGAAGGTAAAATCGTTACCTGTGCTACATTCCTGCTCATATCTAGAACGTTTCAGGCTTTTATTCAAAAAGTATCCGTCAGGAACGGTAGAACCCCTAAGGGGTCTTCAATATGGGTTAGTAGACATCGCCGTTCTCGAAGATCGTCGCTCCCTCTTTGCGAAATAAATCAGCGAGCGTTAGGCCTAAATTTAATACGACGTTTACATCTGTAGAATTCCCCAAACGGCTACAGGATTCCTGCTACCACCGACGATCGCGCGTATATGATAGATGCAGTCTATAAATACTAACTGGGACAATCGGAACCCTCTTTCGCTGGAAATAATTACAAACGGCAATGAAACAAGGGGAGACTCAAGTGGCATTGTTCCCCCTTGAATCTACATACGCGATGCCGACTGTTGATTTGGATAGGAATCGTACCTAAATTCCAATTACTGGCGTAGAAATAGATGTTGCACGTGTTTTATTGGAAGTCTGGCAGGAACGGGATTAGTGGTTATCAAAAAAATATCGTTATTAATAAAAAATAAGTCTAGGGGAAGTTTAAATATCGTTTGTTGTCATATTTTACCTAGAAGGTAAGAATTGTGTGCACAACTTCAATGAAGAATTGATTCCTTTGGAAAAATGGAGTAAGCAAGCTTTATACTAGAAGAAACGTTGAAAAATATCGTTCTTAAATAAATACGTTAATACGAGAACCTTGTATTTCCTTGATTTGTATTCTAACTCAATAAATTCAGCGGCTGAAATATTGTTACACCTACACACCGCCACAAAGTGGTATAACAATTTGGTTTCATCCATTCTTATCGTAGTAACTCCACACAAAGGAAAACGAACTGAAATATTTTGAATAAAAATTGTTCTTGTGACTGTATACACTTGTAGCACAATGCATTTTGATTTTTGAAGCACATATTGTAACGAAATTTATAGAAAATCGGAACGGAATCTTATTCTGTTGCTTTTAGTCTTGATCTGATAATAATAGATTTTGTCTTAACGATTTCTTTTCTGTCATAATGCTTTATTAAGATGTGATAGGCACATTTCCATTGTTGGTACTTCTTATATCATCCAGGTGCTGTTATATATCTGTATATGAAAATATGTTAGATTTTGTTATATTCTTTGTATATATATAAATATATGTACTTACACTGCCAAAACATTTAAATGTATAAAAATATTTGGAAAATATACGTAATATAGGTACATTGTCTTGTAGAAAAAGTTTTTGCCTATCTCTGTAGATATTTCAGATGTTACTATTTATTATTCTAAAATATTAATGAAGATTTTATATAAGCATAAAACTAGTTTCCAACTCAATGCTTGCTCAAATTTGGTCACGATAAAACTCATCCATAAGCAACATTTTCTTCAAAATCGTAAACTGATGTATATCTTAGACTGAACAATAAACATGTTTTCAAGAAAACGAAACTGAATAACAGATTTGTTAATACCAAGACAGATATTTCAACGTTTGAGTGCACAAGTTTTTCATCACTGAGTCTGTTATTAGATGTGAATATATCTTTCAATTACAGATAATATAGCTAATTTATCTGTGCTTCAATGTACCTAACAGAACAATTTGATAATATTCTATATATGGCCATAAAGTAAAGCAAAGAACTATCAGTTTGTGTCTAATTTACATATTTATGTTTTGAACTCTTTTGTAATTATCTTTAGATATATTCTCGAATTCCTCTAAAAACTGACTAACTTCATATGGAATTATAATAATCATATTTCCAGTTCCACCTTTTTCATAGTTTGCTTGTTACTAATTTTTATTTATCTTAAACATGCATTATTTTCAAAATGCGTAACATACCTTGCTTGTAGAAAATAGATTTTCTGTCTATGTAGATACTTCAGATATTAGGTACTGTTTATTATTCTGAAATATTATAGATTTTATTTGAGTACAAAAGTAGTTTCCAACTCCATGCTTGCTCAAATTTGATCATGGTAAAACCCATCCTCAAGCAACATCTCCAATCTTCAAAATCGTAAACTGACGTATATCTTAAAGTGAAAATAAACATGTTTCCAAGCAAACGAAACTGAATAACAAAACTGTTAATACCAAGTCAGATATTTCAACGTTTGAGTGCATATATCAACAAGTTTTTCATCACTGAGTTTGTTCTTAGAAAATATCCTTCAAGCATATAAGAACAATTCGGTAAAAAGAACTATCAGCCTGTGTTTAAATTACATATGTATGTATGTGTGTATCTCTTTTGTAATTATCTTTAGATAGATCTTGAATTATTCTAAAAACTGACAATAAATCCATATGGAATTATAAAAATCGCATTTCAAGTTCCACCTTTTGCTAAGGTTTATTTATTTTTGCTGGTTTTTGTTCAGCGTCCTCATCTTTAATAACTTAACTCTTACTTCCATTTCATTTTATATATCTCCAAATTCGATTTTGCATTTTCAATTTAATTAAACTCGATATTTCTCGGCACAATAGTCCGCCCGTCGCTACGGGACTTGTGGCGCCTACATATCGATATATTATTCCCATTTGTTAAAGGGATGATAAGTTTAACGGCGATCTGACAGATCCTATTAACACCACGGCACCACAAAGGCACTGCGGATTCCTGGTGAGCCTCCTCGGTCCGGCCAGCTACCGATCATTTATAATACAAATATTAACACTATTGTATTCATTGTGGCACTGTAATGGTAGTCGTTGGTAGCCGCTGTGGCCCCGCGCCCGCTGGGTTCGAAATCTCCAATTATCTGCTCTGTAAAATCCGAAACAGGAGATTTGTATTAAGTGTACGAGTCCATTAAATTTGTACGTCTAATCGGTATTTTTGTAGTCGTATTACTGTCGGAATGTAGTAGGAATCTGCAGAATCATCAAGTGGTCATCAGAGCAAGTACCTATATCAACAAAGTTTTTCAGCGTTGGGTTCCCAGTCTTTCAAATATCCATCAAGCGTATCTGTGTTGTACAAGAAGAATTTGATAAATTTGAAATGGTATTTCTACCTTTAAAACAAAAAAGGTAAATTCCCAACTATTGGCAAAAACTGTCCAATGTGATCTTTTAAATTGGTGTCAATATTATTTGTATGTATTTGAAGGTGAACTGAAATTTCCATCTATGTAGCAATGCCCTATGTAGAATAAACTTGTTCATGAAGTATGTGCACTAATTTTGCAAGAATGCTTGGTTTAGAAAGATTTATAACTAATTTCTCCTTGACTTTTCAAAAATATAAATAATCTACTTAAATATTTCTCTATATTACATTACATATTTTCCAATAAAGCAGTTATCGCTTCTTCCAAACATAATATTCTCTGTCTCAAGTTCTATCCACGCCCAATCGCCAAGCAGCAGTTCCGAATATGACTGCTTGTTTACGTTTCTAACCAAATAACATTATTATACGTGTCCTAATTATCTAGGCTGCCATTATCAAACAAACAGCGTCGGTAGGTAGATACCTATTAAAGATATCGATTGGAGCTATTGTGTATTTTTGCGAGCTGAAAACAAGGTCGAGAGCAGTGTAGGTACATCGTAAAACCAAACTGAGTTAACAATTCATTATGTCTATCGTTTTTCCAAATCGGAGTTACTTGATGATAGTATAATAATGATCAATGCAACAGCTTCTAAAGAAGAAGAAGAAGTTGTAGGTAAGAGATAAAAATATCACTATTCAAAAGGTCAATATTAAATCAAGAACATAGAATTTGGATCCTACAGAAAATTTATCTGAAAATAGGCAATATTTGTATTATTCAGTATACTGCAACAAAATCAAGCAGAAGAGCATATACAATTATTTTTTTAACTTAGAAATGAAAAAGCACTATATTATATATAGGATGAAAATATTATCATCTGATTGGATTGGATTGTGGCTATCATTGCTATAATGTACAATATTGGTTAGTGTCCTACTTATCCAGAGGGTCATAAATTCTATCGTTAAATGGACTCCATTCTGCTCATTATGTTACTGCCTCTGATATGCCCCAAGGTTCACATTTAAACCACTGATTTTTACTATCTTCATACACATTTCTGTTTTTATCATAGTAAGGACGCTGATGATATAAAGATATTCTCGGAAATAAATAGTGTAGCAGATTGTTTACTTGGTCAAACCCATCTTGATAAATTTTCTGCATACTGTAATGTGAAGTTGTTTCTGAATATAGGAAAATGTTTATCTATCACTAGGAACATTAATAAATACTCATTCGACTATAGTTTTAATTGAATTAATTTATAATTAGTTTCTGTAACTAAAGGTTTTGGTATAATGTTTGATAGTAAAATGTTATTTAACGGGCACAAAGATTATGTTGTTGGAAAAGGTATTAGGGGTTGGTTTTTATCTTTAAAATCACCGGAGACATTAAAAACCTTGTATTTTGCATACGCACAAAGTAAATTAAGTTTTACTTCTGTAATTCCAGTTCATCAATCATTTAAAACTAAATTTGTTCTTCTTGGATTCTAAGGTCAATGAAGCATATAACATTAATCCTATAGTGGCCATCAAAAGTGAATTTAATATCATTGAGAACTGACTGACGTGATGTTCTTATATAAAGTGCTCCATAGCTATGTAGTCTCGTCTTTGCTTGTTTTTATCTTATTTTAACTTTATCCCCGTCCCCGTAATTTCAGAGCACATTATCCTTCTTCAATAAATTTTTGTAGAACTCAATCTGAACAGAATTTCCAAATTAATTGAATGTGTAAAGCTTAATAAGAATTTTTCTAACGTAGATATTGATAATATTACGATAGGTACTTTCAAAATGCTTGTAAACTATTTTTTTAATATAATTCAGTTTTTTCTCTTAATTGATAAGTACACTTGTGATATATTTTTTCCTGTTTCTTTGTGGACAATTTTTTAGACTACTTTGCCTGTTGTGTATTTCATTATCGACAAATAAATAAATTGAGCTAGATACAAATGATACCATATCAGAATAAAGATCATAGAAAGGATATGCTAAGGAAAAAGGACATTGAACTTAGATGTAAAGTTTGGTTGTTAACATTTGCCTTAATAGTTATTCTTGTAAAAATTTAAATTTATATACAGATCATGTCTTATGCCATGATCAGTTGTATCAAATTTAAGCACTGGTTCGTTTCTTCCATTTCTATGTCTATTGTTGCTCCATTGACTTTCTTCAAATAACCAAACTAATGGAGTCTCTGTAATTATTACACGATATCAAAATCGAGATCATAGAAAGGATATGCCAAGGGAAAAGTACATTGAACTTAGTTGTAGAGTTTGGTTGATAACATTTGCCTTAATCTGTCTGTTGTCTGATGTCTGATTTCTCTTTGACATTGGTTTGTTTCTTCCATTTCTATGTCTATTGTTTCTCCATTGATTTTCTTCAAATAACCAAACTAATGTAGTTTTCGTCTTTCTATCTATGGTCACTGGTTCCAGTCTTGGCTTGTCTCATACTGATCCAACACCTTCACTTCCATTTTCCTATAATATGTTTTTCATGTTAATTCATTATTAGATTTAGTACGATTAATATCTCTACTAATTAAAGTGCATGTTCCTTCATTTTTTAGTAACTTGAAGCATTAAGTCTATCTGTAATTTATGTATTCGCAGAACTCTGAAGTCAAACACAACAAGAAGCGTTCGATCTGACTATGTTGCAGGTCGTAGATACCGATTAAGGTTCCCATTTTATTTCTCCGCTCGTATACTTCTTATTCCGACATAAATTTTTTGCACTACCGATTTCCGATTGTGTATACCATCGCTCAGAATGGTAGGCATAAAAAATTTCACCGTGCTGTCGATAGTGACCCCGGTTCAGACCCAGCGATAAATAACCCGTGATTTTCTCGAACAACTTATAGGACTACCCAAGCCTTGTGTTTAACAGTCGGGCGTAACTGTCCGCGATATTTATTTTGAAATGATTTACGCCCAGGCAAGAACTGTGCGCTGCTGTCGTCTTTATTGTCCGGGATGGCATTCTTGAAGACATTGTTGCAGTCGCAATCGCTCGAGAGGTTTTATTTGCTCGGATGAGTACCTGGTGAGACAATGGAGTGCTTGCCTCTCTTCATTACCGAAGGCACGGCCAGCGGCGGCAGCGGTACAAGGCCCGCCGGGAACCGCTTCGGAGAAGGCCTCCATTGCACCAGATGAAGATGCCACCTTTACGTTTCAGATGATGGTAAATTTTATGTCTTTATTCATAATATTTGCAGATAGAAGCATCATTACGTTGCAGAATCTTCAGAAGAATGTCTCAAAATGAACAAATAAGTGCTAATTGTGACAGTGACAAGAGAGCAGTAATGTAGCTTTTTGCTTGTAATGTATACAAAATTGTATCTATACTTAATCACTCATCAAAATAAAACCTTTCAATTATTAAATTTATTACAACAAGAACATTAATTATAACAAATAAACAAAGGTAAGAAATTCTTTTTTAGCATTCATAATTTGGATGCTGAAAGAACAGTATTTACAATCTTTAATAATAATTCCTGATTCAGAAGGCATATTATGATATGGTAAAACTCTCATCACTGCAACTGCTATATTCAATTACTTGTACAGTATTTGATAGCCTAGTTAAAATTCTCATACATGTTTCAATATTTTCATTGATGTTATTATCTATGTATCCTTCTGCAACTGTAGAACTCTTCCATCCCCCGTGTCGCTTCAATTGTATAACCATGTTCGGCAAAAGCAATGTCCTGTGTACAAATGACACTTTGGTAGGTTAAAATAATTAGCAATACCGTTTGGTATTTTAGCAATAACATTCATTCCTACCACTTGATCAAGACACTTGCCTTTATTAAATGTTAACAATAATCGTGCTGGTGTGTTTTCGTTTCTAGGTGTGAAGGCTACATACTTCCTATAGAATGACAAAAAGTTGATAGAATTATCTTGAATGTTATTTGTGACAGTAAAAGTTTGACTTCTTCTTGTCTTTGAATCAGGAATAGTAACTATCAAAATGGATTCTTTGTCCTCAACATTTTTAACTCGTCACGTCTGCAGGCACCCCACATTCCAATAATTAGAACTACCTATAATAAGTAATTAAGTTACAGATTTTACAATAATCATAATTTAATTTGCCTCTTTCCGCTTGCGAAAAAATGTTTAGTTTTTTAGGCTCTTTGCCTCCTTATTAAAAATGCCATCAAATTTTTGAACTTGTTCAAGTCAATATCATTTTTGGTAGAAAATGCGGATTTTAGTATCGAGTAAATCGACCATAGTAATTATGATTTTAGTGTCTTTGCTTTCCCACAAAATTGGAGAGGAGTACGTCTTCTGAATATTTATAAATTTCCTTCGACTTACACATGTCAATAGGTTGTACCTATTGCTTCTCCTATAACTTTTTTGATTTTTCTAGCAACAAACCTAAAGTTGCAGTTTCTGCAGCATTTCTAATCTCCAGAGATATATTCGGGATATCGCTAACAATATTGTCCAGTTTCATCAGTTCTCTATTCTAAAAATATCTCAAATAAACTGCGTAAACTTCAGAAAATTTGACAGTTATTAAATTTACTACTTTGATTTTCTTTCAGTTTATTAAAGCCTATGCAACGTCTTCCTTTTTAAAGTTGACTACCTATAATGTATTACAAAAAATGTTCCTATTAATCCAGTTTAACCTAATTGAGAAACACTTTAGGTTAAGCTGAAGCTATTAGAGATACTTCTAAAACAAGCACATGTAGACTACACTAAACTATAATCACTTATAGTTGAGATTTCTTTGTTGGAGTATACGTTCTTTACACCCATGGATCATGGAATGTTCCTTTCCGTTGCGTCTAAATGTTTTTCTTGGAACCGAACGAAAATACAGTTACAAGCAATAGAACAAACAATTTCTCAGGCACCTGGTTCCATCATAAAAAAAATAATTGCCTGGAACATGAAAGTGAGGTAGCAGCAGAAAGTACTCGGTCCAAAAAACCAGTCATGGTCCCAATCTAATTTGACGATAGACAACGTGGCGCATTGTCTCTATTAGGATGAATTAAATTTAAACAATGGTCTCATAGAAAAAGGGTTATACGTGTAGAGAAGCAGCTGGCGCACCTTGAACACGATTAAATTGATTTCGTTATGTAAAATTTCATGCGGAGTCGATTTTGGTAGCCGTAATTGGCTCCCGGACTACCTGATGAAATTCTCGATTGTAATAATATCAATAAACGGAATATCCACGAGGAAGCTAGCGAGTTTCACGGTTGTAGGCAGAAGGGTGTCTCCTGCAAACATTTTTAAGCAAAATTTAATTTTTGTTACCTCTATTCCTTCCAACCTCTTTGATTCCGACAGAATTTTAAACTTTTTTTTGCTTTTTTTAATTTAGTGACATCAATTTTGATCGGGTAATTAAATAATAAAGTAATTTAATGACCAATAATGTAGTTTAATGACCAATTCTATTATTTAATGCCCTCATGAGTAATTTAGGAATAGTATGGCTTATTCTAGTTTCTTCCTTAAATTTTATTTTCAGTTAGTTTTAATGACATTATCAATTTCTACCACGTGTTCCAATGACGTCCCAGTCAGTTTTGTAGATAGTGCTATGGTATACCTACCCTGTAAGTAATTATTTAATGGCCAGGACTATAATTTAATGACGTCTTAAGTAATTTAATGACAGATACCATGATTTAGTGACGTGCGCTATAAGTTAATGACCCATTTTGTTAGTTTCACAGATCTGCTTGGTAATAATAATAAATAATATCCTAGTATCAGTATTTATTATTCACTACACTTTTTAACTAGTTCTTCGGTGTCTGTGATCACAATCTCGTGATTTAATTACTTCGCGATGACGATTGATTTTTAAGGCTCGTAAAAAAGTCTAAATTAACTGCATCTAGGATCGGCATCCTTAAGAAAGGTAGTTGATTCTCGAACTGATGATAGGCTGCACATTCAGAGAATGTCGAAGAGCGACCGCCGTAAATTCTATTATCCAATTACACTCCATATACATTCGCCGGGTAAATTTCTACCATGGCTCGTATCTGCTAATAACCAACCTGTTATTATCCTTTCTCTTTCCGTGGTCCTGCGCGCGGAGACGTGGCATTAAATCAGGCCTGGAAACACACAAAATTGTAGACGCAATCGATAGAACAAACAGAGTAATGGCGCACTCGCAATATTTATGGACAAATGGCCACTTATTGGAGGCTCGCAAAAAGGAACAAGAAGGCCGGGGAGTAACGAGCACGCAATTAATATCAGAAGAAGAAGAAGAGGCCGGCACAATAAGATGTAATCTCATAGCACAATGGAGAGCACCGTAAATGCAACAAAAACCCATTTAAACTCCGACAAACATGTAATAAGTTGCGTACAAACTCTGATTGCCTTTGCAAAAATAAATGAAATATTAAAATACTCTTCTAGTGAATACGCCACGGAGAGCCGGCGGGTCAAGTTGGCCGTGGAAGGGCCTCGCGGTTCGCGGATGGGCCTGGAACGAGCTGGGCGGCTGGACGGACCGCGCTGGCGCCTTTTTTAATTACCCGACTTTGAATATTTCCCTAGACGTGCATTTTTGCCGAACTCATTCCAAATAAGAATTAGTGCGATGCGCGCTGAATTTTTTACGAGCCGGGGTAAACTGTTATTGTTATGCAGCTTTCTAAATTGGGTTTTTAATGCCTGGGCCCCGCAAATGGCAAAACGTACGTTTATCCTGATTAAAAAGCAGTCTTAAGTACGCTCGACAGGGCAATGTCGTTTTGACGATAACAAAATCATGATTGGCATGATCAGCATTTGGATCATCTTCGATCTTTATCCAGATCCTCCACCAAATGCTTCAGTAGTTTTACAACGATGCTATTTTCATCTTATTAAACAGATGCTTTAATACAAAAGTCAGTGAAAAGTATAATTTTTAACGCAGGCTGTCAGTGTCTAAAATTTAATGGCACTGGTGTTAAAAGTAAGAATTTACTTTTAGCACTGGTGCTTAATGTAAATGATGTGATTTACTTTTAACACTGGTGTGAAAATAGAAAACAATTAAGACATTTTACATACATGAAATAGTTATTTTCGTTAAATGAACAGTTACAGAAACTATGTACAATTCGAATAAGTAATTCCATGGCCAATCTGATTAGTAACTGTAGTAGTAATTTCCGTGAAATTTGTACCAGAGTAGAGAGCAATGTTTTGGACAAAAATTGGTCCGCGATGTTCTTCTTATTTTGTAACGAATCTTCTATATAATCCTCCGCTACTGGACTTCCATCCACCATATTTCTTAATTATAGTAAGATTAGTACCAGAGTATGCCAACTAACCGAAGAGGGAAGCAATGTTCAGTGTAAAAGAATCAGGCTTTAGGACATGGAGTAACTTGACCAAAGCGTTGATGATTTCCATATTTTGGATTTTTCCTCAAAGTAAGCAGTAAGCTGTTTTTGAGTGAACTTGCCACTAACATTTTTCAGGTGAAACCATCTCAAGAAACTATTGTACGAAATCTTGTACTGTTGCTTTGACTTACTGGGCAATAACTAGAAAGTGTTGTATTACCAGCTTCTTTGATTTCAGCAGGGAGAAGTTCCTATTTCTTGATCACTTTTCATGTCACGAGATTTGAAGTTACTTGTCAACAAACCATCGAACTTTCATTACCTTACCAAATAAACTTGGAGAATTGGATTTCAAAATGATATTTTATAAATTTAATAGCATAAGAAATGCGTTGATTTGTACTTGTACTAATGGCGTTTGCAGAAAAAATAGTGTACCTATGATATTACGTTATTCGTAATTCACAAGTTTAAAATTCTTGTGTAACATTTTAGTTGCACAATATAGACTTTTGCACTTATCGTACAATCTGGGGTATTACTTGCAACAAGCACTTACTCATTTTTTCATTTTTAATTGGTACGTACAGATTAAAAGTTTTTGTTAATAGTTACACTGTGAACATTTCATGTTCCAGGAACAGACGCGTTATTTATATAAGAAACAATACCGGGTTATTTTTCATTATTAGCGTAACAGGTCCTGGTGGGAAAATGTATCTTCTTTGAAATATTGCATCCCCTGAAAATAAAAATAAATAATATAATAAATAATAAATTGTATTCATTAAAAACGCATAGTTTCTGTTCACAAGCAAATATTTACTGTTGATATAAGCATAACTGATTTTGATGCCCTGTATCTTGGAAACTGACCTTTTCCCTACCCACATTTATATAAACTTATGTTCTTAATTGAAAGTTCTAACACCTGTTAAAGTTTGTTCCTTGTAATTCGAGACACCCTGTATATCTAACACAAGGATAATATATACAAACCAAATATATGTTTGTCTTTATGGATATAATATACTTCTGTTTATGCCTATTTCCCTATTTTATAATTTACTGTCATTATTCATTATTTTCTCATGTTTGTTTTTGTTTTTTTTTCAATTATTGTTCAATTAACGGTATTTACAAATTTCTTAATTGGCTAATATAATTATCTTGTTAATTTTTTTTTTGAGTTATTAAAGAGAAAATTATTTTTAGAATTATTAAAGTGAATTAATTCATTACCAATTTTGCATAATTATATAAAAATGCATGGCCAACTGTACACCACGCAACATCAGTTTTTTTTTAACACATTTTTTGACAATTTGCAAAATATGTGTAGCAACTATCAGATATCATTATAAAGAGAAAAAAACATGCGATTGAATGACATAAAAATATACAGTGTGTTCTATTTAAAAAATGCATACTTGGGTCATATTTTGAAAGAGACACCCTGTAGAGTAATTACAATCACGCTACTGAACTACTCGTAACGTAAAAAACTCTATCAGAAGCAATTTTTGCCATACCGATATCTCAACTATTCTCTGAGATACAAACAAACCCTGTATCTTATAAACGAAGAGGTCTATGAAAGTTCTGATTGCGGCATTTTAACACCCCTGGACATTCATTCATTAAATCTGCCTCAGTCTGTATTCCCAGTACTTTCATTTCTATAGAAAAATTATTTATTTAATTATTATAATACTGTTATGAAATTATACCTAATGTTCACGTTTTAGTACTAATTAGTTTCCAAATTGCTCAAATGAGTTTTAAGACTGATGTCCATGTAACATCGCTCAGAAGATAATGCAATGTTACTCGAATAAAACCGTCCAATAAAATCAAACCTATTTCAATTCACTGTTTATTTTTTCGTTTCTAATTCTAGTTATAAATCTGTTAGTGCTTGCCGGCAATACGATCATTCGTTTGCCGCTAAATGAAGTCGTTTATAGCACTCGGTCGGCTCAAAAACTAAAAGCTAATATACGGCGGGTCGAGAATTTATTTGTAATGTGTGAAACCGCAATAAATTCCGCAAAATCAAAGCTCAAACCGAGTTGTTTATTTAAATCGGCGCTGGCTATTTTCTGATAAATGCGGGCGTTAAGCCGAAAACAATGAGCGAAAGGGAGACCGCAATCACCGCCAGTTAGGAGGATTCGTGCAGTCGGAAATGTCAGTCGGGCCGTACAAACTGTGAGGAAAAAGTTAGGAAGGAGGTTGCGCTATAGGGATGGCTTTGAAAGGTTTATAATCATTTGTTTTTAATATAAGTGTGTAATTTTTGCATTACTATGACTATTTATGCTATTTTTTATTTCTTTCACGTTAGTTTTTATGTCAATGCGACAAAATGTAGACATATGTAAAAGTTTCCCGAATCAAAATATGCAGTTAGAGAAGATATGGTCGGAAAAAATAAAAGTTTTAAACGAAAACATGTTTTAGGTACAGAATTCATCCCTGACTTAACAGAAGCCATTGTCGGGTTGTATTAAGGTATGCAGAACATAATACACAAAAATAAATATTAAAATTATAACTTCCACATTACCACCTGTATTTATCCTTGATTTGTAGAAGTCAGTGTCGGGCCGTAATAAGGGGTGCAGAAGATAACATACAAAAGTAAATATTTACACATTTAGTTAAGGAAAGTTTTTCAGAATGAAAGGCATTGTACCTATGTGTGTAATTTTTGTTTTAATTAAAAATCAAAAAGTACTAGGACAATGAAAATGTATATATACTCGCGTCAAGAATTCAGATATCTTACGTCACGGCTGACGTTACACATTTGTTTTTATTGTCAACGTAATTTTCGATATTTGGTCGCTTTAAAAACAACAATTTTTTGCAATTTAGTGCAATATATAATGCAAACATTTAGTGTAGTATATAGTTTTATTACTCTCAGTTGCAGTTTCTTAAATATTTTGATGAAAATATAATGAATTATTTATTTGTTCGTATGACGTAAGTCGTCTGAATTCTTGTCGCGAGTATACTTACTCAATTTTACACTATAAAAAGCTAATAACATTTTTTCATATTAATGTAGAAACAGCACTACTAACATGAAACATGTGAAATCAAGCAAAAAATCTGAGGAGGTCTAGAACATTTATTTTGGAAATTGTGGATATTTAAGTACCTACTTTATATTTTAAACATTTCTTCTTAGTAATATTTTGTAGTGTTTCATAGAGCAAAGCATTTCATTAGTGAAAACAGAAATTTCGAAGGTTTATTTGATATGACTAATCATAGTAGGTATAGGTAGTTTGTTCTACATACCTACAAGCAAAGTGGTACAAGGGTCGTTTCACGTATCTGAAGACCTGTACGTGTAAAAAATATTTACTTGGCTAACTGGCTTATATGCAGTTGTGTCAAATATGATATGTCATATAAACTTGAAAAATTTCAGACAGTCGACTTTGGAAATCTAAAATAATAAATTATTGTTTAACAATTCTCATAATATTTAATAAGTCTGTTCAAGCAAGGAATCTGGACTGGTTTCAAACTGTCAAAAATATTAGACCAGTTTGGATTTTTGCTTGAACAGACCTAAATATTGACGTCAGCTCTTCCTTATATGTAACAATTGTTTTCCAGGACACACTTTTTAAATTCGCCGTAACTGAATTACTATGAGACAAATCAAAATTTAGTTCCTCTGAAGTTAATTTTTGGTCGAAGAGGAATTTCGACAATTGAATAACTATGACTGAATAAATAATAAAAAAATGATTTTTGGTCATAAATTTTTAAGTTGATCATCAGTTGTTTTTCTTAAACATTACAGAAGTAAATGGCCATTGATACTACACTTCCTTTTATATGATATACGATTTATATGATATGAATGATCATGAAGATTTTTTATTTAAATTTCTCAGTTTTTAAAACATATAATCTATTGCCCGCCCTTGTAATTACAACAAATGAGTAATTTACCAAATAGTGACTCATGTACAGATATAAACAATAAAACACTTTATCATTTTTATATCCTTCACAACATCTTTGTAGAAAGATGGAATATGACAGCTGCAACAGCTTGATTGTATGTGTGAATAAAATCCATTTTATTAAGTATGATCCGCAATCATTAGATGACTCTTTATTTTCTTTAACAATACTATAATCGATAATAAGTACCTAATAAGTCTTAGGTATAGTTTGCAACAGCAGTTTTCAAAATGGGCATATATGGTTAGTTTAAAATTTGAGTTTTTTTACGATAATTCTCATACATTCAATCAATTGATCCAAATTTTAAACACATACATATTATTATACTCATGTTATTTATACAGGGTGGTTCAGATGTTTATGCATTAATTTTGAGAATTAATATAGACTTGAAAAATTCGGGGGACTATTTTTAATAAACTTACCTCCAAAAATGCCCCTCCAAATTTATTTACATAGTGTTAAAGTTTAATAAAAACAAAAGTTTATGGTTTAATAATTAAGGAAAGGCAAAAGCAATCCTTTAAAATTTGGCCCACTGCCTTTCTGGGTAAATCCACATCTACAGTACAAATCAAAAATAGCTACAGACATCCATAGGCTTCGATACGGGGGTTACATATGCCCTTTCTAGAAATAAGTAGCGCACTACTGGCTATTTTTGAGAAAATTTCCTATTCAATTCTGAAGAAGAATATATTCTTGTAAAATTTTGATCAATCAAATCATTTTAGATTTATTTGCAGATAAATTCATCTATAGGCGTATTACAGGCCTAATTATAAGTTTATCCATAATTACAATGTTATTTCTTCCTTCGTCTTTAAGAATGTTGTATGATTCATCAGGTAATTTATTTACATAAAATTATTAATAATGTGTCTGGCGGCAACATAATAATTAAAATATTAATATCAATAAATTATCATGGAAAGTTACAAAATCACGTGACTGAAAACGTGATATCATTGGTATGACGTCACACGACATTCAGCGGGTGTTTCTGTAAATACAGGTACAGTGTTATGGTCTTGCTGATATCAAGAGGCGTTTGTTTATGGTGTTTTTACGTTTTGTGACATTTTTGGGGCACATATAGATAGTGTAGGTATTACAGTTGACTCATTTAATTTTATGCTTATGACTTCATTGGTGTAAGTCCTAACTTCATTAGCGAAAATACGGGGAGTTAAAGCAAAGAGGTGACTATTTTCCATTTTTAACAACACCATAATTATTAGTGGTTATGCGTGTGTATTGGCAAACGTAACTTATTTCTGTATCTTCTCTTATTTAAGTTTGTAGGCTTATTTTTTCCACAAAATTGTCTAGGATAAACATTTCGATTAAAATAGTACATTATTTCTTCGTCGCGTATTTGAAAAAATCATGCAATTTTCCCATTTTTAAATTTTAGTTTTGATTTATTAACTCCCGTACTCTAGTGTTCATTTGTTTTTAATATGCTAGGTATTATTCTCTTCAAGTTATACTAAAAACAGTTTAAAATATAGTACTTTATATTCTTTATATGGACGTTAACCTGTTGAATTAATAACAATTATTATTAATTAAATTATTATTACTATTATATACTGAAGCACTACCTCACCTGCCTCATTGAATTAAACGCCACTGTTCAATACTAAAGGACTCTACTAAGGACCATATCTAGCTCGCCATAACCTGTCGAAGCTCCGAAACTGCGATGCGGGGTGTAGAACGACAGTCGCGGAAACAGTCATCGCCGTCTAGATTTATCTGCGAATCCACAGGTTGGTGCAGGAAATACAAATGCGAATGCCAGACCAGACCGTCTGGCGTGTGTCCCGGGGGACCCCCTTTTCTCTGTCTGTTGAATGGGGCCTCCGTCTCTGTCGCAGACGGCATGCGTACAACTCTCGAATTCATTCCGATTTCCCATGCCGAATGTTTTCCCACTGTTTACTTTGGATTGCATTCGCTCTCCGGACTTATCCCGGCGAAGATGTGTCCCCGCCGCCAGTTTGCCGCTCCCGTGGACTACGGCGCCTCCGACAAAAGCGCATATTTTCCTTGATTAATAGTTAATCATACTACCAATTTAATCCACACTTACGTAACTAGGTATGTCTTCTGAAAACTAGTAAATGAACTTATTTTTATAGGAAATGTGTAGGAAGATGCAAATAAAACAATACAATTTTTTGTTGATTGCTGCAAGATTCTTAATTTTTGTAAAGTTCTAACAAAATATGAATTAATCAACCCAACAAAGGGTGTGGTCGTACACTAGAATATGTAACAAAGAAAAAATCGATCTATCATAAATCAGGTTGTTTTGACAATTGACAGAATTTTTAAGTAAATTCAAATTTTTACAATAATTTAACTACACCTATTATATTATGGCTCATATTTAACCAATTATCAAATTTATACCAAAAATATTATTACTTATTTCTTGTTGTAAAATAATTGCAATCCGAAAAAGTCTCTTTGTATTCAAAGATGTTTTAATGGCAAATAGAGATTGACAATTAATTATTTTGTAGTAGCCTGAGTACCAAATAGGTTTATTTCAAACTCAAAATAATGTACGGGTTAACTATGACTAAATACAAATATTTTAAGAGGGTCCAAACTTATTTATAAGGCGATTTTTTTTTCGACAACTTGTATTAAACCCTTATTTGACGCCGCACGTTTGACGTTTACAGAGTCATAATTTAATTCCTGTGTTTACGTTGTAGTTTTGTGTTTTCTTCAGTTTTAAGTGCCTTTTTTCAATTTTTAATATTTTATAGTTATTAAATACAGGAATTTGTGTCGGGTATAGATATTTTTCCACAATATACTCGTAGTTCGCCGGTTTATTTTTCTAGGTTATGGGGCAAGACTGTCACGGGTGCATTCAAAGTTTTATATCGTCTATTATTCCTTTCGTTCAATTTTTTTGTTATAAATAGGCATTTTATTTACTGTACCTACGCGAAATGTGTTTTATCGGTAGTGAGTGATTGTAATGAGTGAAAATGTAGTTTTACCAGTTTTAAGCGAAATGAATGAATGAAAAACGAATGTAAAGTACTGCAGTTAACTGGATTAACTGTGAACTCTCTATCAGGTATTATTACTAATAATAATGTTAATTTTGTCGTTTCTACATTTCGAAATGCTGCAACAAATGACCGCATGGTAGTTGATATTGTTGACAGATGTAAGCTTAATTGCATCTCAGTCGATGCTTACCATAGGCGTCGACTTTTCGGAGGAAAAGCCCCATTTTTTAAATATTGAGCTAAAATTCTGCTAAAAATGGTTTCTACTTTCCGGTGTCGGCCTGTATCAAAACTTCTTTTTTTGAATTTTCCGGGTTCACATAGCCTTCGATGAAGCTTAGCAAATATACTGTGATGAGGAATTGTACGATTAGGATACGCTTTTGCATAAAGGCGACAAGCATGTAAAGAATTTCCATTTGCCCGGCCGTACATAGTGCAAGTCTGTCATTTCTGCATTTGTGAAAATAACCATTTTTGTTGTATTAACTTAGTATTGAATCCCAACGTACTCCGCAATCAAACATATCACACAAGGAAAGGCAAATTATCCCGTAAACCACTCTCAAAATCTTAAAATAGTACAAACAATTTGCTATCTGTCAAAGCAACAATGAAAACATCCGGAAATTGACAGCAGCCAACCAGTTTTTCCTAAAAATGGGTGTAGTAAAATTGACTCTTCCCGACGTGCAATACATTTTATTTTTTAACGTCGAAAGAGTTAATTTTATCAAAAAAATATAAGAAACAAAAAAGTTTCTAAATGAATGGGCTTAATCTAATTTATTTTTTTCTTCGTCGTTAAGGAAGTTTTTTGAAAGTATAGTTAAAGAAACTGAAAGGGGTAGTTTATTTCAACCCTTTACAATTATTTTCAAAATGTGAAAAAATATGGCACACGTGTCTTTTGATTTTGATGAAAAACAATAAAAACACTATTTTTTCCGCCATCTTTGCAACGCGACATCTCCCTAATGGTTGACTTGTAACCCAACGTTTATATAACAAACTATCTTTTATTTTCAACAAGGAATCACCCTCTGAAATTTTTCGCCTTTGTTTTGAAACACCCTGTATATTTACGTACGTGTATTATTATTGCTGTATGTATTTATTCGCATTTTATTGTTTTATTTTCTTTATTATTTCTTCTTTCTATGATATTTATTATAATTTTATGAATTTTTTCTGTTGGGCAATAAAGTTTGAAATTGATTTAAAATGTGGGGTTCAATCCAACCTTGCCGTTACCTTAACAATACCAGAGAGCATTCGCAATAAATCTTGGCTGGTTTAACAATTTCGTTGTTTACGTCGGTAGTGACAAGTGTATAGAGTAATGGGGCCCGAGGAGAACCGAAAATGAACATGCCTCTAATTAAATACACATCCACCTAGCAGAGAGCGAGAACATTCCTTATTACCGCGGACAAATTTATAGTCTTCTGCGGTATCATTGCGTGCTTGATATCTTATTTCAGGCCATTAGCGGGCCCCGTCCGTACGCTCGCAGATGAATTATTGGATACGTTTTCGCTAATGAACCAACTTTTGATCGGCTCAAAGACGGCACAGACAAAACACCTAGTCTTTTACGGCAGCGCCACAATACCATTATTATAGAAATTATTTCCACGTACGGTGTGTTTTCGGCTTTGTTTCTTCCAGGGCCCATTGTTTCCTCCCGCTACGATTCGGTGGAGCAGAGGGCCAAATTACATGCTATTAATATCGATGCCGGTGTGTATGTCTCGCGAAAATTGATTTCGGCATCGCGTGTTATTCTTTCCCGCGATTTATAGGCCCGAATTTTTCAAAAAAATTAACGTGGGAAAGTGCAGAAAGTTGCTCAATTCGATTTCCCGCCTGCTTTCACTTTACAATGGAAATTATCTTACAACTCCTACAGTATAATCATTAGGGGTAAAGCATATTTTATGAAATCAATAACCATAATTATAAATAAAGTGCAAATTTGGACCTGACACAAGGCTATTTGTTTTTATATATTTTCAGGTATTAACAATATTATGTGAAACTAACTACTCTGTGGGCTAAAGCACCAACCAGCGTTGAATTACACCCACAATATCTACCCATATAGGTATTCTTTATTATTAGCTTTTGTAACATTTTTTACTGTTTCAGAAAGGTATTTTAAGCTAACATACAGAATCGGAAATTGCGGATCTTTACAGAGAAAGTAGAAATTGCCGCTTCATCCCAAGGAAGGTACGAAGTATAAGCGGCGCGGTAGTATAATAGAAAACTAAATTTTATTTGTATATCTGCCCTATTCTTCTCAAAGTCCTTTTATTGCATTTAAAATGCTGACGTGTATTAATTTATTTGGAAGGAGTAACGAATAAAACACGGCGTGAATAATCTTTAAATTTTGAATGCCCATTTAGCGCGTCTACAAATTCCGATAACGGCCGATAGTAGGCGAGAGCTAACGAGAGCCGCACAACAAAAACGGTATCCTCACAGATTACAGACCTCAAAATTCGGTCACATGATGCCAGTGTTGCCAGGTCTCATGCTTTTGCATGAGATCTCATGCATTCCGAGGAAATCTCATGCTCTCATATTTTAATTACAAAATGCTTTTTAATGGACAAAAAGAAATAATAAAATTATTAAAATTACTCTTTGAAATCTACCAAAACAAAGACCTAACGAGAAATAAAGGCAAAATCGAGGGCAAAATTGAATAGATAGAGGTAGGTATCTACAATATTTGGGTACTTGAAATGTTTATTATTGTAGACTGCTCTCTTAATAATTAGCAATGAATACATAAACGGGTATGACAGTCGACGGATATGCGGTGTGTGTGCTGTATTCACGCTGTATTGCAGTAATTCTTAACTCTATTCCGTAAGGGTACCTACATTTTCTGGAAACAACAGATTTTACGACCAGACCTAATCAGAATCGTTAAAATTTATTTATTTATTTTGTATGCCACTTAAAGAAATCATGTAGTGGATGTTTCCAAAACGTTGTGCAATAAAATTGTATACAATTGAAAATTTTTTAATCGTATTACCGATTGTATATTTAATTTCACCAGTTTTTCTTTGGTTAGCTTTACTCGTGTCATCATTGTTAATTGCAGTAATTTAGCACATTTTGATTGTTCACGTCATCCTGCAATGTTAAAATAAAAATCGATCGAAGGCCGCTGTTAGTGATTTTTGTTTTGTAATTTCTTGAACGCCAACTTGGCGCCAAATTAAATCTACCTGAATCTTGGACATTGTTGAAGGCTCTATATATGTCTTAGTATAATAAAAGTGTAACTCATACTTTGCGTTCATAAACAGCGTGGCCTAATTGGAAATACTTTTGCTTGATCGTCTGCAACCTTCGAATGTTCTCATCACCGCCACCCCGTAAACCTTCATATGCATCCCCCGATCAGACGGGAGATTATTATTACCATTATTTGCGCCCGGGGGGCTGAAATATGGGGTGTGCGTACATACACACATTTGCAGCATCTATCTGTACGGGCTGATAGATACAGTGGCCGCCTATTGTTGTCGTAGAGTATCCGATTATGCCGACCATCACAATACCTTTTCATTAGACGCACACATCCGTAGAATATGGTTTGGCTCATTGCACCAGAAAAATATCGCTCGGTTTTTTTAAGAGAGCACCCGAATGAGGTCACGGTGCGGTTTTTCGCTTGTTTTCGCTGCCCCCTCCCCGTCGCGCCCCGAAAAAACAGCTGCCCGTCGAAAAAATAATCGCCCTGCTGGTTACCCCGGTGGTTAATTCGTATTTAATGGGTATATCTGCGAGGCGGTCATAATTCGGGCGATAGAAGTTTAAGATATTCTCGAGTTCGTGATAATTTCGAATGTACATGGTACATGGGAATGGTAATGATGCCTAATCGAAATGGCAATTAAGGCATGTACAAATTTATTTAAATGATGTCCAATTTGTTCTTGCAAATTGGCAATTAATGTATGGTATTGCGAATCTTAAGTATTGATGGTCTAAAATTGAAAAATCATATTTATAAAAGCAGTACGAATCATATCAATAGGTAACAGTAACTAATATCTGAAAGTGTGTGGATAATTTACACACCATAACTAAGAGGTAGTTTTAGTATCTGTGGTTCATAGAAAAATTATTCAGAATAAAGGTATGCATCTTAAGAGATCAGTATCTAATAATTTAACTATATTTACCGATGACGGATACTCAGCGCATTTGAGAACGCGGTGGATACAATTTTTACCGACTTTCTAAAGACCTTTGACAAATTAAATCATGACGTGCTCTTAAAGAAATTGGATATGTATGAGGTGAATGACAGCATAATTAAATCTGTTGTTTCTTATGTGCAAAAACGTATATTTCAAATCAATTATCATGGAATGCTTCCAAAAGTTTATATAGCAAATTCGGGGGTTCCGTAGGGTTCGGATTTGGGCCCACTCCTGTTCTGGTATGTTATTAATGATCTATCCCAACGTCTTCATCACTTTGAATATTTACTGTCGACTTTAAATTTTATAGGCAATTTAAAGTTGTAAATGACTGTGTTCTGGTTCAGATGGAAGCTTAATTCCAATATCAAAAAGTGCTCGTAAAAAGGTTGTTATTGGGTATGCATATAAAATGGATACTTATTTTGTTAAGCTTCCTAATGTTAAAGATCTAGGCGTTACAATAGACAGTATAATATCGTATACTTTGACAAATTTATATATTATAAAGCTCTTGGTTTTCTTATGAGGGAATCACAGAATGCTACTACGAGAAGCTTTCGTGAACTTTTCATATTATTATCTGATGCAGTTTGTTAAGAATTTCGTTCATGTTGAGGTTTGCATTGACAGTCATTTCAGACTCTTCAAATTGTTTTTTACTGTATTAGAAAGGTATTTTAAACTAATATAAATCAAATCTCCTACAATTCCTATCAATGAAGTCATATGTATGTTCTCTGATACCAGACATCTAGGTATGCTAATGAACAATTCCACAAACAAAGCTCTATTCAATAATTATCTAAAGAAATTAATCTTCAAATTGTATTAGCAAAGGTTATTCAAAGTCGAAAAAATGCAATGCAGCAATTCTTAATGAGAGGAAGTGATTATCAATTGGGCTGTACTTTAATTGTATACTAATTTCAACCGCAATTTTTGGTTAAATATTTATCAAATTGTGTTCGTAAATTGTACCCGTTTCCTTTTTAATACTGTCCCTTCTACACATACCATATTACAACTTAATTTAAAGAGGTGTACCTCATGGAGCCGTATTTGATCCCTCACTGGATGCTATTTATATTAATGCCACTTTTGCACACTGAAACATGAGCACTGTGCGATATTTTATAACATAATACACAACTGATTAAGACATAAGTAAAATAATTATGCCACGCATGCAAAATAATGCCTCGTTTGAACCAAAAGCCAGATTTTAAATGGTGCCAATTCATAAATACTTGCATTAGACAGCACAAACAAGGAAACAAATCAGCGTTTCCGAAGAAATCTTACGATGCCATCCTCTATTAAAAGGTAAATACCAAAATCTAACATAGTGTATATAATTACAAATTTGAATATCAAGGTAACTGATGACACATTTCTACGCGCTGAGATTATGGACGTCTGACAGTCTGACACTGTTGCTAAACCTGGGACCTGTTCCGTAACATTATAGTGATTATTCAAAATAGTCGAGGCGTGGCTGTCACTGATCGCTATCATTTGAACAGAGATTGTCGATGGGTGCCAATTATTGATTTATTTTCTTGAGGATTATTTAGCCGCACAAGATTTCAAATATTAAGTTTTTATATCATTTATAATTGTTAGCGTTTTCCCATATGCAGTAATTTTGATGAAATTGTTGATATTTACTTTTACATTAAGACAGATTTTTAAAATATATATTACCTGTGTGTTCTCTAGGCATGATAATGTTCAAATTCCTAATGGTGTAATTACTGATAGAAAAATAATAAATTCCAAATTTGTATGCTTACCTTACAAAGTTGGATCCGGTTTGCCATCGAATTTTTCAATGTCACGTTCAGAAGGTTTGAAAATTTAGATTACTATCAATATGTAAAACAAATGCTTGATGATTTCCGGACTGTTTGTAAGTCATTAAAGCTTGAAAGAGGTAATGAAGAAACCAAATTTCAGTACGCTTTATTTCAGAAACTGTACTTATCCCTATTTTTCGAATTATGTATTGTTAGTTTTTATATTTTTAATAATTGCCAGTGGATGGCCGTTAGATGTAGCTGTGCTATATTTCGCGTACTCAGGTATGTCGGGTTTGAGATATATGAATAGCCAGGATTAGTTATCAGTTAATTCATCACTCCCCCGGCATATGTTGACTATTTGCTATAAATTTTTCAGGTGTAGTTTAATGCTGGTCGGGGCATTAGCTATTAGCCCACAATTGTTTCATGAGCAATAAGTTGTTGATCTAAATAGGTAGTTGTTTATATCATAGAATATAATTAAATCACTAGAAGTGTATCTATGACACGGAAATAATATTTTTTAATGGAAACAAATGCTTTCTTCATACATTTTTCAAAAACAATATTTGGTATTAAGAAATAAATATTTGCTTGTCCCTAGACAAATAAATAATTTATTTCCATGAAATAAATTTTTTTTACCGGCACCAAATTTATTTTCCGGTGCACACTTTCCGTACAGTTCAAATGCCCATTTGTTCTAAGAAAACCGAACGAAAGTAATATTAATAGATAATATAAAACTTTGAAGGCACCCATGACAGGCTTTAATTATAAAATCTTGTCCGATAACTTAGAAAAACAAACCGGTTAATTTATTATTGGAAAATATCTGTACCCAACACAAATTTCTTTATTTAATTACTATAAAACGTTAAAAATTGAACAAATAGACACTAAAAATTTATGAAAAATAGAAATTCAAAACACACACGGTTTCAATTATGACAACAAATTGTTGCTGGTTGCCTAACTTTCTAAACGTCATCGCAGGTGCTGAGTCGGTGATATATTGGGGTTTAATATGGTTTCGAAAAACATTTCTTTCGCTTTATAAATACAGGGTTAACTATGACTAAGTACAAATTTAACCACGTGCCTAAAAAGACAATAAAAAAATATTCCAGAATTTTAGGTCGATATTTAAACAATGGGGCAAAACTCTTTTTTCCTACGGAAAGTTTACATCTGTCAACAATGTCAACTACCATGCGGTCGTCTTTTTGTAGCGTTTCTAAATGTAGAAACGACAAAAATTAACAATATTATTATTAATACTACCTGATAGATAGGTAACAGTTAATCCAGCTAGCTCCAGTATTTTGCATTCGTTTTTCATTATTTCGTTATAAACTGGTAAAACTACATATTCATTACAGCCACTCACTAAAACACACTTGCCGTAGGTACAATTAGATAAAATGCCTATTTATTATAACAACATCGAACGAAAGGAATATATAATAGACAAGTTTTAATGTAATCGCGGCAGTCTTGTCCCACAACCTCGAACACCAAACTGTAAAACGTTTAAAAAATAAAAAAGGCACTAAAAACTGAAGAACACAAAACTACAACGTAAACATAGGAATTGAATTATGACATGACAGCGATACCGACTGAGCGACTGTTGCATGGCGGCGTTAAATAAGGATTTAAAATAATATCAAAAAATTTTTTTTTTTGGCTTTATAAATAAGTATGGAATATTTTTGAAAGGTGATTCCGTTAATTCTTATTTTTCCCTATCCTCTCTCAAAATATTTGTACTAAGTCATAGTTAACCCTGTATGTTTGAACATTTTTGATGAGCGACTTCGTTAATTCAGTTTTTACTTAGTCATAGTTAATCCTGTGTATTTCCTCTAAAAGATTGTTATTGTACCGAAGAACAGAACTAGCACAATCGTAATATGCATCTAGTTCGAGTATGTAACGTTTAATGAAACAATGGTACCTCACCCGACTACTCACCGCATTCACACGCATACGGCTGGACGAATATCGCACATACCAGGCGGCAGATGACTGACTGACTGACTGACTGGATGAAGGAATAATTACAGAGCGCTGTTTCAGTCATATCCATTGTGCTACTCACATATAAATGCTGTAGTATTAGATAATGGAGCTACAACTTAGGGGTTGTCCCGAGAATACTGCTGCATCACGCATTTACAGGCTCGAGACGCAGTCCGGCAAAAATTGGAAGCGGTTCGGCGGCTTGATTTTATCGCACATGTACAGGGTGGTGATAGAAAATGGAGTTTTTAATTTAAAAATGGTAACATTTCAAATCCTGGTATTTATTCAACGTTTACTTTACACGCCTCAGCGAGATGAAATGGGAGTCGGCGCGGCAAATCCTCGACGAGAATAAGTAATGCTTCCAGTGGTCGATTTTAATAGTAGAACACTTGTTTAGTTTAGGCGCTGTGCAGTGCATACGAGGAAGCATATTGGCATATAATCTTTGATGAAACTTGGGTTGACACAAGCGATATTGTACATTAGGATTGGGTAGAGTTGCCTCCATATTATTGCGTAATTAACTTTCTATGTTTGGAAAAACTGAGTCAGTATCCTGTTTTACATAACCCCTATTGTCATTTGACTTTGACTATGATTCTAGTTCTGAACTTTCTAATAATTCTGTTGACACTTGAATATATTTTTTAATATTATCATTTGTAACATTTGCAGATATCATATATCATTTTACTATTTATTATTATCTATTTATTTATATAACTTGCACTAGAACAAACCTAGTTAGGGGATGAGAACATAGTACCTATAGATACCTAACTAAGATATAATAAGGTTATAATTAAAAGAAAACTTAAATAGTGAAACAAATAAAATTTAAAAAAAAATACATTAAAAAAACAACACTCTACGACAGGTTGTTAATGAATTAAGTTTATACAACTGTTTTGTAATTTTATTTTTGAACAAAGAATAGCAGAATTAATGATTTTTTTTATATTACATGTTTAAATTTTGGTGATTCTTAAATGTTTAAAACAGTTTGAAAAATAAGTAATAAAAACTTCAAAGAAGATTCACGCCGTAGAAATAATTAACTTCTGTAAAAAAAAATTGAGTACTTACCGAAAATCAAAATACAATGCCATTTTTAAATACCTGCCTAACTAACATAAGATATTATTACAACATATGTTCAAAATGTCTACCGTTATTTTCCAAACATGCATGACACTACCAATATCAAAAAAATACTTCAATGAATGTCCCTATTAGTCAGTCGCCATTGGGGAAAACGATCTAAATAAATGCGTAGTGCTCTTGCAAAATAGCGGCGAGCTTCTCCATAAATTAATAACATATCGTCATACTTGCATATGCTAAACATTTCAACCAACAGAGAAAAATCAAAGAAATAGTGGTATGTAAAAGAATTTGCGACAAGCGACAGACACTTTGCAATTCAGATACCAACTCTTCTGTAGTCACTGTAAGTACTTCTCGATATCGACATTGTCGAATTTTACTATCGAAAAAATTGTTTTTATTAAAACGAAACATATATAAATTGAGAGAGAATTGATATTGCATTGTATGGTCATTTAATACAGAAATTTATAGTTAGAACCCTTAATTAACTGAATTTTTACATATGAAGCTAGAGATTTGTTATTTTTTTCCCCGAAAATGATTGGGTGGGTAGACCCATATCATTTAAGTTTGTTTTGTTCATTTTGATGTATACTATCGCCTGTTAAATTTATGACAGTCAAACCTCTAACACTCTGTATAATAGGAAGTGTAAAAATCATACATTTAGGTATAAGCAAAACAAAGATGTTCAAGACTATCAGGTTGTAATAAGTCTCGAAAAGTTTTTTGCTCGATTATAAGAAAACGCGTATGAGTTTTATTAGTAGCAACATAATGTAATACATTGTCAACGATATTTCATTCCCGCATTGCATGGCATGGCAAACAGTGTGGGGATATTTTGTTGTTTCCGCTCAAAAGATGTGGCACCCATACTTCCAATTTTAGAAATTCAATAGTTGATCATCATAATCGATTATACTGGTCAATTTTGGGGTTGAATTAAAGCGTTTGAATAATCTTCATCATCAGATGGTCTTTATGAACGTGGAGAATCGTTCACGTCAACATATCTTTCTTTGGAACGTGAAGATAATTTTCGTGTTGTTCTTTCACCAATGGCGTTCTCTTCGCAAACACCGTAAGTGGTTCTAACGGCATGCAATGTCTTTAACTTCAATTACATTACAGAATAATATGGCATTAAACAACTTTGACATAATATGTCCAACAACTGATTTCCAAAGCACACTTGCCATAGAAACTAAAAACGTTATGAAAACATGCATCATCCCAATAGAAGCTCGCTATTCCCATAGACGCAGACCGATATAATAGCAGACCAATTAACAGTTTGTGTGAAGAATGAATCGCTACAAGTTTTAATCTCGTGTATCCGACACGATCTGCAATTGTTTCCGCGTTATACTTTACGCCTAACAGCCCCATAAATAATAATTAATTAACTAAATTGGTTAATGGGAGGTAGGAGATAGCGCTTGTAGATTTTCTTCTATAATTGCCGTAATAATGCTTCATACTGGGTCAGAAAATAACTTGGAAATAGTATTACACGAGCGAGACCGAGGACAGCCACCGTTTTAAGAAACGTACAAGTTTTTTTTCTACAACTTTCTATCTTGCACGATAGTGCAAAGAGTTACTAGTTTTTTGCACTTCTACTGTGCTAACAATTTAATTCATTTGTATTAGTTCAAAGAGTACAAGTTTTTTTCTTCTTCGATTTTCTACGATACACGATAGTGCAAAAAGTTACTAGTTCTTGCACTATCTACTGTGCCAAAAATTTAACTTTTTGTGTTAGTTCAAAGAGTATAAGTTTTTTTTCTTCGATTTTCTACGATGCACGATAGTGCAAAAACTTACTTGTTGCATAAATAACTATTAATACCATTTCTTTTGATGATTCAGGCGTATGATAGTATGCTCTATTCGACAACCCTTGCATGTTATATCTACCTATCCAACCCGTGCGCTTGGTCATATAGCAGGTATATTCAATTAAATCTGTTATTGTATGTGGAGGGAAGTCCTTATTTCAATTTGCGCGAGGAAATTGATTCGTTTTGTGAACGTAATTATAGATTCCAGTGTACGGCGGGGCTAGCCGTGCATAGGAGTTGATCATCCGTGGAAATCCTGCCATATCTTCCACGTCGTATGGTCATGGGCACGCTAGAACAGATCTAGAAAGGAAGGTATAATATAGCTATTGTCGCGGATGATTTCTAACCGACTTTAGGGGCTGATATACTAGTGATATGATTCTTTATTTGTAAAAAAACTGAAAAGATGATTTCTGCAAGATATAGTCTATTGAAATATTACATTATTTTGGCCTTAGCGTGCATTTTTTAGAGGACGCAATTTTATCGTTTAGATGTGAGGGAGGGGACAAAAAAAGCTTAACTTGAAGTTTGTGGGGTCGCAACCCTCCAACTTCGGCCGCCATCTTGGAAAAAGGGGGTTAATAGTTTTTAGCATTTATCAGGTAAACTATTGGTCATACAAAAAACTTGTGCCCTGTTCATTATTTTCTTATAATTGCCATTGTACTCAATTCATACACATTCATGTACATAGTGTAAATAAATTGTACACACTCAAGCTTGTGCAGTTTATTTCAACACCAAAAAGAAAAGGGAATCAGTCAATAAAACCACAAATACAGTCCACTAAACAAGTATCGTTGAGTCCCTCATTTCGCCGACCCAATCAAGGTGGTTGGCGTACAACAGTTGTGCAATCACACACACTGTTTGATACATATGTCAACCAATAATGTAGTCTATATAAAATTAAGCAAATAGATATTTTCAAAGTCTGTCATCTCGTGGTTGCTTATTCAATGTCGTAAAGCCTGCTTGTTGACGGTCTTCCTCATAAACCTCCCAGGCGACAGCAATGGGTGTAGCAGTTTCATTGTACGGAAAACAATGTCAGACGATGCAGATTTACGTTTACAAATACAAGTCCGCGTGATTTACGACATTAGGCCAATTGTCGTTAAGCGTACACGTTGATTGCGCCGACGAGTGCAGTTAACGGTACCACTGTTGAGCCATACCGTGGAATAAAGCAATAACACGGGAGATATGACGCCGGCGGCCGTTGTCGACGATCGTTGTGGTCGTGCGGTGGGGCCGGTGGCGCGTCGCGATTCCCTAGGCCTCCGCTGCCCTGCCCCTGCCCTAACTGACCTCTCCAAATGGCGGCACAAAGCTACGGTCAACATCGGTCTCTGTATTTACCTTGCCAGGACATGTCGGGCTGTGCAGTTAATTGCATGCCGCCCGGTTCTGTAAATAAGGCCCCCGTTTGCGCATTATAGCGGGCCTTTTATCGAATTATTAAATTTAAGGCGGCTCCGCAAACAATCGCGATACGCGCGGATAAAAATCGAACCTCGCACAATAAGTTTTGTATGGAGGTTTATTAACTAATGCGCGTTGTTGGGTTGTGGGGTTTATTGTTGCTTTTCTATGGGTTAAACAGGTTTTAATGGTAAACCAATCGGAGCTTTGTTCCCGGAGTTAAAAGCCAAACGACTGATATGGGGGGATAACAATATAGTTTTCATTTATTTAAACTGCTATGTTGTACATAGCTTTTCCCTAAAGGAGTCAAAGTCGGTGAGAATTGTGCAAAAATACGTATAATAGGCTTTTGTGGATATTCATGTTTAAAGTGTTCGTTCCTGAAAATTATTAGGTACAAGGGAAGTTAAGTGTATGCTACAAAAAGTATACCTAATTGTATAAACCTAAGTTTGAAGGAATATAGAAACTTTTAGAGAATAAAGATTTAGTTGAGTTAACAGGATATGGTAGATTATACATATATTATGTAGTGTAACATTGTTGAAAGAGGAAGTATTTGGCTAATAATCGAGAAGATTTACCTACGTTGTGTTTATTTATATTATTTATTAACTTACCTCGAATGTGCTACATATTTACGAAATTAGGGAGATTTGAGTAGTTTTAAATAAAACAAAACACTTATCAGTGCCGTACTCAGCCTTGAAATCACTGGGAAAAAGAGCACGACAGAGAAAACCCCGATCACAATTCAAAGAATCGCTGTCGCTATTGTAATGGTAATAATAATGATGAATAAGAATGTATCTCTACTTCAGTACTTGAATACACGGTAATATAATTATAATTCTACATACAAAACTGAATAGTGTTTTGGTTAGTTAGCCGACTTGCGTCAGAAGGTACTGAGGTTTCATACGGGAGGCTACCCAGCTAGTAGTTGCGGGGTTGAACAAACATCTCAAGTCATATCTCATGCCTCATATGTTTTTAAAGGATGTTTGTCAAGTCACGGGAGAAAATATTAATAGAATCACCAAGGCTCTTACAAACATCTGACAAGCAAACCGCTAATTCAAGTAATAAAGTAGTAGTCATAGATGATTAATAATAACTTATAATACCATTTACAACAGCATAACTTCGACTCAAACTAAAGTTATACATATAATTTCAACAATAAATCAACACGTACTGTTTTACCTCCAAATTATAATAATATAATGAAACTATAATGAGATATTGAACAGACAATAAAATAATAAAAGGAACACAATTGACATTCAATCTTTAAATACATGCACTACTTATCACCATTCACTGTCTCCCAGCCAACCTGCCTTAAGTCTTAAAACCCCACTACCCACCGAATCTCGCTCCGCGTTCCCTTGTTTATTATTTGTTCGTCTCCAGCCGCCCTTCTAGCTAATACGTATATAATATTCTATACAGGGTGTTATTCATTCAGCAGTACAGATATGACAAAATAATATTTAATTAAGTGGATTCCCACAATTATTACTCAATTACTGTCATTAAAATAGCAGCAGAATCTGTAGTTAAACTACACAGAAAGAAATATATTTGTAAAAAAATTTAGTAACTGGTAATTAGCAATTACAATTGCTATGGTAATTATATTGTGTGTACGTATGTATGTGTGTATTAGCATTCATTACCCTATGTGCAATTGCACAGTACATGTATGAAGTAATGCATACAATTGCGCTTAAATGGCGTTGCATTGGAGTTGTTTTGGAGTTGCATTGGAGTTGTTTTGGAGTTGTATTGCAACTGTAATGTATGTATGTATTATCATTCATTACCCCTATGTGCAATATCACAGCATTTAAGCGGAATTGTGTGCACTACTCCATACATGTACTTTACGATTGCACATAGGGGTAATGAATGATAATACATACATACATTACAGTTGCAATACAATTCCAAAACAACTCTATTGCAACTCCAAAACAACTTCAATGCAACACCATTTAAGCGCAATTGTATGCATTACTTCATACATGTACTGTGCAGTTGCACATAGGGTAATGAATGCTAATACACACATACATACGTACACACAATATAATTACCATAGCAATTGTAATTGCTAATTACCACCACAAAGTGGTGGGGGGCGACTCAGGTCCGGCTATACTACACTATTGTCATTTTTATTAACTTATTGCACAAATAGCTATTTTAGACCTATCGACATTATTTGGAATAACTTTTGTGCATTTCGACAATTATTAGCACAGAAATAAGTTTTAAAAAATTGGCATTTGCTGTTTTAACTTTTTTCTTACATTTTTGAAAGATTAATTCAATAAAATCGATGTCTAGATTATGATGTCTCACATGTAAACGCTTTCCGACGTTTTTAGCCCCAAGAATACAACTCCCTGTTTATTTTAGGTAAAAAACAGGAAGATAATGATCCGTAACGTCGCCTGAGTAATTTCATACGACTAAAACGTCCAAAACCCTCCGTAACGCGATATTATTAATGAAATATTTAAGCAATTTCATGCGTTTTTCGGTGAGCCCGAGATAAGCCATCGCTGCAATGGTATAAAATAATTAATTATGAGTTCAGCTGGCCGCTAGCTATTTTTCATTTCTTTAATTACTCCGAAGAATGCCGGTAGATAGCATCTAATATACATCAGTCACTTTGAAATTCGTCAGTGTAACTGTACACCGGGATCAACTGAAATTTTACCACAAAGACTGCCCTCGGTCACGATAGGTTTCGTTGAGTGATTCTGTTTGATTTCCATATTCACGAAACAACATAATTACGCTACTTCGCTCGATAGTATTTGGTAGGAACTTTTGGCCAGAATTTGTCATTGTAACTGAACCCAGAAAAGAGATATCCACAAAAAGTTTGTATATTGTAGTCTTTATCAGAAATATTAATACTAATAGTGAATGTGCTTGTATAGCTGACCAAAAGCAACTAAAACTGTCTAAAATGAATATGTAGTTTCTATAAATGCATTTCAAAAATAAAAATTTGTAATTTTGTGTTATGAAACTGCACAATTAGTTACAATTAAAACTATAATAATAAGAGCAAAAGACAAAATGCATTTTAATGTTTTTACAGCAAAATAAAGACACTTGCATTATGGGCACCCTATACCTATGTTGTCCCTTAACGCGGTTCTTAAATAAGTTTATTATCGAATTTGCACATTTTTGTTGTGCAAAGAAGTTGGAAGTCAGAAGTGAACTATATTTATAGGCAAACGAATTATTCCGACAATGATTTCCATACTATAATCTAAAATCAGGATGAGTAGGATTATGAACTGACAATCGTGGACAAAAAACTCTGGTAAACCATACCTTGCAGTTTATAATTTGGATAATAACTATGTACAATTGGAGAACTGAAGTATTAAGTATAGTTAGAAAAGAAACAGTAGCTGACCTTGGGAATTAGTTTTTACTATTGTTTGGGAAATAATCTAAATAGGTAAACTTTACTAACGCGTTTGTAATTGTTTACGCAATTTGAAAAATAACCTTTGTTAGCAGTTTCATGAGAATATATAATACTAAGTATTGCCCTGAAAACGTGTAATAAAAATATTACGCACTCTTAAGTCATAAACGAAACGCTTAATAATTTATGTTTATAGAAAATAAATTACGAATTTTCAAGTGGCAACCTATTTTAATGCTTGCGTGAATAGAAAATAAAGTTCTTAACGTTAAGAATGATATGACTTTCTCTGACGTTTATAATACCCACAGTATAATGGGTCGCTTTCTGCGAACAAAAAACAATTACCAATGCTTTTGATTCTTATACAAAGCTTTAAGTCGTCTACAAATAATAATTTATCACAGGCCATTTGTAAATAATAAAAAGAGCCTTGAGGTACACCCGATATTGCTCTAAATATTATCGATTCGTACCCACGGTATGTAATAAAATGTTTTCTGTTGTACAGATATGTTTTGAAAAAGTTAAAAAGATGCGAACTAGAGCCGAAAGTATTTAATTTATTTAAGAGAAGTTCATGGTCAATACGGCCAAAAGCCTTCGTATTTATATACCAATGATGAGTTTTATTTTATGGGTGTTAACTAAGCTAATTTTCAATGTATCTGAAGTTTGCTTGGTGGCGAATTCTGCTAATTTTTCACTCCAGTTCGGCTGCAGGTTTGCACGGGCCGAGGCATCGTCCCAGGTTAGTCCCGGCAGAAAAGGAGAAAAAGGAGGCCGAGCCTGCATCCAGCGCGAGGTCCGAACCACCTGTGGCTAAAAGAAATCAAAACAGCGAATAATCGATATTCAAATCTGGCATCGCTCGCAATCGTGCTGGGGAGCAGTGCCGCAAATTACACGTCTTGGCAAAAATTGCGCCTGCACGCCAGCCAATCGGAGGCAGGCATTCAAATTCGCCGGCTATGTCTGCGGAGAGGCGAATCGAATCCGAAATTTCTTAATAGCCCTCGATTTATAATAGTATGTTGTTATCGTGCCATTAAGTCTTCTGCGAACAATGAAAAATGAAAATATCCGTGCTTCATGGATGGTCCGATGGCGGTACGTATTTTCTGGTTCTGCGGGCAATCCGTTTGCCCATTCTCAGTAACGGTATCTTTCCAGGGCACCACCGTGAACTGCTTGATTACCACGGTTTCTCATCTTCGTTGATTGCCATTCCCAACTAGTGTTGATAATGGACTCGGGTACTATAACACGAAAATTAAAAATATTATTTCCTTGAAATGTTTGGTATTAACACTTCATTTTAAATATTACATATTTTAAAATATTCCAACGTCACAACCACTGACTTTGGCAACATTGCACACAAAGGCCCTCAAACTTGAAAATTATTGGGGGAAAACGTTGATGACGTAGAATCTCTCTATATTATGTTAGTTTATTACTGTATTGAATAAAACTCTCACTTCACGTCTATTTCCCTGGCCAACTTCAGCCAAAATGGATATTTTGTCGCTAATTTGTAGCATCAGTTTCAATTTTGTAGCTTGTGTTCCGTTTTCGAGAAAAATGATTTGATTGAATTGCTTGGCGATTAAGAACGATAGCAAACCGATTTTTGTACCATACAGTAAATAAAAACATTTTGCTATTCAACTCATAAGTCAGTAAAAAAATTGTTGCTACCTTCCGCAAGCATCAAATAATCATTACCTAGTCAATTCCAATAATGTTAATCATTTTCTGCATGATTAAAATGAATTTGGAAATTGTTCCCGACAAGAAATTTAATTTTTTGTTGTCCATTTTGCGGAAAATTTTGAAATTTTTCTCAAAAACGACACCATCTGCACAATTGATATTGAGGGTCCAAATTAGCAACAAGATAATCAACTGTTGTTGGAGACCTCATTTGATTTCTTGTTTTTAGCCAAACATATAAAGTAGCAACAAATTTTTGACTGACTATGAGAATAATGGACAATTTTTTAATTAAATATATATCTTCTGAAAGTACTCGAAAAGCAATATGACGCAAAAAGCTCTGCTATCGTTTTTAGTCGCTAGTTGCTAGCAACCACCATTTTTCTCCAGAACAGTCACATAATTGACATTGATGGTACAAATTAGCAACAAAATATCTAGACCTGTTTTTGGCCATCGTATTAGATTCTCCGCTTTTGGACAAAATTTTTAACTGAGTGTATGAGTTGAATCATCACATTATTTTATTTTTGAAACAAAAAAAATACTATACACCTTCTGACAGTACTTGAAGAGCAACAAAATATGATGTCACAAATACTTGTATTTTCATAGAATACTACGAAAATGATGTATAAATTATATACAGGATCCTCACTTTTGTCAATTATCCTAGATGTAAGTATGTGACTTTTCAAATACTAAATTTAGTTTTAAACATGCTTTTGTGAGCTTAAATAGAAAAAAAATCAGTCTTGTATAGAGGCAAGAGTTCAGACGACTTACGTCATACGAACAAATGAATAATTCATTAGATTTTCATCAACATATATAAAAAACCGCAACTGAAAATAATTTAACTATATACTACACTACTACACACTACTAATGCAAATGTTTGCATTATATAGGGTGATGCAGAACATATCTAAAAAAAATTTGAATGTACAGATGACTCTTACATATACAATTTTGTAAAAATAAAATCAAAAAGAGTAGTTCAAAAATGATTTAAAAATACAATTTCGCACGGCACTGGAAACTGGTCCACTGTAAAACCTTCGTCCAAATGATATAGAGTCAGGAGATCGTGGCGGCCATGATACCTGTCCTCCTCGTCCAATCCTCTGGCATTAATACTTGGACACGCTGTACATGATACGGATATAATTGAGCCTCGTGTATGATACACTACACTGCTGCAATACGTCGTAGACGCCCTGGACCATCACCTCTTTCACGATTCGGTTACAAATTTCCCGTGTCACGCCTGCGTTTGCACTACATTGGCACTTACTGCACACCGCGGTAAAAGGCACATGTTTACCGGAAAATCGTTCTGCTAAAGCACTTCACCATAAATTAAAACGATACCCAGCAACTGCTATATATAAGCCATTTTTGGTATTTGAAAAACTAATGTAAATACTTGCATCACAAAAAAGTTGAAACGAAAAGTAATCAGATATTTGAAATCGCCTGGGTAGAGACTACAGCAGCTCAGCGATGTAAAGGTTGCAACTAGGTACTAGAATTTCAATAATTTTTTCTCGGAACCTATAAGGATTTTACAAAAAAAAATTTACGATATTGAGGTCATTTTTCATGACCCATATATTCCTATTTTATTTTTAGATAAGTTCTCACCCTGTATATTGTACTAAATAACAAGAAATTATTGTTTTTATTGATATAAACCACTGAAAATTATGTCAACAATAAAAGTCGTCTGGATTCTTGCTAAAACTATGGTTGGATGATTAACAAAATGTTATTTACTTAAAAAAAATAATAAAATTTATGCTAGACATGACTTCAACGTATAAAAAGAATCGAGTACCTAATTAAAGTTTTAATATTTTTTTTTGATGGTGGTATTTCTCTCAGTGTGCACTCTCATTCCCAAAGTGCGATATCTCGCCGTGCAGAGCTGATCAATTTTCAATCGGTCCACCTAATCCAGCTAATTGAGAGCCTCGACTGCGTCCGCGGTCACATCCACGGCAATACCTCGATTAATCAATCCAAACCCCGAAGTGGTCGAATCCACTCGGACCGCCGCGCCGACTTATGCAACTTGCGTGCAGTGCGTTCGCGTGACGCGGCGGCGAACGCGACTCTGGCCCTTATGCAGCGGGCGCATAGGGATCGAACGGCCAGCACGCGATCGCAATCGGGCCAGTCGAACATGGGTTTGATTGACGGCGAGCAAATGCGACTCCTGAAACGTTTTGATGTTTTGCATATGCAGACGTGGCAGTTAGCTGGGGGTGTCTCTTCGCCCTCCGGCTTGAAATGATAATTAACGCACTGCGACGGATACGGGGAATTCGTTGCTATCCGCCACAAGTTTCAAAGATACGAACAATAGCTGCAAACGTAGCAGACAATTTTGTTACTATGTTACTGCAATTCTCTAAGTTAGTTTATTTTCATTCAGTTACTGGTCATAGAATTGTTCGGAACAATCAACCTCAATATTCACTTCCTTAAAAAATATTACTCACATGTATGTGTATCGGTCAGTGGTCGCGCGGTTTAAGGCGTCAGTACTTGAATCGAGGTGACTAGATCGAAGTTGGTTCGCGCCCAGCTGCCGGTAGACCGTATATAAGCTATATTCGTGGAGAGATTGGCACCCTCTCTGCGGGTATGGTAGGGTGGAAGAATGTTGGCTTGGGTCAATGTGAGAAATTGATACCGGTTGATATTTGACTACCCCCCTAATTAATGAGGTTTTCCAGGTTTCCCTCATTCCTGCACTGAATGGTAGTTAGGTCCTACCAACGTAAGTCGTTCCTGGGCGCAAATGCGGCCTGCTTAATAATAATATGCCGCCCCCTTTCCCTCACAAGTCTCCGACTTCTGGGCTAATCCCTGTGATTAGAATGAGGGGTAGAGATATTATTATTATTATTATACAGGGTGTCCGGGAAAATATGGTATATCTCTCGGGTGCAAATAGAACATGAAAAAATAAGATAATATTTCTTCCTACAGGCCCTCCCTACGAAGATATGTGTCCCTTAAGGACGCCCCTGAAAATCGATTTGTCTTGAATACATTTTCCTTAACATAATTTAATAAAAATTGAATGTGTAGTAAGGACCTCTTAAGCATTACAACTTAATACCTAAATTTTTAACATCCTGATAACATTAAGGATCTACAGCTTCGCATATAAAATAGTTGTAGAGCAATTTTAAATACCCCAGGGATTTTCGAACGAGTTCGGAGATCGTTATTACGTCGAGCTGAAGGGTGCATCCTAGTTCAAGGAAGGCACTTCGAACAATTATTGTAATTTTTTATTAGATAGGGGTCTAATATTTAATAATAATAAATTATATTGAAACAAGTTTTGATTTTATCTGACATGAAGTTTTCTTATAATAATTTTGATCATATGTATATTATCTTAATTAAATAAAAAGGACAAATAATGTGTACTACTACATACTTATTCTTAAGATTATGGCAATAGGATACATACATTAATACTGCGCCAGAAATTTTCAAAATTAAGCAAAATATCATATTACTTATTGTAGTTAATATGTTGAATCGAATAGCATAATTTTGCTCCACATAAACATTTCAATTTGTGGTCAAACTATGAGAAACACAAAAAAAGAGAGACCATTTGTATTAGAAATCAATTGTAAAATAATGAAATGATCACTTTTTTAATTTAACCAGTGGCGTCACATATTTATTTTGCCCAAAGTGACAGACTCACCCTGTATCTACGCCACTGTTTAATTTTAAACAGTCATATTTTGGCAGCAAATGCAATATCCTCGGCTTACACACTACCCCAAATTTAATCCGCTTAAAAGTTTTGAAAGAAAATTTTAATTTATAGAAAAAATTCAACTCCCTATGTTCATAACGAAGGAAGTTAGAACAAAAGTTTACCAGACTTTTATTCTTATTTTTGTTCCCAAAATATGCTCACGTGTTTGTGACATATCAAACTGAAACGCCCTGTATAACTACTCTCTTAAGGTCGCCATATTTCTCGCCGTAAAATGATTGATCATTTGTGGTGTTTTTAGGTACAAAAATATCGACAAATAAAACACGTAGTAATATTCTTGATGGTTTGCTTATCCACTTTTTCTATTTAAATTCTCCGCAAATAATAGTATATTGTTACATTAGTGTTACCTGAGGAGATACTGGAGTATGCAAAAGAGGTTACTTTTAATCTTCTTCCAAAGAAATGTCGAGAAATTTATAAATGTGTCTACGTTTTATGGATTGGTGCAAAGAAAAAACATTAAGTTGTATTCAGAAGATGTATTGATAGTGTATTTTTCAAATTCAACAAATAAAATGAGGCTGTCAACGCTTTGGTCACAATATTCAATGTTGCAGTCAACGTTGGATATAAAGAAGAATATTGATATAAGCAAATGTTCAAAGTTGCGTGTATTTTTCACGATGGTGGGTATTCTTAAAACCAACCAACCAAGCATCGTCGTTATTTCTGATCTCACCACATCTGAAAAGAGTGTAATTGTTCCAAGAATGAGAATAGTGACAGTTCAATGTGGATAAACAAAAATTATTGTAATTATTACTGAATAAACTTTTATAAAATAAAACTTGATTAACAATTAACAGTCTTAGGATTAACAGTGAATATTTGTTGCTAAGGTACCAATTTTTGCTTAGCAAGGAACATGTCTAGTTGTCTACGTTAGAGACTTTATCCTGACAGTCAAAAAATGTCATATCTTTGTAACTGTTGGAGAAAAAATAATAACTTTTAAAAAGCGGAACAATCTTATATGCAGAGTTATTTAGGCTTATGTTAGAACAATATTACATCTAGAGTTAAATTCAAAAGAGAAACGTATTTTTAAAGATTTCTATACTTAAAAATTTGTTGGTTAGACCGGTTTTTCTCGGAATTTATTCGTATTACTTCAATATCTTTATATATTCTCAGGTGGCGTGAGATAACATTTCTGCTATTTGCTAAACTCTAGATTATTCAGTTATTAAATGTTTAAAATTAATTATTAGTATTTGTAGAAAACACCATTTCAAGAATACGACGCCTTACTAGAGTGTTCAACTTTCAATAATTTTTAAATCGACTAGACTTGGGTATACTTATTACTACCACTCAGTTTTGAACAAATCTCGCTGATGTTTCGAATGTCCCATATCATCAAAAAGATGATGAAAGCGAGCTGGTGCATTGGCTTCGTAGATTTACGCTCAGATATAGTTTTCATTCGGAAATTAAGGCCGATGCACACCCCTGTCAATGGCCCGCTTGATAAATGGCGTTTTTCATTTCGGTAATTAGGAATGGCCCCATTGACGTGGGTTTTCGGGCTAGCGGCACAATTAAAATCCCGAAGCGGAGATTATGGCCCACTAATGACCGCCGAATGACACAGTGTAATTAAACAGAAGAAAAATGTATCTGGGACTTAATAAACATCTCATTTCGAGTACGCCTCGAAACCGCGCTTCCATTGTTAAGTCGTGGCCTGCTCCAAAGACATCGAGTTTCGCTTTTAATTAATTAACCCCGCGAAACAAATGAGTTTTAAGATTTCTTCTTACGCCTCTTATCTTGTTTCTGTGGCCTGTAATTAATAATATTTTTATCCCTTGCAGAGGGATTAAGAGGAATCGTTCCCCCTTTTAGGGGTCATAAATTTCCCTGTTGGGGAATTACACTGATTTTCATAAGTAAAGGTTGTTGTGCTCGGTGCGGTTTGTTTGACAACGGGTTCAATAATAATAATAATACTAAAATAATGATATATATACAGTGTGGAAGAAAAGTATGGAATAAATTAATTATTTCTAAAACAAGTAAGTTTCATGAAATTTCCTCAGACCCGTCGATTTTGCTTTCTAAAAAGACTATTTTTTCTGTACCAACGCATTTCCGACGTTCATTTGTTTTCGCGTGATGACGTCATCGGATATTTTTTTAAATAGAACTCCTATATTTTTCATCGGATTCTTATAGAGCTTAACGTGCTGAATTCAAAAATATATAATTTCAACACTTTATTCCTTCAACTTTCCGAGAAAAAAAATAATAACCGATTCAATAAACGCTGCAGTTGACAGATGTCAATTCTGAATAGATTTTGTTTAGATGCCAGAAACAGTTTCTGAGGTGACTTGATTTAATTTGTTATTTTTGCTATCAAAAGATGTAATATTCTAACATGCAATCTAATAAAACAAAATAATAAATTAGGGGGTCAAATACGATTGAGGCAACCAGAATTTAATTATTAATTAATTAATTAATTAATTAGTTACTTATTGTTAAATTGTTTTAAAAATGAAGAGTCCTTATTTTGTGATACTGCCGATGAATTCACTATATCCATTTTACTCTCAACCAGCCCATCACAGACACAAATGGGAATATTCACATTTTTCAAGCCGATTTTATTGGATCGGTTATTTTTTTTTCGGAAAGTTGAAGGAATAAAGTGTTGAAATTATACATTTTTGAATTCAGCAAGTTAAGCTCTACAAGAATCCGATGAAAAAATATAGGGGTTCTATTTAAAAAAATATCCACAGAGAGTTTTTCAAAACATCAGCAAATATGGAAATGCGCATTAGTCATGTGATTTCGGTTATTTTTTACTTATCTGCTTTTTCAATGTGAGATTTTTTGGTTAGACAAACTTAGTTCAAAAATAACTCATGACTGATCCTTTTGGCGCAAGAGTTTATTATGTTCGAAGGACTATTTGTTGTTAACTGTATGTGTTTCTTAGGATCCCATAAAGGCAGTGCCTCAGGGATCTATTCTAGGTCCCGTATAATGTATACTGTTTATTAATGTCGCTATTAAATATGTAATTGTCAAATATCTGTATAGACGAAAAATGTATTGCTGTATTACTTCATATTCCATATTGTTTAGATAAAATGAATGATGTGGGATGTTGTAATATAAATAAATTAATAATTTAAAAATAACGCGAACAAACGTTAGTACGGAGAGGGGTGATAATATCGCTGGAAGCGCTCTTCCATTCCCCTGGATTTGAAACTAGAACAACTGCTTAATAAGTATGAATTATGACCAGCCCATGCTTACATGCATGTGTGGGAGCACTGCGTGTGAATGTATTGTTCATCCAGATGACCGACGTTACGACTCGATGTTTGCGATTCTGTTCCCGTTTTCCGCAACGCTTCATTGCGGGCGCGTCGCAATTTCCAGGATTTTTTATACCTGCCTGATCAAGGTTTAATTCCACAGCTTTTCAGGATCACTCAATCGGATTGAGCCGAATGACATTGAGACTTTTCCCCCAGTTCGTGTTTAACCGGATGAGATAGGGGCGGCTTGGAACAACTACACAGTAAGTTTTCCATTGTGGGGTGACTGGATGCGTTTTATGAAGGAAATAAAGTTATAAGTTCGTCGATAATGAAAAAAATTACACGAGTTTCAATATACTGTTAAAAACATTTTGGGAACCGCTGAAAAATTTGAGATTGTAAGGTCAGCGGTTCCCAAAATTTTTTCTTTTTTTAAAAAAATTGATGAATTTGAATAAGCAACACATTTAATTATTAAAAATGTTATAAAAACAAGTGATCAAGGTACTGTTTAATTAAACTATGGATTAATTGACATTATAACAGTCGTTATATAATGCGGCCTGCTTAATAATAATATGCCGCCCCCTCTCCCGCACAAGTCTCCGACTTCTGGGCTAATCCCTGTGATTAGAATGAGGGGTAGAGATATTATTATATTATTATAATACATTTCATACGTAAATATACCACCAGAGTCATCATTTCAAAGAATATATCACCATTTATGTTCAAGGCCAAAGCGGCGCTACAGTAGAAAACTTATTAACTCCAGGTACGATCGCCGAAAGGTACCCAGTCAAACCGAGAAATGACCGAAATGATATATCACTAAAGTTATTTCTCATTCGAGGCGATTTTTCATCTAGAACGAGATTTGTGTAATTTACACATTTAATTGTTTCTCTTTTGTTTTGTCCGGAGCTGATTTGGTTCGTTTCCTGGGCAGGTAGATGAGACGGTGCGGTTTCAATTTGTATTCAGTTTTGATAATTGGGAAGTCGGGGCATCTCGTGATGGAGTGGGATAATGGTAAATTCAACTTGTTTTCTGACACAGACGAAATAAGAAAGAACATCTTGTATAATATACAGGGTTAACTATGACTAAATACACAAGTTTTAACTACGTGCTCAGGAAGGCCTAAAAGACAATAAACAAATAATTTAGAAATTATAGGTAGATGTTTAAAAATACCTATTTATTTAAAAACAATCGAAATTTAATGTAAGGAATATCTACTAATAGAAAACTCGGAATGCACCCACTGAAGTTTTTAATTATAAAATCTTGTATGATTGGCGCAGCTCCGTTGAATTTGCCTTCGACTCTGGAAAACTCTAGAAACAGCACATAGCATAGGACGAACTAGGGAAAAATATTTGTACCCGACATAAATTCTTTTATTTAATTACTATAAAACGTTTAAAACTAAAATTACTTATTAAAACTAAAGCACAACATAGTAAACATACAGGGTATTAATTATAACAACGAATTTTGCCTTGCTACTCATTGCATACGCTCCAAATATCACACCTTTCTTTGTCAAAGAACACTGGTCAAAGCTTAGAATATTATATTTTAAGGGTCGAAGAAAGGATTTTTACAGAACACTGTAAACGTCTCGGGATGTTATAGTTTAAAATAGTACTAATTATTTTATGCAATTATTAGTAGTTGCTATTATTAGTATTAACAAAGTTCAATTCCCCAACAACATAAGAAGTTTAAAAATGTATCAGCGTGAAGTACACCTTGCACTGATGGCCTATAGATGGCATCAGATTCTGTCACAAACAAAATATCGCAAACGGTGTTTAATTTGTCGCATATTTTTGGTGTATTTTCAAACATGTCATATTCAAATGCCGAAATGATGGATAAGGTGCTGATTTCTGGAAAGAGGGACAAGGGCATATTATCGTGTGAAAGCGTAGTATTAAAGATATTTTCTGAATATACAAAATATAATGCTGAACCACATTGAACAACTGCTGTAGTGCCTTGGCGATAAACGTGTGGCAATGTATTTGTGTACACTTACGCGTGTTATTTATTACCCTTTGTGGTTTTTCCCGACGGAGGAATTCCACCTGGTTGTGGTCCTCGGGCAGAGTACCTCGCTTTAAACAAAAATAACGGTCGAAACAAGGAGAGGTCCCAGCAAGCGCTCAGCAAGTACAAACATTTTTACAATGGCTAGTTTGAAAACAGAAAATGGTTCAACATTCCTGAAATATCTCCAAATATCAATCCTGGAAATAAATATCTGGAATGTAGGTGCTACCTTCTTGTGCTACCATATCGAGTTTCTCATTAAATAATCATCTACACTTTCTAAAAAAATTTAAAGCGGCGTAACTACCTTTGCCTTATGCGGGACATAACATCGCGGCTGACAAGCGACCAGAGTTGTTAATAAATAAGGGTTAAATATAGTTTAAAAAATTATTTCCGCTTTATAAATAAGTTTGGAAGTTTTTTGATGGTCGCTTCTGTTAACTCTTAATTTTCTTCATCCCCTCTTAAAATATTTATACTTAGTCATAGCTAATCCTGTATAAAACTTCATTAGAAGAGACTAATATACACTTATTTAAATATCTAAACGTCAGATCAAGTCGGCTCCAATAAATACTGTTTCCTTTGTGAATTCTTAGAAAGGTAACTACTTTTCACGAAAGTTTCTGTCTGAAAGCAGTTTCTAGGTCTCATTCGTTGTTTGCTAATTGAAGTCGCCACAGTTTGTATATTTGCTCTAGTCTGACCGTACCCAGAAATGTCCTCTTTCCATTTCCTTGGTGGTTTATTTTTCGCGTACAATGCAGCCTTTATGGTGACAGATGAAATGCAAACAAGGAAATGGAACAAACTCAGAAGTGCAGGTTGCAACGTTTCCGTCTTTTAAGAGAATAAACATGGCTTTCAGCGCTGGGGCACTCGCCAGAGATCTGACTGCGATAGGGCTACTTTTCACGCATTTCATTTAAATATGCAAGGTTCATTTCTGTCTTGTGTTGAGATCGTGGCGATACTGCGTTTTGTCTTGGCTATCTGGCCATCGCCCAACGACACCCCAGCTTGCCATGTACGTGAAGGTCTATGTAAAGCTAATAGGAATCGAAACGTCTCTCTTGGATATTGAAACAGTTTGGAACCGCTGAGAAACTAAACTTGTACATGGTGTCGCAAACTCAATAGTATGGGCCTACTGTGATGATACAAAAATTTTAATAAAATTTGGGACACCTGGTGTTAAAAGGATGAGGTAAGTTCCATTTTCAATCGAAAGTATTATCTTTGGGATTTGACAGAAACGACTAATGACATCATAAATTATATTTTTCCAAAAACATACCCATTTTTTCTGTTAAAAGATCTTTTTTCTAATAACATTTATTTCATTGATTAAAGTGCATAAATATCATTAAGAATACTTAAAAGGATTAAACTCGGTAATTCTTTGATACAGTTAAAACAAAACGTGATGATAACTCCAAATTCAAACGCCCTCATACTACACACATATTTAAATCTATTTTCTATATGATCTCTCATGTCAAAACACATATCCAATCTTCGCCTGACTTTTTGTGGGCTGTTTTTATCTTGTTTAAGTATTATCTAAATATTACTGCACAATCCTGGCCTTGTGGGGCGGATCTTTGTCGTGCTGAAGCTATAGATTTCTCCTTAGCTACAAAGGCACGTTCCCTAGAAGTGTAGGAAGTTTTTGTAGGAATTTTAGGTAACTCACGTTGTTCAGTGTATGTTCATAAAAATGAGACCCAATTAAAAGTTTGCCGATGATGTCTCACCATACGTTTGTTTCAAAATGGCTTTGGTTTTGGACTGGACTTACATTGTGAGGATCTTGAATATACCAGTAATGTTTGTTGCGCCTATTTGATAAACCATTACTGACAAACCGACTTTCGTCCGTCCAAAGAGCGTGCCAAAAAGGTTCTGATCAACAGTCTGTTTTCAATGTGATGCTCAGGCAAATACTCAATTGTAAATTTTGTAGGCTCATTGGTCTTAAAAATTGGTTGAACGGTTGATTTATTCGAATTCAATTCCCGGCTAGCCTGCCTATAGAATTTCTTAGATTTTGTTCGAAATGCTGTAACAGATTGCTGCATTAACATTGTTTCTTACCATTCGGTCAATTATTTGAATCTTCCGAACAGAAATCCATCTTCATCGGATTGTGATATCTTTAATGATAATATAAGTGCAATTTGTAGCCATGTGCTTCGCAACTGGTTTACAATTTTCTCTCTGTTCTAGAATATATTTTGCTTTTGTTATTGTATTATGTATAATGTTCTTACTTACTCGATGTATTATTTAGAATTTTGTATCAGTTTATTCCTGTAATTGGGATATTTCCTGTTGGAATAATAAATTACTATTACTATTACTATTACTATTACTATTACTATTACTATTACTATTACTATTACTATTACTATTACTATTACTATTACTATTACTATTACTATTACTATTACTATTACTATTACTATTACTATTACTATTACTATTACTATTACTATTACTATTACTATTTTCTTGCAAGGTCGCCTCCAATCTTGTAAAGGTTCTAAGATCAGGAATGAGGCGCTCTGGATACCTTTCTCAATATAACTCTATAGCTAATAATGTTCTTGTGATGCAGTTTAAGCAACCAACATTCAATTATTTTCCAACGACTACTTGATCCTTTTGCCTCTAATGTCATTTTTAGGTGGTATTTGTTTTGAGACTCTTAGGACGATATTGCTTATACCTTTTAAACGGGAAGTAATATAGAAAAAATTCCCCAATAAAAGCTTATCAGAAAAAAGAGAGCAATTTACCAGGAAAAACATCTGGGTATGTTTCTGGGAAAAATATAATCGATGACGTCATTTTTCGTTTCTGTCTGATCTCAAACATAATACTTTCGATTGAAAATTGAGTTTACCTCATCTCTCAACGTGTCTCAAGATTTATTTAATTTTTTTTGTATTCTCACAGTAGGCTCATACTATCGAGTTTGAGACACTCTGTACTGTCAGCGGTTCCTAAAATGTTTCTTTCCTGAAATCAAGAAACTAAAGAATCAGTTATCTTTGTCTATAATGATTTGAATTTAATTCAGATTTAAGAAAGCGCCAGCTATTTTCCTACAGAAACCTCAAATTTAAACGCCAGCTTTTGTCGCGCCGTTTAAATCATAACTGTTGTGACAACGGGCGCATTTACATACCAATAACATAATAGTTTACGTATAAACAACCGTACAAAAGTGGACCCGGCAGCTCCCACCAGGAGGCCGGCTCACTTCACCATGAAATAATCGGCCTATAGTGACAAACATTAGGCCACATTACTCGCCCAAGCGGCGTCTTTTCACAGAGGATTAACACTGTCGGCGTCCAAAGTACAATACCGCTGTCGCAAAGGTGCAATAGGTGTCACCTTTTTAGGCCTATTTTCTTTGATCCCGTCGACAGATAGCACTTACGCAACCGGGTATCATTTCACGGTGTACGACTCCTCGATGGTCCTCTAGGAATTACCGATCGGGATGTGATTTTAATAATGGGAGGCACAAAGGGGGAGTTGGAGCAGCTACTGGGTTTTGTGCCTCGCACTTTGCTGTGCACGGGCCGTGAAAAAGGATTAGTATTTGGGACAGATGCATGGGAATAGGTTTAGGGATGGATTTTTGGCGGAAAAGCTCGATAACGATTTAATTTGTCTTAAAAACCGTTTTAGTCAGATGTGTTGTAAAAATGAAAGATAGCTGGGCATTGGATGTCAAAAATAAAGTCAAGTTTTTAATTTATAGTGTGATGTAGTTTTTGTTCTTGAAGCTTTAACCTATATGATACAAGTTATATTAAGAGTGTTATACACCAGCTGCCCGAGACAAAATTTTGAATTTACGAAAAATGGCAAATTTTGGGAAAAAATTGTTTATTTTTATATAAGACAGGGTGGAAAGGTGGCCATTTCGATCTGGTCAAAAAACATTTTTTAAAAACATGTTCTAATCGTTTTACATACAGTTGGATAACTTTGCACTGTGTGAACTTGAATTCAAAAGCCATCTGCCAAAAATAAGCTCATTACGACAAGAATGGAACTCAAAATTAGTAATTTACTAATTTCAACATGACGGCCTAACTATAGAACGCTTTTAGCAAACTTATCGAGTACTAGGCGCAATGTTCATGAATGCTAATGAGAAAAGAGAGTTACGAGTAAACAGTTTTTACACATTTGACAAAACTTGTTTCTATACAGGGTGATTCTTTAATATTGCGAAAATTTCAGGGACAAGTTCTTTAGATAAAAATAAGAAAAAGTTCTCATTAGCATGTGTCCGGAAACGCTTCGTTTCCGAGATACAGGGCGTTCATTTTTGTAATCTACTTTTAATACTTGTTATTTCAAAAGTTTTTAACTATACGATTAGGGTATCTGTCTTGATAGACGTCTTATTAAATTATCTTATCGTGTTCAAACAAAATAGTCCCAGTTGGCTTGGAAATTGGAATGCCCACCAACTATCAATAATTGTTTTTTGTCAATAGTTGATTACTATTTGTCACATTGTGAGTGTAGGAGTGAGTAAAATAACTACTCGTTTCGTGTTTTAATAAATCGGTTAAATGACTTTTGAAATAACAAGTATTAAAAGTAGATTACAAAAAAAATTAACACCCTGTATCTCGGAAACGAAGCGTTTCCGGACACATGCTAATGGGAACTTTTTTTCTTACTTTTATCTAAAGAACCTGTTCCTGAACTTTACGCAATATTAAAGAATCACCCTGTATACTTTGAATAGTTATCAATACAGAATCGAAAACATTACCAGTCTATTCGATTACCAAAATTAATATTACATTTTTAAATAAAATGGCATAACTTTACAAAATAGAAAAATGCATTTATCCCATAGCACCAGTGACATCCGCCACTGTTTAATTTACTTTTTCTCGCTAATTAAATTATTTATACTGGAATATAAATGCTGATACTAAAGGGAGTTGTATATCCGACCAAAGGTAACCAAACACTCTTATGAAAAAAATGTCTAAAATGAATAGTTTTCCTACAAATACATTTCAAAAATAGAAATAGAACTGCAAAACTGTGTTACGAAATTCAGCCAAGGTACAATTAGGGTTAAGTAAAACCTTCTGTAATATTTTTTTTGTATATGAACTAATCAATTATTGAAGTTTCCCACAAAATCTTTAAAACTGTAAGGTTCGACAACATTGCAATCTGTCAGCTGCTACAGTTAACCTAAAAGTTATAATAGCATTGTGGATAGTGGCTAGTGCGTTTGGTTTTTCTGTAGTGCTTGCCTGATATTTGTGGTGTACAACATCAAAAATGGAACAATGTATAGTAACCATGACCAACTGCATGGCATGTTAATTTATAACGAATCTGGGCAATATGTTTGTACGGTAAATTGAGGCCCTGGGCATTGCCACTTCATATTACAGTTACAGTATACACATCTGAAACTTCACTAAGACGAATCAGAAACGATAATAAAATTTTAATAAAAGTGCATTTAAATTTTATAGTTATTGATATGAGGCAAGCCTCAGATGCGTCTTTATTTGTTTTATTGTGACGATGATCGTATTGAAGATTGCCTATACACATTATTGTATATATAGTTATTACCGTTATTATGATTGACAGAGGCGAATTCAGCCTCAAAAACTAAACTTTTACGCTTTCGTTCATATGAAACATATTTATTAATAGCAGTTGTTTTGGCAAATGGTCATATTCCCTATTTCAAATTTACGTCACCCTGTATGTATCACTTATTCTCATTATTGCCATTTGCAACATCGATAGTAAATATTTTTCCCCGTTTCTTTTCAAAAACCAACGTGACAATAGAAATATTCACAGCAGCCAAACAATGCTGTATTCTCTCTTCGGCATTGTGGCTCGAATAAGTGCCAAATACTGTACAAGAAGTCGAGCGAAAAAAAAACTCCAATCAATCACCCGAAAGAAAGATATCACCGTCACAAAACGCGTCTGTCACAGTATGAATTATCTTTTTTACGTTTCGCAGTAATAACAAGTTCCAAAGCAACCTTTTTAGTGTACTTTGGAACCCCGCTATTAAATAAAAACGATACCGTTGGGGCGCGCCCCTGAACACCTCGTCCTAAGGGTCAGATTCGGTCGGCGAGACACAGCTGGTCCCTCAAAACTAAAATAATACATTAGCGTTGTGACTGGCGTATTTTACCCCAGTTTTTGCATCTGTAATTATAGGCCAGGTCGTGTGCAAAGTTGGGATTAGAGGTCTGCGTAAGCGGGACTGATTCAATCAGAACTAGAAACGTTGTATTTAATGATCTCCGTTCGTATAGAGTAGAGTTAATATCAAACGTGGAATAAGCGGGGAAATTCGATATTCTATAGAGTAGAATATAGTACACAGCTATTAAACAAGATATATTCTGTCTATTTTTTCAATATTTCTCGAGATAAGAGAATATAGAATGCAATTGTAACACCAGCGAAATTAACGCTAGAAAATTATTGAATTCTTGGACTTTCAATTTATACGGTTAACTATGACTAAGTACAAAAATTTTAACCACGTGCTCAGGAAGGCCCTAAAGGACCATAAAAAAATTATTCCAGAACTTTAGCTCGATATTTAAAAAATGGGGCAAAACTCTCTTATCCTACGGACAGTCGGCTTCTATGATAAGAATCGACTAAGATGGCTTAGATCCATAGATATAACTTACACCTGTCAACAATATCTACTACCATGCGGTCGTTTTTTTGCAGCATGTCTAAATGCAGAAACAACAGAAATTAACATTTTTATTATAATACCTGATATATAGGAAATCCATCTTCATCGGATTGTGATATCTTTAATGATAATATAAGTGCAATTTGTAGCCATGTGCTTCGCAACTAGTTTAAAATTTTCTCTCTGTTCTAGAATATATTTTGCTTTTGTTATTGTATTATGTATAATGTTCTTACTTACTCGATGTATTATTTAGAATTTTGTATCAGTTTATTCCTGTAATTGGGATATTTCCTGTTGGAATAATAAATTACTATTACTATTACTATTACTATTACTATTACTATTACTATTACTATTACTATTACTATTACTATTACTATTACTATTACTATTACTATTATTATTATTATTATTATTACTATTACTATTACTATTACTATTACTATTACTATTACTATTACATTACTATTTTCTTGCAAGGTCGCCTCCAATCTTGTAAAGGTTCTAAGATCAGGAATGAGGCGCTCTGGATACCTTTCTCAATATAACTCTATAGCTATTCTTGAATGTTCTTGTGATGCAGTTTAAGCAACCAACATTCAATTATTTTTCAACGACTACTTGATCCTTTTGCCTCTAATGTCATTTTTAGGTGGTATTTGTTTTGACACTCTTAGGACGATATTGCTTATACCTTTTAAACGGAAAGTAATATAGAAAAAATTCCCCAATAAAAACGTATCAGAAAAAAGAGAGCAATTTACCAGGAAAAACATCTGGGTATGTTTCTGGGAAAAATATAATCGATGACGTCATTAGTCGTTTCTGTCAGATCTCAAAAATAATACTTTCGATTGAAAATTGAGTTTACCTCATCTGATTTAACATCACGTGTCTCAAGATTTATTTAATTTTTTTTGTATTCTCACAGTAGGCTCATACTATCGAGTTTGAGACACTCTGTACTGTCAGCGGTTCCTAAAATGTTTCTTTCCTGAAATCAAGAAACTAAAGAATCAGTTATCTTTGTGTATAATGACTTGAATTTAATTCAGATCTAAGGAAAGCGCCAGCTATTTTCCTACAGAAACCTCAAATTTAAACGCCAGCTTTTGTCGCGCCGTTTAAATCATAACTGTTGTGACAACGGGCGCATTTACATACCAATAACATAATAGTTTACGTATAAACAACCGTACAAAAGTGGACCCGGCAGCTCCCACCAGGAGGCCGGCTCACTTCACCATGAAATAATCGGCCTATAGTGACAAACATTAGGCCACATTACTCGCCCAAGCGGCGTCTTTTCACAGAGGATTAACACTGTCGGCGTCCAAAGTACAATACCGCTGTCGCAAAGGTGCAATAGGTGTCACCTTTTTAGGCCTATTTTCTTTGATCCCGTCGACAGATAGCACTTACGCAACCGGGTATCATTTCACGGTGTACGACTCCTCGATGGTCCTCTAGGAATTACCGATCGGGATGTGATTTTAATAATGGGAGGCACAAAGGGGGAGTTGGAGCAGCTACCGGGTTTTGTGCCTCGCACTTTGCTGTGCACGGGCCGTGAAAAAGGATTAGTATTTGGGACAGATGCATGGGAATAGGTTTAGGGATGGATTTTTGGCGGAAAAGCTCGATAACGATTTAATTTGTCTTAAAAACCGTTTTAGTCAGATGTGTTGTAAAAATGAAAGATAGCTGGGCATTGGATGTCAAAAATAAAGTCAAGTTCTTAATCTATAGTGTGATGTAGTTTTTGTTCTTGAAGCTTTAACCTATATGATACAAGTTATATTAAGAGTGTTATACACCAGCTGCCCGAGACAAAATTTTGAATTTACGAAAAATGTAAGGTTCGACAACATTGCAATCTGTCAGCTGCTACAGTTAACCTAAAAGTTATAATAGCATTGTGGATAGTGGCTAGTGCGTTTGGTTTTTCTGTAGTGCTTGCCTGATATTTGTGGTGTACAAAATCAAAAATGGAACAATGTATAGTAACCATGACCAACTGCATGGCATGTTAATTTATAACGAATCTGGGCAATATGTTTGTACGGTAAATTGAGGCCCTGGGCATTGCCACTTCATATTACAGTTACAGTATACACATCTGAAACTTCACTAAGACGAATCAGAAACGATAATAAAATTTTAATAAAAGTGCATTTAAATTTTATAGTTATTGATATGAGGCAAGCCTCAGATGCGTCTTTATTTGTTTTATTGTGACGATGATATTGAAGATTGCCTATACACATTATTGTTTATATAGTTATTACCGTTATTATGATTGACAGAGGCAAATTCAGCCTCGAAAACTAAAGTTCGCTTTCGTTCATATGAAACATATTTATTAATAGCAGTTGTTTTGGCAAATGGTCATATTCTCTATTTCAAATTTACGTCACCCTGTATGTATCACTTATTCTCATTATTGCCATTTGCAACATCGATAGTAAATATTTTTCCCCGTTTCTTTTCAAAAACCAACGTGACAATAGAAATATTCACAGCAGCCAAACAATGCTGTATTCTCTCTTCGGCATTGTGGCTCGAATAAGTGCCAAATACTGTACAAGAAGTCGAGCGAAAAAAAAACTCCAATCAATCACCCGAAAGAAAGATATCACCGTCACAAAACGCGTCTGTCACAGTATGAATTATCTTTTTTACGTTTCGCAGTAATAACAAGTTCCAAAGCAACCTTTTTAGTGTACTTTGGAACCCCGCTATTAAATAAAAACGATACCGTTGGGGGCGCGCCCCTGAACACCTTGTCCTAAGGGTCAGATTCGGTCGGCGAGACACAGCTGGTCCCTCAAAACTAAAATAATACATTAGCGTTGTGACTGGCGTATTTTACCCCAGTTTTTGCATCTGTAATTATAGGCCAGGTCGTGTGCAAAGTTGGGATTAGAGATCTGCGTAAGCGGGACTGATTCAATCAGAACTAGAAACGTTGTATTTAATGATCTCCGTTCGTATAGAGTAGAGTTAATAACAAACGTGGAATAAGCGGGGAAATTCGATATTCTATAGAGTAGGATATAGTACACAGCTATTAAACAAGATATATTCTGTCTATTTTTTCAATATTTCTCGAGATAAGAGAATATAGAATGCAATTGTAACACCAGCGAAATTAACGCTAGAAAATTATTGAATTCTTGGACTTTCAACTTATACGGTTAACTATGACTAAGTACAAAAATTTTAACCACGTGCTCAGGAAGGCCCTAAAGGACCATAAAAAAATTATTCCAGAACTTTAGCTCGATATTTAAAAAATGGGGCAAAACTCTCTTATCCTACGGACAGTCGGCTTCTATGATAAGAATCGACTAAGATGGCTTAGATCCATAGATATAACTTACACCTGTCAACAATATCTACTACCATGCGGTCGTTTTTTTGCAGCATGTCTAAATGCAGAAACAACAGAAATTAACATTTTTATTAGTAATAAAACCTGATAGATAGGAAACAGTTAATCCAGTTAGCTCCACTATTTTGCAATCGTGTTTCATTTCATTACAAACTGGCAAAACTACATTTTCATTCATGTTCAAAAATGTTATGTGGTAAGAAAAGAAGAAGAAAACATATTGGTCTGCATGATCGCCTCTTCTTTCGTCTTTCATCAATTGCCCAACACTTCTCGAAATCTTGCAAATCAGGTTAGCAAATAAAATGAACAGGAATATTGTCTCACTATTCTTGAACTGCTGCAGTCAAATTAAGTTTTCATAAGTATACATTAATGGAAGAAACTTAGGAGGATATCACTCTTAAATGGTTAAATATCAAGCTGAAATGGTGAATAGCTGTCAAAATACTCTCAACATTTATTTGTTTAAACGCTGACGTCCTTTAAAATAGAAATGAACCTTAAACTGATGATCTTCCAACAAGCGTCACACTCTTAAAGAAAATCTCTGTATTATTTTATCACTATCTTGTAGCATATTTCTTTAAATTAATCGTCAGTTAACAGACACTTTTTCTGTATCATTTTCAGTTGCTGTAATACTCACACATGTTCTTATCGTAGTATAAGAAAAGGACGAACGTATCCATCCCTTCATGAAACAACACTGGCACACACAATGCCCAGACATCAGCATTTCCAATTAAATCTCGATGCAGGATAAAACACACGAGTTGCACTTCAAAGTGAAGGGGTGTCAAAGCAAAATAAAACCCTAATTCGGGGGTTAATACAGCCCGCTCGCTCGCGTGGCGTGCCGATCCATCTATACACTTCACAAAATCAATGAACCATTCAAATTTTACCTTATACATTATATTTTACAATATAACCGGAGTATTGACCGAGTGTTGAACTTTTTCAGCCCTCTAGGGTGTGTCGGATCTGCACCAGTCGATATTCTTTTAGTATTTAATAGCAGTTTATAAAAAGTGTTCCATTAGTTAGCCTCTTACAATAAATACACATATCAACATTTGAATAAAAAATCAAATTTTGGAAATACATTTGTTTTAATACATTTTTATAGGTAGTTGGAGGTAGACACTGTGTATTTTGGTGTTCAATTTGGAGTAATTAAACATTTTAACAAAGAAAATGAGTTTATCAACACAATTTTTGGCCAGAGAGATGGTTTGTGAAAAAAACGACGAAATATATTGATAATACAGGGTGTCCCTAAAAGGTTGGGACAGCGTTCCGCCACATAAAGTATAGCTGAAAATAAGTCGATATAACTAAACTTGCCTTAGTCCAAAAGTTGATAATCACGGAGCTACAGGGTGTCAAAGGTTAAAAAATAAATCGGGTTTTCTTTAATAACTTTCGACTGTTTCACGTTAGTTTCACGAGACTTTGTATCCAGGGATATTTTGAGATGGCAAATTCAATTTTATTGTCTATCTTCTAGAGGGCGCCACCGGCGACGATTTCGAATCATTTATATCGTTACAACTTTTTTGTTCCATCCTGTATATTATTTTGGACTAGAAAAATCTCTTCTCCAGTCTTTTATAGTTAAGAAAGGTTACCTTATTGAAGTCGCTTGGAGCATCCGTTTCCGAGAAAAACACATCTAAATCTATTGTTTGCAGTGATCTAATATAAAAAATAATAAGTAAACGCAAACATAAATAATTAAAGCAAATGCTCGAAATGGCCACCATTTTCTTATATGCAGAGATTTATTCTTCGTACAAAGTTTATTTGAACTATGCGTATCATGTCTTCATTCGTAGCGATATCATGAGCAGCGGCACGAATTCGTCCTCTTAGCTCATTTTCGGTATTTATAACGACAGAATAGATCTTGTTCTTAAGTGTTCCCCACAAAAAGGTATAATAGAATCAAATCTAATAGATCCTATTGTTAAATTACAGAGAGCTATTTAATAAGTCACCAGTTTTAGATGTGTTTTTCTCGGAAGCCGTTGCTCCAAGCGACTTCAATAAGGTAACCTTTCTTAACTATAAAAGACTGGGGAAGAGCTCTTTCTAGTCCGAAATAATATACTGGGTGGAACAAAAAGTTGTAACGGTTTAAATGGTTGGAAATCGTCGCCGAAGGCGTCCTCTAGAACATATACCGGAATGGACAATAAAATTGAATTTTCCATCCCAAGAAACCCCTCGATACAAAATTTATTTTTTAACGTGATTTATATTTTAACCTTTGACACCCTGTAGCTCCGTGATTATCTTTTTGGACTAAGGCAAGTTTAGTTAAATCGCCTTATTTTCAGCTACACTTTATGTGGCGAAACGCTGTCCCAACCTTTTAGGGACACCCTGTATAACAATTTTGTGCTTGTAATAACACATAGCATAACACACAATAATCTAACTGAAAAGTTATTCAATGTTGCTCATAAAATATATATTTAGCTAGTTATTATTTTAGCACAATCGAATGTGCACTCATTTTAACAACCAATTGTGTTGAATTTGAGTGAAATTTTAGTCAAAATTGCTGAAGTATGTAAATAGGTATATTCTACAACATAACAACGAATTTTCTAAAGTAATATGATTTATCAATAATATTATGTTTGTTTGCTAGGTTATTACTTAATTTTCACTTGAACTTTTTCATTAAAAAATGTATATGCACCTGATATTATTTTTTCAAGTATGTTATATAAAACAAACGCATCTGACAATCGATTTCAAATCCATTACGCTATCTGCACCTGCGTCTCATTTATTAACAATAAAAGTCATAAATTGTCACTTCTGTCGATCGGAAACCAATATATTATTGTTGTTATTATCGCAGCGAAGAACAGTAGTGATACAAGTTTATCTAGACTGGTAATCCACACGCAAATTAATAAAATTGTTATTGATAACACCGAGAACGATGTAATATAAATACGATATTTTCAGGCATATATTCCATCTATTTATTGTGGCATTAGACGTTTAGGGGCAAGTGGATACTTTTTGTGTGGTTTTAACAAATTATTAGATATAGATATTTTTATGTAAAAAGTAAAAACACTTACTTTTCAAGTGTGTTTCTTTGCACTACATTGTGATTTTATAAGAATAGACTACTACCTAAAAGCGTGCTCAAGTCCAGTACGCTATACTTAAGTGGTCGGTCTGTACTTTCGTTTCTGCAATTAGTTAAACAATTATATGGATACAATGTCAAATGAGACGTCAAGGTGGTAAAGCAAAGCTGTATCTTGATGAGAGAGCTAAATTAAAGTAAAAATTGACGTAGAAAAACGTTAACATGAGAATGAAGTTTTTGGTGGAGGAGCCAACGATTCTCCAATCATTTGTTTGATGATAATAAAATAAAAATATACAGGGAGTTTCCGAATAGATGAAGCGACTTTTGTTAGAAACAAATAATTTTGATATTGAAAATGGCCTTCTGAGATTAGGATTAGTAAAACAATGTCAATTTGGTCAATTGGAAATCAGAACAATTTCAATTTTTTTACTAGGCTTTTCCTCTGTGAGATAAAGTAAGTTTTTGAGAATTAAAAATTGTTAATATGTATGCAAATTTCAAAGTATTAGTTCTACCTTGATATTTGCTTGATTTTCATACTATTAGCTCCTGAGTTTTATTAGAGAAATGTCAAAATATTATTAAAATAAGTTTCCCAGAATGAAAAATTGGGTATGTGGTCAAATTTTCCTAGGCCTACTATTAGAAACATCTAAAATTAAGCAAAATACTAAAGTAGGCTTAGGACTTCTAAACTTTGCATACGTAGGCAATTTTTCATTCTGAGAACCTTTTCAATATTTTGTTGCATATAGTACAGAGGCCGCTATTAACGAGACAAATCTAAAATGAAGCAAGAAATCAGAGTAAGAATTTTAAAATAATTTTTTAGTAATATTTCTAACAGCGCTAAAAATAAATTTGTATTAATGTTTCTTAGCTGTGGGTTATCAACCTATAAAAATATTATATTAAAAGACATTATCAGTTGTAAAACAAAAATAGTAATATAACAATTAGGTACAATCTTACTTCTTGCTTTAGCTTTCATAGTAAAAAAAGAAGTGGCACATTCAGAAAAAAACAAATGTTATCAAAAGAAAAAATACTATGACTTTTATCTCGAAATTGAAACAATTTCTACTTTTATCTCACCCGTTTCATTGAAATATTTTGGAAATATGAAAAATCCATGATTTTAGATACCTTTATATATTGATCGGTTAGTGGTCGCGCGGTTTAAGGCGTCAGTACGTGAATCGAGGTGACTAGATCGCTGTGGGTTCGACCCCCGCAGCCGGTAGACCGTATATAAGCTATATTCGTGGAGAGATTGCCACCCTCTCTGCGGGTATGGTAAGGTGGAATAATGTTGGCTTGAGTCAATGTGAGAGATTGATACCGGTTGACGTTTGACTAATGAGGTTTTCCAGGTTTTCCTCCTTCCTGCACTGAATGGTGGTTAGGGCCTACTAACGTAAGTCGTTCCTGGGCGCAAATGCGGCCTGCTTAATAATAATATGCCGGCCCCTCTTCCGCACAAGTCTTCGACTTCTGGGCTAATCCTCGTGATTAGAATGAGGGGTAGAGATATTATTATTATTTACCATTCCGATACGAACCTACTTTTTACGGAAAAATGACATTTCAAAAAACATTTTTTATGTTGATACGATAATAAGTATTGTAAATAGTCGGCGCATGTAAAATTCAATAGATATGGGCCATACAAATCACAATTAAATTTTCGCAATGAAAATAGCTTTTGCAAAGTGCACTAAAACACAGAACATTCTAGTTGCAGACATTGTGGTTAAACAGAGAAGCTCGTTACTTTATACCTTTACAAGAGAGTTAATAAATAATTGAGATTTATATATAGATTTTATGCTACAAAAATGTCGTTACTAAAGATACGAAAATAGAGCCCTTATAACATGGTTGTTTAGTTAATTCGTTGCTATTGCTGCTTTGTTTCCAACAGGCCTTACAACATCTCAAAGTCGACTAAAGTGCTTTATAATATAGTGCCAATTTTGTTTGTATAGTTATATGCTGTTTTTTAAGATTTGTTTCGATACGTTTTTGTAGCTGTTACAAAATACCAATACCGTTGGGACGTTTTATAATTATATAAAAATTTACAATCCAATTGCTGTAATACTTTTGTCACAACAACGAACTTATATGACTTTCTACGTTTATAGTTTATTCTACAGCAGAATTGTAAATATAAATTTGTAGCAAAGCAAAGCAAACTGTTGTTTCAGTATTATTTTACAGTGTGGTACTTTTTAAATGTTACAGTAGATTCTCTATTCGAAGCAAACTATAGCAAAAGTTTCGTTTTGCTCAGTTACATTCTAGGTAATCTTCGCAGAACATTCTGTAAATTCATACGCTGCTGTCAGCATCTCAATCCCACAAACATCCTCTCCTCGCGCGAGCCACTCTTGATACCTATACCGGCACGTATGTAAATAAGCTCAAATCCAATTAGGATCCTTCATTCGGTCCGACAAGATCAGCTCCGATTGTGACTGTGCTGCCCTGTTCACCCCTATTAAATCAAAATTACAGCCATTCCACTTTAATCTGCTATCCTCTAGTCAGCGTAGATAGGGCGAAGTTATATTATTTCACTTGAAACCGTGAGAACATCCACCTGAAGGGCGGACCAGCCGAGCAACGGCCTACTCCTCGGTTCTGCTCACGTCGAGTACTCTCTTGGTCTACCGGGCCCCGAGCGTTTATAATTCAAATATATAATATTAATACTTGAACAAGATAATTGTTGTTTAATATTACGGCGTACAGCAGTGCCAAGAGCAAATAAGACCCAGTGTTTTCCTGTTAAACACTGAAGCTCTGGGTCTCCGAACAGTAGCTGGTTCAGCGGAAAATTTATACGTCGGTGATTTGTTGTTTTATACCACTCTGGGCAAGCCGCTTTTGAAGGTGGCTTATCTAAAAAAACAGTGGAGGAGCTGTACTAACACTCGGTGGCGCCTTGACGCAAAATGGGGTGCGATTAAACTACCTTTAAGTGAATATTGGAAAAGAGGAAGTTTTGACACGCATTATACTGTTTTGCGCCGTATTCTTGAAATAGTGTTTTCTGCAAATACTTATAAGTCGTTTTAGATTTTTAATAACTGAATAATGTAGAGTTTAGCAAATAATAGGAACGTTTTCTCATATCATCTGTAAATATTTAAAGATGACGAAGTAAAACGAATGTATAACGACTGAAAGCGGTCGAACCAACAAATTTTTAGATGCAGAAATCTTTGAAATTGGTATTTTTTAAATTCAACTATAGATGTAGCTATTGTTATAACATAAACTTAGGTACATGGTTCTGCATATATGATTGTTCATTTGTGTTTATAAGTATGGGAAAATAATTGTTAAAATGTAGTGTGGATAAAAACATACGTATTGTAACGTTTTGATATCCATTAATATAAACCAGACAGGTTCAAAATAACTTCACCGTTGTCGTTAAGATTACAGTTTTAGAAAATGCCGTCTAGCGTCATTATTTCTCAACAGAAACAGCTAAAATTTAGTACAGAGGGATAAGAGTATACGAGAAATTGATTTTAGTTCAAAGCCAATTCCAAAATATGTATACTTTTATTCAATTTGAAGAATAACCCATAAAATTTAAACAATACAATAATTCAGTTTTAAAATCAAGTACTTTCCTTAAGTGTAGTAAGTAATACTTTATCGAAAGATTAACTCATTCTTATACAGTGTGGAAGAAAAGTATGGAATACATTAATTATTTCTAAAACAACGAAGTTTCATGAAATTTCCTCGGACCCGTCGATTTTGCTTTTTAAAAAGACTCTTTTTTCTATACCAACGTATTTCCGACGTTTATTTGTTTTCGCGTCATAACGTCATCGGATATTTTTTTATACAGAACCCCTATATTTTTTCATCGGATTCTTGTAGAACTTAACTTGCTGAATTCAAAAATGTATAATTTCAACACTTTATTCAACTTTCCGAGAAAAAAAAATAATATCCGATAAGATTATATATTTTTCATTTAAGAATACAAATTACTTGAAATCAAGAAAAGCACTTAATATGAGAAAAAGTTATGTTATTTTAAATAATTGTTTTGTGTTATATTAGATAATATGAATTACTTGAGTCAACAATTGTTATTCTCGAAATAATGTTAATGTTCAAGTGACTTGAAACAATTATTGTTATTTAAAATAATATTAGATAATGTTGAACACAGTAGATAATATAACATTGCATAAAGAAAAAATAAAACTGAAATACATAATTAATATTTCAATATTCTTGTAATATTGTCATTTCTAGAGTAGTTACTAATCCAGCCACATTATATGTATAAATATTTCTCACTTAGTAGTATTTCATTATTTATACAAGAAAAGAAAGTATTTTAGCAAACTGTCAAAGCCATTCATTATCAGCACACCAGACATATACCTTTTGGCTTTTGATCGCCACAAGCGTTGTATAAATATCATCTACAAATATTATTTTGCACTATAGCGGCATTTTAAATTTTACAGTATGACATTAAACTGTTGTGTTTGACCAATATGACGATCTTCGTAATTAGTGTTAGATATAAGTTTATATTAATTACTTTAATAATTATATCATGGTAACAAAAAGTTTTGTTTTTCAAACAAATTGATGAAAAGTGAATAGTTATTACAAAATATTAATAATTTTGAAACGTGCAAATTCGTAAACCTATATTTAAGGAAGAATAACCCTATTATATAATTAATCATAACAAAATATTATTCTTTAAGTAAACCTTAAATTTAGTGTCACTTTAACAAATAAAAATGTTGAATGAATTAAGTATAAGAATGCTTGGATGTCAATGACAAGACATTTGACTGTATATTGTTACACTTAAATACATATTAGACATTTTTCGGTGTAGTAGGTATGATGTGATGACCTATGTAGGATCATTTTCTGCAGTAATCCAATCTTAAGCAAAAACGAACATGTGTCATTTCTGCTTATACCAATTCAATTGATGCACATAATATATTTTTTCTACGTTCATGCAAAAAACAAAACTTTATTGAACTATATTTAGCGAAAAAAGTGGTTATTTATTGCACTAGTGTAATAAAATGTTTATTGCATTCATCTGTCATTCTACTACAGCGTTTTGTCATCATCACAAACATAAACATTCAAATCGACGTCATATTGTCCTACATTTAGTGTCATCTAAATAAAACATTTTTTTGTTTTTGCATGAACGTAGAAAAACTATTGTATGCAACTCGTACAAAAAGTGTTTATTGCACGCGACATGAAATTGTCCAACGAGGCCGTCAGGCCGAACAGGACAACACTTTTGTACTCGTTGCATAAATAACTAAAATATTTAATAAAAAATGTGTAACAATTTATTTTCTTCAATTTTCAATTGTTGTTTTCATAAAGTTCGTAAGCATCCTGTACACGACTTGATCGTAAAATCGAGATGTATCCTTTTATGGAGCTCGATGCGAGAGGAATCGACGAAAGAGCACATTAGGAATTTTTAATCAAGCTTATGATATTTGAAAACTTTAAAAACGGGCAGGATGCTGTCCATAACGGCATTTTTCCGATACTCCGGCAAAGGGAGAAATTCGGCTCCGCTTAATGGCGGATCGGAATGCTCTTTGGGGTGCGAATTCTTTCCAAATTAGCTCAGGGAGAGTTAATGAAGAAAGAAATGTTACGTTTTTCTGCTAATTTAAAAAGGAAAAGGGGAGCGGCGGCGATGTTACGACTTCATTTTTTAAACTTCCAGGGACTTAATTAATTCGTCACCGGGGACGGCTCCGATTTGAGAATTTTTAAAATAAATTTCATCCCGCCAATGAATTTTTTACATTTCTCCTTCCTTTATTAAATACTTCCTTCGCGGCGTAATTAGCCAGGGGTAATTATTTTCCCCCCGGATTCTGGCCCAGGAAAAACTTTTTTATTAAGCCAGTAATTGACATGTATAGGGATTATTTTTTATTATTAATCATATCGGCCTAATACGCCCAAGTCCAAAATATGATGGAGTAGATTTTCATTTGTCAAGCTTTGATTTTATACTTATACAGTGTGTCCCGATTTTCAGATTAACACCCCTGGAAATGTAAGAAGTAGAAAGTGAGGTTATAGTCTACTAACTATTTTGTTAATGCGACAAAAACCTAGTCTACTACGATTTTTTAAAAGAGTCGTTATTCCAGAAAGTGGCATTTTTTTATCAAAAAAATAATATTACCAAACTATTCAGCATCCGACATAATCTTCGATTGCATTTGCTAATATGATCGCTAGACTATTTTTTTACAAACTATGCAAACCGCAAACTTAGGAAAAATATAGACGGCGCCGTTCCTTTATATAGGTCATGTGACAGGTCCCGCGTCGTCTAAGGTTTTAAGATCCGAAAAATGGATATTTTATTTGCTTTATGTTGCAGTTCTGCAAATATGATGGCTGCATTGCAATATGAAATTAACTAACTTGCTGTCATTCTAAATGTCATTAAAGATTGCAACCAATCACAGTAAACAAATGAGCTTCACGCTACAGTACAGCCAACGTAAATTGGCATAAAAAGCAAGTTTCAGCGATTCCATGCCATTGGCACCGTCTATATTTTTTCTAGGTTTGTGATGCAAACATTTTTAAAAATTCTGCAATCGGTGAACGTATAAGTGAGGTTATATTCTACAAACTATTTTGTTAATGTGAGAAAAACGTAGTCTACTACGATTTTTGCTGTCATTTTAAATGCATTAAAGATTGTAACCAATCACAGTAAGCAAATGAGCTTCACGCTACAGTACAGCCAACGCAAATTGGCATAAAAACCAAGTTTTAGCGATTCTGGACCTTTTAGGCTGGTCATGAATTAGCGGTCATCGGCAATTTGCCGCTGTGACCGTCTATATTTTTTCTAGGTTTGTGATGCAAACATTTTTAAAAATTCTGCAATCTGTGAATGTTTTTGAACATTAAACCCTAATAATTAAACTCGGTATTAATGCTTCATAAAACTTCGTTATGTGTGACGCGTGTGATTCTATTGATATTGAAAATGAGGCGGAAACTGCCTTAAGTACATTGATTCCTCAGAAATCAAAGAAATTGTATCAAACAACTTATGCAAAATTTGAAATTTAGTGTGCCGAAATAAGGTATGTAATATTTCGGAGAAAATAATCCTAGCGTACTTGTCCCAGTTATCTTTAAAATGTGCACCCTCTACATTATGGAGTAATTATTTCATGCTGCGAACTACAATTTATTTGAATAAAAATATGGACATTAGTAAATATGTTATTGATTTCCTCAAAAGGAAATCATGTGGTTATAGACCCAGCAAATTCAGAATATTTTCCAAGGTACAGGTTAAAAGATTTATCAAAGAGGCAGATGATGAAAAGTACTTATTCCAAAAAGTTGTCTTGCTTGTTGGTATATTTGGAGCCTGTACGAGAGAAGAATTAATTTATTTACATATAGAGAACATTGAAGATGTTAAGTCATTCATTAAAGCGACTCCCAATACCAAAACCAATGTTCCTAGATCCCAGAGGCAAGTCTATGTCCATCCACAATTGATCACAACCAATTTTTTATCACGTACAGGAATTCAAAATGTAGTACACAAGCCGTGGGTATAAATAACATAAGTTCCACAACAATGTTACTGAGTATACTGGGCACTGCTTTAGACGATGTACTGCAACCTTTCTTGCAGATGCAGGAGGCGACATATCGATGCTCAAATGACACGGAAGTTGGCTTTCGACTTCTGTACTCCTCGTACATAGAAAATTCCATACAAAATAAGCAGGCGACAGCAAGGAAAATTCTAAGGAAGAAAGGAAATACCACTTTCATTAAAAAAACTCAGTGAATCTGCAGCACCGGGATGCAGGTGTTATTTTCTTTCAATATTGAAGTTATACGAAGTGAAGAAAAAAATATATGTTCACCTAATGTCCAATTATCCGATTTGAAAAATTGAGTTATTAACATGTGCGTAAAAAAGATTGTTTTAAGTACCTAAAAGACTGTCATTTCGATACTGAAATGACAATCGAAATGACATTATTATGCAAAGATTTTACGAAAATTCGATTTTAAAAAGTTTGTCGCTACTGAAAAAAGTTGTAGACATTTGGAATGCCTAAACTGTCCCTCTACACGATGGTAAACGTTTCAATTGGTTATACGTTAAAAAATCTACTTATCTAAATATAGTGAAGCTATTTTACTTCTATGTATACCTCAAGGCGCGGTACGGGCGTATTACATACGAAATAAAACCTTGTTAATGCCACCTATCCTGCTCTTATTGATTAATATATTCTTAAACAAACTAAACGCGAGTCGTAGGAGCCATACAACAATACTAGTTAATTTTAATGGCCGGGTTTGGCTGCTACCCTTCCGCGGAAGGGTGTGTAGAGTTACAATTACCACTTCCTTTCTAATTAAGGGCTTTATTACAAGAAGGCGACTATATTTGCCGATATTAAGAAATGATAGCTAGTCCATTTGGGTCGGACATCCTTCCTCGCCAGTTCCCGGCTTGAAAGGCTATACTGTTATTACTGCCTTCTTGATGATTCGTTTGTTGGGATGGCTGACAAATGGGGGTTTTAATTGGTCCTCGCGTAATTATATGGTCGGCGTCGTAGCTGTCTGTGACAGCTGTTTTGCGACGTTTCAAAACAAATAAGTACGTCTTTAACTATCTTTAATAGTCTTTTAATTTATGCTGTTTTTGCTTGTATTATTATCGAGAATAACAGAACAATTATTGCACAATTATGATATCGAGATTTTTTCAGGACAACAACATCAAGTAAAAAAGAATTTAAAGCGTTTGAGCCTTGCAAGAGTGCTTAAAACACATCGATATCGCAACGAATTTCATACAAGATTTTTTGTGAGAGCAGGGAATTTGATATTTTTATGTTTGTATTTAAATATTTAAACATTTTGAAAAATGGGCAGGCAATCAGCTTCTAAGGCATTGTTTATGCATTGTTTAATGTCAAGATTCTGTCAAGTTTTGCGAAAAAATCGCCTCAAATGACGAGTCTTTGGATATTGAATAAGCTGCTGAAGCTGCACAAACAAGCCAAAGAAGAATTCCTATCAGATAAAGTTGTTTTAATCTTTGGAGCATTTGGAGCATGTAGGAGAGAAGAAATCATATTTTTGACAGTGGATGCCATACAAGATTGTCAATCATTTATCAGTGTAATGTCCAGTAAATAAATTCGGATTTGGTATCTTTTTTGGTAGAATGCCTATGGTATTTATACCATACCCATCGGTTGTTGGCGGCAGCATTTTTCTTTTGAGTATTTATCAAAAAATCGATCATGATTGCTCTTTGTTGGACGTAGGTTAATGCATTATTAAATTACTTGTAGAAAATTCACTTTATTTGTGTCACCTTCAGTTATTAAAAACTCCTGCAATTGATTCTTTGTATTTGATATTCTAATGCGTATAGCATTAATTCCAATTTAGTTTTGTCAACGAACGTAGAAATGTCTATTCACACTTATGGCATAACCAGCGATTCCTATTATTAGAATAATTTTTCATAATAAATTTATTTCATCATCGACTAAAAATAGTGAAATATATATTCACTTTACTCACAATTTATATGCACTTTTCTTAATATTCAAATTGTTTATATGCAATTTCATGTTTTTCTCTGGATTTAGACTTGGAGTCTCCAAACGATGAACATTGCGATACAGAAAAACTTTTTCTTTGTCTAAAATTGCCTTTGCCTATGTGTACCATGATTTTCAATGAGTTTTCAGGTGCTGTGAAATCGTGAAACCTCTCGCAACCACAGAATTTTGCCCAGCTTCGCAGTAAATTATCAACATGCCATGTAATTTCACATTCACACAACATCAAAAAAGCACTAAACAGTTATAACAATAATAGTTCAGTATGACAACGAAATCACTATTCGCAGTACCAAGTACATTTAATGCACCAAATGGAGTTACGATCGATAATACCGATTACGGCATTCATATTGTAGAGACCCTGTATGTTGTATTCAAACAAATGGTAAATTTATATTATTAAAAACGAAGCAAGTTTTATTTTTGCAGATTTAAAAAACGTATCGACAGCTTTTTCTTCCCAAATTTATGCCATAACTACATCTTTTTTGGTCCACCCGGTAAAAATTCCTGTCTGAGCGAAACGTAGTTCACCATCCATTACAAGTCTTCATCGGGGCCCGTAAATTCATTATGACTTCTAATTAAATCCCCCGCAACAAATGTAACCCGATGAGCAGAAGACCATCTTCCACTGTATCAAAGCAAGGCGTAATATCATTTCTATATGCATTAGTACAAATGGGGTTGCGATTTCCCGTGAATTATTTATCGAATTTCAGGGTGGAGCTCCGGGTTTATTAATAAATTACATTAATACTGTACTTTCTGGGGCGGTATGATTTCATGTGTGACTTTGGAGCATCAATTTTTCAAGTTCCATTCCTTTTAAATATCGTGTTAAGTTCGCCATATTTCTCGCCGTAAAATAATCAAATTTGTGCATTTTTTGTACAGAAATCCCGAAAAACAAAACACGTAGAACAAAAGCACTATTAAAAATAAAATACTTGATATTTTGTTAATCCACTTTTATTATTTAAATCTTCCTCAGATACAATAATAACTTTTATCTAGAACTGCCTTATAAGAATCTCATTACAGCATTTATTAAGCACCGTTTCAGTTGAATAATGAAGGTCATAACACCACTAGTGGAGTAATGTGACATTACCCCACTAGTGAAATATTAAAGAAAGATATCACTGATTAATGACTGATTTTTATTAAGAACCAACAGGTTTATGTTTGTAAGCATTTGGAGTAGCTTCAACGACGGCAATCTCGTCTCAAAGAACTTTTATGGCGATTTTTTTCTTGTTTCAAGAGACATATCAATATAACCTTCACGCACAGTGTTGGATTTCCAACCACCAAGCCGTTTTATAGTTAGAAGGTGTGTCCTGTGTTAGCTAGAAGTGAAATAGATGATCGTCGGAAACAGTGCCCTGTATATTGTTGAGTCTGTGATAAATTGAGAAAAAAAGCAATCTTCTTAGCATTAAGGTATATCAACAGGAAATTTCATGCATTTACCACCTCTGTAAAGGTACGGATTCGCTGGTGCGACTGCGGCTGCGACTGCGACTGCGACTCGTCGCCGACTAATAGACAGTCTGAATGTTCTGATCAACTCCAGCATTTAGACTGCCTATTGGCCGGCAACGAATCGCAGTCGCGAGCCGCAGCCGCAGTCGTACCAGTGAATCCGTACCTTAACCAACAAAAATTCCCCAGGCTTCATTTTTTACGTTACGCAAACCAGTTAACTCGTCCACTGTGCATGCACCGCCAAGTCCAATAATTAAGGCAACCTTAAATTATGCATTTATGAATTTCAAATAGCAAACATTTTCTTGTTCTTACCTTTGTTAGCAAGAACTTTATGTCATCTGCATCTTGTAAAAAATTTGAAACATTCTCTTTCGTTAATATAATACCTTTTCTTTTTCTTCATATTTTATATTCTTAGATGCACTTATTATAAAATTGTTCGTACTTACTTCTCGATTTAACTGGTAAAAGTGAGGCTACTGCAGTTGCAGTAGCTTTTTCAATTTCAGGAGGAAAATTATTTCAGTCAAAACAACTATTTTTACAAGAAACTGCAAAAACGAAAACTGAGTTTTGTTTATAACAAGTTTGACAGGAATCAAAACTTACAATTTTCTAATTTTAGATTTTTTTCAATATTAGGTAGCAGTAGATAATTTTTTTTGCAGTTCTAGATAACAATTTACTAGTATATAGTACAAGTGGAATGACGGCATTTTTATTACATTCGTGAAATTAATGAATTAGTGAAATGTCTCACTCATATATAATAATGCCTATATCCCACTTGTACTATACATAACTATTAAGACACATCTTATTTTGATACAATACAATATTCCTATTCCATTATTTCTTTGACAATATTTTCTTCTTTGTTGAAAGGTAAGGTATTTGTTGATATGTATATCCCAATCTTCCTATCAATGAACATTTTAATATTTCTCTGTGATAAACATCTAGGTATGCTTAATGAACATCCACAGACATTCTACTATATACATATTATCTATTTACTAATCTAAAATTTGAACTAACCTCTATACAATAACCACAATCTGAGATCTGACTATTTCTGCATTTTAGGATTGGGACATTAGGTGGCCTTTGTTCTTGAATATCTAACTATAAAGATTATTATACCAATAAATTAAAATTAGTAGGTCGTTATGATATTCATTGACAGTTAATCAGTTTGACGTTGTCGACATTTAATTTCATTTTGACACTGTCGACATTTAATTTCAAATAATTTTAATTTATTGGTATAATAATCTTTATAGTTAGATATTTGACTGAAGTTAAAGGAGGCCACCTGATGAAGCAATCCTAAAAATGCAGAAATTGGTCAGATCTCATCTATTGTGGTTGAATTTCGAGTTCCCACTCTAGAGGTTAATAAATAGATTAAATTCTTTAGATAATTATTGAATAGAGTTTTGTCTGTGGATGTTCATTAGCATACCTAGATGTTTGGTATCAGAGAACATACACATGACTTCATTGATAGGAATTGTAGGAGATTTGATACATATTAACTTAAAATACCTTTCTTACAGTAAAAAATATGTAAGTTTATGTTATAACAATCTACGTTTAAATTTAAAAAAATACGTATTTTGAAAGATTTTTGTTATTTGCCAAGCTATATATTATTCAATTCTTAAATATCTAAAATTATTTTTATTCATATAAAACACTATTTAAAGGATACGGCATCCTTAACCAAACTGTGCATGTAAAATATTAAATTTTAACGTCAGAAAATAAGGTTTAATGACTTGAATATACAGACCTGTTACTTCTTTGATCTCCCTGTATGTAAATAACCACCTGGAATGCATTTCCAAGTATCGCTTATATCCAAAACAGTTAAATTCCGATTACAATACACCTTATTTCATCTGTGGAATGTGCAATCGGAACTGAGGTGAACACAAAGATAATAACAGCTTGCGGAATGCATGAAATGTTATAGTTATTTAACGTATTTATCAATTATTATGGAAAAATAATTGACAGAAATGAATACCAAGCCGTGTATAATAGCAATTTACAAAGTAGATTGGATAGAATGATTTGAGCCTGTTGAGCATTGTTGCAGTTGGGTCTTCTAGCTGTTTTTCATTTTATTGAAAGTTACATTTTTAGAATTTAACCAAACAAGTAAATTCAAACACTACAAGGTGTTCATTAAAAGCGAGTTACCCCTAAAATTATACCAAACTCTTTTTTCCATTGTTCGAATTAAAAAAAAAATAATAAACACTATTTTACTACTGTTAAATCTTAAAAAGCATTAAGGCTTTCAAGCAAAAAAAAAATGCATTAATTAAAACAAGTTTTTAATAATGTTTATTAGAAGAAATCAAAAAGTCAGTAGTAGGCTTTGCTTCTAAAATTTGATTTGATTCTAGTTTTTTGAGATTTAAAACAAAAATCTCTACTCAAGATTCACCTTGTATATTCTCCTCGATTGCTAATAATTGCAGTCTAGCAGACACGTTGTAGCAAATCGACTGCTTTTGACGGTGGCGTTAAAATTTGGCACTAAAAATGCGTTCCAAAGCCCTCGCCGACAAATGACAGACTAGGAACGAAGCAAATGCAAATGAAATTAATAGCACCTGTAAAAACGAAGACTGTAATGAGCAGGTACTCAGCCTAACACTTCCTAATTACATCGGTGGAACAATGAAGAGTATGAATGATAAAACTCATTCACAGGCAATTTTATTCTCCGCCTGCTGAAAACCTCTTCCGCTTTTAGAAGTGTAATCAAATAGCGTTACTTTTATTATTAATATTGTTGCATTGCATCTGCTCTGGCGAGTGGCCACCTACCGGGTGAGAGATTGGAAAAGGAACTGGACTGATTCCATTTAGATGGTCATAACCTTGTTATCGTTCTGGTAAGAGCTTAATAGTTAATGCTAACGAGGAACGGTCTGAAAATTTGAATTAGATCATTTCCATAAGTGAAATTCTATGCCAAAACCAAACACCTATAAATTAAAGTTCATACAATAGCATAATTACTTTTTTGTTTATCAAGTCTTTAACATCATTAGCAACTTCTATTATATTTACAGTGGCAATTTGGTATTTATTTTTTCTATGCCAACTAGTGCCAGTAGTAACAGTTAATTGCTTAAATCTACAGTACACTAGACTTAATCGCAACTAAATCTATTTGCAAGTATAATGATCTAATTAAAAACTTTAAATCAATCATTAATAAATAACAAAAATCAGAGTGGATCTAAATTAGAGCCTTGTGGAACACCCAAGGTAGAAAAAAAGAATAGAGGAAAGTAAAATTTGACTATAAATTGAGAAACTAATTGTTTTCAATTAACTTCGCAAATAAAAATACCTCAATAATTTCGTCACAAGCACTTTGGAGAGTCTTATATTATAACAACATGCTCTATAACATCCTATTTAGTTGTTATAAACTAAAAAGCAAAGCAATTTCGATATAGTAGATCTTTTTTGTATAAAGTTCTGCTTATGTACGAAAGTTAAATGCATAGTGGAACAATATATTTTACTGTACAAAATGGATTAAAAGACATGAGAAATATTGTAAAGTATATTGAAATGTTGAATTTTGTTTTCGTTTCTGCTCGCGGAGGTGTCAGTTTCTTCACTTAAAACTCTTTTTTGAATTGTTGGGATGTTTCCGGTACTAGTACTTGCAATATCGCTTGGAATTTTACTAAAAGTATTTACACCAACAGGTTGAACTGAACATTTTCCGTTATAATATCTTATAAAAATTCTAGTGTGACTGGTGGACTGGGGACGAAGGGATGCATATTTGCGATGCATTTCAATAAAATTAAAACATCTAATTCTACTCCTTTTTACAAATGATCGAGGTTTGTTTGTCTTGCTATTGGAAATTTTCACAGTTTCCATCTTATCAATATCATTTAATGTTTCTATAACTTTTGTCCCTGGGATCTATGTATCTTTGGAGAGCCACAGTCTGACGGAAACGTCTGACGGTCCTGTTTGGACGAACTTCACAAACTTTCTGTTTGAGAATTAAGCAGAAATATGAAGTGGCTGTAAAGGGCTCGGAACGACTCCATTTTTAAGAGCTCCAACAACCCTTCCTGAGACTGATGAATATGTAATGGCATTAATTAAAGATGTGCACAGCCACCTGCGTCTCCGCGGGCATTACCTCCGAGGTAATTACACAAATTCGGTAATTTCTTCGGTTGGGGGAGGCAGTCCGAGAAAGTAAGGGCTCAGGTTTACGCCTTGCCGACCTAATTAAGGCAAAAATGGGATTTTTGTTCGGCCCGAAATGGCGCAATTAAAATTTCAGTTTTTATGTTTCCGGGGCGGCCGGAAAAGTTCCGGGTTATGGTCGGGTAAATTGAAATTGTTTGATGAATAACGGAAAGGGTTGTTTGGAGGAGTTTGGAAGGTCAGGTGTCATTGGTATAGAAATTTCAGCGAAATGGGTGTTACAGTACAGGGCGAGTCAAGATTAAATAGTCCAGATTAGGTTCTCAGGATTTCTCAATTATTTTCTTGATCAGAAATAAGTTCTTCCTGAAAAAATTAATACAGAAATTATATTTTATTATTATTCTATATGTAAAACTTAACGTTTTATAAGTCGGTACAAAAACTACTAATATTCCTTTACTTATTTTATATCTTTCAGTGAAAATAGCCAATAGGATCAATGTCCATTCATCCTACTGGACATTCATCCGTAACATGTAAAATAATACTGTCAGTTTCTTTTTAAAAGAAAGGGAGACTAATTAATACTTAACAGGGTGTTTCAAAACAAAGGCAAAAAATTTCAGGGGGTGATTCCTTGTTGGAAATAAAAGGTAGTTTGTTATATAAACGTTGGGTCACAAGTCAACCATTAGGGAGATATCGCGTAGCAAAGATGGCGGAAAAGAGTGTTTTTATTGTTTTTCTCGGAAACGAAATGTGTGGGAAAGGTCAAATTTTGTGGAAGTGGAAGTTGGAACGGGTTGAAATAAACTACCCCTTTCAGTTTCTTTAACTATACTTAAAAAACTTCCTTAACGACGTAGAAAAAATACATTAGGGAAACAGTTAATTTTATCAAAAAAATATAAGGGAGAAAAAAGTTTCTAAATGAATCGGCTTAACCTAATTTATTTTTTTTCACGTCGTTAAGGAAGTTTTCTGAAAGTATAGTTAAAGAAACTGAAAGGGGTAGTTTATTTCAACCCTTTCCAATTGTTTTCAAAAAGATAAAAAATATGTCACAAGTGTCTTTTGATAATGGTAACACTTCCACAAAATTTTACCATTCCCACACTTTTCGTTTCCGATAAAAACAATAAAAACACATTTTTTCCGCCATATTTGCAACGCGATGTCTCCCTAATGGTTGATTTGTGACCCAACGTTTATATAACAAACTACTTTTTATTTTCAACAAGAAATCACCCCCTGAAATATTTCGCCTTTGTTTTGAAACACTCTGTATAAGATTATTATTAAAGCAAAATAATCATCAGATACCTGAAGAAAATGTTTCGTTTCAGATAATATAATTTCAGTATTCCAGTTAGCTTTATAACCTGAATACAATTACAGATTGTGATAATCTTTATCAGCACACATCGATAACGATTTTGCTCAATTTGTATGACATCAAATCGCTTATTGATTTTATCACCTGTTGAAAATGTGTCCTTAATTAGTACTGTTATTATGTTGCTCCTATCGTTCGGTAAATATGCGATAATTCCTCTATTTTATTTTTAGAACTGCCCCCTCCCGTAAAATCGGCAAACGCAACAATAAATTATATATTTTAATTTTCCCTGAACAGAGTCTACATGTTTTAATATGTTTATTAACGACCACTATATTAAGAAGATTTAATACGCCTGTTCTCCGTGGATTAATAGTAGTTTATACATTCTACGTTCATTCAAAAACCGAAAACTTTTTATTTAGATGAAACTAAGTCTAGGAAAATATGACGTCGATTTGAACGTTTATGTTTCTGATGATTACAAAACGCTGTAGTAGAATGGCAGATGAATACAATAAACGTTTTATTGCACTCGTGCAGTGAAAAAACATTTTTTCCACTAAATATAGTTCAATATTTGCATGAACGTAGAAAAAAGTCTTTTAATACACTAGTGGGTTAGAATTCATAATAGCACGTTTCGATTTTATAGCGTTTTTCTTTTATTATTAACATTAACATTTATCTCAAGAACGATCTTGCTATTTAGACCGGGATTATTTAAATTCACTCGAGTTTCTGAAGGACTGGAGGGGTCCACAACTTCGCCAGATAACCTGTGTTTTTTCAGCAATTGTCATCTTGCTGGACAATGAATCTTCAATATAACTTTCCGCTAACGTAGTTGATTTCCAACCACCATGACGCTTCAGACTGATAATATCACACCTATCATTGGCCAGTAATGTTGGCGAAGAACGCCTCATTCTATTTTATGTCCGTTAAAATCTTCAGGATCAGGGAACCCAAGAAATGCAGCCACTTTTGAAAACGTTTTCGAAATTGTGTTGATACCTACATGTTGTGTAGTACATTTTTCAGCCATATATCGCAAGAAAAATCTCTCACCGACATTTTAGCTCGCAGATTGATGTATTTTCTACACATTTCAGCATTGATTACGTATTGGTAACTATCTTCGTCTTGGACATGGGTGATATCCAAAATAGTTAATTCATTACATCGACAAGCACCTGTGACTCCGATGATCGTTACAACCTGTAAAGAGTTCAAAATAATCGCTCAATGTATAAATTGAAATATTAAAATCGTTTATTTTCTACTTTTTTCTTCTTTCTTTCTACTTCTATTTTCAAACATTCTTCGATTTGGTTTCTGTCCAGTATCTTTGCTTCTTCTTTGGTTTATAATATCTTAATTCTACATTAAATATTATGAAGTAAGTTTACCATACTTCGAAATATCAATGCCTTTGTATGGAATATTTGGTCCACATCGAAGAGACAGCAAACTGCTTCTCCACATTAAAAAAGTAAGATATTATTATTATTATTATTACACAATAAAAGAGTAAAGGCACAGGCCTATGAACTCTATACAAAAAGTAAACAACATAGAAATAACAGATAATAACAGTGAGAGATGGCATCATATACCACATGATAAGTAACTTAAAATTAAGGTACAAACTAAGAAAATTAAAATAACAAACAAACAAAAAAAACACCTAATCTAAATCTTAATAAAAAACAACTAATACATAATGAGCAGAATTACACATTGAACACAAATTCATCAATTTTATTTTACGAGACGATCAGTGAAATAGCATTAACAGCATCATTGGGTAAATTATTCCATAAAGAAAAAAACACGGTTAGAAATAAAGTATTCTCTGCAAGTAGTAGAAAAGTTTTCACGGGATAGCTTGAATGTATGTCCCCGTAAACGGGAATTAGTAGTAAGGTTATACAAATATTTTAAGTCCACCGAAAACAAATCATGAAAGGCCCTCATACGTCAAAATTAGATCACCACGTTTCAGTCTTTCACACTGCGACATCAAATTGCAAATCTAAAGCCTATCAACGTAACTAGGTCTCACTCTTCCGTAGGGTAATCTAGTACAAGCACGTTGTACTCGTTCAATTTGTTGTTTATCTCGCACAAGTATTGGACACCAAACACCAATGCCATATTAAATAATTGGTCTTATAATACGTTTTGTAAAGTTGAACAGTTGATGCTACATCGGAGCGGGAGAATACTTTCCGGAATATATACAGAGTATTCATTGCTTTTCTGCAGCTGCTGTTTATATGATTTGACCAGGATAGGTCATTAGATATAGTAATTCCAAGGTCATTTTGAGCGTTAACCGCAGTAACAGCGACGTTATTAATGAGTATGAAATTTTAGGATTTGAGCTGCCACAATGGAGGAGTAGCACCTCTTCTGTAATTACTCCTCTTGGGCTTCTTGCTGGATTTCAGCCTGAATGAAGATATCCTCAGCATTCTCACTGATTTCTTGTGCCGATTTTGGAAATGTTTTCACTCTTGTTGACGAATAAACAAACGCATGTCATAGAACTGCACCCATGTGATTATACAAATGTCATATGCGTACAGTAATAACGTCTATATCCAATTTATTGTATACATAAGTCTTTTGACTGCTGATAATGAAAACTACTGTAATCAAAAACGCGTTCCCTTTCATTCGTGTGCCTGTTGATGCATCACGATTTTGTTATTAACAAAATAAATATTTAAGTGTAATAAATGTGTCTTGCAGACTCAGTCTACGGACAAAGCAGGCCTGCGAGAGGTGAATTTATACCTCTCAGAACACAAAGCCTGCCACGACGGCAGAAAGAAATTACCGATTAGCATTCATTTTATCGGTCTGTAACGTCTCGGTAATGAATTTCTCATTGCCGAGGAGATTTATGCGCTGGAAGTTACGGGAGTCGCGGAGCTACGGGAAATATTTAGTTTTAATTAAAACAATGAAGCCATCCGGGCCATTTTTACCCCAACTTGTGGGCAACAAATAATGCCGAGCGACACGCTTCACACCTTGTAACGGGGTGGCTGTGCAGAAACGTGAACCGGGAAAACCAGGACCGGTTTAAGAAGGGAAAGTCTTGAAGACAATAAATTCCAAATGTCAATGTTAGAGTTGCTTTTCATCTACTAATAATCGTAGATAAAGAGTACTTTAACTGCAAGGGTAGATGAAACGATTCTTTAACATCGGTAGTAATCACTTAGACCCACTCTAAATCATAACCTACTATTTGTGAATAAATTAATATTAAAGTTAACATTCTCAGAGAAGAATCCTTTTTTTACTCAGACCAGATACCGATGTATTGGCGCCAATGGTCTGATTGTTCATACTGTTAAGGATGCATTCTGATACAGTAATATTGTTGTTCACTGATTTCACAATGCATGTCTCTGCTACCGAAAAAGACTGCCAATCACCCAACCCCTTTGCCCTTACCAAGTCTGCGCCAGAGTTTGCAACAATTGTAGCTGCAGAACGGTGGAAGCAATGTCCAGTATAGATTTTTGGATTTGGCAGCTTTGTGAAGTCAGCTTTCTTTTGTGGCATTTTATAAATGGTGCTTACTTGTGGAGGTTTAACAGTGCATTTCTTCTGTCGATAGGTGATGAACAATTTGTTATGGCGCAAGTTCTGAAGGTGTAAGGTGATGTGTTTTCGTATAATCTTCAAGACCCTGTCCATACATTTCGTATATAGAACGACCGGTATTTCTTGGTTTTGATGTAAAGAAGAGAAACAAGCATTACAGATTATTGTTCGTCGATATGCAACCCATCCGAATGGCACGCAAATTCTGTAAACCAATTATAGCTACAACTTGTAAGGCAAATAAGTTATATTCACATTTATTTTAGAGGTAAGAGGGGGTTTTGCGTTGACAAGCAGGTCTTCATCATCTGCAGCAATAAAAATTTTATCATACCTTCCGGGTTAAACATTTTGGACTATTTTGGTTTGTAACTGCTAGTTGATTGATTTAGGAAAGCTACGCTTGCTGTATCTACAAACAAAAGTTCAATTCGTACTATATAATTTTAAGCTGGTCCTCAGTTATTTTTAAGCATTGAATAATACGACCATAAACTTGAAGACTATATTTTCTTGAATTTTCCGAAAAATATGCTAAAAATATATCCTCACGTGGATGCTTGATATTCTTTACGTCCTTCCATTTTTGAATTTTTTTAAATTCATTTTCATAGGTCGATCGTGATTTTGATGGTAATAATTAAATATGGTCTCTGGCGCTTCAACCGAGTATCGGATGGTTAATTCGTTGTATCGTTGTCAAACATTTCTGCCTCCAACAACCACACAAAGTGGGGCTAAAGAAGAAATAAAAGTTGACACAACAATGAATGCTCAATAACAACCCAAGGGGCTGACTTTGTTCAAAAGTAATGCAGCATCCACTATGTTTCTAACCTTCCCTAATAATCTCCATAATTAAAATAAACCGTAAACCGGGACTGCTTTGACATCCAGGGGTAACTTTGTCTCGTTCATCGGCGCGCCGTTTTTTTACACATAGAGAATAATAAGCTTCGAAACTTGCCAAATACTGCAGCCAAATGCTTTTGTTATAAATCGAACTAACTAATTGAAGCATGAGGACTTACAAAAAACAGCTGGCAGCCGGCAATATGCCAACTATAGTCAAGAGAAAACAGTGGAGGCCGTTCTAAGCGGTATGAGCAGAAAACTAGCTGCTTAAGCCTATAGGACATAGTTTACCTAGTGCCTTAACACGTTTATTGCCATAATGATTAGTCTAGTTTTTCACTTTTTGTTTGTTGAGTTTATGTTAAGTTGAAATTTATTTTGTTTGTATGTTTATTTTAGCATTAAAGTTTGGATATTAAAGTTACTGTTTCTTTAGGCATCAATTGGCTACTGCCTAATGATACCAAAATTTATTTATGTTTGTTTACCAGGAATAAATATTTTGCTAATATTTTACAAGTCTGTAGTTTATTTGTAGTGTTTTTCAACATTTTGTCATTTAAAAAATTGATATCTACCACACCAATAACTTTTATATCTTTATCCGGGGTTACTTTGCCACTAAATCGCTTAGTAGTAGTAGTAACCCCGTTTTACGGCAGTTCTAATGATCATAACCTCAATTTATTTTCTTTCTTTGAATTTTTTTCTCACTATGATTTAATTTTATTGATATTTGAAACCCGAATGAAAACTTTACCTGTTCTCATCAGACCTTGGTTAAATGCTCTTTCGCGATGGGGCCCTGAATTCTGCCAGTACGGCCCTGGCGCCGTAATCCTCCGGTTGAGCCGGCAGAACAGACGCACTGGCACAATAAATACAGAAATAAGAAAATTTCATTAACGTCATCTTAAGGTGAATTTATACATCGCAATTTCCGAGTTGCTGGCTTAACCGAGGACACGGCCGTGTTTTAATAAGTGAAACTTCGCGCGCCGCTTGCTAGATTATATTATTTAAATGAGTTTTAATTCGACGTGAAATATGCCAACAAAGGCCCAATTGCCGGGGAGGGATTTGCGGCAGTATTAGCGCGGTGATATTGTTTTCGGTTGTTTTACTGTCTTGTAAGTATTATTTCGCATTCAGAGCTCGCCACGGGACGCAGTTGAAATCTGGGGAAGAGTTATTAGCCTTCAAATTAAAGGATAATTAAAGGAACGTCCAAACAACGTTGTGGATATAGGTATAAATAAGTCAAATTTTTCTACTCGTATAATCAATATTTATTATGTTTTAGATAATAATAATAATAATAAATGGCTTATTGTTTGCACAAAAAGAAATACAAAAATACAAGCTAAACAATAATGGCAATAGTTACACAAAAGGAGTAGCTGAGCCAAAGCTGTCTTACATCTCTCCTTCTATCATTGTAAATACTGATAATAATAAGTAGGCGCAGAAGACGAAGACTTGTGCGGGAGAGGGGGCGGCATATTACTATTAAGCAGGCTGCATTTGCGCCCAGGAACGACTTACGTTGGTAGGCCCTAACCACCATTCAGTGCAGGAATGAGGGAAACCTGGAAAACCTTATTAATTTTGGGGGTAGTCAAATGTCAACCGGTATCAATCCCTCACATTGACCCAACGAATATAGCTTATATACGGTCTACCGGCTGCGGGGGTCGAACCCACAGCGATCCAGTCACCTCGATTCAAGTACTGACGCCTTAAACCGCGCGACCAGTGACCGATAAGTTATGTCTTTCGCATATAAACATTGAGAAAAGAATGGCAGAAACAAAAGAATAACTGATAAAATAGTACCTGATAAAATAATAACAGATAAAATAATAACAATGGTAAAAGCATACCAAATGAGATATAAACATGTCAATATATTCCACAACAGTTTCAACATTTTATAAATAACTGATACATCATATTTAAACTAGTCTCTTTAGTAGGTCTAATTTTAACTTTTTTTGTAAAATGATAAAGTAATAGACAAGTCTGCGTTAATCTGATTGAAGTAAAATGTTACCAAATAGGAAAAGCATCCCTGAAAATGTGTTGTGGCATGCTGTAGAACATGAAACCTATCAGTGGTTTTTAGGCTTTCATGGCCAGTGCTGTAATTTGATACATAGTGATTTTCCAGCTGCTAGAAACAGAGTTAAAATGCACATCCCTAGCATTGGCTGCGATTCTTTTACCTGCCCTGGTTCATCTCTGTGGGCACAGACCCGCTATCGGTGTCTCTGGGCCCGTCCATATATTGATTTCGATTCCTATTGTTGGTATTACGATTGCTACGGTCGGAACCGTTCCTCGGATAATGGTGATCCTCCGAGGCGTTCCGTACCCGCCGCTGTAACTGGTCGCATCTCATGCTTCCAAACGTTTCGCCGCTCTTCACTGTCGGCATTTTCAGTGGTGACTCTGCAAAAGCTTCGCCGGGACTGAGGATCCCAAGAGGGAAAATAATTTTAATTTTCGTTTTGCGGAAAAAAGGCATTCTTGATTAAAATGTCTCCTACCCGTTTTTATCAAAGTAGGCCGAATCATGCACAAATGGAAATTATAATATAAATTTAAATTCTAAGCATCTTTCCTAAACATATTTTTCTACAGTTAAAAACAAAGGCAGTTTATTCTTAAACGATTTTTATAGTTACAGATTTTCTTATCACCCTGTACAATATGAAGGGTCTTTATGCCAATCGTATTTTGAAGAAAAGCAAAAATTTTAATCAAGAATGCGTTTTTTCCGTAAAATGAAACATAAAAATATTTTTCCCCTTTTTCACTCTAACCGTGGACATGTATATTGTCACGGAATTTGCCCCACTCACTCCCAAACCGACGACTGTGGCACTGCGAATTGCCTAAGATTGCCCCGATCGCCCCTACGCCATTCTGGTAAACAAACAACATGCGTGAATCGAGGCGTTACTAGAAAATCGTGGAAACGACGAGAAGCGTTCCAGTCGTACTAGAAAATGGATCTAGAGATACTGGAATATACCTGGAATATTCGTTGGGTCTATAAAAGAAGAATAAACGGCCGAGTTAGTTAGTCTTGTATAAGTCTTGTATAAGTCTTGTATTACAGTCTGAATTAAAGTGTTTAGTTGGAGATATCAAAGTGATTTAGATAGCGATTAATTAAATAAGTGTTTAGTTGACCTGTAATTAGTAGTGTTCAGAAGTTAATAAAAGTAATTTATTAACGGATTGTTTTTCTGGAAGTAAGAAAAGACGGATTGGGAAATCCGTGACAATATTTTCACCATGGCTAATTTTATGTTTACAACTTTTATTTACATCGTATTTTTTTGTTTTTCTCGTAGCGTTTTTTTGTTGGTATAATACGCTGACGGTAAATTAATAATATTATATTTCTCTGAAATGTAAAATAAATACATACAAATTTTTTTTGGAATACGAATATGGAAAATTAGTCAAAATCGATGTCGAATTTTTCCAAAATTTTCTAATTCTAAAAACACATTCTCTCGGTTTGGTTAATGTACTAATCACTGAGTTCAGAGACACAACCCCTTGGACATAAGCTCATTTAACCCCGCACCATTACAGAACAAAGCTTGTTAGTCGGCGAGCCTCTCCCATTGCGTTGAATAACGCACACCTAGCGTTTTAGAATCAATTCACCCCCATTGTTTATATCGCATTTCAATCGCTCGAGTTTTTCCTCGATAAAAGATCGAATGAGACAAGAACATGCTGAAACAATGGGAAGTGGCGTGGACCTCTTCAACGCGGTGTCTGTGCCCTCCATACAGGCACCCTTATGTCAAACAAAACCACCAGATAGGATTCGGTTGCTTTTATTTCTCGGATCTCCTCTGCCGGATAGAGGAAGTGTTCGAGGGTCAGAGACGGACTGGCTCAAAGTGCAATATAAAATTTCGTAATAACGTTGTAGTCAATGATAATATGTTGTCTCTTCATGACAAAGTCAATATGCACTGAAATATTGAAGTTCGAATATATTGAAAACGGGGCGGTTTATCGAAAGTATATATGTTTTGCTTAAAAATAATTGGGGATTCATCTGTGTTTTAAAGAAATGCAATAAACATACATACAAAAAAGTTTCATCCGATTATATCGGCAAAGTACACTGTAAACAGCGCACTGTAGGTGATATATTGAGAGAATTTCAAGGAAGTCTCTTTTTGAGAAAATCAATTCGAAAATTTTCGTTTTCACGCCCTGTATCTTATTTAATATTCGGATTAAGACAATACATTCATAATATTTCAACAAAAACCATTTGACATGTAAACTAGAGAAGTATATTGACTTTGATGATAACTTCTATAAACAAATAAAAATACTATTTTCTATATAAAAAAAATAAAATCTAAATTCCTAGGTAATAATAATAAAATAATAATTTCTTATAATAATAATAATAATAATAATAATAATAATAATAATAATAATAATAATAATAATAATAATAATAATAATAATAATAATAATAATAATAATAATAATAATAATAATAATAATAATAATAATAATAATATCTCTACCCCTCATTCTAATCACGAGAATTAGCCCAGAAGTCGAAGACTTGTGCGGGAGAGGGGGCGGCATATTATTATTAAGCAGGCCGCATTTGCGCCCAGGAACGACTTACGTTGGTAGGCCCTAACCACCATTCAGTACAGGAATGAGGGAAACCTGGAAAACCTCATTAATTAGGGGGGTAGTCAAATGTCAACCGGTATCAATCCCTCACATTGACCCAAGCCAACATTCTTTCAGCCTACCATACCCGCAGAGAGGGTACCAATCTCTCCACGAATATAGCTTATATACGGTCTACCGGCTGCAGGGGATCGAACCCACAGCGATCCAGTCACCTCGATTCAAGTACTGACGCCTTAAACCGCGCGACCACTGACCGATCCAAATAAATGAATATAATTTCGCTCTGTATGTAATAATTAAAATATTCATTATTAAATTTACGAAAAGCAATAATTAGTATTTGTTTTGATAGTTTAGTTTGCTATATTTTAAACCGAATTCTTCTTCTTCTTGAATTCAATACCTACACGTAGGTATATCAATGGCCATTTCGATTCCATAATCGTGAACGAGAGAAGAATTCGGTTCTGGTAATCATCAAAAGGAACGGTTTTGTCTAGCTCTACTTACAATACTTCAATTAACAAACTTGTCATTTACACGAAAAATATATATAAAAACTACAAAATCATGCATTCAAAGTATATTTTCATGCAGAAAAATGATGCACCGTATTAACTAATTCCAATAAGTGCGAAGAAGCAAATAACGGAAAATCATACAATTTACCTATACACAAAAGCGTAGTGATTGAATTTATTATACAATTCTAAAACTTTTCTACATACATTTTAAAATATTGTCACGCTTCTGAAAAAAAAAAGATTAATTGAATAAATCCTTGCGCGAAAAGGATCAGTCAAGGGATATTTTTGAAATTAAGTTTGCCTAACCAAAAAATCTCACTTTGAAAAGCAGACAAGTAAAACATAATAAAAATCACATCACGTTTGATGTTTCGAAAAACTCTGTTTACGTTCTCAAAAATTGCAAATGTAATAAAAGTAAGTCAAATTTGGCAGCTTAAACTTTGTTTATCTGCTTCCATAGTGATGTTAAATGATTTTTATTTTATTGTTACTTACTTCTTCTTGATACAACTGTAGCCAACAATGATCAATTTTTACTGAACAGTTTGACACACACTTGTCTCCGCTCAACAAAATAATCGCGGTCTCTTTTAATTTCTCTTTTTGTTTCATTATCCCCTTCCTCTAACATTTTTGCCGAACCATATTGTCATTTTCCCAAGCATGTTCGTAAATTTTTGATTTTTAAAATATATTAAATACAACACCCAGATCCTTATTTAAAAAAAATAAAGTTGATGATGGGCCCGAAGAATCAAACCGCCAAATTAAAAAACTGTTTATGTCAGCTTGTAGAAAAGAAATTACTGCTGTAATGTCTCTTATTATAATTTTTTAAATGATTGCGTTTCTTTGCTCAATATTTGTAAAGTATTTCAAACGTATCCCATTTCGATCTTTGTTTCATGCAGTGTATCCAATCTCTGGACCTCCCACTCGCCGGCGCAACCCCCCGCTCGGCAAGAAAACTGAATTAATTTGCGAATGCTCTCCCGTTCCATTGATTAATGTCTAAGAAATTGAAGTCGAAACAAATCCAGAACGACCCGGGCCCGCGTATGAACTGCAAGAGACTTTCCCACCCTCCTCCCCTCCTGCTGGAATTCCAATTACATCAGTTCACTTCTAGTTAATTACATATCAAAGTGGGCGCGCATTCTTCGTGTTAATTACAATATTTGTTTTCAAAGATTGTAACTTTTAACCCGGGAAGGCAAGAAGTGATCGGTTTCTTTCTGTTGTTTTGTTTCGGATCTCGCGACATTCCATTAAAACTAAGACGGACAAAAACCAAAGCCGCGATCTTCGTCTTATTGGATCGTTCCTTTATTCAAGAGAAATCGACCAAGAGTAATAATAATGAGGAAATTGCATGATTTTTGTATTATGTATATATTATTTTAATTGAAATGGCGTTTGTCCAAGTGCATCTCGGTGGACAAGTGAAAGAACTATTGCATTATGTCATTATGTATATATATACAGCGCCTAATAAAAATACTTCATCTCGCCAATAAATGTAGTGTAGAGCGATGAAGCGCGACGAAAGGAAAACGTTAAACTCTCCAGCATTGCAACATCGTTTGTGACCATTTTAGGTTTTATTGGAAATACATAAGTAGGTAGCTTTAAGTTTATTAAAAAAATTAAAATGTAAAAAATGACTTAAACTTTTCTATTAAGCTACCAGAATGTATACAGTCCATTTAGAAAATCAATGGTAAACTAACCTTCTATATTTTTGCATTTATTCCGATTCCAAATATTTGCTTCTACCATTTACGAGATGTAGAATTTTATTCGATTGCTGACTTCACTACATTAAATTACCTGAATTAAGCCTGCTTCAGAGAACAATGTAGTGTTGCTGGCAACATCCCCACCACTAGTTTAATTTTTATGAAATAAATATTTTATAAATTTGGTTTTATTATTGCTGGTTATGTTATGTACAACTATTGCTCCGTGGAATAGTTGAAGTTGGAATTTTTGAACTTCACCCGATTTCAACTGCGAAAAGAGGGGAATACGGTTAATTTTATTGGCTGAAAATCACGTGACTTCGTGTTGCTGGCAACACTACGTCGTCCTCTGAAGCCGGATTTAAATGAATAAGTTACGTTTAACAACCGCGAAAGTTCACATCACCACTAATAATCAGGGCATTGCCTACACAATATTTACACTACCTATGACCCAAAACTGTCACAAAACGGAAAAATACAGGAAGCAGACGTTTGTTTACGTTACCAACACCGTGACCTGCATCTCTAATCTACGAAAACAAGCAGAGCCGAAAGGCGTGTGACGTCATACCAATGATATTGGCCACGTGGTATTGTTTATATTCTGTGGCAATTTATTAATGTTAATTATTATTGCCGTCAAACACATGTTTTGACTTTCTGTAATATATATTCAAACCAATATAACATGTAACTTCTCCATTATGTTCTCGTATCTACAGGACAATAAAAAATTATGTCGGTAAATTGAAAATATTAAGTCAATAATCATCTATATTTTGTAAATAAGTTTTTCTTTAAATGTGCGTAAGTTGATACACGTGGCAACACAGCTCTGCGTCACTACCTTATACGTATGCTAAATTTAAATTCACTTTTGCCGAGCTGCCATGGTCGTCGATAAGGAGAGGTTTAATATAACTAGAAAAAGAAATGTTTCTGCTATATAAATAGTTTGGTATGTTTTTAGAAAAACGATTCCGTAAATTCTTATTTTTCGCAATTTTCTCTTAGAATATTTTTATGTAGTAATCCAAATGGCGCATTTAATGACAATAATTGCCGCTTTGCTCCAAAGAGCGAATAAAATTGTCGACATTTTGTAAAATAAGCTTCTAACTGTCTTCATCATAATCAGATGTGTCCTGAGAAATCGCTTATGCCAAGATGGTTCTTTTTGAAAATCAGTTTCATGGTGTACTTCCTCCAATAGTTTTCAAAAATTTTAACGTCGTCTATCTGAAAAACTACTGAAAACAATCCTATTGAAATATGACTTAAATATACATACTGAAAACTGAAACTAAAACTGAAACTGAAAACTAAAGAATAAAAACTGTGCACTAAACTTCCATTTTTGACGCATTCTTTAGTTTAAATCATGAAAATTTGATACCGAATTCCTATTTTCACCGCTATTCCTTATTGCCGTTTCGCAAAAGAGGGAACCGGAGCTACATAAAGACAAACGGGGTAAAAGCAGCCTTTGCCCCTGCATTTAGAACCGCCCGAGTTGGAAGACATCTAACTATATTTTCCTAATTGATACGAATTAAGCCAGCACTCGCCTTTGAAGTTTGTGCCAGCTTATTATTCTTGTTCCGCCACGAAATAGCTTCTTAATTTCGAAAAACTCGTTAACCGCAATTTAAATTTGTGTGAAATTTTATTCGAAACACTTTGCCGGAGCTCGTTCCGACTCCGGGCACTCTAATGCATCTTTGAAGACGGAATGGGATGGATTATTAAAAGCCAACTCGATTACTACATCGAATTATGATGTTTTCGTGGCGGTGCAAGTCTAGTTGGCCATATTTAGAGACATTGTTCTTCTTCGTACGGGGAAGAGTGGGGCGAAACCTAGCAACAGTTACACAGAACAATGATATAGAGGGTGTTTCTTACTTAAAGAAGAAGAAAATCAGCATTTTTTGTTATATAAATGTGGGGTCTGTAGGTGGACTCTCATTGCCCAGCTACAGCTTGTCAAAAATTAAAAAAAATCAGTTTTATACTTATAAACCGCTTGAGATAATTTAACCAAATTCGGTGTGTTACCAGCTTTAGAAACTTATCAGTGGCTATGAATTTGTATGGAAATATTTCCAAATCATCCAACTCAGAATGTTCAGAATTGGAGTCACGCTCATAACAGAAAGGTTCAATTACTAGAAGACCTTTGAGTGTTAGAACGCCTGAGTTGGAAGAAGCTGTTGTACACGAAATTGAAGAAGACCCAAATACTGATAGTAAGAAGATCGCTGCAAATTTTAATGTGAGTCATAAACTAGTTTGGTCGGTTCTGAAGCATCAACAGTTATACCCGTATCATATACAAAGGGTTCAAGCCTTACTATCCTACAATTTTGTCATTGGATTTTGTAAAAAATTAAAGAAAGTGTTGACTTTACCTCTGGCATATTGTTTACCGACGAAGCAAATTTTTCCAGAGATGCTATAATAAATTTCCACAATAAACACGTTTGGTCTGATGAAAACCATAACACCATAATGGAATCTCAATTATCAGTTTCTTTGAATGTATGGGTGGGTATTATTGGAAATTTTCTTGTTGGTCCTTACTTTTTACCAGGAACTTTAACCGGTGCCTTCTACAAACATTTTCTTGTAAAAGTTTTACCTGAACTATTTGAAGATGTTCCCTATGTTCTAAGACAAAGAATGTGGTTTATGCACGACTGGACTCCCCATATTTTAGTTTGACTGCTTGTGATGGCACTCAAGAACCAGGTCAATCTTAGCCACCCAGATCACCCGATATGAACCCTATTGATTTTTGTTTGTTTGAGGACATCTCAAAACATTAGTTAAAAAGCACTTGAGGAGCACTTACGTTAACAAATTATAGCTGGTTGTGATGTGATAAAAGCTACTCCTGGAATTTATATAACAATAAACCCTTATTTTTGCAACATGATACGCCCCTGGATTTTTGACCTTTACTTAAAAGACCCCTTGTATAAGATAAGCTAAATAAGCTTCTGGTAGGAGATTAATGGATATCTTAACACAGTGAAACAACAGACGACCTATACAAAATGGTGTGAAAGATCTGATGGCATCTAATCCTTTCAATTATCCAGTTCATTTGTTTAATTGTGTTAAAGACCGGCGACATTATTCAGTGTTAAGGTATGGTTAGAAGGCGATGCTCGACGTTCGTTTGTTTACTTCGCGGCGAAGGGAGCTCTAGATCATCGCAATGGGATAGGCCGGTTTTAATTATTATAGAGATTTGCACAGAGAGACAGTCTTTGGATCTCGAATCGTTCGGGTAATCGTGTGGATTTTCTCGGAAATAAATAATTGTCGAGTTTCGCGCCCTTTGCACACTAGACTTTAGCAAAATGGGAACCTGAAGTGTACTTTGATTAGGCTGGGAGTAAGTATTAGAGACGTTAGTTTGTTTAAAAAAGTACTTTCGCAATAAGAATAGAACTCTTTAAAACGAATTTGGCGATTTGTTTGGAACTGCTGGCGTATAAAATCCACTTTCAACTTCAACATTAGTTTTTTAGTTGGCGTTAAAACCATTATTTAATTCTCTTGCTTGATCAACGTTGATTATTGTTTACTTGTGTTTTCGCCAATTTATAACTTCCTATTCTGTAAGTATAGAAACGATTCAAAGAAATTTAAAAAAATTTACATTTGAAATATGGACTATATCAGAGAAAGGTGCTAGTCAAGCTCTGTTATTAAATGCATTTGGTATGCTATCTTTAAAGTACCGCAGAATATTATATTAAGGGGTAACAAGCTTGAAACCGATATGTGTCTGGTGGTATCACTGTCAACTAACAGTGACTGTTTGCTGTTGTTCAGGTATCATTGAATGCTAGTCGGGGTATTAGCTCGCATAATAGTTATTTTCTGAAATTTTGCTTTTGTAAATATCGGAATAGTCCCGAGGCTCTTATGGTATAGTAGGTAGCTTTCTGCTTGTGTTCCAGCAAAATGCACAATGATGTTACTCGAAATGTGTAATGCTTATTTATACTAATCGCAAATTGTTTATGACACGATCTTAAGATCAGTTTGGAGTGTTGTACTTATATAATTAGAAATTTTTTTATATACATTACTCTGTCATTATTGGATATGTTTTGTAGAAATGCTGAAACAGCATTTGTACAGAAAGGTAACACAAAATAAATAATATATAAAAATACTATAAATTAAAATACATAATTGAATGTATAGAAATGCAACAATTGTTTATTAAATATGCATACAGTTTTTACTAAACACTATTTAACTTGCAGTTTATACAGGGTGTAAACAAATAGTGTACCTGACTGCGAAAAATAAGAAAAATTGTATGTAAGCCCTAAAATAATTCTTAAGAGAATTGCAGTCCATAAAATGATACGAAATGTTACAAAATGGATTATTTCTTGAAACGGACAAATCAGTTATTTTGGTATTCTGTCATAATATAAGGGCCACCCGCTACGTAGGAACAATTATATTATTTATTTTTCAAGTCATTCAAATTGTATAACTAGGGCTACAAAAGAAGGCTAGAGTTTTAGAATAAAATAATAAACTTGCAATTTTAAAATTCTCGGTTTAAATAAAATACAAAAATTAAAAAAGAAAATAGTGCCAAATCCACAACGCGAATATGAATTACAAAAACAGCGATATAATAATATGTGACAATAATTTTACTTCAGTGCTATTAGTAGAAAAAAAAACTATATATGGTTATAAAGTCATCTAACAAGGTACGTAACAATTAATAAAAAAACATATCAAAAATATTCGGTGAAGCATCAGCTCCCTTGGAAATCTAAATCGTAAATACACTCGTATATATAAAAAAACCTTAATACAAAGAATATGTGGCTAATGGTTTGACATACAAATTTATAACATCCTGTATATATAATAATAGATTTCAAAATGATAATTAAAAATTACAACTTACGGCCTAACGCCATTAAGGAGGCGGTATAAGAGATATATTTTATTAAATCCAGAAGGCAACAAGCTACCATTTGTCTAATAATTAAAAGAATGCATTATAAGTAGGCCCAGGAGCCAAACATCTTAAAGTGCATCCCCATAAAACTATAATGCATCCATGTATTTCTAGAAAACTAATCTGTTTCGACGTCTGTTTACTGTATTCGTCACATGGCACCCCGATACGATAAGAAAACTTAAAACGTCACTCCTAAAAGTGTCTAGGAGGCACACGTGTTTTTTTCTAAATGCGATTCCGTATCTACCCCGGCGTATATGCTACCGGATTTATTGAGTTTTATTATATAGCTCTAGTATCGCTCTTGTGCAAGTATTTTTAAACGTGGCCCTTAGTATTATCTAAATTAGTTCCTTTCCTGCATTTTCTTCAAAGTACATGGACATTTCAATAGTCTATAAACGTAGAAGCTCTTTTAATGATTATTTGACACTCCCCTAAAATGAAGCTACTTTTTAATTATTGGTGATTCTTTGAATATAAAAACGACGAAATACTACATTCTCGTAATTTTATATCGAATTAAAACATAATAAATTTTATGATAAAAGTAACCAGAATTATTGAAACCTAATGCTATACAGGGTGGTAACTTTTACGACGTCTATTACAGAAATTTCGAAAACGGTAATATATACAGGATGGCTTAAATTAGGAAAATATTGCACAAATTTTTAATTTTCTGAAAAGAAACATATACTTTGCGTGGTTTCGGGAATAGCGCGTCTAAAGCTGAAAGTGCATATTTTTTCCTTTCACAACTTTTCCATTTTCAAAAGAAATATTATAAAGTTTAGTACTTTTATATTATTCGGTATAAGTTTAAAAAATAGTGTAAACTAAATGCCCAAATTTCCAACATTTGATTTTTTGTGGCCCCCATATTTGATTTTGATATCACCAAAATCAGTAAAAAATGCGAACTCGGCAATGTATGACACTTATTACGTACGACTAATAGTAAAGTGAAAAAAGGCAACGTCTTTGTAAAAATGAAAAGAATGGATACGTACAATCTATATGTATGGAAGAAGATATAGAAATATGACAATTGCAGACAGAATTTTGACATTGTTATTTGCTATTACTGATATTTTAATTATTTTTTAGAGGAAAGGAGATAACTTAAACTTAAAAAAAAATTGGTAGAAAAAATGTGCCTCTTTTAATATGACGGTTCTAAGAAAATTAACTATCATTAATTTACTCCACTTTGAAATTCTAATATCGAACAAAAGAAGAATAAAAGTTCATGACATTTCCCTTAAAAATAAAAATGTTATAAAAGGAAACAGAAAATGATTGTAGCTTACACGTTGTTCATATAATTATAAAAAATTTCGAATTCATACATACCTTGCTTTTATATCTTTCATATAAAATTACATATTTTTTTTATAAAAATACAAAATAACGTTGTAAAATTACATTTCATGTGTACAAAAACAGGATTATACTATGAAAAATACTGCAATTCAAAAATAGTAATTTTCCATTACAGTTGTAACATTGTGTAACATTACACTTTGGTTGTCATTTCATTGTACCTATTGCACTACATTTTACACTATTGACCTAGGCAAGAAATAACGAACTATGCACCGTATAATATTGCTAATAATTTTTGTCAGTGTAATTTAAGCCTATACAGGGTGTCTTAAATTATCGTTTCCGAGATATCTGTACTGGCGGTCGTAAAAGTGCCCACCCCGTATATAATAATGTAAATACAATTGTAAAGGCCGCTTTACATTTAGTCAATGGATAATGCAATGCAATGAAAACTGTTTTGCAGTAAAATCTTTCATGCCATATTGCAAGGTGTCATTTGTTTTACATTTATGCAATATATTGCCCATTGCCAAATTAGTAAAATGAAAATGATTTCGATCTGCTGGTCTTCTGCAAAACCATCAAAACATACCGGTGTTGTGAAGTTTCAATCAACCTAGAGTTTCAATGGATGAAATAAAAAATAAAATTATTATGGTTAATTGAGGTTAATTCACTTTTTACTTAATTCCTCGCTGATAGTTCCTTTTATGTAGGATGGCAAAACTGAATATTACCAGAAAAGGAACCAGAATTTATAGAGAAGACTTTAATGCGCATGCGCGCATGCAATATTTCTTTGCATAAATGTAAAGCGGTCTTAAAAATGATTTTAGTTTTATGAAATGAGTATAAGAAATGGTATCATTCTCTTAATACAGTTATTCGCATCGATTGTTTTGTTGAAACTATTCTATTTGATGCTTGATTTATGCGTGAAAGACATTTAAAGCCTCTCCAACTGACGCCCTTTTATATTGTTTAAGGATAAAGTTGTCTATTGTCGCTTTTTATTTTATTCCAATCGCGGAAAGATCTCATCCGTATAATTGTTTTTAAACTTGAAAATACTAGGAAGATAAATGAGATGCAGCATCGATTTCCAACGCACGATTTGTCGTTGTTTATTGTAGAGCGTATTAATTTGCCGAGAATTTTTGCAACAATTCCTTTATAAAACTCTTTGTTTGCAGTAATAATTGAGGTTTAGAAACAATTACAATAGAATAGAATAAATGTTGTCGGGTGTTTAAAGAGTTTTCAAAAGAAAAAGTGATGGATTATTAATATATTTATAATTTAATTCTATAATTTTTTAGTAATACTGTTTTAACTTAAAATTATCTTCACCATTTACCTGGAAACAACTTGATTTAAGATGTAGGTAGTTTAAATTTTTATGATTGATTATAACCTACATAATAAATACCTTTATGTATTAAGTTTATTGTACATATCACTTTTGATTATTTTATGCTGTTCACTATTTTTATGCCATGTTATCCAACGCGTTTTCTTGCCAAAGCTAAAGGATAAGATTCATTAACAGCAAATCTGAACTTGTTATAATTTGGTTTTACGCCAATAGAATGGATTTTCTAACAAACGCCTTAATATAATATGTCCAAAGGTGAATTTGAATTGAAAATCATTTAATAATTTAATTTTGCTAGGTATGTTTTTCGTTAGTAAATTTAGCTAGATTAAATTTTATTTTAAATATTGTACTTTGTCTATCGAGTTGTTTCTTTAGCATATTTGAAGCCAAAGGGCATGACTTCATTGTTAGGAATCGTGGGAAATTTGATTTGAATTTTCTTAAATATCTTTACAATAAAGTGAATCATCCTGTATAGTATTCCCCGCTTGACAGAAATCTGTAATTAAACGAATTGGGTAAAGATGCAGCGCTGCAGTCCGTCGTGGATGGAAATTTAATTAAAATATCTATTATGAACGTCACATCGGCCTAATAGGTTCCACAAAAAACGCGATATTCTTAATATAAAGCTCGTCGGATACGAATTTAATACCTCGTTCCACGGAAAGCTATCCATCGGCCCCGTGGTAACTTGGACAGTAATTACGGGGTTCCGATGATTGACTGCGTCCACCAATCGCACCCGACCAGGGCTTACCGGCCTCGCATTTGCAATAAGGAGTGGTTATTATGATTTTTTTAGAAAAAGTTAAGAGCTCCAAATTTCAGGTCGTACCCTCTCGCATGTGATTCCTACCAAGGATCCATGTCAGGAGACGGCAGAGAAACAAACCAAAAAGGCAGTTCCTCCGTTTAATATCAAATCAGCGGGAATGGCAGCCAGACATGCACCAGAACGGGTCTAGAAATGGACGTAGTTCGGTTTTTGGGAACTACCAGAAACCAGATTGGGGCACTTTGTATTGAACAAATTTACTGAATTTGCCACCAAGCAAACTTCTGACTTATTATATTATAGTTATTATGGATAAAATGAAACATATCACTGAATCACTGATATATAAATGAATTTTTCTACAAACGTCAGTAAAATTATAATTTTTAACACATGCTGCCACTGTCTAAAATGTAATTTTAAGGCACTGGTGTTAAAAGTAATTTACTTTTAGGGAACAAACTTTGGTCTGCGATGCTCTTCTTGTTTTGTAACGAATTTTCTATACTCGCATAACGCTTCGCTACTATACTTACTGGACTTCCATTCACCGTGTCTGTTAAACTGTAGCAAGATTAGCATCAAAATCTGCTAACAAACTAGGCGAAGACAATCGGAGGCAATGTCTAGTATGAAGATGAGAATCAGGCAAATTTAGAAATTAAGCAATATTGGCAGCATCGTACCAAATGTGTTGATTCCAAATGAAGTAGTGGCATATTTATTATTATTGTATTTTATAATTTTTTTATTATTAGTGTTCGCTGGATGTACCAATAATAACTAAATTTCCCTGCACAATAGTTTTTGTGTCTGGTATATGCACAATCAGTGCAGTTCCCAAGTTTTCGATATTATTGAATTTCAAATTTCACAGTTCTTCGCGGCGACAAGCTCCAGATACACCGAAACAGCAATGTTCTCCTTGCGATATGTTTCATCCTGCGCTTCTGCGAGAAATTTGTGGATTTGTTTCCTGGTCAATACTTCCACTCTTTTGGTGGATATCCCCTGTCATTTTTCTTCAAAAAAGTAACAAGCTTGTAATATTTGTTTATGTCCTGATTCTTTATGTTCATCATCGCCTTCAAGATGGAATAATTTGACCAAATTTTACTTGTCTTCAGTTCACTGAACTTGCCACTAATATTTTTTAGATAACACTATTAGAAACGATTGTACTAAAACTCATACTGTAGCTTTGACTTCGATTTCCGCGGGGAGAAATTTTCTTGATAACTTTCTATGTCACGATATTTGAAGTTACTTGTCAACAAACGATCGAACTTTCATTACTTTAGTAATAATAAACTTAACTTAATTTTATAAATTTAGGGATGTAAGAAATGCGTTGATTTTTAATGGTGTTTGTTGAAAACTTCTCAAACTTTCCTTCGCACTAAACATGTCACTTTGTGTATTTATACAATCACTAATAACATAACCGACAATGTAGTGAACATAGATGGACAGCACAACATAATAGAATGATATGCTAATAACTATTCTGAGTTGCTCATAAAATATGTTTAATTGTTTTGTTTCTTCTAAGTTAGAATGCTATAATATTGTGTAGTATGCATATTACAATACAATGTTAATAGTTTAGAATGTTTCTGTCTATTCTTCACTATGTTTCTGAAAGATTTACACACAAATGTATATTAAATTTTATTACTCTAACCATTTGAAGATATATTTTTCAAAAAGGCCTACATATAGTCTCTATCATTCATATTTCAAAGAGGAAATATATATTTTCTCCAAATTGGATCTATAATAATTGTAAAACAATATTTGGACTGGTTACCAATAGTCAGTTTACACATTTTGATGTTTTGGAAGGCATATAGGATCCTTCAGAAGAAATTTCATAGTTTCTTCAACAGAACATAGTTATATATGAAAAAGTCTAAACAGATGGTGTGATACCAAGCAAGGAAATTCTTTAACTAATATTTCATCTAATTCATCTCATAATCTGATAGTTGACTGTCTGGACAGTGAATTGAAACTGCAAAATTTTACCTATATGGAACATAAAGAAATACAGAAACTAGTTAGACTTAGGTTTTCAATCTCTGTCCCCTCTTTCCATGTATTTTTCTCTTCACTTCAGTTATCTCTACTTGTTATTCCTTGTCTTGGCCATGGTATCTTTCCTTTAAATCTTCCACCTTTATCATATCCATTTTATGTATCGATTGTAATAAGATACAAATAAACTTTTGTATTAAGGCAAAGGGACAGAGACTTTGGAAAGGTCTGCTTAATTTTATGTAAACTCAAAGGTGTCCACTATAAATAGACATAATTATTTAGATCGTGAACCGTTATCGAAGTCTACTGAAATATTTGGGTCCTATTAGGCAAAACCAATGGCAAGACATAACATTTCCGATACTGAATGTTTTCCAGTAACATTTTTTCTTTTGATATGAATGTCATCATATGTCATCTCTTCATCAGTTTTAGATACTTCAAGGGTTGTAATGGTTGTAGTAGATAGAGCGTTTAGTAATACCGCAAGCTTTTAAGATTTATTTTCGCAGTGACCACTTCAAAAGGATGTTGTACTCTGGGTAATAACTCATCTTCATCTCGGTATAACCAGCACCCATCGATCGCAGATTTTAAAGCGGAGTGAAGGCTTCGTCTGGAAAACTGGCGGTGTCCGTCGTCAGGAAAAGCGCTATAAGAAACCTTATCGATTGAGGGCGATAAAGCACCGGTCGTGACACAAATGGCGAAGGAAGAGTGCGCGGCCTTAATCTAGGCGCAGTGTGGTTTTCTATTATGTTGTCAGAATGATACAAACGGCCCAATAACCGCCGGCTCGGGGAGAGAGCTACCGGACAGCTGATAAACAATACGGCCCCGAGGCCATCTCTCGTGATTCATGGACGCACTACCGCCGCACACGGAGCGGGTTTCTCGTTAGTCCTGACGTCCCAGCCCCGGTTTACGTTACACGCGATTTTTCAAGTTGCTACGGTTCTCTGGGACTCGTTCCCTTGCCATTTATATCAACAAACACTGTAAGAACCCCTCTAAACGCCAGACATTTATCCGTGATTCCTAGACTGCTTCAATTGTAACTATCGTGGACATCAAGAGCTTGTACGAAGGAAGGGGAAGGTCTATTATTATTGTGGTTTTTAGACTTACAAGGCCGGTGCTACCTTTTGATACACAGTTATATTCCGGGTTGTTATACAGTGACCTCGGAACTGGTCGCTGCCAATAACAGAATTCACCCATGCTTCCAAGTATGAGAAGCATGGAAGCATGATATGCGATCAGTTACAGAGGCGACTACGGGACGTCTTGGAAGACCACCATTATCCGAGGAACGGTTCCGATCGTAGTAGTCATAATACCAACAATAGAAGTTGAAATCAATATATTGGCGGGTCCAGAGATATCGATAGCGGGTCTGTCCTCACAGAGCATAGCCCGAGAACAACCAGGGCAGATCAAAGGATCCCGGACAATGCTAAGAATGTGCACAATAATTCTGTTTCTGCAAGTGAGCAGTTGCCGAGGTCACGGCATAACAGCCCGCAAAATCACTATGTATCAAATCTATTATTGTCTAGACTGTGCCAAGTTTAAAGGGTGACATTTCAAGGACACAGTATAGTACAAAGAAAAATGCACAAAAAAATCCACTCAGTTGGTGGAGGTTCTGGTACAATAATATCACAATTTTGTTGACAGTCTTATTAGATTTTCAATCTAGTTTAGTTTAGCTCTACACTAAAAAATAATAGAAATCGGTTAGACAATTGTAGATCTATACACTACAATTTGCTGTGATTACAGCTCTAATCACAATTTGTGGTATATTTCACATACTATTATACTTACAATTTTGTCGTAAAAATCTCCAAACACTATTTTACTACAAAAGATATGTTACCAAATACCTACAATGTATCATTTACTAAAAGTTGTGTGTGTTTACTGATAAAGACTACAACAAAAGTTTACCATAATTTTTAACACTAACGTCCACTACAACGTTTTATAAAAATGTTAAATATATTAAGAATTACCAGTGAATTATATAAAAAATTCATATTAGATTAATATTACAATATTACTAGAGTAGATTCTACTAATATTGTAGCCAGGGTCTGAGACAATTTTTATTTGAATATTATTTCCTTACCATAATTTTTTGGTTTTTAGCTTTGCAGAATATCGAGATCACATAGTGTAGTTTTCATAATATCTACATTGTTTATTTTTAAACAGAAAACTAAAATATTATTTTCATCAGTACTAGGACTAAAACATTCCTACAAACTGTAAATGCAGCTTTTATTTAATTGACTTTTTCTCTTAATTTATTATTTTTCATGTTTTTCTGGAAAGGTAGTAACAATTACAAAAATTGGCAAGATACATTTTTTGTCAATAAACTTATGAAGAATAAAAAACATGAAAAATATTTCTAATAATCCATAGGCGTACATTTTCTTTTTAAAATCAGGAGTCCAAACCCAAGTAAATAATTATATTAAAATTTACAATTTAATTACTATAATGCTTTTATATTTGCCACAACTTACTAACTGTTTCACTAGTAGTTCTTGTGATGTGTGTTTTGAGTAAAGATGTCATTCCTTAACGTTTTTCACATATTACAGATATGTACAATTTCCTACAATATTTTATTTACTAAACCCATTCATTGTTCTTTTGGGAACGCCTTGTATACGAGTCGTCACAACTAGGCGCTGCCGATCCCCCAAAGAAGGCAGAGAAGGCATACGCAAGTGCTCGGCCTCTTAAGTTGTTATTTAAAAGTTATTCACAGTCGACTTGAAATGCCTTAGGAAACGGATCTGCTCCTTTAGGCGGAAAATTAAATAATTTGTAACTGCACCCGTTTCAATCATCGGCTCTGCTTTGGACTTTCAATTTGCATTTCGACTGATGTTTGGCTAATGTTTAACTTCCACTCGAACAGAAAATTATCCAAAGAGATTAAACCATTTGTTATCGTTTGATATAAGACGCTGCCTGTTCCGGGAGGTATCCAGGACCCTTTGCCAGTAACCAGCTCCATGTAGGGACATCCGAGATACTTTTGTACAGGGTGTTTCAAAAAGACATGGCAATATCACTACCGCTATCACTTATTTTTCAATGGTCTATCAGCCCTAGTAATATTGCTTTGTCGTTTTTAGAATATCATCTCATTCAAATTTTTCACCAAAAAACACGAAATTAGAGGACAAAGAGAAAAAATAATTGAAACTGAAATATAATCGCTTTAAATCAAACTAGAAGTGTTAAAAAATCAAATTACTGTTAGCTACTTTAATGATCTACATATGCATATTTCAGTAAAATGGAAATTTTTATTCTCATATAAAATTATCACTATGGTTAATATTAGAACTAACTAAATACACTTTTAAACTGGGACAATTAAATTTTATGATCTGTTTTACTGCTGGAATATTTTTATTTCAATTTTTCACTGTTATTCTGGTCTATTATTTTATATTCTGCAATACAGTCCCTTACTATATAATTTTCCATTTGATGTAAACATTTAAAATATGTAAAAAACGATGTTTGAGTAGTTTGGTAAGTTATTATAATAGATAATGAATATAGTAATGAAATTAAGAATATATTTTGAAGATTTGTTGTGATTGTTCTGATTTTTTTTCTGAAATGAACTTGACTAATCTAGAATTCAAATAGCGTTTTTTCAAATTAAAATGAAATTTATTAACTCCTAGTTTTTCCTATACTGAATTTTTTTATCATTAACATAGGACTTTAAACCAATTTTCTCTCAATAGCAGTGGCGTGGATGCGAAAACGTTGAGGGGTATGGGTGACGAAAATAATATGGTAACAGCAAAATGTGTTTCTAATATATGAGCAGTTTTGTAAACTCCAAGAGATAATACAAAAATGGTATAACAGTTGAAACTCAACAGCCTGAGTGCCTCCTAATACATACAGTAGCAACTGCTACTCAATCTGGCGACAATTTTCTAATTTTTGCGATGCGAAAGGATATAAATTTGAGCCAGATACTTCCATCGAGAAATTGAATGTAATATTGCAAGATTAGGTTTTTAATATGCAAAAATGTGACGGAAGAGACTACAAAGAAGCAGTAGTTAAAACAATTTGGAACACCACCGTTAAAATGCTACAAAGTAAATATTATAAAGAATTCAATATGTATTTAACGCGTTCACCGACGTACAGTTTAATTCATCAAGAGCTGCACGTAATGCTAAACGTAAAATCCTACAATCACAACTTGAAGAGAGAAATTCCAGTGTATTAGCTCTTAATAAATGTGAAATTATAATAATAATAGATCTTTATTCATGTAGGCCATCACAGGATATGAAACGTCATATAAATTAGTCTAACATACATATTACTATTAAACATGTGACATACAAATTTGGACTAGTTACGTAACAACATAAATAGCACAAACCAATAGACAATCAATAAATAATAGAAATCTATACATATTAACAAGAACAATTCACCTTGCAGCAGGAAAATCATAAAATTCCTGTAATGTATAAAAACAGTTTCCGATAAGGAAGGAACGTAGCTCTTTTTTAAACAACCTAATATTTGCATTGTTTTTAATACTCACGGGTAATCTATTAAAAATTGTTCCACATAAGTAAAGCGGCCCCTTCTGGTATGTTGTTAAGTTATGATTATTTAAATAAATTAAATTATTTCCTCGTGTATTATAGGAGTGAATATTGTTATGCTGTATGAAAAATTCAGGATGATTTTTAACAAATAGTGCTGCTTCATATATCAATATACAAGGTAAAGAAAAAAAATTATTTTGTATGAATGATGGTCGACAAGATTGCAAAGGATTAAGGGATAGGATTAGTCTTATAATTTTCTTTTGACAAATAAAAATTCTATGAATATGACGAAAATAAACCGGAAGGACTTCAAAAGAAATTATATCACCATTTTGGCGTTTGAAGAAATTGAAAATAATGGAAAAGAAACTGGACGTATCGAGTATAATCCTCTATTTTCGAAAACGGGTCAAGGCGGTGCGGTGCGCCTAATATTTTTGAGGAAGATATTTGCCCAGTACGCTTATTTAAAAAGTTGATGGAAAACGAGGCACTTTTATAACATGGGACAGAGTATTTCTTACACCAAATCAAGTTTGGAAGAAAATAATTTCTAAAGGTTGGTATAAAAATGTGCCGACTGGAATTAATGGAATTTCCAAATGCTCAGCACAACGCATTGGTAAGATGTCAAAAGTGTCAAAATGACAAATCACTCAAATCGAGCGGCAGCAGTTCTAATAAAAATAACAGGACACAGCAATTCAACATCAATAAAAGAATACTTACAAGTTAACAAAGAGTATCATTCGAGTATTATTCAGTCGATTCGTTTGGAAAAATAAAAAAACTTCAACATCTACTACAGAAACAATTTGGTGTGGCACCCATAGCGACATTAGTACTCCTCGTATGAATTTCAATAACTGCGTGTTTAATAATTGTACGTTCAAATAAAAATGTAGGTATTTATTTTTAGTGTCACAAATAAAGTTTGCATTGATATGTTTCTAAATTTATTATTCATTAAATTCTCCTGCAGAATTACACTCGATGTTTGTATTGACACCGGGTAAATTAAATAATAACTGTTTCCGTTAGCAATTTGAATAAAAAAACTGTCAACCTCTGTCTGTCTAATTGCTAATCAACAGTTTCCCATTAAACAACCGATATTTACCCGGTAACATGCAAACCTCTTGTGCGATTATAAGTGAAAATTTTGCTTCCACGTCCTCCTCCCGACGCCAGCTGTTATCGGCGCTTCTAGCGTGCCCCCCTTTGGACGACTCTCCGGTTTTTTAGCTATTAACCTTCCAGGTGTAAACGGCCCTTTGTGCAGAACGACAAGCCAGTGATGGATCTGTTCGGATTTCGCAGATCGTTCGGTTATAATGCTAATGCGGATACGTTGTTTAAACAACTTAATTGTTGCTTTCGCCGCTTAATCCTTAAAATGCTACGGAGGGCCGGGATTAGAAAATCGGGCTTTCGGCCGTGATTGATCGGACTTTTTACCGCCGCCTGATACGTCTTCGTCATATACTTCGATATTTAGCCGCCCCAGGCACGATCCATATAACAAATGCACCGAATTTACATATTTATGTGTATTTAATATAATGCCTGAGCTAGGCTGACGTTGATCTATAAGCGATTCGTTGCTTTCCTCGGCGTTGAAATAATTAAATTCGGATACGGTAACAGCTTCTAGAAGACGTCCCTAATTCAAAAGGATTTGGTTTCAGTTACAAAGTTTTTATGAAGTATTTAATATACACAGTTACAAATAATTTGTGTTCCGTATAAGAACACGCAAAATATTGTAATTTAACCAAACATATCTATACAGGGTTAACTATGACTAAGTACAAAAAATTTAACCACGTGCTCAGGAAGGCCTAAAAGACAAAAAAAAAGTTATTCCAGAATTTTAGCTCGATATTTAAAAAATGGGGCAAAACCCTTTTTTCCTACGGAAAGTCGGCGCCTATGATAAGAATCGACTGAGATGGTTTAGATTCATAGATAAAGATTACATCTGTCAACAATGTCAACTACCATGCGGTCGTCTTTTTGTAGAAACGACAAAAATTAACATTCTTATTAGTAATAAAACCTGATAGATAGGAAACAGTTAATCCAGTTAGCTCCAGTATTTTGCATTCGTTTTTTCATTATTTCGTTATAAACTGGTAAAACTACATATTCGCTCATTACAGCCACTCACTACCAATAAAAGACACTTCCCGTAGGTACAAGTAGATAAAATGCCTATTTATTATAACAAAATCGAACGAAAGGAATAGATAATAGACAAGTTTTAATGTAACCGCGGCAGTCTTGTCCCATAACCTAGAAAACCAAACCGGCGAACTATATTGTAGGAAAGTATCTGCACCCAACACAAATGTCTTTATTTAATAACTATAAAACGTTTAAAAATTAAAAAAGGCACTAAAAACTGAAGAAGAACACAAAATTACAACGTAAACACAGGAACTGAATTATGACATGAGAGCGATACCGACAGAGCGACTGTTGCATGCTTGTACATTGGCGGCGTTAAATAAGGATTTAAAATAATATCGAAAAAACAATTTTTGGCTTTATAAATAAGTTTGGATTTTTTTTGGAGGGTGATTCCGTTAACTCTTATTTTTCTCTATCCCCTCTTAAAATATTTGTACTAAGTCATAGTTAACCCTGTATACAAAATTGCACACAGGCGGAGTTACAGGCATTGGAAATGGGGCCAAATATTTCGAAAAATAAAAACAATATCTCTGATTTACTTCTTGTGAATAACCAAATTTGGTACATGATTTAGGTTTATTATTGGTCTTCTTTAACTATCAGGGTGAGTCACGCCTAACATTATACTAAACCTTTGTTTCCATTGATCGAATTAAAAAATAATGGTAAGATTGAGCACAGAGATTCTTAATAAAAAAACGCAAAATCAACACAAATAGTTGTCAAAACGAGTCCATACCCGATTGTGTTGAAACAATAACACAATTTATTGAGTAATATCCACTCAGTTATTTGTTAGCTAAATAAATCTTTTAAGGGTAACACTGAACAATTTTTGAGTTAGTTTTCTAAATTAAGTGTTATATAATTTTAGTGTTGTAACAAACTCAAAATAGTGAAGACTTTACATTATACTGTGTTGGTTGTTACAGTTCTTGTGACCTATTGTACCTATTAAACGTGTTTAATTAATTTTGTATGGATTGTAAATTGTTACGTTATAGTTATTTATAATAATAATTATCATTACTAATAAAAACATTATGACTATTACAAATAATTATAATTAAAATAATAATAATAAGAGATAATAATAAAATTATTATAAATAATTATAAAAATTACAGTCTATAAAAAGACAACCTGTTTAGTTCGTACACAATATAGTTTTAATGGAATTGTGGAAGCAACAATAACAATAACAATATAAATACCTACTAATTATTGTTATTATTATAATATTTATTACTATCAATAATCACACACTATTTGAAGCAAAAATTTGCTATAACAAGTTGAATAAAAATAAATAAAGGTTGATATTTGTAGATAGTAAGAATGGTTTATTTTATTATATTATTAAACAATGCATTCTTTTTAAATTTAACAATATATGTATTTTGGTATGACAAAAAACTCAGTGGTGCTGTATGACTTATGAAGTTCAAACGGCGCTTTATTGAATAAACTGTTTAAATTAGTAATTTCGAGGTTTGATCTATTTTCCAAAATTTGATATCTAAGTAGTTGAGGATCAATTGAAATGGTAATCATGTAATGACACATACAAGATAGGTTATCTGAAAACAAAAGAAGCAAATCAACAAATTTTTTGTATCAGATGAAGACGACTATTGTTACTTACCTATTTCTACTACAACTTCATGACACAAATACTACTTTCCAGTTTCCATTACACTTTTTTATGCAAATTGTAATTTCAAAATGTATTTACAATGGTACATGGTCCATGATCGGATTAGAATACACTTACGATTATCGTCCACAGACAGCAGTGACTTGTATCATACATAGCAAAACTACAACTGCGCGTCGGTACCTGCTCGTACCAGTGTCGCCCTACATCAAATGGTTAAATTATACATTAGTTAGATTTAAAATATACACTTTTATACACCAATACACAAAATTCTAAAAATGTCCTTATTGGAAGAGAAAAAGTAACGTCTATTTATGTAATAATTAATGTTCGTATACAGTGTTAAATCCTTTTGTGTGAATTCATTCTCCTTATTATTTCCTAAAGATAAATAACCCAACAGAGGTGAGCATTATGAGCATCATCGTATCAGATTTGACTTTGAATGGTAGGTCGGACCTACCATTATGAATCATTTGATACAAAGAGAGAAAAGAAAAGAAAGACTAGAAAGAGACAAATATAAATGCAGATATAACCATAGCAACTACACTGCATCATGGATGTAACTACATGCAACCATGAACCATAGATTACTAAAAGGGAACTTGGAATCCCAAGAATAACTTTTCTGTAAAAATGAAAAGTTACACCAATTATACGATTATTACTGAAAAGTACACAAATTATACGATTATTATTAGGGTTACAAAATTATATACAGTCAGTTGAAAAGATACAAAATACGTATAATTATACACTGATTGGCAACACTGGTTCGTACCCAACTTTGTTTTCCCCCTTCCACTTACTAAACAATGCGTAATATCTACAATGGTTGGTGTTATTTTTGCACAATATGTTCTCACTCACACATATTTTGGTTCTTCTACCCAAATATTGTGTAGATAAGCTCATTTCTTTGTTAAAATGTTAAATTTACTCAAAATTCAACACCAAATTAAATCACTCATAAATGAGTTTGAACTTACTCGATGTTGTTTTTACTGTGTATAGTATATAGTTTTATTACTCTCAGTTGCAGTTTCTTGCATATTTTGATGAAAAGATAATGAATTATTCATTGGTTCGTATAACGTAAGTCGTCTGAATTCTTTCCGTGACTATAATACCGAAGAAATAGATCCTTTTACAAGACTATTACGAAGTAATGAAATCGAACAACTCATTTTGTCGGTCCACCGTGTGCGAGGCAGTGCCGACGCGCACAATAACTCAAAGAAAATGAAGATTGACATAAAAAGACTATGTACCTACTTTTAATCACGAAAGGCTTCCTTTGATTCGGAGGTTAGGGGAATTATTATAAACATAAAAGGATTATTTGAAAAGCAAACGTTGCTCGCCCCAGTAATTAATTAATTGATTTTTTAAGGTTTCCTTTTTACGGACTCGCCGCCGTTCCGGCAGAAACACAAACAGAAATTAACGAACTCGACAAAAAAGCGAAAACATTTTAACGAATCAACGTGTATCGCGCCCGTGTTGTTCAACACAAAATACGTTTCAGGCGGAATGAAAGACTAATATTTTTTGTAGAAATATTTTCCGGGAAACACGTGCCTTTGCTTAGACAGGGCGCGCGTCCTACTCACCCCCTCGAAGGGGTAGTCGAAGCAAAAATAGTTCTCATGGAATATTAACACGTTTCCTTCTTGTTTCATATACCGAGATAACTACAAAAGTTACCACGTTATCAGGGAGACCTAAAAGACCATACAAATTTAAATCGAAACTTTAGCTCTGTTTAAAAAATTGGGACAAAACCTTCTTTTTTTACTGTTTAAGAAAGGTATTTTAAGCTAATATGTATCAAATCTTTTACAATTCCTATCAATGAAGTCATATGCATGCTCTCTGATATTTAACTCAAGTTAAAGGAGGCCACCTGATGAAGCAATCCAATATTAAAATGCAAAAATAGAGCAGATCTCTTCTATTGTGGTTGAATTTTGAGTTCCCACTCCATATATAGGGTATATCAGGTTAGTAAATAGAATACATTTTTTAGATAATTATTAAATAGAGTTTTGTCTGTGGGTGTTCATTAGCATACCTACATGTTTGGTATCAGAGAGCATGCATATGACTTCATTGATAGGAATTGTAGGAGATTTGATACATATTAGCTTAAAATACCTTTCTTAAACAGTAAAAAAATGTTACAAAAGCTAATAATAAGGAATATATGGGTAGATATTGTGGGTGTAATTCAACGCAGGTTGGGGCTTTTGTCCACTGAGTAGTTAGTTTCACTAACTATTGTTAATACCTGAAAATATATGAAAAAACCTTCTTTGCTTCCGGAACATCGGCGCCTATGATAACTATTGTTCGAGATGACTTCGACCTACGAACAGCTGTACGGTCACTTTTCGCGGCGTTGCCAATAATTGCAAAAATAAATATTTTTATCGCCAACCGTCAATAGAGCCTTGCATTACCTTAGCGATTTTCGGAAGTAAACAAATACTTTATTTTACTATGAAAATCAAGCATTTTACCTGCCGCAAATATTTATCAACATAACCGTTACTTTATGATATTAAACATAAATCATTTGTCGCTGTCACAGCCCCAGTAGTAAAAATTTTGTCGGGAATTGTTTATAGAAAATGATGGAAAAATACATTCAGTGCACGTCGTCTGAAATTCGGGAAAAGTCGTTCGAAATGCGTTTCGAAATTCTACCACAAAAATCAGTCGTCTGGTTGTTTATGTACCTAACTAAAACAAAGACCAACAGGCCTCGAATATTTGTAATCACTTCAGAGTTTGAAAGAAAAGCAAAATCTGTAGAATTATTCTGCATCCTAAACAAACGCCCCATGACTGATTTTTTCTAAGGACTTATATAGCTTCTGGATTCGACACAGCACATGAGAGTGCACATGCCCAGATACTCATAAGCACCTATCATCATTAAAAAGTATAATCTCCACTTCGCGCCTAAGTCTCCCTCCTGCCCATGCGCTTCTTTATACTCACCAACCCAATATCGAACACCGGTTTGTCGGTTAGTCATAAGTTTGATACTCAGTGTAAATGAAAGGTTTGAATTTATTAAATAGGGATTTGAGGTACCCCTACTACAAATGAGCAATGTTAATTCAATCGTGAAACAATGTGATATATAGCCGTCATAACCCACTGTAAAGATGCATATTGACTTAATCTGTCTCTCTCACACAAAAACAGTGACAGTGATAAACTTTCTGACACTGTATTTATAACAAAAAAATATACGTTAAATTTTCTCATTCACAAATTCATCTTATTTTTGTTGTCATATCTAATTTATTGTTATGTTGTATCTCTATGACAAAGAAATAATTTGTAATGAAAAGAAAACTAGGGATAAAAGACCTAGGTGTCTATTTTGACCATAAATTAAGTCTTAATTTTCATATTGATATAACATTCCAACCTGTATATAGGAGTCTGGATTTTTTTAAACAAAAATGACCTATGGTTTTTCCAGTATTCAAGTATATGTGACACTGTTTAATGCTTTTGTCAGATCTAGACTGGAGTATGCCAGTGTTGTATGGAATTCTGATTATAATATATTTCAATCAAACCTTGAGGTTTTTTACTGTATTAGAAAGTTATTTCAAGCTAATATAAATCAAATATCTAACAATTCCTATCAAAGAAGTCAGTATGCTCTATGACACCAAACATCTAGGTATGCTAATGAACAATTTCATAGGCAAAGCTCTATTCAATAATTATCTAAAATAAAAATTAATCTAGCTTACTAACCTGAAAATATTCCATAAATACATAAGTTCACTTTTGAAACTGTTGGGAACTCGAAAATTCAACACAATAGATGAGATCTGACCTATTTCTGCATTTTTAGGATTGGGCATATTTAACACCAACATCAGTGTAATGAAAAACGATTTTTATCATAGTGACAATATTTATGAATTTTTCATTTTGTTTTTGCGTTGTTTTTGTTATTTTTCATTGGTCTAATGTTTTTAAAAAATAAAATAAATAAAGAGGGATATCGAGTGCAGATATCAAAAATTTAGTGCGATATCTGCGGTTTTGGGTGGATTTGATTACCAATTTTGCTAATGAATTAATGTCTGCCCAATAATGAGTTGTCCAGGTAGATTGCCTGCCGTTATAAGTGCGACAGCCCGTATTTCGGGCAGATGTTGCCAGAGTTATGTTCCGGGGGCCGTAAAAATATTATTCAGATCGGGGGAATCGCCGGAAAAAAACTAAATTAAACCGGGAACTTTTCTCAACTATGTAAATTAAAAGTTGGCTGTACCTTTATCTGTGTACGGGAGGTGCATGCGTTCTGAATATTAAATCCGCGTTAGACATCTCGCTTTGCTCGGGATATTGCTGATATTAAAAGTCGAACAACATACCGGTGTATATAACCCGCTTTAATAAATCTTCCGACTTTCTCAATGGCTATATTAAAATTATTTAAATACGAAATACCACGGTCTGATTGAAGTTTTTAGAGATACAAATTGCTTTGCGGCAGCGTACCTAAACAAGGCGTGTCTTCAGTCCCCTTCCATTTCAATAATAAAGTCCCTTTACATAGAAAATGAGATATATATTATTATATAAAATACAGGATGATTCTTAACCTATACGTATAAACTTAGAAAAAAATTGTTATAGGTATATGACCTTCTTTTTAACTGTTTCTTGTTTCTTATTCTTTCATTTATTTATCTAAATAATCATTTGCTAAAATAACAAATAGTTATAAGAATCATTTATAGTATTAATTTCTTTGTTCCATTTCGCAAACCATTCCAAATACTAAAAAAATCCTTCGCTTTGGAGGTCTAACGACAATGCAATAATGACAGTATCCATTTACCAGCCGACAACATTTCGAGCAGCCAGCAGCAAGGGTTGCAACCCTTGGAAAAATACTTACGTAATCTGGTATACTCTATAGAGGATAACAGATGTATTGTGGGCATAAACGACCCTATTCTTACTTTTCCCATTGTGCGTCTAAAATAACCCTTACGACGTACCATAATACTAAAATATTGCGATACATGTATCGCTAGATGATATAGATATGTTATGGCACAAATCAAAATGGGGTATAAAGGGAAAATAATAAGCCATTGTAGCGAATGGTTAGCCAAACAAAGAGTGAAAAGGGCAGGCATTTTTTTCAAACAGTTGCGAGTTTATTATTAGAAAAAGTTCAATTGGATAGGATTAATTCGCTTTGTTATGGAAAGGGTGAATTATTGTTTCTTTATGTTCTGGAATGGGACTAAATAAGATATACATTTTAAAAATATCCTAAAACCACTCTGATAGTTTTTATTCTTTCATTAAAATACATTTAATACAAATAAATATACAAGATGAGTCATAATTAGGTGTAAGAAAGATGTAAGAATGATACTAATTAGATTATTTCCAATATTCATCTGTGGTGTAACACCTTTTTTTAAAAAACGGTCATCGTGGTAGTGATTGCATGTCACTGACATTTAGTATTCTCCTGGTTCGTCATAGGATAATGACGTTTACTACATCAATTTTCAAAATAATCTATTTTGAAAATAGGTATTAAAAAAAAGCATTTTTTTAACTTCAGCGTACTGTATTTTTGTAAGGAGGCATTTTACACAAAGGTTTATTTGTCCAAATGTTTTCTTTTAATGGGAACTTTTGGTTGAATTTTTTACACCTAACTATGACTCATACTGTATATCCAAACCCTTTGAAACTAGAAAGCTTCAGCCATTTAGTTTTGTCTGGAGAGTATTTTTTTCAATGCCATTATATCCTGAATCTAGAAATAATATAAAACACTGCTAGCATGGTAAGATGTTCAAATTTGAGTTGGTTTGTTATTTAAAATTATATGGTAAAATATGATGTTTAGTTGCCATTTGTAGTTTCAAAGGGTATTTCTCGAATGAAAGAATGAGCATTATATTCCAGAAAAGGCAAATATTTTAACTAAAGAACGATTTCTACTACGCTCTTCATGACCATTGATTGCTTGAATTTATGATTGTTGTCAAAGTAATGAATTTCTTTGCCTGCCCATGAGTGATATGGATAAGTAATGGGCAATTGTAATTGTGACATTTATATTACCGAAAATAACAGTTGATCTATCATGATTCTTGACATATGTGACACGAATACAACAGAGTACTCTAATGTAAATATTACTACTAACTTGTAAAATGTAAAAGTTAAAATGTAACAATTTTAGAAGTTAGTTTCTGGATTAATAATACGGTGCTTTGAGAAATTGACGCCAATAAATGTAGATTAATGGTATTGGTACAATTAGGACACACTATAAAGTAACAAATTTTTGAGTTACATTCCAAATAACTATAAATGAAATGTAATTTTACGTAAATCCAACGGTTATTAAAGTTCTCTGCAATTAAGGAATATATTTCATGTGTAGGTGCAATTTGTGTTCTTGTAGTAACATGACAGATTAAGGTTTTAACTCACTCTAACTTGCATATAGCTGTGGAAACGAACGTGACATAAAAAGTGGCTTAATTAATTCTTCCTAATCTCCGCCAACGAGCTGTCCGACTGTAAAAAATACACCGGATCGTCGTTTGGGGATAAAACTACGGAGTCATGAAACACAATGAGGCAAATCCCTGCACGTGACCCTTTCAATTTCGCAGTTTTGGGGTGGATGGAATCGGCGTCTTTTTGAGATATCAATTCGGCATTATGCGGTCTTGGCATGATCCATTTAACACACTTTTTTATGGGCTACAGATTTCGGGATTTGGACCAGCAGATGCAGCCTGCGAAATGCACTTTAGATAAGGAATTATGGGTTTTGTTGAAACGGAGTATATTCGGGTGATAAATAAGAGTTTTTTTACGGTTTATCTTTTCGGAGAGTCGGAGCATATGCCCCAATAATCACGGCGACATGTAAAATATGGAAACTGGAAGATATGAGTGCTATTGGCAGAAGTTATGAGGTACTTTCTTATCTGATGCATAAAAAAGATTGATAACTAATTCCAAATATTGTGTTCATCACGTCCAAAGTGAAAAGCAGATTTCAAGTACCTAGTATGATACAAATTTGGATTTTTGTATATTTCTTCGAGTTTTTTTAACGATATTTTGACTTATTTCCAATAATACAAAGTGTCAATAGTGGATCGCAAAATTGTCAGTGAAAACTGCTTTCCAACTGAACTCAATAAGTATAGATACAATAAAATGATTACATAATAGATACAATAAGTAAATAAAAATGCAATATTAAGTATGCAAATAATTGAAATAATATTAAAACTTGAATAAACACAGAATAATAATAATAATTTAGTATAGATAAATATACTATAACCAAGAAAAGAAAAAAACAGTAAAAAGTAAAACAATGCAATTGTAAAATTAAAAATAAAACAAAAAACAAACATTTTAATTTTATTGATAATATAATAAATGCTTTAATTTTCTTTAGAGTATTGAAAAATGTTTATATTCAGCGGGAAAATGATTATACTACTTTTAAGTTGTATGAGCAGTGGCCTGTTGTTCTATTTACAGCAGGTGGAAATAATAAGATTTAAAATAAATTAGTGGATCTGTGAAGTTTATTTAATAAAAAAATATGTGATGGTGTACTAGTTCTTAATATCCTATGAATGACATGCAAAAATGCAACTGTTTTAATTTGTCAAGCTTCAAGTTTTATGAACCATAGTATGCAATAGCTGTTCTTAAATTTAACTGTTGTTTAAAAATAAAAATCACAAATCAAAAAGAACATCATTATGTTATCCATTTTTTTTAAAAAAAAGAACAAAGACATTTTCATAATTTAGTTTAAAGATACGTTTGTGTGCCAATTTATATTTATCTACGTAATACATCTACATCCCAAAACACCTGAAAATAATAAATCTTATTATGATAGCAATATACTGGGTGTCCTGAATTGCAGGGACCAAGTGATAGAATTATTTAAAATAAGAAAATATATAAATATAGGTCGAGGAATCTTACTTTCCAAGAAAACATAGCATATAAGTATCAAAAATTTTGAAAAATAAATTGTTTTCAATAAATTGTAAATATAAAAATTGATACAAATGTTTTTTTTGTTAATTAAATCTGCATTTTTGGAAGAAATATTATTTAGAACCCTACTTAATATATACGGCTATATGGTCTTCAAAAAATTTGATTTGCAAACTTTTATATCTCTTGGCAGTTTTTTATTTAAAGCTCAATTTTTTAGATATTTTACATTTGTTCAATCAATGTTAATAACTTTTACCGTCAGTACGAAGCAGAGCTCAAATTAAATTCCTAAAAATATATATTTTTCAATATTTTTTTAAAGTGCTTGATAACGGAATTGCTTTAATATCCAAATAAAAATACTCGTAATTTTGACAAACTGTGTTAAAATAAACAGTATTTTTCATAAATGTTACACTATTAAATAATTTTCTGAAGGAAGTTAATACAAAACACTTATAAGAAAAATAATACAATATCTAAAAAATTACCTTATATTGAAAAATGTCACGAGATATAAATGACCATAGACGTACATTTAAATACATTTGAGGAGAATATGGCTGAACCCCCAATTATAGTGTTCTAATAATATTTTTTTCTAGATTTTCTCCAAAAATGCAGTATAAAGTAAAAAATATGTGTGCCAATTTTCCAATTTTTATCTTTACAATTAAGATTATTCAACACACAATAACACTTAATAATATCACAAACGACAAATTAACTTCTTTAAACGCATGTACTGCGTGATGCGAAAGCGTATACAGATATAAAGCACAGCTGTATTATATAAGTCCAAACGTTGTCTGACGTCACACGTCTTCACTGTGGCAACGACCGTTTTCTGGAGGCGTGGTCAAACTAAAATAGGCTTATTATTCCACGAAATTGTCTAGGACAAATGCCATTTCGATTAAAATAACACATTCTTCTTCACGTATTTGGAATCATCCAATTTTCCCATTTAAAATTTTCACGCACTAAACTAGACTTTAATTGGCGTCATCGAAGAAAAAGAATGAAAACATGATTTTGTTAAGTAAATGTTAAAATAGTAATGAGTTAGAATCAAATTGGAAGTATTTAATAACTTTAAAGTGAATATCAAATTGTAAGAAGTGTTACAAAAATTTTAAAAAGCCAGCGATGCTTGAAAGGAATTGACAGTTAACACGAACAACTTAATTTCTACCGATCTTGTGATGTTGAACAATAATATTTACATTATCGTACTTCAATAAGCGGCGATATTTTAATATTAATTGACTAATGGAGTACATAAACCATTCGCCCACAGACATTAAAATGGAATAAAATATTATTTTGTGAAAACGTCTGTGATTTGTTTCGATCCCGTTCGGAGGTTTTGACTTGTTACTGTTAATATGTCTTCTAAACCCTGCTCTCGCTATGCTAATTTAAAACGTATAAATATTATTAATAACCGCGTTTATACAGGATTGCGAATAGCATAAAATTTACAGTTTACATAAAACAGCAACCTAAAATAAACATTAATAATTTCGAGAATATCATAACGCAGCTAGATTTACTTAAATAACTTGTTTATTTTAGAAATATTTAAGTACCTTTGGTACCATATCTGCTGCGAAGGCGAATAGTAAAAAATTTAGTATATTCTTCCGCTGCCTCTCCGTAATAGCGCAATGTAAATATTTGCCGGTATGATTGTATGAAAGCGTAAACAGCCTTAGAAAATAAAATAAAGTACTTCCTCCACGTTGTAATGGAGATTTTCGGATAAAACTCGATTTAAACCTCGCGAACAGTGCCGGATTGAAACAGGCGAGTGACAGAGAAAATCTCGCACCCTGGTGTCAAACATACTTCTTATTTTTAGAAAACTCAATATACTGAGATTATTCTCAATATAATAAAATTATTCTCAATATTTTGACATTCTTCTCAATATAATGAGAAAAATTTCAATATTTGGGCATTTTTCTCAAGGTAGGGGAGACTGGGTACGGTTGTAACAAAGTACGGTTGTAACAACTCAAATATTATCGAAACTACGCACGGTAGGTGAGGGGTACAAGGGGAGGGGCACGCGGCCGACAAGTCCTAACACGATTCCCAGTGTAGCGTCACCTTTCGCGCAGTAATAACGATTACAGAGAAGTCTATTGAATATTTCAACCATAAGTAAGTATTTTTGGTGAACTTTGTAAAATATCTTAAATATTGATATAATTATCGTATTTCAAAGTTTGCTTATGTAATCGTTATATTTTATAGATTATAATAAGCCATTTTGTTTTTGAATAAGTTGTGTTACCTTGCGCTAGTGACAGTCTTATTACCGAAATAGGGGGGTGGGGACGGTTGTAACGATTTTCATGGGGACGGTTGTAACGTCAATTTTATAATAGACCAAAAAGGCTACGATCTACACAGATACTCCTGGAAAGGAAGCTGTTAGAAAAGAGTATGAAGAGCGACAGAAAAGGTTGAAAAATAAACAAACGAAGAAAAAAGTGCTTGAACCATCTACTGGAAAGACAAATAAAGGCAAAGAGAAAGGTAAAGCAAAGAACAAGAATATTAATACATCACTAGAATCACCAGAAGAAGATGAATATTATTGCCTTCTTTGCCTAGAGACGTATTCAGCGAGTCGGTCCGGAGACACTTGGATTCAGTGTAAGCAATGGTCTCACATAGCCTGTACTGACGGGAGTAGATATTATATATGTCATAATTGCGATGAGTCTGAGAAAACATATTTTGTGTAACCTCAGATATTGTTGATTAGTGATTACTTAAAGATTATGTTTGTTTGACGAATCTGACTAACTTTAAGAGAACTCGAAAGAAAGAAGTATTGATATGTTTTTTTTTTGTTTGTTTGAATATATATAAAAATATATTTAAATATGTGATTAACATTGTTGATTTGTTTTACAAACATTTTGATATTTTAAATTAATAAAATTGATTTAAAAACCCTAATTTTTGTTTTAATTTCGAGTGTTACAACCGACCACCATTGGTGTTACAACTGCCCCTGGCATGGGGTCGGTTGTAACAATCGCACACACTCAATAAAATGTCATTTTGATATCAAAGTGTTTTACCTAAGCTACTGATTTTGATGTTAATTTAAAGACAAATTACTATGCTTTCATCCCAAAAGCTTTGATCGTTGTAATAGCTAAACTGTGAGCAATTAAAGAAAAATTGTTGCAACCTTACCCAGTCTCCCCTATATTAACTTTTACTGTAATATTTTTATGTATTTATTTCCATTCCAATATCGATTTAGGTAGTAAAAATATGTTAATTTAGTCATCGGCGTCACACGTAGTATTAAAAAAGGGACCAATTGTTCGAGAAATAACATTTGCGATTTTTTGAGATATTTATTTTTATGGATTCTTATTCAGTTTCCTTAGAAAATTGTCCGTACCAAATTTTGGCAACCTGCAGTTAACGATTCGTTACTTTTCAATAAATACCTTAAGAATTTATGTCGTCACTTTCAGATCCCTAATAATATCGAATTTAAATCATAGACGTCCGATATGAGATACAAAGGGAATCTCTTTGTGCTAAATTTGAATGAAATATCTTTAAAAGTATTCAAGACATGAGCACACAAAAAATAAGTTTTTTTACGTTCGCATATCTGTTAATTTTAAAACTATTAGTTAGACAAACAGTTTATTGTTACTACTTGTTTTTCATTAAGCTTAGTATCACATTCTCGAGAAATTTTTGTTTCGCTAAAATTTTTTTAAAATAGGATCCCATCTGTGATTTTTACATCAATTTTTACATTTATTAGTGTATTAGATATTTTTTTCTATAACGATATTATTACATAACTATATGTTCTTATGTATCTTATCATGAAACTTTCTAAATAACATGTTTCACACGAGGCAGGGGTCTAAAATTGGCGACATAAATGTTTGAGATATTTGTTAAAAAGTAAAGAAGGGTTGAAGGTAGGTTGTCAAAATTTGGTATAGAGGGATTTCTAATAAAGCTGAATAAGAATCCATTCCTAAAAAAATCGCTACTATAATTTTTCAAAAAAATTGATCCCCTTTTCAATCCTACGAGTGACGCCTATGACTAAATTAGCATCTTATAGTGTCAAAATAGTTATTTTATAAGTATAAAATAATATAAGCTACGAAAGTCTATGGAAAGTTAAACCGTTGAGAGTAGTTTGCCAAAAGTTAGACAGAGGGGTTTCAAATGAAGCTGAATAAGAATACGACAAAAATAATTTCCTAAAAAATTACAAAGGTTAATTTCTGGAAAAAATGGTCCCCTTTTTCGATTCTACGTGCAACGCCTATGACTAAACACGCTTTTACAACCTAAATCGCTTGTGGAATGTGAATAAATACATAAAAATGTCACAGTATTGAGAGAAAAGTCAAGGTATTGAGAATAATCTCAATATATTGAGTTTTCTAAAAATAAAAAGTATGTTTAACACCAAGGTGCTTTCATACCGAAGTGACTGTAAGTCACGTTCAATTTTCGCATTTTATTGGATGATAAGAAAATAACATGGAAAAATTTTGATCACGGTGCCACGGTTTATATATATTTATACACCAAGTCAGTAAAATGAATATTTATTCACGAGAAGAAAGTTTACAATTTCTTCTCTCGAATAAATTCATTTAACTCACGTGGCATATACAATATTTTATCCAATTGTGACAAAGGAGGTCATATAAAGAATAGATTGCACTATGTATATAGTATGAGGGCGTTTGATTCATTTTTTAAATTTAGTTATTGTTGTCATCACCTTTTATTTTAACTGTTTTAAAGAATTATTGAGTTTAATCCTTTTATTTATTATTAATGACATTTATGCAACGCAGATTAAATTAATTTCCAGAATTTTTATGCAGAAAAATTTCTCTAATAAAAGTTTATTAGAAAAAAGAGAACTTTTCAGCAGGCAAAAAATTTGGAGCTTACCTCAACCCATTTTTTATTTAAATATTTTGTATCCTCACAGTACACGGGACTCTTAGAAATACAATTTTGTAAAGAAAACATGCGTTTAAAATATTTGCCGGTATGATTGTATGAGAGCATAAACAGCCTTAGGAAAGTAAAATAAAGTACGTCCTCTACACTGTAATAGAGATTTTTGGATAAAACTCGATTTAAAGCTCGCGAAGCACACCCCCGTGCATTACTTAAAATTCATATATGTGGAAGGGAGGTCTTTAAAAGAATACAACTTAACGGAGCTTATCTCGTTCCTAATGTCTCACCGGGGCAATTGCAATTCCGAAACAAAAGAACCGTTTAGTCAAAGAAATGGCTTTTTTGTCCTTAATCTGGGATTATGAATCTTTTACAACCTCCCAGGGGTATACCTGGATGACGACAGTTCTCCAAAGGGGACGGGATATTATTGCTTCCGTGTTCTCCAGTCTAATGTTTCATCAAATTACGCAAGCCAATCTAATAAAAGCTCCTGTGCGTACATGCATGGCTTTTTGATCGCGAGGCCAATTTGGAATTAATATGGAATCATTTGAGTCATTTCTATCGATTCCCCCCTCACGAGGGAGTGAGCGCTCGCCGTCTGACGGCACAGGGGCCTGAAATTGACACCGCAGTAGGGCACTGGGTCCTTTGGCCCTTCGCCCTTTATTAATATATCGATTTTTATGTTAGTCTGCTGACTGAAGAAAAAAAGACTAGTATTTTTACATTGTTGATATATCACGAAGCTGATCAAAACTGAAATCTGAGAATTTATAAAGTGTTACAGAATGATTTTAAATCTAAGGTTAGGTTATTTTTAAACATAAGAAAAAAGTTTATATAAACATGGAAATGAAAAATAATATGAGGATTTCTGTCAACTATTTATTCAATGAAAATATAATACCGTGAATATAGCACTTTTGGTTGTTCCGGATATTGGTATCAACTTCATTATTTTAAATAGAACACCCTATACAGTGCTTTCAAAAAGTAACGAATAAATTCATAATTTTTTAAATTGAGAAGTTTTCGAAAAAATCCCCTGGCACGTCGATTTTGTTTTTTAAAAAGTCACTTTTTGACATACGACTCACATTTGTGACGTCATCGACAATTTTTTAAATAGCATCCCCCAATTTTGACCATGCCATTTGAAAAAGCATGTCATTCTACATACATAAATACATCATGAAAAATTATGGTGTTACATAACAAAGATTTTAAAATTTATTTTTCACAATATGTACTGAAAATGATAATGATTATGTAAAAAATCGACTAAATTAAATGTTCAAATTGTGCACCGTTGGCTGCCTGACAGTAGCCAAGACGATTAATAAATTCTTTTTGGACATTATCAATAACTTCAGGAGGTATACGATGTGTCTTGTGACGAATTCTTGCTTTTAAATCTTCTAAATTAACCGGTCTAGTAACGTACAAGAAATAATCTAGGAGTGTCAAATCAGGGATCTGGCCACTCAATCGGCCCCCTTCTCCCTATCCAACGATTCGGGAACGGCTCATCTAAATAAGCACGGACAGGTGTTGCATAATGGGGATGTGCACAGTATTGTGAAAATTAAATTTTAAAATGTTCAAACATTATTTTCTTGAAATTTTTGTTATGTAACACCATGTTTTTTCATGATGTATGTATATAGAATGACAGGCTCCTTCAAATGGCATAGTCAAAATTGGGGGTTGCTATTTAAAATTAATTGCCCATGACGTCACAAATATGGGTCATATGTCAAAAAGTGCCATTTTTAAAAACTTCTCAATTTCAAAAATAATTAATTTATTCATTACTTTTCGAAAGCGGTATATATTACTGTATTTTTGAACGTACAATTTTGTGTTAAAGTTATTCAACCTACTTCATGCTTAAACTTTGCCGTTAAAACAATAATAATGGTGATATAACAGTATAATTTACACATATATGGAATATATTATTATATAGGACGTTTATGAAAAAACCAAAACTCAATACAGATATATGACAAAGTAATACATTTTAAAATTAAACACTTTTGGAATTAAATTGTTGTGCATTCAAAATGTACTTGAAGTATAGTACCTACCTACATATATAACTAGTTCCAAATTGTAGAAATACTACTAAATTTCAGAAACCGTAAAAGACTCGCAGACGCTTAAGCTCGCCATATTTTGCATCGCGACATGTTCAAATTTGTGGTGTTTTTAGGTAACAGAACTCTCGAAAAATAAAGCATGTAGAACAAAACATCAAAAATAAAATTGTTGATGTTTTCTTTATCCACTTTGTTTATCTATTTAAATTCTCCTCAAATAAAATAGTAACTTACTAATAATGCATTGTAGCCATTAAAAAATTTACATATCATTGGAGCAAGATAGTTTTGTTTTGCGTAAAAAACTACTATTTTCTGATGGCATACTGGCATTGAATGTTTTACCTGTTCATATGAATTAAATTATTCACAACATGTTATTTTAAGGTCGTCTTCTCCTCCTAAGTCAGTCATACCCCAAGGTTCTAAACTGGGTCCCATATAATTTTTGTTTATTATTAATGATCTCTCTGAAGGCGAGCATTTTTTATTTGCTGACGATTTGAAGTTCTATTCTGAAATTAAGTCTCTTTCAGACTACTAATTCACAAAAATGCATTAATCGAATGTCTGCATGATGTGAAATTAATCGTCTTAAGCTCTAAATGTAATGTGATGACTTATATATGTAAAATTAATGCTGCTATTTATAACTATTCCATGGGTGGTGATGACAGAGTTGAATTATTTCAAGATCTGGGTATTTATTTGTACTGTAAGCTTACTTTTATTGATCACATTAATCACGTTGTATCTAGTGCTATTAAATCATATGGTTTTATATATCGCAACTGCAAGGACTTCTGCAATACGTGTACTTCCAGACTCTGTTTTGTTTGTGCTCTTGTAATATCTAAAAACGAATATGGTTCTATCATATGGTATTCAATTTGCCATGTTCATAGTGAGAATGTAGAGTCAGTTCAAAGGCAATTTTTAACCTTTTTATCTTTTTTGCAATACGAGTTTACCCGCCTTGTGGTTATCCTCATTTACTGATTCGCCTTAATTTAGAATCATTGGACACCAGACGTAATATCACAGTGATTAGATATTTATAGAACATTTTACATGATAAGATTGATTGCTCAGAACTTTTAGCAAATATTAATTTTCGGGTACCCCGGGAAAATAACGGGCACCATGTTTTATTTTAGTACTCATAGAAACAATATTTTATCAAAATCTCCTGCTTTTAATTGTCTAGCTAATTTATTTGTAGAATATTTGTTTGCAATTGATTGTGATAATAATTTTGGTATATATTATTTTGTTGTTCTATTTTGCTTGTATTTACTATACACATGTATCACATCAAATATTTATAGTATTATAATTGGGTTTTTCCTGTTTTGACATGAATTAAGAAAACGTTCTAGATAGTCGTGTAGTGAATTGTGACTAAACCGTGCAGTTTACAGAACAGCCACCGTAGCGCCACGTGTAATAAAAACGTAATAATTAAAATTTTACAGCGGTGGCGCATCCCCTCCAACACCTAGGTGGTCCGCGCGACTAGACAATGGCGTGTAGGAAAAAAAATCACAATTATCAATAGAATTTATTTAAAGGTGTAATAAAAACTGGGTTGGTTGGTGCCTGTTTGAGAACTAGGCGCCACCATCTCCACGGCCGTAAATCAGGAGATGAAAAGAAAACATTGTTTACACGATCCAGTCTTGAGTAGACTGTTAACCTTTCTGTTAACGGCGCTGTTGGCATGTAGATAAAGGAGCGAACTGTTTAACAGCTGCCTATATTGGTTACAAAATATTACGCGCTGAATCCATTTTACTGCCCTTTTATTACTTCTCTGACTAACTGCTTGGCGTTCTGCGAATATAGGAGATTAGCGAGCTGCACTTGGAGTTCGGGGTCGAAACGTCAGGATCCAAATTTCGTGCCCGCCTACGTTGTTAGAAAGATATCTGTTAATAAAACTCTACTAAAGAAATGTAATTAATGGATATCTCGACGTACCTACCTATATAGGGCGATTCTAAAATACAGGGTTACAATATTTGTGATATTTATTTTTTTAATATTTTTTATTTTAACCGTGCATTTCTACAATTATTGAAGTGTAGAAGAAAAACAAATCTTTTTCTAACAAGTATTTCTAAACTTTTTTTATTAAGAATGAATGGATTATTTAAACTATTTAACCAATAAAATCCAAAATGACTTCGTTACTTACCTAGAACTTAAACATGGTTTTTTACTTTGTAAAAGCGAAGTCAAACTTAAACGTGGATTTTATTTAAACTTTTGTATGTAGGTTTATTCAGATATTATTAAAAACTTACCTAAGCAATGCTCATTCAGTTCTTAGGAAAGGTTTCTTGACAAACACGTTTAGGTATAAAGGGAGCGCATTCGCCAAAACAGAGGACAGCCATTTAGTATGTAATAAAAATGGTTTAAGTAATGAGAAATGTTTGTTTCTGTTACACTTCAATAAGTAGAAAAGCATGGTAAAATTATAAAATATAAAAAAAAATATTACCACATATGTAACGACTTGCAAGACTGATAGCCAAACTTATATGGAGAAATTAGAGACCGGCAAAATAGAATTTATGCAAAATGCACCCCTAACTAGTTACAGTTGTGCCAATTATACAAGTATTATTTTACAGGCTACTACGTCCTTTAGAGGAAAAAAACAACAACAACTTTCTTCTGTTATGTTTGTTTTATCATTATATTTTATGCTATTTTATACGTCTGCTATAAAGTAAGAAGATCGTATACGGTATTATCAGCATCACACCATTGAATTATTTTAAGAACCCATTAATACTTGACACGATATAAATTATTAAGTATCTTTGATGAAATGCGATACAAAACGAAACGGAACAATTCTTTTTTAAATAAGTAGCCATATTTTCTGACGTTTACCTCCAAATATTCAAGAAAATGAGTTTCGACAAATCTAAACTTATTATTGTGTATATTTACACTGATAATAATAATCGTCAGCCTTGAACGAAAAAATTGTCCTAAGTCAATTTTGATTATTTGTCTGATTTCCATATTTTCTATTTAGTAACTCCATTTGTATAAGAGATACGTCAAAATGTTATAAGGAAAAGTTTTTTGGGATGAAACTACTTTGAATTTTTACTAGATTTCGAAAAAGGTCAATTTCATTCCGAGAATTTTTTTGAATGATATTTTGTCGTAGTTAAATAAAAGACATTTTATCGGCAAATAAATCAGGCGTTCCTTCATTTCCAAGGTGTATTGGATATAGTCGATTTGAAGTCATTTCATATTTTGTTTCACAAACAAGCAGGTCTGAATCCTAGAAGGCTATTTTTTAACGCCAACTTATTCTTGTATAATAAGATTATACTTATTATTCATTTAAGAATAAAAATTACTTCAAATCAAGAAAACTACCATACTTAATATGAGATAAAGCCATATTTGTTGAAAGAAATATTTGTATTTTATTTAAATGATATGAATTACTTGAGACAACAATTGTTATTCTCAAAATAAAGTTATATTTTCTTTATTCGAACTTTTAAGTGACTGCAAATATTTGAAATACCATTAAATAATTTTGAATAAAGTAAGTAATAACATTGAAAATATAAAATAGGACTGAAGAACGCCTGAATTAGTATTTCAGTGTTCTTGCTATATTGTATTCCTTTCTAGAGTAATACTACTCTACCCACCTTATAAATAACTTAATTATACTTACTCAGTAGCATTTAATTATTTATATAAGGAAAAAAAGATTTATAGCAAACTGTCAAAGTTATTGATTAGAGGCACACCAGACATATACCGATACCTCTTCGTGCAAATCTATAAACCTATAATTTAGAATAGAATAGAATAGAAAGCTTTATTTCCTTTAGACAATACAAAATTGTATAGGATTAAGTCAATACACATTACAACTAATTAGCAATAAAAAAGACATTTAAAAAAACACACAGCAACTTATGTTGATATATAAGTACAAATATAAATAGATAACAATTATGACACCAAGACATTTCAGTATAATACAAACAGACATTATTATTTAATGTATTCACTAATACAATAAAAATTTTTGTCTATTAAGAAATATTTTAGACGTTCTTTAAAACATTTGAGAGTGCTTGCCCCTTTTATATCCACTGGCAGTAAATTATATGCCCTTAAACTTATATTATCTGGAGACTTGTACGTTATATTATACCTTTTAAATGGCATATGAAAATAATGTTTTTGTCTCGAGTTTTTACCATGAATATTCATTTTCAAAGAGAATTTATCACGGTTTTGAAAAATATAAATACATAACTCGTATATGTACAAGCAAGGTTGTGTCAAAATCTTTAAGTCTTTAAAAACATTTTTACAGCTACTTGTACTAGATAATCCTATTATGGATCTTAAAACTTGCTTTTGGGCAATGAACACATTTGTAGCAGAAGAAGACCAACCCCAGAAACATATACCATATCTAAGGCGTGATTCTACTTGAGAACAGTATACCATGACCAACTGTTTTATAGTAAGAACTGTGCGTAAATTCTTAAAAACATACGACTGCGAGTGAAGCTTAGAAACCAGATATTCACAATGTATCCTCCAAGTTAAACATTGATCTATATGTAAACCTAAAAATCGAACATGACCTTCATTATTCAACAAATTATCATCAATTCTTAACATCAAGTTATTGCAAGGCTTTTGCCAATTATGAAACCTCAAGCAGTGAGTTTCCATATTTAGATGTAGAGAATTTTGATTAAACCAATTATGTATTTTACTCAAAACGTTTTCACACTGATCTTTTAAGTGATTATCAAATTTATGTGATGTTAAAATCGATGTGTCATCTGCAAAAATGGTAAAATGGGCATTAGATACTGACTTATCAAGATCATTTATATACAGTAGAAATAATATTGGTCCCAATATTGAACCTTGTGGAACGCCTATATCTACTTTCAAAAACTTAGACTTCGTGTTATTATTATTTCCTTTAAGCTCACATACTGGTTACGATCTTTTAAAAATGAATCAATCCATGTCAGTGCAGCGCCATCAATTCCATAACACAGCAATTTATGAAGTAGTTTATCATGATCAACGCAGTCAAATGCCCTGCTTAGATCACAAAATATTCCGACAGGACACTCACCTGCGTCGATCATAGTAATGAGATGGTTATAGAAGGAATGTATCGCTGTCATGGTAGATCTTTTATTACAAAACCATGTTGATTTCCGGAAATTATTTGTGAATCATTGATATATTTTTCAAATCTATCCAAAAAACAGTATTCAAACATCTTAGAAAAAACTGTAGGAACAGTTACAGGGCGATAGTTCATTAAATTAGTTGGATCGTTATTTTTAAGTAAAGGGATAACTTTCCCGATTTTTAAGTGCTGTGGAAATATACCATTGCAAAATGATAAATTTACCAAATATGTAAACGGTTGAGCTATCTCTTTCATCACTTTTTTTTACAATGGAAGCTGGTACATCGTCATAACCTGATGAAAACTTGTTTTTTAGTTTTTTCATTATTAGTTCGCATAATTCATTTTCTGTGAATGGTGTCAGAAGAAACTTATTATGTACTGGAGTTATTTTGTCTATATTATAATTATTGTGACTTTACAACGATATTATTTTTTATATTCTTTGGAGTATTTATAAAAAAGCATTAAAAGCGTTTGCTATCACTACCGCTTTAAGGAAGAATAACCTATTCTATAATTAATAAACTTATTCATATTTTAACAAAATATTACTCTTTAAGTGAATCTTAATTTTAGTGTCATTATACAAATATTATGTAAATATTTATATCAAATATATCTTATTACTAAATGAATAGTTATATTATTTATTATTATACTTAAATACAAATCAAATTTTTTTCCGTTTAGGTAACGTTTTGCCACCATTTATCAATTTTTTAAATCTCTACCTGGAGTTGTTTATCGTGGATGTAATTCAGTGTTATAATAATAATAATAATAAAAGGTCTTTATTAGTGTTTACAAAGAACACACAATATCTGGGCGAAGTCTAGCTTTCGCTACTCTACTTAACCCAGTATAAGGTACAAAAAAATATAAAAACTAACATAACAAAAACAACTTAATGCTACTATTACAATCATTATAATTCAAATATTTTTTTTTATCATTAGCCCGTTACTGGCCAGATAAGAAAAACTCTTTAGGTCTTTTACGGAAACTGTTCAGAGATAGAATCTTTAGTTCATCATTAAGGCTATTATAAATTTTAATAGAGTTGTAAGTAAAAGATCTTGTAAATACCGCCGTGGAGTACCTTGGAGGAGATAATTTAAAATTATATCTAGTTTGTACTGGGTGTGTCTCATACATAAAAATAAACTTATTTCGAAGATAAGAAGGAGTAGAAAATTAAAACAAACGATACACAAATACAGACATATGGTACTTAAAAACATTTTCAATATTAAGCCAATGCAACTCTTTTATTTTAGCTGATACTCTATCTCTTCAGACCAAACACAAATCTGCAACACGAGTTCTAAATTTTTGAATTCTATACTTTGTTACACTGTCCAAACACGGAAAGTAAAGTATGAGACAGTAATTTACAAAAGATAAAACCATTGATTCGGCCAGACTCTTCCTCAATTCAAATGTCATAATATTTCTACTCCTGTAGAGGTGTTTAAGAGCCAAATAAGATTTTTTAATTATCAGTGATATATACTCTTGAAATCTAAGTCGGCAATCAAATATAATGCCAAGATTTTTTGCAGATTGCTTTAAGGGTATAAATTCATCATCAAGCTTTAACACAAGTTGAGTTTTAAGTAAACGCTCTCTGAATTTAGAACAGAAAAGTAAGGCACTGCACTTGTTCAAATTTAGTTTTAAATTATGAGCTTTAGAATATTTAGATATTGCCAACAGATCACTATTCAAGCAAGCACTGGCCGCAACAGCATCATTAGGATCAAATGAAAAAACAAATGACCCTTTGTGTGTTATTTAAAAGGTGCGTTTTTACTTTTATAATCTTTTGTTATTTTTCTTGTTTATCCTTTCACAAACAACCAACATTTTTGCTATAGTATACGATCTCATATGCGTATAACAAGGCAGCGAGATATTTTCATATATGAGTAAACCGAATCTCTAGTGGACATAAATTCCTGTAGCGTTGCGTTTCCATAAATGACAAGTCTATAAATAGTCCATCTGGAAGCAGATGATAGTAAATTATGCTTTATATAAGTAGCACGTAATAATTTCTTCGTTAACATCAACATAGGAAATATGGTTTATATAATAATATTGTATATGTTTTGAGTACTTCTATGCAGTCATATTTTTATGTCTTATTATTAACACATTTCCGTTCAAGTTTATTTATACTAATTGAATGAAAACAGAATAAACTAGGAATTAGTTAATATTTTCTTTTGAAACGTTTTTTGCGCCCCGGCTCAACATTCAGCTCGCTGCCGCTCGTTTATAATCTGTAATGTTACGATGTTATAAAAATATTAATTCAAAATAAACTAGAGCCAGGCCATATGACACTAAAACCGGGCTCTGAAGTAGAGATTGCTTACTCTGCGGAGACGGACCTGGCGACGAGTGATACTCAACAGAAATCCCTGTTTATGTGAAGGAAATATGAAATATTAGAATCATAAATTGTTACATCACCGAGCGTGTGAATACTCCTAGGATTACCGTTTTATCTGGTTGTTCTGGAAAGATAAATAAACAGCCGTGCGGTGAAATATACTTCTTCGAGTGGTATCGCCACTTGACTTGAGCATCCCTTTTTGACTTATTACTGATCTGCCCTTCTCAATAGCCGCTGCTGGCGCCACGAAGCCAGTTGAGATGCCATTAGAATCGTCACGGGAGTTTCGAATTTTCGTACGCTCCGCAGACCTGAGTGAAAGAAAAGCTCTTGAGCGGAGACATAATTTTTAGCCTTGTTAGAACGTTTCAGCACACTTAACAATTAGATAAAATATAGGTTCGAACTACATGCAGGGTGTTTCAGGTATTACTGGCATCCTTGGAAGGGGTGACTGTACAGTCAAAATAAATGAGATTTACTCGAGAGATACAGGGTGTCAAAGATTTTGAAATTTTTATTATATTTTTATTGACTCAGGCTCTTCGTGATAAAACACAATACAATAATTCTAGGTTGTAATGGGATATCTTAGGTCTAATTATTCAGTATGCTTAAATATTCCTAATGTCATCAGTGGCGTAGAAACTCTGTCACTATTTTTTATTTACAATAAAAATTATACGCCACTGTCTTAATTTTAAAAAAACACAATTTCGATTAAGTTACTTTTTTAATTGAAATTTTGCTGTATTTTCAGCAGAAAAGACGCTTTACTTGAAACCAAAACAATTTTTGCTCAGCGCATTGAATATTTCAAATAGGATTATTTCGAAAACGGTTATTCCTAACGACAATAACAAGATATACGTACGATCGATTGTTTCAATAGTCAAAGATATACACTCAGCCACAAAAAAGTTATGTCATTTCAAAGAAGCATGATGTGCCATATGTGGCGCCCTCTACTAGTAGCGTCAAAATTAGAAACAAGTTTGAATTTATCGCCCCCAAAAACCCCAGATTTCCAAAATGCATCCAAATATTTAGAATATTTGCAAATATCGAAAATAAAATTTTTACTTTGACACCCTGTATTTTTTAGACAGTAACTTTTGACAAAAGTAAATTTAACTATATCATTAGAAATCTGATAATATCTCTCACCAAGCACAAACTACGAAATGCAGTGATATTTTAAAGAGTAATTACCGAAATACGATGCATTTTAAAGAAAATTTTAAAAAATAATTATTTGTTCAAAATAATCCAAATTTTAGGTATCGTATATAGTTATATAATTAAATCAGTGGCGTACCATTTTTATTTTAAATACAAGAAGGGTGCTACAGAGTTCCTACGTCACTGGCCCTTATAACGGGAATATTCAAATATACGTAATAATAAGACCAAAGATATATATCATTGCATTGTTGTTTTATCACAAAAGGTTTCTAAATAAATACAAATAAGTATAATAAAAAATTATAAATATTTGACACCCTGTATCTGGAAAACGGTGAACTTTTTTTGGATATCAATAATAATAATAATTTCGCAACATTAGTAGTACTTTCGTCCTACTTTATAAAAGCACCAATTTTTGAAATGAAAACTTTTTACAATGGAAAAAAATTAATTCAGCAAACAATTCAATTTATTTAAAATTAATATATTATCGGGAAATAAATCTTTATTGGTGTAATGATCAATTTTTGGTCAAAATTAAATTTATTAATTTGGTAAAAAAATATATTTTTCAAAATTGATTTTCAAATAAATTTATGTTTTTTCATTTCCCTGTATATTTCTAATTGAGGGATGTGGAATAGGAAAATATATAATCTTTTGATTATTTTCTTTAAGTTTTTGAATGAAGTTTTATTAGATTTTATAATCTTTAGAAAACCGTAAATTAAAACAACTCAATTTTCAAATGTCATCAAAAAAGTATTTGTTTGAAAGGGAAAATTCGAATTGTGTCATATATACAAAAAATAATTGTCAATACTTGGCCGCTTGATGTAGCTGTGCTATATTTCGTGTACTCAGGTATATCGGGTTTAAGAGACATAAACATCCAGGGTAAATTGTCAGTTAACTATATGTTGGCTATTTGCTACAGATTTTTCAGGTGTAATTCAATGCTGGTCGGGGATCGGGGCATTAGCCCGCAGTTGTTTCCTCAAATTCCTGAGCAATAAGTTGTTGACTTAAATAAGCAGTTGTTTAAATAAACAAATATTGTTTTATCACAGAATATAATTAAATCAACACCAGAAGTGTCATCATTGAAAAGAAAATAATATTTGGCGCTATAAAAGCTAATAATTTATTTCCATGAAACAATTTACCAAATATTTTCGGCGTTTATAGTATATTATTATGTTCCTAAAGTCCTTTGACTTTTTCTTAGTATTATAAGCTGATAGAAGAAAAAATAAACGGGGGTCTCTCGGACGTTACAAATTCCCATTTCCCAGCCACTTTGCCTAATCGGAGCCGTCGAATTGGATCCATCGGATTCGGCCGTTTGGCCATAAATTGCGTGATTGGCCATTTGACTGATTGAATCGCGTAAATTATCGGCAAACCGATCCCAATTGAGACAGGATAGAGGCCCGCGGCCACCGATTAACCCGTACGTTGATTCGTAAAATGAGAATTCCTACAATTAACACCCGATCCCATTAAAAATGAACGGCGATTGATTCGTTCCTGTTGGCCCTTAGCGCGTGATTGGACGCCAAATTGCTGTGAATATCAATCGGTTCTAATAACGATATCGTAATGGGTGTTTGTTTGATGGTATTGTCATATCTGGCAGAGATGGCTTAATGTCATATATCAGCGGAGTATTTAAATCAATCAGTCATCTGGTGGAAAAGTTGGGATAATGATATGTACTCGTGCTTAATTTAGTCAGGAAATGGTAGGAGTTGGTTTTGTGTGAACATAGAATTGTTACTTAAACGGCAACATCCTTTCTCGACTACTGTGTAAGAAATGATTTGTTAGCGGTAGTGAATACAATGAGAATTATACAGGGTTAACTATGACTAAGTACAAATATTTTAAGAGGGGATAGAAAAAAATAAGAATTAACAGAATTTCCTTTCAAAAAATTTCCAAACTTATTTATAAAGCGAAAAAAAATGTTTTCGATATTATATTAAATCCTTATTTAACGCCGCCAATGCGAGAATCAGAGTATGCAACCAGCAAGCAACCGTCATGCAACAGTCGGCAGTCGGTCCAGTCGAGTCGGTTCGCTGTCATATTATAATTTAATTCCTGTGTTTACGTTGTAGTTTTGTGTTCTTCTTCAGTTTTTAGTGCCTTATTTTAATTTTAAACGTTTTATAGTTAATAAATAAAGGAATAGATATTTTCCCATAATATAGTTCGCCGGTTTGTTTTTCTAGGTTATGGGACAAGACTGCCGCGGGTGTTAAACGTTTTCTGTTATCTATTAGAACCTACCTACTCATCCCTTTCTTCAATTTTGTTATAATACATAGGCATTGTACCTACGGGAAGTGTGTTTATCGGTAGTGAGTAAAAATGTAGTTTTACCAGTTTGTAACCAAATAATGAAAAACGAATGTAAAATACTGGAGCTAACTGGATTAACTGTTACCTACCTATCAGGTATTATTAATAATAAGAATGTTAATTTTTGTCGTTTCTGCATTTAGAAACACTGCAAACGACCGCATGGTAGTTGTTGACAGATGTAATGTCAACTATGGATCTAAGCCATAACCCATCTCAGTCGATACTCATCATAGGCGCCGACTTTCCGTAGGAAAAAAGGGTATTGCCCCATTTTTAAATATCGAGCTAAAATTCTGGAATAACTTTTTTATTGTCTTTTAGGGCTCCCTGAGCACGTCGTTAAAATGTTTGTACTTAGTCATAGTTAACCCTGTATAAGCTAGGGTTATATGTCACTGTAACAACGTGAATCCTTATACGAATCAAGGCACTTCTTCTTAGCTGTTTTACACCGAAAAACTTTTTTTCAGCCAACAATTCAATTTATTTAAACAATTTATTCTCGGAAAACAAATCTTTTTTGGTGTAATGACCACTTCTTTAGCAAAAATAAATTGACTTATTTGAACTTATAAGGCAAAAATTCTAAATTTTTCTAACAAATAATATTCAATAAAAACCTAAGTAAGTCATGAAAACAGAAGTTATTGCAAGTGTCAATGTATTCTTGAATGTAAATAAGTTACTACGTCAAAAATGTATGTACCTATGTACAAACTAGAATTTTTGCCTTATTAAAAAAACCTATTATTTTGTTGTAGAATCATTTGATACCAGTACTATACATTATTCTGATCAAAAAATAAAGACATTTTTTCATTTGAGAGCCCGTTTTACAGATAAAAATTATTTTAAATTGAAAACAAAAAATGTTTCTCGACTGCCCATATCTCAAGCACCTTTGAACCTACAACGATGTAATCTTGTTCAAGGGGGTTTCTAATAGTGCTGATTAAGAATATCGTACTAGTTCTTTAAAAAAATCGCTAATACATTTTTTTGAAAAATTCACTCACTTTATAGGGATATATTCACCACCAAAGTTTCAAAGTATTCGGATATTAGGTGAGGGTGATACTAGGGTGGCTTCATGAAAAGTGGTACACATTGTATATAACGTATATAATATACTGAAAAGTGATTATGTTCATAAAACTATTGATACTATTGTCACTTTTACGAAAACTCTATTTTAGTCAAACTTTTTCAGTAAAATCATTTCTTTTTAATATGATTTGGTATCAACAAATAAATATTTATTTGACCTTACACAAACAAGTAATTTATTTCCATGAAACAGTTTTTTTGCAGGCACCAAATTTTCTCTGTTTAAAAAAAAATTCATAACTTCTAAGCCCCTTGAGGTATATTTGCCATATTTTTTTTTGTATATTGTTGGATATATAAAATATAAAATATGCTGCTTAAGTAGTAAATGTGTAGCGGGATCAAGACTTTTTTCACAAGATAAAGCATATCACCTTATATAATCATGCACACAAAATTGGTTTTCATTTGCTACATTGCATTCTCAAATTTTTTCTCTGTCCATTTTTTGCATCTCTAACCGTTTAGAGACAAACTGGTACTTTGAAAAAATATTTCTACTGCTAGCCACTAGCTATTTGATGACTGATTTTAGAAAAAGTAGTTTTAGATGATGCATTACCAAAAATCAAATGATGAGAACTTGGAATAGTTCTGAATGTATTCTGATGTGTCTCCGCAAAAATACCAATCGTACTGTGAAGACTGTTTCTAAGATATAACTAAGAAAGTGCTTATCGTAATTACATATTTTCCCAGTGTGTATGTTATATCATGTCTTAGATCAGTCTGTAACAGAATTATAACATTTCCTCCGCAGTATTTTATCTATCCTGGACGTGCCGTCGTCGGAGACCTTCAACTCGATCCGGGCTAATGCAATTTTCGCACTGGGCAGCTAGGACGTAATAAATTTGATAGAGTCTCCGCCACAATAACCTCTATCAAATAACAGCGGTAATTGAGTTGTATATGGGAGCTGGAAGAAAAAGTATGACAGCAGATATAGCCGGAAATGAAGCTAATAAATCAAAGAGGGTTCGATTTGTCGAATGACCGCGCGATATCTGATATTTGCGGCCGGACGCCATCTAATGGATGGATATGTCGACAAACAGACGGACGTGTCCCGTCTTTACTATTTGTTCGGTAATATAGAGCCTCCGTGGGGCCCAAGGTCAAGGAGGAACGGGAGAAGCCTATCGTATCCATCATATCAATGAATCAATATCCGAAGGAAAGGAAAATAGTCAGAAAATTTATCTTAAAATGTCTATCTGTTCTAGTGTCCTCCCTATTTATATTGGATAAATTTAATATCGTCACGGAAGCTCACCTACATTTTTAGCTTGAGAATTATGTTTCTCTTTACGTTAGAATTTAAAATTTTTGTAGTACCTTTATTTGACGTTTTCAAGAACATTCCAGATTATAATCGATTTAGATGCATTCTCAAGGACTTAAGAAACTTCCAGAACCCTAAAAATATATATAAGCGGATAGGCCTCGCTTTCGCAAGTTTAGTTTATGTGTGTTATGTCAAGGTAAAGATTTGACAATTGTGAATTTGTTTTCCTAAAAGTCAATCAGTAGGCACCAGTAAACAAGTCATCTAATAGTAGCTAAAAATTATTAACATTTCTTGATAGAGCAACTAGATTGTGATGATACAGTTATTTAAACTTTTAATTAAAAATAGTTTGGTACAAGGTCTACATTAAAGGTTGGTAGACTGTAAAATAGTAAAAATTAATTGGTTTTGGAAGATAAGACCAAGACTTACTGACCACTGTTGAAGATCGACCATATCGATAGTCTAGCACGATTGAATAAGAACAAGACTTTAAAGAACCTCTTGTCTTGTTTTGCAGGACAAGGCAAAACTTTTCCAAACTTATCAAGATTTCTTGTTTCAGCCAACACTAAATATGTATGGAATAATAAACATAAAACCCCACTGTATAAAAAACATTTATGAAGAGCATTTTAACAAAAATGCAAATATCCGTTCAAGACTTTGCCGATAAGGTTGTGCCTAATGAAACTTTTGACAGTGGCATGTAAAGTCTACTTGTCAACATGACAATTATAAAGCCAAAAGTATTTTAATTGATAACTTTAATATTTTCACTGTTTCAAGTAAATTTTCATATTCATTAATCAATTGCTACGTTATACGGAGCTGTGCATTGTTGAAAATGAGGTGTTTGCGAGCATACTTTGTAATTCTCAAATTTTCATGTGTTCAGGATTCTTACATTCTAAATTGTATATGAATTACTTTGTATACGGTAATATGCATGCTATTTATAATAAATGACTAATTCGACAATTCGTGTTGTGAGTGTGTGAAAGAACGCTAGTTTTTCTAACCCTAGTTTCTTACAACAGTAATTCTCTACTATTTTGCAGTTCCAGGCCCGGGCGTCCACCCAAACGAGCTCCAGTGGGGTTGAGCTTGGCCGCCTCCCACCTTCAACACCAGCAGCTCAAGAAACAGCGGTTGGACAACGGTGACTACCCCTACGAAAACGGACACATGGGTGGTGAGTACTTTTTTTCATTTACTCTTACTAATACTGATAATTAAACATTTTAAACTCTCTGTGTAGAATGACCTCAACTATCACAATTAGTGGTTAGAACGTTGCTGCGACTATTGTAGGTACTTTAAAGTGTTTTGCTATTAGCCATAGGCACGTCATAAAAAGGTTTGCATTACGTGCTTGCGACTAAAATGGGGAATAAGTTTTTGGTGCTCGCTACGTTCCGGTAACCTTTTCACGTTCCAGCGACGTTGTGGTTCCGAATTTCGCAAACCTTACTTTGAAATCGTTTGCTCTAAGAAACGCAATATGAAAGTAATTGATTCTTTAGCAACGTAACAGGAACTGCCAATATGTAACTTTGAAGTATTATTTACAACAAAGTATCGAGCGAGACTGTAGCGTTACTTTGAAGTAACAGTAAAGTAACTGAGAATACTTATCCCTACATTATTATTTTTGTTGCTTTTCTTTATTTCTTTGTGGCATCGCATCGTGTGTTACTTCGCGTGTTGTATGTTTTATCCTTTAGCTTTTTTGTGGTATTTTGATGTCCATACTTACCACTTAGTTAATAGTTATAAAAATGTGATAAATGTTCCAAAAAAGACAAAAAATACACCCCACACGCGACATGATCAAATATATTACAGAATGACGAGCAGGTTGAAGGCTTCCAACTACAAGGTAAAATTTACACCATCGAGGTCCTTAAGACTTCTCCGATTAGCGATAACTCTGTTTGAACTAATAGATATTACTTACAAGTTCCACGACTTTAAACAAATAATTAAAGTTCTCTGAACGTCGCGGTTACTATCATAGTTGCTTGAAAGTTATAGCAACTTTGAAGTAATATTTTAGTAACATGAGTTCGCTGCTACGATCAAATTTGATGGCGGTTAGGTAACAGTTACTCTTTGAAGATTCCAGTCTCATTTAGTGATGGTTTGGTGCTAGTTGGGACTACACAGAGAATTGTAGAAAATTATAAAATATTTCATCATTTCTAAGTCTTTCACAGTTATAAATACGAAAATTCGTTTAAAGGAGTGTTTGGACGAAGGAATAACGTGTGTCCAGTCTAGCCCTCGTTTCATTTTTGCGAATCGACGACTGGGGTTGACAGATCATTTTGGGGCATAAAGAAAGGCTGATTGTCGTCTCGCAAAATTGATTCCGACCGAACCTTTTAGCGAATAGTCAAAAGCGGCGTGAAAGTGCGTGGAAATCATTCCATTTGCAGCGTTTTAAGTCCACCCTTTCCTGCTGCTTTAAAACAAAAGCGGCGGTCAGCGCCAGCAGCTCTCTCACTGATTTATCGATTCGAGCAGTTAAACAAGTTCCCCCAAACATCTATTCAAATGTACATTCTACTTAATAGCTACACATTATAGCTGTCAAAGCTTTTAGGTTTGCTAAATAAAATTACAAACACGGTCCTTGTCGCTTCTTCAACACACTGAGAAGAGTGTTCAAATAGAACACACAAAATTATGTCTTGGAGCTACGCTCTAATAGAGTATAATTTGTATTGTAATTTTAAAATACATATATAAATTTACTGAGTAATAACTAAATTTTTTTCACATATGACTATCAGTATGTAAACAATTTAAATAATAAAAATATGCACATGTTAAAAATATATATATGTATATCAAAGAGTTTAGTTGTTTAACTTGAACATAAGCCAATTGAAAAATCTGTTAATAATATCTTAGTATCCACATGAAAACTTTGTCAACAGATGAAATTGAAAAGAGGGAAAACTTTTTATTTTTTTTTAATTTTCTCGGGTTACCAATTCAGCTTGTTAAACAGAATAAAAATACGGGTCAATATAATATGCAGGATGTACTAAATCTTATTAATAAATTATTAGAAATACAGCATAGATTTTATCAGAATTCAATAATGAATACACTATACGAGTTACGAAATATATAAAAAGCTACATTTTTAATTCTAAACAGTCAAGAAGGCCTTATCAGAAGCAGAAATAACTTCTGTGTACGAATTTGTTTGTGTACTTTGTCCTCTAAATGTGAATTATCCATCCCGTTCTCTCAAAGTGTATTGTTCATCCATCATCTAAAAATGTATTGCAGTATATTTCATTGACATTAGGAAAATATGTTGAAATATGCGTGTATATCTGTGTGATAATAAATTCTCTCTCAATTTTCAGTTACAGTAAATTTACAATTAACGTAATTCGATGTGCCTTAGAAAAAAAAATAATAGAACATCGAATTGAAACAATTATTTACCGAAGTTCAATTTTTTTAAGTGCAACACCCTATGTATTTTTTTAAATTCTGAAAAAACATACAATTCTGATTACATCCATATGATATACTTATATATTTGTCCCAGTAGTTACTGAGATATAAAGGAAAATGTCGAATATATCTGATATATCAATACATTTTCCTTTATATCTCAGTAACCACTGGAACAATTATATAAGTATATTATATGGATGTAATCAGAATTGTATGCTTTTTCAGAATTTTAAAAAATACATAGTGTTGCATTTAAAAAAATTGAACGGCACGTTGAATCATCTATAAAAATGACACAATTTTTATATTTGACTTTTTTTTGTATCTATGACCATTAAAACATTATATTTCTATTACATTTAAATTGGAATAAGCTGCAACTGCACACGTAACAAAATATAATCTTATTCTTACTCTTTTACGAATATCCCACAAAAAGTTATTATTAATGAACTGTACATGTTTGTCTACCACATCTTAACACAACTTAAAAGCATTAGGTTGAAGCTTATTCTAGATTCACGTTTTTATTTGATATGACATAAAGCCTTCTCATCTCTGTAGTAGCATTGAACATTGAACATAGGTATATATTGAGACAATATAAAAATCAGCTTCAATACTTATGAGAATTTACATGTTTATTTAAAAACCATAAAATAGAATAGAAATTATTGTTGTTATAAAAATTAAAACATAGTAGAATTATACAAAATAATATAAAATTGACAATGCAGAGCATATAAACAGTTATTGTAGAGTAAATTAAATAAATTACCATTTTTGAAAGAAAAAAATAGTTAAAATTCATTAAATATTGGGACATGATATCATATTTTTGTATAGTACATAAACAAAAAAGGACTTAAACCAAGATTAAAGTATATAGAAAGAACAAGAATCGATGATTTAATAACATCATACACATATCAACATAAGTCAAGTGAAGATAATTAAAATATTAGTAATTTAAATAAATAAAATTTGTAAAATATTTAGAAATGTCAAATAAATATCATAGATAGGGACAAATGTCAAGTCTAAAGTTGGCTCCACAAAAGATATAACAATGTACATAAAAGAGTAATATTGAAGAATATTTAATAATTAGACATAAGTAAAATTGTAATAACATAAAAAAATTTGTCATAGTTTTAAGTAGTGGAGTGAAAACATAAAAAAACAGTGCATCGAAAAACTATATAAGATCATATGTATGGGCCATAATATGTGTGCAAATTTTACAACAAGGCATCAAGTTATCAAATTGGTAGAAAAATAGAGGAAAAACAAAATTTTGTTGATTAGAGACGAAAGAATGTAAGAACGGGCAGCGTCGGTTTTTGAACAGAGGTTCCAGAAAATTTAGAAATTAGCAAGAAAAAGTCCAAATAATAGTTAAAAGTAATACTCACATTAAAAGAAAAGTGTCGAACAACAAAATAAACCAAGATCCAGGTCCAATTTAGAAATTTGGCAGTACCAGATAGTGGGAAAACCGGACATCAATAGCAGAAGCCCAAAGCACATGTTAAGAGGGATTTCCAAAGGATTTCCAGTCGAAGTCTTATAAAAAGAAAATCAACATCAGAAAGGTATTTTATGTGCACATAAATTCACAGAAATTTACGTAAATTTTATCAGAGAAAATAAACGCTAGCTAGCTATTAAATTCACAAAATAGACAGTCACAGACTCTAAAACTTATTAAAACAATAAGTTACTTACCTTAGTATAATTAATAATCTTTACTTTTCTATTTAATATATTAAAATTCGTTATTTAGTGGAACATCTGTCAAAAAGTTATGATTTGCAAATATAATACATTACCATCAATGAACATACACTAGCAGAATACCATTGAATCACGGATTTTAAGAATGTTGTATCCTATTAAGTTAAGAAATTTAAAATATTAAAGATAGGCAACTTTTAATACACAACTGCCTTTAAAATAAAATTTATATGTTACCTATTAATTAAATGTTCATAAAACGTTAAATATTCTTGAATAAGTAGTAAACAAATCTCTTATGAAATAAAAATTGTCCATTTTAAATTGATATTTATTTGAAAGTAAGATACAGTGTGTTTAAAAAAAAAAAAGATTTGACTTGACGAGCGAACCGACTACCAGAGTCTTTGTTCTCCAAGCAGCCAGGGTAATTGAATAAGCATTAAAAAATTTTATAAGATACAGGTTTGTAGTCCAATAAATACAATTTTCTTTTATACACAAAATACACAAACACAAAACATTACAGAAACACAAATACAATTTCAACACAAATATTAATTGGCGCCCAACAAAAATTTCATAACACAACAATATACAGTTATACATATTTTTTAAAATAAAACAAATAAGCATTCATATAATTTTCGGCCACTTTGTTACTAAAAATCAACCTAGATATAACTTTATTAACTTTTAAGGCAAGAAAACTTCCTAAAGTATTCTGCTAACACAAATGAATGTAATTATTATTCACACGAGGATTTAAAGTAACTTTAGCAACATAATTACTTATCTTCATGTCTTTTCTTGTTGAGATAACTTTTAATAATGCAATTAACCACTTTTCTCAGCGCGAATACAAATTCGGATCACGGAGGGGTCCGCCCTTGGGGCTCTAACAATGCACTGTGACTTTTTATTCAATGTTTACACCGTGTTTTTTCGGACAATGAAATCCGAACTTCGCGTGACCAGTCGAAAAGAGTTAAACATTCGGTAATTTAGAGATGCCATTAATCATCAGTAATAGCTGGATTGCTCCTATGCGATTAGATCTGGGACGTAGCTATTTTCAGCTTGATTTTTTTTTTGGGAAAATTAAGTCATCAGATCGACAGCGTAAATGAATTAGACGAATTATATTTAAGAAATAAGCTGTTTATAAATAGGAAACGTTTAGGTATGTAGAATTTGATGCAATATAAAGGACGATCGTGAAACTTTGTTGTTTACACGTTGGGGGCTCTCTGTATTACCCACAGTAGTAATGAGTTGTTATCTGCTTGTGGCTGTAAGTAGATGTAACATGTAGACATGTACATCTTACACACGTTTAAATAAAATATATCTTAGCGTCATAATTGAGGAATAAATTGTAACTAAATATTTAAAATCATAATTATTTAGATGTTATGGGACTAGAGATCAACATTCCAAAAGATGTCGTTATTTAATATGATGTCATTTCGGGAACAATCTTCTCTATATGAGATAAAAATGATGATCAGTTCAATTATTTTGCCCTTGAATTATTTCTTATGTAACTGGTAGACAGCAGCAACCATTAATAATACAGGATTAACTTTACGTAAATGGTGTACCGCAAGGATCATTTTTAGGTCCTGTACTATTTCTTGTTTACATCAATGACATACCCCGCGAATATTCATAACAGTACATGTATCCTTTTTGTGGACGATATAACGCTGCTTTCTCGTGGTAGTTGAGATTTGAGCTTGGATGGTATTGACATAGTAAAGACGTGGTTTTCCACTAATAAATTAAAACTTAATGTATCTAAAACGCAGCAGTTAACTAGTAAGATACACCCGAAATTTCATATAAAATTGTTGGGAATTACTATGGATCCCAGATTGAGCTGGGCAGCACAAATGACCATTTATGTCCAAAGCCCTCTACCAAAATATCTTTTATGAGGCAACTGAGGCCCTCTGTGGATGATACTGTAATGAAAATGATTACCTATATAAAATCAAGGGTATTTAGATGTTTTGGGACTAGAGATCAACATTCCAAAAGATGTCGTTATTTAATATCTTAGAATTTTAAAAAGATTCTCATCATACAATGAAATTTTTATGTCATTTCGGGAACAATCTTCTCGAAATGACATAAAAATGATGATGAATTCAATTATTTTAGAAAAATCAACACTATCTCTTATGCATGCAATTCCAATGGGGAATGAATTTTATTTTGAAAGATCAGAATATGTGACAATAAGCACATTATAATTAAAATATTAAAATTAATAAATTGGCATGCAATGCCAACAAAACCACGTGACCTAAAACGCGATATTATTGGTGTGACGTCACACGGCGTTCAGCGCGGTTTATATTTCTGTAGATACAGGTCTAGGTTTCCAATGTTTTGGATTTTTGTGGCAGGTGTCTATAATTTTTGGTATTTAACATTACCATTATTATTAGTGGTGATGTGGTGCACTTACGGTATTGTTAAACGTAATTTATTTCTTTGTTAACAATATAGATTCGCTCGTGAAAATGACCTCCAGATAGAGGGTTACTACTTGTTTTAATTTCAAAAATAATAAATAAAAATATTTAACATTTTATTTCTATTTAATTAATTTTTTATTTGATACATAGTGATTTTCATGGTTGGTATACCGTGACCTCGGTAACTGGTTGCTGCCAGAAACATAGTTAAAATGCACATTCCTAGCATTAACCGGCATTCTGTTACCTGCCCTGGTTGTTCTCGGGCTAGGCTCTGTGAAGACAGACCCGCTATCGGTGTCTCTGTGCCCGTCCACATTAATGTCGGTTCCTATTGCTGGTATTTCTCGACGATTACGGTCGGAACCGTTCCTCAGACAATGGTGATCCTCCGAGGCAATCCGTAGCCGCCGCTGTAACTGGTCGCATCCCATGCTTCCAAACGTTTCGCCGTTCTTCACTGTCGGCGTCTTCAGTGTCGCGGCGAAGCTTTTGCAGGGTCATGAAAAAGCTTCGCCGCGACTCGCCGCCATTTCTCCTTAAACAGTTTATCACTTTGGTTCATTATGTTTTCAGAATAAAAATAAAATTTAATATAGTGAATTCAGATAGCAAAATGTTATAAATACCTCAAATAATATTCTACATCTCGTAAATAGTAGAAGCAAATATACATGTTACTTGGAATCAAAATGAAGCGCTGAGTACAATAAATGAAAATAATAATAATAGTAAGTTTGCTTTACCATTGATTTTCAAACGCCTTGTATACATTGTGATAGCTTACTAGAAAATTTTAATTGATTCGTTACATTACATTTTAATATTTCCGATGAATTCAAACTTACCTACTTTGGCATTTTCCATTTGGCATGCATTTCCAATTAAATTTACATTAAGGCGGGGATTTTGTAGAAAAGGAATTGCACAGCCTGAGTGAGTGAAACGACGAATCAATCAGACCTATGAGACAGTATACAAACCGTATAGGCCCAAACCGCACGGTTCTCTGAAGTTTATCGTGCATTTTGACGTACATAAAAATGGAAGTCGTGATATATGTTATGATTTTACTCGAGGACACAAAATGTAAAATTACCAATAAATATTAATCTGAAAGTAAAACACAAGTTGTCCTATATGTCCTGGCTAGTGAGTGAAGTAATTTGGTGGCTGTGGCTGTGATAATTTTGTCGTAATTGCGACATATTGGCGTAGTAACTGTGTGGCTAAAATTGAGGTATTTTAACATTTATTTTAATTATTCTTGTGATTTTATGAGCAATGAAAGTTATCTCACGCACTAGCGGGAACCTTTGTGAAAACGTTGATATATAATAATAACCAATTATTTCAATTTTATTGGAGTTCTGTGTCTTCGTTTGAAGCCCTGTTAGACGGTAAAAATATGTATACAAAATCCCAGCCTTAAATGGTCTTCCCGAACAAACAATGCTGCAATGCTGGAGAGTTTAACGTTTTCCTTTCGTCGCGCTTCATCGCCCTACACAACATTTTTCTTTTAACTTTTTGGCACGGTGAAAGATATTTTAACATCATCCAATTTCCTCATTCAATAACAAGCTCCAGAGCATGGCGTACGACTTTCGAATTTGAGTCTCATCTCCAAAGTAATAAACAAAGAATACTTCGAAATATGCTTTTAATCATACAATAAGCATTATTCACTATCTGAGCGCTCAAGATTGAATGCTCGATCAGTGATGAAGTTGTGAGAGAGATGTGAGACCTGTAAAGCATCTGGCTAGACGTGGGTGATAAATCAGATTTTTCGCAATGTCACCTCGGTGGTACGACCTGTTGTCTGAGACAATGTTGAGGCAATAAATGCCCCAGCAAAGACGGCCGTTACGAGATTATTACACATCTAATAAACCAATAAAATCGAAAAATAATTTAATTATATTTATCATGCTTTACGACAACAATAAAAGGACGAGGGCAGCGCTTGTAAACGTCCGGGCGATTTAATAAAATCGCCTTAATTATCGGGGATCTAATAAAAACTTGTGAATCACAGAATCATCAAGTGTAATTGGTTCTCACCAAACGAGGCTGCAGGCTCGTAAAGGCGGCCCAAGGAAGTGTTTATTTTATTTCTGTAATAATGCTGTCTTTAGCGGTCGTACGAGCAAGATCACTTCATATCTTGATGAACGAAGTAATCCCCAGACCGACTCGTATCGCTGAAACTAGCTGGCAGCTCGGGATAAATCTGCTGAAATATAGTGTACAAGTTCTGACAGAAAGTTCTTGGTATCTCCAAATGGTCCTCATAGTGACACATCGTAAAAAATAACTATTGCGATGATAGAAATATCTTCCTGTATAGTTATATTGGACTGATACACGCAGAATGCTAATAAATACAAGTTAAATGACTTATCACGTCTCATGCAATTGAGACTAACGTTTTTTGTCTGTAAGAATGCCTTAAATTGTTTCAAAATCAAATTTATTTGATTAAATAAATAATTATCAGAAAGGCATAATCGAAGAACAGGAAAATATAGTTAATGGTCTAGATTTTCTAAGTCAACGTTTTGATCTTATTTTAAATCTTCCTCAAGGCTACAATAGGAAACCAAGAGATAAGAATTATAAAGCACTATTCGAAACATTGCAGTTTACTACTATAAATTTATATGATTGAGTAAAAGCATTTCTTATATGACTTATTTATTGTATGATGAATAATAATTTTATCTTTTTGACTCTGGTTTTGTCTCACTAGGTGAGGTTCCTACTAATTTTTAAATGGATTTTTTAATCTGATATTTTTGTCTTGTTTTGTTGTTTAATTAATAGTATTCTGCTTTTTTCTAATTGTTCATATGTACGTAAAACTATTTTTTCTGTTTTGTTTTAAATTTTAAATTGATAATATTGTTTTATAATTCTTATATCTTGTTTCCTATTGTAGCCCTGAGGAAGATTTAAAATAAAATCGAAACGTTATCTTAGTCAGAAATCTAGACCATTAAGTATACTATATTATCCTGTTTTCCGATTATTCCTACCTAAACATATTTTTAAGGATATTAGTAACATATGATAGATAAAATTATTTATCTTTAGTATGCGAAAAATGATGTGCAATACAAATTAAATGAATTATTGGGACTCATTGCCACTAACTCCGCGTTTTTTTTCTTTAACAATATTTTAAATTGTTCCAGATACAAATTTATTTAGTTGAATAAACTAATATTTATCTTTAATAAGCAAAATAATCTTTGTCACCAAGGTAGACGTTTTTTATCTTTAAGAGTACATTTAATTGTTCCAAATATAAATTTATTTGATTAAACAAATGATTATTTATCCTATTTACCTTCTTTTAATATTTACAAGCTAAATGACCTGTCATGACTTATCGTCATTAAGATTTACGTTTTTTATGTTTAAGAATACGTTTAATTGATTAAGATACAAATTTATTATATTAAATAAATGTTTGTTTAAATTTAATATGCACAGGATACTGTATAATACAAGCTAAATGACTTATGTCTCATTGCTAGTCAGACTCACGTTTTTTTAATTGTGCTAGTTGTTCCATATACAAATTTATTTGGACTAATTAAATGATTATGGATCTTCAATATACAGTTATTATTAAACCTAAAGCCTTTCTTTGAGCCTAAATCAGTTATTGTTAAAAATGATTAGCTAACTGAAGTAACTAGTAATTGATATTATATTGCCTTTCATTATGAATTCAAAGCACCAAAAATAACATTGTTTATAAGCAGAAAGGGTTGAATAATATGTATAAAAATGTTCTTGTTCTTAAACAAATAAGTTAGTAAATATGAAATATGTTACTGTCTATGAAGTAAAGGGAGCTGACAAATCTTTATAAACTATTATAATAACGTTCTTGAAATTTGCTAGAAAAATAGATATTTAAAAAATAAGCTATGAACTGTAAAACTACAAGATATTTGTTCGTGAAACTGTGGTGTGATATTTTTAGAAATACATTTTCCAGATGTTCATATACCAACGTGTTAATTATTAATATTGTTTATATAAAAATTCACATTATGTACCATTTATAATATAAAACATATTACAAATTTGTGTCTATACTAACAACATATCTGAGAAAAAAACGTTTGTGTAAGTTTTTACAAATACATTCAAGTTTCGTTTACTTTGAGATATTTTTAACTGCAATTAGAACATTTTTATAACATCTTTCGCTTCACTTTTTAATCCTCTTACATTTCTTTAAAGGACATGCAGAATTAAACTGCAGCATGATTTATTGACCCTATATATACAATTTCTCGGTCTGTGCATTGCATGGCATGCAATTCGTGCAGATAAACATTTTTTCCACATAACAGCAGGCCGCAAACGCAGAACTACATAACTAAAGAATAATATTTTAGAATTACTCGGAATGGGCTTTATCGAAGCTAACACGTGAGTACTTCCGGTCTAAGGTCTGGATTCTTGCTCCCACGTGGGTTCTAGATGATATCTACAAGAAAAAAGTCGAATGTGCAGTGCTACACTGCCTCACTTGAATTGTAATTTCATATTTACTACAAGCGCCTTTTACAGAAAGGTGCATTCATGACATTTGCAGAACTTGAATCGAATTATACACTGACCCAGATCATTAACAAGTCGTTTCTATAATAAACAGAGGTCACGAATACTCATAACGCCACGAACTGAAATTACTAGTAATACATATATGTTAAAACCGGTAAGTGTGTGTTCCATACATGATAAAATTTTGCGTGTACCCGTTCGGAATAAATCGATAGACTTGTCCATCAAAGGTTCACCTTGACATATTTCCAATTGTTTTCAGCGCCAACCTCAAATAATTTCCGAAACTAAACGCAAATTTCATGGCCAGCGCCGAATACAAATAATCGAAATCGGGAAGAGTTTGTCGGATAAAAAATGAAACAATCGCTGAATACGTAAAAAAATGTGGTCGTATTATGAGTGGTCTTGGTGTAACATTTTGTAACAAAATTAAATAACAATGAATGAAATGGCGGTAGCGGTTTGTAGCTTTTTGAAATAGGTGTTCGCCTATAACTTTACTTAAGGGCGCCGTATTCCTGAAATAGTGTTTTCTACAAATATAAATAATTTTATACATTTAAGAACTGAATAATATAGAGTTTAGCAAATAACAAGGATGTTATTTCATGCCACCTGCAAATATTCAAAGGTACCGAAGTAAAATCAATATTTAACATCAGAAAGCGATCTATCCAATGAATTTTTAGGTACTGAAATCTTTCAAAATACGTATTTTTTAAATTCAACTATAGATGTAAACATTGTTATAACATAAACTTACATAGTTCTGCATATAAGATTGTTCACTTTTGTTTATAAGTATGTGAAAATAATTGTTAAAATGTGGGGTTAGAATAGCGAAATTATGTGTGTCATATAAATGCATTTTAAAAGTTATTACATTATTTGAGGAAAGTTTAAATAGTAAAAGTGGATAAACAAAACATCAATAATTCTATTTTTGATATTACTTTTGCTCTACGAGTTTTATTTTTCGAGATTTCAGTACCTAAAAACACCACAAATTTGATCATTTTACGGCGAGAGATACGGGCACCTTAATATGTCATAGAGATAAAAGCACTCTATAATTATAATCCGGTTTCAAAATAGTAGAGAGTGACTTATGTTATAAACCCGCAGTCAGTAAGAGAAATACAAGTCGTCTGTAACTTCTTCGTATAAAACTGTGTCTTCCGCAAAGCATACAAAACAAATTATTATGTGCTTTTCTACGTTTTATGTAGTGAAACGGTAACGTATATCACTTAATATTAACTTGTGCAGGGAAAATGACCGTTCAACGTCCACTGTTGATAACTGGCAGTATGAATTGTTGAGACATGTTAAGACAACAATTAATATATTTGCTGGTATCTCCTGATATGTTCCAGCTAAAATTTTACATATATTTTCCAAAATGGTGTATCCTGGATTTTTTTTTCAACACGCTTTGCATTATTTCTTTTATCGTACTACTGACTGGTCGTATTTATTTGTCATTCATTATATCAAATTGTTCATTTAGGGATAAGTCCATGTGATTCCAATTTCCTTATTACACTAAGAAACCGTAGTATCTATGGTATGTCACACGAATATGTTGGTCCTTCAGTAAGCCCTGCAGGGTGTGTATGGAGTTGCTGTCGTTAGGATTAAATCTACAAATAGCATCTTTTATGCCATCGAAACATTTATCATAATACGCTGGCTTCTAACCAAGAACCCCATCTAGTTATAACTGGTTCGGGAGGTAGAGGTATGCCTGGTAAAGTCTCCCTAAAAACGTCCTTTCTTGTAGGTGCCTTAATGAAAACTTCTGAACGTCCACAAGCATCAGTAACTGCATCAGTATCAGTAATATCTTCGCATATTGATGTCAGTACATTGTTGTAAACCCTATCGATATATCTTACTCTTAACGTACTTTCATGGTGGATTTTTCAGTTCATATTTTTTCTAAAAACGTACCTAATTTGGGGTTCTCTAGTTTGTTTAATGGAATATTGCTTGTAAGAAAGGCGTCTGTAAGTTCATAGAAAAATACAGAGTATTAATTAATTATTTATAAATTCCTTGATGGCACGCAAATACTAAAACTATAATTGGCTTACTATCAAAGTTAAACTGTTACGATTAGCTTCCGATGGCGGCAGTTTGGTTTTTGAGTGTACAACAGTTTTAAATCCTCGGCAAAAAAATCATCCTCCTTATTTCATGGCATGGAGCTACATTACTGAATAAATCGTTCACAGTTACCCGTCAAAATAAATAAGATGCGTCTGACGTGCAGCGGGAACTTAAGTAGTTTGTTTGATACGTATCCATATCATTGGGAGCTCGTTACGAAACAATTTACTAGCTCTCGCTTATTATAATACATATTGGTTATTATTTATTTTGCTGCATGTCGAATCGAGCTTATTACGGAGCTGTCATTCAAACAGAACGCTTCATCCTTTGATTAGAGCTACTTACCTGGACGCGATCGGACGAACCCCATCTGCGGAGGCTGCCCGCCCGACCGAGCATTATGAAAAATGAAATAGATTTAGCAAAAAAAAAGAGAGCGGATTTGAAATCGAAGGAGTCTTTGTGAAACCCAATATGTGATGTGAGGCATGAACGGGCTGGAACTCGTGTAACCATTTCGCTATATTATTTTTTATATTATTTTACTGGCGGGCCCGGGAACCCTTATTATGGCTTCGTATTATCCGCATGTTGTCGAGGGCCTACAGACAGAGGGAGTTATATTGTTATTTCGCCAGTGATGATGATTCGGACTGGCGTCATTGTAGACGGATGTAGTCGCCCAAAGATCGCACTGACCCACGCGCTATACGATATTGCACGTCGCACATACAAGGCACAGTCAAAAATAACAGTAACGTTGGGTAATCTATGAAATTCGGCAATCCGTTTAAATTGAACCTGTGTTATTTATATCCAGTGCTTGTGTAGTACATCTTGAATCCTGTACGTGATAAAAAAATCGGTTGGGTAACATCATCCTTCAGTTTTTTAATAAATTACCTAGTAAAAATTACCAAAAAATTAAGAATGAAGTTGATCTGAACAACCAAAACATGGAGAAATTGATCTCCTTTGTGAAACATTCGAGATTAGTTGAGCCTAAACAATTACCAGTTTTGAAGTAAATTGCTGTGAACTTGCCCTAAATTGCAAAAAAATCATATAGACTTTAAGGGTTTCATATATATGGGGTCAGTTGAGCCTGATCGCACACCATGTTGGAAAAAAATCCTTTAATCACTATAAATTGCTGTAGATTGAAGAATACGTGACTTTTTCCGATTGTACAAGCAGCAATGAGTGATTTAATATACATAAAGGTTCAGAAAGTAGTCAGTAATAAGTCAGCCTACTCTCCAATTCCGTCTAAAGTTTTCCTTCTACTGATGCTGTTCTTCCTGCCTACGAACTACGAATTGAATATCGATGGCCAGCTTACCTGCGATTTACTGCGTCAGATTTTATGCTACGCAAAGAGTGTAGAAGATTCCATTTCGTGGAGGAAAGATTTGAGATCCTCCCACTACAAATGGGCAGTATTTTTAAATCGTGAGAACTAATCGATACAACGATAATATATCAGTAGATATGAATGTCAGGCTTTTTATTGTTTAGTGCTGTGCTTATTGTATTCAGTTGCTCTGCATAAATACAGATTTTGATCCAAAAAATTGACACCTTCTATATCTCCCTCTGGTATTGTAAACAATCTAGGAACATTAGTTTTGGTATTGGGAATAGTCATTTTAATGAACGAGTTAGCATCTTCAATGTTCTCTGTACGTAAACGTATACCAACAATCAAAACAACGTTTTGGAATAAGTACTTTTCATCGTCTGCCTCTTTGATAAACCTTTCAACCTGTTCCTTGGAAAATATTCTGGATTTTTTGAGTCTATAACCACTTAATTTCCTTTTGAGGAATATTCAAATAAATTGTAGCCCGCAGCATGGAGTAATTATTACTCTATAATGTAGAGGGTGTACATTTGAAAGATAACTGGAACAAGTACGCTAGAATAACTTTCTCCAAAATATTACATATAGGTCCCTTTTTTTTGGCACACCAAATATCAAGTTTTTTGGTACAATTTCGTCGATTTCTGATGAATCAATGTGCCTAAGGCAGCTTCCGTATCATTTTCTATTTCAGAATTTTCAGTATCACTAGAAATATTAAGTTTTTTGTACGTAATAACGTGTTTTATTGTCCCAAATACCCATTTATTTGGAATAAATAATTGATTATTTGTTGTAAATATATTAGTTATTGATTATTTAAAATTCATGTTGTAGTATGGTTCGTCATAAAAGTTTTACATAAACCTTAGTTTCTGTACATTTTATGATAGTATCTTAAGTTATGGGCAATTGTTCTCCTATTTTAATAGCTCATACATTCACAGATTCAGTACAATTAATTATACTACACAAACTATATACAATACTGTATATTACAGACGAGACCCGATGGAATGAAAGAAATGCTACGTTCCAATCTTTCACGAATTTTTTGGGGTACGTAAAAACTTATTGGCCATCAGTGGGGTCGTAAACCCGAAAATTATTCCGAATGCAATTACTGACCAGCTCAAATTCAATTTGTTAACGGACAATGAGGAACTGCCACGTTTTATGGGTTGTTGTTTCACGGTTGTTGAATGCCTGGGTCTACAATGTACTCTCTGCTTATTGAAATTTATTGCACTTTGGGTTACTCGGGTCACATATAATAACTTTTTATTGGCGCACTCGCACAATACCACTTAGCTCCTAAGTGTTCTCGCATATGATATTGCGCTTTTTACCATACTTTCCATTGGAATACGTTAATGAAGCTTTAATTGTCCGGTGACTGTAGCTCTTGGTTCAGTGTAATCAACGCGAGATACTACAGAAAAGTAGGTAGATCAGACGTTGTCTTACTTTAAAAAAGAACCAATCTAGAGGTCTAGGAAATGATAAAGTTGTTGCTTCATAAATCAATAAGGATGCAGGCGGTAATAGTGGTTCCAGTGTAGACCTTTGAAGCATCCAATAAAATAATTTTTGTCTAACTGTCATAAAACTATCAGTCTCTATGGTTGACATTTTCCTTACTGAGAAAAAAAGGTATCTTAGCAACAAAAGAATTCACTTTTAATCCTTAGATGAAGTGTTAATCATGTTTTAATATATAAGACCTATTCTTGGAGCAATTCTCACAACAGTCCAACATGTTTACATTAATAATTGCAGAAATTTGCAGATGTTGAAATCAGAAATGAGAACGGTGCCTGGTTTATCGCTACCACCATCAACTTTCAGTTTTCTTTATTCAATGAGTGGATCTTCAATGTAGCCTTCTGCCACAGCGCTCGATCTCCATCCTCCGTGTCTTTTCAGATAAGTGACATCACCACCAGAAGGGGAACAGACATTCGTCGTAATGCATGTCCACTGTACTGTTTCCAGTTGTCCAGCTTCAAAAATTTTGCCACTTGAAAGACGATCTTGATTTTATGAATACCGACGATGACACTTTCCACGAACTTATCTGGAAAATAATCGAAGTTCTGCCAATTCCGTGGTCTCTTGGTTTTAGTATTGGGAATTTTTATAATTATGGCGGATTTCACATCTTCAGCATTATCAGTTGTTGTTAAATTGACTAATTCATCAGAACGGCATACACTTGCACCCCCCAATATTAGGACGACCTATAAAGAAGTTTTTTAAAAATGTTCTTTTATTTAAAGCGTTTACCTTCATCATCAAATATAAATTATCAGGTGCATTATTCAAAAAGCTGAAGTGAGTGTAACTTGTGTACAATTAAATCTATCAATATATGGAACATTTTTTATGAGTTTACAGTGATATAGACTCATAACAGTCTTTTGCTTTTCTGGAACAGCATAATTAAATTACACTTTTTATTAAGATGCTCCAACAAATTGTTTTATGTTGTCTAAACAAAGAGGCTGAGGAGACCCGCATTCGTTTGGATTCGCTGGTAATCCACCCGCTGTGCATTCGTAGTGTTCATCTGGGCAACTGGTGCCGTTGCGCACTCGAATATGAAAAGTAAACAGAGCGAAATGCAGGCGAAGTATGATATCATGTTTCATTTCAAGGGGGTGCAAGTCAAAGCAGAACAGTTGCATGGGTGGGCTGCCATGTCAAACTGCACAGGTATACGTATGTGCAGGAAGTACGTTAAAAATTAGTTGGTAGTAGAACGAGAACGGGACTTCGTGATATACTTGTCTGGCCGCAAAATTTTAGATTATTAATCGGTGTGTCTGTTTGGTTGAGATTTGTTACATTATTTACTGATATGAAATCTTATAATTGGACTTTTATCCACACGTATGAACCGCCTAAAGTGATACTTTATTCACTAGTGCAATAATGAAAAAGTTATCTATAATAAATCAAATTTAATTTATTTACTTATTAACATTAACATTTACACTGTAATACACATTTCGTTTTTTGTTTTATAACATTTAGTTTCCTTTCCGCTAATAACAACCCTTGTAGCCTTGTTGCCATCATTTTCGGAATGTATAACATCTGCCGAAGTTTGTGAAGAATTTGCACAAGTTACGGATATCTCTTCTTGTAAAGAACAGCTATATTTTCCTTGCAATATCAAGTTTGTTAGATATGGACTCCTCAACATAACTTTCTGCTACATATGAGCTCTTCCATCCACCATGCCATTTAATGGTTGTAAGATCAGCATCTTTATTGGCGAAGTGCGCCTCATACAATAGCCAGTATATGCTTCTGAATTTGCGATATTCAGGAATGAAACAACTATTGAGGGTACGTTTGCTAATGTGTTAATTCCAATCCATTTACACAAAATCCTTCTTCTATAATTGTAAATTTTCTTAAACTGTCCGTCTTGGTGTCAGGTATTGAAACAAGTAGGTAACTGCCAACGTCCTCTACGTCAGTAATTTTCAAATTTCTCAATTGGCAGCATCGTATCGACAGGCATCAGAAACCCCCATTATTAGTGCAACCTAAAATAATTCAAAGTTTACTATATGCCTACCAACATGTTAAAGGTAAAGAGATATTTCCTTAATCATTAAATATTTTTTATCGGAAGTCCCAGTCAAAAATTTTTCAATATGTGCTCTTTCCAATACTGCAGCTTTTTTGCTTTGCATCCTCAAATAAGCACTAAGTTTGTTATACAGGGTGTTAAAAAAGAATGTAAAATATTTCAGGAGGTAATAGTATGAACCAAAATAAGCAGAAAAATCTTAATAAACATGGGTCCGCAAAGTAACGGTTGCGGAGATATGGTTCGTTTTTCCGGCCCTTCCTACCCATCTATGTGGACCTGTTTTATGGCCTCCAAGATCGCCTGATCTGAACCCTCTAGATTTCTTTGTTTGGGGATATTTGAAGACATTAGTGTATGGTACTCCTGTAAATAGTCTGGAAGAGCTGCAGCTACGGATTAATCAAAAGTGTCAAGAAATCCAAACCAAGAAGGGTTTTTTCGAAAGAGTTCGAATATAGTTGAGACGAAGATGTCGTGCCTGCTTGGAAATGGACGGAGGGCACTTGAACATCTTCTGTAACTTTGTTTTTGTTTGTTAAAAGACTTTTCTGCTTATTTTGGTTCATACTATGACCTCCTGAAATATTTTACACTCTTTTTTAACACCCTGTATTTTCCAATATTTATATTTTTGTAGACTTTTACAGTAGTCTTCTACCATATAGATGAAATTGATTTTTTTCAAATTTAAAATATACGATAGCATGACGTCTTCATTTATTATCATTACTCTTGGTTTTCCCTCTATTCGGTAAATTCTGCGAACACTTTTTCGTAATGTTCTCTGGATTTCGGAGGCAATAAATGGAAAATTGTTTTTGAGCTTCTTCGAAAAAGTCACAGGAACACAATTACTTTCTTGTATTTTTACCAAGTTACGAAAAAGTGCATAAATTTAATGTAGTAAATTTATTAAAAACCGTTTATAATAAAACTAGTACATTCGAATTTAGTTAATTTTCAATTATGCATTAATATCAAGTCGGAATAAGCAATTTAAACGTTTCACTGTGATTATCCATCATCAGTAAACGCTTCAATACTTTCCACTCCTTGTTTTTTGTGTCTTTTTATAACTAATCACTTTAGATAAAACCGTCTGAATGGGTGTTTGGATATTAAAATACTATTAAGATTTGAGAACGAAAAAGTGGACCCGTAATATCCACCCCGCGTCGAGGAGGCTATCAATTAAAAGCATTTTTCGGAATCCGCTTTAGCTGGTCGAGGGCAGGCACGAAAGTTGTATCTGTCAGAATGGTAAAGATAAGCTAAGCCGATTCGGGCACCTCCGAAATCCTATCTTGAGCCCCTGCGCGTCCGTTTAGATCGGAGTTTTTATTTATTAGGGGGGTTATACATTATCTACCGACGTTGGGTATAATGGCTAGGTTTTAATTATTATTGGATCTCAGTTTTACAATTCCGTTTTACAGCCGCACATATTCTGTGTCACAGTTATTTCGCTGCCCTCTTATTTATCGTGTCATAAACGGCTGTAAAATACCAGATATATTTGATTGGCTCTTGGAAACGGGCTAATTTAATCATTCTTTTACGATTTTTCCGAGATTCCCTTGTTGCCGGCATCGCCTATGAAATTAAATATGCGGGCGCATGCAGTTGCTTCACTCAGAGAAGTTCTTTAGTTGATTTTCACATACGTTGTCCATTGGAATTTGCAGCAACTTTTTAAACAATTAGAACATTTTCTTGTAAGTCGAATTGATTCTAGTTATACAGGGTGATTGGGGGAACCCTCAATACTCGAAAGGGGCGTTGCTATTTTTGTGAAAGCTGTTATTATTTGGTATTTTGAGTAGATCAGTAGTCATCGAGAGTATGCTGATATTATTTTTACTTAAGGGTATTACAACAGTAGCACTAATCGTGCAGTCGCTGAATATCGACGTCGCTTCCCAAACAGTCTTTAACAATGCACGTGAAATTGGAATGTTTCCCAGTGTGAGAATTAGATCTGAACGGCAAGGTGGTTCTGTTCCAGCAGTGGAAGAAGAAATTCTAAGTATGGTAGAACGTACCCCGGGATTAAGCTCAATTCACTCGTGATGAAGTAAATAATTGTCACAATGAACATCGTTGGTCAGATGAAAATCCGCACGCCACGGTGAAAAGTAACTTCGCATCGGTTCAGCACTAACGTGTGGTGTGGGATGTTCCATTGGATAGTGAGCAAAATATGTACTTTCAGTATGATGGTGCCCCTGCCCATTTTAGTCGTGTTGTAATCAATCATCTTAACAATCGCTTTCCACAACGCTGGATTGACCGAAGTGGTTTTTAAAATTGGCCACCAAGGTCACCAGATTTGAATCCTCTTGATTACTGTTTTTGGAGATTGTTTAAATCATTAGTACATGCCACATAAGTAAACACAAGAGAGGCGCTATTCCATCGAATTGTCAATTGTGCAGCACTCATAAGTGAAAATCACCGTGCACTTCAACGAGCTACCCGTGCAATCCACAAACCTGATGCATGCATCTAGGCAGACGGTGACATATTTGAAAATTTAATGCATTAATTTCGGTTTATTACATCTTTAATAATTTATAATACAACAGATTGTTCTGACGACATTTTAAAATGCCGCTCGAGAAGCATATTCGAGCTTACGTCTTTAAAATCCAAGGAGAAGTACTAGAAGGTATATGAAATATTTTGTAAGTGGAGGATAACAAAAAACGCACTAAGAACTGATAGAAGTGTAATTCTAGCGTATTTTTTTGAGAAGGTAAACTAATTTTTATATTTATTTGAGTGTTTTTCATACAATGTTTTTCTTTATTTTAAGTAAAATCTCTTAAGGCATCTATGGTCTACATATTCCATGTTGAAAAGTACTTACAAACGAAAAAATGGATATATCACAATATAAAAAGCTACTTGTCTTTTTAAAACGTCAAAATGAGTTGTTAAAAGAGGTTTGGCACGACAAGTGCTTATTAATGAAAATGGTACTAATATTTGGTACAAATGGGGCATGTTTGCGTGCAGAATTGTGCAGTTTAACTGTAAAAGATATAGAAGACATGGGTAAAATTCTGGGTATAACTTTACATGATACCAAAACCAAAAAGTAATCTGTATTTACCGTAGGATCAGAGTGCAACGGATATGAAATTTATCATAAGTATTTACGATTGACACCTAAACAGGTAAAACACACTAGATTTTTGATTTACTATAATTAGTAAGTGCACAATACTACCTGTTGGCATCAACAGTTTTGCAAAAATTCCCCAAAAAGTTGCAAAATACTTAAAACTACCAGAGGCATCCAGTTACACTGGTCATTGCTTGAGGAGGACTGTCACCTTTCTCGCTGATAGTAGAGCGAATATTCAAACATCTAAAAGACATGGAGGATAACAGTCAACTAATGTGGATGAGGATTGTATCAAGAAAAACATCGTCAATAAGTTGGAAACTTCAATAAGTATATTTCATCAGCAAAGGCTAGTGGCATCTCAAAATCATTTAGGAATGCAGATAGAATTGAATAAACTTCGTGTTGTTAACTTTTCAAATTTGAATAATTGTAATTTTAATATAACAATATTTCCGAAATTTAAATAAACAATTCAAAATTTAATTCATTAATTTCGGTATTGTCGAAAAAAGGTAAATTTACCATAATCATCCAAAACTCTTCATCAGCATATTTTGTTACTTGCTTTGCTTTATATCTTCTATAAATACTTTTCAGGAAAACCGACAGTATGCTGTATCGTAAAAGATGTATCTTCATGTGAATTTTCAAAGTACTATTCAACATAGAATATTTTTGAAACCAGTTTACAAAACACAAATTCGTAAAGCTCTCATATTTTTTCAAACTCCTTTTCTAATTCTGACGATAACTCTACTTAGGTGTCAAAATATAAATGAGCATCCTGTACATTGGCTAACCCTCGATATTAATAAATTTCTACGTTCGATAAAACTTATTAGCCTCCATTAGGACCTCACCTACGTTGCCCATATCGGAGATCTATCCGAGGAAACAAATGTTAATTTTATTGTTCTCCGCCTCCCATAGATGTTGAATAGAATATGCCTAATGCTTGGCCTTATAATTGCCGGTTGTCACCGGGAGAGGAGCCGCGCCGAGCCTCTTACTATTCGTGAGTCTGTCTGTCTGATCCTGCACTGCATCGGCCTCGCTGATGCGGTTCCCAGAAATACAACGCGGACGCTACGACGGATGGTTCTCTGATAAATTTGCTATGAGAAAACAGCAGAACAGCAACCGTCCGTTATTGCGAATCATACCAAGCACATTGCAAACGAAAAACCGATTGATTAGAAAAAAAATCAATGAAAAAACTAAAACTATATAAAAGGTTATAAATACATATGTACAGGATGAACCTTAGGTAATGAGAGACAGAACAGTGGCATATTCACTATGTAAAAATAATGCAATTGCAGTGACGGTTCATTACAATATTTCAGAGACTACTTTGATTCCCATTTTGAAAATTTAGACCTGCGGGATTTCAGATGTACTCTTTATAGTTATTAATTCTTAAAATATCAGAAACGTTTTCATAAATTGAAATTCAAAAGCATTAGGTGCTCTTATTTAACGATGTCACGGTTGTTTTAAATTTGACTTTGACAACTTCATTATTGGCCTCCAGTTTTGTCACACGTTCAGTTTTAATGAAAAAGAATATTAATATGAGTCATTCTGATTCCGGAAATGTCCCTTTGGATATCGAAGACATTGCCCACGCCCAAGCGATGTCGATTCCCTACTTCCCGAAAATCCAAGACAGACGTGCGCGCAAAGTTATGCAAAACATGAAGATTCATGTAAAGGGAAAGAAAGAATAGCAGCAATGAAATGGTTCTTCGGACATATTTCGAATATTTTTCAAAACATAGCAAGTTTTCGTCACTTTAGGTATATTATTCTGCGCTACGTTCAGTTATATCAATGAAGAAAAATATGGATATTAGGTGATATTGGTAAATACGTTCATTTAATTGCGTTTCTAAAAAGAAAATCAGAAGGATTTCGGTTAGAAAGATCTAAGATTCTAATAAAAGAAGAAAGATGAGGTATAGGTAACACATTTCCATCATTATTCCTTTTACGAAAACAAATATATCACGAGATTTTTTTTATAACAAACCGAAATATTGGAGGAATAAATATGATGGAAATAGTTCGAAGGTATGAGGCCAAGCAACACAGATCATTCTCGATTTTCTGTGCGGTACAGAAATGGAAAATGTATTGGGCAGTCAGTAGGCATTAATACTTTTGGAAAAATGTCATATAATATAGCGTTTCTCCTGGGTCTTCCAATTCATAAACATACTGGACATTGTTTTAGTAGATCATCTGCATCGTCGCTTGCAGATTCAGGTCATTGACGCTCTAACACAGTGGCACAGAGCTGTATAGAAAATTTCAAACGAAAAAAGAAGAAAGTAGGCTCTAATATTTTTGCATAACATTTCAGACATTGATGGCCCTTCAACAAGTTCAAACATTCGGGAAATAGACTTTCTTTATAAAAATACAGCCCACTATTGGAATTAATTTAAGAAATTCTTCAGAAGTTGTAATTAACGTTTACAATAAATAAATATTCTTGAATCTCTTATAGTTAATAATAAGTAAAACTGGTGAATGGTCATGTTTTTGTTTATTTTTTACTTTAAAATTTGCGTGTTATTCTGGATAATAGCACTGAGTGTTATTATGGAGGCCATAGTGGTATCTAAATGAGGATGCTAAATGTATCATAATGACACCCTAAAAGTTTAAATAAAATAATGCCATTCTGGTATCACTTCTGGTTATACCGGAAGTCGCCATGTAGTTGCTTATTTTAAAAGACACCCTGTATATTTCTGCATATTTGGATTCTACATGTAATTTTAGGAGGAATTTTGCAAAGCTTCCTTATACCTATTTCTAAGTCATTGAGATAATTTAATTATATGAGAAGAAACCTAATTCAGAATTACCTTGTGTTTACATCGTTCAAGCTGAAGTATTGATATTTAAAAGAGAGACAGGCGGATTACAGTTATTTTAAAAGCTAGGATATGGTGTTAAAGTTAAATTATTTTTTCGTTTTTCTTTAATAATTTTTGCAAAATAAATTTAATTCAACGAAAATTGGCAAACAGATACTTGTTTCCTTCGGGAAAGACATATACTTTATCTGCAAAATAATATTGACTTTGAAACTTTTAAGTGACTTTTCAACCATTTCTAGATATTTAGATTTGTCCTTTTTTAATCTTCATCCGTCCATAGGATTCTTTGTCCATAAAGCATCAGCCTTAAATATAATTTTCCAGCAATTTCAATTTTGAGTTGCACTGCAACATCGTATTTCAGTTAATTTTCATTACTATTTATTCAGTTGTCATTCAAACTGCGGTTGCATAGAGGCGCCGAGACTAGTTATTAGCGATTTCTCGTAATCTGTTGCTACGTAAGACACGGAGTCCGTGTCAACCTACCTCAAAATTTATGACATAATTACAGAAAGACACTGGCAACTTCTACTGCTCACAATCATATGAGTACTTATTCATACACAAATTGACTCTAATTGTCGCTTACCGCTATTGCCGCGGGCAACCTCTTATTACCGGCGAGTTTTATTGTCATTTCGCAATCCTAGCGTGCCGCGTAATATTTTTTTTAGCGGCGGAATGTTAACAATGGTTTCGAATGGTTGCAGTTTTTCGTAGCAGTATGTGAAATCGATTTGAAAAGTGTATAATTAGTCTGGCAGTAATAATAATAACTCCAAAGGGGCCTAACGAATTATTCAATAACAGTAAAGGCAGCGCGTGTGCTTTTAATGGCGGTGGCTTGAGGCCAGTGGCGTATGTTAGGGAGTTACTGTATCATAACCTCAATAATGTGCCAAAGATAAAAGGTGTTACGACACAATCGTTCTCCAAAAGTAGGACCTTTTATCTTCCTTAAACAATATAAAATAAATAAATTATACAGGGTGTCCAGAATATAAGTGCCGATACTGAAAGGACTTGAATATCTGACCAAAACCAGTAAAAAATTCTTCTGAAAAAAAAAGTGTCTAAAACGAATAGTTTTTCTACAAATACCTATATTTCAAAAATAAAATCACAGCCATAATAGAACGTAAAATTGTGCTACGGAATTACAGATTAAGATACAGTTAAATTTAACACGATACACTGATGTATTGTCATAGGTACTGCAGCTCCGCAATTGTACACAACCAGTCACCAGAAGCGTGATAAGTTAACAAGGAACTTCCAACACATAATTAGTACTTATTACATTGTGTAAATGATACCGCAGGAAACAACTACTCTGCGGACTAATGCCCCGACCGGCATTGAATTACTCCTGCAGTATCTGTGTGAACAGCCAAGAACCCTTGTCGGACACACCACCAGACATAGACCGGTTTCGGGCTTGTTAGTCAGTCAGTATGCCATAGGTGAGATGGTATAACGAATACAAGAAAAAAAACTTACTTATCGTCCCATTATCACCCGTTTTTCTTTTGTGATACCCCCCTGAAAAACGCATGGCGCGCCGCTGGGCCAACCCCAGATATGCGTGCCGCAATTACAGCCCGACCGACGATTCCCAAACAGTCCAAACCGCAAACGGCCTCTGCCCGGCACTTAACTGCTGCGGGCCCGAAATCATAGCAATCCGGCTAATTTCTAATAAATAGTCTCCACAAATCGTCTTGGAATGACAAGCACCTTTCTGGGCAGCCCGGGGCCCGGCCTCCATTACGGCCTGTGTAATCTGCCGCGGTACCATTTACAATTTGTTTTGCGTTAACGCGGTTATCTCGACGACTCTAAGAGTTTGATTATAGCAATCGGCCGTAATTCGAGCTATTATCATTTGGAATTGGCCAAATTATTGTTTATGGACGTATCGTTTAGCGCTTGGGCCTTTTTTCTGATGCCATGGGACCGTATCGGCGATGCCGGGCGATTATTGTACCCTATGCGATTCCGCAAAACACAAAAAGACGTATTCTACGTCAATGGTAAAGGTTTTTCTTTACATACATGGTGTCCGGAACAAAACCCGGAAAAAGGTTTTGGTGTTATTGTAATTTTGATTGTATGTAAAACTTATATGTGATTTTCTCACAAACCGTTGACTTTTTGTCATATTCTTGAAATACAAATAATTTTAACAAGTTATTACATCTTATTTTCTAACCTTAAAAAATAGTATTTTACATAAACAGTTTGGTTAAGGGTGCCGTATTCTTAATAGTGCTTTATACGAATGCAAATAATTTTATTTAAAAACTGAATAATATAAAGCTTAGCAAATAACAGGCATGTTATCTCATGTCACCTGCGAATATTCAAAGGTACCGAAGTAACACGAATATATAACGATAGAAAGCGGTCTAACCAACAAATTTTTAGGTACAGAAATCTTTTAAAATACGGATTTTTTAAATTTAACTGGAGATGTAATTATTGTCATAGTATAAGCTTCCGTAGTTCTATATTTAAAATTGTTCACTTTTGTTTATAAGAATGTGAAAATAATTATTAAAACGTGGAGTTAGAATAACAAAATAATGTGTGTCTTAAAAACGCTTTTTAAAAGTTATTATTTTATTTGATGTGACTTTAGATAGTAAAAGTGGATAAACAAAATATCAAGAATATTATTTTTGATATACGCAATAAAACATTTGAATTCGATTATTTAGGAATGGCTGTGCCAAGCGGCACCTACTAGGTATACGTTATTTGGACAAAATATGGCAAGGAACAACTAGAAATTTAATATATTGAGACACAAAAAAGTTGTGATGCTTTAGATGTAGGCGAAGTGCTGCTGGTCGCGCCCTCTGCAATGTACACCAAAACTGCTATTAGATCGATTTCATACCCTAAAAAAACCCTAGTACCAAATTTCATGCGAATCATGCTATTATTAAGATAAATATTTACAAAAAAGTTAAAAAAAATAATAATTTTGACACCTTGTATTTCGGCATTATTTTTACTAAGTTTGGGCTAAATGCTCATATTTTAGCCTTAGGAATGTGTACTAGTGTTTTCTACAGGTGAGGTACCTACCTTGTACTTTTGAACAATAACAAAAAAACCTCTTAAAAAAGAAGTTTTTAGTGTACGTATCATTTCCACTGATATTTTAACATAACCGGGTGCTTTTCCATTTTTTTTTTGTTAATTCTTGTAGGTAATTCTTATAGCTTTACTGTTTGTTCATTACTTCCCTCATTAATTTCTTCTTATTTCTCGTATCCATTGTTCTCCATTTCATTCTTCGTTCCTAACACTTTTGTAGTATTCTTTCCATATGTTCATTATTTATCGGTCATCAATTTTTTTGATATTAATATTTTTTGTATTATATATTTTTTCTCTTCTCATTGATTTTAATGCGCCACAAAATAGTTTTCGATTTACTTTTCTATTCTGTTCTATTTTTTTCTCCGAATTGTTTCTACTGTTGCTTCTTGATTCAATTATTATACCTTATTTTTAAACTAAGAGGAGTGATTTAAATTTCTCGCGTTTGTTATTGGTTAATTTGTCGCCAAGTTTACACAGCTTTACATAATTGTCAATGTCAATACTGTCAGCTACTAACATGTAAAATGTCAGTTATATTTTGCTAAGATTAACGTTTCCACTTCGTTGATTATTTTGTCTCAGCAACAAATTGTATTGCGTTTTGTCTATTTTCTCTTTTTTTTTTCAAATTTACCGCCAACATGATCTAGTTATATTTTCTAGTTACTTTTCCCTGCCTATATAATATGACTTCTTCATTTACGCCTCTTAGTTTAAAAATAGAGTGTAGTTTCTTCGCCAATTTCCCATCATTCTTATACATTTTATAATTCTCTGTTGTTCGTTCATTGATATTTTCAAATAATATCTAACTAATTTTCTCTCCTTTATGGATTGTATGTTTCCCAAGCTTGTAAGTTAATAAATACTGTTTTGAATTTATTTGCCTTATCAAGATGGTATTGACAGTGTACGTATAATTTAATTATTAGTAGACAAACCACCAAGCTAAAAAACTTTGTTTTCTTAACCAGACTCACCAATGTCTAGGCGAACTGTGTCTTGTTCCCGCGCGGGTATCTGATGTATTTCCGAGCTATTTTCCCCTTTTTATTTAAAATAATGTAAGTACACTCGTAAACTGCGTGTTCTATTATTCAACATAGTTTTTACACGCGATATAATATCTAATGCAATTTCAGATAAGCATGAACACGGAATTTTCGTGAAAAATTAGACCCAGATTAAAAAAGCATGTCGTAATTATTTATTATTTTATAATATAATCGGGCCCATGAATTATTCAAGACTTGTTTATGTTTTGTACCACAAACCGGTTCGCTTAATTGGAACAAAATGCGACTAGTTTTTTTTAATCGGTTATAATTAAAAGATTAGTCTTAACTATGCACCTGATTTAACCTTATTTTGTCACCTACCGGTTTTTGATATACCCACACTCGGTATTTGTTATGTAAAAATATCACACCTCACATTAGACAGGCACTGTTAAGTACAGTATTACATAAAAAGTTTAATTTCAACAAAACGTAATATACTTTCAGATAAACCACAGCATTTATCCATATTGTGTAAAGATATTTATTTAAATACATATTTTGGCTTTGAAATTTTTTGCAGATCCGATTTGTTTGCTGCGCTTTTGTTTGGGTGTACTTCGTCAACTAAATTATTAAAAGTAATGGAATTTTGTTTAAAGTTACATGTATTTGTAATGTAAACTTGTTAAATCACACGCACGCATATATTTAAAGCGTGATCGGAAAACAAATATACAAGATAATGGCACAGACGTACTCGTGTTACCTAAACAAAATTTTAAAGCAATTATTTCATTATTTATTTAATTGTGACTAATGTGTGTCCTGTGTGCAAAGCAAAATAGGATATGATGCAATCGAAACAAAATATTATACTTATTTACAAAATATAGTACAAAAGTGAAAACATGAAATGAAAATATTATATTTCCATAGATATATTTTATAAATTACTTCAAATACTGAAAGTTGATAGTGGTAATTAGTGCTGGCAAAAACCGGAAAAAAGTGATACCGATTAACCGGGTTCTGTAAAAACCGATTTCAGATAAAACCGGTTACCCGAATAGTGGTGAAAACCGGATAATCAAAACCGGTTATTCGAATATTCGGTTAACCGAATAACCGGTTATTCAAATAATCGGTTAACCGAATAACCGGTTATTCGAATAAACGGTTAACCGAATAACCGGTTAGATTGACAGATGGGGTAAGCATTTTTTTTATGAAGATTTGGCTACTTAGGTAATTCGATACACTTTTCAATGAAAATATTTTCAACGCTATACGACTTCCTGTTATACCAGAAGTAGGTACCAACTTTTTTATTTTAAATGAAACGTCCTCTAATTTCTGCATTTTTGGATTCTATAGTAAACTTTAGTGTTACTTTATAATTATATAACATTTCTCACTTGGCATATAGGTACTCGTATTATCAAATATATCATAGCTAACTTTAAAAATAAATATTTCAGAAACAGTGAAAGTGGGAATCTTTATTTTTAGGTCAAGCACGTTTGAATTTCCTCAAGTTTGTCAATTAATTTTGAGGACCCTGTACATGACAGGCTAAATATGAATACATCAAAACGAAGCATACCACCTAATAAAAATAAAGATCACCTATTTTATTGTTTCTAAAATATGAATTTTAAAGTTAGCTATGCCATTTTACAAACAAAAATCGAAATACCTCCAAAACAGTTCATTTTAGATGATAAATTTCATATATAGTGGCACTAAAATTCACTATATAACTACTAATAACCGGTTTTCGGGTTTTGTAAAAACCGAATTATCCAAAACCGGTTAACCGAATTATCCAAAAAACCGATTTCGGTTGCCAGCACTAGTGGTAATGATAAACCAAGCACCTTTGTCTGATTTCAGAGCATCTGAAAATAATATAACTATTAATGAAAAACGTGTTGGACTGCTTTGAGAATTACTTCAAGAATGAGGGTAGTCATTTCAGTGGTTTATATAATTTTAATACTTATTCAAACTGTGTACTTAGTATCAATGTGTATAAACAAAAATTATTGTAAAAATTGTTGAATAAACTTTTATAAATTATAACTTGATTAACACATTTATTTTAAGAATTAAAAGTGTCAACTTTAGCTCCTAGTATCAAAAGTGAATACTTTTGTAGCTAAGATACCATAATTTTTCTCAGTAAGGAAAATCTCAACATTAGAAACTTCTGACAGTAAAAATGTCATAGTTTTGTGATGGTTGGACAGAAAAACCATTTTATACAATCGCGTGCTTTGTTTGCATTTTTTTCCCAATAGCGTTCTTTTGTTCATCTTGTTAAAAATGGCTAGTTTGCGTATCTATGGCAATTTAAAAAAAAATTCGTCTTTTTTGACAGTTGGACAAATACTTTGAAATCGGTCAACAAATAAAAATGTTTAAGATGTGCCGCACTTTCAAATGGGTCACTCTGTAGAATAATTTTTTCTAGATTATTATTTAATTCAACTTTGTGTATGGAACTGTTTCTTATCATACCTAGACATTTGGTGTCGAGAACATACCCGACTTTATTGATTGAGGAATTGTATGAAAATTTATTTGAATTAGCTTAATTAAGTATATTTACAATGAAATACAGAAATTCATTTCTCGATTAATTTAGAATTTGCATCGACATCTACCAACGTGTTTTACAATCCGCACTCTTACGAAACCACCTCTAAGCGCCCAGGCGATGCTTTATTGTCTCGTGAGACGATTTTGAGATAAAAACCGTCCGTCCACAAGACAAATACCTGAAAGTAGTTAACCAACCGGGCAGCGCATGGAATAATCGAAAAGTAATAAGAGAGCAGACAAGTAATCCAGTTACGGCCCTACTCCGTCTCGATATTTATGTATATCTATGAGAGGCGATCCGGAACGCGGCGGGGTGGCGCGGCACCCCGCGGAGAGCCCGTGACCTCCGTTCCCACCACCCTCATTAGCGGAAATCATCGTGGAGGCTTAATTATCCACGAATTATTGTTGGGTCTGAGAGGTTTACGATTCGTCTTCATCGACGAGTACGGTGATTAGCGCAAAACGGTCGCTAGTAGATCGAATGTGGACGGGGGGCCCGTTAATAGCTTCGTATGTATTGACAATATAGTAAAGTTTAGTTTCTTGGCCATTCATTGCGAGATAATTCTGATTCAAAACCTGCCAGTCGTTTTGCTAAGACAAAGAAACATATCTTGAAAACATACCAATCATTTCAACGATCTTCAGGTACCATAGAATTAGTCAATAAAATTTAGAGTAGATTTTGGAAATTGTTCAGTTTTTTTTTTGATGTTGTTTTCTACATTCTAATGATAGAAGATTTCTAACCAACTGATTAGTTCTGATGTCATGTAGAATTAGGTAGTTACTTTAGGATGTCAGTATGAGGGTTGTTTAAGAGCCTCGTATGCATTGACGGTGTACTAGAATTGAGTTTCTTGGCCATACATTGCGAGTTAACTCTAATTCAGAACCTACCAGTCGTTTTGTTAAGACAAAAAAAAACATATCTTGCAAACAATAGCAATCATTTCAGTCATCTTCTGGTATGTCCACCATAGAATTAGTCAATTGGTTAATAAAACTTAGAGTAGACCTTGGAAATTTTAGGATCTCAATATGGTGTGAGGGTTGTTTAAGGGCTTCGTATGCATTAACAGTGTAATAAAATTGAGTTTCTTTACTACATATTAGGCGATAAACCTGATTCTGAACCTACCACTAGCTTTGCTAAGACAAAGAAATATCTCCATGAAAAATACCAACCATTTCAACCATATTTAAACATGCTTATCATGGAGTTAGTCAACTGTTTTATAAAATATAAAGTTAGTTTTAAAAACATTCCATTTCTTGTTGATGTAGTTTTTGCATTTTACCGAAAGAAGATTACCAACCAACTGATCAATTTTGATGTCATGTAAAAAAACAACTAAAATCTTTCCGGTGAATCGTTTATGTGTTAAAGAAAATCAACAAAAAACAATGTCATATTGTCCCGGAATACTACCATTTTACTGAATGTGATGTTCTTTTGTGAAAATGCACCCACAACAGTTTTGCTGTTGTAATATCCATAACCTTGTAACAAGAAGTCACTATCTAATCCAAATCTGCTGAAGCTCTCGTTTCAAATGCATACTTACATTTAAACTTTTGTGTTCAAGTTCACTAGAAGAAATATAGCAACAGAACACTGAATGAATCGTATAAACTTTGTAACTTTGATTTGAGTATTTCGATCTCCATTATTTCCTGCTTTTATGAAATTTCGTTACGAATCGGTTTACTAATTCGACTGCGGTCCAAGCGATTTAACAAAGAATCCATCTGCGTGTTGGTGTCTATAGAATGGGAAAGAAAGGATTTCTTGCGAGTCTGTTGGTCCTTGGTCGAATCGCAGGTACGTTGAACCTCTCTTAATTAGTCAGTATCCATTTTATTCGATTTCTGATGGGCCACACAACATAATATAGAGAGAGATTAGCCGGGGCATCCTCATCAATCATCACCCATGTCACACGGGACCGTCCGAAGACGCGTTCTCCGAGCACACACACGCTATCCTACCCATTATCATTAAGATGAGGATGATAACTCGTCGTATGTAAATCGTGCCGAGTATCAAGTCCAATCACAACTGATTTAGCTCCGGCCTCGTCTTTTTTCCATTCAAATCGGTTCACAGACGAGATAATAAACAAATGAATAATAACCGATTGGGTTTCGTGCGCGCGACCCCACATAAATTATGCTTTGGTTACTTTTATAATGAACCGACCACACCTCTGCCTTAAATTAAAACCCCTGTCCAAATATTGCGCTCCTCATTCGTCGCCTCGTGGTATTTGCCTTGGCTTATTCCCTATGCAGCAAGCTTCGGCGACACAAATATAATAAAATGAGATGATTCAGTCTTTCAGGACATAATTCAATCGAAATATTGGATTCCAATTAAATTTCGATTGGATTAGTGCTACATGAGACAAGAATTTGTGTGCACAATTTGAAAAAGCCTTGTCTCGCAAAACCAGACAAGAGTTTCTTGCTCGATCTCGCAATATCATGTGTTGTCTTATCTCGTAATTTTGCAAGGCTCTTGCATGATTCTTACAACATACAAATGAGAATGAATTTGATAGCAGTGGTGGTTATCCTCGGTCGTCTATGGTCCCGTTTGGAGCTCACACGTAACTATCGATGATATGGTCGATGGTTGACAGTGGTTGATTGATAGACGTTATAAAGTATAGAAACAGTTAGTTTTACATAAGTAATAAGTAACGGACAAATTAGGCGAAATATAATCTAGGTTCTTTTAGTTAAGTGCCACTGAATTTATATAAAATTCGTTCTAGTTCAGCAGAACTGCATCTAGGCTAAACTTTGAATTTAAAAGTATTTTTATCTACAATTAAAGTAGGATCTTTTGCTTGCCAGTGACATAAAAAAGGTGACGTTTGTTGAGAAGTGTCTCAAGAGTGTTACTTTATTGCTTGCTGAGTGATAAAATCTAGCAAATACTCGTCTTCAATAGCAACCAAGTAAACAGCGCCCTTTTTAAGTAATAAATTTAAAAATTGCAAAATTTTTGTAAAATTTGCGCAGTTTATTTGAGATAGTTTTAGATGAAAAAGTTATGGAAATTAAAAATAGTGACAGTAATATAATAAAATCAAAGAAGTTATACGGCAAGTGTAAGGATATTTATAAATGTTCACGAAATGTACTTCTCGCCTATTTATGTAAGACAGGAATGACACTAAAATCGTCAGAATTATGGTCGATTTACTCGAAAAATGATATTGATTTAAGCAAGTCCAAAAAGTTGATGGTATTTTTAAATAAGCAAGGTGTTGGATATAAGCCTATGAAATGAAAAACTTTTTCGCAAGAGGAATTATACAGATTTTTGCGCGAAGACGATGATGAAACATACTTATTAAATAAATTATGTAGATATTGATTATTGTAAAATCTGTAGCTTAATAGAAACATCTTACACGTGACGAAGATGTTGAAGACAAATAATCCACATTTGATAGTTACTCTTCCTAATTCAAAGACAAGAAGAAGTGGAACTTTTACTTTCACAAATAACATTCGAGATATGTTTTTCCAATATGTGACGTGTCCTGTCATGCTGAATCTCCTACATGCTTGTTTGTTGCCGTCATAAAATCCGCACACAAAAATAATATCTTCTTATTCCTCCTGCATGTTTAACAAAACGACCAACCCAACAAAACAACATTGACTTCTAATAAACTTGAAAACAATGTTGTTCTGTCACCCACTCATGACACAATTTTTTCCATTTCTTTCATGGCCTGTTATTATTTAAACATCGATTACCTGCATACAATTTGAAGTCTAATAACTAATAAACAGAGCCTTACCAATATTTGTTTACATTTTTTAATCTTAACATCACCTCGTACACGTTCCCCAATTTCGCCTAGAGTTACGAACCACCCTGTATATTCAGTGGGGGGTGACACTGTTTTGTTTCCCAATAAACGACGTTCGGTTAACATGTTGGTGGAATACACTCTCCCGAAATGATCCCAAGTATTTTAATTGCCATTTTTCTCTCCTCGTCGCTACGTACGATTGGCGCGAATGCTCGGGCAAGGTATGTGAGTTATTAAACCTTTTGTTGTTCGGACAATCGGTAATTAAGGTGCCGATACTGTGGAATTCTGTGGCCGCGCGCGTTTTTGGAATTAATATCGCGGACCCACGACAGCATTTCACCGCAGATTGTTTTATGTAGCGGCCCTTTATTGCGACGGACCTTCTTTGTGGCAAAATATTTGCGTATTCATTAGTAGATGGTCGTACGCCACCACAACGTCCCTTGAATAATTTGATAAAAAAATACAAAACAATTTAAATCTTCGCCAACTGAGATAGATTGGTTAAATAATAAAACACATAAATGTACACTGATAACAATTATTTGCAATATTGCACGGTGGATTGTTGATTATATATTGCGTAGGTCATAATGTGAAATAACACAAAATGTAATGTGTCAAGCCCCAACTTCTTTCGCAGATCTCAGGTCCGGACTTGGCGATGATCTTACTTTATTTATATTATAACACAATTAATCTTATTCATACCAGCTAATCGACAGAAACATCTCATGTGTTTACCTGCAGGGGCTCGATTCTCGAGTTTAGTTGAACCGTTGAGTGAAAAATTATAGATAGAGGCACAACCTTAATGGCGAAATGCGTATGCGATCTACAAGTTTAACACCCTGTATCTTGAAAACAAAGGCCCTGATAGAAAATATCTATATGGCAAAATGTTTTTAAAGTCGGACAAGAAATAAGATCTTCATGTTTCACGTTCCGTTATGTTACACCGTGTTTTACAGTAGGGGTTTTCTGGGCCCGAGATTTGTTCGTCTGTCGAGAACTGTTGTTAACGACAGTCAATTTTGAGTGTTCTGTGTGATTCAATGGTTTAACATGCAAAGAAAACCTCCGTGAACAATAAGTTGTCATTAAATTGACAAATTTTAGAACAAAAGAGCTGCTGTTACCTAATACTATCTCGGGCCCAAAAGTGTATACGCATTTTGCCATAAGGTTGCGCCTCTATCTATAATTTCTCACTCAACGGTTGAACACATTACCTTTGAATGTGGCATTAATTCTTATTATAAGATGCAAATCTGTATTCTTTATCATTCTCATTGTATTTTCCATAAAAATTGAGAAATTAATTCACATAGTTTTTGCTAAAGGAATATAAAGCTTCAAGAATTTTACGGCAGGTTAGTACTCGTGAAACATAACGGTTGCAATGGAACCATACGTTGGGATATATAGTTAGAACCAATGTCATATTACTACGTTCATTTTGACGGTATAAATAAATCATACAGCAAGTACACTCAAGTGATAATACTTTCATTTTATATGTTTAACAAATATTTGACGATCCAAGAATTCGCAATGATTTAGCATACATACATTTTAATTATTCACGGATACCTATTCGCCGTCTTGGAGCAACTGGAGTAGCATCAGGATGGATATTCAATAAAGAACGTGGTAAATAACATATTTTATTTGTTCAATTCACTTCCCTAGTGCTAAACGTCTGAAGAAAAAAATTGACACCGTTTTGCAGAACAATCCGGAATGTCTTTATGCCGTATAGTAGATGTTTTTGATGCAGAAGAAAGTAGATTTTGTCTGAGATACATTAAGAGAAATACATTAGTTCACATTCATACAAATATATCTTGCGTATGGTCTTCTGTCGATTATGACAGAAACTGATCAACAGGAGTCATTCGTCAATAGTCATGCTGATGACAATGTAATCCAATGTTGGGGCATTTGCCTGCAGAGTAGTTGTCTCCAGAAATTGCGGTTTTGCAAATATCGTAATCGCCGATAGCGATACCGGTTCGGAACATTTATAGTATATACGCTATAGTCGCTTACTACTTGTGGCAGCATTTAGGCCCAGCATTGAATAGCCAGTGACCACTAGATGTAGACACTATATCTCATGTAGTTTTGGAAGTCTTGTTTAACAATTATGTAATTTAATAAGACAATATTATGCATATATTTATGAACAGAATTGATTTAATGATGAACAGAAATTAAAAAAAAAACAGTGTATGTCATTCAACAAATTATGTATTTTTGTGCAATAATAACACAACTTTGTTTTCATAATTCAATTTAAGAAATTTATGAAAAATCAACTATCCTATCACTATGTTGTGACTAATTTAGTACTGGTATATTTATATCTGACCTGCACTCAATTATGTAAACATACATGTGAGGGAACAGCCAGTTCAATTGTCGGTCATCTCACCTATGGCATACTGATGAAGGCTAACAAGCCCGAAACCGGCCTATGTCCGACAAGGATTATTGGATGTTCACACAGATACTGCAGGAGTAATTCAGTGCTGGCCGGGGCATTAGTCTGCGGAGTAGTTGTTTCCTGCAGTATCATTTGCACTAATTTAGTACTGTTGTGTAAGCAAACTTTAGGAAAATTTGACGTACATTTCTCTCTGAATTTTTTCGTCTATTGACTTAGAATTGTATAATAATAGTAAAATTACCCCGGTTCTATGATATAGATTGACATGCATCAAAGTTGTTTTATACGTGAGTTGTTGGCTCATAAAGCTATGTCATCGTGCCAAATTTTAGCAAAATCGTAGTTTTAAATTTATAAAAGGAAAAATCAGCGCTGCCTGGCCCTTAATTTTGTGATATAAGTATATGAAAATTATTATTGTTATGCTTTCCTGTGTTCCAAATAACGAAAGGTGACTGTTCTGGCGTAACCACCCTGTACAAGATTAATTATTGCGTAGAAATTTTAATAACACTAATAAAAGAAACAGTTCCTATTTAAACTATGCTTCGCACAGAGTAAGGAATGGTAAGAATTTCACACAATAGAACATAAATAAAATAAAATTATCAGATTTCTCGTCTGTACAAAGAAGATTATGATTATTTATTGTGTTTTCCTGTTTCATTTGTAAGGTATCTGACGTGTAATTATTTTATTAAAACTGTACCACATTACGCAATAATCTCGGAAACTACAATATCCTGGCAGAGAATGATACTAGTAATAAAAATATTGTTTCATAGTTATTTTGATGATTTGTGAGACAATTACTTTCCTTTGACATTGCGGAATTCTTTAAATATCATAGTTACGATTATTCATGCTGGCGATAGGTTGCAAGCAAGTCGTCTAAGGGCATAATCATCCTAGTATCTGCCGTGGTGCATACAACGTTTTATATTTCATTTCATACCAAAAAAAACTATAAAAGGTTATAGCTTTGACGTTTCTTGATTTGTGGTTTTTACTGATGTCATTAATAGGTCAGTGTTGGATATTTTCAAACATATCCATAATAACCCAAGCGTCATTATTTTCGGGTTTTCATGACAGCGGGCGTGAAAAGATCCATTTTGCCCGCTGCTATGACCATGGGCATTATGAATGTCCGGTGGTATATGTTCATATATCTCATATCCTAGGTATCATAACTAAATTATAAGGAAGTGAAATATAAACCATATTTTGTAATTGTGCGCGTAACATCTTAGTTAGACCACCCTGTACATGCTAAATGTGCAGTTAATTTTTTTTATTGAATTTCGAATATCTTTTTGTTGCAGACATCTCCAGAATGGAAAAATCACCCCTACTAGCGAACGGTTACAATCATCCCCCGCACCTCAGTCACATGCAGTTCATGCAACTACCCCACCCCGCGGCAGCGCACTCTGCCCTTCTCTCCCCCGCCATGCCGCACAATCTGGCAAGACACGACGGTTCCGTCATCAAGAACCAAGGGATGCCCACTATGGAGGCCATTGCGAGGTAAGAACAACACCATTGCGTCTAGTTTACAAATCAGCTCATTAAAATGTTTAATATTTCGAGCAGTTTAGGAAAAAATGTAAATACTTATACTATACTTAAAGGGTGAAGAATAATTTAAGAGAGTTCCCTAATAATGTACAATATAAGTCTTTATTTCTCTCAAATGATAAGACAGGAGGTGTGCATCTAAAAAAAATAATGATTTGTAAAGTAATTTACATTAGCCGTAATATTAAACGTCTAATTAAGAAAAAAGCGTTCATGTTTTGTTATCTTGGTTATCCATTATCAACTGTATTTAGCTTTTTCTTGTTGACAAATATTTTACAACATAGGCATCTTTTTAAAAAGCCAATATATTGTGTTTTGCAAACAAAATGATCAAAATTTAATTTTAAAAAGTTATTGAAATCAAAAAAGTAGTTCATATGAATGGCTAGCCTTATTTTTTGATGATCTACCAGCTTCTCAATTTATAACTTCATTTTATAAACATCCTGTATAGGATTATAATGCAATGGTGCTAATTTTAACAGTAAAACCGTAACGATTAGAATCTTATTCTTTATAAAAATTTTCTCTACAATTGTAGTCTGACATTGATTGTTTTTTATTAAGATGTTCGTACATCTAGATGTTAATCTCCAACAATAGAATATTAACAACAGGAGCAAAGGAACAATGCTTTATTAAAGTTAATATATAAGTGTTAAATGCTACTTTCCCTACACCGAGTTTGATATAACTTATTTACTAATTGACTGCTAAATTAAACATTCATATTTGCATAAATTCCAAGACAATTCCAAACTCCTTCAACTAGAAGAGAAACATGCCTTTTTAATATTTCGATTACTGTAATAGTTATGGGCAATTTTTATATGCCTTTGTTGAAATCATTAATGATATTGTATCAAACCAACTGCTCTGCAGACTTGGTGTCTCGTCTGACATTGCATTTACATCCTCAACATTTTACTTAACATTTTTTATACTTAGCATTTGCAGCTGTTTGACGTTATACTGACAATGAGCTAACTCATAGTCAAAGTAGACCAGTAATGAACGTAAAAACCTAAATCATGTACAAAATTTAGTTATTTTACGGTAAAGTATTGCACAGATATTCTATTAACTATGTTTTTAAATGTATATTTAAAATAGTTTAAAATCATTATTTCAACCCCTTTTACGGCTCTCACTGACCTATTCATACAGCTCCAAAACTAGCTCGTTGTCCGCCTGGATACAACGTTGCCAAATTTAAAAATTCTCGCTAGTATTAGACATCATAAATAAGCTTGATGACGTACTATAATGACACTATTTAAAACGAATTTGGCTACTTGTTGACTGCTGACGTATTTGTAATGAAATCTACTTAACATTTTGGGCATAAATTCTTAATTATTCCACTCACCAATAAAGATCCAACGAAAAATTCATGAAAAATTGTTTTGAGGGCGTGTTATTATTATTGCAATAACGTCTGTGTCCCGATTAAGTCAAGGGAAGTGTAAGTATGCAACCAACAGTACAATCGCAAAGTTAAAATAAATCAGTAAACTTTGCATACATACGTCATACCGCCTAGGTACAGTGTTCTTAATAGTAATAGTTTCACGTAATGTAATGACATGCTTGATTTTGCTTTTGGATATCTGAATTCTGCAATCGCCTTGAAATTGTTCTTGTCGAAATCTTATCGAATACCGGTTAATACTATTGTTAAAATCATTTATAAGAAAATTCAGTATGCTCCTTTATTTGGTTTTATACACATACGTATTAGGGGTAATGGTCTATGAAAGAACACAAACATTTAGCCGTGATGTGGCAAGGCAGATATGTCGTTGCTCGTTTCACCGTTCGACACTCTGGAATATCGTGACTAGGAACATTTATTTTTTTGTATTTCTTAGACCTCTTGAATACGTTGTTAAATTTAATGATATTATGACTGAATCACCCTGTATAAGTAAGTTTGGTTAAAGTACAGTATTTTTTATATCCGTTGGTCAATGGTTGAGCGTTCTCTCTTTGGGTACAGTCGGGTGGAAGAAAGGTGTCTGGAATGTAAGAGATTGATACCGGTCGACGTTTGACCACTCCCCTAATTAATGAGGTTTTCCAGGCTTCCCTCATTCCTGCACTGAATGGTGGTTAGGGCCTACCAACGTAAGTCGTTCCTGGGCGAAAATGCAGCCTACTACTTAATAATAATATGCCGCCTCTTCTCCATGGTTAGAATGAAGGGTAGAGATATTATTGTCATTGCTATCCCTATATGTATTGTTCTGTGTCGGTTTTTATGCGGGACACACTGTATATATTCTACTAGATATACTGTGACCTCATTCATAGAAATTGTAGGAAAATTGAATCAGTTTAAATAACTTTATAATAAAGTAAAAACAATTGTGGGTATTGCAAGTTAAAAGGGGGTTCTTCTAAGTCTCCTGTAATAAGATATGTCGAGTTGGGAGTTGAAACTTGTTCTGATGTTTTGAATTTTCCCAGACCGTATAAAATATTCATCGTAATCCTGCAGCATCCACTCATACCCGATAACTTGGTAGTCCGGCGCCGAGCGACTGGCAGAGCTCTCGGACCTAATCCCATAACCCTTCCGTGTCTTAAACCCTCAGCTCCGGGATTTAAGTTCAAAGATCGCGACTGAAATCTTAAAGTAGTTCAAGTTTATGCAATATTTAATACAACAAACAGAGGGATTACATAGAGACTCCCAACTAAAATTACTATCCGTGTTCTCTCTGTTCGGGTTTCGGGTGGTTGTAAGCCAATCCCGTTGGAAATCGCAAGGTAAATAACAGAAAAATACGGGGGCGGGAGCGTAGGGGTTAATCTAAAGGGCGGTGGACCCGCGTCGTAAGTCTTCCTGCCGCCTTAAGAAGATTACTTGACTTTTTTGGCCTCTAACTTACACGTAAATTATCCAATTTTCACTTACAACGGATTAAGACAGTAGAGGAAAAAGACCGTTCATTCTTTCTACTTAAAACTAATAGTCCAAAATCCCACCGCGTGACTACAACGTCCATTTGTTCCTTAAATTCTATTATTTCAGCTCGCTTTACATTAATAATTTCTTTGTCAATAAATTGATCAAGTTAATTGACAAATGTAGTACTAAAATTTGGACGTCAAATAAATTGATGAAGAACCTCGTCAAGTTATTGAGGACTTAAAACTTGTTCTAATTTTTCGTCAATTTTTACTTCAATTCAGGAATACCAACCGAAAATAAGTCCAAAAAAGTGAGGTTAATGGATATGATGATTTATTGTATTTAATCAGTAACTGAGTAGTAGCAATAATAAACGCAATGGAAGCTTTTTTTAAACTATTTCTTCTTTTTTCGCCTTCAAATATAATTATTAAAGTTACTTTTCACCAAATCAGAGGAAATTATATTATCTTTTATCATATGTTTAACTGTTGACGCTGATAAATTGTGATACTGGAGTGGTAAATTATTAATAACATAAGGATCCAAACATGAAAAAGAATTTTAAAATTTTTCAGTTAAATGACATTGTCATTCGACAAACTTAATGGCATCAATACAGCCATTATTATCGTGTGGTTTGTCATTACATTTAATTAATCTGTTCATTTCTTACCTGAAGAGCAGAAAACAGTATGCCATGTTCAATAGATTTAAATCTACTGAATACGTAGCTTCATCTGGAGTGCCTCACGGAAGCATTCTGGGCCTTTGTTATTTAATATTTTTATAAATGACATAGTTAATGTTATTGATGGTGAATCTCTTCCATATGCACTCTGAGGCGTTCTGTTATATGATAATTTGAAACGCGATGAAGATTGGTGCACTTTAAATCGTCTCAAGCTTAATGTCGCAAAGTGTAACGTAATGATCTATTGCCACAAATAAGATCTGATCTATTATGATTACAATGTAAAAAATATTATATTATTGAAAGATCAGAAACCATATCTAATTTAGAAGAAAGTACTGAGTAGCACGGTTATGAGTTTATTGGTTATGGAATTGCGGGGATATGAGGTGATTGGTTTATGGGTTTGGGTGTTAATAGCTTGGGTTTTTTGTTTAAAGTTTAAGGTTTATAGGGGTTTAGTAGTACTGAAAATACTAAATTATTGGGTTTCTTGAGATCATGGTAAAACTTTGACGTGATGGGGTTAAAGGATCCCCGGATTCGCATTCAATGACCACAAAAACATATAGTAAACATGGTCTGACCTCTAGATCTGAGATTTTTTTTAAACGGTTTTAAAAAACATCCAATACCTCCTATAACATAATTCTATTAAACTCAAACAAATAATGCCAGTAATGTTCTTTTTCTTCCACAAGTTTTGTAGTTTGAGTTCAAACTCGTAAAATCAAACTATGGTGTAAACGATTATCTGACTATTTAATAGTGACGATACGATAGAAGAGGGTTGGAATATCTTTTGCTAAGTCTCCTGCACGATCCGCATGATTTTCGAGGACGCGGGGCATTAATCAATACAATCAGCACCCATCTAATGGAAATGGGAGACGCATAAAGCATGCAATATAAATAGCCGGGCAAATTAATATTTGTATTCAATTTATTTACGTGTCGAACATTGAGACAAATGCGAGGCGAGCTAGCTAGACGGTCTACCTGTGGAATTAATCATGGCGCTTCTCCGTGACGTGTACACGCATCCAACGGCTGGATTTGCATTTTAATTGCGAGCGAGCGTTGAAATGATAATGACGACTCGAACAACCGTGTAAACAAGTAGACTCCTTGCAGACTGTATGCAATGCCAATCGACCGGCACAGTGAAAAAAACTGGATCGAGATTTGAAATGGGTGGTACGCAATCATGAGTTAATGGGTAACCACCATTTTTACTAGTGTCTGACCGTGGCACAGAATTCTTCCACCATTAAGGAATAGTCGGTACGTTGAAAACCCATAACTGTGTAGTTAAATTTCATCGCCTCAGAACAAAAAACAAAACATTAGCTTGATGTTCACGTAATATACTGACTTTTCAATCAATAGAAGCATTCCACTTTAACTAGTAGCCGACCATGTCTTAGCATTTCTTATGTTTTAGAATAAAATCGGAATACTGAATTATTTATAACAACGTCTAAATACACACATCTCCAAATGGCTACAATTAAGTTACATTTTCAAAATGAAGTAGGTAGGTCTCACTCTTTGTTTTAATACCAAACTACTTACTATACAAGTTTTTAACTTTCCTCTCGAATAATCCAGAATAAGAAAAATAACGAATGTGATCTTTAATTTTTGTTTTTGATAACAATATTTTATGTGGTAACAAAAACAGTTTAATAGTCTGTATGGTCGCCTCTTCTTTCAATCAATTATTAGCAATAAAAATGAACAGGCATAGTTGTACGGAGTTTCCTGAAGGGGATATTGCTCTGTTAAGGTAATTCCAGACATGTTCAATGGGATTCATGTCTGGTGAGTATGCTGGCTAATTCATTCTTTGCCTGCATTATCGTCTTGAAAAATTCAATTATCCCCAAATTCACTGCACAAACACTGAATGATGTTTTCGTATAAGGTACCTGTCACTGTTCGGACAAATAGTTGGCACGTCGAGAATCCACAGCTGTGTAGTTAATTTGTATCGTCTTAGAACCAAAAACTAATACTTGGTCTTATGTTTATGTAACAGATAAATTTTTCAAATAATAGAGGCAATCCAAGTTCACTGATATCCGACCATAGCTTAGCATTTCGTTTGTTTCCAAAAGGAAAAGTTAATCAGCAAAGTGATTGCCACAATAAAACGAAAGGTTTAAAAAATTATAACAGATTTATGGAGCAATTCCAATCTCATTTAATTTACAGGTGTTTAAAGATAATGACGACTTGAACAGCAGTGTAAACAAGTAGATTTCTTGCAGACGGTATACAATACCAATAGACAGACACGGTGGAAAAAACTGAATTGATATTAGAAATGGTTGGTTCGCATTCACGAGCTAATGGAAGAATTTTCCACTGCAGAGAATAATTGTCAGGACCAAACACTATAAATTGGTTTTATGTTTGTGTAAAGATCAATTTTCCAATTAATAAAGGCAGTCCTCGTTCACTAACATTCGATCATGGCTTCAAAGTCTTTCTGTTTTCGGCATGTTGAATTATTATATCAGTATTTAAAAAAATGGTTGTGTTATAATTAACACAGTGGTTATCACAATAAAACAAAAGGTTTCAAAATGTAGAACACCCTAATGGAGCAATTCTGCTCCCATCTAATTTACAGGTGTTACATTGTTAAATCGCGGATGATAATAACCCCGGCAAAAACTAGACCGAGCATCTGCTATTTGAAATGGGTGGTACGCAATCAGGATGGAAAAAAAGTTAATAGACATTTGCATATACGCACCTTTTTTCCGCGACGATCTCGTCTTGCCTCTACGCTAATAACTACGCCATGGCATAATAAGCGGGTTTCGGAGGTTTGGAATTAATTATTTATCAACCTGGAGGTATTCAGTTCTTTTTTACGACAAACCGCAGAGGCAGCCGCCAACAGAGCCAAAAAACGAACCACTTAAACAGGAGTTACTGTTTCGTGTAAACAAATTGTCCCCAGATAGAATAATTTATGTTTATATGACTATTACCTTGACAATTCCAAGACCCTCCTTAAATTATTTTACTTTTTCTTTATTTATTTATGATCAAGATGTGTCATTCTTTTATGTGGCATAGCCACCATGCCAAAAAATGATATCAAATATCAAGGCTGAAGCATCAACAATGAAAAGTAGCAAAAAAATATTAGCAAATAATTTCTGAAATAGATGTATTCAAATTTTTTCTTAACACTTCTGAATTACCCATATACAGGGTTAACTACACTAAATAGAAAAATTAATCCAGAATTTTAGCCCTATATTTAAAAAAATGGGGCAAAACTCTATTTTCCTACCGAAAGTCGGCGCCTATAATCAGCATTGACTGAGATGGCTTAGATCCATATTACATCTGGCAACAACGTCAACTACCATGCGGTAGTTTTCCTGCAGCGTTTCCAAATGCAGAAACGACAAAAATTAATATTTATATTAGTAATAATACCTGATAGATAGGTAACAAACAGTTAATCCAGGTAGCTGCAGTATTTTGCATTCGTTTTTTCATTATTTCATTACAAACTACATTTTCAGTCACTACAACCACTCACTACTGATAAAATACTTATTAGATAAAATGCATATTTATTATAACCAAATCGAACGAAAGAAATAACTAGGTACTAATAGATAATAGAAAACTTTTAATGCAGTCGCGGCAGTCTTGTCCCATAACCTAGGAAACAAACCGGTCAACTATATTGTGGGAAAATATCTATACCCGACACAAATTCCTTTATTTAATAACTGTAATACGTTTAAAATTAAAAAAGGCACTAAAAATTGAAGAACACAAAACTACAACGTAAACACAGGAATGAAATTATGACATTACAGCGTTGTGTTGCTGGTTGTCTACTCTGACTCTGTAAAGGTCAAACATACGGCGGACAGACCGCATAGACAGCGTTAAATAAGGGTTTAATATAATATCGAAAATATTTTTTTCTCTTTATAATTAAGTTTGAAATTTTTTTGAAGGGAGATTCCATTACCTCTTAATTTTCTCTATCCTGTCTTAAAATATTTGTACTTAGTCATAGTTATATATGTATGTAACTAGGTACCTAATTCTTTTTAAATTGGCAGCATATGAGTTTGAGTTCCATAAAACTGTTTGCTACATTTCTCTTAGATTACAAAGTAGTGTTACTAATTTTTTTTAATTTTTTTTTTAGATCTGGCATATGGGAGAACTGTAGAGCAGCTTACGAAGATATTGTAAAACACCTCGAAAGGTATGTTGCTTTATGTTCTTTAATAGAAATGTCTCAAATACATGCAAAGTGTTTTTCCAAAAGAAAAGACGGAATTGATGACTGTTGAGTTATGTAAGAAACTCAAGTTTTCGGAAATAATTTGAAATCGTACTAATTAAATGAATATGATATAAACATTATTACTACTATGTAAAGCTACAATTGTTTTTAAAAATAAAAAGAATAGTTATGTCCAGAAGGCACGTATTTTTATTTTTTAATTATTGCTACAGTCATCAGTTAGAACCAAATTGTGAAGCTTAACGATAGTAGATAGCTTGGTGCTAATAATTAGACCTTGATCTATTGATCCTTATTCAATTTATGACAGATTAAAGTCAAGATTATATTCACGTTCCTTCACAGAATGAAAGATTTTCACCATTTCATCAGTGATCGATGTAATTGATCATTTTTTGTCGTTCCTGCGATTAAGGAAGAAAATCCTGCGCTGTGAACCCGGAATCGATCCCGCAGGAAACAAATACCGGAAGATTTGTTATTGCCCCGGATAGCTGTTGAGCTGCCAGGCGCGCTCAGAGACCCACAAACGAAAAATGGTTCGAAATTAAATTAACAACGTAAATAAATGGTCAAATGCAAATTCAGCCGGTCGCCGTCCGACCGGTATTACGTCGGGCTGTCCGCACAATTAACAAAGCGGAATTAACAAAACACTGGCCGATTTAAATTCGAATTAAGGCCCCGAAAATTAATTAATCCTCGTCACAACACGAACCGGGGCAATTAGTCTGACACCGTGGAGTTAGAACTTCTTCCAAACAGACATCTGCAACCTCCTTTATGAATATTAATAATGCCCCCCAAATATCACTGATAACTGCAACGGGAACGGGCTCGAGGGTTCATTAAAATAGTCGAATGTCATTCGCGAAAAACGGTTGCAAGAGAAGATGGATGTCTATACAGAGTGAACCTTAAATGAGTACAGATATTTTAACTGGATTTGATACTCTCAATACACGCAATGCACTGCTTGACTTGACGCATCTGTTTTCATCATACTTCAATAATTCTTTGACATGTCTAAAAATTCTAGTTAACTTTCTTGAAGTCTATTTCAAGACATTAGTGTAACATTGGCAACGCTGTGGAATACACATCAACTATGACTTAAAAATATTAGTATCGGAATCGGATCAGAGATCCTCAGCAAGTTTTTGATTGAAAAATCACGAAATTCAAAACACTGTGGAGCTAAAACTTCTTCCAAACTCACATCTGCAACCTCCTTTATGAATATTAATAGTGCCCCCAAATATCACTGATAACTGCAACGGGAACGGGCTCGAGGGTTCATTAAAATAGTCGAATGTCATTCGCGAAAAACGGTTGCAAGAGAAGATGGATGTCTATACAGAGTGAACCTTTAATGAGTACAGATATTTTAACTGCAGGGTGTAGTTCGTCATGTAGATGTGTCAATTGAAATTTATAAAAATTTCAAATATTTACGGAGATATTATTGTTTGTTGTAATATCCACATTTTGAGGTCTGCTGACTAAATACACCACCACTCACGTAAACCATATGATTTACTAAAGACGAGGTTACCATATCGGCTGTAAGATACCGGTGCACTTGTCCAGGGCAAATGAATAAGCTTTAGAAAAGAATTTGATGCTTTCAATACACGCAATGCACTGCTTGACTTGACGCACCTGTTTTCATCATATTTCAATCATTCTTTGACATGTCTAATAATACTAGTTAACTTTGTTGAAGCCTATTCCAAGACATCAGTGTAACACTGGCAACGCTGTGGAATACACATCCACTATGACTTTTAAAAATATTAGTATCGGAATCAGATCAGAGGTCCTCTACAAGTTTTCGATTGAAAAATCACGAAATTTATTTAAAATTTGGCTTTTATAGTCCCGACTTTTCTGTAAAAAAAACTATTAATTATGTGTTCTAAACAGTACCCTGTACTGCTGGTTAAAATATTTGTACTTATTTAAGGTTCACCCTGTAGCGATGCTTTGAGAGGTATATTGTTTGTGCATTATTTTTTGACGTAGTTCTTCGTAATATACCTTGCAAGGTTTTTGAAAATTATTTTAGGTGTAATTTTATTGGTTGTAAAGTTCTGACTGCAAATATTATCTGAAAGGTTCTAATGATAGCTTGATGACACCTCAAACTTGTGTAGCGCATGAACAACATTTTGACCTGGCAGATTTATCATCCATTCTTACTTTGTTTTTAATAATTACTTATCTGACTACTGGGAAATCATATTCACAAGGTGGTAATTTTACATGAAAACAGTAGATAACAGATAAACAAATGATGCAAAATTGTTTCAATCCACATCAGAGCGTCATTGTAAAACACATTCGCAAAGTAGGCAGGTGTACAAAACTTGTTAACAAGACAATGTTTGTAAGCACTTTTATAATAACCTTATTAAACAATTGCTGTTATTTAATGAGGTATTGTTGAACAACAGCTGTCAAATATATTTGGTTATGATGAATTACTTCAAAAACTCATCAAAATTCAAAGAACATAAAATAATGCAATATATCAATATGTGTCAAACCCAAAAGAATGAAGGATTTTGCAAAATGTATGACATGTATGAAAAACAGATGTAGGTGTCCTATTGCATTCACTTCTGGCAAATCGTGATATAGCTTTGAAAAAAATGACCAAGATAATTATTCAATTATTATAAGCAAGTCATTTGTTAACAACCTACTCATCAAAGCTCTAGATACTATGCAACTTTGCAGATTCCCACATAAATTATGCTGCGATCGTACATTATCATCTCCTACGCTCGTTTGATGATGCCTGATTATAAAATTATTAAAATAGTTGCGTAACATAATTTGCAGAATCAAAGGAAACCACAATTTTGAAACTACTAAACTAAAGAATTCATAACACAAGACGAGGCTACTTTGCAATTGTTGATATTACTTTGCGTCTTTCTATTAAACGGAGCTGGCAAAGGTATTATCATGAATTTTTTTAAATGGTTGTGGCATTGCTGCAAAAAATTTGTTTGCGTTAAACCTGACACTCCTTTTCTACATATTTGTACATCAGAAGATAAATTACCTCTGATAGTGACACCATAACACATATCAGTATGAAGTATTGAGGAATACACTTTTAAAAGGTACACGGTTTAAGATTTGGATAATGTGTGAATAAAATGATTCATCAAAAGAGCCATAATTTGTAATACAATTGGTAGATACACTGAGTTTTATAGCATTTAATGTTGATCAATTAATAGGTACATTTGTAATATTATTGATAATTTAGATAATTGTTGAATCTACCTTGTCTATGGACTATTTGATACCAAACGGCATACATATAACTTCATTGATTGAATTAGCTGAATGTCTTTACAATAAAGTAAAAAACTAGGAGCCCTAATAATAAACAATATACGTAATATAAATATATGTGTATTTACCTATCGCATAATGGTGGCAAGAATTCAGACGAGTTACGTCATACGAGCAAATGACTAATTCATTATATTTTCATCAAAATATTTAGGAAATTGCAATTCAGAGTAATAAAACTATATGCTACGAGTACACTAAATGTTTGCAACGACTGAATTGTTGCCGCGACTATATCTCCTTATACAAGCGTTGAACCTGTTTTTCCATTCATTCCAAGCGGGACAATGATTGTCCGGTTATAGTAGGTACGTCTTATTTGAATAAATAATCACAAGCTCATCTGAATTAATCCTCGCCGCATGTTTATTAAAATAAGTTAATAATAAATGTATCCCTTAGTAATTGCGACCGATAAATTATAAGCCCGGTCGACGATTCGCGAGCTTAATTGCTTCTTGTGGAAAAATATTGCCGCCAAAAATGATTATTAATATAATTTTCGCTCTAATTGGCGGGACCAGGTTCTTATTCTGATATCTTCATTCATTATTTGGGCAGGCAAAGTGGTAATGGGAGGAGAGTGAGGTATAAACATACTTAAATACCCATATCAGTGCAGTAGCATCTGCAACAACTGATTATTTTTGTTAAATGTCTCCTTTGTAAGTGTCAAAATTGCAGGTAAAGTAGCCGTAAAGGATAATGATTACAGTTGGTGCTAAAAAACGTCCATCCGATTGGTAACAGTGTTATGAGATGTTGGATGTTATACTGTAATCTAAACATTTTGCCCTATAATTTTCAGAGATTTAAGCGAAAATTTCATTTATTAAAACAAACAAAAACAGTAAGTTAATGTATTCCACATATAATTATTTTCAGTTCAGTCTAAACGTCGCACGAGATTCCCATTTGAACCGTCAAATTAATAGATGAAATGTTCTTACCAAATATTCCACGGGCTTATATTGTTTCTCGAAATTTTCTGGAAATATTCATGAACGAAGATAAAATGACATCGCAAACAAATTTCAATGCCATTTCCAGAATCTATTACCTAGAATTGATTTAAGAGAATTTCCAGTCAAAAATTGAAAAAATTGTTGTATGCAGATGATTTGGTTTTGTTGGCTGATTCAGAGATAGAACTTTGTCGTAAGCTCTGCACCTTAGAAAAGTTTGTGAAAAATTTACACAAATTACGGATGTCTCTTCTTGTAACAAACAACTATATTTTTCTTGGATTGTCCTTACAATATCAAATTTGTTAGATATAGACTCCTCAACATAACTTTCTACTACAGAGGAGCTCTTCTATCCACCATGCCGTTTAATGGTTGTAAAATCAGAACCTTTATTGGCCAATAAAGTTGTTGAAGTGCGCCTCATGCAATGGCCAGTATATGCTTCTGGATTTGCGATATTCAGGAATGAAGCCATTATTGAGGGTCAATGTGTTGATTCCAACAGGCTAGTATATTTTTAATTAATGTATTTTAAAAAGAATCTGTCTTGTGTTAAGCGAATTGGGGCAGAAAATATATTTTCTGCATATTTCAACGGCATTCACGCAAAATCCTTCTTCTATAATTGTAAATTTTTTTGAAATGTATTGGTGTCAGGTATTGAAACAACAAACAATAATTCAAAGTTTACTATATACCTAACAACACGTAAAAGCTTAAGATATATTAAGGTAATATCTGTCTGAGCATGGAGTAGCGAACGGCCGATAGATGTAGTTAGTTCTACACCGCGTACTCATGGTCCCTTCTGTCGGCTTAGACAGACTAAATAGCTAGGATTATTCGTCGGATACCTCACCTATGGCATACTGATGAGAGTTAATAAGCTCGAAACCGGTATATGTCTGGTGGGCTTCTGACGAATGACTCTAGCTGTTGCTATAGGTTTTCCTGGTGTAATTCAATGCTGGTCGGGGCATTAGCCCGCAGAGTAGTTGTTTCCTGGAATTCCGTGTTTGCAAAATATCGTTTCTCGCCGAACGCGATAAAGGTCGACAGCTTTCAATGGTGTCTACTGCATGTAGAACGCTTCGTGTCTGTGACATTTTCAGTCCGGCATGGAGTAGCGAACGGCCGATAGATGTAGTTAGTTCTACACCGCGTACGATAGCATGACTTTAAAACTGTAGTCTTCCGTTTTAACATGCAATTAGCTATATGGTTTTACTAATGTCAACGTTTTTCTGCCGTGATTTTTCAAACTAAAGAGAGTCCACAATATTTCCTGCAATTTCTTCAAAATTGGAAAGCAAACTTTCACCAGAATCACTCATTACCTAAAGTTAATAGTTGCAACTGGTATGATTGTCTTTATGATTCTTGTTACATAAATACTATTAACCAGTAATTTCTTATTAAATGATTTTCTAAAATATATTATACCCTACTTACTATGAAGTTCGATATTTTATATTGCTGGGAAAACGTTGGCCCAAGCTGTTCCTACCGACAATAACCTTAATTCATGTCTCTCTCTCAAACTCGGAGAGTTTGTTCCCGATAAAGCAATAAATAAGAGGAGTCCAATAAGCAGAACCTCTTGGCAAAAAGGGCACCGGGACAGGTGTAAAATATATAATCCAATCACGCCGCCACAATGGAGACAATGGGGAATCATAAGTTTGCGACAGATTTATACGCGAGGATTTTCTATTAGCGCGACCAGAAACGGGAAGCGGGCGCATTAATAGCGACACGAGGAGTCTGATTTTATAGGCCTCTGGCACGCAGCGCAAAAGTGAGCAGCCCTTCAGGTAGGGCTTAATTCTGCTTGGAACTTTCTTTACATGTTTTATGAATTACCGAACCTCACATTCAAGAGGAGTTCAATTTTATTTCCAATATTACCATCAACTTTTGACTAAGGTAAGTTTGGCACCATCACATTATTTTCTCGTCAGGGATCTACTCTTGCTCTGTGTTGCATTTAATTTCGGGACACCCTGTATATTGAGAGACTGACTCAGCAATATAAGATGAAATACTGCTATTATTATACCTAGTTTTTCACAGAACAATACAAGATTAATAGACAAAATAAATGTTTTCAAAAAGGAAATGAGAAATAATTTCTATAATCTCTGAACTTTAATATGCTGTACTGTATCATTTCATCCTAGTCTCTTGCACTCTTGGCGACACCTTGAGACCCCTGCTTGACAAACTGCGTCTCTCCCCCGGGCCCTAAGCCCTTGAGCCGTTCCACGGGGGCGATTTGCATCGGTAAAAATGCATGTGCACGACCCGGCAGGGCCGATTCGCAGTGACACCGCCGATTATTCAGGGGTGGCGGTGGCGCAACGCTTCCAAACTCCAACAAATCATTGCGAGCGTCAACTCTAAGCCCGGATCTAGAGGCCCGGAGTCCCGGGAAGCCGGCTAATCGCGTGACATTTGACAAATGCTGATGTACCTATGCCGTGTCTATTTCTCCAACGAGTTGGGAGCGCATCAACCGCACGTTAATGCACACGGGTTCGGTTTGGAGTTAGTTGCCACGTAATTAATACCGGAGGTCGTGAGTGATATGCATCGGGGGACGTGGAAGACTTCGACGGTGTCTTAACGCGAGGAGATCAGCAGTGTGGCAAAATTGGAGTTTCAACTGTGACGTATCAGTTTAGAGAGTTCATGCATAGTATGCAATTTTTCAGGGCAATCTATTCAAATATTCAAAATCTTCATTTCTTCATCGAGCGACGGAGAAAACTTCAAGTTCGTGCATAGTACGCGTTAAATTTTTCAGGGCAATCTAGACAAATCTTCATCTTAACACGTTGTTAGATTAACTAAAATATGAAGACTTTTCCATTCAACAACCCATGACGTGCTGCAGTGTAAAGCTCGAAAGTCCGTCTTTCAAATGTATTGCTAGAAATTCCCTAGAGACTGCAAAGGAGAAACATAGAATTTTATTACAAATTTGGTAGCAGTGATATAGACAATTATCGACAGTGGTCGATTTTGTTTAAACAAATATACAAGATGTTCCAGAATGATGGTCAAATACAAAATGGCTACACTTAGAAACTTCAATTTTGGTAGGTACACATTATCAGCTAGTGAAAAGCTATTTTGAGGTGGTGTCTATTCTTTGGTTTCTTGTAAATTTTTCATGCAACCAACAGTTTTCGCAGAAAAAATAAAAATAGCTTTCCTTACTCTAAACATCTTTTCGTCACCGGTTACTGATAACCGCAGTAGGCGGTATATTTCTCTGCTGTCTTGTCAAACAAATCAGTCTTGACAATTTTTTCATATATTTGTAAACTTAACTGACTCTTCCGTACAATTAGCGAATGAATTGACGGAATATGCATACGGCAAGATTGTCAACAGTTATAGGAAAACCTTTGATTAGAAATATTTGCAAAAACTGTCAATTATAGACCTAATGGCGATTTGTTTGATAAGACAACAGAGAAACATCAACATAGCAACCGCTTACTGCGGTTATCAGTAACCGGTGACGGTGATGTTTAGAGTAAGGAAAACTATTTTTATTTTTTTCCACGCAAACTGTTGGTTCTATGAAAAAATTACAAGATGGAAAAAGTAGTATAATTATATGTAGTATTTAAAAAAAAAAGTTTTGTTGAAATCGGCCATTGTAGGAGAAAGTTCTGAAAGAAATAAATCTAGGGGTTGTTTATTCCCGCCCTCCAGAAACATGAGCTAAGGAATAGACACCACCGTAGAATAGCTTTGGACTAGCTGATAATGTGTAGCAAAATTGAAATTTCTAAGTGTAGTCATTTTTAAGGAAAAACCTATTTTTCCGCCATTTTGAAACTCGAATATCTCAACAATAAGGACCCAAATTGAAAAATGAATATGATGATCCCCTGAAATGGCTTGTGAAATACACTGGTAAAATCTTTGACTATCATTCTGGAACACCCTGTAGATATTCCATTCCCTAAATGCTACAAAATGCAATGTGATTAGCTTCACAAAGAAGAAATCTCTTAGCCGTTATAGTTACTTAATTAATAACATCCAAAATTAATTGTTTGACTAAAATTAAAGGCTTGGGAGTGATTTAGGAATTAACTTTTTCATGTCATATCGTGTCCAAGGTGGATGAACCAGTGAAGGCTTATGGTTTTATACTTCACAACTGTAAATCGTTTACTAATATCGAGTCACTTGTTATTTTGTATTTTTCATCTGTCAGAACTAAATTAGAATACCGCTCTACTGTTTGGAATCCATTCTATTTATGTCACAGAGTGATTTGAAAAACCACAAAGAAAATTTCTCAAATATTTATGTCTGAAGATAGATAATGCTTATCCTGTAAGAGGTAGGCAACAGACTGATGGATTTGGGTTTCAGAGTTTAGATTTGAGGAGAAAATTAAACGAGTTATTGCATGATCAAGTTGATTGTCCTGAGCTTCTCAGTCAAATTGATTTTCTTAATCCTAGGCATAATTCTAGAAGTACTGATACTTTTATTGCTTGCGAACAAGAACTAATATTTTATTTAAGTTATATGTAATATTTAAACAAAAATTGTTGAAATCGGTCATTGCAGGAAAAAGTTCTGAAAGAAATGTCTAGGGGTTGCTTATTCCCGCCCTCCAAAAACACGAGCCAAGGAATAGACACCACCGTAGAATAGCTTTGGACAAGCTGATAATGTGTAGCAAAATTGAAATTTCTAAGTGTAGCCGTTTTTAAAGAAACCTATTTTTCCGCCATTTTGAAACTCGAATATCTCAACAATAAGGACCCAAATTGAAAAATGAATATGATGATCCCCCTGAAATGGCTTGTGAAATACACTGGTAAAATCTTTGACTATCATTCTGGAACACCCTGTAGATATTCCATTCCCTAAATGCTACAAAATGCAATGTGATTAGCTTGACAAAGAAGAAATCTTTTTGCCGTTATAGTTACTTAATTAATAACATCCAAAATTAATGGTTTGACTAAAATTAAAGGCTTGGGAGTGATTTTCGATAAGGAATTAACTTTTTCATGTCATATCGTGTCCAAGGTGGATGAACCAGTGAAGGCTTATGGTTTCATACTTCACAACTGTAAATCGTTTACTAATATCGAGTGACTTGTAATTTTGTATTTTCATCTGTCAGAACTAAATTAGAATACCGCTCTACTGTTCGAATCCATTCTATTTATGTCACAGAGTGACTTGAATAACCACAAAGAAAATTTCTCAAATATTTATGTCTGAAGATAGATAATGCTTATCCTGTAAGAGGTAGGCAACAGACTGATGGATTTGGGTTTCAGAGTTTAGATTTGAGGAGAAAATTAAACGAGTTATTGCATGATCAAGTTGATTGTCCTGAGCTTCTCAGTCAAATTGATTTTCTTAATCCTAGGCATAATTCTAGAAGTACTGATACTTTTTATTGCTTGCGAACAAGAACTAATATTTTATTTAAGTCACCGGTATACAATATGTGCAACTTATATAATACAGTGTCTTGTAATTTGGACTGCCAAGTCTTGTCCTGGTCTTGTCTTATCTTATGAGACCATACAAGATCAAGAAAAAGCAAAGCAAGATGCCAACATTAGTTCTATCTTTTCCGTAGCCTTGAAATATTTGCCCTCAATTTCCGAACACCCTGTAGATTGCATTTTATAGTTGTTAAATGTCTAGCTTGTAGCAATATTTTATTCAAAATACAACTAAGTAGGGTGAGTATTGATTTCTTCGCCTCTCTCTATACACATACAAAGAAGAATTAGTTCTGTTTACATAGATATCTCGTCCGGTTCATAGGTTATCGTGGTGGAACAAACACAGTTGGTCGCTTACATCCTTTCTACCAGCGCCTTGGTTTAGAAACTATCAATTAAATCCATGCACCTATATTTCTAACTGCTCACAATAACGTTTTACGATAATTCAGGTCTTTGACGGACGCCATTAAAACTAATGTTATATTCACATCGGTAGTCCTCACAATACCACATTTATTGTGCGGACGCTATTAACGATGGCACGTAAAGGAATATTAAATCGTTAAATTCTGGGCAATTCAATTAGAATACATTCATTGCTCAAAAGGTGCAGTGTTTCAAATGCTAAACAATAATTACAGTTACATTATACGACTGGACAGCTTTCACACAGGGTATAATAGTGTCTTATTAGGAACAATGAGCAATTAACAGACAATGCGATTTTTGTTCTTGCGTTTGCAACTGCCTCAAGGGTTTCCAGAAAAAATATTTTGGTGTGCTGGGCAATTTAAGTCGGAGGATTGAAAGTGGGATACCAAAATCTGGAAGAAACAAAAAAAAACATGAAAAACGTATAATATATTAAAGGATTAACGAAAAGAGAACAAGGAGAAATTGATTTTGAAACAGATATAGATGCATTGTTAAATATTATAGAAGTACATGTAAACTTAGGGAAAGGCATGATACGTAAATGTGCGTGATAGAAATTATTTTAAAAGAAGTAATATCGGAAATGTATGATATCTAAGTGTGAATATAAATTTATAGATATAGAATGGAAGATAACAGCAGTAAATGAAGGTCTAGTTCAGAAAAGTTAGCTGCAAAACACAGATGTTATAGGAAAAACATAGGGATAGTTCATCAGGTCTTGAATTGCATTGTATGATTTTAACAAAAGGTAGTAATTGCTAGCAATACAGGTATATGGCATGTTATGTTCCGATAATAAAAGGAATGCACCACTCCATAGTACAAAATCAATTGCAGGATGGGACTAAAAAGAAATAAATACATTAAACCCGACAATAAAATAACACTGAAGTTCGCGATGTAGGCAAGCTACATCTAGTGGCCATTTGCTACTCCATACCGGACTGAAAAGCCACAGACATAAAGCGTTCTACATTGCAATAGACATTATTGACAGCTATGGACCTATTAAATGTAATATAAAAATGTGAAAGCACTAAAATGTGCACATTGCACAATGCACATAGCTAAAATATGTACATACCTAAAATGTGCACATAGTTACAATGTGCACATACCTAAAATATGCAAACAGTTAAAATGTGCATATACCTCAAAACGTTCATATGGCTAAAATGTACACATAGCTAAAATGTGCATATAGTTAAAATGTCCACATACCTAAAATGTGCACATAGCTAAAATATGCACATACCGAAAATAGGTACATATCTAAAATGTTCACATACCTACCTAAAATGTGCACATAGTTAAAATTGCACATACCTAAAATGTGCACATAGCTAAAATACGCACATACCTAAAATGGGCGCATATCTAAAATGTTCACATACCTAAAATGTGCACATAGTTAAAATGTGCTCATACGTAAAATGTGAACATAGCTAAAATATGCACATACCGAAAATAGGTACATATCTAAAATGTTCACATACCTACCTAAAATGTGCACATAGTTAAAATTGCACATACCTAAAATGTGCACATAGCTAAAATACGCACATACCTAAAATGGGCGCATATCTAAAATGTTCACATACCTAAAATGTGCACATAGTTAAAATGTGCTCATACGTAAAATGTGAACATAGCTAAAATATGCACATACCGAAAATAGGTACATATCTAAAATGTTCACATACCTACCTAAAATGTGCACATAGTTAAAAATTGCACATAGCTAAAATGTGCACATCGCTAAGATGTGCACATAGTTAAAATGTGCACATACCAAAAATATCCACATAGCTAAAATACGCACATACCTAAAATGGGCGCATATCTAAAATGTTCACATACCTAAAATGTGCACATAGTTAAAATGTGCTCATACGTAAAATGTGAACATAGCTAAAATATGCACATACCGAAAATAGGTACATATCTAAAATGTTCACATACCTACCTAAAATGTGCACATAGTTAAAATTGCACATACGTAAAATGTGAACATCGCTAAGATGTGCACATAGTTATGTGCACATACCAAAAATATCCACATAGCTAAAATACGCACATACCTAAAATGGGCGCATATCTAAAATGTTCACATACCTAAAATGTGCACATAGTTAAAATGTGCTCATACGTAAAATGTGAACATAGCTAAAATATGCACATACCGAAAATAGGTACATATCTAAAATGTTCACATACCTACCTAAAATGTGCACATAGTTAAAATGTGCATATAGTTAAAATGTCCACATACCTAAAATGTGCACATAGCTAAAATACGCACATACCTAAAATGGGCGCATATCTAAAATGTTCACATACGTAAAATGTGAACATAGCTAAAATATGCACATACCGAAAATAGGTACATATCTAAAATGTTCACATACCTACCTAAAATGTGCACATAGTTAAAAATTGCACATAGCTAAAATGTACACATCGCTAAAATGTGCATATAGTTAAAATGTCCACATACCTAAAATGTGCACATAGCTAAAATACGCACACACCTAGAATGGGCGCATATCTAAAATGTTCACATACCTAAAATGTGCATATAGTTAAAATGTGCTCATACGTAAAATGTGAACATAGCTAAAATATGCACATACCGAAAATAGGTACATATCTAAAATGTTCACATACCTACCTAAAAAGTGCACATAGTTAAAATTGCACATACCTAAAATGTGCACATCGCTAAGATGTGCACATAGTTAAAATGTGCACATACCAAAAATATCCACATAGCTAAAATACGCACATACCGAAAATAGGTACATATCTAAAATGTTCACATACCTAAAATGTGCACATAGTTAAAATATACTCAAACGTAAAATGTGAACATAGCTAAAATATGCACATACCGAAAATAGGTACATATCTAAAATGTTCACATACCTAAAATGTGCACATAGTTAAAAATTGCACATAGTTAAAATGTGCACATACCAAAAATATCCACATAGCTAAAATACGCACATACCTAAAATGGGCGCATATCTAAAATGTTCACATACCTAAAATGTGCACATAGTTAAAATGGGTTCATACGTAAAATGTGAACATAGCTAAAATATGCACATACCGAAAATAGGTACATATCTAAAATGTTCACATACCTACCTAAAATGTGCACATAGTTAAAAATTGCACATAGCTAAAATGTGCACATCGCTAAGATGTGCATATAGTTAAAATGTCCACATACCTAAAATGTGCACATAGTTAAAATACGCACATACCTAAAATGGGCGCATATCTAAAATGTTCACATACCTAAAATGTGCACATAGTTAAAATGGGTTCATACGTAAAATGTGAACATAGCTAAAATATGCACATACCGAAAATAGGTACATATCTAAAATGTTCACATACCTACCTAAAATGTGAACATAGTTAAAAATTGCACATAGCTAAAATGTGCACGTACCTAAAATCTGCACATAACCTAAAATATGTAACGTACGCTACGAACAAAATGCCTGTTTCTAAGATACCATCTTACTGACTTACTGTTTTGTCGTTCATAGATATGTTTTTCTTTTGGAAAGTATTTAATAAACGTGAAGACTGAGTTCATCGACTCTCCCCTTTCCTTCAGAGATACATTTATTCGAATCCGTATCCGCACCCCGATTTTTTTCTTGGCACCTCACTACACGAGATAAGTGATGATTTATGGATTGCAGAGAAATAATGAATTGAACCCCCCTCCGGCATCCAGAACTGGCTTCCGGTTTGTTTGGTAAAAATCCTTAATTTCGCATGACGTCTGCAGATTCGCATTATAATTAATGGCAACGCGAACGTAAGATACGCGCCAATTTCACCCCTATTTTGTCCCCCGTAAGGGCCCGGCCGCAGCGCGGGCGGATGGGGGGCAGCGCAAACAGCCGTCTTGGAGCGATGACTGGTGATTGTTTGAATAGGACGGTCCGGATTCGTGGCTGATAAGGCCCCGATAATTAATCTTAATATTACATTCTTCAATTGTTCTCGCTGGTAATAATGTTTCGCTGTTTGCTTTTTACTTCTCCACCGAACTGGGGCCTTATCTCTAATAACGCATCTTTTAATTAAAGTGGCAGAAAAGTTTCTATCCCCGTGTCAATAGTGAATTATTGATATTAAGAGCGGATTAAGAGCCCTACTGAATTATTGCAATTAACGTTTCATGATAATTTCCAGTTATCAGTTAATTGCACGCAGGACAAGAGACCTGGACGGCTTCCAAGATTTATTCTGAAAGATATATTCTATGATTTGTTAAGAAAAATATAATCACTTACATTTATAAATATATAAATGTTTGTATAAGGTCATTTTAGAAGTCATTATTCGATATAAAACGTTTGGAGGTATTGGTAACATATTTTTAAAACAAAATTCGCAATAATGATTCAATATATCTTTTACTATGATTTAAATGATCTTGTCCCAACGTGGGACATTTATTTGAGAATAAAAACGTTTAGTAAATCAGAGAACTGCTTAGCTTCGCCATTGTACCTTTACAGTATGGTGAGCATATTTTTAAATGCATATGTATCTACATGTTCAAGTAATTACTGAAGCTTTACCATTATTACTTTTACTTTTCAATTTGGATTAATTCAATTAAACGTTTAAATACCCCTTTTAAACGCTCTCAGTTTCATTAAACTCAGCTCAATCTTTATTTAGATTTATTTTAAATTGAATTAGGTAGATACAACATGTTACAACGTTTAAATTTAGATTACTTAAACGTTTTAAGAAAATCAGTTCACGTAGCATAGTAACAGTAGATTTAAACTACATTTGTACTAACATTCATCGGAGTCACTTTCGATTACTTACAAACAGAAAAAAAAACATTGCAGATTACCAGATATTTTTCAAATTTGTCTTTCTCTATGAAGTATCATTATTTTCATAAATCGATTTAAACGTTTCAACAAGCCAGTCCCACTTTAATTTCACCAATGGAAGGAAAACGTTCACATGTGGCAAGGCTTAGGTTTTGAAATATGTGCTGATTTAAACGTACTTATAACGTATATGTTTATTTAATTTAAACGTTTCTACAAATTGATTACACAAACAAACGGTACTAGAGCATTTAGAAATTGCGAAATTTAGTGATTCTATCTGATTTAAATCTGCTGTAACGTTGATTCAGTCATTTTAAACGTTTCCACAAATCGATTTCGTTTTGCCCAGTTTCGCATGAAAATAAAACGTTTACAAATTGGCAGAACTCACATTGCCAATTTAATCGAATCATGTTTTGTCGATTTAAAAGTTTCAACAAATTAATTCTATTTTGACCAATTTCACAAGATAAAACGTATGTAGATCACGAGATATAGTTTTTGATCTCTACATATACCTTGATTTAAATGTATTATAAGTCGGTTTAAACGTTTAAATCAATCAAATGACATTATTTTATTTAGTCATTATTGTTAACGTTAAGGTTACAAGATGTAGATTATAAACTTCATATTGTCTATTTAAACGTTTCATAATTTGAGTTTAGTCGATTGAACGTTTCAAAATATAAAATTAATTTAAACAGTCTCACATAATAATAAAAGTTTTGCAGACCACATAATTATATTTAAAAGCATGATAATTTTAAATTCCGTCGGTTTAAACGTATGAACAAATATATTTTTATTTTGAAGAGTCATCAACAGAAGGAGAGCGGATACATATTGCAAGACATAGTTGTTAATCGCTGCATTACCTAATTAAACGTGTTACAATCTAAGTTCGATTGATATAAACGTTTTCCATATGAAAATAAAGTATTTATAAATCTAATTCTCGTACTTTGCATCCCATTTAAACGATCTGAGCGGATTCTGTGCCGAGTTCTGTGGCATCCAAGAAGCATCTGCTCCACATAAAGGTCGATTTCGTAACATGAGAAACCGCGCTTTAAATCCGCGACGTTTTTTTCGTCTGCACGTGATTTGCAATGGCGGGAACACGCAAGAGCCCGGCCAGACAGACACCCGCGGCTCGCCACCGTTGTCTTACACGTTTATTTACGACGTCGGCCTGTGGGAAGTGGTGCACGCGAATTGTCAATAACAATAATTAACTAATTGGCAGATTTGCATAGTTTTATAAATAATCCGCAGTAACTTTTAATTAATAACCCCGATATTCGGGGGGCAGGGAAGGGGACGGCGCGGGCCCGTGTTTGTATTATTGAATTAATGCAACGGTGGAGCAGTCACGCACGATTTTTATATCGTTTATAAATTGTCGCAAAGGCAGTGGTACATGATTTCGAAGTAGCCGGTCCCATAAAGGTTTATCCACGCAAAATTCGAATTAAAATGAGTATATTATGGAACATTATTATTGTATATTAAGGGCGCTGTATTCTCGAAACAGCGTTTTCGTTTTTTATTACAAGATTTCTGTACCTAAAAAACACCACAAATTGTATCATTTTACGGCGAGAAATGCGGCGACCTTAAACCTCTAGAATACAAAAATAATACTTAAATAAAGGGAATATGAAGTGTTATTAAAACGAAAATCTTGAACTAATACCAGATCTGGGAGTTGTGGTGGTCAATCGATCTTTAATTTGGGAAATATTTTTGTGATAGACACACAAAGTGATTCAGAAATACTCTTGAGAAACTTGAGAAATTATTACCCACATTATTTAGTTTTGTCTGATTTTGACTGTAATGTTATAAGTACAAATTATATAGTGCCAATACTTTTTGTATTGTACACTGATAAAAATTTGCTCTAATTTCATATAACTTTACGTTGGCATTTGTGAACAGCGTAATGCTATGTAAAATTACATAATAATTTTATAAATTAATACACTGTAACATTACAGAAAATACGAATAAAATTCCATATTATATCGTGATAAACTTAATAACTATTATGATAAATTCCATCGTAAATTTCCGACACATTTGTTATGATGTATTGTTATTTTTAGGTTACTATTGTAAAATATATATAATTTGATTGAGTACTTTAAATTTCCATATACTTTATATAAACTTTTAATAAGAACAATTAATAAAAAATATGTACAAAGAAAACTTTTTTAATAACTAACATTATTATTTCACATATATGATCAGTATGAAAAAAATATAAATAATGAACAATATGCATCTGTTAAAAATGTATATATTTACCAGAGTTCATCAATCAGTTTAAATATTCTCATTTTGTTTATCCTGAATAATGTAACAGAAGCCAATTTAATTTATTAATATTATTTTTAGAGCCAAATGCAGTGTATCGGCAAATAAGGTTGAAAAATGGGTTTTTACGTTTAATGTTAGGTATAGAAAAAAGTTGCTCGAGTTAAAAACAATTTGCTTGTTAAAATATACAAAAATACAGGTTTCAGTGAGGCAACATAATATACAGAATGCCTTTTACTAACAAATTGTAAGAAATACAGTAGATTATATTATTAGAATTCAATAATGCACTATGGTTAAGAGATACATCAACAGCTACATTTTTGTTTCTAAATGGTTAAGAATGCCTAAGGAGCAGACAGTGACACTGACAATATCTTATTCTTGAAACATTGGTATATACAGGGCCTTTTCGAAAGAATATGGAATTGCGGCTGTGATTTGAAAACCAAAAGAAGCTATAATTGTTGAATTTTATACAAAATTTTAACTAACGCATGTACAATTTTTCGAAAATTTCTGTCCCTTAGAATGGGTTCAAATAAGCATTATTTTTTACTGCAACTCATTTGTTTGACAAAAATTGAGTGTTTCCTTTATTAACAAAAAAATGAAATGCATTGTTATTCGCGTGCTCATGCATCTGACATTCCTTGGTTTTGGCAAATATTTGTAGATATAGGTAACGTATATCTGTGTAAAAATAAATATTTTTAGTTACAGTAAATTTACGATTCACGTAGCTACAACTAATGTTAATATCTGTTGAAAACTAGTACTATTACTGTCACGACGATAAATATGTTATTTGAAATGAATGTTGTTTCTTATTAATGAACCGTACATGTCTACCACACCTTAACACAATTAAAACACATAATATGAAAAAGTTTGAGTAGGATATTGTATTACCACATTAATTCTAAAATTTGCTAATTCTATTACGTAAAAACACATGCTTATACTTGATCTGTCTCTTAATATAGGTGTAATGCAAATGATCAATTTTTATCAGTGTATAATCCCAATGTGATATTACAACAGCAAGACGTAAAATTACAATGAAAAATAATTTACCCTATAACTCTACCGTTTATGTAGTCAATAAGAAAATTACAACAAAAATTAAGGGTAAATAAATCGTCATCTATCTTTACTGAAATTTTTTCTCAGTGTAGGTGATCACAGAAATTAGCTCAACTATTCTCGCTCTCGCTTAACCAAAATAGACCGGATGGCGAACCAAGAAAACATCCTCTAGCAGCACGAAAATAAATTAGACCGCTTAATGTGTGAAAATAATACATAAAAAAACAAACTGACGGAGACGTGTTAGATTAATTAGGGGACAAATGAGATGAAAACAGAGAGAAGCGCGCCGTGAAATGAGCCTCTTTCATCATGACCGGGTGACAGCTACAAGATAGTTCTCTTGTTAAAGCTAATAAGGATTTTTTTGAGGACGCTGGTTATCATTTCGTGTCAATTAAAAAAATCATTCCGTGTGAACGGGCCGTTTGAGTGCGATTACGGTATCTATTCTGAGAGCATCTCGCCTAATTGGTTATTAAATAGGTTGCATTGCGACTATAGAACTCGCTAAGCATGAATTTGTAGCTAGATTTATCAATTTCTTTCTATTCAGAGTGAGTCATAGGTGTAAAAAAATATATCGAAACTTCTTCTCTCCAAAATAAAAAACCTACATGGTTAAGTAAGCCTGTGTACTGTAATATATTTAAAATCGCATACAAAGATGCACTATTTTGATTATATTGAAGTAATCAAAAATATTTTTATGGATGAAAACGCGTGAATTTATATACTTTTCTAGAAACCCATTTCGTGCTGAATAAAATTAGTAATCTAGTAGAAGTTTTGAATTTGAATAACAACGCCCTCTGCCATGTAATACTTTTACTTCACTTAAACTAATCGGGCACAAATTTCAAAACAATTTTATCATTAAAAAGGAACATACTGCTGATACTGAGAAGAAATAAACGAGGACTGCATATAAAAAAGAGAGAGGACATTAAGTGCAGCATATGAAAAGAGTACATATTCTCGAAAAAGAGGACCTCTGGTCATCCGATCCTGGTCTAATTTCAGTATCATTGAAAAAGCATATACAGAAATTTGCAGATCAGCAAATAATAAATACTACCATAATCTTCATCTTCACAAATCCCCCTCAAGGCTATCTGTAACAAATATAAACATATACAGTATGGCCTAGATATTAAAATGAACCATACCATTACAACACAGAAAATACAAATTAAATTGTTCTGCATTAATAAAATAAATTTGAAGTAAGTGCTTATCCTATTTTTTTTAATGATTCTAGTTCCTAATCTAACATTATTTTTCTATTTCATATTCCATTCTACACAAATCTGTTGTGGCTTACCTAGATATTTGGTATCAAAGAATATACATATAATAATACTTCTACTAATAATAATAAATGCCTTGATTTCAGGTTACAAAAATTAAATTCACAATATTTAGGCATTTTGGTTGGTGCTATTCAGTTACACTGTTCTTCCATGTAACCAACAATAATAGATCTAAAATTAAAACAATAATATAATTGAGTATCATCTACGTATTGGTAAATATTACAGTGTTTCAGATAAGACACGAAATCAGCAGTATAAATAGAAAATAAAATCGAGCCAAATATTCTACCCTGAGGTAAGCCCTTATGCAATATTTTATAAGACGAAAATTTATTATTAAATAATAATGACTCTACCATAAAGATAGTTTTCAAAAAATTAGATAGCACCTGGATTGAGTCCAAAATATTTGAGTTTTTGTAAGACAATTTTATGATTTAATGCGTCAAATGCTTTACTGAAATTAACTAAAATTAAACATGTGTTAAAGTTATTGTCGTTTGAAGAAAACATTTCTGTAGAAGTGCGGTGGTGGTACTACGTATTTTAATATAAATACAAATTTATTAAATCAAACATAACAACAACTATACGTATAATAAGGAGACCTTTGCGCTGGGGAGAATTTCTTGTAGAGATCAGAAGCCACACAACTGCTGACATTAGTTCAGTTTCAATAGTATTTATACGCATCAGAAAAATGCTGAGTGCATCAAATTTATACTATCTATTAAAACAATGGGAACAGCCAGCAAGTATATCGCCTGGTTCTTAGAGAGAGCAAGAAGGATAGACATAGTTTGGTTTGGCAGTAACCTTTGCAACTGTACAATTTTAATTGTTTTGAATTTCACTTGTGTAATATTGAGACGTAATCGATTGTAAATATGTTTATAAAATTGGCCCAATAAAATAATTTAATATTCGTATGTACGGCAAAAGGTTTTTAATTTAAAATAATTTGTCAAAATAGGTGTCAAACTATTGTTATGTAAGATGTGGTTTTAAGTGAGAAAGAACCATGTTAAGAAGTTTTAAATTAATATTGTCAGAATCTTTAACTTGGATTTTGCTAGTTCTTACTATTTTATTTTCTTCCTTTATCGTTACTTCAAAAAACGAAAACCCATTCTCAAATTTACCTGAGGAATGTTATTTATAAGAAAGCCATTACATGATTCTGATTTTTCGAAAAACCTCAGATTCTTGTTTAAATGCTTTCTTTTCAAATTTTATAGCATTATTAACAAAATTTCGCATTTCTTTATATTGATTGAATGACTGATGTCGAGTAAGAGCAGATTAATATTTTGTGTAACTAATATTTTATGACTTATTTGATTAATAAGAATTAACCTTTAATAAACAAACATATCTATTAGATTAGTTAGGTTAGAAGTATGCAACAGATACCTACACATTTCTGATCCTACAGAAGAGATACATTTTTATGCGAGATGGAAGACGTTCCGTGATTATTTCTCGAAGAGCCCTTTCCCCTTCGCGGCGCAAAAGAGATGCAAATCCGAGGGACAAATTACGTTTCCGTTTCCGTATACTAAAACCCAATTCTGAGTCGTCGTCGTCAAGAACTAATCGCCCACCTTTAAAATAAAAGCTCGGGCGTGAAATCAGATTTCCGTTCACGTTCCCATTATTAACTTTCGCGAGTGTTATTTTTTATTCAAATCGCCCGCCGCGTCCCCGCACCCCGGGAAGCGAGGGCCATTTGTCATCTACGGCTTATGACTTTTCGGTCTCTTAATGTCGCGCGGCGCTCCAGACGCGACAACTTTTGATGACTTGTAAGCATTCGGGGAGGATGACGGATTCGTTTGGCGGGAGCGGGTCTAAATGGAAAGCTAACTGCGTTTTCTGTAGGTTTTAAAATGTGTTTTCCAGGCCTGCTGTGCGTAATCACTAAAAGTAGTATAAACATACAAAGGATGATTCTTAACCGATACGCACAAATTTAACTATAATACGCAGAATTATATACTTATTATAATTCATATTCTAAGAGTGTTTAATTTAAAAAATGTCCGGAGCGGTATTACCGGCATATTTCGACGTTATAGTAAGTATATTCCATGTCAATATAATAAATGCCTATTTCTCAGATTTTATAAAGGAAAAATTTCACTTGATAAATTTTTGTTAACTTCCGAAACTAAACTTTTTTCACTATTTGTAATTATTTGCCCTCTGCTACAATTTTTCAAGTTTATGCCTATATGTTAAGAATCGCCCTGTATATTTTTAATTTATGCATAATTTATATCCTGCAAAAAACATGAATATGCAATGAGTATGCAGTAAACTGCAAAACAAATCTTCTGTACATTTTTCGTTGTGATATTCTATCACTAAGAATATACACCTTGTATACCCTGTTTGAAAACATGTGTCAGAAAATAAAGGGTGTGATTCTTTAGCTTATTCTAAGAAAAAAGTTCGTATTAAATGCACCCGCAAATGTACTGTTTTCGAGATATAGGATGTCAAAAAAAACCTCAAATATTTTGACCACATCTCGGGATATTGATATTGACTCCTTCTGTAGACTAAGTACAATTGTCACTAATAATGTCAAAAAATCAAATAAATTCGATAAGCGATAGAGCTTTTGATAATAAACACCTTTTTTGTTTAGAAAACTTAGCGGTTTAAAATGTGTTTTCAAAAGACCAATTTTCCAATAGAACCTGTCGTATGAATAAAATTTGAATTAACTCTCAAAAGTAGCTAACATTCATGAAATACCGGTATAAAATTTGAGTTCTGTATCTCAAACGGTTCTTGAAATATCGCCAATAAACTGAGAAAAAAAACTTTACTTCACCCCTTTCTTTTCGAAAACGGTGCGTTAGAATGACCCAAAGACTCGCACCCTTCATTTTCCGACAAATGTTTTTAAACACTCACGTATACAAGGAAGACAGTATTTCTATATCTACATGCACTGAAATATAGGACAAAATTTTAACTTTGGAACTACGTTGGCTTCAATATTATAATTATCTAAAGTTATCCCTCAAATTATATTCAGAACTTTTACTAAAAGTTTGTAACCTGAATTTTTTTAATTACCCTTCTGACTCTCACATTCCTACCTTCTATCTCACCTCAAACTTGCTTACACATAATTTTTCCGGAATACCTATATATCGGCTCTGGTTGATTTTTATATATGTGATGTAAAATTCACAGCAACGCACGTTTATGGTTATTATTATCTTCATAAAGGTACAAACACATATACCGTTTTATTTGTTCAGTTCAGTTTTAGCAACTGTTTAAATGATTTACTACTAAATATAGACACTACATTATGCGTATATTTATGTCTTTCTGTCGGTTGTGACAGAGAACGAATAGCCATGCCTATTCGTCAGTGGCCTTACCTATGGCATACTAACAAGTTCTAAATCAGCATATGTGTGGTGGCATCGCTGACGATGGACCGTGACTATTTGCTATTAACTTCTCGGGTGTAATTCAATGCTGGCGCAGGTTAGGAGCTTTCATAGCGACTCATAGTATAGTGGGTCGCTCTCTGCTTGTGTCCATACTAGACCCAGCATTGAGTAACCAGTGACTACTAGATGTAGATACTACATCTCATGTCATTTGGAAGTTTCCTGTTTAAAAGTTAATTAATTTGGTGAGATAATATTAATAAACAGAAATTATTTAATGAGTGGATTCTGTATATCATTCAACAAACAGGCAATAAACGGTCAGCTATTAAAATTTTACTTCCCTCCTTCTTCTGATGTGCCGCAAGGCTATATTCTAAGGCTACTCTTCTTCTTTCTTTTCATTAATAATTTCCCTAATGTTGCCTCATGTAATCGATTAATGTTCGCTGATGAGTCCAAGTTATACTCTGCAATAAACTCGGATTGTTTAGACCGTATGTCGAATTGGTGTGAATATAACCATTTATCTCTCAATATCTCCAAGAGAAAAGTAATGCAATTCTCTTATAAAATTAATGTTATTACTCACAATTACTTTATTAATGTATACAGTCATGTCGAATCATCTAGGTAGGTATTACTTTCGTCGATCATATAAATAATGTTCCAGCAAGTATACTCCATACTTATAGATTTATATACCGTAACTAGAGGGAATTTAAAGATTTTATTTTGCTCAACTAAATTGCGTTACTGAAAAAATTTACGGGTTCAAAAGATTTTCCAAAACTGACCACCTGATTTTTAAATAAATTTATTCCATACTTTTGCAGCTCACTGTATGTAATAATTACACAAGTTGTTTCTGTCACGATTCTATTACCGATTTGGAGTGCCCTTACGCACAACTGGAGTAAAATTTTGCATTTATTCTCTCTGTGTTGTGTGTGTGTTCTTAAAAATATTCGGGGTAGTCATTAAGGTAAGTTCCTTAAATGAATTCTTTTAGTTACTCACGAGAACTCAGGCCCCAAGTGTCACCCCATCCTTGCATCTAATATCTATTCCTGTTCGCTCGGTTAATAATAAAAACCTTTTTACGGTCGTAATATTTGTTTTTTCCCGCCCCACAGGCAATTTGTTTTCTGGTTCAAGTCGTTCTGCGTCCGCGATGGGGGACCCGGAGGCGCTGATGATTTTTAAAATGTCTTTCTGCAGCCAAAAAATATGTTCAATAACTGAATTAAAATGCCTCCTCTTGTAGCTTCCAGCTGGGACCCGGCCTGACAAATGACTAACTAAGTTTAGTTTTCGCTACGTTAAAAGGATCTGTCAGGATTAGGGGGGACTTTTTATGATGTCGGCAACATCCGCGTAAAATATTTCCTTGCACGCTTTATTTTCTCGTTGCTGGAGTCGGTCGGGAAATCAATCACTGGATCTAGAGGCCGGGTGTCGCTTTCGTCTTTAATAAGCAAATATTTTCTTGCCTCAATCTGATCCTGCTTCGTTCTCTGCCACTTTGTACACTCTGTGCAAAATAAGTACACAATTGCTGATCTTTTGCTACACAAATAGCACCCGAGAATTCTATTATAACACTTGGATGCAATTTTATTAAATAAAATATGCAAAAACAATGGTGATTTTGCTAATGCCACAGTAGAAAAATGTCTGCTATGATCTAGAATTGCTAGTCGAAATCCGAAATCGACTTAAAAGTTCAGAACAATTAACTTTAATGTTCAATATATTGTGAAGATAGCCAACCAATGCAATATCATAAGACAGATCCACTGATTCTTGTGAACTGTATTCAATCTTTCTAATCATCAGCGAACATTAATCGATTACATGAGACAGCATTAGGGAGATCATTAATGAAAAGTAAAAAGAAGAGTGGTCTTAGATTCGAGCCTTGTGGCACACCAGAAGGGAAACGGAAAATATGGCAGTAAAATATAAATTTATAAATATTACGTTTTTGTCAAAATTCGTTGTTTATATTCAACCACTTCTGAGCAAAACAACCAGATTTTACCTCTCTCCATTAAGAGGCTGTAACTTTTAGAAAGACTACAAAAAAAATTATTGTATATATTTATGCAATACCTTATACAAAGTGTTTGCGAAAAGTTGGAAAGGCTTAGATACTAGTGACCAAACTATGTCGATTGAGCCAAATATACGAGTATCTTATACAAATGTTGATAGTTTCAGAGATACAGGGTGTTCAATGTTCGAAATTTATAGGGTGATTTAGAAAAACTATGAAAAAATTGGGTACCTATATCATCTGATTGAGAAAGTACTTGACCCGCATTTTTTTTCCGAATTCTAATATTTGGAGGACCTGGGGACCCTTAAAATTGGCCCTAAAATTGTATTTTTTATTATTAAGAAATTATTTTTGTCAATTATCACAGAGGACGCTAGTTATGCGCAATGCCACTTTTTTATAAATTCGTTGCTAGTGCATTAGAAACACTGTTTAATTCTACACAAAAAGTGCTATTTATTTTTTTCCTTTGAAGCTTAATTCTGTAGAGAACGTTGTGGTCCTACCATGCAAAAACTAAATGCATAAAATAAAAAAGGTGGCTGTGAAGATAATTCAAACAGATTGAGTAACAGATGTCTATTCGTGATTACGCTGTCAATTTATTTTTTCAAGAGATTTAAAAAATTGCGTAATTAAGAAAAAATCAATTATCCTTTTATTTGCTAAAGATAGTATCATAAACCTGAGATTTTTTGTAGAATACCAAGCATAGAAGAAATCATTTGTTTTAGCATCTACATCTTCTTCACGAATTTTTCAATTGCATTTGCTACTCTCCAGCTTCGAGATTTCCCAACTTTACTAAGTACAAAAATTTTTACCACGTGCTCAGGGAGGCCTAAATAATAATACAAAAATTATTTCTGAATTGCTCGATATTTAAAAAATGGGAAAAGTAGGCTGCTATGATAAGAATCGACTGAGATGGCTTAGATCCATAGATAATGCTTACATCTGTCAACAATGTCAACTACCATACGGTTGCTTTTTTTGCAGCGCTTCTAAATGCAAAAACGACAAAAATTAACATTCTTATTAGAATAATACCTGATAACAACAGTTAATCCAGTTAGCTGCAGTATTTTGCATTCGTTTTTCATTATATTATTATAAACTGGCAAAACTACATTTTCACTCATTACAGCCACTTTCACTATCAAAAAATACACTTGCCGTAGATACAGTTTGATAAAATGCCTATTTATTATAAGATAATTGAACGAAAGGAATGGGTAGATACTAATAGATAATAGAAAACGTTTAATGCAGCCGCAGCAGTCTTGTCTCATAATCTAGAGAAACAAACTGGCAAACTAAATATATTGTGAGAAAATATCTGTACCCGACATAAATTCCTTTATTTAATAACTAACTATAAAACGTTTAAAATTAAAATAAGGCATTAAAAACACAAGAAGAACGCAAAACTACAAAGCAAACACAGGAACTGAATTATGACATGACAGCGAATTTTACCGTTGTCTTGCTGGTTGCCTACTCTGGTTCCATAAACGTTAAACGTGCGGCAGACGGGTCACACAGGCGGCGTTATTAATTTTCTCTATCTCCTTTTAAAATATTTGTACTTAGTCATTGTTAACAACCCTGTGTACTAATTTTTTCAATAACTGTAAAACATCCCGCGTACCGGACCCGCTGCTGCACCGGCAACCGAATTATTTATAATCGTAAATATCCACCGTCGGCGCAAAATTAATTCCGAAGCCGAGGATTTAATTAAATGCAAATATTAGGCCCATATTTGCAGGCGGAGGAGGCCCAGAATAGACCCGTATCTTATCGCTTCTGTGTTATTGGTAATTTTTGCGCTCTCCATATTTCACGCCGTCGGCAACGAGAAGGTGATGACACCGACTTGGTGACATCAGGCCAGGGCCCGATGGGGACTGTCAGAGATGTCACCGGTATGATTAATCGCCTCATTTTAATAATAACCCGACTGTAATGCAGTAGCTACAATATCACCTTTATTACGGGGAAGACGCCTCCCCGCGCTCGCCCGTCACGATGTTTGCCGAAAGACACGTGGATTAGGGCACAGTTTGTATTATTAATTAACTAGGATTCATCACGGAAAAACAGCGCCGAGGGGGCCTTGATATAAACTCGTTAAAGCGAACGCTTACTTTTTATTACTTTCAATGGAGAACTCGCCTTATTTCACTGCTACTACTTCGTGACTGACGCGAATAAAAAACTCAATCACACATAAACGTAGACTGTGATAGCTATTATTCGTTATATGTTACAATAGACCACACTATGCAGTTTGATTTGCAATGGTAGCTATGTTCGCTATATGTTGAAACAGTCAATATTATTACCACACAAGTACTAGCTACATGGTATTACATCGTGGTACTCGTACTAATCATGTATGTTACACATTATTACTAGGTTTTAAGCTAATGTCACACAGAGAATCATATTAGCTATGTTCCCTACGTTCGTTATATGCGTTGAAAGCAATCAATAATACCACAACAAGCATTAGCTGTGTTTGTTATGTTCATGAAAAGTTCAGAGCAATCCAATTAGCTATGTTCGCTACGTTTGCTATATACTTTGAAAGCAGTTAACATGATCAGAACAAAAGGTACTAGCTGTATTTGCTATGCTCATCAAAAATAATCATCATGTTTTAAGCTAAGGTCACACTGAGCTTCATATTAGCTATGTTTGCTATGTTCGCTATATGCGTTGAAAGCAATCAATAATACCACAACAAGTACTAGCTGTGTTTGTTATGTTCATGAAAAGTTCAGAGCAATCACGATTTAAGCTAAGATTACACAATGTTCCATATTAGCTATGTTCGCTACATTCGCTATATAGGTAGTAAACATTATTACAAGATGTACCAGCTGCATTTGCTATGTTCGTCAAAAATAGCTTTATATTTTAAACTAAGCTCACACAGATATTAGCTATATTCGCTGCATTCGCTATATCCTTTGAAAGCAGTTAACATGATCAGAACAAGAGGTATTAGTTGTATTTGCTATGCTCATCAAAAATAGTCATGTTTTAAGCTAAGGTCACACAGAGCCTCATATTAGCTATGTTCGCTATATACTTTGAAAGCAGTTGCTCGTCAAAAATAGCCTTTCATGCTTTTAAGCTAAGGTCACACAGAGCCCGATATAGCTATGTTCGCTATTACAACAAGAAGTAACCTAGCTGTGTTTACTATGCTCCTTAAAAATAAACATCATGTTTTAATAAATGGTAACGCAGAACGGCATATACTCGTATAGCATAGTTTCACTGCTTTTGCTGTACACCAGCTGTGCTAGCTATTCTAGTCATGCATACTAAAAATTATCATCATCGTGTTATGATAATATCACACGTTCGCTATATACGATGATAGCAATCAGTATTATTATTACTCAGAACACTATCTTAGCTACGTTTGCGAATTATTGTATGGTAAGGTATTACTATGTTCGCTTCGTTCACTATATACATTGAAAACTGCTAATAAACTGTAATGTGAAAACTAGGGTCCATTATTTTGTGCTAAAACTGTATTAACTATGTTTCGTTGGCTGTCCATATATTTAATAATTAGGTCTTGCTATCACAGTTTTTACTTACGTTAAGTAGGTTTGACAATAACATTTAAAAATATGTCTTATTATGACGTAAAAGGTATAGATTGAAGACGGAACAATATCAACGCATATTCCTTAACAATAATACATTTAAGAATTACCATTACTAGATAGCTATAGCTAAAATGGTAAAATAATAATACAAACTGTAGAACTGTCTTCAAATAAAACAGGGCTGCGACTTAGTTCTGTTTATTTTACGTGCCCCCCTCTGTGTACATTCACTTATGCAATTTTCAGATGTCAAAAACTGACGTTTGAAATCACCTAATAATTATGAACGCTTGGGAAAATCGACACCCTGCATGAATAAACAGGTTAAGTAGGCACCATCAATTCAAACATCGTTGTAAGTCAGTTGAATAATATTTTGATACCAATTTCGAAACTAGTCTAGTCGTGGAACGTTTTCGCATTTTATATCAAGCTTTGCGTATTGAATTGTACTTTTGATATACTCGAATCAAGAATTCAGACGTCTTACGTCCCAGTTGACGTTACACATTTGTTTTTATTGTCAACGTAATTTTCGATATTTGGTCGCGTTAAAAACAATGTTTTATTGCAATTTAGTGCAATATATGATGCAACCTTCTAGTGTAGTATATAGTTTTATTACTATCAGTTGCAGTTTCTTAAATATTTTGATAAAAATATAATGAATTGTTCATTTGTTCGTATGACGTAAGTCGTCTGAATTCTTGTCGCGGGTATATCTTAGTTATTTTTGTTGCAGTCAATCAAGCAGCTGCTTAATATGAAGAACATAACTGCTAAAAAATTAAGACATATCTGGAATTATGAAATCGTTAGACAAAGAACCGATAATCATTTATTAGACAGAGTAAATTTCAATTTTCGGCGAAATTTATGTTCAACTATTTCTTTAAATTTAATTTTATTTTATAGTTTTATTAATAGCTGTCAAATTTTAATGACAAAGCCTACTACTGACTTTAATTTCTTCTAATATACACTGAAAGTGTTTATTACAATTCGGGACAATAGTCCGCAAACTATTAAGTTAGTTTCACATAATATTATTAACACCTAAATGAAAGATGTATAAAACAATATAGTAATTTTAAAAATTCTTGTCTTTAGTTGATGGAATTAGGACATTCATTATTACTATCGTTTACAACTTCTTATATAATAGCATTAAGTATTGATTAGTTTTTGCCCGTGTATAAATGCCAATAGTAAGTGTTTCTTATTTACTCTTACTTATTTCTTATACGATTGAAGTCTGTTGATTATATCAAGATAGTTTGATACTGCGTCTTTATTTTCAATCAATGATCGTATTTGGAACTGTTTATTTTCCCGAGAGCAGTTTTTCCAGTGTAGAAAATTCCTAAAAGAGAACACATCCAATATTAATAACCCCGAAATGCTACCTGTAAATTATCAATCTTGTTCCCCCTCCAAGCGTAACATGTCTGGAGCAGAAATGAAAATAATTAAATAATAATGAAACAAGTCTAAGAAGGGGGTAATGATTATATCAAAGAAGGGTTAAACAGCCGAAAGAAACAACGAACCGCGCGCGTTCTCGGCCGCCCCGGACGAGAACCATGCGGAATGCTCCTCTGGTCGATTCCAGAGGCTTTCAGCGGATTTTGATTAGTCATAGACATAATTTAAACGGAGTAATAGAGATAGAAATCTGAAATGTGAACGGTAGCGGCCGCTGCGATTGAATTCTCGATTGTAATAAATTGGAACAAGTTCGAATTCATTATGGATGGGCGTTAAATTATTTTATCAAGATGATTATTAAAAATCTCACTCTGTAAATACGGCTCTCTTCCCGTGCGACCGGCGAGAAGAAAAAGCGTGTTGTTTGCGGACGGAATTGATGGGCTTTTTGTTTCAGGCTGTACAGCAGCACAGAACGTAAATTTATCACGTAATAACTCTAATAATAAGAATTCATTTACTAGCAATTAAATATAAACATACATACATATACATGAAATATAGTCAATATTAAGACTGGGATTTTGTATACATATTTTTACCGTCTAACAGGGCTTCAAGCGAGAACACAGAACTCCAAGAAAATTGAAATAATTGGTGCTATTATTATATATCAACGTATTCACAAAGGTTCCTGCTAGTGCATGAGATAATTTTCATTGCTCATAAAATCACAAGAATAATTAAAGTAAATGTTAAAATACCTCAATTTTAGCCACACAGTTACTACGCCAATATGTCGCAATTACGGCAAAATTATCACATCCACAGCCTCTAAATTACTTCACTCACTAGCCAATATATATAGGACAACTTGTGTTTCACTTTCAGATTAATATTTATTGCTAATTTTACATTTTGTGTCCTCGAGTAAAATCATAACATACAGTATGCGCCAAAAGTATGGAATAAATTCAATAAAAACGAAACAATTATTTTTTGGGAAAAATCCTCGAACAGGTCGATTTTTAATTTAAAAAATACATATTTTAGTAAAATGCGATTTTCAAATGTCATTTGTTTTCGAGTAATGACGTCATCGATTTTTTTTAAATGGCAACACCATATTTTTTTCCTTGATTCTGAAAGATCGTTTAATTCTCTATCAGACAGTACTAAAATGTTGCCCTCTTACATAGGAAAGTTTGTAGTAAATGACGATTGAATGTTAGAAAACGTAAATTTTATCCATAAAAAAGTAACAATTCTGAGGTATGTTAAATAAAATACAATTGATTAAATTTTATACTTAAATAAAATGTTCGAGGGGAAAATTTTAGTACACTGTCTGATAGAGAATTAAACGATCTTTCAGAATCAAGGAATTAAATATTGTGTTGCCATTTAAAAAAAAATCGATGACGTCATTACTCGAAAACAAATGACATTTGAAAATCGCATTTTACTCTAAAATATGTATTTTTTAAATTAAAAATCGACCTGTTCGAGGATTTTTCCCAAAAAATAATTGTTTCGTTTTTATTGAATTTTTTCCATACTTTTGGCGCATACTGTATATCACGGCTTCCATTTTTATGTATGTCAAAATGCACGATAAACTTCAGGGAACCGTGTGGTTCGGGCCTATACGGTTTGTATACTGTCTCATAGGTCTGAATGTAGAGGAAGTGTGGATAGAAATTAAAATAGATAGAAACACCACTAAAAGTTACCATAAAGAAGGAAAGAAGCGGAAAAAAGAAAGGTTTGATAATGTATGTAAGGTAGATTACGTGATGTAGCTCAAACTATTTCTGTTGAGATTAGATTAGCTTTAATTTTAATATTATTCTTATATTCTAGATTTAGCAAAATATACTAAATTCGTGTATAAGATAAAATTTAGCGCAGAAATATCTTTTATTTCTTCTGTTATGAGTTTTTCGCGAGTTCAACCGAATAATACAATTAGCATTCGGCGTTCGGATGGCTGGGGATCAAATGACACGGCGGAGTAGCATCGGAAAGTATCCCAGAGGAGCGGGAGGAATTTGTATCTGTCGAAGCATAATTATCAGTAATTAGAGGAATCATATTTTAGAAACAAAAAGCTGGAGGTCGTTAGTGTCAGACGATTCCCATGGCTCAAACACGATACTTAATGCATCCATCTTGGCGGGGAGTTTTTAACAAATTCATTACCAAAAGGAAAAAGCGCGGCGAATACGAGACCGATGAAATATTATCTGTTAATGGACGCGTTATATTTTATTTTTAATTAATCTGAATAATGGTACACCTAGGAGCAAAGCTCTGTCACCGGCGACTCACGTTCTCTTGTTTCAATTAGAGAAGTTTGGATTTGATGATAGGGATTAATCCAATTTAACTTAACCAACAGCTATCAAAAGAAAGGGTTGACGGTGCAGGAATCTGCCAAAACTTAAAAAATTCAATGAAACGTACAAGATTATCCAGTAAGAGCAGAAAACCATGCGCAGTTCAATTGAAGCAGTTATTTATCAAACGAAAATAATGGTTTGATGGAAAACAACAATATTTCATTTTGCAGCTGGCCAGACATATGAAATTGTTGTGTTGATGGTTGCATAGATAAGGTGCAGGATAATGTCCGACATTTTGATTGTCAAACACCAGAATTTGAGTGTTGTTGAGTGAAGTTCTTATAGAACAAAGAAATATTAAGATAATTTGAACAGCACCAATTTCTGATTGCCACAATTTAATAATATAAAGAAATACACTGTTAGGCAAGAAAGAGATTGAGAGCATGGACTCCGTTGGTAGCTAATTACGGGAGAGAGATCCTTCAGAGTCATGCCTTGTCTTTACAAGAGCAACAAACCCAATCTAATATAGTTTGCCATATTGTACGGTCATTTCGTAGTTTCTTCTCTCTATTAATGTTGTTTAAAATTTCAGTGCACTGTAATTAAAATTGTATTATCGTTTCTGATTCGATTCAGTTAAGTCTCAGATGTGTGTATTGTAATTATGTGTAAAATGCCTAGTACATGTAAATAAAATATCACAACATGTACCATTTAATTTTTAATTAATTTTAGCAACTGTTTAAATAATTGGAAGTCAACGACCACTAAATGTAGACACTCCATTTTGTGTACACTGATGACCTTCTGTCGGTTATAATAGAGAGTGATGTGGCATACTCAGAGAGCTAATCTGAACCCAGTAAAATTTTCCTAAATTTCACTAATACTACTGTTTCTGAAGTAAACAACACTGCGTGTTTCATTTACTTAAATACGAGCTTAAATACATCGATGATTCCAGCGCCAACAAGAACCCCCATCCAACTGGAAGTCTCGGGAATGTCGATTGCAAGAAATTAATATTAAATCCCTACCCTGGGGTGATTAATATTTCGGTAGGTACTGCTAATTATTATTTAATAACTCCTATCTGCAACTCCCATTGATTGACTACTAATTGCCGCGAGACGTAATTAAAATTTGATTACTAAGTTGGGATTCCTCCCACAGTCCGCAGAAACACAGAAAAGACAGAAACCTTAGAAGAAACGCCTATTTTGCTATAACTTCTTAATACGAAAAAGTTTCTTCCAATACCGTAATATTTTTGACGTATTTATAATTTGCCTATTATTCCTAAATTAACTTATTTTCGTGTACATTTTAATCATTTTCTATCCATCAGTCAATTTACTTAAGATATCCTTTATTAGCAAAACTGAAACAAATAAATGATTTCTAGCCAATATGCACTGAAAAAAAGAATAGAAATCGTTTATACAATTATTGTAGATTTATGTACTATAGTTTATGATTATAACTCCAAACACAATTTGAATCTTATTATGCTTACAATTTTGTAGTAATCTCCAAACATTATTTTACTGCATCAAAAATGTTACCAAATACTACATATTTTGTTGTACCTTTTACTAAAAGTTTTGTGTGTTTACTCTCACAAATGCTACAACTGTTTGCCAGCATTTTAACCTCCACTACAACTTTTTATAAAAATGCCCTTTTAATATATAAAAAATTGCCCATGAATTATATAAAAATTACACATTGATAGTAACAGCTTGGCTACACTCGTACTGTAATTATTGGCACACAGTACAGTAATGGTATTAAAGTGTTTTTGCTAGATTCACTATTCGCTAAGGATATTATTATGATCTTTAAATTTCACCTTATCAGAAGATACAAATGTTTATCGGCAGTATTACATTTTTTCTTCAGTGATATTGAACTTTCCGACATGTACATCAAAACCTAGAACGTACCTGGATAGATATGGGATACTTACTCTGGAATTGCTTAACATATTACTGTCTAACGGTGTATTATTAACGGGTATTATTTAGGTACTTATTTATTCAATATAATTGTTCTTGCGACATAGAAACTGCTAGAAATATTCGACCAGTTAAGTTAAGAACTAGTTACCGTAAATTTAAAACGATGAGTAGTTCGAACGAACAGTTCTGACAGTTTCAAACCATTTCTAGTACTACCACAGAAACAAACCTAATATGAGACACACATAAATGTAGATACATTATCAACGAACCAGAGTCGTTCATCAGCATCTTGTGAAAATAATTACATCAAAATCGTATATGAAATTTGTTCCTTGCCCTATTCCTTTGACAGTTCGTTTGTCAGGGTTGCGGGTACAGTTTTGTCGGCGTAAGGGGAAGCTCTATCGGAAAATAATCTGATTTATGCTGCGAACTACTCTATCGGAGTCGCACTGTTTGTTATACGTCGAATCAAAGTCGATTTACAACTCGAGGAACATTTATCATAGCCGGTTGCGTCGACACGTATAAGAAACTGCCACCTATCCACCCCAGAACACTGCGATGCAAGTTGGGAACCGTCTATATTCAATCAATCACATTTTCTATGAAATTGAAAATTTCATACGTGATGAAGCACTCTCCTTTGAATATTTCTCTTTATTGCCTTCGGTTCCATTGTCGGGAAAACGATTCCACGTTTCTTTATCGGCACACAATAAGAAAATCGTTTGCAATGTCATTTGCCTAAACAGTTTCACCCCTGTTTCGAACTCCTGTGCCACCAACTTATATGAGACAAACCGCGAGCAACGCACCATACTGTATGTGGGGAAACAACCACCAAGTATAGAAGGCGAATCTTAAGGATGGGTTTGCTTTTAACACGATCATAAGACCTCAAGAACGTAAGCAAATTCTTCAAGTACCTAACGTTGTTTCAAAATACTCAAAATCAACCGAAGTATGGTTAGGTATATCAAATTATTAATAAAATCTAATCACATTCCCATACAAAGTGTACTGAAACTACTGGTCAAAAATGATAGGGCAATACAGGGGGAATCAATATGTCAGAACTTCGTAGATACATATTACGGATATACAGAGCCGAATAAGTAATTGAATATTGAATTCAAGTCATAATTGGTTATTCTTGATTGATGGAAGTTTACCCTCTCATATAGAAGCAGCGGCTTTAAGTCTAGTTCCGACAAAATCCAATGCGCGGTATGAGTTGGAATACCAAAAGTTTGAAGATTAGTGCATAACTTTAGCTTATTTTTCAGGAAAGCAACGCTTCCAGAAACCTTCTATTCAATGTTGAGAACTATGATTTCAGTTAAGTTAAATCAAGATATAAGCAGATTTTCTCAACTAATCGCATCTTTTAAAAGAAGTTCAGAGGGTTACAAGACCAAAATATCCAGACTTTTTACAAAGGAAGAAGTGTATAAGTTTCTAAATACTGCAGTTGATGAAATATATTTACTCATGAAGGGTGCTATCATAATCGACGTTTTTGGGGCCTGTCTTCACGAAGAATTTACTAAGCTAATGTTGGATTCATATTCAATACAATGATCCCTATATAAAAATTGTGATTCCATGCAAGAACAAAAATTGTTCGAGAAGGAAATGTGACAGGAATCAAATGTTGTATGTAGAAAATACACAAACAGACAAGGAAAATGAACCTCTCAGCCTATCGGAGTTAAAACTTTTGGAAACATTCCAAAAATGGTTGCAGCAAAGCTTGGATTGAAGCATCCCGAAGAATACACTGGATATTATTTTAGAAGGTCCACAGCCATAAGGGCTGGAAAGCTTCTTCTGAGAATTGAGAATTCTTTAGAGAATAAGAAATAGATAGCAAAGATTATGTTGTCTAACAAGGATTTAACCATCCGAGATTTGAACTTAAACATTCCATCATACGAAATGTTATTAAAAGAGTATTCTTAGTTTTTTGAGGTGTATGCCGTGTTAAAAGAAAACCCATACTTAAGATTCACCCTGTATATACATACATATCAGCATTTCGCTACGCTACGACCAAGCCATCATGTTCAGGCGTCGATTTAAAATTATCTTTGTCCCCTGCGAAATTCGTAACTATTTCAACAATGGAAATATAAATGCAAAACGACTAAGGTCTGTCGATGATGGACGATTTCGAAGTGGAATTTACATATTCCAAGGAAAATCATCCGATCGTCCTCTCGAACGTGGGTGGAAGGCCAAGTCAGCGAGTTTTTGAGTGGGTTCGGTTTACTTTACAACACACATCAACGATACCCAGGATAGGGAGAGTGAAGAGAATTTGTAATGCGGTTTTGAGGCGTTAAAAAGGATAATTTTCAGTGTTGTTTTCAGAGAAAAACTTTATTCATATTTGTGGCGCTTTATGCAGGGTTTATTTTACTTTAAAAGCAGTTTTTGATGTGAAGTTTAACTAAATTGATTGATTGCTGAGATATGACATATTAATTGATTCTTTAAAAAATGAAAATATAATACATCTTATGCCCCAATTAATATCTAATAATAATAGAAATTTATTTATACTGCACAAAATACAGAATAATTATTTACAAATTTTTTGCATAGGCAGTATTCAGAGTAAAGAATCCGTAGACACATTTACCTTCGTTTATGATTAGACCAATTATTTATATTATCTTGCAAATTTAAACAGTCTTGTTTATTTCGTACATCTAGATATAATTTTAAATCATCAGCATACAATAGTGTATTTGATTGTTTACATATAAATAAATACATATCATTTATTAACGTAACAAATTAAACGGGCCCGAGTGTCAAACCTTGAGGCACCCCCAACAATGTTACAAACATTTCAGAAACTTGATTGTTAAATATTACAAACTGTTGTTTGTTATGTAAATAAGAAACCAATAGTTTAACCAGGTTTTCATTAACAGAAAATGCTCTTAATTTGTTTACTAAGACTTTATGAGTACCTTTATCAAAAGCTTTAGCCAGGTTCTTATATATGACATCCATCGGGCCCTTTTTCGTTATTATATTTGATACAAACTCACTTAAAATGCTTAAATTTGTTACTGCCTACACAATACTGGATATTTCCTCAGTAAGAATTATTTTATTATGTACTTCACAAAACAATTAATTTTCAATCTTTATGTGCTAATAAAACATCTTTTTCGAATTTACAGATACTTTTTCGGGTTTCAATTATTTTTACAATAAAAAATAAGTAAAATATTTACATGTAATTTGAACTTACTTATAGTCTAAACAAATAATTACACATTTTAACAAAAAAGAACACAATACTGTGTTCATCAAGGTCCACACGGGATTGTGTATATTTTTACACATTTATCTTCATGTAGCAGCATGTTAAAGATTTAACACAATTTGCTGTGTTAATATAACAAATTTTATATGTAACTTTACACATTTCAGTGTACACTTATACATCTTAATTTTATTGTATAGTATTTATGACATTATGGTAATAATAAAGTAACAAACATTTTACTTCTTATGATTTTGTTGAAAATATGTAATTCTGTTCAAATGAATAACAAAATATTTAGCAAAATTATTAGATAGTAGTAGTATATATTCTAATAAATACGTTAAGGATGTAATCAAACCTCAACTTAAATTCAAACGTTCTCCATTTGAACACCGAATGAGAGTTAGCTGAACACAACAACGCAACACGACCAACATGGCGTAATGGAACTATGCTGGAAAATTCAGCAGGGTTATATAACACAAAATGGTTTACTTTTAATACATTGGAAATATTACACATTCAGTTATTATAATACTAGTAACTTTAACACATTTTATGTAAAAGCTATAAAAGAACTATTGTGTAAAACTATTAACATAGAAATTTTACACACTGTCTCACTTACACAGCAACTATTTTCTACAGTGTAATGAGCGCAATTTGGTGAATATTTTGTGTTTTTGGCAAGTACGTACAAGGAATTTTTGGCAATATTTTGGGTATAATTTTGATAATCGGTTAAATACGAGCCTAAATAAATTTTTATTCATTCTTGTTGCAACTTCATGCAACAAACTGTGAAAATTGTGTAACTTTCTAGTAAAAAAAACTCAATTTGTACTTTAGTCTACTTGTACTTACATATTTCTTTATAAAATTGTATAATATAATAAGAACATATCACTAAAAAGATGATTGATATGAAATATCCGCATTTGTTTCTGTAACTACAATATAGATATTCCTCGTCCAATTTTAGAATAATTGAAGAAACTGTATATACAGGAGCTTGAACATCAGCTTATTTTACTGTCATAATAGTTATCTTCATAAGTCCCCTCAACGTTATCTGTAACAATAATAAGCTTAGAAAGTATGATCTAGATACAATATTAAAATGAATCATTAAAGTACAAAAAGATACACAACTATTTTAATATCCAATTTAAAATCATTGTTTTTGGTCCGGCATAATAATTTGAATATCTAAAGGGACTGTTTTCCCAGCGTACGCAAAAACCGGTTTCGAATAACCAAAATCCGACTCCTAGACAAATATTTGCCGAATATTTATTCCATATATCGAAATTAAGCAGCCCCAGAGACATTCCAGCCAGCCCCAACCCTCGCAGCATTTTAAGAAATTCCTGATACAAAAGCGAGACAAAGACAGCCCGAGCGGCCCCGGAAAAAGACGGGCATAGTTTCAAATTTCATTTAAGATTTAATTTGCGTAGAGATATGTGTATCCCTCTGTAAGATTACCGTCCGACTCCCAACCAAGGACCGAATAAGGGCGGATTTCGCTTTTTCCCTGGGCAATTAAAGCTCGGCTTCTGTTAAGCTCGCCGGCAAACAATGCGTGCTTTAGATAGGCCTCCTGTGATCCTTGCAGAATGGACAGCGAGGCCGCGCGTTTGATTTATAAGTACCTGGATCTCCGTTAATTAAAATTTCGGTTTGTTTTTACGCTTTGCAAGAGTGTCCATCCCTTTGACACACACGACTCAAGGCGGAGCGGGACGGGCAAAGCGAGGACGTTAGTCGAAGCAGGGACAGCGATTTCAATATTACGGGGACCGGTCAAGACGGCCGGGTAAAGTGTACAGGGTGTCCAGATTATGACTGTCACTGCCAAAGGAGTTCCTACAACTCACCAAACGCAACAAAAAGACTCATATACAAGAGATAGAGTAAAGTAAATTGAATAGTTTTTCTACGATTGCATTTCAAAAAGAAAAATACAACTGCTATAGAGTGCAAAACTGTGTTACAAAATTACAAACAAAAGTACAACGAAGTTTTTTTATCAGTATTAATGAAGTAAGCAAGAGGTTTCTTAAAACTGTAACATACGACAATATTCCATCCATTACCTGCTGCTGTAAACCTCAAATTATTATTATTAGTAGTATTATGATGGGTTTCGTTTTTCTGTACCTAGTGTTTGATTGATAATTGTGAATGTAAATAAACAAAAATTGAACAATTTATAGTAACCGTAATCAGCTGCATGGCATGTTAATTGATGTGTATATGGTAAACTAGCGCTTAATCGATGTTTGTAGGTGTACATAGAAGATTTTAGTAGCTTGCAGAGTGGTCTGCTGAATTTCCAGATTTGAATCATCTAGACTTTTATTTGTATGAACTTTTTAGTGCATTTATTGTGAAATTGAAAATGTTATTTGGGCAACTGCCGATGCAGTATAAACAGTATTACTCGCCGAAAAATGATCAAATTGCTGATGTCTAGGTACAGAAATCTCGAGAAATAAAACACGTAGAACAAAAGTAATATCAATAATAAAATTCTTTATGTTTTGTTTATCCACTTTTACTATTTGAATTCTCCTCAAATAAAATAATAACAATTAAAAAGCGTTTGTAAGACACACATTATTTTGCTATATATGTTTGGTTGCGAGACCAGAAAGTTTTGAAATACCTAATACTGTTTGCAAAAATATAGAATTAGAAAAATGATATAAGTTAGTACACAAATTGTCATTCGTAGAATTATTGTGTTGAGATCAACGATTTCTAAGCCCTAGAAGGAGTTTTGTGAGTGTAATACATTAATTTCATTAGTAGCCAACTTACTTCTATACAGGGTGTTTGTGAAACAAATGCATCCACGCAAAAGTTGGAAAGTTTAATTTGAGACGTTTTTAAAATAGCTTATGGAAACTTGATTCTAAAATCCACTTTTAGTTGTAACTTTTTTGGAGAAGCTAGAATAATTTATTTTCTTTATAAAACACCCCCTCTAAAATCTACTGACGGCTCCTGTGCTTCATTTTCCTCAACTATTTTCGAAATACCTGTCAATGTGCCAATATCCAAAGGTATCGCAATAAAATGAATATATAATGACGTATTTTTTTACGCTCATGTGTAACATGTCTTAATACCTACAGAAACAATCATAGCAAAACATGTCTACAATAATTACAATTTTTTCCCTTAATTACACATGTATTGATTCAATTATGTTGCGGATTTCGGTCCTAGAAAGATAAAAAACAGCGCTTTAAATGTTTTTTAAAATGCTGAACAGTGAATATATTCGGTATATAGTCAGGTACGTAATTATACAATTTAGGTCCTAAATATATATACATATATGGTTTTTGTCCAATTGATATTGTCATTTTAGGATAAACATAATTCTTATTACGTGTTTCGTAATTGGGGAAAAGGGAATTTAGTTTAGAATTTTTAACTGTAGATGTAAATATTGTTTTATAATATAAGTACTTACATAGTTCTGCATATAACATTGTTGTAATAATAATGTGTGTCTTACAGACGCATTTTAAAAATTATTATATTAAATAGTAAAAGAGGATGAAGAAAACATCAATAATTTTGTGTTTGACATTACTTTTGTTCTATTTGTTTTATTTTTCGAGATTGTTGTACCTAGAAAACACCAGAAATTTGATCATTTTACTGCAAGAAATACGACGATCTTAATGAGTTCATACACATTGTATTCAAACTGGAAATTGATACACAAAAGACTTCTTAGTGTAACTTACGATTAACTATACCAACTCCTATACAAATCTAGTTGTAACTTGCTCCAGTGAGACATCAAAAGGGACAGTTTAATCTAGAACGGTGTGAATTAGCCTTCAAACGACGCCCAATTTAGAGGAACAGTGGTGAGTTGCACTGGATAATTGGATCCAGAAGTATATTAGAACCTTCTAAGGCAGTACTAAACAGATTCCTATCGCCTTAGATTCACTTGACCCTCTTTAATTAACGCCTGATACGACTCCGTAGTTCCGGAATTTTAACGCGTCTAGGGAAAGTTTCATTACACGTTTGGGCCGTGTTATTCAGTCTACATCATCGGAGATACAGTGGAAATGGAATGATAAGTTTCTACAGGGTAGTCCTTAATGCATACGCCGTAGACTAACTGAAGATTTTAGATAACTCCCATGTTTTTGAAATATTCCAACTTCGTCTTTCAATGCATATTGACTTCATTCAGGAAAGCATATGATTCTGTCAAAAGCAATAAGCTAAGTAAAATATTGAAACAATTCTGGATACCAACTAAACTGATTAGCCTATTGAAAATGACCTTAGAAAATACCACAAAGTACGAATAAAAGGTGAATGTTCGGAAGGTTTTACCATTGACACAGGACTGAGACAAGGAGACCCACTCTCAACGCTTCTTTTTAATTTAGTACTAGAAAAGGTTATAAGAGATAGTCAGTTGAACAGAGAAGGGCAGATATGGTGTAAAAGTCACCAAATAGTAAGTTATGCAGATGATGTGGCCATAATTGCAAGATATAGTAGATAATTGGAAAAAGTAACGAGCAAACTTGTGGAGAAGGCACGTAAAGTAGGACTGCAGATAAATCAGGAGAAAAGTAAGCTTTTCAGAATAGGCGAACAAAAAAAGATATCCATTTCAAATTGAGAACGCACGGAGAGATGGAGTGTGAAGAAGTTCAAGAATATTTGGGGGCGCTGATAAGAGCTAATTGTGACGAGAAGCAACAGAAGTTCGGCAGCAGTATACCACTTAATGAAATAAACAAAATAATTTTGAGTCCGACAAAGCTATATGGTAGTGAAACCTGAATCCTCAATAAGAAGGCAAGATAATACCTATTAAGGCGGGAAAGGAAGATTTTAAGAAAAATTCTAGGGTAAAAGAAAACAGAGGAAGGCTATGTAAGGAGAAATAATGAGGAAATATATGCAATGCACTAGGCACCAAAAATAGACGAAGTTGTAAAAGCCGGAAGACTGCAGTGCCTAGGGCATCTAGAACGTATGGAAGATGAAAGAACAGTTAAAAAAAAGTATAGGGAGTAAACGTAACTACAAGAAGAAAAGAGAGAGACCAAGGACGTTGGAGAGAGGCAGTGTAAATAGGAAAAAATGTATCGGATTGGAAAGGAAAGGCGAAAAACAGAACGGGGTGGAGGAAAATAACAGCTCTGGGTCTACAAGGCCTGTAAACAGCTTTATATACAGGGTGTCTGGGAAAATGTGGGAAATTTTTATTAAATTATGTTCAGTACTTTAAAAGTTATTCAAGAAAAGCCGATTTCCAGCAGCGTCTTTCAGGAACACATATCTCCGTAGGGAGGGCCTGTTGGAAAAAAAATTATAGGAACTCGTCATCTTATTTTTTCATGTTCTACCTGCACCCGAGAGATTTTCCGCATTTTGCCGGACACCCTGTATATATCGAACTAAAAGTAATTTTTTAACATACAATTTTGCAGTGTGCGGAACGTTTAGGCGAAATAGATGCAAAATACAGAATTTACACAAGCAATTTTCTCCGAATGCATCTCAACACAACATTTTAATTACGAGCCCTCCCCAAACAGACATAACTCCGGCCTCCCAAGAACAATACCAGCTTCTTTCGCTAATTACCAGGGCATCTCCAAATGTAGGTACGTCCGGAAATGAGATTTCGACGTATCCCCGAGGAGCGATGTGCCTCTCAGCTCCAACCTTACCTCCAAGCGCTTAAGGACCAAACTCCCCCGCCCGTTAACGAGGAATCTGCTAACTGAACACAGCATTTCCCGAAATACAATTATAATATTAGATTAGCGGCGCAGATAAGATCGCGATTGCTCTTAGTTTGTATATGGAGAGCTGCTAAGTGAATTCTCTGCTAACTCGATCAAGATATCTTGATATTGTTTAATGCAATGGTGGCAGTCGCTACGATCTGGACTCCGATAGTGTCTGAGTTTACGTTTACGTGTCGGATTACGCCTTAATGAGAAGGGGAGTGGGGAGCGGGGGGGATCTTAAGGCTTTGAATGCATTAACTTCACATATCGTGAACTCTGGCTTCTCCGTTTTATACCCTGATCGATATGGAGATATCGGGGAGGAGCCGCGTTATAAAAAGGTGCTTTAGTTGTTAATAAGTAGTAATTAAGATGGTCTGAGGAATGTACTGGGTGGGCTTCGAGTAGAAAAATGTATAAGTGGAGGTGAACTTGTCCTACAAGGTGAAGGTTTTTCTAGGAACTTAGACTAAAACAGGAAACTGCTACCAATATCTACACTCAGAGAAAATATTGGTATTTAGATAGATAATATTTGTCATATTAGCTGTGGTAATTGTATAGTTACTTAGGAATAAACCGACAAAGGAAGCTTTTAATAAACAAAAAACAAAATTACTGAAGATGTCAGCCATATTCGAACTCTTGCGAAAACATCCTCCTTGGTTTGGATTTCTTGACACTTTTGATTAATCCGTAGCTCTAGCTCTTCCAGGCTATTTACAGAAGTACCATACACTAATGTCTTCAAATATCCCCAAACGTCTGGATTTCTTTGTTTGGGGATATTTGAAGACATTAGTGTATAGTACTCCTGTAAATAGCCTGAAAGAGCTGCAGCTACGGATTAATCAAAAGTGTCAAGAAATCCATGATGATTTTGTGTTCTTAAGAATGGAGAATAGTTCAAGCTCTACAGCGTTTTCTCAAAATCGTAAACGCCGTAAAGTGTAGCGAAGTAAAGTGAATTGGATCATGAAGGGTTTAGGGCGCGAGGTCGAAATGTGTAACTGATGTTGAAATATGTCAAGAATGCTACGTAACAATATGTCATTATATATCATTAACAAGAATATACGCGAGTAGCATATATGTATAGTGCAATAAAAAGTGGTAAAGAAGTATAACTGCGAAACCGAAAATAGTGGAACCTCACGGAAGGAAGATGGTATTTTAAAAATAAGTTTTTGACAAAATAAAAAAATTGGGTTGCTATATCTTACCAGATGAAACTTTGCTTGGAATATAAAGATTCGGAAATTGCGGATCTTTACAGAGAAAGTAGAAATTGCCGCTTCATTTCAGGGAAGGTATGAACTTTAAGAAGGGAGACGACGTGCATTGGTCTAGCATTCCCCACTACTACGGTAATCGGTTCCGTATCGCCATTGCAAATCTAACTGTCAGATCAACTGATGCCAGTGTTGTCAGATCTCATCCATTCCGAGGAAATCTCATGCTTTCATATTTTGATTACAAAATCTCATGCTTTTTAATAGACACAAAAAGAAATAATAAAATTTTTAAAATTAGTCTGAAATCTACCAAAACAAAGACCTAACGAGAAATAAAGGAAAAATCGAGGGCAAAATTGAATAGATAGAGGTAGGTATCTACAATATTTGGGTACTTGAAATATCCTTTATTGTAGACTGCTCTCTTAATAATTAGCAATGAATACATAAACGGGTATGACAGTCTACGGATATGAGGTGTGTGTGCTGTATTCACGCTGTATTGCAGTGATTCTTAACTCTGTTCCGTAAGGGTACCTACATTTTCTGGAAACAACAGATTTTACGACCCGTGAGTCACCCTGCGTCACGTCAACTGCGCCTCAACGTTCGCCCGGCCTAACAATAAAATAAATTAGAAAGGTTACGTGGTTAATAACTTTTAAGTAAGTACCTGTAACTACCTACTTACAATGTAATATTATGATAAAATAGCAGAACATAATGATTTTTAATGAAATAAAAATGGCATTACAAACGTAATTGAAAATTACTTGCTTCTTTGAAATTATTCTCATGCACTGAATTTTTCCCACCTGGCAACACTGCTTGATGCAAACACGCTGTGGTCGAAGTATGCGTGTAGCATGACACAGTGCGCAGGCAGAGTGCGCATCAGGTAGGTGTAAGAAAAGAACGTCAACCCTCACCTCCCGTACTCATCTATGTCCTGTGAATTACTCATTTTCTATTATTTTCGACCTTGGGTAACTGATAATACAAGATAAAAAGTTTAAATTTTGAATTTTTATTATCTAACGCTTCGAAATTGGCAAAAAGTATTCTTCTAAAAATATTGGATGTTCTGTAATGCAAATATTTTTGTATATTTTTATATCTGATCGCCTTATTTATTATACCTATGAAATGTCGCTAATCGCACGCTTCTCCCAGGTATAGTAATATTTGAAAACATAAAATGTTTGACAGTATATCATCAGATAGACATTCCGACACCAATTCAATCCCTGAGCAACTCTAAACTAACAAACAAATTGCAATTTTGCCGCGCCCGCTTTATCGGCCTCATTATTTCCCTGCAGTATGCAAATTCGAACCCGATCTGACTGATCCATAATAAAATCCCAAAAGGGCTAATCGCGATTTGTAAATCTCGAATTACTGACTATTCGGTCGACGGCCAAATTGGGCCGATATCTTTGTGAGACTTTCCGGAAGGCATCTCCCTACGGCTCATTACTCTGCAGAGGGGGGCCACCTCGCTGCGTCTAATATTGTTTGGAGACGCTCCAAGAAGGCGCGCAGCTTTCGGTTGCTTAAAAAAGTTACCCGGCGACTTAATGAGATGTAAGTAATTGGATTTTGTATTTATAAATTTCGGAGATGACTCGTTTCGGCGGTCTGACGTCGCTGGAACCTTGTTTATCTGCAGCAAAATAACCACTAGAAAAATAATCTGAAAATTGCACTTAATAGTTTGTCCTATTTTAGTAGGTATACATGGTGTCCCTGAAAATGTGGGAAATCTCTCGGGTGCAGTTATAACATGAGAAAGATGACATGTTCCTATAAAATTTTTACCCACAAGCCCTCCCTACGGAGATATGTGTCTCTGAAGGGCACGGCTGAAAATCGGTTTTTCTTGAATAACTTTTAAAGTGCTTAATATAATTTAATAAAAATTTAATGTTATGTACACTAATAACGACCTCTTAAGATAGCGTCTTTGAAATATATTTAGCTTTTTTAGTTTACCAAGGGCGGGCTAAGCTTTACAATTTAATGCCTAAATCTGGGTAGCTTCAACCTTAGACCAAAAAAGGTACTCTTGTTTATTGTCGATAAAATGAAACAAAATAATTTAAAATATTTAAAAGGGTTTACAGTGCGAAAATAATAAAATTCTATTCCATAAATGACCATAAACAGTGCAGGTTAGAAATATGTTATTGTCCACAACTGTATCTATGCTGTCGAAGCCTAATATTAGGACAGTTCATAATTTTTTTTAAAGGAGCAGTAAGTCGATATAAAATGACGGTTATAGTTCACGATCTAAATAATTCTGCCCATTTGTACTAGAAACATTTGGATCTACATAAAATTATGCAAACAGATATTTTCAGAGTCTGACAACCACGGAAATGTCAATTTCTTTGTCTCACTGCCTTAATACAAGCGTGTATTTTTTTCTATCTTATTGTCAACCAGAGCAAACATTTGTATTTTCTGAACCTGTATAGTATCTTTGACTTATAAGTACAAAAATTTTAACCACGTGCTCAGGAAGACAGGAAAGACAATAATAAATTATTTCAGATGTCAGCAAAAATGGGACAAATTTCTCTTTTCTCCCGGATAATCGGCGCCTATGATAACAACTGTCTGAAGTACAAAACACTGCTTTGCGTACAGCTAAATAAAATGCCCATTTATTCTAAGAAAATCGAAATTCAATGAAAGGAATACTAATAGAAAACTCACCCACAGCAGTCGTTAATTATAAAATCTTGTCCGATAACTGTAGATCCGTTGGATTTACCCTTTACTCTAGAAAAACACACATCATCATAAGATATGGCAAATCATATTATAAGAAAATAACTGTACTCGACTCAAATTCTATTATTTAATTACTATAGAACGTTTAAAATCAGAGAAAACAGTAACTAAAAATAGAAGGATAACAAAATCACAACGTAAACACACAAGGTTTCAACATGACAACAAATTTTGCACTGACCATTACCATTTAGTCTTCCGTCCACCGCAGTTGTGTTGTTGGTTGCAGTACTCTCCAAACATCAAACGGTCACAGTCGTCGATCAATAGGATAATATGGCTTCGAAAAAAATTTTTTTTTACTTGATAACTATAAATTAGAATTCTTTTGAAGGGCCATTTTGTTCATTCATATTTTTCTCTAAAATATTTGTTCTTAATCATAGTTAACCGTGTAGACTTAAAATATAGAACAATTTGTTACATAGCAAGCATAGAACTTCATCCACGAATTCTCGCACTAATTTTTCTAATATCCGTAACGCTTAACGATGGTCGTGAAAACGGGCAAATGGAAAACGGGCACTTAGCGCGACGGCTGCGTATGAATGTGTTTGTTAACCGAAATTATTATTTACACAGAAGAGCCTGCTACATGTCAGTTATTTGCCCGCTGACCCACGGTTCTACTCATGCATCCGTAATGTTAAGTCAACAACGACTTTCGTTTGTTTGGCGGAGTTTCCTTCCGCTAAACGTTGCACCTTTCCATGCCTCAATATTTGTTCGGATGTAATATTTATTGGATTCGCTTATAATTGCGTGCAAACACGCGTAATGAGTTCTAGCTTTAAGTGCTCCCAGCCTACTTGGTGTTTATCAATTTATAGCACGAATTGCTAGTGAATAATTGGAATCTAAATCAAATGCAGTAGTAAACACATTTGTTACATTTTGGAAGTTTATACAGAGTCATAATGTCATTAACTATTTATTTATAAATGTGCAATATTAGGAAAATATTAAAATTTGGCAACATCGCATCAGGCCTACACCTAGTTGATTTTAGAGCTGTGAATGAATTGAAGCTGCTAGTGGTCAGTAACAGTCTGAAAAGGGGTTTAAATAAAAAAAAACGTTTTAATCAGGTACTAATTTTGTCTTATCTGCTCTCAATTATTGGCATTATAACTGACACATTCTGTATACAGTGTGGCTCATTTAAAAGTAAAATACTCTTCTAACAAATTTTTGGGACGTCTGATTTTAGATGTACTTGTTGATTACGATGATTCATATGCTAATGCACAGTCTACTACATATTTTTTGCAATAAACTTATTTGAAAATTTAAGAATTTTTTTTAATTACAAATATGGCAGTATAGCGTTTCTTCAGTAACCTAAAACCCCTGTGACTTATGAATTTGTACCTAACAAAGATTTGTTGTGAAGTTTTAAAAAAATATAAAGGATTGGAAATGAGTGAAAATTATTGTTAATCTACAATACAGGGTGTCCTACCGGGAACTGTGTCGATCATTATTTGGAAAATTTGGCAACATGGCAAAGTCCCTGCGGTGAATAAAACTAAAATATCTACCACTCTCCACCTCTTCAGGTTTATAATTAAAAATGGGACACCCTGTATGTCCACAAATTTAGAAATACCATACCAAGCGTTTTAGTCTTGGCGTTACATTTTAACCACTTCAAATACCTATAACTTTTATATAAATAGAACATCCCGTATTTTTTCACTCTATCTTGTGCACATTAAAATTTTATTACAACCTGTATAAGCATTGTTAGGGTTGCGACTACTATTTTTCAAGATATTTGCAAATTTCTATTATTTTGGCAGGTTTTGTCGTATATCTGAATTATTATAAAATTTGCCATAGATATAAACATTTCAAAATACTACAGAAGTTGTTTGCTATGTATTAAATATTATTTTTTACTGTATTAGAAAGGTATTTTAAGCTAATATATATCAAATCTCCTACAATTTCTATCAATGAAGTCATATGTATGTTCTCTGATACCAAACATCTAGGTATGCTAATGAACAATTCCACAGACAAAGCTCTATTCAGTAATTATCTAAAGAAATTAATCTATCTAAATTTACTAACCTGGTTTAATGAAAACATTCATAAATATCTAACTTCTGACAGTGTCAATTCAACCACAATAGGTCAGATCTCATCTATGCTTGGCCATGCTTGTCCAACGTAAGTTCTGCTCCCACAAAAATCAGGAATTTGTTTCAAACTGCTAGAAATATTCGATCAGTTGTAAATGTGTCGTAGTACTGTTGGACATGCTCGCTTATCAACAACCTCTATTTACTTACCTTAATCAAACTGCAAGTCTTTCGTCAGATGGCACAACGCTGCGAAATCTTGTGTTTGGTGGCGGGAACAATCCAAGAGAGACATTTTTTATGACACTCGAAAATACTGAAAATATTTTCGTTGGTCTCCAGTTGAGAAAATAAATGATGAAATTCCCCATACAGCATTCTCTTTTTATTGATAGGGTGAAACCAGAACTTTCTCATTTTCTTCGCGTTTTCCCCTCCTCCTCTTTTGAAAAAAGTAACTGAAAAATGCAGCTATTTGGTATAATTGTCAGGATTTAGCAGGATATTTGCAGGAATCAGCATCCTGATTTAAGAACTGATCGTACGAAGGAATAAAATCAGGCACCCAACGACCTGTAGAAGTGAAAACAACCCAAACAGATACAGAAGTAATAAATTATCAGATCATAAACCGTATGTCTTAAACGCCGCACACCACCTACCGAAATAAAAATCCTCACCAAGTTCAGCCCCCTCCACGCGGATCTCGCCCACCGACTGCCAAACGGGCCGTGTTTATGACTTTTCATATATTCCGCCTGCTCACGCAATCTTTTTCAATTTTAACAGCGAGTTCCCAGCTGCGGACTCGTCTAAATATCTAATAAAATATCATCTTAAATGTGTATCACACGGCTCTGAGGATCCCGCGTAATAATTCCTCGTTATTTTTTCTTTCGCGCCCAGGACCGGATTAGCCCCAGTGCGCATCACGAAAATCATTCTCAGAGTTGATAGCAAAGATAAGTAATTGTTGCACACTGAAGTAACCAAACTTTCTATAGGAAATTGAATACTTACAATGATATTTTTGCTTTAAATTTTTCAAAAGACAGTTAGAACTTTATCAATCAAAACAAAATTAAACTAAAACGTTACTTCCAACTGTGGTATATTTACCATGTATCATAGGCAAGCACAATTTAATCGTTTACAATACTAATAATAACAATAATAATATCTCTACTCCCTATTCTATTCACGAGGAGTAGTCCAGAAGTCGGAGACTTGTGCGGGAGAGGGCGCGGCATATTATTATTGTGCAGGTCGCACTTGCGCCCAGGAATAACTTATGTTGGTTGACCCTAACCACCACTCAGTGCAGGAATGACGGCAACCTGGAAAACCTCATTAATTAAGGACGTGGTCAAATGTCGACCGGTATCAATTTCTCACAATCCACCCAAGCCAACATTCTTGCACCTTTCCCATAGAGAGGGTGCCAATCTCTCCGTAAATATAGCTGATCTATGATCTACCTACCGCAGGATTCCAACCTGTCGGAGAGTGGTCATATAGATTCACGTACTGACACCTTAAACCACTCTGCTACCGACTGGCCTAATCATTTGTTAGTTATTAATTTAAATTGTATCTATTCCCAGTTTAACGAAAATAATAACTTATTTGTATAGCATACTATTTCTAATATCAATCAGTTGCTTAACATATAAAGAACAAGACCAGTATTTTTTAATGTTCGTATGAGGTTATGCGCTGATTAAATTCATTAATTTGAGAATTATGAAAGTTTTGTAGAATATTAATGTTTTAAAAAGTTTTTCCAATCTAAGTCGACATTTGTTCGATATATGTGTATACAAATTAACAATATTTTTTATAATTTAACGAATATCTTGATGCATAGTTTTCACAATTTGAAACACGTCGTAGCTCTGTACCTCTAAGTGACCGGGAAACTCATTTCTAAAGGGGTTTTTGGATTTGTAAGAACTCTATTAACATAATAATTACAAATATACCTAGACATACTTACTGTGAATGGTTTTGAATTGATTAGAGATCTTTTCACAACACAGGATAAAATGTGTTCAACTTGAATGCTTGCGAAAGGCGTTTACAGTAGCTAGCAAGTTTTGTCCAGACTCGCCATTAATTAACATGTCATGCGGCTGGTCAATTACTATAAATTGTTCTATTTGTGTATGTTCACTGTATATACAGAGACAAAATGCATTACCTACAATATTGTAGGTTAACAGCAGCCGATGAGAGATTGCAGTGTTGTCGTACGTTACAGTAAGGATTTTTTGGGAGACTTCAATTCATTAATACTGGACAAGGAACAAATTACCAACTACGTTACAGGAGCTTTTACTTAACTATTCGTAACACGTTTTTGCATTTTGTTGCTTTTGGTCGGATCTGCAATATAAAAAAGACGTATCCTCAGACATATTATGCCAGTTTGCTAATAGCTATCTGAATTATTTTGCACACATGATCCTCTAGTCGACATGGTCCACAGCTAACGCTTTACTAACTGCAGCTCTATAAAAATTGGTAGATAGGTACCAAGATCCCTAAACTGAAGAGGTTGCCTCCAATCTTTGGTCCAATGACATTTCATTTCTTCTGAGACAGGTGACGTCATTGGTATTATAATTTCCTTTTCCGCATCCAACTCGGTGTTATGTTTGAATTTTCAGTTCTATTCCTACGTGGATAATTTTGTAACTTATAATTAAGTAATTAGGTAAGCCAAGTGTTTTCGATGCTGGTACAAAATATGAGCCAAAATTCATGTTTAGAGGCATTTACTTTGCAATAACTTTATGACTCAGTAGGAGCAAATTTTCTGCATACTGTACAATCGAAACTATGCATATATTCTCCAATCCGCAATTATTAAGAATTTTGGAGTTTTCCAAGGCTTACTTGATTTAACTGATTTAAAATCATAGCACAGTTTCGTTCCACAAGCAAGCAACAACATTAACTATTTTGTAGTTAGTTTTGCTACTTACAAATTTTTGTCTCAAAAAAGTAAAATTTTCCTCTAAAACCTGCCCTGCACCAATTTTACGATCTCTAGCGCCCTTTCGCTCACTGTTTTGGGTTTGCGGGGCGAATCAAATTCCTGACAAGTCGCACCTGTGCCCACCTCCAGCAATTGCTTGCTCTCCCTCCCGAAATTACAGGCGCGCATTGTCTTTACGCCCTCCTGGTTCTCGATTGCTCCTCTTAGTGTGCGTCCTGGGCGATACTTTTAAATATTCAAGGCAAGTTAGGACGTCTCTAAAAGCATTTGGCCATTAAAAAATTAAGCGCCGGCTTCTATATATTATTATTTTATGCATACTTTACTGCCTGGCTAAATGGAGAGGAAATTGGTATTAGAGAAGAAGCTGGAGTGTACATTAATTTTATCTTTCCACCCGGCATTATACAACCCTCTGGTTAGATTCGGAACTAAGTTATGGTTTTAGAAACTCTTTAGCAGTTCGTGGAAAGTCTAGTTGCTTTATAGATACAGAGAATGGTATCTAAATACTTACTTTGTCAGATTTTATTAAAGTTTGGTGCATTAATACCTTCACAGACAGGGTTAACTATGACTAAGTGCAAATATTTTAAGAAAGAAAAATTTGATTTAACGGAATCGTCCTTGAAAATATTTCCAAAATTATTTATAAAGCAGAAATATATTTTATGTATTATTATGTATAAGATTTATTTTAAACCTATTTATTGGATGTTGAAATTAAATGTGAAGTTTGTACAGTTGCTTGCAGAACTTGGAACAGTACATGTTTTTTAGATTTTGGTTTCAGTTATATTTCTATTTAAAGTAAAATTAATTATCGAGGCCAGTGAAGTAGAAACTATAGTAGCTGGAAATGGTTCAGCACATTATTCAGAAGTATTCCAGGATGATGTTTTGTCATTATCATGAACAATTTTATGCATACTGCAGTTTATTTTGCAAAAAATCTAGCTTTTGGCAACGGTTGAGGATTTCCATCACCCATGCCTTTTTAACCCGAGTACATCCACACCTCTATTCGCTAAAAGGGTGGCTGAAGTACGGCCACTGTCCAATTGTTCTTTTCCCACTACCTGATTGTACCACTTTCCATTGCGATAATTCAAAAATACATGCGAAGATTTTGTGTTTGTTGGCTGCAAGTTTATGTACTTGCGGTAAATTTCTAAATAATGGATATTTTGGATATAACTAAAAGTAAATGATACACCGAACGTTTGGTTGAGGTCCAAAATTAGATCCTTGGAGAACTCCTGAGATTGAGATATAAGTGTCACATTCCATTATATTTACAAACTTTCAATTATTTGTTAAACATGATTTAATAAATAATAAGAGAGACAAACCGATTTAAGTTTTGGTAATAAAATGAAACGTAACAGAGTATCATCGATTTTTAGCATTAAATGCAATTATTGTTAGCACAAAACGAAAATATGCAGTAACTTTTCCTCCATGTGTTAACACTGACTCAAAATCTAAACACTTGATATCTGAACAGGTCTTATCAGCAAGTTCGCTGTAGCAGTGACATACGTACTGTATAACTTTGTCTGGTTATACTATCAGAAGTCATTACGCGCTACAGTCTGTACATCTCCAGCAAGAAATTCTTCCGATGTAGAAATCAGTCCTTGATAGTTAATAATGTGGAATTGATACTTCCTCACAATTTTTATTGTATCTTAAGTTTAGTTATTCTCGATTAATGCATAGATGTGCAAATTGGATACCGTCAGATATCGTATGCAGTCGGAAAACTTCTAAATTGTAATCTACTCCTAAAATCCAACTAAAACGTGTGTATTTGTAATTTGAGGTTTTTGAGTCGGTTGGTGGGGCGCTTCTGCTGATATAGCGCCGCCGAATTTCCATTTTGGCGGAGATCAAATCGACAGATTGCATGTTTTCGTTCGGATGTAATGCATTTATAATGAAATTATAATGAAAATTGCTGTATCGCTCTCTTTATGAATATAATTGGGGCTGTTTGTTTGTTGAACGTCATTCGCCCTGTCCATCACATTTAGAGTGCGAGTTAATAAGCTGATGCGGAGTGGGAGATGGAGAGAAATTCGCGTGGTTGCGTTCTACGTTACACATATTCAGATTTCCCAGTAAAAGCAGACGTCAAATTCTCAAATACCTCAGATCGTTATATTGAAATACATTCGTGTAAATTGAAATATAGCAAGAAAATAATAACGTTGAAAAAATTTAATGTAATTTATTCCAAAAATAAAGTACAAAGAATGTTTATTAAATTAAAGAATGCAATGGAAATCGTTTATCTATTAATAAAACAAGTACATATACAATTGTTGTTTAGAAGTAAAAACTTTTCGGTTTATTGTCAAAAATGACATCATTTTGGTTATTTTATTATTTATTAGGTTATATTTATTAAATATTCTAATGTTTATATGATTTGATATCTGTGAAACTTCTATCTCAAGTTCAGGAGTTCTCTAAGGATCTACTTGCCGGTGTTTCTCAATGAAGTTGTCATAGCTACACTTAAATATAATAGTTTGAGAGCATTTTTCTTTATATATACAGTGTGTTTCATGTCACATAAAAACCAACCTGTAAAAATGGTATTTATTATCCGATAGAGCAGCAAAATCTATTCAGACGCAAGATATTAAAATTTGTTTTCTATTTTCAAGACCTACTTCGATTTTTTCGTGGTCAAATTTTACAAAAACTGTTTAGCGTTTTTATTTTCTTCAAATCTAACTACGGCACTGGATTCGGTATCATTCCCCTAAAACGGGTTTTTGCCATATCTCTGCTCCTATTTGAAATGAGTCACACTGTATTTTAGGTAAGTTTTCTTAATTTTTTGTCTTTTGGTATTTGTATATTGACAATAATATGTACTTTACTTGCAATCACCCGTTAAAGAAACGAAAAGTTGAGGTTTGATTGCTTGCCGAGCGATAAAATCTAGCAAACGCTCGTCGCCAATAATAACCAAGCCTCCTTTTTAAGTAGTAAATTTAACAATTTTTGTAAAATTTGCGCATTTTAGTTGAGATAATTTTAGTTGAAAAAATTATGGAAATTGAAAATAGTCACAGAGATATCCCAAATACACGTCAAATGCTACAGAAACTGTAACTTTAGGTTTGTTGCCAGAAAAATCCAAGAAGTGATATGAGAAGGAATTTAACCTGTTTGTGACATGTTGCAAGTCGACGTTATTATTCATCTGAGATCAGTCGCGATAAGTAATCCACGGGGCATTGTCGGAGAGCGGGGCACACCTTCTAAATCCGGATCTCATAAGTTAGAGGAGATATCGCGACTGTATGGATCCTGGAATAACCCTGGATCATCGCTAAACTCTGGCCAGCTGCCTGAGGCTATACGCGAGAATGAAGGAAGCCTCTCTGCATAGCTCTTGTCTTGAGATAGGAAAAAAACTAGTTTATTGAATCAATTTCTATTGATTAAGAGGTGTGCATTTGGTCTCATCGAACAAACTATTGTTGAAAGTTATCTGTCATCAAAGATGTTGATCTTAATATTAAAGGACGTAAGATGTAATGGTATATGACCTGTCACACCTAGAACATGTAGATACTGTAAATAATGAAATAATCTCTTTTCAAAAATACATTAAATGTGTGTTATGTTATACAGATTTTAGTTTAATGTAGTTGGGCGCTTAACAATTAATTATTAAAAGTAAAAACTAAAATTTACTTTATACAACACAATTAGAAAAATTGATATTTGACACAACATTCCTGGTATACTTTGATCGTTTCAATATCCTAAAATCGATTATTCCAACAATAGCTTCAACAACGTATGTTTTATGCCAATAAAGCGTTTGAATGTGAAAATTTGCATCACATTATAAACCACGATTAGAAAAATACATCTGTCCTAATTAGAGCATCGGCAGATTTCGCGAGGGTGGTGCCCCAGGTTTTAGGCCCGGCAGGGGATCTTGGCTGGGTTCAGTTAAACCTCTGTGTCTGTTAATGCGATATTTGATGACTGGGAACCGAATCTCCCTCTCCATTACCTACTTTCATTAGCCGACTTGCTAAAGAAACTTAAATAATTATTAATGAACTTGGCGATTTCCCCCCCTGCGTTAGCGACGTTAGTTGAATTTTCTTTGGCGGTTTAGATGCGGTGCAATAAAATTTCGGTATGCCTCGAAATTAACCGATACAAAATTCTACAGTGCTTTCGTGGTAATACAATACAGGGTGATCCTTAAATAAATGCAAATATTTTAACCAGCAGTACAGTTCACTGTGTAGAACACATTATTAATAGTTTCTTTCCAAAAGTCAAATTTTAAATAAATTTCGTGATTTTTCAATCAAAAACTTGTTGAGGACCCCTGATCTAGTTCCCTTGGAATAGAGTTCAACAAAGATAACTAGAATTTTTAGACATGTCAAAGAATGATTGAAATATGTTTATTTATGAAAATATTAATGGCTTCCTTCCCTTTGACATTGAAAATATAAACCAGATTCTCTACTCTCAGTCACAGTTATCCGGAACTAATTGTGTTGTCTTTTGTTTCAGGTTACGAGAAGAAAGATGTGATCCCGACAGACCCCTTCCTCTAGACCAGAAACCTAGAGACCTCAGTCCTAGAAACGGTAAGGATATAAATTTCTAATCATTTCTAAGGAATTTACATGAAAACACGTTTATGTTTTTTAATTTTATTTCTTCGTATTTAATTTATCCCACTCCTGATCCATATTTGGCATCGTATGCGCGTCAGCATTTCAGCGTAAATTCTGATGAAATTGAAAAATAAATAGAAGCGTTTGCAATGAAAGTATTGTGCATGATTGTAGGCATTTCTCTTATTTTTCGCTTCATATGGGAACATTACTGGAGAAAAACGTCTAAATATGCAATTTTGTGTTAATTTGCAGATTGGAGATTTAAGAATTTCAAAAATGCGTGGAGTTGGTGCGCTAGTAAAGGTTAGTAATTTGATGTTTGCTAGAATGAAATGAAAAAGAATTTATTGATTTGCAGTGGTTTTTAACTATATTCAGGTTACATATAATTTTTTTCATCCATATAGAAATCTAGTAGCAATTGGTGTTACTAAGAAAGAGATTAAAAAAAAAGTTAGTCCAGAAAATGTGTTTGTAAGAATACGTAACGTAGCAAAATAGGTGATACTAATTCCTATGATCAAAGCTTGAAAATATTTCACGTCTTCTGAAAATTCACCTTGTTTAAATCCAATTTGGTTTAAATAGAAAATCTGAAATTACATTTAATGTTAGTTTTGGTAGATTTTATTGAAATTGCATCACAAATGTTTTTAAAATTACACCAATAATCAATGAATAGAATTATAGGAATTCCAATTGGCCAAATGCGTTTTTTTTTCGGTCAAATATTTTGTGCCTTTAAGAGCGCCGTATTCTTGAAATAGTGTTTTCTACAAATACAAGTACAAGGAATTTTAGACATTTAAGAACTGAATAATATAGAAATAAATAACAGAAATGTTATCTGAAACCACCTGCGAGCATTCAAAGGTACCGAAATAAAACGAATAGATAACGGCAGAAACCAGTTTATCCAACAAATTTTTAGGTACAGAAATCGTTCAAAATGCGTATTTTTTTTTAAATTCAGTTGTAAATGTAAATATTGTTATAACATAAATTTAAATAGTTCTGCATATAAGATTGTTCACTTTTGTTTATAAGTATGTGAAGATAGTTGTTAAAATGTGTGGTTAGAATAGCAAAACAAACAAATGCATTTTTAATGTTATATAATGTGAGGAGAATTGAAATAGTAAAAATGGATATAGAAAACATCGATAATTTTATTTTTCATATTAGTTTTGCTCTACGTGTTTTATTTTTTTGAGATTTTTGTACTAAAAGATACCAAATTTGATCATTTTACGTCGGGAAATACGGCAACCTTAAGTTTTATCATTTTTTAAATTCAATATTAAAATTGGCAACGACAATGGTCGTTGGAGTTGGAGCAATAACTAAATAAAAAATGTTTTCAGTCAAACAATTAGCTTATTGTTGTTATTTCCATAATCTTTGCAACAATGGTTTAATAAAGTATTTTACTTATTCTTGTTTTTAATTTTAACAAACTTATTGCGTTACAAAATTACAACCATTATCAATGAATACAATTCAAGGAATGCGAATTGGCATATTGTGTTTTTTAAGTCAAATATTTTGTGTCTGGTTTTCAACCATAATAATAATAATAATAATAATATCTCTACCCCTCATTCTAATCACAGGGATTAGCCCAGAAGTCGGAGACTTGTGCGGGAGAGGGGGCGGCATATTATTATTAAGCAGGCCGCATTTGCGCCCAGGAACGACTTACGTTGGTAGGCCCTAACCACTATTCAGTGCAGGAATGAGGAAAACCTGGAAAACCTCATTAATTAGGGGGGTAGTCAAATATCAACCAGCATCAATCTCTCACATTGACCCAAGCTAACATTATTCCACCCTACCATACCCGCAGAGAGGGTGCCAATCCTCCCCACGAATATAGCTTATATACGGTCTACCGGCAGCTGGGCTCGAACCAACTCCGTCTAGTCACCTCGATTCAAGTACTAACGCCTTAAACCGCGCGACCACTGACCGATAAAGTAATTAAGTTTTAACATTTCAATAAAGATGTCCTTTTCAGTCAAATAAATTGTTTACTCTTGTTATTTCCATAATTTTTGCAAATATCGTAGGCTGCTAACATCCACAATGACATGATGAATACATGATTGTAGTCTCGTTAATATATTTTTTCTTTTTCTTCATCTGGCTGCAATATATTTCCAAATCAGTACCATAATCTGTGAACACAATCGTTGGAATACAACTTCAATAATGACTAAATGAAAATGTCCTATTCACTATTTTTTTTCTTGTGTTGTATCTAACCCTTACAAACCTATCTAGTCCCAATTTTTGAAAAATCAGTCCCATAATCTGCGAACACAACCGTTATAATGCTACTGCAATAGTAACTGAAAGTGTCCTATTCTCTTATTTTTTTCTTTTTTTTGTTGTATCTAACCGTTACAAACTTATCTAGTCCCAATTATTGAAAAATCAGTCCCATAATCTGCGAACACAATCGTTGGAATGCAACTGCAACAATGACTACGCCAATATGGCACCGTCCGCCAGGTTTATAGTTGTCCGGCGTGCCACGTTGACGATTTCATTACACCGGCGCTGCGCGCCCTTCCGGCCCAAATAAAAAGTTAACTATCGTGTCGACGAATTTAATTAATGGCAGTAAATGCGGATTCGGAGCCGGACGCGACGCGAACCAATCTATCGGGCGATAAATCACCACCGGCGGGGCCGCGATTAAACCGGCATATGCAGAAACGGAGACCGGGACTAAGTCTCGGAAATAAATCGGAATGCCCGGCCGCATCAATCTGGATGAACCCTCCCGGATTTATTAGCGGGAAAGTGGACGAAAACAGGCGGGCAATTACTCGCTTTTATATTACTGTAAACTCTCCCCCGCGGGACGATTCGGATGCCTGTTTTATTTCCTTTTTATTACGCCCGGCTAACTGGCCGACACTCGTTTGATTAGGGCCTTTTTGCGAACCTTACAACGTAGTTGGGTTTTGCTTACGACCGGATATTCCTAGGTCCCAAAAACACAGACATGTTGCCTTAAATTCATATAAAGACTAATATCAATGAGGTCTGATCAATCATTTCTAGGACTGATTTTTACACATTTGTTGTTAAAAGCCTAATTTCCTTCAAAATACTTCTCCTAACTAGTTCAATACTTCCACTACTGCATACAGTAGTATTATTATGGTACAACATCCGTTTACCACTACGGCAAAATTAAGGTCTCTTCCTTTCATGCAATTGTCTTAAAACTAGAAGGTAATGAAAAGGATTGATTATTTAATCTTGTGGAAAGAACTGATGTTGAATAATTCCTTTGGCTTAAAAGAAAGAAGTCAACATTGCCCTTGATATTTGCTCTTGACGTACTTTCTTATGTAGAAAATTTTTATTTTTTCATCGTAATGACTAGGCTTTAGTTTCCACGTCATAGCTTGTAATAGCGTATCGTTGTTTGCTCTCTCATGAAGATCCTCAGAGATTTCATCCCTATGTTGTTTTCTGATCATCAGTACGATACAAATCAAATGAAAATTAGTCACTGTACGACACCTACGCCATTTATTTATTTTATTTCCGCTTTTCATCCACTGTACTTTAGGTTTCTTAAGTGTTTCTCTTTGTTGCAGGATCACCAACAGAGCACAGTCCGGTGTTAAATCTGTCCAAAAGCGGAGGCGGCAGTGCCGGCTCCCTTGGAGACGGTGACCATTCTGGTAGCGAGGCGGACGGTCCAGATGTACCTCCGTCCCCCAGGTCACCCAGATCGGCAGCTGAAGATGAAGAGGATGATAATATATCGGACCCAGAGGAGGAGGACGAAAAGGATCAAGGTAAGGAGGGAAAAAATGTGCTGTATTTGTAAGGTCTTTACTTTAACACTTGGTAGCACTAAATAATGAAATATGTCCTAAAAAATACTCTGCAAACTTTGCTAATTCATTAAATGAATGCCACGATTTTCTTGATGTGACGATGACAGTAATAACATTGTGCTTGCTTCACTGATGGCCTCTCTCTCTCACAGTACATGTCTTGATGGCTTGTTTAAGATTTATACTGGTATAATCATTTAGATTATGTAGTTGTTCTTCTAAGTGTTCTGGCTCACAAAAGATTTTGACGATTGATTGATGGTGAAATCTGCATTCAAATATTTGCACTGTGAGTAGGCTTTTTCTGCAAACTCTGTGTTAGTTTTCCTTCACCTGGACATCTAAGAATCGAAGGGAACCATTTTCTTCTAATTCTATCAGTGAAGCTTATCTTTGGATGCTTCTAAATTTTTATCAAAAAATTATTGAAGTCCACTCACGATAGTTAATTAAATATTTCTGAATTAAACATCATTTTTCTGAAAGTGCCAAATGCCCATAAAAATAATACTGTATTCCTGTTAATATTTGTTATTTATTATTCTGTAGAATTTCAACAGAAGACATATCGACCCCCTTTCAACCATAACCTGGTCATAAATTAAAACACTGATGCTCCTTCCTAAGTGTCAGGTATCAATTATTAATGATCCGTAGGCCCCCATCTGACCTTTGGGGTACATTAGTCCGGTAATTAAAAAAACGCGGAGAATTTTTCGGATTGCACGTCGAGAATATATCACGATGTAGATTAAAACTGGCTTTACCAGCCACCTAGACTCTTATTTCTATAATGTTATGCTGATGAGTTGTTTTGTTGCTTTTTTAAAGATCGTGCAATAGATATGCGTTCGACGTGTTTCTGTTTATATTCAATTAATTACTAAAAATAAAATTATACTACTGGGTAATGCTCAGTTAATATCGGGTAATTAGAACTTTTCGTAGTTTTAATAGATAGCTAGTGTCACGTTCTGCAATTCCACTAAATTGTACAGTGTATTTATCCTCCATGTTTGGTTGGACTTTGAAGGATACTAGATGAAACTCTACTTCTTTCTTCTGTAATCCGCCATTTCGATAAACGTTCACCTTTCTAAACACGAAACTGACACTTAACTGAATTTAAATATACTTGCCCTGATTTGCGATACGTCATTAAACGCCGATAGTTCAAAAGTTTCAAAACTAGTCTGAAGATAATTGCTTAGTTCCAAGGTATCGGAGCGATGTGCCCTTCTTTTCATAACCAGTGTTCACGATGTCAATGTTTTGTAATAATTTGTATTGCACGATTTTGGCCTTAAAATTCTAATTCGAATAATTGGGGGCTAGTTATTAATGGTTGTATCAGAATATTTAAAAAGGAAACCCACTTTTCAATATTCAGCTACTATAAACTTCTGAAGATTTATAGACATTATAAATACTACAAAACTTAATTAAAAGTTTATCTAGATGTATTTCACATATTCTCTTATTTAAGTACACACAACGTCAACAGTCATGAACCTCCTGTATATATGATTCTATTAAACCTAGTGGTTTTTCTTAATGTGGTAAAAACATGTACTTAGGGAATAACAAATACAATAAAAAATTACAGACCATGTTTTGTGTATTCAGCCAAGTGTTCCTTTGAAGTTTTGTACATTATAATGCCAGGACGTGAAATTTATGCGTTTATCCAAGCAAGAATGACTGCCTTACATGATGCAAGACATTCTAATCATCAGATATCGAATATGTTGGACATTCCTAGATCGGCCGTTGTACGAATAGTACACAGATATAAAAAATTTGATACATTGGAAAACAGACCACGTAGTGGACGTCCTCGAGTATCTAATGAAAGGGAGGATCGGTATGTGTGCAATATGCCCGTAGACACCGCACATCTTCAGCTTCAGCTCACAGGGCTTATTTTCAAGATACGTTTCGCCGTGTTATATCGACACCCACTGTCCGAAGACTCCATAATGTAAATCTATGTGCTGGAAGACCATTACGGGTCCCCACTCTACTTCCAAGGTATCGTGCTGCCCGTCTCCAGTGGTCGCGAGAGCATAGGGGTTGGCTTTTACGCCAGTGGCGGTGGGTCTTATTTACAGACGAAACCAGAATTGGACTGGTTACTGATGAAAATTGTCAAAGAGTCTGGAGAGAACCAGATCGTCAACAGTGACTTCATTTTCCCCGTGAAATTGCTCCATATGAAGGGGGTACCGTAATGTTTTGGGGTGGAATAATGTTCAACAACCGCACCCCATTAATTCGCATACCACAGAATATGACCAGTCAAATTTACATCCAACAAGTTATTACGCCCATTATCTACCCCCTACATAATGAATTAAGTGAAAGTTTTGTGTTTATGGACGACAACGCTCGACCACATCGCGCAAGTAGGGTTCAAGAGACACTCGAAGCAGGACATATCAATAGATTACATTGGCCAGCCAAGTCTCCTGACATGAATCCTATTGAAAACATGTGGGATTTCGTTGCTACAGCCATTCATAATCATATTACTCCACCTCAGACAGCAGATGCGTTAGACGTGGCGGCAGAAGAGGAATGGAACAATATGTTGTGTGTATATTTCAAAATAGAATTTTGTTCACAATTATTAAAAACAGGGTGAAATGCCACCAACTTAAACTTGATCTACCTCAGAAGCCTCCGCAAGACCTTCTGTTGCTTCAACTTGTACGCGAATTTTTTTAATTGTGTCTTCTCTACGATGAATTATTTTTCTTTCTATCTCAATCTTATTAGCCGCAGAGTAGAGAGAAGAAGAAGAGTAATAAAAAACTAATTACTGTAAGATCTTAAAAAACAACAGTAACTTTTCAATTAGATAGGTATAACGTTTGCGTAGTTTTCAATTCAGCTGGTTCGAAATTATAGCCAAGCTTGAAAGAAAAATAGAACATTTACGATTTAAATTCATGACAAGAAGTACTAAGTGATTCTTTACGTTTATCATCAACATCTCGTGAATATAACCCGTTCCAATGGGTACTTAAGAGAGTGCATACAACTGTGTAATAATATTAATAACCATTATAAATCCATAGCAGAGCTAAGTTAATAGTATGGTTACTGATCCCATATAAATATCTACTATGTGAAATGTTTGCACTATTAGGTTACCTGGGAGGTTCTGCATCCTTCCACGATGTTACCATGCCTTCGGAATATGAAAAGAGACGTCAAAAGAGCATGTCAGCTGGTCGTATATCTTCTAGCTGGCTTTTGAGCAGCATTAACATTTCCTCTTTTAATTTTTCCACGGTCTAATGAGTTAGATGGTATGGTACTTTACCACCCGTCGATAACATGGCAACACCTTCACGCATACTTAGGGGCTGGAATTATATATTTGGTCGTTTGTTGTTCCCCACTTTCTCAACGCCATATATTAATGCACTTACAGAATTGATTACTTTTAAAAGGGGCTTTAGTATTGCTCATCTTATGCTGACATTTGGATCGAAGTTATTTGGAGATAATATTTACAAGTGTTAAGGGACTGACAATGAAGTAATCATTTCAAAATTTGACCTTTTTAGAGAATTTTTATTAAAACTATAGTTTTTTAATTATGAAAGCTATTTATCTCTGGCATATGGTAGATAGATTGAACATTCTTGTATAAATGTCCAGTTTTGAACCACTTAATTTTATTTAATTCATTGTGGTCACATTTTACTACAGTTACGAATTTCCTGTTAGTCATTTTCAACTTTTTATTAAGATATGTTAGTGAATATTGTTATATACTAGATGTCCAGTTTAACTATTCCATTTTAACATATTTTGAAAATATTCAGTTATAGTTACATATTTTTGCTCGAATTTTTCTCTGTCGCTTTTCTTCAGATATACTAATGAATACTGTTGTATATTTTTCCAGTTTGAACTGGACTTTGAACTTAGTTTTGCACTGGCATGTTGTTTGAGTTTATGTGGCGAAATTTAACTCCAAGGTGTCGTGTGAAAATCATAGTTTTTTGTTATTCTTCATAAAATAATTTAAGGGGATAATTTATGTGTCTTTCTAACAGTGTACAATGGTATTAACTTGTGAAATGGGGTTATAGCATTAAAATTGCTGTCAATTGTAGATGGCGGCACCAACAGTGCATCACATGTATTCAAATCGTTATAAATTTTGTGTGCACTAGTGTCTTGATTGTTTAATCAATAATTCTTATTCTTTGATGTTTTTTTCTTAAAGAAACGTCTTGAACACTATCACTATTGCGCACTTCCGTAATTTTCTGTCTTCGTTGTCAAAATAGTAATGTATTAAAAGTATGACAAGTTTGACAGTTTAAAATTTGTTTATCTGCTTCAATAGAGATGTTAAATGATTTTTATTTTATTGTAACTTCTTCTTGATACAGCTGTAGACAACGATAATCAATGTTTACTGAACAGTACGACACAGACTTATCTCCGTTCAACAAAATAATCGCGGTTTCTTTTTTTTTTTTTTTGTTGCATTATCTTCCTTATCTAAATTTGTTGGCAAACCCCATACAACAGCATACCTTCTGAATGCAAAGAACATTATGTTGCAGAAACGTCTCGGCCTATGAATGTTAGAGTTGAGGAACATAAAAATTATATAAAACGACGGGAATTTAAAAATTCAAAAATTTGCAAACAGGCTTGGAAAAACGGTCATTTGATTCAATGGGGTTCAAGTGTAATGGCGTCGGTAGTGACGTAAGGTGGACAGTATTATTAGTCTTTAAGAATAGATTTACCTCTAGATGACGCAGACTTCTGCGTGATTTATTGTGATTTTGCACGATTTTTCGGGATTTCATACGATTTCGCAGGACTTCGCAAGATTTGTGACAAAATTTTCATGAGTGGTTACCCCTCCGGTTACGTCAGTGTCTATCTGGTCAGCGAGCCCCAAAATGTGGGTATTTAAATAAAAATTAATATCTCTGTAAATATTTGAAAATGTTAAAAATGACTCACTAAACTCATCTATATGCAGTTAAAATATTTATACTTATTGAAGGTTCACTCTGTATAATAAAAAAATATATTTACCAGATACCATTAACAGTTATCCATTGGTTGCAGACATGGACGATGGCGACCTGCCCCTGCCCGCAGCTCCGGGCAGCGACTCCCAGCAGGCAGCCCTCAACTACTCGACCCTGGCTAGCGCGGTGGCCTCGGCGAACGGCCCCAGCCAAGACCCGAGCATCTCCTCCACGGAGACGCTCCTGAGGAACATCCAGGGGCTGCTCAAGGTCGCCGCTGACAACGCGAGGCAGCAGGAGCGGCAGATCAACTACGAAAAAGGTACAAATAGCAACATGGTGTACTTGCTGTCGCTAGCCCAATATTACATGTACCTAGCCGCCACGCAAAAGTGTTAGGATCCTGGTCACGTGATCCAACTTTGTAAATACCCTGCTGAACGCACCACGAGAAGGTCGACGGGCGCCCCCGTTGTATAAATACCGTTTCCAAAACGCCTTGAGTGTAAATTCTTTAGCCTAGCTTAGAATCGGCGGCGCGGGTCGATCTTCCCTGCGTGTGTGGCGGAAGGGCCGGTCTATTGGTACGAGCCCTTGATCTCTAAGCTCTTGTAAAAAGTTGGTGCGTTCAGTATGTTCAATTGGCACATAGATAGCGACTTTTGTATAATTATTTGTGGTAAGACACACGCGTTGTATTTGTAAAAAGTATTATAGCACCCGATACAGTGCACATATCGATATCTAGGTGTAATTCATAAGTTAGCTTTTCTAGATGTAAATATATCGTTTAACCGTCTAGGTAAATATTTAAATTAATTGTTAGGCAGGCGACAGTATCAAATATCGTCTACGACTTATGTTCTTAAAGTTATTTCCGATGATTACGTCACTGTTAAACAAAACTTATTTAGATACATAGCACAAAGGAGAAGAATCTTTCACTTATATCTTTTACGGCTAACAAGTAACACTACACAAATGGTTCACAAATTGAAACCAAACTGTGCACATCGATAAAACACTAAAAATATTTAATCCGTGATTTGTATTTTTCCTAAATTCGCTTTTTACGGATAGGAACCACCCCTGTTGCGGTTAAACACCCCATGATAATAGTCGAACAAAGTAACTATACCAACGGTTTTAGCAGTAATAAATCAAAATTTTTAAATGAACTAGTACTGTAGAGTTACTTTTACTCTTAAAACGTATTTTAGTGAAAAACTAGCCTGGAGGAGGTAGGATACTTTAACTTAATAGTCCTGAAAAAATTCCTAGTATAATTTTTCTCTAGTTGTATTCGGTGTTAGTTTTGACGTATAACTCCAGTCAATGCAATATGGCGTTGCATTATGACATTTATATAAAAAAATTTAGATGATATATTTAAAATTTTGCAAAAAAATAGCGAGAATTTTATAAGAGGACTGGATAGTTAGCTAGAATTGCATGAAACTGCATACAATATGTTTCTGCACAATTCAAAACTAACCTATAATCTGTAAAATACTGGCTCAAACATTTTAAATTTGAATTCGAGTCACTAGTTACTTGTTCGATAGATTTTCCAGTTGATGCAATTGTAATATCGTCAGCAAATGCTCAGAAATTAGGAGATATATACTCGCGACAAGAATTCAGACAACTTACGTCATACGAACAAATGAATAATTCATTATATTTTCATCAAAATATTTAAGAAACTGCAATTGATAGTAATAAAGCTATATTACACTAAAAGTTTGCATTATATATTGCACTAAATTGCAAGAAATGATTGTTTTTAACGCGACCAAATATCGAAAATTACGTTGACAACAAAAACAAATGTGTAACGTCAGCCGTGACGTAAGACGTCTGAATTCTTGAAGCGAGTATACAACTATTCACATTATTAATATATAACAGAAACAACAAGGGTTCAAGAACACTACCCTGAGGCAATGTCAACATTTAAGTCCAAAGATATTGTGCCATAGAATTCAACGAACTGTTTTCTACTCGTCAGGTAGCAAAACAATATCTTGTTACATTGACCACAAAGACCATAACACTTCACTCTTTTCAGTAGAATGTCAGTTCGCGCAGTTAAAAACCTTTAACAAATCTACGAATACAGCTAACACCTTATTTCCCTTATCTAAGTTATTATACATCTATTTGTTGAATGTTTGTCTCTAAAACCGTCTTGGTTTGGAATAAATATATTATATTGATCCAAGAAACACGTAATTCTTTTGGCAATATTTTTTTAAATATCTTAGAAAATACTGATAACAGCATAATTGGTCTGTAATTACATTCAACAGTAGCATCACCCTTTTTCAGTGGACATGATTTTGGAAATCTTTAATAAATTTGGAAAACATCCCGTCTGAAAACAACAGTTAAGTATATGCGTTAATCGTTTTGCTATAAGATAGGCACATTGCTTGATAATTTTAACCGAAATGTTCACAGCCCATTGAATTCGAATTTTTTAAATGACTTATTGTATCGAGGATTTCAGAAATTACAAGTTATCGAAGAAATATTGTATTATTATTAGTAGGTGGTAATTGTTTACAAATACTATTAGAAGTCATATGAGAGAGAGTTCTAGAGACATTAACAAAATAAGAATTAAAAATACCAGCTATAACATTACAACAACAAATATCCGAACATTTTTTATATAAAAGTTCCAATGTAAGACACCATACTGGATTCACCGAGGATCACTGGTCAAAACTAACACACGGAATGGAAAGAGCATAGTTCGAACAAAGCTATAAACCTAACTAGAGAAAAATTATACGAGGGATTTTTTCAATACGCTACAGATTTAAGTTGTCCTCAATCGGGTTAAAGCATTCTACGCTTTCCAGGAGAGTTTTTCCACCCCTAAAATACATTTTTAAGGTAAAAGTAACTTTGCAGTTCTAGTTAATTTAAAAAGTGTGATTTATTACTGCTAAAATCGTTGCTACAGGGTTATTTTGCCCTAATATAATCATCAAAGATAGCTTCTATCTCTAAAAAACGAATTCAGGAAAAATTTAAAACACAGGTTCAAGAGGATTTAGTGTCTTATCGACGTGCAAAATTTGGTTTTAATTCGGCGAGTGACACTTGGGTAGTATTACTCGTAAGAACAATCTGGCAACAACCAGGTTTGTTCCCAGGTTGTTCCCGGACGTAGCAATTGATTTTGTTTGGTGTGACGTATAAGCTGGAGAGAATGAAAGAAGTAGAAAGTTTTTCTAAGGGGCACACCTTGAGGTACTGATATCCATGTTTCAGTGATGGAATTCTGGTATTCTGTCAGATGGTTGATTTTAGCATAATAGTATGTGCCATTATTTCAAGTGTTGTTTAGAGTAGATGTTTATTTAAAGCTAATAGTTAATTTAACTTCAATATTTATATGATAAAGTAACGTTGTGAGAATTTTGATATATTCCCGCAGATTGTACAGCCCACCGGCCTGATATATCAAAATTTTCTGTGCACCAAAAAATCAATTAAGTCATTTCTCGTGACGTATAGATTTAGGTAAGGACTATGTGTGATGTACATGTTAACAGTTCAAAATTGAAAATAAACGAAATTATTAAGTATACTTCCCGTGTTTCATTTGGAAATTTGGGTGGGCCTTTCCTTTTTTCTGTTTGATTGGCAAACGGTTTTCTTTCTCTAGGGGGACTGTAAGCAAGTAAATAGGTAGGTGGCACTTTTTATTTTTATATTCTATGTCAGTTTTCCCCTGCAAATCACATGCCAACTAACAGATACTAATTCCAGCACTGATCATGCAGTTCAGTTGCTTCTGTGTTTGTTTCTAGCGTTTCCCATTGCATCATTCTCATTACAGTAGAAAGCATCTTCGGAAATACTGAACTAGTACCTCGACAGTGGATTTAAACTAAATTTTATGAGAATGTATATTTATTTTCTAAACATTTAAAGATAATTATCCTATTTTATGTTACACTACTCTATTACTGAAAAAAATAATTTGTATCATAAGTTGGCAGGTACAAGAATTGTTTGAGAATATAGAAAAGGAATTAGAAAAATAAAATTGAGAAAAAAAACTATTACTAAAATACGATTCAAAAGTTCAAAATATTTTTATAACTGGGAGTGTGTTAATCGGAAAAAATACAAACAGTAATTAATAAGGTCTATAATTTCCAGTTATATTACAAACATTTCGATTCAATTTTGAATCTTCTTCAGGGCTAAAAAACGCAAAAGATAAGTGGACCATAGATAATTAACATAACACTGACGAACAATATACAAGCTAGTTTATATAAACTTTTAATTTAGAACATTTTTTAGAAAAAAATATGTTTTTGTAAAGGTAATTAGCAACTTTACCTAGCGAGATAGCAACCATTGTCAAATAATAATAAATAATACCATCTATTGCTAGAATAGGTCGAAATATATAAATTTGCTATAATTTATTAATAAGTGATGATATTTGGAGAACAATAAGCGTATAAATAATTGGAAAGAATAATATTAAATGTCTAGATGTATGTAGTTCAATTTGTTTTAATAAAGACAAAAAGCCAACTAGGAAACATTGACTACACTAAAAAATATGTTTCTAAATTTTTAAGAGTTTTTATAAAGTACCTTGTATATTGTTACTCAGTGGTATATGTCTAGTTTGTTAATTATTGATGGTCCACTTATCTCTTGTTGTATTTTTTAGTCCTGAAGAACTTTTAAAATTGAATCGAAACGTTGACATAGCCGGAAATTATAGACCTTATTAATTACTTACTTACACTTTTGAATAACAACAACGATAATATAACAAATGTGCTGAATTGAAGTGATAAGTAATGGAAGTTCCAAATCATAAGTAAAACATTAAGGTAAGTACAAATGAACATTTTACAATTTACTACAAAATATTTCTTTGATTTGAAGAATTTGTCGTAATTTTTTTATGGACTGGCATTGCCAAATCTTCAGACGTCCTCAAACTGCAAAAATATTTAAAGTGACTCATCTGAATACATCTGAAAACAATATTTATACATTATTATATTTTTTAATATTTTAGAGTTTTGCGTACGTCAAGTAGAACAAATTTTGCAGCAGGGTAAATCTACATATTATTAGCAATGCATTTTTTAACCGCATCTATTATTATCTAGTCTAGGCTAGATGACACTGCTTCTTTATTTTTTCACTGTAATCGTAATTTAATTTAAAAAATACTCATTTATTTCATTATACGTTTACATTTTTATAATCGCAGTATATCCAGTATATCCATAGCTATAAAAATAGAGGTTGTTCATAAAAGAATCAATTATAAACAATTGCATTTAATATGTATTTGTGTCCACTTTGCAATTGTAATGGCATAATTGCGAACAAACGACATTGGAACATCTAACATCACCGAGGTGACAAGGAAACTATGCAACAACATAAATACGCATTTTTAATGCATTTTACGTAGTTTGTGCAGGCTATAGTTATCGTGGCACAATTAGCATAGCCTGAGTTCACGTTCCACGCTAGATATATTCAGATTGAGGGGCGAATTCTGACCCGACCATTTTCTGGTATACCACCTGACTTCCAGACTGCATAAGTGGCTTATAATTTCGCCGTTTCTGATTGTTGCATGCATAAGATATCGGGACAGGGGCGTAGCGAATTCCTCTATGGGATCTATTACCTAGTAATAGGGCATTCGTGCAGCGAATGCTTCATGTCGGATTAGAGTAGGCCTTGGAATATTAAAATCGCGCGGTAGTATCATTTGTTTTCTATTTTTTGCGTGGCCGACTACGTTGTTTTGCATATTTCACGGACGTCGATCTTTTTTGAGGTTTGAAGATCGAATGCTTGGTGTCAGAAGTCAAATTTGACAGTTTGGTTAGTTTATATGATAGTTTCTAGTGCGTGACCGTTTATCGTGGAATTTTACGGTCTAGAAATTGTCTGACTTGGGAAAATACCCAAGTGTGTTAATCATTCTTACTAGACAGACACACTTTTAAGGATATTATGTATTTTGCATTTTTGTCGAATTAAAATTACGTGAACTAATAATCAAAATGATGCATAAATTTACCCAGAATATAGTATCCCTTATCATTAGCGTTTGTCTTCCAACGTACATTGACAACAGTTGTTTGTAATATTATATAGCGGATTGTTGGTTAATTATTACTTAGATCAATAGTGCAAAATAACACACGAGCATCGAATGTTACTTTTGACTTTGTGAAGTAATTCTAAAGCAAAGATTTTCTTGCTACCAAAACGAAAAATTTTGCGACGATACCATTCCATTGATAGAAAAAGTGATCTCATCTAAAAAAACTCTTATTATTTCTAAAGAGAACACCAAACGATGTGCATCATCACCAACTTCAAAGCATGAGTTACTTTTGGCTTAAAAGCTTTAAACTTATTTTCTACCAAAATCCTCTGAATATGTGTCTTGCTAATATCGATTTGTTCAGATCTCTTCCTTAGTGACAACCTCGGGTTTTCTTCTGTTGAATTCAAAACTGGTATTGTGGCTGCATCATCGTCATCGTGTTTTCTGTTTGACCTTTTTATGTTTTTTACATCACCAGGTTAATCAAACTTTTGAATTAGTTTTAAAATTTTGGCGGATAAGTTCAACTTCTGGGTATTTTTCTTGAAACAATCCAAATTCTTAACGATAGGAAATGTTACCGATACCGTAATAATAAACAAGATAAATTCGATGCTGTAAAGCAAACATTATTTGAATACAATTTAAAATCAGCAACCGTAGTTTCAAGTGATGTTTGTTACGTCAAAATTAATGTAAAACAACTAACAACAATTATTGCCATATACACATTACTGATATTTTGATTAATTCCTTTGTAATTCTTGAAAGAAATAGTGTACAGAGGATATAATGTTGATTTCTTAAAAACCGACATACACAGCATATAGAAAAAGATTGGAGAGGTGCACTGAACTTGGACGACTTCATGCGCAATAGTTTTGTAATGGTACATACAGATTTTGCTGTGTGCTCAAAATAAATGTTCAATTAATGTTTTTAACTTCTTTGATCTCCTTGTATAAAAAATAAATTATTAATATGCAAACCTGTTTACGTGTTTTTCAATAAAGCAAGGTTTTTTTAAGAGAATGACTTCTCTGAAAATATTAGAGTCCTAGAATATCCCAACTAGGAGGCCATGCTTTCATATTTATGCATAAAATTTAATTCCAAGTAACTTTTTATTTAAAGTAGGTACTTTTTTGGTCTTCACTATTCAGCGGCTACACTCAAGTGATGCTACTTCTATTTTACGGATATTTAACGATCCTAGAATTCGCGAAGATTTAGCACACATACATTTTAATCATTCACGGATACTTTTAGTTAATCGCCCTCATGAAGCATCTGTGACAACATCAGGATATTCAATAAATAACGCAGTAAATAATGGTTTCTTTTTTCGACATTTCTCAGTTATAAGGACCTAGAGCGTGCTGGTTTTTGTAAACTTTACTCTACAAATTAATAAAAAAAAGTTAAAATCCTATCTGTTGTTAAATCTCGTTAAAATTGTTAATTATTACTACCTATTTTTTGAATTAGAAAAGATTTTCGAAACGTTAGCAAAATATTTGTTTTTGTTCATAGAAAGTCATTTTTATTGAAAACGGTTGACTTTAGAGCAATGAACCAAGAGAACTATTTTTGTGTAAAATTCATTGGCGCTTCAGAATTTGCTGTCAAATGTAAATTTTTTCAGTGGCGTAAAAGTTATGGGGGAAAACCCTTAAAATCTCCACCACTGTCACGTTAAATGAATTCGAGAAGGGTGCGAAAAAGTAGATATTAATAGTGATAATCTGTTTACAAAAGCTCAGTCTTGTAGTTCAAACGATTCCTAAGATATTACAAAATAATTTAAAAAAATTAGTTTTAACACTGTGCATCTTGAAAACGAACGCCCGGAGAGAAAAATGTAAGAGGAAAAAAATAGAAACACCCTGTATAGAGTGTTTTTTGTAAACTAATAAATTTAATATGAATAATTCTGCATAGTATAAACATAACAAGGCAAGATGTTAATTTTAACTTTTTGTAGGTATATGTTTGCACAAACATTAACTTAGCGTTCTAAGTCCGCCCCTGATATTGACGTCATCTGCGAACGAAGTGCGGGCTTTATTAATGAGTCCTTGTACTCCTAAATAAACTTTAAAATTTGCAAAGAAATGAAAAATTTCAATTCTAATTTAAATAGACTTTATCATTATCAATTAAGAACGTATTAAACATCCCTGTGTGTCCTCTGTTCTCCTTGGAGACCTGGGGGAAGTATCCAAGTCTGCGAATCCGCTTAATTACTCGAAAATAAAAGTTTGTTTCGTTTGCAGTAACACAAGTAATTACGGATAAGACTGCAAATACCCGCCTTCGGACCCAAAACCTAGCCTTCCGCCGACAACAGGGCACATCGCAACACAATGTATAGTACGAGCCCCTCCGTAGTCATTAAAACTTTACAGCCAATGTCGCTATTAGCGTTGTTCTTTATACGGGCATCCGTCCGCGCATTCGACATTAACATTGCTCATTTAATGCCAGTGCTGCATTTAAAAATACGATGACAGTCCCCGGTATTATTGGCGCATCCATAAATTTACGATATTAATACTTAAAATTGTAATTTATTGCCACTTTTAAAATTCCCATTATGCAGTCCGGGTTTAATACGTTTTTAAATATGTCAGGGAATAGGCTTCATCATTATAAAAATTTTATTGGGCTAAACTGAGGGCCCTTGGAACATGTAGAACAATATATTCGATTCGAACTTAATGGAAACACAAATGCGGAGGCAGAGGAACAGATCATTTCAACATTTTAGACTTTAGAGAAGAGAGGAAGAAATATATTGGTATCCTTACACAATTCAAAATCAGAATGGAACATTTTCAGGTTTATCTGTATTTTGATAAAGTAGCAGTCTGTTTTAAAAATTTCTATTCACATTTGTATTGGATTGGATTGGATAGGATGGGGAAGTGTTGTGAAGCTTGTTACAAACGACATTTTTCTACAGCTGATTATGTCTAGAGTACGTAAATTAGGGCAGATTTCCTAGCTTAGTGACCTTGAGAGGGAGGAGTGTTGGGTTGCACGAAGCAGGTTTGTCGGTGAGAAAAATTTCTAGAAGGACTAACAGATCTTTAAGTACTAACAATATTCTGGTTGAAGTAAACATACGTCTCCACCATCAGTTCTTCTTGAAAAACTGATGGTATAGATGTTTCTGGTAAATTATGTCAACTCTTTGGGTCTTATCTTCACGACAGATTACAATTTGTCCAGTGTCAAGGATTTAAGTCGTCACAGTCGGGGTCGCATTGTCCGGGGTTCCTCAGGGTTCAATTTTGGGTCCTTTGTTATTTAACATTTATGTTAATGATATATCTTCATGTCTTGATGTTAAGTACTTATTATACGCTGATGATATGAAAATCTACTGGTCAGTATCTACCGTTGCACATTGTGAATTATTACAGAATAACCTAGAACGAATTAGTGACTGGTGCAACTCGAATCATCTTAATTTAAACATTAAAAAGTATAATATTTTGTCATTTTCTCGTAAGCAAAGTACATTAGTCTTTCCTTATATCATTAATGACTCTTCTTAGACCCAAAACTATTAGAAATCTAGGAGTTACTTTTGATCCTGGACTTTTATTTAACCATCATATTCACGCTACCATTGCACATTCCTACAGAAATATGGGTTTTATTATACACAATTCGAGAGAATTTCAGTCAGTTGATGCATTACTTTCTCTTTACTTTTCCTTATTAATACGTTCAAAATTAGAATATTGTTCCTCATTTGGCATCCTATCCATGGCAATAAAAAGTACATGATTGAAAACGTTCAAAGAAAATTTCTAAAGCACGTTTATTTTAAGGCTCATGGTTTTATCCACCTATAGGTCATCCTCATGACCTATATTGGCCGAGTACAGAGTGGACGGTCTAGACACTCGTAGACTTTGTACCTCTTTGACCTTATTGTACCAAATTGCAATTAATTTGTTAGATTGTCCTGAAATCCTGGGCAGACTGGAATTGAATGTGCCTCTCGTAAATTCACGACATCGAAACACATGTAGACTTCCAATATCGAAAACAAATATTTTATTGTCATCTCCACTGTATCAAATGTGCAAGATTTATATGTCTTTGCAGGATTCGATTGACCTGTTTGATACCTCGGCTCTTAAAATTAAGACTATTATATTGCGACCTTAGTACATGCTTGTTGCTGTGTTTCCTTTAGCATAATTTGAGCTTTTTGTTTTTTTTTTTATTTTTGTTATTTGCTTTTTAATCTGTTTTTGTTCTTCTGTTTGTATTACTTATATGTTTTCGTTTTTATATAGAAATATTTGTTACTTTATGTGACCAACCTGTCCTGTAACTTGTTTCCACTGTTGGGCAGTTGTATTCTAAATGAATAAATAAATAAATAAGTTTAGCTTTATGAAATTTTATCGCTCTTTTCACTACAGATTTATTCTGACACTCAGGATTAGCATCTTCTGCAGAAACACGAATTTTATAACTTCCTTAATCAAAAAGAAACAATACAGCAATCAGTTAATTTTGATTCAGTGTACGATTTACTACTCATCGAATCGGAAAGAGCAACTACCAGCCAAGTATCGATGTACCGATCGATGTACCGGCATACAAAATGGGAACGATAAAGAGATTAAACGATGGTATCGGCGCTATCGCAGTACCGAGCAAGAGTTCTCGAGGTATGACGCTTATTTATGCGGTGCACAAGGCGACCACCACACACGATACCACCATTTAACCGGTCCCTGTTTGCACGATCACATGGCGAAAATTCAAACGATTTTGCGGGCATTACAATGACAATAAACAACTGCGGTGTCACTTAAAATTATCTCTTATCGAATCTGCAGTTCGACCAGTTAAATAGGGTGCAGATAACAGGTTTTTAGATTACTCCAGTGTATAGAGATGTCCAGATGTGCTGGTATGGCTATGCAGATACAAATAGAGAATATCAGTGGAGTAAAATCGGCTCTCAATTATTATGCCGTTTCTTTTTAAGGAGGTATAACTGAATTAAAGTTTAATCGTCTTATAGAAGGATATGTGGACATCCCAAAATCGAGTTCTACAACTTTTTTCAGTAAGGACCAAGTTAAATAAGTTTTTTCACAACTAATATAAAAAATTGTAGCCCTTCTAATGCTGCACACCAATATTTGATAACTTAAAGCCTTTTTGAGAAAATAAAAGTATAAAAAAGTGCTTTAAAGAAGTACGCTAGGTGTTACGGTTTTCAAGAAATTCAATTTTGTATGTGCGCCGTGTAAACTTAAGACGTCCTCATGAACGCGAAATTCGATAAAATTCTTGCGAATTATTTAATGGCGGAAAAGGTCTCATCTTTTAGCCAATGTTGACAACTGATCTATAATTGCCATCATAAATCTGTCATTGACTGTCATGATAGAATATTAGAAGCTCAAGTTAAACTTACTAATCCCACATAATGAAGAAAATAGCGATAATATTCCTGTTTTGCGAAATTCACAAAAAGTATCACAAATTTTGCGTCCATGAGGACAAGGCTTTATAATTAGTGCAGAATGTGTTTTCGAAAATTGCAATCTGTATTTCCGTAGAGACAAAATCATTTTTTTATAGTGTCCTGTTCTTTGCAATAGAATCCATAAAAACAAATGCCAATATCATTTATTGTTACTGTTTCTTATTCTTTGGTTGGTGTAAAATCCTTAAGCAATGGCATAAATTTCAAACAAATCATCAACTTTAATCGTTCATTAAGTGAAATGCCTTCAGTTACTGCAATGTTAGATAATATAGAGTAGAAAACACAGCACATATCGCCAAGGCGGTAATGGATGCCCCAGAGCCACAATACAGAAGGAAAATCGTGCTGCAGTTTGGCTTCTATTGAGTAGCTATATATTTGAAATAGCGCTGGATCATGACTATCTCACTAACAGCAAGCATTCCTCTGGATGTTGTTGATAGTTGGCAAAATAAAAGCTATGTATCTATAAATGTTAGGTTGAAGATCATATATACTATACTATATTCTATTATATTTCCATAACAAACAACATTCATATACTCGCGACAAGAATTCAGACGACTTACGTCATTCGAACAGATTAATAAATAGTAATAAAACTATATACTACACTAAAAGTTTGCATTGTATATTGCACTAAATTGCAAAAATTGATTGTTTTTAACGCCACCAAATATCGAAATTACGCTGACAATAAAAACAAATGTGTAACGTCAGCCGTGACGTAAGACGTCTCAATTCTACAAAACTCTCTATTCACCTAAAAAATATAACAATTCAACAACTATCTCATAAAATCTCTGGCGCATTATGTATGCTATGATCAGAAAGCAAACTTAAATACCAAAACTGGTAACCGAAACAAAAGAATTGGGAACGAAAAGAAATGCGTGCTGTCAATTTTCACAGATGGAATTATTAAACACGATCTCTGTTAAATATAAATAGTTATTTTTCATTGAAATGCTGTAAGTGATATTTTATATTGTAAGAAGGGAAGTTTGAACAAAAATAAATGACTTTTGGCATAATATATACTATTTCTTACGTTATTACGTTCATAAAATATCACTTTCAAATCGAATTGTCCATGAAGTTTATTGTTGCTGAGGTAATGAAAATTCGATCGTTTGTCGACTTCAAATCTCGTGACGGAAAGTGATCGAGAAAATGAATTTCTCTCGGAGGAAACCCAAGAAGCTGCTAATAAAGCACTTTGGCGTTTTTGTCTAGTAAGTCTTTGACTTGACAGCACGAGTTTTCGTACAATTGTTTTATGAGATGATGCCTTTGGCATGCTTTGAAGAAAACTTCAAAACATGGAAATTGCCAACGCTTTAGTCAAGTTATTCCAGGTTAAAGGTGATGAATATATAGAATCAGGACACAAGTAAATATTACAAGCTTTTTTTGAACCAGGACCAGGGCACAGATTAACCTATTTCTAGTAGAAACGCAGGATGAAACAAATCCCATGCAGAAGGTTGCCATAATGTTGTAATATATATGGGACTTGCCGTAGCGAAGAATTGTGCAACTTGTCATTCAATAATATCGAATATTTGGGAACTTCATTACTAATGCATACAGGGTTAACTATGACTCTATGTACAAATATTTTAAGAGAGGATAGAAAAAATTAAGAATTACCGGAATGCACTCTTCAAAATTATATTAAATCCTTATTTAAAGCCGCCTTTGTCCGCCACACGTTTACAGAATCAGAGTGGGTAACGTAGGCAACTAGCAACACGACCGTAAAATTTCCAGTCAAATCATAATTTAATTCCTGTGTTTACGTTTAAGTTTTGTGTTCTTCTTCAGTTTTTTGTGCCTTATTTTATTTTTTAAACGTTTTATAGTTATTAAATAAATAAATTTGTGTTGGGTGCAGATACTTTCCCACAATATAGTTCACCGGTTTGGTTTTTTAGGTTATGGCACAAGACTGCCGCGGGTACATTAAAAGTTTTCTATTATCAATTCCTTTCGTTTGATTTTGATATAGTAAATAGGTATTTTATCTCGCTGTAGCTACAGGAAGTGTGTTTTATCGGTAGTGAGTGGTTTTATGAATGAAAATGATATAGTTTTGCCAGTTTGTAACAAAATAATGAAAAACGAATGCAAAATATTGGAGCTAACTGGATTATCTGTTACCTAAATATCTATCAGATATTATTACTAATAAAAATGTTAGTTCTTGTCATTTCCGCATTTGGAAAAGCTGCAAAAAAACGACCGCATGGTAGTAGATATTGTTGTCGATGCGTATTATAGGCGCCGACTTTCCATAGGAAAAGAGGGTTTTAACATTGCTTCTATTGCTACCTTGGCACAAGTTTCACAGAAATAATTAGTACTGCAGCTACTAATAAGATTATGCATGGCATTACTTCTTCTAATTGTAGTTTCTCTAACTTTTATTAAGTAAATAAAAGTTGCTTTGATTTAAAATTTCTTAATTGTTTTCTATTTTCCAACTAGTCTGAAAAGCAATTTACGTCATTTCCTTTCACCACCAGCGCTGAAACCAAATTACTTTGAACAGAAGTGCCTTAAAATTACATGTTAGTGGAATTATACTTTTACTGGCGTTTATAGAAAACATAGCTTTTTGTGAATTTTGCTATAGGTATTACTCCGTTCCTCAGAAACAAAAAGTCAAAAAATAAATGTAATCTCTACCCCTTTTCTGATGGCAAGTATCCAGCTCACAACTGTGAGATCTGTACGGAAGAAGAGGCAGCATATTAAAATTCAACAAGCCGCATTTCATGAAACTGGACTCGTCGTACATCTATCTGACAATAAATCCAGAGTTAAGGACTAGAAGACCGATAAATATTCTCCCATACCGCGGAATGTTGGCTATTTATTCGCCGTCCGGCAACGAATGCATCTCGAAAAATAAATTGGCACGGTGGGCGGACAATATAAAGTGGTCTACTGGAACGGTTGCTACTGGCTACTTAAAATTATCCCAGCTACCGAGTTGCGTTGCTTCGAAAAATATGACACCCAGCCTTTGTTTAACTTCATTATTTATTCGATTTAAGAATATGGCGCGATGCCTACGGTTATCAGATACCGTGATTAACTCCCATAACGGGCAGTAGCAGCTCGATAGGCGTACTGGCTGAGTAATGTTGTTGGTTCTGGGAATGTCGAGGATATTTGCTGTTTGATTCGAGTCCGGTGGTTAAACAGAACATATTTATCGATAAAACCTGAAATTGAAGAAACATTATGATTCGGTTGACTAGATAATAATAATAATAATAATAATAATAATAATAATAGAAGTTTATTGCCCAACAGAGTAATCCAATTATAGGACAATGTAATTAATTATAACAAAAGAATATAAATACACATAGATAACTAATTTACTTGAGGTCGCTAGAAAATAATGAAAATTAACGCTTAATATCTATCATATAAAAATAAAATGAAAATATTAAATATCTATATAAATAAGTGAATAATTGCAAACCTTAATATTAAACAATCAAATTTCTTATTATATGTGAGAAACTAGTGTAAGATAAAACAAATAAATCACAGTTGAGATTCCTTGAATTATAAGCTTGCATCATAGAGTAAACAGGGGACTTTCTAAGAACATTAGTACGACTTGTAGGACAATAAAATAGTTCATTTTGACGTGATTCTAATCTAGGAATTTTGAAATCAATTTTAGACAACAACGTAGGGCAATCAATCATATAATTTAACAGTTTATATAGGAAACATAATGTTATAATTGCTCTACGCTTTTCTAAAGACACCATATTTAACCTTAACAATAATAAATTATTTGGATAACCTCGCTCAGGGTAATGATTGTCAATTTTTGATATAACATATTTCATAAATCTACGTTGAACTTTCTCAAGTGCTTGTGAGTGTATATCATAAATGGGATTCCAAATAATAGCCCCGTATTCCTACCTACTAGATAATTTTATCTGAGCATCATTTCTACGTAAAAAAGGTACAATAGGCAATTTGCATGAAATTTTTAAATGCTTAAAAATATTGTTATTTTATTATATATTAAGTACTTAACAAGAATATCTTGCTAATTCTGTAAAATTGTTCTAATTTTCTTGTAATTTTTCATAATTAATTATTTTATAAAGCAATTTATTCAAATATAGTCATGGGTCAATGTCACAGTATATGGAAACGTCCATGGTGACACATGTCAAATTGTCAAATCGACGTAGTTTAGTTAAGTCGGTTAGCGAACTCGTTCCGTAACTTCCATAATCTGTGTTTGTGTGGTGTCCAGCATTGATTATAACATAAGTTTTGGGTTGCCGAAGGGGATGGAACCGATAAAACACAAATTTTATAAGTATTGTGTGGTACCAAAGTGCAAAAACTACGGTAACCACCCCGGAAAAAATATTCTTCTCAGTTCCTAAACATGAGAAAATGCGTAAGAAATGGTTCATTTCAATGAGTAGAGACGAAAAAGAGAATGCACCGTAAGTCATTTTTCACTTTATTCAGAGATTATAAAGATGATGTGTGTTTTAAAATGAATAGTTGGAAGAAGATATGGAGAATTATTGGCAGTACAAATTAAATGGGAATGTACAAAGACTACAACTCAAAAGTGTAATACCAAATAACTTTAACTGTCACGGGAAAATGGTACCTACCTGAGCAATAAAGTAATGCAAAACGCAGACGTCTTGAAATTATTCACCATATAATTTGGAATTTCTTCCAGAAACGAAAACATTGACAATGAGTCAATTTTGGGCAGGTTATCTGATTGTCCTTTGACAAATTCACTCTCTGTTGCCATTATTTACTATAATTATATGGATATTATACGCAACAAAACAAATAATAATTTGACTTTGACAGTTCGATTTTGACATTTATGTCACGCATATAAAACAACATGACATGTTCATATACTGTGACGTCACATAACCGCCATTTGTATTTCTCGCGTTTTTGTGGTTGGGAAAGACGTAATGAATTTATTAGTTTATTACCGCTTTATTTTTGCAAAGAATGACATAAAACTAACACAGAACACATAAAATGAACTGAATAATATGTTGGTAATAAAATAAAAATATGCAAATTGCCTATTGTTAAAACCTGATAATTTCTACAATTTTCAAGAAAACTGACGTAAAGGTTTTTTGCTTACAGGCGCCTTAAAAATGCTACTGATATTCATTCTCAGAAAATCAGTATTGTGATACCACAAATGAGTCAATTATTTTATAAATGTTCAGAGTAACTGTGGAAAAAATACAAATTTATTAATTTCTATACATTTTCTAATTCTTTTGATAAGATATCTCCTCACATCGAATAATACATTTGATTATGTCCTAATAAATATTAAAAAATCACGTATGTAGCTGTTATTGTTACTATTGATCTGTCATTTAGACACATCTTTTCGAGATGTGACTGGCCCGGTCTCAGATGTTATATAATGGGAGCTAAGTCGTAGTTCAGAATAAATACAGGGTTAACTATGACGAAGTATAAAAATTTTAACCACATGCTCAGGGAGGCCTAAAAGACAATAAAAAAGTTATTTTAGAATTTTAGCTCGATATTTAAAAAATTGGGCAAAACCCTTTTCTCTTACGGAAAGTCGGCGTCTATGATAAGTTTCGACTGGCTTATGGCTTAGATCCATAGTTGACTTTACATCTGTCAACAATGTACTACTACCATGCGGTCGTTTGCAGTGTTTCTAAATGCAGAAACGACAAAAATTAACATTCTCATTAGTAATAATACCTGATAGGTAGGTAACAGTTAGTCCAGTTAGCTCCAGTATTTCGCATTCGTTTTTCATTATTTTGTTACAAACTGGTAAAATTACATTTTCACTCACTACCGATAAACTCACTTTACGTAGATACAGTTAGATGAAATGCGTATGTATTATAACAAAATCAAAGAAAGGAATGAGTAGGTAGGTTCTAATAGATAACAGAAAATACCCGCGGCAGTCTTGTCCCATAACCTAGAAAAAGAAACCGGCGAACTATATTGTAGGAAAATATCGGTACGCGACACATACTCCTTTATCAATTTACTATAAAACGTTTAAAATTAAAATAACGCACTAAAAATTGAAGAAGAACACAAACTACAACGTAAACACAGGAATTAAGTTATAACCTGACAGCGACACCGACTCGACTGGACCGACTGCCGACTGTTGCATGACGGTTGCTTGCTGGTTGCCTACTCTGATCTCACATTGGCGGCGTTAAATAAAGATTTAATATAATATCGATAAAATTTTTTCACTTTATAAATAGGTTTGGAAATTTTTTGAAAGGAAATTCCGTTAATTCTTATTTTTCTTTATCGTTTCTTAAAATATTTGTACCTAGTCATAGTTAACCCTGTATATGAACAAAAAATTATAATTTTTATTTAGATGTTAATTGTTGGGCACGACCAACCGTTAAAATAATGTCCAAGTTATTAAAAATTGTGTATTAAATAACTACCACTGGGACATTAAAATTCAAACTAAACAAATTTAATAATTAATTTTAACAAGCATCTAATATTTAGAGAAAAAAATATCTATTTTGTCCTTTTCACTGTTTAAAATAATAAAATTAAATATTAATCTCTTAGTGTTTACATGTGGTTCTAAGCCTCAAAAACACTAATATCTTAATCCTAATAACCAAAAATGTAATAATGGTTGCTGATTTACAATATGGCTCAAAGCCGCAAAAACAAGTAGATCCTTATCTAAAAGAAAATCTGTCCGATGAATACAATTAAAGAATCTCAAAGAAGAGCGTGTCTCTCTAAATGATAAACTGTGTCGATCTCACCAAGACAGAAGCCACCTTGTCCGTACTCTTGAATGTATCAGCCTTCTGTTAGGCAACCATAAATTTCTTCAGTAGCTTTCAGAAGAAAACTTAGCCTCCACTGTCCGACGTCTTATAGGTTCATAAGAGATGTTCGTCAACTTAGACCCAAAATCCAATTCGAACCATCAATGACAAATTTATGCACAGCATTAAAACTCCAAAAATCTGAAATTATAACCTCCTTACAATTCTTCGCACTTGGTAGATAACCCTACCCTTTTCACATTTTAATTAATAATCGACAAATAATTCTGATAATTCGATTTCCCTAAATTGACAATTGACTATGAATATAAATAACTTTAAAATATGACTGTTATGGATTTTAATACATGAATGTTTTTTTCCACCCTGTAACCTATAACACATGAAATACTTTATTTTAATTAAATTTTTTTAAAATATGTTTGAAATCTGAAAGAACTTACATATTGTTTTCCACAGCAACATTTTATTAAGACATATTTCGATACATCTTCATATTTTGTTCCAAAGATGTTCAACCTGTATAACAGTAATGAATTTTTTTGCATGTTTGCTTCTCTCAGTGGAAGTAAAACATTATTACATTTTCAAGTTTAAGTATCTGTTTTTTTGGAGTTTGCATAGATTGTACTTTGACTTGTTTCAAACAACATTTTTTACAGCTAGGATACGTAGATTTGGGCAGATTTTCCAGCACAGTGTCTTTTACAGGAGACAGTCTGTTGAGTTGCGCAAAATAGGTTTTGAGAGAAATTTCTAGAAGGACTAACACATCCTTACAAAACATTATACGTGCTATAAGGCATGGATTCAGAGTGGTCGTTCATACAGAGCGAGAGGCACCAGTCGTCGTAGATATTTCACCACTTACTGGATGTAAGATTAGGCTGCCATATTGCCTCTAACGAAACCCAGTGATCTGCTACCATACGCAATATCATCCCATACCACAACCCTTACTGTGTGATGGACGTGACGCTCTCTGTCAAATTGTAGATCGCGTCCTTCACCACGTCACCTTTTCACCCCTGCGCCACCATCGTGCATCCCCAGGTAAACACGGAATTTGTCACTAAAGATCACCTGATTCCATTCTTGGTTCCACTGACAACTGTCTCTACACCATTGTAAGCTCGATGTTGACGAATGAGAGGGAGCACCCAATGTGGACGATAAGACAAGAGACCAAAGCTTCATATTTTGGAATCTTGTTCACCAAATTATAGTACGTAAGCATATGTTAGTCCTTCTAGAAATTTCTCTCACCGACAAACCTGCTTCGCAACACAACAATCCGACCCCTCTCAAGGTCATTAAGTTGAGAAATCTGCATGCATGGCATGGTGCATTACCTGCACAGCTTCACATAAAAAAGAGACACACAATACACTGGCTTTAAATAATCTAAATAAATAATATACAGAATTTTAGACCTACACGGAAAATCGAAAACCGGTATGTGCTATAAAACTGTAGCTCCAAAATTGCGTTAAAATTTTTTGTTACTGACGCTCTGAGCCTAATTTACAGTGTAAGCAATTATCTCCACCTTATCCTTTAAGCCCAAAAACCTCCTTTTAATATTATGTTACAGTTAACAATATAACTACTAACATAAAGAACATAGTTTATATTATTTTCTGGTACACACATTTTTGTCGCTATTATTAATATTTTATATTATTATCTGCTTACATCTCTTTAAATAATTCAAGAAAACGCTCTTTAACACCAGCGTGGATCGCAGTACACTCCTCAAGATCAAGAGGAATCCGCTCATAGCGATGGTCACGGTAACTTTTTCGACAGCGCGGTTCAACACACTCTATTAAGGCCTGGTATCTACACATACGTCGATAAATGCCCGGGAATGTTCTTGAAATCCAATTTTCAAATTAATTTACCCAACGTAAGAATAAATAATCGGGCTCCACCTGATGATTAATGTTTTCTTCACGTACCGTGACTGGCTCAAACGCGCACATCAAATGGTCTGTTAACATTAAGCACGGAAATTTTTATATCAGATCATTAGGCTATAATGAATCGCCACATAGCAGCACTCACTGTCGATAAGCAAGGGGGTGGATTCGACTGAACATGCGCTGAAAATTTTTTTGTTGGGAAAAGATGGATTGCCTGATGCAGGAGATGACCACGTGAAATCTATCTCTCTACTTTTCGTGTAATTTTAAATTAGTATATATAAATATTTGTATCTGCAATCACTTAAAAGGTTTTAGGTTGACAGTGACAATGAAAAGTTGACGTTTATTGAGGAGTGTCACATGAGTGTCACTTTATCGCTTACCGAGCGATAGAATCTAACAAACGTTCGTTGTCAATAGCAACGGCGTCTTTTTTAAGTAGTAAATTTAACAATTGTCAAATTTTGTCAAATTTGCGCATTTAGTTGACAAAATTATGAAAATTGAAGATAGTGGCACTGATATCCTGAATATACCCCGGGATATTAAAAATGCTGGTGAAAATGTAATTTTAGGTTTGTTGCCTTAAAAGTCAAAAAAGCAATATAACCTATTTGTGACGTGGTGTAGTGGAAAACGTACTTTGCGAAAGCAACTAGACACTAAAATCGTCATCACTGTGGTCGATTTACTTGCTAAAATCCACATTATCTATCCAGAATGACCTTGACTTAAGCAAGTTTAAACAGTTGACGGCATTTTTAAAGAAGCAAGAGATGGCATATAAGCCTAAAAATCAAAAAGTTTTTGGCAAGCGGAAATGTAGATACAGATTTTCGGATGCCTGATGCAGTCGTGACGAAATAGTAAAAATGAATGTTAAAGATGTTGGGGGCAAAGAATCCATTTTGATAGTTACTGTTCCTGATTCAAAGACAAGAAGAAGTCGAACTTTTACTGTCACAAATAACATTCAAGTATGTAGCCTTCATACCTATAAACTAAAGTACACCACCACGATTATTTTTAAAATTTAATAAAGGCAAGTTTTTAATCAAGTGGTGTAACGTTCATTTTTTACATGGAACGTTCCCCTGTATAATAATCTGCAGTGTAAAATATTATTTAAGATAATTACTGTAAATTATAGATATTGTTTTGAGAATTATATTTAAAAATATTTATTTTTTGTTACAGATCACCTTAAGTGGCAGGCATTTTGTCTCTATCAGCGATTATATCAGTATCAGAAATATATGTTAAGAATAAGGTAGTTAGTCATAATTTATTTCACACACGTGTTAAGTTAATTATCTATTTGTTTATTTACAATCAGTTCAGTACGGATCACATAAATATTTAAATTTCTAAGGTTGGTAATAACGATTTCATTTAAGTTGGCACGATAGGTCATCTGTTCAAGGGAACTGATACGCTAAGCCTTTTGCTCTGCAAGCTGCACGCGGGTCGAGCGTGATTTTCTAACCTCTATAGCGCTACTCGAGAACTCCAAAACCACGAGATAAAAAAAATATGTAATCACGTTTTATATGGGTCATCCTTCTAAAACAATATATTTTCTTGATTATTTAATTTATAAAATAATAATTACTTTCAGATTTCAAGCATATTTTTGGGAATTTTTAATTAAAAAAAAAGAATTTCATGCGTTATAGGTTACAGGGTGGAAAAAAACATTTATGTAAATTTCATTAATAAGGTCATATTTTAAAGTTTTTTATGTTCATAGTTAATTGCCAATTTCAGGAAATCGAGTTATTACCAATATTCTTGTGGAATATTAATTAAAAGGTCAAACGGGGAGGTAATCCAACAAGTTTGAGATAAATTGTAAGTAGGGTATAATTTCATAGTTTTGAAGTTTTAATGCTGTTCATACATTAGTCAAATTGGTTCAAATTGGACTTTGGATCTAAGTTGAAAAAAACAACTCTGAGGAACCAATAAGGCGGCTGATAGTGGAGGTTAAGGTTCTTTCGTCGTCGGCAACGTCCCAAACGTATACCGGTTTCGAACTTATTAGCTCTCATCAGTACGCCATAGGTAAGATAACCGATGAACAAATTTAGCTGTTTAAGTCTGTTTAACCCGACAGTAGTGAAATACTGATAAGAGCTAATATGCTCGAAACAGGTACATAAGTGGGGGTAGTTGTTTCCTGGAATTTCGTGGTTGCATCATATCGTTATCGCCGTCTCCTGATGAGGTCGCTAGTTTTCAATAGTTTCTACGGCGATGTAGAACGCTCCTTGTCTGTGGCTTTTTAGTCCGGCATGGAGTAGCGAACAGCCGCTAAAGATAGCTTTGCTATTGCCCGTTACCGATTCTTTTTTATTCTCAAATTACTATCAAAAATAGTTGTTTGGTGTCAGACAGTTGTTTGTAGACAGAGACTGAAAAAAATGAAGCGAGAGAGTGTCTTTCAATAAATTCTTAATTGCATATCTGCGGAGCACCTAATAAACCGAGCAGCATGTGCAACGAGCGGTAATTACATAGTAATTAAACTCGCGGGTCAGACAAAGTGTGAAATACACCCGAGGAGAGAATAGCCTAAAAAACCGTTCGAATTAAGCAGGAAACAAAAGTCGATTATTAAGTCTTTCTCCGTAGCCGCTGGAATGACTTATGAACGCCACCTGTATCATTACCCACAATTTGCAATGACAACATAATGGTTTAATTGATACACATGGACCGGGATCGGACACGGAGGCGTACGGGAGAGTTGGAATTGCTGGTCGGATCATCATCTTCTCCTCTCGACTAGAAAACATACATAAATATTGGGAAATTGCAGTGCAAACGTGAGTTATATGTAAAGGAGTACCAGTACTGAGGTCTAAATAGAAAATTATTGGTTCTGGCACTAGTAAAATGACAGAAATGTCGTTAGGTTCAACGAACAAACAAATGGCTTGACGTACTTGACAGTCAATTAAAGATCACGAATAGTCGGATCAGCTCGGCAAGACATTTTTTGTCTAATAATTCTCTAATATATAGTTATTTATTTAATTAGTAGAGTAACGGCAACATTAACATACGAATGCTACAATTGCTCATACGAGCGTGTTAGCCCGAGTTATCGTAAGAGCATGAGTATGTTAATGGCCGTTAGCCCACATATTAAATATCTTTGCAAATGTGGCTGATGTACGACTGCTAAAAGGGAAAAAATAACTTATAAATAGATCTTTTTTATTTCAATCGAAGAAGCATGCTTTCCTACGTCATGGAAACGAGAACATTTGTATGTCAACAATTTTGCAAATTTGTAATTTCGCTTTATCATAATGAGTGAGTCTAAAACTTTTTAATACGACATAGAGGAAGCTTCAACAAACGTAGTTTTGTCACTTTTGTCGGAAAAATCAAGAATTAAGTATGAACAAGTCTATGCACGATTATGCGAATGGTGAGATATGAAGAAAATTAAGAATGAAAAGGTACTGTTAGCATATACAACAGATACAAGGAAATGTCGATTGAAAATAAGAAACGAATTGCTACAAATATTTTGGGAGCAAGGAATATGCAGATGGATGTTTCAACTAGTAACGACGTAAGCAATTTAGAAATCATGCAAATGCAATGCAAATATATTGATGTTAATGTTTACAATAAATAATGTAGATAATTTTTATTAATATTTAACAAACGTTTTGGTCACAAATTGTTTAAAAACTTCATTCTACTGAATGTGGTACTGAAGTTCTTATCCCACTCAAAATGAGTGAGATGTATTCCTACAGGTGCAGATAAAATATTTAAATGCTCGTCGTTGGACTCTGATCTACTGTAATGGAGTGACAATGCAAACTGGCGATGTCACATATCGCACAAAAAAAAACCTCTGAAGTTCTGTGATTAAATCGACACCGGCGCAAAAAATTTGCAGCGATTTTACTTTAAAATAAACTTAAAGATAGATAGAATTTTGTTACACTAATTTTGAGAAAGAATTGAGGAACTTGATCACTGAAACATGAAATTTATGCTCTAGTGCAAACCCTCGACGCTATCCACGTTAAAAAAGAAGTCAACAGAATTTAAATAAGGAGACCGCGATGGCCATGCTACCGCTCCACTTTGTCCAATTCCGAGCACTTGATGGAGATAATCTCGAACATCTAGCCGACAGTGACGAGATGCTCCATCATACAAAAACCACATGCGTCGTCAGACAGGTCATTGCGAGGAAATTCGAGATATTATAAACCATCCATCTGATTGGGTAATATGAACAGTCCAATTTGGCGCTCATTACCAACTCCTGCCCAAACATTTATTGAAAAACGGTGTTGGAAGTGGTTCCGAATAAATAAATAAATCTATTTATATAAGATAAAGACAGCTTCATATGATTTTTGAAACGATGGTTTGTAGATTTAGAATTGTTGTTTTTTTTAATTTAAACTTTGCCAACTTAAACTTGGGTTATTTGATAAATAGTGAATTTCAGCTGCTAGTAACAGAATTAAAGTGCACATCCCTAGAATCAGCTGCGATTGGTTGTTCTCGGGCTAGGCCCCGTGGGGACAGACCCGCTATCGGTATCTCTAGGTCCGCCATTTATTGATTTCGGCTCCTGTTGTTGGTATTACGACTGCTACGGTTGAAACCGTCCCTAAAATAGGACAGCAGCCGAAACCAATATATGGGCGGGCCCAGAGATGCAGATAGCTGTTTCCACAGAGCCTAGTCCGAGAACAACGTAGGTAGGTCAAATAATCCCAGCTAATCACGGTATAACAACCCGGAAAATCATTATTTATGAAATAATAGCACCGACCGCAAAAGCCTAAAAACCACTATAAATTTAGGTTGTTAGATGGGTTTGATATTTCACACTAAGAAGAGAGAAAATGTTTGTTTCTGAAACAGTTTTGACCACATTTACTTACCCCAGTCTTCTGCCGTAGAATCCAGCATCAGTTGTCGCAAAGTTGTCCAAAGTGAATCGCGGAATGATTGAACAACAATTTGCAGATGCGCAAAAAGCGGAATTATTTGAGGTACCGCCGTGAGCGGCGCACTTTTTCCCGCTAGGAAAGTAAACAAAAAGTAAATGAATTTTACGGTATTTTAGTTCTTTGAGCAGTTAACCGAGCGTCAGTGCACACTCCGGCTAAACCAAATCTCGGAATCGTGCTTAAAATATTTCTTTTATATTTCCCGTCCATAACACAATTTACTAAATCATCAATACGGTAAATAAGCGACTGAAAAAGCGGTGGGTTCTCATTTCTGTCGGGATAAAATTATCTTTTTTGCCGTCCCGAGCACAAATCGATTGAACAAAGGAACAAAACGGTTGAATATTCCAGCCAGTTTAATAAAAGTTGCTGTGCCGGAAAAAATGTATACATTCTTAATTTATTTCATTTATTTAGGTTGGAGATATGTTCATGGTAAACAGCGGAATCAATTTGAGGACTTTAAATGAGATTGGGTGTAAAAAAGGTATGATATTAATGTCTGGGCAAAAACCGATGAGACATTAATCGATCTTTGGCTTCTGGTGGATTATTTACTTGAACCTGAGACGAATCGCCTCCCAATCGTTAATATCGACTAATATTTGTCTTTTGTTTCTTTTTGTACGTCGCTTATTGCAAGAAACCTAAACAATAGTAAATAGTAATAAATTGGTGTTGTAACAGTAAAAACGCGAATCGGATTGGTGATTTCTCTAAAACCATGAGAAATAGAAAAGGAGTTGTTCTGATTGATTGACTGACACTAAGGACGAATACATGTTTTTATACACTTAATTTTCTTTATTATATTTTTTCAAGCCACCATTACGAATATTACGGACTTCTTTTAATATACAGGGTAGTTTGTAATGAATGCGCCTTGGACTGACTATAGATTCTAGATATTAAAATATACCATGTGAGCCATGTTGTCTTAGTTCAAATGTCAATAATAACGCACATACAGGGTGTAGAAGCAAAAATTTCAAAAATTGATTTTTCTTAATATTTCAAAAATTTTTAGAGACTTTTCTTTGAAACTCTGTATAGGGAATTTTTTTGAGGGGCATATCATATTGTAAGCTCACTTTCAACATACCACATGTTTATTGCATTTCTTAATACCACAAATGAATCTCCCCACGCATTCTTAAGCAAAAAAGGCATGCTTTTTTCATTTCGATAAACCGCTACCGATAAACTTTACTGTAACAGCCAACAATATTCATTAAAACTACAACAAAAATTTTTAAATAAATAGTTTAATAATGATTAACAAATAAACATGAATATATTTTCTTATATCCCTATTTAAATATCGTCTTACTTTAAATAAAGTATCTTCCTTGTTTCAAATTACATTAACACCATAAATCTTTTGTAGAAAGATCTTCTTTCTTTCAATTATATTTTTCCCATATGCATACCCCATTTTTTTCTGTTAAAATCTCTCTTTCGTATAATAAACTTTTGTTAGAGAAATTGTTCTTTATTACTTCTCGTTTAAATGTTATAAGCAATCGTCCTAAAGAGAGTTTTAACTGTATTAAAGATTTATCGGGGATAATACCACAAGAGCTCAGATTTAGCCGGATATTTTTTATAATGGGTCTTCCAATAAGGACTTCCGAACTTTGACGGTTGATAACGGCCATCTTGTTGAAGCTACATCTGTCAAATTAGTTGTCATTTATTCAGTCTGTTTTGCCAAATCACCATAAACGGAAATAGCATTCAAAAACGCGTGCAAATAATAACATTGTTTTATCAAAATGGGTGTTCTGTACGGACAACGTACCGCGCGCTTCGCCCATTTTACGGTCGCCATAATTGTCCTACCGAGAGGACTATTCCCCATGTGGTGGATAAATCTGAATCCACTCCACTGGTTCAGTAAACGATCGCCCAACACCCGTACGTCGACGAAACGCAAGATCTGCCGAAAACATCGTTGCTGTCCGTGAGAGTGTGCAGGAGAATCCGAGGCAGTCGATTTCGCGTCGTTCACAAAAACTTGGCCTTTTGCAGACGTCGCAGAAGTCGATGATTACCAACTTCTTTTGGTCTGAATTGGATTATCTGGACACCAACGACATGTGGTTTCAACAGTACGGCGCTACGTGCCACACAACTCATGCCACATTAGATATTCTGCATGAGCGATCTGAGGCCATGGTCATCTCACGTGGAGGTGATGTGAACTGGCCACCGAGAACGTGCGATTTGACCCCAATAGACTATTTCTTGTTGGGTGTTCTTAGGTCGCAGGTGTATGCGAATAAGCCACAAACCACAGCGGTCCTCAAAGCCAACATAACCCATGCCATCGGTCAAATTCAGCCTGATCTATGCGCCAGAGTCATGGAAAATTAGACATTTCGGATGCGCTCCACCCAGAGAAGCCGTGGCGGACATTTGAACGATGTTACATTCACACATAATGGCATCAATAGGTCTTTAAAACGAATAAAAATTTCGATGATATCTCACACACACTTTGTTTTATTTAAAATTAAAGATAGGAAGCGCTTTAATGAAAGACCCTATATTTATTTTCACGCGATTTCGATTTTGTCGAACAGCTAGAGTCAAATTACCTACGAAAGTAAGTACGAGAAAATAAACATAAAAAAATATCCGGCTCAAAATCTGAGCTCGAATGGTATTTGGTAAGACAATTTCATGAACAGAATAATGATAATTTAATTAAAATCCATATCAATCCATTGAAAGAGTAAACTGGTCAAGTGATGGTATCTGTGAAGATTTGTGGATTAGTGTCAGAGTCTCTCAAGTTAGTCAATTACACTTGTGTTGTGTTTACAATCCTCCTCATGCAAGTTTAAATAATCTAAAGGCTCATTTGATTAAAGTCAGTGAAATTGTACAAAGGCATCAAAATGACCATTTTTTTATTGTTGGTGATTATAATGTCCCTAATATTGTTTGGGAGAAAAGTGATAATGTAAATTCTTATAAGGCTGTACGCACCACAGATGGCCTGGGAGAGTGCCTTGTTGATTCGTATAACTTATTGGAGCTGCTACAGTATAATGGCATCTTTAATAATAATGATGTGTTACTTGATTTAGCATTTAGTTCTCTTAGTTCTACTCTTATAACTCGTTGTTGCATTCCTATGGTTCCTGAAGGTATGGCTCATAAAACCATCGAAATTCATTTATCTGTTCCTAATATTAATTTAAATATGAAACATAAAAACTCTTTCTTTAAGTATAATTTTGCTAGAGCAAATTATGGTATTGTTAATTTAGAAATTAGTCAAATTGATTGGACATCAGAATTATCTAACTGCAAGACTGATGAAGCCGTGCAAAAATTTTATAGAATATTATTTGATATTATAAATAGAAATATTAATAAAAAGAAAATATGTAATAATTATCCGAAGTGGTTTTCCCGTTACACAATAAATTCAATTAAAGAAAAATATAAGCTGCACTGCCGGTGAAAAATTTAAGAATCTCTTAGATTATCAAAAATTTTCTAATGTTAGAAAGTTGGTTAAACAAGCTATTAAAAGAGATTATCAAAATTATGTTTCTAAAGTCGAAAGTAATGTAATAAATAATATCAAGTATTTCTGGAGTTATGTATCAAATAGGCGTCATTTTAAATCTATAAAAAAATATGTTAAATTAATAATAATAGAACTGCTTCATCAGAATAAGAAGTTTGTGAGCTTTCTTCTGAATTTTTGCCTCAGTTTTTGAACCATCTGATATCCCCTCAGTAGTAAGTTCCACTGAATCGTATACAACTATAACGTTAGATAAAATTACTCTTGCTGAGGTTGAATGCTTTATAAAGACTTTGGATATTAATAAAGGTGCGGGTCCTGATGGAATACCTCCGACATTTTTAAATACTGCGTGGAATCCATATCATATCCATTATATATTATATATAATAAATCACTATCTGAGGGAATTTTTCCATCTTATTGGAAACAAGCTCAAATTACTCCAGTTTTTAAATCCGGTCATAAAAATTTAGTTAATAACTATCGTCCTATTTCCATGCTCTCTATTCCTGGGAAAATATTTGAAGCAATCGTTTGTAAAGAATTGTTTTTCAAAACTAAGTATTTAATAAGTGAACATCAACTTGGATTTTTAAGGGTCGATCTGTGGTGACGTACTTGGTTCCATTGATTCAAAATGTAATAGTTTCAATGCATAATCATAAGCAAGTGGATGCTGTGTATACTGATTTCTGTAAGACGTTTGATAAAATTCATCACAACAGTCTGTTTGAAAAGCTAGAGAATATCGGTATACATGTTATTTTTTTAAAATGGATAATGTTGTATGTATGTATGTACGTAATAGAACACAATGTGTCTAAATTAACAATTGTTCTTCGTGTTATGCTTCTTGTGTTCTGCAGGGGTCGCACCTTGGACCTCTCTTTTTCTCTTTATTTGTATATGATATTGGTGACTGTTTTTACATTCTGAATTCTCTCTCTATGCTGATGATTTCAAGATTTATAGTAAAATCACAAATTTAATCGATTGTCATAATTTGCAGGTGGATCTCTCTAGATTTCAGGAATATTGTCAAAGGAATAAATTATTGTTAAATATAGATAAATGCTGTTCTATAACATTTTCACGACTTCCTGCTAATTACGACTGTGATTATTTCATTGACAATTGTAAACTTAAGAAGACCAATTCGGTGAAAGATTTGGGAATTATACTTGACTCAAAATTAATTTGATTTACATACTCAATCCATTATCAGAAAAGCTTATCGTAATTTAGGTTTTATTATGAGGACGACTAGAGCATTTACCGATCCCAAATCTATAACTTTGATATATAATTCCCTTTGTCGAAGTATTCTTGAATATGCTAGTATAGTTTGGAATCCTAACTTATAATAAATATATTGATCGTATAGAGAGAGTTCAGATTAAGTTTGTTAATATTTTAAATTATAGATTTAATAGACATCTTCATTTTGAATCGTATGACATCAGATTGAGACATTATAATTTACTTAAACTATCATCTCGTAGACTGATTAATTACGTACTTTTTATTTATAAATTATTTAATCACAATATTGATTGCAACTATATCATAGAAAATTTTGACTATAACATTAAACAGCGGTTAACTAGATCAACTAATCTATTTCACTTGAAGTTCGGTTCTACAAATTATTTACTTAATTCTCCAATTTATTTAATGCAAAAAATATACAATGAATATTTTAATGACATAGATATATTTTATAGATCCTTTAAATCAAGTGAGAAATAAGGCCATATCAGTTTTTATGTAGTTATTTTTTTATTTAAACTTATTTCTGTTTCTTTTTTGCTGTCTATTTTAGTCTAGTGCTAGAATTAGTTTATAATATTATTAATTTATGTATGAGCAGTGTCTATACACAGTTTTTATGTGGTAAGAATTCTGTTGGGTTTCCTTAACTGTATAAATAAATACATAAATAAATAAATAAAACTGTATTTAAAAGTACAGAAACAACAGACATTGAACGCGTATTAATAATAAAGAGATTATTCTTTTAAAGTGAACAATTATTAAAAACACAATTATTGTAAATAATTTGCCCTGTTGGCGTTGACTCTATTAATGATTCTCTTCTGGATGCTGATTGTAAGGCTGATTTTGAAGGATCTGTTGATATTAACTCGTTATTCAAAGTAATTGTCAAATTTAATCTTTTTATTTATTCTTAGGGACATTTATGCACTATAAACAACAAACATTCAATTATTTTTCCACGACTACTTAATCTTTCCACCGCTAACGTGATTTTTCGGTGGTATTTCTTTTGAGACTCTTCTTCTAGTCGTTTCTGTCAAATCCCAAAGATAATACTTTCGATAGAAAATGTAGCTTACCTCATCCCTTTTAACACCACGTGACCCAAATCTTATTTATTTTTCCTTACAGTGGGTCCATACTATCGAGTTTGAGACATATGTACTTATCTTAAAATGCATACTCATTTAACATAAAAACGTCAATACCAAAAAGTAACCACATTAAATGCAATTATGTATTACGAATACGTTAGCAGTTCAAAACAAGCCGCTAAATGCATTTGAAAGTGTCTCATTATTACTGCAATAATATATACATATGGAAATACAAATAAAGTTTGTCTTCTTCACAGCCGGTTTCATAAGAAACGTCGTATATGATATTAGCACAAATAAATATGCGTGCAGGAAAACATTGTGCGGCATTTAGAAGAGACAGTCGTTATTCCAACGAACACAAAAAGGTGTTACGGCTCCGAGCCCGAATAAATTCGGCCGATTTGAAACTAATTTCGAGCACAATGCCCGAAAGAAATCCCCGATCAATTTCGGGCGATTATTATTTTCGAAAGCTGGCCAATCAATCGCACCGTGTTATTATGGCGTATTAAATCGCCCCGGCTCGTTAATAAAACCACAAAAAACAACCAGTTTGAGACATCGAATTAATCCCAACAATAAGATTGTAAATTACACACTGGATCTAGTCCGGACTTAACAATGCTGCCCTCGTGAAAAACGCCAACAAGAAATAATGCCTCCGACTGCCTTTCTGAAAAAAACTACCTACGTCGCGAACGCGTGCTGGATTACGTCGACCTGTGTGGGGATTTTGCCGGTTTTGTGGAAAATAACCTAATTTCGTTGCTAATTTACGGATGCCGGGGTCATTCACATAATATTTTACCCCCTTTCTCTAATGCAGTCTGTCTGCGGATGGAACTAACTGTACGGTAAACTTTTATTTCACATTTTTTTCAAAATAAGCAATTCTTTCAAAAAAAGTTTTGTTTGTCTTGAAAAGTACATAACAACTGCCAAATAGCGTTGGAAAATATACGCTATTAGAAAGAAAAAACATTGTGTCAGGAGTGAAGTGCAACATGAAATTGAAAAGTTGTTTCTAATGTCAATATAACATCATATAGGAACTTTAAGCATTGTATAAAAAAATAGTTATTATACAAGGGAAAAATGTATTTGATTTTATCTTGAGGATGTGTTTGTCGAAACACCAAGAGTTAAAATCTAATATTTTTGCTCGTGTATAATACATTTTTTTTTTCTGAGAGGTAAAACGATGATTTAATATTGAAAATAGTTATTTATTTCACTAGGCAGAAAACCACAACATTTGATGCCGCAGTTGATGTTTCATAACCGGGGCATAGCCAAGGATTGGAAACCAGGCAAGGCATTACATCTGTTTTTCCGCCTAGTGACACATATAGGGTTAACTATGACTAAGTACAAAAGATATAATCACGTGCTCAGGGAGGCCTAAAAAAATTATTCCAGAATTTTAGCTCGACATTTAAATAATGGGGCAAAACCCTTTTTTACGGAAAGTCGGCGCCTATGATAAGAATCAACTGAGATGGCTTAGATTCATAGTAGAAACGACAAAAATTAACATTGTTATTAGTAATAATACCTGATAGATAGACAACAGTTAATCCAGTTAGCTCCAGTATTTTGCATTCGTTTTTCATTATTTCGTTATAAACTGGTAAAACTACATATTCGCTCATTACAGCCACTCACTACCGATAAAAGACACTTCCCGTAGGTACAATTAGATAAAATGCCTATTTATTATAACAAAATCGAAGGAAAGGAGTAGATAATGGACAAGTTTTAATGTAATCGCGGCAGGATTGTCCCATAACCTAGAAAACCAAACCGTCGAACTATATTGTGGGAAAGTATCTGCACCCAACAGAAATGTCTTTATTTAGTAACTATAAAACGTATAAAATATAAAAATTAAAAAAGGCACTAAAAACTGAAGAAGAAAACAAATTTACAACGTAAACACAGGAATTCAATTATGACATGACAGCGCTACCGACTGAGCGACTGTTGAATGCTTGTAGGCTAACTTGCTTGTTGGTTGCCTACTCTACATTGGCGGCATTAAATAAGGATTTAAAATAATATCGAAAAAAATTTTGTTTGGCTTTATAAATAAGTATGGAATTTTTTTGAAGTGTGATTCCATTAATTCTTATTTTTCCCTATCCCCTCTTAAAATATTTGTACTAAGTCATAGTTAACCCTGTATAATTTTTTCTCCAAATTTGTTCCCATTTGTTGCTATGTTTACCGCTGATGACGTTTGTTGAATTATTGGTGTTTAATTTAATGTCATTGTCAATTTCAAAAATTAAATTGTCATTTAACTGTTCGAAATGGATGTAATTGAAAGCGCAGCTGAGTTATTACCATTAACAGCATTTGAGATAAGAGACCTGGTTCGAAATGTGGAATTGGATCTATTATCGGATAATTCAAGAACTGTATATGAACTCAATAGCAGATTCATGGAATATAGACAGAAGGAAAATGTAGGATCTTTCTCTGAAAATGCGCTGATTACCTATTTTCAGATACTTCAAAGAAAATGAAGCTCTCAACGTTATGGTCTACCTATTGGTTTCCATGCACGAAAATCTGGAGTTTTTCAAAGAGAATAAACCGAGACATTTTTATCAGAGGCCTCAGATGAACTATATTGAACACGAAGGTAGAAATATACTGAAAAGTATCTGATATGGATTAAATAACTATTTTTAAATTTATATTTTAAGTTGTACTCATTGTTGCAGTCGCAGGGGCTTGTACAATGCTCGTCAGCTTAAAGTCACCAGTTCCATGGTCCATTCTTTTCTAGTGCCATTTATTATACACGGTGCTAGAAAGGGACAAAACATGGAAGTGGTGACTTTAAGCTGACGACCATTGTATATGTGATGACCTTTAGCAAATAAAAACGGATGATATACATGATATGGGTGACAAATTGCTAATTGTGCTACCATCTACCAACAAATCAAGATCTTTTGTAGTAACGGAATATTTAAGCATTTACAGAAAACATGCAGCCTCCAGACCCTCGAGTTTGAATAATCAGCGTTTCTTCTATAAGTATGCGAACGGTAAAGTACATCAACAATTTATTGGTATTCACAAGTTCGATAAAATGTCACAAGAAATTGCTACTTTTCTGGAACTAGCCCATATGAAAGAGTATACTAGGCACTGCTTTCGCAGAACTTTGGCCACGTTGCTGGTGCATTCTGGTGGGGACAAAACAATGTTGAGGCAACATGGAGGATGGAAGTATTCCGCGGTCGCGTAGGGCTATATAGAGAAGTCGTTAGCCAAACATTAGCAATAAAATATATTCAGGCGTTTCCGGAGTTTCAAGTAGTGTGGATAATAATATTGTTAATTTTTTGAAAAAGGAGTGATGTGGAGAGAGGTCAATTGTATTAAATAACTGTACACAAATCAACATAAATATCTAATAAGTAAAAATTTCCTGTTGTAGTTTGTAGTTGTAATTAATGTAATAAAACCAGTTTTGTGTAATTTTTTTAAACTCCTTCATTTTGTGTTTACCTAGTATCATTCTCAATTTCAATTACCAGTTTGATTTAAATTATTACCTGGAAGACGGTACATTTTTAGCAAATATACAGTGTGGAAGAAAGGTATGGAATAAATTCATTATTTCTAAAACTACGAAGTTTGATAAAATTTTCTCGGACAGGTCAATTTTGCTTTTAAAAATACTCTTTTTCTATACCAACGCATTTCCGACGTTCATTTGTTTTCGCGTGATGACGTCATCGGATATTTTTAAATGGAACTCCCTATATTTTTCATCGGATTCTTGTAGAGCTTAACTTGCTGGATTCAAAATGTATAATTTCAACACTCTATTCCTTCAACTTTAGCAATAGTGCAGCTATTGAAAACTGTTATCGTTTCAGGTAAAGTGCCTTTTCTACTGAAAATACAGCAAAATTTTACTTGAAAAAGTTGTTCACAACGGTAAATAATGAGGACGTGCAAAATTTTTAGAAGATCGGGGATTGTGGTTTGATTTTGAAACCATTTTTCAATAAAGCACAAAGATTTTATCAAAGCAGGCCGATCTTTTTAAAATTTTGCACGTCTCCATAATTTACCGTTTCGAACAACTTTTTTAAGTAAAATTTTGCTGTATTTTCAGTAGAAAAGGCACTTTACCTGAAACGATAACAGTATTCAATAGCTGCACTATTGCTAAAGTTGAAGGAATAAAGTGTTGAAATTATACATTTTGAATTCAGCAAGTTAAGCTCTACAAGAATCCGATGAAAAATATAGGGGTTCTATTTAAAAAAAATTCCGATGACGTCATCAGGCGAAAACAAATGAACGTCGGAAATGCGTTGGTATCGAAAAGAGAGTATTTTTAAAAAGCAAAATCGACCTGTCCGAGGAAATTTCATGAAACTTCGTAGTTTTAGAAATAATGAATTTATTCCATACCTTCTTCCACACTGTATATGAATAGCACCTTTTTTATGTAAAATTTTACATAATATAATAATGCTTAAAATGGGAAAAATCCACCTTAAAAAAGCTAGAGAATAAAATGTTAACGGATATGCTAGCAACTAGCGTCCTCTACTTTGTACAAAAAAACTAATAACACCAGCATAATTGGCATTATCAAAAACGTATCGTAAAAATATCCAAAATGTGATTTTTCTAAATTATCTTACACGCTCTGTATCGCAAAAATGAGTGGCTTTAGAACATACGTGTATTCCACTTATTTTTCAATGTTCGGCATTGCCATGTTTTTTTGAAAAAGCCTGTATATATTATCGTTGTTATTGTTACTGATACCCACTTCTATTGTAATAAATTTAAGCAAATGTTCAGATTTGGGGCCCACCCCTTTGAATAAGTAAATCGGACGGCGCGATTCTAACCCGCTTAAAGACCGGAATGCCCCAAAACACGGCGAGCGTCGCCGCATTTACCGAATTTGCGTTGAGACGGAGCTTAGGGCCTAAGCAAGCGCCTTGGGGCCCTCACCTAAGAGCAACAGCGCAAGGATCGGCGGAGCTCGGATTCGCCGGCTATCCAAATAGCCGGAGGTGATGTGATTCGACGTCACCGTGCTGCAGTCGCCCAGTTTCACGTACCTTTCGAATTCGTACGCGGGCGATACAATAGAGTTATTTAAAGTTAAAAAATGACGAAAACTTTAGTATAATTTTTTTCTCAAACACCTCCTAAGGGAGCTACTGTCCTTGAAAGAGTATGATATTAAATTATGTTTCCTTTGGAAACTGTAAATTATACAGAGTGGTTCAAATTAGGAAAAAGTTGCTCTTTTGATGTTCATTAATATAAATTAGGCAGACTTCAAATATCTCCTGTCGTTGCTGAAATATTTTGAAAAAACTGAAAATAAGCGATATAAAAAAATGCTATCTAGCGCTAACAGAGAGAGTTGAAATTTGGAACAGGGTGATAAGAATATATAGAGAAATCGATTTTCGTTGAAAGAAAATTTCGACGAGCACTTGTTTCGGTTATGCAATATTCAATTGTTTTTTTCTTATGGATGCCGTATTGGATCTTGACATTAACAGATGTAGAATAAAGTTACGAACGTAAAATAACCCATAACATAAAAATACAATAATTCAAATAAAAAAATGTAGTTGTTCTTATTTTACATCTGTTACTGTCAAGATCCAATGTGTCTCAAATAATTAAAAAAACAATTGATATTGCATAACCGAAAGTAGTAGTCGTAGAAATTTTTTTTCGATGAAAATCTATTCCTTGTATATCTTTTTCCTCCTGTACCAAATTTCAACTCTTTCGGTTGATACATAATGACGCTAGATGAAATTTTCAAGATTTGTCATTTTCAGTGTTTTCACAATACCTTAGCAACAGATACCTTGGAGTCACCCTGCATATTTTACTGTTTCCAAGGACCACCCTATATTACCCCTGAAAATATAAAGTTTCAAATATTAATTTTAGATGCCATAAATTTAAATTTTTCCGAAATCACACAGACTTTCACAACAATTATTGCACGATTTTTTGCAATCATACTAAGTTTGGTATATCATCCTATCATTTCCTACAGTTCTGTTTGAACATCCTTAAGTAAATGACTGTATAAAAGATATTTCTGATCGCAATATAACTATAGTACAATTATTAAAATTACTAATTGAAGTTAATTATTGAATCTTATTTTTTATTTGGCCTTTGGACTTCTTATACTCGCTAGATGCTACGCCTTTCGCCGTCTTTCTAGATTGCCTATGGCGTATTTTGATGCCGATTTTTTCGCGTTTTTCTAGCTAAATTTCCATTTTCCCCAGGCTCCTCGGCCAAAAACGGTGGATTTTTTTATGTGGAACGAGGATAGTTGTGTCGGTTACGCCCTTTTATAGAAGATAGCGATTTCTTCGAGTGGAACGAGGATAGAACGAGTAGGTAACGCCCCTTTCTAAACATTCGACAAATGGCAGACGAAATGCGTTTTGCACGGCATAAACGTCAGAAATGTCAAAATAATTTGTTGTTTAGGCTCTTTTGTAGAAATTCAACAAACGTCAAACGAAACGTCAAAATGAATTAAAACAGATTATGTGTTCTGGAACAATTTTCGGGTCCTTCCAGCTACGAGAAGTGGTTATTGTGTTGTCTGATATACGAGTATATCCGAGTCCTTTGGTGATAATTTTATAACCCAAAATCTGAATTGGTATCTAAAAAGTTTCAGTCAACTACGAGGCGCACCGCCGACCAAAATCACCGTAACGTTAAACGTATGCTCCGGCGATGACATCTTGGTATAAAACGTGGGCAATTTTGAAAAATTGGCCGACTAGAGGCCGGCAAAGACCAAAAATTCTAAATTTGAAGTCTCTAGAAAGTTTCCCGTACCCGAGCGCTGGGGTTTGAGGTCGTTTTTACATTGAACTTTGCATAAATACAAGGGACAATGAGGGAAAACTGAGCTAGACAATATGGCGGTAGTCATTTCATTGCCGTATCGCTTCAATTTATAGTGTGATTCAAAAAAGCTTGATAGACAGAATTAAAATTGACAACAAAAAATTCCAAATTCGAGAAAATTTTCTATTTATTCTATTACTCAAAATTAAGGGAATTAAAAAATTGTTTTGATGAAACTTCTATCAAGGATTTATTATGACACTAACTAACCAAGCAAATATCTACAGAGTGTTTAAAAATAACGAACCATTCTCTAAAAACCCTTTAAATTCACGAAATTAAAAAAACATTTTTGATTAAACTTTTGGCATCACATAAAAACGACCCGATCCGATATTTAAAATACAGGATGTTGAAAAAAATTAACCAAACTCGAGAAAACACTAAAAATTACCAAAATATGCCAACCACTCTTCTAAATTATAGAGCGCCGGATTTTCCCCACCATAGACAGTTCAGCCAAAGTCACGTTTACATTTTATTATTCACAGGCGTAGAGCTGCGCGCAGTAATGGAAATTAAGTAAAACGCACTACGCAGCGGTGGTCATCGGGTTTTAGCCCGACGAAAGGTCAGTAGGCGATAGCCGACTTGCCACCTTTCTAGTTTGTTATGTAAAACTGGTCGTTTCTATACTTTATAACGTCTGTCAATCGACCACTACCAACGATAGACCATAAATGTAATTACGTAATAAAGTTACACGTTTCTCATTTGTGTGGGAGTCTCACAAGAATCATGTATGTCTTGCAAAATACAGACAAAATATGATCTTGCAATGTCGAGCAAGAACAAGAATTTAAAGAAACACTGGTCTTGTTTTGCAAGACAAAAGACGAGGCGACTTTTTTCAATTTTGCATAATTTCTTGTCTCAACCAACACTATTCATCATTACTGTTGCCATAATCATTTAAACTGTACATTTGCTGTTCATTACTGGCAATTCCCGAGTTCATATCGGTCTCTCCTGCATCTCCGTTCGATAGCAGGTTTGCTGTAGGGAGTTATTACGCAATCCCCCTACATATTACAAGATTAATTTCTTTTCGGTCCAATAATTCAATTAATTCAAAGCTTGCCAGGCTGTGTTATGTTAAGTAAACTCGTGCAAAGCTCAGGGAAAACTTGTTTCGGTATTAGCGCCCCATTCGGGTTCTAAAACAACTGAATGGGTCGGAAATCGTTATCACAGAACTGTAATCTGACCCTAGAATTCAATAAAGTTATACAGGGTGTGCGGAATATGTGTACCGATGCGAAAGAGTCACCGACCAAAAGCAACAAAGAATTCATAAATAAATATCTAAAACAAATAGTTTTATACAAATTAATTTGAAAAGTAGAAATACAAGTGCAATAAAATGCAAAGAGATAAATATGAAAAGGCGTATCGCTTGTGGATTGGAGTCATCAAACTTCGAACAAAAATACAGAGTGTACCAGAGTTCTACGCTGTGGAGTCTTTACTCAATGATAAGAACATTATCAGTCAAAGAGAATATTACCATAAAGAAATTTCCAAATTTAATTGCTTTGCTTATACGTAAATCGATATTACCAGCGATTGATCCAGGAAGTCTAGTGTTTTAAGAAAATCGTCGTGAACAACATTTCTTCAGCTTGAACATATAAAAGACATGGGTGAATATACAGGGTGTCCCAGTGTGAGCGTACAAAAATTTAGCAGGGGGTAGACCAGACCAAAATAAGAATAAAATTCTTATAAAAATATTCTCTGATGCACGCCTAGCGAGTTACAGGATGTTATTTTGAAAAAAAAAATAACAATTTTTCGCTATAACTTAAAAACCGTTTCGTAGATTTATGGGTGACGTGTACAGTGTGCAATTAAAGGTCATTAAAATTACATGGTGTTTGTATTAATCTGACACCAGTGGTGGCCTAGGCCTACTATTCCTTATGATTTTGCCTTCATAACTCTTGCAAATCCTTCTCCTTAATCAGTGACCAATTCTACAAAAAAGGTGCTCTTTTTACACAGCTCTAACATCAACCATTTTCAATTAAATTCAGTCTAAAGTACCGACTGCATTAATTTATGCATGTATGCATTTATGCAAAAATTCATGCAAAGATTTTATTTGTTGTCATCTAGTAGGTACCTGTCATTATAAATAACAAAGTTGCTTACAAGCGTTGTGTCAAAAATTGTTACATGTCACACTAAGAAGTTGCAGTTGCTACTATAAGTCACTAGAAGTCAAGTCAATTTGAACAAAATAAGTAGTACGTTATTGTTTACTATCCAAACTGGCCTCAAAGAATTCATGGCACCATCCAATTTCAAATTTTTATCAACAGTAATAAAAAAGGAGTCACACTTGATTCGAAACTAACATGGAATCTGCACTTAGAGAGAAGACTAAAAAAGGCGTACATATCCTATGAGCAGTGCCGCAGAACCGTTGGTAAAACCTGGGGAATGAAACCAAGGGTGGTCATGTGGATATACACTGCCATTGTGAGACCAATGTTAGCCTATGGAGCTGTCGTCTGGTGGCCGAAAATTCAACAGATGACAGCTAAACAAAAGCTCAGCCAGGTACAAAGGATTGCCTGCCTAAGCATAACTGGAGCTATGCGTACGACACCTACCATAGCAATGGAGGTGATGCTATGTCTACCACCTCTGGATATTTATCTAAGAGAAGTGGCTATGACAACTATGCTTCGCCTCAAAAATACTGGTATTATACCTGATGTGGGCTGTAGAAAAGTTAGAAGTCGCCTGTGGAGTGGGGTCGTCAGAAAGATGCCCTTTGCAGGCAGACAATGACAGCATTTCTCCCAAGTTTGTGTTTGACAGACCCTACACGGTACTTATCAGAATCGAGGAGACCGCCAGTGAAGATGTTATCAACATCTACACGGACGGGTCAAAAAATAAGGAAGGTGCAGGATGTGGGATATATTCCAGATCCTTGCATATTCGTTGTCAATGGGCAATGGATAGGCATGCTACCGTAGTGCAAACGGAATTAGCAGGTATAACCATAGCCGGAAGAAATTGCCCGTAGAGATACAACGGGCAAAATCATCAGAATCTACACAGATAGTAGACAATCACTACTGATCTTACGTAATCATAAGATAACAACTAGATCAGCATGGGAATGCCATCAGGCACTAGTAGTGGCCTCAGCTAACAACAGCGTATCTGTACGCTGGGTAAAGGGACACGACCGGTGCAATGGCAATAAAGTAGCTGACGAACTGGCTAGGAGTGCATCGGGTCTGAATATTTTCGGACCCGGTCCCTCCAGTATGCTTCCGTTGTCAGCATTTATTGAAATTATCAAAGAGTTTAAGAAACGCTGGGATGAAGCAAATGGCTGCAATTTGGCAAAGGAGTCCCTAGGGTACCCCTGCAAGGATACAGCCAAAAAGTACCTGGCTATGTCTAGGACAAGCCTCCGTCTAGTGACAGGTATTCAAACTGGACACTGCTGGTTAAGAAAGCACCTCTATAACATGAGGAAGTGTGATACACCTCTTTGTAGGGGTGCGAACAGGAAGACGAGACAGTGCTCCATGCACTCTGTGAGTGCGCTGCCATCTCGTCAATAAGAGAGTCCGTGTTGGGAGAGCGATGGCCTTCTATGGCCTACATTAGAGAGATCCCCCTGAGCAGCGTCACCACCTTTTTCTCCTTATTAGGTTGGCTGACGGCTTAGGTGGACTGATCTCCTAATGGGAGGAGGTACAATGGGCCCAATGGGGCCTAAGTGCTGTAGCCGTTTCGCTGCCCTCCCCTTAATTCCAGATTCCAGAATAAAAAAGTTACAGCGTGTTCCCACTTTCCGTTGTCACTCGGTGTAGAGGATCTTCAATTCAACAAAAATTTCAAGTAGCCTCAAAAATATTGGGTTAAAGAGAAATCAATATAAATACAAACTAATTCATCAAATACATGCGCAGGGCTTTCCATAACAAATTGTAAAAAAGTTACAGTTAAAATTTATAATGACGATAAGAAATGATTTAAGTTGACAATAAATGAATAGTCAGTTCAAGAATTATGACGTCTCTTTTGCGTGTGGGAATATTGAACACTTGTAACTATTTCATATTTTATTCTATGTTGTGAAAAGAGCTGTAGCAAAACCATTCACAGTAAGCATGTCTAGGTGTATTTGTAATTATTAGTGTACAAACACCTGAAAATCCTAACATGGTATGTGAGCGACGTTGCCACATATTAAATGCCTGTTTTGCTGCCATAATTCTGTTACCATAATTGTTTAGTAAAATATGTTTGATTTGGTACAATTTATTATACAGCAAAAATAAAGCTGGACGCCCTGTATAGAAGCACATAGTTACTTAATTCTTTGAATGTATATAGACTGCTGCTTGAACTGTTTTTATGTTACTTTCTATAATAGTTCTAGTAGTAATGACATAATTAAAATAATTTATGCATTTTAACCTTACCCCGAGGGTGTTTATTGCAATTTGCAGTCTGCACTGTGGAACTATATTCTTAAGTTTAAACTCGACGATACTTAGCATAAAATAAAATTGCATTGATACAAATAATTGGCCCAAGGGCATGCAATTAAGAAGGAAGTATTGAGTAAATGATACATTCTGCATTTTTATCATTTAAATTGCTGGAGTAATTTGTATGTTTTCGGGAACGCAGACGCCTGAACAGTGGTAACGTTTAGAAATGATATATTTGGAAATAAAGGTATGAAATTTTGCCCCAGGGTTTCAGCTTTTATTTCGACTGCGAAACCAACTCTTGATGTTAAAGGTCGTTGTATTTCAAAGTATGAAAGAGCGTCCAATTTAAGTGATTCACACAACAAAGTTATAACTAAAGCCCGCAGATCATTAGCAGATGACATCATTATCAGGGACGCTAAGTTAATGTTTGTAGAAACCGAGTTGCAAATATGTACATACAAAAAGTTAAATACAACGTCTTGTCTTGTATTGGTAATTTATAATATCCAACATTATTCATATTAAGTTTATTAGTTTACAAAATACTATTCACTTCATAAAATTGAATAACCAGCAACAAATGTTCAGGAGTTAGGCTGTGGCGTTTGTCGGTAATAATACATTTCGGTTTTGAAAACGTGTATTTAACTTCCACAGAGGTCACTGAAGCATATTTAAAATATAGATAACTTTTTCTGTATGGCACATTTGGGATGGGTTCAGAAAAATCTACTTCTTTGCCATCAAAAAGATCTACTATACGGCATAAAGTCAAGAAATTCTGGCTTGTTCTGCAAAACGGTAAACGGTGCAACTTTTTTTTCACACGTTCAGAGCTAGGTCCTTGTAATTATTATTGCGTTATTTATTAAATTTTAATATAGTCTATTAATACTTCAAAAACATTTAAAAACATAATTAATTTTTGTCAAATAAACTGACAAATAAGTTTTCAAAGCCTACTAGAGACAATTTGATCGCTTGCATATCATCTAATATTTTTGTGGTATATCACAAAATTATTAAATTAATATTACTTGCAAACGGTAGGTATAATTTATCGAAGTAAAACAAGAGTACCTTTGTTTGTAAAATTGTTCAACATTTTTAATTTCTTATTCTGACGGCAAACACTTCAAAACACGCCTATGATTAATTATGTTACTGTTATTAGAGCATTAGATTCGCAATCTAATTGCGATTCTCAATTTTAAATTTGATTGCTTTATCTCTATCCGTTTTGAAAATATTTGGAGAAAATCAAATTTTGGGGTCCCCCTTTAAAGAGCAATAGCTCTGTCAGGGGGCGTTTACGGACCTAGGTTTATATAACTTTTTTTTCTTATTTTTTGATCAAAGAATCCGTTCTTAATTTTTGGCAGGCTAATAAAAGACTAATAAAAGTATATTTAAATATTAAGGATGTCGGCAAGTCCGAACCTGAGATCTGCGAACGATGTGCGAGCTTTAGTCATACTCATAACACTCAGATCAGCTAAAAAGAAAACTTGTACGTACTTGAAAGATATTCTATGCTTTAGGCGATGCGTGCTAGTAAACTCAACACAAATAGTCTATTGTAAACTGCTTATTTACAAGCACACTTAATGTTCGCCTATCCACTTTTTATATTTTAATATGTCAAATTAATAGTAGAGATCAAAAACTCAAAGCGAATACGAACGCAGATTGAAATCTTCCTTAAACCAGTTTGTTAATCCGTCTCTATTGATATGAGCGTGCATTTAAAGCTTATTTGTCAAGCAGAAATTTACAACCATGTCAAATTAAAGGATTTTGTAATCGTGATGCATTTGTATTGATACGGTTTCAGTTTGGACCAAAAAAGGTAACCTTGCGGTGAGATATCTGACCTTGACTTTAATTAATTAAAAAATATAAGAATGTTCTACAAAACTGTTTTGTAATGTAAGTTTTTAACAAAATCATTTTTCGGCTTTTTGCAATTTTCATACCCCTCAAAGAATCATCGCTAACTAGATTTTAAAGCATAAAAGTTAGGGGGTGCTGCGTACATCGTTGTCACATTTCAGAATCTAAAGGAAAGGCTAGAAATTTTATAGCTCGACTTATTTGATAAAAAAAGATCTATAGACGATCCGGAACATACTATTATCCCTAAAAAACTAATCTCCATCTGCTTATAGTAACTGAGTCTGGGAATTTATGATTTATCTGATGTACCTAACAAATTTTAATAAACGCAATTATTTATTACATTGTAAATTTTGGAATATTCTAGGACGTATAGTTTTTGTTCAAATATCACACATTCGAGTTCTGAGATGACCTGAGTAACACCATCTTATCAGATTTTAAATAAAATATCGCTAAACGTTTTTATGGAATTCGGGGGATATAAATATAATCACAGCAGGTCTTGGATCGCCATCTTAAATGCCGTGGTAGGATCAGAGGAAGAGGTTTTTGATGTCATTTAAAATAAAATAAACTTTTTTATTATCTCGAAGAATAAAGATTTTACGGATTTGTACACAAATAAAAGTATACACCCTGTATATAAAATTATATTTCTTAACTCAATATTTTATATACTCATATTTAACATGTAGTAGTCAAATGTTCTCTTGCTTCTAGAGAAAAGAATCACTGACGATGACTGAGCAGTCTGCGATCCATTTTTTTAAATTAAATTAAAATAGTTTCGATGATCAAACGAAAATGATTTTCAAAATAAATTAGTACATTAATACGGCTAGATCTCTTTCAAAATGCAATAATTAAACTATTGGCCGCTAGTTTTACAACCGGTTCTAGGGCTGCTGGGCATTTTAATTAAAACCAAATAATTACAAATTTATTGAAGCGTGGTATTAATTATTTACATATACTCGACAGTCTCGTAAAGCGAAGATTTGTCAGGCTTTACAGCTAAGCCTGCATTCACACATAAAATTTTGCCCATAAAAAATCCGTTTTACTGAATGCGAAATTAAAAATAAAGAATAATGGCGGCGGACTTTTCAGCGCAATCGTCGATTCATCGGCAATTTCTTCTTTTATATGCATGCCGGGATAATGGAACCGTTTACGATGGTCCGTCGGTAATCGCAAAAATTATGTTATAAATTACTCAAATTGCCTTATTATTCTATAATGGGCCGAAATGCGACTCCGGATTAGGCTTCAGTCAGATAAACGGCCGAGAATGTTCTCCACAAAGAAAAAATGCTTGCAGGAAGCTTTTACAATGTTGCTTTACAATTTCTTACAAATATTAGCATTATTTTTTTTTAAATAAATATTGGTACTAATAGCCTTGGTTTTTTCAAGTTTTGGTGATCAATGGTGGGAAATAAGGCCAAAATTTAAAGAAAACACAAATTTTTTCGTTGTCAACGTTTCGTCGCTTTTATTGCGACATCTTCAATGAAAAACTGAAATTTTCAGTAGGTTGTCCTAGTCGATACATGGAAGTCTTGGACAGTCATAGATAAAATCATACATAGACACACGAGACACACACAACCGCGATATTGCTCTGTTTCTCTCCAAACAAATATACAATGCGTCCCACTTTTCATGGAGCCACCCTGGTATCTCGCTCACCTATGTTGCGAATACTTTGAAACTTTGGTGATGAATATATACCTATAAAATGAGTCTTTAGATCTAGCCATATTTGATTATAGTCAGAGGCGTCTGATTCTAAAATGGAGAAAGGGAGTCGATTTAAAAAAAGTATTAGAATTTTTTTTTAGAATAAAACTAGTAAGATATTCTTAATCAGCACCATTAGAAACCTCCTTATACAAGATTACATCATTATGGGTTCAAACTTAAAATAATTTGTATATCTATCCGTAAAACGAGCTCTCAAATGAAAAAAATGTTTTCTTTATTTTTTGTTCAGAATAATGTATTTTACAAATATGACTACGTCTAAAGACTCACTTCATAGGTGTATATTCACCACCAAAGTTTCAAAGTATTCGGATATCAGGTAAGCAAGATACCAGGGTGACTCCATGAAGAGTGGGACACATACGAGAAACAACACCAACAATATTTGTTTCATCCATTCTTGTATGGATGGAAGTATTATAATAAAATATACTCAATTTGTGTAATATTTATCAATAATGTGTAAAAGGACACCATTTCGTGTTAACTTAATATACCTCTATGTTCTATATCCTTACTCGTGATTGGTTGTGCACAACTGCACTCAAAATGTGTATTTATTTTTTGCAGTGTACTTATAACATTTTGTTGTTGCTTTCTTGACGTATGTTCAATATTTTCAGATTCTCTTCAACATATTGACTATACATACATTTTTGACGAAACCTATTTTACATTTTAAAATCTTTCGAAAAAATTAATGCTGCTGTTTCATATCAACAGTTTATTAGATCTTTATTGGTATATAAGTAAACTATTGGTATTTGTTGGTTTTCTATAACAATTTGTTTGATATTTGTCATTATTCTTTTCAGACAAAACATCTAAGAATGGCAATGAGTTACCTTTCCAATTTCTAAAGTAAATTTTATCGACTGTTCTTTACCATTTATATATTTCAAAATTTTGTCTACTTATTCCTCGTATCTCCATTACATCATAGACATCTTGTTTACATTATTAATATAGTTATAGTTAGCCATTCCTAAATTTTGTCGACATAATTCGTCTATTAATTGAAAATATGTTGTTTTTATACATACAGTAAGGACTTCTTACAAACTGATAAAAATTATTCCCAATATCACACGGTGGATTGTTGGTCATTTATTGTCTAGGCCAATAGTGTGAAATAACACATTAGAATGTAATCTTACAACTGTAATGGAAAATTACTAGGTGCTTATTAATATGTATACAGTGTGTCCTCGGATGAAGTTGACAGGAGGAGAAAGTTTTTTGTTTTTGACTTTATCGATTCTTCCTAAAAAGTTCTACTTTTCGAAGAACTGAGACTGTCATAGAAACGTCTTATATCAGATATACAGGGTGCTTTCGATAAAGTCAAAAACAAAAGAGTTTCTCCTTCTGTCAACTCCATCCGTGCACACTGTATTTTCATAGTAAAACCGTGTATTTGTACACATGAAATGTAATTTCACAACGTTATGTTGTATTTTTAGAAAAAATCATATAATTTTACATGGAAGATGTAAATATACAGTATTCACATGAATATTCATGCAATACAGTATGGATTTCGTATTTTTACATTAATGTATTCGTAAATTTACAATCATTTTTATCAGAGCAGTTTCAATGTTTAAATTTGACAATGCTTTATCTATTGCAACTTTAATAAATAGGTTAAAACGTCAAAACTCGTCACTCACTAAAGCTGATAGAAAAATGTTTCTCTATTTTTATGGTACTTTTAATGAATGATTCTTAAAAAAGAACTAGTGGATATTCTCAGCAACAAAGTAGATTTCCGGAAAACCTGCTCTTCAATTGGTTCAGAAAGTTTTTCATAAAAATAGTTTTTTTTCTCAAAATTCCTAGGCCACCGTTCTCTTACCAATTATTTCTTGACTACTCTTGAAGCGGCGAAAATGGTATTTCTTTGGACATCTGCACCAGCATTGCGAGGGACCCTTTCGACCTCATTCGCCGATAATTATAAGTGATTATATACGCAAATAAAAATTGCAGACGGTAACGTCCGAAGTAATAAGAAAGCAATTTTATGTCGGCCAATGCTAAAACAGCTTCGGAATTTTTTCATTAATAGGCTTAAGCGCAGCACGGGGGAACACTAAATGTGCTTGCAACTGAAAAACTTTAAGAATGTTCAGCTGGTTAAAGAAATATATATCTCAATGCTAAAGTAGAAATTTACGCATGATTGGTTTTAAGAGACAAATATTTATTTGCCCCAGTGTTTAAAGCTAACGAAAAAATGAATAAATCGACAACACTGCATGGCTGTGCTGGAACATGTAAATAGGTAGATATACAGGGCGTTCTACAAACTCTATGACAAATTTTGGCCGATGGTAGCTGCATTAATTTCAAACATTTTTTCTTATATAAACATAGGTCAGATCCGTATTTATTTAAAAGTAACAAGCATTTTAGAAGATATAATTTTATATATTTTTTCATATATTTCCTAATCATAGAACCTTTAAAAGATTGAAGACGACCTTGCGTCGAAGTGAAGATGCATTTTCTGTTCAAAAGAATCAAATAATTGACCGAATGGTAAGATACAATGTTGATACAGCTAGACTTCGAACAAAATCCACGAAATTTTATACGGTAGGCTAGCCGGGAATTGAATTTGAATAAATCAACCGTTCAACGAATTTTAAAGCAAGTCGAGCCACTTAGGCCGAGCAGGAAGTAGCAGACCAGTTACATCTCACCTGCACTCGATTTATATGTGAAACTACATATGAAGGAACAGCCAGTTCAATTGTCGGTCATCTCACCTATGGCATACTTATGAGGGCTAACAAGCCCGAAACCGGTCTATGTCTGGTGGAGTGGCCGACAAGGGTTCTTGGCTGTTTCACACAGATACTGCAGGTATAATTCAATGCCGGTCGGGGCATTAGCCCGCGGAGTAGTTGTTTCCTGCAGTATCATTTATAGATTTAATGGCGCATTGCCCAGGGCGAGAGGTCTGCGGTTAAGTACCTACGATATTGTAGGTCGCTTTCTGCAAGTCGAGCCGCTTAGGCCGAGCAGGAAGTAGCAGACCAGTTACATCTCACCTAATGAGTATCATGACTACTAAATTCACAATTTTGAGTCTTTGCCTGAGCATCACATTGAAAACAGACTTAATTGTATTACTCAAATTGTAGTAAATGGAGAAACTGTTGATCAGAAGCTTTTTCGGCACGTTCTTTGGACGGACAAAAGTCAGTTTGTCACTAATAATTTACCAAACAGGCACAATGAACACTACCTACTGATCCCTTGAAAATCCCCACATTGTAAATTCAGTCCAAAACCAAGGCCGTTTTGAAGTAAATGTATAGTGTGGCATCATCGGTAGGCATTTAATTGAACCATATTTTTATGAACATACATTGAACAGCGTTCTAACTTTTAAGACTAATTTTAATAATTAGTTTATAATGTATTTTCTGGACATGGGGTAACCCGAAACCAATAAAAATATATATTGGAGGAAAATTTATTTTATTGACCAATGTCACAGTAAATCTATTCAATAATGCAAACACGGAATTCCAGGAAACTACTACTCTGCGGGCTAATGCCCCGACCAGCATTGAATTGTACCTGGAAAACCTATAGCAACAGCTAGAGTCATTCGTCAGAAGCCCACCAGACATATACCGGTTTCAAGCTTATTAGCTCTCATCAGTATGCCATAGGTGAGGTATCTGAACATTGAAAGCTGTCAACCTTTATCGCGTTCGGCAAGAAACAATATTTTGCAAACACGGAATTCCAGGAATTCCAGCACGAATGACTCTAGCTGTTGCTATAGGTTTTCCAGGTGTAATTCAATGCTGGTCGGGGCATTAGCCCGCAAAGTAGTTGTTTCCTGCCGAACGCGATAAAGATCGACAGCTTTCAATAGTGTCTACTGCCTGTAGAACGCTTCGTGCCTGTGACATTTTCAGTCCGGCATGGAGTAGCGAACGGCCGATAGATGTAGTTAGTTCTACACCGCGTACTATTCAATAATGTTTAATAAAAGTTTATTAGAAAAAAGGGAGCTGTTTAACAGGAAAAACATTGGGTAAAAATATAATTGATGATGCCATTAGTCGTTTCTGTTAAATCTCAGAGATAATACAATACTTTCGATTGGAAGTGGAGCTTATATCATTCCATTTAACACCACCACCTAAATTTTATTTTAATTTAATATGCTATTGAGTTTGAGACACCCTTTACTCTCACGCCCCAAAGTTTGTAACATACATAACGGGTCACCGTGTAGATAGGTTGATACGTATTATTTTCGCAAGTAACGCTATTGTTGAAACAAAAATACGCCGTCCTTAAGCGCTGAACTTGACGCGATCTCCTCGAGAACTCGCTGTGTGTCCCGATACTTTTACTCTGCGCCAATATAAATCCCCTATCGTCTAATTTCAAAACAGAAGTGTCCAGATAAGATCAAAGCAAGCCCAGTCGTACCCCGTCCAAGAGATAACTTACCTGGCTGGCGCGAGTTCGCCCATCGAGAATGCGAGGAATTCTACCGCACAATTTAGGTATTGAACATAATAACTCAGGTTTGAGATATCGCGAATGTGTACGCCGAGTCGTCTACAAGCGGGCAAAGAGCTTTACGTGGTACTTAAAGTTTATGGGGCAGATAGCGCCCGGCGCAATTCGTTGCGGGTCACGCCGGTCACCGAGTACCGCTCTCACAGTCAAATAATAAAAACCGACCCGACACTGCTCAGGGTGGGACATCCGAAGCGTAGAAATTTAGTTCTACTCATAAGTCTCGTCCAGACTGAAGCAACACAGATGACTTTTTAGTTGATGTTACATGTTTATTAAATATGTTGACAGTTCTTACCAGGTAACAATTTCCTATTCTATAAAAATCGTAAGAACGTTTCCAGAGCAAATTTAATAGAGCAATGTTTGTTGTAAGAACATTTTCAAAACGTTCTTACAACGCTTATTCCATAAAAATGGGCACCGTTCTATAGAACCTTTTAGTTCTTTAAGCGGTTCTGTAAGGTTTGTAGGAAATACTTATAGAATTGTTGAATAAACGTTGTCACAGGTCTTAAAGAATGTTTATAACACAGTTACAAAGCAATCTCATAAAAATTCTATAGATCTTTGTTATACAATTTTGTGTTGCATGGTGTTCTATTTAGAGAACTTTAAATTCGTTTAATTGTATCTTCTAAAAACAAAATATTTCTGTATCGCACATGTTAGAAATAATATGGATGGGCCAATAAGAACCAATAAGATGGACCTAATCAGCCTGCATAGGAGTACTCACATTACGAATTGCTTAGTTGGTTTGTCCATCAGGGAGCAGTACATTTTAATGCGGAAAAGTTTTATCGTGAAATATGTAGTACATAATGGTAATTTTTTGACGCGCCCTCAGTTAACCTTATATTTCCTATGCTGCTGGAAATTTAATTTAAAAAAATGTTTTCTATATTGATGAATTTAACAACCAACTGTATATAAAATTGTCAGAAAGCAAATATATCCACATTATTGTTATCATATATATTTATATTGTATATATTTTTAATTAAGATTTTTCTCTTTCTCCACAATATGGCGACAGAAAGAAAGGCATTATCTTGTACTTCCAATGAATTCTCACTAATATGACATTTTTGTGGTGATTGCAATGATTATGGAGCAAATATGTTTGGTAAGCAATTACTATAACAGATCTATGCCACTTAATATCCACAGTGTTGTGATATTTGATTGTGGTATTTTAATCTTATTTAATAAATCTAATAAAATTCTTTAACTTCAACATCTAGAAGTGCAAATGGATAAGGTTTGGAATGGTCTAAATTAAATATGTTACTAAATTTCTATAAGAAAATCAATTTCTATTAGCAATTAAATAAATCTTATCTATCGTAATGAAATTTTCTTTCTGCAACCAGATAAATATTTTTACAAGTCACGACTATGTTATACAAATTTCCCCATTATACTTTGATCAAAATATTTCGTACTTTTACAGGCAGGTCTCGTCAGATGGAGTTATGGGAAACCTACATAATGATAGTTCTATAGCGTTTCTTTATGGAACAAAAGGCTTTTGCTCTATAATGATTTTATTGTATTATTATTCTCTATAACTGCTTTAAGAGCACTGCTATAGATTTTCCAGTTGTAATTCAATGATGACCAGAGTAGTTGTTTCCTTAAACAGTTGGTACAAGGCAACAATATTTCTCCAGTGTGTGCAAATATCTCTATATTCTCACTTTTAAGATTTCTCCACACTGAGGCAATACGCACATGACTTTATTTTATGTTCCATGTTTATTAAAAATGTTGACAGTCATTACTGAATTTTTCCTGTTATTTAGTTCCTATCAGCAATAATGTTTCAGTTTTGGGTTGTAATCTTCAAATAAAATTAGGATACAAATGGTACCAAACAGCAAGGTTCCTTCAGCGTGTACACAATATCTTTGTTTGTTCACACTGAGATAACACAGAGGTACTTTTGAAAGTTATTACTGAATATTTCGTGTTGTTTTTCAATGTTTTTGTTCCACAAACAATTATTGTGTTTTCATTCTAGATGGTAATCTTCAAATAAAGGTAGGAAGCAGATGGTACTAGGCATCAAAGTCCTTCAGTTTGTCCACAATCTTGTTTTGTCAGATTTCAGCCATATTCACACACAGATGATCCAGATAACACAGAAAACTATTTAGTTCATGTTCCATATATATTTCTAGATATTTTCTGTTGTTTTCTACTGTTCCTGCTAACAAGCTGTCTATTCTGGGCGGTAATCTTCAAATAAAATTAATAAATAGATGGTACGAGGCGACAAAGTTCTTCCAGTGTGTACATAATATCTTTGTTTTGTCAGCTTTAAGCATTGTCCACACTCAGTTAATACAAAAAAACCTTTTAAGTGATGTCTCATTTTTATTAAAAATGGAAGTTGCTATTGTTTTCGACTGTTTTTGTTCCTACCAACAATAGTGTTCCTATTTTGGTTCCAGAGGTAAATGTATGGTAACATTTTCTTGGTAACGTCTTTTTTTGTATGGAATTTGAACTTACACTGGTTACCCCTCCATTCTCAGATATTGACAACTAAGCTGCTTCACAAACGTTAAGGAAGTTCACAAATATCGAGATTTCTTTTAAAGGTTGACGTATTTTGTTTTCCAAGTGGTTCTAGATAATAAATAAAATGTTTACTTTCTTATCTGAATGTTTTTTTGCTCATCATTGAGTGACTTTTTCTTTTTTCGGCTAGTTCTTATCTTTGGTCTTTTCAAGAATTTTGAATCAGTTGTTGTTTGGAGTTTATATAGTCTCTTATTTAAGACCTAAAAAATTTTGTTTTACAATAATGCTTAGATGTAAACTGAGTGCAACTGAAGCCAATAGGGCCATTGGAATGATCGAGGCGAGACGCCCTCAGAGAGAAGTTGTTAACTTCTTTTAGGTCAGTGAAAGCGAAATTTCAAGGCTTGTGCATCCATATAGAAAAACAGGAAATGTCATTGAAAGACTGAGCAGCGGACGCCCAAGATCTACTACCCCTGCACAAGACCGGTTTCTCCACAGTCTCCACCCATAGAGAGCCTCTGAGTACTTGTCGGATCATGCAACAGCGACTTTTAAACGCTTCTGGTGTTACTGTTTCAATTGAAAGACTGCGAGATGTTAATTTACGTTCCCGACGACATTTGAGAAGGGTTCCACTGACACACACTGTATTGTTCACAGATGAGTCGAGATATGGACGGTTTTCGGAGAGTCGGCGTGTTCGAGTATGGACCCTTTCTTTGGTACCCAGAAATCGTAGAACCATCCAGAAAGTTTATCTATTTACAGTTGCTGTTTGGGGAGACATTTGTTTTAATGGGCGTACAGAGTTGTTGGTGCTTGATGGAAACATGAATGCACAGATCTACGTCCAACAAGTCATCAACAATGTCATCCCTTTGATTCATGCTGTAATTGGGCTAATTTTTTTATTTCTCGACGACTCCATGGTGCGGTACCCTGGAAATTCATGGTATTCTGCACTTGCCACTGCCGCCTCTCTCGCTAGACCTCAATCCAATTGAGCACCTTATATTCACATCAGCCGCCCCCACATACACTTCAGGAACTCAGAGGGCATTTATCACGCCTGTGGCGAGACATTGTTCAAAGCTACTTCAACAACCTGATATACAGTATGCAAACGCATTGTCAGGGAGTTATTGACGTGCGAGGAAGACATATCCTGTATTTAACTTTTTTTTGTAATTGTTTTAAGAATTTGAGTTTTGTATTAAAAACACCAAAAATAAAACTGCCAAAAACTGAAAAAGAGTAAACACTCAAGATAGCATATCAAACATTGAATGAAATATTGAACAAAAGTTGTCAACCTTTAAAATAAACTCAAGATTCGTGAACTTCCTTACCTTTTGTGGAGCAGTGTATATCTGTATTATCACGTAAACTTTTGACATTCGTCCTTTAAATTATTATATTTTTATTGTGATATTAGTCACACTTTCAGAATAATATCTGAAAAAAATGGAAATGGAAATCCAGCATATAATGACACCTAAACCTGGGTAATGAACAATTAACAGTAAAGCAAACATCTGCTCTAACTTTATCTGGCGGATCGACATCTGCGCCATAATGGTTAATAATCAATTAAAGCTGCAAGTAATTGATCGAGAGCCGCGATGGGCCGCGCGGAACATTTACCAGAGTTTTTCCGAAGGCTGACGCCTGAAAGGAAAATAAATAATGAAAGAATGATAATGTAAAATTTCCCGAGTCGAATTAGCGGCGTGAAAGGAAAGAAAATGTAACTAAATCTTTATCAACCGCAAAATTTCGGATGATAAATGGGCTGCATTCATTCGGGAGAAAGCAGTCAGCGGATTCTGAATGCAATGAATCAATTTCTTTGCGCCGTCTTCGCGCACGTTTGCTAACGTAATTATTTCTGTATAAATCAAAACACCTAGACAGATGCACTTCCTGGGCAACCTGCCGGCTTCCCCCGACGCCGATATAAATTATGGGGGCTCTTATCGCGCTCCTCACACGCCGAGTTTTTTCGGAATCATCCACATAAGGTGGGTTCTCTAACGTTTCCAAGCTAAACGGTGTTCTATTGAAGAAGAACGCTTAAAAAACATACAATTTGTTAAGTAAAGAATGGACTAACTTTCTTGGACAAAAATAGCGTGTAAGTCAACTTAGAATAATTTTGCTTTTTTAAGGTCGCTTATTTCTCGAAAAATTGTCAAATTTATGGTGTTTTTTAGGTACAGTACAGTAATACCAAAAATAAAAGTTTTGGTGCTTTGTTTATCCACTTTTATTATTTAAATTCTCCTTAAATAAAATAATAACTTTTACAAAGCGTTTGTAAGACAAACATTAAGAGATTTTTGGCGACTCAAGTTATTTTGTGTTTGTATGGTTTGAGATCTCGTAAAAATTTTTATGATTTGTTTATGATTATAATTCTAACCTCAAAAAGACAAAAAATTTGCTGAACTGTCACTATCTGAATTTTATTTTTTATATGGGCATTATAAAAAAAAGTCATGCAACGATATTTTTCAACTGAAATGTTAGAAAATCATTTTTATGATAATTTCACATGTTTGTAAAACTATTTCTCAGAAACAGTTGAAGATAGGTATAGCATATTCTTTTTAAAATATGCTTGGAATTTTGAGTAGAATCCAAATATCCAATAATATACAGGGCGTTCCATTTAAAAAATATAAGTTAGGTTAAGATCTCTCAAAATCATTGGTCTTTTGTTTTTTTTTTTAAATAAGAAAAAAAGTTGCTAGTCTACTATGCAATATGGTTTTTGCCTCATTCCGATATCTTTAAAAACAGAAAAGTTACAGCTGATCAAAATGTTATCAAAGTTATTGAAACGCACTATACATTTTTTTATTTCATTTTTTACAATAATTTTCTTGTTAGTTGAGCAATAATGGACTACATTAGTGGTGACGTCAGAAATTAGGCAAACAACAACAACAAGAGTCACAAGAAAATTAGTGCGAAAACTTACCGGTAAAAATTAACCTAAGAGAAGGTGACTTAAGTGTCAAAATGGAATCGACAAAATAACAACTGCTATTGTCTTCCCTTATGCAATTACCACACTTATTTAAGATATATCATCTGGTAAATTGTGTACGTTGAAGATTAAGATACGTTTTCATCAGTCTGGATTTTAATATAAGTTTAATTAAATCAGATAAAACTTGAACAACAGTTCTACTAATTTGAGTGTGAATATACTGTTAACTTTATTTGCACTAAACACATAACATTGACGATTGCAGCCATATTGAATACCTTGAAGCGCATAAAAGCATAGATAAACCCACTTATACAAAATTTAACACTAAGAAACACACAAAATTAACATATATAAATTTGTACGTTAAAGCTTTCTGACAGATGAGAGATAACTCATATGAAATTAGTTGCCCAATTGAGCATTATTCTGTTTTGCTATTGGTGGAGAAAGAACTTTAAAAATGTATTTTAAACATTTAGAAAGAAAAATATTATAGAATAGTTGATCCAAAACTAGCATATAATATTCTCCTATCGAATTCAAGTAAAGGAATTTCTTAAATATTTCTGTTAACAGAGATATAAATCAAATTCCATTGTCTCGTTTTCAGTCAGAAAATTTGCCCCTTTAATATAGGTTCAGTTAGAGTCATTATAATAACACTTGATTAAAATTAAATTTCTTATGACACAAAGTACCGCGGGTTGCATATTACTGTGATGTCACGCTAATAAGGTCCATTGTACTAATATTTTGAAACAGAAGGTTTTTTGTGAGATAAATACGAATATCTAATTATTGATTTTTGAGTTAAATGCGCAGGGCGTTCTGACCACCTGTGCCACTATATTATTGCTTTCAGATTTTTTTTAAGAATAAAGATTTCTCAAAAATGGTTAGTTATTTTGAAGCAGCCTTCGAGTAGTTGTAACAAAGATACAGATACTTGTAGATCGACAAAATACATCATTTTAGAGATAATTTCACACCAACGTTTTGAAACCAATTGAAAGCTTGTATTTAGTTCCGTTACTATGGTAAATTTTCGGATATAAGTCGCAACACAACAAAACAACTAATTATTTGTTAAAACTACAGCTGGTAAAGGTCCAGCTTAACTCAATATTAGATTGATTACCACGCATAGTATTTATGATCTTTTTGTGGTGTTCTTGGTCGATGTTTAAGTATGGTTTTATAGAATTTGGATTACTATGAGTAATTTTCAGCAATTGTTGTTTTGGTACATTATTTTTTGTCAATTCGCTAGCAGCAGTTAACCTGTTCGAATGGTTTGTTATCTTTTTGTCCATAAATTAAGGCCAATAGCCTCAGTAGACGATTTAGTCCATCCATTAATAGCATTTTTTGTAACAGTGATATCAGTTTATGAAAAAGGCGTTCAGAGCAGCTTTGACTTTCACTATTTCACCAACGCGATTTGTTGAAGAGCCATCGTTATTTTTCTCGATATGAAAAAATCCGAGTGACAGGCAACTGTCTCGCCTCCTCTCCGCGCTAATTCTGCAGCAGTAATATGGTAGAATTTACGCATAATACCTTAAAGGGTATTTTCATCCCAGAACAATATCATTCGACCACCCCATCTTTTAGTACCAGTTCTTCTACTCTTCTATGCTCATTTAACTCTTATTTTCGTTCACAGCAAAACTCTATAAATATTTGCCACGTGTATTTGTGACAGTTTGGGGAATGTTTTGGATTTTTTTCTTTAACTAACATGTAAATCGATTGAAAATTCGCATTGCAGACAAGTGGCATTTTGAAATTTATTTCAAACTTAAACAATCTTGCTGTCATAGTGATTGAAAACATCTCTGAATGCTATTGTCAGTTGAATGTTTAAATGATTGTGTGATTTGTGTTACATGACAAAATATAACGAAATTTAAATGCCTTTTAGAACTGTCAAAGTATTTTCTTACCGAATATTCCTCGAGTTTAAATTATTATTGGAAATTTTTCTCGTTCATGAATATTTCTAGAAAATCAATTACATTTTCAAAATATTCATAATCTAGACAAAAATTCTGGACATAATTTAAGCACTAGGAAATAGTATAAGTGCGTTTAACATTTGTTAGGCTTGGAAAATTCTAACAAATTAATTCAAAATGTAATGTATGTGTTAATTCATTTCTGTATGGATTCATTTGTAGATCCCATATGTTTTTCGGCGTGGTTCTCTCTGAATAGTATTTTCAACAAATGCGTTCGAATGAAAATTATTACTAGAAGAATAGAAACTGTCAACCTACACACTTTGACCAAAGTGCGCCTCGATACTGAATTGAATTCAAAACATTTGTTTTGTCAGGTCGCGTATCAAAGGCCGAAACCTTGCCGAATACATAAATACAAAGTGAAATATGGCGGGTAAAAAAGTTAATTAGCTTCTACATGACGAATTTGATAAATGATTTCCCTATCTACAGCAAATAATGGCGTATCGAAATTTTATTTTCCCATTTAGCCTGATTATCGCCCGCGAATATATCAATCAACTCGTATTTACGATAAAAGGGTAAATATATGAAACATACGTCTAATTCTAGAACAAACAACGAGTACACGATAAATGCAGCACTCGACACACACGCACGGGCCTATTCGAATCATTTAGCAGTATCAGTCCCATATGTTCAGGCCATTTCCATAATCAAATAGAAGAGATAGGGAATTGATATTCCTCAGCAACAAGTGCGGATATCTGTTGGATTCGCGCGGATCTGTAAACGGATATGTAATTGACTACCTGTGGCCTGCGGTTAATGCAGTTACGCGGACCCCATTTCTCGTTCTGTTCGATTAAATCCGAATTATCCTTGTCGAAAATACTAAATTAACCAATGACTGGTGCATTAATGCAAGGTGTTCGAAAAGACAGACAATATAGCTAGAATTGATAAAACATATGAAAATAATTGAGGAAAAATATATGGGATTTATTAAATAAAGGAGCGTGCCCTAATATCGTATACTTTTTTTGAGACTCGTATTGTCTGGACAAAACATCTTAAAATTGCGATCATTCGCAATGGTTGATGCCCATAATAAACAATATATGGTATCAAAATAGCTATAAATGTAACAAATTGCGAAAGGTCGAATTCGCAACGAATTTCATACAAGATTGTTTATGAAAGCGGAAAATTTGATATTTGTATGCTTTTATTTGTATTTTTAAAACATTTTAAAAAGTGGGCAAGAAATCTGCTTCTAAGGCATTGTCTACAAAGTTTTGCGAAAAAATTGCTCAAAATGAGTCTTTTGATGTTGAACAAGCTGCTGAAGCTGCGCTATCCACGTTAGTGCCCGAAAAATGAAAAAATACACTAAAACTTCTACAACAACTTTGAAATCTGAACCAAAGAAAAACATATTGAGAATTTTACAGAAAAGGTATTACTAGCCTCTTATATTATTATATATATTGGATGCTCAGCATCATGATTTACCTGAACAAAAACCTAGATATTTACAAACCTAATTTCATTATTAAAAAGGAAAGCTTTCAGATATCAGCCAAAAAATGTAAAAAATATTTACGAAGATGGAAATAGAACGCTTTGTGAAACAAAGTGATGAATTTCTGTTAGCCAAAGTTGTTTTAATCAATTAAGTATTTGGACCGTGTACATAAAAGATTATCAGTCATTTATTAGTGTCACAAATCCGAACACAAAAACTCATGTTCCAAGAATGTTTACGATTACTGAGAGATCAATACATTCTATCAATTTTCTAGATATATTTTGCAAGTACGCAAAACTTCTTCTACTCAATACGACACATCGGCGATTGTTATTCACATATCGAAGTAAAAATGCTGTACTCTACCAGTTGGAATCAATACAATTGGAGGTATGCCAAAATATATAACAGAATTCCTTGGACTCCCCAACGCTAATGAATACACTGGCCATTGCTTCTGGCGCAGCTCTGCAATAATATTGGCAGAAGCGACATGGAGGTTGACGATTCAGTTCAGTTTCCGAGGGTTATATCGAAAATTCCATAACGAAATATCAAATAGAATATATAAGAAAGATATACCTACCAAATTAGAAATTAAAAGAAGTTCACGCAGAAGCTAGCAGCACTACAAGCAATGTATTCATTCTGACTACTAGTACTTGTATTACTGTTAGAGAAGAGAAGCTGGATTTCTCTAGTATCTACTTTAACAGTTTATTTAATTCTACCTTTAAAATTTATAATATATAAATATCTTCATTTTTACTTTTAGGCACTAGTGCTTAAAAGAGTGTCATTTCGAAATTCTAATCTATATCAAAATTTATTATTTCACAAAACAGTTATTTACCTATCAAGCGCAGGAAGTGATACTTTTCCTCACACTAATTGCAATTGACCGAACGACAAAAAATTCGGCCAGCAATCGAGGGCGGAAAAACATTTTTAGGTAAATATCTTTCCTACGACCATGACAATTCTAATCAGGTGAAACAGTTTATTTTAATTCCCAATTTATAACTTTAACAACTTTGAAATTAAACGTATAATTTATGGGATTTTGTAATTTCAGGGCTGAGGCAATAGCGGCTTGAGGATGGATGTTTTTCAGTCGTGGAATTCACTGTTGACAAAGTATGTGCTACAGGATTAGCTTGTAATTTCCGTTATGAGGGAATACATGCTAGATGCTGTTTTTTAGTCACTGTACATATGGTCACTGTTGATGTACTACGTGCTTGGGGTTGAAGTTCTGATGAGGAAAGGATTTGATGCTTTGAGAATACTGTGGGCTATTTTTTTTGTTATCCAAATAATCGTCAGTGTATGACTGGACCATAGAGGTGACGGAGAGTTATATTTTGCAATATCGTGGAAATAGGCCAAAGATACCTCTTTTTTTTAAGATGAAGTAGTGTTCTTCTCCATGCGTCATTGACCGAAGGCAACAGGCTCTTTTTCATGGGGAATTCTTGATTTGCAGGAATTAATGCATTACTTTCATCAACCTCTAATATAAATGTTATCTTAAAGATGATTTTTCTGGCAATGATCTTAAAACTACACTGGTGGTTTCCTTAATAATTACTTCAGGTATATTTATTTTCATCAAAATAAGTAAACAGTGAAATAAACAACATAGGTTACGTACCTATCGCTGTAGTGCTTCTAAAGCTTACGACAAATTATTGAGGATTTTTAGTAACCGAAGTTGTTTACAAATGAAGAATGACACATTTTTTCCAATTTCATCGCGAAATTTTTCTTTCGATGTACTCTATTATTATTACTTTTTTCAATACTCGCTTTGCTACTACTCGTTATTTTTTATTAGCATACTTTTTCGATTTTGCTTTAAGTGACGAAAATTTATTTCATGTACAGTACACAGTAAAACATTTCAGGAAAATCTATGCATCGTCACCATTCTCAGTTTGAATTTTGTTTAGCGTTAGAACTGTCCATGTCCACGTCCTGTTACCGAATTATTATACCATGTCGTTTTATCTTATTTTTCGCACACTTTAAAATTGCAATTCACCTTATACATCAAATTATAAGAAACCTTCTATTTGTCTTTAAACTACATTTCCTTATAATTTATTTTAAAAAATAAATAACATGAATGTGTAGGTGGAGAAACTTTAAATGCTTATCAGTTTTCTTGATCAAATTAATCAACAGATCTCTTTCTTTGTGGCAGCAACAAACTGGTTTTTACACACAATCTTCAGACAGGTGCATTTTAACAGTCCATTAGTACTTTATAACTCTTACATTTTTATATTTTTAATAGTATTGACAAGTATGTTGTACATTTTAACTACAAAAGTAGCTCTTTCAGTGGTTTAACCTTATTTTTACTTCATTATTCCGTACTTTATATGCATATTTTACTTGTTTTATACTTAAATTGTAACCTCTAGACTATAAAACTGGTGGTCTGTGAATACAGGATGCGGAGGATTTAATTGCCCCTTAATTGAAGAGAAAATTACGTAGATATTTTAAGAATTCCCACCCTTATCTCAATAATAAAGTTGAAGGGTTTGTTAATAACTTCTCCTTCGTGCAAAATATTGATATTTGTAATAATTCTGGGTAAATTAGTATTATCTAATGAATCTTCGATTTAAATTTGAAAAAATTCTGTCTTTTCAGAAGTAATTTATTTGATAGAAAAATAAATAACTAATGGACTGCTAATTTGTAAGAGCACAAGAATTGATCACCATTTTCTGTCTGGAAGTATTACTACAATAAAATTTTACAAGGCATTTCAAAGTTATTTGAACCAATTTGTCGACTTTGTTGTTTTTTAGTTAGCAAGCAAGTTAATTTTAGTTAAATATGCTTTTAATTGCAGCAAGCTGTTAGAGTTCCATATACATGGAATATTAGGACACTGTATATAAGCATGTACCTCTCACAAGATTTCCCTAAATCTGATAGATTATTCATCATTTCTTAAACACCCTGTATATATTTAACCATATGTTTAAATATTTCACTATTTTTTTGTATATAATTTTAAGTATTAACAATATTGTGTGAAACTACTCCATATATTTATTAACCTGTCAATGAATTTAAACATTGTAGGAGATTTGATACATATATTAGCTTAAAATACCTTTATAATGCAGTAAAAAATGTTAATAAAGAATATATGGGTAGATATTGTGGGTGTAATTAAACGCTGGTCGGGGCTTTAGTCCGCAGAGTAGTTAATTTCACACAATATTGTTATTACCTAAAAAACGATTACATAAAGGGTAAAACTTTGTTATTAATTAAGTAGGTCGTTATCATGTTTAAATTCATTGACAGGTTAATCACTTTTGACATTGTCGATATTTAACTTTTAATAATTTAAATAATAATAATATTTTTTTTTCTTTTGTCAGAAGTATATATTTTTTTTGTGGATATTGAAATTTTACTTTTAGCATTGCTCGTTTATAGGATATTTGCTATTAAGTCAATGATTATACTTACACTGTTGCAAGTTACCTCATTTGTTTTCTTGAACTTTATATACAATTGGGATTAAAATAAAACAAGATTAAAACACTGCCTACTATATTTGCAAGGCCTATCTGATCTAAATTGGAGATTGAGGGAAACGAAAAAAACAAGTTACACAATCGTCTCTCTCTCTCGTCACAAGAAAAAGTTATTTGAAAAGTTCTTTCAATATCCATAAAAAAATGGAATGCTTCTTAAAAAAATGAAGCGTCAGAACGCTTAGCGTCGTTTGGTTATAGTTTCACTATCCAATTTTGTTGTACTAAAGCCCCCTGGTTACTGTAAAGGCAAATTATTCGTAGCAGTTGTGATATGCTCTAGCAAATCCTCTACGGTTTCACTTCGGTACGGTTGAACTCATTTTTTAAATGGACCTCCAAAAATAAGTCAAGAAGGCTTAAATCGGGAGACCGCGGAGGCCATGCTACCGGTCCACCCCGTTCAATCCACCATACTCCATGCACTCGTACGGACAGCTAGGGGTATATTTTCAAGATGGGCGTGCAGGTCATTGCGAAAAAATTCGAGATATTGTAAACTATCTAGACAATTGGGCAATATAAATGGTCCGATCAACAATTTTTGCCCAAACATTCAGTGAAAAAAGGTGTTGGAAGTGGTTCTGCTCAATTGCATGCAGATTTTTGAGTTCCCAATCATGTGTACTGTGGATGTTTTGTATTCCACTGCAAGTAAATAAAGGTTCACCTGTGACTAGTATATCAGAAGTGAATTTAGGATTTTCATCAATTTGCTGCAACAATCATACAAACCCTAACTCGTAAGGGATAATGAACACTGGATAATGATATGGGTATGAGCTTTGTGTAGTAAGGTCCACATCGTTGATTGGGACACTCCACCCACCTGTCTAGTAATCTGCCTTGTACTTATTTGCGGATTTTCGCGGATCACATTCAACAATGGTTTTTCAGCTGCTAACTTGCATTGTGGTCGCCCAGGGCCACCATTTCGTCCACGATTTGCACATAAATTATCAGTATCACGTCCACGTTGCATAAAATATCTTTTATAAAATATTTCTTGTATTGCTACCAATTCGTGCTTAAGTTTCTATAATAAATACAAAATTTGTTTCTGGTTAGCCGTTTTTCAAAAATCTGTGATATTTATTTAATATAGGGATGACACATGACGGATATTTTACGTTTTCTCGCATACGTCTAAAGTCCAGTGGCTGAAACCACTCGTTGCAAATTCTACTAAAAATTTTAGAGTGCGACGTTGGAGAATATCAATTTGAAAACTTTAATAGAGATTCTTAAAAGGCGTATACGACATGCACCGATAGATATTCGAGAATCGGGTTCCAGATCTCCAGATCGATACTGGGCGACAATCCGAAATAATTTTAATGAAGTTGTAAGTCGGTGCTGGCCAGGACCGATAGCACACCGCGATAAGGCTACTGTTAAGATGGTTTATGCGGCCGGGGATGCGGTATGTGGCCAACGGTGATCTCTGGGTTCGGCATCTCTTGGGCTAGCCTCATTAGCGGGTGTCACATTTGCATATAATGCCTTGGCCCATATAGGGATGCTGCGATGCACCGCACCTGCTGCATTTGCATAATTTAATTAAAACATTACTCCTGCGAACGGGCGCAATAGCAGCTTTAAAAGGAGCATCACGTTCTCCGAAGTTTGTTTTGGCAATGCGAAAGGAAAAATTTCGCCTGGAGCTTCTGTTAAAGTTTTCAACGTCCTGTACAAGGAGTCAAGGAATCTCAAACTCGATAATATGGGTCTACTGTCAGAATATAAAAAATTTAAATACAATTTTGGACGCGTGGTGTTAAATAAGATGAGGTAAGCTTAGGGATTTGACAGAAACGACCCTGAAACCCCAGAAACGTTCCTGTTAAATACGTTTATCTTTTCTAATAAACTTTTATTAGAGAAATTTGTCTGTATTATTTCCCGTTTAAAAGGTATAACTAATATCGTCCTAAAGAGTCTCGAAATAAATACCACCTAAAAACCACATTAACGGTGGAAGGATCAAGTAGTCAATGGAAAATAATTGAATGTTCGTTGTTTAAAATGAAGAAATTTCATTAAGAAAAAATAAAAGTATTAAACTCGATAATTCTTTAATACAATTAAAACAAACGGCGATGATAACAATAACTAAACTTAAAAATGCGGCATACTATATACATATTACAATCTATTCTATATAGCACCTCTCATTTCAGAACACATATCCAATCTTCGTCTGACTTCTTTGTGGGCTGCGTTTAACAAGCGTTTGTGATTTTTTCTTTCAAATGATCTCGCGAAGTTCTTTGTAAACCTTATTTTTTAAAACAGATAAGAGAAAATCGAGGGATGTTAGATCTGGTTACTTTCCGGGAAAATGTTATCTAAATATTGCTCCACAATCCTGGCCTTGTGGGGTGGAGCTCCGTCGTGCTCAAATCATAGGTTTCTCCTTAACTGCAAAGACACATTCTCCAGAAGTGCAGGAAGTTCTTTTTGTAGGAAATTTAGGTATCTCAAGCTGTTCAATGTATGTTCATGAAAGCAAGGCCCAATTAAATGCCTACCGACGATGCCGCACCATACATTTACTCCAAAATGGCCTTGGTTTTGGACTGGATTTACAATGTGGAGATTTTCAATGAGGAACATGAGCTCAGTTTAATAATCTCATTATGGCAAAAATGTGCTTACTACATGTTAGACACTTACACTTAGCCCACGTTCATCATTGGCGGGATTGTGGCAAAAATGTGCTGAATAGTCCAAAACACCCAGCTCACGTTCCTCATAGGGGATTTGTAGAAGTTTGCAGTCGTCTAATGACTTTATTTTGGAATATATTTTTAAACCAGCGACAAAAAAAGTCTATGTGACTGTATAATGTAACTTAAATCATCGATGAACAAAAGAAATAGTAAGGGGTCTAGGTTAGATCCCTGCGGGGCCCGCGATGTAACTAAATATTTTGATGAATAAAACACATACTGCAATCTTTCAAACAAATAAGATTTAAAAAATTGTATTAATTCTGAGTTAAATCCAAAGCATTCCAGTTTACCAAGCAAAATTGAATGATCAATACGATCGAATGCTTTGGAAAAGTCGGTATAGACTACGTCCACTTGCCCACGACAATCTGATATATTTGATGTGAACTGTGAACAAAACTGCTAAATTTATAATGGTAGATCGTTTATTCACAAAGCTTTGTTGATATTCTGAAATGTGATGACGTACCAAAGGATAAATTCTATTGTATAAAATAATTTCAAAGAGTTTAGCAAATTTTGATAAGATGGAAATTGATCTGTAATTAGTTACTTCAGCCTTATAACCGATTTTTAACACAGGAACTACTTTGGCTTCCTTCCATCTAGTTGGACTTGTTTTGGCTTTCAGAGCTAAATTATACAATTCAAATAAAGGTTTAACCAATGCACCAATACAGTCTTTTACTAAGAATGATGGTATGCTGTCTGGACCAGAGGTCATTTTATTTTTCAATTTTTTTGCAGCAGTTAATATTTCATTCTCTGATATTGATTTTATATTGATGTTACATAATGGTGACGTAGTTGTAAATATATCTTGATGTTCGCTAGATGTGTATATGCCACTAAAAAAATGACTGAATGCATTTACAATATCCTTTGGGTAGACCTTATAAATCATGGACCGGCCCTAGAAAGAGAGGTCCGCTGTCCTGATGTGTACAAGAGGGATGAAGCTAGTCCGGGAAAAAACAAATGTTCTATGACAGAAAAATATATAAACATAACCTGACAAAACCTTTCCTGTTAATATTGTTAATGATTTGTGTGCCTTTTGTGATTTAGTTGTGTTTAGTGTGTTTATTAGCAATAGTTTTTAAAAACTCATAAACCATGGTGGAGTCGGTCTGTCACCATAAATGTCATACGTCTGTCATTTACGGTTTTTGTTTTTTTCGGCCAATGATCTGTGGGTTTTTGCCCGGAGTAGCTCTATCTCTGTCGCACATATCTGAGCATCAATGATTTGTACAGTCAGAAAACGGTTTTGGGCGCGTCCATGATTTATAAGGTCTATGAAAATAACGAACATTAAATTATTTTTCATTGACTATTTGATTCTTCCACCTTTAATGTGATTTTTAGGTGGTATTTCTTTTTAGACTCTTTAGAACAATATTGTTTATAACTTCTAAACGGAAAGTAATACAGAAAAATGTTAAATGTACATGTTTGCACTAGTAGGTCGGGAGGTGAACTCGCTTGCGTTAAAGCCTGGTTAACATGAACTAATAAACTAATTGAGGACCAAATTAATTAAAATTGACAAATATGTTGTCAACATTGGGATTGAAGAAAATATTGAAAACATGTTGAAAAATGGTCGAGATTATAACACTGAAGGCTTTCTTTATGCAATGTTTTTTTTTATCGTTATCAGTTAATATCAATATTACCGTATTGCGTACAAAACTTTCATAGTTTTTTCATATTATATATTGATTTTGACAAAACATAGTCTTTATTTACCGATTCGCATATAACGTCATTTGTCGTAGGGTTCGAAGAAGTAAAAAGAAATCAAACAACGCATTAAAATAACTTCTTGCCGCTCCCCCAAGAACAGAATGAAAATGAGGCAACAAAAACAAACAAGTGTCTGACACGATACGGATTAGAAGGAGAACTGCGTTTTCGTTTTTTCTTAACAGTCGCAGAATAATATTTTTCTTTCATCCGATGCAGAAGCTGAAATACACTGAAGGAAATTATTTGTTTCAAAAACAGATGCAGTATAACACGTCTCATGGCATCGACTTTGCTGCTCACTCAACAACTATAGATTTTATTAAAAGGTGTATTTGAACTTTCTGTTAAGATTAACAGAAATAATTTTTAAAAAAGTTTTTGGAAAGTTTGAAGCATTTTGTTTTTGTTTGAACAAGTTGACAGCCGTGCAAAAGTGAGTTTATTTTTACTTAAAAACTAGGAAAAATACAAACAATATTAAGAAGTATTTTTTGTAACTTTTAAACAAAATTATGAAAATGGAAAATAATCTACTGGGTGGTATTTTTTTACAAAAAAAAACGCATGGATTTACCCTGTATGCACACCCCTTCTATAAAATTGTAATAGGTCCACAATATTTAAAATCTTTATGATGTGATTTGATTTTGCATATTAATAATATGCATAATGCATCCTATTATGCAATCAATGTGTTAAAAATCTATGCCGTTGGACTGTGTGATCATATCAATGTTTATTACAGTATGGTGCTTAGCCATATTAGTTGTAATATTGTATTGTGGGGTGGTGTGGCTTATGCAAATCGTATCTTTATAGCACAGAAACACATTATTCTTATGATCTTTAATATTAAACCTGACTCATCTTGTATACCTTTATTTTCAAATTATAAGATACTTACAGTGCCTTGTGTTTACATTTTAAATTGTATTTTATTTGGTAAAAGTAACTCCATAAATTTATTACATTATCATATCACCATACCTATGGAACGTGTCATGCTGATACACTGTATACCAGTTCATAGAACCGCAAAATATGAATTTTCGCCGACATACCAGGGTATCAAATGATTTAACCATCTTCCAAAAGCCCTTAAGGATTTAAATAACTTAAAAGTATTTAAATCCAAGTTGAAATCTTTACTAGGTAAAAAATGTTATTATAGCACTAATGAGTTTATGGAAGATAATTTTATGTAGGTAAAGTCTATTGTTGTTTGTGTTACTAGCTTAATTGTGTTTGACATGTCCTATACATTATTTAATGTCCTACAGGATAAATAAAGGTTAACAAATTTAAGGAACACGAAACGAAATTAATAAATTCAAGGAGTCGAGTTTTCTCAGTGTAGAACAGCGTCGCAAAATACTGCGCATTGCCCCGAAAGAAAGGCAATTTAAATAAAAACGAGGGCGGCTGTGTACCTGCGCAAATTTCGTTTTAATGGAATAATCATTTGTGCAAATATTTGAATGTTTTTTGATATTGAAATGTAAAGCTCATTTCTTATTTCCGGCGCTGTGTGCACAGCATTCATGGAAATTTAATCAAAAAATTATGAAAGCGCCAGCGGTGTTTCGCCTTTCTTGTGATCGATGAGGCGAGTTCTTTAAAAATAACAACCCCGCGCTCGCTTAAAATTCACGGCACAATTGGATTAGCCCTGGCTGCACGGCCCAGAAAAAAGTTATGTCGGCCTAATAACGAAATTACGGGCATTTGCATACGCCAATAAATTCGTTCTGTAATTTTGTAATGCCGTTAGGTCAGACAATATTTCTCCAGAGGCCATTTCGATCGCAGGGTGCTGTATTTGTTCTTTTATACAGAATGGTCTGCCCAACTAGCAATTTGGTTTTTTACAACAGCTAGAAACACGTTTTCCAATTCTTATAAAACAGATTTTAGGAGAAACACTCTTTGGATGGAATACATGCAAAAGTTGTAAAATTACCTATTATTTTATTTATTTCACACTAATACATTAAACAAATAAACTTTTAGTTACTGTAACATGTTAACATCTGCCTTAAGAGTTATACTAAGTAGTTATAAATCGTTAATCTAATGTAAACTCACCGGCAAAAAAACCGGTCACTAAAAACTAGCCCCAATTTTAAAGCTGGCTTCCTCGCGAACTGCTTATTTGATCTTGATTAACTTTTTTTAAATTGTACATTGATTTCTCAGGAACGGATGCTATGTCGTAAATTTTTATTTACTTTGAGCATATACGGGGCGCAACAAAAAGATGAAGTTTTTTTCCCGAAATTGTTCTGGATCTGCAATTTTGCTTGGCAGTTTTCCAAATGTATTTTTCCCAACGGGCTGAACTGTGCAGCGCTTTTCGCTGTAGATTAGAAAAAATCTTTCTGAATCCGACGAACACAAATATATATTTCCTCACTAAACCCAATGTAGAGAACTCGTCTTCTTCCACAATTGTAAACTTCTTATGGATATATCGTCAGATTGGAACAAGACTGTCATAACTCAAAAAATGTAAATTTTCAGGAGAGCTCGGTAAAGTTTTATTAATATCTAATCTTGCCCTAAATATTGGAAAATAAATAAATATATAATGTTTGAATCATGTTAAAATGTTTGTGTGGATAGTTCTTAGTATTTTTAATAAAATTTTTTGTCTACTTTGGTTTTTGGCACTTTGTTATTGTTATTTTTGTTAAATAATTCCGAGTTGTGACTCTCTTCCACATATTTTTCAACATGAGTTTAGGTAATAAAAAGAAATACATTTCTAATAAACTAAATTATTTTATTAAAGTAGACTAAAATAATACAATTTTAAAGATTATTATAAAAATATTTATAATATTGCGCAAAATATTATGGTTTATTGTATGAAATGGGAACAAAAAAGGTACTTAGCTTATGAGAATGACTGGTCTATTTAAAGATGTGACAGTTTTGAATATAAATACACATAAAGAAACTAGTTTCTTATTGATATTATTTCGACTTGTGACACTCTTTTCCAAAATTTGCTCATCTCATCTCATTAAACGTCACAGCACGACTAATTGTGACAGTTTTGTCTAATGCACAAAACCAATGTTGGAGATGTGACATTGCAACGTAGCAACATTCGACGGTTAATAAGCAAAGTTCACTTGTAACTCTTTTACACAGAAAAATATGCAATATTTGGAGTTGATACACCACTAAATCTTGAAAAATGAAAATTTTAAGTTAAAACTGTCTTGTTCCAAACTGACGATATTATGTTTTACTTTCCTGAATGTCAACCATCATATCAACCATATCACCTTCATATTCAAAAGTTCTTGACTTCTACAGCAGCCGAAATAACCTATATGTAATCAGAACCACGTATACATACAATAGAGCAATAAAGGTGTAATTCTTATAGTTTAATGCATTACCTTATGTAATAAATATTGTTCATCAGTAATCTAGCATAATAATAAGCCCAATAATAAAAATATAATTAATAATTTCGCTTAAAATATAATTTTGAACCAAATCCTTCAATTTTTGCCTCCTGTTATAAATCACCCTGTATAAGAAATTGGCTTGCTGAATGAAAATTCAACCGGTGCCATAAACAATTCCAAAACACCGTAACAAATGATCCAGCAACGAAATCGGCGAGTTATGATTCGGAATATCGATTCCATCTCAATTAAACAACTTTTTTAATAGGCCCGGGTCTTGAAAAGGGAAAGCGGATTCCGGAAAAATTAGCAAAGTTTCCCTTAACGGCTCATAGTGCGGGGGCTAATAACGAAAATTACAGACCGGTTAGGCGCGATTAGCAATAAAATAAAAAATAATATCGCCGTAGATTGTAAAAATCCGCAGGAGCAATTTACTGTAATTGCGGTCGCTGATATTAGCAATAAGCTGATTTTTTATTCACCCTGTCTCTTATCACCCCAAAACCCGAGAACAATGGCTAATCTGGGGGGTCGTTCTCTTACCTCCGAGTTCTACAACTTATAGTCCGGGCGTTGGAGCAAAAGAGGTAAATTAATATAAGGTTTGGTAGGTACCTGCTTAAAATAAATGAATAATAACAATATATTTTGGATATGGGCTAATAATTTAATGCCTGCTTTACTATTTAACATTTTATTTAAAAATTACGTTTACGTCTCTACAATCCATTTTATCGTTTTCTTATTCTTTTTGTAAAATTTTGCACTATATTTCTGTCTAAAAATAGAACACTTTCCTTTACCATACAATAACATTAATTTTTCAGAGTATGCGATTCCATAGGTGTATAATTTTATAGGGTATAAACAGATACGTCAATTTTGTTAAAAATACATTATTCTTAAAATTTACACTCACCTTGGTATTTTCAAATGTCCAACAAGTAGATATGTACCTTTTTATTGAAATCTACACCGTTAATTTTTTTAATATTATAGTAGGACGTATTCAACACTTTCACTGATTGAATAAGTGATCTGCAAAAATAGTAAGAGAGAAAATCAGTAAAAGTACAAACATAATATTTTGAAATATTATCCACAAGAAAAATATAAACATTAGCACAATCTCTAATTACTGTAGTTGCTGTCACTGTCACTAACGTCACTGCTGTCGTCTAAGAGCGATGATAGATAGTGGTTTTGACAACTAGCGGCGCGTAGTTCACAGCGTTGGCCTATACATTTTCAGCTATACTATCCCTAGGACGAGATAATGTTATGGCAATCAAAAGCACGTTGCTTATTTTGACAAAAAAATCAAATAAGTCGCAACACAACAAAACAATTACTTGTTTCTACTGTATAAGATCTATTACCACGCATAGTGTTTATGATCTTATTGTGGCGCTCTTGGTCGATGTTTAAGAATGGTTTTATAGAATTTAGGTTGTTATAACTAGTAATTTTCAGCAGTTGTTGTTCTTGTACACCATTTTTTAGTAATTCGCTAACAGCAGTTGACCTGATCTAATGATTTGTTATCTGTTTGTCCTTTTCAATCAGGCCAATAGTCCGAGCAGACGATTTAGTGCATCCATTAATTAGGTTTTAAGAATAACAGTGGTGAGATAATATGTTCGCCTTGTTTTGATATCAGTTTATGATAAAGGCGTATAGCCCAGATTTTCTCAAGTCAATGCTAGTCAATAAACCATTTACTATTTGTACAGCTTTTTGAAACGTCTTGACAAGTTTTACTAAACACAAGATTATATTCATCTCCACGCGAATTCTACAGTAACAATGAGGTAGAATTTACGCATCTTTACTTTATTTACATCTTCAGGGATATTTTCAATCCAGAACTAAGTATATTATTCGGTTTACTTCTGACAAACTTAACGAATCTGCACTGGTTTTATGTTTACATGGATCTGTTTGCAGTTTCTTCCTCGTTGCATTGCGGCCATCTCGAGGAGGTTTAAATACTGTACTGATAAACGGGTCAATCAGCTAATAAACTCTAAACTGGTATATGTTGATTTTTCAGGTGCAAGTTAATGCTGGTTGGGACATTAGTCCTCCAGTTGTTTCCTGAAATTCCTGAATTCCTGAAGTTGTTGACCTAAATAAGCAGTTGTTTAATGGGAAAATCATTCTTTGAAATACGCAAATATTGTTTTGCTGTTTACACGCCTTTTAGGCCCAAAGCTGTTCCACTCCATTCTATTCTTCACCTTTCCTTTCCAATCTATTACATTTTTCTCTCTTAGATCAATTGCCAAAGCCTCTCTCCATCGCTTCCTCGCCTCCCTCTTTCTTTTCTTGTAGTTAGGTTTACTCCCTACAATTTTTTTAACTGTCCTTTCATCTACCACACGTTCTAGATACCTTAGCCACTGCACTTCTGGCATTTACAAATTTATCTATTTTTCATATATTTCATCATTATTTCTCCTTACATAGCCTTCCTCCGTCTTCTTTCCCTCTAAAATTATTCTTTTGATCTTCATTTTCTACCCTACCAGGTTTTCTCTTGACTTCTTATTGAAAATCCAGGTTTCACTGCCATACAGGGCTGTCACAGAATTATTTTGTGCAATCTAAATTTTATTTCTCTGTACAATTTTTTTGATTTTATAGAGTGGTTGCCTACTGCCGATCTTCTGTGCTTTTATTATTCTCATATTAATTTCTTGCTGCTCATCACACTTAGCTGTTATTAGCGACCCCAAATCCATACATTCTTGAACTTCTTCAAACTCTATTTCTCTGTGCTGCGTTCTCTATTTGAAATTGGTATCTTATTTTTTGTTCTTATTATGACCACATCATCTACATAACTTTATTTGGTGCCTTTTGTTGGTGATTGTTTTATCATATAATATAAATAAATCAACAGAAGTGTATCATTGAAAAGGAAATAATGTTTTCTAAACAAATGCTTTATTTACACAAAATTACTGTATTTTTGCTTTTAAAAAAGAAAGATTTGGTAGCGAGAAATAAATATTTGTTTGACCCTAGACAAACAAATAATTTACTTCCAAGAAACGAAATTTTTTTACAGGCACCAAATTTTATTTTCGGTGTATTTCCTCTGACCTTTGCGCCTGTACTAATAAGGAGCCGCTGGCTCAAAGAGGGCGCAATATGCCTCTAAAAAGAAACGAGCCCAGGCGCGGATTGCTGAATATTTTATAATTCGTAACAGAAGTCGCCAACTTTTTGATGAGTGGATCCAATTATATGTGAATAATTCAGTTAATGGTGACATTACGTGTAATTGATATCCTCCACTAGATCCGTAATTAGATTTTTCTCCACAGCCACCGTCGATTTAATTCCCGAAACTAAAGTTTTAATATTTAAATTGGATTTGCCCTGAAGTTCAACTTGAAAACAACAGTTTCGTACGCGAAAATAATGAATGAGAGCCGTTGGACCAAGCCAATATAAGGAACGTGAAAACTTTAGGAAAATATATTCAATTTTGTTATTATTATTATATGAGATATTTGATGTTTACAAAAAAACAACTTTACTCTAAGTACTTTTTGTGAAGCGATAATATAATAAGAATGAAAGTGAAACTACTGTACCATATACAGGGTGTACGGAAAGTAATGGGACCCAGCTGCAACATAGCTTCCTGTGATCAAATAGAACCGATTTAGATAAACTTAGCTTAGTCCAAAACTGTTTCGTATAGAAGTTAGAGGGCTTCAAAGAAAAAAAGCAGATATAATCGGTGTTCATTGTCAAAATCAATTTAATGCAGGAGCTGCAGAAAGAAGGTACAGTTACATGGAGCAGGTATAGTTTTTCTACGCAAAATTAATTTCTTCACCATAATTTTCCGCCAAGCGTATCAGAATAGGACCAACAAAAAAGATACGATAAAAATTAGTTACAAAAAAACTACCAAGAGCGCCCCCTACGATATACAGCACTACTTACTCCTTCACATTGCTTGTACTTATATAAAATATAACTGTACCAAATTTCAACTTGATTGGACGTTTCTTTTCTTAATTATGCCCATAACAAGAAAACAATTTTCTTGAAGCCCTGTAACCTCTAAATGAGTCATTTTTTGGACTAAGATAAGTTTGTCTAAATCGGTTCTATTTGATCACAGGAAGCTATGTTTAAGCTGGGTCCCATTACTTTCCGGACACCTTGTGTGTACAGGGTGTTTTTAATTGAAGTAGCAAAAATGACAGGTGAAAATAAATAGATTTAACCTAACATACCTATATCCCAAGTCGCATAATAAAAAAGATACAGGGCGTCAAAGTTAAAATTTTATTTTCGATATTTATAAATAACTTCTTAAGACATCTAAATATTTACATAAAATTTGTAAATCGGAAGTTTTTGCGGGCTAGAAATTCAAATTTGTTTCTAATTTTGACGTCACTAGTCTTCTTTTAAATTGCAGAACTTTTTTGCAGCTTAGTGTATCCATCTGGCTATCGAAACAATCGATTCTCTTACCTGTAGAAGGTATACCTTGCTGAAGTCGGTAGTTACTTGAAAAAGTTGTACAGAATGGTAAATTATAGAGATATGCAAAATTTCAAGAAGGTCGGCGAGGTTTGATGAAACCAAGTACAAGGATTTTATCAAAGCAGGTCGATCTTTTTGAAATTTTGCACGTCTCCATAATTTACCGTTTTGAACAACTTTTTCAAGTAATATTTTGCTGTATTTTCAGTAGAAAAGGCACTTTACCTGAAACCATAACAGTTTTCAATCGGTGCACTGAATATTTCAAATAAGATTATTTCGAAAACTGTTACTCCAAGCGACCAATAAGGTATACATTTTTCAGATATAACAGGTATGAGAATCGACTGTAAACAAACATGATGTGCTATAAGTAGCGCCACTTACTAGTGACGTCAAAATTAGAAACAAATTTGAATTTATCGTAAGCAAAAAGCCTTGATTTGCAAATTATATGTAAATAATTGGATTTTTTAAGAAGTTATCTACAAATATCGAAAATAAAATTTTAACTTTGACACCTTATATCTTTTTTATTTTGCGACTTGAAATATAGGTACCTATGTAGATTGATTCAATTTATTTTCACATAAGGAATCTGTGGTCTCATTTTTGATACTTCATTTAAATCGCCCTGTATACATACACTTCAAAAAAGGATCTGTAAAATTTCAGTGTTAATAATTTAACACACTGTGCCTTTTTATACGTTTTACACAAAATGTGTTAAACTACTAGTGATATAATAAAATGTGCATGTGAGTTTGTGCAATATTTTCTAACAATTTACGACGGTGTAATTATGACACATTTAGCATCCTCATTTAAATGCCATTATGGTCTTATAATAAAGCAAATTTTAAAATAAAAAGAGTTAGTCACCACTTTTACTTGTTATTAACTATAAAATATTGAACAATATTTATTTATTGTAAGCATTAATTACAACAATTTGTTAAATTAATTCCATATGATAAGTTGGTTGCATTTTTAGAAAGTTAGTTTATTTTTCGAGTACTTGAACTTGTGACCATCAGTGTCTGAAACACTACCCAAAATATTACAGTCCACTTTCTTGAAATTGTCTATACAGGGTGAGTCAGTTATAATGTAATTAATTTTAACCACGTATTCGGAAGGCGAAAAAATTTTTTGCTCGACCTTAAAAAAAAATTAACAAATCGCCCTATAAAAATCGGTAACACGACGGTCCTGGTACGCTACAAACTTTCTGATGTCGCAGCCATATGATAATCTAATGTCGATAGATACATCGTTCCAACATCATGTTTACATACATAATGTCGTCTAACACTTCAGCGTGCGTGTTATTCAAATTTGCCACCATTTAGTCGCACTTTCCGCATTTCCCGCATTTCTTTCCCCCCAAATTTAGAGATCACACCACACATTTGGAGGGGGGATGGAGAGAATACGAGCAGTAGTTTGTTTATTTCGGTCGTGTATTGGTCGTAAATTCACATCACAATGCCTAATTTTACTAATTTAGAATATGCGGAAATGCTAGTTTTATACGGGGAATGTTTACAAAATGCGAATGCCGCTGCTGCCGAATACCGGAGACGTTTCCCTAATTGGATTCATCCAAGTGAGCGAACTTTTGTCCAAGTGTTTCAACGTGTTCACGATACGAGATGTGTGAAACCGCGCCGAGAACTTGCTGGGCATCCTCAAAATGACTTAAATGTAATAGAAGCTGTTTTAAATTTAGTTGAGGAGCAACCTAAAATTTCTACAAGAATCATTTCAAGGCGATTGGAGATATCCCAAAGCAAGGTCTGCAGAATATTACGAGAAAACTCCTGCACCCGTATCATTTTCAGAAAGTTCAATCTTTAGAACCTGCTGATTTCCCAGTCGTTTTGAATTTTGCAATTGGTTACAAAATCGAATTGCTGCTGACCCAAATTTTATTAATAAAGTGCTATGGACGGATGAGTGTAGCTTTACTCAAAGTGGAATTTTAAATAGGTTAGTACCATATTACTTAAAAAGCAATAAATTTCTAGGGTAGATGTATGTAACTACAAACTAAATAATTAGTTATTATACTTACGACTAATACTACAAATTCATATTCAATTGTAAAACGTAGTGAAAACGTAATATCAAAATTATTAAAACTAAATTACCTAACATTCGAAAACATTTACTTATTATCTACATTTGTTTTTATTAACAAATAAATGAATATTTAAGGAAAATTCATTCATGTATCTAGATAAAAAAGTTAGTTTTACTCCTTGTCGTTAAATAACAGTACAAAATCTGGGTAACTAGGTTATTGACCTAATAATACGGTAGGTCAGATTTACTCTCGATAATTTTTTATGAGCATCAGGTCATAGGCGTGCTCTTTCGGTCTTGGACAGTGTTTTGTCGACAACACAAGGGTTTTTATTACTTTGTATTTAAACACGGACACTTTTCAGCTTCTCTTAATAATTTTTCCATTGGGTATAAGTTTTTATGTAATGTACCTAAATGGTTTATTACTCAGTTTATTATTAGATACGTTGGAGTTTTGTAATTTCAATATTAAATATTTTTTAAACATTGAACATCAACATTTTAAATTATTATTGGCTGAATTGAGCAAGAAATAATATGAGATTCTAAATTAGTCAGTACAATTGTTTATTTATGATGTCTAATGCCTAGGTAGGTAGGTACTAGAAAAATATTTCAACTTGGCAACATTGCATCAGGTCGACATCGAGTTGAACTGTGAGCTGTAACCGACCAAGGCTGTGAACGGTCAGTGACAGTCTGAAAAGGGGGTTTAAATAATGATTTGAAAATATTTTTTTCGGCGTAAATATGCATTTAGATTTTTTCTCATTATTCCCTATCTCCTCTTAAAATTAATGACATTATGACTCACTCACCCTGTACAGTTAATAAACCAAGCCACCGTTGTCATTTCTGATTTCACAACATTTGAAAATAATATAACTATTAATAAAAACGTGTTGAACTGCTTTGAGAATTGCTCCAAGAATGAGGGCATTTCTAGTGGTTAATTTAATTTTACCTAATACTTGTTGAAACTGTGTACTTAATATCAATGTGGATAAACAAAAATTATTGTAAATATCGTTGAATATACTTAAATGAAAACTTGATTAACACGTTTAATCTAAGAATTAAAGTGTCGACTTTAGCTCCTATGATTGAAAGTGAATACTTTTGTTGCTTTTTTGTCAGTAAGGAAAATATCTACCTGTCAAATGTCAGACTTAGAGACAGTCGAAAAGTGTTGTGGCGGTTAGAGAAAAAATTAGTTAAATATGAATGGCTGGCAAATTCTACACTTTCTCATAACAGCAGCTATTTCTGGAATATGAATGTGTTGTTCCTGACACAATCATTACATATGACAGTTTGCTTTGCAGCGGATCCTGAACGCGGAGGAAGTGATAACAGCTAATGGAACGCCACCGCGAAGCCGTAAACATATGTAAAAACTCCCCGCGTCTCGTAATTTCATTCCGACCCCCTTGTAAAGCAAATTTCTTTATAATAAGTAAGTCACAGCAGAGCATAAAATTCGGCTACGCGCCGAGGCAATATGAAACGTACATAGTTACATATGCAAATTGCTTCTCTAACTTATTGTGCACATCTCATAAAGGAAGATGTGTGGTGGCGCGGGTTTATGTGATGCGCCCCGCTCACCCCGTCGTGCGTCGAATAAACCTTTGTTATTACCGTCGGTTGGAGATGGATTTTATCAGGCTTTATTTGGCTTTTGTCACGCGACGGCAGATACCGCGGGATGAACTTGCCTCTTTGTTAAATACTCTTGGCAACATAGTGACACCAATCAAAGTAGCAAGCAGGAGAAACATCCTTAGTAGCAGAAAGAACATTGAGAGGTAACAAGAAAAAGGATTCTTTAATCGTGTAGGACACGTTGCGTGGCTGCCAAAGACCCCAATACCGCCGGGTCTAAACCCGTTGCATTTTTTTATGAGGAATGGATAAAACCGAGGATAAAACACTACACTACAGATAATATTGTTTGTAAATTACTGTAACAAATAGTTACACATTTTAAAACAAAAATACATAATTATGTTTTAAGCTAGATCCCCATGGAATTGTACCTATATATTTCTACACATTGCTTATAGTAATATGGTGGAAACAGTTCAAAGATGAGGCCAAGCAACACAGATCATAATCGATTTTTTGTGAGGTACAGAAATGGAAAATGGATCAAGCAGACGGTTGGCATTAATACTTTTGGGAAAATGACATGTAATATAGCATTGTTCCTGGGTTTTCCAAATCCTCGACAATATACTGGACATTGTTGTCGTAGATTATCTGCCTTGTTGCATGCAGATTCGATTTAATAACTGAAGAGGCATGGTGGTTTGTGCTGCACTTGAATTTGTAACAATCTTCTAAAGAAATAACCATGTGAATAATACGATAGTTGAATATAAATAAATCTTCACATCTCTCTAATGCAAACCTCTCTATCTCTTTAAATCTATATTTAATTTTAATACATCTTGATGTTATTGCGTTGGAATCACCAACAAAACTTATCCCATTATCTGACGACACTCCGGTAGGCAGGCAAAAATTAATAAAAGCCCTGAAACGAGTAATGAAACGTTATATAAATACCCGGTACTGATTAAATCAATATGCAATGTAAAAATGTTAGACATCACGAGATAATAATTGTTTTGTCGTAATTGTTATCAATATTGATTAACGTCGTTGCGCCATTTTTATTTATAGATCGTAACTGCCAATATGTCTGCTCCTAAAATCCATTTATTGCTGGGATTAATTTGGGTCCTCATCTAAAAGTCAATTATTGGTTTATTGCACAACTTCGCGGATTAATTATTGTTCATGTGCCCACGGTTTCACTTGTGTATTTATCTTGTCAATTTGCATCACATCGCCTGAAAAGTATTTGGCATATTTAAGAAAAGATAATTCGAGAAGTTGTTATTTAATTATACAGGGTGATTCAGACAGTCATGGCATGGCAGTATATTTTAAATTCATGCTTAACAACTGGAACTTTTCCTGCTGTCTGGAAAGACTCTCATGTGATTCCATGTCCTGAAAAGAATAATTCTGAAACGCTTTCAAACTATCGCCCAATTAGCATTTTGCCAACGTTATCAAATGTTCTAGAAAGGATCGTGATCAGTTAACAGTTTTTATTAATGATAACAATATTTTACCTTCTTTTCAGTCGGAATTCATAAAATTTCTACGTAGTACTACTACGGCTTTACTTGATTTTACTGATGACATTTTAAAGAAATAGACAATAGCAATAACTCATGTATTATTTAGTTGGATTTTAGTATGCATTTCACACAATTAACCGCTCCACTTTAGTAAAAATATTAAAATATTTTTGGAGTTGGTGATAATACTCGTCGTCAAAGGGTTTGCCTGGCTAACACATACTTTTCGTACAGACATGTTAATCTAGGAGTACCGCAAGGGAGTATGTTAGGTCTGTTACCCTTCTCTATTTATACTACATATTTTCACACACACTAAAATCATTGCAGCATTCATCAGTACGCTGACAATACTCAGCTTTATTTTTCGTTTGCTCGGGAAGATGCTTTAGTTGCTGCCAGTCTTATTAACAAGGATTGGAAAAATACCGTTTATTACAATACAAATTATTTACAAAGTCCTATCAGCTCACAATTCTGTATTCATTAGTGAGTGACAACAACTCTCGAGGTCAATATTTGCACCTCATCTTCAGGCCATACAACAGGCTACAATAAAATGTACATATACATGGTACAATATGTTTTGTATAACCTGAAGATGAGGTGCAAATCTTGACCGGTTGTCACTAATGTATAAAGGTACGGATTTGCTGATGCGACTGCGGCTGCGACTCGGCGCCGACCAATAGACAGTCTGAATTTTCTCATCAAATCCCGCATTTAGTCTGCCTTTTGGTCGGCGTCGAGTCACAGCCGCGAGCCGCAGCCGCAGTCGCACTAGCGAATCCGTACCTTAAAGGATTGTGAGTTGACAGGATTTTTCTTTCCCTTTCAAATTTACAAGTTTTAATATTTTGCGTCAGATTAGAGATATTATTGCACCAACCTTTAGAAAAAAAAACTAAATAAAACGAACAATTAGTACCTACCATGTTTACATACCTCTTTCCATTTGAAATAGGTTACACTATAAATATGCAAGAGGATAAGAAACGCAAATTTTATTTATAATGGTGCCATTTTTTCAAAAACTTTTCTTATTTTATTGTTTTATTCAGCAAAACAGGCAATTAAACATAAAACAAACTTGAAAATGCTATTTTTCAGTAGTGCACGAAATAAAGTTTAAAGTCGCCGCATTTCTCGCCGCAAAATTTGTGGTGTTACAGAAATCTCAGAAAATAAAACAGTTAGAACAAAAGTAATACATATCAAAACTAAAATGCTTGATGTTTTATTTATACACTGTTACTATTTAAATTCTCTCTAAATGAAATAATAACATTTAAAAGCATTGAAGAACACAATATTTTGCTATCCTAACCTCACATTTTAACAATTATTTTCATATACATATAAACATATCTGTCATACATGGTGTTAACAAAAGAGTTTTAAATTATTTCAGGAGGTAACCAAAATAAGCAGAAAAGTCTCAATAAACATGGGTCCGCAAAGTAACGGTTGTGGAGATATGGAATGTTTTATATTTTTAGCCCCTTTTTTATTTTGCAAAAACGTTGTGTATTTTCTTCTAATAGTTGGTTGATGTTTAGTGAAATAAACAGTACGTATTTGACAGTTGTTCTTAGTGCACAAGTTTTCTTTCGCTATGGCTGGTTACTCTAACGCAGAATTAACAGACATGCATACCTCAACTTTCTTCAGAACACACTGTATGAGTGTTTGGAAGACATTCCTTTGAATCAGAGGCAACAAATGTGGTTCCAGCATGATGGTGCTCCCGCTCATTTTTCCATGGCCGTTAGAGAGCATTTACACCAAACGTTTCCACACAGAAGGGTAGGAAGGGCCTGTTTTATGGCCTCCAAGATCGCCTGATATGAACCTTTTAGATTTCTTTGTTTGGGGATATTTGAAGACATTAGTGTATGGTACTCCTGTAAATAGCCTGGAAGAGCTGCAGCTACGGATTAATCAAAAGTGTCAAGAAATCCAAACCAAGGAAAGTGTTTTCGAAAGAGTTCGAATATCGTTGAGACGAAGATGTCGTGCCTGCTTGGAAATGGTTGGAGGGCACTTTGAACATCTTCTGTAACTTTGTTTTTTGTTTGTTAAAAGCTTCCTTTGTCGGTTTATTCCTAATAAAATAAAATGTTTGAAAAACGAATAGTGGTCCATATCTCCGCAACCGTTACTTTGCGGACCCATGTTTATTAAGACTTTTCTGCTTATTTTGGTTCATACTATTACCTCCTGAAATATTTTACACTCTTTTTTAACACCCTGTATATTCGTTTTACTTCGGAAGCATTTATGTTATTTGCTAAACTCTATATTATTCAGTTCTTATATGTCTAAAATTATTTTCAAGAATACAGCGTTCTTAACACTCAAATTTTCTAATTAACTCCCAAAATTTATTAGATAGACTATAAATCATCGTTCGTTTAGAAGAAACGTGATCGTGAAATTTTCATTATTTGTTTATATTATTTTATATTTTATAACGTAGTAAGCTGAGAGTAAAACAATTGATGAAAAGGTATTGTTTCTATGGCTGAGTAGATATATTTGTATTATTTAAACAAAGAGCAAACAAATGATTTTCAATTTCTTTTCACTGTTTCGAGTAGATATAACACTCTAGATGGAAGTGTTCACTAATAACTTCGTTTGTTTCAGCGGAACTAAAGATGGACGTGCTGCGCGAGCGGGAAGAGAAGGACAATCTGGAAAGACAACTCCACGAGGAACAAAAAATCAGAGGTAAGTACTCCTTCCCGTCCAGACGTTATTGTTACATTGTTCCCGCTGATTTTATTATTCCGCAGACGGCATTGTTTCAGCAAATAAAATGTTGCGAAGGATATTGTTGCGGGGATATTCTTTTAAAAGGTGGCATTGTTGTACTCGATGGAAAGCCGTAATTAATTATTATTGGCTATTATTAGAGGCCTTTATTTCGGATTCGGATTCGGATTAATTAATGTAAAATTTCTGACACAAAAGATCGGTGGATAATGTAGAACTCGCGGCCCATTGTGCCAGCGGGGCGCTGGGCGGGATATGGACACAATACGCTCTTTTTCGAGTGAAAAAGGAGGGCGATGTTCTTAGCAATAATAAAATAATAAATATATTTGAATGCGCCGAGTTTCTTCAGAAACTAAGCATGCCCAGGGTGTCCCAATTAGTGTTGGAATCACTCGAGTAAAAAATAACTCATTATTCGGTTATTGCAATAACCGAAATCACTCGGTTATCAGTTCTATGAGTAATGAATTGTTTATTTGATTTTTTTGTTACTGTTCACGAAGTAGGCTTGCCAGAAGCGCAAGTAAGGACAATCTTATCTTTTTAAATTCTCAAGTAGGAACATTCTTTGGTTTGTCAAATAGCAAGGGGTTGTGGTTGTGTACATAAATTTACGTCGTATTTGAACTATTTTTTTACATATTTTGTATGTGGCAACCCTACTGTTCACTTACAATTTGTGTGTTCGAAATCAAGATTTGTAACAAACATCGAAAAACCGAATAACTATAGATATGGCCATCATTCATATTCGTAACTCGTATAACGCACTCGTTGTAGCCATAGATCATAAAAAAAATTGTGTTGACGGAATGCAGGACAGTCCTTAAAATAATTTTTGAAAAATTAAAGAAAATTAACAAATTTTTTGTATACCTACCTAACTCTCTAACTGCATCGTGTAATGCAACATATATTGTTATATATCTAAGATTTGTATTGTTTTATTTTAAATATACAAATATACCCATACATTAATAGTATTCGGTTATTAATTAACTCGGTTTTTTCCAACACTAGTCCCAATCATTGTAAAGGCGAAATTGCATAATTTTTTGAAATCCGTTCAGAAAGAATGTATTATTTTAATCGAAATGGCGTTTGTCCTAGACAATTTCGTGGAAAAATAGACCTAAAAACCGGTATTTAAAAATTTAGTCTGGCCACACCTCCATAAAACGATCGCTGCCACAGTGTAGAACTGTGACGTCAGACGCCGTTCGTAGATGTAGGTACTTATACCTAAATAAAGCAGTATGCTTAGTTTACATCTGTATATGATTTCTATTGTTTCGGACAACGCAGTACATACGATTAGAAGAGTTAATTTGCCATTTGTGATATTATTAATGTTATTACGTTAAATAGGCATTGGTGTTGAATAAACTTACAAAATAGACTCGTAAAATGGGCATAGACGGTGCATCTCACCGGGCAAATGGAATAAGTATTGCATTGTGCCATTATGTACAAATGCAGCATATTATAACGTATAACAAAAATATTTCATCTTGCCAAAAATTGAACACAAAATGTGGTGTAGGGCGATGAAACGCTACGAAAGGAAACATTGCAACATTTTTTTGTTTGTGAAGATCATTTTAATGTAACTTTAATTGAAAATACAGGTAGGTCTAAGTTTATCGAAATCATTAAAATGTAAAGAATCAATTAAACTTTTTCATTAAGCTACCGGAATGTATACAAGGCGTTTAGAAAAGCAATGGTAAAACAAACTTACATTTTTACTTATTTACTGTATTCAACACTTCATTCCATTTCCAAATAACTCTAATTAAAACAAGTTCTTAAATGTGAAATTAGATGGCATAATTTTATAAATGCCTCTGGTATAACCATCTACCTGGTACTTAAACAAAGGAAGTTACGTTTAAAATACCGTAAGTTCACCACATTCTTATCGCTTGTTTTATTCCCCTTAATTAATAGGCATTAACCCCTAAATATGAAAAAAATCTAAGCATTCCTTTGTAAGTTATAATAAAAATTCGAGAACAAAAAAATATATTCAACACCCTGTATCTCGGAAACGAAGCCTTCTGCGACATATGTTTACAGGAACTGTTCTTCTTCTGTTAAAGTTTGTCTACAAAAAACTGAATAACCGGAAGTAAAAGTGATGTGAAAATATTTTTAAAAAGTAGGCCCTACTGACGTTGTAACCAAATTTTCAAACTCACCCTATAAATATTTTTCATAAATTGATCAAGGCTTTTCATGGTAGGGCGCACTATATAGTAGTATAAACATATTCTATAAAAATAAGTTAATGGTACTTTCAAAGCTTATTTTTGTATTCGTCGTTCTTTTTAAATTTTTTTGTAAAATTGTAATGCTTTTATTGTTTAAAAATTGTACTTCTCTATTATTTATCCTATCTCTATTAAGTAAATATTGACTGGTATTTTGTTAGTTAACATTTTTTTAGGAAGATTCAATCTGATTTTTTGACGTATCACGGTAAAAAGACAGATGAATATTTCTTTGAATGTTTTTCATACATATTGCCCTTCAGGACGTGATTGTAGCCTTAATCCAACCTGTTATCTACACTGAATATAGAGGGGGCGAAATGCAGCGTGTCTCCCTACAATCAGACCCAAAAGGGCATGGATCTAGTGATTCGGAGAAATACTACAATCGTCTTGAGACGGTAATTTGAAGCTGGCATTTAGCAAAGGTCAGTCTAGGGAACACAAAAGGCAATAACCAAGTAACCCCTGAATTCGTACGTCTTCTCGGGGGGGACTTACGAATATAAGTTCTGCTGTCGAAATGAATACTATTACGGCTTGGCACAATGGAAGCTCGTTGCCGTATTGTAACATTAAATGTCATATCGTATATTTTTATCGCCCTTATACATAACAATTCGCGAATAGTATCTACCGATAGTGACTTAAATGTTCCACAAATATGATTTGAAACTTGAAATAATATACAGTATAATAAAATTACATTACATGGGAAGAACACAGTCTTTTATTAACCGAGGTCTGTACCGGAATGTGTATATTCTTTTTCACATTTTTCTCTATACAGCAGTATGTTAAAAATGCATACAGTTTACTGTGTTAATATGATGAAATGTTATATGTAACGTTTTACACATTTCACTGTTATTTGTGACATTAAAGGTGTAGAGTTATACATTATAGTATTGATATAGTGTTGAAAGACGTAAGCTGTAGGTATTTTCAATAAATAATAATTGCACTTAAAATTTGGTTGCACCCTAAAATAGTAATTTTATAAAATTCTCCTTTTTTACAAATTATCGTACGTAATATTCGAATATGATACTTTTTGATAGTTTTGCGTCGATATACGAAAATTAACGTTTTACAAGAAAATTTACAGGAATACATTCAAAGATCAAGAGGGACGAAATTTAGACAATGAATCAAGGAAGTAAAAAACATTTCAAACTTTACCAGAGACGTACAAGACAACATTTCTGAAGGGTTTCATAATAGCAGATCCTTGAAAAAGTATCACCCTGTATGACGATTTTAAAAAATGAACTTGTATAATATCCGAGACTAGTTGAACAGTACATGTTTCAAATTTGGAAGCGCTGTGTGCAATATGAACTTGGTAATAAAAAAAATAACAGTATTTTTTTTAAACTTTAGCCCCCCGTAACTCCGTTACTGATCGAGAAAAAGACCATGTTCATGTAAACTCCTCTCCTCTTAAAATATCTTATTCTATCTACCGTTTCAATTTGTTCCAAACAAACGGGAACACCCTATATACCTATAAAAAGTTTTTAAAAGCAATATTATATGGATGTCCTTTAAATGAAGTATATATGTACAATAGAAAATCTTTTCTTATATTTGTCTTGTCTCGTAAGACTTTTTTAAATCTTGTCTGGCAATTCGACCTATCAAGTCTTATCTTGATCACTTTTGGTCTTGTCTTGTGAGACCAAGACAAGGCCAAAAAAAGCAAGACAAAGCAGGAACAGCATATTAAATTGTTGATTGTAATAGTTTTATATTAATGAATGATAATTAGTTTCGATTTCTGCAATAAAACATTGTGCTTGCTAAAATGCATTTTTATTGTATCTACTATCTCTTTTTAGTTTGTTTTTGATTGACATATACTGCAATGACACAGTATTGTTTCCCTTATCGTACCAAGCCGTCAAAAGATAAGGACAGTAAATCAACGTAGATGTCTCACCATTGTGTAAAATATTTAATTGCCGCCATATCTTTTGACTAAAACAAATTGAGCTTTTTTAACCCGATTTGTTCAAGTAGCTTTCCATTTTTAAATAATTATAAATGAAATTAATTTTCTAGGTGTCAGATATTTCACAAAAAGAAACAAACAACGAATGTTATGAAAAATAGAGTAGTTACAAGAAAATTTCAGAATATTACACATTAACGAGTTTCACTATATAGTAAAATAAATAAAATTTTAAAAATTTACGTCAATATAATTTTAATTTACACTTCGCTACCTCTTATATTTCCTATGTTCAAAGCGTTTTCAAAATTAATAAAATTTACAGACCGTAGCAATGCTAAATGTGATAATAAATTAATACAGTTTCTATTTGTGGAGTATTTAAAGAGAAAAATTGTAAATTAACTAAAAAGGAATTAACTTTGTACCGTATTTGTGCTTTCTAGATTAGACTCCTATGTTAATATGATGAAGCTGTTCTAAGATGGATATTCCTTCGAATTTTATATTTTATCGTATCAAAATCTCATTTAAGAATGTTTCTAGTGGCATTTAGCGAAAATTATAAATCACACGAGTGTCGCAACTTAGATTTTTGTTTTCTCAGTTACGCTAGCACTGCAAATGAGCTAAAAAATTGCACAAACATTGCAACACGTTTTATTATCCCCATTATTTAGCCGTAATGGAAAAACAAATTCTAGTCGAGCGAAACAAATCCACACTCGCGAATATCTACAGCGCATAATATTTTTTACTCTCTATTTGGACTGTCGTTATCAGTACATTATTTAGAAGGTTTACGACATGCAACAATGGCGTTGATATAAACTAAAACAATTAAATTAAGATAAATTTTAGTAAAAGACGGGACTAGGATGTGTACAAAAGATAGCGTTTCCGCTAGAACCAAAGCAAAGGTTCTTCATGTGACTTTTTGTGTCGTTTTAAATTTTACATACAAATAGAACAGCACGGCACCAATATTTTAGGTCTTACAGATATAAAGTTCTTTTTTTAATGATAATTGTGGTTACCTTGGACATTATTGTCGTCAATATGTAGTTTTGCATATAAATTATTTATAATTTTTATTTAATTGTAACGTTAGACGAAATTATAATGTACCTGCCTGTTCATAGTCACTCAAGGAAACTAGTAACACTGATATAAACCTGACACTGCCTATTAGTGACGGTAATGGTTATGAAGAAAAAGTATTATCCGTAGAAAAATACGGACGTCACTAAAGTCTGGATTAGTTGCAATAGAAAACCTTTACCACCAGTATATATGCAAAAATCATAGAAATATTCAATGCATTTGCAGTAATAAAACAACTAATTTACAACAGTAGGCGCGCCCGTATATTGATTTCATCTTCTTCCGAGCTGTCCCGTAGCCGCCTCTGTAATTGGTCGCATCCCATGCTTGCAAACGTTTTACCGCTCTTCAATGCTGCCGGCATTTTCAGTGGTGACACCGCAGAAGCTTCGCCGCGACTAAGCTACGCTAAGCAAGCGCCTAGTCCGAGAACAACAGGGCAGGTAAAAGAATCCCGACTAATGCTAGGGATGTGCACTTTAATTCTGTTCCTGGCAACGACCGGTTACCGAGGTCACGGCATAACAACCCGGAAAATTACTATCTAATTTATAGCAGTTCTTGTTCTTTACAATGACTAGAGTTGAATATTTTTTATTTTTGTTAAATTTCAGACCCCCAAAATACCGGCATATCCTAGTATTTAAGTACCTTAAGCCAGAAATAAACGGTTTCGGGCTTGTTAGCCCTCATTAGTATGCCATAGGTGAGATGACCGACATTTGAACTGGCTGTTCTCTCATATATATGTTTGCATATAAATCAAGTGAAGGTGAGATATAAGTGGTCTGCTTATTTTCTACTCGACCTAAGCGGCTCGATTTGCAGGAAGCGATCTATATTGCAGCAGGTAACGCAGACATCTCACCTTGGGCGACGCGCCATGAGGTCTATAAATGATACTGCAGGTAACAACTACTCCGCGGACTAATGCCCCGACCGACATTGAATTACACCTGCAGTATCTCTGTGAACAGCCAAGAACTCTTGTCGGCCGCTTGCTGCAAGTCGAGCCGCTTAGGCCGAGCAGGCAGTAAGCAGACCACATATCTCACCATCAAATTGTTTTTGATTCAATTAATTTCCTAATTGATATTGTTTGCTTAGAAGTACTGTCTAAAGTGGGATAAAAAGATAAATTTGCGCTTCCGCACTCAGTTTTAGAATTTCATGTCCATTTCTGTTCAACGTATCGTCCATAACGCGCTGAGATCCGGCAATAGAGCTGCAAGAGCGGCTTCAGCTCCTGCTTTCCATCAGATACATGAAATTCAGCGGCGGCCGCACGAGCACATAATAAAGTTGCAGGTAAAGGGTTGAAGGAATGGGTTTGATGTATGGAACTTGGGGAATGTTGCTCATCTCGCGTCATTCGCAAACGTCTTACTAACTTCCCCGGAGCTCTGGAATGTCTTGTATATGTGGCCCGGGAATGTGTTGATGACATATTTGTCTCCCGCTGACGTGAGGACGATTAATATGTTCGGGGGGGCTGGAAGTTATTCGCGCCCAGGATCGAATACTTTTTCGAAATTACTACAAACGTCTGTAGACATAATGAGTTTCGTTCGGTATTTTTACCTTACGTAGATGGTTTATTTATTACACACGATGTTCCGTCGGTGCATACAGGGCGTTTCTAAAATATGGTTTCAAACTTCTACGTCGTGTACAACCCATTGAAGTAAGCATGTCACATCTTTTCGAGATTTGACAGGCCCGGTCTCAGATGTTATATAGGGAGAGCTAGGCCGTAGTTCGGAATAAATGTATGCAATAATTTTATAAAATGTATTGAGATGTTAATTGTTGAGCGCCATTAACCGTTAACATAATGTCTGAGTTATCAATTTGTGGTTAGCCAAAAAAATAATTACCACTCGGACATTAATATTCAAACAAATTTTTAAAATTAATTTTAACAAGCATCTAATATCTTTACACTGCTTAACATAATAAAACTAGATAAATATTAATAATGGTTTTACATATAGCTTTAAGCCTCAAAAAACAATATATAAATCGTAATGACCAAAACGTGATAATGGTTGCAGGTTTCCAATAGGGCTCAAAGCCATAAAAACAAATAAATCCTTATCTAAAAGAAAATCTCTCCGATGAATAAAATGAAAGAATCTCAAGTAAAATTTGAGGTTGTCTCTCTACATGACAAACTGTGTCGATCTCACCAAGACAGAAGCCACCTTGTCTTTACTCCTTGAATGTTATCTGCTTTCTGCTTAGGCAACCATAAATTCCTTCCGTAGCCTTCGGAAGAAACCTGCACTATCAGACGTCATATTAGTTCTTCAGAGTTGTTTGTCAACTTAGACCCAATCTCCAATTCGAACCATAAATGACAACTTTATGCCCAGCATTAAAACTCCAGAAATCTCGTAATTTTGGAGTTCTCGAATTGAACTATCAGAGGCTAGAAAATCTTCGTCTATATAGCCAGTTACTTATTAGTAAGGAGCGGAGAAAATGTTTTATTGCATTTTATTGCCAGATAAAGACCCTGTCCGGCCCTTTTCGATTGCTTGTTTATTGCACGACACAAATTATTACATAACAATGGGGCCGACTCTTAAATATAATATTACGTAAAACTAGCTGTTTCTGTATTTTATAACATCTACCAATCGACAACTGTCAACGATAAACCATATTGATAGTTACATGTGAGCTCTGAGTGGGACCGTAGCTAACCGAGAGTAACCACCACTGTCACAAAATTCGTAATAAAGATCCAATGTTTCTCGTGTTTGTGCAAGAGTCTCACAGAGTCATGGAAGAGTCTTGAAAAATTGCGAGACAAGATATTTGCGAGATTCTCGCAAGAACATGATATGATCCTGCAAGACCGAGCAAGAACAAGACTTTTAAGAAACTCACAAGATTTTTTGGAATTTTACAAGATTTCTCTCATCTCAGCCAGCAATAGTAACTTTTCCTCTGGCCATTTTAAACAGGAATATTCCTTAAGGCATTCTGCAAGTGGAAATTAAATCAATAAATAATATAGTTTACATTTTATGTCTGATTTCTTTTTAAGTTGGTTCTATATTAAATTTCGAAGATATAAGTTGCCAAATATACTTCCACGGCTTAGGTGGGAGTTTCCCAAAAAATTTATTAGATTAGAATAAAAAATCTCGCTCCCCTTTGGAGGGAATTGCCCGTTCGACTGTAAAAACCTTATATATTCCGTAATTTCATTCGATGGAAAATAATATTTATTTTATGGTGCTCTTTCCGTGTGCCGTTCAGATTGAGAACGAGATTATGTACGGTCCATTGATAGGAAATTGCTTCAGGGCGTTGAATATATTCATTTTTTAATTGTACTTGCCTAACTGGAAAAAAATATAAATTTGCTTTCCGGTCCGTCAACACTTACGGCATTTTTCATCATCGCCCCTGATATGTTTTCATTGCGTCGATATTTAATTCAGGGCGTAGGTATTAGTTTTCTTGTTTGCTCCCATCTGTATGGATAATCTCTTCCGTATTACACAGTTTTTAGCCAAGCTGACATACACTGACCTGACGAAGGCATTTGACAAAGCTGATCACACAATACTCTTGAATAAATTAGATAATTATTTTGGTTTCTCTTACAACTGATTAATTCTCATAAGCACTTATCTTTCTAACAGAGGTCTACATGTTTTTTTTACCGCGGTTGCAAGTCTGCTGAAGTACGAACCACCTAGGTGGTCCCTCAGGGGTCTAATTTGGGACCCTTTTTCTTCAGCCTATTTATTAATGACTTCATTAATAATGTAACTATGCCCTGTCTGATGCATGTAGATGATATGAAATTTTTTGTACAATTAAGAACACTGATGATGCTGCTGAACTTCAGTATAATCTAAATGTCATTCATGGATCGTACAGGGTAAATAATCTGTCACTAAATATTGGTGAGTGTCATGTACTGTCTATTTCTACAAAGAAACAGTTCATTTCTTTTGATTATTTCATTAAACAACACACGTTTTCTAGGCCTAATACCTTATGTGGTTCTTTTCAGGCCCGCAGCCATGAGAACTCAAAAATAATGTCACTTGTGTTGTTATAGATATGTTTGAAAATATTTAACATCAGTCATAACCATAAATGAAGAAACGTCGAAGGTTTGACTTTTTATAATTTTTATTTTGTTTATTGTGAAATATAAAACGTTGTATGTGCCACGGGAGATACTAGGATAATTTTGCCCTTAGGCGACTGTGGACTGACAATCATTTTGCTGAATATCTACCTGCAGCTTCATGAATTAATATTATTTTCTAAGTTGTATTTGTGAAAGTTTTTATACAGATTTGGAAAGTGAGGATCTTGATGGTGAATTGTATTTTGCCGCTTGCGTGTGTTTGTGTCATGCTACACGCATACTTCGACCACAGCGTGTTTGCTTCAAGCAGTGTTGCCAGGTGGGAAAAATTCAGTGCATGAGAATAATTTCAAAGAAGCATGAGGTTTGGAAAAAAAAGCATGAGATGGCTTAATTTATCAAAAAACACCTCTTGACACAGCTTAATTTTTAATTACTTTTGTAATGCCATTTTTATTTCATTAAAAAGCATTATGTTCTGCTATTTTATCATAATATTACATTGTAAGTAGGTAGTTACAGGTACTTACTTAAAAGTTATTAACCACGTAAGCTTTCTAATTTATTTTATTGTTAGGCCGGGCGAACGTTGAGGCGCAGTTGACGTGACGCAGGGTGACTCACGGGTCGTAAAATTTGTTGTTTCCAGAAAATGTAGGTACCCTTACGGAATAGAGTTAAGAATCACTGCAATACAGCGTAAATACAGCACACACACCGCATATCCGTAGACTGTCATACCCGTTTATGTATTTATTGCTAATTATTAAGAGAGCAGTCTACAATAAAGGACATTTAAAGTACCCAAATATTGTAGATACCTTACCTCTATCTATTCAATTTTGCCCTCGATTTTGCCTTTATTTCTCGTTAGGTCTTTGTTTTGGTAGATTTCAAAGAGTAATTTTAATAATTTTATTATTTCTTTTTGTGTCTATTAAAAAGCATGAGATTTTGTAATCAAAATATGAGAGCATGAGATTTCCTCGGAATGCATGAGGTCTGACAACACTGGCATCAGTTGACCGGACAGTTAGATTTGCAATGGCAAATTGGCGTTGGCGATACGGAACCGATTACCGTAGTAGTGGGGAATGCTTGACCAATGCACGTCGCCGCCCCTCTTAAAGTTCGTACCTTCCCTGGAATGAAGCGATAATTTCTACTTTCTCTGTAAAGATCCGCAATTTCCGAATCTGTATATTTTTAGGTATTAATAATATTTTGTGAGGCTAACTACTCTGTGGGTGTTTTCTTATTTTTAAACATAGAACCTACCCCTTATACATAATTTGTTCGAATTATTTTCTATCAATCAGTCAGGTAATTAATTATATACTTTTTTTTGTGGCTGCTGCTACAATTGAAAAATACAATACAATATTTTGCGTCGACAATGTCTGCCTTGGCTACTCCTACGTTTCATCATTCTTGAAAGATAATGGACTTAACAATGATGTAACAAACCATTTGCAATTGTTCCAAATCCAACGGTCGCCTAAAAGAGCTACAGAATCGGACAAAATCGGGTGTATCGAACGCGGAGCATATGATTTATCTTCACGGAGTGGCTTCGACACCGCGCCTCATCAATCTGCGGCCCCGCCACCGCGAAGATGGGTCCCGCGCGCCGATGACACCCGTGACGGACGACCCTGCGTCGCCGGCAATCGATGCCTCGCCTTGTTGTGACACCGCCGAGGGGCGAGTATAGAGTGCCCCCGCCTGGGGGAAAGTTTATATGTCAACATCTACACAGTCGCTGAAAGAAAGGGGTGCGCACCTACACACATCATAATGTTATGTAAAATATCGAACAAAAATGATGGATATATATTCTAGTGTCACATATATTCGTATAAATCAGTTTACTTGAATAAATTAAGCGTGTGATTATAGTTTTAAAATAATATATAATGTAAATTTACATGATGTATATTCTTACTTGTATACTGAAGGGTCCTTACATGTATACTCAAGGGATATTGGTTAAAAATTTTGATGCCACATCTATTTTACATTAAGCGGGTAATTTTTATAGTTTTTAAAGCATTTTAAATGTAAATTTACGTGACACATGTCGTAGCACTTACACTTAAAAAACAAGATATTTTGTGAAATTACATTTTAGAACGATGGTTAATAAATCCACACCACATAATATAAAATTAGTTTATGCAAATAAGTGACATTAATCGTGTGATTTTTACCGATCTGAAATTGTTTGAAACGCGCCAATCTTACGTGACATGAATCAAATAGTTTTATGTTATACACTAGAGTTTTGCGTAGATGTTTTTGATGTCATATACATTCATATAAAAGTGGGTAGCTCAAATTACATTGCATTAAAACTGAAATTTTTATAGCTTCTAAATCATTTTAAATGTAACCTTATATGGCACATGTAATTGCATCTACACTTAAACAAGATTTTATATAAAATTACCAATTTAAATATTCAGGTGGTTTGATGCCACATTCAAATATATAAAACTAGCTTACTCGAGTAAACAGTATTGAATGTGTGAATTCTACAGTTCTTAAGTAATTTAAAATGTAAATTTACATGGTTCATGTCCTTGCATTTGCGATCCAACAAAACTATGTGAAAAATGACACACTGGATTGCTGAGTAGATGTTTTGACGTCATATACATACATTCATACAAAATTTGACAATGTAATTTTTACAATTTAAATCTAAATGTAATTTAGTAAAATTCACCAATACAATGTACCTACTGTAAATTGTCACTCGCACACTAATTTTATATCGTCGTTTACGCACATATTAATTTTATTAACTTAAAATAAAGTATCAATAATTTTTTTTAGTAAAAAATTAATCAATATAATATTAATAATGAATTTAAATGAAAAGATTTTAAAAGTATTATAGAATTTTTATATTCTTTAAGCTATCCTACTCATATGTATACCACAAAGTTATATTGTTGGTAGTCTATAGGTACATATAATGTAGCGTTTATATGTAGGTATGAATATTATGAGATAGCTCCTTGACATTATTTGGAATAAAAAGATATTCTGAATACAGCGGTTATACTGATTGGTAAATAACCTGCATAACCTTTTTCTAAACTTAATTTCGAGGAAAAAGCAAAAAATTAAATGGAGATTTAAAAACGTCATTTGTGTCTTTACTCTAAAATATTTTTTTGTGTACAATAGACACACAATAAGTAGTAAGTAGTAACTCTAACTCCATACTTATAACCACTAAAATAGCGAGAAACAATGAGACAAAACTTGTCATTCTTACAGAAAATTTTCAAATTGACTTTCATTGGTGACCGTACACCAGGCATGGCACTAACGCATCCGAATTTGGTGAACATTTTCCCAGATCCCAGAAATCTCTCTAATTATATCAGATGCTTTTTTTATTTTGCGTGAATACTAGATATTGTAGAATTACTAGTCCGTATACTTTTGCTTTAAAACTTAAACACTTACGGATCAATGATAAAAAATGTCACACCACGTGATATTTGCATATGTTTTTTATGACAACATCTATAAACTCTACTTACCTAAATAAACTTGTACAACAAAGTTCGGTATGTTTCTTATAGATGCCAATCCTACACCGGATGATACAGACGTTCTATGGCAACATCTAGAGTGATTTATGATTATTTATAAGAAGAAACAATCGTATTGTGGTCCTTTTTTCAAATAGTGAAGATAATTTACAAATAAATACACTTTTTTATTTCAAATATTATCATATATATACCCTGTATATCTCGAACCAGAAAAGGTCGTACAATTAACGATTGCAAACCAACTTAAACTGAACGCAATGGGGAGAAAATAAATCTATGCCCGAAGTGTTCATCGTTCAGGCCTCAAGGATATCTGTTTCCTTTTCCTTACAACTGCTTACCAGTGTCCTTCTCGCCCTTGTAATAAATGACCCGGAGACGTCCTTGTTGCTCTCCCCTTTACAACCTGACCGCAGTCCTTATTCTGTTAAATTATTTCTCGTCGGTTTCCCGCATAATAGAAGCGATTTCTAACCACCAAAGAATCATTCTTAAAGTAGCACAGAATGGCACAATTTGCCTTACTAAAAAAAATGGTCACATCTAAGATTCCTTTTCAATATTTTGCATTCTACCTACAACTGCTATTTTGGGGGATCTAAAAAACACAGAGCATGTGCATGTAGGGAGTCCCAAGATATTGAAATAAAACACCTTTTAGAAAATGTTTCTCTATGGAGAATCACCCGACTTGGAAATCTCCTACAATATTCTTCTACATTTCTACAGTTTCCTTCATTTCCTTCACAGAAATATAGCACAAGTAACATGTCAAATTTTATGTAATGTAAATTTTACAGTCATTTTCAGCAACAAACAGTAGGAGATATAAAATAGTTTTATTACTAGTTGTCAAATTTTAAAGACAAAGCCTTCTACTGAAATTTTGATTTATTCTAATAAACACTATTAAATTCTTATTTTAATTCGGATCGGACAGTGGTCGCGCGGTTTAAGGCGTCAGTACTTGAATCGAGGTGACTAGATCGCTGTGGGTTCGACCCCCGCAGCTGGTAGACCGTATATAAGCTATATTCGTGGAGAGATTGGCACCCTCTCTGCGGGTATGGTAGGGTGGAAGAATGTTGGCTTGGTTCAATGTGAGAGATTGATACCGGTTGGCATTTGACTACCCCCCTAATTAATGGGGTTTTCCAGGTTTCCCTCATTCCTGCACTGAATGGTGGTTAGGCGGGTTATTATTATTATTATTATTATTATTATTATTATTATTAATGCATTTTTTCTTGAAAACCTTAAAAACTTTTTTAAAAATTTAGCAAGAGTAAATAAGCGTTTTAAATTCAATTCTGCGCGGGTTATTATCATTCATTTTAAATACGATTAATGATAAAAAAGTTTGGTATAATTTTAGAGGTGACTCACCCTCAGTGTTTCAATTTACTTGAACTCATAGTCAAAAAAGACCAATAATAAACGTAAATCATGCACCAAATTTGGTTATTCCAAGTTAAAATAATTATTTTTTTCAACTGTGTGCAAATTTGCATATAGGTATGTTTGGAACCTCCTACCTGCACCTGCTCTTTGTCGATTCTTATGCTGAACACCCTGTATATGACGTATTTATGACTAACAACTTTTACAGCACATTACAAATTAATTGATTATAGCCATATTACTACTTTTCCCGATCTGCAGAATGTAGCCATATTATCAAAAATATAAAATTCAGGTATTTGTAAAGATTGTACACACTTTATATACATCGTACACTAATTTCTCGCAATTACCATTTTCCCCATCTATTAATTACGATATACTTAATGTTGTTATTTCATTTTCGAAAAAAACACGCACAGAACCCGATCGTTGTTCCAATAATGCAGACTAAATTACAATAATATACCAAAATGCATGTTTATAAGATGCAGCATATACTTATTCCACATAATTCCTACAAATTACCGCTCAAATTGAAACTTGCCTGGGCACATATTAATTGAATTGCATGAACTATGAACTGCGCGCACACAATTAGGCGAATCTGAAATTTCAAGACGTCCATTAGAGCTGTTTTGCAATGATTGAGCAAATAATGCAATTATTCGCAATTAAGTTACGATGTCAGCGGCTGCAGTGATCAATTTATTCAATTAGATGAGCCGAATCAAAGCTCAGAGCTCCATAAATTTCACGTTTTTGAAATATAAGTTTTCCCTTGGTCGTAGAGATTGAGTACACTGAGAAAAGTAATTGCTTACAAACCAGTTCATTGCTTATAACCAGTTTATTTATATACAAATTCTGGTATATAAACACGTAATTTATTCGATACAATTTGTTTATCACCCACGTACAGCTACAAAACGTTTTCGGAAGAAGATAAAACAGCATAAGCTATAAAAACATTTTAAGATTGTTTATACAGCAACTATACAACAAAAATTGGTATAATTTTACAAAGCACTTTAGTCCTTGTTGAGATTTGATAAGGCCTGTTGGAAATAATTATAAAATAGTTATATAATAGCAAAAAATCAACTAAATTTTATAAAGGCCCTATTTTGGTATCGTTATTAGCAATAATACGACATTTTTGTAGCATAAAATCCAACAAAAATAAATTATTAAATGACAAAAAAAAAATATCATAACAGGACCGTGTCATAATGGTATGTCAAGGCATTTAAGATGGATGAAATCCTAATAATGCAGAGATACAGCTATTGTGGTTGAACTTTCGAGTTCCCACACAAAATGTTTTCATTAAACCAGGTTAGTGAGTTTAGCTAGATTCATTTTTATTTTAGATTATTGAATAACGCTTTGTCTATAAGGTGTCCGGGAAAATGTGTGAAATCTTTCGGATACAGATAGAACATGAAAAGTTAATATTACAAATTCCTTTAAAATGTTTTCCTACAGGCCCTACGGAGATATGTGTGCCTGAAGAACGCCGCTGGTATTCGGGTTTTCTTGAATAACTTTTAAATAACTCAATATAATTTAATAAAAATTTAATGTTGGACACTAGTAAGGACCTCTTAAAATTGTGACCTTGAAACATATTTAGCCCTTTTAGTCTACCAGGGGGCGCTAAGCTTTACAATTTAATACCTAAATTTTTAGCATTCTGTTTGATAAGGACGTTAAAGTAATAAATCTGGGTTATATTCCGGTCATTCTTTTCGTCGATCTGGGGCAACTATGGTTGAGGATGCGGGCGAGATATTTTATCACTAGACCGTGCAGCGGGAGGGAAATCTCGAAAAAATGCTATGAATTTATCAATGATTCCATCAATAACAAAAGCCAAATGTAGAAAAGATTATTTCCCTAGTAAAGAGTTTTACGCTGTTGTCTTCTACTTCAGCAATTTCTGCACCAGTAGGTGGTCCAATTTTAACTATTTCATCGTCCAAATTTTGTATTACAGGACAGTAAAATTTTTACAAGTTGGTAGCTTGTAAATATAAACTTTCTCGATACACGCGATGTTTTGATAAAATGGGGTTTACCAATGAGTATATAACAAATAAAATTACAGTCCTCATGTTTAAGGTTTATGAAACAGTCAAATACTCAGTGAGTCGTGTCACGATTATATTGGGTCTGGTCGGCGGTTCACCGGAGGTCAGTAATCCACATTGAAAAAAGTCGAATGGGAGTGAAATTGAAACGGTGATTGGAAATTACATGTGGATTAGTTTTGGGAGATAATAATCGATTCATCTTGGGCCTGGCGGAAAAAACGCCAATTAATATCAAGATCGTAGTCCGGTGCCCCCGTCTAAAAAGTGCGAGTAAGCATTAATGCCTATCTGGATGTTTTGATCTGGAGACCAGTAGTCTGCTGATAGATCATTAATTTTAAATTTTAATGAATCAAACAGAAAAAATTAACAGTGATGTCGATATCCTCGAGATCGCCGGTGTGCAGTTAGGCTAGATCTGTTATCACCGACAATGATCCCTAGATAATTTCTTAGAGTACTATCTCTTTGCAACGCATTTCTTTCTGTTCCTGTTTCATTCAAGCAACTTTTATTCTTAACTCCTCATGTTTACTGTTTTTTGTGTAGAAATGGAATAACTTAAAGATAAACTATGTATGTCTGGTCAAACTTACAATAATAATAAATATTGAAGACATCTTGTAGCTGCTAGTATTTAGGTATATCGTAATTAGACCTTAATTTTATTTTTTATTTGACAGATGAAATAATTGTTAGACATACACCAAAATTGATGGTGTTCTTACATAGTCGTCGAATCTGTGTAAATTATTTACTAATAAATAATTGCGTCAAGTAGAAGAAACGAGCATTGTCGACGTGTCTTTTTATTTCAGTTCAATAAATGAGTTAAGGCATGGTATGTCATTAAATCAGTTTATATCGTTTACGTAGATAACGCTATTGACACACATTACAAAGACTTTGATTTTTGGGAAAGCATAGCATGAACGAAACGTCATTTAAACAAGAAAATCACTCGTTTCAAAGACGGCCATTTTGACATGAAATATTCTTCAAGTTCTGATGAAAATCGCTTGAACATTTTAATACATGCCGAATCACGTTGACCAACCAAATTCAGAAATTAGGTGCCGCTTATTTCGTAGAAAACAATATAAACTAGCTGTGTCAAAAATGTCAGGTTTTCCATAAGTTCAGTTTGAAGGTTGAGTTTTATTTATCTTCTTCGTAAAATGAGTGAGGAGTTTCTTAATGATGTTTCGACAGAAATATTGGAGGCCGCTAATTCTTGCAAAATCAAGAATTCGCTATAAAAAGAGCTTATTACCTTCGATCAATGGAGAAGAACAATTCAATTTTAAAAGAAGAGGTATCTTTGGCATATTTCCAAGATATTGCAAATTAAAACTCTCCGTCAACTTCATGGCCGAAGTATTCGATGCTGAAACCATCCTTCAAAGTAAAGAAGGACATTGGTATTGGAAAATACCTCAAGCTAACGACATATTTGAAGGAATCAAATATTGGGTACAAGCCAAAAAATCAAAGGTATTAGAAATAAAGGAAATAGAAAATTTTCTCTTAAATTCTCCAAACGTATATCTCATGACCAAAGTAGTCAACGATATTTATAATTGGTGCCTCTCACAGCAAAGAACTAGCAAATATAACGATCCACGATATAGAAAACACAGAGGATTTTTTATTATTACCATGCCAAACACACAAAACCAATATTACAAAAAGAAAATAGAGCTCAGCATTCCTAAAGTATCAACACCCTCATTAAGACTTCAAGAGAACCCTTCTGAAGTAATTATTGAGAAAACCACCAGTGCAGGTATGAGTTTATTTCCAGAAAAATAATCTTTAAGATGATGAGATATGCAAAATCAAGAATTCCTTATGAATAAGAGTTTGTTGCCTTCCACCAATGGCGAATTGAGAAGAACACTTCGTCTTTAAAAGAAGAGGTATCTTTGTCGTATTTCCACGATATTGCAACTCTACGTCAACTCTATGGTCGAAGTATTCAATGTTGAAGCTATGCTTCAAAGCAAAGAGGGACATTGCTATTGAAAAGTACCTGAGATTAACGGCATGTCTGGTTACAAGCCAAAAAAAAAACCGAAGTTATTATAAAGAAAAGAAATAGATGATTAAATGACTCAGACAACGTATATCTTATGACCAAAGTAGCCACGATATTTGGAATTGCCGGTGCCTCTTGCCGCCAAGAACTAGCAAATATGATGATCCACGATATAGAAGAAAAAGAGGATGTACTTGTTATTACTATACCAAACACGAAGACCAATGTTTTGAGAAAATTTGTGGTGAACAACAAAGAATCTGTGCCTGTCCAAGTTATATTATTTTGAGTTCTAGCCCCTTGCGATCGGTTTTCTTATTCTATAAAGGAGGTAAATGTACTAAGCATTGTGTAGGTATCAACAGCTTCGGAAAAATTCCTTCTAGCATCGCTGGTTACTTCTCAGCCCCAGGCCTCCCAAACCCCGAAGCGTATACAAGACATTGTTTTCAGCGCTCTTCTGCCACATTATGAGTCAATATTCCAAACATAAAACGGCATAGTGGATGGAAGTCCACAGCAGTAGCTGAGTCATACATTGAGTATTGTTTGGATAACAAAAAAATAGCCCACAGCATTCTCAAAGCATCAAATCCCTCTCTCATCAGACGTTCAAGAGAACCATGCTCAAGCACGTAGTACATCAACAGTAACAATATGTTCCGTGACTGAATAACAGTATCTAGCAGCTATTCTTTCATCACTGTCAACAGTGTATTCCACAACTGAAGAACATCCTCAAGCCGCTATTGCTTCAGCACTGAATTTACGAAAAGCCACAAATTGTACATTTAATTACGTTTTTCATTAACATATTCTATTAGTTTAAATAACTACTTAATAATTACTTGTTAGTGTTATAAATTGATAATTAAAATAAACTGTGGCGCCTCATTAGAATTGTCATGATCGTAGGAAAAATATTGCACCTAACACGTGCGGAAAGTGATATTTTCCGTACGCTGATTGCAGTTCGGTCAGCAATCGAGTAAATAACTATTTTAAATAGCCCATGTTCCTTAAAGGAATTGAAAGGATTCAAAATTGATGTAAATGTAAAAGAGCGCGCGTATTTTGTGATACAACATCTGCACACCCTGTAATCCCTCGGCGACCGCCTGGACAAGATTCCGATTGATTTTTCCAGGCGACTTATTTCTGTTTATTTATGTCAGTCCCCCCGATATGTCCAGCGATTTTCCGTCGTGTCACAGCCGCTTACGTTATCTTATTGATTGGGGCCGCACAGGTAACCCGATAGCGAGCTGCTTTCACGTTATCGTCCCTCAAAGGACGGAATGTCATTCCGATTTTAATGTGACATTAATTGTTCCGAATCAAGATGGAGAGATATCGGTTTACCCGGCTCGAAGAATGGACGTATCCAATTGGTCGCGAAAGTATGCCGAATGGTCAGTCAGGTGGGTTCGGGTTCGATGCGGAGTGTTATTGAAACTTGAAAGTCGCAAATATGCATTGCAGCGATTTATCGTTTGTAGGAATTATCGTTTAAAAACGGATTAGGTGTAAGCGCCCCCAAAACTGAACCCTGAGGGGTTCCAGAAAAAAATCAGAATGGTGACTTTGCTTTAATTAAAAGTATCTATGGGATGATTTATGTTAAATGAACAAACTTCTAAAAATACGCCAATTTGTTATATACAGGCTATCTATCGGTGACGCTCTCTTAGAATATTTCAGAGGTTACTTCGATTTTAATATTGAAAATTTAGACTTTGGGGTTTTCAGGCATGCCTCTTTAAGACAAATAATGCAATTCTTGTAGTACTTTCGGTTATACTGGAAATAATCCTGTAGATACTTACTTATTTTACATAGAACACTCTGCATATTTGGATTCTACACATAATTTTAATGGGGCTTTTAACAAGCTTCCTTATATCTATTTGTAATGGTGGTCGAGGTTACTTTTTGATAGCCTAAATCAAAAGTTACTTTTTTTTCATAGTGCTATTGTTTATAACTGTTTGGCACAGGGTTGTGAAAATTTATTATCGAAATTGCTTAACTTGATTTTTCTAAATGGAACACCTACAGTCCTACTGATTTTTAGGCTTTCACGGTCGGTGCTATTATTTGATATATAGTGATTTTCCTAATTGTTATGTCGTGACCTCTGTAACAGGTAGCTTTAGTAGGAATTCTTTGACCTGCCCTTGTTGTTCTCAGGCTAGGGGCAGATCAGCTAAAGCTTCGCCGCAACTGAGATTTTGCGAAGTCACCACTGAAGATGCCAACAATGAAGAGCGGCGAACCGTTTGGTAGCATGAGATGTTTTTGAAAACCATTACCGAGGAACGGTTCCAACCGTAGCAGTCATAATACCAACAGCAGGAGTAAAAATCAATATATGAGCGAGCCCGGAGATATCAATAGCGGGTCTTCCCCACACAGACCCTAGCCCGAGAACAACAAGAGCGGGTCAAAGAATCTCAGCTAAAGCTAGAGATGTGTTCATTAATTCTGTTACTGGCAGCAATTAATAAATCTGGCAAGGCTTAGACATTTAGAAAAGGCTGATCAACTGCCATTTCCGAGATAGCATAAAATGCTGTTAAGAAAAGTTTTTACAAGAAATATTTGCGTAAATACTAGATTTTTTATTAAATTTTAGAAGTTATTAATAAATTATTGTTTGGACAAAGACACTTTGTCAAAAAATTAAGAACATACAAAACATTAAATTGAAAGAAAAGAAAATTGTAATACAGCTCGTGATAATATATTCACACGATATATCGATTCAAATTTAAATTAAAACCCATCATGATTCCATTTGGGCAACATTAAAAAATAAATTGAAAAGTGTTTTGTATAATATTCCTCTTGTCTAATTTGTCGCAGCCATAAAAGTAATTTATAAATGTATTAAGCATATGAACTTCAACATGACATAAAAAATAAATAGGTGTAGTTGTAGGAAAAGCTTAATTTAAATATATCTTTCGAGTATGAAGACAATATTTTTTCAGAGTTATGCACCACCCCAGACTACATTTTGAGGGTCCCTAGTAACCAAGAAAAGCATTACGGGCACAACAGACCATAAAATATAATTCATTAGAACTCTAGAATCCATTATTCCTGTATACCCTGGCGGTTTCATATTTTTATGCGAACGCAGTCTTTAATTATTAGAATTAATAGCGGTATTAATCTAAAGACAACCATTTGTAAGAGAGCGGCCATCTTTACATTGTTTCTTATCTAGAAAAATCAAGGTGTTGCGAAATCAGCGCCTACATTGATGCGCGTATAATTTCGTATATTACTGTGTTTAGAGTTAAATTGTTGCTTTAACTGTAACTGTAGAGGTACAACTATTTTAAAATGTACGCCTATGCATTGCTGGTAGAAAAATAAGGTACAAAGACGCTCTGATATTGATAACATTTTAATACTTCTAGAAGAAAAAAATAGCAAGCGCAAAAGATATAGTTTTCTGGATATTTTAATAATGTTTCGATATACCTCTAGTGTCTCATTTCTGTTTCTGCTTCATTTTTAAATTGATACAACTTAAAATAATGGCCTATTGTGTTTCTCATGGTAAAAATGAAGAAATAATCAATTATTTAATATACAGGATGGTTCAGAAGTTATCCAAAAACAAATATTTTAATGTATAGAAAGCTCTTACAAATTCAGTTTTGTTAAAAAAAATTAAAAATAGCAGTTCGAAAATAATGGGACACCAGTTTTACAATGGGACCAGATTTAACACCAGCTTTCTTAGTAAAGGAGTATGCAATAGTTTTTTCTAAACCTTTACAAATTATTTTTAATACCATATTTAAATCAAAAATAAATAAAATAGTGTCTTTCCAGAGTTCTGGAAACTATGTTTTGTCCTGTTTATAAAAAAGGTCCCAAAATTAAAGTAGCAAAATACAGACCTACTTCACTCTCACGTCGAGAAATATATCTCTCAACATCAACACGGATTTGTAAAAGGACGTTCTACAACAACAAACCTAGTCTACAAAGTACAATATATTTCCGAGGTATTAGATAGGGACAGTCAAGTAGAGTAATACACACCGATTTGTTTAAGGCGTTTGATCGTCTTAACCATGATCTATTGATTGATAAACTACATTCTACAGGTATATTAACCATGTCCCACCCCCTTAACCCTGTTTCGCTTATACCTTACAAATCGTTTCCAATATGTTCAGTATCGTGGCTTTCAATCAAGTAAATTTCCTCAATTTGCAGGTGTTCCTCAGAGATCTATTTTGGGACCCTTATTCTTTATTATATTTATCAATGACTCAGTTATTAAATATTAATTATTTATTGTATGCGAATGACCTTAAACTATTTGTCGAGATAAAGTCAGTATCTGATTCTTGTAGATTACAGGATAACTTAACTAAAGTACACCGTTGGTGTGAAGAGAACTATTTACCATTGAATATTAGTAAATGTAATATTATGTCGTATAGCCGCCAACATTTTGAATATCTTTTGGATGCTACTATTTTAAACAGCGTGTTAACGCTTTATGATAATTTGCCATTTGACGTGTATATTCATGTAATAAGTGAATCTGCATTTAGAAACTTGGGTTTTAGTTTGCGTAATTTTAAGGCCTCTCGCAGCACAGTGACATTGAACACACTGTTAAATTGTTTTGTTCACTGCAAACTTATATTCAAGTTTATTATTTGGTGTCCGATTTATAACATCCATATACTTAACCTTATTAGAAAAAGTAGGTACAGCGTAGATATTTAAAGACACTGCATTTTATCAGCTTTGGTATTTATGCGGTTCGTGGCATTCCAGAATTTTATATATATATTAATATAACATAATTAATATTAATATAATATATTAATATATTTTCCGGTATTTTATTATCAACATTTGACTTTTAGCTTGCAGCGGAGGCGTATTATGTACTCTTTAATATTTCTACGCAAAATTGTTAATAATTTCCTAAATTTCCCTACTCTGGTATCTAGAATTTTTATGGAGTTCCTAGATTAAATTCTAGATCTAGTTCTGCATTGCAGTTGCCAACTGCTCGTACTACTTACGGAAACCCCTTGTCATCAATTGATTACTAACTACCAATTATATGTTTTCACTCACTTAATTTTATTAAATCTCTATTTTCTTAGATGTATGTTTTTTTATAACACTTATTTTCGTGATTTTATAGTTTGGTTTCTGTTTTATTGTTTTATGTTATATTTTTGCTAATTACTGTTTGTTTATTATTTGATATTTTGTTATTTTTCTAGTTATTTCTCTGTCTTCGTTTATTTTGTATATTTTGAAGTATTTTTTTTCCTTGTCATGTAACTGGGATCCGTCCGGTTGGACATTGTATTTAAATAAATAAAACAACAAAATGTTTTTTCTAGAACGTAAAGAAATAAATACAAAACGGAATCAACTAACCCTACATCTCTGCCATCCCTCGTAGCATCGGCCGCACTAGCGACACGCTACGGTTGCGGGGTAATTAGATACCTAACAATAATTTTACACCAGATAATTAACAAGAAACGCCCATACATTTCAATTACGCCGTAATACTATCCCTGCCGCTTTCCACCGGCCGGACTCCCGACTCGAATTCGTTTTATTTTCTCTAATTGCTGTGACACCGCGGCAAACACGGAAGATACACATAATAGACACACACACAGGGCGATTGATTGACGGGCGGCGCGATATCGCCGGCCGATACGATTAATTTTGTGGATTTTACAAATGAACTTGATAGTGTCGGCGGATTGACTGCAATAATAATAATTGTCGGCGTATACCGCCGGCAGGCTCGTGACATAATTCGAATATGATCGTTAATATCGCCGGTAAATATTAATTTCTAGACCATCTATTATTTATTTTTATTCGAGGCCCGTTAAGCGGCCCATACACTACAAGTTAAGTCTTTAGTGTACAGAGTAAGGCAGGTATGCTTTTCAAGTATTGGGTTGATGCTCAATTAGCGGTTTTATTCAATGTAATGGCTTATAGGCCTTCACGACCGGAGGTTATGTGAAATACAGGATGTACTACAAGCTTTATGACAAACTTTGGCAGATGGTAACTGGGTTAATGTCAAATATTCTTTCTTATATTGTGGGGTGGTGTGATTTCAATAAGGACAGTGTATTGTGTACTAATATTTATTATTGCTTGCGGTTGGTTAGCGCCCACAATGTTATACCTTGAGTCGATGTTATTGACTGACTGGTTACAAATTTGTGACTGTCCGTCGTTCCCGTAATCTAGGTAGTTTTTTGAAGGGTCTGCTAGAACAAATGTGTTTCTTAGTTTTCACCATGCAGAACCCTGAGATAAGATTTATGGGGACGCCGGTTATCTACCTACTTATATAATATTTACAAAACATGATATCTACATTTAGTACTTACGTTTTAAATCTTAACACAAAACTAACGAAAATGTAAAATGAATTTATACACAGAAAGAAATATTTTAACTTATACAGTGTACAGAAATATGTGAGTACAGAACTAATGAAAATATGAAGTGAATATATACAAAAATAAATATGTTAGTTTATACAGGGTATATAGAAATATATGAGCCGCCACAATATGAACATAAACCTGATTTGTTTAGAAGTTAGAAGCCTTTTAAAAAATATAATTTCAAAATAACGTGATACGTGAATAAACAGACATTGTCATAACAATAATTTATTTATTTATTATGATATTAGTAAAAAAACTGATATATATAATATACACATCCAGTAGTATCATGAAAAATATTCACAGAATTTTGCATATGACGATAATTAAGATTCATTGCGTACAAAGGTGAAAATTTTAACAGCACCTCTTGAAATTCTTAGAATAAAGCCGAGATTTCTATATGCCCCACGTTGTATATTATTAATATGTTCAACAAAACTAAGCTTACTATCAGAGATTATCCCGAGATCTTTAAAACTATTGCGTTTCCTAATCGTGTTACGTTCAATCGTGTAACTAAAAGTAATATGATTTACTTTCCTCGTAAAACACATATAGTTGCACTTTGAGAAATTCACAGACAATTTATTTTTAGAACACCAATCAGAAATGTTATCCACTTTTGATTGATGGTGGACACAATCGTTAATATCTGACACAGACAGATACAATTTGAGATTATCTACATAAAGAAGGGCTTCGCAATTCAGGTCTCGGACAGTGTCATCAATAAAGATTAGAAACAATAGCGGGCCGACAACCGATCCTTGAGGAACCCCAGAGGTAGCATTTATTTCTATAGATCAGAAACCATGATACTTTACTGTGAAGAAATAAAGAAATGGTTTAGTTAAACCGATATTTGATAATAATAGTATATAATTATTTGTGTCAATCTTTATTAAACAAATTAACAAATCTTAAAACTGTAGGAATTGTTCAAAATATCCACCCCCGGCTCGAATGCAAGCTTCACATCCACGAATTAATGACCCCTTCATTCGACGGATGGGATTTGGATCATTTCTTATCTGATTAGGAGCATCCTAAATTCTTTCAAATAACTGTTGACGGGTAGTGATTTCAACATGGTATTCCTATAAATAAAAATCCAAAGGATTTAGATCTGGGGAACGCAGTGGTCATTCTTTTGGATCTTGTTGACCTACACATTTATTCGGAAAATTATCTTTTAAAGAAGCAGTTACTTTTCTCTCTCTATATAGTGGTGCACTATCGTGCTGACACCACATATTTTGAATAATATGAAGCCCGAAAGTCATCAGTCAAATCAAAAAAGGTTGTTTTTCATGATAGTTCTACACAGATCTGCATTTAAACGATCATTTAAAACTTGTACAGGCAGTCAATTATTGTTGAAAATGTTACCCCAAACGTTTAGACTGAAGTGTTGCTAATGTCGTCTTGATCTAATTGCATGCAGATTTTGTAACGTCCGGATAAAATATGTTCGTTGTGATTATTATTACAATTATCGATAAAACACACTTCCCCTAGGTACAGTTAGATAAAATGCCTATTTATTATAAGAAAATCGAACGAAGCCAATGGGTAGGTACTAATAGATAATAGAAAACTTTTAATGCACCAGCGGCAGTCTTGTCCCATAACCTAGAAAAACAAACCGGCGAATTTTATTGCGGGAAAATAATAAGGCACTAAAAACTGTAAAAGAACACAAAACTACAACGTAAACACAGGAATTGAATTATCACATGACAGCGAATGTTACCGTTGCTTGCTGGTTGCCTATTCTGACTCTGTAAACGTGTGGTGGACGGGTCACATAGGCGGCGTTAAATAAGGATTTAATATAATATCGAAAAAAAAATTTCCCTTTATAAATAAGTTTGGAATTTTTTTGAAGGGCGATTCCGTTAATTCTTAATTTTCTCTTAAAATATTTGTACCTAGTCATAGTTAATCCAGTAGAATGCTTTTAAACCAGGAAAATATTTAATAAATTTATTAATTAAATAGGAGTGTCGGCTGTGTGCAGAGACTAAAACGTTCCATATAGAAATTCCTGGTGTTTTGCTAGGTAAAGCACGCCAATCCCGTTTTTTGCGGCAAACGTATCAATCTGTAATTGCCTGAGGAAACACAGTTTGAAACAATAACAGCGATTTAATGGAATGACCCTGTGATGGTTCACAGAGTCGTGGATTTTATGGGTGTAATGGGGTTTTTTTCAAAACCGTAGGAAGTAGGAAGGCGACGAACAGTCGGCTGCATCTTGCGTTGAAAATTTTCAACTGTGCTTTGCTCGCGGTGTGCCATGAAACAGCGCGGATTTGTCACGCGCTATTTGGATCGTAGTAACTCGTTTTACTATTCAAAAGACTATGGAGCCATTAATAATGTGGTGTTTGTACGAACTGGTAATATCAATTTCCGCTGACAGGATCGCAATACAAGGTGTGTGAAAATTTATATGCAATAGTTTAACATATACTACTACCAAATATACAGGGTGTCACGAAATTAATAGGACATAGAAAAAGATAATGCGATGTACTCAAGCTTACCTTAGTCAAAAGTTGATGGTTAAAAATATACAGGGTATCACATTTAAAATATTATTTTAGATATTTGTAGTTATATATAAAACTGTTTACAGGATCTTTAGATCCAGAGCTGCGTTATTTTTCTTCACTCCGTTGTGTTTCTCGCCTTTCTTTTCCAATCCATTACATTTTCTTACTTTCTCCCTTTGATCTATCGCCTCTCCATCGCTTCCTCGGTCAAATTCTCTTTTTCTTGTAGTTAGGTTTACTCGCTATAAATTTTTTAACTGTCCTTTCATCTTCCATACGTTCTAGATGCCCTTGCCACTGTACTCTTCTGGCTTTTACAACTTCATCTATTTTTGGTGCCTGGTACATTGCATACATTCCCTTATTATTTCTCCTCACACAGCCTTTCTCCGTCTTCTTTCCCCCTAGAAATCTTCTTAAGATTTTCCTTTCCAACCTTAACAGGTTTACTTTTCACTTCTTATTTAGGACCCAGGTTTCACTGACATACAGCGCTGTCGGCTTTAAAATTGTTTTGTATATTCTAAATTTTACTCCTCTTGACAATTTTTTTTATTTCATTAAGTGGTTGACTGCTGCCGAATTTCTGTTTGCTTTTAATATTCTCCTATTAATTAATTCCTTGCTTCTCGTCACTTCTCCCCCCAAATATTCTTGAACTTCTTCTTACTCCATCTCTCCATGCTGCGTTCTCAATTTGAAATTGGTATCTTTTTTTTGTTCTCTTATTCTCAAAAGCTTACTTTTCTCTTGATTTATCTGCAGTCCCACTGTATGTGCCTACTCCACAAGTTTGATCGTTACTTTTTCTAATTCCCTATTATCTCTTGCAATTATGACCACATCATCTGCATAACTGACTGTTTGGTGACTTTTAAACAATATGTGTCCTCCTCTATTCAACTGACTATCTCTTACGACCTTTTCAAGTACGAAATTAGAAAGAAGCGTTGAGAGTGGGTTTCCTTGTACTGGGGGTTCTTTTTACTCGTGCTTTGCTTTTAATATTTTATAAAGTCATTTTTAATAGCCTAATCAGTTTGGATGGTATCCCAAATTGACCGTAGTCCGTTGTTGACCTCCCCTTTCTAAAACCTGCTTGATACTCCCCTATCTGTAGTTCTGCTATAGGTTCTATTATCTGTTACTTAAATACAGATTAGATTTTTCCGTCCATATCAATCATTGAGCTCCGAACGGGACCGTAGCCGACCGAGAGTAACCACCACTGTTACCAAATTCATAATAAAGTTCCATGTTTCTCATTTATATTCAAAAATAATGCAAGAGTCTTGCAAAATTGCTAGACAAGACCCTCGCAAGACACGATATTGCAAAATTAAGCAAGAACGAGACTTTAAAGAAACTTTTATCTTTTAGAAGACAATACTTGTGTCAGTCAAAGAGTAAATTAGCCCACTGGTTAGATTTTAGACCCAATACTATCGGGTATCAATTGTGCTCCTTCATTTAAATACACTTTGTACATATGTATGAAATCGGAAACCTTTAGCGGGATTTTCAAAGGATGAAACCTTTATTAGGAGCCTGGTCTAACCTTATTCGTCTATGACACTTTGCGCACATGCAAATATACTTAAATATAGAAACCAATTATTTAGTGTTCCAAAGCATGAAAACGTGTTTCTAAAGGGGAATGCAGCCGTTTTTCCAATTTTCCCGCGTCCATCGGGATAGATTTGCACTTAAAAGCGGCACAGCGTCTGGATGGGGCCGCTGAAATTCAAATTAAAGTGCGCGGCTTTGTGAAAGCAATTGACAAGTAATTTGCTGAGACCAATGGTCATTTGTGCCGTATAAATGAGTTAGAGCGGAGTGAATAAAATTAGAACCACTGGGAAACATCAAAGCTCGCAGTGTGACCCTTTCACGACAGAATCCACGCTTTGCATTCGAATTTGTCCGCCCATTTTCGGGAGCGATGAATGCGGCCCTGCTTCTGACAGGGATTGTTTGTCGACACAATTCGAGAACTAAAAATTGTCAATTTCATCGAGGTTTTGAATTACAAATAGAGAAAATCAAGATAAAATGCCATTTTGTTATAGTTGCGGCAATTCAGAAGACTTTTGTTTCTGATTACTACTGCTTACTGGTACTTACGTTATGCAATTGTTATTGTCAACAGCTTCATTTATATTTCTATATAGTTAAGAACGCCTCGTCAAGATCAGAAATACTTCTATGTAAGAAATTTTTTTTAGTGGAAGGTGTATTGTTCATCCATCATATAAAAATGTATTGCAATATATTTTATTCACATTAGAAAATGTGTTTTAATGTTTTCGCCCAAAATGGCATCTTATTTCTAAAACAATATACAGGGTTAACGAAACCACCCTTTAAAAAAGTCCAAACTTATTTAACAAGCGAAAAAAGTTTTTATTTCGAAATTATATTAAATCCTTATTTAACGCCGCCTATGTGAGTCAGAGTAGGCAACTAACAACAGAACGGTAAAATTCCCCGTCAACCCGGTTATGTCATAATATAATTCCTGTATTTACCATGTATTAACGTTGTAGTTCTTCTTTAGTTATTAGTTCATTTTTAATTATTAAACGTTTTATAGTTATTAAATAAATATTTTTTTTCCCACAATATAGTTCGCCGGTTTGTTTTTCTATATTATGGCACAAGACTGCCACGGGTACATTAAACATTTTCTATTGCTTATTCCTTTCGTTCGATTTTATTATAATAAATAGGCATTTAACCTAACTGTACCTACGGGAAGTGTGTTTTATCGGTAGTGAGTGGTTGTAATGAATGAAAATGTTGTAGTTTTGCCAGTTTGTAAGGAAATGAGAAACGAATGCAAAATAGTGGAGCTAACTGGATTATTTATTTCCTATCTATCAGATATTATTTCTAATAAGAATGTTCATTTCTGCATTTAGAAATGCTACAACGACTTCATGGTAATAGATATTGTTGACATTTGTAAGCTTTATCTATGGATCTAAGCCATCTCAATCGATGCTTGTCATAGGCGCCGACTTTCTGAAATAATTTTTTTATTGTCTGTTAAGCCTTCCTGAGCACGTGGTTAAAATGTTGGTGCTTAGTTCATAGTTATCCCTGTATACTCCTTGGTTTTTGCGTAAATTTGTAGATATACGTATATCTGTGTGAAAATTAATATGTTTAAATTAGATTTTAAGTTGCAATAAATTTACAATTAATGTAACTACAACTAATGTTAGTATCTGTTGTAATCTATTGCTATTTTTACTATCACAAAGGTAAATATGTTGCTTGAAATGAATGTTGTTGTATGATGTAGACATACTGGCGCAGTTTTGATGCAAGCATCTAAACAAGGTACCGTTTCAGTTTCTATTTTATGAATTATGAAATATTTATATTGGGATAGCAAGCAACGCACACAATTTAGAATCGCCGCTATATTGACTGTACGGCATAATTGTGGAAATGAGATCATCCATTTGTGTGCGATCGACAGTCCGTATTCAATAAATGAAAAAAATAATAATTTTATTAACCACTAATTTCAAGTGTCCCTAGAGGTTCCCTTCTGCCAAGTCATGCTCCGTTTGATTTCCTCGGGGTCGTACAGGAAATTATAGAAAATTTGAAATCGATACGGCATATTTTTATGAAGGGCTAAATTAATTTTTTTCCGTCGCATGCCTCTTAAAACAATCGTAATACAATAAGGCCGTTTTCCATTTCGATATTAGTTCAAGGAATTTTGACAAAAAAGCATACATGATCCTTAAAATTGATACTTCAATTCTAAGAAAGCAAATTATCCGCTTCTATATAATGCATTGTTGGAAACATACTTGAAACTTTACAGAGATCAACAGCGCCTATGAAACTTTCTATGACACATTTCTTATTCAGACCTCAGTATGTTCATTATGGTTTCAGGTCAAATACTTATATTGCATCATCTGGTGTACCTCAGGAATCTAACTAAGGCCCTCTTCTGTTCATTATTGTTATAAAAAATGTATGTGATGGCATTGAATGTGGTAAATCATTGTTTTCAGACGACCTTAAAATTATTTATGATATTAATAGTTTGAATGACTATCACGCTGCAAAAACAAATACATTTTCTTGAAAATTGGTGTAAGACAAACAACCTTGAAATTGTGTTATCAAGTGCAAGATAATAACTTACCCGTAAAACATCTCCAATTGAATATTTTTATACTGGTAATAACAGCGAACTAATTAGATCAAAGGAAATTAAAGATTTAGGAATCATCTTGATAGTTTATAGCTTACTTTGTTACAGCCAATACTGCTTTAAAACTTTTTGACTTTATCATAAGCAACTGCAAGCAATTCATTGAAACTTTAAAGAGTCTATACTTTTCTTTAGTAATGTCAAAGATCGAGTATGGTGTTATTATTTGGAATCTTATATATTATAATTATTCACATATATTAGAAAGAATTCAGCGTAGGGTCGTGAAATATGTTATTTCAAAAGTTGATAATCATTATACAGAGCGAGTATACTATTGTCGCGATTGAATATGCAATCATTAGAAAAAAGAAGCATAGGTACAACTTTATGTTTTCTCTACAAATTGCTTAACTTCATAATTGACTGCCCTATGCTGCTATCAAGGATTCCAAGACTTGGATCTCGTAGTAACTAATTGTTTTACTCTCTTCTAAGTAGAACTAATATGCTTTTGAAATCTCCTATGTTTTAATGATGCATGCATACAATTCAATAAGTTTTAACTATGTATTATCTTCTTCGTTAGACAATGTCTCCCGTAGAGTTAAGGATTTTTGTTAGTTATCCTTATAATTCAGATTATCCTTATAATTTACTATTATCGCGATTGAATATGCAATTATTAGACCGATTTCCAAATGTTTTTTGAAAATCAGTAAATATTACATCAACTTGACCCCCATTATTCAAAACTTCAAATATATAGTGTGTCCACGGATGGAGTTGACAAGAGAAAAGCTTTTGTTTTTGACTTTATCGAAAAATGTCACTTGTTATAAAAAGTTCTGCTTTTCGAAAAAATGAGACTATCATAGAAACGTCTTAGATCAGATATACAGGGTGCTCATAAATTAAAAAAAAAACATGAAAATACTCAAGAGAGAAATACCATTATTTATTATTTTACACAATATTTTTATAACACAAATCTGTTTATAACCTGAAATAGAGTCCTAATACAAATTTTAAAATCAAAATTTCAATTTTGACTTTTACTCTAGACACGAATAGTTTATTTCTTCTTTTATGCGCTCTTTTAATATCATGTGGCAAATCACTTGATACACCTTTTGTTTTAGGAAAAAGTCAAGGGGTCTAGCAGGATAATGGGCCAAATCTTCCAATCCACCTTCCACCATTGTCTGACCAAGGCTGTAAAATAAACAGGACAGCAGTTCTGTTGCCAAAACAGGTTATTGAATACTTCTGGCTCTCAAGTATTTAAAAATGATAAACCAACTGTTTCCAAAACAGTATGGCAACAGGACGGCTATCCTACTCAGAGGAAGATTTGGCCAAATCCTAACCTTACATCTCTTGTCTTTTTTATTCGGGGTGCCCTAAAACAAAACATTCATTCAAATGGTTTGCCACATGATGGGGAAGTATTAAACGAGCACATACGCCAAGAAATACATGAATTGAATGAGCCGCTAATATTCGAACAATTTATTAAGTTAGCGGAAAAATGTGTTGAGGTGGCAGGTAGAGGTAGAGTAAATGTTAAAATTTAAATTTTGATTTTAAAATTTGTATTGGGACTCTGTTTGAAGTTATAAACAGATTTGTTTCATAAAAATGTCGTATACAATAATAAATAATGGTAGTTTTCTCTTGAGTATTTTCTTGGTTTATTAATGTATGAGCACCCTGTATGTCTGATCTAAGAAGTTTCTATGAGAATTTCATTTTTCGGGAAGCAGAACTTTTAATAGAGTGATTTTTCGATAAGGTCAAAACAAAAGAGTTTCTCCTCTTGTCAACTCCATCCGTGGACACACTGTATAATGTGAAAAAACGGCAAGATACAAACAGCTGACTTTTTCTGCATAAATCTGTGCTGATGTGTGCAAATAAGTTGATTAGTAAACCGGTAAATTATTATTAAAGTTTAAGGTAACTTTTCTTTGGTATTAAAAAATATGTCGGACAAAGATACCGAAATAAATAACCAACAATCCGAGGCGGCAGTGGCACAATGGGAGAAACAGTTGACTGTCGCCGTTAATGGCCCCTTGTTTGGCTCCGGTCGGGTTTCCGTTGGCACGTGACATCCGGAGGACGTCGCTAATGCAACTGTATCGCGGCGACTCCAATTACTTACCTGCATGATTCCGTACGCACATTACAAACGCCACTGTTCTTCAAAAAAAAGTAATAATAAATATATGAGGGCCACAAATTATACATGTGTAATGAATAACATGTTTTCTGTCACATCGTAAATAATATATTACCAACTTCTTGTTGTTAGACTGCAATTTGCAGTCGCCAAAGGCTCAGTTTTTATGATGTTAATATTAAACGTAATATTCTTTTTTAATTAACCAGTAAATTACATTATATTATCTGTGGTCTATTGTTGGGTAGGATTTCTCCACAATGAAGTAGATTAATATTGCATTATTATACTTATGGTTAAGTTTGAGCTTTGTTCCACACAAATGTGCCCCCATAAATTCACACCCATTGAAAAATCTGTTCTAAGGAGGTTCTACATACCGTTAGAGAATTATAAATCATTCATAATATAATTAATATTAAAATAACAGGGAACTTCAAATTTTAGTAGTTCTTACAACAATTCTTAAACTCTGTAGTCATATTACAATTGTTGTTCCAGTAAACATAAAAATCAATTGAGACTCTTGTAATAAGAAACGTAAATTTTGTAATAGCAACTTGAACAGGAATGTAATTTAAAAAGTTTTTTAATTGAGTTAAACATTAACAAGTGAATTTTAGCAAGCAGCAATATACCGATATAATTCTAATAAGAACAAAACTCTTCGTAAAAATTGCATTATTATTGCATATTATGGTAGAAATAAGTTCTCCTTTTCTATATTTTTGGAAAAAATGACCATAAAGTAAAACCAAATGAATTTTATGAGAACAACTTGTCCAAAACCAAGACTCAACTGATTAACAATCAAAATACAATATACTAAAACTTAGGACATGTCTAATGATCATTTATATCTTATTTCATTTTTTATGCTTTCACTTTGATACAAAGGTAGTTTCCCTTTTGACCTTATTTTCAAGGGAGGTAACACGTTTCTTAAGATAAAAAACAAAATATCAGAACAGTCGTTAAAAAATATGAAATAATATAACTGAATTCTTGGGTTTACCTCTGAAATATCAACAAATCAAAATATGCAAAATTATTTGGTTTTCAGGTACTTTTCATGATTCAATAATTTGCTAGGTTAAAATATTTTTTCACTCACCAAAATCTTCGTTTCCTCCAGTTTATTGAATGCTTTGTATCCACTTCTATTTGTGTCTTCATTTGTATATACTCGCGTCAAGAATTCAGACGTCTTCAGGCTAACGTTCCACATTTGTTTTTATTGTCAACGTAATTTTCGATATTTGGTCGCGTTAAAAACAATCATTTTTTGCAATTTAGTGCAATATATAATGCAAACTTTTAGTGTAGTATATAGTTTTATTACTATCAGTTGCAGTTTCTTAAATATTTTGATGAAAATATAATGAATTATTCATTTGTTCGTATGACGTAAGTCGTCTGAATTCTTGACGCGAGTATACCTACCTTAAGCAAGATGCTAGGCCCAGGATTATATCGCTCTTGTAGCTCGTCTTAGAAAAGGCTACCCATATCGTCCTTGAAATATTTTAAACGATTTTACATCCTTATAAATAGAATAAAGAATAAAAGTGAGAATATCAAGTAGTAAATTTATTTCAGAGTAATCGCATAGATATAAATAAATATATATAGCGTCAGTGCGTATTTGAACATTTGATTTAGTCGATTTTTTACATAATCATTATCATTTTCAGTATTATAAAAATTAAATTTTAAAATCTTCAAACATTATTTTCTTAAAATTTTTGTTATGTAACACCATAATTTTTCATGATGTATGTATGTACAATGACACGCTCTTTCAAATGGCATGATCAAAATTGGGGATTGCTATTTAAAAAAAATTGTTGATGACGTCATATCTCGAACAACGATGACATCACAAATATGGGTCGTATGTCAAAGAGTGCCTTTTTTAAAAACAAAATCGACGTGCCAGGAGATTTTTTCGAAAACTTCAATTTCAAAAATAATTAATTTATTCGTTACTTTTCGAAAGCACTGTATAGCATATAGCTATTACATATTAAAATGTGCTTTCAATGATATCAATATATCTACAGTAAATGCTAATTCTAACAATTTATAAATTGTTTAATAATTATTCACTTGTTATATCCCTAGTAATATAATAATATCTCTACCTCTCATTCTAATCACAGGGATTAGCCCAGAAGTCGGAGACTTGTGCGGGAGAGGGGGCGGCATATTATTATTAAGCAGGCCGCATTTGCGCCCAGGAACGACTTACGTTGGTAGGCCCTAACCACTATTCAGTGCAGGAATGAGGAAAACCTGGAAAACCTCATTAATTAGGGGGGTAGTCAAATATCAACCGGCATCAATCTCTCACATAAACCCAAGCTAACATTATTCCACCCTACCATACCCACAGAGAGGGTGCCAATCCTCTCTATGAATATAGCTTATATACGGTCTACCGGCAGCTGGGATCGAACCAACTCCGTCTAGTCACCTCGATTCAAGTACTAACGCCTTAAACCGCACGACCACTGACCGATCCAAAGTACTTCACTGAAATCGATTTTGGTTGTTTCTAGTAGAGAGGTAAATCATTGGTTTTGCCATATATGTGTTCCTTCTTTTTCATCATCCTAGCTGTTTTTTTATAGCTTGATCAATATGTCTGGACCGAGAAAACATATCTGATATTTACATTAAGGTGTTGATGATACCTTGTTTCTAGGTAAGATAGTGATGCGACTCAGCATTCAGATACCTGTCAGTTCTGTAGAGATTGTGCAATCTGTTTTTGTAGATCACGGAGAAAAGTGAAAGCTAACAAAAAATGTGGTCAAAATAATGGGTTTTTACTTCATGAGAATATATTTTGAAGAAAAGATCTTCAACCATTAACTAAAAAATAGTTTTATGATTTATTTTAGCAGGAGTAAATGATTCTATATAAAAAAAGTGTTCATGTGAGACTCATTCAAGTTCCTAACGTATCGATTGCGTTTCCTACCCCTACAGCGTGCGATACCATAAACTGGAGCGAATTTATTTTTACGTCCAGCGCCCGTAATCTACCTCTATCCTAAAAACTGCCTGCGGCCACTTTTAGATGCGAGATATCGGAGTTAATTGTTGTTATTTAATTACTCAGAAAATGCAACACGCGACCGTTTGTTCAACTCATGTTAGCGCAGCCTTCCTCGTCTATAAATGTTTTCAACACTTTCCCAGACCCATACATATTTATTTATTCATTTCTATGTAACAATAAACTGCGGATAACGAACATTTAGATGGTGCAGATAAATGTGAGATAAGTTAATTAGACATCAGTTGCAAGTTGTGCTATCTATATAGACTGTTTGCCACTGGCCATCAACATCTTTAATCTGCTCATTGTTATAAACGAAGCCTGGAATTGGCGTTTTATTCAAATCCTAGTGGCGGGAAGGATACCACTACTATACTGAGAAAAATATTTATTATTCGAAAGGTGTATGTAGTACTAGGAACATTGATAAGTCTATTAGTTTCCTAACGTGATGAAATCCTTAGTTAGCCCTATTCTTGTGAAAAATGCTTCATAGATAAACAAAATATTGATGACACAGTATACATCTATTTTTCTCTGCCTACAAAAATATTGGCGCAGTTTCGGATTATAGAGAGAGATCTTCAGTTGCTATATTATGGATATAGCAGTTCATTAAGTACTTTATTAGTGACATGTTTGATAACTCCTATTTTCCTACATGTTCATATGTTATGCTTAATTTCGAATCTTATCCAACGGTCTATAAAATTTGTTCTTCCACCTCGATCGGCAAGATATTTCTCAGTACCAGCAACATTGGGTGGCTTAGTTTGCGACGATTTGGAAACCTTTTAGAATATACACACTGAAACACAATTGAATTTCGTTATTTTATGTATTTCGTTACATTTTTGTGTCATGTGACACAAATCACCCAATCATTTAGATATTTAACAGATCACAGAATTCAGGGACATTTTCAATCACTATGACACCAAGGCTGTTTAAATTTGACAGCTTGACATTTCAAATAAATTTCAAAATGTTATGTTTAGCAACGTGAACTTTCAATCTATTAATGCACTAAATCGTCTCCTGAGGCTATTGGCCTCAATATCAAGGCAAAAAGATAATAAACCATTTGAACAGATCAACTGCTATTAACGAATTGACAGGAAATGTTGTGCAAGAACAACAATTGCTGAACATTACTGGTCATAACAATCCAAATTCTATAAAACCATACTTAAACATAGACCAAGAACACCATAATATCATAAATACTATACATTGTAATAGATCTTCTAGTAGTAGAAAAAATAGTCAATCTAATGTTACGTTATATTTTAATAACTGTACCTTTAACAGCTGTACTTTTAATAATTAATTAGTTATTTTATTGCATTGCAATTTATTTGACTTGTTTGTCAAACATTATCAATATCCCAGGGATATTATAGCTGACAGTATCGTGTTGGAATATGAAATTTCGAGTTTGAACTTGAAAGTTAGTGTAGAAATATATAAAAAAATACATGGCCTTCCTACGTTTTGGTATCCAACGTCTAAACTAAGCACATTAGTACTAAGGTAAGACTATGTGGGCTTACTTAGAACTTGAAAGTATTTTCGGAGACACACTGTATTTATCAATCGGCCTATAATTTCGAAATTCAAACAGGGCTCCGATTGCATGGCTATTTAATTTCACAAGCGAGTGGGGCTTAATTAGTGTGTATATTTTAACATTAATAAATGTTATTAAATAGTCGATTGCCGGTACAGTACAAAGGGGACCGAGTAGTCTGTAAACTGAATTGCGCTCTCATTGTTTACACGAACGCTGATTTGTTTGGTAGTGGAACACCGAATTTGAATTTCGTCATTGCATCGGAATAAGGGAAGTAATTGCCAGTAATACATGTATGGGAAGGGGTTGTAGGAAGTATTCAGGAATATATAATTTGTAATTTTTATTTTTTTTTGCCACACACGAACAATTTAAAAAACTGCAATTGTTTGGAAAACATTTAAAGTTTTCATTTTACATTTTTTAATTCACCGAAAAAAAATCAGTAAACAATTCAGTTTATTTCTCGAGAAAGAAACCTTTTTTGTTATAAATAAATTGATTTATTTGGTAAGAAAATTTCATTTTTTTTACATGAACAGCCAGCTAATAAGCTCAAAACCGGTATAAGTTGGCTATTTGCTATAGATTTTTCAGGTGTAATTCGATGCTGGTCGGGGCATTAACCCCTAGTTGTTTCTTGAAACTCCTAAGCAGTAAGTTGTTGATTTAAATAAGCTGATGTTTAATTGGAAAATATATTTTTTGGAATATATAAATATTATTTTATCATAGAATATAATTAAATCAACATCAGAAGAGTATCACTGAAAAGCCAATAATGTTTTTTAATTTGAACAAAATAACAATATTTTTGATTTTTCAAAAAAATTATTTGAGAAAGTGTCCTAATAAATTTTTTACAGGTACCTACCAATTTTTTGTATTTCCCTCCTCTAAAATACATGGAATGCTCGTACGTAATAATAATTTTCAAGATGTTACCAGTTATCGCCAACTTAAATGCATACTTGAGATGCAATAACATTGAGAAAGGAAAAGAAAACATGGCAATTAATTTCCTTATTATAACAATAAGGCATGATTTTTTATTTATAACAACTTTAATTTTTTTATTTTAATTTTTTTTTCCTTTTCTATTTTTAATCTAATAAAGTTATTTTTCAAAATCGCATTTAAAGTTTTTGTTTAAATTTAGTAGCAACACAAAACAAATTTAATGAGAGTGGTGAACAATAATGAAGTTCAAAAGGTTTCGGTGACTAAAGAAAAAACATATTGGTAATCATCAAATTAACTTTCTAAAGTTGTATAACATAGAAAAAAATTGTTAAACAGTCACTCAAGTCATTGATTCAACAATTATTTATAAGTGATACAGTAGATAAATAATTAAAGATAAATGCTTGCTATAAACAGATGACCTTACTTTTTTTTCTAAAATTTCAATATCAATGCCAGCAGCATCAGCATAATTTGAATTTAATTATTGATGTTATATTTAAATAAATGTAGGACTAAAGAAAATATGATCAGTTCTACTTGATAATTTTCAAGTTGATTCCCTAGTGAATATTGCATGTTTGACTTTTTTATTTATATTGCTCCACAAACAAATTGACTATTGCCAAATGTTGTGTTTACCTAATTTACACATTCCTAGAACTGCATCACTTATATTAGAAAGTTAGAAAGTACTATTCACTGAACAATATTTGCAATATATGTACATAATAACAAATAACTGATCTTAAACAAATATTTTTAAAACAACTTTTATTCCTTGTTTGACTGTTTTGTTCTTAGTATGTACCATTATTTATTATTCTTATATATTTTCAGAATTTTATTTGTGAGCATGTTTTATTTATGTTCAATTTTGTTTGTGATGTTTATTCCATTATTGATAATTGTTTTTCTTGGTCTACAATTGCCTTACCCAAGGAAATAAAATTTAGTCAATAATATCGTAATTTAAATCACTTTCTACGCTTCTTTTACAACTAATTTTATAAATCAATTAACACAAACATTTCATGATGAATAATACAAAATTCCCAGTCATCCAAAATAATGGGTTCAAAACTAACAGTTAAAAAAAGGAACAAATAAAAAAATACAACAAAATAGAAAGAAAAATCGAATTGAATATTATTTTATAGATTTATTATAAAAGTATGTATTTCTCGAATAAAATAATGCTCAATTTGTCCACAAAATAAAGAAATGCATCCTTTTTTGTGGTACAAAAGCGTGTGGTAAATGTATTCCTGTATTCTACATACAAACTGGTTACTTTTTCTGTTCAATACCGTTACTAACTCAACACTCAACATATTTTGAGTTATTTTACGACGGGTATGATCTGCATTTGAAAGGGTGAATGTATACATTATTGTATCATAATTGTTTGTCTGTACTTTTTGTTTAAAAGTCACACGAAATAAATCTTATATTTATATAAACTGAATATAAGGGTAGTAGTCTTGCGATGTGTATACACGAACACTTTTCCTTACATCAAAGTCCTAATTCTACATTAGTTAGCAAAGCAGCAAAACCAAAGACATTTCCTTCAATAATTCCACTAAGGATTATTGGACCAATCACGTAAATCTTCTACAATCGTTTGACAAAAGTAGAACCTAAAAGGAATAGTGAATTGGGCTACTGCACTTTTGAGATTGAGTTAGTGGTTTTGCCGCAAAGTTGAGCTAAGATATCCACTCCTGCCTTACACATTCACCACTATAGACAGAAATCGCTACGCCCCAGCATTCTCTGTAAGTCTCCATGTCTAAATTTCGACGACGTATAACAGTTTTAAAAAGTTTTTAGCTCCCCAAGTTTTCGTCTACAATTCACAAAATAATTAAATGTTAGCTTGATTTTAAGAACTGTGTGTTTATGGGTAAGGAGTTACAGTTACTGTTATGTTGTCTCTACTGTTCAAAAAATAGTTTATTTTAAAACTGTTCAGCACAATTTTAAATTATTATATAGGTTATTTTATTATATTGGTGTATAATAACGAATAATAAAATATTTTCCTTACCGTTTAAGTAAATTTTCTTATTTCATTCGTAAACCTTAAAAGGAATTTTGTAGTTTTTGCACTCGAAATAAATCATAATAGGTTAGGGAATTTGAAAATACTTGAGAACAGTAATTAACTTGAGATAAGACCAGTGACTGACATAAAAGCAGCTTTACTTTAGTTGTTAAATGACATTATTTAAATGTCCTGTATATCTAAATGTATTATCCATTATTAATCCTAAGTTTTTAGCTGATTCAACAATGGACATATCAATATTATTAATATGAACTTTAATAAGTGATTTTATTCGAATGCAGGAAAGTTTACTACCAAATAAGAGAACATTTGATTCAAGAAAATGTTTGAAGTTGTATTGTAATTGTTTGAAGATTATAATTTTTTTTTTTTCCATTGCTGATACCGTGGGACTTTCAGAAAAAGAAAAGAAAAACTGAGTATCATCAGCATACATATGAACTTTTGAATATTTAATACATTTAAGAAATCTGTGGGTATACGTGGAACAACAGAGGACCAAGTATTGACCTCTGTGTGACCCCAGTTTTCACTTCTCCGCAAATCATTTGTTTGCGATTAGAAAGATAACTTTTTATTCATCTAAGAGCATCTGGACCTATATCAATTTTTTCAAGAATATCATATAATGTATCATGCTGAATGATATCAAATGCCTTTGTAAAGTCTAATAACACAAGAAGACAATTGAGTCCACTATCAGTTGCTTTAAGACATCATCATTAATTTTAAGTAATGTTGTAGTACAACTGTGACCATTGCGAAATCCAGACTGTTCTTCAGGTAATATACTATGTGAATCAAAATATTCACGGAGTTGATAATAAATAATAACATTTTCAAACATTTTTGACAAAATCGATAGGATGCTAATTGGTCTAAGTTGTTTGAATTCTACTGGATCAACTTTAGATAAAGGAAGTATTAAAGCTTTTTTCCATGCTTCAGGGAAATAATTATTTAAAATGCAAGAATTACTAATGTTAGTGTTAGTCATAACTGACACTGACTGACTTTAATAAATGAGGGTTCTTAATATTATTTACAGAAGCTAGAAATCGTCATAGAGGCGCGTTTCCTGGCGTGTAAAATAAAACTGGAATCATTAACGTTACACTGCATCCAGTACCCTTTAAGCTGCGTAGAGGCATCTCGCTGTATCAGCTCCCGTGGCGTCGCGACGACCCCGTACGCGGGTGCGTAAACATATTTATTATTATATAATCTGACCTACAAACTAAGTCACGTCTAAAAATGGCATCGATCGGAAAATCAATAGGGATGAGCCGAACGTGTCTCGAAACGCGATGGGGGGCCGGACGATGCGTACACACGTCACGTGTCAACATTTTTCCCAATATCACTTCAATATCGCATTAGACAACTTGAGAAATCGAAAAAGTTTGGCGGTGGAGATACAGATTAAATGCCATTCGTAGATATTGGATCCGACGGAGGCCAAAGGTTTTACAAATTAGGATGCCGTGTGTACAGGATGTTTATACACAGTGACTTAAGGGTATAATGTTCGGCGAAACAGTGTAGCTTTTATCAGGCTCCGCCCATCAACACCTTCAACGGCAAATTTAACTTTGTGCCCCTGTAAGTTAGGCAATTGTATACAAAAATTTAGCAAAACATGTCTTCTTGGCGGACAGATTTCATGAATATAAATGCAAAAAATTGAAATCTGAGGCAATTGTCTGTTATATGAAGACTTGATTTACTAGCCTACAGCTTTCTTTTTTATAATAGTGCCTAACAACGTCTCACCGCAGTCCTAAATGTGGGCAATATTGCGACCGAAATATTGTTCAGATCTATTTTTTTTTTTTTTTTGAAAACATGGCTCTGCTGTCTAGTAAAATAGATTTTTATCAGTTGATTAAAACTTGCTCCATCTTAATACAAATTTCCATTGAGGAGAAATATGAAAGCGCGTGGACGTCTAAAAACGGCTTTGTAAAATTGCGAACATTACAGCCTTTTGTGAAATTATAGCTGAGAACAAATCATGACGAATAGTGAAACAAAATGTAGTAAAATATTTTTAATTTCGGAAGTTTACAAAAATTAATCAGGAGAAATATTTTCTTTATAAAAACCAAGAAATAAACAAGTCAGGGCGATATGTTCGGTATTTGTATCAGTACTTTGTTGTCAAGTTGAGGGTATTAATAAAGACCTTGCGTAAAAATTTTTAAAGTTGATTCTTCTAGTGAGTTTAGTGGTCCAAATAATAAAACAACTGTTGAATCTCAAGCTTACTTTCCAAAATATTTATTTTTTCTTCATGAGCATACTAAAAAAACATGAGTATGATGTAATAACAATCAGTATTAATAAAAAACAAACCATAATATTTTAATAAATTCAAAATTTGGAAACAGAAAATAATTTAAACAAACGCCTGTTTTTAGAGATGACTGAAATTTAAAAAATCAAGTTAGTGTTAATAAAAGAACCAACATGGATTATTTAAATCCTAATTATTTAAATATTTTATTAAAACAACATAAACCTGTTAGAGTATATACGTATTTTTCAAGTGTACACATATACTCGCGTCAAGAATTCAGACGACTTACGTCATACGAACAAATAAATAATTCATTATATTTTTATCAAAATATTTAAGAAACTGCAACTGAGAGTAATAAAACTATAAAGTACACCAAATGTTTGCATTATACAGGGTGAACCTTAAATAAGTACAAATATTTTAACCAGCAGTATAGTTCATTGTGTAGAACACATAGTTAATAGTTTATTTACAAAAAAATCAGAAATAAAAGTGAAATTTTAAATAAATTTTGTAATTTTTCTGTAGAAAACTTGTTGAGGACCGCTGACTTTCATACATTTACGAGTCATAGCGCTTCAGATTGAACGTGTAGTTCACAGTGTTGCCAGTGTTACACAAATGTCTTTGCTTGAAGAAATTTAATATGTTGTGGGAAAATCATACTTTTCGTTATTATTCATAAAATAACTTAAGGAAATTGTGTCTTGTGTCTCTTTCTAACAGTGTACAATGGCATTTAACTTGTGAAATGTGGATTACTGATTAAATAGTTAATTTTTTTAACAAACAGGTAAGCTTGTGTGCACGTTTATGTATAATTTTTGAACATTGGACATAGTAATATCACGTAATATCTTCCTAAATACTTTACGGTAGTATTTAACTTGCGGAAATTCATTTTTAATCGTTTATAGTAAGGTCAGTTAAGCAGTTAAAATGTATGTTAATATTGCTGCGTATCATACTACATACCCAACTTTACTGTACTTATGCTTCAAACAACTATTTTTAAAATAGAATTAACCGTATTACTTTACCATTGCCTTAAGGGAGACGTAATATTTATATTAGAGAAGATATGGCAAACTCACAACAAATCATATTGTTGTGTTTAACGCGACCAAATATCGAAAATTACGTTGACAATAAAGACGATTTCATAATGTCAACCATGATGTAAGACGTCTGAATTCTTGACGCGAGTATATACGAGTATGTATATGTTTACATATACCTACATAGAACTGAAAACAATATTACATTACTAGTAGATTTTAATACGTTTAAGCACTTATTGCTAATATTGTTTTATGTCGGAATAAGTTTATATTTTATAGTCCCTATGCATTATATAATCTTAAGTAACACAATATTATTACAACAAAAATGGTCATCATTAGAGAATAGCACAAATTGGATAAAGAAACAACAAGTAGATTAAGTTTTATAAATTAGGTTTGTAGTTTAGTGCTTATTTTGTACCTATTGCTGATTGTGTTTCTTTTGAGTTTATTTTCAGACGATTATAAAAATATATCGCATAATTTTTAAAACGGAGAGCTTTCAAACATGATACTGGCATAAGGGGAATCACATCAAAATTACTAGTCTCTCTACTCCGCTCAACCACACGTAAAAGGCTTCATGTCTCGGATGATATATTTGGGGAAACCTTTAGGCATAAAGATGAGCTGCAGTCACTGAATTTGCGACCGAGGCCTGGGCAATATGGTGAATTTTAAAGATTTTTGTTATTACGTTTCCACTATCAACATTTTTACAAATAAAACGTGAACAATTTTAGAGTAAGTTGTTTGCTTTCAAACTGAGATTTGTTCAATTGAAATTGAATGATTCGATACCAACTTGAGAAGTTTGTGAGAGATATTAGACCATCATATGATTCCTATAGGTCACTTTGACCTATTGATTATTCATCATCGTATAAACTTGTCGTTTTTCATAATTCGGGATCAAAAATGGGATATCATTTGAAATACTGAAGTTTTCCCTTCAAACGACTTTGATCCTGATGTGATACCGTCAAATGGACCTCGGATTCCGATTTAGCTACCCCGTGTGTTAGCACCTTTTGATTTAATTTAGTGGTCCTGTGTAATCAGCACTGTTTGTTGTGGTAATGTGTATTTGTGTACTATTGAATGTAACATAATGTGTAAGCAAGGCCCAACATTAATTCCGGTATTTTACAAACGCACAAACAACCGATTCCGTTTATTGTTGTCGGATAGGTAATTTGCAACCGATCGAAAATCAGCGTATTATAGCAATTCATTGTTTAAAACACGGAACAAGTCATGTGTGACGGTGTTTTCTGCGGCATCGGAATGACGAGTGCAGTCAATTACAGCAAAAGCGATACACGCATGATAACGCTGGCCGGTATCATTTATTCCATGAATACAAATTCACTCAAACAAACAAACCGCTAATAATTGGCGAATATGGGATGAATATGAATGGGCTCTAGACTGGGCCCGAGGCGTTTCCTCTTTTAAAGAACCCGTGGTATTCAGCTGTCAGACCATTTTCATGCTAATTCGGTTTAATATGGCTTTTAAAAGGATTTCACTGGGATTTTTAATATTTTCATATTAGGGCCGAGCCCATAGATAGCTAGTGACGGTTTTAAAATATCCCCGTTGATAAGATCCGGCCGGGCTCCTTTTCTGAATCGACTGAATTGACAGTGGGATTTATATTTAATCTTACTGATTTAAATAGCGCGGTACGCCTTTCTGGTTATTGATTTATGCCTTTGAAATGTCCCTTGTTAAGTATCACTTCCTCTTCTACAAGCTCCGTCGATTTTAATAATTGTGGGACAGGCCGATATCGGGAAAAATCACACGACGCTGAAATATATCCTTAAAGAATTTATGTAACAAGTTGCGACAAGACTATGTTTTGAGCACGGGACGCAATATTGCGTCGCAATGCGTTGAGTACTTAAAACACTGATTTTGACTTTTTTATATATTTTTAGGTATTAACAATTTTGTGCGAAACTAACTATTCTGCGGGCTAAAGCCCCGACCAGCGTTGAATTACACCCACAATATCTACCCATATATTCTTTATTGTTAGCTTTTGAAGCATTTTTTACTGTATTAGAAAGGTATTTTAAGGTGCCCGTATCTCTCGCCGTAAAATGATCAAATTTGTGGTGTTTTTTAGGTACTGAAATCTCGAAAAATAAAACACGTAGAGCAAAAGTAATATCAAAAATAGAATTATTGATGTTTTGTTTATCCACTTTTACTATTTAAACTTTCCTCAAATAATGTAATAACTTTTAAAATGCATTTATATGACACACATAATTTCGCTATTCTAACCCCACATTTTAACAATTATTTTCACATACTTATAAACAAAAGTGAACAATCTTATATGCAGAACTATGTAAGTTTATGTTATAACAATGTTTACATCTATAGTTGAATTTACAAAAATACGTATTTTGAAAGATTTCAGTACCTAAAAATTCATTGGATAGATCGCTTTCTGATGTTAAATATTGATTTTACTTCGGTACCTTTGAATATTTGCAGGTGGCATGAAATAACATCCTTGTTATTTGCTAAACTCTATATTATTCAGTTCTTAAATGTCTAAAATTATTTATATTTGTAGAAAACACTTTTTCAGGAATACGGCGCCCTTAAGCTAATATACATCAAATCTTCTACAAGTCCTATCAATGAAGTCATATGTATGCTCTCTGATACCAAACATTTAGGTATGCTAATGAACAATTCCACAGACAAAGCTCTAATTTACTAACCTGGTTTAATGAAAACATTCTATAAATATCTAAGTTTACTTTTGAAACTGTGGGAACTCAAAAATTCAACCACAATAGATTAGATCTGACCTATTTCTGTTTTTTTAAGATTGCTTCTTCAGGTGGCCTCCTTTAAATTGCGTCAAATATGTAACTATAAAAATTATTATACCAATAAATTAACATTATTTGAAATTAAATATCGACAATGTCAAAAGTGACCTGTCAACGAATGTAAATCAAACATGATAACTACCTACTTATAATTAATAAAAGAATTTTTACCCTTTATAGGGTTTACCCTGGTAGGGTGGAAGAATGGATCAATGTGAGAGATTGATACCGGTTGATATTTGACAACCCCCCTAATTAATGAGGCTTTCCAGGTTTCCCTCATTCCTGCACTGAATAGTAGTTAGGGCCTACCAACGTAAGTCGTTCCTGGACGCAAATGCAGCCTGCTTAATAATAATATGCCGCCCCCTCTCCCGCACAAGTCTCCGACTTCTGGGCTAATCCGTGTGATTAGAATGAGGGGTAGAGATATTATTATTATATCAACGTAATAAATGCTGTACCCTGCCAGTTGGAATCAATACAATTGGAGGTATGACAAAAAGATACCGGAATTCCTTCGACTCCCCAGTGCTAATGAATGCACTGGCCATTGCTTCCGGCGCAGCTCTGCAACAATGTTGACAGATTCTGGAGTGGACATGTCACTTTTAAAGCGATATGGAGGTTGGCGATCAAGTTCAGTTGCAGAGGGTTATATAAAATTCCATTGAACAGAAAAACGAAATAGCAAAAAGAGTCATATGTCAGAGAGATACACCAAATAAGAAATTAAAAGAAGTTCACGCAGAAGCTAGCAGTATTGCCACTACTAGCAATTTATTAATTCCGACTACTAGTACTGTCATTGTTGTCAGAGAAGAGGCCTCCAGTATTCACTTTAACAATTTACATAATTGTACCTTTAAAATTTATAATATATTAATATTTTCATTGTTTTTAATGTTTCATTTTTACTTTTAGGCACTAGGACATTGTCGCATATTAAAGACTTGTTAGCTGCTATAATTACATTATCAGTACCTTTGTGACTAATATTTATACTATATAGATGAATTAATAACGTAACATTGCACAGAGAAAAATAATTGTTAAGTAAAATATGTTTTACTTGGTACAATTATCATCCAGCAAAATAAAGACATTCATATTCGGGTCAGCTGTATCCTGAAGGAATATTGGAGAATTTCAAAGAGTAAATTAAAATGTGTATGTTTGTTTTTTGTTTCTTAGTATTTTATTTTTGAACAAGAACAATAAAGATATAACCACTTCCAACCATCTAATGCTTAGTGATATATGTATATAAAACAACAAATTTTTTCATACTGAATTATGTAATGTGGATTTTGTGAAATTATCTCATTTAACTATGATTTAATATTGAAATTATAAAAATGTATGAATAAAGTATCGACCAAGTGTACTGTTAACATCACATATAATTATAAAATTTATTAATTATCCAATTAAAAGAAAAAAAGATAAATACTACAATAATTGTATGAATTAAAATAGTAGGTAGATCTCTTAGTCTAAGTACATAAAAAAAAGATTTTGCGAGGTCGTCAAGAAACATAGCTGGGTAGATTAAATATCACAGTAAGGACAGGTTATGAGAAAAATTTTCTTTCGTGTTAATTATTTTGTAATACAAGATGTCGGAAATGCTGGTTTCATATATATATTTTTTGCAATCTCTTAAAATTTAGTACTTTCAACAATTGTCAGTTGCAGACACGTGAATATTCAGGAACTTTCTAGTTCATATAAATAATAATAATAATAATAACTCTACCCCTCAATCACGAGGATTAGCCCAGAAGTCGGAGACTTGTGTGGAAGAGGGGGCGGCATATTATTATTTCGCAGGCCGCATTTGTGCCCAGGAGCGATTTGCGTTGGTAGACCCTAACCACCATTCAGTGCAGGAATGAGGGAAACTTGGAAAATGCTATTAATTAAGGAGGATGATCAAACGTCAACCGGTATCAATCTCTCACATTGACCCAAGCCAATATTATTCCACCCTATTATATCCGCAAAGGGAGTGCCAATCCTCTCCACGAACATAGCTGATACGTGGTCTACCGGCCACGGGGATCAAACCCACAGCTACGTCGCATTATAATGAATAATTATTCAAGTACTGATACCTGAAACCTCTCGACCACTGACCGATAAACCAAAATAAACTTCATATGTTTGCTAAATTTATAGCTATATTTCTTTGATAACTTGAATTATTTAAGAAAGCAAAATTGTACTAAGGCAACTTGATTTAAAATCATTCATGCATAGGCCATTAGTTTCTTGTCACCTTCTATACAGCGAACTAACTGTATGTTTGTTTTTCATTATTTTGTACTTTGGGAGATATTAAGTGGTGTTTATTTATTAATACTAATGACCCAGGCAAAGAAAACAACCAATAAGCGGATATTATACATCAAACGCTTGTAATGTTGAACGTTTATTAATTTTTTTACGGAATAAATTAATCCTTAATTATATGTAGGGCACATATAATAATGCGAAATATATTTATGGATAACAAAAACGTAATTATTTATTACACTTTCCTTGACATGTCATAAAGGACTGCGTATATTTATCATTAAATACGAAGTAAAAAGGTATTGAGGTCTCCTGTAGGAATATACTTATGGAATAAATTTAGGTAACTGTAAATAAATATTGCAGACAAACTCAGAAATGGCATTATATTAACTAAAATAATTGTTAAGAATTATGGTGGTTGATACCATATTTAATGACTACTTTTTTTGAACTAATAAATAATAATATACAGGGTGCACTGAGCTGGAGCTGATAAAACACTAAAAAATAAGGGAGGTTTACTTAATAAACGTATGTCCCAGAGTCCTAGAGCCACTCATTTTGGAGATCAGTGCTTGTAAGAAGTTTTTAGAAAATCAAATTTTATACCTCACTTTAAAGTGACAAAGAAAGGTCTTACGTTGATAACGTAGCATTCTGTTTCAAAGAGTTCTGCTTTTATTTGTGTTGCAAGTGTTGTGAAACTTGCTGCAAATGAATTTTTTTAAAAGCTGTTTATGCCTAGAGAACGTAGATTTGGACCGATTTCTCAGCTTTATGACTTTGACAGTGAGCGGATTGTTGGGACGCGAAGCAGGTGTGTCGGTGACAAAAATTTCTAGAAGGACTAACAGATCCTTACGTAGCATAGTACGGTGTTATCAGGCGTGGACTTAGAAAGGCCGTGGTCACAGAGCGAGAGGCACCGGCTGTCGTAGAAGAACCACAGAGCGTGAAGATTGTCGATTGCAACTTTTAGCTTTCAGAGATCGATTTAGCAGCAACTGAACTATTGCAAATCAATGGCACAAAGAACATGAATCATGGTCGGTATGGGTACAGTATTTCGCCGAATACAAGTCTTGGCCTCTGTTCTTATCGTCCATATTGGGTGATGCCTCTCGCTCATCAACATAGAGCTAACACCGCTTACAACGGTGTAGAAAGAGGATTCAGTGGGACCAAGAATGGAATGGAAAGTCACCTTTCGTAACGAATCCCTTTCGTTTCTGCCTGGAAATGCATGATAGTCCTGCAAGGGTGAGTAAGCAACGCGGTGAAAGACGCGATCCACAATAGGCAATTTGCATGAAATTCGCGTGTTTGTAGTTGGGAAAGACGTAATAAATCTATTAATTTATTACCGCTTTATTTTTGCAGAGAATGACATAAAACTAACACAGTACACATAAAATGAACTGAATAATAAAATAAAAAAATATGCTAATTTCCTATTCGAGAGAGCGTCATGTACATCACACAGTAGTTATTATAGCATGGGGTGCTATCGCGTATGGTAGCAGAACACCATTATTTTTCATTAGAGGCAACATGACAGTCCAACGCTATATCCAGGTGGAGCCATATGTTTTTCCATATCACCATCCAAAACGCAATTTTCCAGCAAGACAATACTTCCAAACAAACAATAGCTTTTATGAATCAACAGTTCACCCTGGCCTCCAAGATCGCCAGACCTATCACGTACTGAAGATGTCTGTGATAATATTGGCCGCAGACAGCTGCATTTACAACAGTCCCCACATGCTTAGCAACTCCTACCCATGAAGTTCAGATAGCTTGGAATGAGTCACCCCAAGAACTTATCGACAGTTTTATTAGATCCGAGCCCAGGTGTATCAATGGGTATATTAGGAATCGTGCGTTCTCAACACACTATTGAACCAATTTTTGCAGTAAGTTCTCTTGTTGAAAATGTAACCCTTCAATAAGTAAGTGGTCCTGATCCTGTGTACCAAAAATTATTAAAATCTGATAAACATATAAAGGTGTTTACATTACTTTGTCACGTATATATTTATACTACTCAAGATTGATTATATTGATTGATTGATTGTTCAAAATACGCCTTATGCTGATTTTTGAGAAACCACCTCTTTGTCACAGGACAATATGAACGAGATATTTTGTTTATATATTTTTATTATTCTTCCTTGAAAACACCTTATTTTCATTTGTATTGTAATAACGTAACAAGGGCTTTTTAGGGGCTAGCACACGGTAAAGGTTTTTTCGATCTGCGATTCTTTCCGTGCGCTGAAGAAAGATAACAAATTTAAGTAATTCACTTGATTCGTCTGATGAAGAATTAAATATACATAGTTAGATTTAGTAAAAGTTCAATAAGGCCATTTATTGAGGAACACAGCTGCTTTCTGCAAGTTCCTTGAGTGTCATTATGCAGGTAACAGACATGTGCATTCCCTACAAATCATTGTTGACAATTTGATTATTATTTTTGAAATTTTAATATGATATAAATATGATAATTAATTTAATTATGATAAAACTAAAGCTGATTAAGCTAAACTGTTCTTGATACAGTGGTTTTTAGGCTTTCACGGCCAGTGTTGTAATTTGATACATGGTGATTTTCCGGGTTGTTATGCCGTGACCTCGGTAACTGGTAGCTGCCAGAAACAGAGTTAAAATGCACATCCCTAGCATTAGCTGGGATACTTATCTGCCCTGGTTGTCTCGAAAGCGCCGTTCGTCGGTATTCAGTGGTGACTTCACTGTCTTCGCTGCAACTACAAGCTTTGCAGAGTCACCACTGAAGATGCTGACAGTGAAGAGCGGCGAAACGTTTGGAAGCGGACAGTGAAGAGCGGCGAAACGTTTGGAAGCATGGGATGCGACCAGTTACAGCGGCGGCTACGGAACGCCTCGGAGGACCACCAGTATCCGAGAAGCGGTTCCGACCGTAGCAGTCGTAATACCAACAGTAGGAACCGAAATCAATATATGGACAGGCCCAGAGACACCGATAGCGGGTCTGTCCCCACAGAGCCTAGCCCGAGAACAACCAGGGCAGGTAAAAGTATCCCAGCTAATGCTAGGGATGTGCATTTTAACTCTGTTTCTGGCAGCTACCAGTTACCGAGGTCACGGCATAACAACCCGGAAAATCACCATGTATCAAATTGTTCTTGATACAGCTTACTCAGTTTTTTGCCGGGTTTGTGGAAACATATATCTCTCTAACAAATTTTCGGTAACAGCATTGGTCACTTGTATAATACAGATACTAACTGATTTTTAACATGTCTGGTAACTACCTTATGTTGAAAGTAATAATATTGCAAATACTAGAACCAATCCACCTATCAAAATATAAAATTAAAGAGCAGAAATTTTGCCTTTATATCTGACGGAATACTTTTCGCCTTTGAGGAACTGTCAAAAATGGTCTTAATTCGTTAATACATTGCCGTATTGCTTTTATTAAATCTAAATAACTTTTTCAGTTTTTTATCCGGCCAATTAAATGGATTATTTAAATCTTTCATCCTTCTTTGTTGTTGTTACAAATTAAATGTAAATTTAATAAGCCATTCATTATCACAAATCAAATAACACATGCAGCGGCCTTGTCTTTAAGAAACTGTTAAAATTCTACATAACATGTAAAAAATAACATCGCCGTTATTTCTTAACAGTTACAGGAGAATACATACTGCAAAAACTTAAGGTTGTGAAATATAATATTTAACCTTGCAATAACGTAACATATCGCTGGAAAAATCATATGTATCGATGTTCAGTTGTTTGTGCATCGCCCTAGAGCGACTTGTTTTCCTTCACACCTTATCCTACAGCTTTGTATTTGTGCTATATGGAGAAAACATAGTACGAACCTCTCCACTCGCAACGTCGCGTCATTAGATGTCCTTTTTATTATTCCGTTTCAGGATAAAAGGATATAAAATATTCAATTCCTTCTAGGCCGGCGGCAAGGGGAACACGCAGACATACGGTACTGACAAATTTAAAAATAATATACGGCGCATCTCGTCGGCCGTGGCGAAAGTAACGCAAAGCCCTCTTCGATGTGGCAGCCGTAAATTCGATTTCGATGACCGCATATCTATTCGCGACGACAGTTCGGTTTGAGTGGAAAAAACGATTCCCGTCCTCTTATTCCATCTCCCTCGTCTGCAATATCAAGAAGAGGATATGCCAGGCTCTGGAGTGCGTTGTGTTTAGCCAGTAATTTCAATAACATAACAGGTTATCTGTGTGAGACTACGAAACATAGGTCCTTTTTTCATTTACCTTATTTAAAATTGCACACTAGTTTTATCCATTTCATATACAACTTGTTTGAACGAAATATTTGGCATACGTTTTATTATTTACGTGAGATGTTTCTTGAATGTACAATTGATTTAGTTTTGCAATTGAAAACATACAGGGTGTTAAAAAAAGAGTGCTAAATATTTAAGGAGATAATAGTATGAACCAAAATAAGCAGAAAAAGTCTTAATAAACATGGGTCCGCAAAGTAACGGTTGCAGAGATATGAACCACTATTCGTTTTCCAAACATTTTATTTTATTAGGAATAAACCGAAAATGGAAGCTTTTAAAAAACAAAAAACAAAGTTACAGAAGACAATCAAAGTGTCCTCCGTCCATTTCCAAGCAGGCACGACATCTTCGTCTCAACGATATTCGAACTCTTTCGAAAACACCCTCCTTGGTTTGGATTTCTTGACACTTTAGATGAATCCGTAGCTGCAGCTCTTCCAGGCTATTTACAGGAGTACCATACACTAATGTCTTCAAATATCCCCAAAGAAACAAGTCTAGAGAGTTCAGATCAGGCGATCTTGGAGGCTATAAAACAGGTACGGCCCTTCCTATCCATCTATGTGGAAAAGTTTGGTGTAAATGCTTTCTAACGGTCATGGAAAAATGAGCTGGAGCACCATCCCATTGATTTATGCTTCAAAAATGTGAAACTACCTGTTCATGCCCACATTTTCTTTAATAAACATTTTCTCAAGCTGTGTAGAATAAGACAATAATGAAGATTTTACACTTTTTGATTTTTCAGTTATAAGCGTTGAATTTTGTCATTTACACCCCTTGCTAGCTTTTTGTTGTGCCATTCGTAGGAATTAATGTATCCTTTCTCATAAAGAACTTGAACTTCTCCGGAATTACATTTCATAAATCCGCTTGAGCTTGTAATAATACATCGTCCGGGACACAATCTGATAATACTGAATCTTGTTCCATTACTTCCTTTTTACTTTCAAACACTCAAGAGAAAAATATTGAAAGCTGACATGAAACACAAAACAATGTTTTGTGACAAATCACGTCTGAATTCAACTAATAAACAATTAGTTGTTACAGTGTATCTAAGCGACATCCAATACAATCTCACAGATAACTCAGTTAGCTCAATTGCTAAATTGTTTTGCGAGTATAAAACTACTTTAATAAATATCAATAATCTGTCACAACTGGATAACATATTGTATACCTACCCCACGCGGGATAAAATAATTTATTCAATAGAAGAAATATTCATTTGACTAAGTGTAGAAATAGCTAAAAAGTTTTTTTTCTACGTTCATGAAAAAAACAAAACTTTATTGAACTATATTTAGTGGAAAAAGTGGTTCTTTATTGTACTAGTGTAATAAAATGTTTATTGCATTCAACTGTCATTCTACCACAGCATTTTGTCATCATGACAAACATAAACGTTCAAACCGACGTCACATTTTCCTACACTTAGTGTCATCTAAATAAAAAAGTTGTGGTTTTTTCATGAACGTAGAAAACTTATTGTATGCAACTCGTACAAAAAGTGTTTATTGCACTCGACGTGTTGTCATACTCGGCCTAAGAGCCTCATTTCACGTTGCGTGCATAGTAAACACTTACTTTTTGTACTTGATGCATAAATATCAATTAGAATTGCTCAGTGTTTCTCTAGAATTATGTGTTACATAAAAAACTGTCAGATATAAAAAACTCACGACAAGAATTCAGACGGCTTACGTCCAACGAACAAAGGAATAATTCATAATATTTTCATCAAAATATTTAAGAAATTGCAACTGATAGTAATAAAACTCTATACTACACTAAAAGTTTGCATTATATATTGCACTAAATTGCAAACAATTTTTGTTTTTAACGCGACCAAATATCGAAAATTACGTTGACAATAAAAACAAATGTGTAACGTCAGCCGTGACGTAAGACGTCTGAATTCTTGACGCGAGTATAGTTGGAAGGCAATTCAAAACTATAAAGGAAAACATACTCGTATTCATGTGTTTCGTTAATTACAATGATATAGATTTTGAGTTTCATGAAAACAGCACGAACTTTTGCATCAGCGAAACATATACATCGCGTAATATTTTATTTAAAAAACTATCAAACCCCGTTACACAAAACGGATCATTTAATGACAAAATTACGATATAAATTGTTTATTGTGCCCATGCAAATTTTATAATTTTAATTGGTGTGGTGCGTGGAGTAACAAATGCGTTTTAATAATTCACCGGCCCACAATAAAACCGACGCACATCTGTTTTGCAACATAAACCCGAAATTTTATTGCGAGTCCGAAGAGCAGCGCAAAATCGAGTAGGCCGGGATTATGATTGTTTTCGAACACGTTAATATGACTCTGTTTTGTTTTGAATTATTGGCGGCTGATAATGCCCGAATCTGGCCGGTGATTTATACAAACTAACGCGATGGGCGAATGTGGACAAAAACCAAACGTCAAATTGCTTTAGTTTTGCAAAAATGGGCGTGGTTTTGTCTATAGTGCTACAAAAGGATCGTCATTAATTTTGTATTAGTCGTCGTCCAAAGGTTCTAATGGGTTGGTTCACTTTCCATTTCGCGCCAGGTTCTACCAACTTAACATAGATTGTCAGTTGACGGCGTCAGTTTGATATCCCACGTGCATCCAATAAATTTACAGTGAAGTTAGCTATATTGAACAGTGGTAATAGCTTCTTATAAATTTTATCTGCATAACGATTTAAAGTGGTGGACTATAAGCAAAAACGTAAACGCATTTTGTCATTCCTAATTTCAGGTTTTTAAATATTGTCAGAGGACATGCGTATATTTTATTGTATCTTAGGACTATAAAAAGTGTTGAAAATGTCCTTCAGCTCGAATGCAAGACTCACATTGATGGACTAAAGGTTGTGTCACTTCAAGTCGAGAAAATGATATCTGCCAAGTGGCCGCCGCCATACGGGCCTGATTTATGGCATTTTCCATAATTCTTGCCACAACTTCCGGTGATAGGTTATCGCCGCGGAAATGGAGCCCTCAGAATTTCGGTTGTGGGTTGCGTAGTATGCGCCGTTGTTCCATCCTGTTGTCCAGTCCCAATTCATCCAATTAATGAAGAAGAAAGTCGTTGAGCATGAGTCTGTAGCGTTCGCTATCCACAGTAGTCGTTTGGCCGCAGCGTCTTCAAAAAAATAAGGTCCGATGACGCCTTTAGCGTAAACAGCACACCGTGCAGTTACTTTGAGCGAATGTAATGGCTCTTCGTGGGTTATACGCGGATTTTCGATGCCTCAGAAGCGATAATTTTGCTTATTAACATATCCACAGAGATAGAAATGGGTCTCGTCACTCATGATGATTTTCCATGAAAAGTTGTCTTCCTCGTGGTGGAGATTCAGGATGGCCTGAGCGTAGGTTACACGCGTTTGGCGGTCAACAGCTAACAGCCGATGCACTGTCTGCACTTTGTGAAGGAACATCTTCAAGTCGTTAACCAAAATTCTCTGTAAAGACTGCCGATTGATGCCTAATTGCGTGGCACGTCGTCTGGTCGATACTCCGGAGTCCTCTGCGACATCTTCAACCACAGCTGCGATATTCTCAGTGGAACGGCTGCTGCGGGGCCGGCCAGACCTGACTACCGGGAAATCTGCGCCGAAATTCACGCTGCGCCAACACCACCCACGAATTATTCCTCAAATACATCGAAACCATTATTCCGCATTCTTGAGGAGTATAGCGATTCATGTTTTGTTGACGTGTATTTTGTATCTGTTTACTTCACAAATGTCAAAGCAGAATTAACATTTGCCGCCATTTGCAAAAATTATAACAACTTCCAATAGGGTGATTACTTTTGCGCCACCTGTTATGTAGATGAGGGCGTTTGCCTCATTTTTCAAGTTCAGTTATTGTTTTCATCACCTTTTGTTTTAACTCTATTAAATAATTATCGAGTTTAATCATTTTATTTATTCTTAATGACATGTATGGACTTTATTATTTTCCAACGACTACTGGATCTTTCCACCGTTAATGTGAATTTTAGGTGGTATTTCTTTTGAGACTATTTAGGACTATATTACTTATAACTTTTAAACGAGAAGTAATACAGAAGAATTTCTCTTATAAAGGCTTATTAGAAGAAAAGAGCTTTTTAACAGGAAAAGAATTTGGATATGTTTCTGGAAAAAATATAATTGATGACGTCATAAGTCTGTAAATCCCTGTAAATTCTATTATTGAACTCGTCCTCACGCATTTCCGAGGGTCATTTTGGCTTTTCCATTAGTTATCTTCTTGAGAAGCAAGTGATTGCCACTTCTACTGTCACCAGAACGAACATACACCGTTACTTAAAGGAAATCCGTAGTTTGCAGGGTAAACAACAGGCAAATCATAAGGTGGCACTGTTATCTCGAATGCACACCCTCGCTTCATCCACGGGCTAAACCAGCCACCATGGCCGCCCCCCTCAAGAAGGAGGGTCAGCGGTGGGCCAGCGCGCCGGAGAGAGACGACGCTAGGGCGTCTTAGCGCAAAGACAAAGAGGTCGATTAGATAGTTTGTATGTATATTAGGGAGCGGGTGCCGTTTCGGTCGGTCATAACAGCTGTGTAAGGATATATGGAAGATGGTTTATGCAGATACGCAGGCTAAATGGCCTCCTTTGAAAGAAGTCTTAATGCTGTCATATTACGTGTTCGCAATAGATTATGGCCATTGCGGTAATTACGGGCTGCCATATGGGCCTCCCACTCTATTTATTGCTTGGACGGGCATCGCGACGCCGGTTCACCCTTTAATGGCTGCGACGCTGACGGGCGGCCTGCTAGATTGAATTGTGCTAGGTTTTTTAAGGAAGGCGGTTCTGTTGATTGCTTCTTGCACGAAGACTGGTCGTATTCAGAATTTCTTAATTATTTATTTATTTGATCACCCAATAGAAAATCCATTTACTGAGTAAAGACATTAGACAAATTAAAAATAACAAGAAATAAAAACAAAGTAAACACAAAAACATAAAATATAAATACAAACAATGAAAAATTCGGAATTTTTTTTTTATTATACTGATTTTGGTGTTAAATATGTCCAATCCATTCTGCATTCTAAGTGAAACACATGGCGGTGAGAATTTCATTAAATTCGTTTTAGATCTATTCAAATAAACAGTACAAGAACAACGCATTGACTGATGGGGTACCTGCAATAGTTTTACGAGTAAGTTTAAAAATCCAGAACAGTCACACATACCATATAAGATCTTATAAAGAAACATGACATAACAGAGTGCATATTTCTACATTGCACAAGACTGGAAACCCCGAATCGTTCCAGTAAGATATTGTGCGTATATACCATCCTGACGAAAGGAGAGCAATTTTAAAAAAGGCCGCTGATCATCCTTAAGGTTTGATTGAAATATATTGTAACCAGGATTTCAGACAACATTTGCATACTCGAGTTTAGATCTAACAAAAGCATTATACAGTGTCACATATACTTGAATATTGGAAAAACCATAGGTCATTTTTGTTAATGCACCCACTCAGAACTGTTTTTATCAATATGGAAGTTGAAACTTATGGTCACAGTATATAGATGCCTAGGTCTTATTATAGAGAATGTGAAGTACAGTTAGATACTTGTTTAAAAACGAAAATTGTGAATTACTGTTAAACATACAATGAAAATTTTTGAAACGTGTGACAAATACACAATGAAAGTCTTGGAAAAACTATGAAGATATCAGTTGCTGCTTACAGAAAAAATAAAAATTGAAGCTAACGACTATGGAATAGTAAAAAGGTGATAACAAAAACGTAATTGCGTATTGCGTCTATTGTTATTTGGGAAAATAATGATCCGAAAAATTTGGCAACATAGCAAAGCCCCTGTGGCAAATAGAACTAAAATATCTAGGACTTTCCAGCACTTCCGATTATACCGGAAGTAGACAGCAACTTCAATATTTTAAATGGTACACGCTGTATATTATTGAATTTTTGGATTATATGGAAAATTTTAGGGTCGCTTTGTATAACTTTCCCTATAGCTAGGAGTTACAGATTTTGTAATATGTATTAATTTATTATAAGAAAAATTGACGTAAGGGTGCGTTCGTGTGTTGTTAATGAATTACTTTGGCAGTTTGCTATAAGTCTTTTAGGTGTTTACACACATTTATTTTATAGGCATGTGTTTTGTATGATCTAGAGTTGCACGATCCAGTAAAAAGTATCGATATTTGGATCGTAACCAAAGGCATAGATACCAAAAACAAATTTTCAGAAAATGTATCAATACTTAGAATGTAGGTATCGCATTAAAAATATAGAGTATCGAAGACTAAAGTAGTGATACTCTAGAAAATCGTATCGTATTGCATCCCTACTGTGATCTGTTACACTTTATATAAATATTTAAATACTACTTTAGAAAACAATCAATATTTATTTAAAGTAAAAATACTACTTATGTATTCCAGTTTTATTTTTTCTTAATGCAATTATTATATAAATATTTATTTATTCGAAATTATTTAATATTATTTCAAATATTTGCACTAATTCTTTGAAATAACTTAAAGTTCAAATAAAAAAAACATAATTTAATTTTGAGAATAACAAACTCAGGAGATCGTGGTGGCCAAGGTACCGATCCTCATAGTCCAATCCCATGGTATTATGATTGCGACACACTGTACATGGTATGGATATAACTGTGCCTCCTGTATGATACGCCACACTGCTGCAATACGCCGTGTACGTCCTGGAGCTCTATCTCTTTTACGATTCGGTTGAAAATTTTTCGTGTCACGCCAGCGTTTACACTACACTTGCACTCACTACACACCGTTGTAAAAGTAGCAAGATATTTGAAATCGCCTGGCTAAAGACTACAGTAGTCCAGCGATGTACCTGAAGGTTGATACTACTAGAACTTCAATATTTTTTTTCTCGGAAAATATAAAGATTGTGCAAAAACATTTTTACGATATTGATTCCATTTTCCATGATGCATCTATTCCCAAATTTTTTAATTAAGTTCTGAATAATATTATTATATAAGAATAAGTCAATTTTTCAATAAAGTACTTGAGTAATAGTGAAACCAAGCTAGCGTTGGAATAAGTGTGAATCTTGATACTAGGGTAAATTTTTTCCAAGCAGGTTCCTAGCATAAATTATAGTTCTATTTCGTTTTTAGACTTTAAATTACTTTGTTGTATAATTTATAATTTCTTATTGTTTTGATCCTTTCTCTGTATCCTGAGACATATAAATGCATAGCTATTCACTACTTGACTTCTCTAATTTCTCTAATATCGCAACAAGAAACCACTATTGACCCTATTCCACAGTGCTTAGCTCACATTCCGCGTCCCCTCAAACCCAACCGTCTCTAAACCAAATCCAGATCCAAGAGCAGAATCGTGTAGCGTTAAATGACAGAGTTACAGCCACTAAACCAGACGATGCGGTTAAATTGTGAGAGTCCGGCTTGTGATTATTGCTGGACGTAGATGTGTCAGTCCAAGTCCAGTTATAATCCCGGCTAACCGCATCTTCGAAGGGATTATGAATTATTAAGGGTCCGAAGCGACGTGGCACGGTCTAGTTTTGTCTAGAATATGTTAATCGATTCGTTTTGATGTATTTAATTAAATTGGTGAAGAGAACTGGAGCACTGTATCAGTTTCTTTTATGCAGTGGATTATTAAATGAATATTTGACACTGCTGTCATGTAATGTAAAACAGTATACAAGGTGGTGATTCTTGCAGAATGAAACATACCTCATGCAAAAGGTTGCAGTAATTTTTGGTGCATTTGAATGGAAGAACTGTGCAATTTGACATTCAATAATATCGAAGATTTGAGAACCTCCCTAGTTATGCGTCTACCAGATACAAAAACTAATATGCAAAGAACTTTCATTATTACTGCCACATTAGATTTAAACAATTATAAAAAGTCTATAGCCTTTCGTCCAGCAAACACTAATGATTAAATAATTTTCATAAAATACATTAAGAATAAATGTGTCCGAATACACTTGGAATCAACACATTTGGTAACACGCCTGCCAATATTACTGAATTTCTAAACTTGCCTGATTCACATTTTCATACTGGACATTGCTTCCGACGATCTTTGGTTAGTTTGTTGGCAGACTCTGGTGCTAATCTTACTACAATTAATAGACGCGGTAGATGGAAGTCCAGTACAGTAGCAGAGAAACAGGAACAACAAATAAGAAGAGCATAGCGGGTCAAATTTTATCCAAAATTTCGGCACATAGCATTTCTACCCAGGTACAAGTTTTACAGAAATATTTACTACTACAGCTACTAATGAGATGAGCTACGAAATTAAAGTTAAAAGTCACATAATTTACTTTTAGCGCCTTTAACAGCGTATGTTAAAAATTATACTTTTACTGACGTTTTAAAGAAAAAGTAGGTTTTTTCGAGGTTATATGTTTAAGCTGGGACGTCACCACAAATTTTTATGTACTTATTGCACCCCCTTATTTGTTTGACAAGTGCAGGAGTTATATGGGGATTATCTAGATCAATGCTTACAGTTTTACGATAAGAACATATTACGCAGTGATGAAAATCACAAATTGTTTTCTTTAACGAAGCCACTTTTTTCTTGAATGGAACTGTAAATCGTCATAACTAACTGAGGTATTGATCTCAAGATAATCCTCAAGTTCAAGAACCGCATAGCTAGTGCCGCAGTATAGTAACATTTATATATAGATAGGAAATTTATCCGCTGCTAGATATTTGGGTATTCTACGTTTTTACTTAGTCTTAGCAGTTCTTTATCCAAATATTGAAAAGAATCATGCTCCTCACTCAACAAAATTTTCAACAAAATTCAATTTGTTGTTGTTCGGACATTTCTTAACAATACTTTACTACCCGGCAGACGGATAAAGAAACGAGGAGCGACTCAATGGCCACCACGTTGACCTGATTTAATCTCTATGGATTTTTTTGTATGTATTTTTTAATTAACCAAATGCAGCTATTGGATGAATTTAAATTTAATCGGACTGCAAATAGATTCAAGGTGTGTTCAAATTTCATTTCACTCATATAATAATAATAATATCTCTACCCTTCATTCTAATCACGAGGATTATCCCAGAAGTCGAAGACTTGTGCAGGATGGAGGGCGGTATATTATTATTAAGCAGGCCGCATTTGCGCCCAAGATTGATTTACTTTGGTCGGTCCTAACCACCATTCGGTGCAGGAATGAGGGAAACTTAGAAAACTTAATTAATTATGGGGGTCGTCAAATGTCGACCAGTATCAATCTCTCACATTAACCCAAGTAAACATTCTTCCACCCTACCATACCCACAGAGAGGGTGAAAATCCTCTCCACGAATATAGCTGATATACGGTCTACCGGCTGAGTGCCTCAAACACACGCCGATCTAGTCACATCGCGTAACCACTGACCCACTTGACCCGATCCCTTGATATATTTTATTTAGAACAGGATTGTAATCAATTTTAATTACAATCCTTTGGAATCTGGGTTTCACACATTTATCACCATCTTCCAAAGGGGAAATTTTAGTGAAATTTCGTTAAATTACGACAATATTCCAGTTGAAATAAGGTCAGTCATAATTTGAACCATTTGAAAGCATTCAATAATAAAAAGAGAAATGTTTGTTTTATGTGTTTAAAATGGTAATATTTTTCTGGTGCGCGATGTTCCTTACTTAATTCCTTGTCTTACCCAAGCTAACGGTTATAGAGAATTACATCAGAGAAAGGAAAAAAGGCCGTGGAAACGGTTCAGCAAGTGGGAAAGCGCGTAGCATCTCGGTGGGCCCTGATATATTGTGAATGGTAATATTCCTCCCCAGAGCGGGGTAATTATTAAATTTATGCTGATTCTACGTCTTAGTTGGCTATGCCTTTCGAATTACAACAAGATTTACAATATTACCTTGATACGCCTTGCCTAATTCTAATTTATCTGTGGGGGAGGCGCGCCAACTGCGTCTGAGATATGACTATTGTACAACATTAACATCTCCGTATCCCATTACAATCGTAAAATTAAATTATGACGTTTATAATGGGGCCGGGACGGTCCCCGTCCGACCAGAAACCCATAAAGATTTAATTGCGTCTCCTCTCACCTGATATTGGACCACGATTCGCTTAATGGGCGCATAAAACCGCAATTACAGGGTAAAAACTGTCGCCTAAACGTCAACAGTGGTCCAGAATTTAATTCAGTTCATTGTGTAACAAACACAAAATTGTATGATTATAAAATAAAAGTGTCTAAAATGATTTAATTAATTTTTCTTCTGAAACAAATAGCTTGAATAGTACAGGGTGATTGTTTTCTTGTAAACAACGTGTAGCAAAATGAGTATAGCCAAAAACATTTTATCTCGCTTGACTGAGACTTGAAATTAAGGTAGCTAATAAAATCATAATTAAACAGCGTTGGACATCGCAACATTCCAGTTTTCTTCTCAGAAACGTGCAATTTTTTCCAAATAACTTTTCTTACATCTATAACTGTTCAAATGATACAGACCAAGTGATCATTCATGGTCAGGAGAGTTTATCACACCGACAACAACCACAAATCCCCAATATTTTCGTAAGCAACCAATGGCCGTCAGAAACGTTCTACAGAAATCGTTCTTCTTCTTTAGTTAAAACAAATATCAACTGAACTTACATTTTACTATATAATTTTAAATAAAAAACGAACCTGCGAATTTCAACATTTTCTTTGTTTTCTAAACAACTTTTTAACATAGGCCGTTTTGCCCATAATGTCTTCGAACTGAATCTAACAGATAGCTGATTCATGTAAACCAACAGAACATGTTCCGTTAATCTGTTACCCCAATCACACCATTTTTTCTGCCAGTCACTATATTCATGCTCGTACCTTGAAGATGATTCTTCTGGTAAAAAAGTGAAGCTACGCTGATGGCTTCTTTATTAATTGCTTCGCGCACATTAATTTACACCAAAATAAATAAACAGTGAAATAAGTAACATACATAGTCATGGTAGCGTTTCCAAAGCTTACGACAAATTATTGAGGATTTTCCGGCAATCGAAATTTGAATATCTATCTGACATATTTACAAATGAATAACAAATAAAATATATAACAATATACGCAGTATATAACAATATACAATGGTTATGATTCTCGTCAGAATATTGCTACTTCAGGAGTTCCGCAGGGATCAATCTTGGGAGCACTTTTATTTGTTCTATTTATCAATGATTTAAATGATGTAATAAGTTGTTGTAGGCTTTTCTATGCGGATGATTTAAAAATATTTGTGACTGTTCATGACATAGATGATTGTTTAAATTTGCAGTATGATTTGGATAATATTAGAGATTGGTGTGTTAAAAATAAACTATTGCTAAATATATCAAAATGTAAAGTGCTCAGTTATACAAAGAAACTTTTTCAAATTCAATTTGATTATATTTATTGGCGGTGATATATTATCTCGGTGCAACACTCATGCAGATTTAGGTGTAGTTTTTAATGTGAAGTTTACTTTTCATGATCACATATCAATGAAATCAAGTGAGACTATGCAATTGTATGGATTTGCTGTTAGAAACTGCAATAATTTCACCAACTTTCATGCTTTAAAAACACTGTTCTTTTCGTATGTTCGTTCTAAGCTGGAATATGCCACTTTAATTTGCTATCAATTTTATAATAATCAAAAATTCGGTAGCGAATAGGAACAGAGAAAATGAATACCGTGACATGCATTTTTGTTATCGATCGACTTTTACAACACCCTGTATAACGATTTTCGCTGACTTCAGGAGGTTACAGGCTCGTCAACGACTTATGCTAGTAGTGTTATATACTAGCATTAGCGTCCGAAGTGCACCCCTCATAATGACGTGCGGGCTTTACTAATTATAATATTATTTAATTCGATGTAAATTTATATTTTAGAACGACTGTTATCATTGAATTTTCGATTGTGTCATTTGGGTTAATCCTTTAGGTAAAAAATAATAAATAAATAAATAAATTTCAATGGCAGGGATATCTTATTAAATAAAAAAATAACAAAATATGCCACGAACAAATAATGACAAGTGCTGAAACTTGCAACAAAATAAATTTTATCTTTGTTTTAACGCTTTCACGTAAAAATCACAAAACGTATTTATACAGTGCCCAAATGATAAAACCTGTTTACGTGGAATGTACACACGCTAAAGTAAATCTAAGTCTATCTGATTGCAGGAGATAATCGCGTACATTTCTCGGCATCTTTTTTAATAAAAAGGCACAATGGAGGGCGCATTTACATCCACACGGATCATAAGGGTTTCCCCCGCTGAGTGGAATCGATCCGGGAACAAAAACTTTTATAAAGGAAATGAAAAATTTGGTAAATGCGAGCCCGGAAATATAAGCTCATAATATGAGATATTTTCTCTTTGACTGTACGTATTAGTGTATGTAAATCAAATTTGTAGCGTATTCCTTCTAACAAAAAGAAAGCTAGTCATATTTCTCTTTTATTGTGTTCCGAACAATGGCCATTTCTTGAGGGAACTTTATACTTTATGGAACTGGGAATTTTTCAAGATAAATGGGAAATATGAAACAGATAATTAATTCACCGGCCGCCTTTGTTGACTTTCATCCCGCTTTTTGAATTAATTCCGTATACATTTTAGATAAACTCGGTCTCGGGAAACAATCGCGTGTCCTCCGTATTGACAAACGACGAAATCTTCGCTAAAAAATATTTTAAAATAATAAATTCTTTATAGTTAAAAATTTATTTTATCGTTTTCATTTTCCCTACCTCCTATCTACATAATGAAAGATATACATACTATTTGCCACTATTGTTTTAATATAATTATTACAAAAGACTGGGTACACAAAAATGTACAAAAATGTCGAGAATATTGCTGAAAATTAGAGTCATTCTCAATCGCAATTAATACAAAAATTGTATAAATAAAAACATATTTCTATAAAGATAGCCACATTTAATCCAACATCAGGCAAATCTATTAAGGAAAACAGTATAACTTATATTTAAAAACATATATGCCTAAGATATTTTGTTTAATGGGACCCTTTCCTGTTACAGGAAAATAAACAATAGGCACAAACTGTTACTATTACATAAAAAAATATACAGCTTGTTTTAACCGTATAAAGTATAGTAAGCAACTGCAATAAGTGATCACTAGCCACGTTATCGTAACTGGCATGCGTATTGGATAGCAAACGGCAGTTATATTTGGGAAGAGAATAGGATTTACCTGTTCTCGTTTAAATTTTAAATTCGATTTGGTTATTTCTTTATATTGGTGTAAATTTGATCACATAATTAAGATTCTAGATTTTATCCTTTAAGATTTTTGTAAATGTTTTTACACTTTCAGTATTTTTACAAATAAACCTGTAACATTTTACACCACATTATTTTACACTATGAACACTAATCACGACTCATTCTCCTATGAAGTGTAGTAACAAGCTGTAACAAGCACAGTGTTACTAGATACTTGGGATTTTTCAGTTTTCGGAAAATGGCGAAAGCTGTGAATTATGGAATGCATAAATGGAAAAGGTGGCTGCGAAGATAAATCAAGCAGATTGAATGTTGGAGAGTAATTCGCATTTTCTTTTTTTTAAGGATTTAAATAATTAGGTAATTTAAAAAAATTTCAATTATCTGTTTATTTGCTAAAAATAGTACCATAAACCTGAGCTTTTTTGTAGAATGCCAAACCTCATATGAAGAGAACATTTATTGTAGCATTTTGAAAAATATTTCTCTTGTGATGTCCTTATCAATTATAGGCTCTATCTCTTGTTTACGGATTTTTCAATTACGTTTTCTGGAAAATTAAATCTCTAAAATGAAAAAGTAAAGAGTACTGTAGAAAAAAATGGAAACAAAAGTTTTTGAAAAAGGAATTGAGTGGCATTACGCATAAATAGCGTGATAGTTGATAAAACTACTTTCTTAATAATGTTCAGATAGACCATCTACAATCTCATGCCATCAAAATCGGTTTAGGGGCTTTGAAGATATTTGCAAGAATCTAAATTTTAGACCCAATTTCAAATAATAAAAAATATAAATAATTTCTCCCGTAGATTCTGTACTTCATTTTTTCGAACTATTTCTGAATTATCCACATTGTAAAATTATTATTTACAAAGCACCTCGTTATTTTTATCATTAAATAAAATACAAAACTAATGTACACAATTTAAATATTATAAGATTTAAGGGTAAATTGACACCTACAATCCACATAAATTAAGAGTTTTAGCGCTTTTTCTCCTATGAAATAACCAAAATATATAACTTTTTGTCTTCATCTTAAAAAAATGTGTCCATAAATAAAATCTTTTCCACAACCAATGTAATAAATAGTCTTGCATTAATTAGTCGCCATATGCTTTATCTTCTCTTCTCTTCTCTTCGATAAATCATTATGCTGTCACCATTGTAATTCTTTTATTCCCATGTGTTTGCTTAAGATTAGAAATCCTTCTTATATTGGAAGTTCATCTGATCTGAGGAATGGACTCCTCTATTACTTTTAGATTTTTTTTGTAAATAACTTTTATAAAGGAATAATAATAATAGTAATAATATCTCTACCCCTCATTCTAATCACAGGGATTAGCCCAGAAGTCGGAGACTTGTGCGGGAGAGGGGGCGGCATATTATTATTAAGCAGGCCGCATTTGCGCCCAGGAACTACTTACGTTGGTAGGCCCTAACCACTATTCAGTGCAGGAATGAGGAAAACCTGGAAAACCTCATTCATTAGGGGGGTAGTCAAATATCAACCGGCATCAATCTCTCACATTGACCCAAGCCAACATTATTCCACCCTACCATACCCACAGAGAGGGTGCTAATCCTCTCCACGAATATAGCTTATATACGGTCTACCGGCAGCTGGGCTCGAACCAACTCCGTCTAGTCACCTCGATTCAAGTACTAACGCCTTAAACCGCGCGACCACTGACCGATCCGGAATAAACAATTACTTTTTAGGGTTATTCTATATTGGTACTGAAAATGCCAAACGCTGTAGTTACCATATAAAATATATACACTACATCTATCAAATTATATAAATATAATTATAAATGTAATACAACGGCAAAACATAATCAATTTTAACTCGATCCCAGCATTTTCAAATAACCGCACTATTAACAAATAATTAACAAAATCCGCGCGGCCGCTTTCGCAAAGGGAAATAGCCTGATAATAAATTGATAAAAAATGACCGCGGATTAAATACGTGGCAAGGAACTCGCCTGTTATACGTACGAGGATTACGGCTGTAGATCTTTAAAAAAGGGGTGCATCATGCTCGGAGATTTCCGTAATTAAGGAGGGTGGAAATTCATCAAAACGGACTTTGGACTTCGGTTTTTAACGTCGCTCAGGGAAAGAATCTCGAAAAGCAGGTGAACGAGTGCGAACGCTTTCAATTTCAATTAATTCTGTCCCCCTTGATTGTTGTTTTATTCGTTTGTTTGCAGAAGTGCAAATACTTAGATTCGGGCGGTTTAATTGGAATGGCGGGAACTGATGATAAAATAATATTTTCCGGGGCGTTTCGAGGAATGGAAATTGAATTCAATTCGACCACTCTTGAGTCACGCTTGTTAATGACGATTCAATAAGAACATTTTGCAGAGTTATCTAAGTAAATAAAGAATGAAAGAAAGATAAATCAAGTTTCTTTTACAAAAAAAGTAGTTTAGGCTGCACAACAAGAATAATCGTTATTTTTTATACTAGATGTTAAAATGTTGACATTAAAAGCGACTTTTTAATGACACTTGACAGTCTTAAAAGGTGTATTTTTACTGCCTAAGCAGAAAAAGTGGACAGAAAAGTTCATGGCTATGCAACGTTCCAGGTAAAAATTTAAATCAAACTGGTAATTAATATTGACATTAGGTAAAAACACAAAATAATGGAGTTTAAAAAAACACACAGAACAGGTTTTATTGCATTACAGTTACAAACTACAACGGGAAATTTTTACTTATTAGAAATATTTATGGTGAATTCTGAATATCTAATTATTTAATATAATTGAATTTTCTCCACTTCGCTCCTCTTTCGTAAAATTAACAATATTATTATTCACACTGCTTGAAACACCGGAAACGTCTGAAAATAGCAAGTCGATATAGTCCATATATCGAGTCCTCGATATAGCCCCCCGCGGCCGCAAAAGACTTCCATCCCCCATGTTGCTTCAACATTGTTATGTCCCCACCAGAATGCACCAGCAACGTGGCCTAAAGTTTAGTTAAAGCATTGTTCAGTATACTCTTTCACATGGGCTAGTTACCGAAAGGTAGCTATTTCTTGTGGAATTATTCAAGTTCGAGAGTTTGGAGCCAGCATATTTACTGTAAATGTTTAAATATTCCGTTACTGCAATAGATCTTGATTTTTTAGTCTTAGTATTTGGTAGCATAATTAATAATTTGGCGTCCATATCATTTAAGTATATCATCCGTTTTCATTTATTTTGCAAAAGTTCATCACATCTACAAACCCCAGCGATTACAACAATAAGTACAACATAAAAAATAAATTGAAAAATGGTTCTATAATCTATAATAAATAATCTTCAATATATTTCTATCTTCGTGCTCAAATGCAGTTCATCTGGGAATCTGGGGCCTCTGACAAAAATTTCTCGATTCCTTCTCTTTAAAGAACTCGGGATTTTTTTTCATGGAAACCATCTGACTGCCGTTTTAAAAAAGCTCGTAACTAGATATTTTGCCAAATCAATATTATTTTTTATATTCAGGGTGGCTTTCAACATCGAATAGGTAGACCATTGAAGGCTTGATTTTCTTTGAAATATCGGAAAAATAGGCAATCAGCACATTTTCAAGATCCTACATTTTCCTTCTATCTATATTCCATGAATCTGCTGTATATGAGTTCATATACAATTCTTGACTTATCATACGCCAGGTCTCTTTTCTCAGGTGGCGTTAATAGTAATAACTCATTCTCACTTTCAATTACATCAATTTCGAACAGTTACTTAACAATTTTTTAAAATTGACAGACATTAAAGTAAACACAAACAATTCAACAAACGTCATCAGCGATAAACATAGTAACAAAAAGCTACATATGCATATTGATAATAAAACTCAATTAATAAATATAAAAAAGACGATTTTGCGTGAAATTGGAATAAATTTAGGGGAAAAATAATGTTTCACTAGACAGAGAAGCAGACTTAATGCCTTGCCTGCTTTCAAGTCACGGCATTAAACCTTGTGCTTCTCTGCCTAGTGAAATAAATAACTATTTAACTACAATCATTAATTAAAGTAGAGTTTTTTGCTTGACAGTAACAACGAAAATATTGACGTGCATTGAGGAGCGTCACATTTTAAAATTTTGTAAAATTTGCGCAGCTTAGTTGAAATAATTTTAGTTGATTTTTCTCGAAATAAATAAAATTTATTTTAAGACAAAAATTCTACTCTACTTCTATTTTTCTACAAACATACCCAAATGCTATTACTTATAATATCACTAGAGACTAAATTATCTCTGGAAATTTTTTAGTTATTAGAAAATAAGTATAATATTTAATTTCCAAGCATTAAAAAAGAACATGATGGACATTTAATTTAATATTCGAAAAAGAAGAAATGTATTACACGAAATTTTTTACAAAAAAAATATAAACTAAATTTAATTCAATTTTTGACCTAAGTGAGGTTATAAACCTCGAAATATGATAATTTCTGGATATTTTATTCGTTACCATGCTAACATTTGTCATTTTAAAATAGTATAATTTGATTGATTACAGAATAAAAATATTCAATCAATAAAATTGAACAACTTTTGTTGAAAAGTATACTCGCGTCAAGAATTCAGACGTCTTACGTCACGGCTGACGTTACACATTTGTTTTTATTGTCAACGTAATTTTTGACATTTGGTCGCGTTAAAAACAATAATTTTTTGCAATTTAGTGCAATATATAATGCAAACTTTTAGTGTAGTAAATAGTTTTATTACTATTAGTTCCAGTTTCTTAAATATTTTGATGAAAATATAATGAATTATTCATTTGTTCGTGTGACGTAAGTCGTTTGAATTCTTGTCGCGAGTTTATGCAATAAAATGCAAAACTGTTTTACCAGATTACAAGCTAAAGTACAATTAAAGACTAAGCAAAAGCCTTTTTAACGGCATTTTTTGTAATTGGGCCTTTATGTCAATATTAATGAAATAAATAATAGAAGTTTTTCTAAAAATCCTTCACACTATAACGTACTGTAACATACGACAACAATGCAATTCTTTACTAGTTGATGTTAACCTCAAACTAGATCAAAACATTTGAGCCGTTATTTATATATTTGTTTCTGATACAATTAATAAATCAAGTATACTTGCATTAGATATTGAGTTGCCCTCGTAGCAAGTGACACTTTTCGAGGTAAATAAAACAATGGTTTTTCTTTGTCGGTGCGTTTTGATTGCACCGTTTTCCGTCGAAAAGGCGCTCTGCTATCTCCTATTAAAGCAAATATTGTTTTCGGCGGAATGCCCCATAAAATCGGGAAAGCAGTGTCGAGATCTTTTATGAAAACAGTAAAAATCATCAGTTCGAATACTTACCCCCTATCAATAACAACACTCACATAAAAATAAATAGCTTTTAGGCCGGGAGATATTTCTGTAAGAAACGCAATCGAGGCCGGGAACCAACATTTAGAAGTCCTCGTAAAAACTGCCGTCATTGCGCAAGCATTGTGAAAAAGCCGCTGTATTATGATATATCATAAAAAATATAAAGACCCTAACTATCGGGGTGGATTTCGGGACAAATCTGGGGAATAATAGTGCGATAAATAGATTTTTGGGGTGATTCCACCCGATAGCAGCGGCAGAATGACATTCACTTTCATTTTTTCATCTCTCAGATTACTAAAAGACTATTGCTTTGTTACTTAAAAAAAACCAAAAAGATGCGAATACGCAAACAATACAAAGGTTTTCAGAAACTAAACATAGTTATTTATTACTGTATTATAAAGGTATTTTAAGCTAATATAAATCAAATCTCCTACAATTCCTATCAATGAAGTCATATGTATGCTCTCTGATACCAAACATCTAGGCACGTTAATGAACAATTCCACAGACAAAGCTATATTCAATAATTATCTGAAGAAATTAATCTACCTAAATTTACTAACCTGGTTTAATGAAAACACTCTATAAATATCTAACTTCACTTTTGACAGTGGGAACTCGAAAATTCAACCACAATAGATGAGATCTGACCTATTTCTGCATTTTTAGGATTGCTTCTTCAGGTGGCCTCCTTTAAGTTGAGTCAAATATCTAACTATAAAAATTATTTGAAATTAAATATCGACAATGTCAAAAGTGTTGCCTGTCAATGAATTTTAAATTAAATATGACAAATACCTACTTAAATAATGTTTACCTTTTATGTAATCTTTTTTATATATATATTTTTAGGTATATATATAATATTGTGTGAAACTAACTACTCTATGGAATTGTAGGAGATTTGATTTATATTAGCTTAAAATACCTTTATAATACAGTAAAAAATGTTACAATAGCAAATAATAAAGAATATATGAGTAGATATTGTGGGTGTAATTTAACGTTGGTTGGGGCTTTAGCCCACAGAGTAGTTAGTTTCACACAATATTATTAATACCTAAAAATATAAATAAAAAAAGATAAACATAGTTAATTGGATTCGTTTATGTTAGCAGTATATGTTTATAAATCCTATATATTAAAATAACACTTCTGTTAAATAAACACTATACAGGGTGTAACAGAAAAGCAGGTAATTCTATTAACTGCGGACTTTCCGGGACAAAATATACCTAACGATTTAACCCTATACTTAACTATATACTAAAATACCTTTTTTAAAAGATACAGGGCGTGGAAGTTGAACTTTTAATATAGCGTTTTCACAATAACTTTCTTAATTTTTCACGTACTTTCACGAGATACTGATTAAAGCTAAAAAACAAATATATAGACACTGAAGGGAAGAGGGTACCTACTTTGTCCACCCCATATTTTCTGATACTTACGGATAATTTCTTCCAATATCGTAGCGTCATTAAGATTTTAAACTCAATAATTCTAAAAGAGGTGATGATAAGAATAACTAAACTTAAAAAATGAGGCAAACGCCCTCATACTACATACATGTTACAATCTGTTGTCTATATGACCTCCTCTCATTTCAAGACACATATCACCTGACTTTTAAAACTCCCGATAAAAAAAATTGAGGGGTTTTAAACCATAGGTTTCTCCTTAGCTGCAAAGGCATATTCTCCAGAAGTGCAGGAAGTAAGAAATTTAGGAAACTCAGCGTTCAATGTATGTATGAAATGCCTACCGATGGTGTCGCACCATACACTTATTCCAAAATGGCCTTGGTTTTGGACTGGATTTGGACTACAATGTGGGGATTTTCAATGGATCAGTAGTGTTCGTTGCGGCTGTTTGGCAAACCATTTGTATGGTATGGTGTATGGCAGCCTTAGGTGTAAACAGTATTGAAATGTGCTCTCTTCATTTAACAACCAATATTGAGATATATAACTTTTGAATAATTGTAAAAGTGACATCAGTGAAATTTAAATACTACAGAAGACAATATAGTGTTATAGTATTTGATTAAAAGTCAGTGTTGTGTATCAATTCTGCAAATTCTACTAATACATATCATATGTGAGAAGTATACAAGAAAGGGAGAGAGCGGAAAAAAAAAAGGAAAAAACTGATAGTTTTTCGTTCATTTATAAATACCTATTAAGAATTCCTAAAGTAGGCCACACACTTTAATACTTACTGAATATAATGAGCGAAGTAACTATTGAGAAATTACTCGATGAGATCATTAAAAATAGAAACGAAATAAAAACTGCAATAGAAACATCTGAGACAAACCTTCTGAGGAAAATTAATGAGGAGAAAAGCAGAATTAATCAGTTAGAAATAGAAAACATTAATTTAAAAGTTGAAGTGGAAACATTGAAACAAATAAACAAGAAGAATAATATTATCATATTTGGCCTCAAGTATCAAATAAAAGATTTGTCTTTCGACTTTATAAAGCAGAAAATTTGGACCCTTTTAGAATTTGAATTATCAGAACATGATATTAATGATATCTACAGTCTAGGAAATTACGAAGGCAGTCCAATTAAAATAGAATTCACTAAATATCTGAAGAAAAAGCATCTCTTACAACATTGCCGTAAACTAAAAGGTACAAATATATTCATTAATAATGATCTAACAGATAAACAGAGAGAGGAAAATAAACTTCTTAGAAAACATTTACGTATTGCCAAGGAAGATAAGAAGAAAATATGCTATATTAAAAACAATAAACTATATGTAAATGGTACAGTGCTCACTATTGATGAGTTGAGTTATTTGTAAAATAGGGAAGAAAGTAATGCCATGGTTACACTTGGTTCGCAGGATGACAAGAGATTAGAGAAAGAGGTAGACAACTCCAAGGGAAAAAGAAATAATGAAAAAAGAAAGCGTTTGGTAAAATAGATTTGTTTATTTTTATATAAGCATTGAGTTTAAGAGAATGCTATTCTCTTGCTTTTTGGTTTAAATTGTAATATACTAGGATTTTTTTTTTGTTGTTTGTTTGATTAATTTAATTTTGTCAGTGTTTGATACCTTACTTACCATTTACTTTATTTTTACATAAATATGTCTCTAAAAATAGTGCATTTAAACATTTTATCTTTAGTACCTAAAATTGGTCTTCTTAGAAACTTTGTGAGTAAGGGTAACTACGATATTGTTATTATAAGTGAAACTTGGCTAAATGACTCCATTGATAATAGGGTAATATGGTTAGATGGTTATAATATTGTAAGAAATGATAGGAATGGGCGTGGTGGGGGTGTTGCAATGTATGTTAGCCAGAAAGTTAGATATCAAGCCATCGATAGCTTGCCTATAGATGATACTGAGCAACTTTGGATATCTATTAAAGTAAATAGAGTTCAGTTTTGTGTGGGCGCTGTATACAGGGCGCCATCATCGTCTATTAGAAATTTTTTGAACATATTTCATGATTGTTTATTAAACGTTGTGCCATACCACCAAAACATTGTGTGTGCTGGTGATTTTAACATAAACTTAGATCTTGATAATTTTAATAAGCGTAAATTTGAAACTTTACTTGATAGTTTTGGACTTAAACAAGTCGTTGATAAGCCTACTAGAATTACATCAACATCTGTATCTTTAATTGATTTAATTATTTGCTCGGAAAGCTTGACGGTTTCTGATTGTGTAAGCCAGCAAGCCGGATTGTCGGACCATAATTTCGTCGCATTAAATATAGGTAATGCCAGTAAATGTAACAAACCATTTCTTTATACTTACAGAAAGTTTAAAAATTTTGATCGTGATTTGTTTTATAATGACTTATGTGATCAACCATTTCATTTAATATTACAGACAAATAACATAGATGAGAAAGTAAATATTTTTAATTCCTTGATAACCAACTTGTTTGATGTTCATGCGCCAATTACTACGTCTAGAATATCTAAGAAGAAAGCACCGTGGCTTACTGATAATTTAAGATTTTGTATGCAGCTTCGGGATAAAGCTCTTAAAAAATTCAAAAGAACAAATAATCCTAACCATTGGAGCTATTACAAACAACTTAGGAATTATGTTAATCTTGCAGTCACTTCTGAAAAGAGAGCATTTTTGCAATACAAAATAGAAAATTCAAATTATAAAACTTTTTGGAGAGACTTAGCTGATTTAGACGTATATTCTAAAAAACAAAATAAAGTTATACCTGAGCATCTGAACAATGTTGACCTCTTGAATGACTACTACGCCTCGGCCAACGCCACAGATCTGCCTGACACTGACTTGTTGGAGTATTATAGTACTAACAGAAAGCCAGGTGTTGATGCTTTTGAGTTTACCCTAACTAGTTGTGAACAGGTTACACGAATTATCAACAATATTAAAACTAATGCCGCTGGACCTGATGGTTTGAATATAAAACTATTATTATACTGCTGTCCTTATGTAATAAAATATATTGTACACATAATTAATTCAAGTATTCTCAGTAACATATTCCCTGATCAGTGGAAAATATCGCATATAATTCCAACACCTAAAAAAGATAATCCTGTCGAACCAAAGGATCTCCGCCCCATCAGTATATTGAGCATTATTTCAAAAATATTTGAAAAAGTAATTTACACACAGATAGAAACACATGTGAATAAGTTTAAACTTGTCCCTAAAACGCAGTCTGGCTTCAAGGCCAATCATGGGTGTGCAACAGCCTTACTTCACATTACCGACGATATTTTGCAATCTTGGGAAATTGGCAACCTGCTTGTACTTGTATTACTTGATTATACTAAAGCCTTAGACACTATTAACCATAACATGATGTCAGCCATATTACATTTCTTTGGGTTTAGCCCAAATTCTTTGTCTTTAATATCGAACTATTTTAGTAACCGTTTTCAATGTGTCAAAATTAATGGAACAATATCTACCCCTTTAGGTATCACGTGTGGAGTACCACAAGGATCAATTCTTGGTCCGATATTATTTTCTCTCTACTCTTCCTTATTAGAAACATCCATACAACATTGTATGACACACTTTTACGCGGATGATACTCAGATATATTATTCTTTTAAACCAGAAAATATTGATAATGCTTTGCAATTAATAAATAGTGATATTAAGAACTTAATCAATATGTCAAAGAAATTATGTTTAAAAATTAATTCAAGTAAATCCAATATTCCCTTTTGGGCCTGAGAAAGACAGAGAGAAAGTATCAAATCAAATTAAGATTAAAATCGGCGATTCTGAATTAAATATTGTAAATTCTTCTCGGAACTTAGGACTTCAAATGGATTATAAACTGAAATTTAACGAACATGTCAATATTATGGTTAAAAGATCATTCTCAATCTTAAACTTCTTTATGGTTGTCGCAAAATATTAAATCAGAAATCTAAAATAATTGCTAGTAATTCCTTGGTACTGTCACATTTTAATTTTGCTGATATTGTTTATGATTCGTGTTTGTCTGCATGGGATTCCTATCGCATACAGAGAATACAAAACAATTGTATTAGGCTCATTTTTGGACTGAGACGCTTTTCCCATGTAACACCAAAATTAAAAGAAATTAAGTGGTTAAATATGAAACAACGCAGATATTTTCACCGAGCATGTTTGTACTCCACCTATTTGTATGAAAAAATTATTCACTTATATGACGTTCACACTCACAACACTAGAGGCAGATTCAAGTTACAAATTCCAAAGCACAAGCACTCATTTTTCAAAAAGGCATTTTCTTACAGTATCTCAAGTTTAATTAATTCGTTGAATATGAATATCAATAATATGTCATTTAGAAAGTTTAGAAGTGAATTATTCACAATGCTACTGGGAGACGAAATTGTTGTCTGACAATCTTACTTCTTACTAATTAGAATGCTAATAGGATTTATTTAGTTTTATGTAAACCCTACTATAATCTTTTTTTTTTCTAGTGATACGGTATATACTTTTTTATAATTTAGTTAGCACATTTCTCTTTTATTATTGTTTGTTAAGTTACCATTATTTACTAACTTGCTGTCATGCACCCATCTTGTGAAAATTCCTAGTTTGTCTAGGAATTGTTATGAGGTTAAGTGGAAGAGCAGGACCTTGTGCCCAGATTTGGGTTGCAAATTACTGAACTTCGCCTCTGAGATAATCCTAATCTGTTGTTAAATTACATAATGTATTTCTTCATCTCAATAAAGACATTATTATTATTATTATTATTATTTCTGATAAACTGACTTTCGTTCGTCCAAAGAACGTGCCGAAAAAGGTTCTGATCAACAGTTTCTACATTTACTACAATTTGAGCTATAAAATTAAGTCTGTTTTCAATGTGACGCTCAGGCAAATATTTCAAGTTGTGAATTTTGTAGTCATGATACCCATTAGTCTTTACAATTAGTTGAACGGTTGATTTATCTAAATTTAATTCCCGGCTAGCCTGCAGTTTAGAATTTCGAGGATTTTGTTCGAAATACTATGACAGTCTATTTTTTTACAATTTTATAAAAATTTGGGAGCTACATTCTCGATAACATCGAGAAATCCAATTTCTATACCATATAGTCTTGCACAGATAAATACTTTGAATTCTTCCAATAACTCTAGCATGTTATTACATTGTTTTGTTATTATTGCATTCGATATAGAAAGTTGACCTCTTGTTACACCTTAAATATTATCAAAAAACGAACTAAATACTATTATAATTCTAGTTTTCTCTTAAAAAGACTTGTTTTTTAACATAGGTAATATATTTTCATTTCACGGTTAAATTTGTATAGTTTAAATTATTAAGTAGCCAATTTGTTTTAATCATATATTTCCAATTTTGTCAAGTTTTTTCAACGTAATATTGTTTTGCTTTCTACCGTTTATTAAATAACTTGACTCTGAATTTACTCTATCGCTTGTTTGGTAGGAAGAACAACAACTTTTTTTAATAAATAATTAAAAAGTAGAAATTACAGCACGTGTCAAGTTATGAATGGGAATTAAATAGCTTAAGAAATAGGTATGTTTCAATGTAAGGTAAATGACCCAAAAAAAGGCCCACATAAAATAAAAGTACTAGGGCGCATTACATAATCAAAATTTTATGAAATAAATGTCCAAGCCTGACGATAAAAAAGAAATAGTGAATTTTACATGCAAAAATGTAACTTGTTTTTTCAATAAACTTGTGCCTAAAAATGCGTCTCTCTAGCTTTAAAAGAAGGGTAATTTCTCTTTTCTATGACTTAACGATAAGTCCAAACTGGGCCATACATTGTGCCTTATACTTTTTTTTTTGAAAGTATAACTTTTTAAGAGAACAAAATTCCACCAAGAAAATGTTTTGAAAGAATAATAAATATAAAATATATTTGAAGATTCGAATTAAACAACTGGCCAAGATCTCTCTTTGGTTCATCCGAAACTGCGCCTGGTTAGTTGATAAACAAAGGAACATATACAGGGTGTCTCAAACTCGATAGTATAGGCCGATTGTGAGGGTACAAAAAATTTAAATATTTGGGACTATAGTAAATATACCATCAATCCGTACTAATAGTAGTAGTCGGTGGTTGTAACAAAATTATCCATTAACCGTACCTGAATTACTTTTTACAGAGCACCCTGTATATCATACAGCCAGCGGCAATGCACACGAGTATATTTTCCTCAAAAATGTAAATCTTTCCCTCTTATACACACTTATTTCATACAGAAAGTTTCGCTCAGTGTGTTATTTCCAGATATGAATCAGCATAAGCCAGAGGGAGAGGCTTTTTCAGTACATTTGCCGATAAAACAGTGGGTTCTTCCTGAAAGTCCCGCGAGACTCACTTATTGATACCGTATTTATAGGTATTATAGATTTTGTCGGCTGATTGAATGTTTATGTTGCCGTGCTGGGGCACCCCACGGTCGCTTGTCACCCCTGCTGCTGCTGCCGCCGCCTTTTTACGTTCGGAGAAGAAAAATGGAGATAAAATAGCCGTAGACGGCCGGCTGCTAATGGGGGACATCCCGTTTAATAAAAAACGTATCGTGATGTTTGCTGCTTGGAAAACGTGTTAGAAATCTGTGATTGTGTTAATGTTTGAAACATCAACCATTAATTTTGCAACCTTCGCTATATATCTATTTCTTCTACGTTTGTGGTATGTTGGGGTAAGCAGGGTAAGCTACATTTTCAATCGAAAGTATTATCTTTGGAATTTGACAGAAAGGACTAATGACGTCATCAATGATATTTTTTCCAGAAACATTCCCAATGTTTTTTCCTGTTAAAAAGCTCTTCTTTTCTAATAAATTTTTATTAGAGAAATTTTTCTGTATTTAAAAGTTATAAGGAATATCGTCTTTAAGAGTCGCAAAAGAAACACCACATAAAAATCACATTAACGGTGGAAGAATTAAGTAGTAGTTGGAAAATAATTGAATGTTCGTCGTTTAAAGTGCATAAATGCCATTAAGAATAAATAAAAGTTTTAACCCTTTCACATGACTTTATTTTGGAAAAGCATGCTACCACTTTACTGATGGGATATATATGTCCCAGAAAGGCATGTGCAACCAAATTACGACTTTTAAATATTGATTTTTTTTAAATATAGGTCCTATTATGTAACTCTTGGCACACAAAATAAAACATATTACAACTTAGTATTAATTTTATTTTATACCAAATCAAAAATATAAACCGGGACGTATGTGTCCCAACAGTAAGCGATACTGGGACGAACGTGTCCCACTAGGAGTGAAAGTGTGATATACCAGCTAAGCTATTACATATAAAAATGCAATGAATGCAGTTTATTTACAATATAAGAGTAACAATTATGACATATTTTCAACTTTAAATTACTGTTAAAATAAATATATTATAAAATAACTAATCAATATACTCATAACAATAACAGTCAATATCATTATCAGTCACTACATCAATAACATTCATTTACACACATAAACTACATCTATGTTTCATTTTACGGGCGGGACGTATATGTCCCGCTTGAAAAATATACTAATTCTATCAAAATTTGTCACAATACGTGCAACTCTACATTGTTGCATATATATCAACTAAAACTTACCTTGCCATGTTATTAATTCTCTTTTACACTTGAAAAACACAAGAAGCTATCAAAATAACAAAAGCACCATGTGCACCTGTTCACATATTAGGGACTTACTGAAATATCTAACCTCATATATAAATTCTGGCGGGAGGTAGCGAGTGCCAAACTATAAATTACTATTGGGACAGCAGTCAATGTAAAAGTAGTACTGCTTTCGACCAACAGTGATTGAAATATTTCGTGTGGGACATATATGTCCCTACAGTAATGTTTGCACATGCTTGTCAACAATAAATGCGTAATTTAAATCCCGCTTTTTTACTGGGACACATATCACCCGACAGTATCGAAAGGGTTAAACTCGATAATTCCCTAATCCGTACTGAAACCATAGGTTTCTCCTTCGATGCAAATTCACATTCTTCAGAAGTGCAGGAAGTTCTTCTTGTAGAAAATTTAGGAAACTCACGCTGTTCAATGTATGATCATAAAAATAAGGCCCAATTAAATGCCTACCGTTGATGGCGCATCATACAATTACTCCAAAATGGCCTTGGTTTTGCACTGGCTTTACGATGTGGAGATTTTCAATGGACCGGTAGTGCTCGTTGCGCCTGCTTGGTAAACCATTACTGACAAACCGACTTTTGTCCATCTAGAGAACGTGCCGAAGGTTCTGATTAACAGTATCTACATAAATACTGCAACAGTCTAGCTGTATTAACATTGTTTCTTACCTTTGGGTCAATTATTTGATTCTGCCAAATAGAAAAGAGCATCTCCATTTCGTCGCAAGATTGCTTCCAATTTTGTAAAGGTTCTATGATCACGAATGAGGCGCTCTGGATACCTTTCTCGACATAACTCTACAGTTCTAATTGAGAAAACATTTTGTGAGCAGAAAAGGTATACGTTTGACGTTAGCATTGAGTAATGACAAGTATTTTGTAACACTTATTCACTTTAAACAACAAACATTCAATTATTTTCCAACGATTACTTGATCCTTCCACCGCTTATATGATTTTTAGGTGACCCATACCATCGAGTTATATTCTCGTAGCGATAACATATTTGTTTACAATCTGAAGCTCTGTTACAGTCATAGAATACTTGTTAAAATTATAAGAGTATAGTAATTATAAACCCTAACAATTACAAAGTTTGCTTTAAAAACGTAATTACAGCTCCTATAAAATATTTTATACCGGTTGGGTATGCCTAAGACTCCTAAAAGTTATATTTACATTGTTATATGATCTTCAGAAATAAGCTCAGCAAAGTGACCGACCATTTACCTCCAGTCTGGGAGCAGAATTATGAGTAAACGAGATTCCTCCCGAGCCCTTTGTCCTAGCAGCGGCCACTACAGCGGGGTTTCTCGCCTTGGCAGCCTTTCAGCAAAAAGAAAAACGCCGCGCGACGCGGCTTTAACACCAAAGCCGGAAAGAGAAATAATTTCCCTCAAGTGACATTTGCCGCGCAGCTACGATATTCACGACGTATAAAAATGCTAGTTGGCAGCTTTGACTCTGCGGCATTTCAAAGCTTAGGTGCACAGAGCTACCGACGGACACAAACAAAGCGTTCATACATTGCTAAATACCGCAACACCTCCAAATAGTCCTGTAACACTAAGACGCGGACATCAAAGGGCCAAGTCTGGAGCGGTCAGTCTCCGCTGACAAAAGCGCCTTTGACACCCTAGTCGACTTGGACTTTAATTAACGCCCTCTGTCGGTATGCCTTTAAGATAACTTTGATTCAATGCGGCGCCACGTTGCCCGACTGTTTACATTCTGGAGGCGCGTCCGCCGCAACCCTTGCGGAGGGGGTTCCGGACGTCCGGTGCATTCTTGGGAAAGCGTGTCCCGACCGTTGAGTTGAAGGGCGGCGAAGGTGATACTTCAAAAATATACAGCGTGGGTCACCGGAAATTTGTCACCTAGGTTTTCTTCGTTTTGATACAAAATCTAACAATCACTCGGACTCATCAAACTTTGTTGCTGTACACTGATAAAGATGGATGGAAAATTCCATGTTTTGTTATGCTCTTTTTACATACATAATATTTACTTTAATAATCAAGTGTATATGTTTGTACCTATTAAAATGAGGAAATTTCAGAAATAGTGTGGTAATATAAATCCACTACAACTAAACTGCTCCACAGAAATTAAGGAAGTTCACAATTATCGAGATTTTTTCAGATCTGAGCGGTTTGTTTGCTCATCATTGAGTGACTTTTTCAGTTTTCGGCTAGTTCTTATCTTTGGTCTTTTTAAGAATTTTCGATCAATCGTTGTTTCGAGTTTATATAGTCAACTCTTATTCAATATCTAAAAATACTACGTAACCTAAAGCCAATAGAACCATTGGAATAATCGAGGCGGGATGCTCTCAGAGAGAAGTTGGTAACTTCTTTCAGGTCAATGAAAGCGTAAAATCAAGGCTTGTGCATCGATATAAAGAAACAGGAAATGTAATTGAAAGACCGTGGAGTCAAAGATGTACTACCACTGCACAAGGCTGGTTTCTAAGAGTATCCACCTGTAGAAAGCATCTGAGTACTTGTCGGATCATGCAACAGTGACTTTTAAACGCTTCTGGTGTTACTGTTTCAATTGAAACAGTTCATAAAAGACTGCGAGATGTTAATTTACGTTCACAACTACTTTTGAGAAGTGTTCCAATGAAACAAAATCACATGCGACTTTGGTTGCAATGTGCTAACGAACACGTGAATTAGAATGATCAATGGAGGTCTGTATTGTTCACATATGAGTTGAGATATGGACGGTTTTCAGATAGTCGGCGTGTTCGAGTATGGACCCTTCCTTTGGTACGCAGAAATCGTAGAGCCATCCAGGAAGTTCATCCATCAGAAGTGGTACAGTTGCTGTTTGAGTTGTTGTTGGTGATTGATGGAAACATGAATGCAAAGATCTACGATCAACAATGTCATCCCTCTGTTTCATGCTGCAATTGGACCAATTTTTGTATTTCTCGATGATAATGCGCGACCTTATCGTGCGAGAATTGTTGTCGATGTACTGGAATTTCAAGATAATCCGCACTTGGCACTGCCGCCTCTCTCACCAGACCTCAATCCAATTGAGCACGCATGGAACCAACTGCATTTGGCACATCAGGAAATCGTTCTGCTAAAGCATTTTCACATCACTATAAATTAAATTGACATCCATCAACTCCGAGTTGCTATACACGTAAGCCGTTTTTGACACATTCCTATCAGTGATCGATATTTTTTATGAAAACAACAATGAATGAAGCCATCATATTTTCCTTTTACAGCTTCAAAAATTCTTAAAATTCCTATATTTCGTAAGGATAATAAAATCTATTAACTCAAATAAAACGAGGATAAAAATTGTTTCAACAACAAATATTATGATAACTAGTAAATGTTGATAAAGCCTTCGTGACTGCGCGTAGCCAAATAACGACAATTAAATGATAAACCAAACAGTCGACTGTTTAAACAATTGCCGTTCAAAATGGAGTTCTAATTACACATTTGTCAGCGTCAGCCCTTGCCAAACTTTCCAGCCAATTGTTGGAGATAATTGGGTGTAATTTCAGCTCGCTACGCCTACTTATTTATTCAAGTACTAAAACGCCTACGAAGGTATATATCTTATAATTACATTCCTACCATTGTCTTATATGTGTGTGTATGTGTGAGCACACTCATCTAAACAAATAAGGCGACACCATTGAATGCATTACACAAAGAAGGAACACCATTGTTGCGAGTATTTTTTTTGTGCAATTAACTTATTGTTTGCTGAAGATTAATAAAAAAACGACGCATCGCCTTAAATAATACAGAAAAATATACCAAATTTTTGAAATATTATTGGTATGACTTGCTGTAGAGATCATTATATATTTTGATACAAATAAAATATGAGAGAATGTTTTGTCAAACAAATTTTCAGTGTCGCAGATACTCCTATATTATTTTGAAATTTGATATTTTTGTCATTTAAGAAATATACAAGTTGTCTATAAATGGTCTGCACAAATTATAGTAACAATCTAGTCTAGTTCAGATTTAAAAAAAAACTCTTGGACGCTATATTTCATGGTATGAACAGATAGGCCTTCTAAAGATGAAATTAGCGAGTAAAATAAAGTTATAACAAATTTTAGTTAGATTTTTCAATCCTTTGATAGCGCCACAGAAAAAAATCTAGTGAGGTTAGGTCTGTCTGTTTCTGTCCAGAAAATCCACAACCTAATATGTTGCCTGTTAGCATTATATATTTTTTTCTGTAACCTTCTATTTGAGTCATCTGCCCATAGTTCTTGTGAGACGTTAACTTTGTAAAAGTGCCACTTTTGAGACTTGAGTTCTGTGAACTTAGGACTTCGACAAATTGGAACTGACTGAGATAAATCAGATGGTTGAGGATTTTGGAATTATAGACCAGTTAAAACTAAAAAAGATGGCATTTGACTAATCAATACTTAAACTTGAATGACTCAAAATCACGGAAAGCAAAAAAGGTCACTACATTTCGTATGTAGTGGATGAAATAGCCACAGTTTATGTGATTATAGTAATTCGCTTGCCACTGTGAACTGAATCCCATTAAGTTAATTTGGGCTCAGATAAATAAAGGAGTAGTAGGAAAGAATATGACATCTAATTTTTTTATATTATTTCTTATTAGTTATTAACAATATTGTGTGAAACTAACTACTCTGAGGACTAAAACCCCGTTGAATTACACTCACAATATCTACATATATAATCTTTATTATTAGCTTTTGTAAATTTTTTACTGTATTGTAAAGGTATTTAAGGTAATATAAATCAATTTTCCTACAATTCCTATCAATGAAGGCATGTATATGTTCTCTGATATCAAATATCTAGGTATGCTAATGAAGAATTCCATAAACAAAGTTCTTCTCAATAATTATCTAAAATAAAAATTAATCTAGCATAATTTATTATAAAACAGTCATACCTAGTTTAATGAAAGCATTATATAACCATTTAAAACTTAAGTTCGCTTTTGAAACTGTGAGAACTCAAAAATTCAAACACAATCTGACCTATTTATGCATTTTTAGGATTCCTTCTTCAGGTGGCCTCCTTTTTGAGCCAAATATCTTTACTATAAAAATTATTATATATATTAATATTATTTAAAATGTTCAACAATATCAAAAGTGATTTTAATCTGTAACCTGTTACAGTTACAGTTATCATTTTTTTAAGCAAACTATTAAAGTCAAGTCAAGTATTCACTCAGTGTCAACTTATTTTTGGTAATTTGGTGTTCTACGGAATCTTGTCCCCAGCAATTATCACCGCCCTTATTCATCTAAGTGCTGTAAGTAAAGCTTCATTCACATAAAATTAGTGCGGTTGCATTGGTACTGCAGAAAAGTTATTAAAAAGGGCGCCGTATTCTTGAAATAGTGTTTTCTACAAATACAAATAATTTTAGACATTTAATAACTGAATAATCTAGGGTTTAGCAAATAATAGGAATGTTAACTCAGCCCACCTGCAAATATTCAAAGATACTGAAGTAAAACGGCGAGAAATACGGATGATTTTTGTAACGGTCAGATAAACTTAACAGTTACGCCTTTTTACTGCAGTTGTACGGCAGAAGCTAAAGCATTTTAGCTTTTACCATTTCTTTTCCAACAATCATATAAGAAGCAATCAGAAAACAGCTTTTTTGACAGTAAACAGAAGATTCACATTTTTGCAAGTTTTTAAATTAGATTCTAATTTAGATATTTAGTTTAGAATTGATTTGGTTTTAAAAAATGGATGAAGAGAACTGTTTGGTTAAGAAACAGTTACTTTTGCTGCTCTTATTCGCAGCGGCGTCAATATGTATAAAAACTATACAAAGACATACAAAAAAATGAAAAGAAGAACTTGGAGATGGTGGGTGCGACCTATTAACCGCAGAAAGCACATGCAAGGTGATTTCTATAATTTATATAAAGAAATGCGAAATGAGAATGCCGATTATTTTTTCATTACACCCGAATGACAGTGGCAATATTTGATGACTTGCTGAAATTAGTGGGGCCTCATTTAACCAAACATTCAAATAGACTATCTGTTCCTGCAGATTGTAGGCTTTTAATTACTATTCGACAAATGATAAAAACCAACAATTAACGTAGATAGGGACGTAGTTGCCAAAAACATAAACATAACCTTTTCATCTGAAGGTCAAGAATCTTAAGTTTTAGCATGTTGCCAACTTACAGCTGAAAAATTCCCCAACTTCTTAAGTCTACAGTAATGTTATGTAAACAGAGTAAATAATATTTAACACCAAACAATTACAATAAAACAGTACAATTGCAGTGCCATTGCACTAAGGTTTATCTGAACGTTAGTTTAGTCATTTTCTACCATTTTTAAACTCGGGTATAGGGTATCGAAACGGTTTGCTAGTTTTCTGAAGTGAAACAGACAACGGCCGGTTCCAATTTGACCACGTCTCCCTCCGCAAGAATCCCCCTCACGGGCCCCATAATTCACGGATCGTGCGAACTGCAACAAATCAAAAATCAGCGTGTTCTAAGCAAAAGTTCGGTTTCTCATAAATATGCAAATTCGAGTGGACTATATCGATTCCACGCCTGGGGTGCTGCTGGAAACCTGCAATTTGTCCGTTTGAAGACTGTATTTTTTTCTATTTTACATTTTAGGAAATAAAGCGGCCGCATTTATCCACGTAGAAGGGGCGCGTGTTTGATCGGCCCTTGGTCTGGATGGTCTCCTTGGGGCAATCTCGATCTTCGATTATAATTCTTACAGGCATTCTGTGAAATCGTTTGACTAGATGTCGGTCGATCGCACGAAATATTTGGATGGCTTTGTTTTATTTTCTGTATGGATGGGTTGGGACGGTATCATGCCAAATATACACACCGCAAAAAAAGTTGTTAAAAATGCCTGTAAAATTTCAAAGAAATTATTTATGTACTGAGGGTCTAGTTGGTTTTTGGTCAAAATGTTATACAAAACACAATTTTCAAAATTGCATTTGGCAATTTCTTTAACCTAAAACTAACTATACCCTCACTACATAATATTCTGAGGTCACAGAACAAAATTGAAATTCTAAATCTATCTATCTAATATATCTCACTTGCACTCGATTTATATGTGAACCTACATATGAAGGAACAGCCAGTTCAATTGTCGGTCATCCCACCTATGGCATACTGATGAGGGCTAACAAACCCGAAACCTTGCGGAACTCCCGACAACGCTGCATAATGTGCTACCGAGCTATGAACCGTGAAATTCGCGTCCATGAGGATAAGGCTTAAGTGTTATATCCGCGGATCAAGTACCTAGGTGTAAGTGGGTGGTGTTGGACAATCGCCGTCCAAAAGGACGGCATTCTAAATTGTAGAGAGGATGGCACAGGAAGCACATTTAAAGTAAATTGTTAATGTGCTAGATTCAGCCGAAGTCAACTTATTTTTGTGTGCTTTAACTCTTCTCGAGTGGCACGCTTAGGTCATACCACACGTATCTTCCATACTCATCTCTGTGTTGTGAATTAGTCACTGTCCATTATTTTGGACCTTGGGTAATTGATAATACAAGATAAAAACTTTAAATTTTGAAATATTTTTATTATCTAACGCCTCAAAATTGGCAAAAACTGATATGTCACTGTTTCTACTCTAAATATAATGGATATTATGTGATACAATTATTTTTGTCATTTTTGCATATTTTTTATATCTGAGATTAGTCCCTCTCTACAATTTCGACCGCTGACTATAATATGGTCCATTTAACCTCATTGAATATTGATTTTTTGTCTCATTATTTATGTAATACAATGCAAATGGTTTATTATTTGATCACTTTTGTAATTTCAATACTAAATATTTTTTATGTTGAATTTAATATATTAATTACATACTTTTAAAAAATAATGTATAGCAGTAATTACATATTTTAAGAGGATATTTAAATTTGACAACATCGCGTCAGATCATGACCGTGTTGAACTGCCGCCAGCTGTCAGTAACAGTCTGAAAAGGGAGTTTAAATAAGGTTTTGAAAATATTACAAATGTATTTTTATCTGAATCATCTAGAAAACGGTACAGATGACAAATCATTTGCCCCACACCTCATGTCTTATGCTCTGTGATAAATTTTATTACCCCAAATTCCCCAAAACGCGAGTCAGCTCTTCCCGGACAGATATCAAATATTTACTCCCTCACACAAATCGACACAAGTTCATATTCCGTAGAACAATCTAGCCGGCGCTGTCATCCTCATCTCCAAATGTTGATTGGACGCGGGCCATCAAATGTTTTATTCTCCCTGCCGGCTATACCAGAAGAATAGCGGAGTTGACAGGAAGGAAGTCGTCGGAGAGTATTCGCCTGGTCCGCTGCCGCTCTATAGAAAAACTATCGGTCTCGCGGCGCGTCGTGGCGGAAAAACGGGCACATATCTTCGGGTTTTCGGCCAATAAAACTCGATTCGGAGATTCGCGCCAAATCGCCCTATTTACGACGCTTCTGACTCGGGACGATAACGATTCTATTTCTGTTTCCTCCGATACACAGGTATAAAACGATATTTATTGAGTTCGTAATATCCCGGAAGAGTATTGACGGAGTTGATGTTATTACGAGTTATGTTAGGTGTTGACATTTTGGGAAATTGTACAGGGTTAGTCTGACTTTTACAGATTTGTTCTGGAACAAAATAGATTTACATTCTCACCCACAACAGTGGTATTCAATATTCAAAGATATGTTCATTTAAGTCCAGAGTCATTAGTTGATATATTTTTTGCTATGCACAGGGTGTTCCGCATAAGAACCGACACAGAGCAGGTGGATGTAAGGGATCCCAAAATATACAGGGTGTCTCATAATTAGCTGCCAACCCTGAACAGGCCGATTCTATGATCAAAACTAAGTAAAAAAGTTCATATAAACATGTGTACGGAAATGTTTCCTAAGGGCACAGGGACCCATTGAAGAGGGAGGAATGGAAATCATTTTTTTTGCAATATCTCTCAATCGTGTTGTGATAAATGAATGAAATTTGGTATACGCAGCTAAATTTTGATGAGTCATTTGATGGACTAATCCATTTATTTCCACAAGGTCCATTGGCGTGGGTACGGGGGGGCCTTTGGTATTTTGCTTGTGTAACTTTTTTGCAGCTTAGTGTATCCATCTGACTATCGAAACAATATATTATTCTACCTGTTTTGCTGAAGTCGGTAGGAGTAACCATTTTTGAAATAATCCTATTTGAAATGCTCAGTGCACCGAGTAAAAACTGTTTTGGTTTTAGGTAAAGTGCCTTTTCTGCTGAAAATATAGCAAAATGTTACTTGAAAAAGTTGTTCATAATGGTAAATTATGGAAACGTGCATCGGCGAGGTTTGATGAAACCATTTTTCAACAAAATAGGTACAAAGATTTTATCAAAGAAGGTTAACTCGGATATAATTGAGCCCTTCAGTTAAAAAAATTGTTTTCGTTTATTGAAGCTGAGGACATTTGAAACAACCTCTCTCTTGCACTATTGAAAAGAAATACCAAAATGCTGATCTCGAAATTCCGGGAAAAATTGTTTGTTAGCGATCGTAACCCTCTTCAAAGGACAACTTTTATGCCACTTTATAACTTCTTTGGTGTGGCCTCTACAAGTCAGTCGTACTTAACAATGGGTTTACCCACTCAATATCTTAGGACTATCGCTGAATTACGAATGTGTAATAATATAATGATTAAATTTACATACAACTGTTCCACATACAGCATTAACCCGAACAACAAATGTACTATATGTAACAGAGATGAGTTTGAAACAATTGATCATCTCCTTTTTGACTGCCATATATATTTCTATTTGAGAAACTGTGATTCGGTCTGCTTGCAAAATTTAGAGGTCTTAATTACATCATTAGAGAATTTAACTCGTGATTATGTTAGGCAGATTGCTAGTTACATTTGGAATATTTTGAAGTGTCGTTCATTTATAATAATAATAATAATAATAATATGTATATATCTGTAGCCCTCTACTATTTTTTATTTTTTTACTTGCTCAATTAGCACTCTTTTTTTTAGTTTTTATTTTTTTCTTTGTTTTCTTTTTTTTTGTAACAAAAACCTAGATACAAGATTTACAATTTTCAATGTACCTAAAGCAGGACTCTTGCTATATGAAGAAATGTATTTTTCTTGTTTTGCAATAAAGGAATTGAATTGAATATACCAAATTTTGTTTCAACTGAATGAATTTAAAAGAATGATAATATCCTAATGTTGAAACTGATGTACAAATAACTAGTAATGGTAAAAATGTCAGTCATTCGAGTTAAGTACGCCAATGGTATAAATTTAGTATTTCTTGCGTTACATTGGTTTTTGGCGATTTGTTATCGTTTTCGTAAAAAACAGAAATGAATACTATACACACACAACGAACGTAACATTAGTGGATTCCAAATTTATTTTCTAGTATTATTTGGAAGCGTTGGTTGGTAGTTTATTTAATTGTGTTTTTAAAATTAAACACTATTGCTTATTCCTTTGCGGAAAGGGTAGGAAAATAGCTCAGCTATTTAATGAACAACATCAAGATCAATATGTCAGGAGGAAGTAAGTTCTATAGTTAGTAAAATAATTTCAAGGGACAATGAACGTAACCAATAAAAACGAAAAATTGAAAAACCTATAGTTAATGAAGCTAATGAATTTGCAGTTTTGGGACAAGTTCATCTTGATCCTACATTAAGTACGAATCAGCTGGCATCTGTGTCTGAGATCAATAGAACTAACATACAAACCATTTTGGAGAAGAATATGTTTCATCCAAACAAAATACATTTAGTCCAGGAACTTCATGAGCATGATTATGACCGCCGTTTGCAATTTTGCGAAATAATGAGTAAGCGAGCAGGAACGATCCACAGTTTCTTTTAACATCTGTTTTTCTGATGAATGTAGTTTTTCTTGAACGGGACGGTAAATCGTCACAATTGCCGCTATTGGTCAGGCGATCTTGCAGGTCACAAAACAGGTCCGGCCTGATCTGAACCCTCTAGGTTTTATTATTTCGGGATATTGGAAGACATTAGTGTAAGGTACTCCTGTAAATAGCCTGGAAGCGCTGCAGCTACGGATTACTCAAAAGTGTCAAGAAATCCAAACCAAGGAGGGTGTTTTCGAAAGAGTTCGAATATCGTTGAGACGAAGATGTTGTGCCTGCTTGGAAATGGACGGAGGGCACTTTGAACATCTTCTGTAACTTTGTTTTTTGTTGGTTAAAAGCTTCCTTTGTCGGTTTATTCCTAATAAAATAAAATGTTTGAAAAACGAATAGTGGTCCATATCTCCACAACCGTTATTTTGCAGACCCATGTTTATTACTTTTCTGCTTATTTTGGTTAATACTATTACCTCCTGAAATATTTTACACTCTTTTTTTAACACCCTGTATTATTCAGTTCTTAAATGTATTCAATTATTTGTATTTGTAGCAAACACTATCTCGAGAATACGGCGCCCTTAACCTAAACGTAAATGTTACCATGACCAAAACGGAATACCTACATACTTGGGCTGAAAATATCTTCATCAATAAACAGAGAGTTCATTGTATTAAGACCGACGCGGATTCTCGAACTTTAATCACAGTAATCCATCGAAACTTCCGGCAATCCAGAGAATATGACTACAAAAGGAGACCTCAACTGTAAAACAGGTGGCCAAGTGAGCCGCAGAAATCAAAATAAACACACCGGGCAAAGGGCTAAACAAACGACACCGCATCGTTGCGGGGACCACCCACAGGTGGCGCCTAGTGGCGGCCCCCGAGAATCGGCCAAGCAAAGCGGGCCGCCGCACGTTATTAACTTCTTTTGTCCGTCTGTCATCTCGGACGGCTGCCCCGAAGTGATTAATATTATTCAGGATTTCCATTCCGATCCTACGCAGATCGGAGCGGGATTTTTGGAATGAAAGCCAATACGTTTTTCGGACGGTTCTAATCGAATCGGACTGCAGAGAGCACGCCGGTGCTTTTTTGGCATTCTGCGATAATTTGATTCACAGAACATACACCGAGAGAAATGTCTTTTAGTCATTAATAGAAATTAATCAGATCTAATAGAGTATCTTCATTCAATTAAATTTCAAGTAGGCTACGTTACTATTATACAGTACAAACATTTTAATCACGTGCTTAGGAAGGTCTAAACGACAATAAAAATTTAGCTCGATATTTAAAAAATGGGGCAAAACCCTCTTTTCCTACGAAAAGTCGGCGCCTATGATCAGTATCGACTGAGGTTGCTTAGATCGATCGACATCTGTCAACAACATCTACTACCATGCGGTCGTTTTTTTGCAGCATTTCTAAATGCAGAAATGACAAAATTTAACATTCTTATTAGTAATAATACCTTATAGATAGGAAACAGTTAATCCAGTTAGCTCCATTATTTTGCATTCGTTTTTCATTTCAATACAAACTGGCAAATCTACAACATTGTCATTCATTATAACCACTCACTACCGATAAGACACACTTCCCGTAAGTACAGTTAGATAAAATGCCTATTTATTATAACAAAATCGAACGAAAGGAATAGATAATAAAAAAGTTTTAATGTACCCGCGGCAGTCTTGTCCCATAACCTAGAAAACCCAACCGATTACAAAAAAACTTTATCATATTATAGCTGTTGAGTTAGCTTGGCGCGGTGGTGAAGCAGCTGACTGATGATGGACAAAAATAATGATGAAATTTTGAACATTTAGAATTGAATATAATCTAATTTTTAGCAAAACTTGCCAAGGGGGATCAAAAAGTTGCACAAGCAATAAATGGCTTGTACCAAATATTGAAAATAAGGATTCATGTGCCGTTAGATTGTTTAATAAATTATTATTGAAGCGAGGTAAAAATATAACAACAGAAATCGTCTTCTCCTGCTACCTAATAGATTTTGGAAAAGTGAAAATGATACCTGGTTCGACAATATGCCTGTAGGCAAGAATACAATTAGTGTATGAACTAAATCATCAGCACAAGCTATTGGTTTGAATACCAAAAATAATAAAATTACTACCCATTCCCATAGATCAACTGCAGTGAGCCATTTAGCAACAGAAGGGGTTCCTGAGCAGCAATTAATAAAAATTACCGACCATAACAACTCTAGTGCCATAAAACATATTTAACTATTGACGAAGATCGTCACCGTGGAATAATCAACATTAGATATGCGAAGAAATGCATCAACATTAGGAACCAACAACACTATCAAGTTCCGCTTCTACTTACAATAATTTCACTAATTGTACCTTTAATAATTATTGTAGTTTTAATAAATAAAGTTGGTTATATTTCTTTGATTTATTAATAATTTAAAAAACATATGTAAAAAATTATCTTACCGAATACACCTCGACCCTTGATAAATACTCAAAATTTTGTCATAGAGATTGCTTCAAGCGTGTTGGTTGAAGGTAACCAAGCAACACGATTAAATTACTATATCTGTATTTCGTTTTTCCTATAATTTTATATTATAGAAACATTTTCAGATCATTACTAGTTAATTTTCGTATACTCATAGTATGTTTATGTACATACTCGTAAGTACATCTTTGTTTAATGTTTGTTGTTTCGTTGTTTATGATTTACTCTATTTTATTTGTTTTTTAAGTTCTTTATTAGAATATGTACTTCTACTTTTACTACTATATACAACCATTAATAATATATAATAAAAAACTAAGTTATTGTTCATTTCAACTGAATTATATATTTTTAATAACATAGTAAAATGTCTTTTGATTTATTGCTACTGTAATACTATAATTTTGTACCTAGATACTATCTATATAATAATAATAATAATATAATATCTCTACCCCTCATTCTAATCACGAGGATTAGCCCAGAAGTCGAAGACTTGTGCGGGAGAGGGGGCGGCATATTATTATTAAGCAGGCCGCATTTGCGCCCAGGAACGACTTACGTTGGTAGGCCCTAACCACCATTCAGTGCAGGAATGAGGGAAACCTGGAAAACCTCATTAATTAGGGGAATTATTATTATATTATATAATATTATTAATATGTTACTGTGTAAAGTTACATCTTTAATGATAGAAATAACATTGAAATGTGTAAAAGTTACAGATAATATATGTTCTATTAATGCAGTTGATTGTGTTAAACCTAACGCACTGCTTAATACAGAGAATTGTTTAAAAATATGTACAATCCCTTGTGGACCTCGATTGACACAGGATTGTGTATTTGTGTTAATTTGTGTATTTATTTTTTTATAGTGTAATAGTTGTTATAATCATGATAAGTTTTTCTCAGTGTTGCACTTATTACCACACTAAAAGATTTGAGCTAATAGGTGGCTATCAAAATTACTACCTTTTTACATATGTGATTTTGTGTACATTCAAAAATTAAAAGCCTTGCAATTATTTCTTTGTATCCGTAAAAGGAAACATGGGAAATTAAAGGATGGCCAACTGAGGAATCTACATTGCTTTACGACGTCCAAATATGATTAAAACACAGTTACATAATTATAATTGTATTTTAAATAAGTTTGAAAAAAACGCCGTAGCCGATGCAAAGTACGTCGGCTTAACAATAGACCAGAATTTAAAATTGACCGGTTATATTAATATTTTAAATAAAAAATTGCGTTTTTTGGCACATACATTGTATCATTTAATTATCCAGTCGATTCTTATAAATGTCTTGGATGAATTCATACTACGGTATGGAATTATAACCTAAGGAAGTTCATACTTTAAAACCTTGAAAGCGCAAGGATAACAAACGTTTTTAACCAAAGAATTAAAAAAATAGATGCAATGCATGAGTTGTGTGAAATTTTTCTAATATTTGGTGGAGTCACTGGGGTCAAAGCCATTTTTTGTCAACGTCTAACACTAGTTCGGACTAATATGAATCCGATTTAGATTCAGATTATCATATTATATAAAAAAAGGTACTGAAACATAATTGTGCAAGGCTTAGTTTCATGAAAAAACTAGCATTTTTAGCGGTAAAATATGACGATATACAATAAATATTTATTTGATCCATAGTGATTTTCCGGGTTGTTGTGCCGTGACCTCGGTAACTGGTAGCTGCCAGAAACAGAGTTAAAATGCACATCCCTAGCATTAGCCGGGATTCTTTTACCTGCCCTGGTTGTTCTACAAAAGCTTCGCGACTGAGCTGATGACGTCACAAAAAACCTTCCATATGCGTACGCCAGAAAAAATTGGGGGGGGGGATAAAATAACCCTTTCTCCCCCATTTCTACGTCAATTTTTTTAGGCGTCTGAGGAAATTATAGCATAGAATCAATTTTAAAAGTTCAGGTTTGACACGCTGTATCTTTTAAGAGAAGTATATTCGTAGATAAGTAGGGTTAAATTGTCTTTAAATTGTCAAAAATACGCAGTTAATGGGTTGACCGGCTTTTTTGTTACACCCTATATATTAAATCAATGAAGATCTTTTAGATATTTTATTTGTTTAGGTAGTCTTTTTTACTGAATTATCAGTTTATTTTTTACAACCAGTTGTGAAAACCAAGATATTAAGGAAATATCTCAATAAATACAAAAAGTAGAACAGTAAAATATATGGAGTTTAAGATCTAGAACAATTTAAGCTTATTGGACCTAACCAAGTTATCAACTTTCCAATGTGTTGTATACTTGGTGAATGAATACTAAACACTTGGATTGATCCTTTACAAGTAAAATAATGTATAACCAAATTTTGTTATTAAGACTTACTATGATTTCTGGAAAAATTAATTGAAAAGTCATAGCAGGCCATTAATTTCGAATTTGGTCATCGTAATGTGGTTGTAATCAGAAAAATTGACAGATTTCAAGTAACTGTTGATAAATATCTATACACTGAAAATATAATTTGTGTAAATTCACCATGATTATCATTGGCTTTTGTATCTCCATGTGTATAATCAAAAATGTTGCTCACGATTACGAAAAAAAGAAAAGTAATTTATTTTTACGATTGATTTATTGTCGAATTCGTTTTCTTGCATATTGCTGTTGTATAAGTTAGAATGTTATTGCACTATTAATATAGACATTATTAAAGCTTGAAATAATAATATATGAGGAAAGGTTGCCAAAGCCAATATTTTCAAATTGGTAGTAATATTTTTTTAATATAACAAATACATATATTTAACAGCAAATATAAATGCAGCACAACTAAAACAAACACACACTTGAAATTTCTTGTATCACATTATTTTCAACTACACTTCAATATGTATAACGCACATGATTGTATATACAAGCCGACCATTACTGAATCGGTACGTAGTATTCGCATAATGTGCTTATCATAGCTGCCTCTGTAAAAATATATAATATTAGGAATTTATATTAAATTTAAAGAACTTTACAAAATTTCTGCTAAAATTACAAAGTGAAATAGAATCTATACAATATAGGTATTATGTGAATAACATGCTTTAAGTATTATTTCAATTAATATTGTACTTACATTTACGTTGAGATAACTATAAAATGACCTTATCTAATATATGGTAAATATTATGTAAATACAAATAATTTCTTTGAACTGTTACCGATATTTTTTAGGGTGTTATAAGATGTTCTATTAAAAATATATTTAACTCTATGTCCACCACTTTTTTCGTAATTACATAAAAATTTTAGAAAAATATCTACTATTTTGTATATGCCATTGTTTTCTAAATGAGATAATTCGCAGTATATGCAGCCTGGTTGTCATATATATAAAAATAAAGAAATATTTAAATTTAGTGGTTATGCTACTGGTGGAAATTTTAATGATTTTACATGTTATGTAATTAAATTAAATATTTTGTGAATTGAGTACGGAAAACAAGATTTTTAATGGTTTCAGATACTTATTTGTCTAGGAATTCCCAAAAATTCCTTAAACAAAAGCATTTTAACAGTTTTTAAGAACATTTTGGGTAAATCAAGAACGATTTCATAACTTTTCTAGGCCTTTTACAGTCAAGTGAGGATAATTATTTTGGCTTCGACCTCTTAATATGAATTTCTTATAAGATTACGTGCTTCTTCTTTTGATTCTGAATCAATCTAAAGTTTTCCAAAAAAGAAACAGCGAAGCGAAAACAAGCTATATATACCAAAAAATAAATCTATATTTAAATTTAGGGTATTTGTGCTACAATTTAAGATGTCCATTTTAATGATTTTATGTTGCTGTAATATATTTTTTTGTGAATTGAGTACGGAAAACAAAACACAATGATTTCCAGATACTTGTTCAAAAATATTCAAAATTTCCCTGAGAAGCAATATTTTAGCAATTTTTACAAATATTTTGGGTAAATCAAGAATTATTTCGTAATATTTTTAGGTCTTTTGCAGTCAAGTGAGGATAATTCTTTTGGTTTTTCCTATCGGCATCTTAAAATACATCTTTTATAGGATTACGTTCTTGGCAATGATATTTTGTTTAATCCAGCCACAATAGGAAGGACTATTTTAATAGTTTCTAACGGAATTTTGGCGGAATCACGGTTATCTTCTATTCTGAAACAATCCAAAGTTTCCCAAAGAAGGAACATGTAGGCCCAAACCCGAAGCGAGAACAACCTGTATATACCAAAATATAAATAAATATTTAAATTTAAAGTATTTGTGCCACAATTTAAGAAGTCCATTTTAATGATTTTACGTTGCTGTAATATATTTTTTTGTGAATTGAGTACGGAAAACAAAACACAATGATTTCCAAATACTTGTTCAAAAATGTTAAAATTTTCTCTAAGAAGCAATGTTTTAGCAGCTTTTAAGAACATTTTGGGTAAATCAAGAATTATTTCATAACATTTCTAATTGTTTAGAAATGCCCAAAGTTTTCCTAAGTAGGAACATTTTAGCAGTTTTTAAGAACATTTTGGGTAAATCAAGAATTATTTCATAATATTTCTAGGTCTTTTGCAGTCAAGTGAGGATAATTCTTTTGGTATTTCCTATCGACATTTTAAAATACATCTCTTATAGGATTACGTTCTTGGCAATGATATGTTGTTTAATCTAGCCACTTAGGAAGGAACATTTTAACAGTTTCTAACAAAATTTTGGCGGAATCACGGTTATCCTTTCGATTCTGAAACAGTCCAAAGTTTCGCCAGGAAGGAACATTGAGGCCCAAAACCGAAGCGAGAACAACCTGTATATAGCAAAATATGAATAAATATTTAAATTTATAGTATTTCTGCTGCAATTTAAGAAATCCATTTTAATGATTTTACGTTGCTGTAATATATTTTTTTGTGAATTGAGTACGGAAAACAAAACATACAATGATTTACAGGTACTTGTTCAAAAATGTTCATAATTTCTCTAAGAAGCAATATTTTAGCAGTTTTTAAGAACATTTTGAGTAAATCAAGAATTATTTCATAATATTTCTAGGTCTTTTGCAGTCAAGGAGGATAATTCATTTGGTTTTTCCTATCGACATTTTAAAATACATCCCTTATAGGATTACGTTCTTGACAATTATATTTTGTTTAATCTAGCCACTTAGGAAGGAACATTTTAACAGTTTCTAACAAAATTTTGGCGGAATCACGGTTATCCTTTCGATTCTGAAACAATCCAAAGTTTCCCAAGGAAGGAACATGGAGGGCCAAAACCGAAGCGAGCGTTCCTGGCGTAACATATGGGGCCTAAGTCAATAAATATATTAATCACATATCGACGGCTTCCATCTTGAGAATAATAAAGAGTGGAGTGAGAAAGGCATAGCCTGTGTCTCGGAACCGATAAGGCCAACATTATATGCACATATTATGCATTGTAACCTGGCATTACCTTCAGAGCGCGATTGGCTGCCACGACAATCATTGCACGGACTCGGTGGCCCCACCCATGGCTCGTTTCTACAGAAGTCCATTTGGAAGACGGGTGCGTGAGCGCCACAGTGTCCACTTCTACCAGGTTGTGTTACTGTAGCTAACTGCATATGTAAATTTCGGAGTCACCGCTTCAATTATGGGGAATTTTCTAATTATCCACACGGGTTTTTGTTCGACGGGGCCAGGACACCGACAGGTCTACACTCACGGAAAGGGTTTTTTGACGGCCGTCGGTCGATCCCTCGCTTAGGTACACTGAGGGAACAGTTTGTGTAAATCACTGATTCTTCGTTAGAATAAATGCACACTGATAAAAATGGGTGGAAATTCCCGTATTTGTTTATTTATTTATTTTAGCATGCATACTTAACAAATTGAAATCCGGTTGCAGAATAGAAAAACAAAAACAATGGAGTACAATAATACATACAGGGTTAACTATGAGTACACATAGGGGGTAGGGAAAAATGAAAATTTACTGAATCATCTATCAAAAAATTTCCAATCTTATTTATAAACAGAAAAAAATATTTTCAATAGTATAGATATTATTTTTTATCGCCGTCACTGGTCAGGTCATCGCGTTGACACGTGCAGTTTACGCCGCTTTGAAAGAAAAAAATTTATTTACAAAATGTAGATTATTATTTAAGGGCTAATATTTATTTCCAGGATTGATATTTGGAGAGATTTTAAGAATAACATTGAGAGTACATGAAATAGCTTTATCTAAAATGCACGAACAAGGAAAAATTATTGAAAATCTAAAATTGAAAATGAAAATCTCAAAGGCGAAGTTTGCCATTTTAAAACGAAACTTAATGATTTGGAACAATACTCAAGACAAAATAATTTAGAAATACAGGGCGTACCTGAGAAACGTAATGAAAACTTATTTGATATTGTTCATAAAATTACTGATTTTCTAAGTGTACCGTTCAATCCCAACACTATCGAGTCTGTTCATCGGGTAAAGGCATTCAAACCTGGATCTCCTAAAAATATTATAGTAAAATTCTTGTCCGTAAAAAGCAAGGATGCAATATTAGCCGCAGCAAAAAATAAAAGGGCTTCATCTACTGCTGCAAATCGAGCTCTATGTGTTGATAACATCTCTAATAATTTATATATAAATGATCATCTAACTACTGAAAATAAACTATTATATAAAAGAACCAGGAAAATTGCCAAAGAAAGAGGTTACAAATATGTGTGGCTAAAAATTGCAACATCTTCATTCGTAAGGAAGATGCATCCCAGTGAAAATCATAAAAGTTTTGACCAAGTAAACTCGTTGTAAAATAAATATTTTTCAATAATTTTTATTTGTTGTTTATATGGATATTTCTGTTATATATCAGAATTGTAGAGGGCTAAGATCAAAAACGCATGAGTTTAAACTAAATGTTATTAAAGGCAATTCCGATTTAATACTAGTGACAGAAACCTGGTTAAACAGTGGTGTAAGTGACAACGAATTGTTTACTTGTGATTACTGTGTTTTTCGGCGTGACCGGGAGACTTCCTCTAGTGTCAAAAGAGATGGTGGTGGGGTTTTAATAGCAGTCCGCTCCGATCTACAAGCAGTAAGGCGCGATGAATGGCAAAGTGATGCGGAGGACGTATGGATAACCGTTACTTCTAATAACATCAAAATTCATATTTGTTGTGTATACCTACCCCCATTCGATAATATTGCATTTACTTCATTTTCTAATAATCTTTATCAACTTTGTAATAAAATGTCTGATGGTGTAGTATTAATTTGTGGCGATTTTAATATGGCTAATGTCTCCTGGATTTCTAGAAACAACGACTCACATTTGATACCAACTAATGTTAACCAGTATTCAAGTATATTAATAGATACACTATCATACTGTGGGTTAATGCAATTTAATAATTTAGTTAATTTTAATAATAATTTATTGGATTTGGTACTTTCAAACAGCACTTGTGTAAAAACTTAAATTATTGTAACAATGCTCTAGTCCCCGAAGATGTTTATCACAAACCGATTGAATTTATTCTAGCTTGTCCCGTAGTGAAACTATTGAATCATAATAATATTAATAGATATAACTTTAGAAAAGCTAATTATGAAGCAGTTAATGACTATTTTCTTAGTTTACAATGGTTTGATATATTTGTAGATAAGCCTGTCAATGAATCATTAAAATATTTCTATGAAAAAATATCCTACTTATTTTAAATATAACACAATAAAAACTATTAAAGAGAAGAATAAGGTTCATACAAGGTTGAAGGTGTATCGAAATCAGATTGACTACAGTAGGTTTTGCAACTTAAGGCGTAAAACTAAAAAAATGATTAGAACTGATTATAATAACTATGTAAGATCTATTGAGGATGGAATCCCTGAGAATAGAAAAAAGTTTTGGCAGTATGTCTCAGTTCAAAAGCTAGGCCATGTATCCCAAATGTTATGCTGTACAACGATACTTGCGCCAAAGATGGCGGCGCTATTTGTAGTCAGTTTGCATTATTTTTCCAAACCGCGTATGAACCCTACAGTCAAACTGCTTTACAAATTAACTCGGGAAATAATATTAATAATATAAGTAGTATAAGAGTTGCAACAAGTTCTAAATATTCTGATTAACTTAGACGAAAATAAAGGAGCCGGTCCTGATGGAATTCCTTCATTCTTTATAAAAAATGTGCAAACTCACTTTATATACCACTAACTCTTTTATTTAACAAATCGTTTACAGAAGATGAATTTCCTCAATTATGGAAGGCGGCATTTGTGATTCCTATTTTTAAATCTGGAGAAAAATTTGGTAAAAAACTATCGTCCCATCAGTAAATTAAATATTTTTAGTAAGATACTGGAAAAAGTGAGTTATGACCATTTATTTGACGCTGTTAAATCTTCAATAATTACGCAGCAGCACGGCTTTTACGCTAAAAGATCAATTGAGTCAAATCTAGTACAATATACTAATTACATTAATAACCACATGGATTGTCAGATTCAGGTCGACTCAGTGTACACCGATTTCAGCAAAGCATTTGATAAAATTAATCATAACATACTAATAACCAAACTGGCTGAAATCGGTGTACATGGAAGTTTTCTAAGATGGCTTACATCGTATATTTCAATCAACGATTACCGCTCACTTCCTTTTACAGCTACTTCTGGTGTACCTCAAGGATCACATTTAGGACCATTATTATTTCTTATTTATATAAATGATATCAATAAATGCTTTAAATTTTGTAATTTCTTAATGTATGCAGATGATCTTAAGATATTTTCTCAAATAAATAACCTAGCGGATTGTACGTTATTTCAAAGTGACCTTGATTCATTCTATAGGTACTGTCTATTGAATAAATTACACTTAAATTTCAATAAGTGTCATTATATTTGTTTTACTCGTAATAAAAATATATTTAGATTTGACTATAACTTCAATAACGTAGTGCTCTCTTACTTAGAAGAGATAAAAGATCTAGGTGTTATTTTTGATAGGAAGTTATCTTTTCTTCACATATAGATTACGTTGCTTTAAAGAGTAGTAAAATGTTAGGCTTTATCACTAGAGTATGTAAAGACTTTAGAAACGTGGATTCTTTAAAATCATTATATTTTGCTTATGTACATAGTAAGATAAACTTTGCTTCAACCATTTGGAATTCTCAATATATGGTTCATAATTTTCGTCTTGAAGCAATTCAAAATAAATTTCTTAGATATTTAAATTTTAAAGTGACACTCTTACAACAAACATTTAAAATTCAATCTTTAGAAAATAAAAGAAAGCAAGCTGACGTAATATTTTTATTTAAACTTTTGAATAATCTAATTGATTCTCCTAATTTAGTAGATCTCATAAATATTTATGTACCTTCCAGGAATTTTAGAGGTAATATATTATTTCAAGAGTCTTTTTACCATACTAACTCTGGGCAAAATTCACCGTTAAACAGAATGATCAGAACTTACAATAGTTTATTTTCCAATGTAGATATATTTACCGTATCACTATCTAATTTTAAGACAGCCCTAAAACGAGAAACTTCTGCTTAGTATAAAATATTATATGACATGTTTTTGTGTGTATATGTATTTATGTATGCATTTCTATGATGTAATAGTATGTTTGGTTTAGTTGTTAAATTAATTAATTTTTAGTGAACATTGTGTTGGGCTTCTAGCCTGTTTATGTTCCTCTTTAAATAAATAAATAAATAAATAAATAAATAAATAAATAAATAAATACATCAATAAGAGTAATATGAAAAAAATACAAATGTAAACCTTTTAACCATCCCAGACTGCATTATGGTTGTGTTTGAAATGAAAATGCTGCCTGTTATTTTTTATTAATATAATATTTAAGGTTGCATGGTGTAATGACTTAGTAAATAATTTAATAATTTTTGGTAATAATACTCAATGCTGGTATTTTATATATGTTTATTCTATAAAAATATCAGTATATATCTACAAACACGAATACATAAAAAGAAATGCAAAAAATAAAATGGAATATCTACACTAACAAGCTGCACATAGAAAATAAAGTTTCACAATACATAATGCTTAGCTAGTGGCACATTAAATTATATACATATACCTATATTAAATATACAACACATGGCAATTTATGAGAGCTATTTCTATGTTTTATATTTTGTTTTGACTTATTTTCTTACTTAATTCTTACTTTTTTACTGTGGTTTTCGTCTTACTGGGTAAGGTTGCTACTAATTCTTTAATATAATATATTTTAAATGAATATAAAACAAAAACTTTTTTAAATTTTAAAAAGTGTATGTTTTTTATGATAATTCTTATCTCTTGTCTTTTTGTAACCCTGAGGAAAATATTTAAAATAAATCGAAACGTTGGCTTAGTCAGAAAATTTAGAACCTTAATTGTACTATCCTTTTTTCCGATTATTCCATCCTTAATAATGAAATCTACTGTATTTCTAATTTATTAGTAAGAAACTGCCTGCATTTTAGGTTGACTTATTTGAACCTGTGTAGGTATCTGTACATTTTAACAAGTAGAATTTTTTAACCAAAGAAGCTTTTTTCCATAACATTAAAAGTAAAAAATCAACAACTATATCTGTCGACACACTCTCTATATGGTTACAAAAATAATATTAATACATTTTTAAATTGGCTTCTTTTACATTATTCAACTTAAACAGTACTTGAACTGATTAATGAACTCTTTGGTATATGGTACAGTTTTTTAACATGTGCATCATATTATTCATTATTTATATATTTTACACACTGATGTATTATTATTGAAAAACTTGTTTCTATAGGTACATATTTTTCAAAATTACCTACTCAGTAAAATTACATACATTGTACAATTTCAACATAAAAATTACAATTCATACACCAATACAAATTATAGTGCCGGAAATTTACGATTGAATTTAGCATAATAGTTGTAAATTTATCACATAGTATAATATGGATTTTTATCCATACTTATTTCTATAATATTACAGGGCAGTTATTTCATTTATATATATATTACTAGGTGACCCGGAAAACGTTGTTTTGCCATATGAATTATTTCTAGTGAATATTTTGGTAGTCGGCTTCGTTCTCATCTCTACTCCGTGCTGTTTACTGGGTGAGAAGCACAAACCTAGAAAAAATATAGACTGTGCCAGTGTCATATTGCCGGCTACCCCTAATTCATGGCTGCCCTAAAAGGTCCAGAATCACTAAAACTATTGGTTTTTATGCAAATTGACGTTAGTTGTCTTGTAGCGCGAATCTCATTTGTTTACTGTGATTGGTCACATTCATGTCACATTCTTTAATCTCATTTAAAATGACAGCAAGTTAGTTAATTTCATATTGCAATGCATCATATTTGCACAACCGCCCACATAAAGCAAATAAAATATCAATTTTCTGAACATTAGATCCTTAGAAAACGCGGCACCTGTCACGTGACATTCTTCATGTACCGACGTGGTACGTTTGTGGTGAGAAGTGACACCGGTAGACGCCTGGCGGGGATAACTGATCTAGTGATCATCGATCAGTTATCTAGCAGGGTTAAAAATGATTAAATTACTAAAATGGCTATTAAAAAATAGGGGTTTGTGATAGAAGGATGAAAATAAAAGGTTGTATGTATTTTTAATGTCACATAATAAAAAAATAAAAATAAATATTTGGGGTGGACAACCTCACTTAGGGGTATGAAAAATAGATTACGACCGATTCTCAGACCTACCGAATATACATATAAAATTTTATAAAAATCGGTCAAGCCGTTTCCGAGGAGTATGGTGACTGTGACACGAGAATAAAATCTTTCCTCACAGTACTAACTATACCTTTCTTCAATCAACACAATTGTTGCTAAACTTTCTTCAGTTTGTCCAACTTTGATACCTATATCATTTCTAAACAGGCTCCAAGAATAATTGATTCGTGATCTTGAAATGCCCTTCAATACAAAGTAAGTTGCTTCAATAGTTACTCTGAGGTAAAATTGGTACTGCTATTTTTGCTTCTCTTTCCATCACGGCGATAGCTTGATCATTATTGTGGTTACACGCGCCATTTATTTAATTGTTTATGAACTATAGCCTTATATTTTAAAACACCAAGTAGGTACTTATCCATGGAAATCCATGAAATCAAAGATTAAATCCAAGTCAAATGCAATAAGGGCATCATAATCTTTAATAGCACTACTATTACGTACAAAACGTCTATTTTTCTTTTATTAAGTTCCATGGTAATATTTAACAGAGAATGGTATAATTCATTCGCTTTTTCATTTTGTGGCAGCTGATTTTGACATGTGCCATGTAGCATTGTTGCGTTATTAACTTTTTCTTCCCCATATAATGATCTAATTACAACCTGTAAATACCAGTCATCATTCGATTCTGGTTTGGCTAGTGACAGTTAACGACGTCCATCAGACAACAGAAAGACAGTAATATACGGTTTCCTGTATGTATTATAAAGTTACTTTTGTTTTTCCTGGGAAAATGATTTGTTGCAGACTGCAATTTTAATGTTAAACTGCATAAAAACCGCAATTAAATAATTTTTTGATGGAACTAGTTTCAACTGAATTAAATTTGTTTGTTGAGACAATGAAGTGAGGCTAATTTTTAATAAAATGGTGATTTTAGATGTGTGGGTAATTGAATTTCGATTAAATGAAGGGGTAATTGGAATGCAGTCATCGATTTACACTGAGTGGATATAAATGCAGTTTGTTACTTATAAATGTATAACAATTTTACTCAAATCAATAAAAGCTCTAATTTAATCTGAAATACAAGCAATTTTAGTAAACAAAAAAAGTAAGTTTGATTTCACATACGCAGGTATACAATTGAACCTCTTACATGTTTATGTATATGTTACAAGATTAAGATGCTCCACTATAAGCGAGGCTTGTGTTGTGGATCATCCAATTAAGCAACAAAACAAGATATTATACTAAACAAACTAGTTTTAAAGCTAAATGAAAAAAAGGAAGGAAAATACTATTTGATGAAATGAGAAACAGCAGTCAGCAGATGAGCAAGTCAGCAAGAAATTGCTTACTTATTATTCTACATTTACTTATTATTGAAGAATGTTTTTAAATTTATTATAATTATTATCTACATACTGATTTAACTATTTCTTTAACTTATTCTTATTCTGAATACTCTTGATAAATAAATATAGGCAATAAATAAATAAATATTCTTGGAGCAAGGTACGAGACAAATCTTTGAGTATGAGTTAACCTACACAATGGAATAACTGCAGAACAATTTCCCATAGCCCTGTTGCTATATCAATGTTCTGTATACAATATGTCTGATGGTATATACCATAGAAGACTTTGGTAAATATTATTTATATACAAGCATTCACAATTTGCTTTATTTCTACACAATATTTTATGGAGCCTGATTGTATCTCTATTTGGTATGTTTTTTACTGTCGGAGTTTAGTAGTATAAATATAAGGATATGAGTTTTTAACTACAGTTTTTCAATATTTAATACTAAGACTTTGGTTGCAGTGATTATATTTTACAGTGTAAAAAAAGTGATGTATAAGTGAGATTTTCCAGTGTGTAATTTAAAGTGTATAAAATTTCCGTGTTAATAGTTTGACACATGGCTTTTTTATACGTTTTACACAAAATATTCTAATAAACATACCTACTGAATTTGTGCAACATTTGGCAGTGATGTGTACCAGTAAACTTATGTGTCCTCTATCCCTTCTCCTGACTGTTTCAGCACACATCATTACGAAATGTTGGTCGTGTAGCGTTGTTGTGTTCAGTTACATCTCGATCAAAGAGAGAACATTTAAATTGAGTCATTTACAAATATCGAAAATAAAATTTTAATTTTGACACCCTGTATCTTTTTTATTATGCGTCTTGGGATATAGATATGTTAGATTAAATCGATATATTTTCACCTAAGAAATCTGTTGTCTCATTTTTGCTACTTCATTTAAAAACACCCTGTAGAGAATAGATGGTAATATGTATGTCGCATGAGGGGAGTTTGCCTCATTTTTTAAATTTAGTTATTGTTATCATCACCTTTTGTTGTAACTGTGTTAAAGAATTATCCAATTGAATACTTTTATTTATTTTTAATGATGCAATTTAAACAACTAACATTCAATTATTTTCCAACGACTACTTGAAAAGTTTTTTACTGTTTAAGAAAGGTATTTTAAGCTAATATATATCGAATCTCCTTCAATTCCTATCAATGAAGTCATTATGTATGTTCTCTGATACCAAACATCTAGGTATGCTAATGAACAATACCACAGACAAAGCTCTATTATCTAAAGAAATTATTCTATCTAAATTTACTAACCTGGTTTAATGGAAACACTCTATAGATATTAACCTCTGACAGTGGGAACTCGAAATTCAACCACAATAGATGAGATCTGACCTATTTCTGAATTTTTAAGATTGCTTGATCAGGTGGCCTCCTTTAAGTTGAGTCAAATATCTATCTATAAAAATTATTATACCAATAAATTAAATTTATTTGAAATTAAATGTCGACAATGTCAAACTGATTAATCAGTCAATGAATTTAAACATCATAACGACCTACTAAAATAAATAAATAAAAATACTCGTACCTTTTATGTATAGTTTTTCATATATTTTCAGGTATTAACAATATTGTGTGAAACTAACTACTCTGTGGGCTAAAGCCCCAACCAGCGTTGAATTACACCCACAATATCTACCCACATATTCTTTATTATTAGCTTTTGTTTTGTTCATCAGCATACCTAGATATTTGGTATCAGAGAGCGTACATATGACTTCATTGATAGGAATTGTAGGAGAATTGATTTATATTAGCTTAAAATACATTTCTAACACAGCAAAAAATGTTACAAAAGCTAATAATAAAGAATATATGGGTAGATATTGTGGGTGTAATTCAACGCTGGTTGGGGATTTAGCCCACAGAATAGTTAGTTTCGCACAATATTGTTAATACCTGAAAATATATAAAAAAATACTTGACCAGTTCACCGCTAATGAGATATTTAGGTGGTATTTCTTTTGAGACCCTTTAGGACGATATTGCTTATAACTTTTAAACAGGAAGTAATACAGAAAAATTTCACCAAGAAAAGTTTATTAGAAAAAAGAGGCTTTTAATAGCAAACAAATGTGGGTACGTTTCTTGCGCCAACCAAACAAACCCTTTTCTCAGTGCGACCAGTTCTATTCTACTCGCGAGCCGTGCATAATACCGAACCCGCTCAACCGTTTCCATTATTTATACATGGGAAGTTCAATTACAGGATTTTTTTATCAATTGGCTCCAATGATCGAGCCATTGTCTTCTTTAATGAAATATGTTAATTCGTGGTCTGTCACACTCCGCGGCTTCCACGACACATTTTTTCCTCCATCTTAGTCACAAGACCAAGTTGCAATTAATTTACGAGTCGCTTGTTTTATTTGTACCATTGTCAGCGCTGGTCCTATTATTGCATTTTTTAGGGAGTCCAAGGTAAAAACTTAGGTCACGCCGGAACAATCGCGAAGCGGTTTAATCGACTTCCTAGTTTCCTAGATGAGTGAGGATTCCGCATGCTGCAACTCGAATTAGAGGTGTGTGGTTTTTATGTGGCCTTGGCGAAAATTTGTTCGATGGTGTAGTTTCTAAAAAATTACAAAGTTTACACAACACTCGTACTTCTTTTATTTTAGGCATCAGATGTGTTTACAAACGATAATGTTTTTTTAGGTAACGTTCAATTTCAGTTGACAGTGTTGTGTTGATGAGTGTTCTTTATAACAACCATATGAATTAATATTAAAGTTACAAGAACATGTGTATTTTTACATTACTTCTGCAATGCTGTTGCGAGACTATAATAAAGTATTTCTTAAAAATTTAAGAAATCCAAGGAAATTTAGATGAGATTTGGAAATAAATTTCAAATATTGTCTGAAGCTATTTATCTGTGGCATAACTTTAGTTTTTCTTTAGTTTTATTAGGTTTTTGCCACAATTCTGAAAAAATAAAGATTAATTAAACAAGCCCTTGCGTCAAACGGATCAGTCAAAAATCACACTGAATAAAGCAGATAAGTAAAAACTAACAAAAATCACATCACTATCGCGCACTTCCGTATTTTTGACGTTTCGAAAATCACTCTGTTTTCGTTTTCAAAATAGTAGTAAAATTATTAAACGTATGTCAAGTTTGACAGTTTAAAATTTGTTTATCTGCTTCCATAGAGATGTTAAATGATGTTTATTTTATTGTTACTTACTTCTTCTTGATACAACTATAGCCAACAATGATCGATGTTTACTGAACAGTTTGATACACACTTATCTCCGTTCAACAAAATAATCGCAGTCTTTTTAATTTTTTTTTTGTTGCGTTATCTTCCTTCTCTAAAATTTTTGCCAAACCCCATTGAACAAATGACCGTTTTCCCAAGCATGGTCGCAAATTTTAGATTGTTCAAATTCCCGTCTTTTTATATAATTTTTATGTTCCTTAATTCTAACATTCATAGGCCGAGACGTTTCTCCAACATAATGTTGATTGCATTCACAGAGTATACTGTCGATGCAATTTTTTAAATTTTGTATATCATTTTTTGGACTCGTTTTAGACAAAAAAGATCGTAAAAAGTATTAGTTGTCTGAAAAACTGTTCGAATATTAAATTTATTACCGATTCTTCTTAACTTTTCTGATAATATAGGAATGTATGGAATTTTTATTGTATGATTAGTTTATTTTATTTGTCTTAAAGTGTTAGTTTTATCTGTAATATTTTTCAATGTTCTATCAACAAAATTTGGAGGGTATTCATTATTTATTAAAATATTTTTAACAAAATTTTGTTCGTTATTAAAAATGTCATGTTGTTGAAATTAATTTTCCTCTATCATATAAACATTTAACTACACCTTGTGATATAATAATTGTATACAAATCTTTTAGATACAAAGAAACTAGTCATATGTTTCTTATGGCTGTACTGTACATTAGACAAACACCAACATAAAATTCAAGTAAGATAAATTAATTGTGTATTTTGTGCATTTTGAACTACTGTATCAAGTGGCCAATTTCTTAAAATCCGTTCTCACAGTCGAATTTTCAATCATCAATTTCTTTTGACGCAGCAAAATACGTAACGTTGCGTACCAGCAGATATATATAAATGAAAACTAAGCAACAATTAAATTCAGCATGGCCTCCCCTTGCAATTATTGGTAGCGCGCGGATGTAATAAATAAACCGCAATAATATATGTTTAGGTAAATTTAGTAAGCAATTAAAGAGCAGTGTTCACATCGCCGCAAGGAATGTTATCATAAATATTACCTGTTTGTGAACCACCGGAGTAATCCTCCAAAGGAAGTTCAAAATAAAAGCGCCAAGGCTGGAAACGGAAGCTAACCATAAAATAGCGCCCGTAACAATGGAAAAACATATTTATTTAAAGCACAGTAGCTGTTAAATAGTAGTAATAGGTAGTGTTTGTGACGCAGCAGTTGGAAATATCACACGCTCTTATCTTTGCTCAATGAAAAGAGATAATACGTTTATTTTGTTTCAGAAAACAAATGACACCATAAATCTATATAACCGTCTAACCAATAACTTGTTTTGAGAGCTGAAATCTCTTAAGTCTCCACCTAATTTAGGCGCCATTAATTATTATTTGTTTAAATTGTACATACTATCTACCAAATCTGTAGATATACCATTCCATTTGAAATCGACTGAAAATAATAAAAATTGTTGCCGACCCATTTTAGATTTTGGTGTAACTTTAAAAAACTCTACTCTAGGGTCCCAAACAACAAAATTTACACGAGTTTGATTTTTACAAGCGCTTGTTTCCGCCTATTTAAATAAAGACTCTTAAAAATTTCTATTTTTAAGCTTTATTAATTTTTGCTGTCAAATTTTTCTTTTTGAAGATATTTGAATGATCAAGACAGAATTCAGAGTGGGAAAGTTAATAGTTTCAGTGTAAATAAAGATAATTGGCTCGGACGATCCCTTTGAATAATAGCAGCGTGCTAAAAATTAGTGTTTTTTACTCGACTCTAGCGTCTTAATTTTTGAGAGTTAAAAATTCATGCTCCGCGGGAATTAAGTATACATATCATAGACAACATTCAGCTACAAATTGGCCTGAGTAGCCCACTATAGAAGAAAACTTTGCTTGAAGTTTGACTACTCGCCAAACAAATGTTCTTAAATTTTCCTCTATTTTAAAAAAAACTATATACAGGTAAATTGACAATCACACTTTGTTATTAAACTGTTCCACTAATATTATAAGACGACGTGTCTTACAATAGACTTATAATAATTGTTAATTAAATTTAACGAATGTTGGTATGAGTTTGAAAACCTAACTTCTTATTTTTTTTAATTCTTATTGTTTTCTGACAAATGTGACAAGTGACACTCTGAAATACATGCAGTAGTTTGGAAATCCTCATAGCCAAATAATTAGCCCAAGTATGTATCCCATTTTGGTCATAATAACATTTACGTTACTTTAACGTTAAATATTATATTTCATTCTTGTAGTATGTATTCCCCTGTAACGGTTAAGAAATGTATAAAACAATTTTGAAACCGACAGCGCTGTATGGTAGTAACAATGGGTTATCAATATCAATAAGAAGTCAAGACAAAACCTTTTGAGATGGGAAAGGAAGATTTTAAGAAGAATTCTAGGGGTAAGAAGACGGAGGAAGGATATGTAAGGAGAAATAATGAGGAAATACATGCAATGTACCAGGCACCAACAATAGACGAAGTTGTAAAAGCTAGAAGAGTGCAGTGGCTAGGGCATCTAGAACGTATGGAAGATGAAAGGAAGAAAATAATAGGGAATAAACCTAACTACAAGAAAAAAAGTGGCAGACCGAGGAAGCGATGGAGAGAGGCAGTGACAATAGATCTAAGGGAGAAAAATGTAACGGATTGGAAAAGAAAGGCGAAGAATAGAATGGAGTAGAGGAGAATAACACAGCTCTGGGCCTAAAAAAGCCTGTAAACAGCTTGATACAGTGCTTTCGAAAAGCAAAGAATAAATTCATTATCTTTGAAATTAAGAAAAAGGCACTTTTTGACATACGACGTATATTTGTGACGTCATCGTTGTTTGAGATAGGACGTCATCGACAATTTTTTTAAATATCAATCCCCAATTTTGACCATGACGTTTAAATACATACATCATGAAAAATTATGGTGTTACATAAAAAAAACATAACAAAAATTTCAAGAAAATAATGTTTGAAGATTTTAAAATTTAATTTTCACAATAATGTGCACCTCCTCATTATGCAACACTTGTCCGTGCTTATTTAGATGAGCTGTTCCCGAATCATTGGATAGGGAGAAGGGGGCCGATTGAGTTTCCAGCAAGATCGCCTGATTTGACACCTCTAGATTATTTCTTGTGGGGATACTTAAAAAGAAAAGTATACGTTACTAGACCGGTTAATTTAGAAGAATTGAAAGCAAGATTTCGTCACGAGATACATCGTATACCTCCTGAAGTTATTGATAATATCCAAAAAGAATTTATTAATCGTCTTGGCTACTGTCGGGCAGACAACGGTGCACAATTTGAACATTTAATTTAGTCGATTTTTTACATAACCATTATCATTTTCAGTATTGTGAAAATTAAATGAAATTCTTCTAACAATATTTTCTTGAAATTTTTGTTATGTAACACCATAATTTTTCATGATGTATGTATGACATGCTCTTTCAAATGGCATGGTCAAAATTGGGGGTTGCCTTTTAAAAAAATTGTCGATGACGCCATATCTCGAACAACGATGACGTCACGAATGTGGGTCATATGTCAGAAAGTGCCTTTTTTAAAAACAAAATCGACGTGCCAGGGGATTTTTTCGATAATAATGAATTTATTCGTTACTTTTCGAAAGCACTGTATATATTATTGTATTGAACATTTACCAAATCCAAATATATAACATTTAACCTTGAAATAATGTAATTATTATTATGACCAGAATAGGATACATACTTGGGTTGAATATTTCCCTAAAATTTGGATATAACGCAACATGACTTTAATTCAGCTCCTTCCACTAACTCTATCGAAGCACGAAGTAAAATTAATATTACTTTCAAACAGAAGATCTAGTTCATGAGCTAAAAGTATACAATTTACTCATTTCAAAGCGATTTCAAGCACTGCAAGCGTACGAGGCAACTGAAATACCCAGGCATACATAATAATACAGTGTAGCAACATATCTATTACCGAAAGACAATGTACCTTAGAGGCATCCTATCCCATTCCATTTTGCAGCTCACCTTGCCCGACCCGGACAGTTAATCTCGCAGGTCATAATGCCTCCGTTGTTGAAACACTGGAGGATGTAGCGTTTATCGACTCTATTTTAAATAATAATTTATTTGACAGCTGCTTGAATGAGAGCCGGCGAGCTGCTGCTATTTGTTTACAAGGTATTGCCTGGACGGCACTTAAAACCAACAATGTTCGGGTAATCGGAGAATGGGCATAGTTTCGGTTAACAACGCATTAATGCCCTAATGGGCCCGCGAAATTGATTGGCTAAAGGATAAAAATCAGTGTCGAAGAATAGGTTTATTATGTTGAGTGTTATATTCCCAGCTACACAATAGAACTGATTGTCTCTGGTCAGGGCAAAAAACCGTCATAAAACAACGAATCAATATTTTTAAAAGTTAGCATCTCTTAAATAATCGGCGTAAGGTGGTATACGTTGTTGTAAACAGTTGACAAATTTCAATATCGCACCACAAAAATAATTGGGGGAATAGCATGATTCTTCTCTTCAAATACGTGCAGAAGAGATGATGTATTATTTTAATTGAAGTGGCTTATCTTAGACAATTTCGTGGAAAAATAAGCCTAAAATGGTATTTTAATTTAGTCTGGCCACGCCACTACCCAGCTAACAATTTCTTGTTCTGTAAAAATTGTAAGAACGTTTCCAGAGCAAATTTTATAGAGCAATGTTTGTTCTAAGAACATTTTCAAAATGTTCTTACAACACTTATACCATAAAAATGGGCACCGTTCTATAGAACCTTTTAGTTCTTTAAGCGGTTCTGTAAAGCTTGCAGGAAATAATTATAGAAGTCTTAAAGAATTTTTATAACACAGTTACAAAGCAATCTCATAAAAATTCTATAGCACTTCGCTATACAATTTTGTGTTGCATGGTGTTATATTTAAAGAACTTTAAAATCGTTTAATTGTATCTTTTAAAAACAAAATGTTTCTGTATCGCACATGTTAGAAATAATATGGACGGGCCAATAAGAACCAATAAGATGGGCCTAATCAGCCTGCATAGGAGTACTTACTTACATTAATACGAATTGCTTAGTTTGTTTGTTCATCATTTTAATGCGGAAAAAGTTTTATCGTGAAATATGTGGTACATATGGTAATTTTTTGACGCGCCCTCAGTTAACCTTATATTTCCTATGATGCTGGAAATTTAATAAAAACATTTTTTTTCTAAATTGATGAATGTAATAACCAACTGTACATAAAATAGTCAGAAAGTAAGTATATCCATATTATTGATATCATTTCACCTATTTATATTGTACATATTTTTAATTAAGATTTCCTTCATCACAATATGGCGACAGAAAGAAAGGCTTCATCTTATACTTCCAATGGATTCTCACTAATATGACATTTTTGTGTCGATTGCAATGATTGTAGAGCAAATATGCTTCGTAAGCAACTACTTAATATTCACAGTGTTGTCATATTTTAATGTGGTAATTTCACTTATTTCAATCTTATTTAATAAATCTATTAAAATTCTTTAACTTCAACATCTAAAAGTGAAAATGCTTAAGGTTTGGAATGGTCTAAATTAAATATGTTACTAAATTTCTATAAGAAAATCAATTTCTCTTAGCAATCAAATAAATCTTATCTATCGTAATGAAATTTTCTTTCTGCAAGCAGATAATAATTTTTACAAGTCACGACTATGTTATACAAATTTCCCCATTATACTTTGATCAAAATATTTCGTACTATTACAGGCAGGTCTCGTCAGATGGGGCTATGGGAAACCTACATGATAGTTCTATAGCGTTTCTTTATGGAACAAAAAGGCTTTTGTTACTTATTTACTCTATAATGATTTTATAACAACTGTATTATTATTCTCTATAACTGCTTTAAAGAGCTTTTTAAGCAGCTTCTTGTAACTTGTTGTCCGCAGCAGAATTATAACTTAACAGCTTCCTACACAATAGTTTTATAATTAAACTATAAGCGACATTACGGAATAATTTATAAGAGTGGCACAGGAGATGGTATAATTCTATAAAGCAGTATTGTGCATCGGTTTTACAGTAATTTTATTCTATAAGCACCGTTGCTGTAAAATTGTGTTATTGTACACACTTATAGGGCTACATTAGCAGTTATCTTATAACTGCTCTATAAATTATGCTCTAAGAACGTTCTTGCAACAAATTTAAAAAACAATTCAGTTTCTGAAGGCAAAATAGTCTCATGTACCACATTAATGCAACAATTTAGTATTCTAAATACAACTATAAAATATTAACAGAATATAAAACTCCTATTACTCTAAAATAGAACTACTTTGCTAGCTGGGTATAACAAGGTGATGTCAGATGACGTTCTCATGTGTATACCTAAATACAGCAGTGTGCTTCAGTTCATATCTAAGGGCCCCACAGACTTCGTTCAATTCGCGCGAAGTGGTCCGCACAGTCATGCAGTTTATGGAGAAAACGCGGCACGGTTTAACCATCGTGTAAAATCTGTTTCGGTTTGATTTTTGGAACGTACGGATAGGAGTGTACGTTCCTGGATTGCAGTGTGTGTGTTGCTCGTTCCATTTAATACGTGCCACATAGACGTACCTACTAACTGAAACTAGAGCAATGAATTCTAAATAATTTTTGTCTGAATTTATTAATTTGTATAAACATTTTCCATGTCTGTAGGAAATTAAATGAAAAGATTACCATGACCGACAAATGGGATCTCTTCTTTTTCGTCTTTTTATAAACGACATTGGTTCCTGCTTCAATTATTCAAATTATAATTTATTTACCGATGACCTTAAATTATCAGTGACTGTTCAATATGTGGATGCATTAAACTCGAGAAGATCTGTCCAGATTAAATAAATATTGCAAATCTCATAAACTTTTCCTTAATATGTATTAGTAAATGCCATAGTATAACATTTTCCAGAAAAAAAACTTAATATTGCTTACAATTACAACATTGGCGGTCATACTTTGAGAGTCGTGCGTAAAGTTAAGAACCTAGGTAGGTATAATTTTAGATAGTCAATTATCTGTTGAGACACATGTTGACTCAACAGCACAAAAAACTATGAGAACTCTAGGTTTTATATTACGCAATACGAAGTATTCCACTAACCCTTCTTCAATTATTAATTGGAATTAAATTGGAATATGGTAGTAGTTGAAAATACTCAGAAAAGATTTATTGATGTGCTCAATTATAGATTTAAGAGAGATTTATATTATGAACTTTATGATGTCAGACTGTCGTACTACCGCTTAAAAGGATTAGTCTCTAGGAGAATAATTTTTTCTTTATATTTTTGTACAAATTATTTACCAATATTGTTGATTCTTCTTATATTTTCAGTCAAATTTCTTTTAGTCACCATTCACATTTTTCTAGATATGCTAATCTTTTTTAAATTTCATTGTGTCCGACTAGTTATGCAAGTAATTCTCCAAATCGTATGTTACAGAATAATTATAACGATTACTTAATTATGTTAATATGTTAATTCTTTACCACATTAGTGTTAATTGTACTCATTGTTTCTTTAGGTTTAATGTAAGTACCTACCACGAATTTGTATTTTTTGTTGGATTTCCCATGTCGAAATAAAAATAAATAAATAAACTAAAGGAAGTAGATGAAAATGCGTCAAGAGATATGGTTATTAAAAAAAAATTACTCTACGAGGGAGTTTTCGTTGTGCCAGTCTCCTTGTTCTAATTTTAATTCATTCAATAAATTGACATGAGAAAACATATTTCTCTTCAAAGCCAATTTTACACCATTTTGTACGACGTTTTTCCCTTTTCTTTTTTACTGGTATTACTGCCGTCACTGCTAGGAGAGGTATCATTGTTCGCGCGTTTAACTAAACTGAACGGACTGTTCTATTAGCTCGTAGTCTGTGAGGAAAAACCGTACAATCCTGGTTCGCGCGATTTGGCCATACGGTCCTGTTCGCATGAATGGTACGGAATGTGGGGCCCTATAGGTATACGATTTCCATGCTTTTGGACAACACAGTACACATACGTTTAGTTATAGGTAATTTGTCATTTGTGATATTATTAGGCGTTACTGTGCTAAATAGACAGTGGTTTTGAATAAAGTTGCAAAATAGACTTGTACAATGAGGGTATCTTACCGGGCAAATGAAAGAAGTATTGCATTATGGCATTATGTTAAAATGCATGATATCTACCTCTTACACATATGTGCAATGGATGTCTTTTATGTTTTCGGCCTCTTTCTGGTATATATCTTGCGAGCATCTAGCAGTAATCACCCAGCATATATTTATCCCATCTGCCTTGGTAACATCGTTCTGCATTAATCAGATCCTGATGAAATGTCTCACCTTGTGACTTAAGGAACAGCTAATGCTTCTCTATTAATGTTCTTAGTACCTAATCGAAATTATGCTCTTCTTGGCCATTCTTTTACCATATAGTGGTTTTTTCTATCTCTATTATTCCATTCACATAAGAACCACGGATATTTTGTGAAACGTAATTAACGTCTCAATACTATAGTGACAACTTTCAAATCCCCATAAATTTGCCATCTATGTTTGTAGTTATTTTGTTCAAGAATTCACTTCATGCTTATATACTCTTCTTTAAAAATTAATGCGCTACTGCAGTGGATGGGTATACATTAGTGTTATGACGGCTCATAAGCTTCTCTTCGAAGAATCAATGGACAAACTCCATTTATTATACTTGTACCATCCAGGTTTGAGTTTGTTAATTAATAGCTTAATATCAGTAGATTAAGGAAAGTGCAACATCTTCCGAAAAATATTCTCACTGATTTAGCGACGATAAATGGAAGATTTGTTTCAACTTTTTATACAATATTTTTCAACTACGATGTAAAAACACATAGACTCCAAAAATATAAATGTATGATGATTTTGCCGATTTGTATTTCTATCTTCCGATTTAACCTTGGAATCAACTTGAAGTTGACCTAATAATGTCAAATTAGTCCCGGATTCAGCGACCCCAAAAACATAAATGCACGAGAGTTTGGTCTATTTGCATATCTATCTTTCACTTTAACCTTGTAATAACCTTAAACTCAGGGTTAGGGATAATGGACTCCTGATTTGAATTCAGCTACCCTAAAAACATAAACGTACGATAGTCTGGTCCACTTGCATATCTATCTTTCCTTTGACCTTTGAACGACCTTGAACCTAGAGCGATAGAGTTAAATGAACCCCGGATTCTGAATCAGCGAGTAAAAGATGCATATGAATATAATAGGTTTAAATCAGACTACTTTTTTGTGGTGCTGTGTAATATTACTTTGATTTTATTGTGTTCCAATTTGCGTCTCAAACATTATTAAATGATAAAAAATATGAAAGAAATATGACAGAATATATTAAATTCTATAAAAATTATTCTTTATTGCAAGTAATACAAAAAAAATATATGACATTATCATGTGAATTAACTGTGGAAAACTTGCTAATTAAAATATGGGACACATATTGCGAGACCAACTACCTCTCGATATAACTGTACGTGTCAAAACAATTGAAGTCGAATTATTATAAACAAAATTGTCAAGAATGTCACGTCAGGAGTGTTGGCAAGTATGTTGCAGCGAGACGCGCAATTTCGATTAGTTCTTAATGCGCCTTTTTTTGTCTTCGTCGACGTACCTACATACAGACAAAAGCGTTCGCGTCCGACTCCATCAGCATTCAATCAGCCATCTAGTGTCTTCCACAAAGGGGCCCGTACGCCGCGTGGCGCCCCGGGGAGCTCGAGAATTAGGCGGTTCTTCTCCGCGGGGTCCTTCGCGGCCCCGTCTCCATTGCAGCGACTAATTACAACCTTCATTAACCGAGTTGATTGATCAATGTTCAATAATCGGTCCGTATTGTGTGATGGCCGTCGAGACTTGCGAATGATGCCCGGTCGAAGATGGTGGTCATTAAGTTGGGATATGATCAATGAATACACTTTTCTCTTGATTTATTTGTGGCTGTAATTGCAGGAATGTGTGTGTTCCAGTCTGCAGATCCTAGTTTCTTAAAGCTTTTCAATAATTACTTGATTCCAATAATTGGAGTTTTAATTCCAAATGATTTTAAATATATTCCAATTGGATTATTGTTCAAATGGAACTATAATTTCAATATTCCAAGTCCCAATATTATTTAATTTAATTCTAGACTTCAATATAGTAATATACACAAGTCCTATCCACTAGGAATGATGACTCAAATACAGTTTTTTTTTAGATTGCAAGAATTTAATCCTTTTACTAGATATAAAAATTTGAGATCTTCTGAAATCAATCATTTTTTGTATTCTTTTCTAATAACAGAAACATAATGCATTCAATATTTGAAATCCTTGTTTCTTACTTATTCTTTAATTCCAACGAAATTCCAATTGGACCTTTATCCAGTTATGATTGAATTCCAAAGTTTCCACATGATTTCAAATGAATTCCAATTGTCTTTTAGTTAAACTGTAATCCAAGATCCAATTGAATAATAATAATCCATTTGGAATATAATTTCTAACTGGATTTTAAAATTCCAATAGGGCAACAATTATGGAATCTAATCCACTAGAAATACTAATTTTAATGCGTTGTTTTTATATTTTGTTTCTTGCTGCTAACCCATCAATTATTAAATTCCAGTTGGGCCTGTATCTAATTCCAATTGGATTTCGATTTACTTTGGATATCGACTGAATTCCAATTGCCTTTCTTTTCGACTACTGTTTATGAAACTAAACCAGTTTTTGTACATTTAGAATAAAAATTTCCAATAGCAATCCTATCCAGTCATCAATTAGATTTGAAAATTCAATAAAATTGTACGTTAAATCCAAAAAATTGGAATCAACAAGAACACGGACAGTCATTGTTTAAACTTTGGAGTTTTTATTTCTTTAAATTTAAAAGATACATGCTTCTGGTTTAATTGCAATTTTTTTACACTGAATTTATACTGAATTACAATTGGATTTTTGTTCAATAGGCATTTAAAATAAAATTCTAATAGTGCCACAATAAAAATTTCATTGAATTCTACCTCTCCACTAAATTTTCATCGATTTTAGGTTAGAATTTAGTAAAAACCCAATAGTATAGAACCAATTTTTATTATATATTGGAATATATGTATATCTATGGATTGGATATATTGGAATTTATATACCTTTTTATTATTACTTGGTCAATTTCATGTTTTAGATAGATATTTAGATTTTAGTGTTTTTAAGCTGAAATTGTAATTTTATTTGAAATTGAATACTTTACTGAATTCCAGTTGAATTCTAGTTATGTTCCAATTAATCCCGATGGAATTTCACTTGGACTTCTATTAATTTAGAGTTAGAATTCACCTGGGATGTACTTTTCCACCAGATTTTTTTACCAAAATCCTCTTAAAATTTAATAAAATCCACCTGAAACTCAGTTCTACCCACACCAACGATATTTTTCTTTTCAGCACTTGTACAAAAGCGTCTTCGGCGAGAAAGGAGAGGTCGTAGGCGGCTACAGGAGCAGCTAGAGCTGGAAACTAGTAGGAGAGCACAACTGGAAGACGCCTTGAGGGCAGCAGGAGCTGCAGAACAGATAAATATTATAAACGGTAAGTCAATGTAGTAAAAACAAATATAACAAGTAAATAAAGAAGTACAAATTAAGAGAAATTCCTTAAAAGAGAGTTTTAGTTTTGATAATTTAATAAAATATAAATACTTTCCAAATATATCTACAAACTGGCCCCGGAGAACAGAAATGAGTCTTGAAAAAGACCAAAATAAGCTATAGTTGAAATTTGGTTTTCCGAGTTCGACATTTAGAAAAATCTTAATTTTTCTCTGATGAAATGTGGAATAAAATAAATTGTTATTAGGAAAAGTTTCTCAGAATGAAAGCAAATTGTGCAAAATTTCTATACCTCAGGCGTACTTAACTTTTTACTCGATTTCGATTTTTCCTCGTTGGTAGCGCTCTTTTTTTATAAGATACAATAAAATGTCATTAAAAAAAGTTTCACAGAATGAAAAATTAAGGACGTGTGCAAAATTTTAATAATGCACTTGACCTATTTTCAGAAAAATGTAAAATCAAACATAATATCAAAGTACGATTAGGACATTGCCTCATACTCAATATGACATTCTGGGAAACTTTTATTAGTAATATTTTGCCGTATTTCATACACAAAAAGAGGCTACTTACCTAAAAAATCAGAAATGAAGCAAAAATCAAAGTAGGTCTAGGATATTTCGCACAAATACTCAGTGATTGATACTGAAAAACAATGTCATATATCATAGACAAAAAGTACTTTTCTAGTAAATATATATATTTTTTTGACTTTCCAAGTCTTACTTGATTTTGCAAATTCGAAATCTTAGCACATTTTGTTCCACGAATAATGACACTGAATCCTACAAAACCATACTTCAGCTCTAACTTTTTTTGTTTCCTACAAACATCGTTTCCATTCGCCTTTATGACATAGCTTAAATTGGAAAACGCCCTGTATCACGATAATGACAATGATTACACCGTTTTTTGAGGTCTCCTAGATGTCTTATATTCACTGTTAACGTATGTACATTTCCCATAAAACACTCTGTATATGAATTTAATGATCAATTAAATTACTGTTAATAAAAAAAATATTATCGTTCAGAAATTGGGCTTGCAATGGTTTCATAAACTATCATCCATCAATCCCAACTACAATCAAGACAGCTATAACAGATAAAACGTGTTCCAAATGCAATACAAAACGCTGTAACCGCCTCCCAAATAGATTACTCAGTAACACGACGGAATCCTTCGCGGACTGTTTGTCTTAATTAGGCTGAATATTTAAGCAGGTTAATTTGTATATCTAAATGAGAGATTTATCGCCGCTTTTATGTTCTTCGAATTGAAAACGTCTAATTTCTCATCAGGTCTCCTAGATAATTATTTCTTGTATAATATTGTTTTAATAGATCTGTAACGTACTAAATAATAAATGAGAGGAGAAGGATGAAATAGTTTTCAGTTAATTATTTTAACAGCATGGTGTAGCATCGGTCTAAAACAATTATTGCTCGAAAATTGTGTATTGGTCAACTTAAATTAATGTTACAGCAGTTAAATTAAATTTTATAAGCATGTTTTTCCCCTTGTACTGGTATTAGTTATAAAGTATCTTTTCACAAACCTACCTAACCAGTACGGGGAGGGAGCTCGGTCAGAAATCGAGTGCAGTCGTGGGATTCACTATTAACATGGTATGTGCTACAGGATTAGCTTGTAACGTTAGTGATGAGGGAACAGCTGCTAAATGCTATTCTTCAGTCACGAGACATACTGTTACAGTTGATGAACTACGTGCTTCAGCACGTTGAAGTTCTGATGAGGGATTTGACGTTTTGATAATACTGTGTGCTATTTTCTTTTCGTTATCCAAACGATACCCAATCTATGACTCAGTTACCGTTGTGAACTTCCACCTCCGTTTTATGTTTGTAATATTGGACCTGGAGTTGGCTAATAATGTGGCAGAAGGGCGCCGAAAACAATGTCCTGTATACGCTTCGTGAATCGGGAGGCTTAAGTAATCAGCGATATTAGATGGCATTTTCTTGAAGCTGTTGGTTCCCACACATTGCTTACTACATTTACCTTCCTAAGAAAAACCGATAGTGAGGGATATCTCTAGGACACAAAATAGCATAACTTCGAGTTCGACTACTTTGTTCATGAGATCTATTTGGTTTCTTTCTAATACTTTTCATTTCTTTTTCTTTTTTTTGCTTGTAACCATCATCTGATTTCTTCAAATATACTGTTAGCTTGACGTATTTTCCAATATCAATGTCCTTCTTTGCTTTAAAGCATAGTTTCAACATCGAATACTTCGATCATAGACTTAACGGAGAGTTGCATTATGCAATATCATGTAAATAGGCCAAAGATACCTCTTCTTTTAAAGATGAAGTATTCTCTTCTACATGCGCCATTGGTCGAAGGCTACAAATCCTTCTCATAGCGAATTCTTAATTTTGCAGGAATGAATGCATTACTTGCATTGTTAGAATCATTTTGACACGGATTATTTAAATTCACTCGATAAGCAATTTCTAAAGGACTGGAGGTACCTACAACTTCACCAGGTAGGACCTGGATTTTTTCAACAATTGCCATCTTGCTGGACAGTGAATCTTCAATATAATCAGCATTGGCCAGAAATGTTGCCGAAGAACGCCTCATTTCATGTCCCGCAAAACTTTCTGAATCAGGGAGTCCAAGAAATGCAGCCACTTTTGAAAACGTTTTCGAAATTGTGTTGATGCTTACATGTTGTGTAGTACATTTTACAGCCACATATCGCAGGAAAAATTTCCACCGGTATTAAAAATACCGCGTTAATTTTCTACCTTAACTTGTAAATATTCCTCATCCGGTGCTGAAAACCACCGGATGGTTTCTCTTCAGTATCTGTGCCTTCTTTGGTTTATAATTTCTTGATTGTACTTTCAAATATGAAGTAAGTTTACCATACTTCGAAATATCAATACATTTGTGCACTTTCAACATTGATATTAGCATGGAATATTTTGTCCACATTGAAGAGGCAGTAAACCGTTTTTCCCCATTGAAAAAGTAGAATAGTACCTCTCCTGTAATTACTCCTTTTCCTATGCCCTTTTTTCGCCAGTTATCCAATTCCACCAATTCCTTTTGCTTTTCGCTGGTGGACGTAATGTTGCTCCTTGGGCTTCCTGGTGGATTTCAGTCGGAATGAAGAAATTCTCACTTATTTTTGTGTCAATTTTGCAACTTGACCAATAAACAACCGCATGTCATAGAAACGATTCCAAGACTTTCTAATATTTAGCAGACAATCAATATTCTTGATTAAAATGAATTTGTCAGATTTGTGAGTTCAAAATAATGATTTTTCACCTGCTCTCACAGGGCTTTCCCTCGCCTAATTGACCAGTTTTGGCTGTGGTCGTAGATAAAACGGTGAATTACATTCGGAATATTAACCAGCTTTTAATTCTCTTGGAAAAAATGTTACTCTCGGCTGCGTCTCGAGTGTCCATTTTTTCTTGCGGTAAATTCCCTTATATAATTAATAACTATAATAATGTAAGAAATGCGTTGATTTGAACTTTAAATGGTGATTGTAGAAAAAATAGAGTATGATACACGAAATGAAATGCTACTTAAAGCACTTATAAATAGCTATTTTAATTGAATTAGCTTGAGTTTTGATTTAGAAATGTTTTAATTTAAATAAATAATGTTCCGTTATGTACTCTCCTTTCCTATGCTTATGTAACAACGGTTAATTCGCACTTCTTTGCATGCTACCTTTGATCGATTTTTTTTTTGTAGTCGGACCAGTTTTAGCGATACGGTCTGCCTACACTACAAAGGAGATAGGGAAACGTCGTGCAGCTCTTGAAATAGTATTCCATTGTAGTACCAGCGTAGTAAATCAAAATTTTTAGCTAACAGCCACTGGTAAATTTAATTATTCCTAAATCGGTATGTGAAAACTAATTTGATACCTGCCTTCTTGGGATAGCACCGTAAAAACACGATTTTACAAGAAAATACGATTTTACAGATTAAACTATGATAGTTCTTTGGATATTCTTCTAGTATTGCCTGGAATTTGTTGTTTCCATCGACAAAAATTGAATAACATTTGCATCTGGGATATTTAAATGATTGACTGACTTTTTTGTTTCAAGAAAAACATCAACTGTGTTGACTTCGCAGATACTTTTTCTTGATTTTTGCTAATTTTATTATCCATTATAGTAAGATAAAGGGAATAAAATTGTGAGAAAACAACAATTTTTTATTAATCAGTACGATTTTTTTTTGCTTTGTCATACGAGAAAATGTGAAAAATATATAATAATAATATATAAATTTATAAGTAATATAATTACAGTAACATCTGTATTTATGTCCAATATTAATCTTAAATTTCATCATCTTTTCTGAATAAGAAAACATTTTGTAAGCATAAAAGTTATACGCTTGACATTTGTATTGAGTAATGACAAGTATTTTGTGACATTTTTGTACTTAACGAACTGTCAATCATTTTCCAACGCTGGTATTTCTTTTGAGACCTTTTAGGACGATATTGCTTATTACTTTTAAAATGGAAGTAATACAGAAAAAATTTTCTTCAAAGGTTTTGTGAAACAATAATTAGTAATTTTTTTACTGTATTAGAAAGGTATTTTAAGCTAATATAAATCTCCTACAATTCCTATTAATGAAGGCATATGTCCTATGTTCTGTGATACCAAACATCTAGGTATGCTAATGAACAATTCCACAGACTAAGTTCTATTCAGTAATTATCTAAAGAAATTAATCTATCTAAATTTACTAACCTTGTTTAATGGAAACACTCTATAAATATCCAATTTCACTTTTGACAGTAGGAACTCGAAAATCCAACCACAATAGATGAGATCTGACCTATTTCTGCATTTTTAGGATGGCTTCTTCAGGTAGTATGTAAAGATGTTTTATTTTATTATATTTTTAAACATTATTTCTAAATCAAATAGTTAGTAATGTTCGTACTTTGAACTAAATAAAATTCAATAAAGCAGCAATGTTTATAATTTGCTATTCCTGCATTTAAATATTGTATATATCTGTTTTCTATCGAAAATGTTCAGGAATATGGCCAACGAGACGCTTCCGATTTGTTTTTTCGCGTAATTTCTAATTTGTTTATGGAAATGAGCATCCAGGAAACAAATTACTCTCCTCTTTACGATTGAGACGCAAATTAGGCACCAGAGAGGAGCGAACAAATCGATCAGATGCAGGATCCGATCCGAAATAAATGCGTAAACGATCCGGGCCTGCAGCGGATGGTTGGGTCGCGGCGGCAGAGGGCCTGTCAATCACAAGGGCGGACGCCCAAGACTTCTGGCCCCGCGGGGCCCCAACTTTCGGATTGATCCCCGCAGATTACAAGATATTTCCCTTGTCTACCCATTAAGAACGTTCAACTGTTTCGCCTGAATATTATATTTAGCAAATAATAACTTCGGAACAATAATACGGGGGTTGTACGGGGAGGAGGGCTAATTTTGGCCGCGGGCGGCGTTTCTATTATGCCTCGCTGGGCTCGAGAGAGGGACGCGGGGGCAGCCCACGTTCGACAACGAGCCCCGCGATTTTTGTCATTCGTACCTTCAAGGAATAACAGGAATATCCTCTGTCGACGACGAAAACAAGATGATGTTTATTATTAGTTCTTAAATGAAACTCGAAAGGTTAGTAATATTGTACAGCAGTGGCGTCTCTTGACTTTTTACTCTAGTGCGACAAACAGGCTGGGACCGTTGTCAAAACGGGTCCACACCCGATTGTGTAGAGCAGCCGTTTCCGCTAAAAACTAATCTAAAGATGGTGCTACCTTACTTTTAACTTAAAAACAAAGCATAACATTATAGGTTTGTTCCTAGATAGCAATGACTGATAGTTTACAGCACTGTTTTAATTCGCAAGTGCAATTCATGTACTAGTTTGAAATCAGTTTCTAATTCCTTTGTTGGAACGACCCGTTTAGTTCAAGCAGTAACAGTTAGGGGTATAGTTTGTTCGAAGTAATTTTAATTTTTCGGTCTCTCATGTATAAGGAGATGATAAATCTCATCATCACTTGCTCCTCTTCACTAGAGTCACTCATATTGAAAAACTACAGAATTACGTACTTAAAAATCTGCAAATTAATTGTGCAACAGCATTGTGTTAAAAAAAAGAGTGTAAAATATTTTAGGAGGTAATAGTATGAACCAAAATAACCAGAAAAGTCTTAATAAACATGTGTCCGCAAAGTAACGGTTGCGGAGATATGGACCACTATTCGTTTTTCGAACATTTTATTTTGTTATATGAATAAACCGACAAAGCAAGCATTTAACAAACAAAAAACAAAGTTACAGAAGAAGTTCAAAGTGCCTTTCGTCCATTTCCAAGCAGGCACGACATCTTCGTCTCAACGATATTCGAACTCTTTCGAAAACACCCTCCTTGGTTTGGATTTCTTGACACTTTTGATTAATCCGTAGCTGCAGCTCTTCCAGGCTATTTACAGGAGTACCATACACTAATGTCTTTAAATATCTCCAAACAAATTCATCTAGAGGGTTCAGATCAGGCGATCTTGGAGGCCATAAAACAGGTCCGACCCATCTATGTGGAAAAGTTTGGTGTAAATGCTCTCTAACGGCCATGGAAAAATGAGCTGGAGCACCATCATGCTGGAACCACAATTGTTGCCTCTGATTGAAAGGAATGTTTTCCAAAAACTCGTACAGTGTGTTCTGCAGAAAGTTGAGGTAACCAGCGGCTGTTAATCGTTTTGGTAAAACAACAGGACCTAGAAACCTGTCGCCACAATACCCATCCCAATGTTTAATGAAAAACGTGCCTGATGTCCAGATTCTATTAGAACATGAGAATTTTCGTCGGCCCAAATATGGGTATTGTGAAAATTAAACATTGCATTCCTTGTGAACCCGGCCTCATCAGTAAAAAGAATGTTTGCAAGAAAACGAGGGAAAACTTGTGCACTAAGAACAACTGTCAAATACGTACTGTTTATTTCACTAAACATCAACCAACTATTATAAGAAAAAACACAACGTTTTTGCAAAATAAAAAAGGGGCTAAAAACATAAAATATTCCATATCTCCGCAACCGTTACTTTGCGGACCCATGGTTATTGAGACTTTTCTGCTTATTTTGGTTCTTACTATTGCCTCCTTAAAGATTTTACACTCTTTTTTTAACACCCTGTATAATAACTCTCTCAAATAGCATTATTTCATAAAACTTTAGTTACGTTCATTACCTAGCCTATCAAAAGTTGAGTTCTGTTAGCGGTTAGATTCTATCTGCGCATGCGTCTGACTAGTGGTTTCCTAATAATCGTCCAACCGATTTGTCTGTCAGCTCAGCAAACAGTTTCCAAACCATCCACTTTTTTGTTGAAACAAAAGATCTTACAACTAATTCCCGTGTTGGAACGGTTAAATTCGTACTGCGCAAACTCGTGACAGTTTGCTGCTAGTTTGATGCTGTGTAGGAACAAACCTTATAAAGACTGCAAAACCTGACAATAACTTGTCAATTCACTCTAATACATAATTTGCATGCATCACCATCTTTAGAGGAGTTTTTGACGGAAACGGCTGCTCCTAGAGACTTCAATGAGGTGTACATTTTTTAAGTAGAAAAGGTAGGAAAACGTGTTTTTCTATTTCAAATTGACATACACCGTGGCACAAAAAAGTTGAAGTGATTTAAAAGGATCCTAATGGTCGCTTGTAGCGCCATCTGATAGATCGTCCATAAAATTTGAATTTTACGTCCCCAGAAACCTCCGCATACAAGATTTCATGAATTTAACTCAGAGTAGTCGAGAGATATTAAAGAAAATATAATTATATATCTTTTAAATTTGGCATCCTGTATATCCTAATAGAAGCGTTTCCAGATCCAAGTTCATAGGAAATTTTTTGCTTAAAATTGAATGGAGAATAACATACTGAAGTATGTACATCTCCTCCTGAAACACACTGTATATATACTCATGAAAAAATGACCTCCACTCTGTAGACAAGTTCTCGTTTCTATAAATATATTTGTTCCTGTATACCCTCCACCCACGTATCCTCATAAATTGTCTAACGACTTACCATCCCTTTGCAGAGAAACTGGCCCAGCTGGAGCACAAACCCCCCAACCAACCGGTGACCACTACTTCCAGCCTCGGCAACCCTGGCCAGGCGGTCCCGCAGCAGGAGCGGGACCGGTTATCCTGCGAGCGCCCCGACAGGATCAAGCAGGAGCGCGAGGACAATCCTGCGGCCGCAGGGTACGGCCAACCTGGGCGGGAGATGAGGGAGCCTCCTCCGCTACCGCAAGAGAGCAAGCCCTGGGGGTACTCGGGGATAGACCTCATGAACTCCGGCGCGGCGTTCTGGCAGAACTACTCGGGTGAGTCTAGTTTTTACTTGAAAGCCAAATTTTTGCTTGGAATCGGCGAGAAAACTAAGTTTTGACGTTGGAAATTAGTCTGTTTATTTTCAAATTTGTCACATGTGTTATATAAAGGGTAAATTGTATTTCGCAATGGTCACTTTTTTTAAAAGAGCTTCAGGTGTCTTTCAGTAATGATCAGCCGTGTTCGAAAATAGTCAAGTTATTAAAAAAAAGTCAATTATATTTCAAGTTAGTAAATTTTGTTTGAAGAGACATCAATTACTATACTAAAAATAATCAGTTTTGTTTGAGAAATCTTCAGTTGTACTTGAGAACTGTAAATTTTATTGTAAAAGTTAATTGTATTATAAATTTCGTTTCAGAAAGCTTCAATTGTATTTAAATAGTCTATTTTCTTTTAGAAGTCGTGAGTTGTAATTCAAATAGTCAATTATATTTCAAAAATCGTCACACTTCTAACATAATAAATTTTATTTGAGAAATTATGGTACGTAATCAATTTCATTTGAAAAATATTCTGAATGGTGGTCAATTCTGTTGCAAAAAACGTCAATTATATACTATCGGTCAGTGATCGCGCGGTTTAAGGGGTCAGTACTTGAATCGAGGTGACTGGATCGCTGTGGGTTCGACCCCTGCAGCCGGTAGACCGTATATAAGCTATATTCGTGGAGAGATTGGCACCCTCTCTGCGGGTATGGTAGGGTGGAAGAATGTTGACTTGGGTCAATGTGAGAGATTGATACCGGTTGGCAAATATGCCGCCCCCTCTCCCGCACAAGTCTTCGACTTCTGGGCTAATCCTCGTGATTAGAATGAGGGGTAGAGATGTTATTATTATTATATTGCAAAAAAGTCATTAGGTATTTTTCAAAAGAGTCACACACAAGTTTTTCAAGAAACGTTGTTTTCAAAATGAAATCAATTGTTTTTTTTATATATATATATATATATATATATATATATATATATATATATATATATATTTAGGTATCTGTTATGTATTTTAGTAAAATAAGAGAAGTTTTAAATGCCTTGTATATATTTTACAGCTCATGCTAGCAAACATTTTTTGTTTTTTTTTTTTGTATGAAACAACCTGATACATACCGATGTACGGCGCTCGATAGACAACTTTTGTACCTACTACGACTAAGGAAATTGTGATTTGATTACCTTACCACCCGGAAATCTCTCAGTAGCGACAATATTGTGTGAAACTATATCTACTCTGCTGACTAAAGCCCCGACGAGCGTTGAGTTACGCCCACAATATCTACCCATATATTCTATATTATTAGCTTTTATACTGTATTTGAAAAGTATTTTAAGCTAATATAAATCTATTCTAATACAATCTCTATCAATGAAGTCATATGCATGCTCTCCGATGACACACACCATATGTCATCCATTGTGGTTGAATTTTTGAGTTCCCACAGTTTCAACAGTTAACTTAGGTATTTATAGAATGTTTTCATTAAACCTGGTTAGTAAATTTAGCTACATGAATTTTCATTTTAGATAATTATTGAAGAGCTTTGTCTGTGGCATTAGCATACCTAGATGTTTGGTCGAGAGCATACATATGACTTCATTGATATGAATTATAGGAGAATTATATTATCGTAAAATACATTTCTAATACAGTTAAAAAATGAATCAATTGTATTTCAAAATAGTCATTTGTATTCTAAAGTAGAAAACTGTGTCTGAAGAAATATCAAATATTGTACATCATAAAATAATCGATTTTATTTGAAAAATTTGCACTTGTATTTCATTTAATTTAACAAAGTCAACTGTATTGCAAAATAGTAAACATAAATACTTAATTTTATTTTATAAGTCGTGAGTTGGAATTCAAATAGTCATTTTTATTTTAGAAATCGTCAATCGTATTTCAAAATTGTTAATTTTATTACAAAATGAATCATTTCAGATTCGGATTGGTCACATGTATTTCATAAATTGTCATGTTTCAAAATAATCAATTTTAGTTCAAAAATGGTTACTTGTACTTCAAAATGGGTAACTTCAGATTGGTGGCATATATTTCAGAAATCATCATTTATGTTTCAAAATAATTAATTTTGTTTTAAAAATAATTATTACTATTACAATATCAGACATCTTGTAATACAAATTTCCATTTCAACTTCAGATTGGTCGCATATATTTCAGAAGTCGCCATTCATGTTTCAAAGTGATCAAATCTTGTTTTTAAAATGATTAATTGCATTACAAAACGGATTATTGTAAAATGCGTTTCAAAATATTATTTTCAAGAAACTGTATTAGAAAACAGTCAGTTCTTTTATCTAAAAACTATAATTTCAATTGTCCCACGATCATATTAGGTGTTTCAAACTGGATATTTTACTTTGAAAAGCCCAATATCAATTTTAAATTAGCATTCGCTTGTTTTATTATTTATAAATTTCAGGAAAGTGCGAAGCACATAGGTAATTAATTATCAGCTTAAATATAAGTATTACACGTTAAATGGAAGTATACTGATAAAGACCCAGAAACTTTGAATTGCCTACATATCTGAATTGTTCATCGCCTACTGTTTTGCGTGCGACCTCCAAAAAGCAATAACTTTAATAATGGTTAATGTCTCAAATTACATTAAATTATCGATTTATATCGTGACAGACCATATTCAATATTATAATGATTCCGTAAGTTGTTTTTTATCAACGGCTAAAATATAAATCGATTTGCATGTATAGCTCATACAAAATTTGCTAATGACTTTGTATGGCACTCATTGACTTTGAAATATTCTGTCTCATTTGCATTTTCCGAATCAAATTTATTAATTTTGTACTGCATCTCCAGTAAAGTATGAGAAATTGACTACATTATTTAAGATTGCATTCTTTCAAAGACAAGGTTAACTTTGCCTAAAACAAAAAATTTAGCCACGGTCTCAGAGAGACTTTTGAGACAATACAAAATTTATTTTGGAATTCTAGCTCAATGTTTAAAAACTTTCCCGCGGAAATCGGCGCCTATGACAATTATCATCCGATATGGCTTAGAAAAGTCAACTACCTACCTGTCGTTTTTTTACAGAGTTGCCTTATGTAGAGACGACGAAAATAAACATTTTAATTAATAACAATGTTTATTAATAATAGTAATTATCTGTTAGATGACAGTTAATCCGGTTAGCTGCAATGTTCTACCTTCGTTCTTCGTTGCACACTGCAAAATCTACATTTTCAATATTTTTACTTATTACAAGTCCGTCCGTTAATTATTCACTAACAGAATACACAAACCGTGTTAAATAAAACACTCTTTTATTCTAAGAAAATTCAAATTTAATGTAATGAATACCTTACTGCTGCAATGCACCCGCGGCAGTTCAGTACTTGTGTAAAATCTGAAATCGTTTTTCATTTGCCTAAATCCACTGAAGTTGCCCTTGACTTTAGAAAATCAAACAGCACATACCATAGTACGCACGAACCATGTTATACGGAAATATATGTACCCGACATAAATTCCTCTATTTAATTACCATACGTTTAAAACTAAAATTTAGTCACTAATATTGAACCAGGTGTGACAGTGTTTTTACGTATTTGTGCGCATACAGCGTGTCCACGAATGGAGTTGACAAGAGGAGAAAGTCTTTCGTTTTTGACTTTATCGAAAAATGTCACTCTTTATAAAAAGTTCTGGTTTTCTAAAAAATGATATTATCATAGAAACGTCTTAGATCAGATATACAGGGTGCTCATAAATTAAGAAAACATGAAAATACTCGAAAGAGAGATACCATTATTTATTATTTTGCACATTTTTATAAAACAAATCTGTTTATAACCCGAAATAGAGTCCTAATACAAATTTTAAAATCAAAATTTCAATTTTGAGTTTTACTCTACACACTACGAATAGTTTATTTCTTCTTTTCTGCGCTCTTTTAATATCATGTGGCAGATCATTTGAATAAACCTTTCATTTTAGGAAAAAAATGAAGGGGCCTAAGGTCAGGTGGTCCAGCAGGATAATGAGCAAAATCTTCCAATCCACCTTTCACCATTTTCTGAGCAAGACTGTAAAATGAGCAGGACAGCAGTCCTGTTGCCAAAACAGGTTATTGCGTACTTCTGGCTCTCAAGTATTTAAAAATGGTAAACCAAATGTTTCCAAAATGTTTTGGCAACAGGACGGCTGTCCTGCTCACAGGAAGATTTAGCCCAATCCTAATCTTACATCCCTTGCCTTTTTTCTCCAAGGTGCCCTAAAACAAAACATTTATTCAAATGGTTTGCCACATGATAGGGAAGTATTAAAAGAGCACATACGCCAAGAAATACATGAACTGGATGAGCCGCTAACTATTCGAACAATTTATTAAGTTAGCGGAAAAAATGTGTTGAGGTGCGAGGTAGAGGTAGAGTAAATATTAAAATTTAAATTTTGATTCTAAAGCTTGTATTGGGACTCTATTTGAAGTTATAAACAGATTTGTTTCATAAAAATGTTGTGTACAATAATAAATAATGGTACTTTTCTCTTGAGTATTTTCTTGTTTTCTTAATTTATGAGCACCCTGTATATCTGATCAAAGAAGTTTCTATGAGAATTTCATTTTTTCGGGAAGAAGAACTTTTTATAAAGAGTGACATTCTTCGATAAAGTCAAACACAAAAGAGTTTCTCCGCTTGTCAACTCCATCCGTGGACACACTGTATATGCTGTGATATGGTCGAGGGAAGGAGATGTCCTCAAGAAACGAGGTAGAACGAACTAAAATCTTTGCGACGGCAAGTTTTAATGTAAACACACACAACAAAACATTCTCGAAATCTCTTCAAATATTAATCCTGGAAATAAATATCAGTGCAAGGTGTTACCTCCCTGTGCTACCATATTGTGCTTCTCATTAAATTATTAAATAGGTAATTATCTACATTTTCCAAATACATTTTTTTCTTTCAAAGCTGCTTATACGTAACAGCGCGGTGTCCTGTCACTACTTTTGACACATTTGACTCGTGGCATATATCTAACCTAGAGGCTGGCAGAAGATCGGAGTCAGCGAATAATAAAGGTTTATATAGTTTCGAACAATTATTTTCTTTTTATTTTTTATAAATAAGTTAATAATTTTTTTATAGAGAATTCCGTTTGTTCTTATTTTTCTCTATTCCCTCTTAAAATATTTGTACTTAGTATAGTTAACCCTGTATATGCTTAATTTTCGTTTTTATTCTATACGTCCAGCTGTGAGAAATATGTCAAAAAAATAAACCCCCTTAATCACTCTAACCACCATGTCTAATCGCAAATATACGAGTACCTAAACGGAACATTATAACGGTCCCTATAGACGAAAACACCATCGAATTTTTGCCTAATTCCTATTACTGAAGTAGCTCTTCACACCTAAATTGACCACTGAAATGTGAACTCTCTCGATTCAATGCAAATATGTTATTTGCTCTAATTAACATATTGTTTTGTAAAAAAATAACACCAGGTAATCATGGATAAAGCGTAAAGGTCAATGCACTGAAAGGTTTCCGAGCTAATCAAGAAATATATTTTAAAAAGTTAATAGTACTTTTTCCTAAAAAAAATTGTAAGTCATCGTTTTTATTTTTTTTTTTCATTAATAGCTTGGGGGTTTAATACAAAACAAACTGGTTATGCAATTGTATTTACAAATGTCTAAATGACTAAAATGACTTTTAAAACTCTATCTATTAAATACATAATGTCTACAAACTCGTAATCAGAAAATATTTATAGTAAAAAGTTTTAAAAATCAAAATAACTCAAACTGAAAGACTGTGTTTAGAATAATTAATGAAAATTGTCCACAACTCTGCGACACACAAATATTATAATTATTGTTGTTAACTCGATATTTATAAATAATAAACATCGTGTCACTATTTCCAAAAATATTTCTACCAATCAATTTTTCGCTCTCCGATTCATATACTATTCTAATATCCTCTCCAAGTTCAAACACCTTGTATAAAGTAAGAAACGAATATTTGAGCATGTATACAACCCAGGGTCGTACTGGGTTTTTATCATACAATATTATAAACAAATACACATTTTTATATAAGCCCAAATTTAATACTAAAACGATTATACAAAATTAAGGGTAAACTACACTACTTTCCTAGCATCTATACAGAGCGCTCCATCGGGAAATTTAATATAAATATCTCATAGTGTGTTGTTAGATTATTCTTTTATAAAAAATTGAAATATTTCTGGAAAATTTCTCAAAAAATGCAAGATTAAGTTTTCCGATATCTCATAGCACACTAAAGTTATAACCGATCACGTGATCGCGTGATTACCCTGTACATACGTTTTTATACAAATTTTAAACAACATATACGAATTAACTATCAAATTCATTTATAAATTATTATAAATATAGGTACTATCACATTCTGTTTATTTCATACTTACTCTACATACCTACTTAATAATTATGTACGTTTCAATTGTAATAGAGATTAGTTTTACGCTATAAAAGTATCTTGACTTTGTTTAACTAATCGTCAACAAATATGACTACCAATTAATAGCTACAGTATATTAGATGAACCACAATAACTGGTAGAATAAAATACCCTACCTAGTCCATTACGATTCATTCCAAGTTCATTCATAAATTTATATTTGCTAGTGACATCTATTCCAAACTAAGTCAGCTAAAGGTCGCGAATTATAAATGAATATTTTGCCAATATAACTTTTTTAATAAGAAGGTGCTGGAAAGTCTATGAATTACACTGTAATCAGTTTACTGTTTAGAAGACAATATATCATTATTCACTAATAATGTGAAGAAATAATTGTTGTTTGTTTTAAAAGATGAAAAATCCTACATATTTAGAATTTAATTTTTAAAAGAATTACATATCCCAAATTATGTTTACTTTGTTTTATTTGTCTATACTTTATGGTGTAAAATTTTGTTACTTATGAATATGCATTTTTCAAAGTAAAACCAAGTTTCTGTACACATGAAGTGTAATATTACAACGTTATTATGTATTTTTAAAAAAATGTATGTAATTTTACATGAAAGATGTAAATCTACGGTATTCACATAGATATTATTGTAATACGGTATAGGTTTGGTATTTTTTACATTAATGTATGATGTGAGAAACGTGTAAATTTACAATCATTTTTTCAGTGTACCTTTTTATTTATTGTTTTTTTTTACGATAATATTCTTATTTGTCGGGTAATTGTACTCAAATTTTAGAAACGAGTTTTTTGGTGACATGAACACGAATATCTGATTGATTTTCGGGTTAAATGTACAAGGCATGTGCCACTATACAGTGCTTTCGAAAAGTAACGAACAAATTCATTATTTTAGAAATTGAGAGGTTTTGGAAAAAAACCCTGGTACGTCGATTTTGTTTTTCAAACAGGCACTTTTTGACATACGACTCATATCTGTGACGTCATCGTTGTTTGACATATGACGTCATCGACAATTTTTTTAAATAGTAACCCAATTTCGACCATGCCATTTGAAAAAGGGTGTCATTCTACATACATACATCATGTTAAATTACGGTGTTACATAACAAAAATTTCAAGAAAATGATATTTGAAGATTTTAAAATTTAATTTTCACAATACTGTGCACCTCCCCATTACGCAACACCTGGCCGTGCTTATTTAGATGAGCTGTTCCCGAATCGTTGGATAGGGAGAAGGGGGCCGATTGAGTGGCCAGCCAGATCGCCTGATTTGACACCCCTAGATTATTTCTTGTGGGGATACTTAAAAAGCAAAGTATACGTTACTAGATCGGTTAATTTAGAAGATTTAAAAGCAAGAATTTGTCACGGGATACATCGTATACCTCCTGAAGTTATTGATAATATCCAAAAAGAATTTATTAATCGTTTTAGCTACTGTCAGGCAACCAACGGTGCACAATTTGAACATTTAATTTAGTCGATCTTTTACATAACCATTATCATCAACTGGGTAAGACGGCCTAAAATGTTGTTGTAACATGAGGTATGTCAAACTATTTTAACATTTAAAACCACAAGTTAAATCTATTAATAATTAATAACAACAGCGACAAAAGCAGTTAAGTTTGCTATATAAAATCGGCATTATAAAATGTTATTTATTTCTTTCCTTGCGCATTTCTTTTCATTTTTTCTCCAGTCGCAGATTGCCGCCTTATCAGATTTTACAGTGGACCAGTTTCAGTGTCGTATAGAAGTATATTTTATGGTGTCAACAAAAACAATTGCGTAACGGCTGCCGTGACGTAAGTCGTCTGCATTCTTGCAAATTTTTGAAGCAATATGAACATTGCATTTTTTTAATAAGATTTCTTCATTATAAAAATTCTTAACAACTGCTGTTAAATTGTTCCCCACTATTAATGCAACTAATTTTTTATTTTTAAGTTTATCTACTGCAATTACTTCATCAGATGTTATTTGTGACATAAAAATTTGACAAATAAATGTTCCCATTCTCTGCGTCAAATTTTTGTGACAAAGCTGATTGTCGTCGATAATTTCTAAATTGAATCTTTTAAGATATACTCTTTTATTCTCTTCGGTAGCCGAAGAGGACCACGCATACCTGTTATTGCGGCTAATAGCCGTTTAATTTCGAAATTAAAATTAAGAATGAATCGTATTTTCGATTGTGCTTCTGGAAATGAGGTGCATTGTGGGCCCAGCGTTCGAATCTATTAAAAATTACAAACGATTCGTTTTCACGGCCACAGCCAACTGCTCTGCTACCGGTATTAAATGTCTTTTGTCGGACGGGAGTCATTAAGGAACAAATTATTGCCCAATAGAAGGCCTAGATGGACATATCATTCAGTGGGAAATTAGGGGATAGATTGGTTTTACGTAACTGTATAGTGGCGGTTGAAATAGGTAGTGTATAGTTGGGTTTAGATTGGAATTTCCGTGCAATCTGCTTTACTAGCTTTACGCTTAGCACTACATGAGTTTTACTTAATTTGAAAAATAAATGTAGGTATAAGAGTTGGACAAAAAATATTGGGCGTATTCAGCCGAGGTCAGCCGCTAACTAAAAGTTGCTAGAATGCTAACAGGGATGTTAATCAACCGCTTAAACAACACGGAATAGTGTGCTGACTGTTCTCCGCAGAGCTGAGAAAAAAATATATGTAACATAATCTTAAAATGTCACACTAAAAAGTCATAATATCTATTACACAGAATAATAAATTTGTTAAGTATTCATGAAGTGTTCCATAGAATAAAACGCCGAAATAAGTTAAAATCATTATTTTATACTGATAAAAGTTGTTGAATTTATGGACGCTGAAAAGCAATTGGAATTAAGTGAATAAAGATGGCGCTAAAATAATGAAACATTTGGGTCACTTCAGAAGCATTTAAAATACTTGAATGTTATGTAAAAGCGAAACATAACAGCATTATGTTTTGTAGAAAATCGTTTTAACTACCTTTAAGAAGCAGTTTTGCCTTATTGTCGCGCAAAAATATTTTAATAGAGGATTTATAAAACAAATGCTGTAATTATACAGCAAAACAGCTTTCTGAAACTAAAGTGCTGCATAAATGACGTAAGAGCTTTCTTAAAGCAATTTAAATAACCTATAAAATACTTTTATTTTTGCTGTCAGAATCTTATCAAATATTTCTACAAAATTGATTTATAATGATTTGTAGTGAGTCGTGAAGATTCCTACTATAGTGATTATACAGTAAAATGACCTCATGAAGCAAAAATATTGTATAAGTGCAGACACAAGAACGTTCTGAAAATAGTTTAAATAATTTCGATGAAACGTTTATATTTTTTTCTTGTTGGCGATTGCATTATTCTCACAGGTACTTTAAACAGCAAAAACAGCGGCTGCATTGCAATATGAAATTAACTAACTTTCTGTCATTTTAAATGTCATTAAAGAATGTGACATGAATGTGACCAATCACAGTAAACAAATGAGATTCACGCTACAATACAACCAACGTAAATTGGTATAACAACCAAGTTTTAGTGATTCTGGACCTTTTAGGGTCTATATTTTTTCTAGGTTTGTGCTTCTCACCCAGTAAACAGCACGGAGTAGGGATGAGAACGAAGCCGACTACCAAAATATTCATTAGAAATAATTCATATGGCAAAACAACGTTTGCCGGGTCACCTAGTATCATTTATATACATTTCTGTTCTTATAATATTAAATTTTAAGATTAGTGTGCTACTTGGGGCGTACAGAATCGTCCTAAATCACAAGTTTAATTTTTCTATGTTCTATGGGTTTCTGAATCCTCCGATCACCCCGTATAATAAAATCGCGGTAAACAAACGAATGATCGACAACCCAAATTAAACCTCTAATAATTTAAAATCAGAGGGAGAGAAAAGAGAACAACTTCAGCTTTGACACATGAGCAAATACTGCTTAACGCGCAATCACCTAACCGGATAAATTGCTTTTGGACGCGTCCCCCCAGCCCCAAGCGTCGCGATTTAAATTCAGATATTATTGTCGTCGCGTGTGAAATGAGACAGCGATTCTATGACTACAAAGTGAAGTCATTTCGCTGTAACTAAATAAATGGAAAATTGTGTATGTTTCCCCCACGTTATTCTAATGTTTTAAAGGACGAGAGCGCTAAGCGACAAATTCCATTATGCCGGCTTGGCTTGCTAGATTCATCGCCTCGAAACGTTTCTATTTCGGTCGGCCTCACTTTTGTCTCTTCTCTCTCGTATACGTATACAGATTGTCCCAAGCTTGACACACCAATCGTAGGATGCTGGTTATTTAAATATACAGGATGTTCAGTAAGGAATGGATCGCACAAAATGATGAAAATTTTGGCAAGTTTATTTGGAATGGTGGTTTTGAAGCTTCTACGGCCGGTGCTGATGTTATTTAATCTATAGTTGGGTTGTTAAGCTGTGACCTAGGTAACTGGTCGCTGCCGGTAACAGAATTAACTTGCACATTTCTAGTCTTACCTGAGATTGTTTGATCTGCTCTTGTTGTTCCCGGGCTAGGCTTTGTGAAGGGCGGACCCGTTTTCGGTACGTATGGACTCCTTTATATAATGATTTTGGTTCCTCTATTCCTATCGTTGTATTACGGTTGCTAAGGTCAGCACCGCGCCTCTGATAAAGGTGGTCCTCCTACACGTCATTTAGGAGCCTTTGTATTTTAATAAATTAAATATTTTAGAGAAAACTGTAAATTCTGTTAAAACATAAAATAACTGATTTTGTTTTTAATCCAAAAATAAGCAGTATATATACAGGGTTAACTATGATTAAGTACAAAAAAATTAACCTCGTGCTCAGGGAGGCCTAAAAGACAATCAAAAAATTATTCCAGAATTTTAGCTCGATATTTAAAAAATGGGGTAAAACCCTTTTTTCCTACGGAAAGTCGGCGCCTATGATAAGAATCGACTGAGAAGGCTTAGATTCATAGATAAAGCTTACATCTGTCAACAATGTCAACTACCATGCGGTCGTATTTTTGTAGCGTTTCTAAATGTAGAAACGACAAAAATTAACATTCTTATTAGTAATAATACCTGATCGATAGATAACAGTTAATCCAGTAAGCTCCATATTTTCCTATATTGTGGGAAAGTATCTGCACACAACACAAATGTCTTTATTTAATAACTATAAAACGTTTAAACATTAAAAAAGGCACTAAAAACTGAAGAAGAACACAAAATTACAACGTAAACACAGTAATTGAATTATGACATGACAGCGATACTGACTGCGTGCTTGTAGAGTAGGCAACCAACAAGCAAGTTAACATTGGCGGCGTTAAATAAGGATTTAATATAATATCGAAAAAACATTTTTTGGCTTTATAAATAAGTTTGGAATTTTTTTGAAGGGTGATTCCGTTAATTTTTATTTTTCCCTATTCCCTCTTAAAATATTTGTACTAAGTCATAGTTAACCCTGTATATAGGTATTTTTTTTTTTTTGGGAAAAGATCATTTATAATGTTGGCATTTTATACCATTACCTTTTTGCGTACTTAATCAATTATAAGTAAAATATTATTATAGAGTAATGATATAAAATGTGTCCCACTTTTCATGGAGCTACCCTGGTATCTCGCTCACCTGATATCCGAATATTTTGAAACTTTGGTGGTGAATATATACCTATAAAATGAGTCTTTAGACGTAGCCATATTTGATTATAGTCAGAGGCGATTCTAAGATGGAAAAAGGGGATCAATTTAAAAAAAATAGTATTACCAATTTTTTTTAAGAACTAGTAAGATATTCTTAATCAGCACCTTTAAAACCCCCTTGTACAAGATTACATCGTTGTAGGTTGAAAGGTGTTTGAGGTATGGGCCGGCGAAAAACAATTTTTTCAACTTAAAATAATTTGTATCTGTAAAACGGGCTCTCAAATGATAAAAATGTATTCTTTATTTTGTGTTCAGAATAAGATATTGTACTGGTATGAAATAATTCAACAACCAAATAATAATTTTTTTAATTTGTTCCCTCCACTTTTATGAATTTTAGTTCCTAGATATTTAAATGATTACACTTGTTCTATATTTACCTATCTCTTTTAGGCTTATGGTGCACTCCTCTTTTTCTATTACCATCACCTTTGTTTTTTCTGTTTATTTTTAGGTTTCTTTCTTCAAGGGCCTAATTCCATACTTCTAGATTATGTTGTAATCCTTCTTAGCTTCTTGCATATATCACTAAGTCATCGGCAAAACGCATTTAGTTTTTCGTTTATTTGTTCCATAACATCATCCAATACTATATTAAATCATAATTTCTTAGATTGCTTGTAGAAGTCCGTAACAAAACAAACATACAGTGCCTCCCGGCTTGTCCGACAAATCTTAACCCCCCCCCCCCCCTTCGCCTCGCCAACTTATCTGCCCGTCTCCTGAATATTGCAAACATTTACTGCAGTCCATGAATGCTAAGTGTATCGCTAGAAGCGCGCACCTTCTCCTGCTCGGGCTGAGAAATGCTCCTGCGACACTCCTGAGATATGGCGCGCCGCAGGATAATTTCCCCCGAGTTTCGCTGTTTACATAATATGTTTATGGTATGAGCCGCTTGTTTGCTCGCCGTGTACGTGGACGAACGTCATTAAAGAAGCGTCAACACTGCTGCAGCCGTTTCGATGATTTGCGATGAGTTATTGTTAGGGTTAATATCGGTGGCTGTGGAAGTCTCTTCGTATGAAATTATTTTCAATTTTTGATTTATTTTCATAATTTGAGTAAGATTACCCAATAAATAGGAGAATTATCGTAAAAAATTGAAAAAGAAGTACCTCTCAGGCCTATAACTTCTTAAGGAAGCATAATTGTACTGAGATAAATTGATTTAAATTACATTATTTTTGTCCAAGGAAGCTAACCTTAAAGTATGGTTCCTTCTTTACCGAACGCCCTGTAATTGTACAATCGTTTGCAACAATAATGACACTCTTTAATATGAATTTTTCGATTTTTTTGAACTGCTGACGTAATTGTAATGAAATCTACTTTTAACATTAGTTCTTAGTTATTTCATTCACCAATATAGATTTAATAAAATTTCTACTCAGAACTTCCAAACGGTAAAAAAACCGTTTCGAAAGTGTTAAAATTGCGATCACCTCTACGTGAACGCCTTGCGAGCTGTATAAGTTCCACGAAATTATAAATTAATATAAATTTATTTATCTGTGCAAAAAAACGAATTTCCTGTTAATTTTTGATATCATGCGTTATTTAAGAGATATTACTCTTTTTTTGTGATCGGTATATTTAACATAAAATGTTATACTCTAAAATATATTAGTTTTTGAAGCTTTTTGTACAAAATTTGGAGATGTGTCTAACTAATACGAAACATTGAAAAAATAAGTTGGGATTGTTTTATTTTACTTAATTGTGATTAAAATAAATTTTAAACAATTCAAATTGACGTAAAAGGTAAATGTTTACGTCTCTCAAAAAATGAAATGAAGCTTTTGCAGAAATTCTATGTTAATTTGACAACCATTTGACATCATCGTCAACAGCCTTCTTCCTTTGCACTATAAACTGAAGCATTTCCGTTTTTAAATTTTAAAAAAAGTCACTATATTCCGGGTTTTAATGCTTAATCCGATAGTGTAAAAACATGTAGGTTGTTTTTTTTTGTACATATCTCGCAAATGTGATATTCATTTGTTTGTCTATTCTGACCATCGAAATCAGCAGAAAAACTCATGCACACATCACATTGTTAATTTATCAGAGCTAAATATAGTTTGACATCAGTGTTAATTGCTTCCAAAGCCTTCTTTCACTTTGAACTTTAAACTACTCTTTAATTTAAAAATACAGTTATTTGTAATATCTTGCAAATGATACATTCAACTGTTCTTCTATTCTGACCATCAGTACAAAAAAATAACACAACTTTGCTGATCTAACTGACATTGTTGCTACAATAATAAGAAAGTTACCAACAGTATCTGCATAATTTGGAACAGGCTGTATCAAAAAAACTAAACATTGTTTTGTTTTATACAGGAATATACGTAACAATGAAAAAAAAATCGAAAGTAGTAAAAGCAGATCTGTGAAAAAAATCTAAATTGATATTATTGAATGTTTTGTCTAAAATCTGTCAAAATAATCACTACTGCGGAACTAGATAATAATAAAAATATTATCTCTACCCCTCATTCTAATCACGAGGATTAGCCCAGAAGTCGAAGACTTGTGCGGGAGAGGGGGCGGCATATTATTATTAAGCAGGCCGCATTTGCGCCCAGGAACGACTTACGTTGGTAGGCCCTAACCACCATTCAGTGCAGGAATGAGGGAAACTTGGAAAACCTCATTAATTAGGGGGGTAGTCAAATGTCAACCGGTGTCAATCTCTCACATTGACCCAAGCCAACATTCTTCCGCCCTACCATACCCGCAGAGAGAGTGCCAATCTCTCCACGAATATAGCTTATATACGGTCTACCAGCTGCGGGTGTCGAACCCCCAGCGATCCAGTCACCTCGATTCAAGTACTGACGCCTTAAACCGCGCGACCACTGACCGATCCAAAGATCCTTCAAACTGGACGCTTACACAGAAATATTCAGTACTGTGACTTAATGAAAAGTCAAAAATGGCACTAGCAGGAAAATTCTGTAGTTAAAATTTGAAATCCGTAAAGAGCAATCAAATTGTCATTACAACTGGCACTATTGAAGAAATCTTAAAAATAACTAAAAATCACCAAATTTTGACATTAACTATTACAATAAATCCTATTCTCTCCAATCTTTTGGCCAATTCGAAAGTGTGGTGAAAACTAAAATTATCAAATCTAAAATAAATACTACACACGATATTTAGTACTTAATGTCTTTTAGAGATAAGTAAAAAATCATCACAAAGTGTCATATCTGATGACAATGATGATCGTGTTCTAAGAAAATATTACAAAATCCCCATCTGGATTTGTCAAATTACGCGTAAACCTCCGTCGACCCGAACGTGCGTCAATATGAAGAAAAACGAAACGGCCACGTTTAAAAAATTTTAATTGACTCCTCGATAATGGACCTGCTATGACAGGGCGATATCGGTAATAACTTTCATTCCATTTCAACGAATCACGTATGTAATTAAGGCCTAAACTCCACTCGAAGGTGTTCGACGTAATAAACGGCTGGGTAATGAAAATAGTCCCAGATGAGTTTAATTTGGCGTTTACGTTGTTGGGCGATGCGATGGTCCAGCAAAACCTACGGTATGGCAATTGCTTAGTATTCTGCTGAGTTACCCGGTCATTTAGTGAATAGAGGTGTTTAAATGGAAACGTTGAATAACCCAAAATTTTTAAAATAGCTTTCTTGACAGTAGACATTAGAATTTAGAACCATCATCATTGGTTGCAATTTGTATTTATTAAAAAATACTACTGGGTGTTGGCTTAGTTCAGTATGTTGAAACACTTAAAATAATCTTTTGAAACTATGCAGGGATGGACCGTTAGAAATTTTTCATAGTTGTAGTGGTTATTTTGACTCTCTGTATCATCGAATATGATCTTTTCAATGAAAATATTTTCAAAACGTTGTCACCCCTATTATATCCGAAGTCGTCACTAATTTCCTTATTTTCAATAGAACTACATAGTTTTTATTCAATTTTTGTATCCCCCATGTCATTTCAGTGAATCAAATCATTCATGATACTTTTCTATAGCTAGTCCTTGTGGTTTTCGAGATATTTACAATATTTTATAGATATATCGAGTGCTATGGAAGTCGTGTTGTTACTTTGGGAAAAAATGTATACTGCCAACAAATTTATATCTTTATATATTTTTTAAATAAGAAAACGAAAATAATGCCGGTCTAATGGAGAATTGGTCAATTTTTCACAGGTGATTAAAAATGCAAATATCTTTTTGAACAATAAAACTGTCGAAAGATGTTCAATAGAACCACTTTCTAATCATTAGACTGATTTTACAATTCTCAGTAGTCCCAATAGCTGTATATATTTTTTACAAATTTGTTTCGATCATGATATAAAGACTACAATTATATCATCGTTTGGTATAATTAGGCTCAAAACTAAGATAGCACAGAGATGCGGCACCTATCTCCAGGATTGATATTTGGAGAGATTTTAAGAATGTTGAATCATTTTCTGCTTTCTTACTTGTTTAAATTAAAACTGGAATGACACGGAGCGATCCGATTTTTTTTTTTTTTTTTTTAGTGTAAGTCGGCATTTATTGACCTATTGCAATTGTGATACAACAATCATAACAGAAAAAGTAAAATATTGGATAAACTTTCCAAAACAACTATTACAATGTATTTAGTATTAAAAAACTACGTCGTACATTTAAGAGGTCGAGGAAGATTCCAACACCGTTACCGACAAAATTCGATTTGTTGAAGTATTTCACCTGATAGGCAGAAAAACGGCAGAACAAATGGGTGTAAAGACGTGCGGAAGCCAGCCTAAACGTTTTTAAGGCATCGCCATGTGTGGCATCTGGAGAATTTCAAATATTTTTCTAATTAATATAATTCTGTTGTATTTAGAGGAACCAGTTTATCGTAAGTAGTTTTTGAACTACCAAAAAAACGGTTTACTGAAGAAATTACTATTAACTGAAAAGATTACAACTACATGGTAAATTAACTTGATACTTGTATGGTAAATGAAATGACTTCTCTACTACTACTATACTATTTCACTCAACTGTCACTGTTGTGCTCATATACATGGATAGACAGAAGTACGGAATAAAATTCATATCTTTTGAATGAGTGAATTTTTTTAAAAACGCCGAAACACGTTAACTGGTCTTAATTTTTTCCCATCTATCGGTTATATAATAATTAATTTTTTTTCAACCTCCTAATCCCCAGCTACCCCTACTTTTTTTTCAAATGGAAACATAATGCATGAGAGGGCTCGTGAAAAAGCTTATAGAAAACCGAATCCAACTATACCAAATACACAGGTTTTATGTTTTTAATAACAAGGTTTTTTTCATTTAGAAATTGAAACAACTAAATAATTTACAAAAATAAACTCAACTATTTGACATTCTTCAAGACGATAGTAAAAGCTGTCCACTGCATTTCGAATTACTTCAGCTGGTAAATTATGCATCTCCGCCATAATCTTGTTCTTTAAATTCTAAATATGGTCTGTCCAGTTAATGTGTTTCGGCGTTATTAAAAATATTAACTCATTCAAAAGATATGAATTTTATTCCGTTTCTGGCCATCCCTGTATTGAAGAATCCTTGGTGGAAGTGAAATTCTTCTTAAACATTCTTCAGATATAAGCAATATGTTGTATATGGTCTACAGTTTATGTATTTCATGTAATTTATGGGCGTTAATTTGCATTTGATAAACTTTTTCGGTTTTCTTATTACCACCAAACGATATTAATAATTTTAGTCAGTTTGGTTTTAAGGCTCTTTTTGTATTTATTAGATAGTAAGATTACTGCAGCATATAGACTTATGAGGGATTTTATAACAGCTCTTATAAAAATCCTTTATGTTATTAAAAAACTCAAATTGTTATAAGTTTTTGAAATCAGTTTCCGATAGACGGAAAAAATAAAAAAATGTAGAGGGTGTTCTATTTAAAAAAAAAACAGTAATGTCGTCACTAAAACAACGACAAAAAATAACTTAACAGATGCACAATAAAAAATCAAATTCAAACTGTCTGAAGAATTGTCTTAGACATTTTCCGAAATAATTAATTAATGTCATATTTTATTTATACTATATACTGTACAGGGTGTCCCAGACTCAATAGTATGTGGCACTGTCAAGATACAAATAATAAATTTGGGACACGTGCTTTTAAAGCTCCATTTTCAATCTAAAGTATTGTCTGGGATTTGACAGAAACGTCTAATGACGTCATCAATTATACTTTTTCCAGAAACATACCCAATTTTTTTGTTTTAAAAAGTTCTCTTCTTTCTAATAAACTTTTATTAGAGAAATTTGTCTGAATATTCTGTAATCTTTCTGTCAAATACCCACATTGTAAATCCAATCCAAAACCAAGGCGATCCGAAAAGTCACCAGATCTCACCCCCTCGATTTTTTTTTATGGAAGATTTGATTGTTAGATGATATTTCTTTTGAGATAATTTAGATCGATATTGATTATAAATTTTAAACAGTACTACATAAAAATTTCTCAAATAAAAGTTTATTAGAAAAAAAAAATGAAATTAGGCTCATACTTCTTCAACAGCGGTGTTCTACTGTATATTTTATTGAAATCCGGCCCTGGAATGACTCAAAATAATCCGACATCGGTTTAATATTATTTTTTGTACTTCACGCGTAAAAGAGGTGTTCCGCAGGGCTGTAGCCCAGGCCGCCGGTCCAAAAGCAACCCGTCTTACGACTCGGACTTGCTAAAAACTTCTTAATTAAATTCGGTAGCGAACACAAGAGGATTAGCCCGACTGCAGCCCGCCGATTCCGACTGGGTTGACAACAGAACAACGAGCCGAGAAATTGCGACATTAAAGATAACATCGCGCTAAACGGCCCCGGGCCCGAACCCCGGCCGTCCGGATAATGGCAGCGGCGCGCTGCTAAATTGACTCCCGCGAATGTCTGTCCGTCTGTCTGCGTGGTCCCGGGTTTCATTTGAATAAATCGCATTACGGCCCGGGCGTTTGTTTTGTAAATGGGTGAACGACATTATGAATCTTTTACTGCGGCGTCCATTAGGTTCCCCAGCGTGACGAAAAATTAGTCCTCAGTCGGCGACACTGAAAGAAAAATTCGAAATTGTAGTGGAAATTGCTATATTACTGAAAAACCGTTAAAAGTCATTAACATACATCAAAATTGAACAGTAAATAATCAGTTCTCTATAATTTCCTTGCTAATTCAAAACTGTAGTGAAAACTTAAGACTGCAATACGAACCTACAAATAAAGTAAATCATTGCTAAAATGTAATATGTACGTACAATTTATTACAATGATAATGGAACTGTTTAAAATGAATTTGGTAATTAATTTTGAACTGCTGACGTAGACCTCTAATGAAATTCCTTCTCAGACCTTCCAGTAGTTCAAAAACCGTTTGGAGGAAGTGCCATTATTATTGCAATAGATTGTACTTTTCGAAAAGTTATAAATGACATTGAGAACAATTCTAATTTTAGCAAAAACTGCGATACTATTGAAAAAACGTTAAAAGTCATTATCAATCAGCAAATTTGAGCAATAAAAATGACGACCAGCTTTATTTTCTACAATCTGTGAATAATGCAAACAATTGCTGTTTTTATGTAAAAATTTCAAAACTTAACTGAATATACAGCATAACTGTACAAAAAATATACATAATTTGTATTATTTTAAGAATAACTTAATTTGCATGTCCTTTGTCTTCGTTGCTCAAAAAAATGTACTTCGGAATATACACCACACTTTTTATTTGACCCCAAAAATAAAAGTCAAGCGGATTTAGCTCGGACGATCAAGGAGGCCACCCATTTGGACCATCTCGGGAAACACATGATCCAAAATTTGTCACACTAGTCGTGCAAAATGTGGTGGAGCACCATCGTGAAGAAAGCATGTATGTTGTCTAACGTTGAGATTAATTGGAGGAGTACTAGTAAATTATTATTGTAACTGTAAATTAAGAGCACCAGTTAACCGATTTTTCAGAATGAAAAGGCCAATGAGTACACAAGTCCAGCCCACACATTTACCGAAAATCATTGTTGAAAGTGTGTTTGCCATAGGGATGTTCTTATGTGATATGACTTTTACACAATAAATTAAATTCTGATACTTTATTTACTATTGTTGCTGGCATGTACTATATCAATAATTGTATAGTTTATACTTTTTTATCTTTATAATAAACCATTACATTCATATTCTAATTCATGTATAGGTACAGCTATTGTATAGCATTTTTTTAATATTCTTTTATATATTTAAGCAACAGGATGATCGATATGACATTTAAGTACATCCTATTCACTATTCACTACTCACCATATTATTTTCTTTAACAACTAAAGTTCTTATTCTAACATTTGTTTTACTTCATTCTCCATTCTAAGCATATACAGGGTGGTAAAAATAGAGTGTAAAATATAGGTAAATAAAGGTAATAGTATGAACCAAAATAAGCAGAAAAGTCTCAATAAACATGGGTCCGCAAAGTAACGGTTGCGGAGATATGGAAAGTTTTATGTTTTTTAGACCCTTTTTTATTTTGCAAAAACGTTGTGTATTTTTTTATAATAGTTGGTTGATGTTTAGTGAAATAAACAGTACGTATTTGACAGTTGTTCTCAGTGCACAAGTTTTCTTGTTCTCGCTATGGCTAGTTACTCTAACGCAGAATTAACAGACATGCATTTCATGTATGGTCGTTCTAATGGGAACGCCACCAAAGCGCGACGTCTTTATGTTGACGCTTATCCAAATCGCCAGATTTCTTCACAACGCATGTTTGGAAAAATTCACCAATGATTACGTGATACCGGTTCCTTGAGCAAACATTGCCATTTATCCGGAAGACCAAGGTCGGTATCCACTCCTAGAGCAGAAGAAGAAATTCTAGCACTGGTAGAGCAGAATCCAGGTACGAGTGTGCGGAGAATATCAGCCGAGGTAGGAATTAGTGGTCCTTTTGTTTGGAGAATCCTTCACGAGCAACTGCTTTATCCATACCATGTGCAACGAGTACAGGCCTTAAATCCAATAAATGATCATCAAGCACGTTTGATTTTTTGTCGCTGGTTTCTTCGTTATGATGCTGAAGACCCTCGTTTTCTTGCAAACATTCTTTTTACTGATGAGGCCGGGTTCACAAGAAATGGAGTGACAAAATTTGGAAGACATTCCTTTGAATTAGAGGCAACAAATGTGGTTGCAGCATGATGGTGGTCCAGCTCATTTTTCCATGGCCGTTAGAGAGCATTTACACCAAACTTTTCCACATAGATGGGTAGGAAGGACCTGTTTTATGGCTTCCAAGATCGCCTGATCTGAACCCCCTAGATTTCTTTGGGGATATTTGGAAACATTAGTGTATGGTACACCTGTAAATAGCCTGGAAGAGCTGCAGCTACGGATTAATCAAAAGTGTCAAGAAATCCAAACCAAGGAAGGTGTTTTCGAAAGAGTTCGAATATCGTTGAGACGAAGATGTCGTGCCTGCTTGGAAATGAACGGAGGGCACTTTGAACATCTTCTGTAACTTTGTTTTTTGTTTGTTAAAAGCTTCCTTTGTCGGTTTATTCCTAATAAAATAAAATGTTTGAAAAACGAATGTGGTCCATATCTCCGCAACCGCGGACCCATGTTTATTAAGACTTTTCTGTTTAATTTGGTTCATATTATTACCTCCTGAAATATTTTACACTCTTTTTTTTAACATTTTTGGACTTATAAAGCAAAGTTTCATTAATTTTCGATGTAGAACCGCCCCTGTTAAATATTCGCATATCATTTAGGAGCAACCTGTATAGTGCATGAAATTAGTATAGTTGTATGACTTTTCTGCGCAAATAATACCTGCATGTTATATGCGGAAATTGTGCCACGTTATTTCCCAGAGTGTGAATATGTTTGTGCGGAAAGCCAACGGCCGTGGGGTAGAAAAGACAGTCGGCAGCTTAGGGCGATTAAATGCGCCCATATGGCCGCTCCACCCGCCGAAACATCGCAGTTTCCTAGCCGGGCGATGTTATCAGGAACCAATCAATCCTAATAAAGCACGCTAGTTGGGATATTATAAGTTGGGCATCCATTAGGGCGGCTTCCGGCGAGCTTCTGCGTCTTACCTCACTTCCGGAACTTGCCCTCCGGAGCCGGGAATAATTCAGGACCAACTTGCCACTCTAAGCCTTAATGAATAGGTAATTAGTTAATATTGTGCCGGCTTCCTCTTGTCCACGCCGGCCCGGGGACGGGAGGCCGCCGCCGCAGTCTCCGCGGCCGTCTTGGGACCCATTACGACCCCGCGACCAACTTCCCATTGTTCGCCCAAGGAAAGGATTCCAATTGAATTAGCCCTAATCACGGGAGATTATTATGGATCGATGTAGGCCGGTGTCTTCGGCTGTTTGGCCGGCCCGATACAATGCCCGGACTAACGCGTGTTTCCGGTAACAGGGGATGCCGGCGCCCCCAATTTTTCGCTTCCCGCCCCCGCCGGCGTCTCAAACTTGGTACTCCGAGGGGATCGGCAACTATCCAAAAAATGTTGTGCGGGTTACTTAGCGGTTTAGTTTGAAGGTTATATTTCGTCGTAAAACAACCGGTGTGAAGACAGCAGTAAAAATCTACGAACTACCCGAATGGTAACAGACGTTCGTCGAGGTAGAACACAGTTAACATTTAACATATATTTAAATATCCTAAATAAAACATTTATTTTTATCATTTTCTCTCCATTTGAACGTAATATGATAACGAATATTAATTGTGAAAATAACTAAATAAGAAAAAATAAAGGACAACAAATTTGCGTGTTAAACTTAGTTACAGCTGGAACTCACACAACACATAACAGAAACAATTGTAGTTCGTGCAAAATGAGGGCACGTCAGAAAACACTTTTACAAAAATTTTTGAACCCAGTGGCATCCACTCGCAAGCACTGAAATGAAATTTTATATTATGATGACTGGAATGCCCTAAAAGCCGCGCGAATGGGATTACTCATGATCAGCGCCATATTTGTTTTGTTCCTTCTAGCAATGGCAGAGCAATAAAGATTTAGCTGATTGTGAATTGAAATGAAATTGAATTCTAGATATGAAGAATTATTTGGTGCTATATGCTGGTTAATTTTACAGTCCCTTATTAAACATGACATGTTCCAACAATAGCACCCACAAAAATGCACAAAGAATAACACTAACGAGATACAAGATAAAAGAAGAAACCACACTGTATACGCCAATGACGTGTTTACAAACAAAATAATGGGAAATTAAGAACACAATTCCTATCGTACGTGCAGATGATTATCTCTCTCACACCCACATACATAACCAATGAAGTATTTCTTTGCTAAGTTTCATGTGCCTCCTTTTGTCTGCTTCTAGATGTGGTACCTTTCTTTGGATGCACAATGGAACTAAAAGCATTTCATATCGTACATTTCAGTGCTTGCAAGTCGTCAGAACGGTGGAAATTGGAGTAAACTGAATATTTGATATTTCTAAAATGAAAACCCGTCATTTTAATACTGAACTCGGAAGGTAAATATTTTATAAAATTAACTCGATTATTTAATATTCACCAATTTCCACGTCTCTGACGGCTTGCGAGTGAATATCACTGGTATCAGAAAATTGATAATTTTGTAAAATATTTATTTACTAAGTTTCAGCCAATTAAATATCGAATATTTAATTTACCCCAATTTACACCTCTCTGACGGCTTGATGAATTTTACACATAGGGGTATTGAGGGGTCCGAGTTAATACCACCTTATCAGATTTTACATAAAAAAATCGCTAAACGTTTATATTGAATTTCGGTGGTATAGAAACGTCATAGCAGCCATCTTAAATGCCGTGGTAGGGCCAGAGAAAGCAGTTTTTGATGTCATTTAAAATAAAAAAATATATTTTTGATTATCTTGAAGAATAAAGTTTTTACGGATTTATACACAAATAAAAGTAGACACCCTTTATGTTAATTATTCAATAGAAAAATATGTTTCATTCAAATTTTTTTGTTAGAATTATATATTTTTATATACTTAAATAAAAATAAGAAAGCATTTACAATTTTTCATTAACCTCATGTATAATGCCATAGAGTTCACCCGAGACTTGCTTTATTGTCTCTAAATGTGTAGCTCACACATAGGTATATCAACTTTGGAAAAATATTTTTTTTAAATAAATTTGAACCTATCAAAACAGAGCATTAAGCAGTTTGGGTATTGGTAAGTATAAATGGCAGTCCAAACATTAATATACAAAAACTGAAATGTGGTAAATGTTTTTTTTATATAACAGTATGCAGTGATTAATTTTTTCAGCATCATCGAATGATACATATTAGATTTTTTTAAGTAACTAAATTTTCTCCATAGGAAAACTGCATATTGTAAGTAAAAAAAAACGTTTCCAGAAAAGTATGAAAACACTATTTTATATCTGGTTATGAATAAAAATAATTAACTATACATTTATTCGAAATCATTCTATAAAAGCCCCACGTTTTAAAGTACAAGAATTGGATTAATTTAAATTAACAAATAAATGTCAAAAAGCATAAGGTGTATTCGCATTTGTTTATTTTAAGAAGAGTACTGAAACTTTTGTATAATTTATTTCTCTCAATTATAATAAATCTTCCACCTGAGTGTCAAAATATCAAAAAGTGTAGTTCTTAACTCTTGTAGTTTACATTTGCACTACATATAGTAACTAATTTGTCTATTGCAAGGACATTCTACCAAATATTCATTAAAATACATTACTCAAGCATTTTTGTAAAATATGCCAAACCGTGACCCTTTTTCTGTACGGACTTCACTGGACCAAAAATAGTGTAAATTTCGTGTAAAACTGTATCCGTATATTTTAGCTGTGCCCTTACTTTATCAGTTAAACTAGCTTTTACATATTAGATTCTGACATTTTCTTACGCAATTTAACGCCTGTTTTCTTTTGCAGATTCCCTGGCCCAAGAGCTGGAGATGGAACGGAAATCGCGGCAGCAGCAGGCAGAGAGAGACGTGAAGTCTCCTCTGCAGGACCGTTCCGGCTACTACAAGAATTCGGTCTTGTTCACCAGTAGCGCGACATAAACTGCACGTCGGACAGTCTCCAAATTATAGCATTGTATAAAATTTTTATAGCAGTAGGTAGCGTTAAGTCAAAAATGTATTTACTAATGAAGGAGCTCGCTTTGGAAACAGGTTCGTCCCGATATCTAGCATCGTTTTCTTGATTTCTTAAATTTGTGCCAACAGTACAGTGACATTTATAGATTATGATTGGTCCACCTTTTTGCTTTTCTATACAGACAAAAAAATGGCAAAAATTAAATATTTATGAACTATACAAAAATTATATATACAGGGTGTCCCAAAATAGAAGGCCATACCATTAATCACATATTCTTTGAACAAAAAGAATACGACTTTCCTTATCCCATTTTTTATTTGGACATCCCTATTATTTGGGCGTCCCTATTTCTATATACAGGGTGTTAAAGTTGCATTTAAAAAAACTATTTTTGTTAATAATTCCATTGTTTTCTAAGATACGCACTTGATTTTGCACGTACTTTTGTCTTATTCCGGAATACTTATCATGTAATTTTGGTGAAACAAATCGAAGGGCAAATGGAGGTAACTCAGAGATGCAGTAGGTACTCTTTATCCCCTTCAATTATTTCTAAGTACGCCTATGCAGCTTTTTCTTGAAATATCAAACGTAGAATTTTCTTCCGTGTGTGTATCTTACAAAACAATGGAATTATTGACAAAAATAGTTTTTTAAAATTTATATTGAAATAGGGACGCCCAAATAAAAATTGGCATAAGAATAGTCGCATTATTTTTGTCCAAAGAATATGTGGTTAATGGTATGGCCTTCAATTTTGGGACACCCTGTATATTACCTTAAAATAAGCAAAACATTTTATCACAATAGCTTTTTCTCAAAAAATCAACAATAAAATAATTTTCGGCGCAACTGATTAGGTACATTATGAAAAAAGTTGTCGATTTTTAGTTCAATTTTCATAGCCCACCACTAGTATCTAGAAAACCGTAAAATATACAGTGCCGCTCAAATCAGAAAAAAGTTGCGTTTGATGTTCATGAAGATAAACCAAACAAATTCAAGATTGCTGTCGTTGCTGAAATATTGTGGAAAAACTAATAATAACGAATTTAAAAAATTCCATCCAGCGATATTATTTCTTAACAGATAGGATTGAAGTTTAATACAAAGGGATAAGAATATACGATTAATTGATTTTCGTTGAATGAACATTTTCTTTTTCATAAACGCCATATGTTCAGATATTTCTCGTTCTTTCTCTCCTTTTTCTGGTGTGCCACAAAGCTCCAATCTAGGGCCACCCTTATTTTTGCTTTTCATTAATGATCTTCCTGATGTTCCTTCATGTTATCTACTGATGTTTGCCGATGATTTCAAGTTTTCATAAACTCTGCAATATACTCTGATGGTTTTCATCTACAGCTTTGTTTAGACCGTATGTCGAATTGGTCTGAATCGTAATCTTGAAAAATTCATATTGACACAATATTTCAGTTAATAAATACACAATTAACCATGTCGCATCATTGAAAGATCTAAGTATCGCTTTTGATAAAAATCTTACTTTCTAGGTCATATCAGTAATGTTCTAGCAAATTCACTCCAAAGTTATGTTTATATACAGCAATTGCAGTGAATTTAAAGACGTACGTACAATCTATTGCAATGATAATGGCTCTCTATGACTTTAAAATTAATTTGGTGACTTGTTTTGAACTGGTAATGTGTTTCCAATGAATTCTACTTTCAATTTATGACAATAGTTCTTAATTGTGCCACTCATCAATAGAAGTGCAATAAAATTTGTTTCAATCGGTTTCGAAGGAGTGCATTATTATTGCAATAGATTCTATATTTAAGATTTTATTTTGCTGCCATATTAGATCTAAGTTAGAGTATGGTTCTATTAAATGATATCCTATATATAACGCACATCGGTAAAAATTAGAGTCAGTTTAGGTGAAATTTTTAAAGTTTCTAGTTTCTTCACAAGACAGATTTTATTCGCCCATAGGATAATAGTGAGAGCCTTGAAAAATGGGCTACCCTGTATATTTTTTAATGAAAAATGGACTGTTTACGAAATAAGAAACCAAAATTTCCTTAAACTTTGGTCTTTATTTTGTTCTCTAAATAGAAAACCAAAAAAAAATTAAATTGTGCTATACTAATTTTTTTAGTGAAGTGAAGAAAGAATAGGTATTTAATACATATAAAAATTTATTATAAATAAAAAATCACTTAGGTTTGTATTTCGAACGCAGTGGTCCAATCTTTTTCCTAAAAGTGTTACACAAATCGCAGAACCTTATTGTCAGTTTAAATAATTATTTCTCATTTTTAGTTAAGAGAACAGGCATAGGTGTACAAGATAATCGGGAATGTAAACCGAGTCTCTTTACTATGCACTGTAATATACACTGACAAAACAAAATTGTTGAAAGTTGGCACCCTCCTTTCCGATTATCCTGAGGGACGATCCGCATCACAGTTTCCTCTATAAACGAAAACATAATGTAAAATATTGTTACAGTTCTAACCTAACCAGTAAGCACACTAAAGTTTATATCTCTATTGATTTGTACTATATAGCGTAAGTAGGATGAGGAATATGCTTTACTTTGTTTGAAGTGAACAGAGAAAGAGATAAAACGTCCACTTTCCCAAAGCATATCAACTTGATTTACTTACCTTCCTTTCTGTAAATACTTATGGAAAATTGTTTTTCATTAAGACTGATTTGGGGCATATATATAAAAGTAGGTTTATATAATAATTACCTTAGTAGTATCTATAGAACTGGTAGTTTTAGTTATTTTTAACAAGTTATATATTGTAATACATACTTTTGTAAGCAGTTATTAATTTCAAGTTCTGTCAAGATTTTTTACTACATCTATTTGAATTTTTTGACATTCAATAATGAATAATAAGAAGAAAATTTTGAATTTCTGAAGTCCACCGATAATTCGAAAATAATGTCTGTTTATAGAATGTTGAATTTCTTCTTCTTCTTGATAGTAGAAATCCTTCAAACCCTCTGGAATTTCAGAGACAACTTGATTTGACATATACAGGGTGTCCACATAATGGAATACAGAGCAATAGTAGATTCTTGACGACAAAATAATACACTGTAGCTAAACTTACCACAATGAAGAGTTGATGGTTAATTTAATTGGTACAGGATGTCAAAGTTAAAATTTTATTTTCGATGTTTGTAAATAACTTCTTAAAAATCCAGATATTTTCATAGATTTTGAAAATCGGAGTTTTTAGAGGTGAGAAATTGAGAATTGAGGGGTGGAAATAACAAAGGGGCTAAGTGCCATTTTTACACAAATTGAGATTTTGCTTTACAACGGATCTATGTGTCAATGCTAATGTCCTAAGAAAAGGCCAAAGTGCCAGCTTTAATATTGTCGTTTAAATATAAGTCCATAGATGCCTCTGTAGGTAGCCATCGCGTGTATTTCCAAAGAAAGGGGGCAAGTGCCAACTTGTGTGTCTGCTTACGGCTGTATGTGCCTTCGACGTAGCATACAGAAACTGTTAACTTTTCCGTGTGCATAATGGTCATGTGTTGTTGTGTTTCGAATTTTTCGATATCCAAATTGCTGCTGATTTAATTTTGAACCTGAAAAACGTCAATATCAGCAAAGCAACTCATATTAAAGTTGATAAAAATCATCCAGGTATATTATTTACAAAGGAAAGCTATTCTGAGCTTGCACCCTGGAAAGAAAATAACATCCTGAAAAGAGGTAAAACCCTTTCAGGTTTGAAGAAGACAGCAATTTCCCAGTTACCAGATATTAACAAAATAGGAGATAATAAGAAGAAACATCTAGAAATTTCAGAACATAATTAAGAAAGGAACTAAGTGCCTAACCCCTTTCTTAATTTTGCTCAGAAATTATTTTTTATCTATTTTGTATTTTTACTTAAACTTAATAAAAAATAAAGACTATTTAGAGCGCAAAATTATCTTTAAGATTTTAATTTTTCAGGTTTGAGATATCTAAAATAACAAGAATATTACTTTTTTTCACTATAACTCGGTTTGAAGATTTTGGCACTTAGCCCCTTTGTTATTTCCACTCCTCAATTGTAGAGGGCGCCACTTATGGCACATCATGCTTTTTCAATGGCATAACATTTTTGCGACCTAGTGTATACATCGAAGTATTGAAACAAACGATTCTCTTATCTGGAAAAGTTGTTAAAGTCGGTAGAAATAGCCGTTTTTGAAATAATCTTATTTGAAATATTCAGTGCACTACCGAGTAAAAACTGTTTTGGATTCAGGTAAAGTGTCTTTTATGCTAAAAATACAGCAAAATGTTAATTTAAAAAGTTATTCAGAATGGTAAAGTATGACAACGTGTAAATTGCTCAAGAATATTTGGCTATTATATTTAGATTTCATCAAAACACAAGAATTTCATCAAAGCAAGCAAATTTTGCTCATGGCTGTTATTTAGCATTTTGAATAACCTTTTCAAGTAGCATTTTGTGGAGAAAATAGCACTTTCTTCGAAACCAAAACAGTTTTTACTCGGTGCACTAAATATTTCAAAAATGGTTAAACGAAGAAAAAAAAGTAGGAGAATTCATTCTTTTAATAGTCAGATGTATACACTAAGCTACAAAAAGTTCTGTCATTTGAAAGAACTATGATGTCCTAAAGTGGCGCCCTCTAGCAGTAACGTCAAAATTAGAAACAAATTTAAATTTTTCACCCCCAAAAATTCCTGATCCAAAATGTATGCAAATATTTGGATATTTTAAAAACGTATTCATTTACAAATATTTTGACACCCTGTATCTTTCAACTATCAAGTATTAGACCAAGTATTAGACCATTATTTTGTCGTCAAGAATTTATTTTTATTCTGTGTCACATTAGTTTCGAGGCACCCTGTATATCTTGATGATTCTTAAGAGGCATATTGATCAAAAAGTCTTTGAAGTATTCAGACCTCTTAAAAAATAATTTTAAGAAAACCTTGTTTGTTGTTTTCTTTTATGAGTTTATGCAGTCACTGGAGATGCATTTAAGTTTCGAATATCGCGTTTTGTTTCATTTAATATTCGTATTGTTAGGTGTACTTCGCCGTATGTAAAAACGATTATATATTTCTGACGAAACCCTGTATACGCTATTTCGACAATCACTGTCAGAAATCACTCCGATGAAGTGTTAATGTGTTAATTTTTGTAAAACATGTTATTAGACACTAGTGAGGTGAACCGTCGAATCTGTGTCGAAAATACAAACTGTATGTACAAGTTTGACATAACATGTATCAGATATAATGCACATTTTTTTTAACTGGCTTGTATACAACTTAAAGATTGTTAGTCCAATAATTTGTAAAAGTTCGTGTTAGTGTATTTGTAAGAGGCAGTATGTGTGTATTTATTGTAAATATTTATGTATGTGTGTGCCTTGTAGAGAATAAAAACATAAAAATTGAGAATTATGTGTTTTATTTATTTTATTTATTTATTTATTTAGAATTACAATTGCCCAGGCATAAAACTTCCAATTATAGGGCAGAAATTACAAAAATAGAGAAAAAATATACATAGGTACATAAAAACAAAAACAGCAACAGATACATACAAACATGAGTGTGTGTGTGTGTTCTGTAAAGAATGGGCCAAACTTCAGATGTAGACAATTTGGATAAAAATAAGCCGAATTAACTCAACTTACCTTAATCCAAAAGTTGATATTAACGGAGCTACAGGGTGTCAAAGTTGAAAAAATAAATCACATTTTCTTTATTATTTTTCGATCGCATCGACCGTATTTTATGAAATTTGGTATAGGGGAGTTTCTTGGGACTAGAAATTTGAATATGCCGACGATTTTAGCGTATTGGCTAGAGGATGCCACCAACGATGATTTGGACCCCTTTAAATCGCTACGACTTTTTTGTGCTACACTGTCTCTCATTTTGGACTGGAAAAATTTTCTTCCCTATCTATTCTAGTTAAAAAAGGTACACCTTGTTGATGTCGCTAGAAGCAATGGTTTCTGAGAAAAACGCAGCTAAATCTCATGCTGAATGCAATTTATCTAAAAGTATAGTCAAATTGTTGCGTAAGTAATGGGTCATACTGTAACAATATATTACTGCGACCAAAATAAGTCGATTTACTTTAGCTTATCCTAAAAAAATCCAAAAATCCACCAAAATCAATAATAACAAAGATACAGGGTGTCAAAATTGAAGAAATAAATCACATTTTCTTTCTTATCTTTTGATCGCTTGAAGCAAATTTCACGAAATTTCCCTTATTTTGGTCGCAGTATTATTCTGTTACAGTATGCCCATTAATTATGTAGGTAACAATTTGACTTTACTTTTAGATAAATTGCATGCATCATAAGATTTAGAAGCGTTTTTCTCAGAAACCACTGCTTCTAGCGACATCATAAAGGTGCACCTTTTTTAACTACAAAAGATAGTGAAGAAAATTTTTCCAGTCCAAAATGAGATACAGTGTAGCACAAAAAACTCGTAGTGATTTAACGGGGACCAAACCATCGTTGGTGGCATCCTCTAGCAGATACACTAAAATCGTCGACATATTCGAATTTCTAGTCCCAAGAAACCCCCCTATATCAAATTTCATAAAATACGGTCGATGCGATCGAAAAATAATAAAGAAAATGTGATTTATTTTTTCAACTTTGACACCCCGTAGCTCCGTTAGTATCAACTATTGGATTAAGGTAAGTTGAGTTAATTGAGCTTATTTTTATTCAAACTATCTACATCTGAAGTTAGGCCCGTCCTTTACTAAATACCCTGTATAAAAGGAAAGATACAAACAAACAAAAACTACAGAAATACAATAAAAAGTGAATTGAAAACAAAAAAAATGTAACATAAGACTCCACAGACAGATGATATAAGACAATACATCGTCTTATATCATTAACAGAGCAATTAAAAATATCAAGCTGAGAATGATATTTCATATAATTAGTACACATACTATAAATAGGTGAATTTTTAAGAACGTTTGTTCTAGAAATAGGCAAATAGGTGCGAGTTTGAGTATGAGGAATGTTAAAGTAAATATTACTCAAAATATCTACTATACTAGTTAAATTTTTATGCAAAAAAAGAATAGAAAAATAAACACGAGAGGCTAAGTCATTAAGGTTAAACTTAGCTAATAGATCAGACTGTGAAATGCCACGAGCAGGATAAATACAATCTACTGTGACACTTAAATATTTAACAAATTTCCTCTGAACAATTTCCAAGCTGGTACTATGGATATCATATTGAGGGTCCCATACAACTGCTGCGTACTCCAATTTAGGTTTAGCATAAGCATTATAAAGTAAAGTCAGCGTAGGTATATCAGAAAATTGTTGAGCATTTCTTATAATGAATCCTAAATGTTTATAAGAGGCAAATGTTATATGATTAATATGCAGTACAAACGTTAATCTTGATTCAAATATAATACCCAAGTCTTTACACTGAATATATTTAGCACAATATTATCAATACCATTATAATTGAATAGTGGAGATTTTCCTTGTAAAACCCATAACATTACATTTCGATAAATTTAGCGGCAATTTATTATCTTGACACCACAGATTAATTTTGGAGAGTTGTTGCTGTAAAAAATGACAGAAATACAGTCGATTGATGCCATTAACTTCATCTCATCAGCATACAAACATGAAAGAGGGTCTAGAACTGATCCCTGCGGAATCCCAGATGTGGCCCGAATTAAAGCCACAAAATTGTACATTTTAAATTCCATTACTTAAGTATGAGGTAAAAAGGTTATAAAATGAGATGATAACCCTACGGATGATATTTTAAGTAATATTAAGTCTTTCAAATACTTTAGATAAATCCATATAAATAAAATCTGTCTGACCACTTTTATCCAAAGAATTCGAAATGAAGTGCATAATATCGATAAGGTTTGTTATTGTGGATCTATCAGAAATAAAACCATGCTGCGAAGATGTAATTTTCGTTTTCGTATAAAAAGAAAGTATGAAAATTATATCGGAGAATTTCAAATAATTTGCCAAAGTTGGAGAGTATGGGCTCATTTGCCTCCTCTCTTAAAAATCAGACAAATTTTGGATCTTTTCCAAATCTCCGGAGAAACTGCACATTTGAATGACAAGTTGAAAATAATACTAAATGGAAGAGCAAAGATTTGTGCACCATCCTTCAATAAGAAAGCAAGAATTCCGTCGAGACCAGTTATTAATTTATACCTAAATTTCTTTAAGGCGGTGGTTTTGTAGAAAAGGAATTGCAAAGCCTGAGTGAGCGAAACGACGAATCATTCAGACCTATGACACAGTATACAACTCGTATAGGCCCGAACCGCACGGTTCTCTGAAGTTTATCGTGCATTTTGACGTACATAAAAATGGAAGCCGTGATATATGTTATGATTTTACTCGAGGACACAAAATCTAAAATTGGCAATAAATATTAATCTGAAAGTGAAACACAAGTTGTTCTATATGTCCTGGTTAGTGAGTGAAGTAATTTGGTGGATGTGGCTGTAATTGTGACATATTGTCGTAGTAACTTTGTGGCTAAAATTTAGGTATTTTAACATTTATTTTAATTATTCTTGTGATTTTATGAGCAATGAAAATTATCTCACGCACTAGCGGGAACCTTTGTGAATACGTTGATATATAATAATAACCAATTGTTTCAATTTTCTTGGAGTTCTGTGTCCTCGCTTGAAGCCCTGTTAGACGATAAAAATATGTATACAAAATCCCAGCCTTAAAACGCAGCAAACATATTGTTCTGATACTACTGGAATATCAAGTAACGTTACGTTATTAATAAATATGTCCACTATAAAGAAACACGTCAATTTAATTCATTGACGATATACCTATGAAAGAAAGTATCGAAAAGTTTTGGGTCTCAGTAAGATTTGAAAAAAAAGTTCTGTAAACCAAATAAATTTAAAACTAAAGTCAATTCTTCTCTAGCCAGTTTCTGTGATATTCGATGTTTTTCATTAACAAAACATTCAGCTTCCAAAAGGACACCCTTCTTCTTTTTCAACATTTCAATTTTTTACCTGGCACCTCCGCCAAAACTTAAATTTTTTTATTTTATAAACAAAAAATGATGTATTTGACTATAAAATTGAATTATTGTGTCTCAAGTTATAATTTCAATAACATCTTAAACTGTTAACGGTGGAAATATTTAAGGAATCGGTAACGTAACGCTACATCTACTGGAGGATATAAACTTCAAAATATAAAAAATGTTCTGTCGTGACCCATGAGCGCAAAGGTGATTGGTTCGAAGTATTTTGATGCAGATGTGTCAGTTAGATCTTTCTGCATCGAATAGAGTGGTCTAGGCCATCCACGATTATAAGGATGGCAATGAGGAGGAAAATAATGAACATCTATATTTTGGTTATTTTTACAAGACTGCCAATGTGGAAGTGCTTTATGAATGAGTTGTTTCCTGAAATCTTGCTTTACATGTATCGTTATCGCCGACACGCGATAAAGATCAACGGCTTTCAATGGTACCTACAGCATCTAGGACACTTCATTGCATCAGTCTCTCAGGTCCGGCATGGAGTAGCTACTGGCCACTTTATGTAGCTTGCTACATTTCGCGTCAATTATCTCATCTATGGCATACTAATAAGAGCTAACAAGCTCGAAACTGGTATAATATGTTTGGTGGACCTCTGAATGACTTTGACTGTTTGCTATAGGCTGTTGGAAATATTTGACCAGTTTCCGTTCCAACTGCTGTAGGAAAAATCTAACAATGGACACATATCTATATACACCATTAACAAACCAAATTTATTATACAGGGTGTGTTATTTAAAAAAAATAATGATTTTTACCCATTACTTTAAACCTGTTTTATATTTCTCTATCATACTTGGCATAAAATTTAGATACTTTATTGCATATTAAAAATGCTACAAAATCTTTCATAGACTACCAGAGACGTACAACACGGGTAGAGGAGCAGTTTGCCATTCCTAAGTTCTACGCCACTGGCGGAATTTTTATTTTAGTACAATTTTTCAATACTTTTCATGTAATTATCCTCCTATTCCTTCATATCGGCTTGCACAATCATTTTTATTTTATTACTGATATTAAATTGATAATTTTTACTAATAAACTCAATTGTAAAAGCTAATTTAACTAATGCAATCCAGCCCTATGTTTAACTTTAAAAATCTCGAGATACAATGACTAATGACCGTCTGAAGGAGTAATAGCTTAATTGCGTAGAAAGTATTGAAGAATTCAAAAATTGTACCAAAATAAAAATTCCGCCAGTGGCATAGAAGTTAGGAATGGGAAACTGCCCCTCCAACCCTGTCGTACGCCTCTGGCAGTAGCCATGACCGATTTTGTAGCACTTTTTAATATGTTCTAAAGTATCTAAACTTTATGCCAAGTGTGATGGGGAAATATCAAACAAAGTTAAAGTAATGGGCAACAATCATTTAAAATTTTTTACATAAAACATCTTTTAACTCAGTAAGGAGCCATATTTTATCTAAGCGTTATGTGTCAATTCTTCATATTTTCAACCCAGGATTATCCAGTTAGTGTATATATATAAAGCTGTTTACAGGCCTTTTAGGCCCAGAGCTGTGTTATTCTCCTCCACTCCATTCTGTCCTTCGCCTTTCTTTTCCAATCCGTTACATTTTTCTCCCTTAGATCTATTGCCACTGCCTCTCTCCATCGCTTCCTCGGTCTACCTCTTTTTTTCTTGTAGTTAGGTTTACTCCCTACTATTTTCTTAACTGCCCTTTCATCTTCCATACGTTCTAGATGCCATAGCCACTGCACTCTTCTGGCTTTTACAAATTTCCTCATTATTTCTCCTTACATAACCTTCCTCTGTCCTCTTACCTCCTAGAATTCTTCTTAAGATCTTCCTTTCCCACCTTAAAAGGTTTTCTCTTGACTTCTTATTGAGAACCCAGGTTTCACTACCATACTGTCGGTCTCAAAATTGTTTTATACATTCTAAATTTTACTCGTCTGGACAAATTTTTGATTTCAATAAGTGGTTGACTGCTGCCGAACTTCTGTTTGCTTTTATTATTCTCCTATTTATTTCTTGTTCCTCATCACCAGTTAGCTGTTATTAGCGCCCCAAATACACATATTCTTGAAGTTCTTCAAACTCCATCTCTCCATGCTCTGTTCTCAATCTAAAATTTGTATCCTTTTTTGTTATCCTAGTCTCAAAAGCTTACTTTTCTCTTGATTTATCTGCAATCCCACTTTACTTGCTTCCTCCACAAGTTTTCTCGTTACTTCTTCTAATTCCCTACTATCTCTAGCAATAATGGCCACATCATCTTCATAATTTACTATTTGGTGACTTTTAAACAGTATGTCTGTTTATCTGTTCATCTAACTATCTCTTATGACCTTTTCAAGCACTAAATTAAAAAAAAGCGTTGAGAATGGGTCTCCTTATCTCAGTCCTATGTCAATAGTAAAACCTTCCGAACATTCACCTTTTATTCGTACTTTGGATTTAGTATTTTCTAAGGTCATTTTCAATAGCCTAATCAGTTTAGTTGGTATCCCAAATTGTTCCAGAATTTTACTTAGTTTATTCCTTTTGATCGAATCATATGCTTTCCTGACGTCCACAAATAAAACCATTGCTTTGATCCCATACTCATAGCATGTAGTCAGCATTTCCTTCACCATGAAGATTTGGTCCGTTGTTGTCCTTTTTCTAAAACCTGCTTGATACTCCCCTATTTGTAGTTCTGCTATAGGTTCTATTCTCTGCTTTATTAACGTTGCCATAATTTTATACCCTATATCTATATCTAAATTAGTGTACGTACAATTATTAATGAGTCGCCCTGTATTCATTTCCAATGGGCCAGAAGTATACTTGTTGCCAAATTCACATTTTTTCATTTAAATTTACAACGCCTCGTATAAAATAGCCCTAATAATCACCCAGTTGCCTGTCGCGTCGCAATATCTCTTTAGCCGTATATTAAGCGGGCAATATGCGAAGTTCCAGCTAATTAACGACGGATACGAATGTCCGGGCGTAGCGAGCTTTGTTGTATCTGCCGATTCCGATGGATTTGCATATGATTAATCCTTGCCGGGCACACAAGATCGCCATAAAACATTCCGGATCACAATCGTTCATTTTGGCCGATTGCGGCCGGAGTTGGCGGGGGAACTTTTTGGCTTTGAGAGGCTAATGGGGACAGGCCCCAGATTTATCTGTGCCACAAACGTCTGTCTACTAAATATCCATTAGGCGTTTGACGAGTTTATTCCCTTTTTACGTCTGTGTTGGCTCTAGATTTAGGGTCCTACAAAGTTTTGTATGGGTTAAAAACAGCTAACTAATTCATAATAATATGTAGGTTGTATAGAATTTGCTTGCATTCCCAATATTCCGAATAACAATGTAATTATTGTAATATATAAGTGGTCTGCTTACTTCCTGCTCGGCCTAAGCGACTCGACTTGCAGGAAGCAACCTACATTGCAGCAGGTATTTAACGCCCTGGGCGACGAGCCATGAAATCTATAAATGATACTGCAAGTAACAACTACCCCGCGAACTCTGCAGGTCACCTGCATTCAATTTATGTGAACATACATATGAAGAAACAGCCAGTTGAATTGTCGGTCAGCTCACCTATGGCATACTGATGAGGGCTAACAAGCCCGAAACCGGTCTATGTCTGGTGGAGTGGCCGACAAGGGTTCTTGGCTGTTCAAACAGATACTGCAGATGTAATTCAATGCCGGTTGGGGCATTAGCTCGCGGAGTAGTTGTTACTTGCAGTACCATTTATAAATGTAATTATTGTTGAATAATCCTTAGGTAGCTATTTATTGTTTGTTGACAACCGACAACCAACTCTGGCTGGTTGTGTCTGTCATAACCGACAGAAGGGTTGCTTCATGGCATACTTAGAGCTACCAAGATCAAAACCGGTATATGACTAGTGGCACAGCTGACGACTCACCGTGTATGTTTGCTATAGGTTTGTCACGTGCAGTTCAATGCTGGTCGGGGCATTAGTCCGCAGGGTAATTGTTCCCTGAAATTCTGCTTTCGAAAAATATTACAAAGCCAATGACGATATATGTAGTTCGGGGGTTTTCAATGGTACCCACAGTATAGCGAGTCACTTTCTGTTGTGGTTGTTCAGGTCTAGCATTGAGTAGGCAGTAACTATTAGATGTAGACACGTGCTACAGTAGATCTAGTGATGTTAAGAATGTGTTCTTAGGTTGATTTTATCATGTTTTCCATCAAACAGTACTCCAAGATTTTTGACAAACTCAAGCCTAGATGGTATAACGTCTTGTGCAGTTGCTTTGTGTAGGATATGGCATTACATTTGTTAGCGTTCAAAGGCAATTTAAACAATACTGAAGCTTCTGTCAATCTTGAAGTGACTTAATTTAACAAAGATTTTTAGGTCGTCTGCATATAACGTTTAAATCGCTAATAATGTCGCTAATAAACAATATAAAAAATAAGGGACCAAGAACAGAGTTCTGAGGTACTCCTGACATTTGTAAAACTGCATCAGATTTGATTCCCCTAAATTGTACGTACAACTGCAGCTTAGTAAAATATATAACGTAGAAAAACAAACTTTATTGTCACTTCAACAAAATTTGTCTTTTTCTCTTGTTTCATTCAGCTCAGTTGTTAAAGCTATGTTGTTTTGTATCTTTCTTTCACTGATGATGTTTTTCTCTATTTCTTTCAACCGGGTTTCCAACTTGTTTTATCTGTATTTAACTTCCACAGCAACTGATCTTTAAGTTTTTCGATAGTTTCTCTTTTTTTTAATCCACTGCTTCTCTTTGTTTCATTTGATCCTAAATCAATTGGATTGCTTTCTTCTTCTTTTCTAGTTCCTGTATCAATCTTAAAAATTGGATCTTCTGTGTCTCAATATTGGAACTTTCTGGCTGAACTCTTTGTCAGGTTATTTCTGATTTTGATTGAATATATTCCTAGATCACTGATTCCCAAGATATCCCTTTGCTCCACAGTTCCAATAATGGAAGGGTCTTTGCTTTCTGTACATGATGAAATCAGCACGATTCCGTCCTTCACAAACTCTTCTACAATCTTTTGAAGTCCAGTTTGAAGTCGAATTCACTTTGTCCTACATTGACCACTTCTACATGCTTGTCGAACGGCTTCGATTTCCAGCGGCAGGATTAAAGCTTCAGATATATTTTTATATCTGGTTAACATTAACGCTTGACTAATCTTGGAAGCTCGTAGACCATCGATAAAACTGCTTACTGCTAACTGTTCTTGGAACGCTGCCGGTGAAGAGGGGTAAGCTAGCTTCACCATACATGCTATGTATGCCTCACATTGCTTCAGATTTTTTTCGAAACTTTATCTTCGATCTTTTAGTTGTGCTTGGTAAGCATGTTGTAAATGGGCTTCAGCATACCGTAATTCTAAGACAGTAAGTTTGACAATCCTCTTGTTTATTCTCAGCTAGTGTTCTTAATATCTCAGATAGAATACACCTACCTGTCCATGATTTCGATAATAAATGGAATCTTTAACTTTTAAGGTCAGAAGATTCTGAAGTGCTTAATTATTTATTATCAAATAGAGACTATATTTCGAAATTTCTGATAGCAAGCCGAAAACAATTTAATTTTAGTGAGTACTCGATAATCGTCGAGCCATTTTATTTGTCAGATTCAATTGTTTCCAGTAAAATTACGCACAAGCTCCCTCTTATCGAGGACAATGCGACAAAACAATTCAAGTTACATAATCCGACAAAGGGCGCGGACCACAAAGGATTTTTAACTTTCTTGGTCTGCCTGTTCTCGAGCAGGGGGAAGAAAACAGCGACATTTCTTCCGCTACGATTATTTATGTGGCGTAATAAACGGGTTCGGTCTTGTTCCTCGCGAGGTGATCGCAATTAACACGCTGAAATTATTTACTGCCTTTGTGGCTTCCAATTTAAATGACATTTGTAAGTTTAATTGCTAGGACGCGCTGCAGGAGAAACATTTAATTAGACATTTTACCGTCTAGTGTCTGAAACGTACAGGGTGACCCACAAAAGGCATCTTATGATAGACTTTTCCTTGTCTTTAACATTTAGATTTAGTTAAAGTGCGTAGTCACATTTTGGAAATTTATATCTGCATTTATTGAAGTCATCGATAATAATAGAGGTAATATATTGTATTAATTAATATTATTATCGATATTAGATTTCATTTTGAACAATTTTATATGTTACTTTTTGAAACTGAGAATGTAAAAATACCTAAAATTGATCTTTTCTAAAGTACATGCTCTTTATTTTTTTCTTTTCATTCGTCTTTTCTTAACTTTAGCGGCCAATAAATAAATAATAAATAAATGATTTAATCAATGATTCATTAAATCTATAATTATATCAATAATTATGGAAATAATTCCATAAATAATTCAAGAAAGAATTATATAAAGAATTAAATAACATTTATTCAAATATTAATGTTATGGAATTTTAACCATGATTAAATGGTATTGTAATTTTTATTGGAGTTACGTCATGTAACGCAAATTTTGGTAGTCCTTCCATTTCCCAAGTAGATTTGAAAATCTAAATTGTAAGCGGCACTATTCCAAGTACTACAGGAAGGCTGCCCTTCTCGAAGTCATCTCCAACATTTATGAACGGATGAACTTGTCAACTTCACCAATCCCACCTCTGTACATCAACCAGTGGACAAGTTAGTAAACTGTGTATATTTTTATAGATATATTTTATTTCAACCCATTTTGACTAAAACAAAATCAATTATCCTCCTACAGGGGTAGAAAGGCACAACAAATTACTCTGTAGGTGACGCCCAGGTATATCTATCTTTATTTTTTATTAGTTTGCTACTCAAGAACCCACGACATAAAAAGTGCCCAGACTAATAGAGCAGCCGTTCGCAAAATCGATTGTCTGTCGTTTATGACATCAATAGGCAACAAAACCTAAATGGGATACTTGGGCCGAATACTTTTATTTGTTTTTCAATTGTTATACTATAAAATGTATGTCGTCAATTTAATAAGAATCATATTTGTATTTATACTATCTATAGCTATGTAACATACTGTAACCTCTAAATTAGGTTATCGTTGAAACACGTCACGTAGACAAACAACTTTATTGTCACTCTTGATTATACAAGAAGTCTGTTTCAACAAATTCACACTGCCAAATGCTTTACTTTGCGGTGGGGTAGGCTAGCTTCACCATACGTGCTATATCTGCTTCAAATTGCTGCAGATTCTCTTCGAAGCGTTGTCTTCGGCCTTTTAATTATGCTTGATAAACGTGTTGTAGATGAGCATTGCACCTCATTTCTAAAGCACTCTTCAGCGTTCGATAGTCTTTTTGTTTATCCTCGGCTAGCGTTCGTAATATCTCCATGGCTTCACCTCGTAGGGCAACTATTAGTGATGTAGCCTTTTCTTCTTCTGACCAGTTATTTGCCAAGGCAGCTGCTTCAAATTGTTTAAGGTAAGTAATCCATGACACCTTTCCATCAAATGTTGGTGGCTTAATCCTTGAAGACGGTAGAAAACTGCTCTCAGTCTTAATGGGCTCCTTCGCGGACAACTGAGATTTCAGATTTGAGACTTCACTTTGTAACTTAGTCATATTGTCTTCTACGACCTGGACCTTATCTTGTACCTCATTTCTTAATTGATTAATTTCCTCCTCCACAGTTTCCTCAAATTCATTGAGTTTAACTTTAATTGCTTCTTCTAACTTCTTATTGTTTTCTTGTAGACTGGTTTTTTCATTTCGTTTCTTAACTCTTCCTGATTATTTTTCATTTCCTTTTTCAAGTCTTCCGTCATTTCATCTTGACTGTTTTTCATTTCTTTCTTTAAATCTTCCTGCATTTCGTCCTGGCTGTTCTTCATTTCTTTTTTTAAGTCTTCTTTCATTTCGTCTTGACTCTTCTTCATATCTTGCATCATTCCCATTAACTGTGTCAATGTTTCCTCCATCTCCATCGCTCTTGATCTTGTTACTGGCATTCACTTGTCTACTCCAAACGTCTTCTTTGTGGAACGTCACGCTTCTGACACCAATGTAACCTCTAAATTAGGTTATCGTTGAAACACGTCACGTAGACAAATAATCTTTATTGTCACTCTTGATTATACAAGAAATCGCTTCAACAAATTCACAGCTGTCAAATGCTTTACTTTGACGTCAGTCATTCGCGTTCGACTGCTCTATATAAACTGACTGCAGAGGCCGAAAATGGTCTGCTTATACAGGTTTTTAAAGTTCTCGAAGTTTCTGAGATCTCGAGAACGTGTCGAGAAACAAATAGAATATAGACTGGAATATTCCGGAAAACATCAAAATAAAGACATCACAAAAATTATAAAATCTAACATGAACAGGAACATAATTAAGAACTAAAATGTAGGTGAGCTTCCGTAACAGTACATAAGAACACGTAAAACTGAAATTAACTGATTTTAATTCTTGTAATTCGATGATGTAACACAGAAGTTGAAAGAGAATATTTTTCCATATAATTTCTAAATTTACCGAAAATTTATATTAATAAATATGTATTTCTACTATATCTTAAGATTTTAAACGTGTCGAATTTTTTACTGCTCTGTTAATTATTGCTTTAAATATGAGACTACATTTTTTTGTAAGGCTGGAAAATATAAAATAACGAATACTGCTTAACATTTTGTTTCTCTTCTGGCGGCTTAAAATGACATTTTCCTTGGGAGCTTAAATATATTTTTATCAGTGTTTCTCTGTTATTTAACAATATTTTGAATGGAAATTGCACACAAAAGCTTAATCAGTCCCGCCGGATTGTATCAAAACATATTCCGAGGGACTAGGGATAAATCACCACCGCCGGTGGATTCCATTACAGGGCCTGAATTAACGTCATCTTGAAAAGAATTAAACGAATGGAATTAATTATAAGATTGATGGATTCCTGAAACGGTCGCCCGGCGGTTTTAAGATTTGCTCTTAATCGCCCGAATTTATTCAAAACTCATTTTATTTTTAATGGAATAATCGATGAGACCACCGTGAACTCGTTAGCTAGGGCAGCGTGTTCAAATCGCAGAAGAGCAGTTTGAAATTTGAGAATTTGAAAAAACACATTTTTTTGTTCCACTGATTCTATTTTAATCGGAGTAGAAATTTTTGTACATGGAAGTGTGTACAAATTTCATACACGTCCGATCGCTTGCAATAATAATGGCACTCATTAAAATGAATTTTGCGATTTCTTTTGAACATTTTTTACTGTAGGGCGATTCCATTATCGCGGGTGCAACATTTAGACTCATTTAAGGTTTCCTACTAATAAAATAATTTTAAAAAATATGAATTTATTGTTTGAAAAGCTACATTTGAACCTGTTATCTATTCAAATGATATGGATAAATAGTCACGAAAAAGGTTTAATGTGCTATCGCGGTTGCAACATAATCGGCCCACCTTCACAGATCATAGAACAAAAACACAAAAGTCTGTGAATTGTGAAACATTTATTTATTTATTATGCATTCATATTTTAAAAGAGAACAAATTAATCAACCTTTCAGTAATAAAAAAATTATAGAAAATAAAAATAAACTGTAAATTATTCACTATTTAAGCAATCGCGAGTGCAACGCCAAATTATCGCGGGTGCAACACGTCTAAATTACGTGGACATAAACCCCATTATAATCACATAAATAAAAGAAACAAGAGATCAAATAATGTGTGTTACTAATTGGTACACTTCTTTGTTACTTAAGTTAATTATTTACTTTCAAATACGTCAATTTTCGTCGAAAATTCTATTAACATATTGCCATCAATTTGTCATGTCATTCACGATTTGAATGAAGTGTTTATCATCAATTGTCGTCAGAACCAGTATCCTTTCTCTTAATCTGATTTTGGCCACCATTTTCAAATTTTCATCGGCATTAATTTTCCTTTTTATTAAATCTCTCCGTTTCGAATCACGAGCCCGTTACCGACAGGTATGATAATAATAATAATATCCCTACCCCTCATTCATTATTAAGCAGGCCGCATTTGCGTCCAGGAACGATTTACGTTGGTAGGCCCTAACCACCATTCAGTGCAGGAATGAGGGAAACCTGGAAAACTTTATTCATTTGGGGGGTAGTCAAACGTCAACCGGTATCAATCTCTCACATTGACCCAAGCCAACTTTCTTCCACCCTACCATACTCGCAGAGAGAATGCCAATCCTCTCTACGAATATAGCTTATATACGGTCTCCCGGCCGCGTGGGTAGAACCCACAGCGATCTAGTCACCTCGATTCAAGTACTGACGCCTTAAACTGCACGACCATTGACCGATCTGCATAGAGTTCAGCATTTTCATTCAGTTTTTTCATATATTTCTGTGATACAGTCTCTTTCCGTTCTTCTTCTGTCATTTTAACCAACCTATCTATAAAAAAGTGCGAAATATTAGCATAAACACTTACTAAATATAAACCACTAATAACACATAGCATAATATTACTATTCAAGGCTTGATAAATCAATAAAATATGATAAATGACACCTTAATGTTAAGAATCAAACTTATATTGCGTTTGCGGGTGCAATCACTTTGAGTCAACGTTTATTTTAACTCAAATTACAATATGCCCTTAATTGTGGTTGATTTACGTTTTCCTTTTGTTTCTTTTTACTTTTATAAAGTTTCAAAACATTAGCACTTTATTTCTGTGAAAAACCGAACTTTCATATCTTTTATATCGCGGGTGCAACAAACTAACAATGGTTTCTTGTAGTCAATATTGCTTGAAAATTAATAATAAGTACTTATATGTTTTTGCATAAACAAATAAACAATGCTATCACTTTAAGGTTAACCAGCACAATGTAAGCTCAAACTATCCGTAACAGCGGTTTTGCACAAGTGCTGTAAAGAAACCGATGTTCAGTTCGCACCAAACATTCAAATGTTATCGTTTCTAAGCGCACTAAAAATTCAAATATGAATTTAGGTCCAAAAAAGGAGTTTCATTACTAAATTCATATACTTTTCTTTATATTGGTACCAAAAAAAGTAACAATCACTATAATTCAGAAATTGATGTAGACAATCGTCTCCAGCGGAATCGCTGTATTAGAAAGATATTCTAAGCTAATATAAATGGAATCTCCTACAATTCCTATCAATGAAGTCATATGTATGCTCTCTGATACCAAACATCTAGGTATGCTAATGAACAATTCCACAGACAAAGCTCTATTCAATAATTATCTAAAGAAATTAATCTATCTAAATTTACTAACCTGGTTTAATGAAAACACTCTATAAATATCTAACTTTTGACAGTGGGAACTCGAAAATTCAACCACAATAGATGAGATCTGACCTATTTCTGCATTTTTAGGATTGCTTCCTCAGGTGGCCTCCTTTAAGTTTTTAGCATCATGCCAAACATAAACGTTCAAATCGACGTCATATTTTCCTAGACTTAATGTCATCTAAATAAAACATTTTTTTATTTTTGCGTGAACGTAGAAAAATATTGTATGCAACTCGTATAAAACGTGTTTATTGCGCGCGACGTGAAATTCTCCAACGAGGCCGTCAGGTACTTTTTGTACTTGTTGCATAAATAACTATTATTTGGCGCAGTATACTGTATTCAAACACAATGGCATAATGCATTACTTTTTTCATTTGTCCGGTGAGATGCACTTCTGTATCTATTTTACAAGTCTATTTTGCAACTATATTCAATACCAATGTATATTTAAGACAATAACATCTAATATCAGAACATGACATATTAACTTTTCAAGACGTATGCACTGTGTTGTCCGAAAATGGAAATCGTATACAGATATAAACTAAACTAAGCACACTGCTGTATTTACTTAGGTATCCACGGGCGAACGGCATTTGACGTCACAGGTCTTCGCTGTAGCGGCGCCCGTAGTCAGACATAATTTTTAAATTCTGTTTTTAGGTTTACTTTTTCACGAAATTGTCTAAGACAAAAACCATTTCGATTAAAATTGCACACCCTAGATTTTTTGTACGTTTTACATAGAAAGTATTAAAATTACTAGTATTAAATATAATAAAATACTCTAAATATGTGTAATATTTACAAGTAATGTGTTAAAGGTATACCATTTTGTGTTAATTTAGCACACCTCTGTGTGAAAACTGTACTTTTTTGCACGATTTTTCGTGATAATTACCTAACACGTGCAGGAAGTGACACCTTTCCGCACTAGTGCGGAAAAGTATCACTTCCCGCACTTGTTAAGTAAATAGCTGTTATTATCTTAAACTAAACACAACCAAACCTACTTTATTATTAGCCTAATTTGAAATAATGCGTAAAATTTTAATAATTAAAATGTTATACCAGTATGAGAGGGAGAGAGGGATGTCGTCGGATCCAAACGGCCGTGGCCTCCGAAAAATTGATAAATTCTTGATTGGAATCCATCGGGACGGAATATCAAATAAACGATGTCCAGTTGGAAAATTCAATGGATGTAATGGAATTTAGTACTCGAGATTACGAATTCCGGAGGGGATGTTTTCATACAGAACGAAATATGGTTTCAAGTGATTCCCGATATGCCCTTTTAAATTAAATTACGCGTTCGACTGGCATTTTTAGCCCGAAGTATTCAGCGTATTTTTGCCAAAAAGGAATATCCATCGCAACTTCACTGGGAAATAACTGGTTTTTCGGATACATACTGCACTGGTTGATAGTATTTTAAAAATAAGACAAAATATTGATAAAAGTTTATTATTAATTCGAGAGTATGAAATCTAGCACATTTGATTCAGTGGAGATGACAATAAAATATTTGTTTTCGGTATTGGAAGTCTAAATGTGTTACGATGTTGTGAATTTACGAGAGGCACATTAAATTCCAGTCTGCTGAGTAATTCAGGACAATCAAACAAATTATTTGGAATTTTGTACAATAAGGTCAAAGATGTACAGAGTCTACGAGTGTCTAGCTCTAGACTGTCGACTTTGTACTCTGCTATTAATAGGTCATGTGGATGACCTATAGGTGGATAAAAACCATGAGCCTGACTTAAAATAAACGTTCTTTAAAAATTGTCTTTGGACGTTTTCAATCATGTACTTTTGATCGCCATACATAGGATGCCAAACTGAGGAACAATATTCTAATTTTGAACGTATTAAAGAAAACTAAAGAGAAAGTAATGCATCAACTGACTGAAATTCTAGCTTGAATTGCGTATAATAAAACCCATATTTTCTGGGATGTGCAATGGTAGCTTGAATATGATGGTTAAATGAGAGTCTAGGATTAAAAGTAACTCCTAGATCTCTAACTGTTTTGGGTCTGAGAAGAGGAGTATCATGTTATAAAGATAGACTAATGTACTTTGCTTATGAGAAAATGACAAAATATTGCACGTTTTAATGTTTAAGTTAAGATTATTCGAATTGCACCAGTCACTAATTCGTTCTAGGTTATTCTGTAGTAATTCACAATGTGCAACGGTAGATACTGACCAGCAGATTGTCATATCATCCCCGTATAAAAAGTACTTAACGTCATGACAAGAAAATATATCATTAACATAAATGTTAAATAACAAAGGACCCAAAATTGAACCCTGACGAACCCCGGACAATACATTAAACTGTTGCGACTTAAATCCTCGGCACTGGACAAATTGTAATCTGTCGTGAAGAAAAGACCTAAAGAATTGACATAATTTACCAGAAACACCCATGCGATCAAGTTTTTCAAGAAGAATCAGAGGTGGAGACGATCAGAGACCTTCATTATCAAGGATTTCCGATATACAGAATCGGAAATTGCGGATCTTTACAGAGAAAGTAGAAATTGCCGCTTCATCCCAAGGAAGGTACGAAGTATAAGCGGCGCGGTAGTATAATAGAAAACTAAATTTTATTTGTATATCTGCCGTATTCTTCTCAAAGTCCTTTTATTGCATTTAAAATGCTGACGTGTATTAATTTATTTGGAAAGAGTAAGGAATAAAACACGGCGTGAATAAGATCTTTAAATTTTGAATGTCCATGTAGCGCGTCTACAATCTCCGATAACGGCCGATGGTAGGCGAGAGCTAACGAGAGCCGCACAACAAAAACGGTATCCTCACAGATTACAGACCTCAGGCCGGTCACTTGATGCCAGTGTTGCCAGGTCTCATGCTTTTGCATGAGATCTCATGCTTCCGAGGAAATCTCATGCTCTCATATTTTGAATACAAAATCTCATGCTTTTTAATAGACACAAAAAGAAATAATAAAATTATTAAAATTACTCTTTGAAATCTACCAAAACAAAGACCTAACGAGAAATAAAGACAAAATCGAGGGCAAAATTGAATAGATAGAGGTAGGTATCTACAATATTTGGGTACTTGAAATGTCCTTTATTGTAGACTGCTCTCTTAATAATTAGCAATGAATACATAAACGGGTATGACAGTCGACGGATATGCGGTGTGTGTGCTGTATTCACGCTGTATTGCAGTGATTCTTAACTCTATTCCGTAAGGGTACCTACATTTTCTGGAAACAACAGATTTTACGACCCGTGAGTCAGCCTGCGTCACGTCAACTGCGCCTCAACGTTCGCGCGGCCTAACAATAAAATAAATTAGAAAGGTTACGTGGTTAATAACTTTTAACTAAGTACCTACTTACAATGTAATATTATGATAAAATAGCATAACATAATGCTTTTTAATGAAATAAAAATGGCATTACAAAAGTAATTCAAAATTAAGCTGTGTCAAGAGGTGTTTTTTGATAAATTTAGCCATCTCATGCTTTTTTCTCCAACCTCATGCTATTTTGAAATTATTCTCATGCACTGAATTTTTCCCACCTGGCAACACTGCCTTATGCGAACAGTGGAAGCACGCTGTGGTGGAAGTATGCGTGTAACATGACACAAATACACGCAAGCGGCAAAACACAATTCACCATCAAGATCCTCACTTTCCAAATGTGTATATTGAATGATAGAAAACAAATTAGTATTGGTGGATCTACCTTTCATAAAACCGTGTTGACAAGGAACCGTGTTGACAAGGACTAATAATGTTACAGACATGATTATAGATAGAGAAGTGGATAAGAGTTTCAAAAGCTTTAGCCAAATTAGAAATGATTGCAATTGTACGGTAATTAGATATGTTATAGTTAACCCTGTATAAAGATATTCTGCCAAGCTATTTCATAAAATGTGGGTAGTAAAATTTGGTTCGGTTCCCACCGAAATTCGCATCTAATAATAATTCGCGAAAGGGTCTTGAAGATATTAATTTATCGGGGCCCTTTTCGCGCAGTGTTAACGAGTTCTCTACCTAAGAGGAGATTCTTATTACATTTTAATTGAGGTGATGTGTACGGCCGTATTGATGCACACAATGGCCGCGGCCCTTTGTACTTAAAGTTTTAATAGATACTTCTTTCGGCATTCATTATCAGCCCGCCCCAGCAGCCCGCGTTAATCAACGAAATTTAGATATTATATTTTCGCCTGTTCGTTCGTTTGAAAACTTACCGTTTTCCTGCAAAATGAATAACTACCACGGGGTTTTAATTATTATTTCCCCAGCGCCAACTTCTTAATTTCCACCAAGTTTATTTAAAGGAAATACTATCTTTTAATCTGACTAAAGGCCCGATACGTATAAATAGACCTCCGTTCTCTTTATTAATTACTTTCTCTTGTTCCCAACGTTTAACTCCAGCGTTTTCAGAAGAATGCCGAGGTACCCCTCCCTTTTTTCTGTACCACTCAATACCGATTAATAAAAATACCCGCGAACTCCATCTGCTGGACATGTTTTTTTCTTTAATTTACACAAAAAGAAAGCTATACTAATATCACGATAATACATGTATTCCAACGCTAGTTTAGTTTCACCATTCCTCATGTATAGTACCTAATACTTTATGGAAATACTAATTTATTCTTGTATAATAAAACTATATACAGGGTTAACTATGACCAAGCACAAATATGTTAAGAAGGGATAGAGAAAATACAACTCTTTTCCCACGGAAAGTCGGCGCTATGATAAGCATTGACTGATATGGCTTAGATCCATAGATAAAACTTACATTGTCAACAATATCTACTACCATGCAGTCGTTTTTTTGCAGCATTTCTAAATGGAGTTAACTCCACTATTTTGCATTCGTTTTTCATTGTGTTACAAACTGGCAAAACTGCAATATTTTCATTCATTACAACCACTCAAATGACCTTAGAAAATACTAAATTCAAAGTACGAATAAAAGGTGAATGTTCGGAAGGCTTTACTATTGACACAGGACTGAGACAAGGAGACCCACTCTCAACGCTTCTTTTTAATTTAGTATTGGAAAGTGTCATAAGAGATAGTCAGTTGAACAGAGAAGGACACATATTGTTTAAAAGTCACCAAATAGTAAGTTATGCAGATACGTGGCCATTATTGCTAGAGATAGTAGGGAATTAGAAGAGAAAACTTGTGGAGGAAGCACGTAAAGTGGGATTGCAGATAAATCAAGAGAACAGCAAACTTTTGATAATAGGAGAACAGAAAAAGTGTACCAATTTTAAATTCAGAACAGAGCATGGACAGATGGAGTTTGAAGAAGTTCAAGAGTATGTGTATTTGGGGGCGCTAATAACAGCTATCTGTGATGAGGAACAAGAAATTAATAGGAGAATATTAAAAGCAAACAGAAGTTCGGCAGCAGTCAACCACATATTGAAATCAAAAAATTTCCAGAGGAGTGAAATTTAGAATGTATAAAACAAAGGAATAGATAATAGAAAACTTTTAATGTACCCAGGTCTCTTGTCCCATAACCTAAAAAAACAAACCAGCGAACTATATCATGGAAAAATATATGCACCTGATACAAATTTCTTTATTTATTTTGATAACTATAAAACTTATAAAAATTAAAAACGGCACTAAAAACTGAAGAAGAACGCAAAACTACAACGTAAACACAGTAATTAAATTATGACATGTCAGTATTGACAGGGAATGTTACCGTCGTGTTGCTACATACGTACTCTGACTCGCATAGGCGGCGTTAAATATGGATTTAATATAATTAAAAAAAAAACCTTTATAAATAAGTTTTTTTGAAGGATGATTCCGTTAATTCTTAATTTTCTCTATTTCTCTTAAAATATGTGTACATAGTTCACCCTGTATAGTAATGTGGTCTGATTTTAGATTAAAAAAATCGTTACGCAGTTTTTTCCAATTATATCATTGGAAAAAAACTAAATTAGGTCTTGTTTATAGACAATGGAAAATCATATCGTGAGCCAAAATAGAGTTTTAAATTTATTTAAAAAAAAACGTGAACCAACTCGAATAATAATTGCAATTTTTACAGTGTTTCCGTCTTCCGTCTATAATTGGGATTAAAATAAAACACTACCTACTATTTTTGCAAGGCCCATCTGATCTAAATTGACTATTGATGCATCTTTTGAACCGTGATGCAGGATAATTTATTTATAAAAAAGATTTGAAATGAAAAGTTCTTTCAATGTCCGTAATAAAATAAAATAATTTTTAATCTAATATACTCTATAATTCATATTTCTGTAGATAAAAATATAAGAACATAAGATTATATAAGTATATCTATTTGATTCTAAACAGTGCTTGTTACTGTATTCGTTACACTTGACGTAATATTCAGTACATAGTATAACAGAGAAACAACATAGAATGTTACTCACACAGTTACTATCTCATCATCCAAAATAGCTTGTTGAGCGTAGGGAACGTGTTAAAACCATATATTTTTACGAGAAACTAGTTATTAAACCCCTTAACTAACCGTACTATATAATTTTCACTTACACCACCTCCATATATTACTCATTAATTGGGTATGAATAGATAATGAGGCCAATTGATCGATAAATTAGTAAAAAAATCACGTACATAATTAATAGCAAGGTAAGTTCGCTTTTCAAGAGGAAGTGCAATTGTTTTAGCAGTTTATTAAAGCTATTAAGAGCTGATAATGCTGCTGATAGCGGCAAATTGCAAATTTCAGCTTGTTAGTGAAAGGAGCAACTGCCCCTGAAAATCATCGGGACAGTTGGTAGTCGGAAGGAATGATTGGAGGATGTCTCAGAACACTTTAATTTACTTAAAAACGTCATTACCATGCATTCAACTGTTAGATATCAAATTAACGATAATTTTTTGTAAAACAACGGTAATTAATGGTGTGTTACAATGCACATTTAATGATAGCTTTTAGACACGAGTATGAATGACGATGTGTTGTAATAGCTATTCAAGGTGAGGTGCGTACACTATTTTTTTGATAATGAAAATTAAGCGCTTTATTTTTGAAATGTAAGAAGTTAAGACTGATAACTACAACCGTCACAAAACTATGACATTTTTTTATTGTCAGGTTGACATATTTATTTCATATATTTTCAGGTATTAACAATATTGTGTGAAACTAACTACTCAGTGGACAAAAGCCCCAACCTGCGTTGAATTACACCCACAATATCTACCCATATATTCCTTATTATTAGCTTTTGTAACATTTTTTACTGTTTAAGAAAGGTATTTTAAGCTAATATGTATCAAATCTCCTACAATTCCTATCAATGAAGTCATATGCATGCTCTCTGATACCAAACATCTAGGTATGCTAATGAACACAGACAAAACTCTATTCAATAATTATCTAAAAAATGTATTCTATTTAATAACCTGATATACTCTATATATGAAGTGGGAACTCGAAATTCAACCACAATAGATGAGATCTGATCTATTTCTGCATTTTTTTGGATTGCTTCATCAGGTGGCCTCCATTCATATATAGAGTATATCAGGTTAGTAAATAGAATACATTTTTTAGATAATTATTGAATAGAGTTTTGTCTGTGGGTGTTCATTAGCATACCTAGATGTTTGGTATCAGAGAGCATGCATATGACTTCATTGATAGGAATTGTAGGAGATTTGATACATATTAGCTTAAAATACCTTCAAGAGTCTACGGCTTGTTCACATGAACTCGTGATTTCAGAAAACCCCACAAAAAGAAGTCGGGAACGGATAAATCGGACGATCTTGCAGGCCAGTGCAAATCGCCAAAATGAGATATTAGGCGATCCGGAAATGCAGCCCTCAGAATTTCGATTGTACGTTGCGCAGTGTGCACCGTTGCTCCATCCTGTTGCAGCCACATATTCTTCAGTCCCGATTCATCCAATTGAGGAAGGAGAAAGTCGTTGAGCATGGCTCTGTAGCGCTCGCCATCCACAGTAGTCGTTTGGCCCGCAGCGTCTTCGAAAACATAAAACCCGATGAACCCTCTAGCGTAAAAGGCACACCATGCAGTAACTTTGAGCGGGTGTAATGGCTCTTCGTCGGTTATACGCGGATTTTCGATGCCCCAAAAGCGACAATTTTGCTTAATAACATATCAACAGAGATGGAAATGGGCCTCGTCGCTCATGATGATTTTTGATGAAAAGTTGTCTTCCTCGTGGTGCAGATTCAGGATGGCCTGAGCGTAAGTTATACGTTTGTCGGTCAACAGCTAACAGTTGCTGCACTGTCTGCACTTTGTAAGAGAACATCTTCAAGTCGTTAACCAAAATTCTCTGTGTCGGACGACCGGGAAATCTACGCCGATATTCACGCTGCGCCAACCCAACCGACGAATTATTCCGCAAAAAAACGGAAACAATTATTCCGCGTTCTTGAGGAGTATAGCGATTCATGTCTTGTTGACGTGTATTTTGTATCTGTTTACTTCACAAATGTCAAAGCAGAATTGATATTCGCCGCCATTTGCAAAAATTATAACAACTTCCGATATGATGATGACTTTTGCGCCACCTGTTATAACAATATACTATTTTCACAAACATACCATAGTAGATGCCATTGTAGATATTGTGTATGAGTAATGTTTATTAAATTTCAGTTTTGGCTATATGTACTCGAACAAATTTAAAATTTAATTTCTTTCTTTCTGGAAGAATCTTACAAGAAAATATTCTGCCTAGAATATCTAGAAGAGTGCTATTGCAAATTATGTGTCATATAAATATTTGGTTTAACGAAAGAGTATGCTGATAGAAAAAGACCAGTGGCGTAGAAGCTATTGAAAAAAATATTTGATAATCGAAATCCGAATAGAATAATATATTACACAGAGAAAACATAGATACATGAAGGCCATACCGTGACAAAAGTGTGATATGAATGCAATTTTCAAAGCGAATGACTTGAAGGACTTTCGAATGGATTAAACTGAATTTCTCGAAATGGACAGCGGTTGATAATAACGCACACCTACTGCAAATACAAAAGTATTTTTGGAGACGAACAGGAGAAGAGGAGGAGGATGTCATCTATCTATTCTAGCGATCCATCCATTGAGATAAATTTTTCGTAAATTTTTGCTCAATGATTTGTATATTTACCTACCAAAAAGTCAAGAAAATTTGTTCCATTGCAGTGTAAAAGATTTATTTTACAACTTTATGTGCTTCAAATTCTATAAAATCACTCAAATTCAATCGGAAACATTGATACCCATCTTTGAAACAATTCAAAGAAACTATTTTTTTCTCTTTGGGTGATGTTCCATATTTATGAAGTTATTCCACATATTTGTCGAATAATAGATGCGTTTTTCAAGTCGGAATCTACAGAAGCCAAACGTTGGAATGCTTATTGAGCAGCATTTCATGCTTTTCATAACTCCAATAAAACTCTGCCGCTCGAACGACTCGTTCTCTTTGAAAGTAGAAACGTTATTTGTATTCGTAATCTTAGAGATTGCATGGATTCATCCCCCGCATTGCCCGATTTGAAAATATTTATAATCGTTTATATGTTGATTATCATATGGGAATGCTTTCTGAATGAAGTTTAACGTTATTTGAAATATAATTTTATACAATTATCTTAAATTAACTGTTAATCTTTTTCATTTCAAATGGAAGCACGTTTTAAAGTTTTATGCTCACAAAGAAATATAAAATATTGTTTTTTTATAGATAAATGTTCCAATCTATTGGCTTTATTTTTTTCGACAACATATATATTTATTATTAAAAGTTAATAATAAACAAGAAGTCAAAATATTGTTCACATCAAAGAAACTTTGGTTCATTAAATAATAATTGACCAGTTGAGTACAATTTATTATTTCTGAATAAGATTATTGTAGTATAGTATTATTTGAAGTTTTTCTTTAGTTTTGTTGGGTTTTTGCCACACTTCTGAAAAAATAATAAAGATTAATTAAATAAGCCCTTGCGCCAAACGGAACAGTCAAGGGTTATTTTCGAAACTAAGTTTGCCTAACCAAAAAATCTCACACTGAAAAAAGCAGATAAGTAAAAATAACAAAAATCTCATCACTATCGCGCACTTCCGTGTTATTGACGTTTCGAAAAACTCTCTGTTTTCGTTCACAAAATCGTAGTAAAAAATTTGTTTGTACATTATAATGCCAGGACGTGACATTTCTGCGTTTACCCGAGCAAGAATGACTGCTAATCAGCATATATGTTAGGCATTCCTAGATCATCTGTTGTACGAATAATATACAGATAAGAATTTGATATAGTGGAAGACAGACCACGTAGTGGACGCCCTCGAGTATCTAACGAAAGGGAGGATCGGTATATGCCCGTAGACACCGCACATCCTCAGCTTCAGCTTTCAGGGCCCACTTTCAAGGTACATTTCGCCGTGTTATATCGACACCTACTATTCGTAGATGACTCAACAACGCAAATTTACGTCCTAGATGACTATTACGGGTCCCCACTCTACTACTAAGGCATCGTGCTGCCCGTCTCCAGTGGGCCCGAGATAATAGGGGGTGGTTTTTACGCCAGTGGCGGTGGGTATTATTTACAGACGAAACCAGAATTGGGTTGGTTACTGATGACAATCGACCCCAAAAACAGTAAGATACCACAACTTTCCAGGATAATAAAAATAAAAAAGCAACAACTTCAAATGCGTGTAAAAAAATCTCGCACAGAACTAAAAAAACCTCTCAAGGTTTTGTTATGCATAATGTCAACTTTCATTTGCAATTGGTCTCTTCCCATTCCCATTCGGAAAGTTCGATTTTGTATCACTGTAATCGGGATACCCTCTATTTGAAAGATTATCCTCGAATGCATTTCAAACCAATATAAAATTCATGCAACTTCCCCAACGGTTAATGATTGGGAACTTCCGTTTTGATAACTGGCGAAAACAAGTTATTTTAAATTGTAACTCTTTTTTTGGTTCAGAAATTCGATTTACCTGTAAGACATTAGCATTTTTTTGCAAATTAATGAACCGTTTGCATCCTTCGAAATTAGCCCAGAAATGCGGAGCAAACACAGGTGCACCCTCGCGAACTCTGAGGCAGAAACCGCCGCGGAGCTTTATGAATATTAATACCCAATAAAAATGCAACCCCAAAGACGTATTCGTCATCGGAGTGTAAGGAACGGCGATCGCTCGCAGGGGTTAATATTGCGTTTCCGGTCGGAAAAATCATGAATATGTTTCATTTTTATTGGCCATTTATATCCGAATGTGTACCAGAGAGAGATATCAGTGGACGGCTGCAGGGGCGGCAGCGTTGCGGCAAAGGAAGCCGCAGAGATGTAGTCGTGGGGCGGGTAATTCTCCATTTGGAGTATTTGCATTTTAATAGTTTCACTCGATATATCCGGAGCTTTTCACTTCTCTTTGTTTATTTGATGGAACGGTACAACCGAAATATTACCACCGGATTACCGCCGGGCGTATTTATATTTGAATATGAGCAAATGGAATAAATTAGGAGTAAAAATATAAAGCCCGGAGTCTGGAAAGCATAGAAGGTACAAGTCGATTTAACCGCCCGATATTTGCATAATTTTTTTACCCCGAAAATAATTCAAACTATTTTTTTTCTGTGTTACAAAGACGGTTGTATTACTTTTGCGTACATATGTTACAAATCAAACCAAATAACTTAAACACTAACGCAGTTAACGATATTCGAGTTATACATTATCTCATCGATATAAGGAAATAAAAAAAACTGCCATAAAAACATCGAAGGCTTGCGCGTGTTTCTTGTCAGTCGTAGACAGGATCGTAAAATAAAATGAAGTATATAATAATGAACGTAAATGTGACTGGAAAAAAATAAATGCTTAATATTTTGATAAAATGTTCGATGTTATAATTATTATTGCCTAGCCAGGACCAGGTACGAGCGTTCTCTGCCAGGAGAGTGTGATTAGGATTGGGTAGGATAAGGGTACATAAGGAGAACAAAAGAAAACAGAGAAAAAAGTAACTAATAAGTTAAAATATACTTCTTTAAACCGAAAACATATAAAAAAAATGATAACCGAACATAATTCTACAAAAATATTTTTTGGATATAATTATATCCTAGCGATATACAGAGTTAACTATGACTTAGTACAAATATTTTAAGAGGGGATAGGGAAAAATAAGAATTTACGGAATCACCCTTCAAAAAAAATCCAAACTTATTTATAAAGCCAAAAAAAATTTTTTTTTATATTATTTTAAATCCTTATTTAACGCCGCCAATGCTTGTTGGTTGCATACTCTAAGCATGCAACAGTCGCTCATCAGTCAGTATCGCTATCATGTCATAATTGAATTCCTGTGTTTACGTTGTAATTTTTTGTTCTTCAGTTTTTAGTGCCTTATTTTAATTTTTAAACTTTTTATACTTATTAAATAAAGACATTTGTGTTGGGTGCAGATACTTTCCCACAATATAGTACGCCGGTGGGTTTTCTAGGTTATGGGACAAGACTGCCGCGGTTACATTAAAACTTGTCTATTATCTATTCTTTCGTTCGATTTTGCTTTAATAAATAGGCATCTAATCTATCAATTGTACCTACGGTAAGTGTGTTTTATCGGTAGTGAGTGGCTGTAATGAGCGAATATGTAGTTCTACCAGTTTATAACAAAATAACGGAAAACGAATGCAAAATAATGGAGCTAAGTGGATTAACTGTTACCTATCTATCAGGTATTATTACTAATAAGAATGTTAATTTTCGTTTCTACATTTACAAATGCTGCAAAAAAACGACGATGGTAGTAGATATTGTTGACAGATGTAAGTTTTATCTATGGATCTAAGCCATCTCAGTCGGTTCTTATCATAGGCGCCGACTTTCCGTAGGAAAAAAGGGTTTTGCCCCATTTTTTAAATATCGAGCTAATTGTTAAATTATTCTGAAATAATTTTTTATTGTCTTTTAGGCCTCCCTGAGCACGTGGTTAATTTTTTTGTACTTAGTCATAGTTAACCCTGTATAGATACAATATATAACAAAAATAATATATTTCCCATATAAGTCGTAGTAAAAAATTTAAGGGTAATTCTTGATTATAGCCTTTGGTTTCGTTAACAAATCTTTATTTTGGTCAACAGATTTTAGGTTGTTTTGATTAAAGCTTGTTTATCAAAATTTAAGTATTTTTTACCTTAAATTACGAAAACACTACAATGATTTATGTTGTCTATTTTAAATTGATGCAATTTTGTCTGGTAAAATTATTCAACATCGCCACAAATCAAAACAGCTGTTGTAGATTTCTTTTTCTCTTAATAAAAGGTATTATTGAGTTATTATTATTTTTTCTTTAAAGATCTACCTATCAAACTTCTTCAATATCAATTGCAAAAAAATTACCCAATAAAACTTTACAAAAAACATGAAATTATGACTTATTAGTTGGGTTATTGTTCTTGTAATAGAACGATTATTTCCTACTACTGACCGTTGTTGTCACTGCCAACATAATAAAATATGACAGACTGTCAATCTTTGTAACGAAAGTGCGTTTATACTATTTTGAGGAAGCAATTCAAATCGACCCTGATGTTTCCTGCAGAAATGAAATAATTTAAGCCCTGAAAAAAGGAAACGCCAAATCAATCAGATTCGATCGATTCCGTTATGGTTGCAACTCCATTGTTCTGGTCCGTTTTGGCGCCAACACACTGTTCCTACCGATTCGAATGTCGTCTACTGACCCACTTTAACAAGCGGTTGGTTTTTGGGAGCACTGCGTTAAAGAGGAAACGCTTTCGACTGTTCTTTGCTCAATCGCAACCGAGAAAAACGAGGCGTGACAGAATTTTGGCGCCACAGCTATTGTTCAATGTCGAGAAGAAATAAATAGAGTTCTTGTACTCGCCCAACCACTATCTAGACAGCCAAGATACTCATAATCTTAAATGACTTATTTTCAAATGTTTGAAAATATCATGGTTTTGAAATAAATGATAAATCTTCTTTTGCTTTAAGGCATACGTAGACGTAAACTATAAAATCCTGGGTACCTTATGATTAATGAAGTATAACCAGAATACTATTTCAAAGTTATTTTGAGGTTAGGATTATAAATATTGTTTCATATAAGAGAGAGAAACGCACGAGTCATTGGTAAGATCTATTTTCATCACTGCTATTTGTCTGGCGGATAACATCTGCACCTGTGCAAATACGTTTAGATTTAGGATCAGTCAGTGTTAAAACGTAGAAGAAAAGGTTGTTATCGTATTTCGTTTCGTATTCAAACTGTATTTGGTGCTGAAAATTTTCTAGTACCTATAATATTGTATTTGCCTAATATAAATAATTAGTGCTGATTGCTACATGTTCCTTATTTTTGCACTGTTCTTCTTTCTGGTTTTTCAGTCGTCTGGCAAAACTAGTCAGCATAAAGATAGAAAGTGATGATCTACCAACAAAGACGTATGTTAGGAACCTTAACTATTTTGCCAAGAGTCATAATTAAAGCAAGCAGTTTGTCCGCAGATGACATAAATATCAGAAGCGCACTTAGGACGTTAAGTTAATGCTTATTGAAACCAAGGTGTAAATATACACCTAAAAATAGTGAAAATCAACATCTTACCTTGTACTGGTAGTATATAATATTAAGTTTATTAGTTTACAAAACACTCTACATAACTATTCACTTGTAGGACTGGAACAAAACTGAATAACCAGCAATTGATGTAAATGTTCAGGTGTTAGGCTGTGGGGTTTGTCGCTAATAATCCATTTCGGTCTCGAAAACGTGTGTTCAACATCTACAGAGGTCACTGGATATATTTAAAACATATACATATAATGTTTCATGGATGGCACATTTAGGATGGGTTCAGAAAAGTCTATTTCTTTGCCATCAAAGAGGTCTACTGTATGTCATAAAGCCAAGAAATCCCGAATTATTCTGCAAAATTGTTTTCTTCACGCGTTCAGCACTAATACTGGGAAATAAAAAACATTATTTACTGCGTTTTTTGTTGAATATCGTGATGCTATCACAAAAGTTTCAAGACCGCGAATAACTGAAGGTATCCATGGATAATTAAAGTGTATGTATGCTTAATCTTCACGAATTCTAGAATAGAATATCCGTTGAGCATATAAAATAGAAGTGGCATCACTTGTGTTTAGTCACTGTAGAATGCGTTGTTTCTAACTACGTATCCCAACGTAAGGTTCCGTTACAACTGTTTTGTTTTACGGCTGTAAGTATAAACATGTCTAAATAAAAACAACACTCCTGGGCCTCGATTCTCCAATGAAGTGAAATAAATTCGAGTGGGAATTCATTCTACTTAAAAAATGTCTGAGTGTATTATTATCTATGTGTATATTTACAATTCTTGAAGCTTTATATTCTTTAGCAAAAACCATGTGAAATATTCACCAATGTTTATGGGAAATAACTATAATGAGAATGGTCACGAATTTACATATAGATACAAATATTTGCAGATTTGCATTATCTCATGAGAATTTACGTCACTTTATGAGGGAATGTGCTAAACTTATTCACTCAACGGTTCCACTAAACTCAAGAATCGAGCCTCTGCAGGTAAATACAAACTAAAAGATTGAGCAGGCCGCATTTGCGCCCAGGAACGACTCATGTTGATAAACCCTAACCTCCATTCAGTGCTGGAATGAGGGAAACCTGGAAAACTTCATTAATTAGGGGGGTAGTTAAATGTCGACCAGCATCAATCTCTCTCATTGGCCCAAACCAACATTCTTCCGACCTACCATACCCACAGAGAGGGTCAAGCCTCTCCACGAATATAGCTGATATACGGTCTACCAGCTACGGGATTCGAACCCACAGCAGTCTACCACATCGATTGAAGTACTGACGCCTTAAACAGCGCGACCACTGACCGACCCAATGTCAGTCGGATGTTTCTGTCGATTAGCTTGCACTAATAAGATTAAATTTGTTTTAATATAAATGAAGTATTTTTAAATATTAAGGTCGTTGCCGGACCTGAGATTTGCAAACGAAGTGCTTTAGTCATAATGGTGATCATTTACCCATTGAAAATTTCAAATTCAATTCATATTAATATTACACTTTTCCATATAAGATTTTTCCATTACAAATATGCTTAAACGACTTACTTCTCTTAAATTTTTGTTCATTACAACATTCGTTTTCTGTTAATATTCACAATGTTAGTAGGCAGCACGACCCAAGTCCAAAAATATTAAATTCAAATACAGTGCGTTCCGTCAACTGATAGCCTGAAGTTAAAAGAAACACGATACAAGTCGATTAGCGACACAAAGGCGAAACATTTATAACTGTTTGCACACAGCACAGTGATTTTCCCAGGACGGATTCCGGACTCATTTTTTAAACATTAGACGGTTTTAAATCTGGTTCCATTACTCCGAAGGATGGGGTGGCTACCCTGTCAACAATGTACATTTATTGCGAAACCATGACCAAGCAGAATCCACTCTTTTTACTCTCACTCGAATCGTTGTTGTAATTCAATGAAATAATTGTCCTTTCGGATAAATAAAAAACCATCGGGGGTACAATGGAAATGTGGAGTCATCTCTGCTACTGTTTCCCCGAGTATTGTTGGCGATGACGTTCTGGAAAGGGGATATTTAATCGTGCTTTAGGTGTTTAGGCACTAGATTGAAAATTCTTGTAAAGTGTGACAGATATTACAGTTGCAGATTAACATAATTGACCAAAAAACCAGTAACATCCCAGCTAACAATTTCCTGTTCTATAAAAATCGTAAGAACGTTTCCAAGGCAAATTTTATAGTGCAACTTATACATAAAAATGGGCACCGTTCTATAAAACTTTTTAGTTCTTTAAGCTGTTCTGTAAGGTCTGCAGAAAATACTTACAGAATTTTTTAATAAACATTATCACAGGACTTAAAGAATTTTTTATAACACAGTTGAAAAGCAATTTAATAAAAATGCTATAGTAGGTACTTCGTTATACAATTTTTGTGCATGGTGTTCTATTTACAGAACTTTAAAATCGTTTAATTGTCTCTTTTAAAAACAAAACGTTTCTATACCGCACATGTTAGAAATAATATGGATGGGCCAATAAGAACCAATAAGATGAACATAATCAACCTGCATAGGAGTACTCACATCATTACGAATTACTTAGTTGCTTTGTCCATCAGGGAGCAGTACATTTTAATGCGGAAAAGGTTTTATCGTTTCTGCTGCTGCTTTCTAACTACCAACTGTATATAAAATAGTCAGAAAGTAAGTATATGCATATTATTGATATCATTTCACCTATTTATATTGTATATATTTTTAATTAAGATTTTTTTTCTCCACAATATGGCGACATAAAGAAAAGCTTTATCTTATACTTCCAATGGATATGCTTCGTAAGCAACTACTATAACAGATCTATGCCACTAATATCCACAATCTTGTCATATTTTATTGTGGTAATTTCAATTATTTCAATCTTAATAAAGCTAATAAAATTGTTTAACTTTAACATCTAGAAGTGTAAATGAATAAGGTTTAGAATGGTCTAAATTAAATATGTTACTAAATTTCTATAAGAAAATCAGGTTCTATTAGTAATCAAATAAATCTTATCCATCGTAACGAAATTTTCTTTCTGCAAGCAGAAGCAGATAATAATTTCTACAAGTCACGACTATGTTATACAAATTTCCCCATTATACTTTGATCAAAATATTTCGTACTTTTACAGGCAGGTTTCGTCAGATGGTATGGGAAACCTACATATAAAAATGGTAGTTCTATAGCGTTTTTTATGAAACAAAGAGATCTTGGTATTCCATAAAGAAAGTATTGAAGTGAAAACTAAGACATTTTATATCTGGTCAAATTATTTTGTTCTTGGTCTTCCAGTTGAAAAAGAAGACATTAAGGGAGATTTCTAATACCAAATCTTTGCTCAGCTACACATCCAGTTGATTTCACCCCAATTTCTTATTTTACTTCAATGGCTAATCGTAATTAGTAACTTTCGATATTCCTAGCTAATTCGAGGACAATATATAAAACCAAATATGCTTACTTCAATAGTTCACCACTCAATTTCAGGTATGTTCAGATAACTTCAATTTGTTCAGAAGCTTTAGTCACCTGACTATAAGTGAATATAGTTATTTGGTTATTTTTGTAGCTATTGGCATTATTTTATTTGCATAGTGCATCAGTTCCCCCTCAATCCTGAAGAAGAAAGATAATTCATTAAAATAACAACAGAAGCAACCTAAGAATTATTTTTAGCATTGAAGTCTCAAAGTTGAAAACATATTTTTACAAAATAGACTTTTTCAAAGAGATCTTGATATTCTTTGCGGTATGAAAATGTTTGAGGAAGAAAATTCAGCAGCCTGTAACTTTGTAACAAACCAGTAAGTCAGTTAAAGTGAAATGAATGGTTTAAAAGGTTCAACAATTAGTTTGCGGTGACAGTTGTCCTAAACAGCCGATAACCTCAATCGACGACTGTCATGTTCTGCGGGTGATGAACTTGGACAGTGAAATAGTTAACTGACTGTCAGAGAAATAGGCTTGGTTCGTGTCAAGCGATCTTAATAAAAAAACATTGAAAATGAAAATGTATTGCAGCAAAATTTATTGCTCGACTCATGACAGAGGATCGAAAACAACATCAAGTTGAAGTTTATGAAGATATTCTTGAGAGAGCAAACAAAGACGAAATATTCCTTAAGAGAATCGTAACAAGTGACAAAACACAGGTTTACAATTACAACGTGCGAAGCTTAGTCATAATGGAAACATACTTTCTTTGAAACCGAAGATACCACGTCAGTCAAGAACAAATGTCAAAGTCATGCTGCTGACTGTTTCCAATATTCACAAGATCCCATCAATCATTATTACCGTGTAATATTGATTGCGACGATTGCGTCAAAGTGTTCGAACCAAAGATTCTGATCTTGGCCTTTAAGTGTTGCACCACAATATATTGGCTCATTCGGCACTTGTTATTTGTGACTTTGGCATAAATATTGATATAACAAGTTTTTCTCAACGCCAGTACTCACCTGATCTGATCCCTGTTGACTTTTTTTACTCTTCAAGCACAAGTCTCCCCTCAAAGGATCAAAACTGAACACAATTATGCAGATAAAACAAATAGTCCTGGATGAACTACAGAGAATTACAAAGGACGCTTTCAGCAATGAAGGCAAGATGGAGTATTTTGAAGCAGATAATGTTGAATAAGTTGTGATAAATACCTACTTATATAAAAAAAATCAATCCTAGATCTTTTTTATCAGACCTCCTTTGTGTCTGTGGCTTTTCAGTTCGGCATGGAGTAGCGAATGGCCGTTATATGGACGTTGTTCTATACCGCGTGAACCTCCTAATGTTATGCAACTTTTTAACTTTTCTAAATATGCATACGTATCCATACGAATCCCTTTACTTCCATGTTATTAATTCGAATCATTTCGACCAGACTGCCCAATCGTCGCCTCGCCCTTCCAGAACCCGCACGAAAATGAAACACGCATTCAGAAAACGTATCAGCACCCACTCTGAGATCCCCCGGACACATTCCCAATGACACCACATCGCGCGAGGTGACTTGCACTTTGTGGACACTCCAATCCCGCACACGCCACCGGTGATAGATGGAGCCACTGTTCCGCAGTCGAGTCAGTATCAAATCCGGCCCAGGAATGCCAATAGAGCCATGACGCGCGTTTCAATTGTTATTCATTCCTCATTCGATTCCGGCACTCATCGAGGAGTTTACAGCAGTAGGCACTACAATTAATGCCGGCGCGTTGACTTCCACACAATGTAATTGATTTATTAGGGTCTGCGAACGGGTTGTTAGGAGTCGCTGTTTTCTGATTTGATGGGAAAATCGTTTGTAGACTGCGAACTGGAAGGGAGTTTTCCGATACACCAAGAAAAATGGGAAGCTGAAGGATGAAACATTGTACACAAACCCTAAGCAAGAACTACTAGGTTATTTCCATTACAGGAAGTGTTGAAAACCATCTAGGCTAGCCTTGGAACAAGTTGTCATCATTTGTATGACGTTTTATAGCTGTCACATTATTCAGTTTCTGGTATTTGATGGTGATTCAAATGTTGTGGACTTTGAATTAGCATTTGTTGCCCAAGATCTGTTTGTTTTCAATAGTGTAAAGAGTTTAATATGGTGAGGATTTACAACCATTGTAAATTCGCTCGTGTAGTGTAGGGTCGGCAGGTGTTAGATCAGGCGAGTGTTTGGGCTGAGGAAAACATGTATAACTTTTTGTACGAAAGTACCGAACAAGCGAGAGTATTGTCCTGGTGCAACACCTATTCACATTACACCAAAACCAGAACTTTTCTTCACTTTGACGCAATCGTCTCAGTACTTCAAAATTATAAAAAAAGATTGCTTGTGTGATCTTGTGGGAAAACCCCACAAAAAAAAAGTTCATACACAAGAGAGTGACATATGTATTCCCATGTATTTTTCGACGCTGAATCCGATCCCGAGCTCCAAATTGGGCCTATACGTCTGGAATTGGCCCCAGGGGCCGAAAATGGCCTGAAATGCGGTTCCCGGGATAAGGCAAAGTCGACGCTGAATTTTGGAGCTAAAGCCGGATTTGTGCTCGAGAAGTTTATGGCCAACTGAAATTCCGGGTTTGGGTCCGGGAAAATGACTCCTTGGGGCGGGAAAATCCTGTCTTGGACGTCCCGGTCGAAACAGTGGTATTTTCGTGTGTTTTTCAATTCTGAACCTGAGACTGGGCGTGAAAAGTTTTTGGTCAGCTGAAATTCCCAGTTTGGATCCGGGAAAATGGCCCATTGGGGCCGGAAAATCATATTTCGGACGTACCAATCGCAACAGTGGGATTTTTATGTACTAATTCCTGTAGCTTAGACTGTGCTTGACATGTTTATGGCCATGTGAAATTTCCTGTTCGGGACCGGGAAGATGACCCTTAGGGGCCGGAAAATCATGTTTTGAGATATTCCAATCGACCAAAGGCATTCCAAACACGGTATGAGTTCCGGAATTTAAAAGTACATGAAAATACCAATGTCTTAACTGAGACGTACAAAACACGATTTTCCCGCCCCAAGGAGTCATTTTCCAGGACCCAAACCCGGAATTTCAGTTGGCCATAAACTTTTCGAGCACAAATCCGGCTTTAGCTACAAAATTCAGCGTCAACTTCGCCTTATCCCGGGAACCGCATTTCAGACCATTTTCGGCCCCTGGGCCAATTCCAGACGTGTAGGCCCAATTCTGGATCGGATTCAGCGTCGAAAAATACATGGTAATACATATGTCACTCTCTTGTGTACGAACTTTTTTTTTTGTGGGGCTGTGTAATCATTGAAATCAGTCAAACAGTATCACTTGACCTATATTCTTGACTGACGTGCTATCTTAGATCCCAAGAAACTTATGCTGTTGGCTACGTCCAGATAGAGGGTTTTACTTGAGGTATTTATAAAATTATGCCATCTAAGTTCACTTTAAACTACTTGTCTTAATCTGAAAACCGAATAATTAATGATATTTAACATTTATTAATTTTTTTTTAATTAACTTATTTTTTTTATTGCTATTTGCTTGTTTACGCTTAAATATTTAAAAAAGATCCTTATTTATCAATGGTAGGAGCAAATACATAAAATGTTATTTATAATGGGATGGAGTGCTCAATATAATAAATTAAACAACAATGTAAGTTCTCTATACCACTAATTTTCTAAATGCCCTGTAGACATTATGGTAGCTTAACATTTAAATTTTTTCGATGAACTTAAACCTATCAAATGTATTTCCAATTAAACCTACATAAAAATGGTAATTACAAACAAATATTGCAATGTTGGAGAGCTTAACGTTTACCATTCGTCTCACTTCATCGCCCTACACCACATTTTTTTTTCATCTCTTGGAAAATATTTTTAGTAGGCGGTGTAAGATGTATTCGTACATAATAATAATAATAATAATAATAATATCTCTACCCCTCATTCTAATCACGAGGGTTAGCCCTGAAGTTGGAGACTTGTGCAGGAGAGGTGGCGGCATATTATTATTTAGCAGGCTACATTTGCCCCAGGAACGACTTACGTTGGTAGGCCCTAATCACCATTCAGTGCAGGAATCAGGGAAACCTGGAAAACCTTATTAATTAGGGGGCTGGTCAAATGTCAACTGGTATCACATTGACCCAAGCCAACATTCTTCCACCCCTCCATACCCGCAGAGAGGGTGCCAATCCTCTCTACGAATATAGCTGTTATACGATCTACAGGCTGCAGGGCTCGAATCCACAGGGGTATAGTCACCTCGATTCAAGTACAGACGCCTTAAACCGCGCGACCACTGACCGATTAATGCAATATTTCGTCCATTTGGCCGCTGAGATACACTTTCTGTGTCTATTTTACGAGTCTAATTTGCAACTTTATTCAATACCATTCTCTATTTAACACAATAACACTTAATAATATCCCAAACTACAAATTAACTCTGCCAATGTATGTACTGCGTTGTTCAAAAATGGAAATTGTATAGAGATCTACAGCAAAATGCTGTAAGAAATATACACGTCTGACGTCACAGGTCTTCGCTGTGGAGGCGACCCCTTTTCTAGAGGTGTAGACAGATATTTTAAATACCGTTTTTAAAATAATTTTAGACGAAATTGTCTAGGACAAACGCCATTTAGATTGAAATAATAAATTCTTCCTTCTATTTGTATTTGAAAAAATCACACACTTTCCCAGAAAAATGAATTGGAATTAATGGACCTATTCAGTGGCCCGGAAAGTGAGTCGATTATATGTATGTAGTATGAGGGCGTTTTTCTTATTTTGTAAGTTTAGTTACTGTTATATGTTTTGTTTTAACTGTATTATAGAATTATCGAGTTTAATCCTTTTATTAATCATTCTTAAAGACATTTGTACACTTTAAACAACGACATTCAATTATTTTCCAACGACTACTTGATCATTCCACCGCTAATGTGATTTCTAGGTGGTAGGTATTTCTTTTGAGCCTCTTTAGAGAGAGAAATACAGAAAAATGTCAAGAAAAAGTTTAGCTGTGTTTCTAGAAAAAATATAATTAATGACGTCATTAGTAGTTTCTGCCAAATCCCAAAAATAATATTTTCGATTGAAAATGGAGCTTATCTCGTCCCATTTAACACCACGTATCCTAAATTTTATTTAGTTTTTTTTTTAATCTCTTCAGTAGGCCCATATTATCCAGTTTGAAACATTCTATACAAATAAAGTTGTTAAACCAAAATCAGAGGATGCGATATACTTATGTAGCTCACGCTTATGGTAAAGTTTGCAAAAGTGCAGTACCCCATCCGAGAATAGACTGGATTTACCTGCAAGATTGCGTTTTACATTGTTTTTATAATAAAGCAATTTATTTGCCAAGTTGTATTATTACTTTCTATCATGTATTGTATTTAGAAAATTTCACATATAAATTAAACTAGGGCATATAAATAAAATCTCTATTTAACATATCTTTATGCACCGACGACGCTTGCATTTTTTATAATTAACTAATTACATAAGTAATTAAGCAATAATTCTACAGGCTCTGATATGATTTATAAACACTAGGTTCTGGATGTAGTTTCCTCCTCCTTATCTCGCTACCATGCCCTGCGCACTGCATTTAGTAGCTTGTGCATGTAAATGCGCAAAATTTTAATAAAATTACAAAAAATGAGCAATTTACATACCGCAACAACCGATGCGAGCATTACATATTACGTAATTATAAGTTTCAAAATTAGGGACTCGAGATTATGCATCATTTCGATAAATTTAGATAATTGGGCCTCATTATCTTGTAACGAAAGCTATGAACACTTCATTATAAAAAAATATAGCAGTCATTACTTCCGATACATTGTGCCGCTATTTACATATGCCGGTGCAACGTGTACGGAGGTATTTTTTTTATATGAAGTAGAAATCTTCGTCTCGAGTGAGAACCACTGGGATGGAATTCACGAAATATAACATAATTATTACGTCAGGGCGATTCCGCTGGAGACGATTGTCCACATCAATTTCTGAATTATAGTGTTTGTTACTTTTTTTGGTGCCAATATAAAGAAAAATAAATGAATTTAGTAATAAAAGTACTATTTTGGATCTAAATTCATATTTGAATTTTTAGTGGGCTTAGAAACGATAACGATTTGAATGTTCGGTGCGAACTGAACATCGGTTTCTTTACAGCACTTGTGCAAAACCGCTGTTACGGATAGTTTCAGCTTACATTGTGCTGGTTAACCTTAAAGTGATAGCATTATTTGTTTATGCAAGGACATATAAGTACTTATTATTAATTTTCAAGCAATATTGACTACAAGAAACCATTGTTAGTTTGTTGCACCCGCGATATAAAAGATATGAAAGTTCTGTTTTTTCACGAAATAAAGTGCTAATGTTTTGAAATTTTATAAAAGTAAGAAGAAACAAAAGGAAGACTTAAATCAACCACAATTAAGGGCATATTGTAATTTGAGTTAAAATAAACGTTGACTCAAAGTGGTTGCACCCGCGATTGCAATATTCGGGTCGCGGGTGCAGTAAGTTAGATTCTTAACATTAAGGTGTCATTTATCATATTTTATTGATTTTCAAGCCTTGAATAGTAATATTATGCTATGTGTCATTAGTGGTTTATATTTAGTAGGTGTTTATGTTAATATTTCGCACTTTTTTATAGATCGGTTGGTTAAAATGACAGAAGAAGAACGGAAAGAGACTGCATCACAGGCGCACGGTTTAAGGCGTCAGTACTTGAATCGAGATGACTAGATCGCTGTGGGTTCGACCTCCGCGGCCGGTAGACCGTATATAAGCTATATTCGTAGAGAGGATAGGCATCCTCTCTGCGGGTATGGTAGGGTGGAAGAATACTGGCTTGGGTCAATGTGAGAGATTGATACCGGTTGACGTTTGACTACCCCCCTAATGAATGAAGTTTTCCAGGTTTCCCTCATTCCTGCACTGAATGGTGGTTAGGGCCTACCAACGTAAATCGTTCCTGGACGCAAATGCGGCCTGCTTAATAATGAATGAGGGGTAGAGATATTATTATTATTATCATACCTGTCGATAACGGGCTCGTGATTCGAAACGGAGAGATTTAATGAAAAGGAAAATTAATGCCGATGAAAATTTGAAAATGGTGGCCAAAATCAGATTAAGAGAAAGGATACTAGTTCTGACGACAATTGATGGTAAACACTTCATTCAAATCGTGAATGACATAGCAGACGTTCATTTTGAAGATATTATTGTAAAATTGAAAGCACCAAGGAAGAAAATTGATGGCAATATGTTGACGTATTTGAAAATAAATAATTTACTTAAGTAATAAAGAAGTGTACCAATTAGTAACACACATTATTTGATCTCTTGTTTCTTTTATTTTTGTGATTATAATGGCGTTTATGTCCACGTAATTTAGACGTGTTGCACCCGCGATAATTTGGCGTTGCACCCGCGATTGCTTAAACAGTGAATAATTCACAGTTTATTTTTGTTTTCTATAATTTTTGTGTTACTGGAAGGTTGATTAATTTGATCTCTTTTAAAATATGAATGCATAATAAAATAAATGTTTCACAATTCACAGACTTTTGTGTTTTTGTTCTATGATCTGTGAAGGTGGGTCGATTATGTACCCGCGATAGCACATTAAACCTTTCTCGTGACTATTTATCCATTTCATTTGAATAGTTACAAACGAATCAAAAGAGAACAGTTTCAAATGTAGCTTTTCAAACAATAAATTTATATTTTTTTAATTATTTTATTAGTAGGAAACCTTAAATGAGTCTAATTGTTGCACCCGCGATAATGGAATCGCCCCTCACATACAAATATGATTTAAGATTATGATAGTTATAAATAAGTTTGTTTGTTTTGACCGTTGCTTAGGCGGTTGCTAGAAATACTGTACGATTTTTTTATCAAATTGTGCGATTTCTTTATCGCACGTAATAGGAATCTTACATTGATCGCAGACGGTGTGTTTTTAAGTATTTACAGTAATGGTCGTAGGTAAATCATTTTTTTCGCATCTCGACTGATAATATGCAATTTTACTAAATTCAAAATCGATTACTAAAGCAGCACCGTACTTAATGATATGCTACTACATCGAAAATTAATGATAGTTTATTTTATAAACTATGGTCCAAAAATGTTCCGTTACAAAAATAGGGGGTGTTAAAGTTTTAGGGAAAAAAGGAAAATAATTAATATTTTCGAAACCCTTTAGATATTTCCATGAAATTTGGTATGTAGTGACTATTGATGAAGGTGCATATTTTGCAATATAAAAATAATTTCTATCTTTAACAGTGGCGTGCGCACGAGCACTGGCTTTAAAATTTTTAAGGAAAAAAATAGTACGCCAACGGTTTTCTTCCAGATAAAAATTATTTCTGAATTCCCCGTTCAGTTTAAAAAATAAGAGACCTTTCGAGTTATTGGACTGCAATGCGCCGTTTTTGAGAAAAAAAAATAAAAAACCGTTATATTGTCCGAGAGAATTCATGTAATTATTAAAGGATACAATTTTTATAGAAAACAACAACTAACAACATAACACATTAACATAATATTACAACTGCCTAAATTAAAACTAATAATTTCTGTAATAATGGTAACATGCTTCCCTTCTCCTTTGCATGGAATTGTGCACCCGTTCAAATGCTGCAACTATTGTTTCTCTTAATTTCTCTTCAGTGTTAATGGGACTTGTGTACACGAGCATCTTAAGGTGTCCCCACAAAAAATTCCTTAGGCCCACCGCATAATTACGTACTGTTATACTGAAATGTGCTGGTACATCATCACGTATGTACCACATTTGATTTTTTATTCCTAAAGGAACATATTCAAGCAATAAAGGCAACTGGTGTTGAAGGAAATTCAGGTAAGATTGTCCGTCAAGTCGTCTCGGCAGGAAGAATGGTCGAATAAAGTAATCAAGCAATGATACCTGCCCATATGTTAACCGAAAATTGTTATTGGAAATGGGTTTCAGTTATAGCATGAGCATTTTCATCCGCCCAAATATGATTGTTATGGAAATTCTGAATGAAATATCTTGAAAAATTAGCTTTGTCAGTGAACAGAATATGTGATCTAAATTGCGGATTTTGGGCAACATTATGAAGATACCACTGACAAAAGGTCACACGCTTTGGAAAATCTGTGGGAAGTAACGTCTGCACAAAATATGTATCTTTCCTTTAATTCAAAACCTTCTGTATTCTGTAGACATAACAGCAATAACATATATAACACACCTCTGTCTCGACAAGACTATGTCATCATCAAGACTGAATGTGCAAGATTGAGGACTTGATTAAAATTTGGTAAATAACATTCTGAAATGGGAAAACGGCCGTTGTGATATTCAGTGTAAATTACAAATTGCAAGGTAATTACATTTGCAGCATATTGATTAATAATTTCGTTATTTAATAATTCGTATACGAATTAAAGTGGGGTTGCGAACGGATGGGTGAGAAGATCTGCGATCATTGTCGTAGGAAGAGGTTGGCATTACCCTTATTTTGAGTGTACGTAAGAGTTTTAACATGATTTCGTTTTATAATGATTTCAATTTTTGTTCCTATGAATTTTATTATTCACTATCTGAAGAAAAGAAGGTTTTATTAAAGCTAAAATTATTGAGAGAAAAAATTAAAAACATACACATGAAATCAGTTATTTACTATTAAATCTGCTATGGTTTTTCGGGTTGTTATAACGTGGCCTAGGTAACGGGTCGTAGCCAGTCACATAATTAATGTGCACTTCCTTAGCTAAGAATTCTGTCTTTTCTGTTCTTGGACTACGCTCTGTTTGGGAAAACCTACTATGAGAACTTATGAACCCATCCTATTGATTTCAGTTTAATTTGTTGGTACTATGTTTTCTACGATTGGTACCCCTTTTCAGACAATGATGTAAACTGTAATTATAACTAACAATACAGTTACAGTTACAATTGCTGCCATCCATGTAGCCATCTAACTTTACTCCTAAATTTTAAATTTGACATTAATCAAACAATCCATGTAAAATTAACAACAACACTCTGTATATTTACTAATGTCTACCTTTAGGTATATAATCATATATAGCAATTTATAAAAATTAGAATAAATTTAATTTCGCGAAGAGCTTTCGTGCTAAATTGTTAGAATATCTAGGTTTACCAAAAGTATCGTAACTGATTATCTTTTACTCCAAAATGGCAGTTTGACAGATGTCATTTAGGTACTGTTTCTTGCTTGCACTTCAATAAAAACCTACCATACTATTTGATGACATTTTCGTATACGGATCAATCGTATATGTATCATATTTGAATATTATCGTTAGTACTTTAAGAATTAAATCCTAACCTAACTTTGCATTATGCTGTGCAGTTTAAGGACTATTTAAGTATATGATACCTGGCGATACAATGTCCAATCAAAAAATAATCAAGTCTCCATAAAAGCAAGCAATACACACCGCTCAAGATGAGGACTCTCTAGCTATCGTTTAACTTTTTGCCGTGCGAGGGCGTTGTCCTTAGCCAAATCGCCAATATACTACGCTCTAACTACGTGATCTATTTAAAGGAATTAAAATCTTGTACTACTTTCCCAATGTAGAAACAAATAAGAGGTAATTAAATGATCCTGAATTTGATAACAACAGTATACAAGTTGGATAAATGTCCCTGTCTTTAAACTATAGAATGTTATTTAACAAGAAAATGGTATCCGTGTATCCATTTTTATAGAAATATCCCATAATACACACCGTTCAAGATGAGGACTCTCTGGCTATCGTTTAACTTTTTGCCGTGCGAGGGCGTTGTCCTTAGCTCAAATCGCCAATATACTACGCTCTAACTACGTGATCTATTAAAAGGAATTAAAATCTCGTACTACTTTCCCAATGTAATCTAAAAATAAAAATAAAATAAATAAAATAAAATAATAGAAGAGCATGATGATGAAAACTACAGTCGTTCTCTTGTGAACACTTTTGGGCACCCAACACTGAATTGTTTTTAATTAAAGATTTACGCAGATTAGGTGTCCCTTAGGCAGAGAATGCCTGCACCGCCACTGCCCTCTATCCGACTCCAATCGCAGCCGAGATAAAACACATTAACAAATTGTGTCCTAATTAGATTGGGCAGCAATCTGACGTGTTCTAGTATAACTAACGGCAACGGCGATCCAATTAGTTCATATCCTCGTTAGCGCATTATCGCGCTCATCCCTCAGCCTGCTCCGCCGAGATGACAACGAATTTTCCGATCCCGATACCGAATTTACCGGTTATGGGGCTCTAATTAATTGGAATTTTGTATATTTTAAATGTGGCGCTTATCGAGTGTGGGCTATCTCTCTGCTAACGCAACGAACTCTTAGAAGAAACATTTCATCTGGACCACATTTCAGTATCACTATTTATACCCCAGTATAATATGTCTTAATATGCACAGCACATTAAGTATCTTATTCTACGAACATCATATACTATTGTGTACTGTTGTATACATCAGTGCCTTAAAAACACTTTTAACACAAATATCATACAATATTTTTTCTATGAAAAGCATAAAAGAGAATTAACCCGGGTAGGAATATAGTATAGTAACCTTGGTGGCAACCATCGTTGTATTCATCATTTACGAAAGCTTTGGATTTGTCACTTTTAAATGCTGTGTTTTTTGGCCCTTAAAAAGTATAAAGAAAATATGGAAAACAACAATCCATTTAAAGAAATCGATAAAGCGGCCAACCGAGTTACTTTGGACTGAATAAGTTTGTGAAGTGGTGTGAAGAAAAAGGCGTTCCTGGAAAATATACTGAAAATGTATTCTTGGCCTATTTTGAGGAGAAATCGAAGGTTTGGAAATCTTCATCTCTATGGTCTAATTATTCTATGATTAAAGCTATGTTATGAATAAATAGCGACGTAGATATCAGCAAGCATTTTAAGCTCATTGCGTTTCTGAAGCGTCAAGGAGAAGGTTATCAATCCAAAAAATCAAAGATTTTGACCAGAGACCAAATTGAACAGTTTTTGAAGGGCGCACCGGATGACGAGTATCTTATGATGAAAGTAGCTACTATTTTGGGAATATTTGGTGCCTACCGTGGAGAGGAGCTTTGCCAGTTGACTCTCAACAACTTGGAAATTGTGGGCACTTTCAGTTCAGTATTGGTTAAGATATCAGATACCAAAACCAAGGTTCCACGAAATTTCACTATCGTTCAAGAATTTTATTTGGATTTTTACCGTAGAAAGATGGCTCTTCGTCCAGTAAATGTGGGACATCGGAGGTTTTTCCTAAAGTATGTGAAAGGCAAGTGCACGAAAAATCTTGTGGGAATAAATACGTTTGGAAATTTTTCTGCTGCTATTGCTGAATTTCTGCAACTTCCAAATTCTAACCTCTATACTGGACATTGCTTTCGGCGTTCGTCGGCAAGCTTACTAGCGGATAGTGGAGCAAATTTAACGACAATTAAGCGGCATGGAAGATGTAAACAGTCGCCGAGATATGATACATCGAAAATTCGTTGCAAAGTAAAAATTCGATTGCCCGAAAACTGCTTTCAGTGCCATCAATATCAGAGGATTCTGCTCAAACGTCAACTAGGAATGCGGTCGTTTCAGTTGTTAGTGAAGTTTTTTTGATAATATTTCACATATTAAGAGATTTTTTTAAGCAACAACTCGCTGAACTGATTTTAATATTTTTACTTTTAACTCTTTTTATCTTTTTTTTTAAATGTTCAATATATATGTTTCCGGTGCTTTTTATCTTTATGTACTCTAAATAAATAAATAAGTAAATAAAATATTTTAGATGATTTGTTAAAACATACTTCTACATATTGTCTATACCTAGCAAGTGCTCAAAGTTTATTACACTTTTTCATATATTGCATACGATTTGTTGTAATTATTTATCACGTTTGTTTTTAGGTTTTTTTACCAACAGGTCAGCCAGCATCAAAAAGTAAGCCTCTATAATCGCAAACAACAAAATTCAAACACATTAAACTTAACTGGCGAGGAAGAAAGTCGATATTGGCCTTTGAAAAGCGATCAGAAAACGTCCCGAGACCCATTTAAAAAATTAGCCGAAGGAATATTAACCCCAATTGTGACTGAAATATCCCCCGTTATGGGGCGGACACCGAAAGGCATACAGACAGCCGTGTTATTATAAAAATGCTGTCGTAAAAACTGATTAGAATTTCACCCCATGCCAAATTGCTATTCAAATGTGTGACGCTATTGGCAACCGATTTATTCCTGCGTCGTTGAAGTAACAAGATTCCGGGAGCTTAGAGCTCGGCTGTCGAAGAAAAATGTTTGTTTTATTTAAATTTAAGTGGCGGACAAATGATCATTATATTTAAATTACATCGAGGCAGTTCTTTTGTCTCGGGAAGCTGAATTTAGCTCCGAGTAGCTACAGAATGGAAAATCTATATCGAATTTGGATTCTGCCTTGTAGAGATTAGATGTTATAATTACGTAGACCAATTACGTTTTTCTTTTCCTTCTAAAAATGATTATCTACAGGATGTGACGTTTATAATGTATAAAAATTATGACAGCTATTTAGAATTAAAAAAATATATATAGATTCTTCTATATTATCTATTAATAAAAAAGTAAACCAACAATCTTTTATATACAGTGATTCACAACTTACCAAAAAAAATTGGGAATGGAAAATTAAATAAATACAGTTTGTTTTTTTTTGTAAAATCGTTATACAGGGTGTCCGGAAATTTTATTTTCGATATTTGTAAATAACTTCTTAAGAAATCCAAATATTGACATAAAATTTGTTAATGGGGGGTTTTTGCGGACGAGAAATTCAAATATGTTTCTAATATTGACGTCATTAATAGAGGGCGCCACTTATGGCACATCATGTTTCTTTCAAATGACATGACTTTTTTGCTGCTATTGAAACAATCAATTCTCCTACCTATTATATATGAAAAAGGTATACCTGATTGAAGTCGTTAGAAGTAACAGTTTCCGAAATAATCTCTTATATTCAGTGCACCGAGTAAAAACTGTTTTGGTTTCAGTTAAAGTGCCTTTTCTACTGAAAATACAGCAAAATGTTAATTGAAAAAGTTGTTCAGAAGGGTAAACTATGGAGATGTGCAAAATTTTTAAAAAAATAGGCCTGCTGTGATAAAATCTTTGTGCTTTGTTGAAAAATGGTTTCATCAAACCTCGCCGATCTTCTTGAAAGAAACATATTTGAATTTCTCGTCCGCAAAAACCCCCGATTTACAAATGTTATGTAAATACCCTATTTGTTTGTGAGGAATCACCTCCTGAAGTCTTGACGCATAATTTCCGGACACCCTGTAGTTTCCGAGTAAAAAATCATTGAATTTGTAGTAGGTATTATCAAAATTTACATCGCTGGGCTAATGAATATTGAAATCCCATTACTTGCAGTAGGTATTAACGCTTTTGTAATGCGTGTTTATATTAGTTTCTCAAGCGTCAAAAATGACTTACGTGTATAGCAACTCGGAGGTGATGGATATCGTTTTAATTTATGGTGAAGTAAAAATGCTTTAGCAGAACGATTTTTCGGTAAACATGTGCCAAATGCAACCAGTTTTAATGTGTAAATGTAGTGCAACGCGGACATGACACGGAAAATTTGAAACCGAATCGTGGAAGAGATGTCCAGGGTGTCCATGGCGTATTGCAACAGTGTGGTATAACATACACGCGGCTCCGTACCATGTACAGCGTATCCAATACCAAGACCCGGTACCATGGCGGCCACGATTTCGTGACTTTAAATCATTTGGATTTCCTTTTGTGCGGATATTTAAAAAATGAAGTGTATAGCACCGAAGTAGACATTATTAATAGTACATTATACTATAAGGGAGAGAAATGCGTTATTTTGGCAGAGGTGCAATTTGAAGCCCGAGGGCTACAATGCACCGAGGACAAAATAGCATCTCTCCCGAATGCTATATACTATTTTTTCACGGTCTCATTAACTTAAAAACACATATTTTGTCATTATGAAGTAAGTAGCACCAGAATTATTGTATTCGGATTTGAGCATTTATTTAGTAGTCGTTGAGTTATTGTCATAACTACAAAATAAACAAACAAAAAGAATTGTCAAATTAAGGTGTTAGTTTGGTTTAGTTTAAAGTTTGTTTAGTGCACAATGAGTAATTGTGGGTCGGAAGAGATTGTGGAGGCTGCAAATATTGCAATAAGCAATATGCTGCCTACGAAGTCAAGATCTTTATATGATATAGCCTACAATCGGTTCAAAAAGTGGTGCGCCGAGAAAAATGTTCAAGTATACAGCGAGAATGTTTTGTTGGCATACTTCAGTGAAAATGCAAAGAATTACAAGTCTTCCACATTATGGGCGCAATATTCTATGGTTAAGTCATGCTTGATAATTTACGACAACATAGATATAAGCAAATTCACCAAGCTGATCGAATTTTTGAAAAGAACCTGTGACGTATATCAAGCGAAAAAATCGAAAATATTGACAAAGGGTGAAATCGACCGTTTTTTATCAAGTGCAGATGACAAAGAATTCTTAATGATTAAGATTACTTTTGTTGTTAGGTATTTCAATTATTAAGTATTTTGATTTTTTATAGGTTGGATTAATTCTGGGGATTGATAAACTAGTCAATTTAACTGTATGATATTGAGGATGTAGGCTCTTCCTTGATTGTAAAAATTCCAAACACTAAGACAAAGATTCCACGAATCTTTCTGGTTACCGATGTGGGAAATATGCTTGAATTGTTTCGAAAATACCTATCCCTTCGTCCTCCCCACGTCAAGCATAAGCGCCTTTTTTTCCGAGTGTAGTAGCTTCGTATTTAAAATTACCTGATGCTGCATGTTATACTGGTCACTGCTTACGAAGATCTTCAGCGACATTACTGGCAGATGCTGGTGTGGATATCACGACAATAAAGCGTCATGCTGGTTGGAAACCAACGACAGTCGCTGAGGGTTATGTCGAGAACACCATTGAAAATAAAACCAAAATTGCTAATCAGGTTTTAGTAGGTACCACTACTAGCGCAATCACAAATACTGTAAATGCAAGCGAAAGTAATATTCCTTCTAATATTAATTTTGAAAATTGTACAAATGTAACATTTAATTTAAATGTCAATAAATAATTTCAATGTTATCTTTTTTGCATGAAAACCGTTCTCCATAATGTAAGCTCCCTTGGGAATAATCGACTACTTCTAATAATTTATGCAAACGTATCATAACTATCGCCAATAACTTACGAGTTCAAAACGGACAAGAAGTAGAAACATTTGTGTTAGTTTGTAGAAACAGTGAGTCTCAAAATTGTATTGTTCATCAGGTGTGTCAAACTATTATATTATTTAAAACCACAAATTAATTCTATTAATAATTAATAACAGTAGCGGCAAAAGCAGTTACAGTACAGCATTTGCTGTATCAAGTGTTAATTATTGTTTCCTTGGGAATTTCTCTTAATTTTTGTCCGGTCACCAATTACATACTTGGGCCAGTTTCCAGTGCCGTGTGAGGATACGTATTTTGATATTATTTTTATGTGGTTCTTTTATGAACAGTTTCAAGCTATACGATTCTTTACAGAACCGGGCGCATTTATTTAAGAAACGACGATTATATCAGTCATTTATAGATTTGGTTTTAATTTTTATTTAAATTAATCTAAAATTGGCTTAACGATTGTTCAAAAGTGTAAACTTTCTGTTTTATTTCAAGATCAGTGTTATAACAAGTTTGAACAAGTATTTTTCAGAAGTGATGCCATTAATTATGTTATGCTGAGGCTTAAAAGTCCGAATACATATTATAGACGGCAATTTTGAGAACATTTTGTTCATTTACTTAAACAGTTTATTGAAGAATTTTTTTCCAGTCAATCATCTCCGACATCTCAACCTAAATGTTTTCTGACTACACGATTCGCGTAAAGCGCATAATAAAACACCATTTAGAAAAGAAATAACACCATTTTATTCAGCAACTTAAATAGACTTTCCAACCAACTCCTTAACGTATCCAGCGATATGCGCTGCGTCAATACCATAGTAATCCAACACCTGAGCAGTGGTACCAGACCTTGGTACCCTTGGAATAGCAATATGCTTCACGTAAATACCAGTTTCTTCAGCCAAAGCAGACAAAACTGCCTCACCAATGCCACCTTCTGGGTAATGGTCTTCCACAACAAGGATCTTATTACCACTTTGACGGGCGTTCTGAACGATGCCAGCCTTATCGATGGGTTTAATGGTGAAGAGGTCCAGAACGCGCACCTGTACACCCTGCTGGGCTAGCTGGTTGGCAGCAATGAGGGATTCGTGCAGAGTGATGCCTCCTGCGATGATGAGCACCTTATCACTGTTAGACGAAAAGACGACGTTGGCCTTTCCAATCTGCAAGATGTTAATATATTAATATATAAGAACACTTGGTGATAATTCCTTCAATATATCGAATATTAGAAACAAAAATGTTAAAAACAAGAATCAGGTCCTTTAAAAACCAAATATAGTTCAGTAAACTTGAACAAATACTTTGATCGTCATTCCACTTATATGAATTGCTAATTCTTTCAATTGTCTGCTCATAAAGTGTAAATGACGCGTTATGACGTTTTCTTTGCCAAAATTTTGTAATAAAACAAAGATATTTGCGTAATAGAAGCCTTCATCAATACACATATGTTATCTAAATCTTGATTACTACTCACTTGAAATGAAAATCATTACATTTATTTGAAGTGATCTCGAAAGATAACGTTACAATCAACACAAATTATTGAACATTTGCCTACCAAATATTTAAATCGGAAAAAATTAATAAATTCTTACTTGGAAGACTTGGTCATTTGGATAAATGACAGCTGTTGGTGGCCTGCTGGTCCTGATGAAAGTAATTCCTTTGGTATTAGCTGCCAGTTCCACCGCCCTTTCGGTAGCTACAACATCGGCAGGGTAGAAAACAGTGCTGCCTGGGATAGACCTGAACATGGCAATATCTTCCAAAGCCATTTGGCTGGCACCATCTTCACCGATAGATACACCACAGTGCGATCCACAGAAGTTGACGTTAGACTGAGAAATAGCTCCCATGCGAATCTGAAAATAAAGATTCGATTAATTTTTACAAATAAAACAAAGTACCAAGACTTACTTGATCGAATGCTCTGGTCAAGAAAGCCGCGAACGTGGAAACAAAAGCAACCGTTCTATCTCTGCAAGTTGCTCCCATGGCAACACCCACCAGATTTTGTTCGGCGATGAAACATTCGATATACTCTTCAGGGTTGTGTTTCTTTATGGCTTCAGAAAATGTGGAGTTCTTCATGTCACCATCCAGAGCGATAACCCTAGGGTTGCTACGGGCTAACTTGACTAGAGCTGTTCCGTAGGCTGACCTGGTAGCCAGCTTGTCTCCTAGTTTGTAATTTGGAAGAGAATCAAGTTTGATATTTGAAATATCCACCTGAGGAACCTGTCCAACGGGTGCCGGGATGGTGAATTTCAGCTGACCCTGATTCTTCAAGAGTGTCTTGAGGTGGTTGAGAACCCTGTCAGTTTCGGCACCCAGAGGTTTCCCGTGCCAATTATCTTGGTCTTCGATTCCAGGGAAGTCCCTTCCCTTAAATGTTTTAGCGATGAGTGCTGTGGGTTTTCCTTTAACTGTGGCAGCCACATCGAAAGCCTTGACTAGATCTTCCACGCTGTGCCCATCGACGATGATGGCGTTGAATCCAAAAGCCTCTAGACGCTGTTTGTAGAGTTCCAGATTGTGACCCACCTGGGTGGCTTGGGTTTGTCCAAGGCGATTGGCGTCGAGGATGAGCACCAAGTTGTCCAATTTGTAGTAGCTGGCGAAGTGGATTGATTCCCAGATGGAACCCTCGGCACTTTCTCCATCACCAATGAGGCAATACACCCTGAAGAAGACATAACGCTTAGAAACTAGACAAGAAATTGAAATAAGAATGTTTTTATTCAATTAGAACTGCTTTTATGAATTAATTGGAGGAATAACCACCCACCTATAGTCTGCCTTGTCTATATACTTCCCCACATAGGCCATACCATCGGCAATGGCCAGGCCCTGACCTAGGGAACCGGTACCAACATCAATAAAGTTCAAGCGAGGCGTTGGATGACCTTCTAAGTCGCATCCGATCTGTCTGAGTTTGAGCAAGTCGGAGGCAGGGAACAGTCCAGTTTCGGTCCACGCGCCATACAAAGCTGGGGCTGCGTGACCTTTGGAAAGAACGAACCTGTCGCTGGCTGGATCTTTGGGGGCGCATACTTTGTAGCGCATCGTGTTGAAGAAGAGCACAGAGAGAATCTCCGCAATAGAGGAGCTTGTTGTTGGATGACTGCAAGAAAGCGAAAGTTACTACATGTTGCTATCATCATAAACTTCTACGGTGAGTATTAAAGAAGATAAAACTGAATATTAATAATGATGCAGAGAACATACAGGGTTGGAAGACGGTGATGGTCCATCTGCCGTTACATGAGAGCGACAAAGTAAAGTATAGAAATCCGTGCGATAGAGAAGGATGACTATATTGACGACGTTTTAAAATCTATATAGTCACCGCGCGTTTCGCCATTCAAAACAAATAAAAGGGGGAGTGACTGCTCAGTTGTTATTCTAATTTATAAAACGTCTTCCTATAGCCATCCTTGTCTATCGCACGGATTTCTATACTTTACTTTATCGCTCTCATGTAACGGCAGATGGACCATCGTTTTCCAACCGTGTATATTAATATTCGCCACAAGTAAGTCCTTTTGTGCTTATTTAAAACGTCCTGTATAAGATTTGTGTCGATTATACAATTAAAACACAACATATTAATTATAAAATATATCATTATCTATGATTATATAATGAAAAAAACAACATACTGGAAATTTTAAGGTCAGGTCTAGAAGATAAGAGCAATCGTATGATAAGTTATTTTTAAGTATTAGAAAGTAACGTTTTACGAATGTTTTAATCTAATTGATTTTGTCTTACATAAATGTTTTGAAAGGTCATATTCGGGAACATTTTTTGGTTTTAAAAAATTCGAATATATTATCTAATAAAGCATGTATTACAAAACAACAATAAAAATAAATTCAGTTCGAGTTGTGTATCTTATGTAATTTAATTTGTGACAAACAGACTATATTAATAACGGCAAATATGAACAATCAATTGATCTAAATTTCAAATACCGCGGTCACAGTTTAAATTGTAAGTCAAGATCATTTTGCGAAACAACTAAACGTAATAATGGAAATCAATCAAGTAATTAACTTATTTGAAGTGATAATGAAAAACGGACAAACTTTTACAACCTTGTTTTTAAGGTTAAAATCTAATTGTCATTGAAATTGTACACATGCAGTAAAAAAATTGTGCATTATAAATTGTAGTAGAAATGACAATATTACCAAAAATTGTTGACGAAAATATTACGGAAAGAAAATTAAAGTTCAAATTTATCTTTATAAACTAAATAATTCGTAACGAATTGTTTGTTTGATTAAGTAATAAAAGTGGATTCACATTACACCAATGTAAGATGTTTTCAAGGAAAAATGTTATTATCTACTATTTGAACAACGATTTTTAGTGGCATTTGTTTGTGTTTAAACAATATAAATGCAACTAAATTGTTCTTCTATTAACATAGAATAAGTACATTACCAAAAAGTATTATTGTTAATATTTTGAAGGTGGCACAAATAGTTTGAAACTTTTTTATTCTGATAATCTGGTATATAAAAAAATTACTAAAATATATATACATGTAGGTATATAGCTTAATTGCAATAAAAATAATAATGCAGAATAATAAGATTCCTAATTTCACTTCATAACATATAAATGAATATATTTTACAACGTTATTACATCTGTAAAAGTTTGTATATCCGTTGCTGATAAGGGTTATCACAATGTACGGAATGATTTCTAGAAATAGCAGTTTTTTTCCTGCGAATTTTCCATACAGTTTTACATATCATCATAAGCAAGTTGTATTTAAAAGTAATGAAATATATTTTCGCAATTAAATTGTCGATATACTGGGTGTTCCGCAAAAGAACCGAGACAGAGCAGGAGCATGTAGGGGTGTCCAAAATATTGTAATTTAACTAGACTTACCTTACAAAGTTGCACATGATTTAGTTTCATCTTTAACTATGAGTTAAAGTTAAACCGCTACAAATTGTTCATTATGTATGTATTATTATTAACTGAATTTAACTAAAACAACATTTTAACAGTGAACTGTTCACTAGAAAATAATTAAAAAGGCATTAGTAGGCTTTATCTTTCACATTTGACAATTGGTCAAATACATTTTACTTCAACTAATGTAATTCTAAAAAAGCAAGCAGATAGTTTTTAAATAAGGGAATATTGTTTTTTTTTCGAAATTTTAGGTCCCATTTTGAGTGCTGATAAATCTTCTGGTGGTACAACTCTGTATATGCAAGTTTGCTTAATTAATATGTTGGACACTCTACATTCACCTGCTCTGTGTCGGTTGATATGTGGTACACCCTGTATTTTTATTCCAAATTGTAGTCTACGAAAAATTCAAATTTGGGATTACCATACGATTTTTGTCCATTAATGTTTTATGTAAGTTACGCAAAAGGTACACTTAAATAAACACAGCGAATAGTGACGCACAAAACAATTAAAATAAAATAGATGCAAGTCATGATCAGTAAACGCTAATGTCATTTTAACCACATGAATTGGATTAATTTAAGGTTTACTGTATATTTGTATCTACTATATATTTATTAATATTAGGTGGACATACAAAGTGCACCAAATCCTATGGATCAATGTTTTAGAACACTGTACCAGTTAAATTAATGTTTGTAAATCAATATTCTGCGTTTTTAAATTAAGAAACTGTACCATATTTAAACAAAATGCATTAAATTTTCATTCTTTTCACAACTACATCTTATTTTGTATGTTTCCTTTTTATTATTATAAACTTTTAATCCTTTAAACTTTTAACTTAATTTATATATATTTTCGAACTCCTTGTATATACATAATTTGTCAATTTCTTATATGTTTACAAAAGTCCCTAGAACCATCTCACGGGTCCTTCTTGCCTCACCCTGTATACCTACATATATTCTGAAATCTACTTACCCCGAATTGGCGGCCGAAGTGCATTCCACACTGTGTATCCTGATCTTGGTGGCCAGGTCCTTCAGGGTTTGCAAATCTGTCACTGGTCCAGGCATTTTGGCTGTCTGTTTCGTCCACAGAGACTCAACACTGCTATGTAACGCTGCGACTAACCTAAAATTATTTAAATACACTTGTTTTTATCGACAGCCTCTTATCGCGGACGCTCACAAATACGATACGCTATCAGTCGACTGGTGATCTCTATTCTGAACAAATATCACGAATTTGTGAAGTTATCTGTTAAGAAATGGGTACGAATTCCCCTTACAATAAATGGTACCTCGCAGCGAAGGTTGTGAAGGTCAATTAACGACGAGCGGCTGTAACTCGAACTCGGTTCAGTACCCACACTGGTATAAATGCTGTTTGAGTCCGTTCGTGGAACTGTTAATGTACAGTGTGGCTCGCGTTCAATAGCCAAAGCCACCTTCTAGATACAGAGTTGACAAAATAGTCATGTGCAATGGAACTTTTTCTCTTTACCTAACAAGAAATTGTAATAGAAATATAGGTAAATAGCGTGAACACTTACTGAGTTTACTTTACTGACACAGCTCTTGTAATATGCTCAGAACCTTTCCACAAAATAAAGAAAAACACATGTGTACCCAAACATACCCTCACATTCTGTTAACATAAATATGTACTACTTAGATCACGTTTTACTATATTTGGAATATATTCTCTCTCAGACTGCAGCTGAATATCAAACTAACAATGCACATCGACCAGGCGACCTCTGCAGAGAAAGTTCATAGCAGGACACAAAACAATAATAGACAGATATTGTCAGTAGCACACTATCATTCATTATCTCAAAGCGATTAATTACATTATTAAATAATAAGCATGCCAAGATACTCAGTGATAACTCACCTTCAGACGCCATAGGTCACTAAAACTTTAATTGTCTAGTCCATTATTATTAAATAATGGACTAGACAATTAAAGTTTAATACACCCTTTAAGCTTTTTTATACAAATGAAGTCATTCACCACTGTTAAAATCATATTAGAATTTGATCAAAAACTTAAGACCCCGCTCTTTCATTATTATCGATGTTTATGTTCACACCTACTTAAGACTGCTAGTCCCCTCGTCACCTAGACAGTTCTACTTATTAAAAATATATTTCTAACATAACGTTGTTTCTGTTCTAAATTAAAAAAGAAATAAATACACTATTGTGTTACGGCAGTCTGATAAATAAATAGACACTGCCAACATTGCCAGACTGTGGAAATATTTATTTCATAATGTTTTGATCGCTGTCTCCATTATTAACATAAACAGAAATCAAATTGCAACAGGATAAAGTTCTCAAATACAGTTGAGAGTGTACACGCTGACTGTCCAATAATATGTTCTTAAGTCGGTTCATTCTCTACTTCTTCCACCGACTCTCCTCTGCCTTTCCGCTTACTCAATATCGATGGCTATTTGGCCATGGTCATTTGTTAAATCAGTTTTTGTGTCCCGTAATAAGAGTGAAAAATTTGACTTTGTGAAGGAAAGATTTGAGATCCTCTTGCTACAAATGGATAGTATTATAGTCGTGACAAGAATTCAGAGGACGTCATTACATTTTCAATAAAATATTTAACTGCAATTGAGAGTAATAAAACTATGTACTACACTAAATGTTTGCATTATATTGAAAGCTCAAAGGTAGAGCAATAAAACAAGTTATTTCGAAAAACAAACTATAATGATATCATAAACGAAGTGTTAACAATCAAGTGGTACAAGTAGACTAACTGGCCCTCGTCTCGTTGCGAGTGCCCAGGCCCACATTCTCTAAACTCTAAACTATAAACAGTTAAATAGCTTCATCAGCATCATGTATGAGAAGCGTGATATTACCGTCAATATCGGAACCTATGTACAGGGTGTGAACATAAATCATGTCAGGGTGCTTACAATATATTGCACTAAATTGCAAAATATTATTGTTTTTAACGCGACCAAGTATGGAAAATTATGTTGACAATAAAAACAATTGCGTAACGTCGGTCGTGACGTAAGACGTCTGACGCCTATATTTAAATCGTAAAAATTTGCCACTATAGCCATCATTATCTATGTCACTGATGTCTGTTGACTACCTATGTTGCTTTTACACAAAAACAATAAATATACCTGAACTTTCTAATAGAATGAAAAAAAAAACGTAGCAAATAAAGACTGTGGAAAATACCAAATAATATATTAGTTTAATTTTCCGTCAATATTCTGAAAATCTGAGCTCATTATAGTTAACATCAAACAATACTCACCCCGTACAAGTAAATACATACATTTAACTTCGATAACCTTATCTGTTAATTTTAGCTGTGTTGTGGTTTAGTGAGACTAATGGTTGAAGTGACTTCTACCGTCTTGTTCTTAACTATTTTTGTTTTGTCTATAACACCTGTAATACATTAATTACATATACAGGGTGTATCAGAACTTAACCAAAAAAAATTTGAATTTACAGGGGACTTTTAAAAATCAAAAAGAGCAGTTTGAAAATGATTTAAAATTACACTTCTGAACGTAAGTTAATTTGTAGTTTTAATTAACAAAATAATTTGACATACCTGATGTTACAACAAATTTTATTTACCGATTTAAGCTCATTTGGACCCGCCACTCAATTTATACGAACTAACAAATGTTTCTGGTTCTTGTCCGTTTTCAACCTGTAAGTTATTGGCATAATTGAGCGTCGTGTATGATACACCACACTGTTGATTGGGACATTCTTTGTACTTGTTGAGCGATTTACCTGGTACTTATTCAAGGATTCTCTTCAATAATCTCTAAAATATGTTCTTCCACTGCTGCAATACGCCGTGGACGTTGCACTACCGCGGTAAAAGTAGCTCCATTTGACATATATCTATTGGAAAATTGTTCTGCGTACAGACGAGATGAATTGTTATACACGTAAGCCATTTTTGACACTTGAAAATCTAATGTAAACACTAATTCGTAAAAACGTTAATACTTCAATCGACTTTCAGTATTCGGAATCTTCCGCATTCTGATGACTCTAAAGACTACAGAATCCTAGTGATGTAAGGGTTGAAAATATCACAACTTCAATAATTTACTATATGGAATTTACAATTGTTTTACGATATTAACTTGCTTTTTCATGACGCATCATACCCAATTTTTTTAGATAAATTGTAAATTACCCTGTATAGTAGATAGTACTAAAAAAAATCTATGGTAGCACTCGATGAAGTCCAATAATCACCACCAAAGCATTTGACTGTGTGTTACATCCAACCCTTACTGACAAACTTTCTTAGTATGGTTTCACAGCCCACAGTGTTGGTCTAATATACTCATACCTCAGTAATAGGCAGCAATATGTTATTCACAATAATTCAACATCCTCATATCTCGGTATCGATGCCGGTGTACCACAAGAATCTATTCTAGGTCCGGTTCTCTTTTTAATATATGTAAATGATTTATCTTCTTCAGTGCATGACTCTGTTTTGACCATTCAATTTACCGATGACACTAATCTTACTAACCGTAGTCCTATAATTGATGATTTGATTGAAAAGGCTCATCAAACTGAATTAACAATTATTCAAAACTGGTTTTTGTCTAATAAATTAAATCTTAATTCCACTAAAACAGAATCATTAACATTTAGCCTTAGAGATACCACAGATATTTTAAATCCTGATTCTATTAAATTTCTGGGGGTTCAACAACTGGATTCAACATTGTCATGGAACTGTCACAGACATGAAACTATCAAGAAAGTACCTTCTTCGTAGCTTAAACCAACAAGTATCTCAACAAACCTTGAAAACAGCTTACCACAGTCTTGTTCGTTCTTTGATATCATATGCAATTTTAGTTAGGGGTCACTCTACTTCAGCCTTTGATGTATTTACTTTTCAAAGAAGAGCTATAAGATTAATTGGCGGACTTAAATATAGAGATGACTGTAGACTGAAATTTGTTGAACTTAGTTCCATGCATATGTATTCTGCAATGTCTAATACATATAAAAAACAATATAGGTAGTTATACGTCCAGGAATGAAATTCATTCTCACTTCACAAGAAATAGAGACAATTTACAATATGATTATCAGAGACTCGAAAACTCGAAATGGTACCTCTTACTAGGGTATCAAATTTTATAATTCGTTACCGAAAACAGTTACTGACTTAAATAATACAACTTTTAAGTACAGAATAAAAAAATTTTACTGAATAATGCTTTTTATAGCTCTGAGGAATTTCTTACCAGTGCCTTGTCCATGTTATCGCTTTAGCTAATGCTGATTTAACATCCTTTATTTTAACTTTAAATTGAGTTTTAACTATATCTGTGTTATTACATTTTATAGATTTTTTATAGTTTTAACTATTTTTAGTGTTTGCTGTTCTTAGCGTTAGTCTATTTTACTGTTGTTTGTAATTTTTATTCTGTGTTTCTCCTTATTTGACCTGTATATTACCAATAAATAAATAAATCACAAAGTACGGAAAAAAGCAAATTTTATCATAAAACCTAAGTTGCATTTACAATATTACATCTGAAAACAAATCCTTTGCTTCTACAGATTTTTTTGCTACAGACGTAAATAATTTATAAAACACAATTTCGACAGAAAGCAGAAACGAAAAAGTTATAACTTATAACACAAGTTCAGAAATGTTGATGCTAATGTTTTATGCCAGTGAATATATGCCTATCTAAACTAAAGGGTCAAGGTTGTATTAACTAACAGTTCGTCACTGTGTGGAAATTTCTACACGAAGTATTTTTAAACTACGGAAACTTCTACCCATTTCTACTTTTTAATATTGGAAATGGCAAATAGTACTTTTAAAAATATTAACTTACCTACTGGTCTTAATAATCAGTATTGGAGAAATAATTGTTCTAATGTATTTTCTCTATTCAAAAAGGCAGTCTTGCTCTTGAAGTTAAACTCTTGGTTCATATTATTATTGCTGACCTTTCTACATCTTATTTTTTCTTGTGCATTTTCAATGATTTGAACACCTGAATTTTGACATTTTATTAAAATGTCATTTTGACAAATAATTAATAATAAAAAGTGTTTCTCAAAAGCTTTGAGATACGACTCTGATGAAAATTAGACTATTTACAATACCTGTATACAGGGTGTCACTTTTAAATAGCAGAACTTCAAGAGTTATTATAGGACCTCATTTTGAGACTAAATCTTCTTATAAATAGGTATGGGAAACGCTTCGTTTCCGTGGTACAGGGCGTTCAATTTTATTTATTTATTGACTTATTTATCTTTTAACACAAAAACGATAAAAAAATGTTGCGGCAAAAATCTTAATATTTGAAAGCAAATAATTCGACACCAAAAATCATTGCATATTGTTATTATTAAATTAACGATTCAATGGTCGTTGGCTTGGAAGACGCGGACCAATAGAGTGGCCTCCAAGATCACCCTATCTTACACTCATTGATTACTTTTAATGGCGTTATTTAAAATGCAAAGCTTATGCAAACAGGCCTCAAAACATTGAAGACTTGAAAAACCGGCAAGAGATTGGGAAAATTGACGGGAACATATTAAATACTGTTCAAGATGATTTTATACATAGGCTTGCGTATTGTCAAGAAACCAATGAACTGCATTTTGAACATTTAATTTAACTCTTTTTGTTTCAAGTGGTTTATAATTTCGACATTTCTTGGCAGTTTTGCTTACAGTCATTTGCCGATTTTTGTCGGTCAGTGGTCGAGGATTTATGGTGTCAGTACTTGAATCTATGTGGCCAGACAACTGTGGAATAGAATCCCGCGGCCGGTAGGCCGAATATCAGCTACATTCGTGGAGAGGATTGGCACTCTCTCTGCGGATGTGGTAGGGTGGAAGAATGTTGTCTTGGGTCAATGTGAGCTATTGATACCGGTCAGCGTTTGACCATCCCTCTAATCAATGAAGTTTTTCAGGTTTCCCTCATTTCTGCACTGAATGGTGGTTAGGGCCTACCAATGTAAGTCGTTTCTGGGCGCAACTGCGGCCTGCTTAATAGTAATATGCCGCCCCCTCTCACGCACAAGTCTCCGACTTCTGGGCTAATCCTCGTGATTAGAATGAGGGGTAGAGATATTGTTATTATTGACAGGACGACCTGGATACTTGTTCTTGTCTCACTTTTTCGAAATGTTACAATATACAGGGTGTCTACTTTTATTTGTGTACAAATCCGTAAAATCTTTATCTTATGTTACTTAAAAAATACAATTTCATGGCCAACTGAATAAAAATACAAAAAGGAAGTTTCCATTTACGTTTTTCAAAAAACGACCACCTGATTTTTAATTAAATTTACGAGTATTACATACTTTTGGCGCTCACTATAATATGTAGTTGCCTTCAATTTTATTCTTTATTTCATCTACCAGCAAATGCCTATCAATGACGTTTTTTCTTAATGTTAATTTGTCTGGAGCATCAAATTCGGAATATCTTTGCAAAAAAACTGACATTTGCGGGTTAGTCAACTTGTTTAAAGGAATATTAGCAGCCAAAAACGTTATACAGAAATCTTCATTAAATTATGTCTGGTCATAGTGTTAATATTTGCGTCAAATGACTGTTTCAACATTAACCGAACAGGACCAAATTTATTAATATTTATTGTTACCTTAAAGCCGCTATGATTATTTTCCTATTCTTTCACAAGTTATGTTTTCGTTCCTATACATATAAAGAATACAAAGCATACGTACTAAAAATCAAGCACAACTTCTCTAATACCATTTCGAGAATTAGTTCATAAATTCCGAGCGTTGAAATCGACGTGGCGTGCGTCTAGGATATTCAACATTAAGTGATTACAGGGGGCCTGCCATGTGCTGGCTGCCCGCAGTTATTTAAGTATATAAATGTCTTCTTCGGCTGAGAGAACGAATAATTATTACATATCGCTAGCAAAAAGCCCACGCTTGTTGTGATGCGGATATCTTACGAGCCATAACTTAACCGATAATGCTCATCGGAAACGTTTAGTGTCTCTAAATTACGTCGTTCTACAAATTTGAAGAAAATACGGCCACTATAAACGAAGATCGCTTTAGAAGTGAAGCGTGAAAATGGAATATAGTTTGTGTTATCAAATAATTCATGACTTGGACGTGTCCAGATCGTGGTAGGTTGTGAATTAACCAGTGGAGAACCTTTACCTTCTAAAAAGGCATAGTATGTGGAATCAAAGACAAGTAGATGATTTGACTTCAGTGCTGGGTGGGAATGCAGGAAAAATATTCAATCCATGAATAGTGAGAACTCTGTTAATTCTCGGTTCAGTATTACTTGAATTCTGAATACAACATTCAAAAGTACTTGAATATATGTATTCAAATATTCATATTATATGAATAGAATTCTGAATACTTACAATGTATGGAGTAATATTTAAATTTAATTTAACGCATTTAAAAAAGTCACAGTACCAGTGGCGGAATGTTACAGAATTTTCAGTATAAAAAAATTAAATTAATAAATTTTAGAGTTTAGATTTTCTGACTAAGGTAATGTTTCGATTTATTTTAAATCTTCATCAACACTACAAAAAGACAAGAGATAATAATTATTATTAAAATATTAACAACTTAGTCAGTGGTCATTTAAACGTTTTCTTTGAATCTGCTTTACATTTTTAATGTAAATCGTTTTATATTTTTATCTTTTGCATAATAAGCGTCTATTTCTACAGAATAGTATTGTTATACAGACACATGCAAGCTTAAAAATAATAATAAAATAGTGAGATAGTAATATAATTTAAGTACTTATAACTTTTTAGTATGACTTAGGAAAATAAACATTAATATTTAATAAAATCAACTGTATCATATTAGTGTTATTTTTACCTCATAGACTGATACATTTTTGGACACAAATGTATATAAGCCTTTTATTTCTACATTGTCTCTTTAAAGTTAGAAGAAACAGGAGTTTTTTCTTAAAAATCAATTTTCAAAAAATTTTGTGAACTGCATTTATTAAAATTGGCCATCGATTATGCAATTTTTTCTTCATTCTTGTTTCCGACGGGCGGCGTAGCAAATTATTACATTTAATTTATAACACCCTGTATAATGAACTACTAAATGTTTCGTATTATACAGAGTGATTCGGTTATCTAAAATTGTGGCGCTATGAAAAATGAAGTCAATATTGTAAAAAATTGTTTTGGAAAATCCTTATAATTTCCGAGTAGAAAATTATCGAAGCTGGTGAGCTTTTACATCGCTGGATTACTGTAGTGTCTAGCCAGGCGATTTTGAATACTGAAATCCGATTAGATACTTATAGCATAGCAGGTATTAACGTTTTTGTGATACGAGTATTTATAGTGTTTTAATTTATGGTGATTAAGGAATTTGGAACCGAATCGAGGAAGACGGTGTCCACGGCGTATTGCAGAAGTGTGGCGTATCATACACAAGGCTCAATTATATCCGTACCATATACAACGTATCGCAGCATTAATAGGAGGACCAGTTCCACGGCCGCCACGATCTCCTCATTTTAAGTCATTTGGACTTCTTTTGTGGGGCTATGTGGAAAAACGGAGTATACTGCACCGAAGTGGACCTTATTGGTGAAAAGCAGTTGAATTTGCTATATAAAATAGGTGTTATAAAATGTAAAATATTACGTTTCTTGGGAATTTCTTTCAATTTTTGTTCGGTTGCCGATTGTATGTTTTGCCATGCCAGTTTTTACAGTGAACTAGTTTCCAGTGACGTGCAGAAATATATTTTAAAACATTTTTGAACTGCCCGTTTTGTGTTTGTTGTTACAAAATTGTATTTGAAGGTACTCCTGTACATTCAAAAAAATGTTTCTAACTAATTTCTGAATCACCCTGTAATGTACACAGTTGGCAGATTATGTGAGCTTGCCTTTGAAAACCTACCTCCATTTTAGAATATACCTAGTTTAAATAAAATTTAAAAACTGCAAAACGGAGAATGACACGAAGGATAAAAATATACGAAAACGTTGGTAGAGGCAGGTATGTATTACATAAAAACCTAACCAGTAATTCTCGAGCACTAGACTGTTCTGCTTTGTGACGTCACTGAGCGTTTTGTACGTTCACATGAATATTGATATTTTATATCACAAACCCTATTTTTTAATAGCCATTTTAGTAATTTAATCATTTTTAACCCTGGTCGATAATTGATCGATTATAAACTTTTGATGTGATTTTTATCGTTTTTATAGGTTTTCTCCCCCCATTTTGACTTCAGATTCGTGTTCAGCGGGAAAAAATACATGGAAAAAATATAATGGGACCCTCAGCACACACCACTTTTTTGTGTACCTGTGTTATCACTAGATCAGTTATCTTCTCACCCAGTAAACAGCATGGAGTAGGGATGAGAACGAAGCCGACTACCAAAATATTCACTTGAAATAATTCATGGCAAAACAACGTTTGCCGGGTCACCTAGTTTTTGTATAACTTTGCAGTTTGCGTATATGATTGTAAGGCTATTTTTAATCATTTTATGACGTTTAAACAGATTTTTTTGTGAAGATCCTATTACTTGCATGAATGTAAAAATGATGTAATTAATACTTTTTCTGCAAACCTTCGTAAAATTGATAATAATTGTTATGGGTGTAAAATTTGTTGCCAAGTGTGGAAACATTTCTCGATTTATTAAAATATTTTTTCAATCGCGCTTCGCCTCTGCAACAACAAATTACAAAATCAATTTTTCCCCGCACTCGGCCTTATCCGAATCCATTTTTCATAAAGGAACAATTCCCCAAATTCCCCGAAACTCGTCCGAAGATAAAGTTTTCCCGCTCGCTGAATAGTTACTTATTTTATTTGAGGCAACATCGAGACGAAATTGGAATACGGGTGTAGTCTATAAAAAATCCATCCATCTCGGGCAAGTCCCTGCGGATCTATGCGCGGGATAGAGCGTATCGATAACTGGATTGCGAACAATAAAGAAACAGCGGAGATAAGCGCCGAAGACAGCTGACAGGCGGTGAGAGATTGGCCGCTGATGTATCGCGCCGGCACTGACCGAACCGCGTCCCGCTATTTTTCAGATTATTGTTGCCTACCACTAGAGATGGGACTTTTAGTTCATTTTGGTGAACTGACTCTTTCAGTCTCATTCATCTAAGTGAATTCATTTGATTCAGTATGGTCAGAGAATTATATATTTGTAATTGTGTGGTTGATAATTACTGACCTCTATCACCAATCGTTCAATGCAAGTTCGATATCGGAGTTTATTTACAATGGCACTGTTTTATGACTCCCGTAGTATCGTAATTTAGGTGCATATACAGAGTGAATTAGAAATAATGGGTCAACAACACTAAACTGGGAATATTAGACACCAAAATATTATGTGTCAGCTCGTCATGCCTTATACGAATGTCACAGTGAAGTGAATAGTTCGTTTGTACTAGTTCGTTCGCGAACTACCCATCTCTACCTATCACTCGCATAGCCTACTCCTAACCCGTGAAATACATGTGCAAGAGTACAGGGTCTTTCAAAAAAGAGGTTACAAATTTTGGCACTTAAGTAGAGGTCAAAAATCCAGGAACGTATTCTGTGATAAAAAAATAAGTGTAGCTTGTTATACAGGATGTCCCTAAAAGGTCTTTCAACGCTCCACCAGATGCAGTGCGACTTAAAATAAGTCGATTTAGCTAAACTTACCTTAGTTTAAAGTTGCCCCGTTTAGGCGCTATACGACCCTGAAGTTGCAATTTTAAATTCGTTTTTTTATATAAATTTAAAACGCCTTATGCGATTTTGCTAAAATTTGGTGAGTTCTATAGGACAATAAACCCCATATCAGAAATGAAGAGTAATATCATTCCATTGGTGTGGAACTTGGGTTTTTTAGTAATTACACCTTCGATAATTCTATGCCAATGGAAGAAAAGATTTCAGTATAAAATTTAGATTAAGTAAATTATTTCCTACAAAAAAGGTACTCCTGATAAGACTCGATTACTCTCGTGGTTTATTCGAAATTTGTAATTTTAATCATTGGCAACAATATTGACATAAAAATTAAATTAGGATAACATGAATGTAAATAAATAAAGATCACAGTAGCTGTACAAAGAATTTTGACATTTCAAATTTAACATTTAATTAGGAAGTGGCTTCGTTGCGCTTGCGCATGCGCAGAAACTGCAAATCGCCCTAGGACATATGGGTCCTAGTTAGTTATTTTTCTTTAATAATTTTTCAAACACTAAAGAATATTAAACTAATTTTGCGACAGTGTACGCACCTAAGTACAGTCGCTTTTGAGCGTATTTAGGATCTAAATAACCCTTCTACTCCTCTCCAGATTTACAAACAATCAAATTTGTATGCTTAAGATCATACTACATAAACAACTTTTAGTATTCTTTTCGGCTCCAATCACAAGTTCACTCATCAGTCTCACTACTATCGATCCCCGCCTCGTTCTCGCCCGGCAGTTATTAGGGGGGAATTATTTGACGTAAATGCCGTTATTAAGAATGAAGAGCGTTAGAAAAGTTCGGTTAGTAGGCTTTTCGCGGCAGTCATCATCATTATTGGGTATATAAGAGACATCTTAACCACAGAGTTCAGATTATCGCCAGTGATATCGTTTGATTCCCTAATCCCGCATCCTAACATCTCTCAATTTAGTTTCTCGATGCGAATGTGGGAAACTACTAACGTTTTTTATGTACGGTATACAGGCTGATTCTCGCTGATGAACCGTTAAACTCCGTTTTTAAACAAAGAGGAGCGACTGACAAAGAAACATTCACACAGCAGTAGTACTTAACTAGAAAAAGAAAATTATCATCAAGTGTTTCTAGACCTCTAATTCGCAAATTGGATTGATATCTGTGTGTAACAGACAAAGGCAGTGCTAATGAATTAGCGCAAGCATTCAAATTCTTGTTTACAAATGCACCCGCGGGTCCCTTACCTGTTGTCTTCTCTCCAAGAGTGAATGAGACTTTGGACAGCTTTACTGAGAATTTGAACCAAGAACAGCTAGAAAAGAAACTATGTTGAGGCTATCTGTGCACCAGTGACTCATATGGTTTACAGCTTTGGTTACACCTATGTTTAAAAGTAGAGATAAATTCATTCCCAATATTATCGTCCACACCGACATGTGCGAAAATGATGGAGAGAATTATTGTTCATGTACTGTTGAGATTCCTTTTCACTAATAATGTAATTCCTTCTACTCAACATGGATTCTACTTTAAGACATTTGATAGAGTTCTTAAAGTAGATTACTATTAACTTAAACATTTTGTAATTAGAGAAGATATTTTCAAATGTGCATTTCTATATGATCTAAAATTCTCAGTGAGTGTTTTCCAGTATCATTATCAATTCCTTGATGTTACCTCTGGATTCCCTCAGAGGTCTGTTCTGGGCCCATTATTTTATGTCATATTTACTGCTGATCTGCCTTACCACTTAAACAATGGCCATGCGTTCTTTGTAGATGACTCTAAAGTAGTCTCAAATCTCTTGACGAATTGCCAATAACTTCAACACGATTGAAACAACATGAACAAATGATGTTCAGACTGGCTGGTTTCTCTCAATAAATCAAAATGTACTAATCCCCAACTGCCCTACAATATCGATGGTGTTCCAGTGCAAGTAGTAGATCAGCAAAACGATCTTGGTGTCATAATTACTAATAATGTCAGCTGGTCCAAACAAATTAGCAATGTTGCTATATTTAAAAAAAACTCTTCGAGTCACTTCAGCAGAGTTCTTCAATCTAATATACAAAACGTCTGTTCGTTCAATACTGAAATAGAATGTAATAATTTGGTCTTCTCATTTTGTCCGTGATGTGCTTTTATTTGCATTAGCGAGTATTTACCAAATGGGTACCTCAACCAACACACAGATCTTATGAGGACAGATTAAATTTACTTTGCCTGCCACCTTTAAATCAGAGAAGAATCTGAGGAGATCTTATTCAAACGTATCGCATTCTCCACGATACGTTTTCCATTGATTTGTCTTGTGTGGTTTTGTTGAGTGAGGATGAACAGCTCCGAGGTCACTCCCTTAAATTAAAAAGAGAACATATTATAACTACAATATGCCATAATTTTCTTTCAAACCTAGTTTTCTACCTATGGAACCATCTATCTAATTCTGTTGTTGCTGCACCATCCATCAATTCATTCAAGAATGGTTATGCCCGTCATCATGCTAGTATAAGTGTGTGAATTTGTATTCCGTGTGGGAAATATGGCCTGTTGTGATTTTTTTTATTAATTTAACTATTTAATGTATTTTTAATCCATTCTACCTCGTGTGTTTCAATTATTTATTTAAATTTTCTGTTTATATGGGTATATAATCATACTTTTTTGTATGATTTTATTTGTTTGTTTTATTTTCGCATTAGAAATTAAGCTATTTTTATTTACATATTACGCATAATAGACTTTGTCCCTGGACTTATATTATATTGATGAACATGTTAAAAAAAGATGTTGCAAACGAAATACCGAAAGATTTTTTATAACCCCAGGAGACAAAGAAGATGTTGATTTAATAGATACTATTAAAAATATGCTGAAATGACACCTCCAAACTGTACACATAATCGGGGTCCAGAATCGACCTTTTGACGGTAAAAAACATGCTATATGGAAGAGTAAAGTAGTTGGGGAAGGGTACATTGAAACGCCAGAAGAAAGTAATAAGGAAACTGCAATTATAATATTAGATGAGGGTACTTTATTAGGATCAGAAAACAGATTGGGTGTTTGTATGGCTATTAATACAAAGGTATCATCTTCCCAATCTGGAGTTAACCTCATAAACTGTCAAAATTGTGTAATTAATATTCATAATAAGTAGTTTATTTAGTATTAATTATTTGGTACTGTAATGGTAACGGTAATGTCAAAATAATTTTAAATAAAGTTCGGGTTGTACTTTGGCAATCAGGAACATACCTACATTTTTAATATCTGTTGCAAGCGCCATATTCCATGTAAAATGTATCCAGAACAAATCGCAGTCTCAAAGATTTGTAAGCTATTTTTTAATATTAATGATTGTGTCTTATTTTTGGGTTATCTCACCGATAATAGCCGGCTCGTACAAGGGGAACGAAGGTCTTTAAAAAATATATTTTTTGATCCATTTTGCGAAGAACCATTAGTCAACGGCCCGAATTAAAAAATAATTTAAATCGCCAACCATTAGACTGAAATCGATAATAGAGCCTGACGAAAGTCCGTAATCGAATATAATTCGGAAAGTACGGCACGACCGACCACACAAGGCTGCTCCGTCAGCAGCACAATGCGGCCCTACGGTTTTTTTTATGAAAAATGGTGATTGTAGTTCGACAGTCGCTGACAATGGTATTACCGCGCATTGTCACTTAAACTGTTACATGATTAATCGGTGTGTTATTGAAAATACAGCGCTGTCGAAAATGGGACGCTACGGAATATTACCACAGTCGCCTGCAATAAGAAAAATGTTAGATACAAATTGTTTTGAGGGACTCTTTTGATGCTTTCCCGTTAGAAATGGTAGACATATAGTTCTAAATGAAACTGTAACAACGTAAAATAAATAATCACTAATATATTTACCCTAACAGGGTTAAATTAAATACAAACAATTTATGATAACTGCCAGTGGCGGCTCGTTACTTGCAAACTATGCATTAAGTTGGGATATTCGCTGCTCCAAATATAATGGTTAATATGTTTATTTGTTATTCATTTTATTAGTGAAGAATGTTTATTTTTACAAGCTAGTAACTTGTAAAATTTTTAGAAGTATCATTAGAGAATTATGTTTAAAAATATGGTCCATATTCACTTTGTAATTTTAGCAGCAAATCATGTAAAGTTCTGCAAATTTAATAAAAATTACCAATAATATGTATTTTTACAGAGATAGTTATGGTAAACACATTTCATCGCATGCGCCTACATCGTCCCGATCCAGTAATGGTCGGTGTGTCTATACAATCATGTGCATTGTAGATAATGAAGTGCAGTTGAAATTAAAATGGTACAAGACACTTCAAGTGTTTATACAGTTTAGTTCTGCTGTAAAATATTATACGAGATGCTCTCTGAAGCTTATTTTAAAAAATACATGTTTAAATGTACATCATGAAGTGCCGCATTTATAGCTGTCCGAAAATAGAACATAGTAATTAAATCAATATTTTTACATAAATTCTTTAAAATTATGTAAATGTGTTTCATGCTTTATGCAGCTTTGTTTAATATACTTATTCATGTTTGTCGTTCACTGACTTTTCTCATATATTGCTTTCATAATTTCTATATTAATAGTGGAATAATACTTATAACAGTAACAGTATGTAAGAAGAAGAAATCGACAATAAATCAACTGTAAAATTAATTTAATTTGGTCTTAATTGCTACTTAATCTATGATATAACTTTTACCACGAAATTAATAATTACATTACAATTTTACACAGCATTAGTAACTTTACAAATAGTAAGTAAAATTACCATGATAGTTATGTACATAAAGAAACATTCAAGTTAAATTTACATAAATCTTTTTTTTGGGTATTTTGTCACACTTCTGAAAAAAAAACAAAGATTAATTGAATAATTTGAATAAATCCTTGCGCCAAAGGGATTAGTTAAGGGTTGTTTCTGAAACTAAGTTTGCCTAACCAAACAATCTTACACTGAAAATCAGATAAATTAAAAATAACAAAAAATTCATCACTATCCCGCACTTCCGTATTTTTTAACGTTTTTAACTCTCTGTTTTCGTTCTCTAAAGTTGCAAATGTAGGTATTAAAATTAAGTCAAGTTTGACAGTTTATCTGTTTCCACAGAGATGTTAAATATATTTTTTTTTATTATTAGTTACTTCCTCTTGATACCAATGTGGCCAAGAATGATCAATGTTTACTGATAAGTTGGACACACACTTGTTTCCGTTCAACAAAATAATCGCGGTCTCTTTTCTTTTTGTTGCATCTATCTTCTCTATATTTTTACCATTGAATCAAATGACTGTTTTCGAAAGCATGTTTGCATTTTTTTTGATTTTTTAAATTCCCGCTTTTTTATATAATTTCCTCCAACATAATGTTTATTGCATTCAGAAGGTATGCTATAGATGCTATCTTTTAAGTTTGTATTTCATTTATTGACGTGTTTTTGGCATGTTGATGTTGTGTTTTCCTAACGTATGTTATGTTAAGGATCATTAACAATTAATGCAACTATATTACTCATTAGGGGCAGGTATGTTTGAGTGTACCTCGCACCCTTTATACTACTATTCAGGATATTTCTAAGTACCTAAACATTACAAGAACTACAGGGTTTTCAAAATTTTTAATCTACTGTCGATTGACCGCTATAAATTACAACTTTCATCGAACAACTGAAATGACGACTGGAAGAGTGATGGGGTGCCACTTTGTCACGAGCGTGTCACCTCTCTAAAACTCTATTTATAGTTCTCAGCAGGATTTCCTAATGAAAGTGACACATTAAGCTGTTATTTTTCCGACAATTCCATCATGTTCGTCCTGGCCAATGTCCAGACGCCGTTATCAGCGTCAATATCCTTTTCGGTCAATTTCATATCCGGGACGTTTTAGGATATTGAAAAATGAGAGCCACATGGGACCGATACATCGTGGAGAGATAGCAGGCAATACAACTGTTGGTCAAACCCTCGATTTAGGGAAGTGTAGGGGGGTGTATAATAATAGATTAGTTTTTTATAGGAGAATCGTCCGTTGATCTTTCACTGATAGTTGCGTTTTACTATAATAACAATAGTTTCTTTCTAATGTCATAGAACGTTGACTTGTACGTACATACGTTCACTGATAAAAATTAGCGATATTACACAGTGGATTGTTGGTTATTTATTGCCTAGGTCAATAGTGCGAAATAACACACCAGAGTGTAATGTTACAACTGTAATGGAAAATTACCACTTATGAATACGCATTTTCTCATAGTTTTTGGACACATGAAATGTAATTTTTCGAAATTATTATGCAGTGTGGAAGAGAGGTATGGAATAAATTCATTATTTCTAAAATTACGAAGTTTCATGAAATTTCCTCGGACAGATCGATTTTGCTTTTTAAAAATACTCTTTTTTATATACCAACGCATTTCCGACGTTCATTTGTTTTCGCGTGATGACGTCATCGGATATTTTTTTAAATAAAACCCCTATATTTAGCTTAACTTGTTGAATTCAAAAATGTATAATTTCAACACTTTATTCCTTCAACTTTAGCAATAGTGCAGCTATTGAAAACTGTTATCGTTTCAGGTAAAGTGCCTTTTCTACAGAAAATACAGCAAAATGTTACTTGAACAACTTTTTCAAGTAAAATTTTGCTGTATTTTCAGTAGAAAAGGCACTTCGATGAAAAAATATGGGGGTTCTATTTAAAAAAATATCCGATGACGTCATCACGCGAAAACAAATGAACGTCGGAAATGCGTTGGTATAGAAAAAAGGGTATTTTTAAAAAGCAAAATCGACCTGTCCGAGGAAATTTCATAAAACTTTGTAGTTTTAGAAATAATGAATTTATTCCATACCTTTAAATATGTAATTTTACATGAAAAATGTAAATGTACGGTATTCAACTGGAGATTCTTGTAATACAGTATAAATTTGCTATTTTTTACATTAATAAATGCGTAAATTCACAGTCGTTTATATTTGTATATTTTATGCCACACATTTTTGTAGTTTATGTTTACTTAAAGTCGCCGTATTTCTTGCCGCAAACTGATCAAATTCCTTATGTTTTTAGGTTCCGAAATTTCTAAAATTAAAACATTCAGAACGAAAGTAAGCTCAAAAATTGTTGTTTTTTTTATTCATTATTGTAGTAAACATGTTGACAATGTGTCGGGGATTTATTAACACTTTTTACAATGTCGTTTCAAAACTTAATTTTTCAAATAATATTAATTTATATGTTCATTTTTTATAGTTAGATAGTAGTAGATATTTAATTAAACTTTAAACAAAAGGGGTCCACCTAAAAATGCAATCCAAGAAATGCAGAAATTGGTCAGTCTTATTTATTGCAGCTGGTATGGCTATTTTCGTTCGTAAGTTTATCTTGTCTATAAATGTATTCCTTAGCATACTTACATGGAAAGAAATGTATTTTTTCGCAAGATAGATTAGGTAACGATCAAATATGTGAATAATACTAATAATATCTCTACCCCTCATTCCGCATTTACGCCCTGGAACGACTTACATTGGTAGGCCCTAACCACCATTCAGTGCAGGAATGAGGTAAACCTAAAAAATTACATTAATTAGGGGGGGGGGGTCAAACGTCGACCGTTATCATTCTCTCACATTGACCCAAGCTGACATTCTTCCACTCTACCATACCCACAGAGAGGGTGTCAATTTTTTCCACAAATATAGCTGATCAACGGTCTACCGGCCACAGCATTTGATTCCACGACGGACTGGTCACATCAATTCAAGTACTGACGCCATAAACCGCTTAATCACTGACCGACCAATGTGTGCGTCCTATAAGATTGTACCTCGAAATTACGTTAAGTACTTGTTATTGACGCTCTGAGCATAATTTTCTTCATTAATTTTATATTATCAAAACCAACCCGAGTCTCAACATTTTTTAGTTGAAAGATAGTAGAAGCTAAAGACAATAATCAAATTTGAATCTTGACTTCACTATTATATTTGGAAAGTAGTAAACCTCAATAATTTTCATTGTGAATATGTTTTTTGTATAAATTTTATAAACTGATTGTAGCAATTATTGACAGAGGTCATTGGCAATATTTTGGAGAAGCAGTGACAATCAGTTTAGTAGACAATGCTTTGTGGCCTGTCAGGTCCAGCATGGAATAGCTAATAACTACTAGATGAAGCTATGCTACATTTCGCATACGTATATAATTTTATAGGTTATTCATTAATTCATTCATTCATTCATGTATTTAATTATTTATTACTGCCAAATATTTGAACATTTGGCAACATGGCAAAATTTCCTGAGGTACAAATAAAATATCTAGAACTCTGCAGCGCTTTCGGTTCTCCTGGAAGTCGACACCAATTTCTTTATTTTAAATTTAACACTCTGTATATTATTGCATTGCAGAAATAAGTCAGATCTCATCTACTGTGATTGAATTTTCGAGTTCCCACAGTTTCAAAAGTAGACTTAGTATTTATAGAATGTTTTCATTAAACTAGGTTAGTAAATTTAACTAGATTAATTTTTTTAGATAATTAATTATTGAATAGAATTTTGTCTGTGGAATTGTTCATTAGCATATCTAGATGTTTGGTATCAGAGATAGGAGTTGTAGGAAATTTGATTTATATTAGCTTAAAATGCCTTTTTAATACAGTAAAAAAACACTATTATGTTTTGATGTTCTACAACGTCTATCATTTAAAACTGAAACGCCCTGTATGAATTGATGTTCGGTGCACGTGTTGGCGGAATTAATATGCAAACGAATTCAGCAGTACGAAAAACATAATCTAAATTTGGTGTGTATTCAAATAAAGGCGTCAGAAGATGTTCCGGTGGCAATTTGTGTCTCACTTTTGATCGCTTTTCCAATGCCGGACACATTTTAAACCCGCTCCCAACTCAGTTATGATAATCGCGTTTCTATTCGACACAACTCAATTTTAATTACATTTTCTTTAATTAATATGCTAATAATTTTGCATAGTAATTATTGAGAGCAATCTAGCGCGAGCTGATGTCGCTTTGATGTGTCTATCTCGGCACCGACCGGCTCGGAGGACTACCTTGCGACGCACCCCAGACCAGATTCGCCTCGTCCGTAGACTTTGGGGGGCAAGACTCCTTCTAGCGACAAATTCGTCGATATATCGAGCGGATTGTCGCTCGCATTTGCATTCTGGATACATTCGGCGAACATGTATAGAATGATAAATCTGACTGTGGTGTCACAGGTAGCCCAAATATTAATGATAATGCAGAGTCAAGTCGGCACAAACCTAGGAAAAATATAGACGGCGCCGTTCCATAAAATAGGTCACGTGACAGGTGCCGCGTTACCTAGGGTCCGGAAAAAGGATACTTTACTTGCTTTATGTTGGAGCTATTGCAAATATGATGGCTATATTGGAAAATGAAATTATTTTTTTTGCAAAGACGCAAAATTTAATCCACTAATTCACTATGCAACCACTGAGCTCGACGCCAATGCAAACTTTATGGTTTTCAAGAAAAAATGCAATTAAAACAAGATTTTAATAGTGTTTACTAGAAGCAATTGGAAATCTCCTACGATATTCTCCCACACTTCTTCTACAGTTTCCTCACAGAAACCTAGCACAAGTCACATGTCAACTTGCTCGCTGAATGTAAATTTTAAAGCCAAAGCCTACTACTGACTTTTAGATTTCATCTAATAAACACTATTAAAATCTGGTTTTAAAATTTTTTCTAAAAAACTTCAGTTTTATAAAATTTAACAAGAGTTTAGCAACCCATTAATTTTTTGGATTGAGAGCTGGAGAGAGTGGCGGCAGTGCCAAATGCGGAATACCATGAAATTCCAGGGCATCGACAGCAATTCTGACACGAATAGGTCGTGTATTATCGTCAAGAAATAATTTTTTTTGCTCAATTGCAGCATGAAACAACGGGATGACATTTTTGATGACTTGTTCGACGTAGATCTGTGCATTCATGTTTCCATCAAGCATCAACAACTCTGTAGGCCCATTAAAACAAATGCCTCACCAAACAGCAACTGTACCACCTCTGAATGGATGAACTTCCTGGATGGCTCTACGATTTCTGGGCACCAAAGGAAGGCCCATACACGAACACTCCGACTACACTCCGAAAACCTTCCATATCTCGACTCATCTGTGAACAATGTAGACCTCCATTGATCATTCCAAATCACGTGTTTGTTAGCCCATTGCAACCGAAGTCGCATATGATTTTGTATCAGTGGAACCCTTCTCAAAAGTCGTAGTAAACGTAGATTAAAATCGCTCAGCCATCTATGAACTGTTTCAATTGAAACCGCAACACTAACGTTTAAAAGTCGTTGTTGCATGATCCGACAAGTACTCAGAGGCTCTCTATAGGTGGATACTGTTAGAAACCGGTTGTGCAGGGGTAGTAGATCTTGAGCGTCCACTCCTCGATCTTTCAATGACATTTCCTATTTCTCTATAAGCCTTGAAATTACACTTTCACTAACCTGAAAGAAGTTAGAAACTTCTCTCTATGGACGTCCCGCCTCGATCATTCCAATGGCCTTATTGGCTTCAGCTGCACTCAGTTTCCGTCGAGGCATTATTGCAAAACCAAATTCTTAAGTCTTGAATTGACTATATAAACTCGAAACAACGACTGATCCAAAATTCTTAAAAAGACCAAAGATAAGAACTAACCGAAATCTGAAAAAGTCACTCAATGATGAGCAAAAAGCTACTTAGATAAAATAGTTAACATTTTATTTATTATCTAAAACTGTTTGGAAAACAAAAAATGTCAACCTTTAAAAGAAATCTCGATATTTGTTAACTTTTATGGAGCAGATTGAAATAGTAGTTTACATTTTAACGTATTCGTAATTTTATTCTATGAACTTTATCTGTTGAGAAATAATGACCCTAAAAATATTTCAACAACCGCAGCAGATATCTTAGTACTGTTTGATTTATATTAAAGGCCATAAAAAGGCGCTACTTTTTCCTAATTTGAGTCACTCCGTATATTTTACAGATGCCAATGGTGAGCCTTAAAAGCGAACCACCCAGTATAGAAACTAATATACTCGTTCATTCGAATTTACTTCAAAAGAAAAATATGTCATAGATATTTACCCGCATGGGGAAAAATATTAAAAGAGATCGAATCAGTAATTAATTACCAGAAATCAATCAGTTCTCGTAAATGAAGTCTGGCGACATATTAAAGGGAATTTGATGAAAATTACCACATAAACGCTAGCGATTAATATTCATAATCCATTTCCTTTAATTATTAGATTTTCTATAACGGTCCCTCCGCAATTCGGTGTCAGATCTGATCACGTCGGCTGCGAATGCTACGATTAATCGAAAATCGGTGCGTCAATTTAAGAAAATAACAATCGGAACGGGGAATGCTGTGGAAACAAGAAACACGGAGACAATATCGCGCCTCAGTGGACGTCGAGACGCTCTGATGCAGCTCCAATATGCAAATCTGCTTTACTGTGGAAGATTTCGAATAGATAATGCAGTGGGTTATGATTGTTGCTTCGATCCAAAAGTCATAAGTCGAGAATTTTCTTTGGTATATCCTTCATATTTTCTATGCGAGTGCATTTTTAAAGTCACGTTCTCACGATTCGATTTTAATTGATCAACTTTTGTGGATCAACGAAAATCGATAGAAAATTGCCGTGAGAACATATGTTTCAATTTTTTTCGGTCAAGTTAAAGATTGACCCATTCACATTTTATCGTTCATTGAAACGTGTTTGAAACGTGTGAACATTTGTCAGTTGACTTGAATCATCCATTCTGGTGGTTATAGTCAGTTTATTAATTTTACAAAACATAGGACAACAAAATGACATTAAAATGATCAGAGAGTACTACGGTAAAATTCATGACGTTTTTACGCTGTCTATCCCATTGCAAGATCATTCTTCTCAGTTCTTTAATCAATAAACTGTAAATAATTTTTATACCCGCAAGAACCGCTGCATTTGTCGTCGTTTTATATCAACTGTTGACTCGAGTTTCGCTTGAAAAATGTGAACCAAAAATTCATTCGATTTTAGTTGATCAACTTTTATGGATCAAAGAAAATTGAAAGAGAAATGCTGTGACAACATATATTTCAATTTTTGTCGGTCAAGTTAAGTTGATTCAGGCGCATTCAGTCAATTTGATTTTAGTTGATAAAAACTTTATACAGGGTATCCCAAAATAGAAGGCCATACCATTAACCACATATTCTTTGGACAAAAATAATGCGACTTTTCTTATGTCATTTTTTATTTGGGCGCCCCTGTTTCAATATACAGGGTGTTAAAGTTACTTTTTAAAAAACTATTTTTGTTAATAATCTCAATGTTTGTAAGATACACACTTGAAATTTTGCACGTACTTTTATCTTATTCCGGCATATTTATCATGTAATTTTGGTGAAAAAAATCAAAGGGTGAATGGAGGTAACTGAGGGATGCAGTACCCTTTGTCCCCTCAATTATTTCTAAGTACGCCTATACAGCTTTTTCTTAAAATGTCAAACGTATAATTTTCTTATGATCATTTCATCTCTTTTGTAATTTTTGTTTAAATGCTCCGTTTTGAAGAAAAACGGCAATTTGTAGTGCCCATAAATCATTGTCAAGTAAAACTGAAATTTTGTGGTTATACTTATTATTATAATATCTTGGCAACTTAGCAAATCGTAATACTTACTGTATGAATAATTGCTAATTAAAACAGAATGGATAATTTTAAATTTTATAAAATGAGGAATACTGATGAATTGAAAAACAATATGGCATTAAAATCTGTAATACAGTTCTCTTATCAACCAAAAAATAGTCTCATTTAGTAATAGTAATAATGACCGATCAACATAATAACTTTTTATCTAAATACCATTAAATAAAATAATTAATTGATTACTACTAATTTAACAAACATTCTACTTACCCACCCTCCTCATTAAAACATGTATGTACCCTTTTAAGTAGCGAAAATCTTATCTTTTGAAAGATATTCTCTTTTGTTTTAATTAGGAAATATTCATTCAGTAACTATTACGATTTGCTAAGTTGTCAAGGTATAATAACAGGTATATCCACAAAATTTCAGTTTCACTTGAAAATGGTAGTAAATGATAGATTTATGGCCACTACAAATTGCCGTTTTTCTCCAAAAGAAGCATTTGAACAAAAATTACAAAAGAGGTAAACTGATCAGAAGAAAATTCTACGTTTGATATTTCAAGAAAAAGCTGCATAGTCGTACTTATAAATAATTGGAGGAGATGCATCCTCGCTTACCTCCATTCGCCATTCGATTTTTTTCACCAAGATTTCATGATAAGTATGCTGGAATAAGATAAAAGTACGTGCACAATTTCAAGTATCTTACAAAGCAATGGGATTATTAACAAAAACAGTTTTTTAAAATGTAACTTTGACACTCTGTATATTGAAACAGAGACGTCCAAATAAAAATGGCATAAGGAAAGTCGCATTATTTTTGTCCAAAGAATATGTGGTTAATGGTATGGCCTTCTATTTTGGGACACCCTGTATAATAAGCTAGCCTCCTTTTTACGTGTTATATCACCTTCCACTCAAAAGTAATTACTTCGAACATTTATAAAATAAGATTATCGATTAATTTGTCGTTGTCGTATCACAATACTGATTGTTCTAGGATTTGTTTTAATATATGAATAAAAAAATCATCAAATTCTGTTTTTGTCCAGTATTTCTTCCAATTCACATTTAGTTGCTTCCGTAACTATAAAATCCTTCAAACAGCAAACCCCTGACTGTAAAATTTGATGAAACATCGATAAAAGACTGCACTGAAATGATTCGATTTCGTTTTATACTCGTCGTCTCCGACTTTTGTTCCACACTATATACCAGAAATCTAATAATCTTAAGTAACCACCTCGATAAGGTGCCTCTACGAGTCCGATACCCGACAAACAGGCATATTAATGGACATTATCAGTATCGTATTCGCCGCCTAGCTCGCCGTAAGTAATTACATGTTTGTTTTTATTGGAGCAATCATCAAACTCATTAATCAAATGTGACGCGCCGTGGATGAGGAATTCGCGGGCTATTTCTGTACGCCCATTTCCACGTTAATGCCGCACAATTAGCAGAAATTTAATAACAAGTGAAAAGCGCCGCGGCTACGCCGATACAAGCGGGAACTTTAGCTGCAACTAGGCTTATCACTTGAAAATTATAAAGTGGAAGAGGAAGAGAAGGTCAACGAAGAAGACGTAGAACGGAAGACGAATAAAGAAGAGTAAGAATACATAATAACTATTGAAGATTAAACGAAACTGAAGTAAGAATATGGAGGAATAACACCGACATTTCAGTAGCGAGCAGGTTAAGGCAAATAATATACAGTAACTCAGAACTTATCCAAAATATAATTTTTTGAATGTACAGGAGACTCTTACAAATACAATCTTGTAAAATAAATAAAATAGGACAGTTCTAAAATGATTTAAAAAGACACTTCTGCACAGCAGTAGAAACTGGTAAACTGCGCAAGGCAAAGCATGTCGTCGGCGATCGGCACGGCGGCAAAGTGTAATAAAAAATGAACGGGCAAAAAATTGGAATTGGAATGCAGTCCACAAGAAAATAAATAAATAAAATTTTAAAACACCTATTTTATATCAGCAAATTCAACTGCTTTTGCCGCTATTGTTATTAATTAATAATATTATTAAAATAATTTGGCACACCTGATTACCCGGTTTCTTCGAACAAACACAAATGTTTCTAGTTCTTGTTCGTTTTGACCGTCTCAGTTCATAATTGAGCCTCGTGTATGATATGCCACACTGATAATTGGGACATATCTTCTGCTTGTAAAGCTATTTGCCTGGTACTTATTTAGGAATTTTCTTCCACAATCTCTAAAACGTGTACCTCAGCTGCTGCAATACGCCGTGGACGTCCTGAACCTCCATCTGGTCCACGATTCGGTTGCAAAGTTCCCATGTCACATCCGCGCGTGACGATACACGTAAGTCATTTTTGACACTTGAAAAACTTATGTAAACACTATCGCAAAAACGTTAACACTGATATTAGATTTCAGCATTCGGAGTCATGGAGATAGCTAGAGGAAGTGAGAAAGCGCTGCGCACAATGCATTCCGATTATGTTAGAGACTACAGCAGCCCATCGATGTGAAGGTTGAAAATACTACACCTTCTATAATTTTTTTCTCGGAAACTGTCAGGATTTTATAAAAGTTTATTTTTACGAAATTGACTCCATTATTCTATATATCCTCTGGAAACAGTTTTCAGAAAAGTCGTTAGTCTACTGTATTTTGACAGGTCTATCTTCAAGTGAATTTTCCTAGTCAATACAGAATACACACATTGCTGAAACAGAGAACTTTTTGCGAAAACGAAATTCCAGGAAACAACTACTTCGCTGACTAATGCCTTGATCATCATTAAACTACACCTGAAAAACGTATAGCAAACAGCTAAAAGTCACTTGTCAACAGCCCACTAGACATATATCGGTTTCAAGCTTATTAGCTCTCATCAGTACGCCAGGTAGGTCTGGTTCCTAACGAACCCTTCTGTCGGGTTAGACAGACTTAAATAGATAGGATTATTCGTCAGATACCACTTCTATGTCATACTGATGAGAGCTCATAAGCTGGAAACCGGTATATGTCTGGTAAACTACTTATGAGTGACTTTAACTGTCGCTATAGGTTTTCCAGGTGTAATTTAATGCCGGGCGGGGCATTAGCTCGCAGAGTAGTTGATTCTTGAAATTCCGTGTTTGCAACATATCGTTATCGCCGAATCACGATAGATGTCGCTAGCTTTCAATGGTTTCTGCTGCGATGTAGAACGCAAAACGTCGTTTCCTTTTAGTTAAATTCGACTAACTTGTGATTGTGGTTAAAACGTTGCACTGCACTCGTGTTTTAGTCGTTTTGTCCACTACGTTCTCACGTTTACACATTCTTGCGTGAATAAAACGCTGTCTAAAACACTCTTACAATAAATAAATATTTGTTTCAGTCATTCGTGCTTGCCATAATCCATTTTTGAAGTTATAGTAGCCGCACCATCGTTCCCTGCCATTTACGCGGATAAAAATCCCATGCTTCTCGCTATTAAAGCCGTCTCTAAAGATACTTTTAAGCAAACAATTCAGCACTCCCAATCCGAGCAACGCTGTAATTTCCCTGAAAGAATAAATAACAGATATACAGCCCCACGCAGCCGTCCTGATGATACGGTACCGCTGCGAAGAAATATATAAGTGGCAATATATTTTCCAGCATTATAAAGTAATTTGGTGATTGAACACAAACACGAGAAGAAAACGGGCGTAATAACAAAGCTGGCTACGACTGGTTGCTCTCTGAATACATTATTATTCAGACGATCAGAGATAGAAGTTTTCCATACCGATTCCAGCTTAGCGTGTGACAGATTTGCATGCAAATTTCTTTTCAAGTATATATTAGAGATTTGAGGGGTGCGGGCGGGCGGTTTTATTTATTCGTGGCGATGGTTGAACGGTTCCTCCTCCTACACTTCTCTACTCATGCACAGGGCAATCCCGATTTGACCACCGAATCGGTTCTATCAAATTCAGTTAAAAATATCGTAGCGATTTAAAGGTGTCCAAACCATTTTTGGTGGCGCCCTCTAGCAGATACACCAACATCTTCGACATATTCGAATTTCTAGTCCCAAGCAACCCCCCTATACCAAATTTCATAAAATACGGTCGATGCGATCAAAAAATAATAAAGAACATGTGATTTATTTTTTCAACTTTGACAACCTGTAGATCGAAAAGGACCAACATTTGGCATAAGGCATATTTGGCTTAATCGCTCTATTTTGAGGTCAGCAATATGCCCTTAAGCTCTGTCCCATTATTAATGAATTACCCTGTACACATATAATAAATCTTAAAATTTAGTTCAGAATTTTTTTGCGAATTTTGGTATTTGATTGTGATGTTTAGCGATTTTTCGCTATTTTTGGGATTTACTCAAAATTTTAGTGTTTTAGCTAAACGAATTTCAGATCCAGTTCCCAAAATACAAAAAGATAGATGGGGTCTGGTCAAAAGTACAGACCACTTCTTTCTGGTGAATTATTTTTAATTATTTTTTACCTTTTCTAGCTATTTCTCACGATTTCTGCAAAATCTGTGGGTGATGCTGCTCAATAGACTTCAGATTCGAATTCAGCGCATCGAAATACATAAAAATCAAATTTAATTAAAGTCAGGAAAAATTTTTTGAATTTATTTGCGCGTATTAACTTGATTCTTTGCGATTTTCGCTATTTTTTTATATTTGCTCAAAGTTCTGTGGGTGTTTGAGTTAAACTAACTTCAGATTCAGATTCAGTGCGTTAAAATACATAAAGATAGGTGGGTCTTGTCAAAAGTACACACCACTTTTTTGTATGTTTACGATGTCAAGATCAAACCCAGATGAATTTAATAATTATCAATTATAAACAAAACATATCTATGAAACTTTTGTCATAAGCCAGCTTTTAGTCATCAAAATTAAACGAAAAATAATACAATTCAAGATAAAATGCGTTTAATGCATTTTCGAGCAAATATTAAGGTCAAAGGTAACTTATGCTGAGCAAAAGTTAAACAACCTTAGATGAAAATAAAACATTATCAGTGAATTACTAGGAAAAATTTAGGATTCACTTAACAACAAACTAAGATTGCGATAATACATAAGATTACATAATAAAATATTTACAATATCTAACACCAAAATAGCTAATGCCAAAGTGTATCAGTATATAATTGTTTGAAAACAAGATAATCCAAATACAAATAGTATAATAAGAAATAATAAAATAAGATTTAAATAGCAATTAAGATGCTTGTCGCCTCTGACGACGAGAAAAAAATAAACAAAGTGACCAAAACAGGATTTTGTATAAATCAAAATTTACCGACTTGCATTTTATTTATTCTATTATAGTTTTTAGAGTCTTTATGATGTGGTATCTAGGCCACTGCTCGCCGTTAGTCACATAATTAATGTGCACTTCTCTAACTTTAACAAGATATCTTCAACTAGTCCTTTAAATACTTTAAAATATCGAAACTTACTTTTATACTCGATATTTTTCATTTGCGTTAACTTAGTCCCCCATTCTTTTATAAAATAGATTTGTGCTACATTGCGTCGTAAAAAGTAAAAAAAAAATAATAATAGTAATTTTCCTAGAAAAGGGAAAAACCAAATGTTTTTCACGGAGCCCCATAGGTAATTGACGAATATCATATTTTTCTCTCTTCTAAATTGTCCTAGTTATTTTTAATAATTTTCCGTTGAGAAAAAGATAGTATTTGCCGTAATTTCAAGAAAAATGTGGAAAATCCGAAAGAAAACGTTTAAAAATTAAAAAAGGCACTAAAAACTGAAGAAGAAGACAAAACTACAACGTAAACACATGATAAACACAGGAATTACCTTATGACTCGACTGGAAATTTGACGGTCGTGTTGCTAGTTGCCTACATTACCTACTCTGATTCTGTAAACGTGTGGCAGACAAGTCGCATAGGCGGCGTTAAATAAGGATTTAATATAATTTCGAGAAAAAAAATGTATAAATAAGTTTGGAATTTTTTGAAGGTAGATTCCGTTAATTCTTAATTTTCTTTTCTATCCCCTCTTAAAATATTTGTACTTAGTCACAGTTAACCCTGTAGATAAGATGCCAATGTGTAGATCGTATATGCTTACCATTTCAACTTTAAAAAAATGTCCACTTAATTATCTCCTCGCCACGAAAAAATTTTCGGAAATTTTTTAGGTCATGGTAACAAGTCAAAATAAAGGCATCTTATTGGTTTTAAAGTAGAGGTGTGAAATTTTTTGTAAATATTCATAATAAATTGAGTAAATGTAATTAGTTGCAATGTAGTATATTTTATTACCACATTATTCCTAAAATTTTCTAATTTTATTACGTAAACACACATATATTTGATTTTTTCGTACTATATAAACTAAATTAAAAATTACCATTAAATATTATGTAAAAAAGCATAATAAGACATGGAAATTTCCACGCATTTTTATCAGTGTAGCACAAATCTAGCACAATTCAGCACAATCGTTATTTTATCAAAACGTTCATTCAACTATTTTGTGGGGTTGTTAGATTAGAAATAACAAGTCCACGGTTTGTAACACGTTAAATATATTAATAAAGATATAACAACTGGGAAAGAATGTTCCACCAATACAGAAGTCTGGACGGATGTTACGCGGAAGACGAGCGACCAGTAACTAACTGTGGTTCTCCACCGGATCTGTCGAGGAAGGTCTCGGGGGCTGGTTAATCTCTGACCATCTCTTTATTTGATTGTAATTGGGCTCAGGTCAGAGGGCACTTTAATGGTTTTATTGGCATTGATTTGTTTATTGCTTTAATGCAAATGTCATTAAATTGTAATTGTAGGGATCACAGATGTAGGTCGGCGACCGCTACATATTTTTTCTCAAAAATGTAATGTTTCTTTCTCTTTCTGCTATTTATTTATAAATTATACTCATTATCCGATCTCTACTAATAATTAAGATACATACTCATGTTTTTGTTTCCCTACATTTACAGCAACCGATACCCGATAGCATCTCAGTGCGACGTGCTGAAACAACCTGTTTCCATAAAAATCCTCGGCAGGTAGTATGACGAATCGCAATTTAATTCAATGCGACCACAAATAAAGAAACAAACCGTAAACGGCCCCGCAACCAGAGAGATCGCCGAACAAAAGTCAAATCGATTCACACAACAGATACTGTGGAAATTATATATAATTACGCTCTTAGTCTGTTTGGGTCACTTTATTACAAAAAACGGTCCGAGGCCCATTGACGGACCATCTGTGTCGGGGTTAGATAAGCCATCTACAAATCGTCGTATTAGTGGAATTAAATTTTATTATAGATCCAATTTAATGGTCCCAGGTTGAGGAACGCGTTGGAGGTACAGGAAGGCCCAAAAAATTTCGAACAAACGTCAGAATAAGACAAACCTGCATTGTTTCAATTCGTCTTGATGACGGCTTGTTAAAGCCGAAACGAGTACTGTATAAAGCAATACGCTTCTACTTATCTTATATTTAAATTTAATACCAGTTCGCAGATAGTATTCAGTGAGATGTAACTTAACTTTCCATTTGTTTATTGGCACTTACCTTTTTACATGTGAAAACTAGATTTCTATAATTTGTATTAATTAAATCCTGACGATGTATATCTATTCTGAATAACTGAAAACTATTTTCATACTAAAATTTTGAATTTCATAGTCTAAAAACGACCAGTGACCATTTGACGTTAATATTTTAATTATTATGTGATTATTGTTGCAAGACACCATGTTCTGACATTTCAATATGTTTGAAACTTTGCCCTGTAATACATTTCAAAGCCATACAAAATGAATTCTCCATTGTAACCATTCAACTGATGATCAACATCATTACTAGTACTCTTAACTGTCACACTGATGGGTTTCTGTTAAAAATAAAGTACGAAATTCAACCAAGTTTGATGGAGCACCGCTCTCCATTTAATGTTTCTTGGTAAAACATGTTTGCATAACTGTCTCTGTCAAATAGAGATAAATACAAAAGCATATAAAAAAACAACATTATTGATTGCATTTTAGTAGTACTTAAATTAAAACTATTCAATCTGTAAATTTCTTCAATACTTTTTAGATTGTACCTACATAGCCACCACTGGTGTGTGGTCAAGCATTTTTTGTGCACGTAAATGCAAATATTATATGAAGACGGATATATTGAGTATCGAACTGTAAAGGGATAATGCTGAAAACTTTGAAATGGAAAAGAGGATGCTAAAGATGGGACCAAGTAGATCACGTGTCGACCACTTCCAGTATCCTCAATTTTTCATACTGGTACATATTGGTACACAAATGTACCAGATAGTCTGTAAACATTGACTGTACCTACTACATGAACATTCAATAATTTGGCCTATGTGAAAGACGTGATTAAAGAAGACTGCCGAATTTCAATCAGTATAGTATCCAAACTATTGTACATAAATTGATGTATAGCCAAGTTTGTTGGTAATAAGTTTCATGTATTTTGTTTTAGGACCAACAGAGATGTGCTGAAGTGGTACTTGTTAATAATTATTGTTGGTGATAAAACTTGGTGTCATTATTTTGATCCATCCAGATGTAATCCAATCAATGTAATTCAAAGTCACCACCACCAAAGAAATTTAAAGGCTAAAGGCTTTTCTGCTGATACTTTTCTTTTCAATCATGAAGGACTCTTGCTGATATAGTAAAGACCCTAGAGTGAACATCAATTCAAATCTATACAGCGAACACCTGAAAAAGTTTCAAGACATAAGTCAAAGTTTTTATTAAAAGTAATTCTGCTTCATGTCAATACTTGCTATAATATTACCAGTAACATAGCAAAAAACTATATTCAACAAAGGGTTCACGTTACAGTCCAGATTCATATTTTTAGAACATTGAAATCACATCAAAAGGTAGGTGTTTTGGGTTGGACACCAAAATATAGAACGCTGTGAAATCATTTATCAATTGAAACCACAAGAAATCTATGAGAATATTATGTATCAGTACAGTAGAATGGTTGTTTTAAATGTAGCGATTATTGTTGACCATCTTCTCTTGCTTTTTCTTAACATTGTCTTAGTTCCGCAAGCAAGACAAGGCAAGACCAAGACAAGACTTAGCCTCGAAAATATAAGAAGGGGTAATATTTAAATAAAAATTTGCTGAAAAAATGAATATTGCATTTTTATTGTGGGTATATACTTCATTGAAAGATCATCCAGCATATAAAATTATTTCAGTACTGCTGAACTAGAACTAATTATAAATTTACTGTCACTTGACAGAAATGGCTTCCATTCTGTTTCGCCTATTTCATCCATGACTTAAAAAACTGTCCGTTTTATATTTTATAACGTCTACCAGTCGACCACTATTAACGATTGACCATAGCAATGGTTACGTATTAGCTCTGAGCAGGACCATATCCGACCGAGAGTAACAACCACTGCTGTCGAATCCGTAATAAAGTTCCATGTTTCTCATGGAATTAAATTTACGAAATAATCACAAGTTGCCTTTATAACTAACCTTAATTTTTTCATCGGGATTGTACCTTTATTTCTAGGACACACTATACATCCAATTTAATCCTATCAGAGTAAGACCGTGTTCTAAATATAATTTCCCACTCTTGGGCTTTCATAAATATTATACCTGCGAGGCATAATGACAGGTTATTTGTAGATTTAGTAATGATAGGTATTGATGGGTTATAGGAATGGGATTATTGTTATTTAGGGGGACTGTTAATGGGCCGCGTTGTTATGGGTTTTAATTTGAATATTACCGGAGAGTAATGACAGCATGATCGATCTGGATGGTGTTTTTTGTGACAGATACAGCCCTTGAATCGGTTTGACAGTCGTCGGACGCGTCGGGCCATGTACAAAATAATTAACCCGTTCCTGTTGATTTATCTTATCGACAAATTGGTATCATAAGAAACAAGGATAAGAAATCTTATAAAGTAATATTAAATATGTTCTTAGACGAAGAAATAGGCTATTATTTAGTTGTTTTACACTTTAAATTATGTAAAAGCCAACGGTATAAGGACATAGACGCAATATGTTTAGAATGGAGTACGAGGTAGAAAATAGAATGTTAGGAGTAAAGACTAGAATTATTAGAAAAAGAAACTAAAAGAAAGTAGTAGGTACTTATTTATTACAATAAAACAGTTTAATTTGTATATTTATTTACTGTACAGTATGGTTAATTTTTAACTGTATTTAGGTCACAATGTCTATGCATATTATTGTTACAACTAGTGCTAATAGAGTTTATGAAGATGACGATTACAGCAGTCTGTTGTACAATCGTTTGCAATAATAATGACACTCTCTTAAAACAGTTTTTGAACTTCTGGAAGTTCTGAGTAGAAATTTCATTAAATTTCAATCAGTGAGTGAAACAACTAATAACTAATATTAAAAATGTGAAGTAGATTTCATTACAAATACATCACAAGTTCTAAAGAAATCGCAAAATTAATTATAATAAGTGTCATTATTATTGCAAACGATAGCACAAACTCCTGTAGTGCCGGTGAAGCATTTAATTTTTTTATACATTTTTGTCAAAAAATAGAACATTGAGCATGCACTATAGTTTGTATTATTTACAAAAAATACAATGTAAGTTATTATTAAATCACTAATATCTCGCAAACAGTAAACGTTGGCATGACATGTTTATATCAGTGCAATCAGGTAAAAGCAGATAATCCAAATATCTAATAATATAGAGGTTATATAAGTATCTCTTTAATAAGTTGCTCGATTGATTTTTTTGTGAACAAAATTGAAATTCTTGTGAAAAATTAGTCAAAGAATACACATTTCATTTGTCCGGTATCACTTTGTAAAGATGGATGATTCTTCAATCACTTTGAAATTAGGCCAGGAACATGGTACAGTCAAAAGATAAATCCGAGAATGTCATATCTTGTGAATCACAATTCACATTATAAATGTTAAATAATTTTATAAAGAAATGTATAAAATCTGTATACAGTGCTTTCGAAAAGTAACGAATAAATTCATTATTTTTGAAATTGAGAAGTTTTCGAAAAAATCCCCTGGCACGTCGATTTTGTTTTTAAAAAGGCACTTTTTGACATTTGACCCACATTTATGACGTCATCGTTGTTCGAGATATGATGTCATCGACAATTTTTTTAAATAGCAACCCCCAATTTTGACCATGCCATTTGAAAGAGCGTGTCATTCTACATACAAACATGATGAAAAATTATGGTGTTACATAACAAAAATTTCAAGAAAATAATGTTTTTAAGATTTTAAAATTTAATTTTCACAATACGGAAAATGATAATTTTTACGTAAAAAATCGACTAAATTAAATGTTCAAGTTGTGCACCGTTGGCTGCCTGACAATAAATTCTTTTTTGACATTATCAATAACTTCAGGAGGTATACGAAGTATGTCGTGACGCATTCTTGCTTTTAAATCTTCTAAATTAACTGGCCAAGTAACGTGTACTTTGCTTTTTAAGTATCCCCACAAGAAATAATCTAGGAGTGTCAAATCAAGCGATCTGGCTGGCCACTCAATCGGCCTCCTTCTCTCTATCCACCGATTTGGGAACAGCTCATCTAAATAAGCAAGGACAGGTGTTGCATAATGGAGAGGTGCACAGTATTGTGAAAATTAAATTTTAAAATCTTCAAACATTATTTTCCTGAAATTTTTTTAGGTAACACCATAATGCATAAATAATTAATTCAGTTCTCAAATGTCTGAAATTACTTGTATTTGCAGAAAACACTACTTCAAGAATACGGTGCCCTTATGGTATTTTCAAGAAAATGTAACTTTGTCATACTATGTTGCTGCATTCCAAGGCCTAATTTTTGTTTGTTACTTAGCAAATCGATTGTTCGTTTCTTGAAATTTTAATTACAAAACCATTATTTTAATACACAGAGTAAGATGATAAAAATCCACATCATTACCCATTTCTAATATATTGTATTGCTTGTGATTGCGATTCTTAGCCAAAAAATTGAATAATCCATTTTGCTTCGAGACAGTCTTCATCCGATGGCGTCTGCGGGTAATGAAAACCGATGCCTCACCACTAGGCAGTGCAGGTAGAAACAAAATCGATTATTGAAAATATTAATTTCATCGGCCGTCAATAGCCTTCTGCCGTGATCATCATTTTGTTTTAGGATTTAATTTATTCTTTTAAGAGGCCGACAAGAAATTTTCGATTTCTTATTCGATGTAATAACATAATGCTATCGAGGACGGTTCCGAGTAGCGAAGAAAAAAACTTACTTATGAAGCACAACCGTAGGTAGTCTCGATACGAAAGCAAAATAACATAATAAATAATACCAAATAATGGAATACATGATAGAGGATGAGAAGGAAGAAATTTTCACTTATAATATCCCTGGTGCTTAAATCGTTTCCGGAAATTGTTTGGAGGTCATGAATGTTTTGAAAATAATTTTCTAAAAATATTCACAATCGAGGAAAAATTTCCAGTTATTAATTTAAGGTGGAGGGATATTCGGTAAGAACATTTTTTGACAGTTCTAACAGTCATTTAAACGTTATTATTTTGTCATGTGACACAAATCATCTAACCATTTAAAATTTAACTGATAACAGCATTCAGGACACAAACCTAGAAAAATATGGACTGCGGTGGTTCATGATATAGGTCACGTGACAGGTGACATTGCCTAGGGTCTTACGTTGTAGAAAATGGGTATTTTATTCGTTTTATGTTCGCGGTTGTGTAAATATGATGGCTGCATTGCAATATGAGATTAACTAAATTGCTGTCGTTAAAAATGTTACCAATTACAGTCAACAAATGAGCTTCCCGCTACAATACAACCAACGTAAATTGGCATAAAAACCAAGTTTCAGCGATTTTGGTCCTTTTATCCGCCTAGAGGGCGCAGCGAACCACATACGATATTTCAAAATCTGTTTATATCAGGTGAAAGATATCAATTTTTCAATGAAAATTTATTACCAATAAGTTTCTCTATCTCTTAAAATAAAAGTTAGACAGCCTTAAAGTTTGGGCACTTTACAGGTTTTTGTTATTACTCATAAAATTGGCCATGGATCTTAAATTTGTTTTTACGAGCGTAAATTCCTCCAGTAATGCAACAAAAACAATTAAAGATTTTTGACGTGTCTCGCATACTAAGCGAGATACATGGGAGTGGCCCTCTTATGTGATACAGCCTAGCAGGTCTAACAAGCAGGCAGTCATGTAAAATTTTTAAAGAATATCAGATATTAACGCTTCCGAGTCTTTACATCTTTGAATAATGTGTTTTCTTTTTTAATAATAAAAATAGTTTTCACAAAGTATGTACTTTGCATACATATAAAACTAGACAATTGAATACTTTTTGTGTGCCTTATAGCAATTATAACATTTATGTAAAATCCCCTTTTGTGTTTGGACCCAAGGTGTTCAATAGTTTGCCTGAAGAATTGAAAACCATTGAGAATCTTGCTGAATTTAAATCCCGGTTAATATTTTTTATTTTATAAGTGTATATATGACAATACTGAATTATTGAGAGAGTAAGTAGTAGTAGCATTATGTATATTTATTGACTATTCCCATACTTTGTTATAAACTATTTAGGAAAATAAACGTTATTATTAGTATTATTATTATATAATAATATCTCTACCCCTCATTCTAATCACGAGGATTAGCCCAGAAGTCGAAGACTTGTGCGGGAGAGGGGGCGGCATATTATTATTAAGCAGGCCGCATTTGCGCCCAGGAACGACTTACGTTGGTAGGCCCTAACCACCATTCAGTGCAGGAATGAAGAAAACCTCATTAATTAGGGGTAGTTGAATGCCAACCGGTATCAATCTCACATTGAACCAAGTCAACATTCTTCCACCCTACCATACCCGCAGAGAGGGTGCCAATCACTCCACGAATATAGCTTATATACGGTTTACCGGCTGCAGGGGTCGAACCCACAGCGATCCAATCACCTCGATTCAAGTACTGACGCCTTAAACCGCGCGACCACTGACCGATCCGATATTATTATAGATCTTTTATAGTAGAAAACAATAGCTAAAATAATGTTGCGTAAAACTTTACCAGCTGTACTTTTAATATATAAATAGTTATTCTGTTGTACTGCGACTTGTTTGATTTTTTTCTGAAAAAGAATTCTGACCGAATGTTTTTCTGACATTAACAAATACTTCGTGTTGCTTGGTTAAAATGATTTACTTACTTTTCAATAAAAATAAAATCATTAAAAGCGGCAACACTTTGGTCCAAATTGATAGCAGTTTTAAAATGTCAAAATGCAGAATACAAACCAAATAAAGCTAAAGCTTTTACCAGAGAAGATATAAATACATTTTTACTTGAAGCATCCAACGATACATTTTATTAATAAAGGTAAAATATTATGTCTTTCAACATGTTGTCAAATTTTCCATACTATAAACACCATACCGTGAATATAGCGTTCTCTTATACGCCACGAGCTGGGTGGTTCAAATTTTTTCTTAAGTTCGTGTGAAGTTCGATGCTGTGCATTTTTCAGCACGCTCCCTTTGTGAGCGAGTGTGGCCCCCACCCGGAACATCCAGTATACAATCCCGGCTCTCCATCAAACAATTTGCGATGCAATAAAGGCATGTTACAAGTCGAGCCCGTGTCCTGCCAAGTAATTACATCGCAACAATATCCGAACTCGGTAACTCCATTAGATCATGCTGACTTGGATTTAGTTTTGGCCGGAATTATTTGATCTTGATCAGCCAGTAACTTGCAGCGATTCGACGGCTGCCTTCTCCCGAATTATTAGATTATAACCGACCGCAAGTTTCCACGTTGGGCACTGTAATAATTGGGATTGATGTGGGGAGTTGGAAGTCTCTCTTGACCCGAAACAAAGTTCTGAGGTTGAGGAATTAAGGGAAATTGTCGTAGGAACAGATTGTATAAGAATATATTGTAATGAACACAAATGCTAAAATAACAAGAAATATAAATAAAAGTTTCGGTTAGTTAAAAAAAAAGGAGGAATTTAAAAGCATATTTAGTATATCTATTAAAAATTTGTATACATACAGTACAATTTTGGAGTGGGCAGTGTATTATAGAAAACATAAATAGTTAGTTAGTAAAAGTTAGAAATGTATAAAGAAATATAGATAGATATCAAAATAAAATGTAAAAAAGAAAAGAAAATTATGTCCAATCTAGTTTATAATTAGTAGATATAGTGAATGGGAAGTGTATTAAAAACTCTCTGTGAGATAGTGAGAACGTTGCATGGATAAGTAGATGCAGAAGTTGTGAAGAGAAGAAATTTTAACAGAAATTATTAATAAATACATTACCTGAATCCGCAAAGTTAACCTACAAGAAGAATAAAGATTGCTGTGAAAAAATCCAAGGTCCCAGAGCAGAAGAAAACTATAGTGAGGCATATATCAAATATGTGCCACATCACAAGGAACAAATAACTCCAGAAAAAGGTATTTATTTAATAATAAACTATTCCAAAGCCTGAAAACAACACACTGGACATTTTGCAAACCGAGCCAACATCAAATCTGACAGTTTAGAAGGCGCTAAATATAAAAACGACAATAAGCAGTTCAACGCGGGATCTAGAGAAGAAGAAGACGAGCTGCTAAGGACAATCACCGACTAGAAAGAAAACTGAGTTAAGAAGGTAAACTAATAGACTTTTTAAAGTGTTTTGCAACTCATTTAAGGGACATAAAGGGATATTAAAAAAAATGTTGATTGATGAATGATAATGTTAATTATAGTATTTAAGTTAGAGCAGGTTACGTAGGGTAATTTTGAAAAAAATAAAATTAAAAAAATTAATAATAAATTGAAATCTATCTATAACAAAAAAAAATTTGTTTTACTTTTTTTATAATATTAAAAAAAACATCACTGAACCGCCCTTGAGAGAAAAGTTTCTCATGCTTACAATAAATTTAAATAAATTGTTTTAAAAAGAGAAACTATAAAGAATAGTGTCTGAGGTAATACAAAATTTTAAAAATAAATAAAAGTAAAAAACAAAGATAATTAAGGAACTGTGTTAAAAATTAAAGGTAAAGGTGTTACGCTTCAGACTGGCGCTTTAGAAAATTAAGGTAAGTAAATTAATTCTGAGCTATCCGGGAAATACACATTATACTCATCAAATTTCACATCACAATATATTTGCTTAAAATAGTTATTTAAAGTGGATTATCAGAATAATGCTGTCATGAACGTCAAAATCGTCAATAATCTGCCACTTTCAAGCACATGTGCTGTAATGTGACAGAATCGTGCCTTAAAGTCCACTTTATGGCACGATAGCAAATAGTAGGTTTTAATCATTTAAATTGAATTACATGGGTATTGAAATTCCATATTGATATTAAATTATTAGACTTTCTCTATTTTATAAATAAAAAAACTACATATATAAACCAAACTGATTAGGCTATTGAAAATGACCTTAGAAAATACTAAAACCAAAGTACGAATAAAAGGTGAATGTTTGGAAGGTTTTAGTATTGACACAGGACTGAGACAGGGAGACCCACTCTCAACGCTTCTTTTTAATTTAGTACTAGACAAGGTCATAAGAAATAGTCAGTTGAACAGAGAAGGGCACATATTGTTTAGTAGTCACGAAATATTAAGTTATTCAGATGACGTGGCCATTATTGCTAGAGATAGTAGGGTATTAGAAGACGTCACGAGAAAACTTGTGGAGGAGGCACCTAAAGTGGGATTGCAGATAAATCAAGAGATATAAGTTTTTGAGAATAAAAGAACAAAAAAGATACCAATTTCAAATTGAGAACACAACCAAAAGAAGAACTCTAGGGGGCAAGAAAACGGAGGAAGGCTATGTAAGGAGAAATAATGAGGAAATACAATGCAATGTACCAGGCACCAACTATAGACGAAATTGTAAAAGCCAGAAGAGAGCAGTGGCTAGAGCATCTAGAACGTATGGAAGATAAAAGGACAGTTGAAAAAATTGTAGGTAGTAAACCAAACAACAAGAAAAAAGCTGGAGACTGAGGAAGCGATGGAGAGAGGCAGTGGCAATAGATCTAAGGGAGAAAAATGTAACGGATTGAAAAAGAAAGGCTGTAGATGTTTTATAAAGGTATTCCAGCTAATATAAATCAATCATAATGAAGTCATATGTATGTTATTTGATACCAAATATCTACGTATGCTAAGAAATAATTTCATAAATAAGATTGAATTCAGTAATTATATAAAAAATAATAATCTAGCTAAATTTCCTGACAAAGAAAAACATACCTGGCTTAATTAAATAATCTAATAACTTAAATTCACTTTTGAACATTATGAAACGCGTAACAGTTAAAGGAAATTATGAATGTTATGCAACCACTAAGTTTCTATCACCGACAATTATGCATTGCAAATAGCGCTGATGTTTCGATTTCCTGGAAAAAAATTCAACTGCTAACTTTTTACTGGGGAAAAAAGTAAAACGTCCTTTATCCTACAGGAATCGGATTTTTCCGGTTTCCATTAGAGAAAGCCGAAGCAAATTTATTCAGAATCCTCCGCTCCTTACATAAATATTGTTACTCCGGAATAAACTTAATCCGGAAACTTATGGATTTCCTGTGGAGTTTTAATTGTATTCAAAACACATTAAATTCCCTCAAACGGAAAGGGTACAAAGTCTTAAACTCAAAGTTATTCTAATTCGCTTTGAAGTAAGCTGACAATGAATAAGTAAGGTTTGGAACGAGTTTTGATAGCGACGGATTAGGAAAGAAAGAGGCGGGGCGGGAGGATCCAGCCGCAGCGCCGATGACCCGATACTCTGTTGTGCCTTAATTTCCATTTATTGTGTTTGGATTCGGAAACTCATTTGGAGCTGTCTGTAGGGCATAATGTAATTATTAATTAATTTTTCGCAGTCTGTGATTGCTTGTTTGCATTCTGGGATCGGAAGGAGCAGTCCCGAGGAAGGAGAGGGTGGAACTGTGTAGGACCGTACTCAGGAGTGATCTCCAGTGCGACAGAAAAATAGTTATTTTTATATCTAGTGCGCGAAATGCTACTTTGGTGATTGAGAATTTTTTAACGAAGCGCAGCCGAGCAAACAAAACTTTTTCCACAAACATCAAAATATGTATATCCCTTAAAATTTTCTAAAATAAGTTTAATAATGTTTAGTTTAATACAAAAAAATACTGCGGAACTGGCTTAAAATGTTTTTCAAATCAAGTAATCACTGTAACTATGAAAATAAAATGGCAATTGTTGACAACAATAATTATTTGAAAGTGACATTTTGCTAGTGTCAGTTTTCCAGTACCTGATATTTTTAACTGTAAAATAATGGAAATTTCGAGCGATGATGAACTAAGCAGTACCCCACCTAATTTGATAGATATAGCCATAGAGTTATTATATGTACCATAGAGGCGCCTTCGGCTCCATTTGTTTGTCGCCAACATCAAGATTTTGTTTGTAAACACTGGTTCTCTTTTCTTATTGGTCGGCTGGAAAAATCAATATTCAAAATAGGTGTTTGAGTTTATGTTTTGTTAAATAATTATTTTTATGCATATATTTTGGATTTTGACTTAAATAGACTGTATAATAGTGATACAAAGACAATGGGGAAAAGGTGCATAGTGTGTAAAAAGCTACAAGGAAAAGGAAATCAGATATCACAGGTAGGCATTACTAATCCATTGACGTAGTTATAGGGTTTCATAAAAATCTTTCTATTTCAGATTTCCAAAAGATCTAGAACGCCAAAATACATGGATAAATGATGTTGGCTAGGTATAGATAAAGAAAATTTAGCCAAATCTGCATTTGTTTATTCGGATCATTTTATAGACTAGGTAGTGATTTTATCACAAAACCACGTGATGCAGGCAGCTTGATTAAAAGAGACATAGATAATCGTGTTGATTATCTGAATCTCTAGTTTTACATAGTTTTAGGTAGTTTTTTTATTGCAAATATGAAGTGTGAAAATCATTTTTAAAAATTACTTCAGTAAATGTACAACATACATGTACTTTATTAAAATTATTATTATTATAATTAGCGTTCTAATACATTTAAAATTTATATTGTGCAATGATTTTATCAAATTTTAAATTTATTACAACGCTAATTATTTTTAGAATTAAACATAAGAAAATTCAAAACAGTGATAAACATTGTATTTTTGGTATTCTATGCATGCAGTTATGTTAATATTCCTTAATTAATCGAACTTTTGTATGTCACAAAATTGGAGATTTTTTCTCGGAAATGGTTGAGTTAGGGCCCATATGTCATATAAGGTTTTTGTTTATTTTAATGTATTCCATCGTCTGTTAAAATTAATGCAGTCAAACTTCAAACACCCTGTATATATTTTTGAAAAGCTTTCCATGGTGTCAAAGCAATTAATGGTTTTCATTTAAAAATCATGTTTGATATATATAAAAAACATCGCCATTGAATTATATGCTCCCAAAACTGACAAATTTGTGATTTACATTTTTCTGTATCTGTTCAAATAAGCGAGATGTGGCTGAAGTTACAAAAATCATAAACGGGTTATAAATTTAAAAACCTTTTATAATTGTAATTTATGTTAAAAGAACAACTATCTAAAATTAATTAACATTGTAAAAATCTAAAATATTTATCAATTTTGACTCCTTAAATAAAAAATAAACCTACGCTTCTGTACTTGCTACGAAATGTTTAGGTGAAGTCGTCCACGTTATGGGCAGTCTAGTCTATGCTGAAATTAACACTTAATGGTAAAGTAAACGTGGATTTTAAGAAATTTACCAAGTTGGTTCCATATTTTAAAAAATTGTCAGTTGAAAATTATCCTAAGTAATCTAAGGTACTAACTCAAGAGGAAGATGATGAAATCTATTTGATGGTTAAACTACATTTGTAATAATTGTTTTATGTGCTTGTCGCCGTACTACGGTCGATGACATACAAGATAAAGAATCAATTTTGATTGTTAAAGTACCCGACACAAAAACGAATATACAACGAATTTTTATAGTTTAAAATTTAGATTATATTGACATTCATCTAAAATATGCTGCTCTTTGTCCAAGTTATGTTACCAGTCGCCGACTGTTTCTTAAGTATAAAAATAAAACATGTTTTAGCCAAGTTGTCGAAATAAATTGTATTGGAAAGATGCCTACTAATACTTAAAATTACCAAATTTTGATGCATATACTGGTCATTGTTTTCGGAGAACTTCAGCTGCACTTCTTACTAAGGCGGGGGGCGATATGTGTAGTTTGAAGCGACACGGAAGATGGAAATCTTCGACCGTGACCGAAGGATACGTCGAAGATTCTATAAATAATAAAATTCAAATATGAAATACGATTTTGGAATCCAATCTCCAAAACTCCAGTATTGCGAGCTGAATGTGATTTATCTGGTTTAGGAATAAATATTGGGTCATGTACTGGCTGTACCGTTAATGTTAACATTGTAAATCATTGTAAGCCAAAAAAGTCACAGTTTTCAAAGATTATCGGCAACTATACTTGCTGAAGCAGGAGCCGATTTGGCAATATTAAAAAGACATGGTGGATGGTGCTCTAATTCCGTTGCGGAAGGCTATATAAAACAGTCAATTAAAAATAAAATTGAAATTTTCTAAGGTGGTAATAGCTAACAAAATTAAACATATATCAGAAGATAAGTTACAAGTTTCTTCTACTGAAAATAATCGTTTGTTGTTTGTTTCTAACGTTTCGGAACAGTTATCCATTTCAGTCAGTAGTAGTATCAATCTTAACTTCACTGCTTTAAAGCAATAATTGCAATATTTTGATAATAAAAGTTTCCTAACCAAATTCATTTAAAAATAGTAGAATGGTTAAAAAAATTAATTCACAAGTGAATAAAATATTATCTATATGAAGATCTAAAAGTTTATCAAAAATTTAATTCACCATTTAATTATTTTGAGAGGGTGTCATTCTCATTCCAATAGGTTTATCACAAAGCAAAATAAAGCAACTTATATTCAAGACACCCAGTATATACAGTACTGTGTTTCTCATCCCATAACTGAACGACGAAAACTTTACATTTTATAGCAACTTAAACAACAATTTTACTTAGTTTGCAATGCTTTAAGGCTGACGTTTCGAGGGCAAAGAATCGGATCTGAAGATGCATAAAAAAATCCTCCCAGTAGGTGGAGGTTCTTAGTAGTAGTACTGAAATATAATGCTAAAACCGAATCATTTCGTTTTGGGGAGAAAATGCGCTAGAAAACATAAAAAATCGTGAATTTACAATAATTTACATCAATTCAAGTTTTACTAGTTTTAATGTTTATAATGTCATATACAATTTTTTCAATGTGCAATACCGGAGATTTTACGATAAAACATAACAGGTGAAAATTATGTTTTTTTTTCTTATTCTAAATCTTTTGTCAGCCTTGGAACAATAATTTGTATATTTCTAACTTACTCAGATTTTTTTTAGAATAGCTCAACAAACAGCTACGGAATTCATTGAAAGTTTGCGTATAAAAACGTGGCCTTTAAGTAGTTATTATTTTCCTATAACATAATTCCAATTTTCTGTTCACTGTTGCGGGGCCTAATCCGACCCTGCTCGGTGTAAGACGAAGAAGTAAAGGGTGAAATCTTCGAGGGGCAGATAATGGAATCAGACTTAGTCTAAATGGAAGCTTAACACTTCTAGCGGTTTCCGGATTGAATACTTAGTGCTCGGTTCATTGCTTTCTGAATACACATCGGCCACTTCAGTCGGGATGCCCTCATCCATATCTAATGCCCCATTAAATTATTTGTATTTGTTTTGTTTCCTCCTTAGGGAACTTCGAATACTATTACTAGTATTTGTGTAATGCCGGGAGGATGTTTTGCTTCCAGCCGGATTTCGGTAGCTGCCTGGATTTAATCTAAATCAGATTTGAGGAGGAAATTCATGAATTATATCGCCATTGGTGGGTAACTGTTATATGTGGAAATGTGACGTGTGGATCAAAAAATTCGAGGCAAGATAGAAAATCAACAATATTTCAATTTTAGCTTCTAAACCCTTGCATAAGACACGTAGGTACAAATTTTTCTACAAGTGTCAATAAAAGTATAATTTTTTAAGAATGCTGTCAGTGTCTAAATAGTTATTTTCGCACAATCCTTCTGAAATATGCACTTACTGTCATTGTTGACACATTCTGTAAGTTGAATATACAACACTGTGACTTATTTCTATAGACATCAAAAAATAATAGTTGCTTGAGTTTATAACAGCATTAATGCGGTAAGTAAAAATCAGTAATTCTTTTCACCAACAAATGCTGGGCTCATTTATTGTAAAAATTAAAGGTACAATTTGTACAATTCTTAAACGTAATAGTTTTCCCTCGTTTTTATCTATTGCTTTTACAGTAATTGAATTTTCTGTATTACTTATTGAGTTAGATATGTCAGGATTAGACTAAACTTCAGTAGTTCTGTCTTCAAACACTGGAATGGAGTCAAATTCATTGTCACTGCCGCTGTTGGTATGTAAAATCTTATCAGCAAGCTCTATTTTCTTTGTTAAAGACTCTGCAGCATATCCTTCAGCGACACCAGAAGACCTAAAATTACATTTTCTGTTAGTCAAATAATACATTAATATTATAACTAAAACCTCCAGCCCCCATGACGTTTGAGTGCCATAACATCAACTCCAGTATTTGCTAACAAAGTCATCGACGTCCTTCTAAAAGCATGTCCAGTAAAGCATTTTGGATCTTGCAGTTTTAAATATTCGGCATTTTTGTGGTATTTGTCCCAATGTATTTATACCCACAAGTTGATTTACAAATTTTCCCTGAAGAACTGAGTAGAAAAAGGGACTTGACTCATTGGCCTTGTCAGTGATTGTGAAAATTCGACTACTGTGTTTTGGTATCCGGCACTTTAACAATGACAACTGTCATCTTCATAAGTTCATCACGCCTAGGAGCCCCAGCGACTCCCATTATCATCACTGCTTTCATCATAATATAGGTTTCATCGAGGGCTTCCAGCAGGAATTTGTTCATCTCTTATCTGGTAAATACCTGATTTTTTTGCATGATGTCCAATATTTTTCTTCTTTAGAAATTCTGATAACTTCTTAAGTTGCGATATATCAACACATATAGAGTACTCTGCCCATAAGCTTACCGGAGACTTCAATCTTAAATTTCTCTGAACAAAATAAGCCAGCAAAGTTTTTTCAGATATCTCCGCTTTCTTCTCATTCAACCATTTCCTGAGGGCATCATAGACTTTTTCATACCTCACCTTTGATTTTGTGGGAATTAATGACCCACAACCTATTTGATACGATTCTTCAATGACCGAATGTACCTCTGAATCGTCTTTATCAGCCGTTATAAGTACAGTTTTGACAACAAAACACAAAATTGTTCAAATTTCAAACTGTTTTTTGGTTTCCAACAAAATAAATTCAATACACGCTAGTTCACCACGCCATTTCAGCAGTCAAAATATATTTTTTTATTAATCTATTTGATAAATGCGGTTGTGCGAAAAACGTTATACACTATAATATACTATTGTGCAACTAGTGTATTGTTATGTTAGGATTAAAAATGTCACTTTTGTGGCAATCAAATTTTGTATTTGCGAGGCAAAGCGTAGCGTAGTTGAGCGGATGCAAAATTGCGAGACAGTACCTTCAATTACCACGTTCACACGTAAACTCAAATTACACGTTATCTTTAGATTAAACTCGTAATCAATAGAGTATCAAATTTTTTTTACACTAGTGCGAAAAGCAGGTTGCATTTGTACTAATTTTGGCACAGTAGAAAGTGCAAAAAGTATTAATTTTTACACGATCGTAGAAAATAAACTTTGTTTAAAGATTTACAAAGAAGTTTATATAAAATTATTATTTGATAAAGCTATTTTCATGTCAATTTGTTTCGAACCTAAAGTTCTAATTCTAGATCTAATTGGCAACATTGAATAACATGCTTTAAATTATTAAACTAAGAATGTTAATACTAAGGAACACTAGTAATAAGTGTACAAAATTTGAATTTTAGAAAAAAATAACAAAAATAAATGTTCTTGGTCGCCCAGCAACTCCGTTAATTTTGAGTATTCGAACAAATGTAGGACCTTCATTATAGTATAGAATTACCACCCAAGAATATTGTCTCGTCATTTCCGGACACCTTGTATATTCTAAAACATAAAACCACTATATTAATGAAACACCAATATATGTTTACCCTTAATTTTTCTAAAACAAGGGAGATAACACTACATTACCGGCCAATCTGTGTACACAAAACCGATTTAGTGACCTAGCCGATCAACCCACTCGATACGAATTCGACCTAATCAATAATTTTCTCCTCATCAATTTCAAACACCGATGTGATGTTCATTCAATCCGGACATTAATATTTGTTGGGCGATAATCGGACTTGATCAATATTAATTATTGGCCGGGTGATGGGATACCAAACGCGATCTGTTAGTTGGGTGGAAGTGTAAACTAGCCTTCGGCGGTGTACTGGGTGATTGGAAATGGTTCTCCACATCGACACAATTAAAAGCAAGGTATGTAGGTTGGTAATCTAGGTGGACGCAATTTGATTTTCATTGTATTCTATTTTATAATTAGAATAAAACACAGTTCTAAGGTCAATCCAACTTACATCCATACATACATATGACTTTATTAATAGGAAAATTGATTTATATTAGCTAAAATCCCTTTATTTCTAAATCGACCAAAGAACTTTTGTTTGGATTTTTTTATACAGGGTGCTTTTAAAAACTTATTCCATATCCAGGGTGATTCAAAACGTACCTAAAAAAATGTTTAGTGTACAAATACAATAAAAGAAATCAAGAAGGGCAGTTTGGAAATGATTTAAAAGTCAAGTCAGCAACCGGCACTGTGAATGTGTAATAAAAAATGAACGGACAAGAAATTTGAAGAATGGAGAAATTTCATGCTTATTCCAAATACGTGAAGAAAGACAATTTCGTGGAAAAATAAGCTTAAAAACGGTATTTGAAAATTTAGTCTGGCCACGCCCTCACAAAACGATAACCGCCATATCGTAGACCTGTGACGTCAGACGCCGTTCGTGTATACTTAAATACTGCAGTGTGCTTTAGTTCATATCTGTACGCGATTTCCATGCTTTCAGACAACTCAGTACATACGTTTAGAAGAGTTGATTTTTCATTTGCAATACTATTAGGTGGTATTGTGTTAAACAGACATTGGTATTGAATAAAACTGCAAACTAGGCTCGTAAAATAGGCACAGAAATTGCATGTCACCGAGCAAATGGAAGAAGTATTGCATTATGCTATTATGTACGAATACAGCATACAGCGCCTAATAAAAAATATTTCACCGTGCAAAAAAAAAAAAAATAAATGTGGTGTAGGGCGATGAAGCGCTACGAAAGGAAACATTGTTTGTTTGTAAAGACTATTTTAGTGTAAATTTAATTGGAAATATAGGTAGGTTTAAGTAAGAAAAAATTAAAATGTAAAATTGTATTGAATCAATTAAACTTTTCTATTAAAATGTAAACAGGGCGTTTAGAAAATCAATGGTAAAGTAAACTTATATTTTTTCTCATTTATTGCATTCAGCGCTTCATACCGATTCCAAAATACATGTTCTGTATTTGGTCCTACCATTTGCGTGATGTTGCTACCTGATTTCACTGCATTAAATTGCCTCTTTTATTCTGAAAACAAAGTAAACAAAAGTAATAATTAAGGATTATTTAAAAATGTTTAAGGACAAATGAAATCTGCAGTAAATAGCAACAAAAATGTATTAATTTTAATTAATTAATTTATTAATTTTAATTTTATTAATTAATTTTAAAAGATTAATAAATGTTAAATATCATTATTCATTACTTTTACATATTATTTCTCAAATAAAAACAAGCAGTTTAATCAGATGGCATAATTTTATAATTATCTCAAGTGAAAACTATCTATCCGATACTTACCCAACAGCATTATCGCCGTTATTGTCACTAGCGTATTTACAGAATTAACTATGACTAAGTACAAATATTTGAAGAGGGGATAGAGAAAATTAAAAATTGATGAAAACACCCTTCAAACAAATTTCAAACTTATTTATAAAGCGAACAAAAATTTTTTTGGTATTATCTTCTATCGTTGAGTGAGAAATTATAGATAGAGGAGCAGCCTTAATGGCAAAATGCGTATTCGATCTACAAGTTTAACATCCTGTATCTTGAAAGCAAAGGCCCTAATAGAAAATATGTATAGGGCAAAATGTTTTTAAAGTCGGACAAGAAATAAAGGCCTTCATGTTTAACGTTCCCTTATGTTACACCGTGTTTTACAGTACGGGTTTTTTTGGGCTCGAGATTTGTCCGTCTGTCGAGAACTGTTCTTAACGACAGTCAATTTTGAGTGTTCTGTGTGATTCAATGGTTTAACAAGCAAAGAAAACGTCCGTGAACAATAAGTTGCCGATAAATTGACGAATCTTAGAGCCAAAGAGCTAATACTATATCGGGCCCAAAAGTGGATACGCATTTCGCCATATTCGCCTCTATCTATCTATAATTTCTCACTCAACGCTTCTATATAACTCTTATCATACGTTTGACGTTTACAGAGTCAGAGTCGACAACCAGCAACATAACAGTAAAATTCACTCTCATGTCAAAGTTTTATTCCTGTCTTTAAGTTGTAGTTTTTTAATCTTCAGTTCAGTTTTTAGTACCTTTTTTAATTTTAAACGTTTTATAGTTATTAAATAAAGAAATTTGTGTTGGGTACAGATATTTTGCCAGAATATAATTCACCGGTTTTTTTCTCTAGATACCGTCCATCCCTTTCGTACGATTTTGTTATAATAAATAGGCATTTTATCTAACTGTAAATGCGAAAAGTGTGTTTTATAGGTAGTGAGTGGTTGTAATGAGTGAAAATGTATAGATTTGCCAGTTTGTAACGAAATAATGAAAGACGAATGCAAAATACTGCAGCTAACTGAATTAATTGTTACCTATCTATCAGGTATGATTAATAATAAGAATGTTAATTTTTGTAGTTTCTGCAAAAAATTAGCACATTGTACTTGACATTGTTGACAGATGTAAGCTTTATCTATGGATCTAAGCCATCTCAGTCGATGCTTATCATAGGCGCCGACTTTCCGCAGGAAAAGGGGGTTTTGCCTCATTTTTTAAATATCTAGCTCAAATTCTGGAATAAGTTACGTTTAACAATACCGTAAGTTCACCACATCACTACTAATAATTATGGCATTACCAACACAATATTTACACTACTTATCTATGACCCTTTAATGGCGCAGAAGTGCAAAAATACAAAACAAACTCCTGTTTACATCACCAGCACTGTAACCTGCCTGTGTATCCCCGGAAACAAACCGCGTTGAACGTTGTGTGACGTTACACCAAAGATATCGCATTTTCGACCACGTGGTTTTGCTTACATTCTATGGCAATGTATTAATGTTAATATTTTACTTATGTGATTATTACCGCCAGATACATGATCTGACCTTTCAATATGTTCGAAAGATTACCCTGTAATGCATTTCACACCGATATAAAATGCATGCAACTTCCCCATTCTAAAGAACATGTTTTTTAAATATCTTTATCTTCAGCAGTGAAGAAGACTCCGACAATCGGTGATTGCCGCCGTAAATCTGGGCCAAGGTATTCGCACTTTATTGGTGTTTCATGTATCTCCCCAGGAACAAAGGTGAGCCGCCCCCAGCCTCCGGCGGCGCGATTAGCGCCGTCTTTGTCAACCTGATGATGAATGTCCCGATGGCACAAAACGCGAAAGTTTAAAACGGGCCCGCACTGCAATTAGATTTTAATTAATTATGCGTTATGAATGAGCCCGTTATTCTGGTTGCTCCGTCGCTAAGAAATCATTTAGAATTCATCAGAAACGACTGCGCCTTTCAGCGTCGCCGAATTTAAGGCGGCGTAGGTGAAAACTTATTAAATAACTATATTACGCACAAACATTGAGTCCCGACAAAGCCTTTCTAACAGCTAGTTGCTCCATGGGCTTTGCAGGCGCATGAAATATTGAGTACCTATTTGGGTAGTAATGAACATTATATAAATCAGCCGGCTAGAAAGGCTTTGCCGCGGGAATTCTCGTCAGACGGATCTTTTTTTGCGAATCCATTTTCGATTCGATTTTTGTGAGTGTCTTCAACAGAATTTAATGTTTGTATTGGCCACGAGCGTACCTAAGGTTCTTTTCTGATAGTGGATATAGACTAACATTCGTTGTGTACACGCCGTTAGTGAAATATAAAAAATGACAATTAGATTTATACAGGGTGTCCGGAAATTATGCGTCAAAACTTCAGGAGGTGATTCCTGACAAGAAATTAGGAACACGACGTCCTATAACAATTTTTCGAAAACTCAATATTAACGGAGATACAGGGTGTTAAAATTAAAATTTTATTTTCGATATTTTTAAATAACTTTTTAAGAAATCCAACTATTTACATAAAATTTGTAAATCGGGGGTTTTTGCGGACGAGAAAATATGTTTCTAATTTTCACGTCACTAGTAGAGGGCGCCACTTATGGCACATCATGTTTCTTTCAAATGACAGAAGTTTTTTTGCTGCTTAGTGTATCCATCTGACCCTTGAAACAATCGATTATTCTACCTGTTATATCTGAAAAAGGTATACCTTATTGAAGTCATTAGAAGTAACAGTTTTCGAAATAATCTTATTTGAAATATTCAGTGCACCGAGTAAAAACCCTTTTGGTTTCAGTTAAAGTGCCTTTTCTACTGAAAATACAGCAAAATTTTACTTGAAAGAGTTGTTTAAAACGGTAAATTATGGAGATGTGCAAAATTAAAAAAAAAATCGGCCTGCTTTGATAAAATCTTTATGCTTTGTTGAAAAATGGTTTTATCAAACCTCGCCGATCTTCTTGATATTTCACTTTTGGAATTGAGTAGTAAGTTAGAGTACATCCATATATTTTGGATAGGACTACATTTTAATCCCAAACATTGATCAATAACTTAAAATAAACTTATTTAAAAGCGTACTGCTTGTGCAAATTGGTGTGGTCCCTTTTCTCGCCGGGTGTAATTTCGAGGGAGATTTCCCGAGATAGGAAGGTAATAAAAATATTTCAGAATGCATCAAAATAAGAATATTTCGTATTCTGGTCTGGAGAGGAGCGATGCCATCAGAGAGGCCCGTAATGATAGGTTAGGAGTACTCATAATGGGTTACCTTAAATAGCTGGGCCCATTTTACGGAATTTAATTTGTTTTTATAGCTTTGATTACCGCTTGCTATAATTTGAAAACGTTTTAATAAAATAAGTCTCCCGTCTCGTTGTACTTTTTGCAGCTTGCGCCGGTATACCCGAAATAAATTAAGAAAAAAATATGATTGATGTTCTGTCTAGCGGCCCAAAGCATTTTCCGCTCTTTATCTGATACCAAATGGAAAGATACAGGGGGTTCTAAATAATATTACATGTGAACAATATACTGCAAAAACATAATTACACATTTTAACATAAAAGAACACAATACTGTGTTAATCCTGTGTTAATAGAGGTCCACACGGGATTGTGTATATGTTTACACAATTCTCTGTATGTAGCAGTGTGTTAAAGGTTTAACACAATCCACTGTGTTAATATAATAAACGTTATGTGTAAATTTTACACATTTCAGTGTTATTTGCATCATAATAATCTAAACCGCCAGAGTGAACTCTTATTATTTTTAAGAGTTATAATCCTAATTAATTTTAGTTTCATCACAATTATCAGCAATGTCTGATATAGTTACGTACGTATTTTTCATTTTCTTTTATCAAATCTCAATCTAAATTTATATGTTCTCCATTTGAACACAGCGGGCGAGAAGTAACTGAACACAACAACGCTACACGACCAACATGGCGTAGTGATGTGTGTTGGAACAGCTGATATACTGCAGCTGCGCAGTTGTGCTCAACTAGTCAGGATTAGGGATGTAGAACACAGAGGTAAGTTAAGTTTACATAAAATGGTGTACTTTTAACACTGGTAAATATTATACAAATTCAGTTTATTTTATTACAATACTATTAACTCTAATACATTTTGTGTAAAACGTATAAAAAGCCATAGTGTGTAAAAATATTAACACAGACATTTTTTGCATCCTAAATTGTACACTTGAACTTTTTTGTTCATTTATACTTTATTTAGCTACGTTATGGTAGTCAAACCTGTAACACCCTCAGTATATGCAGAAATTTCGTTAACTATTTCTTACAGTGTAGAATGACTGTGTGATTTAGAATTGTAACTACTTTGAAAAGTCTTATTTAAATTAAAATAAAAAGTAGATATAAATATTATCTTATCTACAACTGCTAAACAAGAAAATGTAAAAATAGAAACTCAATTTAGTTTATAACAAGTTTGACAGGAAATTTGTAGGTTACCATAAAAATGCCTTCGCTTTTTGATTTTGAATCAAAACTTGCAAACTGGATCTGATTTGGGATTTTTTTCAATTTAAAGTAGTTGTAGACAAAATTGTATATACCTAGTACACGTGGGATAACGGCATTTTTTATTACATTCGTGAAATTACACGACTCGGACTACGTTCTCGTCATGCAAATGTCTCTCATGTATAAAAATGCCTATATCCCACTTGTACTATAAATAACTATTATTACTGTGATACTTTTATAATATCATTTTTTAGATGATAATTTCCTGCTCATTACAGTTATCTTCAATCATAACAAAACACCTGCGTTGATATCTTCGATAATTTGAAAAAGTTTTCATGTTTTATTGTATTTTCCACGGCCTGCCGGCGTAGCGAGAAATAAATTAAGAAAAAAGACATGATTGATGTTCCGCTTAACGGCCGAAAGCATTTTTTCCAGGTTATCTGATTCGGGGAGTTGCACCTATAACTTTAATACAAATACATTTTATCGATTTCACGAATTATGTTGTAATTTCCTTATACGGATCGAGGGATGAATGATGTGGGCCCAACACGAACTTATTATTGAAAGCGTACTTTGACAAGCAATTTGTTTTACTTTGGTTTCATTTCATAGAAAAATTATTCCTATAACACGGCAATCGATACCCGACCCGGCAGCGCTTCTGATATACAGAGCGTTACACAACGTATGAGCCGCATTTGGAGGTGATATTTCTAGACTTAATTCTAGAACCATCTCAATAAACAATACCCTTTATATTTCTAGGGATGGCTGTAAGTAGGAATCATAAAATATATAAAAAAACGATTACATAAAAGGTAAAACTTTCTCATTAAATAAATAGGTAATTGATTGACAGGTTAAAGTCACTTTTGACATTGCCGATATTTAATTTCAAATAATTTCAATTTATTGGTATAATAATTTTTATAGTTAGATATTTGACTCAACTTAAAGGAGGCCACCTGAAGAAGCAATCCTAAAAATGCAGAAATAGGTCATATCTCATTTATTGTGATTGAATTTTCGAGTTCCCACAGTTTCAAAAGTGAACTTAGATATTTATAGAATGTTTTCATTAAACCAGGTTAGTAAATTTAGCTAGATTAATTTTTATTTTAGAGCCTTGTCTGTGGAATTTTTCATTAGCGTACCTAGATGTTAGGTATCAGAGAGCTTACATATGACTTCATTGATAGGAATTGTAGGAGATTTGATTTATATTAACTTAAAATACCTTTCCAATACAGTAAAAAAATATTCGAGTTTATTGTACGCCAAAAGATAAATTTCCGTCACAAGATTAAAAATTGCATCATAAGAACCTATATTATACAGTTGTTGTTCATCTTTATGTAAAACACTATTCTAAGAACTCAGGGCCCATAAGTATATTTTCAAATGCACCTTATTATAATGTTAGGTCCCTTGGCGTCTAGCTTGTTAGATGGCATGTTTTACGCCTTTTATGTAAAATATTATACTTATCCCATAGAAACGCATATGAACGCAATATCGAGCCCCTCTTAGGGCATATGCCCACAAGAACCAGCCCCTTTCGTCGCTAAACTTTCTTCCGGACAGACAGATATGCAAAATTTAATTGCGCAAAATTACAGCTCCACCTACCCTTAAGAATATCGCTGAAAGTAATTCGCCTCTCCACGTTGATAACTTCGTCTATTTGCCAGCCAACTGATTTATTCCCCCATGGAACGAAACATTGGGTCGCCGTGGAAACATGGAAATTGAAATTATTCAAATTTCCACAACGATAAAAATTATGTAAGCTCTGTTGCGTGTCGTACTAATATCGGCTGCAATTACAACTATGAGTTAAGGGTATCGCGATAATGGGGTCTTTAATATGGCCAGAGTTAACAATTTTATATACTATATATCAGTTTCTGCTGAAGAATTGTATGTTTTATCGTATCACGTTTAACGGGCTGTATCTCGGTAGGCGTTGACAGATCCAGATATAGTTTACATCATTTAAACTTAATCTTAATAAGTTTCAAAAGAAAAAAGATGCGCTGCTGTGGTCAGACTGAAAAAGAGGATATCAGAGACTATGCATAAAAGAAAAAAGAGAAGACATTAAAGGCAACACATGAATATATGCACATATCCTTAAAAAAGAGGTCGCTTGGTCACCCCTAGTCTTAACATAACCATAGCATACCTCCTTTTTGGTTTAAGTTTCAAAGATTTTGGGACACCGTACATACTTATTAACTTGGATATATATCTACATAATTTTTTTGCGCAATTTGACACTCTTTTACAGTAAACAATCCAACATACAACGCACATTACCATAGTGTGTAAAAAAACTATTAACACAGACATTTTTTGCATTCTAAATTGTACACTGGAAAATTTTACTTACAGAACTTTCTTCACAGTGTATAAAATATTTAATTTATACGATACTAAACATATTCAACGGTTTTTCTGAAAAATCTGTTTTTTTTTAATCTTGAAGCAATACCTACCTAATACTTTCTTTTTTTGTGTTTAATTTTAAATCTATTTATTTTGTAAATATTGCCGGAATATATAAAGTTAACTGTAAAACAAGTAGGTACTTTCTTTCATATTTTTAATATCTCAATTTAATTCATACTATGGATATTTCTGTTAACATATACCTAGAGGATGTTTTCAAAATATGTTTAATTTTAATAAAAACAATTTTTTCGTTAATCAATAAAACTCGACAAAGTAAATATCGCGCAATATGGTGAAATTTCCTAATTTTATTACGCAAAAATATATATACTTGGTTTTCCTTAATATATGTATAATATAAATTAAAAATTATCAGTCAATTTTATGTAAAAAGAACATAAGACATCATGGAAATTATCACCCATTTTGATCAGTGTGTACTCCGCCACTGGACAGTTTCCGAATTCATTTTATCAGCACGCTTAATCAGTGTTGCTTGTTGTCACCATTTCAAACTTTCTGTATTAAATCACCGGAACGGCAGAGAGCCTAACTACAATGGAAAGTAATTAAAGAAGCGACTTTACGACATATTTTTAAAGCATAAGTGTTAGTAATCTCTGACATAGTAGTTTAAGTGAACACCTGCTATGATATGCCAACAGTGCATTAAACGAGAAAAAAATAAGCAGCAGTTAATTCGGTAAAACCTGAATGGTCAAAAATGTACTTACATAGATTTCGATACCCTAACATTGTTTGTTAAGGGTTTTTTGTTACTATTTGTTCGTGTTACTTCTATGTCCATGAAACAACTCATGAAATAGCATTCAGGTTATTTGCCGAGGCTTATACAGGGTTACCTATGACTTGGTACCAACATTTTAAGATGGTGCGAGGTTAGGTATATTTTGCTAAAGGCAAAGGTGTCAAACATAGTGACGTCACTGCATTGACACGTGTATCAGTTTAAGCCGCTTTGAAAAAGAACAAAATCTTTACAAAATGTAGATTATTATTTAATGATTTAATGAGAAATACGATATTACGGATTTGTTGTTTTGCCCCATTTTTTAAACATCGAGCTAGAATTCCGAAATAAATTTTTTATTGTCCTTTAGACAGGGGTCGCCTGGCCCGAGTTGACCGGCTGGGAGATCGATCTTTCAAGTTAAGCAACGTAGACGCAGGCCGGAATTTGGATGGGTGACCAAACTTGGGCTGAGACTTTAGTCCGCCCGAGGTCTGGGGTCTGGCCGCTCACCATGTTCCGCCGGTGCGGTTGCTTGGTTGGGAGATCGATCTTTCCGGTTAAGGAAGGGTGGACGCGGGCTGAGTTTGGATGGGAGACCAAACCTGGTCCGAGACTGTGGCAGTCCGACCGGGGCCTGGACACTCAACATGCTCCGCAGGCGCACGCTCGTGTGTCAGGGCAGAAACCCCCCAATAAATGGAAATGAGGACAGAGCAACAAAAATCTCTGTAACTCGGACCCATACTATCACACATATAATCTGTAAGAGACTTTGCCACCGAGCCATCCATATTAATTGGATGGTTTGAAAGAAGAACTCTCTTATTTTGGAGGATGTACAAAGGGCCCAAGGGCTTAAGTGCTGCACTGGAAAGCAATTTCCGCTGCACCTCCACACAATTACATACATACATACATTGTCCTTTAGACCTCCCTGAGCACGTGGTTAAAATTTTTGTACGTAATCATAGTTAATCTATATAATTCAGTTATTAAATGTTTAAAATCATTCGACTTTGTAGATATAAAACACTGTTTCAGGAATACGGCTCTTGACTTTCTTATATTTGTTTGCCATTCCGTTTGGGCCCGAAAACGGTCGAGTGCCCCCCTGCCGCAAAAAGCTAATGCTCCATTGTCGAGTTGGCCCTGGCCCGACTGCAGAGATCATTAATTACAAATATCAAGAGAGCTGTGATTGTCGGCCTCAGCCGGTTCCTGCGAGCCCCGGCCTAGCACTCTTCGCGATTTGACGGACAGAAAAGGACCGGCAAAAACGGCCCAGGCGTACGAATGTGCGCTGGGAAATTTCCTGGTGCAGGGGTTTAATTAAAATGTGGGGGAATGCGTGTTTTTATTTGGTGTTTTTGGTGGGCCGGCGGGCGCGAAGTAGGGTAGCTGTCCAGATATGTTTTTTTGCGAGTTGCAGAAGTCTTTTCTTACGCCATATGCAGCATGTCAACACGCTGGACAGCACTGGCTCAAATGAGAATAATATTTCCAAATTAGTCACGTATGTTTGCGTACTATTTAAGTCTTTTGCTTAATTAATTACGAATATATACTAAAGTTTACAGAATTTGCTATTAGCCAATACATCATCATTTTACGTAGGTAAAAGATTTTATTTATGCACTGAGAAATTACAACTTAACTGAGAACTTAATAAAAATAGAAGGAAATCACAAAACAATAAAATAATAGATATAAATCCCGATCGCATACCTAGCCTTTTTCTGAAATATTGTTATTCGACCTTATCTGTTCCTCTATCTTTAATTTTTAACCGTTCGCTTTGTTTAGGAGTATTTCAAAATGCTTATTTAATAAAGAGTTGTCTGAGGCAACCGATTGGCGGTTATTATCTTTGGAAAGATCTTCATTTTGAGGAGTTCAGAGAAATGTCGGGAGTAATTATCGTGCTATAAGCAAATTGTCAGATTTTGCAAAATTATTTGAGCATATAATTTATGGACATATGTTTAATTTACTTAAGGCCTCATTATACCGGAGCAGCATGGTTTCATGAAAAATAAATCCATAGAATCAAACCTGTTACCCTACTTGGAATATCTTTGTAGTGGTTTGGATGATGTCAGTCAGGTTGGCAAGGCATTTGACAAAGTTGGCCACAATATCCTTTTGCGTAAACTTGCTGAAGTTGGTGTGAGCGGTGTTCTTCTAAGATGGGTCGAATCCTATATTAAAAACAGCAGTTTGTTGTAGTAAACCTGCATTCCTATGATGCTAGAAAATGCAGTAGTCTAGCGATTTGAAAATACTACAATTCCAATAAATTTTTTCTAAGAAACTCTAAGGATTTTACAAATAATTTTTTACTATATTACCCCTATTTTTCAAGGCGCATCTATTCCCAAATTTGTATTGGATAAGATGTTAATCACTCTCTATTTTTCCATTACATGGAGTTATGTTTGGCTACACAGTGCTTTAAAAATATAATCAGTTTTCCAAACAATAATTGAGAAGCAGGATAACATCGCCTCTACCACTGAACGTCAAATTTTCTCATAAGAACCCATCATTTAATTCTGCCCACTCATTGTTTGTATTTCTAGTCGGCTATTAAGAAGAAACTGGGACCAGTGCGACTGTCAAAAAAGGTACGGTATTTACAAAGGGGTTCCCATTTCGTTGTGTCTATTTCAGTCATCCATGATTCGAATTAGTCAAGGTGGCTCTGATGGCGCCAGACATTTATCGATTGCAAGAAGGATATAGATTAGTTTTTATTTTAACATACTTTTCGTATTGTATAACTATAGAAAACAATGGCTTTACTTACACAGAAATGGCACAGTTGTAATTCTGTAATGCTAATTTTTGTATAGTTCACCAGTGGTTTTTTAACGTGGGTGATATGAATGCTTACAATGGTCGAAGAGACCTTACGATTTATAAAAAAGGTTCCATTTTTTGCTGTTTATATCTGTTTTAATATTAAATTGATAGTTTCAATACGACAATGTATTTTTTTACTTTGAATAGAATATATTGTGATATATCCATATTTTCGTTTATATGTATAGTAATTTTCAAGATGGAATATATAAATTGGATGTCTTCTAAGATTTTGCCTAAAATAACGAAAGACATTGTATGAAAAACACTAAAATATGTATACAAAATAGCTTACCTTCTCAAAAAACTACACTTTTCTGTTATCATCCACTTACAAAATATTTCATATGCCTTCTCGTATTTAATGTCTTCAAATAATTTTTTAAGACTAATTTTTATAATTAATATGTATATAACAGAATCAACTCACAAGAATGAAAATTAACTGATACTTTGTGCTTAACAGTTATTATACAAAACAAAAATGAATAATATAAAGAAACAACGAAGATAAAATTAGTGGATTCCAAATTTAATTTTTATTTAATTGTGTTTTTGAAAATTAAACACTATGGTTTATTCCATTCCGGAAAGATATCATTTCACTTTACTTTATGAACAATAAATGTGCGCACAGAACAGCTCAGCTATTTAATGAACAACATCAAGATCGACATCTCAGGAGAAAGTATGTTCTAGAGTTAGTAAAAAAAAATCAAGAGACAGGGAACGTAGCCAATAAAAAGCGAATTGAGAAACCTATAGTTAATGAAGCTAGTGAAGTTGCAGTTTTGGGACAAATTCATCTTGATCCTACATTAAGTACGAGGCAGCTGATATCCGTGTCTGGGATCTATCGAAAGAAGAATAAATTCCATTCATACAAAATACATTTAGTCCAGGAACTTCATGAAGATGATTATGATCGTCGGTAGCAATTTTGCAAAATAATGAGAGAGCGAGCAGGGAACACACAGTTCCTTCCTTAACATCTATTTTTCTGATGAATGCAGTTTTTTCTTGAACGGGACGGTAAATCGTCACAATTGGTCGGAATCAAACCCAGGAGTTTTTCACGGGAAAATTAAATGTATGGGCTGGAATTTTGGGTGACGGGCTGGTGGGTTCTTTTTTCTACCTGGTGATTTGACTGGCCAAATGTATTTGCAACTACTGGAAGACGCTATTGACCCTGCCTTGATTGATGAAAATGTTCCACAGTATGATGAAGATCATCTGATTTTTCAACAGGACGGTGCTCCTCCGCATTATGCGTCAATTGTTCGTCAATATTTGGACCAACGTTTTCCACGGAATTGGATTGGGAGAAGAGGCGGCATCGAGTGGCATTTTTTTGTGGGGATACCTATAGAGTAAACTCTATAAAACATAGCCATCGTCGCTGCAAGATTTGCGTCAAAGAATCGTCGACAAATGTCGTCGAATCACTCCGGAAATGCTGTAGAATGTGCGCGAACATTTCGAACAAAATATTTATTCTTGTATGGAAGCGGGCGGTCATCAGTTTGATCATTTAATCAACCAAGTAATAAAGAAGCAACTAAGCATAATTTAAATTTTGGGCGGAATTATAAAATTTAAAGTCTGTTCTTAAAAACAACGGAGAAATAGACTTGAGGACTGGTAGATCCTGCATATAAAAATTCTTCACGTCCTTTTCCTTATCTTTTTTTCAATAGTTTTCTTCTCATTTTTATTTTTTTATTCTTTTTTTAATGTATGAAACAGGTGTCGAAGAAGCCGTTATACTCTTTTAAAGTCGCCGTATTCTTGAAACAATGTTTTTTACAAATGCAAGTAATTTTAAACATTTAAGGAATGAATAATATAGAGTTTAGTAAATAACAGCAATGTTATCTCATGTCACCTGCGAATATTCAAAGGAACCGAAGTAAAACAAATATATAACAGCTAAAAGCGGTCTAAACAACACATTTTTAGGTACATAAATCTTTCAAAATACGTATTTTTTTAATTCAACTGTAGATGTAAATATTGTGGTAACAGAAAATTACATGGTTCTGCATATAATTTTCATTATTCACTTTGGTTTATAAGTATGTGAAAATAATTGTTAAAATGTGGGGTTATAATAGCAAAATAATGTGTGTCATACAAATGCATTTTAACAGTTATTGTATTATTTGAAGATAATTTAAATTGTAAAAATGGATAAACAAAACATTAATTATTTCATCATTTTATTTTCGATACTGCTTTTGTTCTATGTGTTTATTTTTTAGAGATTTCTATATATAAAAAACACCACAAATTTGATCATTTTACTTCGAGAAATACGGCGACCTTAAATTGATACTCTTAATATTTATTTAAGCAACCATTTCGTATTTTAGGTACGGCCAAATAACACATCCTTCAAATACACATACAAATAGGCATTATTACTGCGTCTATTCACTGTTCCCATTGTCACGTTGAAAATAATACGATTATCTATGCCACCTACTTGAAGTCTGGCGCTATTTCCACAATTTTTCACGACTAGGAAGGTCGCCGAACCTTGCCAACGTGTTTTCTTAAACATAGCCAACGTACATACAATCAATATAGCACATTGGAATAATATCGCCCGTAGTGTGACAATATTGGCGACGACATCGCAAAATGCTTCCAACTTACCAGTGGAATATCGATTCGACAGTTAATAGAACTAACGGGGGTTCTATGAACTCTGAAATTGCGAGACTGTCATTTCGGTGCATCCTTTGATTTACGATGTAGTCGTCTGCATTTTTTTAATCGAGTTACCTTGATGACATTAATTAACGAGAGTCTTATAGTTTCTGAGAAAAATTATTGAAGCTGTAATATTTTCAATCTTTACATCGCTGAGCTATTACTGTATACAGGGTGTTAAAAAAAGAGTGTAAAATATTTCAGGAGGTAATAGTATAAACCAAAATAAGCAGAAAAGTTTTAATAAACATGGGTCCGCAAAGTAACGGTTGCGGAGATATGGACCACTATTCGTTTTTCAAACATTTTATTTTATTAGGAATAAACCGACAAAAGAAGCTTTTAACAAACAAAAAACAAAGTTACAGAAGATGTTCAAAGTGCCCTCCGTCCATTTCCAAGCAGGCACGACATCTTTGTCTCAAAGATATTCGAACTCTTTCGAAAACACCCTCCTTGGTTTGGATTTCTTGACACTTTTGATTAATCCGTAGCTGCAGCTCTTCCAGGCTATTTACAGGAGTACCATACACTAATGTCTTCTAATATTCCCAAACAAAGAAATCTAGACGGTTCAGATCAGGCGATCTTGGACGCCATAAAACAGGTCTGGCCCTTCCTACCCATCTATGTGGAAAAGTTTGGTGTAAATTCTCTCTAACGGCCATGGAAAAATGAGCTGGAGCACCATCATGCTGGAACCACATTTGTTGCCTCTGATTTAAAAGAATGTCAAGGAGGGTGTTTTCGAAAGGATTCGAACATCTTCTGTAACTTTGTTTTTTGTTTGTTAAACGCTTCCTTTGTTGGTTTATTCCTAATAAAATAAAATGTTTGAAAAACGAATAGTGGTCCATATCTCCGCAACCGTTACTTTGCGGACCCATGTTTATTAAGACTTTTCTGCTTATTTTGGTTCATACTATTTCCTCCTGAAATAATTTACACTCTTTTTTAACACCCTGTATTTTAGTATATTTACGAGTTTATACAATTTACATACATTGTTTTACAGTGTGTTTTATCTACAAAGTAAATAGATCGAGTTGAGATATGTTTCGACTCATATTTTGAAGACTTCTGTAGGAATAACAAGGATACATTGCATGCTACAATTTATTTCAATATATTTGCGTACTTACACAATGTACAAGCATTACCTTACACTGTGAGTTTTATCCATAAGATAAATAGATCGAGTTGGGATACGTTTCGACTCATAGTTTGAAGCCTTCTTCAGAAATAACAAGGATACTTTGCATGATACAACATATTTCAGTATGTTTACCGACTTAAGACAGTTTACATACATTGTTTTACCGTGCGAGTTTTATCTCAAAGTAAATAGATCGAGTTGGGATACATTTCGACTCATAGTTTGAAGACTTCTTCAGAAATAACCAGGATACTTTGCACGATACAATATCTTTCTATATGTTGCATACTTATACAACACATAAACATTACCTTCTACTGTGAGTTTTATCCACAAGAAAAATAGATTGAGTTGGGATACATTAAGACTCATATTTTGAGGACTTCAACAGGAATAACAAGCATACTTTGCACGATACAATATCTTTCTATATGTTGCATACTTATACAACACATAAACATTACCTTCTACTGTGAGTTTTATCCACAAGAAAAATAGATTGAGTTGGGATACATTAAGACTCATATTTTGAGGACTTCTTCAGAAATAACAAGGATACTTAGCATGATACAATACAGTTCAGTATGTTTACGGACATAGTATGAACCAAAATAAGCAGAAAAGTTTTAATAAACATGGGTCCGCAAAGTAACAGTTGCGGAGATATGGAGCACTATTCGTTTTTCAAACATTTTATTTTATTAGGAATAAACCGACAAAGGAAGCTGTTAACAAACAAAAAACAAAGTTATACAGAATATGTTCAAAGTGCCCTCCATCCATTTCCAAGCAGGAATGACATCTTCGTCTCAACGATATTCGAACTCTTTTGAAAACACCCTCCTTGGTTTAGATTTCCTGACACTTTTGATTAATCCGTAGCTGCAGTTCTTCCAGGCTATTTACAAGAGTACCATATACTAATGTCTTCAAATATTCCCAAACAAAGAAATCTAGAGGGTTCAGATCAGACGATCTTGGAGGCCATAAAACAGATCCGGCTCTTCCTACCCATCTATGTGGAAAAGTTTGGTGTAAATGCTCTCTAACGGCCATGGAAAAATGAGTTGAACCACATTTGTTGCCTCTGATTCAAAGGAATGTCTTCCAAAAACTCATACAGTGTGTTCTGAAGAAAGTTGAGGTAAGCAGCGCCTGTTAATCGGTTTGGTAAAACAACAGGACCTAGAAACCTGTCACCTACAATACCCATCCAAATGTTTAATGAAAAACGTGCCTAATGTCCAGATTCTATTAGAGCATGAGGATTTTCGTCGGCCCAAATATGCGTATTGTGAAAATTAAACACTCCATTTCTTGTGAACCCGGCCTCATCAGTAGAAAGAATGTTTGCAAGAAAACGAGGGTCTTCAGCATCATGACGTAGAAACCAGCGGCAAAAAACCAAACGTGCTTGATGATCATTTATTGGATTTAAGGCCTGTACTCGTTGCACATAGTATGGATAAAGCAGTTGCTCGTGAAGGATTCTCCAAACAAGAGGACCACTAATTCCTACCTCGGCTGATATTCTCCACACACTCGTACCTGGAATCTGCTCTACCAGTGCTAGAATTTCTTCTTCTGCTCTAGGAGCGGATACCGACCTTGGTCTTCCGGATAAATGGCACTGTTTGCTCAAGAAACCGGTATCACGCAATCTTTGGTGAATTTTTCCAAACATGCATTGTGAAGGAATCTGGCGATTTGGATAAGCGTCAACATAAAGACGTCGCGCTTCGGTGGCGTTCCCATTAGCACGACCATACATGAAATACATGTCTGTTAATTCTGCGTTAGAGTAACCAGCCATAGCAAAAGAAAACATGTGCACTGAGAACAACTGAATACTAAATAAATAATCCCTTGATTGAATCATTCATATTACCAAATCAGATGGATGGGGTTCAGTTCATTCCTTTGAAATGGTCTGCCTGGACTTCTGAAAGATGTCCTCTTAGCTGTCCGATTTCGAATGTAGTTCTTGCATGATGGTGCTCCTTTTCATTTTCAACAAAATGTTTGGGAGTACCTTAATAAAGTTCACGGAGTACGATGGATTGGACGAGGAGGAGCGATACCATGGTTGCCACGGTCTACCGACTTAAATACTTTAGACTTCTTCCTGTGGGAATATTTAAAAAATTAAGTGTATCACGCCGAAATGGACACTATTGATGATTTACGCGAACATATCACAGTTGGTACTAATAACTCACGAGTTCAAACCCAGACAAGAACTAGAAACATTTGTGTGTTTACACATCGGTTTGTTTGTGTGTATGTTTGTATTATGTTTTTTGTACAAAATAATCTAAAATACGTTTTAAATGTTTTGAAAATAATTAATTAATAGAATGGAAAACGGTCTCAACTTTTTAATATATCTTGAAAAATCACAAACACGTGGTACTACGCAGTAACTGACGCAGATTACTTTATTTTCACAATATTTTACGAGTATCTAATATAAAGTAATAAATTGAAAATGTCGTTTTCAGTACAATATTCGAACTCACCACAATGTCAGTTGATTAAAATCTCCATTTATACGCAGACCAAGACCGGTGCATGCAAAACCTAACACACTTTAAGGGAAAATGAACTAGTAATTGCATCTTATAGATTAAAAACTCCAGTGTTTCGGAGCAAAACTTGTTATCGATGTAATAATAACCGTCTACGTGGATTTAACCCTTTATAATAGCATTAACTGTTGCTCGTTATACGCCCGTGTAAGAAACCGTTTCCTAATCTATTTTAAATTGAGTACAGTTGAACGAAAAGGCTTATTTAGGTATTAACTTTTAAAAAAAAATACACGAATTTGAAACAAATACAAATACATGATAAGAAATGCTGTATACATTTAGTTGTGATGAATGATTTGAACAGGTAATAGTAATATTTGCTCCATTAATGAAGCAAAGGTTTTGCGGAAAGGACTTTGGGATTTATAGTAGATTTCTATGTGTAAACAAGTTTATACTGCAAACACGGAATTGCAGGAAACAACTACTCTGCCTGCTAATGCCCCGACCAGCATTTAATTAGACCTGGAAAACCTCTAGTTACTTAAAGTTACTCGTCAGCAGTACACTAGACATATGCCAGTTTCAAGCTTATTAGCTCTCATCAGTATGCCATAAGTGAGACAACCGACGAATACTCCCTGCTGTTCTAAGTCTGTCTAACCCAACAGAGGGGACTATGAAAAGTCACAGACACAAGGTGTTGTGACACCACTGAAAGCTATCGACCGCTATCGCGAAACAACAGGAAACAACTAGGTACTCTACGGGCTAAGAGGGACACTTTTTTAATAAAAATGACCTTAGTAAAATATTCACCCCTTAGGAGACACAGTCCTTCAAAGTTTCTGAAAAATATGGGATAGCGATTGTAATTTGAAAACCAAAAAAGGTATAGTAGTTAAATTTTACAGGAATTGTCTATATATGCATGCGCAAATACTACAATTTTTTTAAAATTTCTACTTCTTGGAAGGGACTGAAACAAGTATCGTCTAAATTATTTGTTTGGCAAAAATTGAGTATTCAAAAATACGTATCAGACAGCCAAGAGGCAGAAATTCTTAAAAAATTGTTGATAAGCTGCACATGCATTAGTAGGAAATTTTTGTAAAACTTGACTATTATATTTTTTTTGGTTTTCAAATTACAACCACTATTCCATATTTTTTTGGAAACTTTGAAGGGATGAACATTTTACTAAGGTCATTTTTATGCACACGTGTTCTTTTTAGTTGTAGATTCACCGGTACCATTTGTGCTACTTCTTTTGAAAACTCCCTGTATATTAACTAGATACTTTTTCGCACCCTTCTTGAATTCATTGGACGTGCCAGTGATGGAGATTTTAAGGTATCGGAAGGGTTTTTTCTCCCATAATTTTTACGCTACTGGAAAAATTGACATTTGATAGCAAATTCTGAAGCGCCAATGAATTTTACGCAAAAATAGTTCTCTTGGTTCATTGCTCTAAAGTTCCGTTTTCAATAACAAGAAACATGAATCGAAGATGTAATGCGTGCATTGGAGTCCGCGAATGTTGTTAAATCTCGTTAAAATTGTTAATTATTCCTACCTATTTTTTGAATTACAAAAGATTTTCGAAACGTTAGCAAAATGTTTGTTTTTGTTCATAGAAATTCATTTTTATTGAAAACGGTTGACTTTAGCGCAATGAACCAAGAGAACTATTTTTGTGTAAAATTCATTGGCGCTTCAGAATTTGCAGTCAAATGTCAAATTTTCTAGTGGCGTAAAAGTTATGGGGGAAAAAACCCTTCCGATACCTTAAAATCTCCACCACTGGCACTTCCAATGAATTCGAAAAGGGTGCGAAAAAGTAGCTATTAACAGTGGTAATGTGTTTACAAAAGCTGAATCCTGTAGTTCAAACGGTTCCTAAGATATTGGAAAAAATAAAAAAAAAATTAAAGTTTTGACACTGTGTATATTGAAAATGAAACCCCAGAGAGAAAAATGGAAGAGGAAAATAATGTTTCTTTTTTTTCAAGTGGAAATTACAGTTTTCCCTTGCGACACTTATTTAGGAACACCCTGTATAATATATATATCGTTATTTTTATTATTTTTTTCTTTCAAATCAAAATTAATGTTCAGAATGGCATCAATTTGCAATTTATTAGTGTCCAGGTCTATACGAAAAATGCTACACATTTGTGATGAGTTCTACAATCATCACAAATGTTTATTCTATTTGTTTATGTTGACATTATTTTCTTTAACCTGCGTTATACCTGCTATGCAATTGGACAGCTTGTCTGTTTCGGCAATTGTGACTAAATAAATATTTGGTTTATCAAAATATAGACGGTATTGTGGCTAGCAAAGTGGTAAGTTACACTCAAAAGAAAGAGTGATGCATTAAAAACCGAATTGCCCCGCCTAGACATAGGAAGAAGAGCCGGCCAGGCTGTAATTTAATTTCTGTCGTATCGTGGAGCGCCAAGTTATGTATTATGCAAGAAAACAGTTCTCAATTTCGCTCTCGACCGCACTCACACCCCGCGCGTTAACCTGCCCCTCGCGTCTTCTGCTGAAAGCTTTTCCCGGTTTAAATAATAAATAGCTCCGCAAAAATGCGCTTCTTTGGTCAAAACGATGCCAAGCCCGATGGGGTAGCGAATAGGAGAAACTAACAACGTAAGAGGCTATTCAAATAATTATTGTTTATATTCGTAACGCTTCTATCATTTGTTACAGACATCAAATTTTAAATAACAAGTTCTAATAACTTGATCTATATTGGTTTTCCAGGTTGGTATGCCGTGACATAGGTAACTGGTCGCTGTCAGTACCAGGATTAATGTGCACATCCCTAGCCTTGGCTGCGAGGTTTTACCTGCTCTTATTGTCTCGGATTAGACTCTGTAGACCCGCTGTCAATATCACTGAGTACATCAGTTGAATAAATTTAGATTTCTCTCAGACAAATACTTTATCTTATTAGACACGCCATTTTCATATATAAAATACTTTTAGCAGTATATATTGGCTACAGCTGTAAATTTTATTCACTTGATAAATGTAATTTTTGTATTATTAATAAATAAAATTAGTTTTTCAAGTGTATGCGTGTATAGCCACTCGGAGTTGATGGATATCGTTTTAACTTACGGTGAATTGAAAATAATTGGGTAGAACTATGTCCCGGTAAACATTTGCCATGTTCAGTTGCTTTCACGGCGGAATGCAGTGAGTGCAAATGTAGTGCAACACTGGCGTGACACCAAAAATTTGCAACCGAATCATGGAAGAGATGAAGGTCCAAGGCGTATCATACACGTAACTATTATATCCGTACTGCGTCCAGAGTGTCCAAGTATTATTACCAATGGATTGGTACCATGGTCGGCAAAATCCTCTGGCTTATAGTTACAGGACAAGGCATACATTAAATCTAAAGAAAAACAAATAAATGTACCGCTATTAATATGCATAAACAAAAAATATATTCATATACAAAAAAAAAACGAGATGGAATATACAGGGTGTCCCATAATGATGTGCGCTCCTTTGGAGGGTGTGTTCCTTGGGTCATTTTAAGGGGTGTACTTTCTGTAAGATTTTTCGATTTGAGCCCTCCCTTACGATATACGGGCTTCTAAAGAATTGGAAATTAACTAAATGTATTCACCGATTTTCAGATTTATAAGTTATACCATTTTTGAGGAAAAAAATGAAAACCGAAATTTTTTAAATTTTTAGAAGCCCTTACCTCGTAAGGGAGGGCTCAAATCGAAAAATTTTATATAAAGTATCCCCCCTAAAATAACCCAAGGAACACGCATCATTATGGGACACCCTGTATATATGAAGGTAGCTAAGTAAATCACAGATCACTGGCATCCCTCAAAACGGAATACAAACAATTCAAAGTACAACTAAATATATAGTAAGAATTACATATAGTATTGTAATTATTTGACATAAATGCAATAGGAGACTTTAGCCCCATATTAGTGATAGCAGCAGGACAATAAAACGTAAATGAAGCATCATTAGCTGGTCTTACTGTCAACAAATTTAATTGGTTCAACATTTCTGGACAATCAACCATGTTAGGCAAAAGAGCATATAACAATTTTAAACCATGAAAGTGTCTTCTGGACGAATATAGAAATCAAAAAAAGGAAAAGAACTGTATTTGAGTGGCAGCTATTCTGGCTTTAAGGAACATCTCATCGTTGCCCATAGGCCGACGATAAGACAATAGTAAGCCCACGAGCGCTAATCGTTCGTCGAATCGGCCAAACCCCGGATCCAGAGTCTTGAGTCGAATCCTGGAAGAGGAGGAATGGAACTGGAGAGAGAAACGCGGCCATGTTGAGACTTGGCAATCGCACGGTCACATTATTGATATTCTACTTCGAGTCTGCTTCATGTCTTGCCCCTCCGCGCCCAAGAGCTCGCAGGACTACCGCCAGTGGCGCGCGGCGGTTGTTTAAACAATTTCGGGACAGGTAACGAGGAAATATACGATGGAAAAATCCAGTCACCCTAGAAACACTTATCAAAATCTAATGGTAAATTTGGAGTTTGCAATTCAAGTTAACCTCGATATATTGTTTAACAATAATGTAATTGAAATTAATAGTATTTTAAGTCGTATATAATCCCTTGATCCGGAATCTGAGAGAGCGCTGGTATTTATAAAAAGAAGGAAAAGAGCAGAGCAGAGTTTTAATGTTTGTACCTTGTAACCATCGCCTTCGCCATTTTATAGAATTTGTACTTATCAATAAATGAACCTAAAAATAATGTTTCTATATTCTATTTCTAAATCGATATACAGGGTGATTCATTAATAATGGGACAGAGCTTAAGGGCATGTTGCTGACCTCAAAATAGAGCGATTAAGCCAAATATGCCTTATCCGAATGTTGCTCCTTTTCAATCTACAGGGAGTCAAAGTTGAAAAAATAAATCACATTTTCTTTATTATTCTTATGTCCCTAATTGGAGAGGAAACAGAAGTGAGAGAAAGATGGAGGCAATACTTTGCAGATATGTTGCAAGAAGAGAGTGTAAGGGAAGGAGAGGAGCACGAGGAGATGATACCGGGAAGGGAAGAGGAAGTGGAAACAGAAGAACCTACAAAAAAGGAAATATACATAATTATAGAAGCTTTAAAGAATAACAAAAGTCCAGAGAGTAACGGAATAACAGCAGACACATTTTATCAAAAAAGATAAAGAACTACATACAATAAATTACAATTTAATCATACTAATGTAATCATGAATAACATTTTTATGTTTACAATACAATTAACGGAATTATAAAAATATTAGAACAGAATTTGTCCTGTCCATTTTCTACTTGACCTGCAGAGCTACTTTTTGTAACTTCAGTAACACTAAATTTTTGGAAAATTCTGCGGAAGATCCAGGGCATCTACTAGTTGAAGGCATATTAGTGCCAATAATTTGTTTGCTGTTTCCACTTTGTTGGACACTGAATTTTCAATATATCCTTCAGAAACAGTGGTTGATTTCTAATCACGATGGTGCTTAATATTAGTTATACCTGCTCCAGCGTCGATGAATAAAATAGCCGAAGAACGTCGAAAACAATGCTGGGTATATTCCTTTGGGTTCAGTAATGTATGACAGTGCTATTTTGTAGTGAATCTCAATGTATTTTTCCCAACCACATGGTTGGAGAATTTATTATTGTTATAATATGCAAAAGACGTCGATACTCAGTATCCGGTTTACGAAGAGATACATATCTTCTGTACGGCTCCTTAAAATATTTTGGCTCTGTATGTTCCTTAAAATATTTTGGGTAAATTATATATAGCTAAAAGTATACCAAAGTAGCTGTAAAATAGTAAATATTCACAAATTCACAGCATTTTTCATTGTTTCGGTTTTAGAGAGTATCGTACAGAATAAATTACGAGAAAGTGATTTTTATCGATTTTTTTAGGTTTTCTCAAATATTTGCTGTGTAACCCCCAATTTTAATTTTAGATTCGTGTTCAGCGGGAAAAAAATACAAAGGAAAAATATAGTCTAACTCGCAGCGCACATGACTTTTTTTTGTGGACCTGTGTAAACTTTTGATGTGATTTTTATCGTTTTTACGGGTTTTCTCTAAAATTTGCTGTGCGACCCCGTGTTTTGACTTCAGATTCGTGTTCAGCGGGAAAACTTTTTTTGTGGACCTGTGTAATTATCCGCGATTATGAAATAGATTTTAAAGTTCGTAGTTATAACCAAACGATCTCTTATAATGAAGGCACTGAAATTAATTACTACTGTATCTCTTCTCCTCACCTGTTTTTTATCACAAACGGTTAGGTTCTTCATATAGAAAAACTATAAGTTAGCTAATACTCTTGTTCTTTTGTATTTTTTCTGTCAAATTTAAAAACTTTTCATTTCTATTTGTTTTTCAGCTCCACTTTATTCTCCTTGCAAAATAATGCATTCCATCCTAAGATAAATTTTTAAACATTTCTATTGCATAGCTGCATGCCGTCAATGAGAATAAACTGCACAGGGATCTGATCAAGCAGAAAAGACAGAATATTAAGTTAAAAACGATGGAGATTTTATCAGCAAGATCAAGGGTAATCAACGAGATCTTTATAGTATACAAGTGAATGTTGACAAAATATTATTCTTCACAAAAATGCCAAACAAGCTTTGAGAGAACTTCAACGAAAACTTACAGCAAAGGTCTACTATACAAGATGACATTCACATAACCTCTAAAAAATGAAAGAATGTTTATTTGGTTATTATGATCAAACAAAAGGAGCAGCTATATCATCATCCTTATTGTTAACTCTGACCTTCGAGAAATAGGCGTTAAAAGCTCTAAACTTAAAGTGTTGATTCAGATATGTTCAGAGTACAGTCAGCCACGTGGACTAGAGATCATATGGTATATTAAGGCACAGAGTTTATAAGAAGCCTACTGAAACAGAAATATATTTGAATGATTGTCATCATGCAGCTTAGAAATTAGGTATCATTAACGTTTTAGAGACTTTGTGAGTCAGAACATTTGGAAGAAGAACTACATTGTCTACATCAGTAACAAAAATAGATGTACCAAATGAAAATATAACAGTATTCTTCAGGTGAAAAAATGTTGGCTTCGGTCAATGTGATAGATTGATACCTGTCGACGTTTGACTACCCTCCTAATTAATGAGGTTTTCCAGGTTTCCCTTGTTCCTACACTAAATGGTGGTTAAGGCTTACCAACGTAAGTCTTGTCTGAGCGCAAATGCACCTGCTTAATAATAATTTGTCTCCCCCTCTCCCGCACAAGTTTTTGACTTCTGGGCTAATCCTCGTGATTAAAATGAGGGGTAGAGATATTATTGTTATTACATTATTATCTACATTATCAGTTGAAGTAACCTCGGTAAATAATTGGTCTGCAGAAAAAGAAGTATTGCTAAAAATGTATATTAGTCCAGTTATTTAAGGTTTTATCTGCGGAAAAATTTGTAGTGAGCTGAATTCTTGTATACACCTTTATTACGGCGTTGTAATAAAGATGTGAAAAATCGACATTGATATCGTGCCGGCTAAAAAAGTTATAAAGGTCAAAAGGTCACGAAAATCAGTTTTTCGCAAATATCTCGCCACCTATTGCTCCGAGGTCAAAAGAAATCATTATAAAAATTGTTTGTCGCAAAATTATCTACAAGAAAATCCTTTTGCATTTTTCTGTAAAATTAACCGTTTTCGGAGTAGCACTGAGAAAGTGACTATATTATGACAAGGCACTCGTTTAATATAAAATACCGTATGTGAGTGCAATCTAGTCGCTTTCTCAGCGCTCTACTTACGGTTAATTTTACAGAAAAATGCAAGAGGCATATTTTGTAGATAATTTCACGACAAACAATGTTTATACCTCTATTGACTTCCGAGCAATAGGTGGCGAGATATTTGCGAAAAACTGATTTTCGTGACATTTTGACCTTTATAACTTTTTTAGCCGGCACGATATCAATGTCGATTTTTCACATCTTCATTACAACACCGTAATAAAGGTGTATACAAAAATTCAGCTCACTAGGAATTTTTCCGCAGATTGAGGTTTAAAATGCCTAAAATGACTGGACTATATAGGCTAATCCAACTTTATCCAGATAATAAAAAAGCATTTTCCACTGAAACACATTTCTAGAAGTTTAACGTTATACCATTTGGCTTTCCAAATGTCAATTCTCGTGTTTGAGAATGCACGTTTCTAGAAAACGTAACAATTGTGGTATCGCAAACATTGTGAATTTAAAAGCAATCAGGAACTCGAGTAGCTTCCGTATCAATATTGTCTCTCTGTAAGAAACACTAGGTACATTATTTCATAGATGGAACAACCCTTTCAGTGCGCCACTGCGGGCCGCCCCACCACCACCGCCCTTCTTTCTGAATTATAATATCTTATAAAAACGTCAATAAAACGAAACGCTCTCTTCCATACGACAATAGGTGTTAACTGACTTTATGGGTCCGTAATGCTCCGACCATATCGGGTTTACGTTTAACTTATTTCGTATAAATATGACCCCGGAGGGCGGCGGCGGGCGCGGGGCTCCGAGTTTGCGCCTTATTTGTCGAATTAATAACTGAAGTACGTATTTTTAAGTACTTCAAGAACACAGTTCTGTGTTCAGCAAAGAGAACAATGCTATGTTTAGGTCACTACTAATAAATTTTCATAAACCCTTATTATGTAATATCATAATACACTTTTGTTTAATGGTATACTAGAATGTTATTTGTTTTTAAGTTCTTTAGTAGAATTCTTTAAAATCTAAAACTTAATAAACTTGGTTGTTGTTTATTTGAACTTATTATAATTTTTGATTGAAATCATAAAACGTAAAATGTCTCCTTTTTGCCGCTCTAAGAGGCAAGCGTCGAAAGCGTGATATCATTGGTGTGACGTCACAAGACGTTCCGTAAATACAAGTGCGGTGTTACGGTGTTGATAATGTAGATTTTTGTTTCTTATTGTTTTTGTGGCATTTTTGGGTCATAGATAGTGTAAATACTGTGTAGATAATGATGTGCAAATTCCACGGTGACGGGAGCCGATTTTGTGTAGATAAGCATAATGGGACAATTTGCCACAAGTGGATTTATTGAATTTAATGTTTATGTTCTTTATTGGTGCGTTACCCAACTTTATTAGTGCAGAAATATACGAGGAAAGCAAGCAGGTGTCTATTTTTCGTTTTAAACATTACCATCATTATCAGTGGTGATGTGGTGAACCTACGATGTTGTTAAATATAACTTATTTCTTTGTTTACAATATAGATCCGCTCATGAAAGTTACGGCAATAATGCTGCTGGTTACGTCCAGACACCATGTACTTATGTATTTCCAATTAAACGTAGGTACATTAAAATGCTATTCACAAACAAACAATGTTGCAATGCTGGAGAGCTTAAAGTTTTTCTGTGGTCGCGCTTCATCGCATTAACCACATTTTTCTTTTTTATACCGTTTTTAGGTTTATTTTTCCACGGAAAATCATGCAATTTCTCCATTCTGTAAAAATTATATAGGGTGTTTTCAAAAGAAGTCGAACACTTTTTGCATAAAAACTACCTTAGTAAAATGTACACTCCTCAGAATGTACAACCCTTTAAAGTGTTAAAAAATATGGAATAGCAGCTGCAATTTGGAAGCCAAAAAAAGTATAATATTCAAATTTGACACAAACTTTCTGTTAATGCATGTGAAACTTTTTACCAAATTTTGGAAATTGGTTGCCCTTTGAGGGGGGGTTGAAATAAGCAACCCCTAAGTTATTTTTTGCTACAACGTACTTGTTTGACAAAAACCAAGTACTCAAAAATGCTAATCAGAAAGCCTAGTTTATTTTAAAACTTTTATCTCTTTTACTTTTTGTTTTAAAACTAAACACTTATTAGCAAAAAATAAAATTTATTATTATTAATATTGTCACGCGACCCTATAGAAGGCAAGTTTGGTGCTTCCCCCAAATGTCACTAAAAGTCCTCCACCAATCTTTAAACAAAAAAATAACACCTCTCTTATATTCTTGGGGTACTTGCTTGGCTCCTGCGAGAGGTAAAGAAACTCAACCTTTTAATAAAAATACAGATTTATTCAAACAAACATAACAACCATACTTACAATAATGAGACCTTTGCGCTGGGGAGTATCTCTTCTAGAGATCAGAGTCAGCCAACGGCTGACCATCGTCCTTTGGCCATGGACTGGGTTCGGCTCTAGCTCTGGCTCTGGCTCTGGCTGACATTAGCCCAGTTTCAATAGTATTTAATCGGAAAATGCTGAGTACATCAGAATTATGCTACCTATTGAAACAGTGGGAACAGCCAGCAAGTCTATCACTTGGTTCTCATACAGCAGCAAGAAGGATAGAGATAGTTTGATTTGATAGTAACCTTTGCAATTGGACACTTTTAATTGTTTTGAATTTCACTTGCGTAACAGAGACACACTATCGATTGTAAATATGTTTATAAATTTGGTTCAATAAAATAATTTAATATTCGTATGTATGTCAAAAGGTTTTTAATTTAGAATAATTTATTAAAATATGTGTCCAGCTGTAAACCATCTCTCTAAGATCCTCTTTGTTGACGTAAATGCTATTAGATTCGCTACTTAAAAATTTTAGATTTTAGACTTTTACAGTGTACCTATCTAAGTGTTCATTTTTGAACGTTGAAACAGAAATTTATTTAATGTGGCACAGACGTAAAAGTTTACATTGTTTATTGGAAAACACTTTAATTGTGCTTGCAAAAGCAATGCATGTACTTTCCACAAACTGTAGTGGAAGTGTTTCTTATATTTTCGCTTTAGGGACTATTGTGCGACTTACTGCATAGAAACTGGTCCCTCCGACTGACAATTTGGGCGTAAATAAATTATTCCGGATGCAGGCCGCCGCCGCCAGCATCGAAAAACTGCCGTTCTCGGTGGTTCTGCGCACAAACAACAATCGTACAATCACACAATCGTACAAAAAAGCCCGGAATCCTCCAATCCAGCGGGTCGGCGGCGGCGACCGTGCCGCCAATCCCACCCCGGTGGCAATAAGATCCACATTCCGAGAAACTCGAGCCGTGCCGACTGTCGCCATTGGCGGCCCGCATCCGCGAATCCCGCCAATTTCTCTTATTGTCATTGCCCGGGTTGGACTGTGTGGGTGGGCGACGCGCTTGCAACCCAATCGGGCAATCGCCGAATTCGCCGAATTCGCAGGAATTCCCACGCAGATCGCACCTCCGACGGTCCCGGGATTTTTCTCCTGTCGATACAGAACGACATCCAGCTGGCGTGCCACGGTCCAGTGCGATAAACAAAAGAGAGGCTATAGATAAACGACGAACTCAACGCTTGCATGATTATTTTAGACAAAGTCATCGTGGTTACACACGTTTTTAGCAGGCGACGATTTTTCGAAAAAGATATACGGAGTGATTTCAAACGAGCTTTATAAAGACGTTTTTTGAATCAAAATAAGTCATTCTAGAGAAAACCTCAGTACAAGTATGCTTGTAATTAACTATATGTAGTGTTGGTATCTTGTCTTGTTTTTTCTTGATCTTGGTTTCACATCACAAGATAAAACAAGAACAAAACAAGATTTTTAGCACGAATTGCAAGACAGTACAAAAAAGTCTTGCGGGACAAAACAATAAATAAACTCAACGCTTGCGTTATTATTTTAGACAAAGTCATCATGGTAAACACGTTTTTAACAGTAGACGGTTATTTAAAAAAAGATATACAAAGTAATTCCAAAACAATTTTATAAAGACGTTTTTTGGATCAAAATAAGTCAATTTAGATAAAACTTCAGTGCAAGTATGCTTGTAATTCAATATATATCTAGTGTTGGCATCTAGTTTTACTTTTTCTTGATCTTGTCTTGGTACAAAACAAGATTTTTTAGCACGAATTACAAAACAATACAAAAAAAGTCTTGGGAGACAAAATAATAAATATTGATACGGCAAGAAATCTAGCAAATATAAGAGGGATTTATATTTAAGTGATCCGTCATTATTGTGCACCCTTATATAATACTGGTACCAATAAAAACATTTTTAGAAAATTATTAGACATGATAGTAGTATATGATCGTGTAGGTAGCATTGTGCCCTACTGAAATACAAGTATATTTTTAGTTTTTCTTTTGTCATGCTTTATTGTCAAACTTGTGACAACTAACAAAAAAAAAACAGAATGTACAGAAAACAGTTATAGAAGAATATGAAATGGAATCAAATTTTTTGTGTAATATTCAGTTACCTTCTGTATATAACACGTTGTTGACGAATGTTAGTTTATTTTAATAAAAATATTGAGATATTATCAATAGTTTTGAAAATATTCCACTTAAATACAAATTTGTTGAATACATTGTTATATGTTTAATAATATAATTATTTTAAATTGTATATATGTATTTCTTAAAACTGTTCTTTTTATACTACCAAAATAAATTGAATCTATGGGTTTATACAAATACCTTTTCAAATATACTCTTTAAAATATTAGTAATAATATCTAATGTTATTCCGAACATCTAGAAGCTAATGCATTGATATTATTATATTCTCTATTTAACAAATACCTACAAATTAAAAACCAACTTAAAAATTACACTACTTTATAATGATTTTTAACTTTTCCTTACCATACATTAATCAATTCCTGTGACCTATACTTTTTTAAATTAAATTTGTTTATCTCGTCATTGAAAATGGCAAACAATTAAAAATTTGTTTCGTGAGATTTATTAAATCTGTTAAACATTACCTTTTTATGACTGGCTCCTCCGCCATTATATACAATTTACATACGAAAAAAAAAATTTTTGTATGCAGAGCTACTAATAATGACAAATTATGATAACAATTTTTTGACAATTTCAAGGAATATACACGCCAAACTGCAAGCTATCAACATAGAAAATGAGTAACATATAACATTTTTTCATGTGTTTATATTTTACTAACTGAAAATCTGTTCAAAAAATACATGTTAACTTAATATTGTCGCATTTATGTTTCTTTTGCAATTTTAGTTCATTTAATCAATACTACAAATTATATATGTAACAACATTTCGGTTTATGTTTTGTTGTTTGAAGCTACTCAGTTCATTTTTGAACCTCGAAAATATTACTGATTATATTTAATTTTATATCAATAACTCAAAAATTATAGAGTTTCCAAGCTGCAAAAATGCACAATCGAAAACACTTTCCTTTTTTGCTAAAACTAGAAATATTTTTGTAACAACAGCAGTACTATTTTTTTGTTTCGCGATAATGTACTGTATTGGTGGACTTTACTATTATTAAAAAATTATAATTAACACTAAAAAAACATAATTCTGTGTTAATCGAAGTCCACACGGAATTGTGCATATTTTTACACATTTCTCTGTATGTAGCAGTGTGTTAAATGTTTAACACAATCCACTGTGTTAGTATAACACATGTTATGTGTAACTTTTACATATTGCATTGCTATTTATATTATGAAGTATGTTTACACATGAACATGTTAATTTTATTGTGTAATATACAGTATTTTTAGTAGTGCAGTTTTAATAACATAAAATGCAATTCAGTTTAAATGAGCAACAGCAAGTTTTCTATGATATTTAACAAAATTATTTACAGTAGAAAACATTAATCATGAATATCGAAATAACAAACAGTAAACAAAGACGTATTTAGGTAATATACATAATAGGATTCTAGGAAAATTGACTAACCAATGTTACGAAAAACAAAATACAGTTACATCAGTAGATAATCTAAAACCTCAAAGAAAATTTTTGTAAAGTATGTTTTACAGTAATAGTACTGATTAACTTTACCTATATCGTAATTATCAGCAATATTTGATAGGAACATACTTACAATTGTATTTGATAAAACCTCAATTTAAATTTAAATCAATCCAAATCCACTTGAACGCCGCGAATGATAATTAACTGAATTCAAGAACGCGATGCAATCAAAATGGCGTGTGTTGGAACTGTTGCTGATACCGCACCTGCGCAGTTGTGCACATCCAATCAGGAGTAGAGACTCGAAACACAGAGGTGTGTTAAGTTAACACATTTTGTGTAAAACGCATAAAAAAGCCAGAGTGTGCAAAACTATTAAAACGGAAATTTTACGCATTTCGGATTACACACTGGAAAATCTCGTTTACACAGCAACTCTTTTTACAGTGTAGGGGTTCAGCAGAACAAATTGATATTAAAATTATTTTATATAAATTTATTTGCTGTGATCAGAGTATTGTTGTTTACTTTCTATTTCTAATATTTTCTTCCAGCAAAAACTATTTTAAATTTCTACGCAGTAGGTATATGATGAAATTCTGCTAAGCTATTGTCTTAAACTGTAATTGTCATCTTCAAAGTGCTCTGTCAATTGGCTTTTACTAAATCAAAGCATCTTTTAGTCATGCAGTCAGTCGTATTTAAAGTTTTTATTATAATATTTTCCGTACACCATTTACATTTTCTTGAATTTCTCGCCCCACCCCCGCCCATCGCACAAAATTGCGCGGTCCGGCACTGGCTCCAGGAGACAAATAAAAGTTGTTCTCGGGCGAGAATAGTAGCACATGAGGGGGGCGGCTGGGCGGCGTTCCTGCTCCGGTATCGACCCGCCGAGCCCGGATGAGGACATTACCCGGAGCTCTCAATACTCAGCGCAATGCTACTCGAGTCCCTCCGGCTACCCCCCAGGCTCCGGGCCTCCTCGCCGCGGGCCTCCACATCTCCGACTGCTGCAGCGGGTAGCCCGCCCCACTCCCCGCCCCCGCCTAGGAGTCTAGGATTTAAATCTCCCGTATAATTTTCAGCTAAGATTACCTCCTAGTTCTCCACTGTCTACACTTTCGCCACGAGGACACTACAAAGCCTCCGCTTTCTTTCCACCGCCGTACGCTGAAGGAAAAAGTCGAACTTTTCAGTTTATAATCGATTTGTTTAACATTTAATTCTTAAACAATCACAATTCACATAAATAATTATTTCGCCTTTATTTTGGTCAGGCCTCTCCAAGTGTTTTCGACAAGAGTTTTACTACAGGTGCACTCTAAGAAATAGCGTAGCAACATTTTTGCATATAGTATGCAGCACATACATTTCACTTGCTTTCGTGTGAAAGTCAAGTTATTTAACTGATATTTTGTATACAGGGTGATTCATTAATAATAGGACAGAGCTTAAGGGCATGTTGCTGACCTCAAAATAGAGCGATTAAACCAAATATGCCTTATCAGAATGTTGCTCCTTTTCAATCTACAGGGTGTTAAAGTTGAAGAAATAAATCACATTTTCTTTATTATTTTTCGATCGCATCGACCGTATTTTATGATATTTGGTATAGTGGGGTTTCTTGGTACTAGAAATTCAAATATGTCGACGATTTTGATGTATCTGATAGAGGGCGCCACCAACGATGGTTTGGACCCCTTTATATTGCTACGACTTTTTTGTGCTACACTGTATCTCATTTTGGACTGGAAAATGTTTTTCCCTATCTTTTCTAGTTAAAAAAGGTATACCTTGTTGATGTCGTTAGAAGCATGGTTTCTGAGAAAAACTCATCTAAATCTCATGATGCATACAATTTATCTAAATTGTTGCGTAAGTAATGGGCCATACTGTAACAACAGCAACAGCAGTTTTTTCTCACAGTCTTTCTCACGTTCGACAACTGTTCCGAAGCGAAAAGCCTCAAACCCCAGCGCTCGGGTACGGGAAGCTTTCTAGAGACTTCAAATTTACAGTTTTTGGTCTTTGCCGGCCTCCAGTCGGCCCATTTTTCCAAATTTCCTCTACAAAGGAGCGTAATCGACTCAACTATACTCGTTTCACATCAAAAAATCCGCCGTTTTTGGCCGAGGAGCCTCGGGAAAATGGAAATTTAGCTAGAAAAATGCGAAAAAATCGGCATCAGAATACGCCGTAGGCAATCTAGAAAGACGGCAAAAGGCGTAGCGTTTAGCCGCTCGACGCTGCACGGCTCGCAAGAAAGCCTTGGTGGCGGTAAAATGGGCAATTTTCGAGTCAAGTGCGCGAGCGAAAGTTACCTACAGCTTTTAATATATAAGGATTTATTTTACATTTTAACTTATTTTTTAATTGATAACATTCCTCTTGTTAACTATCATTCTGTTGTATCATAAATGTACCAGTGTATATGTCAATAAAGCATATCTATCTATTATTATGATATTCGGTAAGTACAAGATAGATGGTTTTACTTGAGATATTTATAAAATTATACCATCTAATTTCGCATTAACGAAACATGCTTGGTTTAACTTTTAAAATAATAAGTAAAAGTATAAGATTTAACATTACTTACATTAAAATGGCCTTTACAAACAAACATTGTTGCAATGCTTCATTTCGTCGCGCTTCATCACCCTACACCTCATTTTTCTTTTAAATTTTTGGGCACGATGAAATATTTTTTATTAGGCCCTGTATGCTGTATTCGCACATACATAATGGCATAATGTCAATTTAACACAATAACACCTAATAATATCACGGGTGACAAATTAATTCTTATAAACGTATGTACTACGTTGTCTGAAAGCATGGCAATTGTATACAGATATGATCTAAAGCACACTACTGCATTGTGTCTGTTTGGAAATGAAGAGAGTAATAAAACCCTGAGATAAGAACCGGCCATGGGCGTGGTAATATTTCGTTTCAGGTAATTATCGGGTAACACTAATGCTAATAGGTAATGGGTGTACATTAGTATATTTTACTTGATACATCATAGGGCAGGAGCCAGTGTATTGTGACAGATCAATCCAGTCTTCGAGCTGAATATACGAAGACGTGCTAGTGCAGTAGAGTAAAATTCGACTTTTGTTTAGTGACTATTGTGCCAGTGGATATAATATTGTTTGGGTAAAATGTCGAGCTTATCAGATTACGTACCTGCTAAACGCGTGAAAAGATGTGCGCTGTCTCAGAATGAGAAAATTATTATATTAAATTTATTTAATGTATTGAAACACCACCAAGTGTTCCAATATGGCAGGGATTGGAAAATCGACTATCTACAGACTTTTAAAGGAAACAGAAAATGAACAAGATACTGTAAATCCCCCAAAATCATCTACAATTAAGTCAAAAGTCATTATAGACGATTTCTTCAAACATGTCATTCCCAGAAAAGTACACTCATTTTATTTTTAAAATGAAATACCAACACTAAACAAAATTTTAAGTGAACTTTCAGAGGACAACGATTTGCCAAAAATCAGTAGAAGCAAATTATGGGCCGTCTTACGAGAGTTGAATTTTTGCTAAGAAAAGCAGAACAGGAAGTCAGTTCTTATCGATAAAGATGAAATTATTTGTTGGCGAAGATCCTACTTAAGATCAATTAGAAAATTCCCTAGACGAAACTTGGGCAAGCATTTTTGGATGGACTTTTAACAGGGTTCAAGGCACCTTCAGGTAAAGGGCGAAGATTAATAGTGACACATATAGGTACTGCCAGTGCTTTTGTAGATGGCGGTTTACTTTTATTTGAATCTAAAAATACAGGTGACTATCACGAAGACATGAACGCAGATGTTTTCGAAGAGTATTTTACACAGATGTTGGATCTTATTCCTCCGAGGTCTGTAATTGTCATGGATAATGCCAGTTACCATTCACGGCAGACCGAGCGGACGCCTACGACTGCTTGGAGGAAAGCCGATATAATTCAATGGTTATCCGGAAAAAACATTTCTTTTGAAATAAATATGGTGAAAAGACAACTTGTGACACTTGTCAATCTTAATAAAGATCAGAAAAATATGTTATCGATGAAATGGCAACAAATCGCCAAATAACGGTACTACGGTTACCACCTTATCACTGTGAACTTAACCCAATCGAATTAGTCTGAGCGCAGGTAAAAGGAGATGTAGCACGAAATAATACGACGTTTAAATTAAGTGACGTGAAAATTTTGTTAAAAAATTCCTTGGAACGAGTAACTGCAGATAACTGGCAAAGATATATACATCATGTACAAAAAGAAGAGGAGAAAATGTGGAAACTCGATAATTTAATTGACGTTACTGTGGAACCTATCGTTATCAATCTAGGAGACGAAGATAATTCATCAGAATATTCAGAGGATGAATTTTAATACACCTACTTTTTATTTTCTTTATTGTACATTTATACAACACTACATTGACTCATCATAATTTGAATTTTCAAAATATGTACACATATTTTTGTATGGAATAAAAGTCTATTCATTAAATTTAAATAAATATTTTGAAATGCTGTTTTTATATTGTTTACTTATAAGAGAAATGGACCGAGAAATTGAAGCGGCATAGACAAAGACGGATTGTCGAGGATTAAATTTTATCTACCTGCTACAATTTAGTCCGGTCCGATCACACAAAGTTTTTTTAAAAGTACACCTCATCTATACCGATAATACATAATATAAAAATTTTGAATATAAGCACCAGTACTACATTTATTTACGATTTGCATACATAATAAGCTTTTATTACTCTCTTTCATTTCTAAACAGACTATAGATACATACGTACAAACAGCGTCCGACCTTTTTGTGGGCGCGTAGGCAGACACAATTTTTAAATACCGCTTTTAGGCATATTTTTCCTCGAAATTGTATAGGCAAACGCCATTTCGTTTAAAATAATACATTATTTCATCCGCACGTATTTGGAAAAATGCAATTTCTCCCCTCCTAACGCAAAAAGCAAAACGCGTATAGTTTTATTATTTGTTAGGAACCCACTTTAAATTGTATAAATATTTTGCGGACGCCCGGTATCCATTCGCGGCGCTTAGCGACAAAACGGGGCCGGCGGACGAATCCCCACCCACGCCCCTCCGCCCCCGCGGCTCCTTTCAAATAAAACCTCGGAATTTTCCTCGACGAGGAGCCGATGGAAAATGTATCGGGATCAAGTGAAACTCCACACAACAACTGTGTGGCTTCCTAACCAATGACAGCTCTTCCACATTGATTTATCGTCAGTATTTGTGTACCTCCCGGAAAAAACGGAACGCGGGCCGAGGAGTAAGATTGATGCTTTCCATTTGCAATCTCGCCAGCCTCCACGTCGTAAACTGTGGCGCAGAAATTGCCAGGAGGCCTGCGTATTTATTGGTTTCTTACGTGACCTGGAAAACCGAAAAGAACAATGGGTATGCGCTCAGTTTTCTTAATTGTCCTAAACAATATGTAGTTTCTCACTATGCCACATAAGTACAGAGTGATTTGGAACTTATCCGAAAAAATTGTCAATCTCTTACAAATAAGATTTTTTCGCGAGTTTCCGTTTGATCATCGGTAACAAAAAATCAGTTACCGGTCCATTTTCGCGTAAAAGCGGTAATAGCACAGAAAATATAGCTATATATTCTGTGCCGTAATAGGGGAATACAAGAATAAGTTGCTCTTATGACGTCAGTAAAACGGGAACTGATTTACTGCCCGGTGTCTACTGGTGAGTTACTAGCGGTTATTGTGAATTATATAGGTAAAAAGTAAGATTAGACATTTCCACTAATAGTTCAGTAATTTTGTGAATCAAACATAATGTCACGGGTTTCCCAACCCGACTTTTTCTTTTACCAGAAAAACAGAATCCGTTAATTAATCACTTAGCTTTATTAACGCCTCTGTACACTGAATACTAATTACAACTCAACTAAACACTATTTCACTTTGAAACTCCAGGAAATCTACAACTAAACATTCCAATTCAAGAATGTAATTCCAAAACTCTCATTCAATACTGACTGACTCGGCCGTTTATTCTTTTTTTATAGACCAAACGAATATTCCAGGTATTTTCTAGCATCTCTAGATCCATTTCCCGAACGACTCGAACGGTTCTCATCGATTCTCCATTTTTCCAGTTGCGCCTCGATACACAACATTATTTGTTTGTTTACCAGAATCGCGTAGGGGCGATCGGGACAATCTAGCGTTTTGCGATACCACAGTCGTCGAATTGGGTGCGAGCGGGGCAAATTCCGTCACAATATGTATCATTTTCTATTTTTTTGCTTAAACAAGTACATGATGTCTGATTTTGAACCGGTATTGGATAACCGCCACATTTTCGCGAATTTCATTGTGAGAGCAAACAAGAGTAAAGAATTTTTGTTCGATGACAAGGAGGGGATGAACCGCAAGTATTTCTGACGGTCATGAACGGAAAGAATCCTAACAAAAATAACGCGTAGGTAGTTTTTTCTAAATTTTAATGAAAGAAATCTTTGGTGCTATAGCAGATGACTTACACTCCTAAATAAAATAAAATGGAATATTACACCTGCAATCGTGACCAAATCATAAAAAATAACAAAAATCTAATCCTACACTCTAAAAACATAAAAACAAACAAAAACAAAAGTAACAATAAATAGGTAACTGTAAAAAATTTGAAATTTTTACCTCTTTGCTGTTATTTTTAATAATAATAATAATAATAATAATAATAATAATAATAATAATAATAATAATAATAATAATAATAATAATAATAATAATAATAATAATAATAATAATTAAAGCTGCAGAAACGCATCATCTTCTGCAGCTACATAAGGATAAGCCAATGCATGGTCTCTTCTACCGACATCTAGAGGGGCTTGGCTTATCTGAAAGGCTGACCTTTGCTTTTTTGAGGTCAGCGGGGCTGAACTCTGAGACCGAGGGATTCATAATGGCTTGCCAAGATGGTGTAATGAACACACTCGTCTATCGTAGTCGTGTCTTGGGTATCGAGGTTCCTGATACCAGCTGCAGGGCCTGCCGCCTAGCGCCGGAGACGCTTATGCATCTCCTGTCTGCTTGTCCGGTATATGCGGCCACAGCGTATATCCAAAGACACGATTCAGCCTTACGGGTGTTGTATTATCATTTACGACACTCGTATGAGATAGACGAGACGCCAGTGCTGCCTTATGCTCCGGGGGATATAGAATCCGTAGTGGGGAATGAGAAGTGCCGAATTTATTGGAACTATTCATTCCCCACCCTCAGGCAAATCCAAGCCAATAAGCCTGATGTAGTCCTCCTCGACCACTAGCTTAGGACGATGTTTGTGATTGAGTTCTCGGCTCCCGCAGAGAACAACATCGTCCTAAAAGAGGAGGAAAAACGGAGGAAATATCGAGATCTTCTCTCCGAGCTCCGCAGGCTGTATCCAGACCACTCTGTTAAGATTGTGGTGCTAATTATAGGCGTCCTGGGTGGAATGAGACATACGTTGCTTTCTGACTTAAAGATCATACCGGCTTGTCGAAATTCGGCAGAGATCTTAGCCGGCAGAATGCAGAAGGCAATCGTCCTTGGTTCGCTACGTCTGCTCAGAACACACGATTTACGGGCGCAATGATTACTGACTCCACGGAGTGGAGAGTGGTCATTGCTTGACTCTCCAGAACATCTCCGAATGTGTCGGAGCCTCGGAAGGTGTTTACTGGAAAAAAAAAAAATAATAATAATAATAATAGTTTATTTGACCAACAGGTAGACACCCAATTACAGGACAACTTACACCTATAATAAACATAGCATACGACAATTTATTAGGCAAATGCCAGCCTTACCTAGTAGTAGTTTCTACGAACTAACACAAATGTTTTCGTCCGTTTTGAACTCGTAAGTTATTAGCATAATTGAGCCTCGTGTGTAATACGCCATACTGTTGATTGGGATATTCGTTATGCTTCTTGAGCGATCTGCCTGATACTTATTCAGGAACTCTTTTCAACAATTTCTAAAATGTTCGTCAGCTACTGCAATACGCCATGGATCTCCACATCTTTTACGATTTGGTTGCACATTTCTCGTATCACGCCCGCGTTGTACTACCGCGGTAAAAGTAGCTGCATTTGACACATGTTTACAGGGAAAGCGTACAAGTAAGCCATTTTTAACACTTTGAAAACTAATGTAAACACTATCGCAAAAACGTTAATGTAAAAGTTGAAAATACAACTTCAATAATGTCTTTTTCGGAAACTGTAAGTATTTATCAAAATTGTTTTCTACGATATTCTTCATGACACATCTGTTCCCAAATTTTTTCAAATAAGTTGTGAATCAGTCTGTATAAGATATGCAGAGTGTAACAGTGACATTACAACAAACTTTCTGGAGTAATTCCAACAAAATAAAGAAGCAATGACTTTATAATCATTTAAAGAAGATTTGAGATTATTTAAAGATAAGGTGTGGAAATAACTGATCTTACAAAAGTATTTATACTCCAAATCTGTACACTGACGAACGAGTTTTCGCCATCTTTTGGGGACATACAGACGATAAATTTATATGTTCTAAAAACGATAAATGTATATGTTCTAAAACCTATTATAGTGGAAATATAAGCTTTGTACTTTCGCTATTAGATATACAGAGTGAGTCAGAAATAGGTAAATAACTTATTCTCGCCAAAACACAGTTCTTAAAATATATATATGTATATATATATATATTTCAAAGGCACTATTTTAAGTCCTTACTAGTGCCCATCACATTCAATTTTTATAAAATTACATTAAGTACTCTAAAAGTTATTCAAGAAAACCCGATTTCCAGCGGCGTGCTTCAGGGACACATATCTTCGTAGGGAGGGCATGTAGGAAAAAATGTTATAAGAACGTCGCATCTTATTTTTTCATGTTCTATCTGCAGCCGAGAGATTTCCCACATTTGCCCGGACACCCTGTATAATATTTATGCCTGTCAGCCTGTCATTACAGATACTAGATACTTTTTATCATTAAGCTTCGGTTACGCCTCTGCGTTGTGAAACATTAAATTACTCCTTGATAAAGTTAAAAAATAGGATATATCGTAACGTAACTACGTTTTTAATACTTTTTCGATCCTGCTTCAGATCATTGCTGATAAAAAACTATTTTGAAACATATGGCGCCATCTTTTAAGTACCAATAATTTTAATTATTTGCCATCTATTAGACACTAGTCAAATTTGTGTTCTTTAAAATGTTGGCAACAGTAAATAACAACTTTCAGAAACAAAATACCTGCCGTTATAGACTTTCATGAGTTTCATGACAGAACAGTTGGCAGTGGTGGCAGTGTGGTCTGTTGTCAAAAATGGTTTGCATGGTTTGTTTTCATATCCAGTTATGATGATGAACTTATGTTAATATTTAATATACTAACAATATATTTTGAATTAATATATATGTAATAAAATGTCATACAGCGTTGACATATCTGTCGAGGCACCAATCGAAAATCAGATTCAAGAAATAACGTATGATGGCACAGAGATTTACCAACCGTAAGTAGAGGCAATGCAGCTCAATTAATTTCACAAATTCCATATCTTTCAGTCCCCTGACTCTTTCTGAAAGCCTTGCGAAATATGCCCAGAAAATAGACTTCAGCAAGACCTCTGATGTAGACATTAAAAAAGAGGAGTCCAATGAGGATTCAAAATCAGATTCAGACAGTAAGGACGCATTCCAATCATCATTATGGCCCTGGGATCAAGTGAGGAACAAGTTAAGAAGCGCCCTGCAAGAAGTATGTGTATTAGCCGATGTTTTAGCTATTGCCAAGGAAAAACGGTATTTAGTTTTGGACCCCATTCAGCAGGAACCTTTAGAAACTAAACCGATGGTGCAGATATACGCAAGAAAGAAAGCTTTAGCTGGTAAGACATACATTCTTATTAAATAGTAGCATATTTTTTGTATTTTATTTTAGGTGCGGCAAATGTGTTATTAGCCGGTGCTGAAAAGTTGAAAACTTCACAGAACGAAGCTGCTAGAAACCGCACTACATTAGATTTCCATATAGAACTGTTAAGGCTACGTCAGAATTGGAGGTTGAAGAAAGTTTCGAATTCTATTATAGGTGATTTAAGTTATAGAACCGCCGGTTCAAAGTATCTTCAAACTGGCACGTTTGAAGTGACGAAAGCGGAGGATGAAGAAAGATCAAGTAGTCCTCCTAGCAGTCCGTTGCCAGGAGGACCTGCACCAGTCAAACCAAACAGTGCTTTGAGGGTTCTGATTCCTTCAGAATTACAAGGCGTTGCATACATAGAAGTGCTTTGTCAAAAAGGTGAGATAAGTTTAGGGTAATTGTTTACTTTAGCAAAAAATGTTGAAAATTTCATTAAATATTGTCTACCCCATATTTTCGAGGGTGCTGAACACAAATCGATAGTTATTTTTGTGACTTGGGAATTTAACGAATTTATTCGAGGAAAGGGCACAGATCATGTTTTCACCCCTGATTATGCCAATTTTTTAATTTATATTTAAAACCTCTGGGCTAAAATATTACAAAAAGGAAGATGTGAAATAAAATCCAAGATTCGCATAGTAAGAAGATAAGACCTTATTTATTTGTGCTCTTTTTGATAATAACACGTTCACCAGATAGATAGGAATGAAGGAAAGTTTTCATATTGTTTACATTTTTTAGCGTTTACCCCTAAAACAAGTACCTAATTACCAAGTTGAGCAATTTTTTGTTATAATATCGAGTGATATTGCAGATCAGGAGGATTTGTGTAGTGCCAACATAAATCTGCTTGGATCTGGCCCGCCGGCCACGAATATGGACATGCACTGGCAACAAAAACTAGAAGCAGCCCAGAACGTACTATTCTGCAAGGAACTGTTCAATCAGTTGGCAAAAGAAGCCGTCCAACTCCAGGCTCCCATCCCTCACATGGTCGTCGGGAATCAGATCATGGCCACCGTTCTGCCAGGCATCCAACTGATCATAGGACTTTGTCATTCTACAACTAACGAAAAGAAGCAACAGAATCCGGCACCGTCAAAGAGCGATCACGATCATGTCTTGGAACACTCGTTGCATCAGCTTCTTAGGGAAGTGCATCATAAAAACACTCATATTCCGTTCCCACATCCTGCAACTGGGCCGTTGGGTCCTTCGAAGAAACGAATGATTGCTGGTAAGTTTTGATATGTTAAAATATTACAACTTATTTGATTTAATGTTTTCTTTTATTATTTGCTTCGTAAACGTCCTAACAATTATTAAATTAGTAGTTTCTTATTTAGAAGTGTGAACAAAATGTTATAAATATGTCTTTTTGGACTCGAATCGTTATGAAATACACACAGATTCAGAAGTATATTATCGATGCTTATGCCTGGACACAACCGCAAAGTCTAGCCACTTTGTGAATATTTCCCCGCGCCGTTATTGGCGAACGGTGGCCTTGTATGGATTAGGATCGAGCGGTATTATCGCTCTTTATCCTTCACCATCTCTGTAGACCTGGGCGGCCTCGTAGAGGTGGGTTCCCTTCTCCGGTCAGCCTCGACCGCTGTTGCGGCCGATGCTGGCGGCTCGAGGAACCTCCTCCTGCCCTGGCTGACCCCCGCCGGCAGGGGGGCCTCTTCTGGCGCTCTTCGTGTCTTCTAGGTTCTTTCTTCGCCGGCCGTCCTAAACCCCCGGGGGTGGTTTTTGTTGGAAGTGGGTTTTTGTGAGTGGCTTGTAGCCATAGGATGCTCTTCTTCCCGAGCTTGTTACGGTTCGGAAAATGCGAGCGCTAGGTAAGGATAGGGTTTGGGTTGTCTATGTTCTCGTCTTCTTCTTGGTGGTCTTCTTGGTCTTGGTTTCTTCTTGTCCTGAAACAGAACTAATATTTCCCCAGTTCTAGGGATTTTTTTGGTAAAAAATGACAACATTTTTAATTATGATTTTAAATGCTGTATATTTTCATTACAAAATGCATAGTCCATTGAAATGTTACATTAGTTTGGCCTTAGCGTGCATTTTTTAGAGGACGCAATTTTATTGGTTAGATGTGAGGGGGGCGTCAAAAAAAGCTTAACTTGAAGTTTGTGGGGTCACAACCCTTCAGCTTTGGCCGCCCTCTTTGAAAAGGGGGTTAAATTGTTTTTAACATTTAAAAATTTTTTAAAAACATTTTTTATTGGAAATTGAATCTTCTACAATTTTAGTCCAGTAACTTTTTGTTGTAAAATCAAAAATAACAAAGATATTAAAGAAAAACAATCAAAATTATTGGACAAATTTTCTTTTGGATGCCATAATTTATTTTTTTTTGTATTATATACTTTTTTTATTAAATTCATTAGTTTGGGTTTTACAGCTCTGTGAAGTGAACACTAATTTTCCCTATAGTCCATTGAAAAGTTACATTTGGGGTTGCATTTTTTAGAGGACGCAATTTTATTGTTTAGATGTGAGGGGGAAGTCAAAAAAACTTAACTTGAAGTTTGTGGGGTCACAACCCTCCAACTTCGGCCGCCATCTTGGAAAAAGGGGGTTAATTGTTTTTAGCATTTATCAGGTAAACTATTGGTCATACAAAAAAATTTAAAAAACATTTTTTATTGCAAATTGAATGCTCTACAATTTTAGTCTAGTAACTTTTTGTGGTAAAATCAAAAATAACAAAGATATTTGTAATGTGATTTGATGAAACACAGTACCTACTGAAAGGGAAAATGTAGGAAATTTTCTAATTTAGAGCAATTTTCATCGAAAACATATAAAACGAAGTTTAATAGCAATCACAAACAGTAATGAGCTTAGAAAAAAAATTTTAAAAGTCAGCCATGAATCTCAATTTTTTGATAAAATGTCTATCTGGAATTGCCACGCTCTACAACTTGCATAAATAAAGCTTGACCAGGAACCTAAAAAACATGGATTTTTAATGTATTTCTTAACGTTGACTAATGCGTTTAAATGTTAAATAAAATATCTACATTCTCAGTTGGCAGAAATACCCAATTAAACTTGTTTTGTTATTGATAGATTAGATTTGAGATATCCAGTGAAATTCCAGTTGTGTCTGGTGTACCTCAAGGTTCTCACTTGGGGCCTTTGTTTTTTGACATCTATGTAAATGACATTTATGAGTGTTTCTCCTGTTGTAAATTACTGTTTGCGGATGATTTGAAAGAATTCTTAGCTATAAATGATAAATCCAATTTTGCTAAAATACAGCATCATATTAATAATCTTTCCAGCTGGTGTATCAGACATGGTATCGACCTGAATGCATCCAGATGTCATGCGATAGCTTTTTTTAAGACCAGAAGTAAGATTGAATCACATTAATAACACTTCGTTGAAGTCCGTTCCATATATTAAAGACTTAGAGTTGCCTTTGACCAACCTTTTACTTTTAAGTTTTCTTTAATTGGCGGTCTTGCTTAGTTATTCAAGTGGTTTTTTCTTAGTGGGATAAAGACCAAAAATAGAAGGACATTACATTTATTTCATTGCCAACGTTTTGGTGTTGATTTTTACACCATCTTCAGGGCTCGAAATTTAAATTGTCCTTTGTCTAAAAATGTACTTTCCCTTTTCACACACAGTAAGGTTGTTGTTAATAAAAAAAATCGCACTAGTTTGTTTTATGAATCATAATTGTATCTATAAGTATCTAGATGTTATCTTCTTCATGTTTGACACTACATTTTTAGACAAAGGACATTTTAAATTTTGAGCCCTGAAGATGATGTAAAAATCAACACCGAAACGTTGGCAATGAAATAAATGTAATGTCCTTCTATTTTTGGTCTTTATCCCACTAAGAAAAAACCACTTTTACGTTTAACTCTCATATCTCTAATTACATCTCTAAAGCATAAAAAATTTTAGGTTTCCTTAGAAGAATCACTTGTGACTTTTCCAATATTGGCTCTTGACATTGTCTAAGATACTATTGCATTTGCTCTAGGCCCCATGGCTGCAGATAGGTACGAACTCCTCGAGATGACGAAAACCGAGACCCTGCTGGAGCAGATCGTGAAGCAAGCCCAGCATTTCATCATGCGGATGAGGACCGAATACGTCCTGGATACCATAGCGAAAGAAATCAAGGATCCATTGATTAGTTCCCATTGGAACACGCAGAACAGCCCCACGCAATCCTGCGTGAAAATCAACATATCCACGCACGGCTACGACGCAGTATGTCGCACCCCGTTGGTCATCCACGTGGGTGAAAAGAGTCTCAAATGCATCTGCAGGGACGGAAAGGTGATGAACATGAGCTACGAGCCCCAGGAGTTGAGAGATCTCATTATCTGCCACATAAACCAGCATCAGATCCTGGCGGTTCAGGCGTTGGCCAAAACGATGGGTTGGCAGGCTTTGGGGAACTCAAATCATTTGGGTAAGTGTTGGATTCGATACAATTATATCTCTAATCTGTTGCAACAAGAATCATGGTTGTCAGCTTCTGAGGCAACTTCAGTAGACGATGTTTATAACAATTTTATTCAGATTCTGTTTTATTACAATTAATCGTTTCTTTTAAAATCTAAAAATTATAAAAAATGTAAATGAATCTCAGAAAATATCACTAAAGCAAAACAGTTACTACTTCAACGACTATCGCTAGTTTAAGAAATACAGGGTGTTCCAGGTTTAAATTTTATTCTGAAATTTCTCAATAATTGAGACAGTTTTGATAGCATGACTGAAAATTGGTAGTACTGAGTTTCTTGGTGTGAGAATTGGGTACAATAATTGTACATATCATGAGCGACATTCGTTGAAGACATGATGAACTCAAACATAATATTTTAGTGTCTAATATCTCCAGCTTAGTGTTGACCCATTCTTTCTGACTCACCCTGCATATGCGAGTAGATTATAAAAATTACGTCAATTTTTCGACACCCTGTATAGTTAGACCACCATGTTGAAATTAGTAAATTACTCATTTTGAGCTCTATGCTTCTCATAATGAGTCCATTTTTGGCAAGTAACTAGTAGAATTAAAGTTCTTACAGTGGTAAGTTATCCACTGTTATGTAAAATAGTTACATGTTTTTAAAAAATAATTTTTTTTTCCTAGATCAAAATGACCAACTTTCCACCCTTTCTGACACAAAAATAAACAATTTTTTCCCATAATATTTTTCCAAAATAATTGTAATTTTTTGTAAATTCGAAATTCTTGATATTTTATTTACAACGCCTAGACGTGCTGCCACTAAGCTGTAAGCTTTGACGACAATATACTCTAAAAAATAAGCTACTAGAATACAGTTCAACAGATGTGTTGGTTATCTGTGCAACAGATAATGAAATGGCATAAAATGAAATTCAGCGCGGACTCGGTCAGCTGTTGTAGAGGACTTTTAAGAAAATAGGTATTTTAATTTTAGAACCATATTGTTATAATAATAATAATATCTCTACCCCTCATTTTAATCATGGGGATTAGCCCGAAAGTCGGAGACTTGTGCGGGAGAGGGGGCGGCATTTTATCATTTGCGCCCAGGAACAACTTACGTTGGTAGGCCCTAGCCACTATTCAGTGCAGGAATGAAGGAAACCTGGAAAACCTCATTAATTAGGGGGGTAGTCAAATGTCAACCGGTATCAATCTCTCACATTGACCCAAACCAACATTCTTCCACCCTATCATACCCGCAGAGAGGGTGTCAATCCTCTCCACAAATATATTTTATTAATGGTCTACCGGCAGCGGGACGTGAACCCACACCGATCTAGTCACCTGGATTCAAGTACTGGCGTCTTAAACTGCGCGACCACTGACCGACGTTATGTAATAAATGAACCTATAGAAAAAGATATGTTTCCACACAGATTAAAACAAGCGGTGATAAAAGCATTGTATAAAAAAGGATGTCATTCTTTGACTGAAAATTACAGACCTGTAAGTTTGTTGTCCCCAATATCTACACTATTTGAAATTGCTATGTGTAAAAGACTCGTTCCTTTTTTGGATATTTAATAATAATATATTGAAACTTTTCAATATGGGTATCAGAAAAACAAATCCACAATAACAGCTGTTTTTGATTTTGTTAAACATACAATCAATCATGTGGATAGTGGTTATATTACTCTTGGAATGTTTTCGGATCTATCTATATTGTATACGACATAATATACTTTTTACAAAGTTGGAAAGTGTAGGCATCAGCGATACATCATACCTCAGGGAAAGAAAATGAGTGTATCAATTCTGAATCATTGAATTATATTTCAGATGGCAGAAAGATGTTTGGTGTGCCACAGGGCAGTGTCCTTGGTCCTATTCCCTTTTTAGTATATATCAATGATTTATGTAAGTGTATAAATTACTTTTAAAACTTTCTATGCTGATGATAATGCAAAAAATATCTGAATGGATTCAACATAACTCGTTATTGTTAAATAACAACAATACAGAGTGTATTTTGTTTAAACAGTAGAAACAAACATGAATATTAGAAGCAAATAAGAATTAATAAAATAAATATTAAATTTTCTGTAAATTTTTGGGAACTACCATCTATGAGTATCTTGGAAAGATCATATACAGGTACTGTGTGGAAAGCTCAATATAGTTTTTTATTCTTTGAGAAAATTAAAATAGAGAGAATGCTTGTTACGAGCAGATCTTTTTATGTTACAGGAAATAAATGTATCAATTTTTAAATTAGTTTTATTACGTTACTTGTTTATTTTTCTGCTAATGTATTTGTTTCTCTTTTTTTTATTTGTACCAAACTGACAGATAACTGTATCTTACTGGTATGTAATACATATATGTATCTATCTAATGTTTTTTTTATAGGTACAGGGTGCGTGGAACCCCTCGGCAACGCCAGCTCCTGCCTCCTGTCTTCCCCCACGGGAGACAGGATCATAGCGGTGCGATGCGAACCGCAGGCTGGTACCCAAGTTTCCGTGGCGCATTCGCCCAGATCCGACTTCTTCCCTAGTCGTTTAGTGACGGAGAGGAAATGGGAGCACCTCGGAGGCCAATTTAGGGACGTGAGACTGGATAAGATGGAAGGAAGGAACTTCCTTCACAAAATGGAGCTTCTCATGGCCAGCTTGACCAGCAATTCCTAAGTTTAGATTAAGTGTTATAATTTAAATTTTTTATTTATATTTTTTCTTTAATAAATAGTTGGTGTGTTTTTGTTGTTTTTTTCCCACATAAAAGAATTTTAAAAAATGGACACATTTGATGAAGTGGTAAAATTATAGCATGGAATAATAAAAAAAGAATACTAGCTGTACTGTGTGCTCAATTCTAGATGTTTTTCGTGTAGAGTTGATATCCCTGAAGAAAATCGCCAAAAATTTGTACAGGGTGATTCATTTATAATGGATTTGCAGGCTGATAATATAATATATCTACTCATTCTAATCACGAGGATTAGCCCAGAAGTCAGAGATTTGTGCGAGAGGGGGCCGGCATATTATTACTTAGCAGGCCGCATTTGCGCCCAGCAACGACTTACGGTGGTAGGCCCTAACCACTATTCAGTGCAGGAATGAGGGAAACCTGGAAGACCTCATTAATTCGGGTGATGGTCAAACATCGACCAGTATCAATCTCTCACATTGACCCAAGCCAACATTTTTCCACCCTACCATTCTCGCAGAGAGGGTGCCAATCCTTTCTACGAATATAACTGATATACAGTATTCCGGTCGCGGGGATCAAACCCACAGTGGTCTGGCCACTTCGATTCAAGTACTGAGCCTTAGACCGCTGACCGATTAAGCCAAATATACCTTATACGAATGTTGCTCCTTTTTGGTTTACAGGGTGTCAAAGTTACTTCATTTTCGATATTTGTAAACAACTTTTTAAAAAATTTGAATTCCAGAGTTCTTTGGAGGCGAAAAATTCAAATTTGTTTCTAACCTTGATTGATTAATCTTTTAATGATATTTCCAATCTTAACTCTATTTATATTCTTTATTTTCGTTTGTGCGCTCTCATTTGGACTATGCCTCCTGCTCTATATGGTCTCCATATTATGATTGTCATATTTGCAAACTTAAATATAATTTGATATCTAAAACTAGCATCCAATATGACGATGATGTTCACGATTTGTTAATTCATTTGAACTTACCAGTTTCTGTACGGAAACAAAGATTTGAAATTTATTTGTTTATTTATTCACAATAAAGGGAAATACGACAGACACGCCTAAATAAGTGATCCAAAAATTAACAAAAAAATAATAAAGAAATAGGTATACAAAATTAGTAAAAAGAGAATAATATATCAAAAACATTTTTCATTTAAACTGGATAATGCATATAACAACAGAAAATAATCTTACAAATTTGAAACAAAATAGTTCATAATATACTTCTTAAAATTACCTATACTAACATTTGATACATATTGATTTTCCGGGTTGTTATGCCGTGATCTCGGTAACTAGTTGCTGCCAGAAGCAGAATTAAAGTGCACATCCATAGCATTAGCCCGGATTCCATGACCTGCCCTGGTTATTCTCGGGCTAGGCTCTGTGGTGGACAGACCCGATTTCGGCTCCTGTAGATCAAAAAGGCGCAACATTTGGGTTCAATTTTGAAGTCGGTAACGTGTCATTCGGATTTAAGGTCTGTCCCATTATTACTGAATCACGACCCTGTATATTGTTTATGCTAGTTAATCATTTGATAAAAATCATATAATGTTTTGCCATGAACAGTTTCATACAAACCACATATGTTTTAGTGTACAAGCAGATGGTTCAAGAGTGATATGTTTTTGAGGGTGGTTCTGTTATAGATATAGCAAATCTGATGGACAAATCCTGGTCTCTTTCAAGAAAATAATGATGAAAACCGCATCTCTATATCTTACCGTTTTCGCCATTATATTCTTGAAAAAAAAGAGCCCAGGGTACCTATCAGATTTCCTCTATCTACCTATAACACAACTAGCCGCAACCCTCAAAAATATACCAATATAATTTGAACCACCCTATACAAATGTATTACTTTTTCAAATTTATTTCCATATGCTCCAAAATTAGTTTCAAAATACCCGCAGTAAAATATACTAATCAATTACTGATTAAACATCTTTTGGATGATACCAACCCCAACCCCCAACCAATAGAATTTAAGCACAATATATATGGCGGTTTCCTGTTTCCTAGGTGCATAGTAATATATAAGCAACAAGGGTTAAGTTTTTTCCATCAAATTCATGGGAGGGAAGAATCTATTAACAGAGAAATAAACCAACAATCAAATTCCATTGTTCTTTTTTTAATAAAATAATTTGAATCTGTAAATGTAGGTCTCGCATTACTCTCACTGCCTCCTATTTTAATAAAAACTTTTGTTTGTAACTATAGGCCTCACGAAAAAACAGATTGCCAGCACATAAAAGCAGTGGGATGTTCAAGTTAAATTTTGGAAAAACGCTTATAAGATACAAGTAATACCACAGCTTAAAGAACAAAGGCTGTGGTAATACCTATACCTAGGTACTGGCATTCCAGTTTTGCTATGCTGTATCAAGGATTTATAGATATTATTATAGATACAGGTACAACTAAATATAAAAAATAATAAATAAAAACAATAACTTAAATTTATCGGTCTTCGTCCTCCTTATCCTAAATGAATCAGTCGCCCCTAGTTGTAAACGAGACGTAGACATATTTAATTTGCCCCACATTCCCTTCAACATAAAGTAAAAAAATAGGCAGCAGATTTACAGTTCAGTACCTATCTGACAATAAAAAATTACAGGTAGAATTTTTATTACAAAAAAGTATTTCGTATGATTTTAAATCACAAATAAATATTTAATAGGTATTTCCTCTACTTCCTAGGTATTTGTTAAGGCCTCAATTTGAGCAACATAATCAATAAACGGATCTTTTTGCAGCGTAATTAAACTCTTCCAAACATAAGCAAAGAAAAATTACATACAAAATTCAAATCCTTTCACAATAGCATTAAAATCGCTGATTGTTTATAAACAAATTATTGAAATATTTAGTTTACAGTTTGGATTTGACCGGCTCTGACGTCATACTTCAAAAAGCATTTCCGGAAATATATGCAATGTTGCCATGTCTATTAATAATTCCTTAAATCTCGAAAACTGTTTAATTTTTTCCTTTAATTGTGTAAAGTCGTTTACAAATTTTATATTTTACAAAATAAAATGAGCATCTCTTATGTTTAAATTATTAAAATTAGTAGTTTGTAGGTAAGTATTTCGTTTTAATTGCAGCTACAAACATTCATGTTAGCAAATGATTTTGAGAAAATTCAATGAAAGAGGGTCAATTACTTATAATGTACAAATAAAGAATCATTTATTTTAGTAATTACTAAAATAAAAGTGGATTTTTATTTGAAAGCCGGTGCTATGTAAACAAAGTGGTATAATCTAAGGAAGAAGTGGGGAGAAATGTGGCAATACGTACTCACTTGGCGCGTCGAGCGCCTGCATCTTCCTCATTCGTCGTCGTCGCTTCGTTGCTATAACGATCAAGTACTTCGTTTGTGTCAAAAAATCTTCCAACACACAGATCTACGCTGCGAAATTTGGGTAACTACTTGTAAAACTAGTCGTACGACCTACGCATCCTTCGTATTTATATATTTATTGTTCAAATCACCGTTTTGGCTGCGAATATTATACATAATTGCATTCTTATAAACGACGCCCTGCCCTCTCCGACATTTTGTTTCGATTAGCTTTACAAAATAAAACAGTGCGTCAGTACCTCGATTGAGTCTAACATATCAGTACCTTCGTATTTTAGTTAAGTATTATCAATCACAAACAGCTATGCTTGCCAAATTAACAGTAAATTGCACGTTAGACATCGCATTAATTTTTACTTTGTTGTACCTAAGTTATTGCAAAGTACGTATTCGCCCAAACGATTGATAATTTACCATTATTACCTACGACATTCTACGTTCCACAGAATCATGGGTGACCGATCTAGTGATAGAGGGGCAAGAGTTTACGTAGGAGGACTTACAGACTCCATCAAGAAGGAAGACTTAGAGGGCGAATTCGAGAAGTACGGCAAGTTAAACTCAGTGTGGGTAGCTTTCAACCCTCCAGGTTTTGCTTTCATCGAATTTAACAACCTCACCGATGCAGAAACAGCTTGCGACAATCTCAACGGTACAGATTTCTTGGGGTCCAAGTTGAGGGTTGAAATAGCCCGGGGCAAATCCCGCCGAGGTGGCGGCGGTTTTAGAGGTAGCAGAGGCGGTGGCCGGGGTGGTCCTCCTGGAGGTGGCTACAGAGGGGGCAGCAGAGGTTATTCAGGTGGTGGCGGTGGGTTCAGGGGTGGTAGTCGAGGAAGCAGGCCCGGTGGAGGCAGATTCGATAGCTATGGAGGCGGTAGACGAGAAGGTGGAGGAGGCGGAGGCGGTGGAGGCCGGTTCGGTGGCAGAGACTTCAACAGGAGAAGCGACTCCTACAGCCGAGACAACTTTGGAGGTAGAGGTGGTGGTGGTGGAGGTGGCGGAGGCCGCAGGTTTGATGATAGGTATCGCTCCAGATCCCCCAACGCTGGCATGCCAAGACACTAGAGAATAAGACTTATTTTCCCTTGTAACTTTTAATTTATGATATGTATTTACGTTAAGTACTGGTGAAATAACACAGTGTAATATTCGTGTAATTTACATGTTCTCGTTAGGTCGCCACGATTGATACGAGCACCGTTGCATAATTATTATATTATGTTATTTTGTGAGTCAGTTTAAGTTATTTAAGGAACAAAGGTTGTATGTAACCGTGTTATGTACATATTTTTTAGTATCTTATTCTTTTGTCATACAAAAATGTTCTCAAAATAAAAAAAATTAACTGTGATTCTTGTTTATTTTCCCTTATCAGAAATTCAACATTTGGAAAACAAATTTAATCATTCAAAAAAAAAGTAATGTTAATATTTTTATCTTGTTAGTCAATACAAAAAAAAATACATAAAAGACTTGTTAGTTATTTTCTCAGATCAATATTTTGCAAAACAAAATCATTTTGTCATATAAAAGAGTACAAAGTAAACTTATTCCAGATATTTATGTTATCAGGTCAACATTTGCAAAATAAATTAATCATTTTAGAAATGTTAATTTAAATTTTGCGGTGGTATTTCACGAACGAGATAAATATAATTACCACAGATAAGTGATTGCATATGTAATTATTACAATAAAATGTTAAAAATAATTGATTATAGTGAATAATAAGTAATAAATTTTGGTCGATAAAACATTGAATTTAAAACATATTTTTGGGCCACTGTGTATTTCACATTGATGGTTGGAAAGTCAAGGTCGTGCTGCCACCACAATCAATCTTCCTCTCTGTCTAGCTTGAAGAATCGCCGATAAAGGTAAAAAAATTGTATAAAACCGGCGTTCTATAAAATGAATGTCAGTGTCAATAATATCATTCGAGGAGGACTAAATAAACCTGCCCGTTCCGTCTTCCAGCGATTTTTCCAAACTTCTTCCTTCAAAATGGTGCAGGTGAGTCAAGAAAACTTATCAAGTAGCTTATATAATATATGTAAGGTTAGGGTTAGGGTTTTTTGTCTTGATATAAATAAGCAACTTTATTTTTGTGAATACTTAATGTTGTTGATCTTGGAACTGTAGGTAGGAGACTCGGTACCCAGTGTTGACTTGTACGAAGATTTACCCACAAACAAGGTGAACCTTGCCCAACTTGCTTCTGGAAAGAAAATCATTGTGTTTGCTGTACCAGGAGCCTTCACTCCAGGTTGCTCTAAGGTTTGTAATTAATTAATCCTTGAAAGTAAGCCTTATGTAAATAAATTATACTTATAATTGTTAGGCACTTCTATGTGGCAAGTGGTTAGGATATATTAGTCATGCAAAAATCCACTTCACATTATGCAATGATGAAAGGTTATTACGTATATTTTATTAAACAATAGGAACTAAACATTTGAATATCTTAACTTTTTTACATTTTTTTTTGTTTATTTTTAACTTAGCACAGTAAAAATTTCTTATTTGCAGACCCACTTGCCTGGTTATGTAAACAAAGCCGGCGAACTGAAAACGCAGGGCGTGGACGACATCATCTGCGTGTCTGTAAACGACCCCTTTGTAATGGCCGCTTGGGCCAAAGATCAGAATACTGGTGGAAAAATCCGCCTTCTAGCTGACCCTTCCGCTGCTCTGGCAAAAGCTCTAGATCTGACTGTCGATATAGCTCCCCTGGGTGGGATTCGCAGCAAGAGATACTCCATGGTTGTGGAGAACGGCAAAATCACTTCCTTGCAAGTTGAACCCGACGGCACCGGTTTGTCTTGCTCGCTCGCTGAATCTATTAAGCTGTAAATAATATCATTTACAACCGTGTTTGTGCTTCTGTGTTTAGTTTAGTCAAATAAGGTGGTATCAGTAATAGTTTAATATGCGTTGTATATATTTTGACTTAAATTCATTTCCTTAGTTATAAGTATTTGTTTTATTGAAAATAATGTGCTTTTGTAATGCCACTACTTCAAAGTACAGTCTACCCATTAAAAAGATTTATAATTTTAATACAAGCTGTCCAGAAAAATACCATATTTTAAAGAACAATAATAAAGCGATTTAAATCAAGTTACCTTAGTATAATTTTACTTCCTTATAAAGTTATAAAGCTTCAAATAAATAACTTTTAAATGACCTCTTAAATCAGGTACAGTACAGACATTGAATAAGTACTTATACTTACTTTTTTAAATCATAGAGGCCACTAAAATACTTCAAACATTGACAAAGTCAATGCCTACTAAGATATCGAGAAACTATATTTAAATTTCAGTTGATGGAATTTGCTACAGAAGTGTGTTTTTAGGCAACTCACTAATAACTTGAGCATCTTTTGTTTTTAGTTAGAAGTTGCTAAATAAGTACACTTTAAACAGCCTTTTGTTTTTTTACAATTTGTATCCAAAAATTAGCACCTAAGTTGATAAAATTTGCTATGGGAGGGTTTTCAATAAAGTAGCTGAATAACTGAAACTTATTTTTTTTCTAAATTAAAGGTTACTAGATACAGGGTGTTCAGAAACGAGTGGTTAAAAATGGTAGAGCACATATAGGGGAGTCAAAATAATGTCAGTACTTCATATACATTTTTATGCTATCTGGCTTCCTTATGGAGATACAGGGATTTCAAATAAGTTAAATATTGAAGTTCAGTCATAATTTCTAGACCGTTACCTTGGCAACCTTGAAATTTGGGTGATAGTGGTAATACAACTTTCACTATTTACAGTGTAACCCATTTTAAAGTACCTATTTATACAAAAACCAAGACCTATTAGATCATTTTTCATAAAAAAAATATTGTATATTAATGATTCTGTGGCATAATTAAAAATCACATTCTTATTATAAATTATTGTTTTTGTCTCGTAAAGCAAACTATAAAAGAAAACGTCAAATGCCTACTGAGATATGATCAGCTACAATCAGAGAACTACATATATCTGAGTCAATAAAATTTGCTATAGGAGGGTTTTTACAGTACTTAAATAAAAAATTAAGCTAAATTTTGCTAGCTGCTAAAGATACTATAAACTGTCTTTTTTTTCAATTTGAATTGTCTATTCAACAGTCAATGCCTACTGAAATATCAAAGAACTACATTCAGAAGATTCCTGAAAACTTATGGACAAAATCTCACCCATGCAATAAGATTATATCAGCTTAATAAAAAGACTAAACCTTTTGGGTAATGTATAATATGGTTGTGTGAGTCACACAATACACACAATAGACCCTATATAAGGTCACCAGTGAAGGGCTAGTTCTTCAATATAACCATAACATAAAATTCAGAAAAGTCTAAGATTTCAATCAATGAAATTTACTATGAGAAAGGTATCTGATTAACTCATAAAAATACTTTGAAAGATTTTTGTTTTTTTTTTCAGTTTAGGTCAGTTGGTTCAAAAGTCAATGCCTACTAAAGATATAAGCAACAACAGTCAGATAACTTTATATCTGTCAATGAAAATTGTTATAGCAGGATTTTACAATCCCTAAATAAAAATGAAGCTTAATTTTGTTGGTGCTAAAGATACTGACAGTAGATATATTTTTTTTCAATTTGGATTAATTTGTATCTATTCAACAGTCAATGCCTACCGTGATATCAATGATCAAATTTCATTGAAAGGTGCTGTATCTCGGAATTTCCTACAGAAGGCTATGGTACCCGAATAAAACTTACTTTTTAAATTAGCTGTTACTAAAGACATTGATTTCGGTTTTTTTACAATTTGAATGTGTCTTCAAAAATCAATGCCTATACTGAGATATCAAGAGCTATGACTATGATATTTTTAACTTTTAAAAAGACAATAAGTTGGACTGAATCGTAAAAATGGAATATAGTTTTATTTAGTAAAGGTCAACACATATATTTTTTAGGAGAAACAACAAATACTTTGTATAACTTTTGTACAGTAGCTAAATAAAGATGTATAAAAAAGAACAAAAGACTGCTGCAATAACCTCAGCAAACTTTATGTTTTAGATTAAAATTAGTTTATATAAAAACTCCTATTTAACATACCTTGAGTCAATTACTTTAAAAACAAAACTGGTCCCATAATTTTTTAAAGAATCACTCCAAATAACTTGATTTTAAATACTTAGGTATACTTTCAGTCAAACAATCTGTGGAGATGCTTGAATCTTTGAATCCTGGGTGATTTATTTCTGAACACCCTGTACGAAAAAAGTGAATGCCAGCCAGCTACTGTAAAATTTGTAAAATTCATCCTGACAGTGTCAAAATGCCAAAATTCTAAAATTCCAGTGATATGAATCCCACAAAATTTTCTGTAGTTATTAAATGTTTAAAACCAATATGTTCTATCTCTATGAGAAATTGTGCCAGTAGTTCTCAGGTAAAAGAACCCACTGTAGCGATAATCAATGCCTCTACCAAAATCGGAAGGAACCTAGCTCTGTTGCTGAAGCAGAGCCCTTATGTGGGAGAGCTGCGTCTAAATGACAAGAATAGCAACGTATGTTCCGTAGCCGAAGACCTAAGCCACATAGACACCAAGGTGAAGGTAAAATCTTTCGGTGGCAAAACTGCGATGAAACATGCGATATTGGTAAGTGCATGTATAATAAAAGATGCAAATCAAAAGAAATTATTAATCTTTGTACATCTTTTCCCAGGAAGCAGATGTAGTTGTGTTAGTAGGGGGATGCAGAAACTCCTACAGCCAGACTCCAAAGGCTCTCTTTGAAAAAAATGCCGACGATGTTAGGCTTACAGCCCTACACATGGTTGAATTCAATCCCAAAGCTGTGCTTTGTTTAGCAATGCCTCCGATTGAAGCGATGGTACCGCTAGTAACGCAAGTAAATTAAACTTTACGTGTTCAGCCTATTAATAGTTCGTGGACGATTAAAATGATTAAAGAAACATTTAAATTTCAGAATTAATACTAAAACAGGATGTTCCTGAATTAATGTACCATTTAATTTATTAATTTACCTATATGCAAAAATGCACATTCAGGGAGTTAGGCCTAAGTTTTTGAAAAAAATCGGTTATAAAACAGGAAAGCATTGAACGTTCAAGTCTTTTAAAATGTTGTTAGTAAATAAAGGAAATAAAAGAAGTCCAAGAATAGAGTCTTGAGGCATGCCAGAAACAGACCCGTGACAATTTTGACAGACCCGTGACAAATTTTTTTTCTGGTAAACACTAAAACTTTTTTAAGTAAATTCGATCTTTTCCAAATTTTTGATTATTTGTTGAGTGTGGTCCATTTGAACAACACATAAAACTTCTAGGTTGGTAGTGCACCTCTCTAGAAGTTTTATTTGTTGGCTGATTTTTTTTCCAATAATAGAGCTTCAATTATAACGATTACTTAATCTCACTGTTTATTTAGATTTAATGTAAGTACTTACCACGAATTTGTATTTTTTTGTGTGTAATCCTGTTATTGGGCATTGAATTGCCTGTTGGATTACGCATGTTAAAGTAAATAAAAAATAAACTACAGGAAGTAGATGAAAATGCGTCAAGAGATATGGTTATTAAAAAAAATAGACTACGAGGGAGTTTTCGTTGTGCCAGTCTCCTAGTTCTAATTTTAATTCATTCAATAAATTGGCATGAGAAAACATATTTCTCTTCAAAAGCCAATTTTTACACCATTTTGTGCGACATTTTTTCCTGTTCTTTTTTACTATTACTGCCGCCACTGCTAGGAGACACTTGTGAGCTATCATTGCTCACGCGTTTAACTAAACTGAACGGACTGTTCTATTAGGTCGTAGTGTGTGAGGAAAAAACCTTACAATCCTGGTTTGCGCGATTTGGTCCGTACAGTCTTGTTCGCACGAATAGTATGAAATCTGTGGGCCCCTTTAAAATGTGATTAGGCTTGTTGCTACATGCGTTTCAGAGACTACTACTATAATTTATTTACTAGGAGTATAAGAAGGCTGGTGTCTACGACAGCAGAAAGATTATCGGGATTACATCGGTGGCGACCATGAAGGCAAATTACTATGTCGCAGCCGCTGCAGGGAAGAAGCCTGCTGATGTGCTATGTCCTATAGTCGGAGGAGTCAGCTCGAACTGCTTGGTAGCTGTCCTGTCTCAGGCCAAACCTGCCCTCGGAGACAGTTTGGTAAATATTCTTGATAAGGAAATACTTTTCCACATTATATTTTGTAACAAAAATGAAATTCTGTTGTTTATTTACAATGTCCTCTTTAGAAAGATCATTCCAAAGTCCAGAATCAGCTAGCGAATAGTGAAGACGACATCTTGAAGATGTACGCCGATTGCGGAACGATATGCTTTTCACCAGCCTTAGCTATTTCAAGATTCATAAATTTACTGTTAAGAGGTCTTATGGGAGACACGAATTGTGTGGATTGCGCCTTTGTCGGGCAAACTGGACACATTGGACAATTTCTGCCTTACATGGCTTCTATTGTACGATTAGGTAATGATTTCTAAGCTTTTTTCACACCACAATACTTTATCCTTGAAAGTAGACAAATTAAACAGTTGAGTGATTCGATACATTCTTTTTAATTCATCATTTGGCATGACGTCTATTTAAATAAATTTTGATTTCTGGTTTGTTATTTGCGACTACAAAAACCACACTAAACTATTAAATTTAGAAGCAGATCCTTGTTTTTAATGGATTCATTTATTTTATTTTTTTAAAAAAGCCTTACAAATCACTTATTTTACATTACATCACATTACCCTTGAAAATAAATAAATTAAACAGCTAAATGATTCAAGACATATTTTTTAATTCATTTTGTTAAGACTCCATTATTGGTCTATTTAAAAAAAAAATGATTTCTGGTTAGTTATTTGTAGTCTATCACACCAAACTGTCCATTTTAGATGCAGATTCTTGTTTTAAATAAATTTATTTTTATTTTCAAAAAGGCTTAAAAATCGCATTTTTTACATCACATCACATTACCCGTGGAAATACACAAACAATTGAACGAAGACATTAAAGAATTTAAAGACATGCTGAATTCATAATTTTGTCATAACTCAAACATGCTTTATTATTGGTTTATTTGAAAATGCTGATTTTTGACACTGAATGTAGAGAAACAGACCCTTGTTTTTAGTGTTTACTTTTTTTTCTTCAAGAAAACCTTATAAATCACTTTTACATCAAATCACATTATCCTTGAAAACTAAATAAATGAAATAATTGAATGATTTAAAGGCAATGCTTTAAAAGTTCATGATTTTTGTCACAATTCCACGAATGCGTTCTTATTGGTTTATTCAAAAAACGATAACTTCTAATTGGTTATTTACAATTATTGACTTTAGAGAAACAAACGCTTGTGTTAAATAGTGTTACTATTTTTTTCCTCAAGAAAACAGTTTTTTTAAAACCTGTGGGTAAACCTCCGAAACGACCAGATCTGAGACTAATAAAAATTTATGAAATTAATTAGTAAGTTCAAATTAATGTTGCGCACGTATTAGTGTCAAATCTGGATGATAAAAAAGACTTGACCTATTGCTTTTAATTTCTTAGGACGTCAAGGTGTAATGTCCAGTCATATGCCAAGAGTCAACGGCGACGAAGGACACCGTTTGAGACTGGCATCCTTCTATGTAAAGGAGCTCATCAACATGGGCGAGTCCTTCGTCACGGGAGAAGTCAGATCGCCGCTGAAGTTCGACCCAAGTCTACAGAAAAGAACAGAAAAACAAGAACAGAACGTTGACAATAATTTATCAGTCAGGAAGGCGCAAATTGTACAGTAACATGTGTAAATAAAAACATATACGTTGATGGATTTTTAAATATATTTAATCACTTCCTGGATTTTCTGTGGAACGAACCAGTTGAGACAAAAAGAGGGCTTCCAGGTGCACCCAGTCTAAAGTTTCCTTTCGGAACGGGTTCACGTTTCAAGCATGATTTCAACGGGTAAGACCCACCCCTGATAAAACTACTGGTACTGATTCCCGGCTTCCGGTACAAACGGATGCATTTTGGTTGTTGAAAGTGTTCCTTGACTTCGCTTTGTTTCTTTTTATTTATTATAAAAGAGTCCGTGTGCTTTAAGAGCTTGGATTTCTCTTTGTTAGCCGTTTCTTCCGAGTCCTCGGCGTTTTTCTCGGTTGAAATTTCTATTTCTTCAGCCGGTTCTTCTCTGACTTCAATTTGTTCTTTTTCTATTGCATCACTGTTTTCAATATGTTCTTCGATTTTGGGTAAGATCAACAGTTCGCTATCAGTTTGTATTTCTTGGGTGTGGGTAGTTTTCAGCTTCGGTAAAACTTTTTCCCTCTCATGTACGTCGTGCATGTTTACGACTGTTTCGTATATGTTATATCGTTCGTAATCGCTTTCCTCCACGATAGAGGTGTCACATTCTGAACTGGCAAAATAGTGAGATATATTATCAGGCACGTCTCCGTAAGGCTTAATCTTCCTCGTCCTATTATCGTGAACTCTGTTTTTCTTCGACATGGTAACGTTTTCCTTGTTGTTAGGCTTCCATGTCGCCCAGTAAGTCTCTTCCAACTGGTCCAGTACTGACTTGGTTGATGGAAACCCGGGAATCTTCTTCGTTTTAGGTGAATTCTTTTCTACCGACGGTTTAACCGTAGCTTTGGAAGAATAGTTGTTGTAAGTGCTCACGTTCTGGTTATTATTGTACTGATGGACGTAAATAGGGCACTTTCTTTCATTAACGTAGCTTATAGAGGAGGACGCCTTTTTGTTTTTTTTGGTGGAGTGGTCTGGAGGATAATTCACCTTTACGTCAGATATCTTCTGGTAATATGAAGGATAATCCTGGAAAAATTACATGTGAACTGACATAAGTAACAGAAGTTTAATTCTTCAAAATAATTCATAGTGAAAAATAGTACTTACGTACTCCTCTGGATAGTACTGGACAGACTTGGGACTATTCACCTGGGTCTCTTCGTACAACGAATATGCCATAACAACACGCAAATTTTCTGGAATTCAAAATTTATTACCTACATGAAGAACATTTAACTTGTCAAAAACAAAAATCAAATTATGACATTTTGAGGTAAGATGACTTTGATTAAGAAAAAAACGCACACCAATGATATAAAATATTTATTGGGTCAAATGTTCAATAATAAAAAAATCACTTAAACTTAACATTTGTATTGCAACTAAGATTAATGGGTGCGACAATAGGCATATAGAAATATCAGAGCCTTCGTGACAGCTCAGAATTCGAATTTTGTATAGGAACATTATGAATCTTCTTTTACAAGCAAATATGCTGGGACTGGGGCATATCATATAACTACAGTTTCAAAATCAAATGGAGCATTTACTCAGGGATATTGGTACAATAATATTTTTAAAAATTTTGATCCTATTAGTGACAAAATCATTATATTATCAAGTAATTTCAATATCAATTTGTAAATCTAATATTATATTGCGAAAATGTGAGGTTATAATTATGTTAACAAATTATCGTTTTGCATATATCACATCTATCATATCATCTCTGACTTGAAAATAATTGAATGATCCTGTATTTTAAATCATATGATGTCATGATTCTTTTAATGCATCCTTATTGGTCTATTTAAAGAATTCTGCATTCTTATTGGTTGAATATACACAACAATGACACAAACAATAAAATGTTGAAGTCCTATTAGTTTTCCATGTTTTTACAAATTTGTCTGTGCTTAAAAAAATACAGATGATAAAGAAACATACATTACATTATGTTATGTTAAACTTTGAGTAAAGTATCTGCAAGTTAAAGAAGATTCTGTTCCTGTAACTGTTACAATTTTCAGGTAAAAGATATATATATTTATATAAGTATGCACTATGTTCATGATATGAACTGTATTTTTTAATATTATTACATCTTCACTTAAAGAGAATATAATAACATTTGTCGTACTGTAAGTTTTATATTGTTAATCTGTTGCATGGGTTAACTTTATGTGATATAGGGTAGTCCAGCTACTTTGTCGCATGGCATTCACCATAAATATCATTTTATAGTGAAAAATTTGCAAAGTAATGCTAAGAGTTAAGGAAATTGTAAAGAATATTAATAATTATTGGAAATTCACTTTACAAATTTTTCTCGTTCCATTATAATGAGAAATTTTAGGTTACAACCGATAAATCAAGGTCCCAACGTTTTAAAGTTGTACTTAATTGACAGATTTTATAAAGACCAACGTAGTCATATATAATGTTTGAATAACGAGTTGTTTTGCAAAAGCATAACCTAAAATTCCTTCACAAAATCCATAGCTATTTACATTGATTGGACTGTTTGGTCCTTCGGTATAAAACATTTAATGAAACTAAGAGTGTGATATTAAGTAAAGATGTTTCCGACAGATTTGGTTCGTTAAAATTGAAGCGCAACCCAAACTTAACCTGATAGATACCATTTCTATATGACTACATGTTATTTATATCACAAATAGTTTTTAAACAATATTTTCACAACTGCACTCAAGTGCAAAAATACTTAATTATATCACTGGTTTAATATACCATATTACCCATTTTATACATATATTTATAAGAAACTAGGTAGTTTTAAATATACCTATGTACATACATGCTAAATTCGAGTGTAAAGGTCATGTGTATAAAAAGTGTGATACAAATATGGGCTCCAAATCGTCCAATTTGAAAATGCGTTCGTTTCAGAGGAACAGGTGCATATATAGCTTCACGTCCCCCCAAAGTTAAAAAAAACGCAAGGTTTGTTATTTACATAGGCACTGGCCTAGGAAAAATCTAAATGGCACTAAAAATTATCTCGTTCTTACCAAACTAGGCCATAAGGTAAACAATTTATTTCACGAGTGATTTAGCTTTCATTCTTTATAACCTAGTTACTATTCCTATCATAATTATAACACTTATAGCTTTATTCGAGGCCTAAGTTTATTTGAAAAATTGTATTCGCTTCGTTTTTGACATTACTATACAACATCCTCTATCAGCTTAATAAAATATGAATTTGGTAAACTGCTATTGTGAAAAAAATTGTTTCAAAAATGCAAAACGCAGATATTATTTGATGTATATTATATACTATAATAGTCCTATACATTAATCTACCAACAGATAGTGCAAAATTTTAGATTTCAGTAGTTATCGTGGAGTTATCAGCAAGCTGCTTATTAGAATTTTAATAATAGACTACATATGATACACATTTGCATATTATAACTGTTTTGTTATTCCAATTTCACGAATTTGATTATAAATTTTCTGATTTTATTACAACATCTTCGTCAGTCACAAAACGTTGTTTAGTACACTTTCAAAATGTAAAATGATATTGAAACAAATTTCTGCTAATTGAAAAATAAAAACAAACATATTTACACATTTGCCATTTTTAGCAGATATATGAAAAAAATTATGATTTTTTAAAAGATTTTCGTGAAACACAACGTATAACATTAATTTTACCATTAGACATTATATAACCTTAGTTTACTACTTATTACCATGGTAATAAGTTACCCTGTATTACCAACTTAATAAAGCAAACAAACAAACCTTGACTGTTTATAACCCTAATGTTTACTTAATATTTTCAAATCGAACGATTTCATTCTGTGATCTAGTTAGTATTTTAGTTTTATACAAATGGGTAATATACTTCAAATAAAAATATTATATTATTACTCTACATATCTTTAAATAAAAAAAATTATATATACTTTGCACTATACATCTAATCTGTGATTCTGGTTATACAATTTTTTTTGTTCTTCTCGAGAAGCATTTCTTTCATATAGATCAAGATAGCTTTGAGAAATAAAAACCTATAAATCAAGATAGCTTAGGGAACAATAGAATGTCTAGTTCATAAAAATCAATGTCTTGACTGTCACTGTCAAAAAATGTATGGTTAAAAGTGCAGGAAAAAATTTAAATGTATTCAAACGATTATCGATAAAGTAGTGCATCTATTTTTTACTATTTCACGAAGAAGTTCAATGGAAGAAAAGCGCCTCAGAAGAATTTTCAAGTACAGAAACACAGTAGGTATGCTCACATCATAAAACCACTCTCACACAATTTTAAAAAGTCTTTAAAATTTGTTAAAAAGTTCCTACAAATTCTCTGTAATATTCTCTTCTACATTTTTTTTTATAAACAACATTTTACGAATATATTTCTTTATATAGTAACACCCATTTTGATTAACCAAGGTATAACAGTTAAGCAGTTTCAAGGGCAGTAATTTAATTTTAGAAATTCCGAAATCGTCAAACACCGAGGGCAGTATGAGGCAGCGTTGTTTTGTTTTGAACTTGGCCGAAAGTGTGTCAACGAGTGACTGTGTATGGCGAAAATAACAGTTTAAGGTATCTACGTTCACAACTGTCAACTAAGTCTACCAAGACACAGAGCTAGTCTACGAAATGTAAGTTTACAATCAGTTTTAATATCGTACAATGCCCATTTATAGTTACGTTTTTACATTTATCGGACAAATTATTGGGAAAAATTAGGAGATTGCATGCTATAGTAAAAGCGAGTTTGTTTTGTTTAGATAACCAGCCAAAATTTTGTTCAAAATATTATTTCAATTATTAAATCGTAGATCAGCGGTTCCAAATGTTTTTGTGATGTTTGCAATTTCAATTTAACAAATGACATTTTAGACCAGTGGTTCTCAAACATTTTGAGTAAAATTGTGGCTAATTACATCAAGAGAAAATGTAATTTCAAGATTTGTGTTCATATTTTTCCAGAATTGGCAGTATTAATTAATTTTGTTTCAACATATTATTCTAAAAACCAAGAAATTCAATATTAATTTAAACAGAAAAATAGTTTGAAAGCAATTTATAGAATTTAAATAAATATCAAGTGACCTATCATACCAATTAGGCAGCTCAAGAGCGTCATGAAGTGAAACGTAAATTTCAAACTAGCTAGTAACTATCGTTTTCACTCTCATTTCCGACGAAAATAATTTGATCACAAATCTTGAACGTCCAGTGCAACGTTTGTATAACTCAAGCCGAAAATATTACGAAAATAACCACCTACTTGCACTACCCCACATGTCAAATTTACGCGTAATCACAAAATTTAGTCGAAAGGATGCCAACCTAAAGCACAAAGTTGGCAAGATTGTAAAATTTAATTTCAGTATTCGAGAGGAGTTAAAGGGCATGGAGATACCAAGATTAATATAAAAATTCCACAGATACAAGGGAAACAACTTCGCAGTCTTGCCAACCTTGTTTGTTTAATGTGGCGTGTTTTTTTTCTCAAATCGATGGTATATACAGCTTAAGGTTTGAAAAAATTGTGTTTTGCTTTGGACTCACACAGAAACTGTACACAAATTTAAACGTTTGTACTTTTTGCATTTCCATGTCCGCCCAAGCCGTTTATTTCACAAAAACCCCGTCATCGGGAAGGAAAGGTCGAACTCCATAATCATATATGCTTATAAAGTAGACAAAATATACATTTTGCATCTCTTAAACTTTAAACAGTCTGTAAGAGGGCTCAGCCCCATCCGCTAATCCTAAGAAGTATTTTTTATATCGTTTACAAAACACATTTACAATTGGCCATCGTTCCTCGCCTTTCAAGTGAACGTGAAGAATTCAAAGGATTCGATCTCGGTAATAAGAAACAAATCCTTAAATAAATCTTGTTTCGTTTAATAGAATATGTTAGTGTAAGCATATACAGGGTGTCCCAAAAATATAAAAAATACAGTCTTTAAAAATTAGTACTCTTTAAAAACTGTTACTTGAAACGCCCTGTAAGTTTATACGGTTTAAAATAAAGTGTACAAAACTAAGTTGTAGAAGATTTCGACGATGGATCTCATTGAACTCGAGGTGATTTCATCTAAAAATATCGAGAGATACAAAACCAATCTCTTAAGCACACAAGCCACTCCCACTGCTCACGTTGTCACCTCTTTTAACCGTAGATTTAGTAGTTTTAGTTTAGATTAAGATGAATCTGTGGATGATGAGGGATGATCGGGCCACAGTGATGGCAGACTGCCCACAAGGGGTGAGATGGACATTTCGCAGGGCGACGGGGTTCGCCCCTTTAGCTTGTCTCACCAGCAGTAGACGGACAGTTCGCCGGTGTGGTCCCCTGTGTGCTGCCAGGGTGTGACGGACCTGGTTTTTAACTGAAAATAAGAAAAACAATATATGTAAAATATTCTCTCAAAACGTTCCCTACATAGAAACAGTTTTTAAAACACCAGCCAGTTTTTTTATTTTCAGAAAGACTAATAGAGATATTGAAACATTTTTACTAACATTGAAAAGTACAATAAGCTACATTATACCCTATGCAATACAGTTTTGTTATGATAAAAAAGACTAATGACTAACGGTCAATATTGAACCAATCATTTTGCCAAATCGCCTTATTGTCGAAGATTATTGTAATCGTAATAGTGTTATAGCAACGGTGTACTCTGATATGAAATTCTGATGCTTCAAAAAACTATTATACAACTTCTATATTTAATATTTTATTGCATCTCCAAAACTAATAGCTGAATGAGAACCAGGATAAAGGCAACACACTGTATATATGTGCCATATTATAAGTCAGAGTAAGGCTTTACTTTTGACTACACATTTTGACGTTTGTTTTGTAGGTCAACGAAATCCACTTAATTTGGCAAATTAAACATGTATCATTGTTATTTATTACATTTACTATTCTATTACAACCGTGTAGTTGTTCAAGTTGTTAGAAGGAACGGTTTTTGAAATAATCCTATTTGATATATTCAATACACCGAGTAAAAACTGTTTAGGTTTCAGGTAAAGTGTCTTTTCCACTGAAAATGTTACTTAAAAAGTTATTCAGAATGCTAAATAATGACGATGTGCGTGCAAAATTTCAAGAAAATTGGCCTACTTTGATGAAATCTGTGCTTTGATGAAACAAACCATTGTTGGAAATCTAAAGAGAACGGTTTCATCAAACCTTACGGATCTTCTTGGAGTTTTACACATTGCCATAATTTATCATTTTGAGTAACTTTTCAAGAAATATTTTGATGCATTTTCAGCAGAAAAGGCACTTTACCCAAAACAAAAATCAGTTTTTAATCGGTGCACTGAATATTTCAAATAGGATTATTTCAAAACAGTAACACTTAATGACTTCAACTAGGTATACATTTTTTGCATAAAAATGTAGCCGCAAAAATATTTTGCCATTTAAAAGAAGCATGATTTGCCATAACTGGCGTTCTCTGCTAGTGACATCAAAATTAGAAACAAATTTGAATTTGTCGCTCCCAAAAATCCCCGATCTCCAAAATGTATACAAACATTTGACATTCTGTATCTTCTATTGCTCTATATTGCACTTATTTTGGGACACACTGTATGTGGGACAATATCAACAATTACAGATCCTTTTTGTCCTCATTATTTACGTAATAATAATAATAATATTAATCATTTTTATTTAACCAAGTTTCACATTATAAAAAATGTATAGCAATAGTGAAAATAAAAAAAGATAATATATATACTAACACAGAAAATATAGCTATATATTAGCTATATATTCTGTGATACTAGTGACAAGAATTCAGACGACTTACGTCATACGAACAAATGAATAGTTCATTGTATTTTCATCAAAATATTTAAGAAACAGCAACTGATAGTAATAAAACTATATACTACACTAAAAGTTTGCATTATATATTGCACTAAATTCCAAAAAAAGATTGTTTTTAACGCGACTAAATATCGAAAATTACGTTGACATTAAAAACAAATATGTAATGTCAGCTGTGACGTAAGACGTCTGAATTGTTGACGCGAGTATACACATAACAAAATAATTACGGGATAAAAAAATTATAAATAAAATTATAGTAAGTGCCTATAAGCTTTTGCTTATAATGGTATGAGTCCATGCTTTATTGTCAATAAAATTTCCGGTCATGTCACTGAATTCGATTGAAGTTAGTACAATAAACAGAGTATCTTTTGCTTAAATATGGTTTTACATTTAATTTTGTTTTTATAAATAAAGTTCTTTATGAATTAGTTCTTCAATTTACCATACAGAGTTTGGCTTTCCTTTCCTTTAACCTCCATGAATTTCTTTGCAAGAGAAATTTTCTTTGAAAGAAAAATGCTACAAACTTTGTGACCAAGTAACAAATAAAAACAGTAAACATAGTCCCCTGAATACCTGTTAAAAGTTGGTATTTTTAAGAAGTTTTTTAAATTCCTAAAAGTAAATATTTATTTGTTTTATTACAAATATAGATTTATAAAATTATCAATATTTATTGAATGACTTGAATACCTAACGAACGGTATTCTTTCAATAAATATACAAATGCAATGAAAATTATTAAAAAATAACAAATTAAAATATAATTTTGATTTTATAAAAATCTGCTATTTCAGAACTAAATTATCCTGTTAATTAGGGCATTTGAAATTTCTCTAGATTTAGCACAAGTCTCTCCAAATTTCCTTAGAATAGAAATATTTCTGTACAGTTGGCAACCTGCATTTATTTGCGGGTACTTATTCTAAACTTCTTAAATTGACGAAACATATAACATGTTTTAATTCGTCAACAATTCTACCTTGTCTATGGAGTTGTATTTGAACGATTACAATTTTGCAAAATATCCAACTTCCTCGATTACGGTCGTCCTGAGACATCTAAAGAGGCATAACAAAAAAATTGGCGGGTTAACGCTCTCTAATATCATCAACAAATATGCCGAGCATCACCACCCACGTCCCGCAACATCTGCAGCTAGCAGGCGAAGGCGCCCACGCTTCCCCGGTTACGCAACCGCCCAAATTATGCCAAAAAAAAAGAGATATCCGCTCGCAGACACGTAGAAACGCAATTATCTATCATTTGAAGGTGAAGGTCGAAACCGACGAAACACATGCGCGCGCGTTGAGGCAGGTTTTTGTTTATAATAGTTTCGATAATACGTTCTATTATTACGACTTTGAATGCTTTTAGATGATGTTCCTGGAAACGGGCCAAATTCTTCGGTAGTTCGGCTCGGATTTCTATGCTTTTGTTTTGCGGCACAAACGGCGGAAGGCCTGCCTCGCAGCCATCTAGATAATGATCTCTTAGGTGTGGATATGTGGGCTATTGAAAATGCTACTCGTATATTTCAAACCGTTATGCATACTCGTATATAGTTGCTTGCGCCTCAAGAAAATGATATTGGTAATTTTACATTGAACATTTGTCTAATCGCGAATTTACAGGGATGTAGATCCGATTAAAATATAATTAAGTGTACAATAATAATTGTCATTAAAAAGAAGACTCCGTTTAAATGAAGTAGCAAAAATGAGACCACAGATTCCTTAAGTGAAAATAAGCCAGCGTCCCATGCACCCGAATTCCGATGTACGATATCCGAAAATATTTTAATTCGTATGAATGATAATTATACGATCCACATGTATCCGAAACTATTATCATAAAATTCAAGTATAGAACCATGGAATTCATTACAAGATGCTGACTTTCAAATTTGTTCTAAGCATAAAATAAATGGTGAAATGCATAGATATTTTCAATATATCTTCGTCAGCCTTGGACCAACAATAATAAGTAATTTGTGGAAAGTATCTCCTGACATCCTTAGATAATTGAAATATTTTTGATGGTCACTTAAGCGCATTTTTTGCAACAAATTATGATATGCCCCTTGCTTTTTTCTCTTTCTAAATATATCTCGCACCCAAAACCGTCTTTGTTTATTCTTAATCTTTCTTAAGCGCAGCAGAAGACACAGAAGAAGCACTGTATTTGCTTTTCGCCGCATTTCAACATTATAAAACATTTTTTTTACCGTAAATCCGCCAAACGACAAACACAGTATGTTTAGAATCAAATCTATGTTTAGAATTTAAAAAGTGAGGTTAAAGAACCTACGATATCGGACAAAAGTTAAAATTATTTCTACTTTTTCCGACGTCGTATGAATTGTTAAAATTTTCGGATGAAAATGAGCGGTAAAATATTTGAATGTATATTAACCAATAGGAACGCTTTCGGATCTTCGCATCGTCGGAATTCGGATGCATGGGACACAGGCCTTAACCTAACATACGTATAACCCAAGTCGCATAATAAAGAAGATACAGGGTAGCTTCACACTAATGGGCGGCAATTTCAAAATTTCAAAATTTTACGTCCAATTTGTAGAAATATATGATTTCTATAGTCCAATTACAAATATTCCGTTTTAGTTTCAGTTGTATGCTGGGATTAAAATGCAGTATACAGCTTACATTAAGTTTTTCTTAGATTGCTGGTTTCTAAGCTCCTCCATAGTCTCGACTTCTGGCGTTCTATAGATTTTATGATTTCTAAGGTTTATTGGCCTAGGATTTCAGTTAATATCAACTACTCTGATTGGCTTATTATGACAACTATCTAGGATATTACGAAAAATGTCAATGATGCCAACTATGGCAATAAAAATCTCTAACTGAATAGCACATAAAATATTATTTCTAGAGAGCCGCATACGTCCAGCCATTTTGAATCCCTCTGTATTTTTTTCAATTTGCCGCTTCGTTGGCATTGTACACCCGCACTAACATTTTTTTCGAGCCCAAGCATGAAATAGATCGTTGAAATAGGGACGCGGATTTCGTTAATTAAAATTATCAAATAAAAAAAGCGATATCTGGAAATAAGCGTTTTCGGTCTGTAAGCAAACGTTCGTAATGCCGTCCGCCGTCTAATTAAAGGATTCGCAAACAATGAATTTATTAAAATCGTCGAGAACGAATCCCGCGATTTTTGACTATGCGATATAGGGTGGCCTAAACAAATACCTACAACATTGGTATAGTGAAGAACATTTCTTATATATGAACTAGAAAAGGGAAAATATTCGTTAAATTCTTCTACTACATATACAGCGTGGCCACTTTTAATGTGTAGGTACACAGAAACTGTCAAATAAGAAAAGATCAGAGTTGTTAGATTCCAAATAAAAGAGTTAAGCATCTTCGTGTGTTGAATAATTTTTTATTGCGTGTACAATTGAAGTCATAAAATAAGTGATTTTAAAAATTTGATTTGGTTTGTAATTTAACAAACTCTGTAATCTCTCTCTCTTCAAGTTTGGCGGATTCTTAGACATATATCTTAATAATAATCCCCAGTATACGTATATAAAAGATGACTAAATTTTCGACTGAGGTAAATATTTTTCATGGATCATCATCGACGAAAAAATTCGCGAAACAAACTATTAGCAGATTTATAGAATAGTGCCAAGAAAAACGTTTGAACAAAATCCTACTGCCAAGAAATACAGAATATATTTCGAGTAGCCTTCATGAAATGTTTATATTTTCAAGTTCAAAATGAATCAACGTTAAAAAACACCTGAAGCTCTGTAATACTATAATACATGTGGACTAAAATTTTGCTCATTTAATTTTTTGTAAAATTTCAACAACTTTCAATTTATAATGTTAAAAAACAAATAAATAGTTTGTGTGACGTCACAATTATTAGTTTGCAGAACGGCAACGTCGCATATTCAACTCGATAGGTGTTTTATTCACAGATCATCTATGTTGGTTTATTTACTATTATAGCGAACGCAATATGACTCATAATTTTGCATTTATTAAGAAGTAGTAAAATGCGCCATCATAATTTCAAGCTACAGGGTGTTAGGAATGTTATAGGCTTATATATCTGACCAAAAACAGCAAAAAAAAAAAACTTAAGAAAAAAATATCTAAAATGAATAGTTTTTCTACAAATACATTTTAAAAATAAAAATACAAAAAATGCAAATCAAATGTAAAATTGTTACGAAATTATAAACAAAGGTACAATTAAGGTTAAGCAAAATCTCCTATAACGTAATTTGGTTTTTTTTTTGTATCAGTAATAATGAAGCAAGCAATAATTTTAGTTTCTCAGAAAATCGTTAAAATTGTGTAGTGCACGTCAATATTGCAAACCGTTAGCTGCTGCGGTTAACCTATAAGTACCTATTATTAGTCATAGTAGTATTCTGTTGTCGTTAAAGTAGTTGTCTAACTAGAAATTAAGCATTTTGAAATATTGAAGTTTTAGTGTTTATGTTCGTATTTTTTTCCGTTTTAGTGTTTTATTTTTTCTTAAAATAAAAACTAATTGTAAGGAAAAATAAAATGAATTATCTTCTATCTATCTATTATTGATTACATAATTTGGAAGCATATTTTGATTGTAATGGTAGATAGGACAAAATCACTAAGTAAAATAGTTACATAATTAAGTGCATATTTATTCTACTACGTGAAGTAATAAACAAACAGATAGCTAAAATGTAAAACAAAAACAAATGAAATAACATAAATTAGTAGTTAGACATATATTTTTTTCATCATCGATACTGGTTAGCATTATGAAAAATTTTATGTAGTACTAAGCTTATTTGTCCTAAGTACAGAAATATTGCATATAGGACAGTTTGCTCTAGGAAAACATGATATATTGCTACATAGGACAACCGTTTCAATATTTACTGGCTTTATTAATGCAGATAGCACTTCATAAGTATATTGGATAGGTAGATAGCATAAAGAGTTTTCCAACGGTACTAAAATCTGAAAATCGCAAATTTTGCAGTTAGGACAACTACTCTTAAGACGGCACTATTGTGGTTTGTGCGTTTAATTTTTCTCTAGTATTTGTTTGGTATATGTGAGTGTAAAAGTAAAAAAATGGAACAATTTATAGCAACCATGATCAGTTGCATGGCATGTTAATTTATAGCGAATCTGGCTACGAAAACGTTTTTCGCAAGCAACATAAGTTATAGATATCAGTCCTGTATTCCAATAATACGCCGGCACTTCTGCCATACAACGAATTTCTGTTTAAATAGTCTCTTAATAAACCCTATAGAAGTTGATTATGAAATCGCATATTTATTGGCGCACCCCGTACCCAGCAGTAGCACAAAGTGAAAAGAATAAGGAAGTCGGCGCGATGGTGTTTTTTATATCTTTTTTGTCATTACCGTTGAGCCGAGGAGGCGCAATCCTCGAAATATTTTAAAAGCACTCCACAAAGTCTGCATGAAATTCACGCCGAAATGACCCTTAAAGGCAGTAATTACACGGTTCTTTTTTAGCGAATACTTTTTTCGTACTCCAAAAGTTCATTCCGGTAGTGGTGGCGGCAACGTACAAAACCGGAGACGCGATACATTCGCGACGTTATTTTTCATTTTCCGGCAAGCACTAAAACTTGAAAGTCGGGGCCGAACTGCATAGAAAGACTTACTTTAATGAGTAAATCATATATTCTCTACTAGTACCAAAAACTTGCCACCAGATTTTCTTTGTTTGCTTATTTCCCAAATAGAGATCCTATCGCGCGATTACTATGTCCATCTGTTTTTTTAAATTAAAATACAATTTTAATATATGCTTAATAGAAGAATACGTTTCTGCCGGTTTGTCTATCAAAATATGGCTTTAAGTATTTTTAATTAGTTTTTTCACCTACTTATTCGACAAATGTCAAGCGGAACGGCAAAATTGATGAAAAAGGACTTTGTATTGCGCATATCAGAATGCTCGATTTCTATTGGTAATGACGCCCTGACGTCAATGCGACTGCGTTAACTCGGATCCGCCTATTCCATCTGCACAGCTGCCATAGGCGTGTGAGTTCATCTTTCTGCTAATTGTGATTTTAATTAATTTAAATAAGTGATTTTGTGTTTGCGTTCTTAAGAATGAAGAATAATTCACGTGTATGAAGAGATTAGGGCGCGGGACCGAAATATAAGTAATAGTAAGTGATGCGGTTGAAATATATAGTAGATTAACAAGACTGTTCGTGAGCAGTGTATACTGAATAGCAAAGAGTGAAAAAGAAGTACATGCAACTGCGAAGCGGAAAATAGTGGAAACCCGCTCAAGCGAGAACACAGAGGTTGATGAAGACGACACAAAATACGCGATTCGTAGAACAATTTATGGCGGATATTTAAAAAATTAGTTTCCGACAATAAAAAAAATTCAGGTGCCGAATTCCGATTTGCCATTCGATACATATCGAATTGTTAAACTTTTATGTTAAATATAAATAAGAAAGGGTCACTTGATTGTCAAAAACAGTCGTTTCGAGAGAGAATTCAGTAAAGAAAATCCGGGGGCAGGTTGCTATTTCACAGGATGAAACTGCCTAGAATTTAGATATGCTTTTGCAAATTATGCATGACATAAATTTCCGTTTTACAAAACGACATCGAAAGAGTAGGCTGACTTTGTTCTACATGTTTTGTTTTTCAAAATTGTTGTACCTAAAAACACAACAAAATGTATCATTCTGCGAGAGTAACTCCTTCGCTTGATAATTTTCTTGTTTAATGTAGTTTAACCACATATTGACTATTTGCATCATGTTTTCTCGTTAAACATATGGACATATCACGATGAAGTTTTAAACGAGTGTAGTCAAATTCATATTTATAAACTGCTTCTATTTTATCCGTGCCATATTTGCATGTGGCTAAGTTCTCTATGATCATTTAAAATTGTCTTGTCAGATTTGCGAGACTAGGTAAATAAATGTTATTTCTTCTTGACTGTCACTACTATATTGATGACCTGGAGATCTTTTTAATTTGAAATGAACGGTTTTAAAGTACAATCGTTTTTGCAAGGCAAAGTGTGCAATAAAACGTTGGTGAGACGAAATGTATACATTTATTTCATTTCATACCTGCTTATGACAGGTATAACTGGGTGGTAGCTGGCGGGCCAGCCAAAATTACGCTAGGAAGGACGTCTTTAGGAATGAATGTGCGGTGGAAAGATTAGAGTAGTGCAGGTATGTCGGTACTCAATTATCTCTAGATGTAAATTGCCAGGGTTGGCTGGGAAATAATCAGTATCTTTTTTATTTTGGAAATACTCCAAAACATTTAACATAAGTTTTCTACTTTGCTCGTTCAAAACTTCACGATGAGCCATTTTCAAATTTCGTTAAAACTATGTCACAACTCACCACAACAGAAGAATCAACACAACGCAATAGAATGATCAACACATTCCAACCAAGTTCGGCTCTGTTCAACCGTCTGTTTTTGATAAGAAGTATATCTCATTGGCCATCCTTCTCTAGTGCAGGTAATTTCTCCGTAACGTTAGTCGTACCTTATCAAAGGGCGTACCTGAACATGACTTAGGTATATTACAAACAAGTGGAAAGGGCTCAGAGGTATATGTCGGGTTTCACCAATGTTTTATTATCTACTTACTTCGCCTTCCGAAGACGATTTTATTATATCATAATTTTTGTGGAAATCTGCCCCCTTGGCTACGCGGCTGTACATTAGATTGTATCTCGGTGAAAAGAATCTAATTTGGACGTTTTAAAACGGACGTTTTTAAATTGCAGGATAAGAATCGTAGTTAACAGTACTTTGTTTAGTTTGTGTCGGTAAAATTCCCAAAAATTCCATAGACCAACTATTTTTGCACTTTTAGGTCGCAAAATCCTGACGCGATGATGAATTATACTCTCATGTATTGTCATTTTTTTTTCATCGCCGCCACTGGAATGAATACGTGGGATCCGCCCTGTAGCAATGACCCAAAATAATACTCTTGTGTCACTTGCTAGCAAAAGGGTTTGTCGCTCCTAACAAAAAAAAGCGATTTAATGTTCCCTATCCATTAGCAAATACCTCTATACCTCCAGGCGTCGCCCATAGCAGAGGCGCGTAAGCGTACGTAAGACCCGGTAATAAGCACCGTTCTATTATGGTAAATGACTCGCAGGTGAAGCAGAAATCGATGCATTGATATGGTCCGGGCGGACTCGGTGAAATATTCACGAAAACTTGTTGCTTCCCGCAAAAATCGATGGAGAATAACTTATTACGATATTACTTAACTAGGGAAATGTATAACTTCGCACAGATAAAAGTTGTTTGCACTATAAAATAATAATACACAGTGAGTCATGGGATTGAAATAGTCTGTTAGGAAATAAAGGTTGCTGTTGTTTAATTCTGATAAATCCAGCCGTTTTCGAAAAAATAAAACATAAATAAATTGATGATGAAATAGCAGTTTGGTAAGACGTGGAATTTAGGTACTAACAACAAAGTATTGGAAAAATTCAAAAATGTAATTGGGTTAAGTACTACAAAAATGTTTGGAAAGACCGCCAACTGAGCTTTGCAAAAATACATAGTATATAACACTTATATTTTGCGGTTTTCGAGATATTACAGGAAGGGGCAAAAGCCTGCCTTATCAAAAAAATAAAATTAACTAATTTTCACTTAAGTTTAGGTACACACAACATTTGTGCACTGTGTGTTTGGTTTCTGCAAACATAAGCCTCATAGCCTCGAGCCGTTCTCAATGTAGTATGTATTGTATTACGCGTATGCGTTAGTATTCAAATTGACTATTTAGAGCAGAAACAGAACATTTTGACATCATACCCTGCCGAGCTTTGACGTTGTATGACAGTCGTCTCGCGAGAAATACACAAATATTTCAAAACAGAGTTATTGAGGTAACCACGTGTAAACTATAAAATTTCAATATATGTATTGTTACTATTGTTAGATATATGAATCGATGATGACTCGTATCGGCCTGGTGTTTATAAAACATTATTGGGCTATGTCGTCACCAAGCCCCCTAAATCTAACAGTATATTATGGATGCGAAATCAATAGCTGATGATAGTAACATAATATTTTGTTATGTTTTTAAAGATGTGATATGATTTAATAATTATATGGTCCTTATATATCGCTATTAAAATACATATTTTTTTATTTCCGGTTTAATATTTTTCTGCATTTGCCCCTCCTTAAAAATTTTGTAACGACGCCCATGTTAGTATGTTACATCATATCGCTTTATATAAATACAAAACAATAGTTATTTATTGTATGTGTTTTAAGTAGCCGGGCATTTCTAGAAAATTTACAATTATAGAAGAAGGATTTTGCTTGAATGCTGTTGAAATATACAGAAAATATATTTCTCCGTGCCCAATTCGCTTGGTTCCAGTGGTTCAGAGCAAAGCTTTGTTGTTTAACAGTTAAGTACGTTACACTTTTAAAGGTAACTAGACTTTAATTATAGTGCAATTATTAATAATATAATATCTCTACCCTTAATTCTAATCACGAGGATTAGCCCAGAAGTCGAAGATTTGTGCGGGAGAAGGGGCGGCATATTATTACGCAGGCCGCATTTGTGCCCAGGAATGACTTAAGTTGGTAGACCCTAACCACCATTCAGTGCAGGAATGAGGGAAACCTGGAAAACCTCATTAATTAGGGGGGTAGTGAACCCACACCAATCTAGTCACCTCGATTCAAGTACTGACACCTTAAACCCCGCGACCACTGACCGATCCAATTTGCGAAAGAAGAACAGAACACGAGCTATCACTGTCTGAGTCAAAGTTTAAAGAAAGGAGGAAGATCGTAAAAGGCGTGATTATTAAAGGGTGTATCTCTCTCTGCAAATGAGAGAGTATTGTCCCCGATCGCACCCAATTTGATGGCTCTTGGATTCACGACACGGTAGATTAGCCCCGATCGCCCGCGCGAGGCTGGTAAGGTAAACTAATAAACGATGATGCCGTCGATCGAGGCGCGTCAAGAAGATTTGCGGGCCGCTCCAGAATGAGGTCCAGAGCTACTAGAAAGTACTCATTACTCATTTTACCTATATAAGGAGAATAAGCGTACAGAGCGGGACAGCTTTCATTTGGATATTTCGATGAGATCAACTGGAGATTCAGAGCAATTTGGATAGTGATTTATTAGTTTAGTTGTACTTAGTATTCAGTGGTATGCAGAGTGTTGAATAAAGATCTGTGAATAATTAACCGATTGTTTTTTTTAAATAGTAACAGTATTCTTATTTTTTTATGTACTGTGGGTCCTGAAAATACCTGCATACAATTTGATTTACTATCACCGTGACTGTTACATTTACCAATATTACTGACCTGTTGCATCTTCTCAAAATCGAGGTATGGCCTCTGGATATGTGCGTGTCGTGCATGCTTGGTGCGTTTTCTGGGCGACACCTCGTAGTGCAGGAGCTTGGGAGGGGGGCTCATGGAGCGGCCCTTGTTCAGCAGCGTCCTGCGCTCGGGCTTCACGGCCTCCAGAGGCGGGGACGTCCTGAACTGAACGGGGGTTGTCCTAGTCGTCAACAAATGGACCTGCGACATTTCAACATAAACATAGTAATTGGAAACATTAGGGAGTGGTTTGATGTTACTCGTAAAGATTTCCAAGTTTTTGCAATATTTGGAAAATGTTAACGAAGTTACATAACCTTAAATTATTGTTTTAAAAGTCACATGCCATAACTTGTTCATTTAAAAGATTTTATTAGGACACCTATTATTGGCAACGAAATTCCGCTACAAAAGAAATATATTAAACTGACTTATTGTCTACAAAATTGATTATAACATATTTCTTCAGGGTAGAATTTTAAGTTTTTTTTTATAAAGGAGCATTTCGAGATATCCTAACCTTGCTCATTTCTGCTTATGCTATCTTTGCTTAAAAACCCACTTGTTTCAATTTGATTTTCTTTTCTCGAGATACTTACACCAATTTCAAGATTAGTCCGTAACATTAGGTATCATATAATTCTCTGATAATCTCATAAAACCGCTTGAAAATAGTTACTTGAAGGTTTAAAAGTTTATTGCAAACGGAAAAGGGAAAGGGGTTTTGAAGGGGAAGAGTGTACATCAGCAGAAATGAGCTAAACAATCGTTAATATAACATAACCTCAAATATCACCGAGAATCGTCTTTTTGGAACTTTGAGGTTAGGATATCGACATCCTGACGCGCTACAGCAATTCTGCGGTCGTTTTTGGATTCAACACCAAAATAGTTATTTTCGCGGAACTGATCCTGAACACATTCAGTGCGATATCGCATCCGTGAACTTCGGCCGTTCGCGGTGGAAAAAATTCTAATTCTAGATTAATAATTCCGTGTTCGTGACTTTTACGCCATATTTTTAAATTCCCTGACAATTCCCTGACTTTATTACGCTTAAAACGAATTCCCTGACTTCCAGGTTTTCAAGGTTAGAGGGAACCCTGTTCAGGTGGCAAAAAAGTCCAATTTTGTTAAACTATATTATTTTAATCAAAGAAATACGTTTATTAGTGTATATAAACGCGTGATAGTTCTTGGATCACATCGCGCGATGGCTTTGATGTCGAGATAATACGATCCTGGCGTTTCGTCGACATCAGATAAAAGAAAAAAAATAATAATCCTTTATCCTTAAGGAAGAGGGCGTGTGTTTAATTACCTCGTCGTCGGATGAGCCGGAATGTTCGATATGAACCCCATCTTCTCCGTAGCACTTCAGGTACGGTGAGCAAGGCGAAGCCGGACTGAGGTTGCCATAGTGAGACATGTTCTCTTCGTTTTCCGGAGTATACCTGAAAAGGTAAGGGTTCCCTAAGAATTCCAAGTCATTTTTATTAGATTCTCTCTTGGAAATGATAAAAATAAATGTGGAAGTGCCTGGCCTGGCTTTCCGTCGAAGGAATGACATAATTCATTTGTAACAGGAGTGGCATGTTTGAAACAAAATAATCTGATCAAATGTTTTCTATTTGTTAAAACAACTTTTCATGTGCAGCACATCAAAATATATCTGAGAGCTGAATAAATAGTCTTGCGTGCATATTATTTTTTGGAAAATGGTTTCAAATAATTAGAATACGGTAAACACAGTGTGACGCTCATAACATCGCAAGATATCCTATGACTAGATCGAGAGTGATTTGTATTTATTTTTAAGGAATCCTAAACGCAGTATGCGAAACAATGTTTGGTAAATTAATATAGGACCAAAGTCATATTTGGATAATTTTTTAAATGTGAGTTAATTTACGTAAAAATACTAAAGGTTGCATTTTCTCATATAAGATAGTTTTATTACAAATATTGTCAAAAAGCTATAATCCTATAATTCCCGCACTTTGTTCGCAGATGACGTCATTATGAGGGGCGTACTTAGGACGCTAAGTTAATGTTTGTAGAAACCGAAGTACAAACATATACCTTCTTCAAAAAGTTAAAGTCAACAGCTTACGTTGTACTGGTAATTTATAATATCCAACATTGAGATGTAAGTGGTCTGCTACTTCCTGTTTGGCCTAAGCGGCTCAACTTGCAGGAAGCGACCTACATTGCAGCTGGTCCTTGTCGGTCACTTCACCAGACATAGACCGGTTTCGGGCTTGTTAGCCTTCATCAGTATGCCATATGTATCATTTATAGATTTAATGGCGCGTCGCCCAGGGCGAGAGGTCTGCATTGAAGTACCTGTTGCAATGTAGGTCGCGTCTTGCAAGTCGAGCCACTTAGGCCGAGCAGGAAGTAGCAGACCACTTACATCTCACGTGCATTCAGTTTATATGAGAACATATATATGAAGGAACAGCCAGTTCAATTGTCGGTCATCTCACCTATGGCATACTGATGAGGGCTAACAAGCACGAAACCGGTCTATCTGGTGGAGTGGCCGACAAGGGTTCTTGGCTGTTCATACAGATACTGCAGGTGTAATTCAATACCGGTCGGGGCATTAGTTCACGGAGTAGTTGTTTCCTGCAGTATCATTTATATATACAACATTATTCATATTATATTTATTAGTTTACAAAACACTACATAACTATTCACTTGTAGTACTGAAATAAAATTGAATAACCAGCAACTGCTTTAAATGTTCAGGTGTTTAGGTCAATTTTGATTTCGAAAACGCGTGTTCAATGTTCAAAGTCACTGGGGCATATTTAAAGTAAGTATATACATATAATTTTTCATGGATGGCACGTTAAGGGAAGATTCAGAAAAATCTTTTTTGCAAAAAGATCTATACGGTATAAAGTCAAGAAATCCCGGTTTGTTCTGCAAAACGGCATCAATTTTCACACGTTCAACCCTAGGTTCTTATAACTGTCGCGAATAAAAAACATTATTTACTGCGTTATTTATTGAATATCCTGATGCTGTCACAGTTGCTTCAAGACGGCGAATAACTGAAGGCATTCGTAAATAATTAAAATGTATATATGGGCGATTCCATGTCAACTGTCGCAAGGTTGGTGCATCATGATTTTTTTCCAAACGAAAACTATTTCATTCTGTTGTAGGTTCGAATACAAGTATTATCCCAAATTTTCAGCCAGAAATACTTCTCCTAGAGTTTTTTACGGCCAATTTTCGTTTTAGGTGACAAAGTGTTTGAACCCTTAAAACCCAAATACACACGGGAAAGTTAAAAGTACCTAAAAGTACACTCAAAAACAAACATTTTGCGCGCCTGCAGAAAAGTTCAAAAATTTCCACACGCGAGATTCAGTAAATTTAAAAAAAATTGTTTTTTTGCGATTTCTGGCAAATGGAAAATTTTTGGAGCATTTCTGAGAGCGGGAATGGATTCCTTGGACAATTTTACATCGATTATAGGGCTTCTAGAATTTTTCCAGCCTCCGACGCGTTTCTAGTAACGTTCTAGAGAAAATTGGTATCCTAAAACAAAAGACGCGAAAAAAATGAAAATTGGCCGTAAAAAACTCTAGAAGTAGTATTTCTGGCTGAAAATTTGGGATAATACTTGTATTCGAACCTACAACAGAATGAAATAGTTTTCGTTTGGGAAAAAAATCATCATGCACCAACCTTGCGACAGTTGACATGGAATCGCCCATATGCTAAATCTAAGGATCGTTAAATATCCGTTGAGCATATAAAATAGAAGTAGCATCACTTGAGTGTAGTCGACTTTTTTCTATGTTCATGCAAACAACGAAACTTTATTGAACTGTATTTAGTGGAAAAAGTGGTTTTTTATTGCACTAGCGCAATCAAATTTTTATTGCATTCATCTGTCATTCTGCCACAGCGTTTTGTCATCATGACAAACATAAACGCTCAAATCGACGTCATATTTTCCAACACTTAGTGTCATCTAAATAAAACAATTTTTGGTTTTTGCATGAACGTAGAAAAAATATTGTATGCATCTCTGTATGCTGTCAAAATGAACGTTGCAATATGACGTTAGTTCTAACAATGTATTTCAACGTATGGTTCCATTGCAACTGTTTTGTATTACGAGTAGTAACCTGCTGTACGTCTAAATAAAAACAACAATCCTGGGCTTCGACTCTGGAAAGCAGAGAAATAAATTCGAATGGGAATTAATTCCACTTAAATAACTGAGTATATTATTATCTATATGTACATTTCCAATGCTTTAAGCTCAATATTCCTTTAGCAATAATCATGTGAAATAATTCCTCAATTTTTCATGGGAAATAACTAAAATGAGAATGGCCATGAGTAGAGATTCGCATTTTCTCATGAGAATTTACTTCACTTTATGAGGGAATGTGTTCCACTAAACTCGAGAATCGAGCCCCTGCAGTAAATAAAGTATATTTAAATATAAAAACCGTCGCCAAGTCTGGACCTGAGATCTGCGAACGAAGTGCAGGGTTTTATTATAACCTATATAGCACAGAAACGTTCCAAGAATGTTCTTAGGACGATCAGTAATGGACATTTAGACGTCCCATGGATTGTGAAAGTATATTTAAGTAGTTTGAACTAAACTACCACAACATACTTATTATAAAGAACTTGAAGAAATATAACATAAATTAAATTGTGTAATAAATAATATATGACTCATTTTATTAACTCTAGAAATGTTTTTCTTTTTAAATTAAAAACATTTTATATTGCAAAATTTTATTGTATAAAAACTTGAACTGCAAAATATTTATATTTCTTGGCAATGTTTGATAATACACAATTCGCATAAAAATAAATTTATTTCTGGTCAAGTTTTGGTTCAAGTCGCTATCGAATTTTGTAATAAAGAATTCGATAAAGAGGTTTAGATTGCTTTGACCTAGTGTTTAAATGACTAGTTGTTTACTCATATATTTTGTAAGCCGTGATTTAATTTCTATTTAAATTTAAAAAGTTACAAAACTAAAAAAAACATTTTTATTCATTTCTCGAAAAAGAATTCTTATTAACAAATTTTGCCTATCTAAAACTAGGTTGCTAGGAAGAATAATGCCACGAAATAATGCTATTTAGAAAAATCGTTGAGAATTCAAATTTGTTACAACATAAATATGTGGACAACAACTTTGTGCTATAACAAGGACTGAGTTGGCATATACAGGGGGTTCGCAAAATTAAAAAATCTTAGATTTAATAACAGGAAAAGGTGTCGAAAATTTAAAATCTGTACTTTCAATGTTTTTATAAATTGAAGGCATAAACAGAGACAACGGGCAAACTTGTTTTGTATCTCTTGAGGTAATGTTAAAAGTCTCAGATAATTCAGTGACTTTTTTATTTATCTAAAGTACATCTTTTCAGCAAAAAGGAAATTGCGTAAATCGTGGAAAAAAGTACTCGAAGTATAAAAATTTTTTTTCACTTTCGCATGTTTTCACCGTCGCTAAAAATTGCTAATTTTGCGCATCTATAGCAATTATAAAAAGTTGTCTTTTTTACAGTTGGACAAAAATCCATATTGCATTATTAAAAAAAAATAAAAAAAAAATTTTGATGAGATGAGATTTTTGTACAATCTAAGTTGGCTGATTTGTCCACAGATTAAAATTGGAATATCTATTAATTCTAGGAACTTGTCTTAATAGTAGTTTTTCGTGTCGTTATAAATAAGTGCAATTTACTCGGATTTTCAAATGTTTCCATTTTCTTAACACCGTGTACATACAAAATGTTTTATAGTATAACTTTTTTTGAAAAATTAAACATAATTGTTTCCCTCTTGTTCACTCTAATCAGTTAAATATTTAAGTACCTATATGACAATATGAATAACAAATTATTAGTTACTTGAGAGGATTGTTTTTGATGCTTGGTCTCTTACCTCCGACTATAAACTTCCCCGATCTGAGACCACTTCCTTTTCTCGGCGAGGCAAACTGACGCCGCCCTCAGGGGTCTCGGTGGCCTCTCTACCTTGCTGTTGCTATTTATTACCTCTAGCTCCTCTTCGGAGCTATGGGGGTCGTGCTGGTCGGGGGCAGGGCTTTCCATGGAACACCCTGTATCTGCCGGGGAGACGCTGCACATTCGGTCGGAAATCACTGGAAAAAATGTATAATTGAATACTCTAAAATAATTATAAGATCGAGTTTTATAGTTATAATACAGGGTGTTTCTTAAGTACAGGTCAAAAATCCAGGGGCGTATTCTGCGGGCATAAATAAGGGTTTTTTGTTATACAGGGTGTTTCATAATTTATGCGCCGGACTTCAGGATGTGATAGCTCGTCCAAAAATTTGAAAAGAGTTTGTATTAACTTACCCTCTAAAATGCACAATTTTTGAGATCAGGGTGTTGAAATTGTAAAAAAAAAATTCGTTTTTTGCGAATATCTCCGGAACCGTTTATCGTACAGAAAACAGCTTTTGTAAGCATTTAATACTCATAACCGCGCGACCACTGACCGACCGACCGACCGATATATACAGGGTGTCTGTGAAAGGTTGGGAAATCTCGGAGCTGGAGATACTGGTGACCAAAAACAGTCGATTGAGCCAAATACGCCTTATCCGAATGTGGCTGGTTTCAAAAATACAGGGCGTTCAATGCTAGAATTTTATTTTGAAATATCTCAATAACTTTGAAACCTGTCGGAGTATTAAGAAAAAAATTTACACAATTATGTTTTTTGGCACGGCAAATAAGAATTTTTAACTAATTTTGACATCACTAGTAGAGGGCGCCACTTATGTCATATCACATTTTTTTAAATGGCAGAACTTTTTTGCAGCTTAATATATCCTTCTGACTATAGAAATAATTGATTGTCCTACCTGTTGTATCTGAAAAAGGTATACCCTGTTGAATTCGTTAGGAGAAACAGTTTCCGAAATAATCCTATTTGAAATATCCAGTGCACCGATTGAAAACTGTTATCGTTTCAGGTAAAGGGTTTATTCTACTGAAAATATAGGAAAATGTTACTTGAAAAAGTTGCTCAGAACGGTAAATTATAGGGACGTGCAAAATTTCAAGAAGATCGGCGATGTTTGATTTTGAAACCACGTTTCAACAAAGCACAAAGATTTTATCAAAGCAGGCCGATCTTTTTGAAATTTTGCACGTCTCCATAATTTACCATTCTGAACAACTTTTTCAAGTATCATTTTGCTGTATTTTCAGTAGAAAAGGCACTTTACCTGAAACGACAACAGTTTTCAATCGCTGCACTGAATATTTCAAATACGATTATTTCAAAAATGTTTACTCCTAACGACTTCAACAAGGTATACCTTTGTCAGATATAACAAGTAGGAGCATCGATTGTTTCAATAGACAGATGGATACACTAAACAGCAAAAAAGTTCTGCCATTTAAAAGAAACATGCTGTGCCATAAGTGGCGCCCTCTACTAGTAACGTCAAAATTACTTAAAAACTCTTATTTGCCGTACCAAAAAACATAATTGTGCCATTTTTTGTTAATACTCCGACAGGTTTCAAAGTTATTGAGATATTTCAAAATAAAATTCTAACATTGAACGCCCTGTATTCTTGAAACCAGCAACATTCGGATAAGGCATATTTGGCTCAATCGATTTTTTTTGGTCACCAGTAGGTATCTCCAGCTCCGAGATTTCCCTGTAAATATAAATTTTTTGCAAATAGACCTCGATTGATTTACTTTGTTTTTTTCACGTAAACAATGGGAGATAGAAACTTTCTCATACTATACCCTACATACATCGGCAGTAAGAACGCTTTTTTCGGATATTTGTTAATGTTGGGTCTGAACTTATTCTGAATTCCTACGCCGCCAGAAATCATAGACCTTCAGACGGACCTTAGCGGCGATGATAGCCTCTATTAGCCCAATTACTGCCCTTTACCGCCGTCCGGGCCATAATAACTGCTCATTACGCCTAACAATTCCCTATCCAATTACGCAACACACTGATCAATAATTATACGGCCAATATTTGGCCGTCCTCGTCAAGGAAATGGCAATTACACTTGTTTTGCGAAGAATGTAAATCTCCGGGGTCGACGAACCCGGTTTTTCATCACGCGCTCTGTAAATTGTGTCATTTTGTAGATCTGCGACCCCTCGCTTCACGTACAGGGTGTGTCAGATTAAACTGCCCGACAAATACGTGTCTCTTTATTCGCAATAATGTTTCAATCTTCATAAAAAGACGAAATTACACGCGAACAGTCCGACTTAAACCAATATTTGTTTATACAGGGTGTTTTCAAAAGGAGTAGCACAAATTGTACCAGTAAATCTACAGTTAAAAAGCATAAATGTTCATCCTTTAGGAGATCCAGTCCCAAGTATCCAAAATTCGAAAGCCAAAGAACTTACGTCAAATATACATAAAACCAGGCCAAGACTGTTCCAAATATGAACTACAGAGTTAACATTTGAAACTTTTTTCTAAATCATTATTTATAGGTAAATCAGAAAATGCAAATATAGAATTATTTGAAATTGCTCTACTTTGTTGGGCGAACAAATTCAATTAAGTAACATGTTTTTAACTATTTTATTTACTTGTACTTCAATGTTAATTTGCAGACTGAAAAAATACAAATGAAATATTGTCACGGGTTTCCTAACCCGCCTTTTTCTTTTACCAGAAAAACAAACAATTAATTTTTACTGATATTTATTAACACTCTGTTCACTACCGAATACTAATTACAACTCAACTAAACACTATTTAATTTTTCACTATCTAAATCGCTATGAATTCTTACAGATCTCTCCGAAATATCCAAAAAACAACTCTCCAATTTAAGACTGACTGACTCGGCCGTTTATTCTTCTTTTATATACCAAAGGAATATTCCAGGTATTTTCTAGCATCTCTAGATCCATTTCTCGAACGATTCTCAATATTCCAGTCGCGCTTCGATGTACGGCATTATTTTGTTTGTTTACCACCATCGCATAGGGGCGATCGGGGCACATTAACGTTTTGCGATACCACAGTCGTGGATTTGGGTGCGAGCGGGGCAAATTCTGCGACATTAATAAACCTTGCAATCTTTTTAAAACGGAATATCAATTTATGCCAATATTGAAAGGCGCGCTTATTTATTGATTAATTAATAATATTGTTATCATATTCCTGACATATTTGAGGCCCTGGGCATTGCCGTATCACATTACACAGTTATAGTACACACATCTGAAACTTAATTGAACCGAATCACAAACGATAATAAAATTTTAATTACAGTGCACTGAAATTTGAAATATATTAATAACGGAAGAGGAACCACAAAACGACCGTACAATAAGGCAAACTATTTTAGACTGTCTCTGTTGCAATCTCATAGTGACGAGGTATGCCTATTGGCATTATCGTCTATTTTGATGTAATTGTTAGATGGCGCCACATCCGCCATATTTGTGACGTAATTGTGAAGGTTTTTTTATTACAAAATCTTAGACCTACATTATTTTTGAGGAAGAAAGGTATACTTGAATTAGTCTCAGAAATTGGCTATTTTCGAAAAAATAGCTTATCAATAATCGGCTGCATATTTCATCGTAGTAGGCGCCAAAGTTCACTTGCAAATTAGATATGTTGAAGGTAGATCAACAATCAATAAAATTTGCACTGATGTAAAATGGTGCGGATAGTATTTTTCAACATGCAACGGTTTTAAAATAGCAGTCATACTGATTCTTGCAGCTTCAACTAGTCCTGAATTAGTTTATGGATAATCCGCAACGTCAACAAATGTTTCGTCTGTCTTTCTCTAAATTCCTATACAGATTTTTTAAACTGTTGACTATCAGGTTGTAATCTATTTCAAAATCCTCCAAAATATTCTCATTGTCCAACACGTCCATTGAAATTTAATTGTCAACAAATAAGAGGCACACAGAAAAATTATTGTCTCAGAATTTTTCGATTTTGTAAAGTATTTGATTTTAACCAAAACTGGATGAAACCTTACATTTATACTTATTAACTTTAACAAATTTTGTCTAATAATAATTATTAAAATTTAACTTACTATTAATGCCTACTACGTTAATATTGTACAAGGAACTATGCAGCTGATTGTTGAAAAGCCATTATCTCGAAAATCGTCAATTTCTAAGACTAATGACAAGTATACCTTTTTCCTCAAAAACAGTGTAGGTTTAAGATTTTTTAATAAAAACGTGATAACGTTAGATACAAAAAAGTTACGCTCACATTTACGTCACAAATATGGCGGATGTGCGCTCCTCTCTATGATCCACCCTGTATATCAAGTAAAACTTCCATTCTGCCTATTCATGGAAGACTTAAATAATAATTGTTTAGAAAATCTCCTGGACCATCTTTAACATAATACTAATCTAAAACAGTAACTTTGTTACATTAAATAAATATGTTAATAATCAAAGGAAATACATATTTTAGTAAAGTACTGTAATTGTGGATATAGGAGACTTTTGTTTTTGAGTTAAACATTATTTTGTTAATTTAAACAAGTTTTTTCTGTGTGTATCCACCATCTATGCGCTGACATAAAGATGCTCACATAGAATATGAAACATTTCAAACAGACAAGGTGGACGTCAACAGATATTCTCGTCAAAACGTCATTTCCACACATCAAAAATAATTTAAAATGTATATTTTCGAAAAACAAAAACATATTTCGAACATTTTTTTTAGAAGCTGTTCTAGCGTTGCCAATATCGAATCGCCCTTGAATATCAGAGCATCTAGTTAGAAAATGTTGGCAGACTATTCTGTTTATTTACCTATTCGACGTATTCTATAAATACTACAGGAATTTTAGTCTAACCTAAATGTTTTTATCAAAAAAAATATATATACAGGGTGTAACTTTGAAGGGGTCCGGTTTGGAGGGTACCCGTGACCTTTGCAAACACATATCGTAAGTTTGTTTTCTTAAATTCTGTCACAAAACTGATTTTTTTGTTGCCTTTTTCGAAATTTTCATAGTACGCCACTGGGCAGAGAAGCGCTGAGCATATCTAGTTGGAGCGTCACCAGCATTGTTGCCATGATTAATTATTTTACAAAACTCGAAAATGGTTTTAGGATCGATAGAAAAGTATAATGACTGATGAGTGACAATGTTATAAAAAAGCATATTTAAAAGATTATTCATGCCGTTTTTTCTTTTTTGTTTCTTGTATCTTCGTTACTTAACATCAGACTGAGGTGTATACATGCAAAAATATGTTAAACATAGGTATTTACATTGAATTGGTGTTATTTCTAGTGACTCGCATCGCCGAAATCTCATCACAATAAATTGGAAGCTGTAGTTTTGCATATCCAGACTATTGTTTTCTCCATTCACATTACCTCACTAAAAAAATCGTCACTTTTACATTTCACGGCCTCACAATTATGTCACTATTTTTGTTATAGCTTCTGCATTTGCGTGTTCTAGTACTTTTGATGCGATCAGATGAGATCTTGTGGAAAATTTTTTTACCAATGCACCTGTTATAACGTGACACAAGCAGTAGTTGTTTTGTCAACACTTAACCATAAATACTGGCTTTTACTGTTGATTTTCGTTTGCAGTCAAGTAAAATATTACATAGAGTACATTGTACCATTAAATACTAACTGGCAAATTGTGAATCCATTTTTCTGCACGGTATCCGTACTCGTGAACGTAATGTAAATAAATAACACGTAGTGCACCCCGCCAAAACTACGTATGTACTGAATTTATTATAAAATATCAGCTTCGGTGGCGCCGCGCTGCTTGCAATACGACCCTGAAATGACGGGACAAGTTCCGACGTCTAGACTGGTAACAACTAACTGGCAACACCGTAGACATGGTTCTGCAGTGAAACGCTGTACAGGGGCGGCGTGTATAGCAATTTGGGTGCAGTTTAAAAAATTAATTATAACTCGGCTATTTATTTTATTAAAAAAAAAAACTAATTTTAGATTAGCAATCTAGGGAACACGGACTACCCCCCCTCCAAACCGGACCCCTCTTCAAAGTTACACCCTGTATTTTAACATTACTGTATGCATTTTTTACAGCAAAAGGCTACTGTTTAGCGTAGAATTATTTTTTTTAACCACATTCGACTTTAATCCTTTTACTGTGGAAGGTATAGGGCCTAATAAGGAACATATTTGAAGAAAGGAAGAGTAACAAAAAAATGTCGCTTCCTTAATAGAATAAAACTCATACCGTTGTAAATGACGTCAAATGGATATTTCGACAATGTAAATTTCGTTATATAACAATATTAAAATATATCAAGCATTAAATATCGCCAGCAGACAAGTTTTTGCTACCTGGAAAGTTACCTGTTCATTTATTTAGTTGTCACGCCTGATTTTTTTCTTATACCAAATGAATTTCTGCAAGAAATGGTTGTATTTGATTATGTTTGATTGCAACAGCGGAAAAATTAGAATTTTACGGTATAATTCAAAAACTTCAATAGTACAGCGCTGTACATATTGACTCAAAAAATTCCCTTGTGTTTTTTCTTACTGAAAAAAGTTATCAAAAAATTAAATTGGTACATATTCCATTAAAATGAGTTAATTATATTACTTTACTTTCTTATTTGTATGTCTAGACGGATGAATTAAAAAATAAGTTATTTTAAAGAAAATTTAGGAATATTTTATTCAAAATATTTCAGATGTACGCTTTAGGGTTATACAAATCCGTGAAAGCCAGAACCGTACTTGGTATAATTTTAAGGGTGACTCACCCCCGATGAACACCTTGTAGTGTTTTAAATTACTTGAAGTCAAAGAAAAATAAACCTAAATCATGTACCAAATCTGGTTATTCCAAGTTAAAGAGATTAGAGACATTAATATGTCACTCCACTGGTTATAATATTTTAATAAGTCGCTCAACTTTCCACCTCCGCCTAAAGTTTTCCTTCTATCGACGCTTTTCTACCTGCCTACCAACTCAATATCACCGGCAAGCCTGCTATCTATTGCATTAACTTGTGTCCCGCAATGGATATGGAAGATTTGATTTTGTAGAGGAAATTTTTGAGACCCTCCTATTACAAATGGGTATTATTATTTAGATTGTGAGCCGGCCATTGCTGCAGCCCAGACGCTGGCCCATCATTCAATACAATATAATAACGCTTGGTGTAGTTATTTCCCTTTGATATGTACTAGATTTTAAATGTTTATAAATTTAACTTCGAAGTTCCAAAAGGTTTGGATATGAACCCCATATTTCAATATTAAGTGTATTAACACTGAATCCTTAGGAATTCTTTAGACTGTATTTCTTATTTCCTTGTTTTGTAAGACAATGCACGTTTCTGGTAAATAATGTAGTTTCTGACTGGTCAGTGGCCACAACTGTATTTTGATATAGAAAGAGGTTAGACAATCACTTTATCCATCCAATAAAGCTGTTCTGCGCCAGGGAGCGATTTTTGTCGAAGGCGGCGTGTTGTTTTTTTCCACCGCTCGTCTTTTGTTATGCAAGTGATGTACGGCGCCACACCCTACGAATTGTTCATGCACATCGATGCCTTTTAATTTATTGCCTACTCCATTCGCGGCACAGCCATCCTTGTAGGTGCGCATTGTTTTGAGCGGGACATGTCTCACATTAAACACAGCGATTCCCAACCTTTTCTAGGTATACTATTGTTTATTTAAAACTGGACCTTGAAAAAATGGAAGTCAATAAACCCCCAAGCCCAGAGGCCGGCGCTCTGAACTCGGCTTTTTGCCCAAAGAGGGAGTTTGATGTGGAACACGCGAAGAGTATAATGGATTTGTAGCATTTTCAGTTTTTATGGCAAAAGTGTCCTCGAACTCGTAAGTTTGCGAAATTATTTACAAAAGAAACTGAGTAGAACTCTATTGGAGAAAGTATGGCATGTCTCAGAATGTGATCATGGTGTTGATGGCCAATCGACATTGTTTGAACTCTTTATTTCATGATGATCCACATCAGTGGCTTAGCCCTAACAGAAAAGAACTGAGCAAAAGCTGATGTTATGCATATGGTGGGATAGAGATGACGTCGAATATTATGACATGCATCAGACAAATGTATAGTACAAGGCGAAGTGGGCAATAAAACGTTGGTGAGACGAAATTTATACATTTATTTAATTTCAACTTATACCTACTTATGACAAGTATAACTGGGTGGTAGCTGGCGGGCCAGTCCAAATTATGCTAGGAAGAACGTCTTTAGGAATGCATGTGCGCTGGAAAGATTAGAGTAGTGCAGGTATGTTGGTACTCAATTATTTCTAAATGTAAATTGCCACAGTCGGCTAGGAAAACTTCCCATAATCAATAACACAGCCCCACAAAAAAAATAAAAGTTCATACACAAGAGAGTGACATATGTATTCCCATGTATTTTTCGACGCTGAATCCGATCCCGAGCTCAGAATTGGGCCTACACGTCTGGAATTGGCCCCAGGGGCCGAAAATGGCCTGAAATGCGGTTCCCGGGATAAGGCGAAGTCGACGCTGAAATTGGAAGCTAGAGCCGGATTTGTGCTCGAAAAGTTTATGGCCAACTGAAATTCCGGGTTTGGGTCCGGGAAAATGACCCCTTGGGGCGGGAAAATCCTGTTTTGGACGTCCCGGTCGCGACTGGTATTTTCGTGTGTTTTTCAATTCTGGACCTGAGACTGGGTGTAAAAGTTTTGGTCAACTGAAATTCCCAGTTTGGGTCCGGGAAAAGGGTCCATTGGGACCGGAAAATCATATTTTGGACGTACCAGTCGCAAAATGGGATTTTCATGTATTTTTCAATCCTGGTCTTTAGAGTATGCTCAAAAGTTTTTGGACAACTTAAATTCCCAGTTTGGGTCCGGAAAAATGGCCCATTGGGGCCGTAAAACCATATTTCGGACGTACCAATCGCAACAGTGGGATTTTTATGTACTAATTACTGTAGCTTAGACTGTGCTTGACAGGTTTATGGCCATGTGAAATTTCCTGTTCGGGACCGGGAAAATAACCCTTAGGGGCCGGAAAATCGTGTTTTGTACGTCTCAGTTGAGACATTGGTATTTTCATGTACTTTTAAATTCCGGAACTGATACCGTGTTTGGAATGCCTTTGGTCGATTGGAATATCTCAAAACACGATTTTTCGGCCCCTAAGGGTCATTTTCCCGGTCCCGAACAGGGAATTTCACATGGCCATAAACCTGTCAAGCACAGTCTAAGCTACAGGAATTAATACATAAAAATCCCACTGTTGCGATTGGTACGTCCGAAATATGATTTTCCGGCCCCAATGGGCCATTTTCCCGGACCCAAACTGGGAATTTAAGCTGTCCAAAAACTTTTTGAGCATACTCTAAGGACCAGGATTGAAAAATACATGAAAATCCCACTTTTGCGACTGGTGCGTCCAAAATATGATTTTCCGATCCCAATGGGGGGTTCAGTTGACCAAAAACTTTTCACACCCAGTCTCAGGTCCAGAATTGAAAAACACTCGAAAATACCAGTCGCGACCGGGACGTCCAAAACAGGATTTTCCCGCCCCAAGGGGTCATTTTCCCGGACCCAAACCCGGAATTTCAGTTTCCAATAAACTTTTCGAGCACAAATCCGGCTCTAGCTTCAAAATTCAGCGTCGACTTCGCCTTATCCCGGGAACCGCATTTCAGGCCATTTTCGGCCCCTGGGGCCAATTCCAGACGTGTAGGCCCAATTCTGAGCTTGGGATCGGATTCAGGGTCGAAAAATACATGGGAATACATATGTCACTCTCTTGTGTATGAACTTTTATTTTTTTGTGGGGCTGTGTAATATATAAAAGCTCCAAAACATTTAACACAGGTTTCTTACTTTGCTCGCTTAAAACTTCACGATGATCCATTTTCAAATTTCGTTAAAACTATCACAAACACACCACAACAGAAAAATCCACGCAACGTAATAGAATGATCAACACAATTCCAAGTTCGGTTCTGTTCAGCCCTCTGTTTTTGATAAGAAGTACATCTTATTGGCCATCCTTCTCTAGTGCAGGTAATTTATCCGTAACGTTAGTCGTACCTTATTAAGGGACGTACCTGAGCATGACTTAGGTATATTACAAACAAGTGGAAAGGACTCTGAGGTATATGTCGGGTTTCACCAACGTGTCATTGCCTACTTCGCCTTCCGAAAACGATTCTATTATAATTATTACTACTGAGGTTTATTGTCAACCATCCAATCGACTTGAGGTCGCAATTCAAGAAGACCGTGAAGTCAACATTTTGCAGCTTAAACCCGTATTCAAATCTACATTGCAGCATTGCCCAAAATTTTGATCGACATCATTGATCTCTTTAGGATAATTATTAGAAACATAGAATCACCTTTGTTGAATTACAAAAAGGCAAGTTGCCACTTTCGTTTTTCTTTGAAATGTATCCCATACTATTATGTTTTCCTAACAGTTTCTTTATCTTGTCGGAAATGGAGTGTCAATAATAACAACTGCCCACCACAACTCATCATGAATCTCCAGGAATTGAAAATTAAACGATTTTATTCCGAGAACAACAATAAAAGTAAAGTATAAAGCATGATCCAAGAAGTAACCCGATATATTTCCCAGTTTCCGGTTTACTTTGTGTATTTTTGATTATAAACAAAGCTGAACAGTTTACTCTTTATGTGGAACATTAACATCACAATAAATTTGCGAATGACGTTTTTCCAAAAGCACCTTTTCATAAACATATGGGCCATACTTGTGCGTAGTGTTCTTGAATGAAAATAAATTGATTTATATCAAAATATTTTAATATATAATAAGTTTGTCTTCTTAAAAAAAATACAGGATCTCATTTTTTATTTAGACTAGCGTTTTACAGTAATTCACAAAATATTAGACTAGAGATAGAACTTTTTTAGTCTTGTAACTGACATAACCTCTGTGAAGATATAAAAGTCGCAATGCTATGTATGATTTTTGAATAAATTTACTTATTTGTTCTCTAAATCTCAATGATCTATCTAAAATTATACCAAGGTTTTTAGCACTTTCAGATATAGGTAAATTTGTATCCATCAATTCGATGTTCATAGTATGGTTTAGATTTTCAACATTGTTTTTATTTCAAATAAAGTTGCAGCCGACTGTCGGATATAGGACCAAAAAATGCTTTTTAGATATGTCATGAATGTTGTGTAGATCACTGTTAATTTTCACTAGCTGCGACATAATCTTTAACATTAATTGAATAATAAAGTTGGGTGTCATCAGCATTCATATGAATATAAGTGTGCTTTATATATTTGACAAACTGACTGGTGTAAATGCTAAATAGGACAGGCCCTAATATGGAGCCTTGGGGCACACCTGAGCATATCGCTCTAGGCTTAGATAGTTTCAGATAGTTTGACTATTTGAATGTGACCGTTATAGCGACAGTATCCAATGTATGTAAATAGTGCAGTGTATTATGTGTTAAAGTGTGATATCTGTGGAGTGCGCTCGGGTAGGTGGTGGCAGGCCAACTATTAAAGTGCTATATTCACCCAATTTATTTTTGGTCATTTTATGTTCTTTGAATCCTTCTCAAGTGGCACGCCTATGGATTCTTGTCCCCTGCAACCTTTACCTCCGGTACTCTAAGTGCTGTGAATGAATCACATGAATAACGGACCACCCTGTATACTGTATCTCTGTAATTACCATTATCACCGCCTTTATTACTACTGCTTTTATTACGATTCTGGTGGGCAAATCGGGTCCGGATACTATTTGCGCAAAACGGCGACGCCATCTGTCCCCAGATAGGGACGGTCGCGGCGGGATAGCCGCAAGTATTTACGAGGCCTCCAGATAAGAATGAATGCCGGGCGTCGGGACGAGGGCAAGGATAACCAGCGTCGTATACATTGCATTCGGTTTCATAACCGCGCTCATGTGACAGTCGAGGTTTTATCTCGATTACTATAAATTTATTGCGGCCGTATATGGACCGACATATTTATCCCCGCATGGGAGCGCACGCCGCTGTTACGGGGGGAACGCGAAAATTAAACCTAAGATCTAAGATAAGCTCATGTCACAGCACATGCTGTTACATGAGCTCACGCGGAATGGAAAACGTAAATCTATGATTTTAAACATATTTCGGCTTATAAATTTCTCAGCAGCACAAATTAATTATTAAACCATTTATAGTATTTGAATCATCCGCAATGTCAAAGGATTCTTCTAAAGAACTACTCTGCAGTTGATTGTACTCAACACGTCATAATTTTGGAAAATAGCGTTTAGAATTTGCCACCGTGTAGGTATTTTCCAAGTCAGGATTGAACTAGTGTTGGCATCTTGCCTTGTTTTTTCTGAATCTTGTCTTGGTCTCACGAGACAAGACCAGACTTATAAGTTCAGATCTGACAGCTCGAATAGTAAAACAAGGTAAAATTTACAAAAAGTTTTACAATACAAGGCAAAAAATATTACTACGGCCATAAATCTTGCAAATATAGGAAGGGGTAATATATAAAAAATGAACAGTAGTTAAAAAAATAAGTATTGCATTTCTCCTATAGGTGCATGCTTTTGCAATAATAATGACTCTCAAAACAGTTTTTGAAATTCTGAGTATAAATTTCTTTAAATCTCTATTGGCTAGTGAAACAACTAATAATTAATGTTAAAAATTTAAAGTATTTCATTACAAATACGTCAGAAGTTTAAAAGAAATCGCAAAATTCATTTTAATGAGTGTCATTACGCCACAGGGTAGTTTTCTCGGGCCAATATTATTTTCCGTATACACTTTTAATTTAACTTCAATTAATTACTGACAATTACATCTTTATGCAGATGACGTCCAATTAAGTCAGGCTGGGGTTGTATTGTCTCAAATAAATAAAAATCTTCTAAGTTTTAATAATTGGTGCAGTGATAATGGTCTTAGGGTTAATCCTAGTAAAACAGTAGCATTATGTATATGTAATAAACAGCAAAGACAATATATATGTCATCATTAATGCATTAATTGGGTAAAATCTGCAAAAAATATCGGTCTCATTGTGGATGATTGTTTGGATCATTCTTTCGGATTAAATCAATGTATCATCTACGTGATCAACTTGACGAATACACTAAATTAAAATGAATTAAAGCTCTAATTTATCCTCGCAGGCAAAGTTACTTTCACTTTCTTCCAAATTATAATCAATCCAAAATTCAAACAATTCAGAATGCCTGCATGCGATTTGCCTGTTGTTTGACACGAAGGTAACACATAGCACCACATCTAAGTCCCCTCAAAAAGAAATCAAGGGGAGATAAATCGTAATCGTAATGCCAACAAATTACACCAGATGTTCTTCACAATGTACGAGAACACTTTGAACTACTGTTGTACTATTGTATGGAGGTGAATGGCGGACATTTTCAACATTTAATAAGATAACATGTAAGTACTACTCAATAAAATTACATTTTTTAACTCGCAATTTCTCGGCGGTACGTAGCTCAAATTTAAAAAACGAAGCGTCATTTTAAAGAGAATTTAATGCCCTTTAAAAAGATGTAACCCAACATACCCCTTCCCATTTGAAAAAATAAGGACAGTAGCCACCCCCGCTAGGGGGTTGAGGTTACAGGGATGAAATTAATAGTGAAACGTGTCCCCCTCAAAACGAAAGTTTACGGGTCCGAGAGTTTTTTTTAATTTTTACGTACAAAGCCGTAAACCTTGCTGGACTGTTTTGGATGGGCCACTCTGTATATACCTTTATATATGTTTTTTTTATTTTTTCCTCATATTTTTAGATATAGACTCTGTATTTTAGTTATCATAGGTGGAGTGGAAGAGTGGCGCAAGCAAAATCTCCTACCTTTTGTGTAATTATTTTATCTCTTGTAATCTTTACACAATAAATCATTTCTATTCTATTCTATTATTATTGCAAACGATTGTACCTGTATACCTCAAAGGACATCCAGCATATAATAGTTATTTATATATCAAGAGCGTTAAGTGGCCATTTAAAATCCGTAGCGTGAAGATAATTACACTCTTAGGGTATTAAACACATTATGAGGCAAGAGATTTATACAAAACTTTATACACGACCGGTATTTAGAACACTTATTAATTTTCTATATACATATATATTATGCATTAGTGGAAATAAGTCTCGATAACTAAAGTCAAGTAATTTTTGTTGGAGCCGAATTGACGGGTGCCTAACAATAATATCAACAAACTCGGTTTTCATGTACGCCTACGCGAAAATTTTACTGTAATATACTATTTAACGCCCTGTCGAGTATGAAATTATTTTTAAAATCAAAGTTGAGTATAGGTTAATATAGTTCTATCTTTCTCAAGGGTCTCGTATCATGCGATAGACAAGAAATATGCCAGAATCTTGCAAGACAATACATGATCGTGCAAGGTTAAGTAAGATCAAGACTTAAAGAAACTCTTGCCTTATTTTACAAGACAAGACTTTGTCAAATTTTGCAAGATTTATTGTCTCAGCCAACATTAACTGAAACTATAGTCAGATTGTATTGATCGTGACTCCCGGCTGCGCTATGATTTAACCTGTCTCTGGCTTGCCTCGTAACGATTCATCAGCCATGCAGCTGTGAACAGCACAGAAAGTTATTATTTCCATTGTATCGATCAGGATGCGGGGCCGTGCCGTACCCACACCAAGGTCCGGCCCTCTTGAGGCAGTGGATCACGTGATCTCTTACGGTCATGCGAATCATCAATAGACAAAATAAAATAATTATCTATTAATAAAATAATATCAGATCAGCTAATTATAGGAAGCAAAAAACAAATTGAATACCATAGGCCACAGGCTCATTTTTCATGAGCTTACTTAACATCGATCATTGTTGGCTACAGTTGTATCAAGAAGAAGTAAGTAACAATAAAATAAAAATCATTTAACATCTCTATGGAAGCAGGTTAACAAATTTTAAACTGTCAAACTTGACATACGTTTAAAAATTTTTACTACGATTTTGAGAACGAAAACAGAGAGTTTTTCGAAACGTCAATAACACGGAAGTGCGCGATAGTGATGTGATTTTTGTTATTTTTACTTATCTGCTTTTTTCAGTGTGAGATTTTTTGGTTAGGCAAACTTAGTTTCGAAAATAATCCTTGACTGTTCCGTTTGGCGCAAGGGCTTATTTAATTAATCTTTATTATTTTTCAGAAGTGTGGCAAAACCTAACAAAACTAAAGAAAAACTTACTTAACAGTATGTGACATGTTTCTGCTTTTACGATCAGTTTGATGTTTCTAATTATTCGATCGTTCTGTGGTATGTATCGGTACTGATGTACTTAAAGTGCTATGCTATCATGAAATTCCTAACTCCAATGCCAATTTTCAACTACCCCCCTCCCCCTCGTACCGCCGATCGCTTTTTAGAGTATAGTATAACAAGCATGCCGACAATTTAGGGAAAATTGCAGACAATTAGTTGTCCTGGCGATAACACGTTTATCACAGAAGGCCGACAACAGTTGGTTTATAATAACTAATATTAAAAACCACTAAGTGGGTACCTAACTAGACACTAAACGGGGCAATTATTTCTGCAGTACGTTAGTGCAACTGGTGCTTATACGGGGTGTCCAAGTTTTCTGCTAGAAAAAATATAGAATGGGATAAAATTTCTTCACTTTTCATTCTAATCGAGCAGTCTCTCTAGAAATCCCTAGAATTTGACATAAAAATACAATCTGGCAACACCGTCTGGTTGTGCTCGAGCATTTTCGTATATGCCATATAATTCCAACTGCATATATTATACGACTATATCAGTAAGCGACTGATGTAATTGAAAAGGCGCGTTTATAATACTTTTAACAACTGACATAGCTGTTTGTTATTTCATTATATTCTGGTTGCATTGTGAATTATAATGAAAAATCATAGAAATCATAAAATATATATAACACAGAAAAAACTATTTTAAATCAAGGATACACTTAGTTGTTTATTAAGTCAACATTTGTTTATTTAAGTGAAACAGTTTTAGACAGAAATCTAGAAAAATAATCTTAAAGTAACTAAAATTTCTTCACCTAAATAAACATTGTTGTTGATCGAAAATGAAAACTTCAATATCGAATTCGTTTCAAGAGAACAGGTTTTTCGGTAATAATGTTTAACTTGATTAAGTTCTAATGCTACAGCTTTTAGTCATAGTTTTAGACAGTTGTACTCTAAAAGTTGGTTACATTATTATTTAATCGTCCTGTATAGTAACAAAAGTGTGATGATTTTCGCATATTATTTGGTTTCGTACCTGCGATTGGTATAAATTAGAATATTTCTAATAATTATCGTTGCCCAATTCCGATAAGAACCTTTCGTCACCAGCCTAGTGTTACAATAGTGTTACGTGCCACAGTTAAAATTCCTCGCGAGCCTCACCGACGATTAATGGAGGAATATAAATTCAGAAAACTGAAACTAGTTCTATTAATTTGGATTATTTACGAGAAACATCTGCCGACCGGAGCGATTTTAACAGATCTCTATTCTGACGGTAATGTACTTTTAATGTCAGGGACGGCAGTAAGCGTCGTTATGCGGTAAATAAAATCATAATGGAAGTGAATGTTAGAATGCCAGACACCTACCCGAACTGGAAAAATGTCAGTTCGTGGTTTTGTTGCATATTTTTTTTAATGCGCTGCGTCAGAAGCCGGTAAATAGCAACAATAGTTTTTTAATGCTCTCCCTCAACCGAAGTTCGTGGCAAAAAAAATGTACAGCAACATCAGTAACGACCTGGGTGTATCACTTGGATGCGTAAAGAAATACAGGGTGTTTAGAACAGTTGGTATACAACTTAAGGTGGTAAAAGTAGAGCTATACAATGCATAAAAAAACATAAAACTTCTTAATATAATGGCTTATTGTTGATTTTATTGTTGTCAATGGTTGTAAGGCATACTTATTACACACATACATATTTAATTTTTTTCGGTGTCAAATAATACATTTTTAATATACATATTAATAGGAATTGATACGCATGAATTGCATTTACCCGTTTTTTTTGTATTTAATCAGTAAATGTTGCTGTGCTGTAGCGAAGTTACATTTAGATGGCATAAATTTGTAAAATTTACACCTGTAGAGGCATATGGTCGTATGAATACGGGTATGTACTGCAAATTTTAATTATGAATCATTCTCTTAGTCCGAAAAATGTTTAATCAAATGTAAGGGCATTTTTCTCTATTTAATAATCTGGGCGACTGGAAGATTTCATGCGGAGATTGCGTTTCAGCAGTTGCCATGTTTTCATTTATACAGCAATTTGCAGATTTATATTAGAGCTTGGCATAAATTATTGCAATTATAATGTAAATAATTATACTAAGGCTTCTTTGCACCAAGATAATATGTGATGTATTAAATATATTTATTTCTTTGTCGTTCAGTGTTGCTTACCGTTCTACACGCGTGTTCATTGATGTATCAGTCCCGCCATTACACACAGTAAGTCATGGTGTGCGGTGTTGCTGTTAGTCGGAATTTGCGTTTGTGATTTGTCGGTGGTTTTTAATAAAACATTTATTCAAGTTAAGAAAATGATGCGCCAATGTCGACTGTATGGAAAATGTAGGTTTTTTTTCGTTCTGATTTGTCCTTTCATATGCAAATTTAATCTGGAATTATCAACACGCGTTCGGAAATTATTTCTGGCAAAGATACTGCGTTGCACGAAGTCGGAATTTTCACGTTCTCTCTTTCTCTCTCTGGTTTCTGATCATACAAAACAAATGGCAATTTATAGATGAACGGATCGGTCTCCCTCTACTTATAAGTCTATGGGGCCAACTTGTTAGAATATCTTTTTAGATTTTGGTTTTAGTTGATTTTTTTAAACTTTGTTTATTTCTTAGAGTAATTATTCCAGAGTGTAAATTATCAAAATACGACTATATTTTTTTCATACCAATAAATGTAAGTACACTAAGTTCCAATGTTGCATTTCGACGATGTTTCCTTCGTCTTATTCGGGACGCAAGGGAGAAACTCGAACAATTATTCACCTCCCGACGAGAACATCAGCAACGGCAGGCGGGCGTCGCGATTTGCATGGCAGGTGTAAATATTTTCAGTCCGACTAGTACGCTGACATATTGATCACGGGGAAAAAGGACAAAGAGCGCTTTTGAAATCGCTTTTAAATCCCTGGCTCCTGCCTCATTTGCTAAATGGAAACGCCGCGCAAACCAAATCCCGAAGCATGATTTTTTAAACGCCTCGTTCGGTTTTAAGCACGTCTGCGCTTTTTATTATATTTAAAACATCGAACTGGCGAGTTTGGATGGACAGAGAAGGAGAGCGGGGTTTCCAAGGGGCTTCAATCACGGTTTCCGTGCGAAAAAGTCGCCTCTATACAGGCCGTACCGGTTTCTATGACGGTAACTTCGAAAAAAATGTAATTTTATCGTAGACCGAAAAAGATTAACTCAATAGCGGTGAAATTGCGAGTGAATTAATTTCGGAAGACGATAATGAAATTTTGTGGTCTGTAGCCCAAATATGGATGCGTTTAGTATGAAGAAAAAATTATTTAATTAACATTGGTCTTTATGGAATTTGATTATTAAACAAAGCCGTCCCTTCGGATTGTCATTGTGCGATTATTGTGGGGTCAACATTTATTTCTTCTTTAGTGTAGTTTTATGTTGTTTTTGGAGGCACAAATTCTGAAAACGAGATAAAAGAAGAATTATTACCATCTGATATTCCGACTGAGTCATCAGAGGCCATATACAAGTTATACCATCAAAATCTCGATTGATTTATGAAGAGAAATATAAAAAATTTCAAATATAGAAAAATGCAAAGGACATCAAGGATCTAAGTGAGAATGTATTGTTAACACATTTTTCGGAAAAATCAAAGAAAATGAAACCTTCAAGTTTATAGTCATATTATTCAATGCTAAAAGTATCATACTGGTGAATGAAAAATTATCGGTATTTCACGTAGTATCAATTATTATTGATCTTTTCTTTGCAGATACACCAAGCTCATAGCATTCTTAAAATAATCAACTTGCAACACACCAAAATGTTCTTCTATCTTTGGTATTCAAGACTCATTTGATTTACCTTTGCGGTAAAAATACTACTTTATCTACGACTTTTAGCAGATGAAAGGCAACTTTAACAGCTATAGAAGATGAGTAATTAAATGTGCAAAAATCACAGAAACTCAGGTTCACAGTCTGTCCAGTCAGATGGTGGAGGTGAATACACAAAAGAACAAGTGGCGAATTTATCTGGTTCCATAGCCCTGCCGCCGCTGTTATATTATTAGGCATTTTATGATAGGCAACCGTTATATTAGTAATGCTTCACAATCTAAATAATACTGTCTTTTTGCACACTCACGAGTCGCCGGCAAGCCGACCATCAATATTGGTTGGTAGGTAGGAATAAGTGAGTCGAGGGGAGGGAAACTCTCAGCGCGAAGTGGAGAGTACACTACCACCTTCATTCCAATATAAAATTTGCCATATTTAGTTTTCTGCTTATGCGAATAACAAAGGTAGAGTGAAGTAAACAAAATCAAGCAAACGTTTCCACAATCTGGCAACTTTAGACTAAAGAGTTCATCCTTTTCTTATTGTTGACGAAAGAGAACGACGAGAGAATTAGTGTTAGCTCATACAAGAAATCTTGCAAAATTTGAAAGTCTTGTTTTTGCTCGAATATTATGTCTTGACTTGCGAGTGTTGCAAATTTTTTTATCTCACAATTCTTGCATGGTTCTTGCGAAACTCTTGCATACATATGAGAAACATGGAACTTTATTATGCATTTGGTAACAGTGGTTACTCTTTGTGGACTACGGTCACGTTCGGAGCTCACAGGTAACTATCGATATAGTCGATCGTCGTTGAGCGAAATAGTCGAAACAGAATTAGTTCTAGTTCAGCAGAACCGAATCTAGACTCAATATTCTTTGAGATTTTTAAAAATAATGTCTTGACTTGATCGCGCTTACGAGACCAATACAAGACCACGACACTACTCCAAATCTGTATGTAGTTCCACCAAATCAAAGTATTTATCTTAATTTAATATTAATAATCATATTTTGAGCGCTTTGTCGTCGTTTGTTATGTGTCGCGGTGAAGTAAGCCATATCCCCCCAGACATTTTATTCGGACACCGCTATCAGAAGACGGGGTATGCATTTAACTTCACGTCCTGTTCGGTGGCAGCCATCTCCCACCTGCAGGAAGTTCCATTATACTCGCGCATCGGTTGTCAACTTTTTGAGTGGAATAACAGCTTTCTCCCATTATCCAGTTAGGGAATATTAAATTAAATCAGTTCCAAATGACGATTAGTACTCGGCTAGAGAGACAGAAAGAGAGAGAGAGGAGTTTGCATCGAATTAGTACGGCCCCCGCTCCAAATTGACTTGATTTATTTGATTTAAAATTTCTGTCGACTAAAGCGGAAAAGCTGGAATTGCTGTAATCGCTTTAGTGGCGTTTCGCGATGGACCAGATTGCAAATCTTTTAATTCCGAGGGCTTTGCGACTAACGGTCTCGGTGCTCTATAGGACTAGAGCCCTCAGAAGACTTTTTTGCCAAGCTCGTCTCTCTTGTATCGTCGGAGAAGCACCATGGTTACTGGGAATGTCGACTGGATTTCGAGAATGAAGCAGATATTTTGCACATGCTACATGTCATAGGCTCGTAAATAAAGTTTTAAGTATCTTAGTTATCATTAGACTAGTTATATTAGGTTAGTTTTTGATAGTGAAGAATATATTAGCTAAATTGGTGAATCAGAAAGACAGAGTCAGCTATAACATTACTGAAGTATGTTTTAGTACTAAATGCCCATGTGAGCTTTAGATAGAATGGTAATGAACAGGATGTCAAGATGTAGTGGCCAATGGTGGTTTTCGAGTCCACAAAGGTCTGTGAGGGCCTTTGTTCGGTACATAAGGTGTCGGGACGAAGAGCGGACTCACGGGCACGGGTTGTTTCGCACATAGGATGTGCGCTGGTGGGGTACGGGGTGTAGGTGAAAGTACTACCTTGTCTGCGACATCCTAGGCTATGCTTCCAGAACCTTTGTTATTGATAAGGTGGTGATTAAGTCAATATTTGTAAGGCTTGTACTGAAGCGCTGAAGATGTAAGAAGACAGACTTAGCTTGGGTAACACGTGTTATTGTTAGGCAAGAAATTATTAAGCATCATTATAGACAATGGAGTAATAATAGTGTGATAAACAAGCTAGACACTTATTGTATTTCTTTTTCATAGAGGTTATTTGAGCAAGCACGTTTGAATTCACAATTCGTGGCAGTGGTATGTGATAAACTTGTTAGTGTATGATAGTAAACATTGTCAGTTTGTTTATAATAATATAAAAGACTGTAGCGCCATTGGTTCGTGCTTTATCTAGGAGAGTAGAGTTATTATAAATGTGCGCCTATATTTAGTATATATTGCCATACGGTACATATCAGAAGTGGGATATAAATAAATCTACTATGTTACATTCGTACACATGGGAAAGACATTATTTTTCATATTTTAATTATTCAACATGAACGTGATTATGAAGTGGGATCCGAGAGTTAGCGGCCAATCTGATAATAATCAGCGTAGCCGTAAACGTTTTATGATACTGCGCAAAGGTGTAGTTTTTTGACAAAAGTCTGTTGGAAGTGGTTAAAATGCGGTAAATGTAAAAAGGCAAAAAATTTACACATTTGGTAGAAAAAAAGAAAATGAAATTGACAACAACGTTAAATGTGCGATACGTAGGAATATTCACGTTTTGTTGTTTTCTTAAATGAAGTCTCAACGAGACATGGATAAATGAAGAACATATGGTCTAAAATGTTTTGCAATATTTAAATATCAACAATAAACAAGAAACATGTTTATGTTTAGATTTGCTATGGGATTAAAAGCATCCTCGGGGAAGGGACGGCTATTAGTAATTGCACGTACCGTCGGAAGTGTATACGGATTTTTGGATAATGCTTTATATGTGTTGAAGTTGCGAGGACCAGGAGATTACCATTAGCATATGAATAGTGTTATTTGAAAAATGGTTTACATCTTTTTTGCTTCGCATTGAAGTTGGTGCAATAATTGTCATGGATAAGCAAGCGTTATATCATATAGTTGACGAATAGAAAAATTGCCAACATCTGCACAGAGAAAAGGAGAAATTATGGAATGGTTGAATGGAAATGATGTCACTGTCTATAATTTTCCACGCCACAGTAAGATACTCGTACGTAGAGTACCTGGAAACAATTTAATTTTATATATGACGTCACGCAGGGAAGACAAACCACTAAATGTGTTTGCACTGCTGCACTGATGAGTATAGTATACTAATTTATATCTGTTAATTTGGTAGGTAATTTGTATTTTTGTTATGTTTTATTGTTGTTTTTCAATTTTTATATAACTAAGTTTTAAGTTCGAGAGTTTTAACCAAGACAACTTTTTAACGCTATATACAATTTATTAAAGTTATTTTCTGTTGACCATAATCTGAATTTGAAGATTTAAACTCAAACTTTGTTGGTATATTTTAAAAGTGTAAACATCACCGAACACATTTCACTGAAGTTTTAAGATTTTTACAACTTTTGTTTGTGCACATTGTATGCCGCAGACCATAGCTTGTGTCATTCGTGTCCCTGCTGTTTAGAGTCCGTATAAAAACCGATTTAAAAAATATGAAAAATGCTAAAAAGCATCTGCCGCGGCGATATTCCACTATTTTTATTGCCGGCGAGAACTATAAGGCCTAAGTTTTATTACATTTTGTTACAAGCAAGTATGAATTTTACGACTCCGCATTAATTCTATCAGTGCTCTTAAGTTATTGCTGGCATTTCTGTATGAAATACGACTCCTGATACAGGTAGAGAATAATATAATCTTGCTTGAAACCGTTTAGAAATTTCAAAGATTTTCTCTAGTACAGTAGTCTTAAATTTCGAGTCAAGTTTAATTCGCAAAGTATCCATCATTTCTTCATTGCTTTTTATTATGTCCAAATATGGATCTGTTGTTACGCTCATGGTACTATACTATCAGAGAATCTTTTGATACAAAGTGCTGAACAGATTATAATTGTATATAATTTCTTCAAACTCATTTTAAAGCTACGTATACACATGACGAGCCGAGCACGAACTGAAACTGCAAAGAACTTCTCCACAGCACGCGCTTGACCCCGACTTGTCGCGATCTCGTTCGATTTTTGCGATGACCACAAAGACATTCGTAGTATGCTAGTATGCATACTCGCAGTAGCACTTGGGACTTGTTCTAAGTAAGTTCATTGCAATGTACGTGAAATGGGGTGGCCAAGGAAACACAATTAAATTTAATCGAACAATATAAACATTAAACTATTTCATGGGACTCTAAACACACAATAATTAGCGCAAAAATAACTGGTAAATACATACAATATCTAAAAACAATTATTTTATTAGCGACATATAGAAGGGAAATTAATAATGCAATAGCATTACTGGAAACAGAAAGACGTAAGCTTTAATTTGAACGAGTTAAAGCTGCAGTTTCTCAATTTTAAATATTGTGAAATGTAGTTACGATAGTTTCAAAGTAAAGTTGAATCATCAGCATTTATTAAAGATTCATAGGTAATTCGGCTCGCTGGATGGATCGAAGAAAGCTAACGGCTTGCCATTTGTATACGCAGCTAAAAATTTTTAAAAATATATGACTAGAGATCGGGATTTACCAATATTACTCTTATCTTTTTCTATAAAATCGCAAGAATAATAAGGCCAGCAATAGTAATGGCAGCACTTCTATTAAATTGATCCTCCTAATAATAATCTTTGTTCATTGCCACAGAATGTTGTCAAGGTTTAAAATATATTAAACTTCATATCAATTTATCATTTGATTAGATCTCTGAAGAAACACTATATGCAAAGGAATTCCACCATCTTCTACCAGTTTGACTACTTTTTATACAACTGGTCAAGAGAACCAAAAATGATATTCAGTGATGACTGTATGTTTTAAGGCTTTCACGACTCTTACTGATATTTCAATGCACAAGTACTATAGCTTTTCGGATTGTTATGCCATGTCATAGGTAACTATATAATTTCCACCACATCCTTAGCTCTACCTAGGAATCTTTCATCTGTCCCTATTCTGGAAGTCGTTATAGGGGTGAATCTCATATCAGGATCTCTTGGCCAGTCCATATTTTTATTTCGGTTCCTACAATCGGTTCTACAGCTGCTACTATCGGAAATGCCCCTCAGAAAATGTTACTATAAACAATTTGAGTTTTGGTTCTGCGTTGTTTTAACAATTGAAAAATAGAGTTTTCACACCTAGACATCTATTAACAGGAAAGCGAATATTTTACCAGAAAATAAGGATCCGGTTCAGCCCAGAACGTTGCCTGAATAATTTAAAAAGTAATTTATTTCGAGTGCGCCATTAAAATCAGCGAAAATCACTGAATGTTGTGTGCATCCCTCATGAATATTTCGCGGCTGCCACGGTTAATATTTTTGATAGTTCCAACTCGGCTTTGTTAATTCCATGCGAAATCTCCAAGGACCTCATAATATATTCCATTAGGTGGAGTGTTCCGCTTTACGTTTTTTCGCATGCTGAATGTTGTGGGTTGATTTCCTCTTTTTGCTCCTCTATATTTCTATGCGATATGTTGTCCTCTCTCCCTGGCACATTACTGTGTTCTTTTTTCTAAATTATTTTTCTGTTCCTCGTGCAGGTACCATACGATTAGCGTGGAGGATTTCTCTAACGAAATTTTGAGCAAATCCGCCAACACAAAGTGTACCAGCGTTGCTACAGATTTGGGACTGACTGTGTTATATTAAGTAATATGTAACACCATGATTGAAGATAGATTTGTCTTATGTTAGAACCGTTCAGTGATAGACGTCCATAGTTTTCAGATTATAACTTGAAACCATAACAGATCATTTGGTTGAATTTGAAAACGTTTTGCAGGCTCTTAAAGTCGGCCAATCAGTGGAGTCACTTATTTCTTCGCCTTTACCCAACCAGCACAAAATGTTTTATAGAAGCTGTAAGAAAGTTTATAAAGCAAATTTTATAAAAATTAAGTTTAATAATTAATAATAATTTTGTCTTCACAATATCCTTACAACCTTAACAATAAGTGTTCTATAAGTGTAAAATGACTGACTTTAAAATATTCAATTGTGATTCTTATGGATTATCGTTTATGGTAATTAAAAAAAGAGTATATGAACTTGAAAAATCCCCCGACTTTTACAGCACTAATATCTGAGGGTTGTTTCTTATAGAAAATCGTTTGTAGTGAACAAATTTTCGTTTGTAGTAGCAAGGGAAACAAGTTATAGCTAGTTTTAATATTTTCAATATATTCTCGTGTGTAAAATATATAAAACCATTCCTATTTTAAATAAGTATACTAAACAGTAACTTTTTCCATCACTTTGATTTGCTTACTGGGTTACAGCGGTGACAATTTTGAAAAAGCAAATAGTATAATTTGCCGGGTTTTGACTAGATTTAAAATAAAGAAAATATACTACAACTGGAGGCTACAAAATCGTTTGTAGTTCCTCGAAATCTGAAGTAGAGTCACTATACTTCAAGCAGAAGCTAAAGAATCGTTTGTAGTAACCTTCATTTCGTTTGTAGCTTCTCAAAATCTAAAGTAGTCATTATACTTCCAGCACAAGCTAAATAATCGTTTGAAATAACTTTCATTTAATTTGTAGTTTCCTGATATTTAAAGTAGTCACTATACCTCAGAGGAAGGCTAAAAAATTGATTGTAGTTATTTGTATTTATAATAACTATTGTCACGGAATTTACTCCGCTCACACCCAATTCGACGACTGCGGTATCGCGAAACGCGAGATTGCCCCGATCGCCCCTACGCGATTCTGGTAAATAAACAAAATGCCGGGTATCGAGGCGTGACTGGAAATATGGGGAATCGACGAGAAGCGTTCGAGTCTTTCGAGAAAATGGATCTAGATATGCTAGAAAATACCTGGAATATTCGTTTGGTCTATAAAAGAAGAATAAACGGCCGAGTTAGTCAGTATTGAATTACAGACTTGTATTACAGTCTTGAATTTGAGTGTTTAGTTGCAAATTTCCTGGAGATTCAGAGCGATTAATTAAATAGTGTTTAGTTGAATTGTAATTAGTATTCAATAGTGTACGGAGTAGTTAATAAAGATAAGTGAATAATTAACGGATTGTTTTCCTGGTAAAAGAAAAAGTCGGATTAGGAAATCCGTGACACTATTATTTAGTTTGTAGTTCTGTAAAATCTCAAGTAATCACTATACAAACGGAAAGAATCTTTTGTAGTGTCCTTAATTTCGTTTGTAGTTCCTCAAAATCTACAGTCAAATGTTTGCTTGTGTTAGTTACAACATTTATGTTATAATGCAATTGACAGGTCTGGTCGTTTTTTAAACATCTAAGACACTGACATGCTTTATAATCAGAAAAGTGGTAGTTGGGTATCTCCTGCAAGACGCTGTATTGGTGGACATTTTTCTGTGTCGTCGTGCCGTTTGGCCGCTCACATTTTTCAAACGTCCCGCTGAATCCGCTCGCCATGAATGGGTAGAGGGACGCTCTCTTGCGGGTCACGACCTCGGTAATGAAATCCATATTTAGATAGGGCAGGGTGAGGCGCTCGTGTGTTCGCCGGAATAGAAAGTGAGCGGCACAGGAAGCAGCACCAGTTGAACACGGGCTATTAATAGGCCCTTTATTATTTTATTAACCATCGGGAGGTGTCCAAGATGTAGGGTTTTTCCTTTCTAACGAACGACATCGAGAACATCTAGTAGAATCTCATAATAAAGTCATTTGCCATTTTTATATAACGGAAGACATTTAACACGCAGATATCTAGTTTTTTCCCTAAGAAAAGATGAATTATACTGTATATGTTGATTTGTAAAAGTTAGCATATACTATAACACGTGTGTTCATGGTTATACAAGGCGTTTCTTAAGTAGAAGTCCAAAATTCAAAGGTGTATTCTGTGGCCAAAAATAAGAGTTTTTTTGTCATGTATTTGTGGGTCTTAGGACAGCCTACATTGTGTCAAAAATAAAAAAAAATTCAGTTTTTAATTTCTAAACCGCTTGAGATAATTTAACCAAATTCGGTGTGCATATTTAGTATTACAGTAGATATGAAATAAAAAATTACCAGCTTTAGGAACTTACCAGTGGCATTTATGTGGGTATCATCGATCATTATTTCCAAAAAAATTATATATCACTCTGTATAATATTACAAATGAAGTAGGTCCTCACATTGGCCATTGCATTATCTTCACTATTTGTTTCTTTACACTTTTTTGTATTCCAAACCGATTAACAAAAAAAACTGATTTATTTGAACAAGCGCATTTTTACAGTTTCTTAAATTGACTTAAACATATCTTAGGAAGGTCAAAACAATACGGTTTACATTTATGGTCTTGCAAATAGAAATGGTACTGAATCTAGGCGAATTTATATGGAAAGATTTCCAAATCATCCAAATCCAAGAATGTTTTTTAGAAAGGTTTTTCAACGTCTTTCGGAGTTTGGCTCATTTCAGAAAGATCCAATTCCTGGAAGACTCTTAAGTGTTATAACGCCTGAGTTGGAAGAAGCTATTCCGCACTAAATTGAAGACCTATATACTAGTACTAGAAAGATCACTGCAAATCTTAATGTGAATCATAAATTACCCCGTATCACATACAAAGGGTTCAATCGTTACTGCCGCAAGACTATCCTGCTCGATTTACTACAATTTTGCCGCTGGATTTTGCAAAAATTGAACAAAATGTTGACTTTACCACCGGAATATTGTTTACAGACGAAGCTAATTTTTCTAGAGATGCTATAATGAACAAAAACACGTTTGGTCTGATGAAAACCCTGATGTCATAATGGCATCTCGATTTCAACATCAGTTTTCTTTGAATGTATGGTTGATTTTCTTGTTAGGCCTCTGAACTTGACGATGCGCTAAGACGAAGAACCAGGTCAACCTTGACCACCAAGATTACCCGATATGAACCCTATTGATTTTGTTATTTGGGACACCTCAAGACATTCTGCAAACACGGAATTCCAGGAAGAGCTTAATATAGATAGATGTAGTTAGTTCTACACCGCGTACTCATGGTCCCTTCTGTCGGGTTAGACAGACTAAACAGCTAGGATTATTCGTCGGATACCTTACCTATGGCATACTGATGAGAGCTAATAAGCTCGAAACCGGTATATATCTGGTGGGCTTCTGACGAATGACTCTAGCTGTTGCTATAGGTTTTCCAGGTGTAATTCAATGCTGGTCGGGGTATTAGCCCGCAGAGTAGTTGTTTCCTGGAATTCCGTGTTTGCAAAATATCGTTTCTCGCCGAACGCGATAAAGGTCGACAGCTTTCAATGGTGTCTACTGCATGTAGAACGCTTCGTGTCTGTGACATTTTCAGTCCGGCATGGAGTAGCAAATGGCCGATAGATGTAGTTAGTTCTACACCGCGTACTCAAGACATTCGTTTACAACAATGAATTGGAGGAGTACCGACGTCAACAAATTATAGCTGGTTGTGATGTGATAAGAGCGAAGCGAAGAGAGAATTTTGTTGTTAATCGGTTTGAAATACACAAAATACAATTTTTAATATTGTACAGGGCGATATATTCCTTTTTTTGCCAAATAATGACTGATGATATCCACTGTCCTACTGTCATGCTAAATATGCAGACCGAATTTGGTTAAATTATCTCTAGCGGCTTAGAAATTAAAAACTGTTTTTCTTTTTAATTGTTGACACGCTGTAGCTGGACAATGGCTGTCCTACGACCCCACATTTATATAATAAAACCCCTTGTCACCGGGTACTGCTACCAGTTTTCATTCAAGGATCGTAGTTGCTGAGAAGATTTTAATATGTCAACGATAGGCTGAAACTTTTGAACCATTGAAGATGTCGGAAACTAAAACATTAATCAAACTGCGTCTTTCTGGGTCGGAGAATAAGAAAGTTACAACGTAAAATCTAAATGTTTTGTAAACTGCATAAAAATATTATACGTCTTTTATCTGAATGCGATATAACATTACGGAATGCAAATATGTTGCAAACGCCGACTATGGGATTTAAATATTCACCTGCAAATTTCTAATTTATTTATTTATGCGTTTACGAGCAGGCCTGCGGAGTTATTATCACCTAAAAAGTGGAAACGACTTAGCGAGGAATTCGAGGTGAAAAAGTGGCATGGTATCTAACTGTTGTCACGTCTACACTATCGACAGGCCACCAAACAGGTCTCTAATGGTCTTGGAACAAGTTTTTCTGTACTTGCAACTTAGTTTCTAAAATTGCAGTTTTTAAAGTGTACCCAGATTGCACGGCTCCGGGTTCCTGCCAGGAAGGACCAAACATGAAGGTTGTTCCTGCTTTTTTTTTAATTTCAATAATTTTACATATCCATTATCAACTCATCGAATAACGACAGTAATATTTATTTAGGAACAGTCTTATACACAGGGTGTGGCACTTATGAGAGTAATATTAAAATCGTAGATTCCTAATAATGTAATATAGTCAAGAGTATTAACGAGTTAAGTTTAGGGTAATAATGATTGGTTAAGAGGCCAAAGGTTAAAGCCAGTTCTATTCTAATGGACTACCACTAGTTTTATAAACTTCGCTATTAGATAAGTCAAAGTAAGGTTGTTTTAACGCCCTCAGATCTAACAAATTAAGCATTCATTATTATTATCAAAACTACTACCCTATCAAAGTAGTATTAGTACGAAATTATCTCTTCTTCTGGCACTAATCCTGAGATCTGGCGATGTCGGTCGTAATGCTTGACATTTCTGATTTCTGACGATTTACAAACGTCAAAAGTTGTGAGTCATATCAACAATTATATAATGTTATTGCATAAAATTCCTTTCCTGATGTAGTAAATAAAACGTACATCAGCTGTTGTCAGGACTATGTATCTTCATTACAATGATCACGCCGGATCCCAGGACAAGTGGTCCGTTCCATTATTGACACTGCCCAATTTTAGAGAAATTTAAGCCCTTCACGGCTACAGAGCAGCGAAGGCGACGCTGTCAAATTTATAACATCAATAGTAATGATAAAAAGAATCCATGCTACTGTTTGACATTGCCCAGTTTCAACCGTTCACAATCGGAGGGTAGCACAATCGACGCTGTCAAACTTATAAAATTGACAGCAATAGCATTAGACATATACAAATAGTAGGGTTAGGACATAGACCTTATAAATCATGGACCGGCCCTAGAAAGAGAGGTCCGCTGTCCTAATGTGTACAAGAGGGATGAAGCTAATCCGGGCAAAAGAAGATGTTCTATGACAGAAAAATATATAAACATAACCTGACAAAATCTTTCCTGTTAATATTGTTAATGATTTGTGTGCCTTTTTTGATTTAGTTGTGTTTATTAGCAATAGTTTTTAAAGATTCATAAACTATGGTGGAGTCGGTCTGTCACCGTAAATGTCATATACGTCTCTCATTTACGGTTTTTGTTTTTTTTCAGCCAATGATCTGTGGGTTTTTGCCCGGACTAGCTCTATCTCTGTCGCACACATCTGAGCATCAACGATTTATATAGGCAGAAACCGGTTTTGGGCCCGTCCATGATTTATAAGGTCTATGGGTTAGGACACCGCCAGATATCTAATAATCTATACCCGAAAAAGATGAATATTTATTTAAACTGATATAATAGCTATTACTAATAGCGTAAAGGTAATAAATAATAATGATAAAGCTTAATTTGTCAGATTTGAGGGCTTTGATCACAATGCCCTCTGGCTAGACGGCCTATAAATGTCAAAATTTATCGCCAAAAGTAAATTCTTGAGTTATCTGATCTGCGAAGCTTATATAACTATGGTAATAGTACTAAAATGGTACATTCATCTTTTAATAGTACGAGTATTCTATTATAGTACAACCATAAAATAAACACGAAATTATGTTGATTATTCAAAATATGGTGCCTACACGCATATTATCCGAGCACAATCACTGCCAATTTGCAGATATATATCCTCTAGTTCTAAGGATTTCCTGACGTCAAATATGTTAATCATATTTATAAATGCTTCATTTATGCAATAAATACCCATAGCACTGTGTTTGGAATACAAATCGTTCCACACCGCCATCGTAATCCAGTTAGGCCAAACGACCCTTCGTAAAACTCAATCGCAGCGTGCCCTGAACTCTTCGTGTGATTGTGTGTAAAACATTAAAGTAGGCTTGTATATTTAGACTCCCACACACTGAGTTGAGTACATTACAAAACGTGCGCGTTTTTACAGAGTCGACCGGCCAGTTCTTTTCACCACACATTTAAAATTATAGAGCTGGAGAGGGAGAGAGACAGAAAAGAACAGGAAAGAATTTGATTACTGCTTTATAGATGCATGGAAATCCTCAACGCGCTCAACCAGATTTCACACCATGCATTTCGATTATTAAGTATACATTTAAAACCAAAACGTCTTTTAATATGGCATAGAACCCATTTTTAAAACACCATGTACGCGATTCAGATCAGTGGTGTGCCTTATCAAACATTATTATTTGGATTCGCGTTAACATAAATTTATGACAGAAATAACATGAACCCCTCGCTATCTTAATAGCTTTGAATTGCCCCCACAATAAATTTAAGGCCTAAATAATACACTGCTAATATAGGAATTATAGTTCTGTTAGTAAACAATAACTTAGGCTAGTGCAAACTCATTAGGTGTTCTAATATTGTAGGTAAACATTTGAAGTGTGATTAAAACATAAACCGATTGTAAATAAAACAGAAAAAATGTGTCAGCAATAATGCCATTGACTGAAATAGGCAAATTTATCAAGATAACAAACCCAAAAGCTGGTGATGAACTGAACTATGCTGGCATACCCAAATTTGTATTTAGATACAGAACAGCATAATTGTAGAGAAAATTGTTTAAGAATTAACCAAAAACAGTTTTTAAAATTGCTTATTTCATTGTTACATACTGTCAAAATTGATTTTATTTCTTATGGCCATTCTCTTCTTCACATAGGTAGGTACAATAAATTTTTAGAGACCCTTTTTTGAAAAAAGAAACGAATAAAATGGTACTAAACACTTTAGCGTGGTTTATAGTTTGGATATTGCTGATGAAATGATAATTTTTAAATGTATTACGTACAATTTGTAGGTAGTTAGAGAGTTTGATTATTTATTTATTGCAAAAGCAATTCGAACTTTTACACCCCATTTCAGCCACATATGATATATTTTCGTCTCGGAAGACGTAGACATAAAACAAACACGTTTTCTCAGAAATGTTGTACCGTTATCAGATTTAACATTCAGGGGGAATCCATCTATACGAATTATTAAGATTAAGTTGTTTTCCTAACATTTTTAAAAATAGCCGTGTAATAAAAGCACCAATTATACGTTTTGTCAAAGGAGTAATAAAGGACGTGCAAATAAACAATTTTCATTAAACAAACTGTGTTCTGAAGTATCATGTGTTCCAGAAAATAAATCAAGAATTGTTATGCGAAACTTTATGAGACACACCGGGGCTACGGACGTGTCTTTCGTTTTATTTCAAAATTTCTGTCGAATCAAGAATTAGCAGATGCGGTATTAATGTTCAGGGAGTGGGAACACAACAACTGAGTTCCAGAACAGTGCAAAATGTTACGCAGACTGCGGGATAGCGGATAGCGGTAGAGTGAACCTAGCGTATGAAGACCGTGGACAAGAAAGACCGCAATATGTCTTAAATAAAACGACAAAAAACTCATGATATTACAAAGAATGGACGTTTCAGTTACGATCAGGTTTAGTTTTTTTCAATTTTATAATAATCGCAAAATAAAAACATGAGTTACCTATGTTTTCAAACATCACGAGTTTTTCTCAAGATAGGTTTAAAATTACTCTCTGGCATGTTGCGAGATAAATTAATGTAATTGATGAATTCGACGATTTTATGCCATTGCTTGTAGGAGAAATAAGAATTTGTATGCAGTAATAAAATAAAGTTGAAGATATTCTTGAAAAAATAGTGCCTACAAAATCGCTCCCCAAACTTCCGCTTTACTATCGTAGCGGAAATAGAGTAGTACACAATAATGGATTAGATATTATGGCAGCGAATTTGTAATAGATATACACCGGAGTCGAGTACCGGCCTACCACCAGGTGAATAATAATAAATGCATTACAGACTTGTTGACCTTGAATTATCTACGTTGAACGTAATTTATTTTTTGATGTGTGCGAATGTTAACCATAATAAATGTGCATTATTCAAGAGTTACGAAACTTTTTTGTCACCGGTAAGCGAGCGATGAAAATACATTTCGAGGCAAACGGTGGCGACTGATGAGTTGCGGTTTGATTTTCTTGCCAAAGGAAACGAAAATTAATGGAGGTCCTGAGCGACTTCAAAATTTGGAACAAATTGGTTTTGGGGAATTGACGAAGTGTTTGGAGGTCGGTTTTAAAAGATTGACAACTCAATCAAGTCAGTTTGGACGTATTTTTAATTATAAATTATACTTTTCAAGTTATCACAGGTTAAAAATTGAAATGTCAAGTTTAAGTCAGTGTAAAGGAAATTTATTTATCTCCAGTCAAGATCTTAACAAGTTGAATATTCTGGACAAATTTAGCATTTATAATTCTTTAGTGAGACGGCAATGTCGTGGCAATAACAATTGTTCATTAAATAATTATGGATTCACTGCAGCCGGTACAACGTGGTGGGACCTCTAGATCGCAAATCCCTCTTCCCTTCTCGCTTTATCCGTTTCATTTTGATCATCTTACTAATTTTTATATTAACCCTTTTCCAAAGTTTTTGCAATTTGGTCTAAATTGTATCGGTTATATAAACTAACTTCTTGACCTAAAATCATTACGAAATTTACAAGGAAAGAAAATACACTTACAACGGTTTATATAATAACGCTACATTGGAAATTTCAATTGGAAATCTGTAGAGATATCTGACATAGATTTTATTATTGAACAGCTCCCCGGATACTACGATCTGTTTTGAAATGTTATGGAGTAGTTATACATCAATCAACATTAGTTATATTAATATTCAAAGGATTAATGGTAATCTAACACTAACTAATGAGAGATGATATAATATATAATATACTTCTGAGAGGCAAAGAAATGGTCTTCCAAAAGCTGATACACATTTATCTCAGATCTGTCCTATTATGCTATGAGTATTTAAACTAAGCTTTTATTGAACTTCTATAGGTAAAACCCATATAAAATATCATAGTATATAGATATTATTTTAGTTCTTAATGCTCGCATATCATTTCGAAACAAAGTATGTTGAAATTATATTAATTAGAAGCAGCAATCAAAATCTGTGTTTTCATCCATATAACAACCATTAGTTAAAAATTTATAATTACTTCTTATATAGGAAATAATTACTCTGCGAACTAATAAAGAAAACTTACAAAACTATGGAATTTTGGTATCTACATGATTACCATAGAAGTAGATGCAGTATTTTTGAATTTGATTCTTTGAGTAATCCACATTTTCAGTAATCCACATCTCTGAAGCTATTTAAAAAAATCATACAAAAATAAATATGTTAGTTTATACAGGGTGTATAGAAATATAGGAGCCGCCACAATGTTGAAATAAATTTATACATGTAGAGAGTTTAAGTAATTAAATTTCTTGTAAGTAATTTAAAACTAGTTTACATCCTTTTTTCTGATATTTTACGCGTATCATTGAGGTTTGGATATGTTTATGTGTTTATCTTACAATACCGCAAGTTGTTTTATGAACTGTATGAACGATTTAATATTTATGGTTCGTTCTGAAGACTCTTCGAAATGACGATTGAAAACATGAAATATTAATACAAAATGAAATCGTGAAATATTGATTAGTGCATGCAATTAAAGTGTTGTCGGATTTAGACAGAGCGCCCTGTATGCGACATGAAGATGAAAGTGAATTTCTGGACTCACCTGCGGAGGGTAAGTCCGGTCCGTCAATTTCCTCGTCGGACTCGGTTCCAGAATCGTGATCCTCATCCGCCTGCACCACAAAGAAAAGAAACAAATAATTAATAAAAACAAATACTGTAGCCACCTAGCATATCTGCTACAAGGCAGACATTAAAATGTTAATTTATTCCGCACCGGCGAGTGTAGTTTTCTCTAATTGTACTCGACGTATTCGCGGATTTTTTCTTCGAAATGCACCACGGAGGTCTGGGAGGACGATTGGGGGATTTTTAGAGGATTGGGTGGCTGGAATGCAGCAAAAACCGTTCCCGGAACGTACGTTCCTTTGTTCTGGGCTTCCGAAGGCGCAGCCATTTTTCACACGGATGACCTTCAGCGAGGTTAAAAAAATTACAAGACGAGCCTCTACGTGTCTAATACGAACCTTTTCCACATAATTATCCTCGTTTATGGAATGGGTCCGCAGCTTATGCGTGAGGAACTTGAGCATATTTTCCTTCCGGAGCCTTTGTCCCGTGTTGGACGCCACTTTGAGAGCTTTGCGTTCGATCTTACCCACTGAAAAACACCGTCGCGAACTCGCCGCAATTTACCATCATCGACGAAGCAGGGGGTGCCTCAAATTCAGACCCTGCCGGGTGTCATTACCTTCCGGGTACGGTTCCGTCGTTCCTAGTCGGCAGCGGGCGTACTACTACTCGTACTCGGACTCGCTCTTCCACTACTGGAGTCAGCTGCACTACGTTAACAGACGAGTCCACTCTTACTACAGAGGGAAGGACGCTCAAAGCTCCCTGAAACTAAATTTCAATTACGCCTCACCCGCCAAAAAACCAACGAAATCGCAATTACCCCCGCATCGACAAACGCGTTATTTTCGCAAAACAAACCATCACTTCGCAAAACGCCGACATCTAGGGCCCGGCGAATCCCACTTCCCCTCGCCGCCACCACATTGGACTCGGCCATAACCCATTGATGACAAAGGAGGTCTAATTCCCAAGCGGTCTGTGATTGGCCCCTATCGCTTTATTATGCATTCATTCTCGCCCACATACTCGTCTCCCGTCTCGCTCTAGAGGGTTGCATAACATAACGAGCCGGTTGCTGACCGTATGGCGCAGTACGCGTCGCCAGGAACAAGTGTACTTCGGCTACAAGGTGATTCAAGGAAGCGCATGTAGTAGATTTTTTTCCTTCCCCACGCCAAAAATACCCCTTTGGAGCGGGGTATTTTTGGCGTGTTGCCGCTACGCGGTGGAACGGTAAAGCGTCGCCACTCGACGTATATCGAATGTGCAGGGTGTTGTATAAAATTTGCCTTTATCTCATAACTTGGCAAAAACGGTTTCTTGTCAATTTTTTAAATTACACACATGAACCTCTTATAAGCAAGCCAATGAATGACCGAAAAAGGGGTGTAGCGTGCATCGAGAGGGTGAAAATACATTGGTGCAGGAATGTGCTGTGGTATTTAAAACGTAAACATATAAAAGCTCGCCTCTAGCCCAGTCACTTCAGGGCGAAGGGGGGTAGAAACGTCCCCTTTTTTGGTTTTTCGCTTCGTTCGTCATAACAAAAAATTCTTTACATAAAACTTACAGCTTATGCACTCATTCCAAAATATCTGCTCTCAATTGTCGCATTTTTTTTGAATTGCGAATTTTTGGGAGCGTAGCTAAAAGTTGTGTGGAAGAATTGTATGCACCGTTTTTGAGTTATAAACAAAAACCAAAAGGGGATCTTTTCTTAGGCTATTAGATAAATAAGAAAAAAGGTATAAAATTAACACATCCTATATTAATGCATAATTGCATAATTCGACCACTATTAGAAACGGACCATGGCAAGATCCATGAACGCCGGCACGGGGGGCAAGGTAATTCACTTTTGCGTCGATACGCAAAATCAGTCAATTTGATCATTTTTGATAAACTTTGTATTGTATTGAATTCGTTTTCATGTTTCTTATATATTCCAACTTGCTCCTCGGACAATTTTCATTTGTAAATTGGCTTGGAAAGCAACTTTTAGAGAGTGTTGAATGATAGTGAGAGTGCATGAAAACGAGAATGAGAGCGAGACTGAGAATGGGAGTGAGAACAAGAGCACAAACGATAATTAAACGAGCAAGAATGAGAAGGAGGCCGAGAAAAGCACAATAGCGAGATGTAGAATGTGATTGAGAAGAAGAACAAGTACTAATAGGTCGAGAATGAGAATCAGAACAAAAGTTAGAATAAGAGCAAGAATTAAAATGAGAAGACTTTTTTTAAATGTCTGGTGAAAATGGTCCATATTTTGCGAGGGCCTCTTATAAATATTCTTTTTAAGAAGTCCCCATAAACAAAAATCTAAAGGGTTCAGGTTTGAAGACTTTTTTATGGGACCAATAATTACAGGCAATACGTGTTCTGTGAGGTGGAGTTCCGTCATGTTGAAGCCACATTGATCTTCGTAGTTACAGAAGCAAAAATATGGTCCAATTTAGATGGTGGCCGATGATACCACACCAAACGTTGACACCAAAACGGCCTTGATTATTTATGGGGTTGACAAAATGAGGATTTTCTATTGACCAATGATATTTGTTTTGTTTTGTTAGGCAGGCCATTACTTGCAAAACGGCTTTCATCTGTCCAAAAAATTATTTATCATAAATTAAAAACCTGTTAGCAAATTCTGTCAGTTCCATAATTTGGAAAATAATCTGTATTCAGTGCGCCTAATTGTTCTAAATTGTGTAACTTGTAGTCATGATATTTGCTACTATTAATTTTTTGAAATGAGAGCTTAAATTGAACAAATATCCTTCTGGGAAAAATACATTTCATGACATTTCAAAAGTTGCAAAACTAATATTTTTGGCTCAAAGGCAAGCCTAAGTGATCATATTTTAAACCCCCAAAAGCAATTTTTATTCGCTTTTTTTACTAGCACTAGCAGCCCTAATGATGTTTTGTCATGAATTGTATCTAGGAGAATCTGTACATTAAATGTCAGTATGTAATATGTATATCGATTGTAAATAAAAACAGGCAACTGCCGATGTTTTCTTTTTTTTGTCAAGGTAATAAATGGGTATTTTTTTCTTAATTAGCGATTATTTTATTATCTATAGTTTTTAAATATAATTAGTAGATGCTTGAAGCACTTTACTGCAAAAAGTCTCGTCTTACTATTTAAGAGAAGTAAAATCTAAAATTTAATTTAAAAAGAATATAAACTGAAACAACTTGAGAAATCCCGGAATGTTTTTTATTCATATTTCTCTCAACCGTACTGGTGATTATTTTTCCGCGACCCTCCTGGATTTTGCGAACCAGTTTTTCGCACATAAAATTCTTATGTAGTTCAGTTCCATAGCAGAAGCCACGCACTATTTTTTATGTCAAGAAATGTGTGTGTGCCCCGAATAACAACCCTTAAATTACTATCGACCCCTTCCGCCGATGTACCTTTCATTTACTTAAGTTGACGTAGGAAGCAAACCAAATAAAGAATAAAGTACCGCCAGTACAAATATTATCTTTAACTTTCTAGCGTGTCATTTATTTTTGTAGAAAAAAAATATCGCCATTTAATTACTTGTGCCATCAAAAACAGAATAAACATGTTACCGGCTTCATGTCCGTATAAAAAAGTCTATTAATAGGTACCTTAAACAAAAATATTATTTTGTTTAGCCGTGTTTTTTTATTTTTTCATGGAAAATGTTTACTTTTATTGCTTGCGACATCTTATCTTTTAGTACTGCACTTGAATAGCTAGTTGTTCGAATAGTTGTTTTATTTAACAGAAAACTGTTCGCTTTTTAAGTTAAATTGGGAAAGACACCGATAGATGCCGCTATTGTTAGCAAATTTACCATTAAAATAATCAAATGTTCACATTTATTTTTTTAATGTACTAATGATACAAGGACGTATTGTTAATAAATTTTATTTACAAATGAGATCTTAGTTCTAATATGTACAAATGTTTTTAACTATAAATAGATAAGGCATAATTCTTCCATATATATAATTTTTAAGGCATAACGGTCAGTCTCCGTAAGCATAAAAAAATAGATCTAAACATTCAAATTTCACTTTAAAATACTAGTTACTTTAATAATGATATAAAAAAAACATTTGTGATTTTTCACTCTTAACTAACAGTCGCATAAAAATTTATTACGATATTTACAATAAATAATTTTGTCAAGGCATCTTAATTTCTTAAATACGAACACATTTGTGATAACATCCACTTAAGGCTAAGCTTTGCTTAAAAAAATATGAAAATAGTATAACAAACCTAGTATCACATAAAATTGTTTTAGCGCTTTGTATCGTAGACCAGTTTTACTTGTAGTAACGTAGAAATTACCTTTTAGGTAGAGTAGATAGATAAAATATTTCTTGTCAATTATAAAAAAATATATCGTGATTAGACATTTTCTAAATTGTTTTGTAACTTTAATATTACAAAATTTTACCTTTGAATTATTTCTCTAAATTTTTCATCAACAAGATAAAATATGTCAATTTATAAAAATTCATATGCAAGGCACAATTGCAAAAAAAACATTTTATGCACAGAAAGTCTAAAATTCAAGTATAACTGCGAAATTTTGTGCCAGTTTAAGCATTTTCATCTTTTATAGTTTCCGTGACTCTACAGTCACCCATGAATTTGGCACTTCCTGTACAGGAATTAACACATTGGCTTAATAAACCTATAATGTCTATCATCTCTTTTTGGTGCACTCGGTATAATTAAATAAACATTTTTCCTCAAAACACGAGTCCTACCTCTACGCACAATGTCAATATCACAAATTTTACAATTTAATGCACTTCCAACACTTTCTACATAGCTGTTTCTAACGGTTGGCTTTTACTCCTACTCGCATCCGATATAGGGTGATTCAGCTGCGGACTGCCCTCAGGTGGCGTATAATCGAAATTCGTTTCTAATAGAACCTCACTTTTCGCTCTCGTTTTGGGCTTCGGCGGTACAATCTCATCGAAATCAGTCTCTAAAATGTTTGCCGAGTGTGGACGGTCCCCTGCAGGATGTGCCAAACTCACGGTATTATAATCCGGAGTGTAATGTAGATTATCTAATTGTTCTGAATACGTAGGCGAAGGTTTCCTGGGCGGAGTGGGTGGTTTTTCCAACTGAGGTAACCTGCCCCTTAGTTCTTGTAAGAAATTATGATTGGGTCTGTCGTATTTCTTGTTGGTTTCTTCGATTGCACGTTTAAGGTCTAAGGTTGAATCCGATTTCCCGCTATTCAGCGGTAGAGTGTCGTCGTTGTAATACTCGCTTGGAGGGTAGGAAATTCCGGTTTCGGATTGCATTATGGGGGATTCTTCACTGGAGCTATCTTGGGCGCTGTCTGCTCTTGAATTTGTTGCAAACGTTGAATTGTCTCTAAATCCTTCGTTCTTATAAGCCAAGTCGAAGTTTGTAGGCTTAGCGTATTGGTTTTCCAGCCTAGCGGGAGACTTGTGGTATTCTATGGTTGGGTGGTAAGGGAAAGAAGACGGGTTAGGGTTATGAGCTTCGTATACATCGTACGATTGGTTATCTTCAACAGAGGAGGTATAGGATTTCTCCATGCTGTCGATAGATCCGTTGGTTATCATTTTCTTTGTCAGGGTATCAGTCGAACGAGTGCTCTGTTAAAAATTAAATACAAATAAGTATATACTGAATTAGCAACACGTAAATTATCGACTTACCAATTGCGCCGCTTTCCTCCTATAACCGGGATCGGCGAAGCTGCCTTGCGACAACCCAACGGACCTTAAAGAGTGCAAACTCTGCCTGATGCTGTTCCTCCTTTCTAACCTCTGAGCTTTCCTGTACTTTGACTTGGTCCACCAGCAAGCTATGACTAGAATTATAAGCAAAACCGCTAACGACAGGCTGCTTAACACAGCAATTGTTACCATATCATCCGCCAAGGGTAGAATCCTTATCGATACCTTTGGATCTGAAAAACAATACACCGATAACTCGAAGTTATTTCAAAAGTCGTTAAATATTACCTATTTCACAAATAAACGGACTACGTCTGTTACAGTCTTCTATTTCTACGGTTTGGTAGGCAAAAATGGTGCATTCGTTGATCCTGTCGATGTGCTGGACCCACACTTTGTCGGAATATAAATACCATTGGTGCTGTCTCCTTAAGAAGTCGAATAGTGACAAGTAGTGGATATTGCCTATTAGATATGGCACCGAAGCGTTATCGGCCTATAAACAAATATGCTATCAAATGTGTTGCTCTAAAACTGTATCGAGTAAAATTTGTATAAATACAAGTGTGTTCTTTTAAACGGGAAATGGAAACTGGTTGTTTCATTGAGATGAAATCAGCCAAATATACAATTCTAGTTTTAAATCTTTATTTTACAAATACATACTCGTAATGGAGCTGTCAAAGTAGATTTATTATTTTCATTTTCTTATTCTTGAGCTTCCAAAATTGCTGTCAAATTTAAAAATAATTGATTAAAATCACATTGCATTTTTTTTAATAAGAAAATGTACATTAATATCTATATCGCGTCAAGAATTCAGACGTCTTACGTTACACATTTGTTTTTATTGTCAACGTAATTTTCGATATTTGGTCGCAGTAAAAACAATTATTTTTTGCAATTTAGTGCAGTATATAATGCAAACTTTTAGTGTAGTATATAGTTTTATTACTATCAGTTGCAGTTTCTTAAATATGTTGATGAAAATATAATGAATTATTCATTTGTTCGTATGACGTAAGTCGTCTGAATTCTTGTCGCGAGTATATATAATTTATCAATACTTGTTCTTTAATTTGCAAATTTACACAACACTTTCCCTACTAAAAAAATACAGTTTTGACTATGGAAAACTTCCACAAACTCTTCTATTTCTACTCTACTCGAATATCTGAACAGATTTTTCAAAATCCTACATACAGGGTATTATTTTTGTGAATAAAAACAATTATGCAACTATTTCTGTATGACGTTACTGGATTGAGTGAGAAGTAAAAAGAGTACTCCTACTGAATATCATTTGATTATCGAAAGTGGTTTGCCTTTTATGGCAAGTTAAGGAAATATCCAAAATTGGTAAAATGCTCTGTATCTCGGTAATGACAATGGTTAAACCATTTAACATGCTTTTTGAGGTCTATAGATGCCCTATGTATTCACTGTTAACGTATGAACATTTCCCAATGAAACATCCTGTATAACATTTTCACCAAAAATTAAATCTATACTTATTATAATCTCAATCATTTAGGCATAGAGAGTTTCAAAATAATTTATATCTCTTCTTACTGAAATTCACATAATTTTAATTTGAGAAAAGAAAATTTATTAATTTTTAAATTTTACAGCAAATTTGGCAGTTATGATGAAAAAAAAAGAAAATAGTAAGTCTACTTTGAGAGATCGAATATATCATAATTGTGAGCAGATAATCCAGCCACATTTTTAAAATAAATGCTTTTTTGAAAAAGAAAACATATTTAAGATAAAATTAAGTTTCTAACTGCGTTTATGTTCTGAATTTGCCATGTTCACTAATAACAGAACACATTAACATCTTTTGTTTTCTTCAAAACACGACATTTTAGACCACACTAGAATATACGGAATAAGATGTATGATTCCCTTACCTGGCAAAATGCCTTGGCTTCCCAAAACGTCATCGGAGCGCCGATATATATGTAACAGGTCTCACCGACCAAATCCCACCCAGGCGGGCATTTTCCATTTAGAATAGACCCATTGTTCATATAAAAAGGTTCGTACGAGACCTCTAACAGTCTTGGATCGTCTCTTTGGTCCCTTATTCGCCCCCTAACGGCGAGGGTGGTATTGAAGCCCCAGTAATTGTTTGCAGCATCAATTTTAGTGTCCCATAACTGAAGCGTGCTAAATAAGAGAAATACAAACATTTTTTAGTATACGGTACTTCTGTTAACAAGTTAGTTTTATGCTGAAGGTAATGATAGCTTTAAAAGGTGCGACATCGGAATGTACAGAAGTTTACATAAGCGTGATACAATAGTAATTTTAGCAGAACGGATAAGTATCTTTCCCCATCTCACCAGTCTAATAAATTAGGAAAATATAATTTTCAAATAAATATGTTGTGACAGTATATACATATGAACATGTAATTTTTTTCTGATTTTAAAATATGTTAGCATACTTTGCTAACCTTAAATCTTCAAAAAAAGTTTACATTTAAAAATAATTGGTATGAAATTAAAATATTTAAATTATTTTTTTTTTAAGTAGGAGCAAAAATAGAAAATTATTAAAAACAAGTTTCCAGCTATTAACAAAGGCCCAATAAAAATAACAAAACATTATTAAGCATAAAGAGTGCAATTCCACCATTCAAACTAAAAACCATAACGTGTACAGACAACGTTTATTCTATATTCTTACCTGTTGAATTCAAATCTGCATGCATCGTGCAACAAAAAAATAAATTAATAATTTGTTCTACCACTAGCTAAAATCTAAACTAGTTTAAATACACTTTAAGACTATTTGATATTGTGATTCAAGAAATAATGCTTAATATCTAAATAAACTTAAATTACTCTAGATTATTACTGTCTAAAAAATTAATACATATTTTTCTTAGACTTTACTTAAAATTATCAAACGAATATTTGATGGTGATTTGTTCTATGCTATTTTATAAAAATATAAAGAAAAATTGCACTTACAAAGATCTATTCACCGTTATCATCTCATAATCGTTATCTGGATCAAAAAATATGTTGTCAACGTAATGCTGCCCTGCAGTTCCTGCTATGATAGTAGATTTGCTGTCCCGATATGTTGCATAATTACTAAAAAAAAAAAAAATGTTAAAATTATCAGCGAATTGTTCTATGTACCTTTAATTACTTGTAGAATCCGTTATGGGTTGTAGTTTGGTAGATATTCAACCTGACCCTGTCGAATCCAGACACCTCCAAATTCTGTAATCCGATGTTTCTCTTTACGTAGTTATACGTAAAGTTAGACACGACTTGGCGTAGTACAATGTTGTTGTGGTACTGCGCTTGATTTCTAGTAAAATAATTTCTATAAATTGTGACTTCTTGGTAAGGGGAAGACTGTCTGCCTTCTACGTAAAGAGTTGGTAGATTTGAGTTGTTTACAAATAGGTTGTTATGGATCCATCCCCGTAATGACGTTGCAGAACCTCTCGAATCGGCTTTGATGTATAATCCGCCCTGGTTTTGTTCAACTAAATTGCTCTACACATAAGATTAATAAATTATTTAACACGTAAGGTAAAACGAAATATAAACTTACTCTGAAGTATACGGTCTGCGTATTCTGTATATCCATGTAGATAGCCGACTTGCAGTTTGTGAAATTACCGTGTAGCTTCTTACAGTTGTTTTTGAACTGGTTGTTATCAATAGTCACAATAGGATTAACTTCTCCTGCGGACATGTATAGCAGTGCCCCCTGTTGGTTGTTGTTTATTACCGATCTGGTAATGTTGTGCTGAACATCGCGATCTAGGGAGAAAAAAACAGAATAGAGTACTATGGGTGCTTCAAGGGTCTGTTTTAGGCCCTCTGTTTTTGAAACATTACATTAATTATAATATTTTATAAGAAGTTTTCAAAGGTTATAAACATTACGCAACCAAACTTACACCTGTATCAAAATCGCAGCAAAGACCAGCTAGATCACTTGAGCCAAAATAAGTAGCATAGCAACTCGTTCATCTGTTTCAGATTGCAGAAACCTCCGCTATACTCATCAGTTTGTCTTGAATGCTTTCATTTTTACAGAGGTGTAGTGAAGTAAAATTATGAATCACAAGGAATGAGTCGCTGCGTAGTTGTGTTAAATGTTTAAATTATAGATCTTGCAATAACAAGTATTTATATTATGTATACTAACAAATTATTTTCTAACATGTTGCAACAAAAGATGAAACAACTGAATACAATAGAACAAATATATAGAAATGTCAGTAGTAAAGCTTAAAGTTAAAAAATTGTTGAAATCTCGGAGCAATAATTTTTCCATCTGTTGAATAAACATTTTTGCTACAATAATCATGTCTAAAATTTAATAAAAGGTGCAATAATTGTTTATTGGTTAACTTAAAAAAGTAACACAAATTGACATTTAATCTAGGGTCCTAGTTAGTGACTTTTCTTTGGTAATATTTTAAATATCAACTTAAGAAAATTAAATTTACTTGGCACCAAAAGCAATATGTATCATGTCTGCTAAATATAAGAAATATAATAAACTTACTGAATCCGATGGCAGAAATCGGGAGCGTAACTACCTCTGCAATGAAACCATGTTCCGAAGATGCTCCATTTGAAAATAGCTTAATGCTCAAACTAGGAAAAGTCGACCTAAACAACTGTTTAGAATTGTCTGATGTCATCGTGATGGTATCTATAATCCTAGATGAAACATTGTAGATATCCCCATCATACAACTGGATGAAATCAGGTATACCAACGTAAGATGTCGATGAATTGAACAAATTAAACTGTAAAAATCTGATTCCCAAAGGCTTAATATTGTAGGCACTTCTAAAGATCTTTATACAATTCACTGGGTGATTGTCGTATTTGTAATAAACTAGTACCCGTTCCTCGATTCTTATTTCTTTGTGAGTGTCGCAAATATCCACCAGACTGAACAAATTGTATGGAATATTAAGTTCTCTTAGAGGCGTAAAGCTCGACTCTTCCGATTCTCTCCCTTCGCCGGACAAAGATACAATATTAATTCCAACACCTAAAGAGTCTTGGACGTTATTATTTAGCAAATTCATAGTGCCTGAAGGGGAGATCAAATCGATGCCATGAAAAGCACTTCGGTTCACCTCCACGTAGTTTATTCTTGGACTTTTGATAACGCTTTGAATGGCTGAAGACTTCTCGTTATGAAGGATACCAGCTTGACTGATACTGACGTATTCCAATACCGACTCCTGACTTTGCATTGTAGAATGCGTGTGTATGTCATGAATTCTATGTGTGTACAGACGTTGTTCAAACTCGGCGTCGGTAAACCTTATTCCTCCCCAGTACCTGTCTCCCCCTATGAATCCCTTGCCGCAGTGTATGAATACGAAGTTTGAATTCCATTCGCATTTATGTCGATGCCCGAACTGTTGCCCGTTTAGTCTTATAGGACAGTCTTCATACTTGTTTTCAGTGCCTTTGCACTGCAAAGGCTCAGGCCATGTCCAGATCCTAGATAAGGAGTTGCTGTGGAAGTCTATCCTTATATCAAAGTCAAAAAAGGCGTTCAAAGGGTTGAAGCCTAGTTCCCTACACACTACTTGTGCGTTTCGTTCGGTGAATCTCGTATCGCACATGGGGATCCACTGGAGAGTGGTTTGGTTGAAGTATTCGAGGAAGCCTTCGTTCAGGAGTCCCTCCTCATTTTCTATGCAGCTGTGACTTTTACATAATCTGTAAATAAAACGTTTTTAAACATCTTGGCCCTGGAACATTTAGTTATTTATTTTCCATTACAGTACAAATTACAAAAAGTTACATAGACACATCAAAAACATATTGTATAAAAGAACAATATTTATTATTTACTAATATTCAAATTCATATCATTATCCAATCACCAACAAATAACATTGTTAAGATCACTTTGAAGTTTAACGAAATCATTTACATCAGTAACAACTTTAAAAGTCTTAAAATCATCTGCAAATAACATAAACTGGGAAAAAAATATCTTGGACGCGATCATTAATGAATATATTAAAGAACAGCAGACCAGAACGACTACCCTGAGGGACACCAGTCAAACACCCTTGTAAATGACATAAAATTTCCTATTTTAACCCACTGGTAACGACTCGTCAAAAAACGGCAAACTCAATGTAAAAATGAACCCATAGGCATCAGCTTAGAAATCAATAAATCATGATTGACCCTATCGAGAGGTCCCTATAAATAGAGTGTATTTGACACCCCCTCCCGAAGGCATTGAATATCACATTCTGGTAAAACAATAGGACAGTCACCGTAGTCGTACCTCTGCAGAAGCCATGCTGCTGATCAGTTATGAGATTCATCAAATACTATGATAACAAATCGGCAATCAGCGAGTCTAAAATCTTATAAATACTTGACTGCGAGCAAATATGCTTATAATTAGTACTATCCTATTTACAGTTAGTTTTGCACTTTGCAGTAAATGCACTGCCTTAATAAAAATGAAGGAATTTCATCAGGGCCTCAGGAGAAGTTATACTTCAGATATAATATTTTAGAAAAAACATCTCTCAATGATACATCAAGGCAACAAATATTAATATAATCAAAAATATGTACATCAGGTACAGAGTAATTATGATTCACATAAACAGAAGAGAAATGATTACAACACAACATTCATCTATACATACCTAATACTCTCTTGTCCAGTAAAACTTTCAAGTTCTCGTTTTTCTCTTATGCTTGACTCATCGATAGCATAAGAGTTGATATTCCCAAGCCTCATCATGGGTCGCATAATGATCTCGTTTCCTCTAAATCCTCTCGCATTTAAAGATCCCAACACCAATATCCCAACGTTTGGAGCAAACTCCATTACCACGCTTGGTTGAATGGTTAAAGTGACGTTAGGCATCACGGTGATATCTGACTGGACGATGTAAGGCCTTCCTCTATTGGTCAAAGTTAAGTCTTCATATATTCTACCTCCAAGGTAATTCAAGTCTATAGTTTTGTTAAGAACGAATGACGTCGAAAGTTCAGATTCAAAATTGTTTTCCAACAAATATGGCCTAAAGTCTGCGATGGCATGGTCATTCCAGTCGTCGAAATCAAAGATTTTTGCTCGAATTTCGCTTTCGTTGTTAGAGCCCCACCAATTTTCTATCGCGTTTAAGAAATTGTTGATTTTTGCCGTCTTAATTCCAGCCAGCAGTAAATAATCTAAATTGTTGTCGGAAAATAGGTTTCTATTTACGTTTACTTTTTGTATTCCCTTGAAACCTATGACATAAGTTGGATTTTTATTCCGTTGCAGAATCCCTATTCCTCGTCCCATCATGAGGAAGGTGTTGTACTTAAGTTCGTTTCGAGCAAAGATAGCCGGTACATTTCCTATAATTTCCGATTGGCTGTTTAGGCTAAACTCGACAACATATTCACCGTTATTGTTTGTAAATATATTATTCGTTATTAACATTTTCTTCTCCATTCCTTTGATGGCTACGAGGCCTGTTTTGCATTTGTTTTCTTTGAATGCCGTGTTTGTGATGTTGATGACGGCAAAGTGGCCATCGACAGTGAAATCAAAGTTTTTGTTGTTCACCCATGTGGTATTATCAATGTACACGGAATGTGTAAAGTTTTCATTGTATTGCCAAACATATGGGAGAGATATGTCGAAACCACCAGCTGGAAATTGAAACATAATTTGATTTCCATAATAAATTCAAATTGTATCCACTTACCTTTATTGTTCTCAATAGTGTTATCCTGGAGAATGTAGTGGAATAAATTATTCGAAGCCCTCATGTCTCTGGAAAACTGGTAGAAACCTTTCCCATTATCAGCAATCATAGTCTTGTTTATCATTATAGTGATCTCCGACAGGTTGCTTCTGTGCAAATCCCAATAAGGCGAGTGCACAAACACTGCTTCATGTAAATTATGTGAAATTTCACAGTCGTAAAATTTGAAGGTCTCATTGGCTTTTCTCAAGAAGTGATTTCCTAATTCATCCAAATAGCGATTATAGTAGGAAGCATGCACTCCAAACATATTATTTCGTATGGTGGTTCTCACAGCATACAAAGTGGGAACTGCTCCTTTAACTATTCTGTTGGGAATACTTTGAATAGGCGCCCTCACAGGTGTTATTACTAAGGCAGTTCCTCCAAAGGCATTAGAACCGCTGGTGTAGTCCATGATTATACCATGACTGCTGGATGTCGTAGGAAAAACTGTCAGGTCTCTCTTCAGTATCCAGTTTTGTGCGTTTGCGTGATATGCAGGGGCATCAACAATAACTATGCTTTCGGTACTTCTATTTTCTATGGGATTTATTAGTTGGATGCCCAGTACCCAGCCTGGATCGCATTGGATTTTGTAAGATCGTGAAATACTGTCCCCGTTGACCTTGGAAGTTACAAGGTACTTGATTTCTCCCCTTTGAAGGTCTATACTGTTCTGATCGGAGCTGTGGGGGATTAAAAATGGTTCATAACGAGAGTCTTCTTCATTTTTAATGAACCACCCAGCTAATTCTCTTTGTTGCAATCCGGATAGAATCGGGTTGTGTTCGATACCGATGAAATTGTTTTCGATTTTGTTGCTGTACAAATTCAAACCAAGTTGTTTGAGATGAATACCCGCTGCTTTATTATTGGAGAATTCAGAATTCTTTATGATGTTTACTGATTCAGAATATATATCCGAGTACATAATACCGATCCCATGGTAAAAATTTCCCGTTACTTTGATGTTTTCAAAGTTCTGTCTTGCAAAATCTAATTGCAAAGCAGGTTTGAAGGAACTCGTTGCATAATCCAGCAAACCGGATTGTTCTATGGTAATAAATTGTATGTCTGTTCTTTCTGCTAGCGAACTGAACCTCACACCTGCCCAGGAAGTTTTGTAACACCTCACACCGACATCGTTATCATGATTGCAGGAGTTTTCAAAGTCGGTAACACCTTCTGCTTTACACCGCGTTATATCAAGATCGTGATCATCACAACGGACGTTGGAGAGAATTACTTTTTCAGTGGTACCAGCCACCGGTATTTCACTCCTCTCCAAATTCCAATCGTCTGGGTTTAGAACGTATCCTAATTGCTGGCAAACTAGCGCGGCGTTCTTTATCGTCCATCCATAGTTGCATATGGTACCCCATTCATTGTTGATTTTCACCTGCAGTCTTCCTTCTGTTTCAGTGTTACCTCCAACTAGTCTTATAGGCACTGTAGGTTCTACTTGAACTAGTTCTGTTTGGGAATTGTATTTCTCAGTCTCCGATTCTTGAGTAGTGTTATCTGGAGTATGCAGTAATTCTTCTTTAAGAGTGAAACGTATGCTATCGGGTTCTATGCCATGTGCGTCGAGACGCCCTCCTATCATCATACCGATAGAAGGAGGGAACCGTAAAGTTACACCTGGTTCTATTGTAAGTTTCCCACCAGGGCGAATACTGATGTCTCTTGTTACCACATATTCTCCTTTCATAATAGTCTCTTCTCCTTCAATTTCCCCTCCAACTTTATCGGAGTTAGGAGAGGCAAACTTGGGCACATATAACTGGTTTACGTTAATTCTAGTTGTAAGAGGATTTGAATTGTGTAGGAGAAATGGCATGAAAATCACTTTAGCTAAATTATATCTATCGTTGCGATGAAAAATTCTTGGAAAAATATCTTCATCACTGCCAAAACCCAGCCAATTGTAGGTACAGTTGATTACTTTGCTTTGGTCTTCCATGTGACTTCCAATCTCGTACTTGGAGTCTGGATTCTCTATGATATTTCTATACACTTCGACATTGTTTGACCCCACGACAATCGGCGCAGCCACTCTACTTCTGGGTATCAGATTAGAAGCTGTGCCGTCTTCCAAAAGGAACGGTTCGGTAATTTTGTTATTTTTCACAAAATTTCTGGTGAACAGTAAGTACTGCTTCTCGGAGTAAGGCGAAAGTGCCAAGTTAACGACATATGTGCCTGAATTGTTCATAAAATAGTTCTGCTGGATCAAAATGTTGTTTTGGAAAACATTGAACTCTTCCAAAGGTTTACTTTTTATCAACAAGCCGCCAAATAATCCTTGTCGGAAATGGTTATATTCTATGTTGGCTTCGAGATTCACGGCGGGAAAAATTTTCAAAGATATCCTTTCATTGCCTATGAATTTATTGTGGCCTATTTGTAATTTGGTTGGGGTGTCGGTTTCCTTCCAACACGACAGTATTTCCAAGGCATCATTCAGGGAGTTTGTGAAGGAATTTCCGGTTATATTAAACAAGGCATCGTTGCAGTAGTTTCCGTGCAAAACACCAATGTCAATATTTTTGTAAATTTCTGAGTACTGTACGACTGTTGTCTGGTTAACAAAGATATACTCTGATTCTAATGTGTCGTTTAGCCATATAGCTATTCCATATCCTTTGTTAGAGCTGATGGAAGATTTGGAGATATTTCTGCTTCCTCCGGTGTATGTAACGTTGATTCCATCTCCTTCATTAAAGGACACTCTACTTTCCGTGATATTAACATCACCGACACCGCTAGTAACGTGGACACCCGCTACGTGTTCGTTTTTGGAAACGGAGCTCTTGTAGACATGTATCTGGGATCGTAGGTTATCCACAGCAATTCCTCTACCAACATTTTCAGATACATCAGAATCACTAACGTTGACGTCGAAGGACTTTCTCAGACCCGACATCATTCTCATAAAGATTACCATTTCCGTTCCCGCTCGTGCACTGAATTTTATAAACATCTGATTGCCATTGCTTGTTAACGATTGTGGTCTAGTGTTGTTTCTTATTGAAAATTTATTGATCAGTCTGTTGTTCAAGTTTGAACCGTCATAGATTTCTATCGAAGCGCTATCGTTTCTTTCAGTTACAGCTCTGATGAATTGTACGGTCAACACATGGCCGATGTTGGTAGTGAACACTTTACTGCACTCTTGATTTCTAGTTTGAAATATTGTTTGCTCAGCAAACACTTGCACGGGGTAGGTTTGACCAGAAGCGACAGCTAATTGGCAAAAATCGTTATAGCCAAGTCTGTCCGGGCTTTCATCGGGTCTTTCTTCGGCATGGACGTATCTGATACCATCAGCTCCATTTTCATTTACAACACACCCTGCGATCTCTGCAGAACCATAGCTGGAATTTATGAAGACTCCATAACCTCTGTTGTTTCTTATAGTACAATTATTGATGGTTATCGGTGCTTCGGGATTGGTGATGTTCATACCGTTGTACGCTGAGTTGACGATTTCCAAATATTCCATATTTGGTGGGACGCCTTCAATGTGTAAGGCACTCGTGGTGTTTTGATCTCTCCCAGCACCGGCGTAGTAAATATTAACGTAATGTAACGTAGAAAGACTTCTAGGTATGTAGAGGGTATTCTGCAGGCTCAGTACTTTCTCGTGACTAGCTCTTTCAAATCGGATGCCTCTCCAGTAAGGTAAAGGTTTGTCATGTCTTGGAAGGCATTCGATGGCAAGATCCGGGTGGTAATCACAAACACCAGAGCCCAGCTGTCTGGTGCTCCACTGACAGTCAAATAGAGAGCTTTCTGTTCCCAAGCACGTAGGTTGTTCGTAGAGAAAGCGGGGCTTTAGCGGCATTTGCCTGTTGAACCAGCCGTAGAAATTGCCTCCTTGGAAGCCTAATTGGCGACAGGCTGTCTCCATGTCGAAGCTGGTCCAGCTGAAATTGAAAAACACATTCCATTTATCATTGAAATAAAATATAGAGTTAAAGAAGAGAATAATAGTGGATAGTTATCAAATAGATTGTAGTGAGGTAAAATGATGAATTGCTACTTACTTTCTGGAGTTTGTGCAAACGCTTCTCCATTGGGCGTTGTGTCGAATTTGCACGCGTCCGGCGAGAATCGTGGGCCCGTCCACAAGGCGGATGTCCGGGAAGTCTATCGTCCTCGTCGAGGCGTCCTCGGCGGTCGTTAAGATTATTCGTTCGTCTTGGGTACCCTGGAAAATTAAGAGTACAGGTGGAATAAGCATTCACGCAGGTTGATTTTTAATTAGGAAGTAAATAATACTTAAATCTAAAAATAAAAAGTTGCAAAAGCGATAAATGATGATAAAAAGTTTATGCAGTATGTGTTAAAAGGAACGACTTTGAAAACATCCATTGTGTCGATGAATGATTAACAGTCATATTATCTTGTAGTACAATACAAGGGGACAGGTACAAAAGACTAGGAGACAGCGGTAGACTGAACCCAGAGTATGAACGTCGTGGACAAGAATGACCGCAACGTGTCTGAAATAGAGTCGAAGATATTTTACGCCCGAGTACGTGTGTTAATTAAATTTAACAATTTGAACTTTAGTTTTGAGGTCTATACAATATTCAAAATAAAATTAACAATTTTATTACCAGTAATTTTTATCATACATAGCTATTTATGGACTTTTTTGTTAGAATAATCAATAATTTATTACTATTATTTAATTAATTTCCAAGTGGCGTTTCAACAATTTCTAACCTAAAAAAGTGTTCAAAAGTATAATCATTCCGCGAGACAAAAACCGTTACAAAGCGACATCCTTGAAATTGCCACATGCACTCTACACAACGGTTTCAAAATTTTCTGTTTCTTTAATTTGACAACATTTTTTAAAACCAAAATACTGCTTAATGAAAAAATTAAATCACCTGATAAATGTAACATCCCCAGGTTAATATCCTAGTCTTTATATCATTATGTTATGTATAGAGAGCAGTTGTACAATTGCATCACCATTTATGAAGAAAGTTAATATCCGTAAGTAATTTACACAAGCGGTTACACGCTTTTATTGATTTCTGTATTTAGAAATTTTTATGACAGATTTTCACTTTTTGTTGCACACTTTAATGTCTTAATTACAAATTCAGTCAAGAGTGTAAAGGAAGGAAGCAAAAAACAAATATTTATCGTTTAGTAAAAAGTTTTAAAGTACCTATAAGTAGAAAAGTTTCTAGGGACCCTTAAAAATTAGAATTAGTGAAAAAAAACGGGTCAAATAATTTCTCAAGTTATCAGTATATCCGAATTTTTTATTGTATTTCCAAATCATCCTTTATAAGAAGGCAACATTTTGTTTTAGAGGCCCACTAAGTTTCATTTCGACACCCCGACCGGCCACCCCACCCCCTGAAAAATTTGGCTGGCTACGGCCCTGTTTACTATGCCTATAAATTCTATTTCAGTATGTCTTTTCTCCACGAATTTCAAAACAAACATAAAATACCTTTAAAATATAACTTGTTCAATTTAATACCGTCTGATTAATCTCAGAAAATTTACAAAGAAAAAAAAATAAATTTGTGTAAATGTATAAGAAACAATACAAGAAAATAATGAATTTTAGTTAGAATGTGCTAGGGAGACTGCAGTGTTCGGAGAATACCTTCATTATTTAAACATTCGAAAGACAGGACATTTAATGAGTAACGAACATCTTTGATACCCAGAAGGTTATTTAGAACTTTCAAACGCAATACAGGGTGGGCCAATAGTGTGTGAATGGAAGATTGTGGTTATACTATTATATATTTTTAAAATCTGCTGTTGGTGGGGGGTTGGGGGTAGTAAGAGCTACAAACTAAAAATATTTTTACTGGAATTCCTAGACATGTACAGGGTGATTCATAGTAAAGTTACATTTTTTTAAATGGAACCCCCCTGTATATTTATATCCATCCATATTTGGATTCCCCGGTCAATTCTAGTGTCACTTCATGTACCATACTTGGTGCCTAAAACGTACCGTTTGGACGTTATTCGATATTTTGTCAAAAAGTTGATGTCTAGAATGTGAAATTATGGAGATCGATTGAATTAAACTAAATAAACAAAATCATTTTTAATAAAAAATCACTTTAATGTTAATTCGTATGAATAAATGCTGCCATAAAAATTATTTATTTATTTTTCAATTTAGTTTAAATTAATTAGTTTGCGTAAATCCATCATAGTAAAAAGTAATTGTGGATTAGAAGAAAAGTATTACAGATAAATACAGATAACTTCATATCAGGTGAAAGGTAATGACATGTGTTATCTGGTGACGTGAAAAAAACATGTGGGTTCCTTTTAAAAAAATCAAGTTATCCATGATTGAAATTTTCAAAATTAGAGCGACGATATCAGTCATAACAAACAGAGTTCATAATTGACTTTCTAGCTCTTGGTAATATGGAGGGTGGTCAATAATTTTCAATTACAGCCTTCTATGTAGCCGCCCACCTTTGAAGTTCAACTGTTTCTATTAGACATCAACTTTTTGAGAGAATATCGGATAAGGTCCAAACGGTACATATTAGGCACCAAGTATGGTACATGAAGTTACACTAGAATTGAACGCGGAATCCAAATATGCAATAAAATACAGGGGGTTCCATTTAAAAAGATATAACTTTATTATGAATCACCCTGTATATGTCTAGGAATTCCAGTAAAAGTATGTTTAGTTTGTAGCTCTTACTACCCGTCACCTCCCACCAACAGCAAATTTTAAAAATAAAAATATATATCAGTATAACCACAATCTTCCGTCCACACACTATTGGCCCACCCTGTATAGGATGAGTAAACATCAAAATAATCTGCAATTTGAGTTCCAATACAGGAAAATGTGAACTATAGGTGCAAAACTGGATGGAACAATCAAAGCTTCACCTATTTCCTCCAGTTCAACAAACAAACGATTCAAAATGCAATGGGCACCGTTAGATCTGAACTATCTCCTAGCAACATCTCGATGACTGTAATAGTCGTCTACTTCGTACTACTTTATACTTTAACTGAATATTTTTTCCCGCAAAAGAAGGTGAACGTGAAGCCATGCTAGTGTTTAATCTTTGTGAGCGACAGTGCCATTGACCTAAGTGTCAGAGGCGCCACGGAAAGGGTAAAAGGACATTTTACACTAAACAATCAACAAAAAATGATCCTGTAATGGTTGAAATATTTTTAATTTGGTTATGACTTCGCTAAGAGAGTACTTAAACACTGAACACCTTGTATAAGGCAAAGATTTTAGAAAGTATAATTAATCGTTTGACGTTTTATGGTGTCATGCTTCAAAAGATGTTATGTTTGGTCTTCAGGGTCAGAACCTACTCATGTCTATGAAAGCAGTTCATTATATTCTGCATTAAATGAGACAAGGTTATATTTCTTGGAAATATGCTTGCCGTAATTATTAAATACCAAAGTATCTCCGTTTGTTTTCAGGTATAAACCCATTTTCCTTATATTTTTGCAAGTAATAGTAACACTTGACTGATTTTATCGAGTGAATGAAAACAGGATGAATTAAATGCAGGAACAGTAAACCGATTTCTTAGAAAAATGTTTATTCATAATAATTGTTATCGAACAACTGCGGGTAACCCCGATTTATGCACGCCCTGTGTGATTCAGAAGCGTTACTAATGCGGAATGTTCATTGCCGCGAATTGCTATAAAACTAAATTCTAACGGACATTATTCGAGATCAATGATTCTGAGGAATTATCCATGGTACAAAATAAAACAATTTGTTGTTTTGATGTCTTTGTTAAGGTCGCCGCATTCTCGCCGCAAAATTTTTGGCGTTAGGTACCGTAGTTTAAAAACAGTAAAACATAAGTATACAGGGTGATTCATTAATAATGGGACAAAGCTTAAGAGCATGTTTCTGACCTCAAAATAGAGCGTTAAGTCAAATATGCCTTATCCGAATGTTGCTCCTTTTCGATCTACAGGGTGTCGAAGTTGAAAAAATAAATCACATTTTCTTCATTATTTTTCGATCGCATCGACCGTATTTTATGAAATTTGGTATAGGGGGGTTTCTTGGTACTAGAAATTCGACGATTTTGGTATATCTGCTAGAGGGCGCCACCAACGATGGTTTAAACCCCTTTAAATCGACTTTTTTGTGCTATCTCATTTTGGATTGGAAAAATTTTCTTCCCTATCTTTTCTAGTTAAAAAATGTACACCTTGTTGATGTCGCTAGAAGCAATGGTTTCTGAGAAAAACGCATCTAAATCTCATGATGCATGCAATTTATCTAAAAGTAAAGTCAAATTGTTGCGTAAGTAATGGGCCATACTGTAACGTCATAATACTGCGATCAAAATAAGTCGATTTACTTTAGATTATCCTAAAAAAATCCAAAAATTAACCAAAATCACATTTTCTTTCTTATCTTTCGATCGCTTGAAGCAAATTTCACGAAATTTCGCTTATTTTGATCAGAAAATCGGCGATGTTTGATGAAACCATTTTTCAACAAAGCACAAAGACTATCAAAGTAGGCCGACCTTTTTGAAATTTTGCACGTCTCCATAATTTACCGTTCTGAACAACAAATTGAAGTAACATTTTGCTGTATTTTCAGTAGAGGCACTTTACGTGAAACGATAACAGTTTTCAATCGGTGCCAGCACTGAATATTTCAAATAGGGTTATTTCGAAAGCCGTTACTATTAACGACTCCAACAAGGTATACCTTTTTCAGATATAACAGGTAGCAGAATCGATTGTTTCAATAGTCAGATGGATACACTAAGTAGCAGAAAAGTTCCGCCATTTAAAAGAAACATAATGGCCAGAAGTGGCGCCCTCTGCTAGTGACGTCAAAATTAGAAACAAATTTGAATTTCTCGCCCGCAAAAACCCCTGATATCTTTTTTATTATGCGACTTGGGTAAATTTCACGAAATTTCGCTTCTGGCTATTCACGAACATAAACAAATAACACCATACAACAATGAAAAGACTTTCGAATAAATTTTTATAATGGTTTGATTGTGGCCCTATCCTATAGAGGCATAGAAATTACAAAAAAAAAAGGTTAAAAACAATCAGTTTTTACCACATATAATTTGAGAAAACAAACTTCCTAAATGTCGAATGTAGTATCCGTATTAAAATGGTCCCCAATCAAAGGTATATTTTAAAAATGTATGTTTTATGTAAAATCGGTATCTACTCTAAATTCCTTGACAAAGAGACAATCATGTCGATTACGGCTCTGTTAGACATGTCATATGGAAGTACCGTACTGTTTCTATGCATGGCCAACAATAATCTACCGTCCAGTGACTTCAAAATTACCTTTTATGTTCCATACAAAACACACAAGCTTCTGGTTTCGCCGCTCTAATAATTATATTTTTAACGAACCGTTTCTTTTTCCGCAATAGTCCTTAATCTGGTTTTCCATAATAAAAAATGGAACAAATTTGTCTTAATGTTAACGACTATTGCACGGTACATGAACACAGCACTCAAATTTAAACATTCAACAAAAATATGTAGTTATTTAAGTACGCAAACATTTTTTATTAGGTGTTAGTGGAACAATTGTTTTAAGACTTTTTTATACTACAAATTCCTGTCTATCTTTAACTATTACTGATTTCACGCTCAATGGCAATCAGTTATAGTTTATTCAACCTTTTACCAAATAAAAATTCTAATTGTCTCAATTGCATTTGGTTCAGTACCCGTCTGTATATCCAATGTCATCAACACCCAATATACACGTCGTAGACTTATTGTAAAATCAGGCATCTTAATTATAAGACTTTTTCAATATTACTGGGCGTATTGTAATACGATAGAAAACATCGAGAATCTTACAATTTTACAGACCATTTTAGGCGTATTGTAATATGCCGGCCACTTTCTTAAACCTTGTTCTCATATAATGTAATTGTTACTTTATTTTTTGTTTAATATTTGTTACATTGTTAGTTTCTAATTAGACTGATTAATATTATATATTATATTTTAAAAGCTCTTTTTTGTCATTATCTTTTGTTTTATTTAAGAAGCCTTAGGTACCCATTTATTTGTTCTTTTGCAGTTTTTAGTTCCTACTATGTTAACAAGAAACCAAACCGTTTCTTTTTTATGTATTTTTGTATGCAGTATAAGAATGTTTTCAATTAAAAATTAAAATAATAATTAATATAATAATAAATATTTTAACAATATAATTTTAATATTTAATAATTTGTTTTGTCCTTCGAAAATAAGATATAACAAAATATGCAAATAATGGTGTGGCACCCAAAAAAAAATCGCCTACCCGCGTTTTTTCGGTACCAGATTTAGGAATATGGCAAAATTAGGATATTTTTAACTTTATGTAACTAATAGCAGTTGTTCTCAGTGACATACCAAGGGCTGAACTCTAACCTTCCAAATTAATAATGACCTGAATCAGCTGCAACGTGTAGGTGTGGATGATCATTTAATGTCTTTCTCACGATGTTAAGGAACTGTATTAAACTTCCTTTGCTGTTTGCAGTAAAAAAAAAAACAAGGAGTGTTCTTGGTATTAAATGTCAGTCATACAATCTATTGAAATATCATTGAAACACTAGGAGTTAAAGTTAGTATGGATGTGCAGTGCTCTGTTTTCGTTTGGTTGTTAATTTCTTTTTATTTTTTTTTTGTTGATCTATTATGATCAGTTTTGAAATTAAATATCTGATAACCTATGTAGCTGTATTTAAATTACAGGCAACAATAATCTCGTACATGATATTTTGCAAAATACAGTACCATAACTATAGTCATTTTTTTATGAAAACACGTTTGCAGCTTATTAGATATAATAGCACGCTATTCGACACGCGCATGACGCACAGGTATATTTTAATTGCGACCACAAAAAAATTCAGCGATTCCAAATATAAACTAATCAATTTTTATGGCAGTATAATTTTATATTGTATGAATGGGATATATTTGATGAGAGAAAGTTTGAACTCATATCTGGATGGTTATAGTGTAGTGCCTCAAGGATCTATCACTAGATTTTTCTTGTATATCACCGCTAGACGTCAGTAGCTATACTCGTCGACAGTGATTCGGTTCAAAACACCTAACATGATATTGAAATATTGAAAATTGATATTCTTATTCTTATTTTATAAGTACTTATAAGTGGTTCAAAAATAATATTGTTAACATATTACATAATAATTATTAACATCAATTTGGAAAAACTATTTTATTTGTTTATCATCTAGGTTGGTCTTTTGACTTTGTTTGCTTTTATAAATTTTTATTAGGTATTAATAATATTATGGAAACTAACTACTCTGCGCCCTGCGGACTTCAACCCCGACCAGCGTTGAATTACACCCACAATATCTACCTATACATATTACATTCTTTATTATTAGCGTTTGTAGGTTTTTTACTGTATTGTAAAGGTATTTTAGCTATACAGGGTGGTGTGTTTTTCATGGTTCACCATTGGCATCTCGGAAACTGTAAAATATACAGGGTGGCTCAAATTATACCACCCTGTATAAATCAATTTTCCTACAATTCCTATCAATGAAGTACCAAATATAAAGGTATGGTAAGAAATTTCATACACATTATTAGATCCAATAATTTTCTAAAATAAAAATTAATGTAGCAAAATGTATTAAAAAAAAAAGACATACCTGGCATCATTAAAAAATTTACAAAACTCGAATTCATTTTCGAGTATTAGGAACATGTAAATCTAGCCACGATAGATGAGATCTGACCTATCTAATTTACGTAAAAATAAATTATGCTGTTATCACGGTTTTGTACTTATTATTTATTTTAAGAGCACGTTTACACGGCTTAAGTAAATGGTCTTATAGAGTGATAAAGTCAAGTCAAGTACTGACTTTTGGGTCATGTAATGTGATAAGTCAGTCAAGTGGCTTTGCATGGTGGACAAATAACTTGGCTTGATTGCTACTTGCACAATCAATTTTATCACTTGATAGCCTACTTGACCGCTTATTTTGCCAAGCTATAGTTGAGTCAAGTCAAGTACAACAAAATCACGCAAGTGCGTAGGTCAATTACTTGACTCGAGACTTGACCCGTGTAAATTCACTTTGAAAGTTGTATTACGTTCTACTATTTTTTTTTGTTTAAATATACAGTGGCTAATTACTATCTCTTTTTTTTAAATCGGTGTTAGTATGTAAATGGCGGGTGACCAGCGAACAAAGCAGTTGATTGATAATAAAACAACTAAAGCGTAACTATCCGAAACTTGCTAATGCGAGCATATGTAAAATGATAAGTCAATTAATTAGTTCAATAGCTTGAACAGGTGTCGTATGATAATTTTATATCAGTTGTAGTTATTTTTAAGAAAATTAGTAAATACTATACGAATTAGTCAGTGGCGGCTAATGACTTTTTAAACTAATGCAAGCAGGTTAGAACTGTTTCAAACACTACAGAATTAATCTTTTTTTAATCGTTGTTTACAGATAAGGAAAAAATACGTATATAGGATTATTTGAAATTGTTCTATTTTGTTAGGCGAATAAATTCATTTAAATAAGAATATTTAAACTTTTCCAATTTTCCCGAACTTCGAAATTAATTAATTTTTTATTTATGTTTTAAGTAGATCATCCAAAGCCGTTATAATATTTACTTTGCAAAAATGCAACGAGTATTTTTCATTATAAAATATTAATAAATTTCGCGATAACTTTTTAAACCGGAATATCCATTTTTGGCAATTTTTGGAAAGACGCCCTTATTTATTGCAAAATTAATAATATCGTTAACATATTCCTCACGTTTTCCTGTGCGATGACACCACTGCCGATGGTACTTGAGGCCCAGGTCATTGCTATTTTACATTACACAGATACAGTACACACGGTTGAAACTTAACTAAAACGAATCAAAAACGACAATGAAATTTAATTACAGTACATTGCAATTTTAAATGTAATATATTAACAGAAAAGAAACAATTGGCTACCAACGGATTCCATGCTCATTATTGCATATTAGAGGCAAATTCAAAAGTGCCTCAACGTCACTGTTTACTACAAATCGCGCTGCCGTTATTCTAATGTTGCTGGATGTAATAAATTGATTACATGATTAAATTAAGCAGTTGGTAATTGTTATTTGTTACTTAATAATTACTTTCAAATTTTTACTGAGGCATTGTCTCATCGTACTGGGCCGCCACTGGAATTAGTTATTATTTTTTTATATTTATACTCAAATTGCCGATAAGGATAAGTCAGATACAGATAAGTTAGGAAGGTTTTCCTTGCGGTTATAAAAATAATATAAGTAAACTTACTAATATCAAGATCTTGATAAGATAATTAAGATAACAAATAAATGCACGCGTAAATGATATTAAACGGAATAAAATGGTAATTACTATATACGTAGATAACCAATGATAATACTATTTGATATTTTTGACATTAACAAAAATTAGACATTAGTTATTTCATTAATAATTTCTTCCAATATTAGCAGTCTTTTAAAATGCCTTTCTATTTGGAGAATTTTTATCAGTAAATTTATTAAATAGGTAACATTATCGACATATGAACCTGTCACTTGAAACCTAATTCCCCACTTTAATTATCACAATGTAAATATTGCTTTGAAAAATGTAGACCATCTCTTATTTAATTTGGAGCAAGCAAACATAACTATGAGACGTAAAATATTGTCTACAGCTTTTATTTTATAATTGTTCGTGGTCAATAATTATAAAAAAACAGGGCTACTAATTACCAGTTTTTGTAACATACTTTAATTTATGCTTGAAGTAGTTATTTTATAAAGTAGGTACTTATAAATCGTGCATACATTGAAAGTTTTATAAATTCAAATTGTCAATGCCTCAATACGACAAACCAGACTTTAGACGGTTAGTTGTTATGTAACAATTATATTTATTATAAGGATTTTTGTATGCAGGTATGTGCGAGAGTACATCAGTTTGATGAACATTCCGAAGTTTGTTAACCCTTGTAATGTGACTAATGCTGTAACGTATAGACGTATTATTTAAAATAATTATCAGCTCAATATATTTATTTAACGTGAGCGACATTGATTGGGGCCGTCAGGTCTTGATGTTGTAATAAATCTTACTAAATTAGGTTTTACTACTGATACTGACTCACCCAGAAATAAAAAAGAATAACGACATCTATAAAAATATTTGGTTAAAAGTTCGCGGAACTTTCGAATTATACATTGTTACTTACACTCGAATTTAAAATCTACTTGGTTCTTTTAAGGTAATACACTATGTATAAATAAGCTAACAAGCTATCAGGTAAGATCGTAACTTAAATAGAATGAAGATTGTCTGATGTTAATAAAATAATAAGCTAATTGCTTGACTAATTTTGATAAACTGAATGCAGAAATTAAAAATATAATATAAAATAAAATATATAATACTTTACAAATAATATCCACGAGAAACATTTGGTTAAAATATTGCTGAACTTTTGAAATTTTTCAACCATTTGAATTATGAACTGATTTAGCAATTCCACTAAATGTTAATCTCATTTTTGAGCGAATGCTGTTTCATGTTCTGAAAGTATATCTAATCTCTTCTATTCTTTAAAATGAAATAAGATACAGTTGTATTTCGGGAACATTCTGGGACCATGAATGAGGATGTAACATTGTCAGATGATTCAAGATTAGAATAGAATTTCTGTCACAAGGAAAGCATTAATACTGGTCTGTGAAAACATGGTCTCGAAAAGACGAAAGACAAAGAACCTATATGTTTAATTGTCTAAAATGCTAGGCTAAGCTGAAAGGAATTTTCCTTTATGTTTTTCATACAAATACTACAGAAATTTTGAAAACCTATAGAGTATAGACAATGAAGACAATGTTGATGACGAATATGATGATGGCTTTCAAGTTAGGTAAATGAAACTACTAGTCTAGTAATATCATCTAGTGTTTCATTTGCATGCCTATAAGTGAGCTAACATGTTTTCTGTAAACGAGGTAAGATGGTTGTGCAAATAAACTTATCCTTTTAGTCAACCGCATTCAACGTGAGCTGAAATGAAAGGCTCTCTTCATTTTTAATGGTTTCCCTTGTTTGTTCGCCGAGAACTGGTCAGGAACGAGTTGGTGTAATGAGCGGAAATTGGCAATAAAAAGATTACGTTAAATCATAGTTTTAATTGCATCCAGCTATTTGACTGCAGGTCAAGATAGAGCTTTCAATTAATTTAGTTCGTGAATCAGTCCATTCACACTCCCGAGGATGAAAGGCGCCACGTGCGGTCTTTTTGATTCTGCCTCACCCGTAAAATCCTAGGGTGACAGGGCAGGATCGGCCTAAGGAGCAAGTCGCAGAGAATTAGAAAATCGAACATTTTTTACGATTGTCGAAAACTTAATTTTTAATTAGTACATCCCTCTATACAGATATTAGATTATTTTTTAATATTTCTTTAGAAACCATACCTACAACAAATACAGGGTGTGTGTAAAATATCTCAGGAGGTAATAGTATGAACCAAAATAAGCAGAAAAGTAAACATGGGTCCGCAAAGTATGTACAATTGTTTGCAATAATAATTTTATTCGCAAAATGAATTTTACGATTTCTTTTGAACTGCTGACGTATTTGTAATGAAATCTAGTTTGAATTTTTAACATTAGTCCTTAGTTGTTTCACTCACCAATAGAGATTTAATGAAATTTCTACTCAGAACTTCCAGAACTACAATAACTCTTGAGGGGTGTGCCATTATTATTGCAAAAGCATGTACATATATAATACATGACGTCTCGGTCAAGTGCTATACATGGCTATTTTTAGAAAGACCGGCTCTGTCCAAAAGAATAGAAACGTCGCACTGACAAACTGATACTGCCAGTTTGTAGAAAAGAAAAAGTGGCAATGAGAAAGTCCAATTAGTTTTTAAAAACTCTTCAGTTAAAAAAAAATAATTTTTTCGAATATCTCCAGAAGTATTCGCAACACCATCAATTTTTTAACGGTATCTTTATATTTGTTATGTTATATCCATTTATTTGCTTGATGATGATGACATGTGGCCCAAATTTCCTCAAATTATATAGAAGAATAATTTTTTTATAGAGGCTAAAATGTTTTAAACTTATTGAATTTGTGTTTCCATTAAAACATGCAAGAAGGCATTGGAAATACTTGAAAAATATTGTTACTCTAAGTATTTCGGAAATTAAAATATTAAAGTAAAAACAATAATACTTCAATAACCTTGATTTTTTAATGGGAACATAATTTCAATGAGTCTAAAACTTTTAAGGCTCTAAAAAAATATTATTCGATACAAATTGTTAAAATTTCATCACAGATGGTTTAAGTGATTCTAAAGAACGCCACGTTGTCAGATTTTTAATAAAAAAAGTCCCTAAAGTAATTTCCTAAAAAAAATATTGAACAAGAACATATTTTATCTCGTAATTATAATAATCGTAATATCGGTCAGTGGTCGCGCGGTTTAAGGCGTTAGTACTTGAATCGAGGTGACTAGATCGCTATGGGTTCGACCCCCGCAGCCGGTAGACCGTATATAAGCTATATTCGTGGAGAGATTGGCACCCTCTCTGCGGGTATGGTAGGGTGGAAGAATGTTGGCTTGGGTCAATGTGAGAGATTGCTACCGGTTGACATTTGACTACCCCCTAATTAATGCGGTTTCCCTCATTCCTGCACTGAATAGTGGTTAGGGCCTACCAACGTAAGTCGTTCCTGGGCGCAAATGCAGCCTACTTAATAATAATATGCCGCCCCCTCTCCCGCACGAGTCTTCGACTTCTGGGCTCATCCTCGTGATTAGAATGGGGGGTAGAGATATTATTATTATTATTATTATTATTATATTATATTTAAAAAAACAAGAGCTAAGAATAAGAACTTAAATAGTCTTCATAAGTAACACAAAACTGAATATATTTATAATATAAAATACATGTGTAAAAATAACAAGAACACATAAAATGATGCTCAGATATCAGTATTACTGAGTTTTCATTTAAATAGCAGGATCTTGTCATTCAAAAAATTTCGGTCCTTTCTTTTTGCAAATTCCTCAATCAAGTCAGATATATCTAGGTTTTTTGACTTTCGATACTTATTATAGCTAAATGAGAAAGTCAATCTTGTGTCATGCTAGAACGCAGGTAATTTTTTATCTTTAATTTTGAAAAAGATCTCTCGCCTGAGGCTACCGCTATGGTTAATAATATTTTTTCAAAGCTATGAACACGTTGGGGAATACATTTATTAAGTCATTTTTGAATAAATATTCTAAAACTGCTAGGGGGTAATTTCTGGGTTAATATATAAATTTTATCTTGTCAATTAATTACCCAATGTAGAAAATAATAGAGTGACTAATTCACAGCACATGGATCAGTACGAGAGATAAGGGTTGCAGAGAACAAGATCCTATAGGCGTGCCACTTGAAAACGGTTCAAAGCAAAGCACATACATTTACCAAAAATAAGTTGACGTCAAGTGAACCTCGCACTTTAAAAAGTCAACTGAGATCTTAGAAAGTACTTATTTATAGTAAGACCCCTTTTATGCACGCATTTTTCTCAAGTCAACGCGAAATTGAGAAAACCGTGGCATATTTCTGCTCCATTTTAAGCGCGCGTTCTATCAGTTGTCGCCAGTTTCGTGCCACACAGTAGTCAGTGAAGTACATAAACATGGATCCGTGTATCTTTATAACATTCTGATGATGAATCCCATATAAAAGGATTTGCTCTGATGGTATCAATAAATATTTCAATATCAATTGCGTCCCTTGCATCCATGTTCCGCCAGACAAATTAAAACTAACACAAAGTGTGCTAAAACTATTCTTGACAGACAGAGCCACTGGATTTGCGACAAAGAGCGCTTTGCATAAAAACACCGATATACTTTTGTGCTTTTTCGGAACGCGTATCGCCAAGCATTCTGTAAAGCCATCGCGGCAGAATTGAAAACACGAGAGCAGATGCCTAACGAGCGTAAAATGCATAAACATAGTAACTCTGTTAGGGCATCTTGAAACGCGGCGTTTTTGTCAACTCCGCGTTGAGACGAGAAAAACGCGTGCATACAAGGGGTCTAAGGGGATCTGATCTAACTGACAAAAAATGTAAAAAAGGGGAAGAGATATATTTTGACAGGGGGTGTGCAGTGTATAGCTTGACTGACGTCTGCACTAACCAACGGTCATTTGCCGCCCCCTGGATTGTGGCGCCCGGGTGCCATGCACCCCTTGCACCCCCGGGTTGGCGCGGCCCTGCCTTTAGTTCTGACGATAGTATAATGGCTATTGGGTATCATTTGTATGGCTTTTAATGGCTGGAATGCAGCCAACTGAAATGTGGGTATTATATGACCGGAAAGGGAAATTCCACGGGTTTTGGTATTGTGGAAGAACCACAGCTACTGAATAAGAATGAGCCAATAGTTACAATCGTCAGCTACATGGTTGTAATAATAATTCGTCCAAACTTACACATACCTACAACAAAAACATACATATTTTGACTGTTCATTTTATTTAAGATACTTATATGTATAATTAAATAGCAATTTTTGGAAAATAGACGTAAGAGATCAAACAAAATTAAAACAGTTTATAACTATTTATACAGGTTCTTTTTGAAAAATTGACCATTTGGAAAGTTCGTTTTCTGAAAATAATTGCCACAATTTAATGACACCCAACTAGGTAATGTAACACAGTCTGTTATCATGCAGAGATAAGTTCTGTAAACACTAAACATATCTTAATTCCTCATATCATTACTACTATATAAATACACTTGTCAGAAATTATATTATAATTAAGGTGAATCATTCCACAACGATTCTACTGACTCAGAGTTTTCCCTGAAAACTTGGAATCTAATACATGTTGGGTGAAAATTGCCGCGATTTTTTTTATTAACTGATTCATAAACACCACTGGAGATAATGCGAAACCGACTATTAATTAGATATTCTAAGAAAATTTCGCAAACGATTTGCATTTGGAATATATTGTATTTATTTTATTAAAAATTATAAAAATTTATATATTTTTTAAAACCGCCTCGTATCGCAGGACCGTATTCACTCATTTTAGAGCTCAATAGGCTCAGCAAGTTTATAAATATCAATTGAAAATAATGAATGTGTTGGTAATATTGTGTGATGCAAAACAAATGCAAGTTTACAATGTTAATTACTTAATAACGCAATTATTAAATTAAAAATATATATACAAACTTGATAACAATCGACACAGATTTATTTCACGTGTGGTGAGAATTTCTGCACAAACTAGATGACATGTAACTATTATTGTGTTAATTTACTCAATTTCCAACAATATTCTTTTGTTTCATTTTTATGAGATCTTCCTGTTGAGTAAACATTAATTAAAGCACAGGGTGTTTTAAGACTTCCATACACTTTTATAAAAACATCCAGGTTCTTATGTATTCAATTATTTTTCTTCCGTGCTTATAAATCTTTTAGATTAGAAAAGAAACATTTACAAAGGGCACATGGCAAATATTTGACGATTATCTACGCAAGCCGATCAATGATGTAATAAATAAGAGTGATAAATTGTCAATACTACCTATTATTAGATATAGATAAAGATTAATGCCGGTAAATGTCATCAAATATTGATTTTTTATAGCCGCTATCATCATTCTCGTTTGAATTAACAAATTTTTCTAATTATTACACTGGATCATCGTATATTTAAAAAAATAATATATGTTAATCACTTTTCTTATTAACTACTAAAAGGCTTTGGTCAAGGTGAAGGACTTGTTTGTAGCTTCTGCATTTCCGGTGGGACTCAGATCTGGAGAAAACATGGTGCAGTGCTTTCTCATTAGAATTACGAAATAAAAACAAATACCATTTTGTTTTCGTATACTTTTGTTTAAAATACACTTAATTAAAGATTTGACTGAGAAATTACCACAAATGAGTGCCTACGTTAGAAATTTTACTGTCTCCATTATATTAAACAATATTCAAAAATAGTCCCTAACTATTAATGTAGAATTGCAAAACTTTTTCGAAAAACGCTTGGTTTTGAATGAACAGTATGAAGAAAGCAATGTTTTACCTTCAAATTTAAATTTGATTGAGGTCGATTTTGAAATACATTTATCTAAATAACTATACCTACATATAATATTTATATACATTGTAATATCGCAATGTTTTATTTATTCTAGTTTCTGTTTCTAGTTCACCATCAGCATTTCCATTCCAAGTCATTTAAATATTGGAGTTCACTTCGAGAACGTGACCTACAAGTTTCTTTGTTTCTGACCGAGGTCTTTATGCAATATCAAATCCAAATGGCATACGTAAGTTATTAATTTTTAAATCTATTGATATAACTTTTGAATTGCATTTCTTTTTAAATAACCGTTGATCGTGTTTACCACTTCTTAAGAAAGACAAGAATTGATTACGTCCGTTGTCTCACTCAAGAAGTGAAAGTGCGTGGTATGACTAACGAAACCCAAATTTGGACATCCTGATCTTAAACTTCACCCAACATTATGAATTGTTTAGTTACCTGTGCCGTTAAAACACCCCTTACGGTGATTCCTACTTGGGGTTCGACTTTTATCGTTACGCCAGGTTCGATGACGACTTCGGCGTTTCTCTCGACGATGAGGTCATTCCTTAACCAGTACGGACTCCTGGATTTGGTAAACACCAACTTGTCGTTAACTATCGTGCCCCCGGGGTGTTCCGCCGCTTGGTTTTGAATTTGTGGGTCATTCGCGTTTGTGTATGTGAAGTAATCCGTTGTTCCCTGCAGCAAGACCAAGTCGAAGAACACCGCGAACAAGGAGAAGGCTAGTAACGTCCTCAAGAAGTCGCACATCTTATTTTTTCTCACTACCGCACACTGGCATCACAGTACGCACTAATGATCGTTCTGGGTATTATTTATTGATAAAGCTGGCTAAGATAAAGCGATCTCGCGCACAGGACAATGAAAGGTACGGGATTTCGTGACCCCTTAGCATTCTATTGTCAATTGGACGGGCGCTGCACTGAAAAATCAACCCACCTTCGCACAAGTTTAAAGTTCTGCACACACGCGAAGCAAGCACTGGATCCTCGATTGTTTTTTAACTGTCGAGCGTTAGGGGAGGACGGAAGGTGCGGTTGTACTCGTTTTTTACGTGTAAAATGAGTCACGTGACGTCGTTCGGCCAGGTAACCCCCACTCACCTGTCTCAGGTAAGAGAACAGGTGCGATCGTACATTGTTTCTCCGCCAGATAGCGATGTTTACTAGACCGGGACTGGTCAGTTCGAATTCTGGGATCGCTGTGAGTTTTCGAGTTATGGAGACGGCGCCCGTTGGATATAATTTAGCGTAGGTAGACGGTATAATTGTCCCGAGTAATTGCGGCTATTAGCGATGCGACAGAGACTGGTGGCCGATTGGCTCTTTTAGTCATTATCTCTGCTATCTTATTTGTTTTGTTTTATCTGTATTATAGATATTATGTTTGTTTTCCTACGTAATAATTAAAATTATACAGAGAGGACCAAATTAATTTATTATGTTTTTTTACCACTGTGCAATTTATAAAATGCTTAATTAGTTTTGAGAATTTTCTTTTCTATCAGTACTCCAAAAACAAATTTTTATGAAAATCTGATAAGTTCTGGAGGTCTATAGTAATCGAATGTCCGCAAGCAATGCTATGCGAATTATATACTTCCTTCTTCTCAAAACGGCAATTAAGAGAGATATAACCATGTAATTCGCATACGGATTACTCATTGACTCCCTGGATAACAGTGGCGAAAATAACATTTCTCTGTCTCCTACCGTTTTCGGCATATATATGGAATTTGCGAAACAAGGATACCGAAAAACGCCCTATAGGTCGAAAGTAGTAAAATATATCGTCATTGTTATTTTCTCGAAAAAGAGCCCAGAACTCTAAGGCAGGATCACATGTAACCCTCAAAAACATACCAGTTTGAACCACCTTGGTCTCCCAAAAACAATCTGTTCCTCTCTCACTATCTGATTGCTCAGTAAACAAAGCTCTTTGTGGGATTATGCGTAGATGATGTGCTCATAGAAAGTACCTTGCATCGAATTAAGAGTCTACTCTTCATATACTCTGTTTTCTAAGATTTTCATTTCATTTTCAGTATTCGGTTTACATTTATTTAATGGCGGGAAAATTATTTGATTAAAGAAAGGATCGGTCAGTGGTCGCGCAGTTTAAGGCGTCAGTACTTCAATCGAGGTGACTGGATCGCTGTGGGTTCGACCCCTGCAGCCGGTAGACCGTATATAAGCTATATTCGTGGAGAGATTGGCACCCTCTCTGCGGGTATGGTAGGGTGGAAGAATGTTGAATATGTGAGTAATTCGCGAATAGTGTGTAGGGTCTTGTTTGTTAAAAGTCCATTCATAAAAACCTTACACACTATGCACGAATTCCTTACAAATCGCGCATCACGAATCGCGAATTCACGCATAGTCTGTATATCAAGCATAAGAGTTAATGCACTTAATATGTTTAGTAAAAATAAAGTTAATAATATTTTGATATTAACATTAATTGAATTGTTCAAGTTTTACCTAATCTAATGAAGTTTATTTTAAAATCAATATTAAACAAGATTTAACTTAGTCATTAGATGCCTATACATGATATCCTTAAGTTTTTTTTTTAAAATAAGTGAGAACTAAACGCAATAAAAAACTAAGTCAACTAGGAAGGCGATTTTTACACGTAAATTTTACCGTCAAATATATTCAGGACACTTGTAATGCTGGTTGCATAATTTGACGTCACCTGACGTCACCACTAATGCCGTCATCATCTTTGCTTTGAAGGTAGATAACAAGATTGCAACAATTTAGCAGACGAGACGCTAATGAAAATTAACTCTAACTGATCAGATTACTACATATTCCTGTTTTTATTTTACCTATTAATTTAGAGAAAGAAATATGTTGAAATTGATTTGAATAAATTTTCGTATCAAACGAGGGGTGTAACTGTTATTTTGAAGTGCCATGAAACACCAATGAAATTACGGACCTTAAAACAAGTTCATTCTGTCAGATGTTCCTTCCAACTAAAAGTAGCTCATTGCTTTGTAAACATAACCTGCCATGCCATGTCTTGTCAGATCATAGCCTAATAAAAATATAATCAGGGATAATTTAAAATGATGGATCCCATTGTACTTTTTGATGGATTTTCTAAAACGGAAAACGGGAATTACTACGCCAATTGTTCTTGCGTTTTAATTAAAGGTCCGCCAAATGTAATAGTGGACACAATGACTGCTTGGGACGGAGACAAACTTCTAAAAGCTTTAAACAAAGAGTCTCTTACTTCCGACGACGTAGATTATGTGGTTTGCACTCATGGACATTCGGATCATATAGGATGTAATTATCTATTTCAGAAAGCAAAACATATCGTCGGGCATAGCATTTCACATAAAGACAAATACGATATCGATCACGATTTTAAGAATGGCGATGAATACACTATAACAGACAGAATTAAAGTTATTCCAACTCCTGGTCATACTTTACAGGATGTTAGTGTAATAGTGAATTCATCTAGGGGAGTGACGGCAATCACGGGGGATCTGTTTGAAAAGTTCGAAGATTTAACGGATGAGAATATATGGAAGGAGGCGGGAAGTGATTCTGAGAAATTGCAGGGGATTAATAGGCAAAAAATCTTGGATTTGGCGGATTTTATAATTCCAGGACATGGACCTATGTTTAAAGTTCCACAAAAGTTTAAAAATTTAGGATAAGATAATATACATTTTTTAGTTAGGTGCTAATTATTGTATAAAACTATTATTCTGAAGATTAATGCTCAACCCAAAATTTAAATATTTATTTTTATGTATTTTGAAAAATTTTAAAAGCATATTTGATATAAAAGCATTCACAAGAATATTATTATATTTTTTTATTTTCAACCCAATAAGATTTAATTACTGATGCAATGAAGAATAAACAAAAAAATACAATTTATTAAAATATATATTTTTTTAATATTTAAACATTTTTAATAATATACTTATAAAACTAAATTAAAATCTACTTAATATTCGTAACAATGATCTGGAAATATGTAAGTACTTTACCGATGCATAAAAATTTGATTTTTATGAAGGTAAATTGCCAAAATGATGTTTATGAGAACAACAGTTTACTTGAATATTTCAAATAATAAAAATTAGAAAAAAATACTAAATTAAGATACATTGGTTGATTTGGTTAATACAAATTATATGAATCAGTATACTCTTTAGTATCCTTCACTTTTCTTTTAATTGTAAAAATAGGAAATGAAGTGTTCTTTGGAAATAGCAACAGTTTCTCATAAATATTTTATCTTAAACTAAATGTAAATACAGTAAAGACAGATAAAATGGATCACAACTTACCTAACAGTAATACTATTTTTAAACGAAGATAAGGCTGTATCATTACGCCCCACACATATCGCAAGCCTCTGGGTTCTGCAATGAACAAACCAACGAAGCCATATTAAACTCTTCTTCCTCTTTTTTTTTCTTGATAACGTCGGAATTATCGTTGCTGTGCACGCCGTTGGTCTCATTCTTCTCCGTTTTGACAAGCAACTTGCTCTTGTCCACCGTGAATTGAATCGGTTTGGCGGCTGGCTTGGTTCTCAAATAGTACATGCCCGTCTTAAGCCCCTTGCGCCAGCCGTAAAAGTGCATGGACGACATTACACCGTAACTCGGTTTTTCAATGTGAATGTTCAAACTTTGGCTTTGATCGATGAAGGCACCACGATCGGCGGCCATATCGAGGATCACCTTCTGTGAAATCTCCCAAACCGTCTTGTATATAGCTTTGAGGTCATTGGGAATGATGGGGATGTTCTGAATGGAACCGCAGTTGGCCAGAATTTGATTCTTCATCGCTTCGTCCCACAAGCCTCTCTCCGTCAAGTCTTTGAGTAAGTGGTGGTTGACTACTTGGAATTCCCCTGACAAAACCCGTCGGGTGTAGATATTGGAGGTGTAAGGTTCGATAGATTCGTTATTTCCCAGAATTTGGGCCGTGGAAGCAGTTGGCATGGGAGCTAGAAGTAGGGAATTCCTAACGCCGTGTTTTGCTATTTTTGCTTTCAGTGCCGCCCAATCCCAAAGACTGGTAGGCGTGACGTCCCACATATCGTACTGTAATATTCCCTTACTAACGGGACTGCCCTCGTAAGACGAATAAGTGCCCTTCTGTTCCGCTATTTCACAGCTTGCTTCGAGTGCGCCATAATAAATTGTTTCAAAGATCTGTTTATTAAGCAAGCTGGCTTCTTCGCTGTCGAAAGGCAACCGCAGGAGTATGAACGCGTCTGCTAAGCCTTGCACTCCGATTCCTATAGGCCTGTGACGTTTGTTGGACGTCTCGGCTTCTTTGACAGGATAGTAATTGATGTCTATAATCTTATCAAGGTTACTCGTTACTATCTTCGTGATTTTCTTCAACAAGTCAAAGTTGTACGTTTTTCTATCGGGTTTCACGAACATATTCACAGCTATCGAGGCTAAATTGCACACAGCAATTTCTTCCGGCGAGGTGTATTCGATGATTTCCGTGCACAAATTGCTGCTCTTTATTGTGCCGAGATTCTGTTGGTTGCTTTTTCTATTGCAAGCGTCTTTATACAACATATAAGGAGTGCCGGTTTCGACTTGGGAAACGACGATGGCCTTCCATAGTTCTCTAGCTTGGACTTGTCTGATGTAATTCCCTTCATTCTCGTATTTCTCATAAAGCTTCTCGAATTCCTCACCCCAACAGTCAGAAAGACCTGGGCACATGTGAGGGCACATTAAAGACCAAACACCATCCGAATCAACTCGTTTCATGAACAAGTCTGGGATCCATAACGCGTAAAATAAATCTCTAGATCGGTATTCTTCCTTCCCAGTATTCTTTTTTAAATTCAAAAATTCAAAGATATCCGCGTGCCACGGTTCTAAGTATATCGCAAAAGCTCCTGGTCGTTTGTTACCCCCTTGGTCGACGTATCTTGCTGTGCTATTAAAAACCTTCAGCATGGGTACTAGACCGTTCGATATACCATTAGTACCTGCGATGTACGTTCCTTTGGCACGGATATTGTGAACGTTAACTCCAATTCCACCCGCAGACTTTGAAATGTAAGCGCATTGTGTCAAGCACTTAAAAATGCCTTCAATACTATCGTCAGGCATCATCAAAAGAAAGCATGAAGACAACTGAGGTCGGGGAGTGCCTGCTGAGAACAAAGTGGGGCTAGCGTGGGTAAAATACTTTTCGGATAGTAAATTATAAGTTTCTATGGCTGCATCTATGTCCTCTCCATGAATTCCCACAGCAACTCTCATTAGCATATGTTGGGGGCGTTCTACGACTTTTCCGTTGATTTTGAGTAGGTAGGAACGCTCGAGGGTCTTAAAACCAAAGTAATTGTAAGAGAAGTCTCTATCGTAAAGGATGCACGAGTTGAGACGGTCAGCATTCTTCATGACGATGCTATGAATGTTCTCGGCAATCATTGGGGTGCGTCTTTTGGTACGGTCATTTACCATATTGTATAAAGCATCGATAACATCTGAAATTGTCAGTAAAAGCCAATATTACTAATTTCTTAAGATCACTGCATATTTACTTTTTTCATATATGTTATGTTTAACTTTTAATTAAAAACCTTAATAAAAATACCTAATTAGGAAGCCATAAAATATTTACATACCACTAAATTGCTTTCGTGTCTCCTTATGTAGATTTGAGACTTCTATCCTAGCTGCCAACGTAGCATAATCGGGATGATCGACAGTCATCATAGCAGCTGTTTCGGCAGCCAGAGTATCTAGTTCTACCGTGGTAACTCCCGGGTACAGGCCACTGATTACTTTTAGAGTTATGGAGAACTGCAATACGATAATTTCAGAACATTGTACGGATGAGGTTATAATAAAAAATATAAACAAAATATGTATTTACCGGGTCTATATAGCTCATATTTAATCCGTAACATAGTTTCGATATACGGGACGTAATTTTGTCCACATAAACTTCTTCCTTTCTCCCGCCTGGAACAAAAATTGTTGATGAATTTGCTGTAACCTTACTAAGTATTTTATTCCTTACCTCTTTTTATGACGTACATCTTGCTGTTTGATTTCGGTTCATTAACCATTTTTACGAATTGTTTATCAACCAGCAAATATTAAAGAAATAAGGAACAAATTGAAGCAACAAATTCGGCACTAACACATACAAAGATTACCGTTACCAAGAGGTTACCACAAATTTAACCCGCCACAATTTCCCTCCAAATGTTACTTTATCAAATGGTTTCTGAATATAATTTCCAACTTAGAATATACGAACATACCTTGATTTGTTCGAACTAAAAATAGTAATGTTACAAATAAATGCAGTGGAAGACAACTAAACACAATATTGTTAGTTATTTATACATATTCCTAATTAATACCTATCTATTTATAGCTATCATAGTTAAATATTACTGTGGTTTTGGTTGTATTTAATATGTTTAAATTACTTTATAAAAAAATCATTTCCAATATGTCAAACAAAAAGATACTACAAATTTATCTAGACTTTGATAAATTTCATTAAAGTTTTTGGTCAGCAAATTTGAAATAATTCGATAAAATAAGATTTTGATGTTTTGATAAAAATAGATTAGACAAAGTGAAGGAAGGGGGGATATTTTGTTAAAATTTCGACGTTACTGTCATCCAACAATTTTATATGCTACTAAAAAAGAATGAAAACAGCTATCTGTAGAATGGAATAATTTTATATAGATATCTGCTAGAGGGCGCTGTGACATTAGCAATGAAACTAAGAGTTATCTGTAAAGAGAACACAATATATTTTTTTAAATTACGGATATTATTTGTAGATGGTGCCAAACAACATTGTGGAAAATTATAACTATACTCGAATCAAGAATTCAGACGTCTTACGTCATGGCTGACGTTACACATTTGTTTTTATTGTCAACGTAATTTTCGATATTTGGTCGCGTTAAAAACAATGTTTTATTGCAATTTAGTGCAATATTTGATGCAAACTTTTAGTGTAGTATATAGTTTTGTTACTATCAGTTGCAGTTTCTTAAATATTTTGATGAAAATGTAATGAACTGTTCATTTGTTCGTATGACGTAAGTCGTCTGAATTCTTGTCGCGAGTATAGTTAAATATTAATTAAATAATTAAAGTTGAAATAATAATTCTTAATTTCAATTTCAACTGAAATGAAAACTAAATAGTAATATTTATTTAATATTATCGCTGTATAAATAAATACTATCGGTGAACAATTTTTCCATGTCCTGACACCTGAAGGCAGGGGGAGTAACTTTTTAATTTTAGACTACTCTAAAAGAAGTCCTCTACCCCTATGTAAATTGCTCAAATAACAGATATCTGTAACTCGTAGAAAATGTTAGAACAAGTTAGTGATTTTTGTTAGCTATAGATGCCGCTAAATATAGTTTTAAATCAACAAAAACAAAATAGAATGAAAAACTACCACAAGAAATGCAAAAAAATTGTTATTTCCTAGAAGCAGCAAATATTTTATTAATTTATAAGCCTCTTTTGAAAATAATTGATAATAATTTTGTAAATTTGGAACTAAAAAAGTGCTGAATAACCGCGTATGTTCAGATACAGTCAGGCGATGAGAGATACAAGGCAAGCAAAAATGGAATCACAATGGAATGGGATAGAGAAATGGTGCACATTATACCTGCACGGACCTGTACAGAGCGGACCTGCAAACCTGCACGACTTTGCACACTTGTCCAGCACAAACCAGTCATTTTATGTCAATGTTAGAATTTGAGATTTGATATTGACACTATAATAGCTCTTTTCTCTTTTAATAGAACCTACTTATTTCATTTGGTTTGCAAAAATGTACGTATTTTTTATTTACTAAATACGCTACACTGATACCGTTCCAATACATCACATAAAGCTTTCGTGTCTAAATATTTTACATTTATCATAAAACTGGGTACGTACTTATTAATAATGGACTGCTAATCCTGCCTTTTCACCATAAAAACACAAAACTTATTATTTTAGGTTGTATCCATTTATAATTATTTTAAAAATGATTCGTAAAAAAAGCGTACCTTAACAGATTTTTGACATTTGTCATAATTTCTATGAAACAATTGGCGACTATGTCCGACTACGTCATTTGTGCTACAGAGTGCGTCTAAGCGCAGTGAGTCACTGCAAACGGGCAAGGGAACAGACTAGAAAAAGCACGGCTGCTGCGATTTAGCCGACGATGGTTTAAGGTAAGTAAATAAAGGTTATTGATAAGCGAGGGTGCCCGACAGTTCAGCGACACAAATATCTCTAACAGGCTGAAATCAATCCTTGACTTTTGTGGGAACGGACCTTACGTAGGACTAGACGGTCAGGCTTAGAAATTGAAGGTCACCGACACGACCGGCTGTGACGGTCGTTGCGGGTGACGGTACCTGTTGGTGCTGGTCTGGTATGCGCTGCTTTATTAAATAGCATATTCTTCATGGACAGGCCACGACAGGCTTTGCTAGTCCGTGCAGGTATAATCACAGTTTATACAGTTCGTCGAGTGAAGGTTCCAGAGGGTGTGGCTAAATCACGGCTAAATGCGCAATGAACACCAATGCAATTCATTTCTTGTAGCCGACTTGAAGACGACGGACTCTATAGACTGTGGTATAATGTGCGCAATCTGTGGCGCAATAATCTTATAGTGCGCATAAGGGAATGCGGGTTGTACGAGTTTTAATGAGTGTTGTATTGGTATTATTACGATTTATGATAGGTAGGTATTATTTACTTCATTTTACAATCGAAATTCAAAATTAGTTTAATGTTATTTACACTTACAAGCTCTTTGAATACGATTTAATATTTAATAGATTGTCCCTATTTTAAATACACCGGAGTTGCATATGTCTACTTTTACCATTAAGAATCCTTAAAGAAATAGTAAAAATCCTTATTTCTATCCTTTACCGAAGTTAAGCTCGAAAAAACGGGGCACGCTGTATAAATGTATGCGATCAAAATGGATAAGTAATACGCGCTGTTTTAAAATAAAAATTCGGAGCTTTGTATCCTCGCATTTCTCCATTAAACCAACCATTATTCCCGTAATTTAATGGGAACCCTCCACCTGTAACGCTAGACGGCGATGACGCAGATGTAAGCTAACCCAATTAGGATATGAGTTCTGCAATAAGCAAACAGTTGAGACGCGTCTCCTAGCAACCCCCGGCCCGCTTAGACAAAGGCTGGCTAACTCATCTTTAATAAGGCGATCAATTATGAGGCGGGCGAAACTTCTGTGCAACTTTCAGCTGTAATTATATTTTTGTAATTACGGCCCCACCGCCTTTCTTTCGCATCAGATTTATCTCGATCGACGTATCAGGTAGTTTCTGATGGATTTCTTCCAATGGAACAGGATAACTTGGATTTTGCGATTAATGTATATCGCTTTATTGGTTTTCAGATGTTTATTGGCAGTCAGTGTTTTATTTCGACTGGCCAATTTTTCCTCAGTCGCAGACTTTTTCATTATTAACAAGTCATGTAAGGACTGGATCATTGCAAGACAAACCATCGGTGTGGACGAGGTTAGGCCGCAATGCACGATTGATACAAAGTAAATCATAACTTTACGTGCTATTCACAGCTGTGTATAATAAAATATAATTAATCTCTGTAAGATTTACTAACTTCACACACCTTTGTGTTCAATACCCTTACTCCTGACTGGTTGTGCGCAACTGCGCAGCTGCAGTACGTCAGCTGTGCCAGCACACAGCGTGCCATTTTGGTCCCGTCTCTTTGTTGTGTTCAGTAATTCAGTTTACTTGCGTTCGCATTATTCAAATGAAGAATATTTAAATTGAGGTTTGATCTAAAGAAGAGAAGAAAATGCTAAGTACATAAACTATAATAAATATTGCTGATAGTGGTGATGTAATTGAAGCTAATCAGGACTGTTTTAGTCCCAAATATTAGGTGATATTGTTCAGATTAGTATAATATTTTACTCAAAGTCTATACCTATGTAGTGCAACTTAAATTAATTTTGTAAAATATTTTACTTAGATAACTTAGTTGAACTGAATTATAATTTGTTTTTATAAAAATTACAAAAAATAAAACTTTTATTATCACTACACTTAATTCTGTAAGTACTATACAGTGTGTTCTACCACAAACACCTACAATCGATATATGGAAAAGTATGTACAGTGTTCTGAAAATTTGGTTTTGCCTACCAACGTCAGTAGGGTCTACTTTTTAAAAATAGTTTTATGTTTCTGCCATTCTGGGTTATACCGGAAATCGATACCAGCTTGCTTATTCTAAATGAAGCACCCTGTATACTATTGCATTTTTTTATTCTACGTTGAATTTTATGTCAACTTTGTATATTATCATTACACCTACATTCAGTTGTTTTAAGAAAAAAAGGTACGGTTGTAGCACCGTACTAAAAATGTTGTACCTGACAACCTAACAATTGAAATTTCAATCTTTGCAACAGTAATAATCCAGGAATTGCTACATCTGAAATGGTTCGCATAATGTCAGAGATACGTACAGGGCTGTCAAAAATTACAAAACAAATTTGCCAATTTAATAAGTCAGCAAACTCGATATTATGAAACAGAACACACAGTATATTTTTCTACAGTTGAAAAAAGGACCACCTAATTTTAGGCTGATAATTCGTACATATACAGGGTGACAACGGAAAGTGGGAACACGCTGTAACTTCTGTATGACTGCTGATAAAAGTTTTAAATTGGGTGGGTTTATACTAGATGGTGCCATGAATTCTTTGAGACTATTTCGGATTTCATGACATTTCCTGTTTGACCGGAAATTACCGTAAATTTATATTTTTAAATGAGACACGGTCACGGTCAAACCGGAATTGTCATGAAATCCGAAATGACCTTAAAGAATTCATTATTCTTGATCGTAGAATCCAGTTAATTTTTGGCAGGCTAATTTTGAGACAAACTGTATATAAAAATTGACAGGTTTTACATAACATACGTCCATTATATCCAGCTCGTGCAGTTCCAAGCTTGTTCCGTATTTATCTAAATTTACGAATGAGATAGAAGACAATCTTCAGATCTTGTTTTTTCCTAGCATAGTTCTAAATAATCATTGAACCACATATTTACACACTTCTCATAATTTTAATTGTCTTTCGGGTCTTTTAACCGGCTTAGTATAAAGTCCGATACAAACGCAATAAATAGAGGGTGCCGGGGGACAATAAGAAAGCCCACCCCCTCAGACACGGGCCAGAAGACGAAGTCGTTCGAGGCATTAAAAATCATAGCACCCCGTGGCGGTTTATGCTACATTACCCCGTCTGATGAGCGCGCCCTTGTTCGCTGCCTGCTGCCGTTCCAACTGCATTTCTCTAAAATTCGCAGATTTAGCCAATTTACGAGAACCACTGGACCATGCATCAATGATAAAAACGCTCATATTCTTCGTCCGGAGTTCTCTATTTGCGAGGGAAGATAATATTGCTCTCCTTATTTCAAAAAGGAAATCGTCTACGTATCTAATGATGTATTTTTATTTTATGGATTGTTTAATATGTACTCGTATATTTTTATATCCCCTAGTTATCTTGCTTAAGAAAACAAGGAACAATAAGGAAAGGAAGTTATTGGTTATTCTCATCAATAAAGATAATTATAGAATAAGCTTGAAGTTGGAGAACCTGCTATCTTACACTGGACAACAAAAAAAAGTGGAAGTAATCGATCAAATGTCTCAAAATGGCAGGATCAAGAAAATGTAAAATTGAGCTTTAAATAAAAAAATGTCAAGAATTTGCTAGCAAATGAATGAATGGTTTGAAGACCATAGGCGTATGTTGAAAAATATTTGGAGGGAAGAAAGGGGTCGGATCTCCCAATCATAAGGTTCTAAATAATATTTCTTTTCAAGATGTTTTCCAAAAAAAGCAGTAAAACATATTTTTTCTCAATTTTCAAAGGAGGCCGGTTTAAGGCCCGCTTTGTTTTTTCAAAAACAATTATTTTTTTTGCCAGTAAGTATAGGTCATAAACAGTCGATTTGACCCCAAACGGAACAACAAATACCTCCCCCCCCCCTTATTCGCTCCACAATTCTATTCCACAGTCCCTATGATAAATTAATAGGGTAGCATAAACGCTTTGTAAGTGACTAACTATTTGCCAGACTACTACCCTTGAGCCCTTTTCCATATTAATTCACTCATATCCTGCCTCCCCCCAAACAGTACTCCTCCCCCCCGCTGATTTTTATTTATAAAGCACCCCAAAAGAGACAAATACCTACCACGTCCACGTCGTTGTTTCTGGGTAACGCTAAGAGTAGTTTCAATAAAATCAGTCGGGGAGGGGAGGGGTACTGTTTACTTACTGGCAAAAACAAAATTCTTTTTTTATTTTAAAAAACAAAAGGGGCCGAAAACCGGCCTTAGAGGCCTCCTCCTTTGTATCTTTACAATTAGGGTCATTATCAAAAAACTATTTTTTTCCACATCTTTGATATCCTGTATGTCACAAACAGCATTTCCCGATCCATATTTACATGAAGTTATTTTCTTATTTTAAAAAGTTCTAACACCTGAAAAATTGATTCCTGAAATTTCAGACACCCTGTGTCTGAGAAAGCAAAGTAGGTACTCGTAAAAAATCTCATATTATAAATATTTTATAAATAATTACAAGAAGTGACAAAAAGTTAACGCCGGTCCTGACCGTATTGTCAGCATTTATATCGAAGTTGTTTTTTTAATAAGTATTCCAATTGTTTTTGCTTTCACACTGAGGTTTTTGCTATGTGAAGAAATATCGTCAGTTTCTGTCAAAAAGGTTGGTATATTACATTTTGCGTTGATAAATTTGCATTGTGTTGTTTGTTTCGCTGTAGAATGTTTTGTGTTGTTGTAATTTACATTGCGCAAAAATAAGAACCGTCAGGTGTTATTTGTTCGCCTAATTTCGGTGCGTAGCAGCCAGGCCTATCTTCACGCTGATGGATATCATTTTCTATAAAACAGTAAGTTTGCACCAAAGTTTGTAGATATTCAACACAATGCCTGTTAAAAGCATATGTACTGAATATATATTTTTTTCATTAGTGTGAGAGCTTCAACTTACAAATAATGTAGGTTTTTTTTAGTAGATACTAAATCTTGTATAAGTATGTTCTTTTAAATGCTTTGTAGTATTAAATATTACAGTTATTATTAGTTAGTTAGTTTATAGTAATTGTCAACGTTCAGTATTTTGTTGAGCTTTTACCTAATTTAATTAAACTTACTTTATAATTAACACTGAACAAAATTTAACCTAATCAACCTGATCTACAAAATCAATTTTCTTAAATAAATGTATGGTGATTGACTAAAATATTCCCATAAGATCGAAAAGCGCTAACTTTCAAATGTCACTAACGCTGGTTGCATAATATGTGGCTTCATCGGTAATAGTGGTAATACGATCTATTTGGTTATGATATTATTTTTTCAGAGGTGTGACAAAATACCCAATTAAAAAGAAAAACTATATTTGATTATGTTGATTAAAGATTTTATCTGTTAGTTGAATCTGGAATCCATTTTATTACGCATCAAAAGTTGGAGCAAATGAAACCCGCGTAGAATTTTCCTATCGCCCGGTATATCAGGCAACTCCAGCCGCAATTATTAATGTCCAGCTCGGGGGTAATTTTTAACGTCAGAAAAATGGGGAATGCCCGGGATGTCTAATATTTCAGTGGAAGTCGGGGCGCGCAAATATGATCCGCCATTATTGGCAGGGTTAATTGTTTGAAAGCGCGCCTCGGCCCGCGGGAGCGAATCAATAACGGAATAATGAAATAAAAGACACACTACAGCTAGAAAATTAGCTGGCGATCATTTGGGAAGACAGCTGCTCGCCCTCCAGGACTCTCCGCGTCTTTTCTCTTTATCCGTGAAAATATGTGAAAGAAAAAAGCATAGTGTTTTATGCAGGATGTTCTCAAAATCACTAGCATAAATTCAGGGCCTGATAGATTTTCAAAAAATATTACAATTTGCTCCTATGAACCATGGGCGTATCTTTTTCTGTTTTCAAGATACAGGGCGTTGAATATAATTTTTTAGAATCTAGTTCGGTTCTATCTTCCACCAAATTCGACCGAATGAACTGAATTTATGTGGGGTTTCTGGGGATGCTAAATGCTCTGGAATAGTGCGCCAAAGTCAAGCAGCTAGTATCCCAAATTATTGTATCCGTGAAAATAGAACATTTCGAACAATTATTTTGAGTGTATTTTCCTTAAATATTAATTTTCTGTCAATAATAATTAGTTATTCTTGTTGTTTCTCTTTTTTCAATTGTATTCTTTAATATGTGTTAAACTTTTCCAGAAATAAACCAACCATTACATTACCATTAAAAGAATAACTTTGATTTTGACTTTATTTATTAAACTAATAGTAATAGTAACTAGGTGCCAAAGCCTACTTGAAATAAAAAACAGAGTTTAGCTGCTTGACTTTGACGCACTATGCCTGGTTTTTCTCGAAAACGGGCGAATTTTAGCACTTATCATAAGAGCATCTTTTTTGTTTAGAATAAAATTTGCCGTAACAGCAGGTGATAAAAGGGGCAAAACGATTAACCTAAAAAAAGTTAAGATCTAAAATGTTCCCGCGGAGTACTGCACCGAACGCCCTGTATGATATAGCCAAAAATTAATAATTCCGGTGCATTTATCATCCCCAGAAACCTCTCATAACAAAATTTCAGTTCATTCGGTCGAATTTTGTGAAAAATAAGACCGAAACTAGATTCTAGGAAATTATATTCAACCCTTGAAAACGGAAAAAGATACGCCCATGGTTCATAGGAAAAAATTGTAATATTTTTGAAAAATCTATTAGGTCCTGAATTATTACTAGTGTTTTTCAGAACACCCCGTATATTCAAGTACTATATTACCATAGTTTAAAAATATTTCACAATAATTTGCTCAGCTCTCTGGTGTGATCGGATATGCCGACGTTTTTTTTGTAGCAAGTCGTAAATCACGCGAATTGGCAGGTTACGAGGATTATCAATTAGTTGTACATCAAGTTTTACTGGGCAATGCTTATACGAGGGTTCTTTACATAGATTTATTAGTAGAGGGATATATAATTGTTTACATTTTGAAGTGATTAAGAAGAGAATGTCGTTCTACTTATTAATCTGGTCGACTGGGATAAGGTTTGTTGTGCAGATTTAATTAGTGCTTGCCGTGAATATGAACTCTAGCATAAATACCATAAGCATAAATATGGTAATATTTTGTAAATAAAATCTAAATATAATTATACTAACACTTCTTTGAATATTTTTAAATATTTACATTAATTGTATTTATTACTACTATTACTAGTACTCAAAAATATGTGTCAAGTTCAGTTCAACATTTTCTCAAAAAGTCAATATTAACACAGCTACGTAACCTCAAAGCATATTTTCAATTTGTTTTTTTTTCTCTTTGTGTGTTCAAATATGCGTGAATCATTTCAGGCGCAAAATAAGGAGTGAACCAACTTATTAAAAGCTGCTTTTGATTTGCCTGAAAATTTACTTCCTCAGTTCAGTTTTCGCGCTTCCCAGTTGTTGGCACTTTCAATTTGTCAACAACAGTGAAAGTAATTGAGGATTTCTCAGATTTTCTTATCTCACTTATTTTTCGCTCAGTTGACTGGCAAAGTAGCTAAAATAAATTTAGACGATGATACAACGTCATATGCATTATGCATTTTAATTAACATCACGGTTCTCGGCCGAAAATATATAACCATAAGTAGTTCATTATCTGATCAATGCTTTTTTTTAATGAAGCTGAACATTCCGAAAGGGTGAAAGAACCCCGTTATAATCACTTCAATGCGTGACGATTTTGTGTAAAGATATACTTTGTCAAATGACTTCCTCCTTCCTGGCTATTTTTTATTCGGTAATTAACATTCGCCTAACACACGCCGGGATATTTTATAAAAGACGTGCACGTGCCAAACCGACACCTTGCCGTTGAAGATCAACCCTTCAGTACCCTAAAACATCTGCTGGGCTATCGTAAAGCACCCTTTTAAGATGTCGATCGGGTGATGTTACTGGTACCTATAACGAAAAAATTAACAATTGACGTAGTGTAAGCATGTGCCATACAGAAAGTCGTAACAAACTAATCTGTTTGTGAACAACTCATAGAAAAATAAGCCACTATCAGCTACTGTATGTAATTTATCGTAACTCATACATAATTCCGTAAATATACATACCTACATTTTAAAGGATTTATTAAGCTGTAACATTTTCATATCTCATTTAAAAGTTGACTATCCATTTTAAATAATGAAAATCGCCAAGAACGATAAACATTATATAGGGTGCTTTAAATTAGTAGGTCAAGTCTAGGACTTTTTTTATGTCACCTTTCATTTTCAGCTCCATTTTCAAAATACAGAGTGTCAATATTAAAATTTTTATTTTATTGATAGCTTCGGCAACTTAAGAGATATCTATTTGTTTGAAATTTGCCACATATTTTTATCTTAAGTCGACACAGTTTCTGTGTAATTTTGGTCTAAAATATCAAAGCATGACCGGAGAAAAGAGGGGTTGAAATACTCACGGACCATCCAATTTTTTTAAGTGCGCCTATGGTTTCAGAATATATATTTTTTAAATGGAACGTGTTTTTATTCAATTTTGTTCAATAAGATTTCGATTTGAGGCTCGGATTACGAGATATTGCACCTTTTTTGCTTGTACTAGGTGCACAAAGTAAATATCGCTAAATATTGAATGGTCATTTCAATTTTATTCAGTAAATTGTAATAAATAAATGGCACAACTAACAGCAAATAGTAAAAAAAACAAAAGTTAAACTAAATGTTCAATATGGGTATCACCTTCACCGACCTGAGACCATTCTAATTAGGTAGAGATTAATGAATATTCTGGAAAATATGTGGTTTCAACCTAAAGTGTTCTTCACCTTGTATAATTCCTTCCCTTATATGTTGTTCAGTTAGCTTGAGAAGCATATAAATAAATTCCATCATAAAACCCTAGAAACTAAAGTCCAACGGGTTGAGGTCGGGGGAACGGAATTTCCAACATATGCAAGCTGTCCTCTACAAGTCCATAGGAAATATTTCATTCTGAATATTACCGGCGTAATGTAGAGGAGCACCGTCAAGTTGTAATCACATATTGACAAACCGCCAAAGGCAAACCATCAAGTCAATGAAAGAGTTTTGTAAAAAAAATAAAATTCATTGGAATTGATGAGATTTATGTTATATGGTTCCACTATGGTTCCATTTCTAGGCAATAAAAAAACAGCTAGGTAAGGGAACTAATTGTACAAGATGGAAGCTGAAACCACATATTTTTCAGAATGTTCGTTAATCTCGTTGTCTTCTCGTTCTTCGTCTTCTTAAAGTGAGTTGGCAACCTAAACCACCAAATACATTGGTTGCGTTGCGTCTATGATCAAGCATTTCGAGCAAAGCGTTTCCAGCGCATTTTTTCTCCGTACTTACTAGACTAAGTAAGTAGGTATTAGTTTTTGGCGTTTTTAAAAACTACTAACCAAAAACAATTTATGAGTTTATATGTTTTTGCAAACTTTGTGTTGATGATTATATGATGGGACTAGATCCTCTTTTGCAAATCATCTGCTTGGATAAGATAAAATACTTACTAGCTACTCAACAGAAATATTTTAAGTTTTGTTTACTTGCAAAAGTATGGAATCCAACGGGACCATAACAAACGCTAGCAGAAAGCGGTTTGCATTTGCAATACGAGTTACATATAACTTAATTGCCACACCTTGTATTTGCATGCGCTTACTTTCGCTTGGCGCCTGGCGGTAACTACAAAACACACAGTACAGTGGTAACGTTAGACGCAGCCATTGTTTACCTAAACTTAACCTAAAAATCGTAAACATTATTTCAAAATAAAAATTGTTATGTGGGTGCAGAAATGTTGAATGAACAACTTTGAAATTTGTTTTGCAATATTACTTATATGGACAGTGAAATATCAGTGAAATAATATGGTTCTTTACTTTACAACTCTATTGTCTCTATTACAATTTTGATAAACTTATTACTACTAAAGCCCGACAGTAAATTATGCAGTTTCAGTTTAGATTTGCATAACAAAGTATTATACTTAGTTTATACTTGCACAGGATGTAAAAGACTGCTTTTCGTGCTTTTACATCTAACTACCAAAATCAGTTAAAAAAGTTAAAAATTCGATACTTGATTATAAAATTCTTTTGCATTCTTCAATGCATTTTGTAATCCATGTAACTATGCAAAAATCGAATAGTTTTCTCAAAGACTTATTAAAATAGCTTTAATATAATACCATAGCTGAGTGACTACAGTAAAGTTATTATAATAAACATTTTAGGGAATTAGATATACTTTTTTAAATTAGTTAAATAAACAAATTATTTTTAAACCACAGTTAGTATACTGTGTTTTAAACATACAATTTTTAGTTACTGGTTTATTTTGTATGTTTCTTATGTGCTATTAATATTAATAATTTCTGTTTCAACAGTGATTTTACTTTCATCCTATTCAATACATTACAGTATATGTTAACAGATGCAGCCCATTTTCTAATGATGCAGCACAAGTGCTAATAACAAGCTACCCCATCAGGAAATGTCAATTCACTCACCCTTTCAAAACATCTGCTAAAAAATAACTTCAACCCTTCCATTACTAAAGAGCCACCATTGAAGGGTTAAGTTGTACCATGGTTTCGTTATAATTATTTTTTTACTAAGAGTTATTTTATACACTGATGCCACGCCTCAATGATTATATTATTTTTATTAATTTTCGTTATTTGAAATTAAAAAAACTAAAATTGAATATTTGGAATACAAAATATAATAACTATTACCTATATATTTCCAGATTATGTGTTATAATGAGTTTTTTTTACAAACATTAATTTACAATTTGCCAAAAAGTCTATGTAAGGAATGAAGTTAATGCATATTACTCTGCCCTGTATGCTATCGAAAGGGGTTGAAGTCTTCGCCTAAACTAAAAAGGGTTGTCCCCCTCTAAAAAAGGGTTCACAGTGTTATCAATTTAAAAAATAAGGGTTGAGGTCCTGCGTAGAACCATCGAAGCCATGGCATGGTTACGTAGCAGCGATCCCCTCCAGAGCAGTTTATTCGAAGGACTCCAGGCGAAGGCTGTTTAGTCCTTCGTAAACCCTTGAGAGCTTTACATATGCTCCACCCCTTTAAAAAAGTCCTGCACCCCTTCTTTTTTAAAGATATTTCAGTGTCTCGTCAGACTGGCGCTAGCCATCGGAGAGGATGAATCGCTTCGTATATTTTTTAAGCCAAAAATTATTCATTACTTACTTCTTAAACAATTTTTAAAAATTAATAGTAGTGCAATGTGATAACATTAAATTTTGTTAATTTTTCAGTGTTTTGGGATAAATGTTGGCCCAGTTTTGGATTACTTCCGGAAATGGGTTGGATATTTAAATTTTGTGGTAAGTTTTTGTCAAAAATCGTAAAATGAATCCTGTTTTTCTGCTACATTCAAATTAAATTTGGAGGAGTATTTTAGAATTTAACACATTTCAAGCTCTAAAATTGCATGTACCTACTGACTTGATGCTTGTCACTTTTCAATATTTCATTTTCTACAACATTCAGTGAGCACATTTTTATGCAAAGTTTAAATCATTTAAAAAAATACAGTATCTAAAAAAGTATCGTACAAGAATACATATTTGTTGCAAAATTAAAAATATTATGGTAATATTTGTAGTACGGGTTGCCTATGGTCAATAATAAAATAGTGTTTATTTATTGCTGCTACAGAATGTAATTCTTGTTTGTAAAAGAGTGTAAAAGTAAATTTAAATATTTTGTCTAAGATTGTGTCAAAAGTGGCAACGTTTTACATAATTCCAACTAAAAAAAATGTTTTATAAGAGGCTGTAAAATAAAAGTTTTGAAACTATGATTTCATTAGGAAAATTATAAATTATTAGTAATTTGTATATCTAGCATTTTAATAATAATTTTAAGCAATTGACAACTCTTGTATGTATTGGACTGATTCAGTCAGTAGTGGCAATGACATTATAATACGTGTAAAAAGTCGACACTGTATATTGGTAGAAATTTATTTCAATTAATATATGGTTATCACACAATGACGTAATATTTTAAGGGTTTGTGGTGTTTTTAAGTACAGAAATATTGATAAATAAAACATGTGGAACAATATTAATATCAAAAATAAAGTTCTGTCTTATTTATTCATTGTTAATATTTAAACTTTCCCGAAATAAAATAATTACTTTTTAAAGCGTTTGTAAGATGAACCATTACTTTGCTATTCTTATCCCACATTTTAATAATTATTTTCACATACTTGTAAATAAAAGTTAACTATATTATACAGAGCGACCTACGTGAAAGTGGTGCATGGCAATATTTACATTACATTTAATATTACTGAATACGGATTTTCAAAGATTTCTGAACCAAAAATTTGTTGGTTATACCGCTTTTTCTCGATATTTATTCATTTTACTTCGGTATCTTTGAAGCTTCTCAACTGGCATAACGTTCCTGTTATTTACTAAGCTCTAGATTATTCAGTTACTATAAATGTTTAAAATTATTTATGTTTGTAGAAAACACTATTTCAAGAATACGGTGTCCTTAAGCTAGCGTGAAAGGTAAAATTCACTGTATTCCATTAATATGTGACAAAATAAAAAAACGAATCTGCTTGAAAATTTCAAACTACTTTTTCTTTTACGTGACACGCGATGGGCACGAGTCTAATAATACTGAGTTTTCTAGCCATTGCGGGGTGCAGTAATCTCAACCCCGCGCTCAACCCTATTCTACACCCCTTTTTCTACTATCGACGTCGTCGTTACCCCTTTCTGTTTCCATCTGCCACATACCTCTCTCAATCAGCGGACAATATTTGTATGGCAAAAAATACGTATAACAATGCATGACACGTGACGAGCCAGTTAATAACACAGGATCGTATGATTTTTTAAATGTAATAAATGGTTAGTGAAGGGGAGAATATAAACAAAATGTTGCCGGGAACGGGTATTTGCGGCTTTTAACAAAACTGAACTTTACTACTGTAAATAATAAGATGTTCACAAAAAACATGTGGCCAATATGTCTATCATTGTTTAAAATAATTTGTCCCTGTGTACACTAATAAGTAGGTACTCATAATTTACGAAAAGCAGTATTTAGGTAGCTAAATGTTCAAAATTAGTCCCGTCTCCTGGATACATAACTGGCAACGACGAATTAAAGTTTCTTGCATTAGTAGTAAGTTCATATTACTTCTAATCAGTTTCAGCATCTTGAATCCTTTAATACCAGTTCATTCGTATCAATTTATTTCCGCGCCATAAACAATTTCTAAATAAAATCGCAAGGATTCAGGTCGGGTGATCTAGGCAGTCATGGCCCTCCTTGAACATTTCAGTCATGCGGCAAATGGGTCTAGAACAAGTGGCAGTTAGTAAAGTCTTCTAAATGATGTACTGAATATCTTACAAAGCAAGATTAGAGTTTCATTAAAGTTTTATTCTTGGCAGATTTTTGCATAAAAATGAGAAACATGCAACTTTATTACGAATTTGGTAGTAGTGGTGGTTACTCTCGGTCGGTTATGGTCTCGCTCGGAGCTCACACGTAACTATCAATATGGTCGATCGTCGATTGTTCGATTGGTACGTACTATTGATGGACGTTATAAAGTATAGAAACGACTAGTTTTACGTAATAAGTAATGGATGAAATAGGCAAAACAGAGTCGGAGCTATTTTAGTCAAGTGGCAGTAAATATATAATTAATTCTTATTCAGCAGAACTGGACCTATATAGATTCAATAAATTTTAATAATAATTTTATATGCTGGATATCCTTTAAATAAATAAGTATATACCATAGAAATCATAAAATATATAGAACGCCAAAAGAGGTATCGAAAATAGTCAACCTATGGAGAAAACGCTAGTCTGGTAATATTGCAGTAACTTAGCTTTCATGAGTTGGTTACACTAACGAGGCAGCTTCAATCTAATAGGCGGGAATTTCAAAATATGAAAATTTTACGTCAAATTTGTGATTTCTATGGTCCTTCCGTTTACAATTCAATTGTATGCTAGGCTTAAAATGCAGTGTAATCAACTGCTTACTTTAAGTTTTCCCTAGATGGCTGATTTCTAAGCCCTTCCATAGTCTGACTATTTTTGAGTGCCTAATGTAAAGGCTTCTGGCGTTCTATATATTTTATGATTTCTATGCTATATACCAGCAATAGAAATGCAATTTGTGCAATGTATTATTCGAGCTGTCAAATCTTGTCTTGGCCTTATCTTTTATGGTCTCGTCTTGTCTTGCAAGATTAAGACAAAATCAAACAAGACAAGATGCCAACACTAATCGTAACAGTACCTAATAAAGTATTTTTGACAAGTGATTATTTAAAATGATACTTACTAACATTTGTTTTGTTAAATTATGTCTAACTACTTTTTTTTTCAATTTAAAATAGCTATAACGTTTGAAGAAAGAAAGACTACGTTTATATTTCTTCATGAAATTAAAGTTTATATTTTAAGTTTAAGACACTAATGAAATCACTGTATTTACAATAATATATTTTCTAGGATTTTTTTTTTCAATACAAAATTCTTGTAAACCGCAAAAAAAAAAAATTGTCGAAATATGGCCTTCTGGGATTCGTCTCTATTTGTTTGTGGAATGAAGTATGCTACGATTTTGAATGCATAAAATCAAATAAACTTCTTTTTTATATATCCCCACAAAAATAAGTCCAAGTCAGAAGATCGTGGCGCTATGGTAACGGTACTCCTCGTCCAATATCTTGGTATTAATGCTTGAATACGCTAATCATGGTACGGACCTCTATTTCTTCCACGATTCGGTTGCAAATTTTCCATGTCACGCCCGCGTTGCACTACACTTGTACTCTCTGCCCACCGCGGTAAAAGTAACTGAATTTAGCACATGTTTACCGGGAAATCGTTCTGCTAAAGCATTATCACTTCACCATAAATTAAAACGAGTTACAGTTATTCACATCAGCATTTTTGTATTCCGATTTCAATATTAGGAATCGCCTGGCTAGAAACTACAGTAGCCTAGCGCTGTAAAGATCGAAAATACTACAACTTCAATATTTTTTTTCTCAGAAACATTTTTTTACAATATTGACTCCATTTTGTGAATCACGCTGTATAATAATTCTGTAATTTTTTGTGTTCCTTTAAATTTAACAATATAAATATGTTCTTTTCATGTATATTTTCCTAGGTTATTGGTAATTGAAATCCTTTTAATTTGGGATGCTAATTTTAATTTTGGGGATGCTTAAACACTCAACCCCCCCTTTGCGTCTATGGTTACGACTTACGAGTACGATTTTTTCTATTATTCATATAAATGGAAAACATTTTTACTCCTTCACCACACCGTGTATATTTCATTCGGACGCGTCCCAAACTGCGATCGGGCTCGTATTTCTCGCCAGCAATATAAAACGTGTCCGGAGAGCCATGCAAAAGCAGGGCCGCAGTGTAGATGGCGATAGCGAGAAGTTACTTAACCTGCGACCTCCCAGTCATCTCCTCTAACAACGGGACGGCTCGAGGGCCGGAAAATTGCGACATAAAAATCATCCCCCACGTAGCCCAACCCGCGGCTATCTCATATCGCCTGTCCTGCCGATGTATTCACTATTCATCCCCCGCCAGGAGAGATTGATATCGCGTCGTTACTTTCACGTCTGTTGTGCATGTGTGGAGAGTTTTCTTAGGGGGTTTTAGCTGAAGTAGCCCGAGGAGGCATCTCGCTACTATTAAGAAAAGGGAAATATACAGGGTGTCCGGGAAAATGTGGGAAATCTATCGGGTGCAGATGGAACATGAAAAAATAAGATGAAATGATAAGTTCTGAATTACGAGCGAATACTGGTGTCTGTTATCAGACGTAAATGCGGTCCTGTCTATGGCTCACAAGAGTAGGTACTACATGCGGAAGAAAAAAAATAATAAACGATTCATGTTTTATTTTTAATAAAAATGATTTCTACTTTTTTTTTCTCGACAAAATGCGATACGAAAGTCATTCAAACAGGAAAGTTTTATTTTAAGATGTTTAATCCGATTAAATACAAAATTTAAGAAAACGCAGTGATGAGGCACCTTTTATTGAAAAACTTCATAAGAGGGATCAACATGAGAACATAGGTCGAACTTTTTTTCGTAAACGGTTCATTTTATCGACAATAAACAAGAGTACCTTTTTTTAGTGTAAGGTTGAAGTTACCCAGATTTATTATTTTAAAGTCTTTATCATACAGGATGTTAAAAATATATATATAATCAGAAAGTCCCCTTGATATCGTTAGATGGGGGTGTCCTTGTTCATTGCCTGTTATCCATGTATGAATAAACTCCATGCCTTCTTATTCTGTGTTAAGTCCTTTGCCTCCTTCCATGTTTTTCTTTTCTTCTTTATAATTTTTCCAATTTGGTAGTCCCATGTCTCCTTTGGCCTACCTCTCCTCTTCTTAGCTACTACTTTTGCCTCCCATATTTTTCTAGTTACTCTGTCCTGTCCCATTCTATTTAGATGTCCCCACCAGCTCAATTGTCTCTTTTCTATAAATTCTAATATTGATTCTATCTGGAACTCTTCTCTCACTAAATTGTTTCTTATTCTATCTCTTCTCGTTATCCCTTTGACTCTTCGCAGATACTTCATTTCTACCGCTTGTATCTTGCTTTTTTGTCTAATATTCAGGATCCAGGACTCACACCCATATGTCAGTATAGGTCTGTAGATAACTTTATATACCTTCATCTTTGTTGTCTTGGATATTTCTCTTTTATTTATAAACTTGTTGCTCATTGCATAATACATTTTAAGGTTTTTTCAATTCTTTCTTCAATTTCTAGATCTTGTTTGCCTCGTTCTTCAATTATTGCACCGAGATACTTAAAATGGTTTACTTGATTTATTTTAGTGTCATCTATTATTATGTCTATATCAATTTTTTCATTCGAGATACCCATCACCTTCGTTTTGCTTTTATTTATCTTCATTCCCGCCTTTATCATTTCTTCATTCCAGTTATTTAGACTTTGTTGTAAGTCCTTTTCGCTGCCTGCCATAATCGCTACATCATCCGCAAAAGCACATTCTTTTATCTCTACTCTCTCCAAATTTCTATAACCCACATACAGACTTTTACATTTTTGGTTGCATCTGCGTATTATATCATCCATAAAAACGGTGAACAGTGCTGGACTCATGACTCCACCTTGTCTTAAACCCCTGTTGTTCTGAACATGGTCGATTGCATATTTTTACTGATTACATAGTTTTTATTATTATTGTATAAGCTACGTATTGCTCTTATCAGTTTTGCGTCAACGCCTCTATTTTCCAGACTTTCCCATATTTTTTGTCTATGTACAGTGTCAAAAGCTTTTTCGATGTCAATAAATGCCAAATATGCTCTCCTTCCTTGCTTGATTAGTTTTTCTGTTATTTGTTTGATGGTAAATATATGGTCTTGTGTACTTCTGCCTTTTCGGAAACCGCTTTGTGATTCATCAAGTGTATAGTTTCAGTCCTGTGCTTAGTAATGTGATGCCTCTATAGTTGTTACAGACTTTATGGTCTCCTTTTAAAAATAGGTAAAATTACCCCTTTCCCAGTCCTCTGGTATTTTTTCTTCCTTATAAATTTTATTAACTAGTTCTAATAATTTATTTCTTCCACTGTGTCCCATGTATTTCACCATTTCTGTTGTTAATTTATCATGTCCCGGAGCTTTTCCATTTTTCAGCTGTTTCATTGCTTCATTGAGTTCTACTTCGGTGTTAAAAATTTAGGCATTAAATTGTAAAACTTAGCCCGCCCCTGATAAACTAAACGAGCTAAATATGTTTCAAGGATACTATTTTAAGAGGTCCTTACTAGTGTCCATCACATTAAATTTTTATTAAATTATATTAAGTACTTTAAAAGTTACCTATTCAAGAAAAACAGGGACACATATCTTGGTAGGAAGGGCCTGTAGGAAACAAATTTATACGAACTTGTCATCTTATTTTTTCATATTCTACATATCTGCATCCCAGAGATTTCCCACATTTTCCCGGACATTCTATACAGGGTTAACTATGACTAAGTACAAATATTTTAAGAGGGGATAGAGAAAATTAAGAATTAACGGAATCACCCTTCAAAAAAATTTCAAACATTTATAAAGAGAAATTTTTTTTCGAAATTATATTAAATCCTTATTAAACGCCGCCTATGCGACTTGTCCGCCACACGTTTACAGAATCAGAGTAGGTAACATAGGCAACTAGCAACACGACTGTAAAATTTCCAGTCATGTTATAATTTAATTCCTGTTTTACCATGTGTTTGCGTTGTAGTTTTGTGTTCTTCTTAAGTTTTTAGTGCCTTTTTAATATTTAAACATTTCATAGTTATTAAATAAAGAAATTTGTGTTGGGTGCAGATATTTTCCCACAATATAGTTCGCCGGTTTGTTTTTCTAGGTTATGGGACAAGACTGCCGCGGGTACATTAAAAGTTTTCTATTATCTATTCCTTTCGTTCGATTTTGTTATAATAAATAGGCATTTTATCTAGCTGTATCTTCCCGTAGATGTGTTTTTATCGGTAGTGAGTGGGTTATAATGAATGAAAATGTTTTGCCAGTTTGATGAAAAACGACTGCAAAATAGTGGAGCTAACTGGATTATCTGTTACCTACATATCTATCAAGTATTATTACTAATAAGAATATTAATTTTTGTCGTCTCTGCATTTAGAAATGCTGCAAAAAACGACCGCACGATATTGTTGACAGATGTAAGCTTCTGTATGGATCTGAGCCATCTCAGTCGATACTTATCATAGGCGCCGACTTTCCGTAGGAAAAGAGGGTTTTGTCTCATTTTTTAAATATCGAGATAAAATTCTGTAATAACGTTTTTATTGTCTTTTAGTCCTTCCTGGGTACGTGGTTAAAATTTGTTTACTTAGCCATAGTTAACCCTGTATACAATACATAGTGGTAACTTGTGATGTGCGATGTACAGTTTATCTTATCTATACAAGAGAATAAAAAATGGCTAAGAATTGCCATAAAACATTAAAGGCCACCTCCAAAGTTCTATGATTAAACCGACAACGGCGCAAAAAAGATTTGCAACGTTTTTACTTTAAAATAAACTTAAAGATAGATATTTAAAAATAAAATGTTACATTAATTTTGAAGAATTGTGTTACTTGATCATTATTAGAAATAAGAAATTTATAAAAAAAAATTGCACATACCTTATTACAGAAACTATTCGAAATGTAGCCCCTCGACGTGTACACACATTTGGGCACGCCTTGTCCAATTTTGCCGTGCTAAAGCGAATGATCCTCCTGGTTGCTGTTCTTGTAAACGCAAATTATTCGCGGCAGCTCGCGTAATACCTCTACGGCTTTCACGTCGGTACGGTACAGCTCATTTTTTAAATGACCCCATAAATACAAGTCAAGAGGGTTTAAATCTGGAGACCGTAGAGGCAATGCTACCGGTGGAGATAATCTCAAAAACATCCCATCGATAGTGAGGAGGTGTCCCATTATCGAAAAACATAAGCATTATAGGGCAGCTAGGGGTACATTTTCAAGAAGAGCGGGCAGGCCATTGTGAAGAAATTCGAGATATTGTAAACCATCCTTACGATTGGGCAATATGAACGGTCCAATTAGGCGCTCATTAGCAAATCCTGTCTTGTAGTCCCGTTCAATTGCGTGCATATTTGGGCACTAGCAATCTGCCTTGTACTTATTCGCAAATTTTCACGGACCACACTTGTTCTTCAGTTGCTAAAATACGTTGTAGTGGTTGTCCGGAGCCATCATCTCGTCCACTTTGCACGTAAATTACCAGTATCATGTCTACGTTGCACCACTGCCTTGAAATTGATCTGCACACAAGAGCGAAACTGCCAATGCATTTTATATTAACTCCATTCACTCACATTGCTGTACACATGAGCCATTTTGAAAATTTTAAAGATTGGCACTGCTACGATAAATAAAACAACACTACAGATCTCGTTCGTTTACTACCTAGAGAGCATATCCCCACTGCACCCTATGTAATTATTGTCGGCCAATACTAGCCAAAAGTAATTTCCCAACGTTACGTAAAATTGCATGGACCCACGTCGTTTTCTTTTGAGTAAGAATTGCGTCGTAAAATCTATTCAGGTATTGAGAACAAAAAAGATTTAGCATTTATAAGGCTCTAGTGACGAAACAGCACATTTTCTTATATTTCCATGTCTTAACCTCCTCTACAATGCCCCGACTGTGAGAGAATATTCTCGCATCTAATTTTGATGTCAATATCAAGAAATCGTTGTAGGATCGTTGTAAATTCCCCCAGCTGGACTATCTGAAAGGATTCCGGAGATTACACTTTTTTGCAAACACTGCCACCACCATTATTTAGTTTTTGTTATCGGAGGATTCTGGCGGCTGCCTTATCCCGGGGGACGTGCGGCGGCCGTGTTATCCTCGAAGGATAAAAAGTGCCGCATGCAAAGGCAAACACTTGGGGGAGCCGATCCGGGGCATTAAAGAAATTGGAAAAATATTTTCGTACTGCGTATTCCGGATGGAAGTGTTTCGGCAGGAGGATCGTTTGGGATGTAGTTGAGAGGATTGCCAGATTCGGAGATCGGCTTTTCTATATGCGTGTCGTGCATGGTTATTTCGAATAAAATTTGGTTTACGCGGGAGGGGTGGTTTGGCAGTCTAGCTCACTGTAAATAATAAAATTAGAAGGATTAATTATCAGTTTCTGTGATGATATGCGCTCTTGTGAATCAGGTTCCAACCCTGTCCCATCTCTTCAGATATTAGTAGATACAGATTAGAATTGATTAGGGTTGATTCGATTTTTGACAACTCTTTCAATTATTTTTGAGACAAAGGAACTAACCGCTTTCAACTCATGCTACTGCGTCTTTCCGCCATTCATTACATTGTGTTTCAAATGGATTAACAAGTTAACTCCTTTGTTATTAATTTATAAATTAAATAGTGTCAATATTATACAGGATGGACCATTAATCATGAACCATAAAGCAGAGGCGACTTCTTTGGGATAAAGGTCAGAATATGGAGATATCGGTATATGTCTTTAAAAAGTGTTGACATGTTTAGCATTATATTTTGTCCCAAAGATGTCGCTTATGATTTGTGGGTCATTATTCTACCACATGTATACATAATAATATACATTTTTTAACGTAATAGTACGCAGAATATTAACCTTAAAATTTTTATATGTACGGTCGTGATGGTCATTTAGAAACATACGTACAACGTAATATATACGATCGTTTTCTTTTATATCCAGATTTATAATACTCAAATAACCAATAAAACATAATTGTCAATGATTATATGATTTATTTGAAATATATGTATAATACGTCTAAGGACAATATCTAAAAAAATAATTTTGTACTATAGGTGTCACAGTTACCTTCTCTCTAAAGTGTTTAAAATAATGCTTTTTATATGTTAGTGTCTGAGATATCAAATATTTTGCTATATTTGGCTGTGGTTCTGCTTTTTTTGCAACAGCAAATATACTCCCGATGTTGGTATCAAAACAAGCATTGTTACAATCAACTGTTATGTCTTTTTTAGCATCATGCTCCATATATAATTAGGTAAGGTATGGTTTGGTACATATAGACACATATTTTAAAAGTTCGAAATAATTGGAATTTAATTTTTTAAGATTTTTTATGCAGTTGTCTAATTTTTCTGCTTTTCATATTGTTGGTCAAAAGTGACAGTACCTACAAGTGATGAATACTTTTTTATAATTTATTTTTTGTTATTAAAATATTTGAGTCAAAAACCTTTAGGAAAGTTCAGCTTTAGTTTGGTCTTAGACCCCTTTTATGCACGCGTTTTTCTCCACTCAACGCGAAATTGAGAGAAACGCGGCATATTTCTGTTCCATTTCATGCACGCGTATTCTATCAGTTGTCGCCAGTTTCATGCCATATAGTAGTATAGTAGTCAGTGAAGTACATGAAAATAGATTCGTGTATATTGTATTTGTGCTATAAAAAAATATGTAATAGAAGACGTAAGAGGCGTTGGGCATCCAATTAATAGAAATAGAATTCAACAAAGTGCATTTTATATTTTATATGGAGATTTACAAAAAGATGGTGACAAGTTTTTTAATTACTTTCGTATGTCACAATCATCTTTTGATGAATTAAGTATCAAATTAAAATATACGTTATTGAAAAATGTGGAACTTTCACAGGGTTTAGCATTTTCCCCTGAAGTTGTGTGAATGTTCAATATCACTGAAGTAATTACAAGAAATATTTATTAATTTATTTAAAAATACGTCTTAATATTTATTCACACTGGATTTGCTCTGATGGTATCAATAAATATTTCAATATCAATTGCGTCCATTGCATCCATGTCCGCTTGATTAACAGCTAAACTAAAACTGAAACAAACTGTGCTAAAACTATTCTTGACGGACAGAGCCACTGGACTTGCGACAAAGAGCGCTTTGCATAAAAACGCCGATATACTTTCGTGCTTTTTCGGAACGCGTGTCGCCAAGCGTTCTGTAAAGCCATCGCGACAGAATTGAAGACGCGAGAGCAAATAAGCGAGCGTAAAATGCATAAACGTTGTAACTCTGTTCAGGGTATCTTGAAACGCAGCGTTTTTGTCAACTCCGCGTTGAGAGGAGAAAAACGCGTGCATAAAAGGGGTCTTAGAGTCTGCAGTTTCGTTCAATTTTGTTGACTTGTCCTTGTTATTTGTTATATACAGGGTGTTACATTTATAATGTATAAACATGTTAAAACAGTTTTTTTGACAATATTTGGAATAAAAAAAGTTAACTTTATGTATTTTCAAGTACAACAAAAAATAAACACATATCCTTAATTTAAAAAACAACCCAAATTCTTTATGCAATTGTATTTAGGTCAGTTAAATTGACATTGTCATAATCAACGTAGGCGCGTAGTCGGCATTTTACTGTTAATCTACACTGACCAGCAAAAAACCGGGCAACCCAAAATTTTGCCAATGTTTATTACTTTATATATGTTTTTGTTTCTCCATAGATTTAGATGATTGCTTCGTCAAGTTATAGGTATTCTCTTTGAGTTTACAATAAGCTTTGTAATTTTAGAAAAATATATGGTAGTGCAAAGCAATGTTTCTGCATTAAATTTAAAACACCATGTAGAGCTAGCCAGAAGACCCACAAGTGTTTAATGTCTGAAAGGCTAAAACCTAATCATTTTGTGTCTGTTGTCTACAAGGAATCTACTAGTCTACTAATTAGTGCAGGGATGTAATACTTGAAACTGTTTATAATCACTGAATCCAGGATCATACTAGAGTAAGAGACAATTTTTATTTAAAAATTGAAATTTAATTTAAATTAAAATACGGAGAGACATTTTTATGTAAGATATTTTTTATTTGAATTATTCGAAGTCAAGATGTTTTATAATTTTTATACATTAAACATACCACGCCTTGTATTTAAAATTGTATCTCACATGTTAATTTCGAAGTCCGCCTCTAGTTCGTCCTTTTAAAGTACCCGTTGCGTAGTAATAACGAAAATATTCTATGAAGGATTCCTCGTCTAGGCGAGGATCCCTTTTTATATTCCGCGTGGATATTTTCCATATAAATCCCGTTTGCGGGGCGTCGGCACCCCACCCTGCGATATATCTCTATCCTGAAGGATCCCCACATATATTTCCGTGGTCTCGGCCACCTGCGCTCGTAGTATAATAATCATGTCACATAAAACAGAAGAATATCGGGAGAGTGCGTCAACGCTGCGCGTCCCGCTGAGCACCACGTCCGCCATCGCATTAAAATGTCTTCACTGCCGCAGTTTTACGGGGGTAGCTCAAATTTTTGCCATGGAGAATATTTTCGAAAGTGGGGTCATTTTCCCACTGATATGGAACGACACAAAACAAATACTTTTTTCTCATTTGTAGATACTATTTTAAATCTCATTGTACATACATTCGATATAAAAATACGCAAAATGCGACACATGAACTAGATATGTTGCAATTTTGAGGTTATGGCGAATTAAGGTAAATTGACGAAACAACGTTATTGTAGCGTTGCTGGAAAGTTGAGTTAGTTATATCGACCACTTGTTTGATAACTTTAAGGTAACTTCAAAATTTTATTTTAAAAAGCAGACATATTATCTTCATCAGTTAAAATTACTCTAACGCTTTCAAAATAATCAGAGTTCTTAAGGAATTCTATTTTTACTTATTCTATTTTGTATGTCTAGATGAAGAATTTGACGTTACATTATAAACGTATCAATGAAGTAGGTATTTTAAAAATATTGAAACAACAACATATTATTTGACATAAAAATAATGTATAATGAGAGTTATAAAATAAAGTAATAGAATAGTAGCTAATGAAAATGCATACCTACAAAGAAAATAATAATTTTAGTATCATCAACATATCCTCCTTTCTTGTATAGTCTATCTTTTAACAAAATAATGTTCAATATTCCTCATGTATATTTTCTGCAAGAATCAGGGTGTAATTTTGGATGATGGTCATTATTGTTTGTTGTCCATCTACTACCCTTGTTGATATAACATAGCATTGATACTGATACTTTAAAATAATATGTAGTCATGGAAAAGCAAATTATTCTTATAAAACTATTTTCTATTGCAGTTATGCTCTCTACCACCGAATTTAATTAGATACAGCGGCGGGTAAAATTTTCAAATGTTTCTCGAGGGTTTAGAATACGAAACTTATAAAACCCTTTTTTATAAAGATATTGCAAAATATTACTTGATAAGACAAAGTCTAAGCACATGAAGAAAAAAATAATAATACCCAAGCTTAATACCCTTATTACCCTTAGTGCTCTTCCTCCAAATGGTATATCACTTAAGCAGTAAAGAATGTTGACAATTCCTCGTATATGAGTTTCCTGTCAAGATATATAGATTTAGAAACTAGAATATGTATTTATAGAATTATCTGATATACATATTTTTTTTTTCTTATAACGAATAATCATTTATGTTTGACATTGCGGATTACTCCAATCTCTCTCTCCCAATCCAGCAGTATTCTGTATTTAAAGTACTCGAACAACGACTATGATAAATAGTTTCCAACAATGATAGAAGTGAAAAAATTCAAAACACGGCAAACTATTTTGTGACATCTCTTTCTAAATCCAATAAGGTAATGTCTGCGTAATAAACTTAGATGTCTAAAATTCCTCATGATTTTCCTCTATTCGGGAAGGTAATAAAGTTTTAGAACGACTAAACCAGTACTCCTAGTATTTACAATACATATACTCGTAAATTTTATTTCTTCTGAAGTTCTGAAGCGGCGTTGCCAAACCTACCAAAAAATAACAGTCGACTGTTATTCAGAATGAACGAATAGACGAAGGAGGTATGTGTAAATAAGTAAATAATACTGCAGGAAACAACTACTCCGCGAACTAATATCCCGACCGGCATTGAATTACTCCTGCAGTATCTGTGTGAACAGCCAAGAACCCTTGTCGACCACACCACCAGACATAGACCGGTTTCGGGTTTATTAGCCCTCATCAGTATGCCATAGGTGACATGACCGACAATTGAATTGGATATTCCTTCATAATATGTATGTTCACATATAAACTGAGTGCAGGTGAGATATAAGTGGTCTGCTTACTTCCTGATCGGCCTAAGCGGCTCGATTTACAGGAAGCGACCTACATTGCAGCAGGTACTTAACGCAGACCTCTCACCCTGGGCGACGAGCCATTAAATCTGTAAATAATACTGCAGGAAACAACTACTCATCTCACCTGCACTCAGTTTATATGTGAACATACATATTATGAAGGAACAGCCAGTTCAATTGTCGGTCATCTCACCTATGGCATACTGATGAGGGCTAACAAGCCCGAAACCGGTCTATGTCTGGTTCACACAGATACTGCAGGAGTAATTCAATGTCGGTCGGGACATGAGTCCGCGGAGTAGTTGTTTCCTGCAATATTATTTACAGATATAATGGCTCGTCGCCCAGGGCGAGAGGTCTGCGTTAAGTACCTGCTGCAATGTAGGTTGCTTCCTGTAAATCGAGCCGCTTAGGCCGAGCAGGAAGTAAGCAGACCACTTATATCTCATCCGAAGGAGGTATGTTCTTGCACCTTGGTCGACTGTTTTGAAAGACAAAAAATAAAATTAAGCGGATATTAGATTTACTGACAACCGTAAAATGGTTATCTAGTTTGTACACATTATCAGCTATTCTATAAAGCTATAAAAGTTTATAATATGCCTCTTATAACGAATATTAAATTATTAAAGGTTTGACGGTTGATAAAGAATATTGAGAATACTATTTCAGCGTTATTTTAAATTGAAGTAATTAATGATTATTTGATGTAAGAGGTCAAAAATGAGAGCCAAGTTTTAAAATATTGTCAACAAATGAGAAGTCACAAAGGCACGCCTTAAACTGTTTCCTTAATATCCTATTGTTCTTATGGGATATGTTGCAGATCGTCTAAACAAAACCAAATCCGACAATTTCGAGCTCCCTCGTGAAAATAGCCTCGCCCCTTTCTCTCCGTTATTTTTCAATGCATATGTGACAAAAACCATTGAATATCGATTTTCCAAAGTGTAAACTTTACTTTGGTTTGTTTAAATAGGACACCCTGTACATTTTTAAGCCATTGGAAAGACCGTCAACTGAGTTTTTCAGGATACTTATCTTTTAGGGTTTTCTATGCAACATCGTATAATAACTCACAAAATATGATAGGTATCTAAACATTTTAAATGAAAAATATCAAATACTCGTAAAGCATTTTTAATTAGGAGCAGCCTGACCACTCTGCATGAACTTATGCATCATCGTCCCAGTAGCATTTGGTATTTTATAACAGCTACAAAAACGTTTTCTAAACAAATCTTATAAAAGCATTAATCACAAAAACATTGTAAGAATGTTTATACTACATCAACAATACAGCCAAAATTGACTGTCTTAGGGCTTAAACTCTTTAACTTAGTACCTCTAAATATAAAAAATCTTCCAACTAATAGTTGCCTTCAAGAAAAAACTAAAAGAATATCTAATTGACAAAAGGTCTATAGGCTTGATGAATATTTTCAAGGACTATAATTTTTAATATGTAATATTGTATTGTCTATATTTGAATTTATTATAGTGTGTTGTTTGTTTTATTGACTAGTCTCATACAATGTTTTATGTATTGTCTCATTAGTATTAATAGCCGTATAACCTGAAAATTATAAAACGGTTTTGCTGGTTGGATGGCTTACGGACTCTCTGGGTTTTGTGGCAAATGTGGAGCTGAAGCGTCGATTTGGCAGCGTGGCCGGAGGTGACGTAAAGCAAATGTTCGGCAATCGATATCGCAATATCGCATCGATTAGCAAACCACGCCCCGCGCATTGCTTGAGCTACGACGTGCCGGCGACCGACGAGAACGACGCTCGCATTCGCATCCCGCTGCATTTGTTCGACTTCAACTCCCACGCACTAGGCAGGCGTTCGGAGGGTAGCGGGGCGCCACTACCCGGCTGCAGCATATTCCCAGTAATTAATGAACTGCTACGAGAAAGAGTCCCTCACGGACAAGTTCCTAATCAGCGAAGATAAACATTCACAGGGGATAATAGTAGTGCTAAGGCCGCTGTACGAGATTATTTTCACTTATAATATCACTATAGTCCATCTAAAAATGATGAGAGTTGAATGACCTCTGAAAGTCACAGTTTTATTTGGCAGAAGCGTGTGTGTTATTTTTTGGAAAAGGTTACAATCAGTATAATCAGTGGTAAATTATATAGACATTTTATTTTAATGAAGTTTAAATAATGCTTAATTCATTCACATTTGGTAATTTTGAAAAATTCAATTTTTTCTTTGTGATTCTTACAGATTATCGTTTGTAGTTCTTTGTAGTGAAGAAACTTTCGTTTGTAGTAAAATTTAAACAAGTTATAGCTATTTTTAATATACCTTGCAAGTCGTTACAATAATTTTAGGTGATAGAATACTTGATTTTGAGTCGATTGAAACAAACATACTAAGTCACAATATTTGTGATAAGAAAACAAACCTTTTTATAACAAATATTTCTATACTTTTATTTATTAGGAATGAATTGATTTAACCAATAAAATCCAAAGTGGCTTCATTACTTACCTAGAACTTCATAAACATGATTTTTCTACTTTGTAAAATCAAAGAGTCGAATTTAAACGTGGATTTTGTTTAAACCTTTGTGTGTAGGTTTATTAAGATATTATTAAAAACTTACCTAAGCAATGCTCTTTCAGATTCAGGAAAAATATACTTAGCGAAGGTTCGAAGGAATCGTTTGTAGTTCTTCGAAATCTAAAGTAGAATTACTATACTTCAAATGGAGGCTAAAAAATCATTTGTAGTAACCTTCATTTTGTTTGTAGTTCCTCGAAATCTAAAGTAGAGTCACTATACTTCAAGTGGAGGCTAAATAATCGTTTGTAGTTGTTTGAAGTAACCTTCAATTCCTCTCAATCTACAATCTCGAAATGAAAGTCACTACAAAGAATTGCAAACGATCTTTTGGCCTCCGTGTGATGTATATTCTTTCTACGTTAAATTTAGTCAAATCCTGGTAAAGTTATTTTTTTTTTCGAAATTGTTAGCTGATTGAAAAAGTTTTTGTTTGCTACAAAAGAAAACTTTTTGACTATAAATAACTAAAACGTACTGTAAAAGTCGGGGGATGTTTTTGAAATTACTACAAATGAAAAAATGTTACTACAAACGATACAATAAGATTCACAAAGAAAAAATTGGGTGCCAGGTTAACGTAGTCACTTATAACGATTATTTGTAATATTACACGGTGGATTGTTGGTTATTTATTGCCTAGGTCAACATCACACTAGAATGCAACATTACTACTGGGAATGACTATTTGGAGTGTAAAGTACTGTAACCAGTTAGATATATCTATGTAAAAGTCATATGTAAATTTTCATTTGATTTTTCATTTCATTTTCATGTATTTTCGAATTTAATTGTTGTCATTACGTCGTAAATCTCCTTAATGTAATGTAGATGTGAAATTAATATCAATAAGAAGCTTACTCTTTATATTATCAACGATTATACTCGTAGTATCAATTATTACATCTCGGTTTACATTCATACAAATATTTTTTAGACTTTTATTTTCAATAATATGAGGAAATCACTTCCATTTTGAACATTAATTACCAACACAATTTAAAAGTAATAGAGAAAACTATTAGATAGTTTTTAAAATATAAAACAATATGTAGGTATAATTAAAGCTGCGGCGTATTTAGAGGAGGTGAAAGACAGCAATTGGCCAATTGCCCCCAGAGGAAAAATATGGTTTCGTAATTTTGTAAAAGTAAAATTATGCGCCTACCAACAGAAATGAAGCATTTGAGTGTGTGTCAACCAGAGATAACAAAGAAATACATAAATCGCCTTATTTTTGTTGAAGTGCCGCCATTATCTACTATGTACTTCTCTCACAGATCATTTTTCCATAAAGTTACTTTTTCATATAATTTTGAACGGAATCGAGCAAGACAAATTTGTTCAAATACATAAACCTCTCAAGATTTCTACATCTAAAGCACATCGCAATATTTCACGGGGTTTTATTATACCTTCCGATTTAGATTTAGAGGAAAATTTATGAAAATAGATGGGCGGCATTATGCGGCAGTAAAAGTATCTTCCACCGCGAAATCCCGTCGATATATCCTAATGTATTCCTAAGTTACGATCCGAATTTGACCGGGATCGTTCAGTGGTATGCCGATCCATACATATTCCGAATCCGGGGGAATGAAGAGCGGGGGGGATACAGTCCCCGCTGAATAGTGTATGAGGTGGACGGCCTAGGGGTCCTGGTAATAAAAATCAGGGAATAATTTGTTGAGATCCTTTCAGACGCCTTTACTTACAATGTTAAAAAGGTGATGCTAAACTTATGATGTCATATAGATACTGTAGTCATACTTTAGTAGACACTTTATCGCTAGTGAGCTGTAATAGAGCGATAAAGTGACGATAACACGTCATAAAGTGCAGGTTTCCGTTTAATAATTTTTTGATATCCTTTCAAACCGCTTTATTTACAATGTTATGAAGGTAATTCTAAATTTAGAACATATAGATCCATTAGGCAACCTTTATTTGACACTTTATCGTCAGTCAGATCTAATTGAGTGTTAGAGTGACGAAAACGTGTTGAATACTTTGAGCTCCTTTCAGACGCCTTTACTTACAATGTCAAAAAGGCGATGTTAAACTTATGATGTCACATAAATACTTTAGTCATACTTTAGTAGACACTTTATCTCTAGTGAGCTGTAATAGAGCGATAAAGTGACGATAACACGTCATAAAGTGCAGGTTTCCGTTTAATAATTTCTTGAGATCCTTTCAAATGGCTTTACTTACAATGTTATGAAGGCGACTCTAAATTTAGGACATATAGGTGAGTCAACCTTTACTTGACACTTTATCGTCAGTCAGCTCTAATAGAGCGTTAGAGTGACGAAAACATGCTGAATACTTTGAGATCCTTTCAGACGCCTTTACTTACAATGTCAAAAAGGCGATGTTAATCTTATGATGTCATATAGATACTTTAGTCATACTTTAGTAGACACTTTATCGCTAGTGAGCTGTAATAGAGCGATAAAGTGACGATAACACGTCATAAAGTGCAGGTTTCCGTTTAATAATTTCTTGATCTCCCTTCAAACGGCTTTACTTACAATGTTATAAATGTTATTCTAAATTTAGGACATATAATCAACTTTTACTAAACACATTATCGTCAGTCAGCTGTAATAGAGCGTTAGAGTGACGAAAACGTGTTGAGTACTTTACACACTTTACTTACACAGTTAAAAAGATTATGCTAAACTTATGACGTCATAGAGACACTTTAGTCGATCTTTAATTGGCACTTTATCACCAGTGAACGATAAAGTGACGATAACAAATTATAAAGTGCAATTTTAAAGTTAAGTAGGTGATGTCAAATATAAGACGTCATATAGACAGTGAGCGTTAGAGTGATGGCAACGTGTTCAATACATTGGGATTCTTTCAAACGGCAAAGGCTAAAAAAATTATGCTAAACTTATAATGCCATAGGGACAGTTTAGTCGATCTTTACTGGACACTTTATCGCCAGTGAGATGAAATAGAGCGTTAAAGTGACGAAACCGAGTCAAAAGGTGCAAGTTTACGTTTAGTAATTTCTAAAAATTAAATATTCTACAAGCACCTTTTGAAATATATGCCATAACAAAGCGGCCAAGTGGCACCACAGAATCCAACAGACTTAAAAGTACGCAGTTTTAAAATGACCGGTAGTGTCTCGATAACATATTTAAGTACCTTTAGAATTCCATCGATTTGGTCGCAATAAGAACTTTATAGCAGCGGTGGTCACAGAGATATAAATTGTTCAAGATGATAAAGGATTCTTCAGATGACGATAATTCTTCATTATCGTAATACGGTTATACCCACGATTGGTAACGCTGTTGAGAATATTCTACATTCTTAAATAAGTTTATACATTCGTATATTATTTTTTTAATACTGTTTTGAAAAGTTGAACATCTAGGAACTAATTTGAGTTAGGAGAAAAAGACTTAAATCATTTGTTATTATTATTTTAAATTTATGTGTTCTTATAGGTTCAAGCTGAAGACATAACGATAGCATGCTCTACTGATACCAAAAATCAACATTATCTAATAATCCTAGCTGCTTTCGTCTGTCTAACCCGACAGAAGGGACCATGAGTACGCGGTGTAGAACTAACTACATCTATCGGCCGTTCGCTACTCCATGCCGGACTGTCGGATACCTCACCTATGGCATACTGATGAGAGCTAATAAGCTCGAAACCGGTATATGTCTGGTGGGCGTCTGACGAATGACTCTAGCTGGTGCTATAGGTTTTCCAGGTGTAATTCAATGCTGGTCGGGGCATTAGCCCGCAGAGTAATTGTTTCCTGGAATTCCGTGTTTGCAAAATATCGTTTCTCGCCGATCACGATAAAGGTCGACAGCTTTCAATGGTGTCTACTGCATGTAGAACGCTTCGTGCCTGTGACATTTTCAGTCCGGCATGGAGTAGCGAACGGCCGATAGATGTAGTTAGTTCTACACCGTGTACTCATGGTCCTTTCTGTCGGGTTAGACAGACGAAAGCAGCTAGGATTATTCGTCGGATACCTCACCTATGGCATACTGATGAGAGCTAATAAGCTCGAAACCGGTATATGTCTGGTGGGCGTCTGACGAATGACTCTAGCTGTTGCTATAGGTTTTCCAGGTGTAATTCAATGCTGGTCGGGGCATTAGCCCGCAGAGTAGTTGTTTCCTGGAATTCCGTGTTTGCAAAATATCGTTTCTCGCCGATCGCGATAAAGGTCGAAAGCTTTCAATGGTGTCTACTGCATGTAGAACGCTTCGTGCCTGTGACATTTTCAGTCCGGCATGGAGTAGCGAACGGCCGATAGATGTAGTTAGTTCTACACCGCGTACTATATTTATGATTTGCAACTATTTGCACTCAGCTCTAGTCAAATTGTCTTTTGTCAATGTTTGTATAAATGCATAAATACAATTATTCATATACCAGTGATGAGATGCTATCCATGCTAATTAAGTCCATTTTCAATGTATCAGAAGATTGATTGGTGGCAAATTTTGTATTTCTTTTATAAGATTGCAATCAGTATAGTTTTAAATTAAACAATTTCTATAAGTGCTACCTACAGTAGCGTAAAATATTGTCACGGAATTTTCCTCACTCGCACCCAATTCCACGACTGTGGTATCGCGAAACGCTAGATTGCCCCGATCGCCTCTACGCGATTCTGGTAAACAAACAAAATGCCGTGTATCGAGGCGTGACTGAAAAAATGGGGAATCGCCGAGAAGCGTTCGAGTCGTTCGAGAAAATGGATCTAAAGATACTAGAAAATACCTGGAACATTCGTTTGGTCTATAAAAGAAGAATAAACGGCCGAGTCAAACAATCTTGAAATTACAGTCTTGAATTGGAGTGTTTACTTGGAAATCTCCTGGAGGTTCAGAGCGATTAAGATAGTGATTAATTAAATAGTGTTTAGTGATTAATTAACGAATTGTTTTTACAATGCGGCAGTAGAAAAATACGGGTTAGGAAATTGGTGACAATATTTTATATCATAAAACATTTATCATTACTTACTGTTTGTAGTTTAAACGAAAAAAATCCGAACCTGACTTGTCTGGTTTCACCAATTTTGTAGTGAAAATACATTCATTTTATATGCCTATAACATCAAAATAAACGTACAATTTTTCGCGGGGCAAAACGCGTATCAGAGGAATTATACGATTTCTTGGGAAGCCGCTAAGAAAAGGAATATTATTCTGACAAGTTAAGAGGGAGAACGCGGGCCTTACGAGGGGCGACGAAGAAGGGATGGATGGATGCAGGATAACTGTCTGGTTGGCGCACATCGTGATTCAGGGCCTGAGCGCGGAATAAAAGGTTCATTTATTTAAGTCTGATTGACAAAAACACACCTTACATCATCCGCAGAATATAAAAACGTCACGTCACGTTATTCTCATTTCCTTCCCTGCCTGCTAGAAAACTTTCCGCTGGAAAATTTGATGCCGTGGGAGATGATACATTAGAAAGTAATTATGTTTCCACTAATTATAACTCCCCTTGTTAAACGAAATTAGTAACAAACCTCCGAAGGTTATTATTACTCAACGTCAAACTATAAATCAGATAGTATAGGATCAACATTGCGTTCCTATTTTTTGAAGAATTGAAGTATGAAACACAGTTTTTGAAGAGTTACCTAAAGACCATTGAAAATACTAAAGATGAGCCAATGAAAACGAAATAAACGTTAACTTCCAACATATTCTATAAAAACGTAAAAACAGATCAACTTTTTTACAAAGGAGTTATTGTTTAGTATAAACTCCTAAATTCAACCTCTTAGACAACGTAACCAAATAACCCTTTAGTGCCTCTTCTAGACAAATATAGCATTTTTAATGTTACCATCGACTTTATCATAAAAATTCATAACAGAAAACCAATTCAATTTGTCCATCCCTTAAAGGACTGCATTTTCTTTTCTTATTTTGATCAGTACTATATTACCTCACCCATTTGGACATTATATTTATTTTTATGTCCTCTATGAAGGAACTGGACTGTACCATATCTACAATAGATTGTTTTTAAATAATTATCGAAAACTGTGTCTTTAAATATGCAAAAATCATTCTTGTTTGCCTAAAGTTAAGTAGACTCAATTTTCCGTCATAATATCAATATATCATCATTCTCATATTAACAATATTAAATATGCACTTCTAGTCTTTTTTTGCACAATTGAGTGTAAACTTGCTTTTTAGGACGTGTTTGTATCTGGTAAAGTTTGACCCAAGTGTCTATATGACGTCATAAGTTGAGCATAAATTTATATTTTTTAATAACTCAAAAAGTTATTCGATGTAAACCTGGAATTTATTGACCAAAGTTTCTATATGACGTCATAAGTTTAGCATCTTATAACTTGTTGGTAAAGTGCTTTGAAAGGATATCAAGAAATACAATTTTTAACAATATTTAGAATAAAGAAGGCTTATATGGAAAAGTTCGATCTTTATTCATTTTTATTTAAATTAAATTTATAACGACCCTAACACCGTCTCCTGTGGCACTCCATATACAGGGTGTCCCAAAATAGAAGGCCATACCATTAACCACATATTCTTTGGAGAAAAATAATGCGACTTTCCTTATGTAATTTTTTATTTGGGCGTCCCTGTTTCAATATACAGGGTGTACTTTTTAAAAAACTATTTTTGTTAATAATCCCATTGTTTTGTAAGATACACACTTAAAATTTTGCACGTACTTTTATCTTATTCCGACATACTTATCATGTAATTTTGGTGAAAAAAATCGAAGGGTGAATGGAGGTAACTGAGGGATGCAGTACCCTTTATCCCCTTCAATTATTTCTAAGTACGCCTATGCAGCTTTTTCTTGAAATATCAAACGCAGAATTTTCTTTTGATCATTTTATGGTTTTTGTAACTTTTTGTTTAAATCCTCCGTTTTGAAGAAAAACAGCAATTTATAGTGCTCATAAATCTATCATTCACCATCATTGTCAATTTTGTGGATATACGTATTATTACAATACCTTGGCAACTTAGCAAATCGTAATACTTACTGAATGAATAATTGCTAACTAAAACACAATAGATAATTTTATAAAATGAGGAATACTTATGAATTGAAAAAATAATTGGCATTAAAATCTGTAATACGGTTCTCTTATCAACCAAAAAATAATAGTCTTGTTTAGTAATAGTAATAATGAATGATCAACATAATAACTTTTTACCTAAATAACATTAAATAAAATAATTTAGTAATTACTACTAATTTAACAAATGGCAAATTTTCCGTGTCACGCCTGCGTGTGCACTACACTTGCACTCACTGCACACCATTGTAAAAGTAGGTGTTTTTGCACATGTTTACCGGCAAATCGTTCTGCTAAAGCATTTTCGCAAAACGATATCCATCAACTGTGAGTTGCTATACACGTAAGCCATTTTTGACATTTGAAAAACTAATGTACATACTCGCATCACAAAAACGTTAATACGATAAGTATTCAGATATTTGATATTGCCTGGCTAGAAACTACAGTAGCCGAGCGATGTGGAGGTTGAAAATGCTAGAACTTCAACTAAATTTTTCGATGCATCTATTCCCAAATTTTTTTAGATAAGTTCCAAATCACCCTGTATAGCTTACTTAATAGAATTTAGTGCGACGCCGCATTAAAAGTCGTTTCTAGTTTTAATTTATGACTTATACACAATTGTAGTAATCCTGTAAAATAATAATATATGTGGACCTTCATTTTCCTCACAGAATAAACATCGAATGTAAGAAGTTCTCACCAGAGAGAAGTTCCAAATATAAATCCAAACTTTCGACCCACCCACAACCTGCGACTTTTCCTTTTCCCACAAATCTCGCCCCAATCCCATTCCGGTCGACACATCCATCCCGGAGCATTGTAAAGTAAAGCACGGAATTGGATATTCGGTTTCCGTTTGATCTCGGTCGCCCGCGTATTCGAATTTCGGGCTGGCGGTTATAAATATTACAGTCCAATAAAAGTTGTTACTTAGGAATCGCGTCAGACGACATCAAAGCGTTTGACCGACGCCGCGGGAAGGGCGTCGAGACGTAGGGACTGCACTAGGGCGTAATGAGAGAGTATGGGCTGTTTGGATTATGCAGGAAGCGGCCTGGCGTAACGATTCCAAATGACTTTCTGTTGTGTTTGCACGGGGTTCCCCACGGTAAAGTGTCACTTTCTCGAGCAGTATTTCCATCAGGTTTGTGATGAAATAATGTACCGTCTAGGGTTCGTATAGTAAGCACCAATAATAGTTATTAATTATTTAAGGGAATTAACAAGAGAGTTACATTTTTTCGCGAGAATTAAAGGCTGGGTGAAAGCCTTGTGAGAGCAGGGGAAAAATGATGGTCTTGAAAACGTCATATTTGACAAATTTATTTTAATCGAGAATATTGATTGTCAGCTGAATACCAGAAAGTCTTGGAATCATTTCTATAACATGCGTTTACTTATTTGTCAAAAAGAGTGAAAAAATTTGCAAAACAGACACATAAACTGAGTATGAATGCTGAGAAGTTCTTCATTCCGGGTGAAATCCAGCAGGAAGTCCAAGAAGCAACATTACGTCTGTTACCAGAGAAAAGCAAAAGTGTGTACGAGATGGAATTGGTGGATTTCGATAACTGGCGAAAAAAGGGGCATAGGAGAAGTAGCCATTACAGAAGAGGTGCTACTATCCTACTTTTTCAATGGGGTTTGCTGTCTCTTCGATGTAAACAAAATATTCCATGCTAAAATCAATGTTGAAAGTGCACAAAGATATTGATATTTCGAAGTATGGTAGACTTATTTCATATTTGAAACTAGAATAAAGAAATTATAAACCAAAGACGGCAAAGATAATGGAGAGAAACCTAATCGAAGAATTTTTGAAAAAAGCACCAGATGAATAATATTTACAAGTTGAAGTAGAAAATACATGAATTATAATATTTCAATTTATACATTGAGCGTTTTATTTTGAACTCTTTACAGGTTGCAACGATCATGGGAGTCGCAGGTGCTTGTCGATGCAATGAATTAACCTTTTTGGATATCACCCATGTCCAAGACAAAGGCAGTTACCTATACGTACTCATTCCGGATACGAAAACAAATATTTCATTTCAAGTTTCACGAAGAAGAAGCTTTTACCGAAGAAAGTTTTACCGGACATGAAATGAGGCGTACTTCAGCAACATTACTGGCCAATGCTGGGGGTGATACTACCACTGTGTAATGTCATGATGGTTGAAAATCGATTACGGTATCGGAAAGTTATATTGAAAATTCATTGTCGAGCAAGAATGTCATTGCTGAAAATATCCGGGTCTTACCAGGGCCCCCGAAGTTTCAATAGTTAAACACAATTATGTAAATGCTATTTGAATGTAAAAACTATTTGAATTACGTGCAATTAGTTGACAACACTGTTGAACATAACCTCCATAGATAGAATAACTGTCAAATGTCAGACATTGCGATCAAGATAGCAAAGCTTATAAAATCAGTGGTAAACTCATAAGTGACCAGTTGTTTGTTGATTGTACATGAACCTATTATGGAAATCTTGTTATTTATCTAGATGTCTGTTTGTTCACCGATTTTGTGAGATAAATTTCATTGAAGAGCAACGTGGTATCATCAAGATCTATGTGAAATCGTTCGCGTAAACTTTTCAGTGATACATTAGGCCGTTCATGTACCATGAAAGATTTGAAAAGTGACATCCCGTGATTTTGGTGGCCAGGGTAAACGGTTGATCCATAAAATCTATTGACTGGCAAATGGAGGTCTAGCATTGTCTTGCTGGACATTTTGGATGATGTGAAGATATGGAATAATATATGACTCCACTGTAGCGTTGGGCTGCCATGTTGCCTCTAATGAAAACTTGTGGGGATATGCTACCATACGCGAAAGCACTCCATACGACAGGCCTACTGTACGATGGACATGAAACTCTCTGTCAAATTGTAGTCTACGCACTCTGGACATAATCAGCTGTAAAAAATGTCGTTTGCAAAAAAAATATCAGAACAAATTGATGTTTAATGCGTTTACCTTTCTTTATCACGTACTATAATTGAAGCAATTGAAGAAAACGACATAAATTCTAAAATTAGCAAAACCCATTGAGAAATGTTACATAGCATGAACTTTCAGTGCTGAAAGATAGATAGATAAGAATTTTCACGTTGAATATAGTTCTATAATCAACATAAAATTAAAGAATATAGAGTGCAAGGGAGATTAATATTATTATCAAAGATATCTCCATTCATATCGATATGTATCATATATTACTGATTATTTGTAACCTTTTCAAAAGAGCAACACGTACGCATCTGCCTAAAAGTATTACGTACGTTACTTGTAAAGGTCATCCAATCCCTTTATACTTTTAGACAGACCGTGGCTCATGTGTAAAATCGTATGTTATCAAAAAACGATCTACTCCAAATTTTTTCATATTATTGTCCTCACGGCTATTGGTTTTATTTTTGTGGTTCTATTTTCTATTGTTAGCTTTTCTTCATCACGTACTTATGTGTTCTTCGTTTTATAAATTTCACAGTCGCTATTTCACCTTCAATTAGAAGTGTTTATGAGTAGCTGCAACAAATCATTTCGTTTCTTAGACCACCAAAAAGACGACTTCAACGTAGCTGCTATCAGAGTCAGTCTCATGTATAAAATTACGACGAGCCGACGGCTGAAATACATAAAACCTCTTCCCTGTCGTTCTCGTTTCTTCCCGGAATGCTATTCCGATCTGTCGCTTAAACAAAGAGTAGCAAACAAACGCTGGAACGGAGCTCTCGGACGGACTGTCATTGTAGGAATGCAATAGCAAATCAAGATTGGATTTCAACCCCTGCCAGGGGTCGCAGTCGCTAGTCTAATCTCGACCTCGCACTCGACCGCCCCCCACCCGCCTGCCCGGCATTACCTCCGCGCCAGCGGCGTGCGGGGATAAAGCTTTTTCTGATGAGGTTGGTTTTGTACTGCTGCAGAATGAATATTGCAAAAGAGAAGCAGGTAAGTGTCTAAAAAACATGTAGGTAGTAAGGACAGTAGGTTTTACTTCATAGTACACGCGTTGTAGATTCTGTTCTGCGGTTTATCTTCATGCTTAATAAGAAGAAAATTGAAAATGGACGCCAAAATTGTGCAACATACTGTTTGAACCACTGAGAGGGCGGTTTTTGTATTTTTCGAAAGTATTAATTTTTATTATAATTTAATTTATATATAAAAAGCCCACATGCTACAGTGTAATTGTCACTGACAGCGGCAAAAGGTACCTGCAAGTTTTACAACGACAAATGTACTAGTGATTTTTTCACTTATTCATTTTTAATCAATTGCCGCGATGTCCGCTGTCAAAATAAATAGTTTGACATTTTTGTCAACAACTTATTGAATTATTAAATACCAACAATGAGTCGATTCGCTGAGTTTACGAACGACACTAGTCATATTGTTAATACCTGTGTGCCTGCTAATACAGTTGCGACGAATCGTCAATCTGACGATCGAGAAATTGAATGTAATATTGAAAGATTGTGATGGAAAAGACTACAAAGAAGCGGTAGTTAAAACAATTTGGAACACCACCGTTAAAATGCTACAAAATAGATATTATAAGGAATTCAGTTGTTTTTAGTTATAATGTATTAATAAATTTAACCCTTTCATCGACGTACAGTTTAATTCATCACGAGCTGGACGTAATGCTAAACGTAAAATCTTAGAAGCACAAAACGAAAAGAGAAAATCTAGTGCATCAGCTCTTAATAAATGTGAAGTATTTGCAATGGCTAGATTATATGTCGAAAATGAACCGGAAGGATTTCAAAAGAAATCACATTTTGGCGTTTCAATTAGCTTGGGCGGAGGAGAAGAAACTTACTGTAAAACCACTTATTGGTATCTGAAATTGAAAATGAAAATGAAATAATGAAAAAGAAACTGGGCGTATCGAATACAATCTTCTATTTCCTCAAACGAGGCAAGGCGATGACAATAAATTATGTAACAGCAAATGAATTACGCCTAATATTTTACAGGAAGATATTTATTTAAACATTTTAGAAATCCAATTACTTTATATGTATTTCCCAAAAAAACAAAGATTCTAGTCTTGTATAAGTTGTCAGATTATTGAACAGGTCATGATTATGACACCTAACATCATGGGAAAAGAGAAATACCTATCTGACAACCTATCTATCCTATACAGTCCCAGTTTCATACATTTCTGAATGAACGTCAAGAAATCGAAATTTGTACAGGATCCAGAACTTATCTAAAAACATTTGGGAATAGACGGCCTCGTTGGACAATTTCACGTCGCGTGCAATAAACACTTAATTTTTGTACTTGTTGCATAAATAATTATTATTTATTTCCTTGCGAATTTCTTTAAATTTTTTGCCCGGTCGCCAATTGTAAATTTCAAATGTATTATTCTGTTTCATCCGTATTTTTCTTTGATTCTCAAATTTTTTACCCCTTTGGTGATTTTCTCGGGCGCGCCCCTGTCTTCCAAAGGCTCGGATCGGGCACCGCACAATGACGTGTCCGAATCAAAGCGAACTTCCAATTCGACAAATTGAAAAATACTCATTAGTTGGATGTTTCACACTCACCTTTTTCCCTTGTGATACGATCCTCTTCAGACGGAAATTAAAGCGACTAAATATCTCGAATTTTTACTGTTACGATGCTGCCAGACGGCACTCCGAAGGGACTTTGATTAAAATTCTAATCGAAGTCGGGGTAATATTGTAGATGGATTCGATTAGGGTAATGAAAACAAACTCGAAAGTGTTACAAAGGATGTGGAAAACAGGAAAATAGTGTAATATTCTTAGACTGTTGACAGTAGTACTGTTCAAACAACTGCAAAAGGGTGTTTCTTGGGGAACAAATTAAACGCTCGTTAAATTATTTAACTGCACGATACATTTTCCGAATAAAATAATATAGAAATAGGATATTTTATTTGAATGCAGAAATGTTTGGTAAACATAATAACTGTTCGGTTAAAATTATAAATTCTCAATGAAAAATGTATTCGCAAACTGGAAATAATAGTTGCACAAGGGAAAAAATACATGTTCGATAAAAACAACAAATGCTCTCTAAACATATAAATGTGTTCATCACAAATAATACTTGCTAGTTAAAAATAATAAATGCTTGGTAAAAATATTAATTGCTCGATAAAACTACTCATCGTCGGATAAGAATATTAAAAACTCGGTAAATATATTAAATACTCGGTAAAAATATTAAATATTTAATGAGAATATTAAATGAACTGTTAAATATATATGCAGTAAAAAACAATAATTACTCTCTAGAAAGTTATAAAAATTATTTGCAGAAAATAAATTCTCAAGTTTGAAAAACTGACTGTAGGTTAGGTTAGGTTAAACAATGAAATCAGCCCGAGACAGTCGTTTGTTCATTTCACTGCTTGCAAATCATTCTATTGCGCACACGCGCTTTTAGATTCAAATCTGCTAACCAAAGTTAAATATCGTGCATAAAGTAATGAACACTTTTGAAATTTGTAACGTGCAAAATGAATAAAATATCGAAACATACTTTAAAAACTTATCGAGCATTTAGTATGTTTATTATGCAAATGCTATTTAAAAACTGAGCATTCTTATACTGCATTCATCATTAGTAGTCAAGCATTTCTCCTATTTTACATATTTAGTAAAGGGTAGCATAGATTTTTTTTCAATAATAGAGCTTAAATAACTTTACTCTGATGCCAAATTTCTAAATAAAAATTAAAATCTCAAGATTTCAAGCACAAAAATCTAAAAAAATGTTACACATTTTTTTTTTATTTCAAACCTGGATTTAGAATAGTTTCAAATAAACGTGATCGAAATTTAAAACAAAAATAATATAATATTTGTTTCTAACAAAACTATAGATAGTGTAATTAAAATTTACATTTTATTGAATCGTCGTGAACCAGAACTGTAAATATTTTTTTTTTACAAGGATAATTAAAATCAAATAATTTGAGATAGAATAACAAATTGAGATCTAATAACTGGCTACTCAGTGATGCACCTAGATTGGCCATAAGCAGAAAGCGACCTACTATTCGATATTTGCAAAAGCGGAATTTAAGGAAGCAACTATTCTGCGGCCTAATGTCCTGATTTCATGACAGATATTAATGTAATTATTAAATCTAATAAAAGTAATCGTTAGAAAATCGTCAAATGTAGTCGTTAGCCTAGCCTGAAAGATCGTTATCAAATTTTGCGATGGCGTAAAATATTACGTCCTTGAATATATAGAACTAGTAAATCATTCGGTGATGCCTTCTCGTTTTAAAATAAACGGTCTTCGTACCCCTGTCGCCCTCTACAATACAGTACGTAGCCAGAACACACTGACGAAAACAACAGTGACGTTGACGTTGCAACGAGAATATAAGCTCATCCGAACTGTTAGTACCACACAATTTCAACAAAGTGACTCTCGAGCAGCCAACGATTCCACATCGACGTTGCATTGGGCCCATCTACTATTGCTCCAATGAACGCTACAAATCTTTAGAAGATTAACCGCCAAGCAGTCTGCCTACAACCGACAGCTAGTAGGCAAGGCCGATTGAAACTATAAACTCCTGTTCTCGCCGCATGACATCAAACTCCAGAGCTAACAGAAGTCACCAAATCATTACTTATTATATTGTATTATTAGCATTGTCTTGTGAATATCCTGAAAGAATTCATTTATTTTGAGGGTTATTTCTTGTCGTTTGCCGAGATAGATACCGAGCTTGTATGAAACATTAAATATTTTTCCCATGTCAGTTACCGAGCGTTGTTGTGCCAAGAACTAGTTGTTGGTGGTTACTCTATAACGTTTAGTTGAAATCCTCCCTGATAAGTTGATTAGAAATTACGGTTTTAGTAAATTTAGGGACATGTTTTCCCTAACTCTTAAGTACAATTTTTTCATTATAAATGGTTAGTAATAAGGAATAACATCTCTATTTTGGAAAACCACTCGAAAACTTAATTGAATAATAGCAGAATTTTTCTCTTTCTTTTTCCATATTCTGTCTTTTCAAGATAGCAGCCGGCACTAAGTCTCATTTTTGTACCTCGCTAGTAAAAGTTTGGATATGTAACCCAAAATAATACAGTCCACAAAATGCTGGCAGTTATTGCCAAACCAAGCTGTTTGTTTTCTGTATGAGTAACGTTGTACTTTTTTTGGGGAGTTGTCGTGGAAGAATCAAATGTTTCCTCAAGTATCTTTTTCCAACTCTATCTGTTTGTGTTGTTGAATAAGCACAGCCATTCGGGACTTGAAAATTTCCGCGTTCGACGGCGACGGTGACGAAATCCGGCTTCCAGTTTTCAGTTTGGTTTTATTCAGGACGCGTGCTGAGATCCCAGATATCTGAAATGTTGCGAGCGTCTAGGAGTTCGCCTTTATGCCGGAATTCGAGTCGGAGGAAAATTCTGCAAAGAATTACGCCCGTGACAGGGAACTACTTTTATTTTTCGAAGTCCTTGTATTATTCATCGGGGCGCCGGAATAAATTTACATGAGTTTGGGGGGTTGAGGGACAGGTGAGGGTCGGATAGAATGTTCCGGGATAGTCTAACACACTAAAATGCAGTTGCCATACTGATAATGTGATAATGGATAAGCATGAATGTCATCGGTCTTCCATGGAATCTCGGAAACCATAAGCCATTTAAGGCCATTAAAATAAACCAGACAGATCCAAAAAATATATCTGCTGTCGTTGCTGAAATATTGCAAAAAAACTTCAAATAGCGATTTTAGAAAATGCCATCTAGTCTCATTATTTCACAACAGAAAGAGATGAAATTTGGTACAGAGGGTCAAGAATATACGAGAAATAAGTCGTCGAAAAAAAGTTTACGGCAACTACTTTCAGTTATGTAACATTCGTAAAACAAAAAACATTGCTAACTAAAGAAAATACACAAATATTCACAAAAACAGTAAATATTATGTCGTGTAGGTCTTATATATTTTCACAGGGATTGTAATAAATTTTATCTTTCGTACTATTCCAAACAAAACAAAAAAAATAGATTGATACATGGAGAGCATGGTGGTCAAGCAACAGGCTCACGAGTGCCAATCCAATTACATATTTGGAAAGCGTCGATTTAAATATTGGGACACCATTGTAGAAATATAAAGCTTCATTTTACTGAACCATTTCTAAATTTCTAATACTTATAATTTTTTAGTGCATTCTCCATTTCCATCCTTAACATATTTAAATATTTCTGAGAAGAAGAAAATCCTTCCAACAACAAAAACAAAGTCAGCAAATGTCGAATTTGGCAAAATGCTTATTAATTTTTGTATTACGTCAAGAACGACTATATTTTTATATAAATTATTAAAATTTTTAACTTTTATAAGTTATTTTTCAAATATAGTAGTGCATATGAAACTGTCTTAAAATTTAACGAAGAATCCAAAAATCTAATAATATACAGAACGTTCCATTTAAAATAGGTAAAGTTAGTATCGATTTCCGGTATAACCGGAAGTGGCAGAAACGTGAATATATTTTAATAAAATTGACTCTACTGACATTGGCAAGTTACCAAATTTTTAGAATCACTGTGTATATTCTCTTCCATATATCGATGGCGGCCTCTCGTGGTATGGGACACACTGTATAGCTGAGATGTAACTGGTCTGCTACTTGCTTCTCGGCCTAAGCGGCTCGATTTGCAGAAAGCGACCTACAATATCGTAGGTACTTAACCGCAGACCTCTCGCCCCGGGCGATGCGCCATTAAATCTATAAATGATACTGCAGGAAACAACTACTCCGCGGACTAATGCCCCGACCGGCATTGAATTATACCTGCAGTATCTGTGTGAAACAGCCAAGAATCCTTGTCAGCCACTCCACCAGAGATAGACCGGTTACGGGCTTGTTAGCCCTCATCAGTATGCCATAGGTGAGATGACCGACAATTGAACTGGCTGTTCCTTCATATGTAGTTTCACATATAAATCGAGTGCAGGTGAGATGTAACTGATCTGCTACTTCTTGCTCGGCCTAAGCGGCTCGACTTGCAGAAAGCGACCTACAATATCGTAGGTACTTAACCGCAGACCTCTCGCCCCGGGCGATGCGACATTAAATCTATAAATGATACTGCTGGAAACAACTACTCCGCGGACTAATGCCCCGACCGGCATTGAATTATACCTGCAGTATCTGTGTGAAACAGCCAAGAATCCTTGTCGGATACTCCACCAGACATAGACCGGTTACGGGCTTGCTAGCCCTCATCAGTATGCCATAGGTGAGCTGACGGTAAGTCTATAGTCTTGAAACTTTTATGTCTCTTAATATTTTTGAAGTACCCACAAAGTAGTGTTCAAATTAAATACCAGAAAATATATTTTTTCCAATATTTTTGAAACATCTAAAGATAAACAACTGAAAATGTACTGATTTTAACAAAATAAAAAATACTAGTAGTTCGAGCAGGCTGTATTAAAATAAAAATTGTATTTTTCATAAATTTTCATCAAACTGTAATACATGGTATTACTCTATATCTCGAAAACTAAACTTTTGCCGACCCATATTTATAAGAGTTTGTTTTGTTATTTTTAAAGCCTAGTCACCTGGTAAAGTTCAGTCACTTAAGATCATCTGGGCCATCACAAATATGTACCTTTGATGGCAACAAATTTTGTAGTTCTAGAATACCTTTTGCATATGAGTGGTTCTACATATTTTTGTAAGAGAAAATTAATATCACCTAGCAATTTTGATAAATACAAAATATTAATTAAATAACTTATTCCGCAACATATATTACAGCATTTTTGATACTTTACTTTTATCTTTTTAACACTCGCTATAACACGCTCTGTATATTTCCTGGTAAGGACTTAAAGTAGAACATGAATAAAATCTGGATGAGAAAAATCTCAGAACTAATATATTATAAAGTTAAGTTTTCTAGTTGCATATGAGTTTTTCATCCAAAAACTGACGTTGTATTAACAAAGAACGCATTGTGAGGAAATCGGGACCTTCCTTCGAAAGATATGAATAAAAGGCTAATTTCCTCGTTTACAATTTAAAATAATTCCCTCAAAGTAACCTATCATTTACCCACTGTAACCTGCCATCAAAATAAACAGTACGTTCTGTTTTGTATGATTTCCAAGCATATTTGAAAGGAGGCGTACCATGCTTATTATTTATTGTAAAAGCGTATTTGCTAAGAATAAAGAGCTTTTCATCTTCTTCAGTGCCTGCAATTATTGTTACCAAAATTTGCTGCGCCAGACGCAGTGGCGTAACCTCAAATTTTGACTACGAACGAAGTAAAAGTTACCCCCGTATCCACAAAGCATACGAATTAAATATCTAAACATATTTCCTTTATGAATGCCATTTGTTGTGAAGTTAAATCAATGCTAGTTAATGTGAATGCACTAGTACTGTTTTATATAAAAAAAATCACACTTGATACTAAATTATATTTTACGTGAAAAAATGATTCAGTACAATATTTAGTTGTATTTTACTTTTTTTGGCAGAGAATTTAACAAGCTACTTTAATAAGTTCAATTATTTAAAACAAATGAAATACAATTGGCTACACAGTTTTTTATCAACGATAAATTCCAGTATGCATCTGCAGAAAGTTTGTTTTTGGTTTTTAACTACAATTTTCTTCGTTGTGTTTTGCCGTTATTGATAAAAATTGTGTCAGTACTCTTTATTCTTGTATTATTTTAATGTGTCTTTTCCCTGGGGCATTACAACGTTGCGCCACTGGCAATGTTTCGGCAAAACACCCATAAACACAAATCTCAAGTAAATAATTATACGCATCAAGCAGATATAAATTTTCAAGATGGTAGGCGAGTGAGAACTGACTGAAAAATCAATCCAGCATGATTTTTGCGTTTGCTGATTGTGAGAAAACACGTTTATCACATCATTGTCCAAAGCACTCGTTTTTCTCATGATATAGCGATTAAGGGTTTTTGTGTCGGGATTTTCAAAGGAGCTCTTAACTGTGTACGATGGTATCCATTTTAAAGATGTGTTCTTTAATTTTTACAACGCCAGTTTCCTTTTAATTACGAAAATAACATATCTTGCAATATAATTATTAATGTAAAAGGTCTGGATTGTTATTTTAATATATTTGCAGAATTTTGTCTAGTCAATATCGATTGGATATCTTAAAGCAAGTAACTGCATCAATATCAGTTTGTTTCTTTTTTTAGACTAATTTTTGAATTTTTATTATTCTGCCCTTCATATTGATATTAAAATATTCTGTTACTAATTTACGACTATTAGTAATGTATTGTTTTTTCTTAAATAAGAAAGCTAATAGAAGTTTACTTATCAGCAGGACGTGGAATTCAATTTCTTTTTTTTCAAATCGTGACCCCTTTTGATGTGAAGGGCTGCCACTGGTCATTTAGTTGAGGAGTGTCCGCTAAGTCTCAACTAGAGAACTATTTCAATGATAAATTAGGATTTTATTAGTTGAATACAAACAAAAATCTAAGTAAAATTTACTTACATATGAACGAAAATCTGTCATTTAATTTTTCTCTGCAGGCTGTTCTGTTGTGAACGTACAAAAATTTGCTATGCCAAAATAGTAGTAAAATTCAATACATATTTTTTTCTATCGCGCATGCCTACTGAGATACAGAGTGTCGAATTTTAAAAAATTGTAAACTGTAAAGAATATTTGTTGCTTCGTCCAGAAGCATATTCTCTTCTAAATTCAGAAAAGTATATCAGTATATCATAAGCAAACCTGCTCATAGCCTAATATAATATTTAGTAAACATTTTGAAAATTTAGTTTTATAATGAATTAATGCAGTCATATATTTTACTTCATCTTTTTCTAAAATGATATGCTACAAAAAAATTGAAAAATTCTATTAGTAACGTCAAAACAAATTTGAATTTCCCTCCCCCAAAATGTATGCAATTAATGGTATTTTTTAAAAAGTTATTTACAAATAACAGTTTGTCTCAAAACATATTTGATAATAAAGGTCAAGTAGATGTAAGATATATAGATTTTGAGAAGACTTTTGATGAAATTATTTGGATTTGATTATTTTTTTGCTAGTTCTTACAAATTCTTATCTTGAGCGTCGTGAGTTGCATGTATCATATAATGGATACCGTTCTAATATTTTCATATAAAGTAAAGTTCGCTCTTTCAGTTTAAAAAAACATTTAATTTCATTTGATTATAATCTAGATTCAAAGCCATTGACATGCAGCAGTAATATTAAAGGCTTTTCCATCCACATATTAGCAGAATATCCACAGCATTTAAAACTTTGGCCTTTATTGTCCGTAACTCTACATCGTTTAACGATATTAGTGCTCTGAAATGTTTATACTTTTCCTGCAATTGCATATTCTAATCTAAAACAGAAAAATGTTGTTTCAAACCGTAAATAAATCTTTGTTTTTTTGTTTTTGTTCTTTATTGTATTTTTGTTGTTGTTGTTGTTGTAATTAGGCCTTATATGGTACCCCTGCTATCAAGTTAATATTAATCATCTTGTTCAACGTCGCTTTTTGAAGTTCATGGCATATCGTGTTGATAATATTTATCCCTCTAGAGGATTTGAACATAGCCTTCTGTTACAGACATTCGATATCAAATCGTTGCAGTTGAGGAGAGTTCTCTCAAGTTCATCATTTTTATTTAAAATATTTCGTAACCTCATTGACTCACCAAAGATTTTAACAATGTTCTACTTATGTGTACCTAGACCAGAATACCGTGATGATTGCATATTTTACTGTCGAAATGATAGAACAAATGTCCTTACAAAATCCCCAGTATACACCATGTCATCTAATTTCTAGCTTATGTGATCTAAATTTCGATACTATCAAATAATTATTATCAGTTGGTTTCCAATTTTTTTTATTATTTGCAATTAAAATTAAGTAGACTGTTAACTCATTACTTTGTTATAATATGTTTTGTCCTGTATTTGAAATGTTTATTCTATTGGGTAATAAACGCAATATTATTATTATTATTCTTAGTAAGTTTGGTTACATCGCATTACTTTGTCAGGAATTTAATCTTGCTCCATGTTGCATTGATTTTGGGACACTATATATTATACATTCTAACCTACTTTCTGCACAAAATCCCGCGCTTTATAAATCGTCCGCGGACGACGAGGAAACGGCATAGTTTATAACAATTCCGAATATGAAGGTCCTCTTTTTTTTCGAGTGGGCCGGCAGCACTTTTATCTGATGTATCTAAAAGCTTTCCGGATGGCGGCACCGGAGCAATACACTAATGCGTGGGTGGGGTAAGCGACACCTTAAGCTGTCGCCGGGTGAGAATGGGTGATGGATGAGTCAGATGGCCCCATAAGGAATGCGCCGCAAGGACAACCCTTTAGAGTTTGTTGCTCTGGAAACCGCGATGTGCCCGGATTAAGTACTCCTTTGGTGGCGCTCTCTTATAAATCGTCGCCGGAACAACGCATTTTCTTCTCGGTTTGATAAATAAAATCATTCAGGTGGAAGATGATACGGGCGTCCGCGAAATCGTATATCAAATCGCCGTTTTCTTGAACTATACACCAATTTTTTAGTAGGTCTAATTTATTTTGTTCAAATGCAACACCCTGTATATTTTACAACATTGTTAAGAAAACTATATTATCAACGATACATGATACAATGCTTTATAAAGTTTTATATTTACGGGAGGTATAAAGTATTATCCTATACAGCGTTAGCTATAACTAAGTACAAAGATTTTAAGAGGGAATAGAGAAAAATAAGAAATAGCAGAATCGTCCATCAAAAAATTTCCAAACGTATTTATAAAACGAAAAAATTTGTTTTCGAAACTTATATTAAACCCTTATTTATCGCCGACTCTGACTTTCTGCCAGACGCGCGGTTAGGTATATTCCGCCAAAGTCAAAGGTGTCAAATGTCACAGGACACCGCGTTGTCACGTGTATCCATTTACATCGCCTTGAATGATAATATTTTATTTACAAAATGTAGATGATTATTTAGTGATTTAATGACAAACACGATGTGGTAGCACAGGGAGATAGCACCTACCTTTATGATATTTATTTCCACGACTGATATCTGTAGAGATTTAAAAAATGTTCAATGATATACTGTATTTATTACTCGTTTACATCAAAACTTGTCATTGCCAAGATGTTTGTACTTGTCGAGTGCTTGCTGGGGATCACTCCTCCTTCCCTCAACCGTTCTTTTTGTTTAAAGTGAGGATCGACACCGACGACCACGGACAGGTGGATTTCTTCCGTCGGAAAAAAACACAGAGTAACAAAAAAAATCACACGCAAATATACACAAATACATAAAATTGTGGTTTAAGAGGATTCGGAATAATGTTTTGTCTATTCGGAAAGTCTTTAGTATTACGCTGCCACACGATAATATGCACTTGTCTCACTTCCCATAAATCGGCACCTTATCCGTCATTTAGGCATTTGAACACATGTTTGAATACGTTTCTACATGTCGTGTAAATACACAAAAAATTCGCGAAAAATTAAATTTGCGAAAAGCAAGTACTGAAAAATTATTTCAAACTAATCACCTGCGATGCGATATTTGACAGCATCATCTGTAGGCCACTAGTGCAAGGTATACTTCACGGCGATAAATTTTTAAACTTTTGCTGTTGAGGAATTGAATTCTATTAATACTAATAATAGCAACGGTATTAACAATAATCGACGATGTTTACATACAATAATTAGTACTATTTTAAACATCCCGAGATGTTTACAGTGTTCTGTAAAAATCTTTTCTTGGACCCTTAGAATATAATATATTCTAAGGTTTGACCAGTGTTCCTTGATGTTTGTAGAGTATGCCACTAGTAATGCAAAACTCTAGGTTATATTTCACTTTTAGCACAGTTTTAATGACTAATTTTTAGTTTTAAATGGTTATAGTATTTAAATAAAGAAATTTATATCAGGTATGTTACAGGATAATTCTGACGGACTTGTAATTACTGAAAATTTAGTTTTGGCAGTGTGAAACGAAGGATCGAAGAACGAATGCAAAATACTGCATCTAACCGGATTAACTATTATCTATCAGGTACTTAGATACTGTTATTAATAAAACAAATATTTTCGTCGTTTCTACATTTGACAACGCTGTAAAAATCGACCACATGGTAGTTGACATATCTAAGCAGTCTCGGACGATGATTGATTGTCATAAGCGCCAATTTTCCGAGGGAAAAGAGGGTTTTGCCTAATTTTTTAAACATCAAGAATACACAATCTTGACACACATTTATACAGCAATTCAGAATTTTTTGAAGTCATATCGGTCAAAAGACGTGAAAAATACGTCGTCACTTGACATTATTTCGACTGTTCCATTCTAAATAGTTGGTCGCTGCCAGTAACAGAATTAACGTGCACATTACTAGCCCTAACAGATTCTTTGACCTACCCTTATTGTTATCTTAAGGAAATGAAACATTACAACTTTTGTGATATAATATTTTTAAAAAAATTTCACCGATATATGTATGATACAAGGCTTTTATCTTTTTGAGTTTCCGAGATATAAAGTTTTCCAGACATGAACAATTTTCGAGATAAATACAAACGAGTCAAACATAGCCTTAGTTTATATTTCCTAAAATTAAACATGCTGTACATTACAATGTTAGAGTTTACAATTTTAAGAATCTTTTTACAACACATCTTTTATGGTTTTGAGATATAAACTAAGTTGCAACTTTTGAGGCACAAGTCAAATTTTAAAAAGGTTTGCTAATTTAATTTCTCTTGTATATTTATAGGTGAATCTAGGTATTAACAAAAATTCTTACTTACGAAAACACCGGTCAGTCCATTCGATTCGAAGATAAATAATTCTGGCTTTATATTTTCTTTCCCTCGACATGTTTTTAAAGGGATTTACAAATTCTCCGGGCGCGGAATTCACGAAACATTGTTATTTCGGCGTATTAAAGGCTGCTTATACACCATACATGTTTCCACGTTGTTATTTTAAATCCACCCCAACTGATGCACGGGGGTGGACACAATGCTGAGTAAATAACCTGAAGTTATTCGATTTTATACCGTAAACGTTTCCATTCGGAATTTTTAGCTCCCCTGCGTATTCATTTAAAAAACATCAAAAGAAATGTAAAAGCGTCGGTCGAAGTAACGTAGCGAGAGAATCGGCATTTTTGTATGCGGAGGGCTCTCGCTTATAATGTATCTATTCTAATTCATAAAATGGACAATGCATTCTTTGCTATACTCATAAAAATGAGAGAACAGCTATATAGTGAATAACTAACAAAAACATGAGTTAATATAATTGTTCTTTAATATAATATGATATGATATAGATGATATGATATTATATGATATATCATATGATATAAATGATACGATATAATATAATGTAATATAATTCCTAAATTTTTTTTGTAATAAACATATTTATAAGCATACTTTAATTTCAAAAAGGCAAATTTTCATAAACTGTACAATGATTATGTGCAATATTCATTGGTATTTTTTATTAACTTTTAGTAATATTAATGAAGTTTGTATGCAATTTTATAGTGTTATATTCCGTTTTCATGTATAGTGTTACCTACAAACTTTTCTTTTCTTCCTTGGTTCACCATAGACATTATTAAGGGCGCCGTTTTATAGGCAAATTTTCAACGAATTTCATAGCTGTTTGTTGAGACAGTCTAAAAAAAATCTGAGTAAGTTAGAAAGAATATCTCTTCACTATGTCAATTATACAAGTTTTCTCCGGGATATAAAACAATTTTCAGGCTGACAAGTCATTTAGAATAAGAACAAATGAGCATCATTTTCACCTATTACGTTTTATCATAAAATCTACTAAATTTTACAAGTCAATTGCACATTGAGAAAATTGTGTACAACATTATAAACATTATCACATCCCGCAGAATTCTTTTAAAAAACTAGTAACACTTGAATTTATGTTAATTATCAAGTATTTTTCACGGTGTATAGAACACAGTGAAAAGGTACAAATTCACGGTTTTTTTTGTTATTTAGCACATTTTTTCTTCAAAAGTTAAAGAAAATGATTCAATTTCAGCATTAAATTTTAGTACTACATTAATAAGGACCTCCACCTACTGTGTGTATTTTTTGTGTGCATATTTAGATATGATTATTTGTCCTTGAAACGCCAGCCTTAAAGGTACTAAACAAAAAATCGCGTTACTGACGAACAGTGGCGTGCAATGCCAGTTACAATAGGGTAGGCAAACATTTAAATTACTTACCACTATAATCCACCAAAATATGCTCTCGTTCGGAAATGTCAGTGTCAGTATAATAGTCAATAATTGATTTGGACATTACACTTAAAACTAAGTATTTTTAAAACAAAAACAGTGGGTTCTTTCTTGCATAAGAAGAGTATCAAACACACTTAACACGCAGTCGAGCACGCAGTCTATTAGATTAATGATTATAAAATATTAAACACAATTATTGAAGTTATACTTCTTTGCGCCCATTAGACACATTGGGATGGGATGTTGGTCGAGAAACCGCGTCACGCTCAAAAGGAAGAACAAATTTGGAAGAACAAATTTTTAAGAACAAATTTTTAAGAACTAATATAATAATAATATATATATATATTGTTTTTTTTAAGAATTTTTTTTTTTTGTACGTACGAGTGGGTGTATGAGAATGGCCAAAGAAGTATAACTTCCACCGTCTGGTCCGACGCAGACAATTTTTTTTTTATAAGTCAGGTCAATACGGCGGTAATTTTTTAAAAACTCATTTAACACATCATAAAAATTAGTATTTTGTTTTAGGTCTTGCATAAGTTCTTTTTGAATTGAAAAAAACTGCTAGGTTGCTTAATCTCTCTTGTTCCTGAGTGTTTCGTAAGTAGGTACCTATGAATTCGTTTCAAATCGGAAAAAGATCGTTCTGCCGAAGCGCTACTAGCTGGTATCGTCACAAACTTGGCTAATGTAACAAATTGTGGAAACACGTGGCACATTTTGTTTTTTTCGCAAAATCTAATAATTTCATAGGCATTGAGACCGGCATATTCTGATGAAGAATATAAACAAATCACCTCGTTTTTGTAATCTGTCAAAATCAAATTCTTAATATTTTATTGTCTTTAGCTCGGAAAATATTTCGTCAGGAAAATTATCTTTGTATTGCGAAAAAGAATCTAGATCAAGAAGGTGAAAAAATGCAGCTGGTTAATTTCATTATAACGATCAGAAATTTCCATTTTGATATTGTCCAATATTTCTCGAAATATTCGCTTATAATGTACCTTTACATCATTTAATATTCCCCTTTCTTGTTGGCTCGCCGCAAATAGTTATAGTTCTTTCATAAATTTTGCCAGTTATTGTAAAAGTTACCTATCAATAAAGTTTTTAATCCTTCGATTTTTTTTAAACAATAGCCAATTCTACGATTTTTGATTTTATTACATTAAAAATTACTAAATAATAAATCAACTCGAAGTCTTGCAAAGTAAATTCGTACATTCTAAAGAAAGTGTTTCTCCGTCCCAATTCGCCTAATTTTCGCATTTTTGTTATCGGTCGGGTCAGCTCGACTCAGATCGACTACCGCCAAGCAAGCAGTGCTTTAGCGCTCCATATGAATTTGTATTACTCGGCTGAAACTGCTTTGCTTTCTTTTTAAATACGATGCTTATAGACAGTACAGCGGTGCGGGCTGAGCGTTATTGAGAAACTTAAATAAAATTACCTCTTGCGCCAGCGGCGAGAGGTGTATAATTTATTAATTATATTAGGTATTATGAGTTTTAAGAGGACTGAGACAGCATAGATCATAGTAGATAGTATATCTTTTTTTAACAAAAAAAGTGTATTGGTGGTATTGGTAACTTTTCTAGGGTAGGCAATGCTTTTATGCTTCTATTGTCTGCACGCCACTGCTGGCGAATCTATAAAGCCAGTGGTGACTTGTGTTTTTTGAATAAATTTAAATTATTGTACTCTAAGTTAAAATTAGATATTGATATGGAACTCAAAACAATAATGTTAGTTTCAATGACTCTCAAACTATTGTTAATACATTTGCCAGTTTTTTTCCTGTCAACTTATATTTCTTCATGTTCATTTGATGCATTTGACTTATGCAGTATCGTTGGTATCTCCCTTCACTATTATTTTTAATTTGGTCCTTCAAACTGCAACTTTTCAATATATGTAGACTAAAACTAAAATTGCTCTATTTTCAAAAAAGGCAATACAAATTTGGTTGAGAACTACAGGCCTATTTCAATCTTGAACAATTTTGGAAACTAGTTATTCTTCATATTCACTTTCATCTTAAATCACAAATTTCAAGCTGCCAACATGGATTCTTGGCCTACTTCAACTAATCTTATTTGTATTACTGGCACAATAATGAAAAACTCGAATTTTTCTTTTTTTTTATAGGAAAATGGCAATTATTTTTGTTTAAACTTTTACGACATAATATAGCACAAATCCGATACAATTCAGCACAACCTTTATTTTCCATTTTATCAAAAAATGGGGTTAATTTCACGCAAAACATTTACTATGAGTGTAAAGGATTTCATAATTTATTATAATACGAAAATAGGTGAATTATTTATGGACATTTTGTTGGCTTATTGGCTCATTTGTTCTTCGAATAAATAGACGTAGACTAAAATTAATTACTACCCCACGTCCAAAAGCACCGTGTATATTTAAATGTTCTACGTCACACCCTGTATAATTTCCATTGGCCTGGCAACGCCGGTAGGAATATAACAATGTCCTTAAATAAAAATATCCGGGCACACTTTCCCCGAATATGGAAGGAACATAAAATACAAGTTCAATTTAGTTCGAGTCTCAATTCACGGAGGATCGGCGAACCCTCATCAAATCGGCCATAAACCGCGAACAATTTTTGACATATATAGAAGGGCAAATCCCCAGGTTTTAGAATAAAATTCACATTTCACACGCCGGTGTCCGTCGCTTATGAATAAAAAATGCCGGGGATTTCAGGGGTCCGTTACACGCCCATAAATTTTAAAGCAGCCTAAATAATTTCTGTGGAAATTCCATTTTTCTGCACATAAAAATGTTGCCGAAAAATGTACAAGAGAAATTCGCATGTACACCACAAATGCTATTTTACGCGCTTTGTTCTGAGTTTGTTGTAATTGTTAGACAACCGATATTTGGTAAAAGTAATTATCTTACGTTATTTTTCTCGAAAACAGTGTCAACTTATACATATACGGTCTGTACCTATATAAAAAGTTGCTCTAAATAAATTACTAATATTTTATACCAAAAGCGTTTCTATTATAAGTAGCGCTAACGTTTGCATTTGTGTCTAGAAAAATGACGTGACTGGGTATACTACAAAGACTGTCGGGAAAAATCAGTAAACCAATCCTCACGAAAGAGTTTTCAACAGGATTTTCCTTTGTGTGTGAAATATTTTCTTTGCCGTCTCTGAATTCGGAAGCATGCATATGTCCTGCGCAAGATGGGACCACTGGCGTCTCCCAGAGGTATCTAATAGGGATTTCCGACAATATAAAGATACCGTATTTTTTATTCCCATTTGCAGATCTTTGTGATGTAATTTATTTTTTTACTGAAATTGCATTGACGAAACAATAAAAAAAATCAAATTTAAATAATTTTAAAACAAATTTGTATATGACCAAATTTACCCCCTTGCAACCCAAGAGGAAGATTTAGAAATTATTCTGGAAACGCTTTTTCCGTATTTGAGGAAAAAATAAAAACTCCCTTCAATTTTTCACTTGAAAGCAACGTCATTTTTACCTCGACATCACCTCATTAAATTTATTTTACTCAAATTACACCCTGTAATAGTTCATAACACACTGTTGATAATGGTTTGTATCTAATTTACATGACATCTAACTATACGAAAAAAAGTTATACTAGTATCAAGAATAAACTTATTCCAACACTTAATACGAAATGAAGTTCCGTTTTGCTTTATTTAGACAATAACAATTACTTGAGGCAACAATTGTTATTTTCAAAGTGAAATTATTCTTTATTTGAAATTTTATTTGAAAGAACGACTGCAAATATTTGAAATAATATTAAATAATTTTGAATAAAGTAAATGGTAATATTGTATTAAGAAAAAGTAAAACTGGAGCACATAATTAGTATTTTTGTTGCACACAGGCGTAGTTACAGGTGTTCAAAGTGGGTCTAAATATTTCGGAAAACTTTTCTGTCTCTCGAGTTCATCTTTCAACATTAGAAAATGTTTTTTCTCCATGGAAAATCACTCGATTTGGAAATCTACGATTTCTTCCATACTTCTTCTACAGTTTCCTTTGCAGAATCAAGTAACATGTCAACTTGTTCGCTGAATATAAATTTTAGAGCCATGTTCAACAACAAGCAGTAGCAGAAATAAAATAGTTATTGCTAACTGTCAAATTTTAAAGACAAAGCTTACTACTGACTTTGATTTCTTCATATAAACACTATTAAAACCTGACTCATCTGACGAAACCGAATTTGGGTAGCAATCATGCAGCATGTAGCTATATCTTGTGGACACATGCTGAACCTGACAGTCCGACAACAAGAAAACACGCTTTTATTTTTGCATACGACCATCTACACACACTATTATAACATAATTTGTAGTAAATAGTATCACAATTGTATCTCTATAGTTTTGGGCTGATTATCTCCACAAGTGTTGTATTAATACGATTTATAAACATTATTATTTTGCACTATAGCCACATTTCAAATTTTACAATATGACATTTATTACAAAATATTAATAATTTTAATTCGTGCAAATCCATTTTATTCATATTTTGAGAAAATCTTAAATTTAGTGTAAATGTATGGGAAAAAGTGTTTAATTCAATATAAGTATGCTTCGATGTCAAGAATATATAAATCTTTATAATCAAATAATATACAGGGTGTTCTCAAAAACCGTAGCATAAATTCAGGGTCTAATAGATTTTAAAAAAATATTACAATTTTTTCCTATGAACTATGGGCCTATCTTTTCCCGGTTTCAAGACACGGGACATAGGAAGCGGTTTTCGATGTCATTCAAAATAAAAAAAAATGATTATCTTGAAGAATAAAGTTTTTAAGGATTTGTACACAAATAAAAGTAGACACCCTGTATACAGTTAGTCGATTCTCCTACCTGTTATATATGAAAAAGGTATACCTTGTTGAAGTCGTTAGGAGTAACAGTTTTCGAAATAATCCTATTTGAAAACTTTTATCGTTTCAGAAAAACTGCCTCTACTGCAGCAAAATGTTACTTGGAAAAGTTTTGCGGCGAGGTTTGATCACAAATATTTTATGAAAGCAGATCTTTTTTAAATTTTGCACGGCTCCATTCTGAACAACTTTTTCAAGTACTTAACATTTTTCTGTATTTAGGCACTTTACCTGAAACCAAAACAGTTTTTACTCGGTGCACTGAGCATTTCAAATAGGATTATTTAAAAAATGGTTACTCCTACCGACTTCAGCAAGGTATACCTTTTTCAAATAAAACAGGTAGGAGAATCGATTGTTTCGAGAGTCAGATGGATACACTAAGCTGCAAAAAAGTTCTGCCATCTAAAAGAAACATGGTGTGCCACAAGTGGCGCCCTCTATTAGTGACGTCAAAATTATAAATAAATTTGAATTTCTCGCCCGCAAAAACATCCGATTTACAAATTTTACGTAAGTATTTGGATTTTTAAGTGTTTTACAAATATCGAGATACAATTTTAACTTTGACACCCTGTATCTTTTTTATTATGTGACTTGGGAGTTAGGTTAAATCGATTTATTTTCACCTAGTGAATTTGTGGTCTCATTTTTGCTACTTAATTTAAAAGTACCCTGTACACTTGAATAAAGTTTAAAATTTTAAGTATATTAATATACCTCATTACAGAATAGATTTTTTCCAAGTATTTATTAACATTAATATTTATTATTATGAATTATACTGGAAGAAGTTCCCCCTTGCGATCTCCCTTCGCCTGCGGTAATGCGGGAGTGAGCCGTAGTCGTCAAGATCGTGTCGCGTTATTGATGGTTTCCCCATAAACCCTGCACCGGCAACATCCGAGGGATATAAAAACTTTTTAAAATAATGCCGCTGGTGTCCGGAAAAATGGCCGGCATTATCTCAACTCGGCAGGGGATTATTCTCGGTCCGGACGCCGGCTCCTGCCCCGAATAAAATGTAGATGCGCCGCGCAGACACGGAGATGGAAACGAAATGCAACGCGGCACCGCTGTTGCAAAGTTGATATCCGTGCAACCGTTTCTTTTTTCTTCCTAAAGGCACTTAATTTCTAACTAATTTCTTCTAATTGAATTTGTCTATCGCCTAATAAATCTAAATCGATCGTAATCTGGATTTCCGAGGGCGAACACAACAAAATTATCTAGAATACTACAGAATTTCATTATTTTAAATAGGACAAGCTGTATATTGAATTTTTGGATTATTTTGAAAATTTTACAATTGCATTATACAGAAAGTTCAGTCATAATGCCATTAATTTTAAAATAATAAAAATTAATACGAATATGCAATTAAACATTTTTAAACACATACCATCTTTTCATAGATACTGTCGATTCTAAGCTCCCAGTTCAACTCGGTGTCGGCTTAGCGCGACGTTGCCAAATTTAAATATTTTTCTATTACATACATATTGTAATGTTTGATCGGTCAGTGGTCGCGCGGTTTAAGGCGTCAGTACTTGAATTGAGGTGACTATATCGCTGTGGGTCCGACCCCCACAGCTGGTAGACCGTATAGCGTGTAGTATCTCCAGTTCAGAGATTGCCCATTCTTAATGAATCACCCTGTATAAGTTATTTTTAAAAGCATGCAATCAACATTTCAGATTAAAAATATTTAATATTGAAGTTACAAGACTAACCGATTAAATAATAAACCTTTTGCAGTTCATTATATACTAAATAGTAAGATAAAATACTCACAAAGTAAATTATTAAGAGAGGGTGGAAAGTTTTCCAATTTTAAATACCGATAGTAATACAAAAACCCTCGTGCTGTCAACAAAAAACAGTTGGAGACATATTCAGTAATAAACATTCCGGCAATACGAATCTTGGCCTACCGTGTTTAGTCCAATAACCTTGTTTCCAATGTCTACTCAATAACAAGCTCTGCAGAACCGCCAAATAATAACAGAAAGAAACAAAATCGCATTGTAACTGGAAGTGCTCGAGAGTTTGGCCAAATTTTCAAATTTTTGTGATAAGTTTTTTTTCAAATAACGATAGATGCTAGATAGTAGTAATTCTTATTTGTAATTCATTTACAAAAACTAGATTCAAGATATGGTTGCACAAGTTGTTTCTATGTAACTTATTGGATGGTTAAAAATAATTAAGCATTGGCAGTTATGAGGAAGTGAGTGTCATTATTATTTTGGTTGTACTTTGTCAGGTGTTGAAAATGTCAAACAATTTAGTAGGTGGGGGAAGCCACTGCTATAAAATTTTGCTGTACTTCTATTTTATGTAGACTACTATACTACTGTAGACATATCCCATACTCAGACTAACATTGAAATTATTCTGATTGAATAGACCACAGACACATTTCAGTTCAGTTTTAAGTTTGACTAGGATTGATTTCAGTTGAACCTCGTATTGACCTAAAAGAGAAAAATGTGGCCAGATTTTGTGGCTGGAAGATGAATTACTGTACTTTGGTGGTACCTCAGGGTTCTATTTTAGGGCCACTTCTTTTTACTGGTGGTTTAAATACATCGGATGTATTATAAGCAGATGATGTTTTTTTTGTGTTATGAAAGATTATATTAAGCTTCAAAATAATATCACTGTTGATAAGTAATATTAATTGGATAAGCGTTGGAAATAGCACATTGCAATGACTTACTGAAAAGTTATATCACATTCGTGCGACTCCTTTTTGGGTAGTACAGTTTTAAATAGAGTGAAAGTAGTGAAGAATCTAAACGTTATTTTTAACAGTATTTAATAATTGTCATATTAAGAAAATTGTAACCATACAAAGATTTGAGTTTTATGGTAAGTGGGAATACACTGTCTATGCTATGGTCTTCACCTGTGTATTTAATGTGATAAAAATTTGGGATAAAAAAGATTTGGATGTATCGAAAAGATCAAAGTTTTTGACACTGCATGTCAGAAGTGGGATATTTGGGATATATATTTATATGCTTTTTCCAAAAATGACCCGATGAATTACTTTATTATATATTTTAGATTCCTTTAAAAACACCTTGTATTTACGTATACAGTGTCTTTATCCACGAGGTAGGTATCACATTATTGAAAACTGTTTTATTGTCACGAACTGTAATCAAATATGTTACCAAACATACAGGGCGTTAAAAAATTAAAATTTTACTTATAAAATGCCTTTAGTTTTTGTTTTTGTTAACTTTAATTAACAAAGTTGTTTGAAAACTTCATAAATTCTTAAATACGGGGTTCAGTAATGAAATAAAAATAACACATTTCACAACTAAACAGAAGCAGTGAATTTTAACTATTTTACTTTAAAAACAGATACAAATTATAAAAAAATTCAAATTTTGTTTTAAAATGAATTAAAACAAATATGATTTTCTGAAAGCACATCGCACATAAAAAGTAAAAAGGGACATTGCTTGACTGGCAATCACTTACATCTTTCTCGAAAGAAGCAACAGTTACCGCATATTTATAAAAAGTGCCGTTTAAGGCAAAAATCGTAGCTTGCCGATCTTTAATCAAGTCCTCCGCTGCTTCAATTAAAATTCTGCGACTAATGTTAATTGAAACAAATGAATCGGTAGGGGAATTCAGCCGGCTGTGTCGAATAAAATACATTTGCGTAACTGCACTGCTGAATGCAAAACGAAACCGTCGGGGAGGGCAGGGAGCGTCGTTTCGTCTCCGACTTGACGGATGTGTGACAGTTGACAAGCGCGCTTTCCTCTAGTGCGAGGGAGAGCGCTAATTAGGCGAGGAAGACGAGAGATTTATTATTCTTGTCCAGAAGGCTGCCATTCCCATTGATTTTTTTTTGAGAAGCGCGGAATAATGTTGCTAATCGGTCTTCGATTCATTCAGTATTCAGTGAGACCATCTGACGAAAATTTACGTTGGTAGCTAAGACCTGAAATTTTATACATTTTTATAATATTCTTTATTATTAGCTTTTGTAGATGTTTTACTGTATTGTAAAGGTATTTAAACTAACATGTAGATCGATTTTTCTAGATTTCCTACTCATGTGAGTCATACGTATGTTTTTTGTTAGGGACTAAATATTAGGTATACTAAAGAAAAATCCCATAGACAAGGATGGATTCAATAAATATAAAATATAAAAAAAACATAGCTGGCTTCATGAAATCATTCAATAATCAACTCAAATTCATTTTTGAACATATACAAATACGCAAAATCAATCACAATAGATGAGATTTATCCTACTTCTGCATTTTCTAGGATTAGCTACTTTTTCAGGTATACAAAACCAGTGATCTGTACTTTTGAGCAGGCACACCCCTGTCTATGTATTTTAGCGCACTGAACCTGAATCTGAAATACGTTTAGCTGAAACATCCTCATACTTTTAAGTAAATCGCAAAAAAATAGCGAAAATCGCAAAGAACCACGTTGGTAGGCGAAAAAAAAGTCGGGATATTTGTTCTGATCTTGATCTAGTGTGTTTCTTCTGGATTTCGATGATGCGCTGAATTCGAATTTGAAGTCTATTGAGCTGCATCACCCACAGCTTTTTCAAATATCACGAGCTGAAAACTAAAGTGATTTTTCCGAGTTTTCGCTATTTTTTGCGATTTACTCAAAATTTTGAGGGTATTTGAGCTGAACGGACAGACAACATACGAACAATTGAATAAATCATTATATTTTCATCAAAATATTTAAGAACCTGAGAATAATAAATCTAAGTGTATACTACACTAAATGTTTGTACTATATATTATTACTAAATTACGAAAACCATTGTTTTTAATGCAACAAACTATCGAAAATTATGTTGACAATAAAAACAATTGAGGGACGGCAGCCTGGCGTAAGAAGTCTGAGTTTGTGCCGCAACTATATCTATGAGTTAATCCTATTGCACTTTTGAGTTCCATATACTAAATGATCATGAGCATACATGCCTCTGAATATTTTCAGTTATACTTCGAAAAATTGGCTCCCTTAAAATTGTTTACCTTATGTAACGGATTTAAAACATAGATGTTACAGTAATTGTTTGACATTTACCGAAAAGTAATTTTAGTGATAGCAGCCTATTACAAATAAATTGCAGAAAAGCTCAATCAAAAGTTGATGACATCATATTTTGTATTTATTTTTTTTCTCTAAAATTTAGAATATGAAATTTGTTTAAAAAACAAAAAAGTTTCTGAGTAAACATAGCTGCCTTAGAATTTCATTTCGATTAAGAAATTTAAAAGTATAAGAAACGTGGAAGGGGTAGTTTATTGCACCCGCTCCAGCAAACCAGGAAAATGGGATTATGCCAGTAAAATATTATTTTATAGTAAGTCATACATACGTTCCTGCCAACATAAAAAATAACCCACTTTACCCACCCCCTCGTTATTATCAGAAATATATGAAGAAGCCCTTTCAAACTTTGCCAATCAAGCTATTTCCGAATTTTTGTATACACTTATGCAACACTCTTAGTGATGTAAATGGTAAAATGACAAATTGTCACACAAATTACTGTAAAATTACCGTAATGGTACATATATAGATTTTACTAGAAAAGGCCTATGTTCGAGAAAAACAAATTCTGAATTAAACGAAAACTGTTTTAAATAGATATCCAAATATTTATCATTGGAGATTTCATCTATTTTATTTTTACTATATTATCTCGTTATAGCTGCTTCTTCAATCAACAAAGATTATTATTTGTAATCATTCCATTACAGAACTAGTTTTAGAGAGAGACTTTAAGTTGTAAAATTTAAATTTCATAAATTACAAGTAATTTAACATCGCTAAACACCCTGTATAATAACAGGTAAATGACAGAAACTTAAGTTTAGTGCAGTTGTCAGTTCCAGAATGTTCTATAGTAAAAGGTACATTTACTAAAATATAAAGTTTGACTATTTGTATAAGCTAGTAATTTGATTTTCGTAGTTATTCAGTTAATTTAAATCAGTTAAAAGCTAGTAGCTGTCCAAGTTTTATTAAATCACCCTTTTAATTAGGAAATTTAAAGAACCTGACTTATAATAAATAGTAGCCCAGAAAAAAATGAATTACAATTACTTCCCCTATTAGAAATTCCACGCTGTTGTGTAGTGTCTTTGTTAAAAAGTAACATCCTCATAAATATAAAGAGGAAGGCCTTTGGTGCAGCTGGACGGTGTCCGTATGCGACCAGGCAAATTCAGTTGCAGTGTCGGCAGCATCTGGCCGTTTATCTAGGTGCTCCTGAAAAATTACTCCATTTCAGGCGGTGAGATTGCAATCTGTGGCGCCATCACATTATGCTCAATGCCCATTCTCCTCCGTGTTTCAGAGACCACTTCAGCGGGGACGCTTTTTGCGGGTAGCGACGCTGAAGCATCGCCAGGTGTTCTATTTTAAATTGAAAGTAAACCTTGGAAATTCAGATAAAACTTAGTATTAGTAGTAGTATTATTAAAATGTCTTTTCTCTATAAGACTCCGCAAAATGTTATTAATAACAGGTTTTCAGTATACAAAATTGAGCAAATATGAAAAATTTCAATGTCTTAGACCAACTTTGATTTTTTGCTAGATTTTGGAAATATGAGAACATTTTTATTAACAAAGGTTCTCAGAATGAAGTAGTTATTTGTACAATTGTAATGCTTGTTTTGAATATTTACTCGATTTTTAGATTTTTCTTAGAGCTGGCCTAGAATATTAAAATTGCACACATTCAATATTTCATAATGAGATATTTTTTCCAATGACTTGTCGTACACAATACAGAAAGAATGTTCAAATCATAACACTTTTGTTGCATAAAGAAGCAAGGCTAACTCTCCAAATGCCAATTTCAGCACATTTTGTCTCCTTTACAAGAGTCGTCAAATTAATAACTTTAATATATAAGTATATTTTTATTTATAACAGTCATCTTCCGTTTTAATATATTCTCTTGCATAGAGAACATTGTTTTTACGATCTTGATCCACGACTAGGATTTAATAGAACTTCAAACCCGCTTGAAAGAGAGAGTGCCAAGAATAGAATAGTATGTCATTAAAGCAACTTTGACAGTTGATTGCCAAGGCAGACATGAATCAGGCTTGACCAGTTATTATCTACATTATATAAATCACCAACATCATTATCATCATCTATATTATCGTCATCATTTACATCATCATTATCTGCACCATCATCATCATCATCACCATCTACTGCATGTTCATCACTTTATAATCATCATCTACTATCTACAGTAAGCGGCAAAAGTACTGAATACATTTATTTAAAAATTTGTTGTTCGTTTTTCTGGAAAATCGCTCAGACCCATCAATTTTTATCTTTAGTTGAGAGGTTTTTAAACCACTTTTCATATAATATACAAGGTGAAGCAAAAAAATATCTCGGTCATTTTTTTAAATGGAAACCCCAATTTTTTATATTTTTGTTCAATTTGCCATGGAATTCCAAGTATTTTTTTATGTATTATACCCTATACCTGTCTTTAACCGTTTCAGAAAAAATAACGTCTAAAGATCGACGCCACCTAATTTTGCTCAGCGAGTCCGAACTTTATTATGTGTTAGTAACTGTTGGATTGGAAGACGCGGACCAATAAAGTGGCCTCCAAGATCACCCGATCTCACTTTTTAATGAGGTTATTTAAAATTCAAGGTTCATTTATGGACACAGGCCTCGAATCATCGAAGACTTGAAATATCCAATAAGCCAAGAGATGAAGAGAATTGACGGGAATGTATTAAATACTGTTCAAGATGATTTTGTTTATAGGCTTGCGTGTTGTCGATAAACTAATGGATAGCATTTTGAGCATTTATAATCTCGAAATTTTTTAACCATTTTGCTTACATTGGTTTGATTGATTGGACAATCTGGATACTTGCTATTGAACTATTGACTATGATATAATTTTTTTGCTTCACCCTGTAAATATGAAAACTGGTTTTTAAAAAGTGTACAACTAAAAATTAGCAGGTGCAAGCAATTTTCCATACTTTTGACGATCACTGTGTCAGTAGAGTAAGTCCTTAATTCTGCTACTGCACATATTTTTTGGCTACATAACAAATTTGATCCCTTAGTTAGTATTATACTGCATATCACTAAAATATAACATTAAATGATTGATATTTTATTTACATCTTTCCTGTCACACGGACCTTAACGACGGAGGTAAACATGATCCCATTAAAAACAATCGAAAATCAAATTATTTAAGTGAAACCAGTACGGGTAATCCGATAATGAAACTGGCCTGATCAGTTCGGCCTCCTCCTGGCCGTTTGGCATTCCGCTCAGGTCTGGACGGCGTTGTCAGCAGGACAATTGACTAACGAAGCCCTCATTAGCCTCGAGGTGGACGTCATCCGACTGTTTGATTGTTTGCAATCGCCGGCGTTGCCGATTCTCTGCCATAAATTCGCGATTCTTTCTGCAAAAATATCATTATAAGGTGTAACCGTTTATAATTGAAGGAGTTCCTCTTGAAAAAATGGTAGTGGTAGTCTCTATCACCCAACAAATTGATTATTAAGGAGTTGCTGCATAGTTTCAATGTATATATCATAAGTTGTTTCCAATATTTATAAACACATCTCTGACGGATCTAGCATTGTATGTGAACATCATCAGTACCGCAGGGGAATATTCTCGGACCATTATTATTTATAATCTTTGTGAACGACATTAAAAATGTAATTTCAAATTCCAATCAACGGTATTCGCGGTGTAGCGAAGCTACATTTAGCGACCATTCGGTGCTCCACACCGAACTGAAAGGCCACGGTGTTCTACCACAGCATATGCTGTGGTTCTACATTGCAGTAGCCACTATTAAAGGCTACCGACCTCTATCGCAATTCGGCGAAAACGATATTTTGCAAACACAGAATTGCAAACAGCTATAGGTTTTCCAGGTGTAATTCAATGCTGGTCGGGGCATTAGCCCGCATAGTAGTTATTTCCTCCGTGTTTGCAACAGAATATTGTTAATTATGCAGATGACATTAATTTATTAATTAAAGATCACGATTTGGTGGATGTTCTATACAATAAATTAATACTGAACGAAGAAAAACAGACTGTATTATTATTGTTATTTGAGGCTTGTCCAAATCACCCTGTTTTATTTTTTGACTTTCTCAAACTTATTTTTAATACGGCGGATCGGTCAGTGGTCGCGCGGTTCAAGGCGTTAGTACTTGAATCGAGGTGACTAGACGGAGTTGGTTCGAGCCCAGCTGCCGGTAGACCGTATATAAGCTATATTCGTGGAGAGGATTGGCACCCTCTCTGTGGGTATGGTAGGGTGGAATAATGTTAGCTTGGGTCAATGTGAGAGATTGATGCCGGTTGATATTTGACCACCCCAAAACTGAATAGTCACTAATTACAGGTCCGTCAGAATTATCTACTAACATACGACCGACATAAATTTCTTTATTCAAATAATATATACGTTTAAAACTATAAATTAGTCGTTAAAACTGTGCTAAAAGTGAAACATAAGCTAGAATTTTGCATTGCTAGTTGCATACTCTCCAAACATCAAAGAACACTGGTCAAAGCTTAGAATATAATATAATATTCTAAGGGTCCAAGAAAAGATTTTTACGGAACACTGTAAACATGTCGAGATGTTATAGTCCAAATTAGTACTAATTATTGTTAATACTGTTGCTATTATCAGTATTAACAGAATGTAATTCCCCGACAACACAAGGAGTTTACAAAATTTATAGTCAGTGGTCGCGCGGTTTAAGGCGTCAGTACTTAAATCGAGGTGACTAGATCGCTGTGTGGTTCGACTCCCGCAGCCGGTAGAACGTATATAAGCTATATTCTGGGAGAGATTGGCATCCTCTCTGCGGGTATGGTAGGGTGGAAGAATACTGGCTTGGGTCAATGTGAGAGATTGATACCGGTTGACATTTGACTACCCACCTAATTAATGAGGTTTTCCAGGTTTTCCTCATTCCTGCACTGAATTGTGGTTAGGGCCTACCAACGTAAGTCGTTCCTGGGCGCAAATGCGGCCTGCTTAATAATAATATGCCGCCCCCTCTCCCGCACAAGTCTCCGACTTCTGGGCTAATCCCTGTGATTAGAATGAGGGGTAGAGATATTATTATACACTTTATTTGTCTGTTCAAATAAATAAATCATACTGCTTACGAGTAAATTGTCATAATTGTAATATTGGAAATGTCTCGAACCTTCTACACAATTCTAGGGTGAGAACGCGTTTCATCCAAGTGTACAAATATTGACATCTTTACTTTTAACTGATTTAAGGCTAATTAAACCTTTTTCTACGTAACAACTTTAACACCCTGTATCACATAAACGAGAAACCAGTTATATAAACTAAACCCACTATTTTCCCAAGACAAACTTACACCCCAGTTCTTTTTAAGTATAAACGGGATTCTGTCTATAAATTGGAGAATAACATTTCTAAAAGTCTGATCTCTAGCTTTGCACGTTAAATCAAAGTCCTTCAGTGGAGACCTTATTCCTATGTTCTTAATTCGGAGGTGGGTCCGTGGACATCGTCTTTTGATTGTCCGCAGTTGGGGGGCGTGGGTGGTGTTGTAAGGAAAGGAGATAGTAAGAAGCGAGCGGGCCCGCTGGCGCGTTATCAGCGGATGCACAGCGTAGGATAATGCGAGGAGGCGATCGGAATAAAGGACTCTTCGAAGGAGAGCCCGGTTAGGCCGGAAAGCGCTGCCCGGGCGCGATAAGGGGCCCTGCGTAAACTGGGGATTCCGTTCGCCACGTCTTTGTACGTTCTTCGGCGTGTATACGTTCCAGGCCGCGTCGTAATCAGAAGTGGGATTTTAAAAGTTCCATTATAAAACAAAAAAATAATTCTGTTTTACAACAGCTTTTTTAAAATAAGAAGGGAACCCGTAAATTATTAATCTTTTTGTAGCAACACAATGCAGAACATTGTCAGCGATGCTTCAATTTCGCATGCTATACCGTGGCAAACAGTGGGTGAATGTTAATCCCTGCACCAGCACACTATATACAGAGTGATTGAGTACTTATCCATTATTGAATGTACAGGGGGCTCTTTTAAATATAATTTCGTAAAAAACTCAATTTTTTATGACGTATCTATTGCTCAATATTTTTAGATAAATCTTAAATCACCTTGTATACTGTAATTTTAATCTGCTGTGTGCTGTAAAAGTATCGAATGTTGATTTAATTTTATTAGTTACCAGAACAGCACTGATACAATATATCAAAAATAATAATAATAATCGTCAAAATGTTGAGGAACTATATCTTTATTAGGAAGTAAGATTGAATTCATTAGAAATTTCTGTGTTACGCTTGATTACAACATAATCGTGTACAAGCTTGGCAATTTTTCAATAAGCAATAGACTTTCATAGCATAAATAATATGTGTTACTATTCCTAAATTTGAAGATGACAACAACCTATGATAATTTTTTCTATTATTCATATGTTCTTGTAATTATACATATTAATTACTAGACTCAATTGTACCACTTTGTTTGTGGTTTCATATGATCTAATTCATTTTTCGTCTGACTAATATGCGATCCAGCGTGTTACTTCCGTAAATATCTATTACTTCATGGCCTACGTGATCATTTCTGAGCGCGTTGTGACCTGGCCTGGAATCGAGATCGCCACCCCAGCTATACGTCTACATACGTTACTCCTAGTGACCCTCTATCGCACAAGTACTAATGGCACTGAGGACCATCCACTGTTTTATTTTTATTATTTTTTTATCTCTCATGTCCATTTGCCGATATTACAGAATTATGTTTCAATTTCGAGAGGAGGGTGTATCCTCGTGGCCCAATTATCTAATAATCAAACAGTTGTACGTTACAGTTCTTTGAGATTTAGTTTATTAAATAAAGTTACATTTAAATTCTAAAACAAAATTTCTGTATTACTTTTTATTCTACTTCATCACGTTTTATCTTCCCAACTCACAAAACCCTAAACTGTTTGATCATTTTGATGTAATGATACAATTTTATTACTATTATATTACCATTTATACAAGCTATTTTGTTTTATTAACAACAACAATGTGATTATTTGTTCTTCGCAATTATATTGTTCTATAAATAACTTTTTCGCACAATCGTTCTGAATTATGCTCGTACTGTCATTGCTGACACATTCTGTAAGTTGAATATACAACACTGTGGCTTGTTTCCATAGAAATCAAAAAAATAATAGTGTTGTTTGAGTTCATAACAGCATTAATGTGGTAAGTAAAACTCAGTAATTCTTCTTCACCAACAAATGCTGGGCTCATTTATTGTAAAAATTAAAGGTACAATTTGTACAATTCTTAAACGTAATGGTTTTTCCCTCGTTTTTATCTATTGCTTTTACAATTGAATTTTCTGTATTACTTATTGAGTTAGATATGTTAGGATTAGAATAAACTTCAGTAGTTCTGTCTTGAAACACTGAATGGAATGGAGTCAAATTAATTGTCACTGCCGCTGTTGGTATGTAAAATCTTATCAGCAAACTCTATTTTCTTTGCTAAAGACTCTGCAACATATTCTTCAGCGACCTAAAATTACATTTTCTGTTAGTCAAATAATCAATCCAGTATTTGCTAACAAAGTCGCAGACGTCCTGCTAAAAGCATGTCCAGTATAGGATTTTGGATCTTGCAGTATTAAATATTCGGCAATTTTTTGTGGTATTTGTCCCAATGTATGTATACCCACAAGTTGATTTACACATTTTCCCTGACGAACTGAGTAGAAAAATCGACGAAAGAGAGCCTCCTTAGGTCTTGAGCCTGTATATTTTCGCAAAATCGTCAGAAAAGGGACTTTTTCATTGGCCTTGTCAGTGATTGTGAAAATTCGACTAATATGTGTTTTGGTATCAGGCACTTTAACAGTGGCAACTGAACCTTCATCCGTAATGTCATCAACTGTCATCTTCATAAGTTCATCACGCCTAAGAGCCCCAGCTACTCCCATTATCATCACTGCTTTAATCATAATATAGGTTTCATCGGGAGCTTCCAGCAGGAATTTGTTCATCTCTTCTCTGGTAAATACCTTTGATTTTTTCGCGTGATGTAGGTACAATATCGACACCATAGAGTATTCTGCCCATAAGCTTCCCGGAGACTTCAATCTTAAATTTCTCTGAACAAAATAAGCCAGCACAGTTTTTTCAGATATCTCCGTTTTCTTCTCATTCAACCATTTCCTGAAGGCATCATAGACTTTTTCATACCTCACCTTTAATTTTGTGGGAATTAATGACCCACAACATATTTGATACGATTCTTCAATGTCCGATCTACCTCTGAATCGTCTTTATCAGCCATTATAAGCACAGTTTTGACAACAAAACACAAAACTTGTTTTTTTTTTGTTTCCAACGAAATAAATTCAAAACACGCTAGATGGGCCACGCCATTTCATTTCAATATTTTTTTTTATTATTTTATTTGATAAATGCGAATGTGAGAAAAACGTTATACACTATACGGTTGTTAATTGGCTAACAGAATCTCGGAAACTTTTCCTCGATTCTGTTATACTCCACTTACCAACCTAATAGTGTAATATACTATTAAGAATGTTGTTACAGTTATGTAACATTTTTTAGTTTATTTTTTGCTTATCGTTAATATCTCGAAATCCGTAAAAAATAAGTATCTTGTGTAACATGGTTTTGGAAAGCTCAATTAACAGTCTTTCCAATGGCGTAAAAATATACAGGGTATTCTATTTATAAAAACTTAAGTTAGGCCAACATATCGGAATTGCAATATTGATTGGTTTTTGTGATATATGCTTTAAAACATATTTCAAATATCCTACAACATTCATTCTTGCACCTTTTCGTCGCGTCTGGAATAATGACAGATGAAAGGGGGGCAGTTTCCACATGACCACCCTCTATACAGGGTGACCCGCTTTAGAATTCCAAAGTCTAAAATGTTAACCAAAATTTAGCCAAATTTACCTACCTTGGGAAATCTTGGAGCTGGAGATACTGGTTACCAAAAAGTCGATTGAGCCAAATATGCCTTAGCAGAATTTTGCTGTTTTCAAAAATACAGGCCGTTCAATGCTAGAATTTTATTTTGAAATATCTCAATAACTTTGAAACCTGTCGGAGTATTAAAAAAATGGCATAATTATGTTTTTTGGCACGGCAAATAAGAATTTTTAACTAATTTTGACGTCACTAGTAGAGGGCGCCACTTATGGCACAGCATGTTTCTTTTAAATGGCAGAACCTTTTACTGTTTAGTGTATCCGTGAAAAATTTCAATAAGATTGGCGAGTTTTGATTTTGAAACCATTTTTCAACAATGCAAGATTTTATCAAAGCAGGCCGATTTTTTTGAAATTTTGCACGTTTCCATAACTTCGTTCACCGTTCTGAACAACTTTTTCAAGTAACATTTTGCTGTATTTTCAGTAGAAAAGACACTGAATATTTCAAATACGATTATTTAAAAAAACGGTTACTCCTAACGACTTCAACAAGGTATACCTTTGTCAAATATAACAGGTAGGAGAATCGATTGTTTCAATAGACATATGGATACACTAAACTGCAAAAAAGTTCTGCCATTTAAAAGAAACATGCTGTGCCATAAGTGGCGCCCTCTACTAGTGACATCAAAATTAATTAAAAATTGTTGTTTGCCATGCCAAAAAACATAATTGTGCCAATTTTTTTTTAATGCTCCAACAGATTTCAAAGTTATTGAGATATTTTTGAAATCTGCAACATTAGGATAAGGCATATTTGACTCAATCGACTTTTTTTGGTCACCAGTATCTCCAGCTCCGAGATTTCCCAACCTTTCACAGACATCCTGTATACAAAGTTGCACCCCTGAGTAGTTATAGTCGCAGCAAGAATTCAGACGTCTTACGTCAAGGCTGACGTTACGCAATTGTTTTTTTTGTCAAGATGAGTTTCGATATTTGGTCGCGTAAAAATATCATTTTTTGCAATTTAGTGCAATATACAGGGTTCCAGAATGATGGTCAAATATTTTACCAGTGTATTCCACAAGTCATTTCAGGGGGAGATCTTCATATGAAATTTTTCAATTTGGGTCATATCTGTTGATATATTCGAATCTCAAAATGGCCGAAAAATGTTTTTTTATTTTTCCTTAAAAACGGTTACACTTAGAAATTTTAATTTTGATACACATTATCAGCTAGTCAAAAGCTAATTTGTGGTCCTTGACTCAAATTTCTGAAGGGCGGGAATAAGCAACCCCTAGATTTATTTCTTTTAGAACTTTTTCCTGCAATAGCCGATTTTAATCGTAATATTTGACCCCACTTTGAAGTACCGTCTGTGTGCGACTTTGTATATAATTATGTTTGATTAAATTGCAATATTTTAAAATCCTTTACATGCACCTTGTGTGTCGGTTCTTATTGCTGAAAATTTTTACATACGATAAATAGGTTTTTAGTTTTGTTGGGCCCCATATAATCGTTTCTGAGATATAATTATTGAAAATTTATAGAAAATGGTCTATTTTGCGCAGATTTGAGCCATAACTGCGGACCGCTCTTTTCCATCCAGTTGTGTTCAGTATAAAATTAAAAAGTTCGCATGCTCCCGTTCTATTCCGGTATTCCGGCATTTGCCGCAATACACTAGGTGATTTATGCCGCAAAACAGAGCCAGCGGAGTAGCTGCCGCTCGTAATAAATTTAAAAATCATCGACCCTGACGATGAAAAATAAACCCACCACTAGCACGATCCCCCCTCCCCACATAAATAAATTAAATTATTTCAGAGAATCAAGCAATCATAATTCATGGTTTTATAGAGCTTTCTCGGGTTGAGATGCGGCTCTCTTTCTCCCCTAGTCGCAATTTAAAAAACCGGATGAACCGTCCAGAGTGACCGGGGGGAGTGAATACAAGAAGGCAGGGACAATAAATATATTTTTAAGGATATTTTCGGATAAGGACAGCGTTTATCGACATTTGCCTCCGGCAGGACATTATAACAGCGGGGAGAAACATACAGTGTGGGACAGTCAAATGAAATAAATTCAACATCTCAGTTGTACATGTTTATAAAAGATTCCGAAACACGTCAATTTTGGACGTGTTGTGACATTCTGCAACGTAAAAATTTCATCCTAAAGTACAACGTCCTTCGACACCGAAAAAAAAAATAGCAGATTCAATTTATTTAAACATAATATATTCTCGGGAAACAAATCTTTTTTTGGTGTAATGTTCAATTTTTTGTCAAAAATAAATTGATTTATTTGGTATAAAAATTTGTTAACGAGTATTGTTTAAGTAAAACATACAGAGTGCTAAAAAAACAGTGTAAAATATTTAAGGAGGTAATAGTATGAACATAAATAAGCAGAAGTCTCAATAAACATGGGTCCGCAAAGTAACGATTGCGGAGATATGGACCAATTTTCGTTTTTCAAACATTTTATGTTATTAGGAATAAACCGACAAAAGAAGCTTTTAACAAACAAAGTTACAGAATATGTTCAAAGTGCCCTCCGTCCATTTCCAAGCAGGCACGATATGAAACAATATTTTTTTATAGGCATCAGTTTTTTTTTCGGTGGAGTGAGTTGCACCTCCTGAGTTTTTAAATTGGAAATGTGGACTTGTGATACCTCATTTGAAAGAGGTATTTTAATTTTCTATTAAAAAAATGCTATGAATTGAAAATTCATACCAAGCATACCAAATTATAATGCCGCAGGTACTCCATACTTAAGTTTAGACCGAATTACAATAATTTTAAAGTAGCAATAATTATGAAAATCTTAAGTCTCTGAGAAGAAAGCCTAATAATATGCGTCTGATACATTCTTGTTAATATGTCCAGATCTTTAATTTTATAACACTTTGTTTTTACTGAATCTATCGTGCAATCAAACAGTATCACTTCATTCCCCTTTTAGTAAGTAAGCATATTGCACTTTAAAATATTAACTTGTGATTTTTTGCGCACCATTCAACAACCTTATTTTGAAACATTAACTATATAGTCTTATACAGAATTTATCCTATAATAGATTTAAAGATCGCCTGCAAATATCAATTTACGGTTAACAGCACCACCGATGACATTGATAAAGATAAGGAATAAAAGAGGTCCGAAATTAGAGCCCTGTGACACGCCGGAAGTAGTTTCATATATAAATGAAGGATATCCTTCGTGTTCTACATATTTTTTATGATGGCAAAAATATGTATTAAATAATTCCAGTATTAATTCAGTAGAAGTTTAGTTACAATAGTATGTCACAAGAAGTAATATAACTTATAAATCTAAAGTTTTGATGTTTTAGTTTAAGTTTTATTCTTTGAAAGCTCAATTCATTTTTATGCCTTGAAAATATTATAGGTATTCAGAAAACGAACTTTCCAACTGTATCGCCAGAATTTCTTATCCTATGCTGAATTTCAGCGCCTGGAGGATTTGCTGTTTGTTTTTTGTACATTTCTTCTTTCAGATACACCCACTCAAAGTTGTTTTCAGCTTTACGACAACATCTTGTTTACTGAATGCATCTTTAACATTCAAGGAGAGTTACAGATATCTAATTCTAATACCTTGAGGATAATATAGAAATATCAGAAAAGAAACAATTCAAACTGTAAGAGAAAAAAAACAGTTACCTGTATTAATCCTTGGATATACAGGGTATCACATGGTCTCGACACTATCGGCTTATTTTGATCTCAAGAGCCTGAAGTGGAGCGGTGTTCAAACTTTTCTGTAGGAATGAAATTAAGATCCGGTCTGTTTATTTTACGTCTATCTTCTTGTAAGCAACAATCCACAAACAATATTATTAGGGTCAATCAGTATTAAATCAACCAATTTAATGTGAAAAGGTTGTTGTCAAAATGTATTTATTTTTTTTACCTAAGTTGGTACTATACTCAGAGAGTTGAAAACAGATATTCATAATTCTTTAGAGCCTTCATTTTGTATTGGTGTGTCTGCCTATTTTGCATTTTACATAGGTTTGTGTTAAACGTTGTAGCTTCTTCGTCTTTTATTTATTTCAAACAAAAACCATGTTAACGAGCATAAAATGCACAATATTTTCTTTTCAGTATATATTTAGGCCTACTTAACTGTAAATATACAAAAAAAGTTGGCAAATGTTAACGTTTTCTAGCTAGAAAAGTAAAATTAAAAATGTTAAACATACGAAAAAAAATTATAAATTTTGTCAGCAATCATCATTGGTTGATTTGTGATATACAGGGTGTTGCAAATTAGTTAACCACATATTCTTTGGGCAAAAATAATGGGACTTTTCTTATACTACTTTTCCATGTATTTTCAAAATAGACGATGTCAAAATTAAAATTTTATAAATGATTTTTATTGATGGCTCCCGTGATTTTAGAGATACTTGTTTGAAATTTGGCACATATTTTTATTTTAAGTCGTACACTCTCTGTGTAATTTTGATCTAAATATTAAAGACTGAATGAAGAAACGGAGGGCTGTAGTACCCACGGACCCCCCATTTTTTTTAAGTATAGTTTTGTTTGTTTACTGTATGCTGTTACTTGTGCCGTTTATTTATTTCAATTTACTGAATAACGTTTAATACTTAGGGATATTTATTTTGTGTCACACCTAGCACATGCAAAAAAGTTGCAATATCTCATAAATCGAGCCTTAAATCAAAATCTTATAAGAGTAAAAAAAAATAGAACAAAAACACGCTCTATCTAAAAAAAATATTCTGAAACTATAGGTGTACTCAAAACAATTTGGGGAAGTTCGTGAAATGTGTGGTTAATGGCTTGGCTTATTAATTTGTAACGCCCTGTATAATAATATTTATTAGTCTTAACATCTATATGACATTTGAAAGTGTCCTTTTCTGGGTCTACAGCGCAATCAGTTCACACGCCGTCATTATTTCTATTCGCTCTTTAGATGTAACGGAAGGAAAGAGGGAATTTTAGGTGGCTTATTTAATAGTTTAATTACTGCTGACGTCACTGGAGTATATTGTTAAATTGCATGTTTATGTGTTACCGTTGCGTGCCGAAATTTACTTAGCGAAGGTAATTATCCCGCAAAGTGGCATCTCACTCTGGAAGCAATTTGGTCTCGTAATAGACTTGTAAATTAAGTAGCGAAAATTGAGGCGCAAAAAGTTGCAACACCCTGTAATTACCGCACGAGGTGCGAATCATCAACAACTTTCCATCTAGTTACAAAATGACTTATCCATTGTTTATGTGACACCAAAGTGTATATATAGTCTGTTTAAAAATGAAAGAGAGTAATAAAAGCTTATTATGTATGCAAATCGTAAATAATTGTAGTACTGGTGCTTATATTCAATATTTTTATATTATGTATTATCGGTATAGATGAGGTTATGTGATCGAACCGTACTAAATTGTAGCCGGTAGCTAAAATTTAATCCCCGACAATCCGTCTTTGTCTATGCCGCATCAATTTCTCGGTCCATTTCTCTTATAAGTAAACAATATAAAAACAGCATTTCAAAACATGAGGCTACTTTAAGCATCATAACCGAGTGAAGAGGGTTTTTAGTAATTCAAATAAAATTATTCAATATTATTTTCAAAATATTTATTTAAATTTAATGAATAGTAGATATTTTGTATCACATTTGAAAATGAAAATATCAGCAATTGTATCAGGTTTTAAAACAAAAGTGTGAGAATAAAAAGTATCCAACAAAGTTTATTAAACTGCTTTGCCAGAGCGCGACAAAAAATTTCAACTCCCTGTATCTCGGAAAGTATGCGCCTCATATAAAAAATAATGTGAAGCAAAATTAGTAAATTATTCAGCGAGCATTTAATGGATGCTGTAATTCACGATTCGTAAATAATCCAAGTGAATTACAGCCATTATACGCACGTAGACTACTATACCTTGTTCAAAAAAATTAAATAAAATACGGTTGATATCATTTTGAAAATATACGCTAAATTTTTATTGTTACTGAAAATGACATTAAGCAAAATTATTTAACTCAATCGCAATATATACCAGCAACAATAATAACTGTAACAATAACATCCTACGAGAAATGCCGTTTGATTTAGTACTATACTCGCGGCAAGAATTCAGACGACGACTTACGTCATACGAACAAATGAATAATTCATTATATTTTCTTCCAAATATTTAAGAAACTGCAACTGAGAGTAATAAAACTATATACTACACTAAAAGTTTGCATTATATATTGCGCCCAATTGCACAAACGATTGTTTTTAACGCGACTTACGTTGACAATAAAAACAATTGCGTAACGTCAGCAATGACGTACGACGTCTGAATTCTTGCCGCGAGTATACCAAAGTTATCGTTTAGAATAATATCAATAATTCTATATACTATTTATATCAATTTTGTATAAAAATATATTGGGGAATATGATTATAATAATAATAATAATAATAATAATAATAATAATAATAATAATAATAATAATAATAATAATAATAATAATAATAATAATAATAATAATCTGTCGAAATTCGGCAGAGATCTTAGCCGGCAGAATGCAGAAGGCAATCGTCCTTGGTTCGCTACGTCTGCTCAGAACACACGATTTACGGGCGCAATGATTACTGACTCCACGGAGTGAGAGTAGTCATTGCTTGACTCTCAGAACATCTCCGAATGTGTCGGAGCCTCGGAAGGTGTTTACTGGAGAAAAATAATAATAATAATAATAATAATAATAATAATAATATCTCTACCCCTCATTATAATCGCAGGGATTAGCCCAGAAGTCGGAGACTTGTGCGGGAGAGGGGCTGCATATTATTATTAAGCAGGCCGCATTTGCGCCCAGGAACGACTTACGTTGGTAGGCCCTAACCACTATTCAGTGCAGGAATGAGGGAAACCTGGAAAACCTCATTAATTAGGGGGGTAGTCAAATATCAACCAGTATCAATCTCTCACACTGACCCAAGCTAACATTATTTCACCCTACCATACCCGCAGAGAGGGTGCCAATCCTTTCCACGAATGTAGCTTATATACGGTCTACCGACAGCTGGGCGCGAACCAACTCCGATCTAGTCACTTCGATTCAAGTACTGACGCCTTAAACCGCGCGACCACTGGCCGACCATATAATTACCATAATAACCAACCATATAATACCATTATAATTGTAAATTATGTTTATAAAAAAACGACGGTGTTATAATTTAAACAACATAGGCTTATACTTCTTTTCTTTTGTATATTTCACCGATCGACAATAAAGACGTAGTTTTAGTGACAGATGTCAGGTGTCACATTTACTTCCTAGACATCAGAATCATTTCTACTGCTGCTAAATTAAAATTTGTTCTTTAACGAAAATAATTTTGTTTATCGTAGTAAACATTTATAGTGAAATTTGAACAGCCTGTAATGGATAACCCTTGTGCTGTTTGTTTGGAAACATTTATTTCGTCTATGCAGGTTGAACTGTTTTTACTAGTAAATGGTTTATGAACTTTTGAATCCTCTAACATGGTTAGAGTAAGTAAGTTGTGATATCAGCTCCTGAATTTATTAATAGTGTAGCTGAAGTTCTACGGAAACCATGCTTGATATATTCGTGAGCAACCTTCAATTTGAGAAACGTAGCAATTTGTTCTGGCATTTTCCCAAATTTATGAATTCTTATTAATTGGTTATATATGCTTTACCATTTGAATATTTTAAAAAAAATATGTTACTGTTTATTTGTGCAGGGCTTGCTGTATTATATTTCCGATATATGTCTAAATATTCGCTTACAATAGAGGATCTTTTTTTCTTTGTTTCTGTAGTTGGCAGAGTCAGCAATCTAGTTTCCATATCTTCAATATGTCCAATTTATCATATAAAAATGCCCCAAATATGGCAAAAATCATTGTCACCTAAAATAATAAAAAAATCTGTAATTTTCTACGATGCCCTAGATGGGCCATGTCTACAGTTTTTATTTAAGTTTAGACTTTAATCTCTGAATTCATACTTTAATCTCTGAACTTACACTGCTAACAAAATGATGGGACAAGTTGTAGCACTCAGAGCTTTCTAGATATATAATTAATATTTAGAGGACATAATATATAGGGGAAATAGAAAATTTATGATATTTATCATTATCTAGGAAATTTTAAATGCAACACCCTGTATAATTTTACTGTTTTTGATTCTAGATATAATTTAAGGTGCGACTGACTTGTTTGGGAAATGATTTAGATCACTTAATTTCCTTAGACCTATTTTTATTTCTGGATCTAGATTGCCGTGATGTGCGAACACCAATTTCCTGATTAAATTTTATTGTACCATTGTCATGAACAGTACCTATTATTTAAGTACTGGGTGTCTAAGTAACGTTGCACCTTTGAATTACACCTGAAATGCCTATAGCAAACAGCCGCAGTCGTCAGTGGTGTCACTAGTCATGTACTGGTTTCGAATTGGTTAGTTCTTATCAGTATATCACAAATGAGGCCAATAACTCGCAGACATTAAAGTCTGAATTCAGATATTAAACTTTGAATTCATAGTTTAAAGTCAAAATGTAGACGTGGCCCTTCTACGGCTTCGTAATTTTCAGCCCGGTAATCAATATATTTTTTATATGTTTGCTGATAACAATATGGCGTTGTGTACCTGTGCAAGTTATTTACTTAGTAATGCTCGTCTTATAACAACCACTTACGACCTGATGAAATTATTATTAATTATGAAAGAAGTATCATACAATTTTAATAATATAAAATAAACTGCTGGTCATTCGAACTTACACATAGAGATTTTTAGGCAAAATTTAAAGTTCAATATTTTCAACAGGAATGCAAATTTCTTAACGCGGCTTGCAAATTTTAAAAGAAAGTTTTTTTTTGGATTAAGCTGCATGACGTATATATATCGTATGACCATACGTTTATTATATACGGGGTGATCAATGTCATACAAAAAATTAAAAAGTTTGCATGAGGGAAATTTCCGCAAAAATTTTTTTTGGTCATTGCAATATGATTCGTTACTAAGGTAACATCAATATCTCTAAACGTTTTTGTCAGTTTTTGGATTAAGGCCCTTAGGCCTTGTACACACTACTCAACATAAAATTTGGGTAGCAAAACTAGCAACATTTTTAAAATGCTATATCTTGACATTGGATTGACGGTTCTTGATGATTTTTGCAGATTAGGAATTCTTATTTCACGTAGATTTTCAATGGTCTAAACTTAAAAACAACTTGAGGTGAGAATTTATTTTTACAAAAACTTAAATAATGCCAAACCTTAGCGCGCGTCGTACCCTGCGTTTTTGTTTATTATCGACCCGGTATAATGTGTAAATTTCAAACCTCAAATAAAATGCTTAGACCATAGAAAATCTGCGTGAAATAAGGATTCCAAATCTGCAAAAATCATCAAGAACCGTCAATCCAATGTCAAGTTATAGCATTTTAAAAATTTTGCTACACAAATTTTATGTTGAGTAGTGTGTACAAGGCCTAAGGGCCTTAATCCAAAAACTTACAAAAACGTCTAGATATATTGATGTTATCTTAGTAACGAACCATATTGCAAAGACCAAAACATTTTTTTTGCGGAAATTTCTTTCATACAAACTTTTTGATTTTTTGCATGACTTGATTGATCACCCCGTACATAATAAACCTATGGTTCTACGATAAATATACGTCATGCAGCTTAATCCAAAAAAAACTATCTCTATGTGTAAGTTCAAGTGGCCAGCAGTTTAATTAGCTTTGTTTGCTATTCTGATAAAATTTATGGGCGAAAAATGTATGTTTAACTTGGCAGGAAACTAGTTTTAATGCCTTAAATCATGTACTTTTTTTTTATTTTCTACCAATCTATCAATTTTATAATTTTCCGTATTTGAAAGTGTATATACAGACTTGACTATACGTGTAACTACCACCTTTAAAACTGACATCCCACTTCTGATCTTGATAGCCACGTCCTCTGAATACTCTAAATTTAAGTTTCCTGTTAATTTGAAATATTCACGATAGACGCAGCAATTTAATTCACCCACAGCGCTCTGCTAATAGCTTTGGCGTGCCACCGTAGAATTTATTTCCGTAATTATTTATATCAGCGGTTGGTGGCATATGGCCTATTGGTAAATTTATACGTGAGGCCTTTTAACGATTTTACAGAAACTGAATTAAGTCATTAAGGCTCGCATTGACTAATGGGCAATTAATTCGGTTATCTGCCGCATCCTGATTATTTTAACAATGGTGTTGTATGGTATCGGGCCCTTGAAAGTGGCCCTCTATAATTTTCATGATGTTTTTCAAACCAAACTACACAAAAAATGTTTAACCAATAAGGTATCAGGCCCACTATAGACTATGCGTGTAGTCGCGATTCGACATGCGCGATTCGTCGAAGTAAAATGTATAATAATGGAATATTAATTTAATAAATATTTGTTGACATTTTTAAAAGGTTTAGGGCTGGTACTTTTATTCGGAAATTAATCAGACGATTCATTCTTTGCTTTGTACTTTATTACTATTTTAACAACTTGTTTGCAAATCGTTGGTTAACCTTTGTTGGCAGAAATGAATATTTAAAAAATAGTTCTTAATGTACCATGCACCAAAGAATTATTAGAGAAATAGTTCTCTGGATTTTTGAGGTTGGATTGAGGTTATGTAACCTTGTTTTCTTTTTAGTTTATACGTGTTTGGTGTTCAAACGCAAAATAAACCAGTTTTTGAGAAAGCATAATTTGTTAGATGTTGGATGTGCAATAGTTGTGGTGACAGGATACAGGACGAGCTTTTCTGCATTATTTGAAGATGAATAAAGAAAACAATAGAATAGCATTTGTAATTATTTTTATTATTCAACCTGCTGTAGGGTTGTTGTCACCGATAAAATCCCCAATTGTAATATAAAAACTTCCGGTGCTGTAAAATCTCAACGTCAGTAAAAGTTTACTTCTAATGGAGACTTCATAATATCTACAATAAATATGATATGCTTCATGTTCTACTATTTATGAGCGAGTTTGAAAAACTTACTGTGTATTATCATTATGTAAATGTGGTTCTAATTCACGTAACAAGTTATTCACGGTGTCTTTTTTTAAACGAAACGTACGGAAAAACTATCTTTCTTGAACTGTATGTATATGTCCTCATATTCATTACAAAATCTATGATATCTTCATCATTTTCATCGAAAATTTCATTTAACTCTTCGAGATCCATTTCACAATTTCAATTAAAAATAAAAGTAGAATGACAGAGAAACCAAAATGTGAGGTTACGAAACCTTGATTTGTGCATTAATCGGGGGTCTATAGGGAATCTGCACGTGACGTCACGATTTTCAAGGTCGTTGTTTGGAGGATAAACAAAAGTATAACCTTATATTTATTCCAATTTATTATTAAATATTTGAGTGTTATTTGTATTATAAAATGCCTAATTATTGTATGGTAGTAAACTGTGGCAGTAATTCTGCAAGGGACAATGTTAGTTTCTTCAGAATTCATTCTGAATTCGACAGACATAAACAATTTAACCAGTTAGCATCTGAGAGGCGAAAGGCTTGAATGAATAGTTTAAAAAGAGCTGAATCCAAAATTAAATTTGGAAGAAAATATTCAAAACATAAAAGAGCAAAAATTAGGTATATATTTATTATACTATAGGGAAACCTGCAAATTTGCACGAGCAAAATAATCCGGATTGGATCCCCACTGTGAATATGAGTTATACATCTGGTACTTCATCAAAAGAATCAAGAAGAGATAGATATGAGGCGAAAAATATTAAATGAAGAAAAAGAGGTTTGAAAAAATAAATCATATCAATTTTCCGTGGCTGTGCAAACGCCACAGCAGCATATGTATTGATTGTATTTAGTGGCAACCTATTTCAAGACTAAATTTTTATTTATTCTTATTCTGTGGATACCTACTTTTGGAAAACTTTGTTTAAAACTGGCACATATTTCTGCTATTTACGAATTCAAATGTTTTCAGTAATATTTTTTTTGTGAAAAGTTAATATTTTATATAAAATCTTGTAGAATGAATTCCATATCGGAGTACCATTTTTTAGTTATAAATAAATATTTCTTTTGTAGGTAATTTAGATTATTTGAAGTGAAACTGTTTTAGCATGTTGTATATGCATACCTATATACATAATATGCGACATTTTCCGTGAGAAAAATTACTTATTTTCTAAGCCTTTAATATGCTTTAAGGGCGCCGTATTCTTGAAATAGTGTTTACAAATACAAGTAATTTAAGAACTGAATAATATAGAATTTAGCAAATAACAAGAATGTTATCTCATGCCACCTGCGAATATTTAAATGTACCGAAGTAAAATCAATACATAACGTCAGAAAACGATCTATCCAGCAAATTAGGTACCTACTGAAATCTCTCAAAATACGTATTTTTAAATAGATGTAAGTAACATAAACTTACATAGTTCTGCATATAAGAAAATAATTGTTAAAATGTGGGGTTAGAATAGCGAAATAATGTGTATCATACAAATGCTTTTAAAAGTTAATATATTATTTGAGGAGAGTTTAAACAGTAAAAGTGGATAAACAAAACATCAGTAATTTTATTTTTGATATTACTTTTGCTCTACTTGTTTTATTTTTCGAGATTTCAGTACCTAAAAAACCACAAATTTGATGTATGTGTATAAGCACTTTTATTATATAACAAATAATTTACAGTATTTGGATATAAAGTTTTAGGAAAATCTGCTTCATTATCAGATTTAATGTGTATGGATCTATTCCAATTTCACTTATTTTATGTCTATATCCATCAGCACTCGCAGCATCTATGACTTTCAGTGTATAATAATGTTCACTATACATGATTATATAAATGAAGGAATATTGTAGCCACAAAAAAACGAAAAATAATAACAACAATAAACTATAACCAGAACACAACCACTTAAGGTAACGTGAAAACATATAATAAATAAATAGTAATAAATACGTTTGAGGTTATGATCGCTGTTTTTTTATCCTCCAAGCCAGTAGCCACGCCTATTTTGATCACGTGCCGCAGATGCTCTATAGGTCCGTTAACTCTAACAGCACCACGCCCACATTTTAATCATAATTAATGCCAAAAGTCCTCAAAAGATCTCTGTTAAATTTGATCAATTGTGAAAGTACGTTAATCATGGTTAAATAAGACTGAAAGTACCAGCCATCAGTGAAGTAATTTTTGGGTTAGCCACATATAACCATGAAAAACTGTTAATCTAACAGGTTTTTAGTAAATTTATAGTTTTTTTCTCGTTGCAGTACTAACTTTTGTTATATTGTTTTATTTTTTGAGATTTCGGTATCTATAAACATCAGATCCTAAAACGATTTATTTTGATCTGAGACTGTGTGAGACACTCTGTATCTTAATTTTTTTTTGCATTTGCCTAAACGTTGTCCCACTTGAACAGTAACCATAAAACTGGAACAAAATTAATTAAGGACTTGAATACCTAATTGTGAGGAGCATAAGCGAATTGATATTTATTTTGTATTGTCTGCGGATTTACATGGCTCGGGATTTTCATAAAAAACAGATAATTCACGCATCACATAAAAAAAATATACTAATGACGCAATTAAAATGTATTTGTAGCTAGTCCATTAATTAATTATGTTAAACACGTAGCTGAACGTTCACTTAAGGCTATCCTCTCGTATAAATTGTAGTAATTCCAGAAGAACAGTTGTTACGGTTATCGGTAAAAAATGTTAATTTATACATTTTTATTAGAGAACTAATGATGATTTGCACGTCCCAGTTGTGGAACCAGTCCTAAATTATATATTATTCAAGTGAATAGATGATGAGTATACTTGGCTTTAGAGTGGTTTCTTGTTTCTCCTTCTGATAAGTAATGGTAATCAGCGCGGTGCAACACCTAACTATAATATTTGTTATGCATTGCTATTTATTCCTTATTAGTGTAATGCTTGTTATTAGGCTCCTTCTGTTTGGATGAGTGCCGGAAGTACCGTTTTTCCTAGAGTTAACTATATTACAAAGTATCAAGGAAGATCGTTGTGCTATTCATGAAAAATATAGGTCTATCTATGCACGGATTTCCACTTGTGTCTCCATTTTGAGAATTGGTGGAATCTTTAGAAGTAATGCTAGTTTTTCATATAAACTTCCTAGCTGGGCAAAATATTTTTTTGTCCAACTGCCAACTGTTTTAATAGCTATATTCACGCAGAAACTGTCAATCCGTTTCTTTAACAGGTTCGCTGCCGGTGGCAGTTTCGATAACATGTTGTCCATGCCAGTGGTTTTTTTTCTATAAAATTTGAGATTTGATAGTTGAAAATTAACTAAATTATGTCTATATGAGTTGTAATAGCGAATTTGTTGACTGGACTGTAATTTAAATTTCGACGGCATTTTCCGTCAGTGGCACTGCACGTCTAACTAAATTGAAAGCTATACACCAGTGACAGTATTTTACGTCGCAAATCTTGTCTATCAAGTTCTCAGTGAATTACTTTGAAAATTTGGATTCGGGGATTATTTGTACTTAACTTTCTAAACGCTAGTGGCCGCTAAAAAATGTAGGTACTCTTCGTGGAATAAACAACATTTTTCTCATTTTATGTATTCAAGTAGAATAATATTATTCTCTTAGCTTTTTTACACAAATATGATATAAGTACATACTAATTTCAAGTCGCTAAATTTAACCGTTTTCAATTTATTTGCTATTTTTCCATTGTATGTAATTTGATGTTGAAGAGTATGTAAAATTATTTTATTTATTATTAAATTTCAAGTTTAGACTTATTTAGTAAGTTATGTGATAAATAAAATGTAAAATTTGTATTAGATATATTAAAACCCACGATGTCATGACAATTAAATTACAACAAACAGAAAATGGTTCAATTTAGCGATATAAATTAGTATGATAATAATTTTCTTTTAAAACTTTGCTACATACAGTGAGAAAAAAGTTATGACCAATTTTTATCCGCGAGTACATTTTGTAGCGCCTTTTAGTGTTTAGAATAAAGTACGGATTTGTTTTTCAAAGTAATTCATTGAAAACATTTTAAACATTTTAATAATTTTTAGATCAAATCTTTAAATTTGAGATCCTGTGTCTTATGACAAAGGTAAGTTGGCTAAATTGCATTATTTTGTCGCCATGAACCTGCTTATTCACCTCATCTGCCTCATCTGGTTACCAAGTATCGCTTTCGTCTCCGTTGAACAACAATGTTCTGAAATTTGCAGGAAACCTTCATCTGTATGGTAATGGTTTATTCGGGCTCTTTTTTGAGGCTGAGATAGTACCAGCCTTGCCAGTTTTCCAGTCTTATTCTAATAAAAAAAGACAAGGAAGGAATTCGAGCCGTGTAAATCCATCTCTTAAAGCCTTTTCCGAATGCCTGTATAAACAAAGTACTCATATAGTGCAAAAAATACATGCACACAACCTGATTATTTCAGAGTGGATGCAGGGCTGTCTCCAACCAAAAAATTACACTAGAGACCCTTGTGCGTTTTTGGAATTTTTTCTCCAACTTGTACATAATAATAATAATATATTAACTTTTTTGTAACTTACATATTTGGCACTTCACCGCCAATTATATGAAAACCGATATTTATTTATTATGATTCAGTAAAGATACAAACAAAAGGCTTAGGAGCTGGTTTTTGGAGGGTTCTTAGAGGACTGTCTCCTGAGTGGATACCCAAAAGAGTACAGTCTACCCCTTCGGTGTTTTGCGCAATAAGGGTGGTTTCTTGGTGGTGGTGTGGGTGGTGGAGTGGAAATAAGTTCAACTAACAATTCACATTACTGAAAACACAAAGTTACTTGGATATTACATCCCATTGGTTCAAACTGGTTCAATCCCTATTAAATATGCTTGAATGTTTTTAAAACAATACACCCTCCAGAACAGCGGTAATGACTTTTATGTACATGTACACAAAATATTTAAGAGATGACACAATAATAATAAACCACCCCTATTGCGCAAAACAACGAAGGGGTTGGACTGTGCTTTTTTGGATGGGGTCGAAGAAGACAGTGCTTGAAGAAACCTGTAAAAACCAGCTGGTCAGCCTTTTGTTGTATCTTTACCGAGCCATAATAAGTATAGTAAATAAAAGCAAAATAGCAAAAAAACCACAAGGGTGTCAAGAGTGATTTCTTGGTTGGAGACATCCTTTCATTCACTCTGAAAAAATCAGCTTGTCCGCATTTATTTTTTTGAAATATGTTATATTCACTGGGTTAATATTATAACTGATCATTTTACTAATTTAATTAAAAAAAGACAAGCAAAATTTAGAAACCGCACGCAGAAAACTATGTCATAAAACCTTTTCATAATGCCTATGTAAATCACCGTTCGTCAAATGCAGTGCCGACGTAAATAACCCAACTATGTATGTCACCAGAGGAGCGACGGAAAATTCCGTCAGCGGCACCAGAGTGATAGCGAGCCCGACGGATTTTTCCGTCAGTGGCACTGAAGGTATTAAATGTTAATTTAGGGGTGCCACAGGGTTCCATTTTGGGTCCGATTTTGTTTATCTAATATATGTATAAATCAAATTAATTCTGTTTTATCATTTCACTGCTTATGCCGATGATATATCTTTAATTGTATCTGATAAATGTATTAACAACTTACAAAATAAGTGTTCTGATATTTTGAATAATATTTTAATTATTATAATTTATTTTTTAACAGCAGAAAAAACTGAAATTTTGCGCATTCACCCGTATCAACAGGATATTGAAGATATAAATTTAAACATTTATAATACGCCTTTAAGTAATTCACATGGTAGCATACGATTTTTAGGATTTTGTTTGGACGAAAACTTGAGTTGGAAGTCCCATTGTGAAAAATTAATTTCTAAACTAAACAGTTTAAGCTTTCTTTTTTTAAACTTACGATTTGTACTCCCCATAAACCAATTGATAAATGTGTATATGCAAAAGTGGAGTCGATGTTAAGATATGGTGTGTGTTTTTGGGCTAACTCGACTAATAGTCCTAAAGTATTCATAGCACAAAAATGAATTATTCGTTGTATAGCTAATACATCCTTAAAAGAATCGTGTAGAAATTTGTTTAAAAAATTCCGTATACTAACATTGACCTTGTATATTTTTGAAATAGCTACTTATGTATTTAACAATTCTAGCATATTTAATTACGTCATAATACACGTCAAAACTATAATTTTCACATGCCTTTTGCTAGAATAAATTTAATAAGAAACTCTCCTCAGTACCTCGAAATAAAAATATATAACAGGCTTCCTGAATAAAGTATAAAGAATATATAAAAGCGATAATATAAAAAAATTCAAAATTTGTTTAAAACAGTATTTGCTGGATAAGCCTTTTTACTCTCTATCTGACTATATGTAATATTTTTAATACATATACCTATTTTTATATATTGTTCGTAAATGTTATATTTACTTGTAAATTATATGTACCTACTATAGTGTTGTTTTCTATATTCCTATGTGTAATTTTGACTATTCCTATACAATAATTGTTATATTGTCTTAGAGAAAAATAAATATTATTTTTATTATTATTAGAATTAGCCATTTTTTAACGGCGATAAACAAAAGCATGTTGTCGTGAAAAATGGAAACAAAAACACACGATTGTGGAAAAAAGTTTTTTTTTTCACAGTTCGGGTATTTTTTTACGATCATGTCACTTTTGACATTGACACTAACATGACAAAAACCACAGACAAGGACCCTTGTTTATGACAAAAACATATTGAAAATAATTAGCCTACAGGACAAATAATTTGGACAGTTGGTTATATTTCGTGTGCGAATCAGTGTTTTATGGTGCTTTGGAATGATTGAATGACGCTTAATATAAAAATAACCATTTTCGGATTTTGACAGCTAATATGATATTTTAATAAATTCAAAACCGTTTACTACTGTGGCACTTTACCACATTGAAATGTCACTGTTAATAAAAAACAGTTTGATAGAAAATTGTTTGGGAAATATTATTTTATATATATTAAACGTACAATTATTCAAATTTGAAAAGTTAACACCACGAAATTTATTTTAAATTCTACTTATTCTTCCTGAAAACTATTATGATTCTTTATCTGCATTCCTGAATGACCTTGAGGTACCACTAGTTCTTCTTTTTGAAGTTTATTGTTATTTTGGTATCATGTAAAGTTATAACCAAAATTTTTCCCGGGTCTTCTATATATTTCACAGTTAAACTGCACAATTCTGGAGTCTTAATTATATATCATTCTACCGCAAGTATGTCTGCAGCCATCAAATGCATCAACACGACGGTTTTTTTAAGGTACAATAATGGAAAATGTGCAAACCAGGTTGTTGGTATGGACATCATTGGAGAATGTTAAAACGAACAGCATTTTTTTGAAATTTTACTCATACGCCCAAGAGAGCTGGCGATCAGCAACAATAGCTGAAGGCTATATAAAAGATTGATTGGAGAACAAGATGGAAATGTAGCAGAAGATTCTAGGATCCTCAGAACCTCACCAGTCTAAATCCACAGCTATTGATGTTAACGATACAAGATCAGTAACTGCTATAACCATGGACAATAATGAATCTATAGTGATTGAAAACTGCCAAATTTACTATTATTCTCAATAATTCATAGTTTGTTCAAAAAATTATGTGCATTTGTTAGTTGTTGTTTGTAATGATGTTGTGCCAACATATGCTTAGTTTTTTTACTGTTTAAGAAAGGTATTTTAAGCTAATATGTATCAAATCTCCTACAATTCCTATCAATGAAGTCATATGCATGCTCTCTGATACCAAACATCTAGGTATGCTAATGAACACCCACAGACAAAACTCTATTTAATAATTATCTAAAAAATGTATTCTATTTACTAACCTGATATACCCTATATATGGAGTGGGAACTAGATGTTTGGTATCAGAGAGCATGCATATGACTTCATTGATAGGAATTGTAGGAGATTTGATACATATTAGCTTAAAATACCTTTCTTAAATAGTAAAAAAATGTTACAAAAGCTAATAGTAAGGAATATATGGGTAGATATTGTGGGTGTAATTCAACGCAGGTTGGGGCTTTTGTCCACTGAGTAGTTAGTTTCACACAATATTGTTAATACCTGAAAATATTTGAAAAAAATATGCTTAGTTGTCGAAAAAATTGTATGTATATTTCGAGCTGAAAGTAGCCTTGCCGTTTTTGCATGATTGCTGCTTTTGACTGTGCCGTAAGCAGAAATTTTCCTGCAGCAACTGTGTTTTCAGCTCTTGACATATAATAAAGTTGTACGCTTTTCATTTATTTATTATTTAATAACTGCATATTATTTATTTAGATCATTTTCCTGCACAGCAAAAATACTTGCAATGCATGAGTGTATAGTTTTTGTATACACTTTTGTGTGACTTTTTAACATTTCTGAGTATAATTGTTTTTATAGTCGTCAGTATGCATAAATAAGAACAACTATCAGGATTATTTCAGGGTAAAATTAATATCATTGAATAAAGAATACTGTTACTCACTGTTAATACTTAATATTTTATTGTCTGGTACCGTAATGTTACTCGATAATATTTTTTTTAACTTGCTCTCGACTTCTGAATCGCCGAACATGACTGTGAGTATATCCCCGACCGTTTGCGATGCCGTCAATAATTAATGCAATTTTGATAAAAAAAAACAGGCCTCCCTCGGCCGTAAAAGGGCACCGGCCGATTCAATTATTGAAATGGCAAAGCAATAACGTCGGCATGGCAAGTAGGCAGCAGCCCCGTTCTACATATGCAGCTCGAGTAGTAGCGACTGGTCCAGCCAGACGGGGGTGAATCTCTTAATATCGATCAGCCGGCAGCAGCCCAATCAAACCCTGTGCGTGACAACTCTCACTCTCGAGGCCCTTCCGCACCCCCATCCACCCCCGTGCACCGCGGACGCACTGCACCCCTTACTGTCCACCACCCCATTCATCCGTGCCGGGCAGCAACGGAAAGTGCAGCTTTCGTCCTACACCGAGAAAAGTGTTTACTATTATCTAACACTTTTTTAAATACTAGTACTTGGTGTGGCAATAATTAAGTTCCGGGAATTTAGTTATAACTCGGAAACTGGCAACACTGCATCGTTCGTTAACGTTTCTCTAGAGCGGGGGACCTTCCTTTTAGTTTCAGTCCAAGGCTGAAGTCGATAGGACGTGTGGTTTGTGTTATATGTGTTTTTAGAAGTAACTTTTTTTAGGGGCGTCGTGAAAATGAATGGCTTAAATTACAAGCACCGTGTTGTGATTCCATTTTTAGTGAAATCTGGCGAAAACCATCGGAAATCCTTCGAAAATTGCAGGTGGTGGTGTATGGAGACGGGTGCATGTCGAAAACACGCGTGTTGGAATGGGTAAAACGGTTCAAGGAGGGGCGTGAATCGGTAGACGACGATCCACGTGAAGGAGCTCCCGTCACCTCTCGTACTGACGCGAATGTTGACCGTGTGCGTGCACTGATCACGTCTGACATGCGCCTAAGAATTCGTGCGTTGTCTGACGAGTTAAACGTCAACAAAGAAACCGTTCGCAAGATGTTACACGAAAATTTGAATATGCGAAAGTTTGCGCAAAGATGGTGCCAGAAGTTCTCACCCGTGAACAGAAAGACATGCGAAAATCAATTTGCGAGGATTTGTTCTCCTGCATTGGGAGCAACAGTAGAGACTGGATGAGTCGGGTAGTCAGTGGATATTACCCCCTGTAATTTTTTTTTATTCCCCAAGATGAAGTCGCACCTCAAGGGAATTCATGATGGCGGCGTACAGGAGGTCAAAGAAGCTGTAACACAATAATACAATTTTGGCGAAGTTTAATTTGCTTGTTTTTACATTGACAAACTCCCGGAACTTAATTGCCACATTTCGTATTACATAAAGTCGCCTTATGGTATCCACAAAAATATAAAATTTCTAGTGACTTTAGGTACCGAAATATAAAACATGTAGAACAAAAGAAGACACAAGAAAATTCTTGACATTTACGTTCATCACACTTGAGGTGATGCTAACATGGAATCTTCATTTGGAAATGATGCTAAAAAAGACGTACATATCCTAGCACAGCCGCAGGACCGTTGGTAAAACTTGGGGAATGAAACTAATAGTGGTCATGTGGTACACTATCATTGTGAGACCAATGCTGGCCTATAGGGTCGTCGTCTGATGGCTAGTCCAACAGACAACAGCTAAACAGAAGTTTAGCCAGGTACAAAGATTTGCCTACCTGAGAATAACTGGAGCTATGCTAAGAACAACCACAATAGCTAGAAGGTAATACTATGTCTACCACCTTTGGATATCTATCTAAATGAAGTGAAGAAGTGGCGACAACCATGAATACATCAGATCCTCAAGAATACGGGTATTAAACTAGATGTAGGATGTGAAGAAGTCAGGAGTCGTGTATAAAATCGGGTCGTTAAAAAGATGCCCTTTCTGCAGGAAGATACTGACAGTACTTCTCTCAGTAGGTAATCATCAGGAATGAGGGGATCTCCAGTGAGGATGTAATCAACATCATCGACGACTCAAAAAGGAGAGAAGGTGCAGGACGTGGGTTCTATTCTATATCCCTACTTACCCAATATCAATGGTCAATGGATATGCATGCTACCGTGGTACATACAAACGGTATCATAGCAGGTATAACCATAGCTGCCAAAGAAATTGCTCGTAAGCATACAACGGGCAAAACCATCTACACAGATAGTAGACAATGACTACTGATCTTACGTAATTATAAGATAGGAATTAGAGCAGCATAGGAATGCCACCAGACACTAGTAGTGAGTTCAGCCGAAGCTGCTAGCCGGCTGTATGCTGGGTTAAGGGATACGAGTGGTGTAATGGCAATAAAGTAGCTGATAAGTTGACCAGGAGAAGATCGGGTCCCAATATTTTTGGACCTGGTCCTTCCAGTATGCTTCCGTTGACAGTTTTTGTTGGAATTATGAATAAAAGCTGACAGCAAGATTTATTTCTTCTCTTCAGATGTATTTAATGAAATAGCAATATTTAACTATAAAAGATGACTGCGGCACGACCAATTGCATTTTTCTTGAGTGCATGGTATTTTGTTTGGGATCACAGATTACAATACATACGTGAAATGCAATGCATTAAAACTAACCTCAAAAAAGTAATACTGACATATTTAGCATTTAGCAAAAAAATATTTAAACACAGCCCACAGTATATTACTTACATACTACATACAGTATATGATACTTGCACTTCTATTATTGAGGGATATTTGAAACTATTGAATGCAAATTTTAAAACAATTCATATACTAAATTCCAAAATGTATAAAAAATCCATAATGTTATTGTATTAATTTAATTTATTTTACAATAAAAATGGTTTATTTTCAGAAAAAGTTTCATTTTAAAATTCTTTTCTATTTTGACAATAACTTGATAGAACTTGGTTAAAGCTTATAGCATCAAAGTTAATTTATTTTAATAGTTTGTTTAATTTGCCAGTTTTATCTTTATCTTTTTTTCTATAGTTCTAAATATTCACAATTTGGAGTTATACTTTCTACAACGACACTTCTACATGCACTTCTAAAATTCTTGTCAGTAAATGATAATTACAGGTTTTGTTTGATGTAGTATTTAATTCGCATACATAAATTGTTCTTTCAGTGTACACCTATAAGTTCTGCACGTTCCTAGGGCGGCTTTGCATTTACTTTCTTCCAGTATTTGTTTTCGCCCTCGCACTACCCTAGCTAATTATCGGGGGTTAATGTATGCACTACCCCGTCTCGATGTGATTCATCCCCAATATTTCCCTATATTTGAATACGGCTGGCAATAATTTCAGCATTGCCATTGTCCAAAAATGCGTGCGTTAGCATTAGTAGAAGCATATCTGCATTGTTCGCAAAGAAGTAGATAAGCTGATATATTTTGTGTTTATGTTAAATATACATACAAAACTGATATAAAATTGTACAACGCATAAAAAAATGCAGAAATAAAGTAAAGCAAAATCAATTTAAAGTTCAAAGTTGCTTAATTAATTATTAAATGAAATTATACGTGCTATTCGTCAAGTATAAAGATTGAGAGCTTTACCACAAGATGAAACAAATAAATCTATTTGATGATATTATTATTTTTGATGAATACAAATTTTATAATTTAGATTACATTTAGATAAGGCCTAAGTATTGATGCATTTTTTACTATTAATTAATCATCGTTAATCACACCAAAATAATAAATAATGCAGTAGGCTTAAAGTTTTTAATTGATCATTATATACGATACTTTGATTTCATTATTATTGAAAGAATTAGAAAATAGTTTTTAGAAATAAATTTGCTATTCTCAAAACCATACTTGAATGATCCAAGTGTGGTTTTGCGTTGCTCAGTATAGAAATTTCTAACCTGTTATAAATACAAATTCAGGATATGGTACAGCTTTAAAATTATGGGTAACTTATAAATTTCTATAGCTGTGGATATCTGACAAATTGTAGTTTAAAAATGTATATTCTTACAAAACTTAATTGATTAATACCGAAATTTACAGTACTTAATACTTTCTATAGCATATAATTATGCAGTTATTATTCATTGCCTTACCACAATTATTACATGTTTTCTTTTCACTTGTACCTTGCCTTGCAGTCCCTGCACCTGTATCAACAATACCTCTTTGTCGACCTCGCTAGCTGCCCGTGAAAATAATGAAACTATTTAAATACGTTCTGAACGTTAGTGCTGCAACTCTAAAAACAGATACGTTAGGTACTGTTTTACCACAAATATTTTATTTTCACTTGTACCTTGCCATGCAGTCCCTGCACCGGTGTCCCTACGGGATATTGTGCCTACTGCCCACAGCCCGGCCTGTGACACCTGTGCCTACGGCATCGCAACCTTGCGCAGAATCTTTAATAATATGTGACCGTGACCGTAGGATCAAGCCGTCTTTGTTTACGTCTGCGTTTTAGTGCGGAGAGAATTATTTTGAATTTCTTTATCTTTTACAGAATAACTATTACCTAGTTAAAAATATAATTTTATGTGACAATTGAGTTTTTACAATGTGATGAACATAGTAAGAGAAGAATAAAAAAATGTGCAACTTCCCACGTTGTTTGAGGTTATGTGACGGAACGGTTTAGAAAAATAATTGTGGCAGAAAATTTACATTAATGTGTTATGTGAAAATCACAGTTATTCATTATTCTTCATAAAATAACTTAAGGGAATAATCTGTCTCTGTTTCTCACAGTGTGCAATGGTATTAACTTGTGAAATGTGGGTAACTGTTTAAATACTTATTTTTTATCAAGTAGGTAAGCTTTTATGCACGTCTATGTATAATTTTTGGAATCTTAGAACAAGGTAACTTAATAAATACCTTAATTAGTAGTACTGAACGTGAAGAAATTAATTTTGTAATCGTTGAAATACATTAAGAATAAATGTGCCACAACTCCAATTGAAATCAACACATTTGGTCCTGCCTGCCAATATTGCCAAATTTCTAAATTTGTCAGATTCTCACCTTTATACTGGACATTGCTTCCGGCTAGTTTGTTGGCACACTCTGGTGCTAATATTACTACAATTAAGAGAAACGAGAAACGGTGGATGGCAGTTCAGTAGCCGAGGTAGGTACATACAGGGTATCCCAACAAAAATTTGGCCCCCCCTATAATTGGAAAACCGAATAATATTTCAAAATTCGCCGAGACCCGTCGATTTTTGTTGTTGGGGGGAGCTTTTTTGACAGTCAAGCCAACTCGATATGTTCATCCCCTAATGCCTAGCAACCCCAACTTAAAAATTTCAAATGCAACTACCCCACTTGTGGCACATCATTTTAAAGCCCTTTTCATTGCGAATACAGTGACGTACCGTTTTTAGAAATCGGTTGAGATTTGACAGAATTATTGGTTACCAACGAAAAGATGACAAACCAACTTACGCGTAGTAATTTCTACACAAATGCCCACCACTAATAAGTTGTTCATCTACTACACATGACCGCATTACCTAATTGTTATTGATGTGTCTATCAGTTTAAGTCAGAAATGAAATAAAAAAGCTGAAGCAAATAAAACTAGATACTAAAATAGTTATTAGTAGAAGATACTTAAGTTTATAGGAATTCAGACCTTTTCAAAATAACAAAAAATTACTACAAAAAAAAGTCGGTGTTTTTTGCTTGTGACCAAGATCGTTAGTTTCAGCCGTTATTGAAAGTATTAACGTGTGTTCGAAATGGTTTATTCTATCGCGGAAAGAGTAGAAATTGTTGCAATTTATTATCGAAATCACGATAGTGCTAAAGCTACAGCACGAATTTTTAATGCCAATCATCCTGAAAAAAATGTAAACCACCAGTACGTTAAACACCTGATTGACAAATTTGTTGCAACAGGTTCGCTTTTAAACAAGAAACGTGAAGTAATTGGACCAGTTCGAAATGAAGCAGTTGAAGTGGCAGTTTTGGGTCATGTACAGATGGATAATAAGCAATCGATTACAACTGTGTCTCAAGCTTCTGGCGTATCCCGTTCCAGTGTTCATCGAATTTTGAAAAAACACAAGTTTCATCCATTTAAGATGACGCTGGTTCAAGAGTTACATGAAGATGACTTTGATCGCCGTAACCAATTTTGCGAATACTTTAGTGAACAACTTCTACTGAATCCAAATCTTCTCTACAATACATGTTTCTCCGACGAATGCACATTTATGTTGAATGGCGACAACTTAGTTGGAGCTATGGAGCAGTTGCTATGGTACGATGTTTATGCTATGCTAACATTTAAAAAAAATTGAAATATGTGAACGTTGGTGAATATTAAACCCAAATAATTAAACTCCTATTAATTCTTTATAAAACCTCAGTATGTGCGACGCAGAGTCTAGTGATACTGACAATTATGAAATAGAAAAAGAGGCGAAAGCTGCCTTATGTACATTGATTCATCAGAAATCGAAGTAATTGTCCCAAAAAAGGTATGCAAAATGTAATATTTGGTGTGCCGAAGAAAAGGTATGTAATATTTCGGAGAAAGTTATTCAAGCGTACTTGTCCCAGTCTTTAAAATGTGCACCTTCTACATCATGCAGTAATTATTCCGTGCTGCAAACTACAATTTATTTGAATAAAAATACGGATATTAGTAAACATACCAATATTATTGCTTTCCTCAAAAGGAAATCAAGTGGTTATAGACAGAAAACCCAGAATATTTCCCAAGAAACAGGTTGAAAGGTTTATCAAAGAGGCAGATGATGAAACGTACTTATTCCAAAAAGTTGTCTTGATTGTTGGTATATTTGGAGCCTGTAGGAGAGAAACTTATTCACGTACAGAGAACATTGAAGATACTAAGTCGTTCATTAAAGTGATTAAACCAATACCAAAATTTATGTTCCTAGATTATTTAGGAGTCAATGTTTAATTTTACGCAACGATTTTATGAAAAAGTAATTTTGCTATTTATCGACTTTATCCTTTTAATGTAGAATTTTTGGCCATAATTTTTATTTCCTATCAGTTTTGTCACGCGTATAAATCACCAAAGGTAAAAAATATAAATTTATTAGGTAGGCGGTGAAGAGGCGAGCGTGAGATTCCGCTTAGCGGATTTTATTAAAAAGGCATCAGGCCCACTTTCGCATTGATCGCCCTTATAAAAGTTGAAATTCCCCAGCCGGCAGCTCCAGCAATATTTTATATAACCAGGGGAATTTTGCTAGCAAAATATTTTGTTCGGGAGAATAAAACAAAAGACGGGGGGGCGCGGCGCGGCGGCGGGGCTTTGTTCCACGTAAATTGAATTTGAAAATTGGCCTCCGTGCAGTTGGCTTGCTAAGATATGATATACTTTGTTTTCTTCTTTGTGCGCTGGTCCTCCCGGGCGTCCCCACCCCGTTTATCATACACTATCGCTTTTGTCTAGCTGGAGATGAGAAGAGAATAGAGTTTTCACGCGCAGAGCGCTCACAATGGGATGCAAACGCCAACAGATAATTAATTTCAGCGTTTCGACCGTACAGTTCATCCAAAAGATAATAGATTTCTGATATAAAGTTTAGACTATACCATGTTCATCAAGTAACCTTTGAAAGTACGTTTCTCTAAGTTCATGCAAAAAACAAAACTTTATTGAACTATATTTATTAAAAAAACTGTTTCTTTATTGCACTAGTGCAATACAATTTTTATTGCACTCATATTTTATTCTACTACAGCGTTTTGTGATCATGACAAACATAAACGTTCAAATCGATGTCACATTTAGTCCATTTTCTGTGAGATTATATTACATTTTAAGCAATTGCATATTTTATATTATTTTCAATCGCATTTATTACATACTGGATTATGAAATTTACTAAAAATACAATTTATTAAAACATAAATTACTTACCTCTGAATATCAGCTGAATTAACAATAATAATTTTGTATTAATTTTAGCAGCTTGAAAATTGTTCCTAACATATTACTTCCTAACTTTCTCAATGCAAATTGATAGTGCTACCTAAATAAAACATATTTTGGTTTCTGCATGAACGTAAAAATCTGGGGGTTTTCTCTGAGAAAAGATTTAGGTGTTAAAACCCTTAAATAATCACAATTTCTTTCATAACTGTGGAAAACTATTTGATTTGATTAAAACTTCTAATTTGAAAACAGTTTTCAGGTCATCAGTAGTGTCTAAATGGAGAGCAATTACCCTTGCTCTTGAAGCAGAAGAAATAGGAAAAATCTAAACTCGCGGCAAGAATTCAGACGACTTACGTCATACGAACAAATGAATAATTCAGTATATTTTCATCAAAATATTTAAGAAACTGCAACTGTTAGTAATAAAACTATATACTACACTAAAAGACTGCATTATATATTGCACCAAATTTAAAAAAATTATAGTTTTTAACGTGACCAAATATCGAAAATTACGTTGACAATAAAAACAAATGTGTAACGTCAGCTGTGACGTAAGACGTCTGAATTCTTGACTCGAGTATATATGAATAAGTTGGTACTTATACAACACCGATAAATGAAAAAAAATAACTTACCTGATTTTTAATAATAGGTATTCCTATCTATTTCACCACGTAGATGCCACTATACATATTTATTGTGTATTGGTAAAGTTACAATCCGGAAGAAACAACATAAATTATAAATATTTACTAGCATTTGGCCTGCAGGATTTTCCATGGGAACCTTTTGTCCTCCTGAAGTAAAAAATATCCTATGTGTTAATACAGATCATGATCAATCCGTTCATCTGTTTATGTCTTGTTGAGTAACAGATATCCAAACACACAAACTTTTGCATTTATTATATTAGCATTAATTTATTTGCTTAAACAAGTAAGTCATGTTACTATTAAAAATCTTATAAAAACATTTATTATGAATAGTCAACATTTTTATAATTCTTTATAACATTTCTTCTCATTCATTTATATTTATTCTTATTCATTTAGTATTACATACTAGTACAGTGCCTTCATAAATGATTACAAGCCACGTGACCAGGGCTGTGATTCTCGAAGAATAACTCGTATGCAAATAGATTTCTTGTCTCTCTCAACTGGCGTAGTGGGGAAAAGGATATTCGCATATGAATTGCTCTGCGATTGATTTGAGAATCTCGACCCTGATCACGTGGCTTGTAATCATTTATAAAGGCACTGTATATTAAGTATCAAGAACAGTAAGGAGAGTTTGCCGATCGACAACAATGTTTGACGGAGATTGGTAAACTCTTTACCATTCGAGATGTTTATACTATTTTTTGTACGATTTTTTGTATTGTCACAGAATTTGCCCCGTTCGCACCCAATTCGACGACTGTGGTATCGCGATTCTGGTAAAAAAACAAATAATCGTGTATCGCCGTGTATCGAGGCGCGACTGGAAATATTGGGAATCAACGAGAAGCGTTCGAAAGTCGTTCGAGAACTGGATGCTAGAAAATACATGGAATATTCGTTTGGTCTATAAAAGAAGAATAGACTACCGAGTCAATCAGTCTTGGAATTACAGTCTTGAATTGGAGTGTTTAGTCGGAAATTTACTGGAGTTTAAAAGTGAAATAGTGTTTAGTTGAGTTGTAATTAGTTTTCAGTAGTGTACAGAGTCCTTAATAAAGATAAGTGATTAATTAACTGTTTGTTTTTCTGGTAAAACAAACAGTCGGGTTAGGAAATCCGTGACAATATGAATACAAAGGTGTTAACTAACAGAACAAATTAAGTAGGTTTTGTCGTTACCATGGATATGCTTGTAAATTTAATTTTAAACGTCAATATATTTGTCAAGTATTAAAAATTAATATCTCCTGATAGTTTATGGGCTGAGTATTCTATATTAAAAGCAAAAATTTATTTATACGATTCTATTGATATTTCCAAGTTTCCTATGCTGACAGTATTTGTTAAGAGAAAAAATATTGGGCATAGGCCAAAAAAAGCCAGTGCTTTTACCAAAGAAGAAATTACCCAATTTTTAATGTAAATACCAGACGAAACATTTCTGATTCATAAGGTAAGTTAATAAAAATAAATACAGTGCCTTCATAAATGATTAAAAGCCACGTGATCAGGGTCGAGATTCTCAAATCAATCGCAGAGCAATTCATATGCGAATATCCTTTTCCCCACTACGCCAATTGAGAGAGACAAGAAATCTATTTGCATACGAGTTGTTCTTCGAGAGTCACAGTCCTGGTCACGTGGCTTGTAATCATTTATGAAGGCACTGTAGATAGCATCATTGTTATTGTTTATTAGTTAATATTGTTAATTTTATCAGAATTTTTGACAGACACATGGCAGCCCTGACAGCCTACCAAGTTGTGAACGCTACGCGGCGCTGATGTCGCGCACATTATCTCATTGCAGATGAGAATTTCGCATCTTTTTTGTAAATGTTACTCTTTGTGTCATATCCGGGGCATTATAGCCATATTAACACATTTTAACACAGCGGCTGTATTAATGTACAATTAAATTTGCTCATTTTATGGCTTGCCTAATGGACTGTTACTTTCAACGGGAACAGATAACTGAGTTACCCGACGGTAGAAATTGCCTCGGCTGGCGGCGTTGGAGGTGTATCCAGGCGATGGCCGTTATCGAATTATAAAAACTCCTTTTTTCCCCGCTGAAAATTACTTAAGTGAAGTTATAATGTGTCCATTATATTCGTCTGGGGCGTATTATGGTGAGAAGTAATGGGTTGCGCTGTGGCCATGTTGTCGCCTGGTTCTTTGGTAATTTAATTATAGATATGTCTAAGAGAGAAACAAATGCTGGGGAACAGCCCATTAACATGAAGTTATTTTTTTGGTTCGGATAATTTACAAGAGAAAGGCAGGATGTTGTCGCATTTTGGACTGATTCGTATTAGTAAATGTTCGTACAACAAAACATCACACGTGTCACTTTTGTAGCGAGCAAATTTTACGAGAAAAAAGACCCTTTTAATCCTAATGAAACATGCTGTTTTTTAATAAACCAAAGTAGGTAATAGTCTAAGAGCCAGTGACCGGCAACCTATAAGTAAATGATTATACCTGAAATGTTGCACAGTGAGTCTCTTATACCTATCACTCATGAGGTGACGACTCGCTAAGCCCGGCGAGGCCGACCCAACTGTTACTCAGGTGCGAGAGGTATGAAAATTTAACCAACTTCGTTATTAAATTAACAAAGCTGCCGTTTGAAAATTTTAAAATTTCAGATCTAACAAATTAGGTATTTATTTTTATTATTTATTATATTAAGCACCTTTTTATAATAAAATAACATAAGTAACAAATAACCTCTATTTCTGGCACAGGTTCTGAGATTTGCTGATGTCGATTACAATGCTTGACATTTCTGACAGTTTTTTAACGTCAAAAATCAGATTTAATCAAATACTTTTGAAATTTATAATTTTTGCCAATTTCACAAGTGTCTGCCATGACCTTAGAAGCACGGTAATCGTCTGCCTTAATTTTTATATAATAATAATTGTATATTTTAAAATTTTCAAAGGGCAGTTTTGTTAATTTAATAACGAAGTTGGTTACATTTTCATACTTCTCGCACCTGAGTAACTCTTGAGTCGGCCTTGCCGGGCTTAGCGAGCCCCCACATCATGAGTGATAGGTATAAGAGACTCACTGTGCAAAATTTCAGGTATAATCATTTACTTATAGGTTGCCGGCCACTGGCTCTTAGACTATAATTGGATATATTGATGTAGTCGTGGATACTTTTGTCAAACATTAGTCGTCATGTTGCTAATTGAATTAATTTGTGATTGTTTGTGATTCAATTAGCTGAAAAGTGTGTAAAAATGAAGATTTAGGTGTACCTGAGAAGAAACTGGAAAAAAGATGTTTCTTTGAATCTGCTGCTAAGGTTATAAGAAAAAAAACATGTATTCAGAATACGTATTGATGTCTTCGGACTAATACCGACCAGAAGCGTTTCTTGCTATGTTTTAAAGCAGGAATATGTAAATCACATAGTTGGCAAGAAGACCATATCTAAATACCACAAAAAATAGCTGAATATTTGACAAAATCAAATCCCGCGCATTACACAGGACACAGTTTTAGAAGAACTTTAGCAACTTTATTAGTAAACGCTGGTGGAATTATTTTAACACTAATCAAGACAGCTTCGCGCCACTGTGCTTTGTGTCTTCATTATCCCGGAATTTGGCTCCAAAAATGGGTTTGCATGGAAAAAACTAGATTTTTCGCACAAAAATGACCCTACGGAACACGAGATTGAGATTTTGCCGGATTTTTTTATGGGGGAATACTCGTCTTGGAAAGCCCTACAAGACTGTCCACTTAGATTTCAGGTAGAAATTTTTCGTTGCCCTTAAAATGGCCAATATCATCTAATAATTTTCACATATCAGAAATCGTTCTACTGAAACCGGGAAAGTATTGGAAAAAATTTCATCTCGCAAAAATTATTTGTACACATTCGAGGAAACCGCAAAAATTTTTCCAGAATTTTTGAACACATTTTTGGACATTGACAAAAATGGCCACATACAAGGATTTTCCGAATATCCCCGTAATTTTGAAAAAGGTCAGAAAGGTTCCATAAATAATTTTGGGAATTCAATATTTTGACAAAAGTGGCCATTTTGGAGACAATAGTTCTTTGTTAATGAGAAATGATCGATTTTTCCTGGAACTGTTCGGATGGAAATGTATGATAGTGAAAATTTCTCCCCGAAATCTAAATGGACAGTCTTGTAGGGTTTTCCAAGACGAGCATTCCCTCATAAAAAAGTCCGGCAACATCCCAATCTCGTGTTTCGTAGGGTCATTTTTGTGCGAAAAATCTAGTTTTTTTCATGTAAACCCATTTTTGGAGTCAAATTCTATGACGAACATTTAAAAAAAAATCAACTCAAACGGCCCAACTCTAAGGAGTGTACAGTAATTTGGGTGGCATAGTGGCGCTTCGCGGGTGGAAATCGGCAAATACTGAAGAAAGCTATATAGAAGAGTCTCATGCAAAAAATAGAAAGATTGCCAATCAAATTGTGGGAAATGATACAGAAGCTGTTAATGAAAATCAACGTAGCACGTTTAGGCGTTCTTGTAATGATGTAGGAAGCAACAATACTTCACATACTGAAGCTGCAATTGCTGCACTTTCTTCACTTCATGGTGAATTACTGCTCATAACAGCACGTTTAATATTAATACAACAAATACTGGAACAATATGCACTTGAAGTGTATTTGTCATGTTGTTGATTCAATAAATTTAGTTTTCAATTTAAAAAAAAAAATAATAATTTTATTTTCGGGAATAATGTATGACAAGGTAAGGAGTAAAAAAAATCAGATACATTCCTCGAGAGTAAAGTGTCTTTTCTTCCCTTGGATTTTTGTATCAAATAGTTCACGGGAAGAAAAGTAACACTTTCCATCCTAGGGATGTAAATAGCTATTTCCATTTCCTCATAATGTGCTTTTGTGGCAGTAATTATTGCTGATTATATTTCAGATTCATTTTGTATGGATCAAAAAGAGGTCAATTTTCTTCTTAAAGCTTGTTCTCATGGACGCGAAATTTACGAAAATTCTCGAGAATTTCGCAGATTTTGATTTAAATTATTAATGGCGGGAAAGTGTCAACTTTTCGCGAGTTTTGTACAGGAATATTATCGCTATCAAGAAAGAAACGAGCTTAATGGATCATAATCTTAAAAGACACAGGTGAATTTTGATGGTAGAGAAAAAAGATGGAAGGAACAATGAAGCAACTGTGGACAACGTTGTTTCTGGGTTTTTGCCCTTCATCAGCGCAGTGCAGCTTAAAAGAGACACGAACACAAGAGAATGACAAGTAGAGAGCCTATCTCCATTTGCCCTTTGCCCTTCCTTCTTGTTCCATCTCGTTTTTAAGCTACACTGCGCCGATGAAGGACAAAAACCCAGAAATAACGTTGTCCGCAGATGCTTTGTTGTTCCTTCCATCTTTTTTCTCTGGACCATCTAGCCATCAAAATCCTCCTGTTTTTTTTAAGATTATGATCCATTAAGCTCCTTTCTTTCTTGCATTTGTCTTGGCTGAGACCCTGACAGTAGTTGCTGGACTCACTTCCACGGCGACTGTTGCTGTTTGCCTCGATACCTAGGGTGTGTGACACGAAGCCGCAAATAGAGATAGGCTTTCTACTTGTCATTCTCTTGTGTTCGTGTCCTTTGCCCTTCCTTCTTGTTCCATCTTGTTTTTAAGCTGCACTGCGCTGATGAAGGGCAAAAACCTAGAAACAACGTTGTCCGCAGTTGCTTCGTTGTTCCTTCCATCTTTTTTCTCTGGACAATCTACGCTGACAGTCATTGACGTCCATGGGGACAAGGCTTTACACTTCTTGAGGACCGTACCCGTAAGTGGATCATGTAGGAAGTAATGTCATACTATTATTTACATTAGATTAGTGCTCAGAAATCACACCATTCGTTCAAGCATGGGATATCATAAATTTAAAACCTGGAATAAAGAACGTACTAATGAGGTCGGGGAAGGGAGTTTTCCATCGCCTGTATTTTGCCGAGGTACATGAACGAAAGCCGTAACAAAGCGTTGGGTATTTGAGGAAATCTGGCGTCATTATGGGCGAGCCGAGGTCAAAGTTGAAACCAATTACAGCGTATTGTTGCCACCGACAGACCTACTCCCTTCAAACGTCCCATAATTCTCTCGAGCGGACCGACTCGGCTCAAATAGAGATTTCAATTTTCAGATATGCCGGCCCTATTAAGCAGGATTATTCAGGAAAAATTACTAATTATCGGTATTAGTTTTCCGGCTTTTCTTTCGCGCGCTCCATTTTCCGAATATGGCAGCATTAAGTTCTGTCACTTTAAAATAAATTGCCAACGGATTTTATAGAAAATGGAAAAAGGTTTAGAAGCAGGTTGGAAGAAAAGTAAAAGGAAATTACGCATGTTTCGGAATTTCAATGGTGTCAACATAAAGTATGGTCTTTTCAACTGGCCAATTGTGCTGTAAAACATACAGTATGTCCACGGTTAGAGTGGAAAAGAGGGAAAATATTTTTATTTTTCATTTTACGAAAACAAGATATTCTTGATTAAAATTTTTGCTTGTCTTTAACATGCGGTTGGCACGGAGAATTTTTATGTTGCATCTACAGGGTGATAAGAAAATCGGTAAATATAAAAATCGTTCAAGAATAAACTGCCTTCATTTTTGACAATACAAAAATATGTTATTAAAGAAAGTTGCTTAGAATTGAAATTTATGTTATAATTTCAATTTGTATATAAATCGGAATACTTTGATAGAAACGGACAGTTAAAGCACAAAAATTTTAACCAAGAATGCTCAGTAAAATGAAAAATAAAAATAGTGAAAAAAAACAAAACACAAATAACACAATACTGAAAATGATACTGATTATGTAAAAAATCGACTAAATTAAATGTTCAAATTGTGCACCGTTGGCTGCTTGACAGTAGCTAAGACGATTAATAAATTCTTTTTGGACTTCAGGAGGTATACGATGTATCTCGTGACGAATTCTTGCTTTTAAACCTTCTAAATTAACCGGTCTAGTAACGTATACTTTGGTTTTTAAGTATCCCCACAAGAAATAATCTAGGGGTGTCAAAACTGGCGATCTGGCTGGCTACTCAATCGGCCCCCTTCTCCCTATCCAACGATTCGGGAACAGCTCATCTAAACAAGCACGGACAGATGTTGCATAATGGGGAGGTACTGTGAAAATTAAATTTTAAATCTTCAAACATTATTTTATTGAACTTTCTGTTATGTAACACAATAATTTTTTATGATGTATGTATGTAGAATGACACGCTCTTTCAAATGGCATGGTCAAAATTTAAAAAAAATTGTCGATGACGTCATTTCTCGAACAATGATGACGTCACAAATATGGGTCGTATGTCACAAAGTGCTTTTTTTAAAAACAAAATCGACGTGCCAGGAGATTTTTTCGAAAACTTCTCAATTTCAAAAATAATGAATTTATTCGTTACTTTTCGAATGCACTGTATAGGTGAAATTAGCCTTATTATTAAGCAGGCCGCACTTACACCCAGGAACGACTTATGTTGGTAGGCACCTGGGAAACCCTATTAATTAAGGGGGTGGTCAAATGTCGACCGGTATCAATCTCTCACATTGACCCAAGCTAACATTCTTCCACCCTACCGTACCCGCAGAGAGGGTGCCATTCCTCTCCGCAAATATAGTAATAGTGCTGATTAGCAGCAATTTTTACCATTTCGATATCTCAGTCTCTAAAAAAAACTAGCGGTATGTAACAATGCTGCAAAGCATAGAAAAAAATGGAAAATATTGCAGAAAAGTAGCAATTTCTATATGCTAATTGATCTGCTCCAGCTATTTTTATTATTAAGAAAACAAACATGACATTTGCTCCATGATTTTGGGACATACTGTGTGTAAACGATGTTATTGATAATTTTCGTATATTTTGTCGGTTTTTCCGGCCTCAAGCCGCCTTTTTTGCCGCTTGGGTTTGACTTATTATTCGGCCGCGGCTTCCGGGTGATAAAAGATGAGATGCTTGGCGCATTTTCTGCAAGATCACTCCCCATAGAGCGGGCATAAGTTAAAAAGTGGCCTGATACGATTTTGCCGGGTTTTTGACTGTATTAGGGGATGATTTATGGTTGCGTATGCAGGTTTTTTCCGCCGAATCGGCGGTGTATTGGCTACGCGCCGCTTTAGCATAGTGTATCAGTCACAGTTCTGACAGCGCCTTATATATAAATCATCATTTGATCCGCATCCAGGACATGTCGGGATCACAGGATCATTTATCGCGCTTTTTCACCCGATGTGGGGGGCCAGACAAAATGAGGATACATATATCTCGCCGGATCCTTTTCCTTAATAATGAATTTGATCGAAGGGCGTTCAGCATTATGTCAAACTAGAGAAATAACTTACGGAGTGTGCTATACATACTCTCTCAATTGAAACGTACACAGTAGGTGCCAGCAAAATAGGGTATATGTATTTTGCTCACAAATGATTGAACTGCTTTTATACAGGGTGTTCTGAAAGACCATCAGGAAACTCCGAGAGGTGATTCTAGCAGTATGAAATGAAAATTTTTATTTACATACGTACTGCTATTATTTTAATCTGTAGAATCATCTCCCGGAGTTTTCTGACCGACTCTCAGAACACCTTGTATATCACGACAATTTGCAACTAATTTTAACCGTTTTTCAACTTTCCTAAAGCTAATTTTATAGTTTATATGATCATTTGAGTTCTTGTAGTGACGTGGATGATATGATGTCTGTAATAAATTTTATGTTTTAAATTCATTATTAGAGAGGAACGTTCCTAGAACTATTTTGAAACAAAGAAAATACCCACCTTGGTTTAATAAAAAATCGCTTCAGAGAATTACAGCTAAAATAAACGATATTCGATGAGGACAAATTATTAACACCATTGAGCATTAAATTAATTAGAATCCTAATCGCTGGGGCATTTCTTAACGAAAAAAGAATATCTTTGATTTGCCTAAAACTGTGTACCTATCACAACAAAATTTGCTACAATAATCCTCAAGACGTTTTGAATTCATGTGCAAAATATTTTGAAACAGCATATATTGAGTTATAAGAATTTCATATTAATTTTCTTCATTTTATGGAGAACTTCTCACTTTCCCTTCCTCTTTGTACTGAGGATCAAATTTTGAATGCATTTAAATGTACCACCCGTCCAGATGGAGTTTCATCATTTCTGTTAAAACATTGTCAGGAAGGATCGGTAGGTTGAATCGAGGTGACTAGATCACTGTGGGTTCGACCCCCGCAGCCGGTAGACCGTATATAAGCTATATTCGTGGAGAGATTGGCACCCTCTCTGCGGGTATGGTAGGATGGAAGAATGTTGGCTTGAGTCAATGTGAGAGATTGATATCGGTTGACATTTGACTACCCCTCTAATTAATGAGGTTTCCAGGTTTTCCTCAATCCTGCACTGAATGGTGGTTAGGGTCTACCAACGTAAGTCGTTCCTGGGCGCAAATGCGCCCTGCTTAATAATAATATGCCGCTCCCTCTCCCGCACAAGTCTTCGACTTCTGGGCTAATCCTAGTGATTAGAATGAGGGGTAGCGATATTATTATTATTATTTTATTATTGTGCAATTTATTTGCATGCCCACTTTGTACAATATTTAATTTGTGACAAACATCTTGTTGAAAAGTATAGATTAATATCAGTAATAAATCATTTTTCCAAATTTATGATATTTTATCGTCATGTGTGAGTAACATAATATGTATTACGCAATATATTAGCCAGAATATGGATCAGGCTAGCCAGATTGATGTCATCTATACCGATTTTTGTAAAGCTTTTCACATACTGCATCATGGTATTCTTTTACAAAAATTATGTGGTTTGTTCCTTACTAAACATTTTATTAACTATATCTCTCTTCTCTCTTATCTAAACATGAAAAGTCAGTATTTGTAATATCATGGATTTCACTATGTCAGAGTCTCTGCTACATCAGGAGTCCCGCAGGGCTCTGTTCTGGGACCATTATTGTTCCTCATTTTTATTAATGACATTACTTCTGAGCTACAGTGCAATAGTTATTCCTTAAAATAAAAAATGCAACGTTGTCACATTTCCCCGTAAATATCTGTTACTCTATATAATATATAAAACTGATAGTGTAGGGCTTACTCGAAGTAGCACCTTTAAATATTTAGGAATTACTTTCGATTCAAAACTGAGTTTCATACCTCATGTAAATATAGGTACTGAAAAATTATTTCAAGTCAATCACCGTATGTGAATTTTATTTTTGACAGAATCTGATGCAGTTGCCATCTGTAAGTCACTAGTGTAAGATGTAGGTACTTCACACCGATAAAATTTTAAACTTCTTGTGTTGTTGGGGAATTAAATTCTATTAATACAATGCCTTCATAAATGATCACAAGCCACGTGATCAGAGTCGAGATTCTCAAATCAGTCACAGATCAATTCATATGCGAATATCCTTTTCCTCACTACGGTAATTGAGAGAGACAAGAAATCTATTAGCATACGAGTTCTTCTTCGAGAATCACAGTCCTGGTCACGTGGCTTGTAATCATTTATGAAGACTCTGTACTAATAATAGCAGCAATATTAACAATAATCAACGATGTTTGCATAAAATAATTAATTATGTTAATTAAACTATAACGTCCCGGAATCTTTACAGTGTTCTGTAGAAATCTTTGACTTTTAGAATAATTTCTAATATTTTAAGCTTTGACCAGTGTTCTTTGATGTTTAGAGAGTATGCAACTAGCATTGCAAAATTCTAGGTTATAGTTCAGGTCTGGTGAGTAATTTTTAGTTTTAAATGGTTAATAGTCGAGGGCCCATCGAGCTACGGCAATTGTACAAGATTTTATAAAACTAAAACTAGTTTCTTTTCATCCAGAAACAACTAGTGTTCCAAGAAAACCAATAACTAAATTAAAGAAACGCCATTTTCTCAATTTAACGATATTTTATCCATTTAATATTATTGTTTATTTAGTTTTTGTTGAGAAAATCTGTATTATCTCATTGAAAATCTGCTCCTATGTGTACATCTTGAACCATTTAGATTTATTCGCAAATACCTACCCCGTTAATCCTCTGAAACGGCGGCCATTTTATTTAATAAAAAACGTCTTCGGCGGCGGCTCCTCCGATTTGCAATTTAAAATAGGGTGGCAAGGAAGCTTTCCCATTGGCCGAGGAGTTGAAAATCTCGCGATGTAGCCTTCGAGGGATTTCACCGCGTATTCATGGGGTAGTTTACATAAGTCGCTCCTAAATAACCCTATTGGGCGCGCATTTACATAAGGGGTGCTTTTTTACGGCGGCATTCACCCTTTTAGTTTTAGGGTTGCGACGTCCATAGGGGTTGGATACAAAAAAGAGTTAGTAGGGATGTGCGGTGCGTTACAGTGTGTTGTGTGACTTCACCTTACATGAGTTTAGAAGTGTTGTACTATGAAAATTTGAAAATAAAATGAAAATTGTCATACCTGCACTGAGAAAACAGTTGCAGTTGAAAAAATGTATGTAGAGATAACATAGATTTTTGGATTCGTGGAAACGTTACAGAGACAAGGTATTTTGTAATTATATTTTAATTAACATGCTTCTCAAATAATTTTTAGTGGCAGTTCTAGAATTAATACGGTCAATTTTTGATAATTTGCATGGGACACCTACACTTATTTAGGAAATTATTCTTATGGCCACAGAGAAAGCTTTGTGTTAAATTTTTATTAAAAAACTTAAAAACAGTATAACATTGTGAAATTTTGCTCAGTTACTGAACTTTTTCTGCTTAACAATATACCTACAACAGAAAAAAAATCAAAATTTATACCAATGTGTGAAAAAATAGCTTGATCGAGGACAAAGTTTACTATAACTTTGAAAAAAAAAATATTTTTGAACAATCCTCAGATTTTTCTTTAGTTTGATTGGGTTTTTGCCACACTTCTGAAAAAATAAAGATTAATTAAATAAGCTCTTGCGCCAAACGGATCAGTCAAGGATTATTTTATTTTAGATAAGTGTGTGTCAAACTGTTCAGTCAAGAAGTAACAATAAAATAAAAATCATTTAACTTCTCTATGGCAACAGATAAAGAAGTTTTAAACTGTCAAACTTGACATACTTTTAATACATTATGCTATTTTGAGAACGAAACCAGAGAGTTTTTCGAAACATCGCGCGGAAGTGCGCGATAGTGATTTGTGTGATTTTTGTTATTTTTTATTTATCTGCTTTTTCAGTATGAGATTTTTTGGTTAGCCATACTTAGTTTCAAAAATAACCCTTGACTGAAAAACTAGAATTATGTCACAAATAAATAGCTTCGGAGAACAATCCTCAGATGTCATTCAGTTATTTTTCTCTTTGACCACCGCATAACATTTTAATGCATAAGCCTGTGATTATTAATTGACATATTTCAATGCACAATTAATGTTTATACATTTTTTCTTGGTATATGCTATGGGTTTTGAATGAAACAGAGGCACATACAGGGCATGTAAGAAATCCGTTCTGATATTTTAAGAGTTTTTCTTAAAAAAATAAAAAACAAAATGTTTATTAATGTAAATTATTCAATTCTACGTTGAAGTAAACATAATAGATAACGTTATGCTATAAATCATATATAAAATTACCAATTAGAGTAATGGTTCCTCTCCTATATTTTTGTTTTAATGTTTACTAATAATCAAACATCGTTTCCTGTAAAATTCCACGGTAACTAGTACCGTAAGTTGCTATAATAAAACTATAGTAGTTCACTTGTTTTATTCAAATGTTGCTTATTTAAATACCTTATTTAAGTAAATTTATGACAGTTTTAGCCACTCTAGTGTAAAATGAGCTCATAATTACAACCTGTGATATAAATATTAAATAAATTATGCTTTTAATTAAGAGAAACATGGGCAGTATATTAGTTGTAGTGTATAATAAACATTAAGTTGTAGAGGTATATAGGTAGAGCATACTGGTTTGATAATAATACAACAGTATTTGTACACAAAACAGGGATTGCAAGAACTATAAAAAAAGTCAGGATAAAGACGAGTTTCGACGAGTACGAGTTTCTGTTTGATTTTGTCCACAGATATACAGGGATAAAAATGTGTGAAAAAATTCAGGGGGTGTTTCCCTGTGGAAATATAAGTTGGGTCTTTTATATAAAAAATCTAATTTGATCTACCCCAGTGGAGATACAATCCTTTAAAAAGTATGCCAAAAAATTAGTTTTCAATTTTTCTGAAATACCAAAAAAGTGACAAATGATATTAAGTAGACATTTTTTGTTAACAAGTAGCCACTTAGTAAAGAATTTGTTGATTTTCCCCTACATTTGTAAGGGGTAGAAAATGTCACCCCTAAGCCTTGTTTCATACCTATTTTTTTCTTTATTGATATTTACCATTTAAAAATGCATTTCGTATAGACTAATTCGTTCTGAACAAAAATTATCTCTTGTAATTTTTCCATAAAATTAACAGTTTCTGAGCAAAAAAAATATTTAAAATCAATTACTTAATCATGATTGGCATAAGGTAGAAATGTAATCGATCTGTAATTTATCTATGATTTTTAATTGGAAAGGTAGCGAAAATTATAGATAGTTGAAAACATTCTGAAAATAAGCGATTTATTTTAAGACAGAAGCGTTTCTTTTTTTTTAGAATTTATTGTACTGTAAACAATATTAGCAAGTTACAACATTTAAAACAGAACAAATGTGACATACAAGTGACATTTCTACGTGTTCACGAACGTGTCGATCTTGTCAAACAAGCCTTTTGTTTCCGGTTTCTGCAATAGTTCTGGGCTGTCTTTCTCTATCCAGTTTTCGTTCTTACCTACTGGTTTAATCGTTGGGTTTTCCTAAGGGCGCCGTATTCTTAAAATAGTGTTTTCTACAAATATAAGTAATATTAGACATTTAAGAACTGAGTAGTATAGAGTTTAGTAAATAACAAGAATGTTGTCTCATGCCACCTGCGAATATTCAAAGATACCCAAGTAAAATCAATATATAACGTCAGAAAGCGATCTTTCCAACAAACTTTTAGGTACTGAAATCTTTCAAAATATGTGTTTTTCTAAATTCAATTATAGATGTAAACATTATTATAACATAAACTTACATAGTTCTGCATATAAGATTATTCACTTTTGTTTAAAAGTATGTGAAAATAATTGTTAAAATGTGGGGTTAGAATACCGAAATAATGTGTGTCATAGAAATGCATTTTAAAAGATAATAAATTATTTGAGGAGCGTTTAAATAGTAAAAGTGGATAAACAAAACATCAGTAATTTTATTTTTGATATTACTTTTGCTATACGTGTTTTATTTTTCGAGATTTCAGTACCGAAAAAACACCACAAATTTGATCATTTTACGGCGAGAAATACGGCAACCTTTTCGATAGTTGTTCCCATTTCTCCGCTAGTTATGACTGATCTCAAACTGTTTACTTCGTTTTCTAACTTCTGTAGCCTAACGAGAATTTCTTTTCTTCCGTTCAATTCACTCTTTAAACAATTTTGTTGTAGTTTAAGTCAAGAAACTAGTACGGTATACTCACAGGTTGCATACTGAGAATTTTGAATTTGTTACATATAATCATCTCTGGGAAATATATGGATGGAAACAATGCTATTCTCGGTTATGAGTGATGTAAAAAATCATATTTCAGATTTCCATTCATTTATTCTTTTCATTTTTTATTGTATATAAAAAGTCGCAATTTTTAGGAAATTTTCTGCCAGAAATGCAACATCTATCAGGTTCTGGTCATTTTAGGTTATGGGGAAAAAATTGAAAAAATGGAATTTCTGTTATTTAGCTACGTTTTTTCTGAATATTTCAGCAACGATTCAAATTGTCTTGTCTGATCTAGAAGTAAAAAATGTTTTTTACAGTGAAAAATGAGATGTCTTGCAATAAGCAGCAACATAATAATGTCACGGTTCTAAAGTTATACAAAAAGATGTTCTAATAAATAATCACAATACTCACTACCGACCTTTTTACACAGGTTGATTTTTTTCTGAAAATTTGACTCCATGTATAATGGAATATGACCTTTTCAATGAAAATATTTTCAAGAAGTTGTCTCTTCCGATTATACCAGAAGTTGTCACCAACTTCCTTATTTTAAATGGAACGATTTAATTTTTATTTAATTTTTTGATCTTCCATGTTATTTAAATATCATATATAATCATTGTTACAAAAAATTATATTCAGCACCCTGTATCTCGGAAACGAAGCCTTCTACAACATATGTTTTTAGAAACTTTTCTTCTTAAAAACATGTGTTCTATCTTATGTTAAGGTTTGTCTACAAAAAACTGACGCACCCTGTATATTCGTTTTACTTTGGTACCTTCATAGGTTCTTAAATGTCTAAAATGATTTGTATTTACAGAAAACACTATTTCAAGAATACGGCTTCCTTAATTAAAATTTATTTGTATATAACGAAGTTGCTGAAATTAGCCACAAAATTCACGACACCTGATAAAAACCCTCCTCCGGCTTATTCCGGCATCCAAAACCATAACCGTCGCTCTATCGTCCCCCATAACTCTGTAATATTTTTCGTTTGGTTGGCAGGATAGCGGCAGATAGCGATGATTGCCGTGAGATCGGACCTCTGGGAGCGCCAGGACCAGGAGGGTGGCCGGCAGGAAGGACAAGCCGCTGCAGCGGGGCTGATGCCCTCGGAGAGGGATTTGAATGTACTCGCGTGCCCTTAGAGACGCGGAATTCGCATTTGTTACTCCCGTCGATATCGCTTGCCAGGATCTCAGCTAAGCGGACAAGGAGGGATGCAAATGGGGGAGAAAATTGCCAGCGAGAGCAGGTGGGTAGATTTTTTGTAGGGTTGTTGATTTGTATTCGAGAGCAGAATAGATATGTTAACTATGCACCTGCAGTGTGTTAGTAAAATGTCCAAATATACAAGGCGACCACTTTTATGACGTAGTAATCTTAGTTAAATACATAATATTTCTTTTAAAAATAAAAAAGTTATGAAAGAAAATCAATTTACAGATTTTCAGCAGATACTTCAAGAACTAAGCAAAATCTCTCATATTTCTTTTCAGAAAATTGAAGGGCAACATTTTCCTAATTTGTGCGTGTGTGTGTTTGTGGATTATTCTAATAATTAGTTTCAGTTATGTTACATAAGTTTTAAATAATAAAACAAATGTCTGGTACAATCTATTTCAATAACAATGGCACTCCCTCAAATCGGGTTTAGAACTGCTGGAAGTTGTGAGTAGAAATTTAATTAGATCTCCATTGTTGAGTGGGACAATAATTAACAACTAATGTTGAACCCCTAAGTATAAGTTAACTCGAAAGATTTCATAACAAATGTTTTGTTTCAACCCTGTATCTTTAGATAGTTTTTTTTTTTAATTTTACATTGTATCTTGGTAGGCGCAGGCAATAAGAAAACATTTCAATACTATTTTAATCCACATCGGTAAATTTTTGTACCCTTTATAGGCAATTTTCTCAATCTCATCCCCACATTTTAACATTATAACTTCTTAAGGGCCCAAAGTTGAATGGCGATGCCCAAAGTGCATGCATTCTTATCATCTCCTTAACTGTATAGAAAAATATCGCATCGGCGGGGGAGAGCCCAGCAAAGCCCTTTCGGCTGGTTATTATAAGTCCGGAGACTACGCGACGCAACCTCTGTGACTGAAATGCTAAGAAAATTTCTCCCCTGTGAATAAGCAAGCAGCTTACGCGGGCGGGGTGGAAACATTCCTTTTGAAACTGAAAATGCATGGACGTACACGCTCCGACACATGTGTCCCTGCTCTCCCTCTCATTGCCTATTCAGGGCACGGCTTTCGGGGCGCCACATTAACAATTTAACGAAAAATAAGGATATATATGAAATATGAAAGTGTATACGGTCGGTGGGAATAAGGTTTGGTTCTCATTTTTCCTTTTACATTTTTTTTTCGAATAATTTTCCTAAAATACGAGCATCTAATATACAGGATGTGCGGAAAGGCCATGTGAAGAATGAAAGGAAGTACAGAGGAGGTCAAAATAGTTATAGTACTTCTAGTCGAGGCAATGAAGCATTATGAAAGGAAATCTTTTAGGATAGGACGTATCGGAATGTGGTTTTTTGCATTCGCTTGCAAAAATTATTTATATCATTCGTACCTACTTTGTACCTATTACAAACCGGAAGTTACATTGGTGCAGCCAAAAATGCATGCAAAAAATGCATCTTTTGAGAGACCTTTTGGCAAATAGCCAAATAATAACTTCGTAAATAAGAGTCAGAATTGGCTCAAGTCGGGTACCCGGGGGTTTTCGAGGTCGCTGATCACGATTATGATGTTCAAATTGACCCCCGAATACCTGGAGCTCAGGAACGCCGACGAACGTCATCTCCGGGGACTATCCCGAACTTTATGCGAGAGAGGAGAGAAACTGGGCACCCGGGGGTTTTTTGGGTCGCTGAATTCGAATATACCATCGGCGAACACCACACAGACACCTGGTGAGCCCCAACCTGGACGCGGACGTCATCTTCGATAATTTTTCTGGAGATATCGACAATAACGAACCGAAAATCGTTATGGGAGCTTTTTGTGTGCGCTGAATCCGAATTTTATGTTGAAAACGACCACCCTAACACCTGGTGCGCCCTAACCTGGCCCTGAACGTCATCCCCGAGGGTTTTCCAGACATAATTGAAAAAAACCATCCGAAAATCGTTACGGGGGGTTTTTTGGCTAGCTGAAATCAAATATGGCACCGGCCAACACCCCACGGACACCTGGTGCACCCTACCCTGGCTCTGAACGTCATCCTCGAGGGGTTTCCAGACACAATTGAAAAAGACCAACCAAAAATCGACTCTTATTTACGAAGTGATTAAATTTGCCAAAAGGCCTCTCAAAATATGCTTTTTTGCATGCATTTTTGGCTGCAGCAATGTAACTTCCGGTTTGTAATAGGTACAAAGTAGGTACGAATGATATAAATAATTTTTGCAAGCGAATGCAAAAAACCGCATTCCGATACGTCCTATCCTAAAAGATTTCCTATCTTTGGCCTTTTTAGTGCTTCATTGCCTCGACTATTCATATAAAAAATGTTGTTATCGAGCTTCGCTATGGAGTTATTCGCCTTCAAAGAAGTTATAACTTTTAAGCAGTTGTCATGACAACAGTAAAACTTGGACAATTAAAGTACCCTTAGTAATGCCCATTTTCAAGTTCAAACTGATATTCAATATGCCTGCATTATACAGGAGCAGACGAAATTGTATTTAAAGTGATGTGATGATACATTTTTACCGCATTGCAAAATTTGGCGTTTTTCTTTCACAATTCGATTCCTCTCTTATTTTGCTTAAAAAAAGCAGCAGTCGATATTCGTTCATCTAACTGAGAATTGATGATTTTGTCGTGTCTTCTAGAGAGCGTCACGAGTGACTATTGGAACGCACTTAAAGTGTAAACATTTCTTGTGCCACAGTGTAATGCCAATGGCTTTAGGCTGAAAAAATATCTTTTTCCCCTACTTTTCTGCTTAAAAAGGCATCCCTTGCTATATTTCTAAAGCTAACCGTTTTCAACAAAAAAGTGTTAAATGTCTTTATTGAAAGATATTTTAGCAATGCATACTCTCTTCAAGCAGAAATAAATCTGGGTAGCTTCAACCAAAAAGGTACTCTTGTTTATTGTCGATAAAATTAACCGTTTACGAGAAACATAAATGAATTCATATTTTATTTGTAATAAAAAGAATCATGATTTCTTTTTTTTTCTCGACAACAAAGTGCTATACGAAAGTCATTCAAACAGGAACATTTCATTTTAAGATGTTTAATCCGAAAAAAATATAGATTTTAAAAACGCAGTGGTGTCCCCGGAGGCACCTTACGAAATTATTGTAAAACTAAGGTTGAAGCCTAGATTTATTATTTTAAAGTTTTTAGCAGTGTGTTAAAAACTTAGGCATCAAGTTGCAAAGCTTAGCCCGCCCTGGTAAACTAAAAAAGGTATATATGCTGCAAGGATACTATTTTAAGAGGTCCTTACAATAACTATGTGATTTTTGTATGTATACTTGTATGTATTATTTTATTGTTAATGTTATACATTTCTGTGTAATTGTCGTTTATATACTGTTCATAAAATATCCTATACATTTTTCAATGTCACAAAACATAAATAAATAGTATTATTATTATCCACGTAGAACAAAAAAAAATGTTTAGAGATGATTAATGGTAGTAAAAAATTGTTTATCAAATCACCCAAACATGAAAAATAAAACAACTTAATATTCATTCAAATAAAACAAGCCCCACGGATGTTATTTTCTGTATATTTAAATAAAAGGTGTTTAAATTTGCTTGTTCTGTAAGCCTCGCACTCGCACAATTTACCGCATCGGAAACGTTTTTCGCCGCATCTCATTTTTTACCTTGTACTCTTTCCGTATCAGATCGAAAAAACAAGAGCTCCCCGACATTAAGGAAGTCTCGGCCCTTTGTTTCCGGTCGCTAAACAGCATATTAATGTGGCTCCTCGCGAACGTATACGCGCCAACAAGGGCATACATTATGCTTATTATACCTGTAATATGCGCAGTGAGAAACTATATAATTGCCTCGAAAAGTCGGTATTAAACATTCTGCTTATAATACGGAATAATTACAATAATCTCGCTTTAATTTGAGTATGGAGATCGGATTGTTCGTTTTTCGCGCAGATGGGCTCGTAATTTCTGTAATTAGGGAATTTAGGACGGGAATGGGTAACTGAAGTTTTAAGCGACAACTGTTTGAGGGGTCGCGTTTGCCGCGAAATCTGATAAGTGTCGTAATCGGTCTGCTGTAACCGCGGGGCGACATCTTTAAAAACGTAACGTCGTTTGAATAACTTTGTTTTGAAGTATTGCCAATTCCTTGTTTTTTATTTGTTGCCTCTTTCTTTAAATACTGTCTTTTATTTTCAACAGAGAAGGCGTTGAAGTAAAACTAATATTGTTAGTATCTGCAGAGGCGGTCAATACAGGGTGTTAAAAAAGAGTGTAAAATATTTCAGGAGGTAATAGTATGAACCAAAATAAGCAGAAAAGTCTCAATAAACATGGGTCCGCAAAGTAACGGTTGCAGAGATATGGACCACTATTCGTTTTTCAAACATTTTATTTTATTAGGAATAAACCGACAAAGGAAGCTTTTAACAAACAAAAAACAAAGTTACAGCAGATGTTCAAAGTGCCTTCCGTCCATTTCCAAACAGGCACGACATCTTCGTCTCAACGATAATCGAACTCTTTCGAAAACACCCTCCTTGGTTTGGATTTCTTGACACTTTTGATTAATCCGTAGCTGCAGCTCTTCCAGACTATTTACAGGAGTACTATACACTAATGTCTTCAAATATCTCCAAACAAAGAAATCTGGAGGGTTCAGATCAGGCGATCTTGGAGGCCATAAAACATGTCCGGCCCTTCCTAACCATCTATGTGGAAAAGTCTGGTGTAAATGCTCTCTAACGGCCATGGAAAAATGAGCTGCAGCACCATCATGCTGGAACCACATTTGTTGCCTCTGATTCAAAGTAATGTTTTCCAAAAACTCATACAGTGTGTTCTGCAGAAAGTTGAGGTAAGCAGCGCCTGTTAATCGGTTTGGTAAAACAACAGGCCTAGAAACCTGTCATCTACAATACCCATCCAAATGTTTAATGAAAAACATGAGGATTTTCGAGGGCCCAAATATGCGTACTGTGAAAATTAAACACTCCATTTCTTGTGAACCCGGCTCATTAGTAAAAAGAATGTTTGCAAGAAAACGAGGGTCTTCAGCATCATGACGTAGAAACCAGCGGCAAAAAACCAAATGTGCTTGATGATCATTTATTGGATTTAAGGCCTGTACTCGTTGCACATGGTATGGATAAAGCAGTTGCTCGTGAAGGATTCTCCAAACAAGAGGACCACTAATTCCTACCTCGGCTGATATTCTCCGCACACTCGTACCTGGATCCTGCTCTACCAGTGCTAGAATTAATTCTTCTGCTCTAGGAGTGGATACCGACCTTGGTCTTCCGGATAAATGGCACTGTTTGCTCAAGGAACCGGTATCACGCAATCTTTGCTGAATTCTTCCAAACATGCGTTGTGAAGGAATCTGGCGATTTGGATAAGTGTCAACATAAAGACATCGCGCTTCGATGGCGTTCCCATTAGCACGACCATACATTTCACTAAACATCAACCAACTATTATAAGAAAATACACAACGTTTTTGCAAAATAAAAAAGGGTTAAAAAAACATAAAACATTCCATATCTCCGCAACCGTTACTTTGCGGACCCATGTTTATTGAGACTTTTCTGCTTATTTTGGTTCATACATACTACCTATTACCTCAAATATTTTACACTCTTTTTTAACACCCTGTATACACGCAACAAAAACCATTTGGTTGTATGTACAATGGTGGTCAGCTTAAAGTCACCACTTGCATGTTTTGTCCCTTTCTAGCACCGTGTATAATAAATGGCAGTAGAAAAGAATGGACCATGGAACTGGTGAGTTTAAGTTGACTCCCACTGTACCTATGCGCATATAATTTTTATTTTTTACCTAAGTACGTTGATGTTTGTATGTCAAACATTGAGAAGGCAATCACCGCATTGTGCTTATTCAGTAAAGCAAAATAGTTTTACTATTAAATTTTTAAAATTGCTGACATTATTTCATTATCGCGATGTTAGACGAAACCGTTTTGGACTGTGCGTGCGTGTACTTGTTGATTCTTAATCAGCTGAATCCTTTCCGGAAAAGGTAGTACTTTTCAGTAATCATAGGTAACAGTAATAAATATTAATGCTCCCAGATCTTTCCCAGGACACATTGTATTACCATTACAAATTAAACCGTACCATTATGTATTCCGCAGTTTTTCTCCTCCTCATTAATATTTCTAAATGTTTAATATTTATGTGCGAATACTAATCGAAGCCCGTTTTACCATAAATTATATATTAATTTTTAACGTGCCGCAAATAAATCATGTTTACTTATGCAGGCTGTCCGATGGCTTAGCTTTCTTTCTAAATTCCATCACCGTCAACGGGAATATTCATAAACTGGTTGCTAGAGTTGAAAAATTCGTATCGGGGCATTCGAATATGCCATGTATATACGGTTTGAAGGCATGTCGCCTGGATCCAGTTATGCTAACAGGATATAATGAACGCGGAGACCTATTAGAGTTTTAGAAGGAAATCGACGCATGTCAAAAGAGTTGCTTCCAAGTAAGAACAGAAAATAGTACGGTGCCGTTTAAAAAAACAGGATTGGTTGCCGTATCAATGAACCTAAACTAAAGGTCACCAAAGGGTTCAAAAAAAACAGTAAACTCTTGTCTGAACAATTTTTTTATACAGGGTGCTTTTTAAAAGACAGAGTATACTAAAATGCCGAAAGAGAGTAATGAGTTTTCTTAATTGGTGTAAAACATCTGTAAATATTCACTTTGAATTCATTCTGATTCATCAGATAATTACACATTTTAAAACCCAAACAATCAGAAAAGTTATTTTTATTCTAGAAAGGAACTAAATATTTTATCATGTATTGCATCTGTGAAACGAACTAGTGGTACTAAATAGTGTTGACTAAGATAAGAAATTTTATAAAATTTGAAAAAGTCTTATGTGATTTTTCAAATCAATAGAAGAATGCCTTTAAAGTCCTGTTCTTGCTGGAATTTGCAAGATCATGTCTATTTTTCGAAAGTCGCAAATTTCTTGTCTTGCAGTTTTGCAAAACCTTGCATGATTCTTGCGAGACTCTTGCTTCCAAATGAGGAAATTGGAATTTTACTACGAAGTTGATGGCAGTGGTGGTTGCTCTCGGTCCGCCACAGTTCCGCACAGAGCTAACCCGTAACTATCGATATGGTCGATCGTCGTACTGGTCGATTGGTAGACGTTGTAAATATAGAAATCGTCAATTTTACATAATAAGTAATGAACGAAATAGACAAAACAAAATCGTAACTTTTTCAGTCAAGTAGCAGTGAATTTATAATTAATTTTTCAATAAATTTTGATTTTAAAAATGTTTTAAAATGCTAAACGTCCCATAAATACTTGTAGCAATATCTCTTGTTTTGCCTTGCAAGGTTTTTTTTAAATCTTGTCTTGTCTTGTAATTCGAACGGTCAAGTCTTGTTTTGGTCTTGGCCTTGTCTTGTGAGATCAAGACAAGGTCAACAAAAAGCAAGACAAGATGTCAACACTAAATTCAAATTCAAAGAATTCAAATGAACAGGGCAAAGTTAAACATGTAGAATTTATATATGGTGTACATGTAGCGAAATGTTCAGTATTTAAAAGAAACAGGTTAAAGAGGAGAGCTTGTTTTGTAATACTTCACGGTGGACATGCCAATTCTATTTTTCTGTATAAACCCTTAAAAGCATTTTACCAATGAATTGTGAAAGGTTTATTTTACTGGTATTAAAATGTAATGATTTTCAGAAAACAATATTATTAGGAATTATTTCAATTTGTCTTTAAGGTTCAACATCATTCATATACGCCCAGAAATGTACTGCTCCCAACATTAAACCTTGTGGTACTCTATTTTTTAAAAATTATATTGTAATTTGTATTGTACTCAGTTAAGAACCAAACCCAAATTCAATACAATGGTATGTTTTTTTTCTTCAAAAAGGAGGAAAGGCTGTTTACACATCACTGCGAAACCAGTACTGATTGTTAGTTAAAATATTAAACTTTTCCAGAAAAGATAACAGTGGATCTAAGAAACAATATTCAAATATTTTTAACATTTGTTTTTTTTTTTTCATATTATGAGGGTTATTACTACATGTATGAGAAATTTTGAGAGCAAAATAGATACTTAAAGACTTAAAACTAGCACCTAATAATTGTGAACACCTTATTTTATATTCCTTAAATTAATTAATTTTAAACATGAACATTCAGGAATCCAGGTAGGTATTTAACGAATAATCCTAGCTACAGTTACATGACTAGTAGCTTCTTATAGGTTTTCCGGGTGTATTTTAATGCTGGTCGGGGCATTACCGATGTAGAATACTTCGTGCTTATGACTTGTCAGTCCGGCATGGAGCAGCGAATTGCCGCTAGATGTAGCTTGTCTTCGCTGCATATTCAAATTTACATTATTTGTAAATTTCGCCCGGTTCTACATTGCAGTGGAAACTGTTTGCCTATCGCAATTCATATAATTCACAACGTCCTACAAAAATGCGTATTGCTCCTTTGCGACACATTTTTTTACTTTCAGTTACTTTTCATCCGCGTGACCGAATAAAATTTTAAGGGCTCCATTATATATAAAATAGCGAAGCAAAGCCCCATTTTTCACTCACATTTTCATCACCTGAATGTGCAGTATAACTTACGGGAGAAGGCTGGGAAAGCAAAGAAGCCCTCATTGACTTGGTAAGAGGGTTCTATTTCAAACAGGCCACAGCTTGTGTTTCTAATATTCCGGTCTCTGGAAATCTCGCCATCTCGGATGGATTTCCTGCTCTCGAACAAAACTGAATAATGTAAGGGGGTTACATTATGTATTTCGGATGCAATGCAATGATATCATATATTATTCATCTATTTATTCTGGAACCTATACCACTATAAAAAGGGATCTAATAATAAACTGGAATAAATTTTTTAGATTTTTCCTACACACAAACATTTTTATGAGCTACAGAGTGCAATTTTAAATTTGTTTTTTTTTTGGAAAAAAATACTACGGCTTTAAAAAAAAACAGTTATAATTCATAAAACTGCATTAAAACTATTGTCTACACCGTCACTGGGCATTAGTGTTGCCTATTCTTACCTTTAAGCCAACTATATGAAACTAACGAAGTAGCTGAGCGCTTAAGTGCAATGTATAATAATTATATAAATACAATATGCGTCACTTTACATTTTATTTTAAAGTCACAGTGTCAACGATCTTTGGCGTAGATTAGGAACACTTTTGATATTATTATTATTTGTTAAAGGTATCAAATATCGGTTTAACTAAACCATTTATTAACTTCTACAGCTCATATATCTCTCGAAGGATATTGACAGTAGAGTTTGTGGTTTCCGTATCTATAGAAATAAAGGTTACCTTTAGGGTTCCTCAAGGATCGGATCTCGGTCCTCTATTGTTTCTAATCTTTATTGATGACATTGTCCGGAACTTGAATTGCGACGCCCTTCTTTATACAGATAGCCTCAAATTGTATCTGTCTGTGTCAGATATTAATGACGGTGCCGAACTTCAATCAAACGTGGATAAAATTTCTGATCGATGTTCTAAACATATATTACCTGTGAACTTCTAGTACAATTCTATATTATTTACGAGGAAACTAAATGCTATTAATCTTAATTACAAGATTGACCGTAACCCAAGGATATGCAATAGTTTTAAAGATCTCGGGATAATCTTTGATCGTAAGCTTAGTTTGGTTGAACACATTAATAATATACAACGTGAGGCATACAGAAATCTCGGCGTTGTTCTAAGAAACTTTTTTCTGAAACTGATACGACTTCCTTGCTGTTCAACACGTTCGTTTTGCCAAAACTGGAATATGGATCATTAGTATGGGTCCCACCGTAAATATGTTAAGTAGCTATGGTTTAAAACTGACCATATTTATGCACCTCAAGGGATACCGCAAGACACTTTACTAAGTCGATTCGTTCCATTCAAAAATGTTCACAGACCATAACCATGTTTATTTCATACTGTTCAATGATACTTGTTAGGACGAAAATGGAGCTTTACTAGGATGATAAAGTCGTAGCTGCCCCCTGATGGATTTACTTCAAATTTTCTTAGTCAGTAATAATGTAAGCTTAAATTTCCCAGAAAATTATGTTTGAAAAAGATTTGTTATGGGAGTTATAGTTATAGTTTTTTTCTCTAGAACCGCTGAATTTGACATAGAATTTGATAGGACCACACAGTAAAAAAATTATTGAACTTTTTTTTCAAAAAAGAATCTGGTAAAATAAAATTAAAAAATTTGTCGGGTTCTTTTTTTATGGGATACGCTGCAAAAACTATCACCATATTCTACCACAAACATGTAGATATGATTTATCTTGTATAAGGTGTTTAATTGTCAAGCTGATTGAAAGGGTATTTAATAGTTTAAAACATGAATTGGAGTTTGGATTTAACCTTACATTATTGGCGACTTTTACGGAAAATTTGAAGTAAATTCGTTACGGGTAGCATATTGACGATATTTTTTTACACTTCAGAAACGTAACATGACAATTGGATTTTTTAAATAAAAAGTCTCAAAAATATTTACACGAATAATTAGGTCATTTGGATACTTTGAAAAGTAGCTTTAGGGTACTCGCACTCATACCTAAAAGCTTCGCTTTTCGTCCTAGATACATAAATAACTATTATTTATTCTGGTGCTCTTTTGTTTTCGCAAACCTCTCATATTTATTTACCTTCGAGCCCAATAAAAACAAAACGACCTCCGATGGCATTATTTATTTATCAGATCGGGAGAGATGATTTAATGTGGCTATCGCCGAGGCATACAGTATTCCATATTCCATAAATATAACGCAATGATAATACTCGCTTGTTATTGATACATTACCGATGCAATATGGAGTTAATAATTAGTTTAAGATCGGGCAGCGGCCTTGTTCGGAGGATGATGTATGGGCTGGCCTGGGGTCGGTTTCAGGACCTCTCAGGATGACAGTCGTATGGAATACGTTTATGTTGCGCAGACAATCCTCGCATCTCAGTCCAAGCGATACGGAACGTATAGATACAATTTTTAGGATGTTAAGCGCAGGGAAACAGAAAAATTTTATCTATATTTAAGTATACCTATTAATTACGTCAAGTATATATTATGTTTCATAAGTAGAGGTAAAAAATCTAGGATTGTGTTCTATGGCCAAAAATAAGGGTTTTATGTTATCTAAATGTGGGGTCTTAGTAAAAAATTAAGAACAAAAATCAGTTTTTAATTTCTAAACCACTTTAGAAACTTACCAGTGACGGAGGTGTGGGTATCATTATTTGCCAACAAAAATATATCGCTCTGTATAATATTGCAAATGAGAATATTTAAACTGATTGATGGATTTTTTTGGTATTCAGTGGAATAACATTATAGTTACCTAAAGTTTTCTGTGTGCGTATTTTGCAATTGTAGCTCTATGGTAGTAGTTATGAAACAAACAATTGCCAGCTTTAGAAATTTACCAGTGGCGGAGGTGTGGATATCATCGATTATTATTTCCCAATATATATATGTAAAATTATTTAACCAGGTATAGCAGTCACATATACATCCACAAGAAAATAGAAAACTCCTTATTTCTATTCAAGCTTTCGAAGCCTTTATTGCATCTTCAGGAATCTACAAAAACGTACAATAATTATCAAAATGTAAAAGGAAAAGTTAAAGGGACTTACTTAATAAAAGTGCAATGGAACCATCCATCAAAACAGAAAACTTAAAAAAAAAACATTATCACAATGTCACAACTTCTGACATCACATGTAATGTTAAAAAAAACTGGTCAAAAAACCAGGATGAACACCGATTACTCAAACATATTACAAAAATTTTTGGAAAAAGCTTCTCTGAGCCACAACAGGTGGTCAAGGAAGTAAAGTTAGGTTAGAACAAACAAAAATTCTTAAACCAATGAAAAGAGTTAAATCAGCTAAAGGCTGACCAACCTCAAAATAGAATAATTGAAAAATATACTAATGCCAACCTAACAATTTTGTTAGCAATACTACCAACATTGAATATAAAAAAAAGAATTAAAGAGACCGTCCAAAACTCAATACTTTACAAGAAAGTCCACAAATGGGATACTGAAAATTTTAAAAGCCCACTGGGTGTCGGCAAAGGACTGACCAGTACCAACGTCACTATTATTATTAAAATTATTATTCAGAGTAAGCAAAAAGGTATAGACCATAAATATGAAACATCCCTAAACACACTTCTTTTGAACAAATTATCTTCAGAATCCAAAATCCTGACGTAATCGTAAGAAAGAGAATGTCTGGTTTACTAACTCTTACATCACTCTTGTGAGTAACAATCCTGTCTTTCAAACATCTACCTGTCTGACCTATATATTTTATTGCAATTGGAACATGGTATTGAATATACCACACCACTGCTCCTTAACAATGCAGTTTTATCATTAGTATTAGAAAAAAGAGACGAAATGGTAGTAACATTTCTAAAAGCAAGTTGAATAGAATTAAATTTTTATAATTTTAGTCGGTCATCATATGTGCCATTGTATCATCTTCACGTTTTGTTTATTTTTGACAGAGAATATCCCACAAAAAGTCCTTATTAGCGAATCGTACATGTTTGTCTACCACACCTTAATACAATTAAAACGCATTAGGTTAAATATTAGATTGATGTGTCTCTACGAAGAAATCACATGAAAGATTCTGTAAATTTTCATCATAAATTGAGTGAAAGTAAATCGTTCCAAACTATAGTACATTGTATTATCACATTATTACAAATCGTCAAGGAGTTTATGTCTACCCCACACTATTAGTTCTGGATATACCGTGAGACAAATAAGGACCACCCTGTACAGTTGTGTAGTTCCGGAAAGAGACGCTCCCAAATTTCTCTTTCCGAGTTATTTCAAAGTCGATAAAAAATGTTGGTTTCGAATCCACCACCCTGTTCCATTAAAACCCATTCGAGATGGAACATCGCGAGGGTCGCACAGGTAACTTGCAAAGTACAATAAACGATATTAAAAGCTTTCTGCGGAATTGAAATTCAACACCTGCCGGACCGGGGCCCAATGTAAATAGCAGTTCCAGGCCATCCTGATTGCGATACGACTGCGCCCTCCGCTAATGAATTGAAAGTCTATTCCGGGGACGGAACAATGTCAACACGGCCAACGTACACAATTCAATCCGGAGTCGGATTGGCCGGCTCCTCAAACAGATCGTCGTTTGTCTTTGAAGTTTACTTTGAGGCCCGCCGGACGACGACAGGAATTTCAAATTTACAACTCGCGCGGGCTTCGGCGACGGCGTCGGGACGCAGGTAGGTTGTTTCGGTTATTCCGAAACGACGGCGGGGGACGCCGTGGGGTAGAGTTTAATTGCATTCCCCATTGGTGGGTGGTAGGCGTAAGGCTGTTTTGAGTGGTACGAGAAGCACAAAAACTTTTAGGCGAAACCTCCACTTCGACGTCGCTTTTACAGTTTCGGAGAATCAAATTTTAAAAGTGGGCGAAATGAGTATTTGTCTGATGTGTCCACTATTCTGAAAAAAAAGATAGTTATTACTTATTTATATGTTTCAAAAAGACATGGCAATATTACTAGAGATGATAGAACATTAAAAATAAGTGGGGTTTGCTTAATAAACGAATGTCCTAGAGCTACTCGTTTTTTATATACAGGGCGTGTAAGATAATTAAATTTCAAAAAATCTAATTTCGGATATAATTTATTTTTTCTACGTTCATGCAAAAAACAAAACTTTATTTAACTATATTTAGTGGAAAAAGTAATAATAAAAATGCATATTTATAAGGCGCGTAATTTTGATGAGTTTGGTCATCACATTATACGAAAGAATTTCCTGAGTTGTAAAATTAATAAAATTAACGTAATTTTAACTTTAATTGTTTGTTGGATATACATATATTTATTATTAATTTTGTATTTCTACAAATTATTATTAAAAACACCGTGATGGTAAATGGGATTGTTAGTGGCGCCTCCGGCAGAATATAGAAACTTTGATTTTCTCAACTCTTAAACTAGAATTGCGCGTATGGCATTTTGATATTACGAAAAGCACTTGAACATAAATAAGGTATTTGTTGTTTTGAAAAACACTTTATTAGATTACGAGGCCTACATCTTCCCATATAGCGAAAAATAAAGTAAATAAATATGCTAAATTCGAAAATATTAGCACATTCAACTTATTAACCAAATTCAAGGCTTTCCAACTAAAGATGTCTAATATTTTTGGTGTATAACTCAATATTGCCTATCATTTCAAAAATAAATTTGTCTGTACCATTCTCTATGGAAAAAGTGGAAGAATTTTGATTCATATTTTTTATCATTTTTTAAATATGCATTACACCATCACTTGAATAAAAAATGTCAACAATCAAAAGTTTTGGACAAATTTTCTTTTGGATGCCATAATTTGTTTATTTTTTTATTTATAAAAAAATTACATTTTTTATTATATTCATTAGTTTGGATTTTACAGCGCTGTGAACTGAATATTAATTTTCCCTACTGATAAGTATAAATTTATATCAATGATATGGCATAGTTTTTAATTATTTTTATATTCATATTTTTTATTATAGACATTTCAATATTGGTATGCTCTGATGTAATTTTTTTTTAAACAAAATAAATACATTTTGATTGTTTTTCTTAAATATCTTTGTTATTTTTGATTTCACAACAAAAAGTTACTAGACTAAAATTGTAGAGGATTTAATTTGCAGTAAAACATGTTTTTAAAAATTTTTTGTATGACCAATAGATGACCTGATAAATGCTAAAAACAATTAACCCCTTTTGCCAAGATGGCGGCCGAAGTTGGAGGGTTGCGACCCCACAAGCTTCAAGTTAAGCTTTTTTTTAACCCCCCTTCACATTTAAACAATAAAATTGCGTCCTCTAAAAAATGTAACCCCAAATGTAACTGTTCAATGGACTATAGGGAAAATTAGTGTTCACTTCACAGCGCTGTAAAACCCAAACTAATGAATTTAATAAAAAAAGTATATAATACAAATTCTTCGTTGAAAACCACTCTACAAAAATGCTCTGATGTCATTTTTCTTAAATAAAAAAATAAATAAATTATGGCGTCCAATTGAAAATTTGTCCAAAAATTTTGATTGTTTTTCTTTAATATCTTTGTTATTTTTTATTTTACCACAAAAAGTTACTGGACTAAAATTGTAGAGGATTCAATTTTTAAACAAATTTTATATGACCAATAGTTTACCTGATAAATGCTAAAAACAATTTGACCCCCTTTTCCAAGATGGCGGCCAAAGCTGGAGGGTTCCCCACAAAATTCAAGTTAAGCTTTTTTTTTGACCCCCCCCTCACATCTAAACAATAAAATTGCTTCCTCTAAAAAATGCACGCTAAGGCCAAAATAATGTAACATTTCAATGGACTAACCCTTAGTTACAGAAAAACAAATTGTTGTCAATGAAGATCATCTATTGTTAGATACAATTTCTCATAAGTACAACAAAGTAAAGGTACCTACTTATATTCCGGACATCATGTAGAGCCTGCTAACAGTAACTAACAAAATCGGCAGAATCGCACGAATTGTTATTTCTTTATGTTTATGTAATTGGTTTTAATAAATCTGACCTACAGTGGCGCAATCTATAATAATATGCTTTATTTCCTGAGACATAATACAATGCATGGAAAACGTCAAGTAAATATAATAAAATTCACAATAGGAATTTATACAAATATAATAAAATTAACAAATATATAACAAAATAAATAACAATGACACACAATCATTGAATTCAAATTCAATTTGTACAATACAACAATAACAAACAACAATCAAAGAAAAGTACACTCAAAAAATTCACGCACCGTATAGAACGATTTTGTCAAAAGTAACTCTACACGACTTTTTAAAGGACGGGATGCTCTGAATGTTTCTTATATTTACTGGAAGATGGTTATATATTTTAGGAGCCATAACAAATGGACTATTAGCTGACTTTGCCAATCGGTGTCTAGGTACCACGACAGCATGTCTTTCTCTGAGGTCAAACGTCAAATGTCTATCCTCGAACTGCGTAAATTCAGACTTGTGAACCCTGACATATGTCGCGCACTCTAAAATATACATTGAGACTGCGGTCAAGATTCCCAAGTCTTTGAATAATTGGCGACAAGAATAACGCCTTGTTTTAAACAGCATAGTTCGTATGATTCGTTTTTGCGCAATCATTAAATTGTCAATGCCAGAACCATTACCCCAACAGAGGATACAATAGCTTAGGATAGGGTAAACCTGCCCGTAATAATATAATTTAAGAATGTCAAGACTCACAAACTCCCTTAGATTCCACATGACAAAGTTATGTTTGGATAGTCCCTTGCATAAGTTCGCTATGTGAGCCTGCCAGTTTAGACACCTATCAAAAGTGACTCCCAGAGACTCGACACAATCATTATCCCTAAGAGATCTCCCATTTAAGGCAACATACAAACTAAAATTAGGGTCATGAGTTGAAAAAGAAATCATTTCAGTTTTCGCGCAGTTTAGTGACAGCCCATTTGCCACACAATATGTTTTCATTATATCAATGCAATTACCACCCTCACGAGCTAACTGATCAACGCAATTTGCCCGAAAAGCCACAGTGGAATCATCTGCATAGAGAGAAGCCAGATTTGGATAAAAACAATTGCCTAGATCATTTATAAATACGATGAATAAAATAGGTCCCAAAATGCTATCCTACGACTACCTAAAAACTTCCCAAGTTATGTAAATCGCTGAGACGGTCGATTGCTAGAATATTCACCGGCAGAAGAAAGTAAAACCGCAAGGCCTATTTATTGGATAAACGGCATGAATAAACAATTTTTCCCGTCGAATCGTCTAAAGTAAGAAACCGCTGAAACGGCGAAATGCATCTGAAACCAAAACGAACTAATTTAAAATGCACGATTAGCCGCTATTATGGAGTTCGCTTTTTACGGGATTTCAGTGTTTTTAGTCCGACTGGTGTTCTTATTTGAAGTCGTTTTGCTTTAGATCGGTCGTTTAGAAGGAATATGGACGAATATTTAATAATTACGCCGTCGAGTTCCTTAATATTGCTTAAAATAGATTATCCTTTGCTACATTTGGTTTATTTAGCTTATACCTGTACCTCAACTTACCTTAATCTAAAATAGTGATAATGTGTGTGAGACAGATACAAATACTTTATTTCATGTTTCCTTCATAACTTTACATTAATAAATGTGTATTTGTACAAAATTTGGTGTGAAGTTTTCTGAAGCACCATAATTTTGTACGGCACTGTAAAGATCTAGTAAAAAAATGCTTTTATAAGATAAGGTAAGGTCTAAGGTAAGTTGGGGTTGATTATATTTTGAAAGAAGGATTATATGGTGCTGCTTTGTATAGACTTTTTTAGAGGGACTCTCAGAATCCTAGCCAGCCTAGTTTGTCAGTGAGGGCTAAGTGAAATCTTGAGAGGGGGTAGGGGGGTGCTCTAAAACAGAATTAGGTATAGTATAGTTGCGGCAAGAATTCAGACGACTTACATCATACAAACATTTCAACAAAATATTAAAAAACCTGCAACTGAGAATAATAAAACTATATACTAGACTAAATGTTTGCACATGTATTGCACTAAATTACAAAAAATAATTGTTTTTAATGCGACACACTACCAAAAATTATGTTTACAATAAAAACAATTGCGTAACGTCAGCCGTGACGTAAGTCGTCTGAATTCTTACCGCAACTTTTACCTACTGTTATTTAGTTTAGAAGAAATACACGGCCCTGAATTTTCAAATACTGCCTAGGGGAGGCTTAACCTGAACCCTTTATAACAACTGCCTAACGATTTCTTATGTATCTATTTACCTTATTTATTACTCTTTCTGTATACATGCATTTAGAACTTTTTGTATATTGTTTTGTCGTTCTCATTAGAACAAATTGATACAGATTGTTTTCCATAAAAAAATTCAGCTTCAATCTGGCAACGATGCAAATGCACTAAATCGATCTCAGATCCTTATAAAATTTAGATAAGTGCATAATTTCAAAAATGAAATAGGGGATGTGAAAATAAATTATTTCAAGAAAACAGAAAATTTTATTTATGTTGCTGCTTGTGGCAATTTCAAGGAACCGTTGAAGCACGGCTTGGACTGAAATTAATTAAAAATATTACCAAAAATCGATATTAGTTAATTTTACAGAAGCTGTTAGAAATTTCGCGAAACACATGTCATGTGGGCACTATTACGCCATAAACCTATTTAAATTTGTCGGCTGCGTCGATAATGAGCGTTCGGTAGACGCACTCATACTATATCTACTAATTCTTGATTTGGTTAAGGTATTTTTTAATAAAACAGCGCAACGTATTTGCTACATGTCGAACTAACAGCACGAAGCGATCTACATCACGGTAGAAAACCATTGAAACTTAGCGACCTCTATCGCGATTCCACAATAACAAAATGTTGCAAATACGGAATTTCAGGAAACCACTACTCTGCGGGCTAATGTCCTGACCAGCATTGAATTACAGCTGGAAAACCTATAGCAAACAGCTAAAGTCACTCGTGAGCAACCCACCAAACATAGACCGGTTTCGACCCTATTAGCTCTCATCAGTATGCCATAGGTGACTAATAACCGAAGCATTAACCCGCAGAGCAGGTGTTTCATGGAATTCTTTATTTACAACATATCGTTATCGCCGAATCACGATAGAGGTCGTTAGTTTTCAGTGGTCCCTACTGTCTGGTTAGACAGACTTAAAACAGCTGGTTATTCGTCGGTTACCTCACCTGCGGCATACTGAAAAGAGCTAATAAGCTCGAAATCGGTCTACGATTGGCGGGTTGCTGACGAATGACTTTAGCTGTTTAATATAGGTTTTCCAGTTGTAATTCCATACTAGTCGGGGCATTTGTCCGCAAAGTAATTGTTTCCTGGAATTCCATATTTGGAACGTAACGCATAGTCTATGAAACACAATCACACCTACTTAACCACCCTAAACTAGTCAAATTGATATGTATATTGTAAACAGTTGAATAAGTGCGCTGATGTAAAGTCCGTCCCAGTTTCGCGTAAAAATTTGTTCTTGATTTTTTAGAACACATGATACTTCAGACCATGGGTTGTTCAACTTGACTTATTTTCATGTTCTTTATTACCTACCTCTTTGAAAGAACGTACTTATTTTAGAAACAGTCTGTATATAAATATGATTACTATTTACTACTGTTGGAAATACCCTATATGTATAAGATAATAATTATTGTTTCTCTTTTTTACAGAATTCACAGAAGTTTTCTAGACCTGCGTATTAGAAAGAAATCAGGAACGTAACTGACAACACAAAGAAAAGTCGGGAAAATGAGACGAAAACTGGCGGTGTTGCACACAGGCATGTATTTTTGGAATGTAGCGTTGTTGTAAATATATATGTTATATTATGATGAAATTTTATTTTATTTATTTACTATTAATTTTATGTTTTTTTATGTGAAAATTTGTTTTCCTGATTTGTTTTTAATAAATTTGTATTGTTACTTTTGTGTCTTATTTTAACAAATTACGTTTATTCCGATTTTGCTATTTAAAGAATCGGATTTAAAGTAACTTTATAGTCTGCAGTTAAGGGGCATTTTTTTGTTAAACATTCACAAAAAAATGCGACAAAAAATTTCCTTTGTTCTCAGCCGACGACAAAAAAGGGGCAAAAAATAGAGCAAAAAATTTGACGCAAAAAATCCTGAATTATTCCTTAAAATTTGCGATAACATTTTTTGTTAAAAATCAACAAAAAATGGAGCAAAAAATTTGACAAAAAAATCGTCTATTTTTCCGTAAAATTTCATTAAAATTTCCGATAAAATTTTTTGTTAAAAATCGACAAAAAATGGAGCAAAAAATTTGACAAAAAAATCGTCTATTTTTCCGTAAAATTTCATTAAAATTTCCGATAAAATTTTTTGTTAAAAATCGACAAAAAATGGAGCAAAAAATTTGACAAAAAAATCGTCTACTTTTCCGTAAAATTTCATTAAAATTTCCGATAAAATTTTTGTTAAAAATCGAAAAAATGGAAAAAATTTGACAAAAAAATCGTCTACTTTTCCGTAAAATTTCATTAAAATTTCCGATAAAATTTTTGTTAAAAATCGACAAAAATGGAGCAAAAATTTGCCAAAAATCGTCTACTTTTCCGTAAAATTTCATTAAAATTTCCGATAAAATTTTTGTTAAAAATCGACAAAAATGGAGCAAAAATTTGCAAAAATCGTCTACTTTTCCTGAAAATTTTATTAAAATTTGCGATAAAATTTTTTGTTGAAAATCGACAAAAAATGGAGCAAAAAATTTGACAAAAAAAACGTCCGATTTTACTTAAAATTTTATTAAAATTTGCGATAAAATTTTTTGTTCAAAATCGACAAAAAATGGAGCAAAAAATTTGACAAAAAAAACGTCCGATTTCACTGAAAATTTTATTAAAATTTGCGATAAAATTTTTTGTTCAAAATCGACAAAAAATGGAGCAAAAAATTTGACAAAAAAATCGTCTACTTTTCCGTAAAATTTCATTAAAATTTCCGATAAAATTTTTTGTTAAAAATCGACAAAAAATGGAGCAAAAAATTTGACAAAAAAAATCGTCTATTTTTCCTTAAAATTTGCGATAAAATTTTTTGTTAAAAATCAACAAAAAATGGAGCAAAAAATTTGACAAAAAAATCGTGAATTTTTCCGTAAAATTTCAACGATAAAATTTTTTGTTAAAAATCGACAAAAAATGGAGCAAAAAATTTCCTTTGTTCTCGACCAACGACAAAAAAGGGGCAAAAAATTGAGCAAAAAATTCATTTTCGTCTGGGACATACACACAAAATCATTAATTATACAATTTAATACTTTTACAGCAATTTTTGAACAGCTTTTTCCTTTGATCATGTCGATGAGAGCAACAACAAAAATATATTCCTAGCCCCAGACGATTTAGTTATAAACGCCTGGGTACTAGGAACATACATCTTCGAGTGCCGCTCTTTCGGTGAAGTTTCCAAATGAAGAATTCCTGCAAAAGAAAAGACATATTTAAATAATACTGGGTGTTTTCGAAATCCAATCAACACCAAAAATTTGCTTTGAACTCCTGGCATTCTAATGGAAATCTGGTTGTTCGAAATACATTTTCGAATTGTGTGCCTTTAATGTAGTTCCAATTGGAATATCTGAAAATAAAAAAATAGTTTTAAATACAGGATATTTTTGAAATTCAGGCAGCAATAAATAGAAGGTCTGATGAGATATAACAGGTCTGCTTACTTCCTGCTCGGCCTAAGCGGCTTGACTTGAAGGAAGCGACCTACATTGCAACAAGTACTTAACGCAGACGTCTCGCCCTGGGCGACGAGCCAAAAAAATCTATAAATGATACTGCAAGTAACAACTACTCCGCGGACTAATGCCCCGACCGGTATTGAATTACACCTGCAGTATCTGTGTGAACAGCCAAGAACCCTTGTCGGCCACATCACCAGATATGCCATAGGTGAGATGACCGACAATTGAACTGGCTGTTCCTTCATATGTATGTTAGATATAAACTGAATGCAAATGAGACATAAGTGGTCTGCTTACTTCCTGCTCGGCCTAAGCGGCTCGACTTGCAGGACGCGACCTATATTGCAGCAAGTACTTAACTCCAGACCTCTTGCCCTGAGCGACGAGCCATGAAATCTATAAATGATACTTGCAAGTAACAACTACTCCGCGGACCGACCGGTATTGAATTACACCTGCAGTATCTGTGTGAACTTGCAGTATCATTTATAGAAGGTCTGATGTTAATTAGAAATACAGTTTCACATGCTATGCGTTTGGTACAGTTTCCAGCTGAAAAGTACCTAAAAAAAAAGAAAATTTAAATAATACAGGGTATTTTCTAAATCTAGGCAATACTGAAAATATAATCCTAGAATCAGACGATGTAGACGAAGCAACAATACATACTCTTAACTACAGAAGATTTATAAAATGGGAATCCTTTATTTAAAATATTTCAAAAACATCAATATCAGAATTAAAATAATATCAAAAGATACATTTGGATTTGACACAACCGGTGCAATGGCAATAAAGTAGCTGGCTAGGAATGCTTCCAGTATGCTTCCGTTGTCAGCATTTATTGAAATTATTAAAGAAGACATCCACAAAGAGTTTAGAAAACGTTGGGATGAAGCAAATAGGGGTTCCTAGAGTACCCCTGCAAGGATACAGCCAAAAAGTACTTGGCTATGTCTAGGACAAATCTTCGCTTGGTGACAGGTATTCAAACTAGACACTGTTGGCTAAGGAAGCACCTCTATTAAATGAGGAAGTGTGAAACACCTCTTTGTAGTGGCTGCGAACAGGAAGACGAGACAGTACTGTATGCACTGCCATATCGTCAATAAGAGAATCCGTGTTGGGAGAACAATAGCCTTCTATGGCATACATTAGAGAGATCCAGAGAGCAACGTCACCACCTTTTTCTCCTTATTAGGTTGGTTGGCGGTTCAGGTGGATTGATCTCCTAATGGAAGGAGGTACAAGAGATCCAATGGAACCTAAGTGCTGTAGCCTTTCTGCTATCCTCCCCATAATTCCAGATACATGTGGAAGTGCAAAATATTCAAATCCAATTCAGCAACAATACAATTGCAAGGACCAGCACAGCATGAATCAGAAAAGCCTGCTCATGAAAGTATCCTTGTTTTATCTAATAGAGCAACATACACTAGACCAGCACCTGCAAGCACCTTCACCCGCAATGACTGTCAAAGCAGGTCATATTGGTCGGAGTAAAATTGAGACCTGCAACTTATATGCTGGTCGCGCTAGCTAATCAACAGCCTCTATTTATTTGCCTTAAACAAACTGTAACTGTTTCGCCAGATGACATTGCTCTGTTTTAGTGCTGTAGGGTGTACAAATGATATTCAATAACTCATAAAACTTAATTTGTGGCATTCGAAAGTATTGACAAAATTACCGATGCGATGTGGTCAGGAAAATTACTTCCTCTTTTCATTGATCAGGTGAACCTAACACTTTTTTTTCTAATTTTCGTCTTCCGCCTCTTCACACAACATCGTTAAAATACAAATATTCTTCCTTAGAACTACATACTTCCATGTTGCACAATTAATTATTACTTAAAAACTTCAAAATGTTTGCCAAACACAGAACCATCAAATGTTGCCGGCCTGTACAGGACAATAGAGTAAAGTCATGAAGGTTGCATAATAGTATTGTGCTGGTCCGAGCAGGTATAATGAATATGACCTGCTAAGTCATTGACCGACCAAACCGTTATCTTATCTTAGCTGAAGAACTCTAGTATGTCATTCCAGTTAAACAGTTCTGGAAAAACTTTTTACGCTCACGTTTTCCAACAAATTACGACAGAGCAAACGACTCCCTGTACATTCATTCCAAACAAGAGGAATACTATATAAATATTCACTTCATAAACTCATTTAATAATATTGGAAATCAATCCCACCAGCGACAGCGCTAGATCCGGTTCATCAAGTTCAGAATCTAAAAAGCCGACTCTCCGTATTTATGTAAAAATACCCCGGCGGATTATGCATGCACGGATCATCAACAAATTGAAATTCATCAAAAACACAACAGCATCCCGCCCGCCATTTACATTGGACATCGGTTTAGGTGATATAATTGTTAATTTTACGATTAATTTACAAATTCTCGAAACGGCCGACAGGATCTGCAATTCCTTGTTTTCATGCAGTCTTATCCCGGGTAATCTCTGAATAAAAGATCGAAAAGTCTATAAAATGCAGATCCGCGACCCGCGAGAATGTAAAATAGCTTCCTGGAATAGCTGGAACAGTGATTAAGCTTCGTTAAGTAAATCTAGGTAATAGCTGTCATAGTCTATAATATACGATACCTATAACAAAATTTATTCTTCTAATATTGTTCGTAGAAGCAGAATAATTGGAGTTGATTAAATAATATACTCGTATATACTTTACAGTTTTTGTTAAAAGTAAAAATCACTACACTTTCAGAAAATTTGACTCTGGACTATGGAAAACTATGAAACATATGAAAACATTTAAAGTGTGGCAATGTTGGAAAATTTGGTGCTCAATCTAATACCTTTGAACAATATTATCTTCGTCTCGCAAGACAAAACTAAAAGAAGACAAGATTTAAAAAAAAAATCTTGCAAGACAAGATAAGAAATATTACAACGGCAAGAAGTATAGCAAATATAACAAGGCATATTTAATTGGTGAACATTAGCTGAAAAAAATATATATATTGCACTTCTATTATAGGTTGACTTTTAAAGGACGTCTAACATACAGAATTATTTTTATAATCAAAGTTTATTGAGTATAGGTTCAGTTCTGATGAACTAAACTAATTATAAACTCACTGCCATTTGGCTGAAACAGTTCCGATTTTGTTTCGTCGATTTAATTTATTACTTATTAGGTAACACTAACCATTTTTTTTTATTTTATAACGTCTATCAATCGACCACTGTTGACGATCGATCATATCGATAGTTAGGTGTGAGCTTTGAATGGGACGGACCGTATCCGACGAGAGACGAGAGAGTAACAACCACTGTTACGAAATTCATAATACAGTTCCATGTTTTTCATTTATATGCAAGTCTCGCAAGAATTATGTAAGAGTTTTATGCAAAATTGTGAGACTCGCAAGACAAGACAAGATATGATTTTTGAGATCGAGCAAGAGCAAAACTTTAAAGAAACTCTTGTTGACTCTTGACTTTCAAATTGGTAACACTACTTTGAACCTGAAGAAATGAACATTGACACAAAAATTGATGTCAGTTTGTATGAAAGAATCATTGATGTATGAAATCTCTTCAAATAAGTAAACAGTTAATTTCCAATGTTATTTTTTCGATATCTCCAATAAATAAATGGCACCTGACTGAGCACCTTGTATAATATCTCAAACGCTTTTTAAACGTGTTTACGGAAATATAAACAAATTTTGTAACAATATGCCGATTAAAAAATTATTAACTGTAAGTGAATTGTTTAAAATATTTTTCCAAGTCACCGGTGGTGGTCATACTTTCACAACTACCGTTTCTTTTGATAAATTGTAGGCAACCTAATAAATTAATAACTTTTGTGGTGTGGATGTTTAGCTTTCTGATTTCCTAACAAAAAATTAAGTAAAAACTTATCCTAATCAACGAAAAACGGCTCTTGCCTTATTTTATTAAAACGTAACAATTAATTACTTTTAATAATCGTTTATTTACATTTTTGAACATTACAAATATGTCTTATATTGTTTTAATACCCCTGACTTAATATACTCGTATCTTTGAGAAAGAAAGGTAGGGAGAGTTAAAAAATACAAAACGTTCACGTCCACTATTTTAATATCCCGGAGCATTTTTTCTTCTAAACAAAAAGTGTACCTCCAAATGCCACCATAATTGGATAAATTACCCAGATCGAATATGAAATTGTTTTCAAGTTCCTAATATTTAAATGGGCAAACACACAAACGGGTGGCGAGGCTAGAAGGGTTTACCTAACAATCCTATATTTGTTTGGGCTCTTGTAACTTATTTGTTTCGGTAAATTATCTTCTTTCACGAAGTGTTTTTACGAGTTCTACTAAAGGACTTGCTGTCCAACGCGACTTGTTCGAAAATACGTGAAGAGCTGAACTGACAAGTTTAATAGAGCTTCGCGCCATGCATGGGTGTATACAGAGTGTTCAACGCGTAAGATATGTTAGAAGCGTTTGTTGGTATAAAAAAACAAAATTATAAAGTAGAGACGTACTTAATTCACAGAAAAACTCGGCTGACTAGTCCTTGAATAACAAAAGAAAATATTTGTTTTCGAAAGTATAAATGAACAATTATTGTTTTTTATCCATTTGTGACAGATGAAAACTCATTGCAGTTTGGTTAAGAAACTCTTATTATCAAAATACATAATTAATATTTATAATTAATAACAATATTGCAACCGGTGAAGTTGAGACTGATAGTACTACCGACTAGAATGGGTACTTGCTCCGAAACGTTAGAAACAATGTATCTAGTGATTTCATTTTCTGTAGAAGAATCTTGTAACTTATATTCTGATATTTTATTAATTCTGTTAGCCATCCACCATGCTTTTTAATAATAACAAATCAGCACCTGCTTCAGCAAGTAAAGTCGTCGAAGATCTTTGACTGTGTCCAGTATACTCATGTCCTTTTTCAATTTCAAGAAAGTCTGCTACCTTTTCTGGCATCTTAGAGAATGTATTCAAATCTACAAGCGGAACTGTGCATTTTTGATTTTTATAGGTTAAAAAGAATCGACAATAGTGAATATTTTTGGTTTATTAGTCTTAGTATCTGGAATTGTGACAACTAATACACTTCTGTCTTCAATATCGTCGATAGACATAACTAAAAATTCCCCAATCCTACAACCTCCAGATGCTCTCATAAATAGCAATAAATAATTGATATCAAGGACCTCATCTAAGAATTTTTCAACACTTGTGTGTCTTCTCATACAAGTGACTTTTTTTGGCTTTTAACCCATTGATTTATGTTTTAAAAGGGCCTTCACCTGGTGAAATCTGCAAAACATGTTTTACTTTTTGTAGGGAAGTCATGAAATTACATTTTTTGTTTTTTATATATATGTAGATAAAATGTGTACCTGTTGTTTATGTCCATATTTTTTTTTGACACAATATTGACTCTTGTCCCATTATTTCAAGGCACTTTTACTTCCAAACAACTCAAGACAATTAGTTAGGATAGTGTATCCAAGTAACATCTAATACAATCTCACAGATCATTTTTTCTAAATTAGTTCGCAAGTATAAAATTACGTTAAATATCAATAATCTGTCACAATTAGATAAAATATTGTATACGCCACGTGAGTTAAATGAATTTATTCACTAAAAGAAATTAAACTTTTTTCTCGTGAATAAATATTCATTTAACTCACTTGGTGTACAAATATCTATTATATTATAAATCGATAATTAATGTTTGCTTTCAGGTGCTGGTGACGAATATTTACGTTTTTTCTATGACAGAATCAATGATAAGGAACAAGGACAAATAAAGAATAGAACAAATCAGGACATATAATTAACCCATCAAACAGGAGCTGTGGAAGAATGTTTAGAAAATTTAGGAATATTTCAATTTGGCTTGTTTTTTCCTACAGGGTATTACACCTACTGGTATTTTGCAGTGTCAACTTTTAAAAATGTGTGTCTAAGGTACTAATATTTATATTGTCGAAAGGTTTATTGAAAATGTCATTTTTTCTTTTAGCATAAATTTCGATCGCTATGAAGAAAAAGAAGATAAGATAGATTCGGAGCTAGCTATGTACAACTTGAATATTATGCACCATAAGCACAGGAAGAAGAGAGAAACATTTTTTTATAATGATTACTCGCATACGTCAATCATATAACAATGACAATTAAACTAGACTTGACCTTACAATGATTTCAGTGGAGATAGAAAACTACGAAACTGCTTGGTTTTGAACAAGTGCATATACGCCATTCTCTCAAGTATTAAGGAAAATTGTGATTATCCTTATATGTGTAACTCACAAAAGGTTCCGAAAAATTTAATTTAGCGTAGTTGTAGTTCTTCAAGAAAAGTCAAGGAGATTTTGTTGGCGATAAAATGGAACCACCTTTACCAATTCAACTATGTGAACATAGGTACTTTATTCAAGAAATTTCGAACTACACGAGTGAAGTAAGGATACACAGATAGACGCCTTTTGTGGGGAGTAATAAAAATGAACACGGATACAAAATTTGAGTTCCGTACGATCTTGAGATGATGTAAAATGTAGCACGGATCCTCGGTAGCTGAATCGTCGCGCACAGGTGAGCCTTTCGGCAGGCGGTGACCGGTCAAAAACAAAAAAAGGTCGAGGGTTATCTCACTATTACATTCAAAGGCGAGAATAACAAGTGTTATGTAAATTCCCAACGTCCTCGTACGGGTTGGGGTCCTAACCTCTCCTGATGGGTTACTCGGATGCGAGTGAGCAGAAGGCTTAATTTTTTTTGTTGGGAGAGTCGAAAGCAACCTTTCTGTGTACGCATCTGAAAAAAAATGTTCTAATTTTTGGGAATATACTAAATCGTCCAATTCAAATTTAATCAAATATATCAAATTGGAAATCTTTCAAAAAGTAATGTAGTACCTGCGGATTTGAAATAACTAAAAAGTTTTATTTCAATTTCCTTCCATTTCAAGAATTATTACAATCAATACAGAATAACTGACGCGATTAAAATATATTAACTGTACTTTCTACGTAAATGATATAATTCAAATTCCTAAGAAGATATGCAATCGAATTCAAAGAAATAAATTACATATTTTTGCGACATGCTTTCTATTAAATTTGATTTTAAATTCCGTTTAAGAAATTGCCATTGTGAGGCGAATATTTTACTTCGGCTAAAGATGTATTTATTTCGTTATTTCTTTTCACCTAAAACATATATATGGACTGTCATATTTTTTAGAAATACCATTTAATGGCTAATAAACTTGTCCGCTATAAATAGTCCAACAAAATTCGGTGATCATCCGTTCTCTATGGAATCTATTAACTGAACTGAACAAAAAGTATAAGGTGTCTAATACTACGATTACGAGGGCAATTCTATACGAAGTTGTACAATGCGTGGTCAGATGATTCTTTATATTGATGAGTTTCTACTTTTTTCTATACAGAGTGAGTCCCAGAATTAAATTCCTTCCAAGGGACAAAAGAGGACATGAAAATACACACTCATGTTTAAAATTAAAAAAAAAAAAATGTAAAATCAAAGATAAGAGAATTTTAAAATCGGCCCTATTGTGCAAGATTTTAAGAGTCTTTCAAAATGTTTTTGTCTGTCGAAATGTTTACCTTTTGGAGAAATTAATAAAAAAATAATCACAATAAACTACTTACTATATTCGATATTGATATAAAGTAATTCTATAAAAACTGTACGAAATTATTTATTTTTGTTTAACTAACCAATAAGCACGCTTCTAAACGGTGGTCAAATATATTTCCTATGCTATTAAAAATTTGCGACTTAACGTCAATAAACAGTCATACCAGATCTGCAAATTCTTGATTTGAATAAGGTATTTTAAAATGAAACTGGTTGCTTAAAAAAAATTATTTATTCTCATGCCTACTATTATCCTTTTGAAGCAATGAACTTAATCTGGAAACATTCTTTATATGTGTTTTGTTTCATAAAAAAAAAACTAGTGTTTCTTCCTCAAACGATTTCAAGAACAAGCCCACTAAAATTTAGACTTTTGTTAATTATCCTCCCAATATTAGTCGGAAATTCAGTTTTTGCCTATTTAGTAAAGTGCTACATAAGATTTGAAACTTCTGTTGGAGTCCAGTTTTGTTATGATAAATGCCTATACAGAAATCTGATCCAAAACTGGAATGATAGCAAAATGAAAAGGAGTTTGAAAAACTTCAACTGTCAAAAAAATACTATTTACATGTTTATGAAGAGATTGTTTTTTATTTACTTTTTATTGTTTAAATTGATTAAAAATTATTTAATTTTTTATTATTAAAAAATCTAGTTTGAAATACTTTGTTCACTGAACCCTCATGTGAAATTTCTGGCTACGCTACTGTGTGGTGTTATGTGGTGTTAATAAGTTTGTTTGGAGCTTCTGATAATCTACCATGATAATAATAATGAAAATGATAGAAAATGTTATAGTTTACAAAATTCCTTACAAGTAAAGATTTTCCCACCATTAAATAAATCACGCAAATATTCGCGAATTTCGCATTCATAAAGACAAAAAGCTCTAGAATACATTGCACTATAAAACACACTATTCACTATTGGTGACTAGCACTGTCACTATAACGGTCACACATCAACACATAATTAAATTAGCGGAAAAATAAACCCGAAGTTTTGCACGCCCGAAAGATATACTCGCCCATGATACCGTTGGAGATAGAACAGGTGGATCCGTCAATTCGTCACAAGCAATAGAAGGCTAAATTTCAATCTGGCACATGCGTATTTGCTACAGCAGAAGCTACGTAGTCGGGTATGTTCTCAGAGATATGCGGCACACGATTTTGTAGGAAAAATATATAGGAAGCATAAAGGCTGCATGTATATTTCTTTGTGCCGACTTTTATAAATTGTGAGCGGGTTTATAACACGAGTCATTCTAGATTTTTTGGCGGTTCGGTATAAGTGCGTGTGAAAGTACACATGAATTAACTGCATTTTTTTCTCTCTTTCTCTTATAATTGAGTGGTTAGGAGAGCTAGGCACCGGATCAGCTTCGAACTTCCCCGGTAGCAGCGTTGATTATCTCGCATTCGTCGAAAAAACGGCCCAAGTCACTCCTAGGAGTTTCACGGTTGTCACCGATTTACCAAAATTAAAAATACCATTGGTAAGAACAAATATCGGGCTGCGGTTGACGTCAACGGTATTACCAAAAACGATTATAATTAAGACCGTTTACACGACACCGATTCTTTGTTTCGGTGCTCAATAGTACCGCCCGGCCAATCGGATTAGATTCTGAATGAAATTTCACGCAAAAAGCGTCGTTGAATGATCTTTTTTATGCCCGGATAGTAAACTCCGTCTAATAATAGAATTAATGGGGATTCGTGGTGCGTGTCTTCTATTCTCACGACGGTGTTTCTACTAAATCGGCGTATTACACACTTAAATTAGGAATAAATTACAGCAATTATCCGAGGAAAAACTTGTTTTGGTAAGTCCATTCATGCAAATCATCTGATTAGGTGTCAGATGATGATTTGCATCTTCTGTCGTCGCTCCTTATAAATGGGATCAAAACAAGCAAACGAGGCGACCGCTGTAAGAAGAGTAAAACTAATCTAATCTGTAGTTAAAATGGAAAAACCGTAAAAAAATTGATTGTTGGTGAAACGATTTAGAGCAAACACCCAGTGCAGTAGTAATCAAAGCAAATCGGAGTTTTTTAAAATCGTTGAAAAGTTATCATCACCACTGTTAATTTGGCAATAAAAGATCTTCAATGTACAGCAAAATATAACTTAAGAAAAATGTAGACATTACTGCCGATCCTAAACAGAATTGGAAATATTTGATGAATATCATGGGCTATTGTTAAACTTTAAAAAAATTGTTTCTCGTACGTGCTTATACGAAAAGTGGCTATAAGAAAATTGCGTTAAATATTTTTATTATTGATAATATAATATAATTTTTGTCATTAACTTTATTATCAGTAGCAACGAGTTCTAAAATTTTGTAGATGATGATGGATAGCAGCTAGCAACAATAATCGAATGAATCTTGACTATATTATCTGCAAAATAGTAAACCCCAATAATAAATTTCATTGTGAATATGTTTTTTGAATCAATTTTATGAATTGGATTGTAGCAATAACTGATAGAGCTCATTGGAAATATTTTGTAGCAACAGTAGCAACCAGTTTAGTAGACAACTACTACACTGTTCTACAGTTTTCACCCTACTACAAAATAATAAGGTGCAGAATATAAAAATAACTAAATCTATGAACAACAACAAACAAAAATCATCTAATAGAACCTATTTAAATTGTTTCATATAAGATTTGTTTATTTCAAATATGATCCTATAATTTTTATACATTATGACGATAAATTTGATCAAACTATAGCAATGTATTGTACTGATGAAAATAATTGGGGTTTTTCATATAATAGCTTTTGATTCAACAAAAATACAAACAGGATTTTCACAGTCTTTTTAGAACACACATATTGTGTGAAAATCAAAAAAAGTTTGATTAGAATAAACAAGGTACTATTGAATATGATATGGGAAGAAATTGAATTTAAACATACCTATGACTAAGTATAAATATTTTAATAGGAGAAAAATAATAATTAACGGAATCACCCTTCAAAAAATTTCCAAACTTATTTATAAAGCGAAGAACATTTTTTTCGAATCTATATTAAACCCCTATTTATCGCCGGCTATGGCAGCCCGCCCACCGCGCAGTTATTTATTTCGTACGTTTGACATTTGAGAATATGGCAACCTCCGACACTAAACGGTACAATTCGTTGTCATGATTGAAATCATGTGTGTTTACGTTGTGGTTTTGTGTCCTCCTTTAGTTAGTGCCTTTTTTCAATTTTTAACGTTTTATAATTATTAAATAAAGGAATGTATGTTGGGTACAGATATTTCCCTATAATATAGTTCGCCGGTCTACATAACAAAAATTTCAAGAAAATTATGTTTGAAGATTTTAAAATTTAATTTTCACCGAAATGTATCACCCGAGAAGGGGGCCGATTGAGTGGCCAGCCAGATCGCCTGATTTGACACCCCTAGATTATTTCTTGTGGGGATACTTAAAAAGCAAAGTATACGTTACTAGACCGGTTAATTTAGAAGATTTAAAAGCAAGAATTCGTCACGAGATACATCCTATACCTCCTGAAGTTATTTATAATGTCCAAAAAGAATTTATTAGTCGTCTTGGCTACTGTCAGGCATCCAACGGTGCACAATTTGAATATTTAATTTAGTCGATTTTTTACATAATAATTATCATTTTCAGTATTGTGAAAATTAAATTTTAAAATCTTCGAACATTATTCTCTTGAAATTTTTGTTACGTAACACCATAATTTTTCATGATATATGTATGTAAAATGGCACGCTCTTTCAAAATGCATGGTCAAAATTGGAGGTTGCTATTTAAAAAAATTGTCGATGACGTCATATCTTGAACACCGATGACGTCACAAATGTGGGTCGTATGTCAAAAAGTGGCTTTTTTAAAAACAAAATCGACGTGTCAGGGGAATTTTTCGAAAACTTCTCAATTTCAAAAATAATGAATTTATTCGTTACTATTCGAAAGCACTGATGTATAGTTTGCCGGTCTATTTTTCAAGGTTATCGAAGAAGACGCCGAGGGTGCATTCGAAGTTTTCTATTATCTGTTATTATCTTTCGTTTTTCTTAGAATGAATGGGCATTTTATTTAACTGTACGCGATGTGTGTTTTGTTGTTAGTGAATAATCCTGAGGACTAATGAGTGAACATCTAGTTTTGACAGTTTGGAACGAACAAACGGAAAACGAATGCAAAGTACTGCAACTGGTTTTAAATACCCAGCTAGAATTCCGAAATATTTTTTTTGTCTCTTAAACATCCCTGAGACACGTGGATCCAATTTTTGTATTTAGTATTAGCTAACCCTGTATAATTTGAAGAGTTATGTCGCAATGAGAATAATGAAAGCTACTGTGTTATGTAAATTTTATCCGGCAAAATCCCGAGAATATAATTTCACGGAACGTTTTTCGGTAATTTCACACTGATGTGAAAACGTAATGTATTACGAACCGCAAGTGGGCACGGTGAAATGTAGATCAGATGAATTGCAGATTACTGCAAAAACGACACGAAAAAAGGATTTAATTTATTTTAATTACATCTATACATATCACGTTTCGCAAAATAAATAACGTCAGATTGACCTCATTTACACAATCGATTTATACAGTTCCAACAAAAAACTGTATTCGAGTCTTCCTAAATCATGAAATATTTATTATGAATGTTTCAAATTTATTATTCCTGTATTCAAATGAAGATGTCATGTGCATTATACAGTCAGTTTTACAGCATAATTTTGATATTTATAACTTCATTAAATTAATATCTTGCAATTAAACGTAATAAAGCCACGTACCACGCTGAGAGGTTCAATAAAAAAATTTGAATAACTCGTCTGCATAGTTCCGTACACCCGGCAGTCTTTATGGCAAAATTATTATTCTTAATTTACTTTGTGTAAAAAAGCGTCAGGTTGATTTATGGGGTAAATTTAATTATTATTAAAATTTCGACGAGGAAAAATCCTCGAAAAAAGTCGAAAATGGTAACATAACAGTTACAAAATGGTAATATAAATACCTTTTATTAAACATTACAGAAACTTTGAAACTGGATAATTTATATTAAAACTTTAAAGTTATCACTTAGATTAGTTGTGCCAGAGTTTAAATAGTTGCTAAGACCATGATGAAACTGTAATATAAGTAGAATTCGTAGGTGGTACAGTTTTGTATAAGCGTTTTTTAAGACTTCTCTAAAACTAGTAGGTATTTTTTAAATATATAGTATAGTTGTAAAGCTAATAGTAAAAGAAGCACAACTTTGATATAGTTCTCAAACTACATTCGAATGTTTAATGTAGCTAATATACAAAAAGTTGTACAAGAGTTTTAAAATAGTTACTAAGGCCATAATGAAATTCTAATATAACTAGATTTTGTAGGTGGTACAGTTGTGTATAAGCGTTCCTTAAACTGAATTGAGACTTCTCTAAAACTAGTAGGTAATTTTGAAACATATAGTAGCTATAGTTGTAAAGCTAATTGTAAAAGAAGTACAACTTTGATATAGTTCTCAAACTACATTCGAATGTTTAATGTAGCTAATATACAAAAAGTTGTACAAGAGTCTCAAAATAGTTACTAAGACCGTAATGAAACTCTAATATAACTAGAATTTGTAGGTGACGCAGTTGTGTTTAAGCATTCCTAAAATTGAATTGAGGCTTCTCTAAAACTAGTAGGTAATTTTTTAACATAGTATAGTATAGTTGTAAAGTTAATAGTGAGAGAAGTACAACTTTGATATAGCTCCCAAACTACATTCGAATGTTTAATGTAGCTAATATACAAAAAGTTGTATAAGAGTTTTAAAATAGTTACTAAGGCCATAATGAAATTCTAATATAACTAGATTTTGTAGGTGGTACAGTTGTGTATAAGCGTTCCTTAAACTGAATTGAGACTTCTCTAAAACTAGTAGGTAATTTTGAAACATATAGTAGCTATAGTTGTAAAGCTAATTGTAAAAGAAGTACAACTTTGATATAGTTCTCAAACTACATTCGAATGTTTAATGTAGCTGGAGGCGCTTCTTACAAAAACAGCCATAGCCCAAATTTAACTTTTGTGGGAAATTAAAAAAAACGTTCTATCATTGTTACATTACTTTATAACGCAACAATTGTAATCGAATCCTTTTATATCATGTTCAAGTAATACCTTATTAAAAATGGCATTGTAGAATTTCCCTCAATTTCCTTAAAAAAAAAAAAATTAAATGACATGTTACGGACATTGGTTGTTTTTGCAGGAAATAAAAAATAACTACAAGTAGGAACTGAAAGAATACTTTATAAAACATAATAAGTTTACATAAAAAACAGTGTAGTCTAATCTTCGGCGCCGCTGCTGTTGTCGTCATTGTCGATTTCGATATCCTCTTGACTGGGACCAGAACTCAGACTTGGTTGTTCAAAATTTGTCTGTATGTTTAAATAGTATTGAACATTTTCAGGGGTTTTCAAACACCTAGCTAGATTTCTTAGGAAACCTAGTTTTTGGGGTTTTATTTGAATTTCCTCGTGATACAAAGGCGTCAGAGTCAATTCACTGGGCAGTTTCTTTTTATTTCGCAGGTGTATAGTATCCCAGGGCCCCGTGTAAGATTGCTTTGTTTGAATGTAGTCCATATTGGCAGATATTTTAATGACTCTAACTTGTTTTATTTTCATCGGTGGCTTTGGATTTGGCATAAAATATGGCTTTAAGGCTTCAGCTATATTAAAAAACTTTTCTTGCTTGATTTTGACCAAATTAAAAGGAGAAGGCTTTTCTCTAGCTGCCAATATTAAGCGGTCCCAGTCCGACTGAACTTCTGCCATATATTTTCTTTTCTTAGCCTCAATCAAACTGAAGTCTTGATCGTTTGGTAATCGAGAATGTCCTCGTATTGGAAAATAGTATGTGATGGTTTTAAAAAGTTTCAAAATGTGAACTAATGCATAAAGAAACCTAACCATTAAGTAATTTTTGTTTTGTCCTGGGCACCCGTCACTAAACAGCACTAGATCTTTTTTGGATATATCTACACTATTAATAGTTATTTATGTATCAAGGGAATTATAAGGGCCTTAATTACCGATAGCAAAGTTTGCGTCCCGAGGGCCTCCGGCCCGAGGGACAGCAATTGCCTGAGGTTATTAAGGCTCATTAATTCCCGTGGTACATAGATAATTTTATTTCTGACCGATTTCAATAAATTATTGTTTATATTTAAAACGGAAAAATTCCGAGTTTTGTTGTTGCTAGGTTGTTGCTATGTAGAACAGATTATAGAATCTATAATGTCCCAAGGGAGTTATGACTCTCTTTATTGATAGCGTAACTATGACGATATAAGCTTATAATATCCCGGTCAGAAATAAAATAATGTAATAGCAACGATGTCACATCATTTTGGCCCTTTTTCCCAACGGTTTCGTCATAGACATACATACTCGCATCATTTGTGGCTAGATCATGCAATCCAAATACATAATACCAAAGTTGGCTTGCAAAAAAAACATCACCAGTTTGAATATGTGGTAAAGGTAAATTTTGCATGTAATCAAATGTTATGCATGTAATAATCCCTGCTGCGCTTTAAGTTTGCATTGTCTTTTTATCTCGTAAAACTTATCTGCCTTACACAGATGAAGATTTCTTTCTGTTTCAATACTTTGACGTTCTTCTAAGTCAGTACTTGAATTTAGCTTTGACAGTAATCGATCACAAACGGTGCAAGTATCAGATCTAGGTAGACCGAACTTAATATTGAACGACGAAGTGAAAACTGTCCAGTAAGTTTTATAAGATACGTTGATCCGATATTTTTCTAAAAACATTTTATACATGGATTTAATCGATAGCGTTTCAGGTAGGTACAAACGATCGGGATTTTTTCTTCGGGAATAATGTGACTGGCGAGCTTTAAATGATTGAATATGCGACGTTATTAAATTCAGAACTGGGTCGGGTGTTTTTTTAAACCTACTGCTATGTTTCCCTCTTTGATCATTTGGTGACTTCCCTTGCAGTAGGAGATTATTTTGTAATCTTCGTATTCTTGATCTTGTGACACCAAAGATGCTTAAAAATGCCTTAAAGCATACTGGGTGTTCATTACCATCCGCCCTAATCTTGTAAGAATACACCGCAGTGTTGCTAAATGGTTTCATTCTATCAATGTTGTTATTGTCTTCATCACAAAACTCCGACATATTTATTATGAACAATAATACACTCACTCATAACCTCAAGATGTGACAAAATAGTTGAGAAACGAATTTCTGGCAAAAACAGCCATTGTCCAGGACTATGGTTGTTTTTGTAGAAACTCGAGTGGACTATGGTTGTTTTTGTAGAACTACCTAATCTTTCGTGTGCTATAACTATGGACTATGGATCTTTTTGCAGAAACCGAGTTCACCAATAGATCGGGTGTGCTCGAAAGCATAAATGTCAATATTAACCGCGAATTTCGAATTTTTGGACTATGGCTGTTTTTGTAAGCAACGCCTCTAATATACAAAAAGTTGTACAAGAGTTTCAAAATAGTTACTAAGACCGTAATGAAACTCTAATATAACTAGAATTTGTAGGTGATGCAGTTGTGTTTAAGCGTTCCTAAAATTGAATTGAGGCTTCTCTAAAACTAGTAGGTAATTTTTTAACATAGTATAGTTGTAAAGTTAATAGTAAGAGAAGTACAACTTTGATATAGCTCCCAAACTACATTCGAATGTTTAATGTAGCTAATATACAAAAAGTTGAACAAGAGTTTTAAAATAGTTACTAAGGTCATAATGAAATTCTAATATAACTAGAATTTGTAAGTGGTACAGTTGTGTGAAAGCGTTCTCAAGCTTAATTTTTTTAACATAGTATAGTTATAAAGCTAATAGTAAAGGAGGTGCAAATTCGATATAGTTCCCAAACTAAATTCAACTATTTAACGTAGCTAATATAAGAAAAGTTGTACTACAGTTTTAAATATTTGCTAAGACCATAATGAAACTCTAATATAAGTAGAATTGGTAGGTGGTACAGTTGTGTATAAACGTTCTTTAAACTCAATTGAGACTTCTCTAAAACTAGTAGGTAATTTTTAAACATAGTATAGCTGTAAAGCTAATAGTAAAAGTACAACATTGATGTAGTTCTCAAACTAACTTCTTTAAACTGAATTGAAACTTCTCTAAAACTAGTAGGAAATTTTTTAACATAGTATAGTTATAAAGCTAATAGTAAAAGTACACTTTTGACATAGTTCCCTAACTACATTCAAATGTTTAACGGAGTTAATATACGAAAAGTTGTACTAGAGTTTTCAAATATTTACTAAGACTATAATGAAACTTTATTTAATATAAGCAAACCGCCATTTTGATCCTGGATCCACACATTGGTTCGAAGCAACAATCATACAGAATACCATGTGACTTTTATGTATGGTTGTATAATCGTCGTTAATGTTTATGTTTTAATGTTTCGAAAAGAAGTCAAACGTTTATTACAGTTAAAAAAAGCATTTTCCAACTTTGTGCTTCCAATTTTAGCATATCATTCATTAAAGAAAAATAAATTCCAGTGTGACAAGTCTGGAAAACGAGGTGGCTATTGCAACATTTGCCGCGTCCGATATTTTGGACCAGGAAGTTCAAATACACCCCCCTATAACCCCGTCCGCGCCGCCCGTGGCCAGAACACGTAAACAGCGTTGTAGATACCGCGGTTGCGTTCAGCGACTGCGGCGGCAACTTCAAAGCCCCGATTTGGGTGCTGATTGTTTGGGAGCAGGCGTTCCTGCGCCAGATACGTGACGGCCGGGCACTACCGTCTGCTGAATATTTAACTAGGAGTACGCCACATTTACCTACTACTTGAATACTTTACATGATCTGGGTATAAAATAATGTGCGTCGAGATAAGGAGTGGAAAGGTGGAGAAACTCGCGAATCTCACGACGAGAGGAATTCGATTCCGCACGATTATGTAATTTCGTGCAAAGCGAACATAGTTTTATCAGTGCTGTGTGCAGATTTAACTAATTTAGAAAGAGTTAAGTGAGGATCAGGAGCGGCGGACACCCTCTTCTGAACGGATCAGAAAAAAACAATAAAACCTTTGAAATAATAATGGCATCGTTTAAAATGAAATTGCTGATGCCAGAACAGAATGATGGAGACAAACATCTCTTAATCAGAGATATCTTATAAATAATAATATACAGTACAGTACACAGGGTGTTTAGAAAAAGGTTACAAACCTTGTCTTGCTCTTGTCTGATCATGCAAATAATTGTGTTCCTGGGACTGTTTTCCGAAGAAGCTCAAGAAGTAATTTTCCATTTATTGCCAGTGAAATCCAGGGAACATTACGAAAAAGTGTTAGCGAAATTTAACGAATGGGGAAAAATCGGAGAGTAATGACAATAAATGAATGTCATGCTGTCATATTTTTTTTAAATTTGAAGAAAAAATATGCTATTTCATGTGTGTATTCGATGGTGAAGGTCTACAAAAATATAGAATTAGATATTGAAATATACAGGGTGTTTCAAAACATAGGCGAAAAATTTCAGGGGGTGATTCCTGGTTGAAAATAAAAGGTAGTTTGTTATACAGGGTGTCCAGAAACTCTCCTGACAAACGAAGACCGGAGATTCCTCAGATAATTTTAAGACAATTTAACCCAATTCACCTAGTCCAAAAATGCTTCCTAAGGGAACTAGAGCTCTTTGAAGATGGCGCCTTGTAAATAGTTTTATTTAAATACCTCCAAAACGCTTCTACTTAGAAAAACAAAAACTGGTATGCTTGTTTAGCCTTCAGAGATGAATCGATTCCATCAATTGCGAATTTCTAGTACCGGTCATACGCGTCCGTTTTGGGTAGGTCAACGGTTATTTTAACGCATAACTTCTTTGTATTTAACTTTTAAGCATTTGTGACACTAGATTATGAAATTTTCAGTTATACTAGTACTAAAAGGTACTCTTACTTTAAGTCATTAGGATACACCGTTTTCTAGAAAAATGGATTTGAAAATTGTTCGTTTTTTCGTCATTAAAGTTCAATTTATATTTTTTGCACTAGTTGGCTCTGAACTGCCAACGAAAGTAAAACATACGCAATTGATGGAATCGATTCATCGCTGAAGGCTAAACAAGCATACCAGTTTTTGTTTTTCTAAGTAGAAGCGTTCTGGAGGTATTTAAACAAAACTATTTACAAAGCGCCATCTTCAAAGAGCTCTAGTTCCCTTAGGAAGCATTTTTGGACTAGGTGAATTGGGTTAAATTGTCTTAAAATTATCTGAGGAATCTCCGGTCTTCGTTTGTCAGGAGAGTTTCTGGACACCCTGTATAAACGTTGGGTCACAAGTCAACCATTAGGGAGATATCGCGTTGCAAAGATGACGGAAAAAGAGGGTTTTTATTGTTTTTCTCGGAAATGAAAAGCGTGGGAATGGTAAAATTTTGTGGAAGTGTTACCATCATCGAAAGACACTTGTGACATATTTTTTCACTTTTTGAAAATAATTGGAAAGGGTTGAAATAAACTACCCCTTTCAGTTTTTTTAACTATACTTTCAAAAAACTTCCTTAACGACGTAGAAAAAAATAAATTAGGTTAAGCCGATTCATTTAGAAACTTTTTTCTCTCTTATATTTTTTTGATAAAATTAACTGTTTCGACGTTAAAAAATAAAATGTAAAGTATTGCACGTCGGGAAGAGGCAGTTTTACTACACCCATTATTAAGAAAAACTAGTTGGCTGCTGTCAATTTCCGGATGTTTCCATTGTTGCTTTGACAGATAGCAAATGGTTTGTACTTCCCGGTGTCGGCCTGTATCAAAACTTCTTTTTTTGAATTTTCCGGATTCACATAGCCTTCGATTAAGCTTAGCAAATATACTGTGGAATTCTACGATTAGGATACGCTTCTGCATAAAGGCGACAAGCATGTAAGGAATTTCCATTTGCCCGGCCGTACATAAAGTGCATGTTTGTAATTTCTGCATTTGTGAAAATAACCATTTTTGTTGTATTAACTTAGTATTGGATCCCAACGTACTCCGCAATCAAACACATCACACAACGAAAGGCAAATTATCCCGTAAACTACTCTCAAAATGTTAAAATAGTACAAACCATTTGCTATCTGTCAAAGCAACAATGGAAACATCCGGAAATTGACAGCAGCCAACTAGTTTTTCCTAATAATGGGTGTAGTAAAACTGTCTCTTCCCGACGTGCAATACTTTACATTTTATTTTTTAATGCCGAAATAGTTAATTTTATCAAAAAAATATAAGAGAGAAAAAAGTTTCTAAATGAATCGGCTTAACCTAATTTATTTTTTTCTACGTCGTTAAGGAAGTTTTTTGAAAGTATAGTTAAAAAAACTGAAAGGGGTAGTTTATTTCAACCCTTTCCAATTAAATAAAATTTGCAAAACAAAAAACAAAATGTCTATTACTATAAATGTAATTAAATTTGATTTATTATAGGTTTATTACTTCTTCCATTATTCTACTAGTGAAATAAAGCTACTTTATTCCACTAGTGGATAAGGTATCACTTTAGATGGTTCATATGTGTGGATAAAAGTCCAACTATAAAGTTATTGTGGATAAAAAATAGTTCTATAAGTTATATGAAAAGTTCGCCTATTTTATTGAGCAGAACATTTGGCCAAAATTAAATAATCAGCTAAAAATCACCCTATATTTTAGTATTAATAAAAAAATGCCATTTTAGATTTTTAGACAAAAACTATCTATATATTTCTTCAATAATACTTATAGTGCAATGGCGTTGCGATAAACCTTTACAGCTGCAGCAAAAAAAAATATATCTTCAACTGTCCTCTATTTGCTGATCAATTGTGAATACAATTTTTTAAGACTTTTATTTCCGCTTTCGTGGATTTGAGGTTCGAACTACAGCAATGATTGTTATAGTCCATTCTTTGTTTTGTCCTTCGTTGTCATCGGTAACTATATTATGATTGGACCGTAAAATGTTCTATGTGCATCACATTTGAGTAATACCGAGGCATTTACGACATTGTGTCTATATTTTAAAACTTATATAACCTTTTATTCTGCGATATCGCTTCGTCCAGTCCGGCACAAATAAAATTGCTTTACGGTGAGCAGCTATGGATGTTTTATAAAATCATAAATTGATGAATTTCTAATAATTCTCCTATAACTATTTATACACTATTTAGCAAACAACAGTTCAATAAAAGAACTAAATACAATAAAAACAATAGAAATAATACAAAAATAAAAGAGAAAATGAGCCATTAAAATTATTATTTACAAGCATTTCTTACTAGCAATATTCCAACAAAATATTAAGACATGCGATGAGCCTTTGTCTCGACGGCTGTCATACATTTCCTGAAATTTGTCTGATATGTTGACATCCATTAATGATTCGCTGCCATCGGCTTCATTTTTACTGCTGTTTCATAAACAGTTGATTTGAGATAACGTTATAAAAACAAATCGAGCGAAATTAAATCAAGAGCTCGAGCATGTCATGTATAGTCCATTTCATTCAATCCATCAGTTGAAAAAAATTTCGTTCAACCAGTTACTGGTAACTCTACTGTAATAGACTGGTGCCCAGTCTTGCATACAGAACTCATTTATCTAGAATGGGAATATCTTCCAGTAGTTCATTTATCTCATTATGTAAGAATTGTCTATAAGTATGAAGTCTCAATGGTGAAAAAGCGGAACTACTATTAAAAAATTTCCCACAATGTCTACCCAGACATTGGATCTATTGACAAGGTGAAAGCAATACCTAACTCAAAAATAAGGCTTTTGGTTTAAGGCTGGGTTTATTATTATTTAACACGCCTATTAATTTTCCTGACCAAGTGGCCTAAGTTTGATGGCAAGTTTTCCACGAAGCTCCGCCACTGGATGACAAATTTGCATAGAACTATATACCGAATGATTCACTTTAATTAAGACTTCAAACAACTTCAGAGACAATTAACAAAATTATATGTTTATCAAGAACAACAACGCCCTTTCTCTTGAAAACCAGTAACTTTAGGACGTTTTGGGTTTAAAATGACTTAAGGGATGAAATTTACTTAAAATACATCCTGTAGAGTTCTTATCTACATCTTGAGATATTTTTAAGATTTTCAATTTCTATACAAGGTTAACTATGACTAAGTACAAATATTTTTAGAGGGGATAGAGAAAATTAAGAGTTAACGGAATCACCTTTCAAAAACATTCCAAACTTATTTATAAAACGAAAAAATTTTGTTTTCGAAATTATATTAAATCCCTATTTAACGCCGCATATGCGACTTGTCCGTCACACGTTTACAGAATCAGAGTAGGTAACGTAGGCAACTAGCAACACGACCGTAAAGTTTCCAGTCAAGTCATAATTTAATTCCTGTGTTTACCATGTGTTTACGTTGTAGTTTTGTGTTCTTCTTCATTTTTTAGTGCCTTTCTTAATTTTTAAACGTTTTATAGTTATTAAATAAAGAAATATGTGTCGGGTACAGATATTTTCCCACAATACAGTTCGCCGGTTTGGTTTTCTAGGTTATGAGACAAGACTGCCGCGGTGAATCTATTCCTTTCGTTCGATTTTGTTATAATAAATAGATATTTTATCTAGCTGTGCTGTACCTACAGGAAGTGTGTGATATCGATAGTGAGCGGTTATAATGAATGAAAACGTTGTAGTTTTGCCAGTTTGTAACGAAATAATGAAAAATGAATGCAAAATAGTGGAGTTAACTGGATTAACTGTTACCTACCTATCAGGTATTATTACTAATAAGAATGCTAATATTTGTTGTTTCTGCATTTAGAAATGCTGCAAAAGAACTACCACATGGTAGTAGATATCGTTGACAGATGTAAGCTTTATCTATGGATCAGAGCCATCTTAGTCGATGTTATCATAGGCGCCGACTTTCCGTAGGAAAAAAGGGTTTTGCCCCATTTTTTCAATATCGAGCTAAAATTCTGGAATAATTTTTTTATTGTCTTTTAGGCCTTCCTGAGCACGTGGTTAAAATTTTTGTACTTAGTTATAGTTAACTCGTTAACTCTGTATGCCTTTGAATATACAACTTCAATTCTGTTATTTAAACAACTATTCGCAAAAAAGACTACAGTCGCTATTTCAGACGACACAACAGTCTACCAAAATGCATGATTTGGGCTATGCAAAAAAAACTACCACCACTCTTTCCTTTAATTTAAAAATACACACTGTAGAGTTCTTATATACAGAGTGTCCGAAATATGAGTGCTGTATGATAAATTGTACCAAATAAAATATACAGAATAATGACAGAAAGCAGGTCTTGAATATCACTTGGTAACGTAGCTCACATACCACGTCAGGATTGTCATGTGTTTGTACACAATAATTGCAAATACACCTAAGCATACTTACAGTTAATGATTTTCTTAGAACTCTTTTCACAATAGAGAATAAAATGTGAAACAGTTAAAAGTATTCCAAATGATTTGTGTAAAATGTCGCTTGCGAAAAGCGTTTACAAACGTCTTGTAGCCAGAAAGTTTTATCCAAATTCGTTATGTAGCTGGCTATGGTTACTAGAAATTGTTTAAATTTTGTTTATGTCAGAAGTATCAAGCAAGCACTAGAGAAAAACGAAACGCACTAACCACAATCCTGCTATGACCAATAATACTTTTAGGTTAACAGCAGCAGCAGGCAGATTGTAATGTTGTTGAACGTTATAGCTTTAAGAATGTTCTGGGAAACTTTAATGGTTTACTTCATTAATGTCGATACAAAAAACAAATTACGTTACAGCAGTTTTTGCTTAATCTTAATTGTACCTTAGTTGGAAATTTCGTCCCAATTTTACATTTTATTGCAATTGTGTCTTTATTTTTTAAATGTATTTGAAGAAAAACTATTCGTTTTAGACTTTTTTTCGTAACAGTTTTTTGCTGTCTTTGATATACACTTTAGTATCGGTACTTATATTCCAGACATCGAATTTGACTTACATTTACATACGCATAATCGATTGTGTATCTAAACAACTGCTACCAAGAAAAAAGATTATTTATAGTAGCGATTTCCGACTACCGAAATGCGTGATTTGGGCTATGCAGAAACCGTCACACGACTCTTTTATTTATATGCAGCCATACTTCCGGCGCGTCTCCTAGCAACGAATTCGGACCGGCTATTTGTCATTTTCCTGCGAAGTTTTTTGCGCCGCATATTTTCCCGCCCTCCGCCGCCTTTGTACACAAAGTAGAGGAAACGAAAGTTCGGAAAGTTTAAGTGCCGACTGGGGCCCGAGGACCGTCAAAATAACTTGTCCCATAAATCTCTGAGCACTGTAATGGTTCCGTAATATTTACTTAAACCACATATTAAACGCCCGATACACCAGCGTGGCCATCGGAAAAGACAAAAAATACAGACAGTCACGGGTTAGTTAAAACAAAAGTCGATAATAATGGATACGAAAATAGTCAATAAGTAGGAAAATGTATAGATTGGTGACTCTTTGCCCATTCCATAGAAATCATAAAATACAGGATGGCCCAACGAAAACGTAACGGAGCCCAGAGCGGCTAGGAAAAACGCAAAAACCTGTCGATTTTGTTTGCGAGGGGGGCATCTTTTTGCATGAATTAGATGGTTCTAACTGTTACCCCTTGAGCGGGGTAAACATCCCCTCCAAATTTTTAAATAGGAAGGGTGGTCAAGTTGCATATCGTTAAAAAGCTCTTTTGATTCTCTACACAGTCAGGGGTCCCTTTTGAAAGTCAAAAAAAAAATATTTTCTTCATCTTGTACATACCCTTATTACACTAGGACGTTATCGGATATTATTGAAAAGTTTTCTTCACAGAAACATACAAGTAACATATCAACTTGGTCGCTGGTTGTAAATTTTCCAACTATTTTCAACAAAAACATAAAAAATAAATAAAATAGTTTTATTCCTGATTGTCAAATTTTAAAGACAAGCCTACTACTGACTTTTTTATTTCTTCTAATAAATAAACACTATTAAAATATTATGAATGAATGAATTTATAAGAATGTCTGCTTCTCTAAAAGAAAATTCGTAAAAGTGAACAATTACCGAACTCCTCTCCTATATAGTAAGAAAAATATTTAAAGCTTTTATTATTATACATTTTTTCGATTTCAGCTTCAAAATGGTCGAAAAATTTGGTTTAATTCATGGAATCGGTTAAACTTAGAAATTTCAATGTTGAATAATATCACAGGCACACAAAAAAAAGTTCTGTGCCCGAGCCCCGACCTATGGTTCCCCATGTATTTTTGGCTCCTGAAACCGATCCCGGGGCCGGTATGGCCTAGACGTTCCATATTTACGCGCTACGGTCAAAAAAATTACCAAAATATGGCCATTACCTGGAAATAACACTGTTCACAAATTTTTATGGAACTGCAACCCTGCTAATGACGTTGACGTAGGAAGTATTGTGGCTCCTTTCTCTTTTTTTAAATTTTTTTTTATTTTTTTATGTCTATTCACTGTGCAATGCTACATGAAAACAATCCTCTTAAATCAATTCGATCCTGAATACGGTGAAATCATATGATTTTTTCTGGCAATTTGAAATTTTTTAGGACCAATTTTCTGCCAATTCGTGGCCCTCAAGTGACAATTGGGATGTGCGAGGTCCTATCCAACAACTGATCATGTTTGGACCCTTCAATGGCACGAGATAAAGCTTTGCGCTTATTTCCAGGTAACAGCCAAATTTTGGTCATTTCTTTTACCGTAGGGCGGAAATATGGAACGTCTGGGCTATGCCGACCCAGGGATCGGTATCAGGAGCAAAAAATACATGGGGAACCATAGGTCAAAGCTCGGGCACAGAACTTTTTTTTATTTTTGCGTGCCTGTGTATTCTAAGGTAGTCTTCGTTTTTCTAGTACATGTCTTTGAGTGAAATAAATTAGTGCCCCTTGTCTTGCACATTATTACAGTGTCGTTCCTACAAAATTTTTTTTGGCACTCATTTTTAAGTTCTGCACACAGTAGCCGGAAGAGTTACATGAAAATAGCAGCAATCGGGTGAGTGAGAACCACCAGACCATCCCCGAAGCTCACCCATCGTGAAGGATGCCCGTGTAAACTTTTTTTTGCGAAAAGTAAACATTTACTTCGAAAGGAAGCTATATCGCCGAGCTGTTCCTGCGAAACGCTAACTATCTGTTGAAAATACGGTCGCTTAGTATGCAAACGAATGTTAATTCGAAGACAATAAAACAGTCGATGAACACGATAAGCTTCTCATATTCTAGGAACGCGACTACTATAACTGTCAGGCTGTGCCTAATTCATGGCGACCGGCGATGCATACCTATACGGCAGCCTTGCGGTTTCCAGTTTTTGTCGCTAATCACTTATCTTTATTTATTATCACTTATTAACTGATTATTATGCATTATGCATTAGATTTTACATAAGCGCTCGCCGAAGAAAGCTTTATTGTCCTCGACTGCGTCCAGGTGACGTGCCCGCTGGGATTGTGGGAAAGTAACAGTGCGAATATTCAGTTGCTCGTGGCTTCTTTTCCCTATTCCTGATGCTACAAATGTTACAATCGACGATATTTTGTAACTGATGTATGTCCATCTGTGTTATTTATACGCATTCACAGAAATAGATTATTACCAAATAAACACACAATGCACAAAAATTGCTGCATTCATAATGCAACTTTTAATGATAAAATGTACAGAGTGGTTCAAATTGGTCGGTATTCAAAAGTTACTGCAAATCTGTCATAAATAAATCTGACAGACGAGTCCATAGCTCTCTTTTTCGAGAGAATAACAGTGGTGTAAACCTCATGTTTCTATCTGTTCCCGTTTTCGAGCTAGGTACAGGGTCTTTCTCGATTTTTGGCAAAACTGACTGATGCCGTTTTCTTGTTTCTCTTTTTCTCAAGATTCTTAAAATCTTAGAACGGTGTGAACATTCTGCAGACACTTTTTTGACATACAATCGATGGCATAAAAATAAATGTAATATTCTTAGTTTTTATGATATTGAGCACAACTTGCGTTTTTTATATGGAACACTGTATTTAGCTTTATTAGAAACGAGTTATATTGAGCAAGGTTACCAGAGCGCCTCATTCTGATCATAGAACCGTTACAAGATTGAACGCGACCGTACGACAAAATTGAGATACATTTTTTGTTCGGAAGAATTAAATAATTGACCAAAGGGTAAGAAACAATGTTAATACAGCTAGACTATTACAGTCTTTTGACCAAAATCCACGAAATTCTACACGGCAGGCTAACCGGGAAATGAATCTGGATAAATCAATTGTTCTGTGAATTTTAAAGACCAATGGATAATCATGACTACAAAATTCACAATTTGGAGTATTTGCCTGAGCGTCACATTAAAAACAAATTTTTATTATAGCTCAAATTGAAGCAAACGTAAACACTTTCTTTGGACGGGCGAAAGTCAGTTTGTCTGTAAAGGTTTGCCAAACAGGCGCAACGAACATTACTGGAGTAAATGTATGGTGCAGCATCATAGGTAGGCATTTAAATGGGCCTTATTTTTATAGACATACATTGAACAGCGTGAGTTAGGTACCTATATTTCCTATAAGAACTCCCTGCGTTTCTGAAGGATGTGCTTTTGCAACTAAGGAGAAAGATATTGTTTCAGCAGAATTGTGCAGCAATATTTAGATAACACTTTCCCAGAAAAACGGGGATTAATGGACCTATTCAGTGGCCCGGAAAGTTACCAGATCTAACACCCCTCGATTTTTTTATGGAAGAAACAATCACAAACGCCTGTAATGAGTTGAACAGCGAAATGTTAATAAAGAAGTCAGGCGAAGATTGGATATCTGTCTTGAAATGAGAGGAGGTCATATAGAGAATAGATTGTAATATGTATGTAGTATGAGGGCGTTTGTCTCATTTTTTAAGTTTAGTTATTGTTATCACCACCTTTTGTTTGTCAGCTGTATTAAAGAATTATCGAGTTTAATCCTTTTATTTCTTGATATGAATGATATTTATTCACTTTTAAACAACGATCATTGAATTATTTTCCAACGATTACTTGATCCTTCCATCGCTGTGTGACTTTTAGGTGGTATTTCTTTTGATACTCTTTATGACGACGTTGCTTATAACTTTTAAACGGGAAGTAATACAGACAAATTTGTCTAATAAAAGTTTATTAGAAAAAAGAGAGTTTTGTTAACAGGGTATGTTTTTGGAAAAAATATAATTGATGACGTCATTAGTTGTTTCTGTCAAATTCCAAAGATAATACTTTCTCAAAATGGAGCTTACCTCATCCCACATGTCCCAAATTTTATTTATATTTTTTATTTTACGGAAATTGCAGTAGACAACGGTTTTTATTTCTTTCTAACATCAGTTTTCAAGTAAATTAGGTATTCTATCATACATTTTTATGACAAAATTGGAGATGTTACTGATAAAAGCTGTTCATAGAAAAACTGTTTTCATATTTCTTATCTAGATGAATACTGTCACTTCTCAAAGTTTGGTATGTTTTATAATTTAGAGCTGAGAAAAAATAATCGACAATGTAAATTATCTCTATTTAATTTTTTAACATTGTGAAAACCGATCCTGTTTCAGTAAACATCTCCTTATGTTTCAGATATCAATTGGAAATGGTGGAGACTCAACGTAGTGGACCCTGTATACAGACAGCCACAACCTAGTTTATGTTATATTGTTACCGAGGGCAAGGCATGACCAGGCATAAAACGAATTTCAACGCGAATATTCAGCAATAAATTAGCTTTTATATAGGACGAGCGAATGAAGTCGTCAATCGGCCTGGTTAAGAAAATATATTATTAGCAGACGTATCTTTTTGTTACATTTTAATACACGCAAGTCGTAAAAGATCACTTAAAAAGTATATGGGCTTCTTTTTACCGTCCGAAATCACTTGGACGTGACTGGGAACGCTTGGATTAACTGCGGAGCCGATCATTTAATAATTTTTAGATTTAGATTACAAAATAACATTTAAGACTCCTTAATGAAGGAATTAACGTCGTTTTTTACTTACCAGGTTTAGAATCAAGCATGTTTTTTTTCAGAATTTAATAAAATGTCATCCACCTTTATACCTTTACCTTTATTGTTTCATTTATCCTTGAAGATACCTTAATCGACAAACGAAACGTTCACGTTAAGAAATCTGAGGAATTTAATAATCTAATGAGTCTTAGTTTTCTGTAACTTATAAAAATAATTTTGTTAAAATTTTCCTACACTTAAAAGCACTACCTAGCGTCAAATTTCATATGATTTATTTTAAATTAAATACATTTTATTGAGACGACTATTTATGTCATATCTTGCTACTTTACACAATTTCTTAGAATCAAGAAAATAATGTCGCTGTAGAGTAATTGCACATAAAACACAATAGGTTCATTGTATGAAAATTTGTAATTTGCTGGAATTTAATCGATGACATCTAGGAACTGGAAGGAAATGAAAAATTGTAATGTCTCTATATTTGAAATGCAAATTTTTAATAAATGGCAATTTTAAATAAATTTTATCTGGTTTAATTGTACCTAAGTATTTTAACTAACTGTTACAAGTTAATATTCTACTGATATAAAAGCTCAGTCAGAAGTACCTAAGTGTGAAAAATTTAATTGAAGATTGGCATTTAGGAATCATTATGATGAACCTTTTCTAGAAAACAATATAGTGCACCTCTGACTAATATTAAAACTAACAAATATTTTAGATTAAGCCAATGTTTCACAAAAAATATATTTTTACATAATTTCAGTAAATAGCACCCGAGATAGCACCCTTTTGGACCGCAGTAAGTCATAGTTATATGTAAAACATTCAATGGAATTTTTATTAGCCAAAACAATGTTTAACAAATCAAATAAATCTGTTCTGAAACTACCTTAAAATTAAAAAATAATACAGAAAACAAACACAACTATTGCACAACTATTGTTAAGGTAAAAATACAGTGGATAAACTATGCATTTCATTTGTAGCCATTGTATATCGTTTTTGCAATTGTTGATTACTTCGCTATAAATCCGTGTCTTTACAAAATCCTCATAAAAGGAAATCTAGCTGATTTAAGTCGGAACTTCTTGGAGGCCACCTTACAAGATCAATTCGACCAATTTTATCTATCATGACAATTATTATTCAGCCACTTTGTAAGAAATCTGTCATTGTGAGGAGATGCGCCACTTGTTGAAAGTCCATTTGTCGTCTAATATTCAATGGAATGTCTTATAGTAAGTCATACAAATGATTTTCGAGATAGTCCCTGTAACTATTTGCGATTATGAAATTACTAAGTTATTGCAACTCCGCTAAGTGACCAATGAAGATTCCTTCTCAAATATTGATAGAAATTCGGCGCTAGAAACTTCTGCTCTTAAGATATAAAGTCTATAGAGGCGGGGGAATGCCCTGTTGGGATCTTTTGTGATCTGAGAAGGGCATTCGACTGCGTTAATCACGACATCTTAGTTAATAAATTGGAGAAGTACTTTTATGCGCAATCGTGACAAATATGTTGCTAGTAATAACGTGACCTCCGAGACAAAGGGGGTTAATATTGAAGTACCCCAGAGATCAGTACTGAGCCCTATTCTGTTTCTATTGTACATTAAAGATCTAGATAGGTTGTTTGGATCGGCATCTCTTTTACGCCGACGATACATTGGTGGTTATTTCAGACAGTTCGGATAAACTTCTGTCAGAGGCTTGTACCACTGTAATGTCTAATATGAGCAATTGGTTTGGTCAAAATTTATTATTTCTTAACACTGACAAGACTTAGGTTATTAGATTCCATAACAGACAAAAAAACTTGTAGTAGTATTAATGTCAATATAAGCAAAATATATATTAATAATGCAAGGGTCGTAAAATTCCTTGGTCTTACCCTCTATCAGTGTCTAACTTGGAGAAGAGATTATAAATATCTTGGAGTGATCAGTGTGATGACTTGGTAATGAGACTAAATTCTATCGCATATCAATTTTAGAATATCAGACAGGTTCTGAATACAGACCTACTCATAAAACTGTACTATGCTCAGGTCTCGATTGAGGTACGGTGTCTGATTGTGGGGATCATCCTGCCATTCAAATAATGTTTTTGTTGCACAAAAACGTGTAATTAGGTGTATGTTTGGACTGTCCGCTAAGGAGTCTTCTAGTGAAGTTTTTGTCCGCTATAATGTTTTAACATTGCCTTCAGTGTTCTCATGTGCAGGTTAGTAAATTTAGCCAGATTAATTAGAGAGCATACATGTAACTTCATTGATAGGAATTGTAGGAAATTTGATTTATATTAGCTTAAAATACCTTACTAATACAGTAAAAAAAAGGCTACTTTTATTGTAATGTGAAATTATATTTTTTAAAATACCTTCTAAATAAAAACGAATTGGACCTATGTTCATATGAGAAAAAATGTTTGACATCTGCCAAAGATTTGGCATAGAGCTTGTAGAATACTCTGTATAAATTAAGATCATTTAAAAAATAAAATTTTGGAATGATACTGTCAAAAGTGTTGACAACATGTCTAAATTAAAATTACTTACCTGCTTTATTCAAATATTTGCCCTTTATGATATCGTTTTTATATGCATTTTTTATTAGATACTAATAATACACATCCACAATACCTACTCATATATTCATTATTATTACTTTTTGTAGATTATTTACCGGATTGTAAAAGTATTTCAGCTAATATAAATCGATTTTCCAATGTAATATGAACAAACTTGTCTTTTTTGGTGGTCTAACAACCCACACATTATGATGTGTGAACAGTAGTGAACAGTACAGTTAGTGATAGTCTTAAAATATGCTATCTTCACATTATACTACGAATTTGATAAGAACAATGTTTATTTCGCGGCCTTTAGCCACGTGGCCCCTTTTCCGTAACTAAAACAGTACTAAAATCTTCGGTTACGATTTTAATCTGGTTCCCATGATTCACGGCCTACCAGTTATTTTAATGAACACTGTCAACACAAAATATAAATCATATTTTAATAATCCCCCGACAAAAAAATACCGACCCGATCGAGTGCATTTCATTCGCAATTAATATTGTATGCAGTTTCATTTTTCATGCAAGTCTGCGAAAAAAAATTGATCTCGGATTCAGGATGCGTTTTCCTGTTGTATATTTAATTGTATAATCCTGCTCATTATAATGACAACTTCTGCTGGCATAAAAAGTTGCTGAATCGCAAGCAGCAGCGGATTCGTTGAACTTATTTTCATAAATATTTAACGTTATTGTTCGTAATAATGCTAATCTCTTATTATGTATGGTATGTATGCGGTGTACTTTTGAAATATTGCTTTTTTGTATCTTCTCCGCCATTTTTTAATTGTATCCTTTAATCAGTGAATAAATTTGGCCGAAAATCTACTCAAAAAGTTTCAAGAAAACAAAACTGAAAAATATAAAGGAGAGTATTGAAAAAAAAAAACGTACACTTGTAGAATACTAGATTATTTTTTAATTACTTATTTAATCCGATCTGGGCCTAAAAGGCCTGTAAACAGCTTTATCTGATGGCATGTCATAATGACAACGTTATGTCACTCAATTTTGATGACATAATGAAGCTCATTATGGTACTTAGTCCCATAATGAATTCTATATGAAAAAGATGTGATGGAGAGATCCAAAAAGTTTATTCAAAATGCATAACTATGTACAAAACTATTTATTATAAATGGTAAAAGAGTAATGACTACAATTTGCAATATTAATTCGAATGGATTCTAAAGTTTTTACATCAGTAGTTGATGCTTTTTGGTAAACTTGTAATCCTGTTTGGTTGTTGGCACCAAAAATTGATTCTGATATTTTTTCTTTTGCTCTTTCGAATTTTCGATGTAACCTTCAGCAACAGTATTACTTTCTCATCCGCCATGGCGTTCCATGGTACACAGATCAGCTCCAGAATCGGCCAAAAATTATGCAGACGATTGCAGAAAACAATGTCCGGTATATTCTTCAGGGTCAGGTAAATTTAAAAAGGTGGCAATAACTTTTGGCATTTACGAGTCTATCGCTACCCTTTTCATTATCAAGGACAAATAGCATGCGCACTCTCTTTCTTTCAATGGACGAACTACACACAGCTGCAATGCTGTGTAGTGCGTTCGCTTGATATACGTCACCGGTTCTTTTCAAAAATACGATCAGCTTGGGGAATTTGCTTATATCTATGTTGTCGTAAATTATCAAGCATGACTTAACCATAGAATATTGCGCACATAATGTGGAAGACTTGTAATTCCTTGCATTTTCACTGAAGTATGCCAACAAAACATTCTCGCTGTATACTTGAACATTTTTCTCGGCGCACCACTTTTTGAACCGATTGTAGGCTATATCGTATAAAGATCTTGACTTCGTAGGCAGCAAATTGTTTATTGCAATATTTGCAGCCTCCACAATCTCTTCCCACTCACAATAATTCATTGTGCACTAAACAAACTTTAAACTAAACCAAACTAGCACCTTAACTTGACAGTTTTTTTTGTTTGTTTATTTCGTAGTTATGACAATAACTCAACGACTACTAAATAAATGCTCAAATCCGAATACAATAATTCTGGTGCTACTTACTTCATAATGACAAAATATGTGTTTTTAAGTTAATGAGACCGTGGAAAAAATAGTATATACCATTCGGGAGAGATGCTATTTTGTCCTCGGTGCATTGTAGCCCTCGGGCTTCAAATTGCACCTCTACCAAAATAACGCATTTCTCTCCCTTATAGTATAATATACTATTTCATCCATTAACCAGCTCGGTGAAGGTCGTTTTATAGTGGGATTTTAGACTATAATTTATTATTCAATGCTGGAGCTGCAAGATTCAATATTAAAAACGTTGGATGTTGAAAAATACTATCCGTAACACCAGTGCAAATTTTATTGCCTGTCGACCTACCTTCAACAATCCAATCCAATTTTCAATCACTTTTTAAATTCCAACTTTGACACTCTGTATCTTTTTTTATTATCAACGTTTTGTTAAGGCAAGTTGGCTCAAATCCTAATATTTTGAACTGAAAAATGTAGTGTATCCATGAGTCATTACTTAACAATCACCCTGTGTAACTAAAAACTCTATTTAGCAAATGCTGGCGATTGATTATACGTATAGGTTTGAGAAACACTGTCACTAAGAACCCCTAAATCCGCCGCTGAATATTTTCTATATTAAATATGACACAAATTTTTTTAATAATCATAGACATACTTTTTAACGGGATTATATTTCCCGATCGCTTGGCTTGTTTATTTTTTGCGTAGTCATTCTCAAACTCACCCGGTAGGTACGGTAGTCAAACTGTTACTCTCAGCTACTTACAGCCGTCATTCTTTTAATTCCATTTGCATATGCGGGTAGAATTATACAAGCGATTCCTTTATAATTGAATAATTACTGTGTCAATACCAGGAACTCCACATAATTTATAACAGCTGCCGTTTAATTTATTGTTATTGATATTTTTCCAATAAGCAGACGCTCCGAAGGAATCTGCATGTCAGTTTGTTTCAAATTTAATTGCAGGACTGTCCAACTCTATTTAAATCTTAGTGGAAGATGTTGTAAGTATTCCTATTAACCAGGGTGTCCAGATATTAGAGGTCAAAAATGAAAGGGTATACAGGGGAAGTCAAAAATAATGTCAGTCATATAGGGCTTCCAAATAAGAATATTGAATTTCAGTCATAATTTGTTCATGGTAATAACACTTTCACTATATGTATTGAAATTTGACATGCGGTACGGACGAAATTAAGTTGTAAAATTTATATAGTTTTGATAACTGTTGTTTGCTGAAAAAATATTTTTTTCAACAAACAATTTATTTATAATTTATTCTCTGGAGACAAATCTTTTTTTGTGTAAAGCTCACTTTTTGTCGAAAATAAATCTTTGACGAGTATTTCTTTAAATAAAATAAATGGTTACTTAATTTGAACATCTTATGAAAACTAAAAAACGATTTTCAAATAAATCTTATTTTTAATTTTTCTAAACAATTTGTTTAATTCTGCATGGAAATAATGTTTTGAATTAAAAAAATGATTCATTTAATTAAAAAATGCATATTTTTAATTGTGAGATGTGGAAAAGAGAAATATGTAATCTTTTAATACTTTTTGTAAAGTTTTTAAAAGAACATTTATTATAGGTACAGCTTTTGAAGATATACTCTTTCCAAAGTTAAATTACCATTGTTTCCCTGTGCTGTTATATATATATTGTTAGTTTTCTACCTAAATTTAGACAATTTTAATGAAAATTTTTATATTCTTTTTGGACAAGAAAAAGCATTACACTACAGAGCCCTGAAGAAGGCCCAACATAGGCCGAAACGTTGGCAGTATGTAAAAAAATTGTATTTCTTCATAAATCTACTGACCTATCACCAGGCAATAATTTCCTCTACATTAAACTAAAGGTCACTAGCAACAAATAACAATTAAATATTATTGTTAGCCAACATGAAATAATGTAATTTTACAAGTTCCTCTTTTTAGTGTTGATTTTAAAAATTAAACTCTACATCTAAAATTTAAATCAGTATTCCAATGGTTATAAGCAAAAATAATATTACTGCCGTTTGTTACTGGTTATTTATGCATTAAGACTGAAAAGTGATACATTATTTCTCAAGAGCAGTAATGTCACCTTTTGTAATGCAAGTTTTATCTACAATCACGTGACAAAATACACCTTTCCGGTTATTTACATTATTACAACAAGAATATTTCTAAATCTTCTTCGACTTACACCATGTACAAATAGGTTATATTGCTTCTCGTAAGTATAACTTCTTTGATTTTTCTGGCAACAAACCTAAAGTTATATTTTCTGCAGCATTTGTAATTTTCGGAGTGTATTCGGAATCCTAAATAGGGGTGTTTTTCGACTGTACTTGTTGTTTTGCAAATTTAGCCATCTTATATGTTTTTTGGGGCGCTGATTACGGAAATGGGGGTTGTTAAAACTTGTAGCAATGGTTGAACCACCCCCAAAATTGCACAAAACACCCTTAAGTAGGGCTGTTTTTCGACCGTACTTGTTGTTTTGCAAACTAACTCATCTCATATGTCCCAAAAAACATATAAGATGGCTAAATTTGCAAAACAACAAGTACAGTCGAGAAACACCCCTATTTAGTGTAATCAGCGCCCCAAAATACGTAGGGGACAAGTGGTCTCGTCAAGTCCGGCGTTTCCCGACCTTTTACCGCTGTTTTAAATGTACTATTAAATTTACTACTGATGATGAGCGTTTGCTAGATTTAAACGTCATCTTTTTGTTGTTAATGTCAAGCAAATACCATACTTTAATTGATTTTAATTGGTCGAATAATTGTCTCCACCGACTAGAAATCATGGTACTGAAAAGTATTTTTATATCGTAATTGGATCATATCACCCTAAAAGGAATAAAATATATATTTTTTATAATGCGAGACATGTTAACGTTTCTTTGGTTGATTAGGTTTCTACGCTGTACTCTGCTTCCTTGGAAATCTCCGATTTGCACACAAATGCGGCAGAAATTACAATATATCCGCATAAAAATATGTTCAGCGACATAAAACAGAATAGTCCCAGGATCCGAGAAGCAGTAACACATCAACGCCAGACTATAAAGTATCACAGAGACAGCTATTGTCAGTAATTAACATTGACGACAATTTCGCTAGGAATAAATATAAAATAAACAACATTGATTGTACGGCCACTTAAGCCAGCTCATTACGTTTCCTTGTAGGTATCGGACAAAACATTACGGCTAGGCACTAGCGAGATTTCTGAAAAACCTGGAAAAGTCCACGTTGGCCTCTAATTGCTGCCACACCGCGAAAAAATCCGCGGGCTGTTATGCGATCGCGGTTGCCTTGCTGACGTTTATCAGATGTTCCCACGTTCCCTCCGCCGTATCTGCCCATGAATCAGAGCATATTCATTCATAAAATTTTATGGGGTTTTAGGCCTTGTTCGCGATAGCTTCCGCTCGCGGCACTGTCGCAGGTAGCGTTGGCTTATGCAGGCACTAGCCGAAAAGTACGCGCCATATAAAAGGATCTCCCAAACCAACGAGAAATTAGCAGCGCAGCGAATTATTCGCGGAGAAGTACACATTTCCTGGCCTAGTCCGTGAAGAATTACACCGTTGTTGACACTATACTTAATAATAGTGGAAAAGTCTAGGAAGTTATGCTTTGGAAGAATACAGTTGAACATTACCATAGCAGAGAAATGACGACTTACCAATTTAACATTAACATACGAAGTGCATTCAAATTCTAAGGTCTCCGATTTTTTGTTTCGAAACTGGGAGCAGATAGACACCTGTGGTTTGGTTTAACATACGTGGGAACTCGTTGTGAATGCGTTACAGAGATGACAGCACTATACAGCACACATACCTTCTAGCACTGGCGGCGATAGTGAGAAGTCGCCAATTTCCTTGGCAGGATAAATGACTTCGGATGAGCGGGGTCGAGAGGGACTACTTATCTTTACCCACTTCACCGCTGTAGGCCTGGACGCCTCGTAGAGGTGGGTTCCCTTCTCCGGTCAGCCTCGACCGCAATTGTGGCTCTGGGAACTTCCTCCTGTCCTGGCAAGCCCCGTCGGCAAGAGATTATCTTCTGGCGCTCTTCTCTATTCTCTTCTTTCTTCGTCGACTCGTTAACCCCCGGGGTAGCCATGTTTGGCCGAGGCGCGGACGCCTTCGGCGATGTAGGGGTTTTGGGTTAAGTCAGGATTAGCACTGTGGCTCTAGGGAGACGCTAGGACAAAGAACCGTAAAGGCCCTGTCGTCCAGCGTCGCGGAAAGGAGGCAGACTCCGGGGTAGGGCGAGGAAAAGTCAAAGTCTCTTCGTGGTCCTATTCTTGATCCTGGCGGTCCTGCAACAGAAGAAATGTCTCAACTAACCCCGCGTCCAGGAGTTGAAACCTTGGCCGCCTGTACCTGGCGGCCGCATCTGGTCGGTAGTCTACCGCCGCCTGGATCAGCTGATTGCTGTGGACTTCTGCGCGTACGAAGGATGCCTCCGCTCGCGCTTTCATCGCTTCCAGGGCTGGCGTGAATCCCAGATCCCGGCGAATGTCGCTGTGGACGAACCAAGGGGCCCTCGATAGTGAGAAGTGTTTTTGATACTTAAAATGGTGACATTTATGTTACAAAAATAGCGAGTAATCATTCGTTTTCTCTACTTGCGTGGTGCAACACCCATTGAAATTTATCACCAATTGTCTGAGACACGTCGTGATGGTGTTATGAATGTCAAAAATGTGCGTTCTGTTGACACGTGATGAAGGCATGAACGGGACTTTCTTTTTATCAATTGTGACAGTGCCAAGACTTTTTTGGTTCGAATTTTGACCTTCTTTGAACTGTCTAATTCAAGAACGCTCATTTTTCACATTCGTGACACCATCACCACATGTCTCAGTAAACTGACGATAAATTTCAATGAGTGTCGCACTACGTAAGTGAAGAAAACGAATGATTACTCGTTGTTTTTATAACTAAAACGTCGCCATTTGAAGTGTCAACAACACTTCTCATTTTCGCCACCACCGCTAAAGGGTCTGTGAGCGGTACAGTGCTGCCATTTTTGTCACGCATTCACAATGAATTTACACCAAACCGCAGGTGTTTATCTGCTCTCGTTTCCGAAATAAAAAATCGGGGACCTTAGAATTTGAACGCACCTAGTAGTTGACATTTTGCTTATTAAATAATGGAAAGCAGCAGTGAAAGCTAGTTTGCAAATGTACCTGACGTATATAAATCATAAAATATATATAGAACTCCAGAAACTTTTACATTAGGCACTAAAAAATAGTCAGACTATGGAGGAACTTAGAAAGCAGCCATCTAGGGAAAACTTAATGTAAGCTGTTGGTTATACTGCATTTTAATCCCAGCATACAATTGAAACCAAAACAATATGTTTGTAATTGGGCCATAGAAATCATATGTTTCTACGAATTGGACATAATATTTTATAAACCAAAGAAATCGGAAGTCTTGCAGCGAGCAGATCAACAAATTTAGGAAGCAGACAATGAAATCTATCTAATACTAAAGGTAATTTTTTAAATAAATCACAATTATAGACAAGTATCGACTTAGTTTATTTTCACTTTCAGGTGAATGTTAAACTGTTGAATTAGCCGGTGCATATAAATAAGGAAGACATGTTGCTTGTAAAAATACCGAATTCCAAAATTGGTAAATTGTTGTAATTGTCCCACATAACACGATTGCCTGCTAGTATCCATAGTTTTGAAAATATAGGACTAAAGATTGCAGAATTTTTGAAGTTACCCTCTCTTAAAAATTATAAAGACTATTGTCTTCGTCGAACTTCGACGACTTTATTTGTTGATAATGGTCACAAATTTAACGAGAGATGGTGGGTGGAATTTATCATTGTCGCTAAACGATATATAGACAATTTCTTTCAATCTTGTCTACTCGTCCAATAAAAAAAACCAGTATTTTCCGGACTTGCTAGGAAAATTGCTATAAATAATACATAACATTTTAAAGAATTTATTATTTCGAATTCACTTGATAAATGTTAAATGAAAAATTGAACTGAAAAATTATAATTAATTAGATATTGCTTGGAAGTGAAACTATAATATTTAAAACAGTAAAATTCCCACCTCCATTCATACGACTATTTTACTTGGTTATTCGAATTGTTATTATCTTGTATTATTTTTGTTGTAGTGACACTTTCATTTAGGGTAAGCAAAATAACAGACTGGTTAATTATTTTCTTGGGGCAGTAACTTGACTTTCAAATTATTAATTATTGGTAAGTGTCGCTACCACGTTAACCTTACACTTATGGTAGCTGAATAAAAGGCGATTCCTTTTATACTAATTTATTCGAGCTGTACAAGATATATACATATGGGTAAAAAATATAAGACACTTATTTTATATCCCTAATTCCAACAGTTCTAGAGTACCTACTCTGCCGAGGTCTCAAGTACAACTACGTTTCTAATTTCTATTCCACTTGTTGTTAAGGATATACAATTGTTCCCTTTTTCAGGCCAAATACCTTAAACACATCTGGTTTCTTTCATACTCCGCAAAGCAGGCAAAAACTCAGTAACAGTAAGTAGAAAAAAATCCAATTACACACGTGTTATACAGGTTTCAATTGATCTCTTTTCGCTCTTTTTGTAATTTCTGTATAAAAATTCTATTAAGCTATTTCTTAAAGTTCAGTTTTTCGCTTTCTAATGTGTTCAACACGACAAAATTGAAAGAGTGCGGCGCGATAGAAGTCTGGTCGAGTCATTAACCAAAGCGACTAATAAATTAGGCCCGAACGTTGTGCCCTGCGGTACTCCGACCCGAAGGATTTGCGAGCCGGATTCCTCACGCAGCAGATGCAGGCAATAATTAGACCGAAGACCTTTTCGGGCTAAATTCGGGGACGGGCCACGCACGGCTCATTGTTATGCGTCCGCGGCACGGCGACTCGCTATTTTAAATATTCGCCTTCGATGCCGAAAGAGCGGCGCGACCAAAACTAGCGTCCTGTATGAAGGGTTGACAAAAAGCGGTCTCGCTGCCTCTGATTGATAGGTGACAGGCCCACTAGACGGACGGCAAAAACTGCCCGGCCAGTGGCGTGCCCTGATCGCCGAAACATGTAAAAAAATGCGTGTAAATTTTAACTCGAAACTTGTTGAATTTAATGGATTTAAAAATTACAAGGCGTGACCTGATGTATCCTTCTGTTGCTTAGCATAAATCAATCAAACATAGGTATATTGTAGAAATCATAAATATTATCAGTATCACATATAATAATAAAGAATGTATGATTTTTAAGGACCATAGATTCATTCTTAGGCAGAGACGTGCGTGTTATTTTTTGAAAAAGATTACAAACAATCAAACCTGCATAGATTCAGTAGAAGAAAATCTCCGGTTTGAAATTATTTGAATAAATCAGAAAATAACTTGACCACATGTAAATTACAAAGAAATACATATCGAGGTGAACCATTTCTCGAGACAAAAATGAAACTTTTTTTACTGTATTAGAAAGGTATTTTAAGCTAATATAAATCAAATCTCCTACAATTCCTATCATATGTATGCTCTCTGATACCAAACATCTAGGTATGCTAATGAACAATTCCACAGACTAAGCTCTATTCAACAACTATCTAACTTCACTTTTGGGCAGTGGGAATACGACAATTCAACCACAATAGATGAGATCTGACCTATTTCTGCATTTTTAGGATTGCTTCTTCAGGTGGCCTCCTTTGAATTGAATCAAATATCTAACTATAAAAATTATTATAAAAATTAAAATTATTTGAAGTTAAATATCGACAATGACTGAGTAGTTAGTTTCACACAATATTATTAATACCTAAAAATATATAAAAACTTTTACAAAAAAGGTGAACATTATTCAAGTAGGTATTGTCATATTTAATTCATTGATAGTCTGTCACTTTTTGTCATTGTCATTATGTTCAAATGTTAATAAATATTAAATATTAGTTTCTTTTGTTAATGCGTTAGCAATTTTCTTAATAAAAACGAGTTATATTAAAAGTTGTATTTAATTTATTTTGTTAATGCATTGGCAATTTTAGTAATAAAAACGATTTAAATTAAAATTTGATTTTTGTGGTCTCTATTTGCAGTCGTATAAAAAGTATCGTAAAAAACTCGTTTGAAAACATCTTTGCACACTGGCTAGACTCAGTCCACCAATATGTCTCGCTCGTGTGCAAAGAATCGTTTTCAAACCTTGTTGTTTAATATACTATTGTAATACTTAATGTGAATATAATTTGTTGGAAATGTTTTGATCTACAATAAGATATTTTTTGAAACAAATATTTTGGTTATTCAATGAATGTTGACATTTACCAGGGTTGAAGATGACATTTGTCTAGATGGAAAATAATCACTTTCCGCTCTGGTAAATGTCACTTTCCATCTGGATATATGTCTTAGTCAGAAATATGTTTCTTTCAAACTTACTCTGTAAGTTCGAAATATCAACATTGGATATATGGTTGTAAATAAAATTATTTGAGTGTACCACAAACGAGATACAAACATGTAGCTCAACGAAAAATGTTCTTAAATAGTAACGATCTCTAGTCCCATTTTGACAACTGACAACTGGCCAAGAAATCTAGTGATTCCTTCCGCTAATATTATTTTGACAATAAGACGACATTTACAAATGGCTCATAGTGGTGCACAGAATTTTATTGAACTAAACTCAGGCTTCTCTTTTCAAATATATCAATATAAATAGTAAATATAGTCATTGTATTGTTATTACAATTAGAAAAATGTATAGGATGAGACAATGTATGTGTGTTTAAATGTGGGATAACGATTATTCTTAAACCAACTGTAGAGTTTCTTCTTCACTTGGAATATTCGGTACTGTTTTTGAAGTGTCGGAAGTTGATGTATTTATGGCATTAAAAGTTTTGCTTGATATTTCCATTTTATTTGTTATAGATTCGTCAATGTAGGTTTCTTTCACAAAAGTTGTAGCTGATGATCTCCGAAAGCAATCGCCAGTAGATAATTCAGGAGCTTGTAAATTTAAATAAGTGGCAATTACTTTTAATGTATGCCCTAATTTGTTGACACCTACAGGTTACTCGGTACATATTCCTTTCTGATAGTTTTATTCACTTTTATCGCCTTATTCAAACCAAATAATCAATAACAAATTATTAAATATTATGTCGCTTTGACATGCCGCACGTATTTATAATATTTAAATCGAAACAATGCGCAAGCGACAGCCAATCACGAATAATTTTCCAGATGTCTCTGCATTTATCTGACACAGCCTATTTCGGCAAATCGTAACTTCGATGCGTTCCATGTTGGATCCGTATATTCCACTGGATTTTATGATATTTGAGCGTTAATAAGGTATTTAAAGAGTTGTTATAAATGTTTACATAAATTTATATTCATGGAATTATACAACAAAGATGCGACAGTGACAGCTGTGCGTTATTGTTCTAACGCACGTGAGTGTTAGGAAGTTGACAAACGTGTGTGTTAGCAACTGTTTTTACGCTTACTGTGATAGGTATGCGTTCTTTCCTCGGTTCTTCCTTACAGTTGCTTTTCAAAACTTGCAAAGTAGCTACTTTCCATATTATTATAGACATATGGAAATCAATTATTCTTTTTCACATTGTTCTCTAGTAGAGTCTCAAATGCAAACAAAACGATTTATTCAATCCTACCCCGCTTCCTCCCACATTTGCAAATGCGGGAACCTTAAAGGCTCACCTATTACGTTATTGCCTGCATCACTCGTGGCTTTTTCGACACAGTATACTGGCCTACAGAGCGCACTTACGCTCTTTTTAGGAATTGAATGCAGCGGCTCGGGCTACGGCTCAGCGGATACCATTGGCAGTTATGTTCAAGACGGAGAAGTGACTTCGCTTAATTGAGTTTTTGTGACATTTTTCCCGGTGCAACGTTACTCCATATTGGTAATTAAGTAGGTAGGATTTCCATGTTGAATAATAATGCCTAATTAGACGGCCGATCTCGATGCCAGGACCGTACCGAATGGAATCCGGTGTTTTAAATAGCGTATGTCTGGTCTAGATTCGTATAATACAAGAAGAAGAGAGAGGTATAGTCGGAGTCCCAATTAATAAACAAATAATTACTTTTTGTTCTAACTTGAAACAGACCAAAAATTATATAAGGCTGAATTGTGACGTAAAGAAAGATTTTGATCTATTTTCTGAAAAGGGATGTAAGTACTTAGCAAAATTCGTTACAGGACTTTCTTTTTCAGATACTTTGACTCTTTATCTATCATTGTTATTTTATAGAATTACAGAGGAGGCAAATGCAAATATGAATAATTATTATTGCAGTATAGGCAAACTGACACTAATCGACGACAAAAACAAAAAAATGTCAAATTAAGTGCTTGACAGCTACGATTTGTTTGTAACGGTGTCTTTCTACCAAATATCTTAACAAGTCAAATAAACATTGATACTAGATATAGAAGATGTTATATGGAATAGCGCCAAAAATTCACGAAAAATACAAAAATTTAATACGTTTAACGGACTTTTCCTCAGGTATACAGGGTGTTAAAATAAGAGTGTAAAATATTTAAGGAGGTAATAGTATGAACCAAAATAAGCAGAAAAGTCTCAATAAACATGGGTTCGCAAAGTAACGGTTGCGGATGTATGGAATGTTTAATGTTTTTTAGAAACTTTTATTTTACAAAAACGTTGTGTATTTTCTTATAATAGTTGGTCGATGTTTAGAGAAATAAACAGTACGTATTTGACAGTTGTTCTCAGTGCACAAGTTTGTTTCCGCTATGGCTGGTTACTCTAACGTAGAATTAACAGACATGCATTTCATGTATGGTCGTGCCAATGGGAACGCCACCGAAGCGCGACATCTTTATGTTGACGCTTATTCAAATCGCCAGATTTCTTCACAAAGCATGTTTGGAAGAATTTACCAAAGATTGATGATACCGGTTCCTTGAGCAAAGAGTGCCATTTATCTGGAAGACCAAGGTCGGTATCCACTCCTAGAGCAGAAGAAGAAATTCTAGCACTGGTAGAGCAGAATCCAGGTACGAGTGTGCGGAGAATATCAGCCGAGGTAGGAATTAGTGGTTCTCTTGTTTGGAGAATCCTTCACAAGCAACTGCTTGATCCATACCATGTGCAACGAGTACAAGCCTTAAATCCAATAAATGATCATCAAGCACGTTTGTTTTTCTGCCGCTGGTTTCTACGTCATGATGCTGAAGACCCTCGTTTTCTTGCAAACATTCATTTTACTGATGAGGCCGGGTTCACAAGAAATTGAGTGTTTAATTTTCACAATACGCATATTTGGACCGACGAAAATCCTCATGCTCTAATAGAATCTGGACATCAGGCACGTTTTTCATTAAACATTTGGATGGGTATTGTAGGTGACAGGTTTCTAGGTCCTGTTGTTTTACCAAACCGATTAACAGGCGCTGCTTATCTCAACTTTCTGCAGAACACACTGTATGAGTTTTTGGAAGACATTCCTTTGAATCAGAGGCAACAAATGTGGTTCCAGCATGATGGTGCTCCAGCTCATTTTTCCATGGCCGTTAGAGAGCATTTACACCAAACTTTTCCACATAGATGGGTAGAAAGGGCCGGACCTGTTTTATGACCTCCAAGAACCCTCTAGATTTCTTTGTTTGGGGATATTAGAAGACATTAGTGTATGGTACTCCTGTAAATAGCCTGGAAGAGCTGCAGCTACGGATTAATTAAAAGTGTCAAGAAATCCAAACCAAAGAGGGTGTTTTGGAAAGAGTTCGAATATCGTTGAGACGAAGATGTCGTGCCTGCTCGGAAATGGACGGATGGCACTTTGAACATCTTCTGTAACTTTGTCTTTTGTTTGTTAAAAGCTTCCTTTTTCGGTTTATTCCTAATAAAATAAAATGTTTGAAAAACGAATAGTGATCCATATCTCCGCAACCGTTACTTTGCGGACCCATGTTTATTAAGACTTTTCTGCTTATTTTGGTTCATACTATTACCTCCTGAAATATTTTACACTCTTATTTTAACACCCTGTATAGATATCAAGCATTTTTAGGTTCGTGCGTCTGCCAAAAATTTCGCAGCATGTCAAATATTTAGGCATGAAGAATATTCTTTATTTTCAATTTTACATATAGGAATATATACGAGACATCCCATTCCATTAAAAATAAAGTTATCAATTTCAGAAAGTTGAAGTGCCACATTCATGACATTACCTATTTCGATCGAATAGATTATTATAAGAAACCCCTATATACAAATTTTCGACATCAATTTGTATTTATTTATTTATTTAGATAATCCAACAGGCAATAATAGGATCACACACAATAAAATACAAATTCGTGGTAGAAGTTACTTCTAACTAATGCATTATATAAAATAATAATAGAAGAAAGGTTAGTGAAATGGTTTTTATTGCGTCCCCCAGTTGTTGTGCTATCGAGTCAAGATGCGTCAAAAAATAATCTACTGCTATCTAATAATTTATGACTATCTAAAATTATACCTAGGTCCTTAACTTCACGAACAACTCTCAAGATTGACCTCCAATGGTCTAATTGTAAGCTCTTTTTGGAAAATGTTATTCTATAGTATTAATATTAAGGAAAAGTTTATGTGAATTGCAATATTCATTTAAACTTGGAAACTTTTTTGGCAATTTAAGAGCATCAGCAATTATAATTTAAAGCAGGAACAAATGTCGTTTATAAAAAGACAAAAAAGAAGAGGTCCCAGGTCAGAGCCTTGTGGTATTCCAGAGATTAAAACTATGGTACATAGAAAAGTAATTATTAATGTAACATATTGGTATTTATCACAAAAAACCATCACAAGTATGTTTCCTGGAGAATAATATACAGTGCTTTCGAAAAGTAGCGAATAAATTCATTATTTTTGAAATTGAGAAGCTTTCAAAGAATCCCTGGCACGTCGATTTTGTTTTTAAAAAAGGCACTTTTTGACATACGACCCACATTTATGTCATCTTTGTTCGAAATATGACGTTATCGATAATTTTTTTAAATAGCAACCCCCAATTTGTTTCCTATTTAAACAGGAAGATCATTCCAATTTAAACACAATTTTCTTTAATATTAATACCATAGAATAGCATTTCCCAGAAAAACAAAAAAAAATAATTGTAATATTTTTTCATGTATTTTTCCCAAAGTATCGCAAAGCAAGATAAGGACGCGATAAGGATTAAATACCGGCCTGCCCCCGTACCCGCAGAACGTGCGGCCGCCGTTTTTAGTGAATGGAGTGCACGATCTCGCCGTCCACGGACCACCCCAGCATCCCATGTAATTAAAACCCGATACTATATTTACCGACTGACCCGCTCGTATATAATCAGTATGTAAATCGTGGCCACGAGAGACCGTATTTATTAATCCAATATTGACGTTATATTTAAATTATATACCCGTCTAGTACCGCACCGGCCGGACGGTTATTATGCCCTGGCTAATTATTGAGCTCACAGCGACCGATATGGAAAATATCAGAGCCGGGATTCATTGCTTCATTACGGTAGAAATGTAAATTACTTTCTTTAATGGCGATCCCGCTTATTTGCTCGCCAGAGCGATGGCGAGTGTGATATAGAATGATTTCGTATCCGATCCCTACGCTCCACATAACTCGGAAAAGTTTCCGTGAAACGCAAAAGGCCTTGAGGAGCACGTTTTACAAATACAGGGTGTCCGGAAACTACGCGCACAATATCGCCCCTTAAGGTGATACTACTAGAAAAATTAATGTCAAGGTCATGGGAACATTTTGGTCTGCGACATTACCTGATCTCTGAAAGCTTTCAAAAGTATGTCCAATTTTTAGAAAAGGCGATAAGTTTAATATTTCCAATTATCGTACCATTTCTATTATACGCAATTTCTGTAAAGTGTTGGAGATTTTACTTCATGACTCCATTTACTGCAATGTTTCTAATTTAATAACACCGTATCAGCATGGTCGTTCCATGAAGGGTCGTTCCAATTGATCAGTATCACACAATTTATAGCCGAAACTATGGATAGTAGCTTGCAAACTGATGTCATATATACTGATTTCAGCAAGGCGTTCGGCTAGACCACTCGATTTTACTTCAAAAGCTTGGCACGTTTAGTTTATCTGATTCATTATCAAGTTTCTTTAAGTCATATTTCCACAGAAAACAACACGTAGTCTATAATGGTATTGAGTCAGTGGAATATGTAGCTATATCTGGAGTTCCCCAAGGTTCCATTCTTGGGCCCCTTTTGTTTAATATATTCATTAATGATTTGGTTGATGATTTCAATGTAAACTATCTTCTTTACGCCGCGGGCCGATGACTTAAATATATATAGTTCCATACGCGACATTTCCGACTGCGTTAATCTTCAAAACAATCTCGATGCCGTCAAATCGTGGTGCATGAAAAATGGATTAATGTTGAACATCGGTAAATGTAATATCATGTATTTTTCTAATAGATTGACTCGCGTCGTATTTGATTACAGTATCGATGGTAATATTCTGTCAAGAGCAAAAACGTTTTGTGACCTTGGTGTTGTGTTTGATGATAAACTATCGTTCAATGACCACGTAGATGCTGTTATTTTCGAGGCAAATATAGCATACGGTTTTATAGTTCGTAATTGTTGCGATTTTACAAATTTAAAAGTGATGAGGTTGCTTTATTTCAGTTTTGTTAGGTCAAAACTGGAGTATGCGTCACTTGTATGGCTTCAATATTTTACATAATAAGACCGACTGTCAGCAAATATTGGCAAACTGGAATTGGAATACTGAAGTATTCTCCACTACACATAATTTGTAACGGCTGTAATACTAGTTTTGTTGATATTTTTAATTGCAGCGTAAATGAGTTGAGAACGTTTTATTTTTCTTGATATACATGTAGATTGTATAGTTGTTGTTCTGTAGAAGTTTTGTTTTCTTGTATGTATTTCGATTATTGTATTTCTTTTAATGCTTCTTTTTGTACCTGGTCCATAATTGGGTAAATTTGTACCTGTTGTTAAAATAAATAAATTAGTAAGGCTTTTGATTGTGTCAACCATGACAAACTGCTATTAAAACTTCGGTACGGTAATTACGGTATACGTGAAGTTGCCATCTATTTTGAGGGAACGTAAACAATATGTCTGTGTTGCTTACTTGAGTAAGCCTCAGGGGTCTATATTAGGTCCAGTTCGCTTTTAACTTTATACAAATGTCCTGTATGCGGATGACTCATCATTATTAATATCTGATAACTCAGACGAGTCCTTAAAGCTCAAGATCAATGTCTTATTCAAAAAGGTGCGTGCGTGGTACGAATCTAATGACCTTTATCTTAACACCAGAAATACTCAAGTAATAAGATTTCAAAATTCGCAAAAGAATTGTAACAGAATTAGTGTGGCTTTGAACTGGAAGACAATATATACAATTTTTGGAAATGTCGATCGATGAACGTTTGAACTGGAAAACTCGTTGCTATCAGCTGATAACAAAATTAAATTCCGTTTGTTACTGATAAAAAGTTTAAAAAATGTGTTAATTGATAACAGTATATCATGCTGAAGTTAGTTCAATATTGAGATACAGGATTTTTCTCAAGGGAAATTCCAACTTATTGCCGGATGTATTTATTATCCAAATAATAATAATAATTAATAATAATAATAATAATAATAATATCTCTACCCCTCATTCTAATCACAGGGATTAGCCGAGAAGTCGGAGACTTGTGCGGGAGAGGGGGCGGCATATTATTATTAAGCAGGCCGCATTTGCGCCCAGGAACGACTTACGTTGGTAGGCCCTAACCACTATTCAGTGCAGGAATGAGGAAAACCTGGAAAACCTCATTAATTAGGGGGGTGGTCAAATATCAACCGGCATCAATCTCTCACATTGACCCAAGCTAACATCATTCCACCCTACCATACCCACAGAGAGGGTGCCAATCCTCTCCACGAATATAGCTTATATACGGTCTACCGGCAGCTGGGCTCGAACCAACTCCGTCTAGTCACCTCGATTCAAGTACTAACGCCTTAAACCGCGCGACCACTGACCGATATAAATGTCCATATGTCATGTCGATATGGTTTTAAAAATTTTAATATTTTAACCATTGCATCTTTGTTTATTTTTGAACTATCTGTATATATCTTTAATAACAAATCTAATTTTATAATGAACGAATGAGTGCATAACAGACACACTAAACAAAACAGAACCTGGCTCTCGACTGGGAGTGGGCGATAACGATTTGGACCTATCGATTATCGATAAATAAATTGGAGTGATATTATCGGCATTATTAAAATTATCGATAATATTGATAATATCAACAAATTCGATATTTTGAAGTTATCGAATAATATCGATATTCTCGATGATATATGTTCCCGGAGTTCGTTAACTACTTATTTATTATTTACGGTTTGAATAAACTTTATATGTAAATATTTGCATATAAGGAGTCACTTACGTCATTTTTCGCAAGCTTCAAGCTAAGCTGAATGCGACTAGCCACGACTCAAAACATTATCAAAACTATCAGCAGCTAGCGATATTGATACTATCGATAATTTATTGCTAGTATCGATATTATCGAAACAATCGACAATTATCGATACATTGATAATATGTAATCTGAAATATTATCGATAATTATCGATATTTTTCATATATTTTCAGGTATTAACAATATTGTGTGAAACTAACTACTCAGTGGACTAAAGCCCCAACCTGCGTTGAATTACACCCACAATATCTACCCATATATTCCTTATTATTAGCTTTTGTAACATTTTTTTACTGTTTAAGAAAGGTATTTTAAGCTAATATGTATCAAATCTCCTACAATTCCTATCAATGAAGTCATATGTATGTTCTTTGATACCAAACATCTAGGTATGCTAATGAACATCCACAGACAAAACTCTATTCAATAATTATCTAAAGAATTTAATATATTTACTAACCTCTGGAGTGGGAACTCGAAATTCAACCACAATAGATGAGATCTGACCTATTTCTGCATTTTTAGGATTGCTTCATCAGGTGGCCTCCTTTAACTTGAGTCAAATATCTAACTATAAAGATTATTATACCAATAAATTAAAATTATTTGAAATTGAATGTCAAAATGAAATATCGACAACGTCAAACTGATTAACTGTCAATGAATATCATAACAACCTACTAAAATAAATAAAAATTAAAAAATGTTACAAAAGCTAATAATAAAGAATATATGGGTAGATATTGTCAGTGTAATTCAACGCAGGTTGGGGCTTTTGTCCACTGAGTAGTTAGTTTCACACAATATTGTTAATACCTGAAAATATATGAAAAAACTATACATAAAAGGTAAACATTTTTTATTAAGTTTCATTTATTTTAGTAGGTCGTTATGATATTCATTGACAGTTAATCAGTTTGACGTTGTCGATATTTCATTTTGACATTCAATTTCAAATAATTTTAATTTATTGGTATAATAATCTTTATAGTTAGATATTTGACTCAAGTTAAAGGAGGCCACCTGATGAAGCAATCCTAAAAATGCAGAAATAGGTCAGATCTCATCTATTGTGGTTGAATTTCGAGTTCCCACTCCAGAGGTTAGTAAATATATTAAATTCTTTAGATAATTATTGAATAGAGTTTTGTCTGTGGATGTTCATTAGCATACCTAGATGTTTGGTATCAGAGAACATACATATGACTTCATTGATAGGAATTGTAGGAGATTTGATACATATTAGCTTAAAATACGTTTCTTAAACAGTAAAAAAATTATCGATATAATAAATCTGAATGGGATATATTTTTAATTTGGAGAAGTGACCCAGTTACATGAAACACCTAGCCCGAATCGAAAATATCAAGAGATCAAAACCGAAACAGAGACATGTCCCGCCGGGCAACCCTCGTCAGATCTTAATTAATACAAAGTACCTTACATCGCTTGACGAGAGCAGTTTTTGCTGTCGCGGAAAAAAATCTCCCGCTCCGCGGTGCGGCCATTGTTTTTGTTTAGTTTTTTAAATGTAACGTTTATGATCCGGCCGGTTTTTTTGTCGCGAGAGACGTCCATCGAACTTTTATAATTGCATTCGATTTGAGATAAAAATGAGTACTGCGGCCTCGCCGCTCCGTCGTTACAAAATAAATCCGCTGTACTTATTTCTTTCAATTGTGTGACTGAATGGTTTCGTCTCTGTCTGGGGGCAGAGGCGGATTCAATCTAGCAAATGAACGATGTAGATATATCGCATTCATTGTGGACGGAAAAATAATATGTAATAATTTGTTAATCTAACATTTTATATATTTATTTATTTAATAATGTAATGAATGTTGAAGCAAACAGGCTGTAGCCTAATTACATGCTTCTTACGCACAAAACAGAGCAACAATTAAGTTAATATAAAAAATAACACCTAGTATAACATGAAAATTTATATACATACATATGGCAAACACCACTAAATAATCAAATAATTGCAGGGGACGGGCACAAATGAGAAAAATAAATCAATCTAAGATTGACTAACGTTTTTTAAAATTTATAACATCTAACATTATAAACTCCAGAAGTAAGAATATTAAGATACTTGTTACCTAAATACTAAAGCTGTGGTCTGGGGCATAGAATTGTAATTTAAATTATTATATATATTAAAAGCTGTAGGTTACTCTCGCTCGCACACATTATTATATACTAAAAGCTGTAGGTTACTCTCGCTCGCACACTACACTCGAAAATCGACCATTTTACAGCCACAAAGGCTTTTCTGCGATCCGTGCAGCGTCTACGGCTAAACGCTGCGCTTTTCGCCGTCTTTCTAGATTTACGACGTATTTTGATGCCGATTTTTTCGCGTTTTCCTAGCTAAATTTCCATTTTCCCGAAGTTCCTCGGCCAAAAACGGTGGATTTTTTTATGTGGAACGAGGATTGTTGAGTCGGTTACGCCCTTTTATAGAAGATAACAATTTTTCGAGTGGAACGAGAATAGGGCGAGTAGGTAACGCCCCTTTCTGTACATTCGACAAATGGCAGACGAAATGCGCTTTGCACGGCATAAATGTCAGAAATGTCAAACTAATTTGTTGTTGTTTAGGCTCTTTTGTAGAAATTCAACAAACGTCAAAATGAATTAAAACCGATTATGTGTTCTGGAGTTTTCAGGCCCTTCCAGCTACAAGAAGTCGTTATTGTGTTGTCTGAGATACATCCGAGTCCTTTGGTGATGATTTTATATCTTCAAAGTTTCAGCCAACTACGAGACGCACCGCCGACCAAAATCACCGAAACGTCAAACGTATGCTCCGGCGATGACGTTTGGGTATAAAGCAAAATTTGGAATAATGGGCCGACTGGAGGCCGGAAAAGACCAAAAACTGTGAATTTGAAGTCTCAAGAAAGTTTCCCGTACCCGAGCGCTGGGGTTTGAGGTCGTTTTTATATTGAACTTTGCATAAATACAAGGGAAAATGAGGTAAAAATGAGTTAGACAATATGGCGGTAGTCATTTCATTGCCGTACCGCTTTAATTTATAGGGTGATTAAAAAGCTTGATAGACAGAATAAATATTGACAAAAAATACTGATCGTGAGACCAACAGTTAGGTTCCTGGACGGATCAACTTTTATCTATGTTTTCTTTACATTAATGATTTAATAAAAAAATGCTATTTCCGAATTCGTTTTGCCGTCATATTGCTTCATATTTAAAGGGCCATTCAAAAGAGTATGAAATTCTAAGTTTGAGAAAATTTAAATTTTTTACGCCAGGGTTATCGAATGTGCGAAATATCGTTCCATATACATACAGGGTTTACAGGGTTAACTATGACTTAGTACAAATATTTTAAGAGGGGATAGGGGAAAATAAAAGTTAACGGAATCACCCTTCAAAAAATTCCAAATTTATTTATAGTCAAAAAAAAATTTTTCAATATTATTTTAAATCCTTATTTAACGCCGCCAATGTAGAGTAATCCAACCAACAAGCAAGAAGCAAGTCATGCAACAGTCGCTCAGTCGGTATCGCTGTCATGTCATAATTCAATTCCTGTGTTTACGTTGTAGTTTTGTGTTCTTCTTCAGTTTTTAGTGCCTTATTTTAATTTTAAACGTTTTATAGTTATTAAATAAAGGAATTTGTGTCGGGTACAGATATTTTCCCACAATATAGTTCGCCGGTTTGTTTTTCTAGGTTATGAGACAAGACTGCCGCGGTGAATCTATTCCTTTCGTTCGATTTTGTTATAATAAATAGATATTTTATCTAATTGTACCTACGGGAAGTGTCTTTTATCAGTAGTGAGTAACAGTAATGAGCGAATATGTAGTTTTACCAGTTTATAACGAAACAATACCTCGTACTAATAAGAATGTTAATTTGTACCTACAGGAAGTGTGTAATATCGGTAGTAAGTGGTTATAATGAATGAAAACGTTGTAGTTTTGCCAGTTTGTAAAATGAAATAATGAATAACTAATGCAATATAGTGGAGTTAACTGGATTAACTGTTACCTATCTATCTATCAGGTAATATTATTAATAATATGTTAATTATTGTCTTTTCTATATTTAGAAACGCTACAAAAAGATGACCGCATGGTAGTTGACATTGTTGACAGATGTAAGCTTTATCTATGAATCTAAGCCATCTCAGTCGATTCTTATCATAGGCGCCGTAGGAAAAAAGGGTTTTGCTATGAGAAAAATATTTGGCTTACATAAGTGGAAAGCGATTTTAAGGAAAGCAAAATAGAGACATTTCGCAAACTTCATATGAAATATATTTATCGTGAAAGTTTTCTTTGTGCCACAGAAATCATTTCCAAAAAAAAAACGGTAGGTGCTTCATGATTATAAATTGGGTACCTTATTCAATTTCTCAACCATCACTGATTTACAGTGTAAAATGCAAATTTAGATTGTGTTTCCTATCATTTTATGGAACTACTACTACTGTTACTGACCATTCTCTTGTAATCATTCTTTGAAGGCCGATCATTTCGATTTCGGGCTCGGCTGTCGGCGTCCAAACGGGCAGGTCCGGCCCTGCATGGGATGTCACCGCGGCGTTTTTCCGTCAGATTCCGTCGGCCCTCTCTGTCGGACGCACTGCAGCGGCACAATTGAAAAAGTGACTGGCGAATGCGTACATACATATAAATTATTTAAATGTTGGTAGATATGTATGCAAGTCGCTCAAAGGGCACCGCCGCTGCCACAAAAACTGGCGTACACTCGCGGCTATAATTTGCAATCGTCTGCCCATTGTGTACTTTTCATAACGATTTTTTCGGACCGACGCGCATTCCCTGCAAAAATGAATATCAAGCGGGTTCGGACCCGCTTTCTCAGGCCACCGTGGATATCTGGCGTTTTGGGTAGGTACTATTCATCCGTTACGTGTTCCATTTTGCCCTTGGGCTGCCTAGATTTATAGGGTGTTAATAGGATGGTTTTCAAAATTCCTTTCCGCTGGACAGGATGATTGTTTTATCATAAGAAATGTGTTTTCCTTGTAACAGCTGAAGCAAAACCATTGCCAAAAATACTTCGTTTGCGTTCAAGATTACTTAACAGAGAAGGTTGCCTACAATCTTTCATCAAATACCATTGCAGTATTTTTGATACCGCCAACCAACTCGGCGTTAGTTATATTTGAATTATCAGTCTTTTTAAAAATTTCTGCGTAAATATACAGGGTGTCCCATAATGATGTGCGCTTCATTAGAGGATGTGTTGCTTGGGTCATGAAGTTGTCTAAAATGTTTCAATTTGATAAAACTTCTAAAGTAACAGCAGCCTACTACGTTTCATATAAATTATATTTTTTGCATATTCCACACCCAAGATTATGTAAGTGTTAATTTTATTTTATTAAAAGAAAATGCGTGCCTCTGCGTAAAAATACCAAGACGGGAAAAATTTGGTAAATTACCTGTCGTGTGTATCGAGAAACAGTTACAATAAAAAGTTCTAATTAAAAAAAACAGAGGTTGGTGGGTGCCACCCTTCTAGACATTTGGTAATAATAAAAATCGTACTGAACAATGCCACTTCATTAGCTAAATGTATTCACCGACTTTCAGATTTATAAGTTTAACTGTTTTTGAGAAAAAAAATTAAAATCGACATTTTTTCAACTTTTTAGAAGCCCTTATGTCGTCAGGGAGGGCTCAAATCGAAAAAATTTATAGAAATAAGGCCCCCCCCCTCCCCTACAATGACCCCAAGGACCCGAGGAACACACTCTCCAAAGGAGCGCACATCATTATGGGACACCCTGTATGTTGCTAAACAGTACTATTACGATATTATTAACAGTTTAGAACATATAACAAAGAATCTGAAACAGTTGGTTTATTCTGCAACCTATAATTAATTAAGCAGTTAGGTATACCGAACGTTTTCGATGCTGCTACCAAATATAACTCAAGATTTCGGTTCAGATGCGTTTAGTTTACAAATCATAACATTATGACTAACTTCCAGCATGGGCAGTTATTTTTACTAGAGAAGTACCATGTAGGTACGAAAAGGAACATATTTTATACCTTTAAAAAAATTACCGGTCCATCGAGTGCATGCATATACAGCAGTACAGTTAGCATTACTTATACATAGAAGTATGTATACCTGAAATATGGTTCATTACTCAGCACCTATAGCGTCATTATTTCTCCACAGAAAGAACAGACATTTGTTACAGGGGATAAGAGTATAGTAGAAATTGATTTTTGTCAAAAGAAAATTTCTACGACCACTAGTTTCGGTTAAACAACATTCAGTTTTGTCTTCTTGCCATATTGGATCCTGGCAGCAACAGATGTAGAATAAAATTACTAACACGTTAATATATACAAAATTAGTTCTATTGAACTATTTGATTTGAAGGATGAGCCATAAAATGTAAAAAATACAATAATTGAAATAAAAAATCTAGTGATTCTTGACGTTAAATAAAAATCAACAAACATTTTGACAGATTCGACTCTTATTAACGTTGTATTGTTGAACGCCTTACTGCTCAGAAGTATTTAAATATTTTAAGGATGGAAATGGAGAGAGCACTGAATCATTCATATGTGAAATATTTGAGAATCCCGTTTTCTTTAAACTATCAGCAAAGTATCAACAAATTTGGAAATGTACTAAAAATCAATCAAAATCAGTTAATCAAATTTACAGGCCATTGTTTTCAGAGATGCTAAGATACAATTCTTGTGGATGCAGTTTGATATAACGACACTTAAACGATATGGAAATTTCAAAAAACGTTTTGAATGCCATAAATGCAGGTCATCATTTACTCATTTACAGGCATAAATGCACTTCAACTTCCAACAATTCAAAAACAGGACCGTGTATTCCAAGTGAAACAGATACTGTACAGTTGGTTCAAGAACAATCGTTGTCCCACACTTTAAACACACGTACATTATCTCCTCCTACTAGACATTGTTCTAATTGTAACAACAATACAATTTACTATACATATTTTTAACGACGAAAAGCTTAAAATGTTTCAGCGTGTATAATAATATTATGTATAATAATATCCATACAACTTTTTATTAAAAATTGTTATTAATTTGTGTTTGGTAAAATAAAATATTTAATAATGTCTCTTTTTCCTACGTTGTGGGTTATAGGAAAAATAGTACACACAACTCACTGGAAAGGGTATTAACACACTCGTGTCATTTACATGTGTGAAATGTCACACTCGTATGTTATACGCCACGTTCCACGCTCTTTGTTGTATAACTGGAAAACCGAATAATATTTAAAAATTCGCCGAGACCCGTCGATTTTTGTTCTTGGGGGGAGCTTTTTTGGCAGTCAAGCCAACTCGATATGTTCATCCCCCTAATGCCTAGCAACCCCAACTTAAAAATTTCAAATGCAACTACCCCACTTGTGGCACATCATTTTAAAACCCTTTTCATTGCGAATACAGTGACGTACCGTTTTTAGAAATCGGTTGAAATTTGACAGAATTATTGGTTACAAACGAAAAGATGACAAACCAACTTACGCGTAGTAATTTCTACACAAATGCCCACCACTAATAAGTTTTTCATCTACTACACATGACCGCATTACCTAATTGTTATTGATGTGTCTATCAGTTTACAAGTCAAGTCAGAAATGAAATAAAAAGCTGAAGCAAATAATAAATCAGATTTATTTGATGAATTGCTCAAAATGACCCCCGTTAACTTCCAAACAATAATACAGTCTGTTTTCAAATTCTGTTTGAACATTATTAAAGACATCCGCAGTTATTAATCGGCATTCTTCTACAATTCTCTGACGTAGCACTTGCAATGTTTCCGGCTGAGTGGCGTACACTCGTAATTTTAAATGACCCCATAGAAAAAGTCCAAAGGGGACAGATCCGGAGATCTTGGTGGCCATTTGACGGGACCTCTTCTGCCAATCCAAGGCCCCGGGAAATGGTCATCCAAAATTGTCGCACAGAAGCAGCATAGTGCGGGGGCGCACCATCTTGTTGGAAGGTTATTTCATGTTCTAGTAAATTGTCGCCACTTTCTAAAATCTCTGTTATCCTAGGATCAATTGTACTTTCCAATAATTCTAGATAGGTGTTTCCATCGAGATTACCTTGGGTGAAAAATGGTCCAACAAAATGGTCGCCCAAAATGCCTGCCCAAACATTCAATTTTTGAGGTGCCTGGGTATGAAATTCCCTGATTAAATGCGGATTAGTATCACTACAATAACGACAATTGTGTCTATTCACTTCGCCATTCAACATAAAATGCATTCATCGGAGAAACATGTATTGTAGAGAAGATTTGGATTCAGTAGAAGTTGTTCACTAAAGTATTCGCAAAATTGGTTACGGCGATCAAAGTCATCTTCATGTAACTGAACCAGCGTCATCTTAAATGGACGAAACTTGTGTTTTTCAAAATTCGATGAACACTGGAACGGGATACGCCAGAAGCTTGACACAGTTGTAATCAATTGCTTATTATTCATCTGTACATGACCCAAAACTGCCACTTCAACTGCTTCATTTCGAACTGGCCCAATTACTTCACGTTTCTTGTTTAAAAGCGAACCTGTTGCAACAAATTTGTCAATCAGGTGTTTAACGTACTGGTGGTTTACATTTTTTTCAGGATGATTGACATTAAAAATTCGTGCTGTAGCTTTAGCGCAATCGTGATTTCGATAATAAATTGCAACAATTTCTACTCTTTCCGCGATAGAATAAACCATTTCGAACACACGTTAATACTTTCAATAACGGCTGAAACTAACAATTTCTTGGTCACAAGCAAAAAACACCGACTTTTTTGTAGTGCTGATTGTTATTTTGAAAAGGTCTGAATTCCTATAAACTTAAGTATCTTCTACTAATAACTATTTTAGTATCTAGTTTTATTTGCTTCAGCTTTTTGTCATCTTTTCGTTCGTAACCAATAATTCTGTCAAATCTCAACCGATTTCTAAAAACGGTACGTCACTGTATTCGCAATGAAAAGGGCTTTAAAATGATGTGCCACAAGTGGGGTAGTTGCATTTGAAATTTTTAAGTTGGGGTTGCTAGGCATTAGGGGGATGAACATATCGAGTTGGCTTGACTGTCAAAAAAGCTCCCACCAAGAACAAAAATCGACGGGTCTCGGCGAATTTTGAAATATTATTCGGTTTTCCAATTATAGGGGGGGTCAAATTTTCGTTGGGATACCCTGTATATTATTTTGAATTTGACTAAACTTATATTAGTTCTGCTATCTTTGTCACTTTTTTATTATAGTGTAGTGTATCTGAAAATCAGTGTATATTAAATGTATTATTAAAATGCAATGTATTTCTAGTTCTATATCGCTTGTATATTCACATTAGCATTAACACACACGTGTGATTTACAAATGTGAAATGTCATACTCGTATGTTATACGTCACTTTCCGCGCTCGTTATGTTATGTATTATTGTGAATTTGACTAAATTCATACTATTTTGCTAGCTTTGTTACTTTCTTATTGTAGTGTAGTGTAGTAGTGTAATAGCTTGATGTGGTGAACGGAAGATTCAAGTTAACACACAATGAAAATCAGTGTATATTAAATGTATTATTAAAATACAATGTATTTCTAGTTCTGTATTGTTTGTATATTCACATTTGTGAATTTGAAGATTTAATCCTGGCAACACGTTCATCACTCCCGCTGATACACCACACACTACGGCAGTAAATATTTTTATGACACGATTTTATTCCTGTATAAATCTACTCCTATATAACGCACGGCCCGAATCGGCAGCACTTGGCCAAGAGTTGTAATTTAGTGGCTGAGATAATAAGAAAATTAAAAGCAACTCAAATTTCAATCAAGTGTCTAAGGCAGTAAAACGTTTTACGTTCGACAGAAATCCCTAAACATCATTAAATACTTTGTCTGCTACCGCAGAACGACATTTTTAATTATCATGCACCGTAACCGATGGAAACGGGAATTGCTTTGATATTAAATCACATAAAATATGAAATTTCGTGCTTTTCTCTTGTTTGCTTCGCTAGTGACTGTGCTGCGAGGTGGAGCCTATCTGCCTGTCTCTGGACATACACCTGATAGAATAATAATATACCAATACTACCTCACACAAGTGTTTGATTTTCTTGATGAGCTACTTCTTGGGATTACAACGAGAAAATAGCCATAATATGTGTGTCTCAATTCTTTTTGATGTCAGAGTGTGCAAAATTTAATACATATTCCTTGTAATTTTGCATTAGCTTAGCGTGCTTTTCTATTGTTTGCTACGCCAGTGCCTGTATCTCTACATACACCTGATAGAATAATAATATACCACTACTACCTCACCCAAGTGTTTGATTTTCCTGATGAGCTACTTCTTGGGATTACAACGAGAAAATAGCCATAATTTGTGTGTCTCAATTCTCTTTGATGTCAGAGTTTGTAAAATTGAATACAAATTCCTTGTAATTTTGCATTAGCAAAAAAAATCTTTACAGATTATTACAAGAACTTTTCAAAGCATTAGTGAAATTACATGAGTTTAATGAATATGTTTTTCGAAAACAATGTAGTAAAATAAGATAATGTAAGTTTATGTAGATGTACAGGGTGTCCGAAATATGATATATTTTTTCTCTTTGACCAACGTTAACAGAATCATGACAGCAAACGGATCTTGAATATATGATAACGTCGTTCACATACCATATCAGGATTGTCAGGTGTTTATACACAATAATTACAAATATATTTAAGCATAGCCTAGCAACAGGTCATGGTTACTATAAATTGTTCTAGTTTTGTTTATGTACACTCACAAATATCAAGCAAACACTAAAGAAAAACAAAACGCACTAGCTAATGCATGACTAATAATACTATTAGGTTAACAGCAGCAGCTGACAGATTGAAATGTTGTCAAACGTTACAGTTCCAAGAATTTTCTGGGAAACTTTTTTACTTCATTAATATTGATACAAAAAACAAATTACGTTACAGAAACTTTTACTTAACCTTATCTGTACCTTAGTTTGTAATTACATAACACACTTTTGCATTTTATTGCAGTTCTATTTTTATTTTTGTATTTGCAGAAAAAACTATTTTAGATGTATTTTTCATCAGAGTTTTTTTTTTTGTTTTTGATCGGATATACCGTTTTAGTATCGGTACTTATATTCCATACATCCTGTATTTTTAAACGGTAAATGCATAGATTTGTCCTTGCAGCAGTTGAAAACGGTTTGAAACATCTCACCTATGGCATACTGATGAGGGCTAACAAGCCCGAAACCGGTCTATGTCTGGTGGAGTGGCTGACAAGGGTTCTTGGCTGTTCACATGCACAGATACTGTAGGTGTAATTCAATGCCGGTCGGGGCATTAGCCCGCGGAGTAGTTGTTTCCTGCAGTATCTTTTATAGATTTAATGGCGCATCGCCCAGGGCGAGAGGTCTGCAGTTAAGTACCTACGACAATGTAGGTCGCTTCCTGCAAGTCGAGCCGTTTAGGCCGAGCAGGAAGTATATAGCAGACCAGTTACATCTCACATAAGAATCAGTAACTTTAATGAAATTTCTTTGTAATTTTTTATTAGTAACTGTTTGAAAAATTTACCAAAATGGTTAGTTTACCATTAAATACGTAAATATAAAATTATATTTAAGTTGACAGTAATTTTACAAAAAATTACTACATAAGTATAGATAATTTATACTCTAAAAAAAAGTTGTAATTTCACAATGTGTGTAAACTTCCTCTTAGTGCATCATAAATAGTACCTAGTAGTTCCTGCAACTGTTTGGTTGACATATTGGTCGAGAGTAATTTTACAGAATATTACTAGAATAGTTTACATTTGTGTTGTAATTTCTCAACAATGGATAATGTGATACTTACCGAATTTGTATTGATAAATGCCTATATTTTAAACAGAAGGTTCGATATTCAGCATTTGAAAGGATTGCCGACGTTGTGAGGCTTCTGGTACGATAACGTAGGTAAGGCATCCGCTTAGATAGCTTAGAATAAGCGGATTCTTGGCAGCATTTCCTGTCTCATTAGGGCGAGCATACCTGCTCGGGGAATATGAAAAACCGCTGGAGCTGGTTGAGTGTAAACGAATGTTTTCTGTTGTCAGCTAAACCGTACGATTCCTATTTATTCGCACTTTTTTAATTATCGCTAACTGTCCCGACTGACAAATATGTGCATGCGCACCTCGGATCCGCGGACTCGCCGTTTTTTACGCAATAAAAACCGACACGATCATTCTGGTTACGCTGGCCGGGACGCATTGTCAGCCTCTGCCGGAGGATCGTCCATCAGCGGCGCTCATCAACGTCGTTGTTCCGAGGGGACCGTCCGTGCATTTTAAAAGGCCGATTCGTGTTACGACGAAACGAATTAAATAATGTGGACGCAGAACACGGGTGATTGCATTGTAAGGCGTATATTTTCTTGGAACCGGCTGAAATGCAAGGAAAATCATTTGTTCGCCGGGAGATATTTTTATTGTTTCTCTTAATGGTGGTACTACTGTTAACTGTACAAGGATTAGACATGAATGAGGGAAGGGTACTCATAACCAGAGTCCGACATATGGGTACGAAGCCAGTGGCGTCCCTAAGACATTTAAAATACACTCACTTGGTATCATTTTATACAGGTGATTCGCCGTTCTACGTTATTACAATAGCTTCTGCAATATGTCATCCTAAGGCAAGGCGCGCACTGAAGTAGTGTGGTAGTGGTGAGGTATTGGAATGGTGCGTGGTATGGGGATGGTGAACATTTGGCGTGGCGATGGAATAGCGGCGAAGTGGCATGAAAGTGATTTAAAGCGCACTGCAGTGGCAAACAACGTATGTTGTTACCGATTTGTCAGTAAAAATGTCGTCCTCAGAGGATGAAGATAGTCTTTTATTTGTACAACTTGCTAACCTAATCAGGAGAAGAAAAAAAAATTTGGAATTTTTAACGTTTATAAAAAGGATTTGAACTTGGATGACCAAAAATTTAAACTTTTCTATCGAATGAAGAAAATTACATTTTGCAGGTTACTGACAAAACTACGACCTATGCTTCAAAAAAAGGACACAAACTTCAGGAATTTATGTTAAATTCGTGGCCGTCTTTTTAGTTTTAAAATTCACAAGAAAAATGCAGTTGTAATGCACAATGCCACGTCGTCACCGGCCGCTAACCACTCGAAAATTAAACTTGTTCGAGATTAGTGGCACCAGACTGGCATCACACCACCTGCAAAAAACCATGTCACCACTACTCCGTTCTGATACGCGCGTCTTCATATGTTTATATACGTTTTAATGATTCCACCTGCCACTTGGTCACCACGCCACTGCCACGTCACTTGCACACCACTTCAGTGCGCGCCTTGCCTAACACAAATTTGCATCGAGGTTGTTAGGCTCATCTCCCATCCTAGGTTGACTAGTTCTATAGCAATACCAGGAAATAAGGAGCTTTATGTATGCTATTGTAAATTTAATGTAATTTTCTCGCGGGTAATTGTACATTAACAACTGTTTCGTAAACCTACCAAAGTTTCTATATTAAATACAAAATGGCATTAACATTAGATACAAGTAAATTTACAGAAAATTACAAACATTTTATAATGTAAGTTTAATGCAATTTGTTTGAGATAATTTTACATTAGCAATCGATCCGTAAATCTCCCAAAATTTTGAATCTATATGTTAAATACGAAATACCAAGCAAGTAAATTTACAGAATATTACAAACTTTCTACAATATAACTGCAAATTTGTTACAGACAGTTTTACATTAGCAACTGTTTAGTAAACCTATTAATCTATATTTAATACGAAATTCTTCGGAAGTCGTAAGTAATTTTACAGAATATTACAAACATTCTACAATGTAATTGTAAGTTTAATGTAATTTTCATGTAGATAATAGTGCATTAGTAACTGTTTTGTAAATCTAGCAAAGTTTTTAATCTAAATTAAAAACGAAATTTTACTAAAGGCGCAAGTAAAGTTACATAATATTACAACTTTTCTACAATATAATTACAGATTTGTTATAGATAATTTTATATAAATAACTGTTTCGTAAACATAATTATTAATCTGCATCCTGAAGTAGCAAGAAAATTTACAGAATACTAAAAATATTCTACAATACAATTATAATTTTAATGTAATTTCCCTTTAAATAATTGTGCATTAACAATTATTACATAAATCTACCCAATTTCTTAATTTAAATTAAATACGAAGTTGCACTAAGGTCGCCAGTAAATACAGAACATTACAAATATTCTACCACATTATTATAAGTTTAATGTAATTATTTTTTAGATAATTTTACATTAGCAATTGCTTCGTAAATCTACCAAAATTTTGAATCTATTGATTAAATAATAATAATAATATAATATCTCTACCCCTCATTCTAATCACAAGGAATTAGCCCAGAAGTCGGAGACTTGTGCGGGAGAGGGGGCGGCATATTATTATTAAGCAGGCCGCATTTGCGCCCAGGAACGACTTACGTTGGTAGGCCCTAACCACTATTCAGTGCAGGAATGAGGAAAACCTGGAAAACCTCATTAATTAGGAGGGTAGTCAAATATCAACCGGCATCAATCTCTCACATTGACCCAAGCTAACATTATTCCACCCTACCATACCCACAGAGAGGGTGCCAATCCTCTCTATGAATATAGCTTATATACGGTCTACCGGCAGCTGGGCTCGAACCAACTCCGTCTAGTCACCTCGATTCAAGTACTAACGCCTTAAACCGCGCGACCACTGACCGATTTATACGAAATACCACTAAGGTCACAAGTAAATTTACAGAATATTACAAAATGTCTATAATATAATTACAAATTTATTATAGATAATTTTACTATAATAACTATTTTGTAAACCTATTAATCTATATCTAATATGAAATTCTCTTGAAGTTGCAAGTAAATTTACAGAATAGGTATTAAAAACATTCTACAATATAATTGTAGGTTTAATGTAATTTCCTTTTAGATAATTTTGCATTAACAATTATTCCGTAAATCTACCGAAGTTCTTAATTTAAATAAACTGCGAAATGGTACTAAGGTCGGAAGTGAATTTACACAATATTACAAACATTCTACAACTTTACTGTAAGTTTAATGTATGTCTTTATGTAAATAATTTTACATAACCAATTGTTTATCAAATTTGGCAAAGCTTATTATTTATTAAATCAAAAAAAAAAATATAAAATTTTACAATAGTAAATTTACAAAATATTCCAAATTCTACAGTGGAATTATTGCAAGTTTAATGTAAATTTCATGAAATAATTTTACATTAGTATCTGTTTCAGAAAACAAAGCTTGTAATCTATATTAAATGCAAAGTCTAACTAAATTTACGGAATATTACAAATATTTTACAACGTAATAATTGTTATATGCCAACTGTAATTTTACAATGTATTTTGCCGGCAACAAAATGTTTGAATTGTTATTTCATTTTGCAGTCTTTAATTACAGTTTCAATTTTTCTCTTCTCAGGTCTTCTTATTGACTTTTCCGAAGAAATTAAACACCTATCCAGAGCAACCAGCCCCCACCCCTCGGCGCAGCGGCGCAAAAACCATGAAAGGCAATAAGCCGTCCGTTTAATTTTAACATTTTTGCAATAAGACGGGGGATGATTAGTAGTCCCGGCGAGAGCCGGAGATATTAAGGGTGCAACTTGAAATAACGCGAGAAATAATGAGTTCCGGACGTGACGTCATTATAACCGGAACCTGTTATTTATGTCTTCTTATTTTGATCTCGCCGGGGAAGGAAATTAACACGCCGCTCGTGTCCATACTGATTCGGCGGCGTACGCTTAAATGGAATAACTTTCCGGGTATTAACTCAGGACAGGCTGCGGAATTCTAACGCGTGCAAAAGCGGGAGAGACGCCTCGGGTAACCAGGTGGGCCGTTTTCGAGATGTACGTGTAGTCGTCTCGGACACCATAGGAGATAGGAGACTGTAGCTTATTTATACCCAACCCCTGAAAATCTAGAGAGTAACTCCGTTATAAACCCGCTCACAAGTTATAGCAGTCATCACAAAGAAACATACATGCAGCCGGTATATTTTTCATATAAAATCGTGTGCCGCATATCTCTGAGAGCATACCCGATTACACAGCTTCTGCTGCAGCAAATACGCATGTGCCAGGTCGAAACCGTAGCCTTCTATTGGTTGTGACGAATTGACGGATCCACCTGTTCCATCTTCAGTGCTATCATGGCCGGGTATATACAGAGTGATTCATTAATAATGGGACAGAGTTTAAGGGCATGTTGCTGACCTCAAAATAGAGCGATTAAGCCAAATATGCCTTATCCGAATGTTACTTCTTTTCGATCTACAGGGTGTCAAAGTTGAAAAAATAAATCACATTTTCTTTATTATTTTTAGATCGCATCGACCGTATTTTATGAAATTTGATATAGGGGGGTTGCTTGGGAATAGAAATTCGTATATGTTGACGACTTTGGTGTATCTGCTAGAGTAGACGAAGAAATAATAAACACGGGAACGCTGAGCGAGATCCGGCGGGGAGTTAGTTGGGTTTTAAGACTTCGGCAGGTTAGCTGGAAGACTGTGAATATTGATAAGTGGTGCATCTGTTCTAATTTTACCGCTCAGTAACTTGTTTTTGTATATTGTATTTCAATACTGTTCAATATTTTATTACAGTTTCATTACATTTTATTATAATTTTGAAGTAAAACAGTACTTGTTGATTTATTGTTGAAATTATATCTTTAGTTTGAGTCGAAGTTATGTTGTTGTAAATGGTATTGTAAGTTATTATTAATCATCTATGACTACTACTTGAACTAGCGGTTTGCTTGTCAGATGTTTGTAAGAGGTGATTCTATTATCCTTTTCTCCCGTGACTAGACAAACATCCGATAAAACATATGATGCATGAAATATGATTTGAGATTTTTGTTCAACCCCTCAATGTTCCCAATGTTCCCTCGGTGACTGGTAGCTGTTAGTAACATAATTAAAGTGCACATTCCTAGTATGATATGATAATGCCCTGCTCTTGTTGTACTCGAGCTAGGCTATGTGGGAGACAGACCCGCTACCGGTACCTCTGAGCACGCCCAAATATTGACTTCTAAATTTTAATTCACAATTGTTAAAAATAAGTGTAGAAGGTTTCCTCCGGGTCTTTTTTAAATAATAAATATAACTGGGAATATGTTAATCGTAAAAAAAGACTGCAGCAGTAATTTATAAAGTCTATAATTCCCGGCTATGCTAACATTTCGATTCAATTCTTGGTGCAACAATAGTCAGTCCACTTATCTTTTTTTAGCCTTGAAGAAAATTCAAAATTGAATCGAAACGTTGTCATAGCCGGTAATTATAGTCATTATTAATTACTGTTGCTGTCATTTCTCCGATTAACATTAACGTTGTTGAGTCACCATGCATGTACTTTTATTTCTTTAAGTTGTTCTGACCTTTTAAACAAGCAGTTATTGATTCTATTCTCTAGCAAAGTTTCATATCATCTGCAAACAGCAAATAATGCACATCCAGGTCAGCAGCAATGTCATTAATAAATATTATAAATAAAAGAGGACTTGGTATGGGGTCTTGAGGAACCCCAGATGTTGCTGAAATGTCAACGGATTTCTGTCCATTCAACTGTTTTATATCGCATATAAATATGAAATCTGTGATCTAACCTATCGAACACCTGTATACTGTATAAACGACTTAACTTGTTTATTAGCATCCATGTTGACTAGATGTAATTTGACATTGTACACATGTCGTTTCAAATACTCTGGCAAAGTATGTAGGTTTGAGTTTATTTAATGCATGAAGTATATTTTCCGGTGTAAGGGTCACTGAGTGAGAGGTATTAGAAGGATGCAAGCATAAGCTAAATTAAAAGGGTTATTGATGGAGCACACGTAGATCCGGAAGAAACAACACAATATAAGGATAACAGAAGGACCAAGACATTTGTTATCAAACCGGCGCCTCCGCCACGACTTTCCATCGCCTCCTTGGACCAGTTCCTGCCGTCTCGATCGAAATTCTGCCGTAGCGGCGGGCGTGCCGAGCCTCGAGCCGCATGCAAAGTGCACGCATACATTAGCGGCCTACGCGGCGGTGTATAAGATCGTGGCAGGCCGTGAAGTTCGAAGCGGGGCCGCGGCGTAGGAGGCCGCCCGGGCCAATCGCGGCCGATATGCAAAGTGGGCGTGGAGCTTTCTCCGGAATGCACCGGGGCAGCGCCTACTATCATCGATATCATTTTATTAGGCCGTGCGTTTTTTATTGGCGCGGCGCGGGGGACGCTGGCCCGGCGACACCTCCTTCGCGCTACGTGGGAGCTTAAGTTGGGTAATTGATTAGTCATTAAGTGATGTGACGCGTAGTAGCGCCGGATCAGGTAGTGGACACAATGCTATTTAATTCCGTTTCTAGATAAAGACGAAGAAGTAAAATTATTTATTATACAGGTCTTACGGTGATGGTCCATTAGAATATTTCAGAGGCTAGGTATACTTCGATTTCAATTTTGAAAATTTTGGCTTTGGGGTTTTTGGGAGTACTTACTCTCTTTAGTTGTAATAATGCCATTCTTGTAGCACTTCCGGTTATACCGGAAGTCATCATCTACTTGCTGATTTTAAATGGAACACTCTGCATATTTTTGCATATCAACCTTGCTTATATCTACCTATCTATCTCTAATAGATATCTAGTCTTTGAGATATTTCAATTACAAAAATTGCCTATTTTTACAACATACAAGCTGAAGTACTGATATTGAAAAAGAGATAGGGAGATGTCCATCATTTTTACAAAATTTACTGTCGAATTTGATGAATTTTACACAGCGTGACGAAATTTTATTATTGAATTTGCTTAACTTCGAACAAAAATTGTCAATATCAGAGAAATTAAAAGAGATGAGTATAGGGAAGTGTAATATGGATAGATAGATGGTAAGATTCTACAACAGTTTTTGATTACCTAAATATACAGGGTTCTCCATTTAGAAAAACCAAGTCTTAGAGGTTCGAAGTTAAGTAAATTCTACAATAAATCTTCATCGTCCTGTGTAAAACTACACAATTTTTAAAATATCCGTAACAAATGAGAGGCATCCCTCTATCTGTTTTTAAATACCTTCAGTTTACACGATGTAAAAATAGACGATTTTAAATTTGGCTATAGAAAAGCAACTTTTTTTTATGGAATTGTGATATCTTGAAGACCATTAGAGTTAGATATAAGGAAGTTTGATAAAAGTACCCCTAAAATTTCGCTTAGAATCTAAATATGCAAAATATACAAGGTAATCCATTTAAAATAAGCAAGTAGATAAGGACTATCGGTATAACTGAAAGTGGTACAAGAATGGCATTATTATACCATATTATTTCACCTGAAAATGTGTCTGTAAAAGTGTGTTAAATTTGAAAAATAGTTGTGGCCAAAACAACAAATTAAAATAAATAACATTGAGGTTATGTAGCTCCGCTAATATTGATTTTTAGAGAAAATGTTACATGATCATACCATTATTTTTTCGAGTAGTATCAACAACTAAATTTTCTGCGCGGTGTCTCTGAACGCTCTGTATAGTAGTCCAGGTAAATATGCTTGAGAATTGAATGGTCTAGAAAACCCCCGAATGAAGTTGTCACATCTCCACTATAAAAACTGTAGATAACCATCCAAGAGTAAATTTATAAAAAAATATAACTGTTCCTTAAACTGGTATCTATCACAAAATTACATATAGCTTAGGAAAATTGGGCCATTGAACCTTTATTAAAACAAAAAAATTCTACTATACAAAGATGAGACAGTTGCAAAATAACCCGTCAAACTTAGACAGTTGATAGTAGGTATTTTACAAGTTCCATTTCGTTTTTGCCTCCTACACTGGTTAAAATTATTAACCTACTAGAAGGAGAGCCGCACTGTGTCGTTTTTAATAAAACCAACAAATTGCTATACTTACCGGTTGTATAAGAAACTTTTATTGCAAAGGTCGGCAATATTTATTAAGATGGAGTACATCGTTTATGAAAAACTAAACGGTGCATTTCTACGATATGAGGAATGAACGACAGCAACGATAGAACATTATATCAGCGACAAGAAAAGGAGAATTCTCGTGTCGTGGCATTCTTTCCTGCTTGTAATAATTGTGCTCTGCACAAGGACACAATTGGACGTGTCATCTCTGACAAAATAATTTACTCCATTCACTTACTCCACAATTTTCAAAACTAGAGATGAATGAATAGAGTGATGAATATTATAATTTTCCAAGATCAAATTAGCGAAATTTGGAAATATTTTTCAGTGTGGATATGGGATTGGTGAAAGTATAGGTATAGTATAACCAACAATGCTTACCAATTCACCCAACAATCTAGCAGTTTTTCTAATTATTCTTGAGGAAATTCGACGGTTTGGAACTGAAGATTACAGGTACACTAAGCCGCAATTTTGAAGAGTAACTAAACGAGATTTCTTGAAGGTTGTTTGATAGGGATCTGGAACAGATGGAAATAGATATTTATTCCTCCATAAAAGTATTTACAAATAAAAAAAGATTAATGTAACAGAGAAATGGCCGAAGATCAGGTGAACCTTCAGTACAAGAAGGTTCTCTACTTTTCATCAAGAAAATTAAACACTAATACACTGTTAACTAAATAATGACAGCATAATTTATATAAATTAAATAAAAATAAATAATAATGCAGACAAAGGAGAATATGACTAATAAAAAATAAGACTATTACATTGGTTGTGGAAATTTTTTTGTTACAGTTTAGGTCTAAACGAAGGACAGATAATTTTGGTAAATGCAAAGACAATGTTTAACTACTTTCGAAAATTCATTCGTATATAATTTAAAAAAAGCGGTCCAAGTATTAAACCTTGCGGAACTTGTTAGATATCAATATGGAACCGGAAACCAGGGAAGCTATTCTTAGTTTGATTTGATAATACCTAATAGTAACTTCTGATTCACAGTATCAAACGCTTTAGAAAAGTGAGCTAATACTAATACTGTTGCTTTTGTACAATTTTGTAAATATGCCATCGTTATATTCAACAAAGTAGTTTCACGACTATGATGTTGTCTAAAATAGAACTGTATACCAGGTAGTAACAAAAAAGTAAAATGTGAGCTCTTAACTGATCATTCACCACTGAGTTGGAAGAAACTATTATTCTACACGAAATTGCAGTAGACCTAAACACTAGTAGCTACTAGGAAAATTGCTGCAGATCTTAATTAAATCATAAATTAGTTTGGGCCATTCTGAAGCATCACTACTTATACTCATATCACATACAAAGGGTTGTATAACAAAAAACCTTTATTTTTAGTCATAGAATGCGCCCTTGGATTTTTGACCTTTACTCTGTTTATTCGGCGAATAACAGAGCTGTGATACGTTTTGAGTATTATTTAAATTAATATTATAAATTTACTTCATATTTTTTGTAAAATTACATTACATTATTGCATTTTCTAGAACGCATTGGCAAATTTTTGCATCTAGGTATACTCGAGTCAAGAATTCAGACGTCTTACGTCATAGCTGACGTAAGACATTTGTTTTGATTGTCAACGTAATTTTCGATATTTGGTCGCGTTAAAAACTATCATTTTTGCAACTTAGTGCAATATATAATGCAAACTTTTAGTGTAGGGTATAGTTTGATTACTATCAGTTGCAGTTTCTTAAATACTTTGATGAAAATATAATGAATTATTCATTTGTTCGTATGACGTACGTCGTCTGAATTCTTGTCTCGAGTATATTATAATTGTGATTTTTTGATTAATTCATATTATACATGCTACAGATACCATTTATTTAAAAAAATTTGAAATAATGGACAAAATGCATAAAGAAAGTATGCTCGTCATATATTTACGACAAATCTTAGTTTGCTTAAAACCGTTTTAATAACTATGCAGCAGCAATAAAATTTGTAAACCAAAAGTTGTTGATCGCATAGCTTTATGTTTTCACTTCAGTAATGCAGGATGTTTTTAAATGTTGCTGCAAATGACACTGTTACGCACGATCCACGATTTGCCACCATCCCAGTAAACATGACCACGTTAAAAAAACGTTTAAAAAAACCATAACCAAATGTTTAATAAACGTTTATTTTAACGTTGAACAAACGGAAAAATGTCCCGGAGATCGACGTTTCATACAACTTTTGAATCAACTAAAAATCATCGTTTGCGTACAACGTTTATTTCTAGTAAGCGTGTAACGTTTACTTTTAGTAAACATGCAACGTTTATTTTTAATCAGCATGCAATGCTTATTAACGTGGACAAACTTAGTTAAAAAGATGTTTTAGGCATCGTTTCATGTAACACTTAAATTAACTAAGAAAACATGTATTTAACAACGTTGAAACAACCTATTTTATCTGTACTTATCAACGCAACAATCCGGTATTTAAACAACGTTTAAATAACGTCTAATAGCAGTGCTTATTTTGATGATTGTGCAACGTTTCTTAATTGAAAAATTGTAGTGGGTTGTTGGTTATAAATTGACCCCACCTTTTAACTTGTTTTCTTTAGAAATAAATGTTAAATACAAAAGTTGTGGATGTCTGTTCTTTGAGGTAATATTGAGTTTTATCAGTGCTCTAAAAGAGCTCAGCAAACAAAGTTTAGCTTGTTAAACTTTTCCAAAACAGCATGTACACTACTAAGAACAGAGTTCAACACCTATAACTTTTGTATTTAACACTTTTTTCTAAAATATAAAAACTAAAAGAGGAGTCAATTGATAACCAATAACCCTGTATATCAACAACCGCCTAAAAACATAAAATTTCTTGGATTGAAATCTTTCAATTAAAAAAATATATAAGGGGCAGTTTTTGTTTCAATTTAAATATTTTTTTATTTAATTTTCAGATTTTGTTCTATATAAGAACATATACATACTTCATAAACGAGAAACAAGGGCTATAATGTAATAACAAAAACCGATACAATGTGAACAAATACAGGGAAATGTATTAAATTTAAAATAAAGAAAACTAAAATGTACCTTACTTTATAAAGATTCAGTAAAACTACATCTGGTAAATGAAAACAAAACTGATCTTCACATCATCCAAATCAATTGTAACATTTAGTTGTAGGTAAATTCATGATTTAGGGCCTTGATGTAAAATACTACTAGAGGCATCAGTAACTGTCACTGACAAGTGATAATATAACGATTTAACAACACTTACCTTAATGCAAAAAATGTATATTTATTTAAATCTGACCATGTTTTTTTTTTAATTATAAGGATCAATGAAATGTCATTTCTGATAGTACATACTCAAAAACCATGTTTTATAAACGTGGACCTCCCACATATTACCAAATGATTAAATTCATTACACTAAAGATTGAAATGCAAATATCTCAAAAATAGTTGTAAATACCAACACTTGTAATATGTGTAGAATAAAACAATTTTGGTTCTTCTGCAGTTTCTTCAAGTAGTACCTGTCAATTAAGACCAGAATAAATTGAAATAAAAATAAGGAAAACTTCTATGTATCTATTTATTAACTAAAATACATATCTTTTATAATAAAGAATAGAAAAAAATTGTAACAATTTTTCATGAGTTACACACATAAACTAAAAACACTTAAGTATCCAATACAGGGTGATTTTAAATGAAGTAGCAAAAATGAGACTGCAGATTCCTTAGGTGAAAATAAATCAATTTAACCTAACATGTTTATATCCCAAGTCGCTTAATAAAAAAGATACAGGGTGTCAAAAGTTAAAATTTCCAAAAAAGTTCTGCCATTTAAAAGAAACATGATGTGCCATAGGTGGCGCCCTCTACTGGTGACGTCAAAATTAGAAACAAATTTAAATTTCTCACCCGCAAAAACCCCCACTTTACAAATTTTAAATAAATATTTGGATTTTTTAAGAAGTCATCTACAAATATCAAAAATAAAATTTTAACTTTGACACCCTGTATCTTTTTTTATTAAGCGACTTGGGATATAGATATGTTAGGTTAAATTGATTTATTTTCACCTAAGGAATCTGTGGTCTCATTTTTGCTACTTCATTTAAAATCACCCTGTATATACTATATAATAACTTATAAGTTCATTTAATATTTTCTACAGATTTCTTATATGAGTGTCTAGCCTTAGAATATTTTAGCCACTCCTTTACAGTATTAGCTATAATCATGTCACTCCTTTCGTTTGGTGGAAAATTCTTCTTTGCAGATTCTGTAAGCAAACATTTTATAATTAATAATAATATCTCTACCCCTCATTCTAATCACAAGGAACAGCCCAGAAGTCGGAGACTTGTCTGGGAGAGTGGGCGTCATATTAATATTTAGCAGGCCTCATTTGCGCCCAGGAATGACTTACGTTGGTAGGCCCTAACCACCATTCAGTGCAGGAATGAGGGAAACCTGGAAAACCTCATTAATTAGGGGGGTGGTCAAATTTAACCACAGCCCTGCGATTAATTTGTCTCTTACTCAGTATTTTGCATTTTTTTTTAACATTTTTTGTATAAGAAAGTCAACACAAATATTACCCAGATCAGTATTAATAGTGCCAGTAACTCTAAAATATCTGTAAGATAAAAATTATACCTAGATTGTTATTTTAAAGTAATTCATTATCATAACTATATACATTAACAAATAAATAACTAGGTACCTATTTGTTATACTTGTATCTATTCAAAATTAAGGTAATTATTTACAAATTTTTCCGACTACCTCATCATTTTCGGTATGCTACATCTAATCTAACAATCTAAAATTATTTTTTTGTAGTCGAACGCAGTTTTCGAGAAAACAAATATTTAAAGTCATAACCTGTACACATTCACATTTCACTTTGTACCCAATATGTGTCTGCAATGCTCAGGTATAATTAAAATATATAACTGTTAAAAATATATACATTTGATGTAATTAAGATTTAATTATCGAAATTGGTAATTATTTACAACGTAAAACTCTCCAATCTTAAAAAAATCCTACTATTTTCGAGGGTGCTGATCAGGAATCTGAAATCAGATTTCGGCGCTCGCATGGTTTTCGAAAAAAAATACTAAATTCTAACCTCTATGTATACATTACATTAGGTTGAAGTTGCATATAACCCCTATATATTTTTACAACACTGTGACGTCATGAAAAGAAGAACGCAGAGCTGTTATATTGCAATTTCAACCTAATGTAATGTATACATAGAGGTTACAATTTTGAAATTTTTGCTTGTGACTTGAAGAGCTTGAGGATTGTAAAATCATAAGCTTCTAGCAAAAATTTACTCTTAGGTAATTAAAAAAGTTTGAATATATTTTCCTTATTACAGCAACAATCAATATACGTAAATCGATCAAGATCAAATCAAGGTCAACGACTCATGCTAAGTGGGTCCTAGAAAATAATTACACAGCTCAGAAAATCCAGCAATCTATTACCTATACACAATTTTCACCACGCATTTCTACAAATAAGGAATATTAATACTTACTTCTTAACGACGCGACGATTACACCCTGGCTGTTCTCAGGACTATGCCAACGCCGCCATTCGTAACAGGTGTACCGGACCGGGAGTAACGGGACACAACAGACAACAGAATGCACATGTTTTGTGGAATGCACCATGCGGACACAACACAAAACAGATCAACAGGTTAGCTGGAGCGCTGGGGGAGTGTTCCCTATTCGTAAGTTGAAACAGCATAGTGGCGCGTTCAGATTGGGTATATTTGTAAACAAGAAAAAACAAATAATTAATAAATAATTAACTATTCGCATAAAACACCATGTTGAGTGAAATTTAAATATGGCCAAACATTCCGAAACTGAGCAACAAGGTGTTAAATAAATTATTTTGAAAAAAGTTATTTTATCTATTGACCAAATGGTACACTTACCTATAATAATACTGATCAGTGATCAGTTAAAATGAGGTATGGTATAATTATAATAACTGGTTTTCTTAACTTTGTGTATTATCTTTCCGCATCAAAGTGCTGCACTTGTTTTTTGTACGAACTTAACAGAATGTACTTATAGTAGGTAAACGTTGTAACTGCGCGTCAATAAAATGTTGTTCAATGATTTAAATTATACCGATTGAACGAATAAGAATATAAAAAGTATATGAAATGTTTTTGAGACTAAAACATATTACATGGTATTAAAATGGGTAGATACTATATACACGTAAAGTAATGTATAAATTTATGCCATTTTCACATTTAGCGTACGAATCATATGTCGCTGATGAAAATATCTACTCTACACTGCATGGGTAGGTACTTTATCAGAAGTATCTAAACTTATCGATATTAAGTATATGTCCAAGCCAAAAATGTAGTGACTTAAAAGACGATTAGAATCGAAAAGAAAGTAGGTACCTACCTACAAAAGAAAATATGAATTTACAGTAATAGCCAGAGAAATATACATCAAAGAATAATTTTGGTAACATTTAACTTGTAATCATTGTCTGCTAAATGGCAGCGGCAGCGCTTATATTTATACATGTTATAAAGTTGTTTCACAAAACCGTTATTTGGTAGCTAAAAATAGGTACTTATTAGGAAAAATTGCGTCAATTTATATGTTTTATTTAACTTCATTTTAACACCTTGATTAGTGGTGAATAGAAAACGGTGATTTAACGTTTAATAAACCTTACACTTTCACGTTGTATCACTGTTACAAAAATTGTTTCACTAACACGTTGTACGGTGACTTAAATACTCTTATTGGTAATAATTACGTCAAAGTTATATGTTTTATTTAACATAATTTTAACACTTTGTTTAGTAGTGAATAGAAAAAGGTGCTTAAACGTTTATTAAACGTTACATTTTCACGTTGTATCACTGTTATAACATTGTTTAATAAAAACGTTATTTTGCTAGTTAGAAAGACTCATTGGAAAAAATTGCGTTAATTTATACGTTTTATAAACGTAATTTTAGCACGTTGTTTAGTAGTGAATAGAAAACGGTTATTAAACGTTTAATAAACGTTATATTGTCACAAAACCGTTATTTGGTAGCTAAAAATAGGTACTTATTAGGAAAAATTGCGTCAATTTATATGTTTTATTTAACTTCATTTTAACACCTTGATTAGTAGTGAATAGAAAACGGTGATTTAACGTTTAATAAACCTTACACTTTCACGTTGTATCACTGTTACAAAAATTGTTTCACTAACACGTTGTACGGTGACTTAAATACTCTTATTGGTAATAATTACGTCAAAGTTATATGTTTTATTTAACATAATTTTAACACGTTGTTTAGTAGTGAATAGAAAAAGGTGCTTAAACGTTTATTAAACGTTACATTTTCACGTTGTATCACTGTTATAACATTGTTTAATAAAAACGTTATTTTGCTAGTTAGAAAGACTCATTGGAAAAAATTGCGTTAATTTATACGTTTTATAAACGTAATTTTAGCACGTTGTTTAGTAGTGAATAGAAAACGGTTATTAAACGTTTAATAAACGTTATATTGTCACATTGTATCAATTTTACAAAAATTGTTTCACAAACACGTTGTACGGTGACTTAAATACTCTTATTGGTAATAATTACGTCAAAGTTATATGTTTTATTTAACATAATTTTAACACGTTGTTTAGTAGTGAATAGAAAAAGGTGCTTAAACGTTTATTAAACGTTACATTTTCACGTTGTATCACTGTTATAAAATTGTTTCATAAAAACGTTATTTTGCTAGTTAGAAAAACTGATTGGAAAAATTGCGTTAATTTATACGTTTTATAAACGTAATTTTATGCACGTTGTTTAGTAGTGAATAGAAAACGGTTATTTTACGTTTAATAAACGTTATATTTTAACATTGTATCAATGTTACAAAAATTGTTTCACAAAAACGTTGTATCGTGACTTAAAAACTCTTATTGGTAATAATTACGTCAAGTTATATGTTTTATTTAACATAATTTTAACACGTTGTTTAGTTGTTAATGAAAAACGATGATTTAACGTTATAAAGTAATTGACTGTTGAATACTGGTTTATTTAAACGTAATATTGACGTGAAATATATGACGTCAGTGTTCAACTAGTTATCAACGTTGAATTTTTCAACGTATAACGTTGTTTCAACGATGTCAACGTTTAAAAAACGTTTAATAAACGGATGTATGTTTACTGGGATGTCCTGTTAGACTTCCAAGGATCCGACCTTTCTCAATATCGAACGCGTGATCCATCACGACTATTCCCGGTAACTCCATCGCATTATACCAAAAACTAAGAAGCAGCAGGAATAGAACGGAGCCGGCATGAAATCATAAGCAATCTGCCAGTCGATCATCGCCGCGTCCATTATACCGGCCGCATCTATTTTTATGAACACGACTTCTACGAAATAAGCATATAAAATCTAATCTACAAACATGCCATGCCAATAAGTTCGCAATTAATTTATGTCCTCCGCAATACGCATTTCCAAGTAGCAGTAACAGTTCTCCTGGATGGATTTTAAATGTAAATCGGCGAGCGCTTCGACGAAGCCTGCCTGAAAAACTGCGAAATAAACGTAATTAATGAGACTGATTATCGATACCGCGCTAAAAATATAACAACTTTTTGCGCGCCGATCTCGAACTGGTGAAAATAAACAGATGACATTCGACTAGTTCGATTTATTGCGTAACAGTTCATGCGAGCTGCGACACTGGCAAAAACTCCGCTATTTATTACCATTGGGCCGAGCAACAGGATTTCACAAATACCGGGCGATCACGAAATGAAGAGTGTATTCATGGTGTATCCAAAAGGTCTCTACAAAATGTCTTTGGATTTACGAAAGCGTGAATATAAAGATGTCATCATAAAAACCGTTCAAACTATTCACATTTATACGCATACAATGTTTCATAAGACGAATAAAATAAATTGTATTTATTGTATAACTTTGCTATTATTCAAGTGGTTTTTTTAGTGGGATAAAGACCAAAAATAGAAGAACATTATATTTATTTCATTGCCAACGTTTCGGTGTTATTTTTATATCATCTTCAGGGCTCTACAATATAAATGTACAAAAATGTTTTTTAAAAATAAATTAATTAAACGGTTAAAATATAAAATAAAAGTTCTGTCCATAAACACAATTCAATTTTTAAAAGATCAAACATTTCAAAACAAATACATATAAAATATTTAGTCCTGATCCTGACACAATTACAATAATAAAAAAAAAACAGATTAAAAGACAAAGAAAAATTATAATAATAATAAAAAAACCTGCAACCACCAAGTGGAAGCAAAATGTTTCATTATATGTCATATAAATAACTTTTATTTTTCTTCTTTTTCCACTCACCGAAATTTGAAATGTCCTTTGTCTAAAAATGTAGTGTCAAACATCAAGAAGATTATATCTAGATACTTATAAATGCACTTATGACCCATGAAACAAACTAGTGCGATTTCCCTTTTCACACACAGTAAGGTTGTTGTTAATAAATTTCCTTGTAGTTTAGCAGGATGAAAATTTAAAAATAAGTTTCAATATGTGTAGATAGGCATCATATTTCTTTGGTCTCTTTTTTCTATTAGGTAAATACAAGATAAATGATAATTTCTTACTTTCCCCTTATTTATAAACTTCAAACCATCGCACTCATTAAAAACATTCAAATATAGAGTAATCTAAAATATTGTTACAAATGAATTCTGTCAATTAAATTATAATAAACAGAATTTAAATTGTCTATATCCTTCCGATTATCAACACTGTTAATCTTTTTGATATAAATCATTTCCTCTAATAACATCTTAAATAGAATATTTTGACACCCAAGCACTTTGGTTTTGTCAAATTCGAAATGGTGATTGAAATTTCTTGAATGTTCTACAAGTGCCGTTGGATGCAAAATGTTTGGTTTTTGTTAAATCTCTTTCATGTTCTGAGATGCACGTTTTTTATATATCTACCCGTTTGTCCAATATAACTCTTGTCACAACTTTCACAAGGTATTCTGTAAATACGGTCTTAGTTTTTAATTTACTGTAAAATCTAATGCCAATAGTATTTTCATTTTTAAACGTTATCTTTTTGTTGTGCTCTGAGACTAACAATCTACCTAACTTTTCTGAAAGCTTAGGTATACAGGGTATCTCATAATTAGCTGCCAACCCTGAACAGGCCGATTCTATGATCAAAACTAAGTAAAAAAAGTTCATATGAATATGGGCACACAGGGACCCATTGAAGAGGAGGAATGGAAATCATTTTTTTGCCTTGGTATTTTGCGTGTGTAACTTTTTTGCTGCTTAGTGTATCCATCTGACTATCGAAACAATCGATTCTCCTACCTGTTTTATTTGAAAAAGGTATACTTTGCTGAAGTCGGTAGGAGTAACCATTTTTGAAATAATCCTATTTGAAATGCTCAGTGCACCGAGTAAAAACTGTTGCTGAAAATATAGCAAAATGTTACTTGAAAAAGTTGTTCAGAATGGTAAATTATGAAGACGCAGTGCACTGTAATTAAAATTTTATTGTCGTTTCTGATTTGTTTTAGTTAAGTTTCAGATGTGTGTGTTTGTAACTGTATAATGTGAAATGGCAATGCCCAGGACCTCAAGAATAGGAAAATGTGAGAAATATGCTAATATTTCGATTTAGCATAGGTTAATTTAAATCGACCAAAAACATAGAATTTTCTAAAGATCCTTTAGACATCTTGTATAGCCGTACGTAATTGATAGTACGTGAATACAAAATATATTTATAGATATGTATCTATCTGAAATTTAATAAAAAAATATCCATTTCTTTATACCTGCAGAGGTGGCCTAACAATGCCGATTAGCTCTAAAACATGCTGGCACCCTATGCGACTATAGACAGCTTATAAGCTAATAAGTAATTATATATTTTTTAAATAGATCTTGTATACGTCTTACATGACTACTACTTTGATTAAAAACAAATTACCTACATCTTTTTTTCTATTAATAGTTGTCTCTGTCAACCACAAAGTCCTTCACGAAGATAGATCGGGATGATTCAGGGACTGTTTACATTATTATAATCGTCGTTAAGTGCCTCAATATAAGGTAATAGTTTTGTAATTGTCCGCTTCGGGATGCGTTTCCAAATAAGTGGATTGGGTATAATCGTCTAATTGATTGAATAATTGCCCGGTCTGATATCATTAAATTAATACATGAGGCGACATATGCCTTAAATACGTAATAATTGAATTAATTAAGGCTGGACGGGATAATTAGAATTAAGCCGGTTCCCACCTTTATTTACACTGCGTGAAGACGGTCACACATCGGAGAACCACATGACCGTGTCATAAAAGCAGCTTCTATTACAATTTCCTACAGAAGGTGATTAAAAAGTTGCGCAAAGTGTATTATGTATTTGACAGTACAAATCATGGTGCATCACAAAAATTAAATCTTTCATATTTAACATTTTCACCTAACATGACATTTAGAGGTCTGAAATATTATTATTACTAGAGTTAGTGCCAGCGCGGAGTCGAAAGCACGGGTTGTTTACCTTCATATTTCGAACTGAGCTTTATTTTTAGTTATTTATGGAACGCTGTAATAGTCGGTGTCGCTTGAAAACGTATCAAGTCTGCTGTAAGTCGTGCCTTGTGTATTTAAATAACTATTTATAAATAGTAACATAATTTATATTACGTAACAACTATTAGCTGAGGGGAGAAGTGAATGAAGTGAAGTAACATGCCAAAGGAGGGAAGAAATAGACGGGAATTATTTCAAATGTGGTTTGACAGTGATCACCAAGGGTATATGGACATACATATTAAAGAAAATGATCTGCCTTGTACTGTGTGTGAACGCATTATAAATTCTTCTGACAAAACTAAAGTGGCAAGACATTTGAAGAGCCGAGCCTCATCCAGCGCTGAAGACTGTATTTTTCTATGAACATACAGATGCCTTTCTTACCAGCAATATTCCATTAAACAAACTAGAGAACCCCAAGTTACGTACGTTTTTTAAAAAATCCCTCATGAAAGTGCGATAAGACTAAGATGTGTTGGTAGGGTTTACAACAATATACTGACACCAATCAGCTAAGACAGTTTTAATTAGTGCGATAAAAAGTGACACTGCTAGTGATAGCCACCTACTGGCTTCTAAGGTGTTGGAAAAAACCAATCACGAAACTATTATAAATTTTGTTATTGACTGTTTTCATTATACAGGGTTAACTAAGTACAAAAAATTTAACCACGTGCTCAGGGAGGCCTAAAAGACAATAAAAAAATTATTCCAGAATTTTAGCTCGATATTTAAAAAATGGTGCAAAACCCTTTTTTCCTACGGAAAGTCGGCGCCTATGATAAGAATCGACTGAGATGGCTTAGACCCATAGATAAAACTTACAGCTGTCAACAATATCTACTACCATCGTCGTTTTTTTGCAGCATTTCTAAATGTAGAAACGAAAACCAAACCGGCGAACTATATTGTAGGAAATTATCTGTACCCAACACAAATATCTGTATTTAATAACTATAAAACGTTTAAAAATTAAAATAAGGCACTAAACACTGCAGAAGAACACAAAATTACAACGTAAACACAGAAATTCAATAATGACATGACAGTGATACTGACTAATGAGCGACTGTTGCATGCTTGTAGAGTATGCAACCAACAAGCATTGGCGGCGTTAAATAAGGATTTAAAATAATATCGAAAACATTTTTTTTGGCTTAATAAATAAGTTTGGAATTTTTTTGAAGGGTGATTCCGTTAATTCTTATTTTTCCCTATCCCCTCTTAAAATATTTGTACTAAGTCATAGTTAACCCTGTATACGGCCCGATTCAGATGCTTCAGATAAACAAATTTTATCTCAAAAGTATGATACATTTGCTGCTCACACATTTAATAATTGGGTAGCTGAGTAAATTAAAGAAAGTTTACTTTTAGTAAATACTTTTATATCAACCGTCAAAAAGTTTTCATTAAGACGTCTGAAAGAAAGAACGTTTTTAGGGAAGCTTTACCAGATATAGCAGGTTGCATCTCGAACCAGTTAAAACTAGGTGGGATACTTGGTTAGAAGCCGTAGCATAAACATTTTGATGGCATACAAGATTTGATTTGTTTATTTAATCTTAATAACAGCAGCGCCATACACACACTGCAGGACTTACTGAAGAACAAAAATATTCCCGATGACATACCTTACACTGATAGATAATATTTTCTTAGTTGCATTAAAAAAATTGAAACCACATAGACCATCCCTAAATGAACAATTTGTATTACATGAAAATAGGGCTAAGACAAATTCTATATAGCCCAATTTAAATTTTAAAGAAATTAACATAACATGAAATGACAGGTACAAACGTTTACGCGCATTATATATAGGTATTACGCCTCTGAAAACCAAGCATCAATTCTTGTTTTTAATAGAAACATTAGGTGAAGTAATCACATATGAGGGTAGAAAGTTCCATGTTGAAAAAATGCGGTTGGATAGGAGAGTTTGCCAGGTTGTTGATTTAAAATGGTCTTTCTTTAAGTTCAAGTTGTGGCCTATCAGACGCTGATCTGGTTTTAATGAAAATAATAGGCATCTGTGACCAACAAAAGTATTATTTTTGAAGGCTTTAAAGCTAAAGAATAAATCTTCGCTAAGTTTCCGATCAGCAAAGATCGAACATAACATTTAAAAAGACGAACGAAAACAGGAAACGTTGCTATTGCAAAAGTATTTTTGAAGTTTAGAATTTGTTTTTTTTTGCAAACTGCTATTATGTAAATATACCACTAAAGACTTTTTTGTAATGAGAGGAAGCATACAGTCGTGCACGATTGCAGTGCTGTTTAGATCTTGTAGCAATGTTGCCTGATTTAAAAACGGGTTAGCATACAGTTTTGGATTGTCAGCATAGAATGAAACTTTAGAGTTCATGCACTAAATCCAAAATAAACAATAAAAATAAAAGAAATCCTAGAACAGAACCTTGCGGCACACCACTGATCACTGAACGCCTGGATGAAAAAGAATCACCAACCTGCACACTAAAAGCTCACAGAGAAAAGCTTCTATCCAAGAAGAAGGTCGCCACAGATGCCAAATGGTTAAGTTTGTTAGGTACTCTATCAAACGTTTCGGCAAAGTCTAAATAAAATGACATATACAGATAATTTCTAAAATTCAGTTCGAAGGGGTATGACATAACCATTTGTGTTAGTAAAATAATGATTTAATGGAAACTTCTATGGGTTTTTTTGTTCATGGAACTTTTACTTATTATTGTATGTTGCAAATTTTATATTTTATACCTAACAACATACTAAAAAATTATGCCAAAAATATCTCAAGAGGTTTAGAAGTTATGAATTTTAAATTGATTTTTTAATTACCTTTGGAAACTCTATATCTCAGAAATGACGGGAATGACGCCCCTGGGACTATTAAAATTACCTTAATTTTAACCATAGAATATATCCTTGGATTCTCTGCACGCAATTAGAAAACACCCTGTATAGACTAAGATCATTTTCATGTTTTCAGTCCGTTGCCGTCTAATTCAAAGCATCAAAATCTATTCAATTTACCAGTCAATCTTTAACGACTTTCTCTGCAGTTTCCATAGCTGGTGTTTTTCCAGTCATTAAGGGTTCATTAAACCCATCGCATCGGCGAACAATATGCCTTTAACATAAAAAGAAGTGGATCAGCCATTCATCAACACATAGAACAGCGTTTTCTAGGAATGCGCTAACAAGATTCACCAAATCGGTACGCGTAGGAAAAACCTTTAAGGAGATATGAACTCCTACATCTCCGATCGGCGCGTCCGTTAGGAGCAGCCAGCCCCGCCTGGCTATCCTCGGCTTAGAGGAAGTAAGTTATTTATGGATTATTTGAACTTGGTCTAACGCAGCGGAGATGAGGCTTATATGGAAATCCTCGGAAAAACACCAACGTCTATGGTAAACAGCCAGGCGACGGGTTGTTTGTAAATGATCTGCCAGTTGGCCGGAGCTGCATACGCAGAGTTCATTCATACTTTAACCCAAAACGTCACTGCTGACGCCGTGAAGCTTGGCTATTTGTCTTAGCTCCTTTGAAATGTAACGGAAAATTTCACACCTCTATTTTGCGGCCAATTAGCATTCCTTTAACTATAACTTATTTTCTCTTAATAATTACAATCATTTTTTTCTCATATTGTATCTTTCAAAATGTTTGCATTTATTGAATCAAGAAATTCATTTGTTTTGTATGACTTCATAGCTACACTTAATAAACTTTCGTACAATTTTTTATATATTTTCAGGTATTAACAATATTGTGTGAAACTAACTACTCTGTGGGCTAAAGCCCCAACCAGCGTTGAATTACACCCACAATATCTACCCATATATTCTTTATTATTAGTTTTTTAACATTTTTTACTGTTTAAGAAAGGCATTTTAAGCTAATATATATCTAATCTCCTACAATTCCTATCAATGAAGTCATATGTATGTTCTCTGATAGCAAACATCTAGGTATGCTAATGAACAATTCCACAGACAAAGCTCTATTCAATAATTATCTAAAGAAATTAATTTATCTAAATTTACTAACCTGGTTTAATGAAAACACTGTATATAAACTTCTGACAGTCTATAAAACACGTCATAAGAACTATTATAAAACAATTTTGCACAATTACTTTCTTCAGGGACAAAATTATCACAATTATTTGCTTTATAAAATCAAACTGTTCGTTAAACAACGCAATTCGGCAGATAAAATAATTCGCTTCATTTAAAGTTTCATTTTGCTAGTTGGGATACACTTCAGGGGAGGGGTAAAATCCCAATACCAACAATATCTACAAACCTCATTGAATGCTGACATTATCAATAAAGTTTTTTTACAGGATTCCAGGTGTTAATTTTTTTTTTTGCGTTGTTCATATAAATATTCATTCGCCTATAATTATTCCTCGTTCCCTATTATTATAAATAAAAACAGTGCAACTGGAACATGTTTAAGCAATGTTAACATAATATAATACCAGAGGAAAAATAAATACTTATTTATATATGATAATAGTCGCGATAAAAGTGAGAATTCAGACAGCGAATTATTAATGTTTTTGAATCATTTGTAATGCAGATCTCGCCTGTGTATTTTTGCTGTAGTGAAAAAAATAATTAGCAGCGCCTTGTGTCGTGTTGGGACTTAATTGGGTATGGAACATGCTAACTTCAAGGGGTTTGACCTCTGAAAAAGTAAACAGAAGCAGCGCTCAAAGCGGAAATATAACATTTTTCTTAGTTTCTGTATTAATAATAATAATATTTGTATCTGTCCAACAGTGAAAACACCAATTACAGGAAGCATACATTAAATCAGTAATATATAAAGAAAAACAAATAAATGTAACGCTACTGACGACTGTATAAACAAAAAAATATATACATATAGAAAAAAACAAGAGATCTGAAGCTAGGTAAGTAAATCACAGATCACAGGCATTCCTCAAAACAGAACACAAATAATTCAAAGTACAACAAGAACTACATATAGTATTGTAATTATTTCACATAAATGTAATAGGAGATTTTAGTCCCGTATTAGTGATAGCAACAGAACAATAAAATGTAAAATAAGCACGATTAGCTGGTCTTACTGTAAAAAAATTTGATTTAAAACTTCTGGACAGTCAAATTTTTTATGTAAAAGAGCATGTAAAAATTTTAAACTATGAAAGTGTCTTCTGAACTGAAGAATCGAATCAACATAAAATCGCGCCAACGAAAGTATGCAGCTTCTGCACTCAGAAGCTATTCGAAAGGCTAAACATTTTAGAAACTTCTTCTGTACAGAGTCGATTGCATTTATGAGGATATTGTACAAAACAACCTAAACCAATGAACAATACTCAAGTTTAGAGCAAACGTATGTGTTAAATAGTTTAAATAACTCAGCATTATCACGACCTTGTCATATTACAAAACCTAATGCTCTGCGACTTGAAGAAACCAAATGCTGAATATGACTACTAAAAGTTAATTTGTTGTCAAAATAAACTTCCAAATACTTAAAAGTGTCTGTGCGTGCCAACATTTTCGAATCAATTTCATAGTTAAATAGAGTTGGATATTTTTTATAGGTAAAGCAGACTACTTTATATTTAGCTATATTTAGATTTAAATGATTGCACCATTCCACCACCCTATTCAACTGATCCTGAAAATATTTTTATATTATCTGCATATAACAATTTATGGCAACAATGTACGGCGGTAATATCGTTAACAACAAGAGAAAACAGAAGAGGGCCCAAATTAGAACCCTGGGGTACCCCAGAAGTAATTAAAATAACGATTGAAAGTAAATCTAAGCCTCAAGCTTATGTAAAAGTAAAGCATGGTCTATGCGGTCAAAGGCCTTCGAAAAATCGGTATATATCACATCCATTTGGCTACAATGATGATAGCATTAGAAATGTATTGAGTGAAAGGATATTTGAGGTGGTTGATCTTTTTTCTATGAATCAATGTTGTTCAAGTGAAATAATATTCAAAGAGAGATGCGATTATATAACCACATTTCGAAAACCTTTGCAAAATTCAACAGTAAAGTAATGGGCCTGTAGTTTTCTATATCAGAGGGATTACCTGTTTTAAGTTTTGAGTATCGGGCTGTATTAGTTGTTTAATTGTTTTCATATTAGAGCCTAACAAAAACTTACACATCTATAGAATCAATTAGGTCTTTAAACGGAAAGGATGTGTTGAAAATTGTCACCATTAACTAAACAATGCACAACAACCAAAGTGGTTTTACATATTGTTTCTGTAACCCGCTTTATTCAACCAATCAGTTTCTCCGTGTATTTACTGGGATTTTAAAAACTAAGCATTTGTTATTGATCGAAATAAGTTTTAGTATTAAATACATACATATATGTCTGTTTTAAATCATTAATTATTCATGAAAATTGATTAATCATTACATTTTTTAAATACAACCCTGATGTTTCCCCCACCTAAATCACCCAGTCTCCGGAAAACAGGCAGCCTTTGCGCAATTAAAACTTAGCTTTTGTCACCTTCCAACCTCTACGGTAAGACGAAAACGTCGAATCGACTTTCATCTTTTTAGATAGATAGATAGAAAAAAATCTTACGTCCCCGTTCTCTCAATCCGACCCTGTGCACTACGTCACGACATCCAAAATTGAATCGTGCATTAATAAAGACGAATAGAAGAGTATCTCAGCGCTCGTTGAGGTGATGGATAGAAGGCATGAAATAGCAATTATTTGCCCAGCTATATTTTCCAGTAGTCTTAATCTGTGCGGCTTTGGCTCGGTGGAAAAAATAATAGTGTTTTTATTCAAATGTCCAGCATACAAAAGATCGGATTATACAGAAGCTGGGCCGCATTTGCTCTGCATTCATAGCAAAGTGGCATTTTTCTGGTTTAGTGCCTCCGTCGGTTGCGGAGCAAAAACTAGTCAGCATGAACGCAGGTGAATATTTCCATTAATTGAAATAAATCAAGCGGTTGTCAGCCGACGTCCTAGGCATCCAGTTTCTGCTGGATTACGATGAAATTTCTTTCTTTTGCATGCTACATTGTACGGCTAATTTCGTCGTCGTCTTTTTTCATTCAGATTCATGCCCTTCTCGATGGATTACCGGCTCATGCTTAAATAAGTGGGTGTAATGAATTATAGAAATGATCTTTCATTTATGACAATTCCATACTGTCTATCTCAACGCGAAATATTTCACTGCGAATTACCACGTTGTTGATGCGATATGTGAAAGCTTTTGCATTAGAATATCTATTGTCACTGAAAACAATTATTTGTAATATTACATGGCCGATTGTTATTTTATTGCCTAGGTCAAAGTGTGAAATAACACACCTTTAACTTTAATGAAAAACACTGTTTGAAATGTAACTACTGTTAGTATTGTTACCAATTATATGTAAGAATCAAACAAATTTCCATTTCTTTTGTATTATTACTCTGGGTTTTTATATTTATTTTTCCAGTAATGTTGCTCAATCGGCCTTGTAATATGGATGTGAAATTGATAGCCCTGTTCGTAGAACAATTGGGAACTATTTCTAATCGTCAGAGATATGCGTCATTGTATTTGCAATCTTCGCATAAGGTTAAAAATGCAATATTAAGATGTAATGCGCATGCGTCTGACGGTTGGTAATTGATTTTGGTGTACTACGAACAAAGCTAGATATAATCGATAAGAATTATGCGAATTTCATAATGAAATTCAAATAATTTCGGCGGACAATGAATACAGTGTACTTTAACAGTGGTATCTTATATCTCCTTCCCCTGTGGTCAACTAAGTTTCTCTCGATCTTTTTGTTTAATTATTATAACACTATATCAACCCATTAAATGAAACAGAACGTACACGATTAGAAAAATTTAATAAATAAACTCAGTCGATTTTTATTTCTAACCAATAGGTATAATTAATTCTAGCTTTGCATACATCGTTACGTACTATGCTTGAAGTTTCAAAAACATGTTCTCTCGATGTCTCGCGAACACTTTCTCAGTGTATGCGTCCCCTTACGGTTATTTTCCTCGTGCACATTCGTGGGTTGAAATTTTCTGCATTGCCGTGCTGAAAACGGTTATTTGTACGTCCGTTAAATTTTCTTGCGGTGTTGAAAAAGTGGAGGGGCGTGTCGCTGGAATTTGACGCTCGGTTAACCGCATTGTTACACCGTGAATGCTTCAAAAAGCGTAAAAGTATTCATTAGCTTTTATTATATTCAAAGCTGAACAGTGATTCGAGCAAGAAAACAGTTTTAATCGCCGCGATCTGCCTGTTAGATACAGGCGATATAAAAAAATAGCGAGGTTCTGGCAAGGGAAAAACATAATCTCGAATAATATTACCTACGCGTGTTAAGAAGTTCAAACTTTAATCTTCTTAAAGGCTGACGCTTAATAGAAAAAAATCATCCAGTGTTCCTATTCTTTTATACTTACCAACATTGGCTAAAAAAATATACGAAAAATATCTTAAGGGGTTTAAGAAGTTATGAATTTTAAAATGATTTTTTTTATCAGCTTTGGAGACGATGCTTATTTAACAAATTACTTTAATTTTAATTATAAAATAAGCCCCTGAATTTTCTGCACACAATTAAGAAACTCCTTGTATGTAAGAAACTTGTTTGTTTGCTTTCTTATTAATATATAGTATAGACAGAATATAATTTTTTGTATATTCCGTAAAATAAGTGCTACATTTCTTGCAGTTTCAACTGCAAAACCAGCATTAATCTACAATTAGGTATATGAGAGATTAGAAAAATTAAAATACATCTCATCGATATATAGGAATATAAAAACTCCGAAACTAAGTCGTGGGATAGAGTTGTGGAATTTCTCAAGCAAATGACATAAAGATCATTAGAATATGTGGATATATGCATAACATATTCTAATAATCCTATAGATGATGATGTATATTATTCAAACCGGATGGTTATTAAGGAAATATTTTATATCGAACCCCCTGCTCGAATATAAAAACTTATATCGGAACGGCGGCTACAAGCCATTGTTTGAATGTAACGTTGTAACATATCACAAAAACAAGGTAACTGCTTTCTGTACATCACGGAAATGGATCCTTGTCTTTATAAAATTTAGTCATTTAACAGGTATCAAATATGTATATATGACATTTCGAATTATTAGCACTTTATACGTTTTAAGTCGTTTAATTTTATGAATCGTAGACAATAAACTTGGCAACTATGCAGATGCTTGTCTATCAACTCGCTGACATACGTCGTTCTTCAGCACAGTAAGGAAGACAAAGAGGGCAGTTAACGATGCATCTTAGCTTAATTATTACTTGTTTACTTTGCTGGCAATGCAGAACAGTGGTTTTGCAGGCTCGAACGTGTTGTAATTTTTGCTTTCCTGATATACTACGTGTTTTTAATTATTGTTATCGTTAGCTCATTATAAATTAGCGTTGTGAGTACTCAGCGTTGTGTTCTGTGTGTGAGTGTGTTTTAATTTATTTAGAACTAAGTGCCTCCATAGAATCTATTAAATAGTAAAAAATAGTGATAAAGAAGATGCAAAAGTTACGATGGACGACGAACAAGTTCAGTTAATTAGATATAATGTATAAAAAATATACAACATAATGAGGGAAAACAGAGAGCATTGGACAAAACAGCTTATTTAATAATAGTAATAGACAACGCTCCAGACCCTTCAAGACTTTTAGAAAGGATTCCAGGTCCTGGCAAAAAAAATATATTCAAGAATTTCTTAAAATCCATAAAATTGCAAACGATGCTATTTTGGAAAAAGATGAGTTGCTGCATATAGTCAAGGGCAATAATTTTGCAAATGAATATGTTACTGATGAGATAGCTACGGCTCAAGGACATACCATTCTACGATTTCATCCATACTACTATATTTTTAATTCCATTGAATTAATATGTAGCCAATTAAAAACAGACATTCAAAGAAATAATACCTTTCCAACATTTGACAAAACAGTTATAGATGTTATAAGAATATTGTATCTATATATATACATCCGCCAGGATATAAATACATCCAAAACATATTTTTGTATAATTGGCAAAGAACGCTCCTATCTTCTCGTGGCCTTTGCTTAGCAACAATAATTTAAAATTGCATAACAACATCCAATATTTAATCAAAATATATATTTACCATTTGTTTTTTTTTCGAACAGTCACATTTACATTCACACACTGGTACGAATTTATAAAATAGGTCCTGTGTAGATACCACTGCAATTAACAGAGTATTCAAATCAACCCACTTTTAAGCATTCCACTTAATCCAATTTAGAGATGCGTTAAAGTTTCAGTAACGAACCCATACGTATCACAAATGACAGCCATAAATTCCCACAATTTGACTAGACAATTCATTCAAATTAGATGCGACGATAAAACCCGTATTCTAATAAGCAGCAGCTCCAACTCGCGACGGGCGAAAAGATAAATTAATTCCTTTCCACAATAAGGGCCGCATTTCGAGGGATAAATTACAGTGTTTACCCTTATCGAAGGCATATGCCAGGCGGGGACCCAAACAGGCCTAACTAGAGTCAAATGTCGCAATTATAAACGACACGACAATTGGTCAATTATACCCAATCAATACCATTATTATTTTTAATCCGGTGACTCATTATTCCCAACCCATTGTCTATTATTTGGGTTAAAACTGGAAAAAAATACTTTTGCGGTACCGGGTTTTGTTCTTCGGGGTACAGACTGCCTATTAAGAAAATTGTAGTTTCTAGTATTAGAGTTTAAGGCAACATATGTGATGTCCAACATACTTCCATCGAGATTTAATAACAGCGCGAGCTTTGTCATTGATTATAGTTTTGTAAGGATACTGTTTTATTTAAAAGCAAACTGCTGACAAAAATGATGACCCAGTTATCTAAAATTTCTATACAAACAACGAAATAACTGGTATCTGAGGAAGACGACGTCAATACCAACATTTTTAAATTAATCCAATTGCTACCTACTAAATTTTTGTGCACTCTTTTACAGGACGATACAAATTATTATTATTTACAAAAGGATACATCTTTAGTGAAACCTATTATTAAGCAGATAACTACAACATGGTGATGTATAAAGCAAACTTACTTTTCTTTGTCACAGGATGTACCAATGAAACCAAAACAGACCCATTCGTAGAAGAATTCATGGATTCTTCTTTAGAAACGAAATATCGATAGTAAAGAAAATTCAAACTGCAATAGCTGAAGATGAAGACATGCCTAAATTATCTGAAACAGTTCTTAGAAGGACATGAAACTTCGATATTTGAAACGAAATCGTAAAAGCAAGCTCGTTGAAAAAACATAATTATAGTATGGACACATATTACTACGTATGAGGAAGAAAAACTATAAGAATTTCATGCATCTGGCATACATGGAGGATGGTAATGTTCGGAGTGAAAGAGAAGCATTTTTAAAAGGGTTTTTTACAGGATCTAAGACGCTTTTTGGAAAAAAGACGAAGATACGGGACATTTAGACAATGGTTTGCATATTTTTGAATCACGTAGGGCAGAAGACTGTCAAACATGAACAGTGATGTATTTGAAAAATGTGTTGAGTCTATTCTTTCATAATATGTAGAACCAGTTGTTGTTGTGGTTATCATAACAGAAGAGTTGAAAAGTTCTCGACACCCAGCATGGAGGAAAGCAGATGTCAAATAGATAAAATCAAAGAATATTGAATACATACAGACCTTGGTAAAAGCACAATTATTAAAAAGAGAAAAAGGTCAATACAATAAGTATATAATAGTGGATGAGATGGTTAAAGCTCGAGGAATTCATATACTCCGTTTACAGCCATATCACTGTGGATTAAATCCTGTCACTGTGTTACTGTCAGTATTTATTTGTGGCATTTTTTGTTATTTCTTTTGTTTAATTAGGTATTCCTGCCACTGAAATAATAAAAATATTAACAAATAATCCCTCGTGCCTAATCGATCAGTCAATTGGTTGGTTATACAAATTAAGTTTTGCCTAAAAAAACAAAATATCTCATGGTAAAGTAGATATTTCACTTAACACTAAACACATTAGCTAACGTTTGGAAAATCTCTGTTTTCGTTGTCAACTTGTTAAATTATGACGTTTTAATGACTTTGTTTGTTTTTATTATATTTCAGTGACAAACAAATTAACCAATTGAGTTAGATTGGGCACAAATAAAAAATGAAGTAGCACCATCTTTAAGTTTAGCGATGTGAAATTATTATTACACGCTATTTATTAATCATATCACTGCTGAAATATGGGGAAAGTATTACTGGGCATGCGCAGAATGAATGATCGGATTATTGATGTCCAAGACGACTTAATTTTAAAAAAGAGTTTTATATTCAAAATGCTGTTATTCATCTTTTTCAATTTTTCTTAATAACATTTCTAAATTGACTTGATATAAGATAAAAGCTTTAAATTCGGAAGGAACTCATACCACTATTATTATCTAATGTCTGAGACTGTCTGTAACTGAAAAAGGTTATATCATTGTATCTACTAAAAATAATGGGTGTTATGTAACAAATATTGTTATTGACTTTTTTGTATATCTTTTATATGGGCAGTTTTTAGTCTAGTATGCCTATGAAACGTTGCTCTCTGCACATTTTGTTCGTCGCGCTAGTCCATAAGCTAGCGATGAGTGACTCTAGATTTTCAGAGGTCGGGTACAGACTCCTAGAATATTTGACCACACCGTGATCAGACTGTAACTGGACCGTGAGTTGACCTATAGGTAATATTAATCTACTTGTACTTGAACTCTCAACCAATATTACGGACGTACATGTCTTAGGACATGGATTTGTGTCTGTAGACGCCTTTACTACTTTAAATAATATTTTTTTTATTAAAACCTGAAGCAAATATAAAGGTGAGAAAGCAGATATGTTTTTTCCAATAGTCGTTTATTTATATTCAGGGCGATCTTAATAAATTTAGTATTAAGATCAATTCATATGAGCGTGTTTTTGTAGCATAGTTTATATTAATGAAGTCAATGGAATGCTGCATTTTTACGAAGGCGTGTGCGCAGTTGTCCTCCACATAACTGAAAGAAAAATAGAACTCCCATATTCCAATTTGTCTCTTAAACCTAGACAGCTTTAAAAAAGGCGTACATAGCCACACCGCGCGGCAGCGTATATCATATTGCCGTACAAATTCGTTGTTTACGATAACGATGTTTTGATTTTAATTAATTCAATTACTCCTAAGCCAATTTCCATTCCAGATCGCTATCGCAGGCCTATTTAGCCGTTTTTACAATTACCTGCTGTAAATAACAACAATTTATTTGGCTTAACAATTAATAGTAATTAGACAAATAAAAATTCCTCGCATATTCTCATTGTGTGCAGCTTTTATATCATGCAATGTGTTTCGTAATGCGCCATAAATATTCCATGCTTTGTCGATAAACATGCCCATAAGCATATGAAATAATTGGAAAATCGTATATAAATGGCCGGTAAGATATATTTACAAAGAGCGCGGACAATTTAGGGCGTATTAGTAAGCATATAAGTTGCTAGATATGATACAGAGTGGTTGGTTACAAAGGTGTCTCATTTAAAGTATTCACACTTCAAAGTATAAAACTCGATCCAGAGAAAATTTCAGAAAGAGTTTCCTTAAAGTCTTCTTGTTCGATCTTGCAAGATCATGTCTTGTATTGTCCTATTGAGTCTCGTAACTCTTGCTTAAAAATGAGAAACAAGGAAGTTTATAACTAATGGTGGTTACTCTCGGTTTATTACGGTGGAGCTCACACGTAACAATAGATATGGTCGACAGTGGTCGATTGGTAGATGTTATAAAGTAAGAAACTGCCCGTTTTACATAATAAGCTTATAAATAATGGTCGAAACAGACGAAACTGAATCAGAGCTCTTTCAGTCAAGTGGTAGTGAATTTGTAATTAGTTCTAATTCATCAGAATTGAAGTTAGACTCAATAAACTTGGATTTCAATAATAATTGTATATTCTGGACGTACTTTAAACATGTCCTATAGAGTGTGGACCATTTTGGTGATGCATGAACCTTTTAGCATTTTGGAAACTATAAGAGATAGAAAATTGGTTAAAAGGGGGAAAGTTTTAGACAGTTCTGTTGCTAACTTATTGGCGCCTGCAGATCGCTCCTAGGTCTTTTTGAGTTATTTTGAAAAATGTAAATCTTGCGTGTTCGAGTATCCTCTGCAACTTTTTCATTTAGAGGAATCTAACTCTGAAAAACACTTTTTCTCAGCAATTTTTTTCCAGGAATTTCACTGCATTTTCAAATTTTCCTTGCGACATTTCGGTTTCGGTGCAAAAAAAGATGATTAGTTCCTCGCAAATGAAACGTTGCAATAAAAATCTAAATATACAGTGAAATTCTTCGAAAAATCTTGCTGAGAAGTAGCATTCTCAGATTTTAAAAATTCCTCTAAATAAAAAAGTAACAGACAATTTAGAAAAATCATATTTACATTTTTTTCGAAATAACTAAAAAATCTGAAAAGCTAGCAGCAACACCCAACATAATTGTTTAAATAATTTGGAAAAACTATAAATATAGGTTTTGCATAGAAAAGCAAGGAAATGAATTTGAACAATTTTTATAAACTTTATTCTATAAATTGCTCCATAAAATGCGTTCAAGTATAGTTCTGTAATCTTTATAATAAAAAATTTAAATTTTAATTATGAAATTACTTAATCATCAATATCTCGCGAGCAGTAAATGATAACCAATTACATGATTATATCAATTCAATCAGGAGAATCAATCAGGAAAGTGGTGAATCCAAAAATATAATAATGTACAGGGTGTTTCATAAGAAAACACCAAGTTGATATAAATATCTCAGTAGTGCGATGTTCGATGGTTTTTTTGATAAAAAATTGATATCCTTGTGAAAAATTAGTCAATGAACGCTCGTTACAGTCGAATTTAACATTTACGCTTGATCACCCTGTACAATTTGTTTATTAATATGTTGATGGATATAATTAATATGAGAAAAACCTCTTTTTCATCGTATGGGAATAGCTGTTTGTGCAATAAGTTAGGAAAAATGACTGTTGCTGCTGCACCATCTATTAGTTCATTCAAGAATGGTTATGACCGTCACCATGTTAATTTGAGTTTGTTGGTTATTTCGTGTGCGTATGAACTATTATTTATTTGGATTTTATTTTTATAACAGTATCTATATTTATCTATTAAGCATAATAAACTTTGTATCTGTCCTTACTGCATGTTAATACCTTTATTCACCTTTCACCTTTACTCACCTTCTATTTACTCCAACCGTAAATATGCTAGGCTTGTGGTTTCGAATTTGAACGATACTAGAACAGTTCTAAATAGCCATCCAGATGCATTCATCGCCTAGTAGTTCTTATTATTGAAATTGTCAGTTATTTTGAATCGTTCTGAAGCAATTTGCTATCGGAATCAACACAAGCCTACTGTGCAGTTACTCTGCCGTATTAAAATAAGTAAAGTACATTGGAATTTATTTTCTTTTGTGACTGCAATCTTTCTCAATTTAATATCTTGGTAAGAACCAATTCTGTCCCTGTTTACTAATTGTTTTCGTTCCTCTGGCCCAGTGAAACTATCCGCAAAATTACTATTCATGAGACGTCTGTATAAACGTATCTATTGCGGTGATAACAATTCCACGTACATAAATATAATCCCCAGACAGTAACCGTCATCCAATCGGGTTCTATGAATATTACTATAATAAAAATAACAATAAAGCTGGGCCATTACGACACCATATTAGATTTTAAACGGGAATATAAAGTTTTAACTGCGACTGCTCGTACGGGCTCGCACTAGCTATAATAAAATGTAAAATGGATGCGCGTTTCTCATTCCTGCGGGACATTGAATTTGGAGAATTGAGCGGGAAAGCGGTTAATAAAATTTATTACTCATTACGGGCGATTTGGATGGATATGGGAATGCGTGGTGCGCGGAGGAAATTAGAAATGCGAGCCGAGTTTCCCGCGTTGCATGTCGCAACCACGGTGTCCTATCCGATGATGGGAAGTGCCAAATACGGCCGAAGCGGTGGCGCAAAATTGTAGACCAGATCCTTGAAGTCACATCATCTAGTATTTCGTATACGAACAGAACCGGCCTGAGCGATTTTGTCATAGGTAACTAAAATATTCGTAGAACAAACTGCGAAAAGGAAACGGAAAACTAATAGTCCGGGAAGCAGAGTCACAAATAACAGAATCATACCGAACAACTAATCAGTGAACTGACCGTCAGTTGCTCAAGTAGCTGTGGATGTGAGCGTGGGAGGCCCCGAAAGTGGTAAAAAAATAAAGTAATAGAAAACCGGCTGAAACTTATAAATAATTGACTAGTGAGTTTAAAAAAACTCGCTCGAACTTAAAAAATACACGTAAAAAACTACCTATAGTCTGTTTGGAAATGAAAGAGCGCAATAAAACCCCGATATAAGAACCGGCCATGGTGGTAATATTTCGTTTCAGGTAATTATCGGGTAACACTAATGCTAACAGGTAATAGGCGTACATTAGTATATTTTACTGGGTACATCATAGGGCAGGAGCCAGTGTATTGTGAAAGATTAATCCAGTCTTAGAGCTGACTATACGAAGACGTGCTAGTCCAGTAGAGTAAAATTCGACTTGTGTTTAGTGACAATTGGGCCAGTGGATATAATATTGTTTGGGTAAAATGTCGAGCTTATCAGATTACGTACCTGCTACACGCGTGAAAAGATGTGCGCTGTCTCATAATGAGAAGATTATTATATTAAATGTATTTAATGCATTGATACACCAAAACCCTACCAACAGTGTAGACGACATCGTGGAAAAGTGTGGGATTGGAAAATCGACTATATATAGACTTTTAAAGGAAACAAAAAATGAACAAGATACTGTAAATCCCCCAAAATCATCTACAGGGAGGTCAAAAGTCGTTATAGATGATTTCTTCAAAAATGTCATTCGCAGAAAACTACACTCATTTTATTTTGAAAAAGAAATACCAACGCTAAACAAAATTTTAAGTGAACCTTCAGAGGACAATAATTTGCCAAAAATCAGTAGAAGAAAATTATGGTCCGTCTCACGAAAGTTGAATTTTTGCTGGGAAAAGCAGAACAGGAAGTCAGTTCTTATCGATAAAGATGAAATTATTTGTTGGCGAAGATCCTACTTAAGATCAATTAGAAAATTCCGTGACGAATGGAAGAAATATTTGTTATCTAGACGAAACTTGGGTAAACGAGGTTATACTGTAACAAAAGTATGGCAAAATAAAAATGTAAAAAGTTTTCGACAAGCATTTTTGGATGGACTTTCAGCAGGGTTCAAGGCACCTTCAGGTAAAGGGCGAAGATTAATAGTGACACATATAGGAAGTGCCAATAGATGTAGATGGCGGTTTACTTTTATTTGAATATTTTACACAGATGTTGGATCTTATTCCTCCGGGGTTTGTAATTGTCATGGATAATGCCAGTTACCATTCACGGCAGACCGAGCTGACGCCTACGACTGCTTGGAGGAAAGCCGATATAATTCAATGGTTATCCGGAAAAAACATTTCTTTTGAAACAAATATGGTGAAAAAGGAACTTTTGACACTAGTCGATCTTAATAAAGATCAGAAAAAATATGTTATCGATAAAATGGCAACAAATCGCCAAATAACGGTACCACGGTTACCACCTTATCACTGTCAACTTAACCCAATTGAATTAGTCTGGACTCATGAATTCTGTTGGCTACTCATAAACTTCTTTATGTAGATGACATTAACATTTATTTTAATATAAATAGTATTGCGGATTATTTGTACTTGCAGTAAGTTGGTGCAGATTACTTCCACTTAAATTAAATATTAATAAGTGTAATGTAATTAGTATCTCAAGAAAGAAAAGTCCGATTATGTTTGAATATGCTCTGAATAATGTTATCCTGGAAAGGTGTATTGGAACTGAAGACTTCGCAATATTCTTCGTTTGTGAGTTAAATTTTTCGAACACATACATAACATTACAAAATCGGCTAGTAAAGTATTTGGTTTCATTATTAGAAACTGTAAATGTTTCACAAATGAGGCAGCGTTAAAAACATTATATTTTTGCGTACTAAGTTGGAAGAGTATAGGTCATTGATTTGGTATCCTATTGGTGTAGGTACTCATATCCTGGATATGATCATGAGTCACTATTATCGACCTTAGATATTCCTTCCCTTAAAACTAGGCGCATTATGTGTAGTATTATATTCTTATTTAAACTATTTAATAACAACACTGATTGCTCAAAAATCACCAATATATGTATACCTACTGTCACTCAATCTTAATATTATAGATATCTGGTTAATGTGACATTAACCACATTCATATTAATTCACTAAAATTTGTATCTAACACCTTTCCATTAAAATTTAATTTTTGCATTCTCTCTTTATCGCAATTTGTTGTTTGCTTTATAATAACCATTTTTTTGGTGTTTTTTTGCAATCAAGTATTCAACTATTTGCTTATATTCATTTTAAATATGTTGTTTTGTTGTTACTACCTATTGATTTTTGTTTTCATTTAAAACACCATTTTTTTCTAACTTTGTTGAACTGTAAGTGGAAGTTTCTCTGTTGGGCAAATACATGAATTATTATTTAAATGGAGAAACACATAATGCGAATAACGTGTAAATTAACCATCAGTTTTATCAGTGTATAAGGCAACCCGCTTAATTCTCGCAAGACACCATCGACTTCGTCACGGCTCCGGTCGAATTTTCCGCCGATTTTCTGGCAGACCTAAAACTCAAGCAGCGGTCACCGTAAAATCGGCGGCGGTCCCAATTGTATCGGACATAAAGCAGCAAACAATAACCCAGCGCAACGCGGCAAACAATAACCCCAGCGCTTTACGAGCCGGCGCGTCCTGTTCGGCGCGCAAATAACCCGGCTCGGCATATTAATTAAAAATTTTATATTACTTAACCAGTGCGTAGATATTGTGGGTGTAATTCAACGCAGGTTGGGGCTTTTGTCCACTGGGTAGTTTGTTTCACACAATATTGTTAATACCTGAAAATATATGAATAGAAGTTTCTCTGTTGGGCAAATACATGAATTATTATTTAAATGGAGGAACACATAATGCGAATAACGTGTAAATTAACCATCAGTTTTATCAGTGTATAAGGCAACCCGCTTAATTCTCGCAAGACACCATCGACTTCGTCACGGCTCCGGTCGAATTTTCCGCCGATTTTCTGGCAGACCTAAAACTCTCAAGCGCCAGTGCCGATCCGGCGGCGGTCCCACCGTAAAATCAGGGGACATAAAGCCCCCGTACGCAAGCAATTAACGCAGCAAACAATAACCCAGCGCTTTACGAGCCGGCGCGTCCCGTTCGGCGCGCAATAAACCCGGCTCGGCATATTAAATTCAAATTTTTATATTACTTAACCAATCGAGTGTGCAATGTAAAATGCCATCAGCCAGGCGGCGCCCGCCAATGGCAGGCCGGTAGGCGGGGCCCAGTTTATTTGTTTCTGCATATGCCATTCACGTAGGCTCTGCTTAGCATTGCACATATCGCGAGATAAGTCGCGGAGTGACCTTGTTTGTCCGGAGAATTCCATGTACGTCATAGCCGGAGCGAGGCGGCGTTGTCGTTTCTCACAGTTACACGGGGCCCCGCGCATAAATTAAATCCCAGCCCTGTTTGGCCTCGCTTTACATTTGCCTTTTGCGAATTTGCCATTTTTTACGCGAGTTGTTCGGATTTCATCTCGGATAGAATGGCACTGAGAACCGAATAGTGACATACCAGTGGCGGTTCGTGAATTTTTCAACTAAACGCTGAAATTACTATCTAATGCTCTAAATACACACACTGAGTGTCCGGAAATGATGCGTCAATATTCGAGGGCGTGATTTTGCACGGAAAATTAATGCCACAAAGTTCCATAACATTTTTCAGATACTTAAAGTTAGCGTAGTTGCAGGGTGACAAAAAAAAATATAAATTTTTTTCTAATAACATTTGTTAGTCCACCGTTTTTTTAAACTGTTCACTAGTGTTCTTTTGTATCCAAATTAGAAATTTAACGCATATCCTTCAACGCCAAAGGCTTAAACTACCCTTGGCTTTTAAATAATGACTTTTTTAAAATTTAAATAGAACGTAATTAAAGATCGTCAAAATATCTTTTACATTCCGAGAAAAACGGCAACATTATTATGTATCCACATTCTTTTTTTCAATGTGAGCTTTGTTAATTTTGAAAATGAGGTCCGGAGAGCGGCTCTTCTTTAGTGTAGTTGAATATTGAGTCGTGATTTAACAAGATGACTGTTTTTAAAAATATTTTATCGATCTTTAATTACGTTTGTTTATTCAAATTTATAAAAAAAGTTCAAATAAAAAAGTTCTAAGTCATTATTTGAAGGTCAAGGACAGTTTAGGCCCTTACCATTGGAGGATATGCGTCAAATTAGAAAAAATACATAAAAGAATTGACGCCAAAAACTCCGCTAATTTTGAGTTTTCGAAAATTGTGACATTAATTTTTCGTCTAGAATTACCCTCTGGAATCTTGACGCATCCTTTCTGGATTTTCTGGAAAATTGCGCCCTGAAACATTATACAGTTCAAGCTAGAAACAATATCCCCTCACTGAGCTAATTATACAATTCCTTCAGGGTATAAAACAGTTGATAGGCTGCCAAGTCATTAAATAAGAAGAAAAAAAAACATATTTTCACCTGTTGTGTTTCATCATTACCTACATTTTCTATTACTCTATTCGTTGTACATTAAGAAATTTGTATACGTCATTATAGAAATAATCATGTCTCACAGAATTGTTTTAAAAAAACCGTTACCGCTTAATTTGTTATTTGTTATAAAAGACGATTTGTTAGATAGAAATTTCATTTTTACATTATTTATCGGTGAATCAAATTGAGGATTATTTACTTTCATCCATCAATGTTAATGAGTAATTTTATTATAAAGAGTTGAATCTCGCGAGTAGTGTTGGCATCTTCTCTTCCTTTTTATTGATCTTGTCTTGGTCTCACAAGGAAAAAAAATAATATCTCTAAATTACTTTAACTCAGAATAATCAGATGTAGGACCAAATTCGGTTATTCCAAGCTAAAATAATTCAGAGATATTGAATGCCTGTCTGTACTCCACCTGTGTGAAACTTTGTATATACAAATTGGTCAAATTGCAATATTTTAGGACCCCCTACATGCACCTGCTCTGTGTCGGATCTTATGCGGAACCCGCTGTACAATCGTTTGCAATAATAATTACACCTCTTAAAACAGTTTTTGAACTTCTGGAAGCTTTGAATAGAAATTTCATTAAATCTCTCTTGGTATGTGAAACAACTAATAACTAATGTTAAAAATTTAAAGCAGATTTCAATATGAATACGTCAGAAGTTCAAAAGAAATCGCAAAATTTATTTTAATGAGTGTCATTAATATTGCAAACGATAGTACATGTATAGCCAATATATTTTACTGTTAATGCATATACGAGTAATAAATAAAACTATTAAAGTAAGTAATTATTTATTAATTTTTATTTAATGCCTCACTCACCTGCCTCACTAGCCGCCACTGTTTAGATCCCTGCGTTCCTTTTTGTCATAATTAAATGCGTTGGAATCCCGGCTATTCCCTTGTCTTTTTGTATGTACACCTCTGACCATTATGAGATTGCACAGAGTAATGTTCCAATATTTTTTTAAATTGCCTTGTACCAGCGGTTCTCAAACTGCGGTATACGGGATTCCATCTCTGTTAAAGGCGTGTAAAGCCTTTTTAGTAGTCTCTTGGATTCTAACGTGATCTGAACATAACATTTTTTTTTCGTTGTTGAAGAGGTAATTTAACGTTTGTTTAATAGATTAGAAATGGAAAAGTATGTTAAAACTACTTTCACATGATCGTCTGATGAAGTTATTATGTCTTCTTTGACACCAAATGTACTTATACTGACACCAAAAATAACTCTATAGACATTACTTAAAGAAAGTGATATATGAATATTATGTGATGATAAAATACCAATAGTCCATTTAAAAATGATTGAGGGTTTAATCCTTCATCCTTAATCAAAGGCGTCTCTGTTATTTTTTCAAAAGATTGCAAATAATCAGGAATAATCACTAAATGTGATCGATATTTCAAATTTCATGGATTCGCAACCTACACTAAAAAAAATAGTCATTGCTTAAGTATATAATATAAAACAATTTGTGGTATTACTTCACATACTATTGCAATTTTGGAGTAATAATCTCCAGCCACACTACAACAGAAATGTTACCAAAAAAACACATACCTACGTTGTTGTACCACTTACTAAAAGTTTTGTGCGTTTATTGTTTTTCTACACATGAAATTCAGTTTTATAACGTATATGAGATTACGTGAAAGATGTAAATGTACGGTAATGACATGGAGACTCTTTCAATACAGCATGGATTTGGTATTTTTTTACATTGATGTATGATGTGAACAATGTGTAAATATATATAAGTTTTATCAGTGTATGACCTAAGTGGACAGATATGGAATACTCACCGGAATAGCTCAACACATTGTCTAACGGTGTATTATTAATGGGTATTATCTAGAATTTTTTTTCAATGGGTTTGATCCTGCAAGAATTAGAAACGGTTTGAAACTATTAGAAATATTTGTTAAGTTGGGAGCAAGTTACCTGTGAGTTTCACGCTAGTCTGCATTTAAATCAAGTAGTTGGATGGACATTTCTGGTAGTTCAAATTATTCCCAATTGCTGCAGAAACAAATCTAATATGATTCACAAACATGTAAATATACTATTAACAAACCAAAATTATCCATGACCAATATATACAAAAAAGACAATAATAGAAAAACTACTTGTCAGCTCGGTGCCCGAAAGTCAACTGCAGTATTCGGACTAAGTTTTGGCTTGTTTTTCTCACTTTCACATGACCACCTGTACACACTACTTTAATACAATTTGTAGCAACAATACTACAAATCTGTTTCTGTAGTTTTGGTAATGATGACCCGCATTCTAAATTTTACAATATGGCATTTATTACAAAATATAGTAAAAGGTTTGATAATTATATTAAAATTTACAACAATTCAATTACTATAACACCTACCTATACATTTACCACAACAACGAATCTATATAGCTTACTACATTTGTAGTTTATTCTAGAACGAAATTGTAAAAACAAAGAAGTAATTGTTGTGTTTCTTTCAGTGTACCTACACAATTTATTTTTGCAGCGCTGCCTTTTGCAACATTAATTCCGCTGCATTATGCTGCACTCATACTGAAAAATGAAATGCAATTAAGATAAGAAAAAGGAAAAACATCCATAGGAGATTTAATTCGGACTGCCTCGGTTTGATCGGTGTGAAGACATGGACGTCTCGAATCAAATTCATTTTGATTCAGCTTGTATTCAACTATTTCTAGTCAATTTTCAAAATCAACAACATCGATTTACACTATAGACCACAACGCGGTTTTATGAATTTGTAAATCAAGTGGTAGGGAAAATCCCGTGAAACAATGTCTACCCATCTGTTTGTTTTGTTAATTTCCTCGTCTCAATCTTCTGGCGAACAGCATTTATTTCCATTTTTAATAATGCTGTGCATAATCTTCAACCTCTCCAGTTCCAAATATCTACAATCAGCGCAAATGTTGAATGCATCGTCATATCGGGTTTTCACCGATCCAAAAGGTTGCGTAATATATTTGAACAGCTAGTCACTGATAGCTATGTTCACTATATACGTTAACAACAACTAATATTCTTTAATGAACCAACTATCTTCAATAGCTAAAATGCGTAGAAATCAGAAACTGCCAACCAACAAACCCCGTCATTACATTAACAAATTCAATGGTATTGATCTAACAACCAATGCATACGTAAAAAGTAATGTTTAAAAAAATGTCGTTAGTAAGCGTTGGTGCTATTGCTATGAGGTGGACGTGAAAGAAGGTTTTGAGAGTACTCGAATATCTTAAAGTATCGGAAGATAATAACGTATAAAACTCTAGACATCTAAATGTTGTCTAGGTTCCAATTACAATGTTGTTAATTTGACTCTTTTCATTTCCTAAATACAGGGTGTCCGGATATTGCGCAGAAAATTTAGGCGATGATACAATTCGAAAAAATAATGTGTCAAGTTCATGTAACATTTTCTTGAAAAGTCAATCATTTGTAAACTGTAGTTAGTAAACATGATACCTTCTACTCATTTCATTATTACCATGTGTATTATTAATAAATACAGTTTGTGAAAAATAATCGTAAATACAAATAATTTTCGTAAAGCTTATAAACAGGTCATTTGAATTTACTGCCTGATTTAGATCTATACGTTCATAAGAGATGGCGAAACATGGTTCGTCGGTGCTACAGAGCTTTTGGCGTTCCATATTATTTTTTCTAGAGCTTGGGACGATTTAAATCAGAGACTTATTCATTAAATAGTGTGCGTGCGTGCGTAAAAAATATTTAATAAGATTAACATCTTATCAAATAATAACAGCAGTGTTCCTACAGAAGCAGAAAATGTACTCGTTTTAAAGTGATCAATTTAATATGCTTGGTGAATGTACTTAAGAACGTTGACTACTATTTTAATTATACTACTATTATACGTTACAATACGATATTATACGATTTATTTATTTATCCACGACCACTATATTAAGAATCTTCAATATAACTTTCCGCTACCGTAGTTGATTTCCAACTACAGTACAGTACAGTAATGTTGCCGAAGAACGCCTCATTACATGTCCGGTTAAACTTTCTGGGAGCCCAAGACACCCAGCCAGTTTTGAAAACGTGTTGATGCTTACATGTTGTGTAGTACATTTTCCAGCCACATATCGAAAGAAAAACCTCCCACTGGCATTTTTAGGTCGCTGATTGACGTCTTTTCGACATTTCTACAGCATTGACTGGAAAAGCTTCATGATCGTGAAATATTTGTTTTTGTATGCGGAATGAGTACGTATAGGTAACTGCCTTTGTCTTGGACATGGGTGATATTCAAAAAGGTTAATTCATTGCATAGACAAGCAACCTGCTACTCTCATGATCATTGCAACTTGTAAAAAGTTCAAAATAAAATGCTCAATATAAATAAACTGAAAAATTGATATAGTGTATTTTCTATCATAACTTGTAAATATTCCTCATTTCTTTTTCCAAAACTTCTTCAATTTGGTTTCCCTACAGTACCTTTGCTTTCTTTGGTTTATAATTTCTTGATTCCATTTTCAAATATAAAGTAAGGTTACCATACTTCGAAATATCAATACCTTTGTAAACTTTCAACATTGATTATAGCATGGAATATTTTGTCCACATCGAAGAGGCAGCAAACTGTTTTTCCACATCGAAAAAGTAGGATATTAGCACCATTTCTGCAATTGCTCCTTTTCTTACGCCCCTTTTTTCCACCAGTTATCGAATTCCACCAATTCCTTCTCATACACATTGGGCTTCTTGCTGAATTTCAGCCAGAATGAAGAAATTTTTAGTATTCTCACTCATTTTTTGTGTTCATCCTGCAAATGTTCTCACTCTTGCTGACAAATAAACAAACCCATGTCATAGAAACGATTCCAAGACTTTTTAGTATTCAGCTGACAATCAATATTGTTAATTAAAATAAATTTATCAAATATGAGGTTTTTCGAAACCATAATTTTTTATTTGCTCTCACTCACTGGTTTTGGCCGTGGGTAAAACGTTGAATTACATTCGGGGAATTAACCAGCCTCTCGATAAAAATTTAACTTTCGGCTGCGCTTCGAGTGCCCATTTTTTCTCTTGGATTCAAGGTTTTTTAATTCCCTTATATAATTAATTATTAACTATTATATTTTTAGTAGCACGTAAAAAAATCCCGTTAGTACAGAAATTCAAATCCTTTCCGTGACTTAACGGTGGCGAATTTAGCGAAATGTTTCAATGGTCGTTACCCGGCTTACCGCGATTTCTAAACTTTCATAATTTTAAATAAAAATGGGAGGAGCTTCACGGCTGCTGCCGATTTGTTTTCACAAGCGCGATTCGAGTCGTTGTCGAGAATGAAATTTATGGAAATTCGTGACCGAGATCGTATCTTGCGGTGAGAGATAAATGGGAAAATTTAAATCTCGCAGCATAGTTCTCCTGGCGAATTTGCAATGTTCATTACCGTGATTACTGTTTAATTTGTTTTGATGGATTTTTCCTAGTTCGCTCGTAATGGATTATAAAAACGGAAATTAGCGGTTTTTATGGTTATATTTTATTCAGTACCTGACTTTTTAATTCGAAGGAGAAATTTGCAATTAGTTATTTTTTAAATAATTACATCTGCTTCCTTACATTTTACTTCATTGTAATGATCCCCTATTAGCGCAACGCATAAAAATACTATGTTGCGTACAATAATTAACTTTTCTTTGTGAGAGTTTTCAAAGTGGTCATTATCGCGTAGCTCGCAGATACAAATGAGATAACATTTCTCATGCAGAGCGGCCGCCCTTCCCCTAATTTCCAAAAGAATCAACAGACTGGCCTTTTGGTAATCAGGTATTTTGCAGGAGACTAAAATATCTCCATTTAAACTACAGTAAAAAAATTTAAAATAACTTTTTATTTCAGTTCCTGTTCCTGCATTTCAACCATCACATACAACCAAATTTGCAAAATCTTGCAATTAATACCTCGCAGTGATCCATACCTATATACAGGGTGATTCATTAAGAATGGGCAATCTCCGAACTGGAGATACTACACACCAAAATATGGCGATTGACCCAAATATGCCTTATTCGAATGTTGCTGGTTTAAAAAATACAGGGTGTTCAATGCTAGAATTTTGAAATATCTCAATAACTTTGAAACCTGTATTAAAAAAAATGACACAATTATGTTTTTTGGCACGGCAAATAAGAATTTTGAACTAATTTTGACGTCACTAGTAGAGGGCGCCACTTATGGCACAGCATGTTTCTTTTAAATGGCAGAACTTTTTTGCTGTTTAGTGTATCCAACTGTTTATTGAAACAATCGATTCTCCTACCTGTTCTATCTAAAAAAAGTATACCTTGTAGAAGTCGTTAGGAGTGACCATTGTTGAAATAATCGTATTTGAAATATTCAGTGTACCGATTGAAAACTGTTATCGTTTCAGGTAAAGTGCCTTTTCTACTGAAAAAACAGCAAAATTTTACTTGAAAAAGTTGTTCAGAACGGTAAACTATGGGGACGTGCAAAATTTCAAGAAGATCGGCCTGCTTTGATAAAATCTTTGTGCTTTGTTGAAAAATGGTTTCAAAATCAAACCTTGCCGACCTCAATTCGCTGAAGAAACCAAGTTACATGTATTGTTGGAAATTGAAGAAAATCCCCATCAGTCCACAAGACACCCTAAACAACAACATGGACCAATCATATGTTGTAAAGTTGCTACATACAGAAAAGTATCATGGATATAAAGTCCGTCTGAATTAAATAAGGATGGTCCAGACCGCCGGTTGCTCTTTTGTGAACAATTAATGTTAGGGTGTGATGAAAATCCAAACTTTTTAACAACATATTTTTTTCTGACTAGGTCATATTCTGTTTAAATGGCTCAGTACATCGTCATAATTGTAATATTGGTCAATTGACAACCCTCATTGGATATAACAATTCGACAGTCGGCGTAAAGTCAAATTAAATATATGGGTGGGCATCAGAGGAAGGCGATTTTCAGGTTAGGTTAGGTTAGGTTAGGTTAGGTTATGAACCCTCATTGGATATAACAATTCGACAGTCGGCGTAAAGTCAAATTAAATATATGGGTGGGCATCAGAGGAAGGCGATTTTTAGGTCCTTACTTTTCTGAAGAAAATCTCAGTACTGCTAGATATTTAAATTTTCTGTTTTCCGCGTAGTGACAGTGTAAATGTTATGCATTGATAATGTTTCGTTCAGTTTTAGCAGTTGTCTATTCTTTTTTTCTTTTGTAAACAAAAAAATACTCCGCGAAAGTGTTTCCATGATGACTTAAATACTTACTAGTCCGCTAAAGTAGTATTTTACAGACTGTTTTTATTCTTTAGTAAAGTTACTACTGTGAAGAGTCTACACAGAAAAAATTAATTTAATTTTCAATAGAATACGGCGGTATTGGTTCTATGAGTATTATGCAACTGGCGCTTAGACGGCTGTAAAGGGTTCTGGTGCGACTTTAATAAAACCAAGAGCAATTTAAACCAATTAATAACAACAATGACACAGCGCCAATTATACGTTCGTTTATACGACGCCAACAGCTTTGTATTCGGTTTTGCAAGCAAAGAAGGTAACATTGTGTATAATTCCACTTATAACTGTACACCAGACAATTAGTCCTCGGGAGCGTCAGCTTGTCGTTGTTATCTGGGCGGAAATCATCGCCAGCACGAGCATGTGTCGAGGAAACCAAAACGCAACGACACTAGGTGCAGTCTGAGCTGGCCGAAGCGCGTATTGCTAGGGGGTTGTCGAGCCACGCAATACGGAAGTAACCTTGTAACCGTTAAGTATCCACTAATTGCTGGCTTGTTGCAATATATTTTTTAAACAGGTTGTCCCAATACATCAGCAGATTTTCCAATCTTTCTAGGACACCTTGTGTAATGAATTTTTATCAGGTAGAAAAACAAAGAAACAAAATGTAGTGAGAGTTATCATAGAAAAAAATTCGAGAAAAAAAACATAAAACTCCCTGAATAAATGTGTGAAAATGGCCCACGTATAACGAAACAGCAAAAATACAAATACACTGATAAAAATGGATAGAAATTTCCATGTTTATTTTGACATTTTACTTTTTACATACCTAATATTTAGTGGTATATTTTAATTTACATTACCTATGTTGTCACAGAATTTGCCCCACCCGCACCAAATTCGACTACTGTGGTATCGTAAAATGCTAGATCGCCCCGATCGCCCCTACACAATGCTGGTAAACAAACAGCCGTGTATCGAGGCGCGACTGAAAAATTGAGAATAGACGAAAATCGTTCGAGAAATGGATCTAGAGCTGCTAGAACATACCTGGAATATTCGTCTGGTCTATAAGAAAAGAATAAACGGCCGAGTCAGTCAGTATTGAATTGGAGTGTTTAGGCAGAAATTTCCTGGAGTTTTAAAGTGAAATAGTGTTTGGTTGAGTTGTAGTTAGCATTCAGTAGTATACAGAGTAGTTCATAAATATCAGTAAAAATTAACTGTTTGTTTTTCTGGTAGAAGAAAAAGTCGGGTTGGAAAACCCGTGACAATACAGGGTGTTAAAAAAAGAGTGTAAAATATTTCAGGAGGTAATAGTATGAACCAAAATATGCAGAAAGTCTTAATAAACATGGGTCCGCAAAGTAACGGTTGCGGAGATATGGACCACTATTCGTTTTTCGTCGAATATCGTTGAGACGAAGATGTCGTGCCTGCTTGGAAATGGACGGAGGGCACTTTCAACATCTTCTGTAACTTTGGTTTTTGTTTGTTAAAAGCTTCCTTTGTCGGTTTATTCCTAATAAAATAAAATGTTTGAAAAACGAATAGTGGTCCATATTTCCGCAACCGTTACTTTGCGGACCCATGTTTATTAAGACTTTTCTGCTTATTTTGGTTCATACTCGTACTATTACCTCCTGAAATATTTTACACTCTTTTTTTAACACCCTGTATAATTCTTTTTGGTAACTCTAGCAGGGCTTAAAATTCCTAACTTTAAAATCGGAATTTCACTATTTTGGGCCACAAATACGGCTACCTTAATGCCTATGTCCATTTTTTAGCAAAAATCGCTTTTCCACTCACTAAATGGAATATGGTGCCGATTTTTTGTTAAAAATTAATAATGGACGTAGGCTGGTTCTGCATTAAGGTGGCGATTTGTGACTTTAGGCTAACATTAAGTAAGTGTTTTAAGGAAAACAAAAACAATGTCATCCACTTTCCACAAGCTGTACCTACTTAACAGGTCGCAGCACCAGACCAGTTAGCAGTGCACACACGGACAATGAATATCATCAGAGGCGGCTTAAAGTTCACGGGAGTCGATCGTCCACCCGCCTCAACCTCGATCGAAACTGTTGGCGTAATTATAGGATGCTGTAATAATAAGCAGCGGACCACTTCGGTCGTCGCGTCCGCCACATTTAGATAATGGCGGTTCTACATTTGGTCAGCGCCGTAAATTGATCGCTATTATTTACCATATAACTCCGGTCAGTATGGTAATTCTATCAGGCGGACGTTTATTAGCCAAGCGGAGTCAGATGAGTTCTGAGTGGCCACCAGATTTAGTTATTTTTAATACCGATCTGTCTCAGAACCAATATTAAGTCAAAATATTATTTCTGTTGAAGTAATTTAAAGTACAAATGCTATAAATTCTACTGCCACAAAACTACGCGATAGATACACAGGGTGTCCTCTGCCTGAGATATCCCTGACCAAAATGTTTCAAACAGTTTTTATGTAAGTTATTAGAACATTTTACGAGTGTTCTATATACCAAATTTAATAATTATGCGTTACTTGTTTTGGAAATATTATGAAAAACATAGTCTTGTATTTGTCGACAGCTATTTATAGAAAAAAAATCTTATTTTTTATCATAGAATTTACTGCACTGCACCCATGCGACACCCTGTATATTGTCAACCAAGAGGATCTTAGAGAGATGGTTTACAGCTGGACACATATTTTAATAAATTATTCTAAATTAAAAATCTTTTGGCATACATACGAATATTAAATTATTTTATTGAACCAAATTTATAAACATATTTACAATCGATTGTGTGTCAATGTTACACAAGTGAAATTCAAAACAATAAAATGTGTCAAGTTGCAAAGGTTACTATCCAACCAAACTATGCCTATCTTTCTTGCTCTCTCTAAGAGCCAAGCGATAGACTTGCTGGCTGTACCCATTGTTTCAATAGGTAGTAGGTATAATTCTGATGTACTTACTTAGCATTTTCCGAATGTGTATAAATACTACTGAAACTGGGCTAATGTCAGCAGAGCTGTAGCCAGAACCAGAGCCTGAGCTAGTCCATGGCCAAAGAACGGCGGTCAGCCGTTGGCTGGCTCTGATCTTTAGAAGAGATTCTCCCCAACGTCCCAACGTAAAGGTCTTATTGTAAGTATGGCTGTTATGTTTGTTTGAATAAATCTGTATATTTATTAAAATGTTGAGTTTCTTTACTTCTCGCAGGAGCCAAGCGAGTACCCCAAGAATATAAGAGAGGTATTATTTTTATGTTTAAAGGTTGGTGGAGGAGTTTTAGATACATTTGGGGGAAGTTTGTTAACTTCCCTGCTATAGAGTCACACATTTTTTGTGACAATTTCTAGTTTGAAATTCAGGTATTGATCCTATACATGCTCTAAAATTATCGTAGATAGTAACAAAAAAGTAAAATAAGTTTGGAAAAACATGGATGTTCGCTTGATCAATGTTTTCCTTCTGAAATAACGTAAAACGACAACTTCGTTAAGCAACGTAGCCGTGTGCCGCTCCATAGCAACGGCGTACCCGGCCCGCTAATTAACTGGCGATTTGCTTGATTGGATGCAAACCGCGCTTTATATTTTATTTTCGAGGAGGCTGTGCATTATCCATTTTCTACATAATGAGCCATTCTCATATCGGGCGATTAGGCCGGCGCGGCATGCATAAACCATTTTGCCATTATTATAATATTTTAAAGCGATCCCGATCGTGATAACGTTATTTAGATTTCATCTCTGACTCTCCGCGGCCGATCGCGCGCCTCGCTCGCAATTAGCTTCCGCGTTTCCGAACTTTTAAATCCTATTTTTGCCTGGAATATTAGATCAAGATATTCTCGCCTGCTAGCTAGCAATTTTCGGTTTGGTTTGGACGCGATTTTTGCGAACGTGACTCCTGCTCCGCTTCGGAATTAAACGGTCGGCTTATTAAATGTTACAGTTAGGAGATTGTAACAATAATAGGAATCTGTGTGCTCTCTATTTACCAGGCATTAATATACGAGGTTGTTCGAGTGTGATCTATGCATCATACATTGCTGCAATATCAAATCGTATAATTTTCAAGCAATTTCTAACGACAGTCATTAGCTATGTAGTGAATGGGGATAGCAATACATCTACGTACACTTGTCCAGTTGCTGCTACAATACCTCAGAAGGCTCAAGATAACTCAAGGCATGAAATACACGTTCATGATTATAACTATCATATATTATAGGGTGTTAAAAAAAAAGTGTAAAATATTTAAGGAGGTAATAGTATGAACCAAAATAAGCAGAAAAGTCTCAATAAACATGGGTCCGCGAAGTAACCGTTGCGGAGATATGGAATGTTTTATGTTTTTTTAGCCCCTTTTTTAATTTGCAAAAACGTTGTGTATTTTCTTATAATAGTTGGTTGATGTTTAGTCAAATAGACAGTTGTTCTCAGTGCACACGTTTTCTTTCGCTATCGCTGATTACTCAAACGCAGAATTAACAGACATGCATTTCATGTATGGTCGTGCTAATGGGAACGCCATCGAAGCGCGACGTCTTTATGTTGACGGTTATCCAAATCGCCAGATTCCTTCACAACGCATGTTTGAAAGAATTTACCAAAGATTGCGTGATACCGGTTCCTTGAGCAAACAGTGCCATTTATCCGGAAAACCAAGGTCGGTATCCACTCTTAGAGCAGAAGAAGAAATTCTAACACTGGTACGAGTGTGCGGAGAATATCAGCCGAGGTAGGAATTAGTGGTCCTCTTGTTTGGGGAATCCTTCACGAACAACTGCTTTATCCATATCATGTGCAACGAGTACAGGCGTTAAATCCAATAAATGATCATCAAGAACGTTTGGTTTTTTGCCGCTGGTTTCTACGTCATGATGCTGAAGGCCCTCGTTTTTTTGCAAACAATCTTTTTACTGGTGAGGCCGGGTTCACAAGAAATGGAGTGTTTAATTTTCACAATACGCATATTTGGGCCGACGAAAATCCCCATGCTCTAATAGAATCTGGACATCAGACACGGTTTTCTTTAAACATTTGTATGGGTATTGTAGGTTACAGGTTTCTAGGTCCTGTTGTTTTACCAAACCGATTAACAGGCGCTGCTTACCTCAACTTTCTGCAGAACACACTGTATGAGTTTTTGGAAGACATTCCATTGAATCAGAGACAACAAATGCGGTTTCAGCATGATGGTGCTCCAGCTCATTTTTCCATGGCCGTTAGAGAGCATTTACACCAAACTTTTCCACATAGATGGCTAGAAAGGGCCGGATCTGTTTTATGGCCTCCAAGATCGCCTGATCTGAACCCTCTAGATTTATTTGTTTGAGGATATCTGAAGACATTAGTGTATGGTACTCCTGTAAATAGCCTGGAAGAGCTGCAGCTACGGATTAATCAAAAGTATCAAGAAATCCAAACCAAGGAGGGTGTTTTCGAAAGAGTTACTTTGCGGACCCATGTTTATTAAGACTTTTCTGCTTATTTTGGTTCATACTATTACCTCCTGAAATATTTCACACTTTTTTTAACACTCTGTAGAGGTACTAGCAGGTAGAAAACATAATGCTTTAAAACACATTATAAACTCAAAGGTCATTTTGACATGAACGGCAAGTCTATCTGACTTTGGATTTTCATAGAGATAGTTTGGCAATCATGATCGTGGTAGTACAAATCAATCTATTCGGAATTTGACCGTATATGGTGACTAATCGACTATAGTACAACATTTGCAATGAGCAAACTGATGCAACAACATCTGGAACATAGAAGAATGTCTTAAAGATCGCGCACACTATGCCTGCACAAACCAGTACGGACCTGCACAGCACGAAGCTGCAAAGCCTGTTCATGAAGGTTCCCATGTTCTCTAATGGAGTATCGCACACTAGACCAGCACCTGCATGGACCGGCACCTGCGACGACCATCACTGCAGGTCATGTCGGCCGTCTGCAATTTCAATGCTTAACCGCGTTAGCTCAACGTAAATTCTATTCCCACAAAAATCAGGGATTGGCTTCAATGTGTTAGAAATATTCGGCCAGTTATGTCACACATTTAAATATCGCTGAAATGTCGGAGATCCTCGCTTATCAACAACCTCTATATATACCTTAAATAAACTACAAGCCTTTCATGAAATGACACTTACGTTACTAAACTTATAAAATATCGTTCTGAAATCTATTGTCCATGAAGTTTATTCTTGTCAATGCAATGCAAGTTTGATCGTTTGTTGACAAATCGATGAAGCTGATAATTAAGCCACTTTCGAGTTATTGTAGGCCAAAGCAACAGGACTTTTCGTACAATAGTTCCATGAAATGGTGTGATTTGAAAAATCTTAGTGACAAGTTCAGTGAAAAAATGCTTTTGGTGTACTTCGAAGAAAAGTACAAAATATGGACATTGTCATTGGTCAAATTACTCCACGTTAAAGGCAATGATAAACATAAAGTATCAGGTGATAAGCAATATTACAAGCTAATTTGAAGCGAAAGGGCGAAGGATATATTGACCAAGGAAGAAATCAACAAATTTCTCGCACATGAAGAGAATGAAACAAATCTCATTTCATACTGAAGATTGCCGTAATTTTCGGTGTATTTAGAGCCTGTCGTCGCAAAGAACTGTGAACTAGACATTCAACAAAATTTGGGAATTTCACTAGTTGTGAATATACCAGACACAAAAACTAATGTACAACGAACTTTCGTTATTACTGGTAGAGTATATTTGAACTATTATAAAAAGTGCATAGCTCTTGGTCAAGAGAACACTAAGACTTTTCATACTGTGCCTTCATAAATGATTACAAGCCACGTGATCAGGGTCGAGAATCTCTAATCAATCGCAGAGCAATTCATATACGAATATCCTTTTCCTCACTACGGCAATTGAGAGAGACAAGACATCTATTTGCATACGAGTTGTTCTTCGAGAATCGCAGTCCTGGTCACGTGGCTTGTAATCATTTATGAAGGCACGGTACAATACATTAAGAATAAATGTGTCACGCCTTCAGTTGGAATCAACACATGTGGTAAGATGTCTACCAATATTACTCGATTTCTAAATTTGTCTCATTCTCACCTTTATATTGGGCATTGCTTCCGACGATCTTCGGTTACTAAGAGTACAATTAAGAGACACGGTGAATGGAAATAAAGTACAGTAAAGGAGAGTTACATAGAAATGTTGGTGCAAAACAAAAAGAGAATCAAGGGCTAACTTTTGTCCAAAACGTCGACGGATAACATTGCTCCCTACCTTGGTACAAGTTTAAAAAAATAATTACTATAACAGCTCTTAATGAGACTGGCCATGGAATTACTTATTCTATTGTAGTTTCTCTGTATATTTAATTAGGTAAATAAATATTTCCTTGATTTAATACTTCATAACTGTTTTCTATTTTTGCACCAGTGTTATAAGTAAATCACGTCATTTTTATAACACCACCTACAATTAAATGACTTAACAACAGTGCCTTAAAATGATATTTTAGACACTGACAACATGCCTTAAAAATTATACTTTCACTGTCGTTTTCAGAACAAAAAATATTTAAATGTTTTACAACATTGGTCGGTCAGTGGTCGCGCGGTCTAAGGCGTCACTACTTGAATCGAGGTGACTAGATCGGTGAGGGTTTGCGTCCCGCTGCCGGTAGACCGTATATAAGCTATATTCGTGGAGAGGATTGGCACCCTTTCTGCGGATATGGTAGGGTGGAATGAAGTTAACTTGGGTCAATGTGAGAGATTGATACTGATTGATATTTGACTACCCTCCAAATTAATGAGGTTTCCAGGTTTCCCTCATTCCTGCATTGAATAGTCGTTAGGGCCTACCAACGTAAGTCGTTCCTGGGCGCAAATGTGGCCTGCTTAATAATAATATGCAGCCCCCTTCTCCCGCACAAGTCTCCGACTTCTGGGCTAATCCCTGTGATTAGATTGAGGGGTAGAGATATTATTATTACATCAATTGGTATCAACCAGATTAAAACATTTATAGAAGAATATAATGTTGAAATATTAAACAAACAAAAAATATTATAACCCAGTGACTTCTTATGTGAATTAAAGCTATAACTATTTGATAAGATATAAATTGAACTTAAAATGCTTCAAAACTATAACACATCTGAGAAAATTAACGTACAGTGTCAGGTATGAAAATGGTATGAAAATAATGATAATAGGATTAGTTAACAGGTAAACAAAATAAATTCAAACTTCGATCAATTTTGAACTAACAGTTTGCTGGTTCCGCTTTCTCTTAAACTAGTTTTATCATATGCAGAAGAAAATATTTACGGGAAGAGAATAAAGCAGATAAAAACTCATTTATGTATTTCTCTCTCGTAGTCAAACACGTCGGGATATTTCCCCGTAGACAAAGAAATCCCATTATTATTATCTCCGATCGTGGAAGTTAATTCAGCGCAAAAATGGCCATTTTTGATACTCCTCAGATCCGGAATTAAATATGTGAGTGGCGTACATTTTTCATTATGAACTTTAATCGGCAATGAATCAGACGCGAAACTTATTAAATCGCCAAACGTGCAATGAAGGAGATTGGTCTTGCGAGAGAAATGTGAGCTCGATTCCTATGCCGCGGCCGTCGTCCGCCTAGGTGCGAGAATAACTCGCAGATAACGAGGTGGTGCTCCTGAGGAACGCCCCCCACAAGCGAAGTATCTTCCGTTTCGGAAAAAATTACCTCCTGATTAGAACAATGCTGTTTCTACTTCGTAAGTCACTTACCGGTAAGTAATTCTTCATCTTGTATTCCAAGTTAACCGAAAAGAACATTTAGGGAAAAATTACGACAGACCAACCAATAGTAAGTAAATCCTAATGAGGAAAATGCATAAATTTTCCAAATACGTACAGTGCTTTCGAAAAGTAAAGAATAAGTTCATTATTTTTGAAATTGAGAAGTTTCCGAAAAAATCCACTTGCACGTCGATTTAGTTTTAAAAAAGTCACTCTTTGACATACGTTCATCGTTATTTGAGATATGACGTCATCGGCAATTTTTTTAAGTAGCAGCCCCCAATTTTGACCATGCCATTTGAAAGAGCGTGTCATTCTACATACATACATCATGAAAAATTATGGTGTTACATAACAAAAATTTCAAGAAAATAATGTTTGAATATTTTAAAATTTAATTTTCACAATACTGTGCACCTACCCATTATGCAACACCTGTCCGTGCTTATTTAGATGAGCCTTTCCCGAATCGTTGGATAGGGAGAAGGGGGTCGATTGAATGGCCAGCCAGATCGCCTGATTTGACACCCCTAGTTTATTTCATGTGGAAATACTTAAAAAGCAAAGTATACGTTACTAGACCGGTTAATTTAGAAGATCTAAAAGCAAGAATTAGTCACGATATACATCGTATACCTCCTGAAGTTATTAATAATGTTCAAAAAGAATTTATTAATCGTCTTGACTAGTGTCAAGCAGACAACGGTGCACAATTTGAACATTTAATTTAGTCGATTGATTACATAATCATTATCATTTTCAGTATTGTGAAAATTAAATTTTAAAATCTTCAAACATTATTTTCTCGAAATTTTTGTTATGTAACACCATAATTTTTCATGATGTATGTATGTATAATGACACGCTCTTTCAAATGGCATGGTCAAAATTGGGGGTTGATATTAAAAAAAAAATTCCGATGACGTCACAAATGTGGGTCGTATGTCAAAAACTGCCTTTGTTTAAAGCAAAATCAACGTGCCAGGGGATTTTTTCAAAAACTTCTCAATTTCAAAAATAATTAATTTATTCGTTATTTTTCAAAAGCTGTATATGAGTTCCATGCAACTCAGTACATACATTTGTAATATTATTAAGTTTTATTGTAATAAATAGACATTGGTATTGAATAAAGTTGCAAAATAAACTCGTAAAATGGGCACAGAAGTTGCATCTCACCGGGGAAATGGAAGAAGTATTGCATTATGACATTATGCACGAATACAGCATACAGTTCCTAATAAAAATATCACTGTGTCAAAAATTTAAAAGAAAAATGTGATATAGGGCGATGAAGTTCGACGAAAGGAAGCATTGCCACATTGTTTGTTTGGAAGAAGTTCATCGAAAAAAAATAAAATGTAATGTTGTAAAGAATCTATTAAATTTTTCTTATTAAGGCTACCAGAATGCACACAGGGCGTAAAGAAAATCAGTGATAAAGCAAATTTACATTTTTTCTCATTTATTGTATTCAGCGCTTCATTCTGATTCCAAATAACATGTTACACTGTATTTGCATTACATTACCTGTTTTGTTCTAAACATCTGAGAAATGAAATGAGATCAGTAGTAAATAGCAATACAAATTTATTTAATTAATTTTTAAAAACTAAAAATGTTAAATGTCATTATTCATTACTTTTACTTATTATTTTTCTAATTAAAACATGTAAAATTAGACGGAATAATTTTTAAATACCTCAAGTAAACCTATCAATCTGGTACTCACCCAACAGCATTATCGTTGTAACTGTAACGACCGGTAAACATATTGTAAACAGCGCAAGTTATGTTTAACAATACCGTAAGTTCACAACATCACCACTAATAATTAAGGCATTACCTACACAATATTTACACTATGTATCTATGACCTACAAGGGCCACGCAAAAATACAAGAAACAAATGCCTGTTAACATCATCAATAGCGTCACCTGCATCTGTATTCACGTCAATGCCAATATTTTAATTGTTACGTGATTATTGACGCCAGACGCATGTTCTGACGTTTCAATATGTTTGAAAGATTACCCTGTAATACATTCAAAGCAATATAAAAATCATACAACTTCTCCATTACATAAAAATATGAACTTCAAAACCAACGAACGAACACAGGAAATGTATCGGTATAGAAAAGATATAAATATGTCTCCGAAATTAATCATTTAAGAAGCACTACATAAATCTCACAATGCGAATCAAGGCAGAAACGTTAAGTCTATTAACTATTCCCTATTAAGACAAGGTAACTGCATAAATTATACGATTGTTCTCATAGAAATGAAGACAGAAATGTTAAAACTATTAACCTATTGAAATAAGACCAGGAATCTTGTTGCTACTGTTGTGTAAACTATAATAATTGCTAAATGAAATAATGTGGTAGGTTTTCAAGTAATTGTAGATACAATTTCAAGGAAATAGGCACCCAATACACAGAGTGTCTGAAATAAGTGCAAATTGAGAGGAGTTATAGATAACGTGGAAATAAACTACTTTCACTGAGCAACCTGTGGTTTAAAATTTAACTGGTTTCATAAAGAAGTTACCAATATGTGTTATCAATTGTCAGTCATCTCACCTATGGCATACTGATGAGGGCTAACAAGCCCGAAACCGGTCTATGTCTAGTGATGTCTCCGACAAGGGTTCTTGGCTGTTCACACACATACTGCAGGAGTAGTTCAATACCGGTCGGGGAATTAGTCCGCGCAGTAGTTGTTTCCTGCACTATCATTTACAGATGTGTTAATCGTTATATCAGATTGTAATTCCAAATAATAGTGTATTATAGGTAATATTGGAGTTCACGTCATTTATGGGCAAGTTAAAACAAGAGCGGCCCTAATACTGAACCTTGGAGACCTTTTACGTGACATCCACGATAACACTTGATAACAGTATTGATTGGAATATTAGACGATCTTCTTTTCTAAATAGATTTCTTGTTTGAATCTCTTCAAATCCCACATAAAGAGAGAAGTATTTTCCTTCACTTAATGATTACTATTGAGTCGAAAGCAACGCATCCTCGCTGCTCGATCTCACCGGCCATACATAACCCCTGTCTCCGCAATCGTATGCAGATATCTCCCGGCCGGTAATTGCTTCCCCCTTAATTACCGATCGCGCCCGTATTTATGAATAATATCGCGGCGCGCCGTGATTTATCGACGCCTCCGAATGAGGCAATTTGGGGGAGTTGCAAATTGCCACGGTGCGATAATTGTCCGCCGAGTATCAGATGGTTCCGCCCCCGGACAGCGCATTACACCTCGCTTCTTTCGTATTAATACGGTTTTTCGAGCGCGGCTTTAGAGCCGTAACGTGTACACTACATATCTTTTCATTAAGTTGGCGCTGGCCCCGATATATCATAAGACGCTAGCGGGGTCCCCCTTCGCGTTGGAGCGGATCGCGGCTAATTGAAAGGACAATCGTGGGGACGACTCGCCGTTAAAGTACGTTATTATAAAGGCAGAGCAGAAAGAAATGTGTGAGATCGATACTTACGACTGTATCTTGAGGCAACTCAACAGAAGTAAAAGAAAACAGAGAAAGTAATGCTAAAAACAATGACCATATTTAGCCAATGTGACTATCTTTCAACCTTTAATCCTTTACTACTTTATCTCTTAAGTTATCTGCCCGATTCGAGAAAAAGCTAATAATAATCATTTTCAATATACCTTGTAACCCTCACCTTCCATAACTCATCTAAGTATTGTAGTTTAGCATTATGCGCTTATCAATCCTTAAAAACAACTATTAATCACTCTAGATCTTGTCATAGACTACTTGTGGCGGTCAAGGTTCGGACATCGAAGACATTGTGCAAAGCGTTGTCGATTCCCTACTTCTCGGTTTGAAGATATATAGCGATGAGGCCAATTAGAGGCCAGATATACCCGATTTTTTGTGGGGTACAGAAATGGAAAATTTATTAAGCAGCCAGTTAGCATTAATACTTTTGAGAAAACGATATGTAATATAGCATTTTTCCAAGGTCTTCCAAATCCTCAACAATATACTGGACATTGTTCTCGTAGATCATCTACGTCGTTGCTTTCAGATTCAGGAGTCGATTTATTAACTGTTAGAGGCATGGTGGTTGGCGCTCTAACACAGTGGTAGACAGTTATATCAACAAGTTCAAGCACTCGGGAGATAACCTTACTTTCTAAAAATATAGCCCATTTATCTGCTGGAATTAATTTAACAAATTGTTCAGTATGTAGCGGTCACCGACACAGGTCACCGACCTACATCTGTGATCCCTACAATTACAATTTATTGACATTTGCATTAAAGCAATAAATAAATCAATGCCAATAAAACTAATGCCTTTAAAGTACCCTCTGACCTGAGCCCAATTATAATCAAATAAAGAGTTGGTCAGAGATTAATCTGTCCCTGAGACCTTCCTCGAGAGGTCCAGGAAAAACCACGCCAGTTACTCGTCGCTCGTCTTTCGCGTAACATTCTTTCCCAGTTGTTATATCTTTATTAATAAATTTAACGTGTTACAAACCGTGGACTTATCATTTCTAATCTAACAACCCCACAAGTAGTTGTAATTAATGTTTATAATAAATAAATGTAAATTTTTTTATAGTTAATAATAAGTAGAAGTGGTGACTAATTTTGTTTAATGGCATTCAAATGAGAATGCTATATGTGTCATAATGACACCGTCGGAGATTAAATTTATAGATTTTATATCTAAAATGGAGACAAATGATCGTATGTATAAAAGAAATAAGTTCTTTCAGTTGTGGTTATATCCCAATGAAAAAACCACCCCCTTCGAGTGTGCCGCTCCAGCGGCCGCCGCCGCGTACTACCCGATGGCGGGGATGAGGAATTGCTAAGTTTTCCTCATTTCATTTCATCTCTACGGCGGATATAAGTCTCCACCGGAGCCTCGCAGCATACTGATTAATCTGACGGAGGGATTTGCAAGAAGCGCGCACTTACCATAGAGCTCATTTCGTCAGGGAAACCGGCGCTGTCATAATTTATCTCCTGGAACTTCTTCGTGCTCCCGGACTCATATACGAAATTATTCTTAAGCCCAGCCACCGGCGGTATCGTGTCAGCAGCTGCAACAAGAGAAACGGGGATTAAGTCAAAAGTACGCTTGTACGAGGCACATTTCAAAAGTAAAGGTTGATCGATTATAAAATTAGAATGAGAAATGTATAAATGGTTCCAAACTTCAACATTGTTGCCTTGTCACTTGATATCATGGAACAGGCGTTTATTGACTTTCCACATAACATTCCGCCGCCTGAAACTGCATCCAGTTTTGCATTGAGGTTGTCAACAGTTTCATCGAATACTTCTCAGTTCGTAAGATACAGTAAGATATGATGGGTGTTGGTAACATAAGATGCTATTCAAATGAATTAAGGTTGGAAAGGAAGTATACTACCATCTTCCCCTTGAGGGAACGGTGGTAGCAAAGCAGAAGACATCCCTGAATACTTAGTAGTGTAGTGCTACACAGGTTCGGTAGGAAATGAGTATTTGGGTGCAGAAATGTACCTGGATATCCGGCAGAATTTTTAGCCACGGCCTTCCAGTCTGAGGTTTTTGCTATTTTGATGGTAGCAAGCAAGGAAGACGTAAGAAATTGTGTAGAGAAGAAAGTCTGTATCTGTTGTGACAGTCAGTCTACACTTAAGGCCCTTAGCTCCCAATAACGAGATCTACTCTCTTTCAGGAGAGTGGAGATGACCTGGAGTATCTGGCCAGACAGAGAAAGATGCAGTTGGTCTGGGTTTCGGGCCATAAAGGAATTTCCAGTAACGAAAACGCTGACGAACTGACTTTTCTCGGATTTGGTGCGCCTGGACAGGAATCCGAAACCGTTCTTAGAATTATTACGTGCTGCACTTATTAATAGTGCTGTTAACAAATGTCTACCAAATACTTGACCAAATATTAGGATGGAATTGGAGAAGGAATAGATGATGTAGACAGGCCGATGACTTATTCGATGAACCTTGGTCGAAAGTCCCTGAACAAAATGATGCAGGTCATTGCAGACTCAGAAGGCATCTAAGTTTGATAGGTATAGAGTAGGATACTTTATGCCTGGAATATGGAGATCATCTACTTTCTAGAGCACTGCACTGCTTTTGGGAGACTAAGACAAAGGATCTTTGGTACCGAGGAGATGCAAAGAGACCTGTCATGGACTTAGATCCTGCCCTTCATTAGAGCGTCTAGTAATTCGAGCAGGCCCGAAGGCATATAGTGAAGAGGTGATGGTGGGGTAGGCAAAAGAGTCCTAAGTATGACCTAATTGCCAGGTCGTTGCCCTCTATTACTTTAGTCCTACTACTGTTATTCAAATTCAATGATGCAGAATGCTAAGGGCAGGAATTATTTAGCGTCACGACAAAGGACATCGACTTGTGGTTACCTCTAAAATCAACAATTCGAATTTATGATCACCACCCTATAGTCCTACCCAGTCACTACCATTTATTTCTTTCGACATCTCAGCATTCGATGAAATTGAAAACTTGAAATTCTCAGTATAAAACTAGCCACAATCCTAGGCAGTGGACTGTTATGGCGGAGAGTTAGTAAAAGTTGAATTTGTTTGAAAGAGGTGGTTTTTGAAAATGTAAAAGGTTATTTTCAAAATACTTTACTAGGTAGAGACGGTATTGTTGACCTAGTATGAAAATGTTCTATATTCGATACGCATTTAACACGTTATATGTGTTTTAACTTTTCTTATATTTATTTATTTATTTATTTATTTGGGATACTTACAGGACAAGCCCATGAATAGTATCCACTAAGATAATATAAAAGTTATTTCATAGTACACAATAATATAAGTAGAGAAGTATACAATAACATATTTAAATTAATATTCTAAATAAAGTAAACAAGAGAAGAAAGGAAAAAGTGCATTATTGCAACTAAGAGAAATACAAATTAATATACAAAGCAAAGTGAATGAATAGAGAACATGAATATTTAGTTTTCTATGTTACATAAGATCTTTCTTTAATTTGCTTTTAATGGCAGCGTACGAAATTGTTTGAAAGTCAACATCAGAACAGTAGCGGTTCGCCAATCTCATCATTCTACAAGAAGGTGCATTTTGTGAGTTATTTGTTCTCCTAAAAGGGATATTAAAGAGATAGGTGGATCTAAGTTGCCGAGGGGCAACATTAAAATTAATATTGGCCAATATTTGAGGAGCATCAATAGCATTAGTGACTAGTTTATACATAAATATGAGATCATTTAAAATTCTCCGGTTCTCTAAACTTAATAGATTAAAATTGTGTCTCACAGCATCTATATTAGCGGTAACTAAATTATAATTATACTTATAAGCAAGGCACTTTAAGAATTTGACAAAAAGTAATGATAATTGCAGGATTGCTTGTAATACCATTAGCTAGTTATTATATCCATTTTCTCCTAGACATATTTTGTTTTAAATTTTTATTTAAATATTCTTTGGTTTTTCACAGGTAAATTTATTGCAGTTATTCTGGAAATCGTTGCAAACAAACTCTAGAACATTCCACGTACATTTCAAAATCTCGTAGTATGTCGAACTTTGACAGTTAATAGAGGCGTGGTCACGTTGAGTTCGCATATGCAAAAATGTAAATTCGGCATACAAAAACAGAGGTCTATACCGTGATGTTTGATTTACGAAATACTTAAAGTTTTTGTCCCTGAAAACTTCAATTTTCACTAAATCAGGGCCATTTGTGATATTTTTACAAAACACTACAAAATAATGAGATTTGTTTCTAAAAAATGCGAACACACCACTTTTACTGTTATTATACTTGTTTTCCTACTATTTATTCCGATTATATGTTTTAAGTTCCTGTATTATTAACAACATTGATGGTAGGTATTCGAAGAATTTATAAAATATTTAAGTTCCTTACCGCACTGCATTCGACACCCTGACCTTTTTGGTTTATTTCAAATCTCGAAAACAATAATTGGCACGATCCTACACAATACACGCAAACCAAACTTATTACTTTCACCCACAGGCAAACGCCTGGTTCGACCAAAAGTCGACGCACGCATGTACTGAGCGTGTCGCGATCAGCGTCGACAAAACAAAAAAAATTAATACTTCTACCTTTGTGACAATGTTCTCTTAATATACCTAATTTGTACCGTAATCTTTCTTCTAACAGAAACACACATTTGTATGGGAGATGAGTCAAAAGTAATAGAAACTTTATGTTTCAGTGTTTGAGATTAGATTTGATTACTTAAGTATCTCTTTTGGCTTATTTAACGCTGGTAACTTTCGAAACACTAATAAGTATATCTTAAATAGGTAACGTAAGGGTTTCTGTGGGGCTACGACATGTGATCAGGCGGAATTTACCTCCAATAGATGGAATTGCATGCTGGGTACTTATTTTTGAAAAACTTGAGTTGTTGAATATCGGGAGTATTAAATTTATATTATCTGGAATCTTGTCTTATCTCATTAGAGAAGACACATCATTAAAGAAGTGCAAGAACACCGTGGACAGTGGTGTAGGCAGAACGAGCTGGCTTGCCTGCATCCGATCTCGATAACGCGATCGATAGGACCGATTAATTAAATATATGGTTTATTTATTTTATTGTCTGCCATATAAAAAAACCTTAAAGAATACATAAAAATTATTTGCAGTAATATTGGAATACTAGAAATTGCTTTTTTTTAAAATATACTGTTACTTGAATTTGATGGACAATATTTAATACTAATGAAATTCTAATAACATATTTTGCTGAATAAAAGTTCAAATATAAAATATTTTGAATAGAGCTTAGTAAAAAAAACTTTTTGTGGTTCATAAACTAACGCCATAATTTCAAATTTTAGATATGATTACTAATATACGAATATTCTATATAATATAGAACACATAGAACATTGTGTTATAATTTTTACGCCAAGCAGTGCACATAGAACTTTGCCAGCCAAACAATAATAACAATTGAGAGCTGAATAATATACAGCTTAGCAAATAGCAGAAATGTATCTCATACCACCTGCAAATATTGAAAGATACCGAAGTAAAACGAATATATAACGACAAAAAGCGGTCTTACTAAGAAATGTACAGAAACATAAATTTAACTGTAGGTGTAAATATTGTTCACTTTTGTTTATGACTACGTGAAAACAAATGTTAAAATGTAGGGGTTAGAATAGCAAAATAATGTGCGGCTTACAAAAGCTTTTACAAATTATTATTATTTTATTTGCGGATAAAGTGAATAAACAAAACATCAAAAATTTTATATTTGATATTATTTTTGTTCTACTTGTTTTATTAAATGAGATTTCTTTACCTAAAAACACCAAAAATTTGATAATTTTATTCCAAAAAATGCGAGAGAATTTGCTCGTTGCCATCATAGATGTAATTAAGGTCAAGCTCGTCATTTTGAGTCAATCTTGTAGTCGATGATTTACTTCACAAATGTTATGTCCTTTACTGGTATTAATATTATGTAAGTCAAAAGTAATTTGCTAACGATAGGTAAAAGGAAGATAAGTATTACCAATTAATTATATAACAGCAGTTAGTCTCATAATATATAAATGTTCAAATAATATTGCTAAATAATACCTACTTACATTTTTTAATTTATTGTTTAGATACTATTACGTGAAATTTGTTTCTGTGGATGGGCTGCATGAAGAACAGTTGGGTACTTCTAGAAGTCTTATTTTATGGGAAGGGGAGAGGCTTACCTTCCTGTAGCAGGACTTAAGGTCCTGTATAAAAGTACTACAGGACAGCGGCCTTTACGTGTTCTATCATTACCATTACCATTATCTTTATTTGAAACATCAGTTTAATTATTAAATATTATATAAAAAATGTCTTTGAGGAAAACACTACTTCTAGAATGGATTATGGAAGCTCACCTATATTTGTATTTTGTTAATTATGTTCCTGTTTGCCTTAAAATTTCAAATTTTGGTAATACTTTTATTTTCGTCGCCGTTTTCCAGAACATTGCAGGCTACATTCGATTTGGTTCTAGACGCGTTCTCGAAACTGTCTAAAAACAAATCAATTTCGCCTTCCAGAGTTTAGTTTATGTTATCAAATCGAACGCGAGTGACAACATCACAGTAAGGATTTGACAGTTGTGAATTTATTTGAAGGATATTTGTTGTGTAATCAAGTAGTTTGTTTTTCTACGTGACGTATTTCAAGGCTAAGTCAACGTACAGTTTACAACAGCTTTTCCCTTCGGTTCCTCTGTCGACGCCCCTGCCTTCCGCGGCCGGTACGGAGCATCCCGCACGGATGCAGATACTCTTTCCCAGCGTGCGGAAGCACCGGACGGCCGGGGCCCGCGGGCCTTTCTCCTCGGTAACGTACGAGCGTATTCAAATGAGCGGTCGTGTGGTGTTCCGCGGCCGACCACCCGCGCGGCCTCCTTATCGCCGCCGACATCTGCACTGCCGCTGCTCCGGGCCCCGGACCAGGCCTATCTGGTGACAACATCTCCAATCTAGATCATGCACACACCTAGGCACTATTATAATGGACGTGGGCGAGCCGTGCTCATGCCCATGCCGAGGATGCTCCTCCGGGTCCGCGGAGATCCCCCCGGTGATGATCACGACGACGGGGAAGTCTTCCACGTCTTTACCTACCGTAACGACGCTGCAACTTTCTTTTCGAGCTAACAACCACCGAAAGACTAATTTATCAAGTTCACAGATCTTGACCATCCCTTAACAACTTGCTAAATGAGATGGGGTAAAATAAAATTCCTATGTTCAAATTATTTAATGATACAACGTGCAGGCCACTGTCCTGCTCGAAGTGCTTCCACAAGTACTTTTGTACCGAGCCCATCATCACAAGCAGCCAAACATATTGCACTAAATACTAAATTCAAGAGAGGCACTTTTGTCACTTCAGCAATGGTATGGCTTCTAATTCGTTAAAAGTAAGTATAAAAAATATCTTCAAAGAAAATTAACCATCACTTGAAAGAGTACTTGATTGATATAAATTCATTCAATATTTATTAAACGATCACTGTCGACAATTTGGACCATATCGATAGTTACGAGTGAGACCCGAGCGGGATCGTAACTGACTGACAGTACAATTGTGGCATAAGAAATGTGCAAAACACTCGCAAAGCAAGACAATACATCATCTTGCAAGATCGATCCATAAGAAGACTTTAAAGAAAGAAGACAAGACCTTTTCAAATCTTGATTTCTTGTGTCCGGTAACACTGCACATACTATAGGACATCATATAGGTGTTTCAGTAATCACGAAGTCTATGATCTTAATTTGGTACCCACTAACGAAAGGCACCTCTGCAAAAATGAGGAAGGTGATAGCAGACTCTATACTTGCTGTATCTGGAGTGGATAGTTTTGTTATTCGCCTAATGCGACACAAAGTTGAAACCGTTGACGATTCTCTTCGACTATATTTTTTAAAATCTGCTTTTCAGTTGTAAATCTGCGTCTATATTGTACTACATTTGACTATTTAGTATGTTCCAGCGCATGCCTATTTAGAAATTGTGCAGATAACTTGTTTTCCTTTGCTATACGTTAGCACCACGTATCATTGTTACTGTACGTTCACCGTCACATATAATACAGGGTGTTAAAAAAAGAGTGTAAAATATTTAAGGAGGTAATAGTATGAAACAAAATAAGCAGAACAGTCTCAATAAACATGGATCCGCAAAGTAACGGTTGCGGAGATATGGAATGTTTTATGTTTTTTAGCCCCTTTTTATTTTGCAAAAACGTTGTGTATTTTCTTATAATAGTTGGTTGATGTTTAGTGAAATAAACAGTACGTATTTGACAGTTGTTCTCAGTGCACAAGTTTTCTTTCGCTATGGCTGGTTACTCTAACGTAGAATTAACAGACATGCATTTCATGTATGGTCGTGCCAATGGGAAGCTACCGAAGCGCGACGTCTTTATGTTGACGCTTATCCAAATCGCCGGATTCCTTCACAACGCATGTTTGGAAGAATTCACCAAAGATTGCGTGATACCGGTTCCTTGAGCAGAAATTCTAGCACTGGTAGAGCAGAAGAATCCAGGTACGAGTGTGCGGAGAATATCAGCCGAGGTAGGAATTAGTGGTCCTCTTGTTTGGAGAATCCTTCATGAGCAACTGCTTTATCCATACCATGTGCAACGAGTACAGGCCTTAAATCCAATAAATGATCATCAAGCACGTTTGGTTTTTTGCCGCTGGTTTCTACGTCATGATGCTGAAGGTCCTCGTTTTCTTGCAAACATTCTTTTTACTGATGAGGCCATGTTCACAAGAAATAGTGTTTAATTTTCACAATACGCATATTAGGGCCGACAAAAATCCTCGTGCTCTAATAGAATCTGGATATCAGGCACGTTTTTCATTAAACATTGGGTATGGTAGGTGACAGGTTTCTAGGTTCTGTTGTTTTACCAATCTGCAGAACACACTGTATGAGTTTTTGGAAGACATTCCTTTGAATCAGAGGCAACAAATGTGGTTCCAGCATGATGGTGCTCCAGCTCATTTTTCAATGGCCGTTAGGGAGCATTTACACCAAACTTTTCCACATAGATGGAAAGTTAAAATACCTACAGAATAAATACTTTTCTCTACTGATACATTATAATAATTAACTAGGGTAAACATATTTTCATTGCTATCTCAGTAATCGTTGATATTCGACCATATGTTTATTAGGTTTTTTTGTTGACTTTTGCCCCCTGAACATCCCTTTCGAATATTGGGGGTTTCCCAATCACCCTGTATATGTGTGTGTTTGGTTATTCTGCGAATAACAGCTCACGCGATTCATACACTTTGAAAGGCATCTGGACCGACTTTACAACGTAATCAGTCAGTCACCAAACGCCTTCGGCGAAGCGTCTCACCCCGTCTTCCCACGGCTTTTTCTCATTTTATTAACCATAAACCGCGCGTCTCGGCAGCAGTAGCAGCCACTGAGGAGTCTTCTCGGAATAAATAAATATCTGATTATTCCGAAGCTTAAATAAATCCCGGGAGCATAATGCGACGGTTTTCTCCCGAGGTAGGTCAGTGTTAAAAACCAGTTCTAAAAAGGCCCGTATCGCACGATCCTTGTCACTGCCGGGGCCATTCATTGGCGAAACATTTTTATTTTCTTTGATGGCGACTCCCGATAAGCCCTATAAGATGCCAGTCTATTTAGGATCGCCACTTATCCCGAACCGACACATTAGCGAGTACGGAGTCAAATTAACCGAAGATTTGTTCGCCGCAAACGGCCTGCTATAAAAATGTTATTACTCTTAATTACTGGGAACTGTGGCTTATATAAATAATGAAAAACATCGGCCAGAATGCGGTTCTAATGTGGACGCGGATTCCGCCGGCCTGGGGAAAAAACCGTGCCTTCTCTCTCGGCCTATGTAGATAATGCCGGATTGATGCGAATAATTGGTGATGCAACCCGGTGATTTATGCCGTCCTCGGAGGCATTATGCTAATTGATGTCGACGTTAAAAGTTCTCGCGAACAATCAAGGTTGCACCGGCTTAGATTATCGAGTTATATAAACAGAAGAATGCGCGATGGACTTCCATTTTTCCCAGAACGTATCTCATTCAGATAAATGTTTATACCTCTCGGACGATTCCCCGAGAACTGCGAATTTTAATCGATTATGACTCTACAGGGTGCTCTTATGTTTCCCGCCAGCACTTAAAATTTTCTGGTTGCGACGTGACTCGTCGCTAGTCCGTATTATGGCATTTTTTTAATGCATTGTAAATTTTCCTACAGTTCATGTCCATGAAGTCGTGCATGCGTTTTATGACGATCATTTACAAAAGTTACAAAATAATTCCACAGACAAAATTAGCTTCAATTGTTATTTAAAATAACGTAATAATAGTAGGTACATTTGATACATGGTGATTTTCCAGGTTGTTGTGCCGTGACCTCGGTAACTGGTAGCTGCCAGAAACAGAGTTAAAATGCACATCCCTAGCATTAGCCGGGATTCTTTTACCTGCCCTGGTTGTTCTCGGACTAGGCTCTGTGGGGGACAGACCCGCTATCGGTGTCTCTGGGCCCGTCCATATATTGATTTCGGTTCCTATTGTTGCTATTACGACTACTACGTTCCGTAGCCGGCTACAGAACGCCTCGGAAAACCACCATTATCCGAGGAACGGTTCCGACCGTAGCAGTCGTAATACCAACAATAGGAACCGAAATCAGTATATAAACGGGCTCAGAGACACCGATACCGGGTCTGTCCCCACAGAGCCTAGCCCGAGAACAACCAGGGCAGGTAAAAGAATCCCAGCTAATGCTAGGGATGTGCATTTTAACTCTGGCAGTTACCAGTTAGCGTGGTCTCGGCACAACAACCCGGAAAATCACCATGTATGAAATTACAGCACTGGCTGTGAAAGCCTAAAAACCACTAATAATAGTACAACTGTTTTTCAAAATATTCAAACTCATTGTTGGGCATATACCACCATGCAATCAGCCACAATAGATTTAATGTTCGTATGAAAAAGTCATATATTTTCCGTTTTGGACTCAATCCTAGAACAGTGCTGGCCAAAATGTCACCGTTTAACTACTATGAATCTAGCGGTTGCTTACCCAAACCCAAAGGTGGAGCCAGTGTTGCCAGATTGTATAATTTTACGCAAATTTGTAAAACGAACAAATAAAGAGATACGGGGTTTTTTATACACTACCTAATTAATTTTGAATTGAATGTCTTTACAGAAATTTAGGTTAGTTGTTAATACAAAACCTGATATAACCTCACCAACACCTCACAATTAGTAGGTACACAATATCAAATACAATAAAATGTATAAATACAGTGGTCTTATTTCCGTCTTTTTTTAAAGCGAACCATAGAGCGAACTTTTGTGTCTAGCAACGATAACGATTAAAATTCGCAAAATACAATTCTAAAATAGGGATGCAAAATAGTTTATTCCAAAACCAACTGGCATAAGCAGGTGTTTTCATTGTTTGTCACAAAATTTAATTTTCTTAGTTACCTACCGATTTCATATTTAAAACGTGCTGTAATTTAGGAACTTGATACTTCTGTATGTGTCAGTCAGTTAAGTAATTGTTTCAAAATTACTACCTTTATAAATTCAATGGCATTGATTCATAATCAAATCAACACTATCAGCTAATAGTAATAGTGTTTATTATACATGGTAAACATTAAATAAGTACAAATATTTCAATCAGCAATACAGTTTACTGTGTCGAACACATAATTAAGTTTTTTTTTATAAAATCAGGAATAAAAAAAAGTCAAAGTTTTGTGATTTTTCTATAGAAAACTTGCTGAGGATCTTTGATCACTGCAATATTGTCATAGTATTGTGTAAATTGGATGTGTAATTTGGTCATTATCCATTTTTTACTAGGTACAAACTTTTCGCTACTTATTTGAATAATGCGCCATTACACTGTATTTCACCAAAAATAACACCTGACAAAAGAAAAACACTGTCCATGAAAATAATAAAACAATATTTCTATATATGGGTATATATTGTCAATACTTTTCACTTGTAAAAAACACTTGTAAGAAGCAATTAATTTTTATATTAAATTGGACAAAGAAAAACTAAACTACAGGTAATTTATAAAACTGTTAATTGTAATTTGTTTTCAGCTTAATTTATGTTTGCCTATATTGTCCCCTTTCTTTTTAAAATAAATATTACTAAGTGCTTAGCTTGCTTTAATATTAAGTTAAAAATTGTATTTTTAATGTGTAATTTTCAATGTGTTTTGTTTTAATTTATTGTAATGTTATATTATTTATGTAACGCATTTGCATTTCTAGAGCCCTGAAGATGGCTTAAATATAAGCCGAAATATAGGCAATATGTAAACAAATTGGTTTTTCTACTTGAAATTGACCTATCACCAGACCAAGAAACAACATCAATAATAAAACAATTTAAATTCATGTTATATGTTAGTGCCGTCACTCTGTAAATAGATGCGTTAGGCATTGCCTTACCACAAATATTCTACTGTTTTGTTTTCATTTGTACCTTGCCATGCAGTGGCTGCACCGGTATCACTGCGAAATTTCAAGGGAGTCTGATAGTTCGGAATAACTTAAAACTTTCAAAAAATATATATTTATTTCAAATGAAATTAAATTTACCTAATTGTATACAATTTACCACACAATGTATACTCGCCGTCACGTAAAGGTTTCCAGGTCGAATCAGTTTCATATTTTGTTTATCTTATGACGGCTTAACCGCTTGTCCGTCACATAGATACGTGTCTAGACAAAAAATATATACCTATTAACACGTATTGACACAACCTAATCTTTGATACCTTCCAAAATTCTTGTTAATAGCCTTCCAGCTTACCCCTTTACAAGCAGTATACGTGTTAGGTTGAAACTCTTTATGTCGCGGCCACTGTATCATCCTATACTAAATTTCGAAACGTTTAGTCCTTTCACTTACCATCGAAATTGAGATTACTCTTAATCATACGGATAGTCTAGTAGTAGAAAAGACAACTGAAGTTGAAATTATTTTATGATCACTGGTAGAAAGAATAATGGTAAAGGTTATTCGTTACATTTGCAACTGCATCTCTTTATGTAATACTAGAAGTTATGGAATACACCGTAAATATATTACCTTGCAGTTGTAAGCTAGAACTGAAGGTCGATTTAAATATACTTCTGCAATTTTGTTCAATTGAATACAGAGACAAGAACACGATTGAAAAATTACTAGGATACCAAAACATAATTATATTTTTTTACGATAAATGTGGTAAGTAAAATTAATGGTTTAACAACTACAGAAGCACATGTGCTCTTTCTTTATAAAAATTATCATTATTATGGGGCAGGTGGAAATTGTGGCATATATATGAATGCAATTGCTTATAAAAATAAAAATGTACTAATAGGTATTGTAATCTTAATCATTTTAGTAGTTAGTTGATATTCATCAATAGTTGTTATTGAATATTAATTATGGAAGGATTTACATAGATCTAGGCACTTTTATTCAAATAAACCATTTGAAATATTATTAAAGCATTGGATTTTCCAGATAATTATTCTGTTTAATCAAATAAGGAAACCCAAATCAAACCAACGATGACGAAAATTCCAAAAACAGTGGCAACATAGACAATTCCTTTACATTGGATAATAATCTTCTAAATATCTTGTAAAAACGCAATTTCTTAGTGAGCATTTTGATATATTGGGTAAACTCTACGTGGTTAACGGATTTTACTAGACTTTTGACAAACTTGACCATAATTCGCTCAATACCATAACATTAAGTATCTGGGGGTACCGCAAGGTTCGTTACTTGGGCTTCTACTATTTGATACATATATTCATAAGCTTTTATGTAAATTAAATTGCTGTAACCATTTTTATAAATTGCAGAATACACTTAACGATATAAACGACAAGCATCCAAGTGTAAAATTATAATGTTATGTAGAAAAATCCAATTATATCAAATGACACGACATTATATAGATATAATTATACAGTATTGGAGAGTTTTTCCATTGCTTTTGTGTAAGACGAACAAAGCAAATCGATAAACATTTATGTAAGATAGACAATGATGGTCATACTTGGCCACCTTGGCGATTTTGCAGGGGTTTACGATCTATATAATACTGCCCATTATTGTGAAGACATTTCAGTCTACATAAAAATAAGGAAACATTTCCAAAGTGTAAATCATGGAAATGTCAATTTCTCTCGGTGGCTTAACACATTAAGAGTTTATATATTTCTTGTTGTCAGTGTTGGCTGAGACAAGAAATCTTATAAAAATTGAAAAATTGCAAAACAAAAAAAGAGTTTCTTTAAAGTCTTGTTCTTGCTCAATCTTGCAAGATCAAGTATTGTTTGCGAGAGTCTCAAATGTTGCATAGTTCTTGCGAGATTCTTGCGTGCAAATGAAACCATGGAACTTTATTACGAATTTGGTAAGTGGTAGTTACTCTCGATCGGCTACGGTCCCGCTCGCAGCTTATACGTAATCATCGATATGGTCGATCGTTGACAATGATCGATCGTCGACAGTGGTCGATTGGTAGACGTTATAAAGTATAGAAACGGCTAATTAGTTGGACCTAGACTCAATAAACTTTGATTTTAAAAATAACTTGATGCTGGATTTTCTTTAAATAAAGGAAATAGGTACCTACAATACAAATGTGATCAAGAAAAAGCAGGACAAGATACCAACAGTACTTACTATAGACCAGAAATAATATTTGCACTTTCTGAACCTGTATAAAGCTTATAATAGGGTAATATTTGATTCTACAATATTGTTTTCAAAACATGGGTAATAAAATAAATAAATAAATAGTATACAGATGATGCTACAGTGCTTTTGAGACTGAAACCTTGCTTCCGACTAAATTTGCAACGAAAAATTTCTTAATTTGGATCACCCTGTAAGTTACAGGTATAGAGCCCGTTCGGCGCCGTTCGAATAGACTTACGTTTTTAAATTTTCGAAATTCGGCAATAATTGCCCACCACGGCTACTTACTTTAATTTCCATGCGTCGGATTTCTGATTCCGACCCACAAATTATAGCGTTGGGTGACGTTCCGGTGATTAATGAAGATCCTGACTGCCGCATTTTGGAAAACATTTAAAACCGATTAGACCAGGCATTTCCTATCTCTATGGATCGTAGCGGTGCGAAGGGCAGGGCGGTTATGGTTGCTTTTTGTTCTTCATTCATTTAAATGTGGATGTTTTCGCTTGTGTATGCTCTATAAGCAAATTTGAAGTCAGAGGACAAGAACAAAAAAGTGGATGAAATAGGGGAATGTTTTTACTTTTTCCCTGCGGTTTTGAATTCTAAAGATGCTGTGAAGAAAAAAACAAAAGCTACTATTACTATATAAATATAGTAGATTTTATATGCAAATGTCCACTTTCTTTAAATAAGTACGTAGAAAAAATTCATAATGAACAGGAAAAAATGATATAATAGAGACCAGAAAAACTTTAGACAGGGCTATTTTTAAAAGAAAATTGCATTCAAAAGCTTTCAATGAAACTTTTATAAAGTAAGTATACGCAAAATAAATAAATTATAAACATGATAAATATAAGATATATTTCAGGTCATAGTAGAAAGGGAATGGGAAAAAGACTTAGTTTTAACAGACATATCTGAAATTGTTTTTAGAAGTTATCGGTTGCGTCACTTATTGCATACAAAGAAAAGAAAATTGTATCATTGAATGAACAAAATGATCACGATTTTCCATTAAAAAACACATTTGTCAAATTGTAAAATTTAGCCGCGTAGTTCATAAAAAAAACAACTTGGAAATGTGACTGTAATTTGAAAATCAAAGGTACAAATGCCAAATTTTATTTAAATTTTTTAATAGATGCAAATTTTCAACTATTTCTAAAAACTTAATTTTGTTTGGCAATAATTGACTATTCAAAAATACGTATCAACATTATTTAATATACAGTGTGGAAGAAAATTATGGAATAAATTCATTATTTCTAAAACAACGAAATTTCATGAAATTTCCTCGGACCCGTCGATTTTGCTTTTTAAAAAGACTCTTTTTCTATACCAACGGATTTCCGACGTTCATTTGTTTTCGCGTGATGACGTCATGGGATATTTTTTTAAATAGAAACCCTATATTTTTTCATCGGATTCTTGTAGAGCTTAACTTGCTGAATTCAAAAATATATCATTTCAACACTTTATTCCTTCAACTTTCGGAGAAAAAAAATAATAACCGATCCAATAAAATCGGCTTGAAAAAAAGGGTCTAGGGTCAAGTGGTCAAGCAGGATAATGAGCCAAATCTTCCAATACACCTTTCACCATTGTCTGAGCAAGGCTGTAAAATGAGCAGGACAGCAGTCCTGTTGCCAAAACAGGTTATTGCGTATTTCTGGCCGTCCTGTTTCCAAAATGATTTGGTAACAGGACGGCTGTCCTGCTCAGAGGAAGATTTTGCCCAATCCTAACCTTACACTCCTTGCTTTATTTCTCCAAGGTGCCTTAAAACAAAACATTTATTCAAATGGTTTGCTACATGATAGGGAAGTATTAAAAGAGCACATACGCCAAGGAATAGATGAACTGAATGAGCCGCTAACTATTCGAGCAATTTATTAAGTTAGCGGCAAAAGGGTTGAGGTGGGAGGTAGAGGTATAGTAAATGTTAAAATTTAAATTTTGATTTTAAAATTTGTATTGGGACTCTATTTGAAGTTATAAACAGATTTATTTTAAAACTTTTATCTATCTAATCCTCACCTTTTTGCCTTAAAACTACCCGTTTATTAACAACAAAATCATTATTTAAGGAAAATATGTAAGCACCTGTCATGATAATTTCTAGCAGATCTTTTGTGAGTGTTTCTTTGAATTTGGGAATTGTATATTTTACGATAACTTTGAAAAGATAATTACAAAGTATAGCAAATAATTCTACTAATGATGAATATATTGATATTGATATGCTGCACTTTTTAGCAGAAACTGGGAGAACACAGTCCCATCTCGAGGGAAATGGGCAATCCCAGTTGTATTCTGAACACAGATTCTATAATTTTTAATTTTAAGTCAACCTATTTTTATATTATTTATTCTTTAAATAGAAATACGACATATATATGATAAAGGAACCCAATCCGATCTAGTCCCGGTCATAATAAATTAAAACAAATGAATGTATAAAATAAGGTCCAAGGGCGCCCCAGATAATTATACCGTTTCCCAAGAATTTCGATTTTGCGGGATATAAAAGAGGCGAAATATAAATGGAGGTCTATTCTAATCTACCACAAATCCGTAGCTGTCATTGAAAATATACGTTGCGTTTTGATTGATGCGTCCGAACTAGTTCTCTGCTCTTTTTAAGAGAGGCGTAGGGAGGACGTCAGGGTTCCATAAGCAGGTACCGGGTGATACACGTAACTCCGGTACCAGAAGTGTTCGTCTTGTTATTGACAAAATTACGTGAAATGTTATTGCTGTTGAATACAGAATTAAATGAATAAATAACCGTTCATAAAAAAAAATTAAAAAAACATTGGTATTGCTGCAACTAACGTCAAAACATCGTTAGGGTCTTGGTCGAACTGTCCAATTTTTGTACTTCGTTGATGTTCTTCCGCTAATAAATTCTGGTAATCAAAAGTTTGTAATGTTGCATTTCCTTCAAAAATCACCAAAGAAAAAAATCTGGTGGATTGATTCTCCGTAGATCGTATCGTATAGTAAACTTTTTGATGATCTATACCAGAGGTTCCCAAACTTTTTTGTGTGGTAGACCCCTTGCCATGTTTTTCGGTTTTGGGTAGACCCCCTACTTACCTGATATTGATTTTTTGTAAATTTCTAACTGTAGTGAGTTTAGTGTTAAAAACTTAAAGTAAAAACACATGTTAATTTATACATTTATTAATTGAATTATGTATGAAAATATGATGGCATTAGATACGCATTGGCTCCCTAAATTTATACGAGGTATAGCATGTTCAAAATATATGGGGCTAAGATACGCGTTATAGATTCTTAGTTGTTTGGCGCGAAATTAAAATGCAATCAAGATACGAGTTGTATATTATCTGATGCGGCAACCACTGATAAACATATGCATAAACCGCGTATCTCAAATTTGAATAATTTTGAGATACGAGGTTTAGCAAGAACGACGACGATATGGTACTTTGATTGATACTAGTATATCATTATGTGCAGGTTTTTACAAGTTTAAAATGTATTGCGACCACAAAGCGAATGCCTACATCCTACAACTTACACAATTTTATAAATATATAATAAATTTTTTACTTCATAGGTACTTTTATAAATAATGTCTATATATTATAAGATAGTATGATGTCAGTAAATAGGTACTATCAGTGTATATTGAGATCCACCATCGTGGACCCCCATTTTCATTTCATGGACCCCCAAATTTTTTTTTCGCCGACGTAGACCCCTTGCAGGTTGTCATAGACCACTGGGGGTCTATACAGACCACTTTGGGAATCACTGATCTATACGAAGTTTTCCAAATCGAAACATATTAAGAATACAAATAACTCTTTTATATCTTCTAAGGTCATTTTTCGAAAAAAATCTTATAATTTTTGTAAGATCTTTGAAATTCCATAAGACAACCGTGATTAGAACAAGTAACATTATCTGAAAAACAAAGCTTCTTCGTGAATTTCCCCAAGGGCACTTTTTACGATAATAAAATTGCAATATTTGTTCTGAAAAAAACACTTTCACCATTGGCGTAACAGGTTAGTGGGTTCAAGGATGAACACAACCCCATATCTACGCCCCTGGATTTAACTGGAAAAAGTTATTCACGTCAAAATATTAACGTTTTATTATGACTACCGCATACCAAGTTTGATCGAAAAATACTTATTTGTTTAGTAACGGAATGTCATAGAGAAAAACGATATAGGAAGTACGCTAGAAAAATAAAACATGCAGAACAAAAGTAATATCAATAATAAAATTCTGAATGTTTTGTTTATCCACTTTTACTATTTACATTCTCCTCGAATAAAAGAATAACTTTTAAAAAGCGTTTGGTAAGACACATTATTTTGCTATTATAACCCCATAATATATTTTATCAATTATTATTTTTACATACTTATAAGTGAATAATACTATATGCAGAACTATGTAAGTTTATGTTATAACAACATTTACAGCCAGTTAAATTTACAAAAATACGTATTATGACAGATTTCTGTACCTAAAAATGTATTGCCTAGACCGGTTTCTGTCTTCTGTCAGGTGGCATGACATAATATTTCCTGTTCATAAACTTTATATTATAAATGTCTAAAATTATTTGCGTTTGTAAAAAACACTATTTCAGAAATACGGCGCCCTTAAACAGGAAAAAGAATTAGACGCATTTACAATGATTTTAAGGTTAGGTATTTTGCCTGCAACGCTAATTGATGACGACACGCGCACGACGCCCATCAAAAACGTCACCACCGTTTTGGTGGCACGGCAGTCGAACAATGAAACAGCGCCGACCTTGACAGTGACATCAAAAGAACAAACAGAAGACGATTCTCACGAAACTGCTCCAGTTTTTTCGTCTCATTAGACTACCGCGAGCTGGAAGATCGCCCATTTGCACCCGTAATAAAATTATCGGACGCAACTAACTCATTTTTCATTGGGCCTAATTGTCGGCGTATTTATGTAAGCGGTCTCACACGCCACTCTAGCTCTCGTTAGTCGACGTCATTAATTACAAAGCGCTGCTGGGACTTTGTTGTTGCGCCGCTTCGTATCAGACGTCAGCGATGCAACTTGACGACTTATTAGGATGCCAAGCCAAGCGAAATTTTGTGAAAGACGTTGTACGGGATGTCCAGAAGTCCAGAAACCAGCCAGAAATATACCACGGCTAAAACCAAGAGAAGAACCCTTTATCCAAAGATTATCTGAAGTTGTCGTTGGTTATCTCGGAAACCAATAAAGCCGGTCCCAGACGATGTGTCCAGCGTTGGTTCAAATGTTGGTGCCAACATTGGACACAATTTGCTTCATAAAAATGTGGCAAGTGTGTCTCCTACACGATGAGGTGAACTTTTGTGGCAACATTTTAAACACATGTGGGGCCAACGTTCGTCAGTGTCGTACTTATATACTGCAGATTCACAGAACAGTAAAACATGGAATATGTGCGTTCCTGGATTGCGTCAAACACACGATCGCCCGTGTGGGCGGGTGTGTGACGAACGATGCTTCCAACGTTGGAAGCTCCTTTGACGCGGTTCAGATTTAAGCCAGTCCCAGACCATGTGGCGAATGCCTTCCAACGTTGGAGACATCACCATTTGCCACAACGTGTGAGCGGGCGCTGGTGAATTGAATGTGTCCAACGTTGGCTACATGCCACGTTCGGACTTCTGTCAAACAATGGGCCCAACGAGAAACAAATTCTTGTTGTACATTTCCAATAACCTCAGGCGGGATGATACGAACTTCTTGTCGAATTCGTTCCTTGAGATAGTCATTATTACTTGGCTTAGTGGCGTATACTTTGTTCTTTATATATCTCCAAAGGAAAAATCTAGCGATGTTAAATCTGGTGATCTGGGGGGCCATTCCTTAGTTCCTCTTCTGCCAACCCACCAATGAAAAAACACGTCATCTACGTAGCGGCAAACAGCGATGGCATAGTGCGGCGGTGCACAGTCTTGCTGTAACCAAATTGTCATTGGGCAGATCTGGTTCTTCTTCATTGGGGAACAGTACAACCAAGGACGGAACTACGAAATTGAAGAAAATCTAAATATTTTGCGCCATCTAAATCTCTTTCAAAGAATAACGGCCCCAAAATTCGACTATCAACAATTCTGGCCTAAACATTGACCTTCTGGGGACGCTGAGTGTGTGCTTCCACCGTGCAGTGTGGATTGTGATCTGACCAGTACCGATAATTTTATTTATTAACGATGCCACTCAGATAAAAAGACGCCTCGTCCGAGAAAATTATGTTTGACAAAATCCGGATCTGCCTGGCATTCTTCCATCATCATTTCGTAAAACTCTGTCCGTCTGTCGAAATCGTCGTCGGACAATTCTTGCACTAAGTGAACTTTGTAGGGATGGTACTTGCTTCTGTGAAGAAATCTACCCAATGTGATTTTCCTCACACCTAAATCACTTTCATAGTGAAATGCGAGTTTTCATAAAGAATCAAAAGGGCTTGTAATTGCACATATTCATTTAGTATTGGTTTTGAAATTTTGCTTCAGTTCGGGTTACAGTGGATCGATTTATTGGTGGACGATTCGGATGTGTTTCATTCAACCAAATACAAACTTCCTCATGAGTTCGAATTCATCATGAGAATTTTAATCCGTTCCGTTTCACTTATATTCATGTTTTTACAAAACGAAAACAAGTTATTATTAATTAATTTAAAAATACTTAATATTTTAAGAAAGAACCAGTTAAAATGGATCACTCGTACAATCTTAGCAAAATTGATTGCCTGTAAAAAATGCACAAGCACGTTCTATCAGACAGATAAAATTAAAAAAGCATCAAAGAAATTATGAGAAAAACTTTGGTATTTCTAAATAATTTGGGTATTGTTGTCCACCTCTGTAACAATTAGGAGCAATTTGTGATATATTTATGGAAACAGCTCAGCTAGGGTAATCCGGAAATAGGAAAAGAAAATGTGGTGTTCCATTAAAAAAATGTGATCACATCATTACTCGAAGGTAGGTCACCCTGTATATTAAATTATTATTTGAAAATCGACCTGTTTCGGGAATAATGTCTTGTATTTACCTAATAAAGAATTTCTGCGTGATTTTAGGGATGCACTGTCCCAAAGCAAGAAGAGTATCGCTGGTCAATGTTTGTCCAAAACGTCTATCATTGCCCCAAAGTAAATTATGTATAATCGTTAATATGTGAGCCTCAACTAAAACTTACTAACAGCAATAAGTTATCTAATCTTTTTTTGATCGATTTCCCTTCGTATTAAAAAATAGAGCTTACGTTATACATTCTGTATGCTTGTTATGCAGCGTACCTGCACGTATGCATGCCTAATTCACTTCTACGGCGAGATTGGTTAATTAGGCTAAAAATAATTCTTCAAATTATACACCCATGTATAATTAGGCTTAATAAACATGTCCTTCTCTCAGCGCATAGATGTTGGATTTCCGGTCTGTGATTCCGGTTATTCATAAAAATGGTTCAGAGGAGTGTGACTGCCTCTTAAATGGTTCATTTCCATATGGTGCCATTGCGAATGTGTAATTTAACGTTGTTTCTTTATTTAATTGGCTGTTAATAAACTCGACGGATTTTTTATTGTTTTTTTACTGAATATGATTTAGTAAATTTACAAAAAACGCACACTACTTTACTTGATTATAGATAAAGGTACGGAAGTATACCATTATAATGAAATAAATCAAAGAAACAATTAGCAAAATAAAAACAGTTTCATCTAGGATAGGAATAATAGTCACAACAATATTTATGTTTTTTGAAAACATAATCGAAAACAACGCTTTGAATTGAAGATAGTAGCCGGATCTATTAACTAAATCTGTGAAATACTACTATAAAATCGAAGCGTGGTATTATTCACTAGTGTGTTAAAAGGCCTTTAATCCACGGAAAACACTCGTATAAAACCTTCTTAACATGCTATTATGTGTAGATGTCGGTCTAGGAACAACCATATCAATTTTAAATAGTAATACATATAAGGCAGTAAACTTTAGGACAAAATATAACGATATAGCTAAATCTTAGTAAAATATGTGTCAAGTTTAAATATTTTTTTTTTTGTAATAACTCGAATACTGCTCAACCTATTGCCACCAAAATTGGTAGGGAAATACTTTTTAAGAAAATGAGTCATAATTTACGTATTAAATAAATGCCTGATGATGAATTTTTCTCTTGTTTTTTGTTGACGAAACGCTTGAACTCGGTTGTTGACGTAAAAAAGATCCTGAAATTTATTTTCATAAAATCTTGTTTCTAATAAGAGGGGTTGTAAATGATATATCGAAAGTAATAATAACTTCATACTTACTTGATTTTTGAAAATTTATTAGGCGACAACCAAACTATTTTTAGATCAGATGTGAGGAAATCTCTCTTAAAAGAAGTTCATCTGTCGTATCACAATACTGATTTTCTGAAAATAAATTTCATTAGCATTTTTGAAGTCGCCTGTAAGCAGAAATCTTTTAAGGCAGCTTTCTTGAAAACGACAGGAATTATTAAGTAGCTATATTTTTTTACGCAGAAATGACGCCCGGAAGATTTTGTAGTCTAGCATTGCTAATATGGTGATTCCTTCTCTTAAAATATGTTTCACTACCAAATTTAGTGAAATCGGTTGGGAGGTATTAGTTACTAAAAAAAAAATAATAATCATTTCAACTATCATATCCTGTATCTTTTTCCACAGCAACATTTTATTAAGATTTCGCCAAAATTTTATTATCGACCTTCATACTAGTCTCCCTCTAACTCTATACAATGATTCCAATGTTGCTCCCACGATTGGAAGCGCCCTTGGTAATCCTCCGTAGTTAACCCATTCAACACCACGGTTACAGCTTCTTATTTGACCTCCTGTACCCCGCCATAATGAGTTCCCTTGAGGTGCGAGTGCTATAGGGTGGGTGCGGCAACGTTGGAATGCCTTTTTTTCCAAAAACTCTTGCACAATAAACGAGAAATAGGCTGGCGCATTGTCATGGTCCAGCCGTTCTCGGCGAGTTCGGGTCGCACACGGAAAAACGCGGGCCCGCAGCCGTTCCAGGACGCCAGCATAGAACTCTCCAGTCACTGTCTGGCCGGCAGGAACATATTCACGATGAATGATGCCGTGGATATCGAAAAAAACGTTGCCTTCAGTCGTGGCTTGGACATCCTCGGTTTCGTTGGTCGCTCTCACCTTTTTCCACCCACTGCTGACTTTGTTTACGGGTATCGGAGTCATACTCAAATATCCAGGTCTCATCTCCAGTGACTACCCGACTCATCCAGTCTCTACCTTCGCTCTGTATCTCCATATCTTTCTGTTCACGGGTCAGAACTTTTGGCATTATCTTTTTTTGTTGACTTTTAACTCGTCAGACAACGTACGAATGCTTAAGCGCCGGTCAGACGCGATCAGTGCACACAAATAGTCAACATTCGCGTCAGTACGAAAGGTGACGGGAGCTCCTTCACGTGGATCCGTCTTCTACCGATTCACGCCTCTCCTTGAACCGTTTTGCCCATTCAAACACGCGTGTTTTCGACATGTACTCATGTACATACATACCTGCAATTTTCGAAGAATTTCCGAAGGTTTTTTTGCCACATTTCACTAAAAATTGAATCACAACACGTTGCTTGTAATGTGAGTCACTCATTTTCACGACGCCACTAAAAGTTACTTACCAAAAAATACACATAAAACGCAAACCAAACGTTCGACGTATCGACTTCAACCTTGAACTGAAAATAAAAGAAAGATCCCCCCTCTCTAGAAAAACGTTGACGAACGATGCAGTGTTGCCAGTTTCCGAGTTATAACTAAATTCTCGGAACTTAATTGCCACACCTCGTATTTTGTCCCAAAGATGTCGCCCCTGCACCATGGTCCATTATTAATGATCCACCGTGTACATGGAAAATATTGGTATGATTTCATTTACTTTCCTGTTATACTATAGTTCTTTAGAGTTAACCTATAATCGATTACCTTAACATTCGGCGTCTTTACCGCCACAAAGTGAACTTTCAAGCATACCATCACTTATACACCATTGTAAAACTGCCTCACTTCACTGCGTAACCCAGTAGTGCGAATAACCAGCAATTAAACCGTAATGGTGACTTTCGCCGGGCAATAAAAAAGACATTGACGTTTCCCTAAATTATTAGTTCTCGGCGCATTGGTCAATGGGCTCCAATCCCGGCCGGCTACGCATTACGTCGAAAATTACGGTCTTCGTGTCATTTAAATGAAGCGCCGCGCCGCGTACCGTGACGCTCAACACGAAGAACTTCAAAGGAATGCTAATGGCAGGAATTGTAATCAGGATGAGTTGGTTTAATTATTTCAGCGGCAGTTAATTAAACATGCAAAATGCATGAATCGAGAGGTACAACAATGCCGATGTTTAATATCAATTAGTCATATCAGAATGGGCATTTATGTTTTATAGCAACGATTCTTTAGAGAAGAATGTGAAGCACTTAGCTGGAAGTAAAGTGTAAATTAGACGAGGTCTACAACAAATATTAATAATTAAAAAGGGGAAGTTGCTACAAGCAGACTGACTTTGTTTACTACCTTACCTAGAGCTCGTTTAAGAAATTTTGCACATATTATAGTCCCGCCATCTAACCAACTTGGTCCACAACTAAGTCCGGTTGACTAACTATACTTCATATAAACACTGGTACTATGTCAATATTGCAGAAAAGTAAAAAAATATATTCTAGATCTTTCTTAACTTCTTCAAATTCTTTTTATTTTGGTAATGAAACATTTGCGGATTCATGTCTATAAAAATTTCTCATCAACACAATGCCGTTTAATTTTGGAATACTCTGATAAATGAATAATTACATTTTAATTTTACAAAGAAATAATAAATTTACATATTATTATGTACGAATATACGCATTTTCCATGGAAAAATACATATAATTTTTACATGAATTATCTACATTGAAATTTTACAGAGCATTAGTAACTTTTGCAAGTAAAATTACCACGATACTTAAAGGCTAATGATAATCATGGTAAATCCACATAAGTCACTTTTTCAGCGTATGAAATGAGTTTTCAATGAAACTGCCAGCAGCAACATTTCAAATACACCAGTGTTTTCGCTATGGCGTTGAAATTTAAATATCTTCAATCAATATCGAATTTAAGTTAAATAGCCCTGTTCCACCGGCATACACAGAGTTAATATTCTTCGAAAATAACAAGAATAAATAGGGAGAACGCTACATGGGCCGGCAAAGACCACAAGCGATTTTAGGCAATCATACGGTCTGTTAGAGACGCTCACGACCATTTGATAGTAAAATTCCTGCGAATGACAACTGAGGCCGTCCTCGGCATATCAAGCAGCCACACGCATCTCTGGCCTCCGATGTCGCTATTCGAAGGAAATCGATAATTTATTTGAATGGAAATTCAGCGATTACCATACGGACGACTACAGAAAAAGAAGCGTCTCTCAAATTGGATTGGATTAAAAAAACAACAGGAAATATATATGTATACCCAGATAGACAAATCGATAGTATAGAGATAGATATACTGAGTGTCCTGAAATTATGCGTCAGGAAGTGATTCCTCACAAAAAATTACGGTCACAAAGTCCTATAACAATTTTTTGAAAACTCAATATTGACGGAGATACAGGGTGTTAAAATTAAAATTTTATTTTAGATCTTTGTAAATAACTTCTTAAGAAATCCAAATATTTACATAAAATTTGTAAATCAGGGGTTTTTGCGGACGAGAAATTCAAATATGTTTCTAATTTTGACGTCACTAGTAGAGGGCGCCACTTGTGGCACATCATGTTTCTTTTAAATGACAGAACTTTTTTGCATCTTAATGTATCCATCTGACTATCAAAACAATCGATTCTCCTACCTGTTTTATTTGAAAAAGGTATACCTTGCTGAAGTCGGTAGGCGTAAACATTTTTTAAATAATCCTATTTGAAATGCTCAGTTCACCGAGTAAAAACTGTTTTGATTTCAGGTAAAGTGCCTTTTCTGCTGAAAATACAGCAAAATATTACTTGAAAAAGTTGTTCAAAATCATAAATTATGGAGACGTGCAAAATGTCTAGAAAATCGGCGAGATTTGATGAAACTATTTTTCAACAAAGCACAAAGATTTTATCAAAGCAGGCCGATTTTTTCTATTGCGCAAGAGTGAGATAACAGTATTTACCTGCTTCACGCAAAAATAGCTAAAAACAAATCTTCATCCCGAATACCAGCCGGATGTGTCCCGACTTACAAATATAACGAATTAGTAAATTTTTTAAAAATTTTTTTTATGGCATGTTGCATACCCTTGGAAAGGAGATGAACTAGAAATTTTTTTAAAGGGATTTGAAGATCACGATCGTTTTTCTTTTTTTTTATTGCAACTGCAATTGAAAATAATAAAACTATATACTTACTACAGTAAATTTGCACTATAACAGTAAATTACAAAAAAAATTGTTTTTAACGCGACAAAATATCGAAAATAAGTGGTTTGAATTCTTGCCAACTATAGTTAAGGGGTCATAAAATATGTCAGTAAAAATTACCTTCAATTACCACATAGAATACTCTGTTGAATTTTCAGCACACAATTAGGAAACACCTTATATAGATTTTTTAGTAGGAATAGATAAAAAAAATGTGACATTTAAGCCCTATGAATAATAAAGGCCCTAATACGGATTCTTGGGGTACCCCATGCTCAACTTTTAAAATTAAACTTTTTACTGCTCGTATTTATAATATTTACCTAAATGTTAGGTACATTAGTCTAACAAAATAATGCTCTGTGGTACTCCTAGTCCAAACGCTGAACATTCTTGTTAATTCTGCGTACAATTTAAGTTTTTTCATTAAATTTAGCACAAGATCGGTCGACGTTTAGTAGCAGTAAACACAAAGGCGTTTAACAGAAGTATCAGAGTGAGAAAATTGTTAGTGTTTACTTCGGTAATTCCTGAACACTTCCTGTACCGAGCGGCGATTTCAATTTGTCAGAATAATTGAATAATACATAACCGGCTTTATTATGTAATTAATATTCTTCTACGACGGCGGTGCAAGGGAAAATAATTACGCACGAGCTTCGCTAATTATGAGAGTGCATGCCTAAGAACTATTCCATTAGCCTGAGTACCAGCGTATGCAAATGCCGGGATGAGATATGGGCTGCGAGTAGGCCAGAGGCACCCAAACTACCTGCCAAAATTCGTATCTCAAGTCTTACAATTTCGACAAATATTACTCAAGAAGGCATTTGGCACATAAAATATGATACCGTATGTGATATAATTTGTCATTCTCGTACGTAAATAAAGCAGAGGTTGATTAAGGTTTCAAACCATCGCCATCTTTCGGTGACACTGAGATGGGACTCGTTTAGCTAGTGTGTCACGTGGTGATGTGGATGCTACATCTACAGAAATCAGTAATAAAATGAAACGATGTTACTGGGCTTAAGAGAATAGATCAGCATAAACTAAATCTATTGTTGCAGCTACTATAGATACTGGTATTGTGTATAAAATACGTTAGAAAGCTAATCTCTACTGTCAAGTTAAGATAAAATGTCAAATAGCCAATTTTCCCGAAATGACTATTTCCTCCTTCAAGACATCTACAGTATATTCTCTTAATTTAAATAACAATGAAATATTAAAACAAAGAAATATTTACTAACAATTACAAAATAATTGCATAGCACACAATAAATATTATTAAGATTAATTGAGACTACAACAAACATTTAATTGCAAAAACAAGATTACATGTAGAGGCCGACAACCTACGTTTCTACGACAAAAACCATTTTGAATTAAACAAACTTGTAAAAACTAATAAATAAAATATTTCGGCTTAGTCGCGGCGAAGCGTTTGCGGAACGTTTTGAAGTATGGAATGCAACCAATTACATAGGCGGCTACGGAACATCTCGGAAGACCACCATTATCCGAGGAACGGTCCCGATTGTAGCAATCGTAATACCAACAACAGGAGCTGAAATCAATATATGGGTGACTCCACAGATAGCGATAGTGAGTCTGCTCTCCACAGAGCCTAGCCCGAGAACAAGGGCGCAGGTCAAAGAATCCTAGGTATAGCTAAGTACGTGCACTTTAATTCTGTTACTGGCAGCGACCAGTTACCAAGGTCACGGCAATAATAAAATATTTAAGTACGAGTAGTATCCTTAGTGAAGAACGTTAGTGATAAAAAAAATGAAAATGAGATTTTTCAAATAAAAAAGTTAAATAGGAGCAGCTGAGTTTTTGAAAGAGGTTGCACATATACAAGGTGTAACAGTAGTAAGTATTCAAAACTTGTGAGCTTGTAAAACAAGTCGAAAAATTACGAAAACCTTAGTACAACTTTTGTCAGTGGCGGCTTCTAAGGGAGTTACGCTCACTTAAAGGGGTTACCTCAGAAACAGTTTTTAATGCGTAACATCTAAACAGTTCAACATTAAGTCACGAAATTTTGGTGAGATATTAACCTTGACGTGCTTAATAAGTCTCATTAACTACATTTCAAAATTTTCTACAGGGGCGTAAGAAAATGCAAGGCTTTGGTACAAATTTAATCATATCTTCTTTGTAGTTAATTTTTTATAGTTTCTGATTCCAAAATATTAAAATATTAAGTATTTACCATAAAAAATGTACTCCTGTTAAATTTCAATAGGATGTACCGTTTTTCAGTAAATTCGATTTCAATCATTCCTAACGTGACCCACATTTAACATCCAATACATAGCCAAAAAAATTAATTGCAGTATGCCATGGAAAAAACAACTAGTCTGACAGTTAACAGAAATGTCAAGTATTTTTAGTTTGAAAATTGTATTATTTGAGTCTACGCAGTGCCATTTTCTAGTCAACAAAAATAGATAAAAAATATTTAAAAATGCAACCGTATACATATTCTGAGTATGTAGATATGCTTTTGACGTTAGGTGGAGTGTCATGGGAGCGCAAGAGCAGCCTCACACCGATATGGTATAAAGTTCCCCAATAGAAATGCACCCAATTATAAAATATTTCTTTGCACCGAAAGGCGTTGTTTTTCTGTTATTTATAATACGGTACTTTTATTTGTACTATTGTTTTTAATTGTTACTGTTAATAGTGTTAAAAATACTTGACATTTTTGTTAACTGTCAGATTAGTTGTATTCTTCATGGCGCACTGCGATTTATTAATTAATTTGGCTATGGATTATGGGGGCACGTTAAGAATGATTGAAATCGATTTTACTGAAAAAGGTACATCCTATTGAAATTTAACAAGAGTACCGTTTTATTTTAAATACTTCAATGTTCAATATTTTTGAGTCAGAAACTAGAAAAAATTTACTACTAAAAAGATATGATTAAATTTGTCCCTGAGTCTTGCATTTTTTCACGCCCCTGTAGAAAATTTTGAAATCTATTTTATGAGACTTATTAAACACATCAAGGTTAATATCTTACCAAAATTTCGAGACTTAATGTTGAACCGTTTTGATGTTACGCATTAAAAACTGTTGCTGAGGTTACCCCTTTAAGTGAGCGTATTTCCCTTAGGAGCCGCCACTGACAAATGTTGTACTAAGGTTTTCGTAATTTTTCGACTTGTTTTACAAGCTCACAAGTTTTGAATACTTACTACTGGTACACTTTGTATATATGAAAAACATGTTTTTAATAATAGTTAAATAATAAGTTTTCTTATTAGTTTTCTAGAAATTGCTTTCTATCTAAAGTTATACAAAAAAACGTCTGTATTTATTTATATATACTATGAAATTTTTTAATGAAACCTCCGTATAGTGAGAGACATAATTTGCAAAAGAATGTGCCAGAGTTAAAGTCTAACATATTTTTATGTACATATAAAACTGTATGATTTACATATTTGCTTTGATATTTCAGTGTACAATGTTACTTTTTTAATCCGTTACGACTTGTATGGGTCCTATGATTCATTATTGAAAAATTACCATTTTAATATGCCACAACCAACCGTCGCTGGTCAACAAACGACAATCTGTAAAAGTAAAAAGTTTTGGGACCGCTGACCTACCGTATGGTAATGCGCCGATTGTCGGCACTCTTGACTTGTCTCATGGTGACTGCTAAATGCATATTTCTCCCGCATTTGCATGCGCTTGCTGACTTGCATAATTAGAAGGTCGCGGATTTCTCGGAAACCTACGTTTCTGTTAATAAGCCACGGTTTATTGTCTCCGGGTTATGCTAACCGCTGAGAGTTTCTCGGGGAATTGGAACGATTACTTGCTTAATTGTAAACAAAACAAGGATAATTTTATTACGTCTATTTTGTCTATTACTTAAAACGGGCCGTTTCTATGCTTTATAAGGTCTACCAGTCGACCACTGTCGACGATCGATAGTTACGTGTGAGCGGGACCGTAGCCGACCGAGAGTAACCACCACTGTTACCAAATTCTTAATAAAGTTGTTTCACCCAGTGATAAAAGGCAAACGCAACAGTTCCTTCTTTACTGTTGCTGCTAGAATATTTTTTGTTGAAATAAAACAAAGATGATTGAAATAAAATTACACTGACAATTTAAACTCGCAAAAAAAATGTTGACAATTTACTGTTGAATTCACCAATTTTTCATGTTTGATGTTAAATCAGCTTCATAATTTGTTCCATATAAGTAATATTTTTTTTTATTTGAGCATTTCTGATGATTGACATCAAATCACACCGATATTAAATTCACTGCTATTTTGTTTAACTTAAACGTGTCAAATTATTAAATTAAACATTTCTAATTAATTTTCTTCAACCAAAAAAAAACATAATAATTTCGAAGTGTAAACTATTTTAGTTTAACACTACGAAATGTTGTTTCAAATATCTAGCCTTTTACGTTAAAAGAAATTTTGTTGGCCAAGGACAGCCATTGTCGTTTTTGTACCGCACGTACTTCGTCCGACATAGACTAGCTAATGACCGCTAGACGTAGCTTGTTATATTTCGCGTATCCAGAACAGGAGATAAAAGGAGGCCTGCAGTAGAGTCGCCGGTATCGGCCACAAATGCAGTCGAGGGTGAGCGGAGAAAGAGGCCCGGGGGCCCACCTCTACAAGGCGTCCGATAAATTTAACAGTTTTTTTTCTCGGTGCAAACTGAAAATCTGGAGTACGGCTCTGTTGGGAGCCTTGCATCCCGGCCTGCTACTTATTATCAAACGTGATAAGGAAAACAAAGGACGTTGGCAAGGCATCCGAGGAGGCATACCTAACGATTTATATGACATTGAAGTAAATGGTAGGAGGTCGCAGCTTGCCATTTTTCTCAAATTAGCGGAAAATATGGTAATGATCCGAGATGTTCCGAATACCGCGGCATCTTGTGTACATAATTGCACACAACGAGCTAAATTTCCACATTAATTTAAATGGATCCGGGTGAATCATTAGAAATCGCCTCTTGTATTTATGCCGAATACAATTAAAAGTATTTACATAAAGTGGTTTAATTCGCAATTACTGCTGCTAAGTGCGTAGTTGGCCGTTGCTCAGCTGTCACTTAAACTTAGTTCTTAATTAAGCCGGTCTTAACCCGCTCTAATTTAAGGCAATCTCATAAACAGATGAATAATTTACATGAATGTACGGTATGGTGCAACTTAAATGACCCTCGCGTTCGATTCACGGAAACTGCCGTTCGCTTGGCGTCACCGCTAAAGATTGAACAAGACACCGCTGAAATGTATTTCAGATCATTTCAAAAGGTAGGGTTAAGAACCAAAATGAACAAATTATAAATTTTGCACCAGAGCAATTTAAAATATTAAAACGAAAATTTACGAACTAAAAGTTATTATGTTATGTAAGTACACAGAAATTGAGGATTATTTTGAATCAAAAATATCAGTACCAAATACCTACCAACTGCCCATCTACATCCGATTCTTGAATTGAAAAACTCTAAAAATTAAATCTTGTTTAAGTAAGTTTGTACCTAATTGCTTTTATGCGCTTTATGGTATTAAAATATCTGTCAATATTACATGTTTAGTAAGTAGAACTGATGTTCAAATTTAGTTTGATTTAATTACTTACATTCAAATCGAAAATGGGAAAACAAATTTCATCTCCTATATCTTTACACGATCTACTAAATAATATTTCTTAAATAAGAAATCGTAATTGAATAAAAAAAGAAAATACTAAGTACCTATTGCCTTATTGGTTTTATTTTTGACTACCTAAGTCGCCTTTCCAGGTCGAATATTACAAGTTAATTTTAGCCTAAATTTTATTATAACACTTGTTACGCTGGTTGATTATAGTTAGTGCAAATTTAAACTTCCATCTCAAATTCCATACTTAGTTGTTTAAAAAAAAATAAATCTTCAGAAAAAATATCCTATTATTAAAATACTATTATCTACATTTTAAAAATTTGTTTTGAACTTTTCTTTAAATACTAGAAAATTATAAGAAAATTAATTAATCAAACTCAACATAATATGAAATTTTCCAGCTAGTTGCAAAGCTCAATACCTACTTTAAAATCATCAAATTAAAATCAAATCTAAGAAATTCAAATGGAATTAATAAAATCAACGAAATCATGGGAAATCAGTGGATTCAGCGAAATCAAGTGAACTCAGTAAAATCAAGTGAATTCATATAAAATATGGTAAAATCACGAGAAATCAAGTAAATCAGAAATTCATGTGAAATCTGATATCGCTGTATTAAAGTAATAGAGAATCTGAATTCAGGTTTACAAAATTCTTGGAAGAGTCTCACACCCCTCGTTCCTGGACACACTGCATTGATTTCTTTTCTACATACCCCTAAACTTAATTACCGTGAACAATTTTCTTAGAATTTTTGTCACGACAATAATAAAGTTTAGAATATTTATAACAAATGTTGAAAATGACTACCGTTGCCCGAGAATTTTGCCCCGCTTCATCATAAATTAACAATATGGTCAAGGTTACTAAAATGTGCTATTTTTGTTTATGCTCACTCGCAAATAAACACTAGATACAAACAAGATACAAATAAGTAAACGAAACCCACTGGTCTCTAAACGAAGAAATGTACCTACGATGCACAACTATTTTGATCTATAGTTTGAGGTTAAAAGTACCTAATAGACTATACCTACTAGACTAGACTAAAACTTAAGTATTGTTACACATTATGATTCGGCTATTAAACAGCTTTAAAACAATACCTAGTTTGCTAAAATCGGTTAACGTGGTCGGGAGTTTTCCAACTTTTTCTCCAATAAGATTCTACCCTTCCCATACTCCTTACTTTAACCAAAATGTCAAATAAACAATTTTTAAAGTATCAATAGAAGAATCCAAAACCGTTCAACATAGGCACTTCAGTATTGATTTTATGGAGAAACTCTCACTTTTCCATTTGGATTTAAAAGTTTTCCATCTAGCGGTAAAATTAATTTGAAAGTGGAAAATAATTATAACTGTCTTCCTGAGGCCACTTTATCATATCTTTTTTTCCGGAAGCTGTAGGACGAGTACTTTCCAAGATGCAGCACCTAGCTGACCTTAACGGAACACTCGGTATATATGCTTAAACAGATATATCTAGTTTAAATATACAATTGGCGTTTGATCAGTTAAGTTTTCAAATAATAGATAATTGTTCACACCAAGACAGATAACTTCAGCAACCGCACATTCGATATTTTAGATTTATTATTCGGCAGAGACAAACAAAATTACATTTGGTTACTTACTTTGATCCCTAATGTGAAGTCGATAATTCATATAGAGTTATACACGCACACTATACACTTTTTATTAGTCAGAGATAATACAGGTTTTTCTATTTGACGACAAATGCATGTTTCAATAATCTACTCACATATTTATTTAAAACGTCTTTTTATCGACAGTGAAGCACAAAATCACAATATTTACCAACATATTTCTGTTATCTCAGCGTTAAACACTTAGATTTGACGACACAGTTCCACAAAATTTGCAACACACATAAGTATTGTCGAAAATGGTTGACAACGAGGTGTCAAAATCAGAAACAAAAAACGAGAGCACTAGATTTCAAAACGACCGCAAGAAACAACCGGCATTGTTCGTTCATGAGATATTTGAATACTACAATATTTATTTATTCTAATATGGTACTGGAGAGTATAATGGTTAAAGTTTGATGGAATAATATTCGCGGAAAATGTACTCTTATAGCATTAGATAGTCACCAATGGAATAAACAAATTTAAATATGCTCTAAAGATTTCAAAGCAGCAACAGGCAACAATTCGCATTATTCGTTCATGAGATATTTGAAAACTTATTACTATTTTCTTAATGTTAGTAACTTAATGATCATATTTTCAAAGGAAAAACAGATAAGACTTCTTTTTCCGAAGCATGTTATTTTTCTTACCATTTCTGACACGATAAACTGAACTTATTTTATTAGATATACGTCTTTCTTATTCTCTTCTTAATTTGTATGGTAAATATTGATGACTTTTTCAAAAACTAGTTGAAGATGAAAAATTTATATTATTTTCGCTTGCCTATAATATACCTAATGATTACATTATTCCCGGAAATTTTTTCGAGGTCATAAAAATTTTGAAAATTCTTGAATTTTAATAAAACGGACCATGTCCGATACTTAAACTTTAACGTAGAATATATTAAATAATAAAACCTTAAAGCCCAAATGCTACCAGTACATCTACAGCTGCTGACGAATGACTTCAGAAGTTTGCTATAGGTTTTTCAAATGTAATTCAATGCTGGACGGGGCAACCGCAGGGTAGTTGTTTCCTACAATTCCGTGTTTGCAATATAACGTTCTCGCCAATAGATTACGATAGCTTTTAATGATTTCTACTGCTATGTAGAACGCTTTGTGTCTGTGGCTTTTCAGTCCGCTATGGAGTAGCAAATGGAAGCTAGATGTAGCTTATCTACACCGCGTACTCATGATCCATGCTACCGATTTAGACGGACTTAAAAGAGCTAAGGTTATTGGTCGGTTGCCTCAGCTATGAAAACCTAATGAGAGCTTATAAGCTCAAAACCGGTCTGTCTGATGGGCTGATCCGTTGTGACTTTTGCGAGTGCTTCGTTAGGTTTGCTACCTAATAATTTGAATTTTTTCGATAATTTCGAAGGAATTATGACAAACTTTAGTAATGATGAATATGTTGACATGCTCCAAGTATTTTTTTAACGTCGGAAACCTATGCCGCAACAAAAAGAAAAGTCGCAAAACATTTAATTATAGAAGTTAGCATGACAGCCACTTACTTAAATATTTCTTAGTTGCAATCATGCGAGTTGTAATGCGAATGATGTTGAATTTAATTTTTTTGTTAATAAATGGTTAGTTTTAAAGCAAAAAAAAGAGGTAACAGTTTGACACGTATTTTTGAACACTCATATGCTGTCAAACAAATACATTCTAGCAAAAAATTACTGTGGAGATGCTTATTTCAATCATCTACAAAAAGCAGAAACTTTTTAAAAATATATTGAGAAGTTGCACATGCATTAGTAGAAAAGAGCAGCTTCTGGTTGATTAGAAAACATTGGTTGAAAAAATATAATTTCACTCAAAATCAACACAATTGGTTACAAGTCCACATCCGTTTGTGCTAAAATAATAACATAATTCGTCGAGCAATGTTCACTCAGTTATTTGTTAAATCAATTTTTTATGAGTAATATTGAATAACTTTTGACTTAGCTTACCGAACTAAGTATTGCTGCAAACACAAAATTGAGTGATACTATCAATACAATTTCGTTGTTTTTTCCAGAAGCCATCTCTCTGACCAAAAATTGTTTTGATAAGTTCATTTCTTTGTTAAAATGATGAATTACTCACCACCACCAAATTCAACATCAAAATAATTTCATTCATAAATGAGTTTGAGGATACTCAATGGGCGTATTCAGACGAGGTCAGCCGCTAACTAAAAGCTGCTGGAATGCTAACAGGACACCGAATAGTGTGCTGATTCAGCTGATTGTTCTCCGCCGAGCTGCGAAAAAATATAACTTTACATTGTCATACTAAAAAGTCGTCAATTTTATCTAGGGTCATAATACCTATTACACAGAATAATAAATTTATTATGTATTCATCAAATGTGCCATAGAATAAAACGCCGAAATAAGTAAAAATAACTCTTTTTTATTGATAACAACATTCAGCCAAATAGGTTGAAATTGGACCATTATTAAGTATAGGTCTTATGGGGGTGGCTCGGTTTCAAGTAGGTCACACTTTATGTACTTATAGTGTTCTAGTATTCCATGTACATGTAACTATCACATATTCTTGTTATTTAAAAAAAATAAAATATGAGTAAATATTGTTAACTTTATGGTACAACAAAAATAAAAATTTTCTTTCTAGGTACGTTGGTAAGTTTATCTTATCATTTTTATTTTGATTCCAAGAATCTATAATAGCTCAATGTCAGTGGTGAATTTATGACTGTTTAGAGCTTGATTCAGAAGCCCCTTGCATACTTGTATTTTTTGTCGGTTGTCTAGGATGAGGACGGATTATAAAAAAAAATATGTAATAGGTAATAAACAAATGTATTTATATTCTATAAAAGGCAAGCCCAGAGCAAAGCATTCATTGAAATTCCAAAGCGTAACACTTGGAAAATTACTTAGAATAACAACCATGTAAATAAATAACATAACCTCACAAATACGTCAGCGCTTCGAAGTAAGCTAACAGTTAGCATTTAGTCAGCGTTTTATTCAGTCTGAATTTCTTACTTAGCGGCTCAGCGGCTGACCTCGTCTGAATACGCCCAATGATATTTTTTAGTATGTACTATCGTTTGCAATATTAATGACACTCACTAAAATGAATTTTGCGATTTATTTTGAACTTCTGACGTATTCATATTGAAATCTGCTTTAAATTTTTAACATTATTTATTAGTTGTTTCACTTACCAAGAGAGATTTAATGAAATTTCTATTCAGAACTTCCAGAAGTTCAAAAACTGTTTTAAGAGAGTGTCATTATTATTGCAAACGATTGTACCTACAGTGTCGCCACTTTATATATAACTGTAATTCAGCCAAGACAACGGTCTTTCAAAATGAGCAATACTGTACTAATTCGTGCTGGAGACCGACCACAGAGCGGCATATCAAACAGTCGGACGTGATACTGCCTTATTATGACATGCTAATTCTAAACGCCTAATTTACATCGTTTATAGTGTCGTTTCGGCCTTTTATGTTTCCGATCCTGAATCATCTGCCTCAATAAGCAAACACGCATTCGTTTTAACTAATGAGTGCTATTAGATACTGGCACCACCTTGACTTTTGGCCACCGACGACATATCAGAAAATTGTCGAAAATGATGGTAATGATGTAATTTTGTATAACGACGCTGACCTTACTTTCAATCGCTGTTCTCTGGTCTCAGATGATGATTTATTAAGGAAATATCACTACAGTCTGTTTCCAAATGGTACGAAGTGACAAATCAATTAATAATATTGTTTTTCTTAATCTTCTATTGCGACATTGGTGAAATAGTTTAAACAGAAGCAGATAACTGCTAAATTATGGCTTGTCAAAATTCTACTGAAATAGCTTGTATGTATAAAGAGCGTTATCCTGCCAGGTTGCATTTTTACAGGGCAGAAAACGACTACAACCAATACGTAAAAGTATAAGCTTTATAAGCAGAAGAAAATGTCATGCACACCATGAGGGAAATACCTCTGCGAAAACCAAGAAAATATTACACATATGTATACGTACGAGTATTAGCGTGCTCTCCAAGAAAACTAATTTTATCTTATCATATACAAAAGTTCAAACACTTCAAGACAAAAGATACAGTTTTGCGAATGGCTTTTGGACCAGTAAGTTCCCGATAAAAACTTGTTCATAGTATTGCTAACGACAGATGATTAGATTTTCTAAAGATTCGCATGCTTTTAAATAAACGTTGATGTTCAACAAGAATTTTCAGTGAATATCTGAACAAACTACTACAAAATTATTTACCTGGTTTGCTACCGTTATCCAAACAGGTAGTAATGGACAGATTCCATGGTCTCCCAAAAGTTCGGATTTAAATCCTATCGATTTGTAAAGACGAGTCATTAGTGTACATATACAAGAAATCAACACGAGAGATGAACGTTTATAACGAATTGACAATGTCAGACGGTGCATTGAGGCAGGAGAGGGCAGCAATTGTTATAGGTCCGGTCGGTTTGTGGAAAAAGTCAATCTAATCTTTTATTTTATGAATATTGTTTTTCTTAATCTTCTATTGCGACATTGGTGAAATAGTTTAAACAGAAGCAGATAACTACTAAATTATGGCTTGTCAAAATTCTACTGAAATAGCTTGTATGTATAAAGAGCGTTATCCTGCCAGGTTGCATTTTACAGGACAAAAACGACTACAACCAATACGTAAAAGTATAAACTTTATAAGCAGAAGAAAATGTCATGCACATCATGAGGGAAATACCTCTGCGAAAACCAAGAAAATAGTACACATATGTATACGTACTAGCGTGCTCTCCAAGAAAACTAATTTGATCTTATCATATACAAAAAGTTCAAACACTTTAAGACAAAAGATACAGTTTTGCGAATGGCTTTTGGACCAGTAAGTTCCCGATAAAAACTTGTTCATAGTATTGCTAACGACAGATGATTAGATTTTCTAAAGATTCGCATGCTTTTAAATAAACGTTGATGTTCAACAAGAATTTTCAGTGAATATCTGAACAAACTACTACAAAATTATTTACCTGGTTTGCTACCGTTATCCAAACAGGTAGTAATGGACAGATTCCATGGTCTCCCAAAAGTTCGGATTTAAATCCTATCGATTTGTAAAGACGAGTCATTAGTGTACATATACAAGTGAAATCAACAAGAGAGATGAACGTTTATAACGAATTGACAATGTCAGACGGTGCATTGAGGCAGGAGAGGGCAGCAATTGTTATAGGTCCGGTTTGAGGAAAAGTATTTGTCAATCTAAGATTTTATTCTACCATAGATATGTATTGAAATACAATTAGTTTCATATTTAGTGGTTTTTAAAAAATTCTTTAATGAACGACACAATTTGCGTTGGTATTAATATTACCTTACTTCAGCTCCACATACATCTACTCTTTTGTAAAACTGTTCACGATATGCTAGCATAATTGTGGCTTTATCTCACCAATATCGCGAACAATTTCGTCCTCCAGTTGAGGAATTGATTGTGGATAGTTCTCATAGACCTAACTTTTAACGTAGTCCCACACAAAATAGTCGAACCGTGTTATATCACATCATCTTGATTGCCTATAAACATCATCGATTCTTGACGTTATATGTTCAGGAAACATTTCTCTCAATAAACTAATTGTGTCATGTGCAAATAAGGTGTAACGGAATCCTGTTTTAACCAAATGTCATTCAGACTATTCATCAGTATAGATCACAAAAACTAAGTTAACATGACACGATAAAGAAGATGCAGCATGTTCCAGCAGCATTTTCAAAAAGGTATGGAATCAATCTTGGACTTTCCTCACCCCAAATTCGACTATTTTGTTCAACCAATTTCAAAATATGCATCATTGGGAAATATGATCTATTGGAAAAAAATCATCTGATTATATTTTGTTCCAATTGACATTAATCCAATAGTTTTAGTTCCTGTATTATTTGGTGCGGGCATCATGTCTTGCTTTTTCTTGATCTTGTTTTGGTCTAGAAAGACAAGACAAGACACTACTAAGACAAGACCAAAACAAGACCAAGACAAGAGCAGGACAAGACCAAGATAAGACTAAGACAAGACCACGACAAAACCAAAGCAAGACCAAGACAGTGACACCACCAAGACTTGACATCTTAACTTGCGAGACAAAACAAGTTTTAAAAAAGTCTTACGAGACAAAACAAAAAATATTGCATGGCAGGAAATCTTGTAAGTATAAGTAAAATTATTTTTTAGATCAAAGTTTATTGAGTCTAACTCCTATGTTCTGCTAAATTAATTATAAATTCACTCACACTTGACTGAAAGAGGTGCGATTCTGCTTAGCGTATTTCTTCCATTACTTATGTAGAACTGACCTGACTTTCTATACTGTATAACGGCATATTGATAGCTGTGTGTGCTCTGAGTGGGACTGTAGCCGAGCGAGAGCAACCACCACTGTTCCCAATTCGTAATAAAGTTTTGTTTCTCACTTGTATGCAATAGTCTCGCAAGTATCATGCAAAAGTCTTGTAAAATGAGACTCTCGCAAGTTTATACAAGACATATGCTCTTACAAGATCGAACAAGAATGACTTTAAAGAAACTTCTCTCTTGTTTTACAAGCTAATGGACATTTCTTGGTCTTCAGAAACAATTTCACGAATCACATCAATATGCTATTGAGAAACAACAACTACAATGTGTTTTTTTTAAATATGTGGACATTATTGATTCTCTTGTCTTGGTTGTTGAATATTCCAATACAATGTGTGAACTATATTGTCTAAAAAGAAAATAAATAGTATTATTAATTTTTCTCTTCTTTTATATTCCACCAAACCAGTTTCTTGAAATGGTTGTACTATCCGATGATTATGTACACCGTAAATATAACTGTAGCGGTCACCGATACCGGTCATCGACCTACATCTGTGATCCCTACAATTACAATTTAATGACATTTGCATTAAGGCAATAAACAAATCAATGCCAATAAAACCATTAAAGTACCCTCTGACCTGAGCCCAATTATAATCAAATAAAGGGATGGTCAGAAATTAACCAGCCCCCGAGACCTTCCTCGAGGTCCGGTGGAAAACCACAGCAGTTACTCGTCGCTCGTTTTCCGCGTAACATCCGTCCAGACTTCTGTATTGGTGGAACATTCTTTCCCAAGTGTTATACCTTTATTAATATATTTAACATGTTACAAACCATGAACTTGTTATTTCTAATCTAGCAACCCCACAATAACGTACCTAATAAAAACATTTCAACGCTTTGTATTTTATACAACTCCATTATTATAAACTTCATACATCACCGCTGAATTTGAAAGACCCAGTATGTATACGATTTCTCTCCCTTAGATTTGGGATAAATATTGACCATGTCCGATGTGGCCCGGCCTGGCAAACTCATCAATTTCATTTCTCTATTAATTGACGGCTAAACATCGAAGGGGTTATGCGTCACTTCCACGGCCATCATCAAGTAATGTGCGCCGTTGATCCGTCATATTAAATATAAACATTAAGACATACAGCGGGACATCCATCTTCTAATAAAGATAGTGACAAGTATAATACGTTGAATAACGAGCAACGCGCCATAACGCCCTAATGCGCCGCAAGAGGTGTTTGTCTCGTAGGGAAAGAGATCCTTTTTTGTCAGTAAGAGATGTGGAATATTTTTCAGCGGCCGTACGAAAAGTTTTTTGTTGGTAGTCGTATATTTCAGCGCGTATATAAAATATGTGGTGTTCTTTCATTGCAATTTTAATGAATCCTTCTTAATTTTCTTTCTGAGAGTGTCCAGAACGCAGTATTAAAGCTTAGGTATAAAAAATTATTACTCAAACAATATAGTTACAGTAAGATCAAAAAAATTAAATTCTGTTTTAACCTCATACAATGGTTAAAAGTAGCCTTATAATGAAATCTGAAAATTTTTCTAAAAATTAAAAAAACATTCATGGAAAAAATCCAGAAGAAATATCAATATTCATTTGAACGCACGAAACGCTGTGACGTCACACTGTGGAATAGGCTAGCTCGCGAAAATTAGTGGTTAGATTAGGTTTTCACGTAATAACTAGTCTGCCAGGTCTGCCTTTACCAACGTTTGCGTACTGTGTTTTTCTTTAATTTTAATTAAGGTAAGGAAATACAGGGTGTTAAAAAAAGTGTAAAATATTTCAGGAGGTAATAGTGTGAACCAAAATAAGCAGAAAAGTCTTAATAAACATGGGTCTGCAAAGTAACGGTTGCGGAGATATGGACCATTATTCGTTTTTCAAACATTTTATTTTATTACGAATAAACCGACAAAGGAAGCTTTTAACAAACAAAAAACAAAGTTACAGAAGATGTTCAAAGTGCCCTCCGTCCATTTCCAAGCAGGCACGACATCTTCGTCTCAACGATATTCGAACTCTTTCGAAAACACTCTCCTTGGTTTGGATTTCTTGACACTTTTGATTAATTCGTAGCTGCAGCTCTTCCAGGCTATTTACAGGAGTACCATACACTTATGTCTTCAAATATGCCCAAACAAAGAAATCTAGAGGGTTCAGATCAGGCGATCTTGGAGGCCATAAAATAGGTCCGGCCTGATCCGCAACCGGTACTTTGCAAACCCATGTTTATTAAGACTTTTCTGCTTATTTTGGTTCATACTATTACCTCCTGAAATATTTTACACTCTTTTTAACACCCTGTATACTCAAATGGAAGGAGGCTTTCAAAGGTAGACTTACATAATCTGACAGCTGTGGACACTACTATGATGTAAAATGTTTAGCCATGTGCAAAAACTTGAATCAGGCACTGGTGTAAAAGTGAAATTGTATTATTTTATACAAATATATACTATATAGGGTGCTTCATAATATATGCGCAGGACTTCAGGATGTGATAGCTCGTCCAAAAATCTGAAAATAAGTTTGTATTAACTTACTCTCTAAAATGCACAGTTTTCGAGATACAGGGTGTTGAAATTGTAAAAAAAAATAGTTTTTTGCGAATATCTCCGGTACCGTTTATTATACAGAAAACAGTTTTTGTAAGCATTTACTACTCATAATAAGCTATGTTCTGTGCGAGAAAAAAATTTCAAAGTCATAATTGGTGAAGATTTTGAAGGAAGTCGGTGTTTTCTCTCCAACTTCTACGCCACTGGAAAAAGTACGGTTTTGATACACCCATTTGAAACGCCAATGTTTTCTACACAAAAATGTACTCTTGGTCATTAGCTCTAAAGTTGACCGTTTTCGAGGAAAATCTACTTTTATGTGAAAAACATGAACATTTACAGGAATTGTTGGTTATTCCATTTTATTCCAGTACTACAACTGAATAGTTATCACAGCTTAAATAACAATCAGCTCACAGACTCTACGGCGGGACCTAAAACCAGAAAATTTGTCCTTGAAGCTTGTTGTCTCTCTTGCTCAGGATAAGGGTCAGGACTGGATTAAAAATAGTTGTCCGACTTAGAAAGTGTTTTAACTGCATTGTGTACCTACTTGAATTTCAAAATGGTTTTTGTTTTACTAAAACATAGATATAGGAAATGTTACCTAATTTTGGGAGCTTGATGGATCCATTATTAACATAAAATGTACAATTACTTTTCAAAGTATGTATAAGTAATTTATTAACATTAAGTTGCTAATGACTAAAAGAAAACAAAACAAAAGTGAAATTTATTAAGCCACTTTATGTATTTCAGCGGTATACCTATCTAAATAACAAGAACAAATTGTACATTACTGAATGTCCAAGACAAAGTTGACCAGTATTAATCTCGAGAACTGTGACAGATATAAAAAAGTTTTTATATATAAAAGTTGTAGGTAAAGATATAAACTACAAAATGCTGAATAAATTTTATGTACTTGGTGTTACAAGACATGATTATTTTTTAAATGGAAGACCTCAATTTTTCTAACATACGAAATATAAATTTGTTTTACTTGAAATTGTTTAAAAGTAAAATAACATAACATATAAAATGAAAATCAACAAACCACAAAATACAGCACTCGTGCACCAATAACGCAGTCGTCGAACGGTATGGCTGTAAGGGCATATTTTACAACCACACGTCCCTGCCGCTATTTCAATGTTTTATCCTCAAATGGCGGCATGCGCGAAGGATCTACGTGAGCCGTTCCCGCCATACGTGTCTGTGAGCTGATTGTTATTTAAGCTGTGGTTATGTTGCGTCTTGTAAACTAATAAACTTAATATAAATAATGTTGGATATTATAAATTACCACTACAAGGTAAGATGTTGATTTTAATTTTTTTTAGGTATATGTTTGCACCCCGGTTCCTGCAAACATTAACTTAGCGTCCTAAGTGCGCCCCTGATAATGTGCGGGATTTATTTATTATAAAGAGTGTTACAAATTAAATGGAACAGCTTTGCAATGCCGGAAATATGGATGCAGAAAAAGTTGCATAATCGGTGGCCAATTTTTATAAAATCGTTTTTCTTCAAACTTCTCAAACAGTAATATGATATGGTTGATGTTTATTTACCTAAATTATGCTATTCTGTGAAATTTTCCTGACTATATATCAGTATTCATATCCTGGAATTGTATGAATAAAACAATTTTACATCAGTATTACATACATTTTTATGAAATACCCATCTTCAGAAACTCTCTTCAAATTGGAAAAATGAACATTTATAATGTAGACAATTTAAAAATTAATATTGACGAAATATACAAACCATAGTATGTTTCAAATTTTCTGCACAATCGTCATCTCATTTTGCTTGGCTAGTTCGAGATTTATTTATATTAATGTTTTAATGGCCGTTGGATTGGAGGAAGCTGACCAATAGAGTGGCCTCCAAGATCACCCGATCTTGCACCCATGAATTACTATTTATGGAGTTCTTTAAAATCCATGGTTTATGCAAACAGACCTAAAAACATCGAAGACTTGAAAAACCGAATAAGACAAACGATAACGAAAATTGACGGTAGCATATTAAAGAATTCTCAAGAGACCAATGGATGGTATTTTGAACATTTAATTTAACTGTTTTTATTTTAAAATTATCTCGAAATTTCTTGGCAATTTTGTTAAGAGTGGTTTGATTTATTGGACGATCTGGATATTTGTTATTGAATGATTTTTTGAAAAGGTACAGGATATATTATTAAAAAAATACTTAGAATTTCATGGGAAATTGAATAAAAATACAAAAAAGGTGGTTTTCATTTAAAAAAGTTGGCCATGATATAATTGTTATTGCTTCAACCTTATACAAGGAAACAAGTTAAAATATGTGCAACTTACAACTAAAATTGACGAGACAAGAAAATCGGAATACCTACCTATATAGTTAATAGGTTTTTTTAACCCTCTGAAATGATACGCTCGTGGAATCGCATACTCCGCGCGGGTCCACGTGTTATTAAAATGACGTCATTTTCTATAACTGTGGTCTCAAGGTATAAAACGGCTCTTGTCGCAACGATAAGTTGAACCAGTGTCTCTCGATGAACAAAAAACACAAAGAGGTGTTATTTGCAGAATGATTACTTGTATTGTCCTCGTACTTTTTATTATCATTTCGACTAATTTTACGAGGGACATGCGGGCACGGCTTTGGGCCAATCGAAATTCGCAATTAACTGGCTGTAATTGTAATGTGAGGGAGAATGCGTGATGCAAATTAGCGATCCCTGCCAGGTTTTATTGACGACCAAGATTTATTTCATTTCTCGCTAGTCTGCCATCGTAAAATCATGATGATTCCCCGAACCGTCGCCAGAAAGTTCTTCCTCTTCTTTTTCTTCAATTTTCCAACGCGGGGTTTATTAACACCTACCGAATTACCTTAGAAAATAGTATTTTAAAAATTCCCATTTACACTGAGAGAACAGGTTGTTTACTATTACTGAACTACGTTTTTAGGAAGACAACGAAAAACAATAGTTTATTAATAAAATATGTGACATTTGTAAATTTATGAGCAGATTTCTACAAATACTGGTAACGAAAAATTCTAATATTTAATGGAAAAATGGTCCATTCCGAGGTTGTTTAACTTTACTTTCTTGTTATTAAAATAAATTTTAAACAATTACGGTTAGAATAATAAAAAAATTTTAAAATGTCCTGACAAACAAGTAAACACACACTGAAACTACTGTACTAAAAATATAAAATACAAATTGACGGCCAAAAACCATAAATCAAATCAAATACAATTGTTAACATAAAACGAAAACAGGCAACCATTTCTTTCACTTGTTAACACTTACTGATTTAAAATCAAAACAGGTGACACAGGTCCACCATAGCGTGACGAAGATAGATGTTAACAACAACAGGTGATGTACCTATGTATATTTTATGTAGTACAGTAGCACATGATCAGCCGGTCATGTGTGTGTTTGACAAACAAAATGTACAATTGCGGAAAGTTGATTTTTTGACGAATTATGCGATTTTTAGCAGATAATTTATTAATGAATTGTCCTTTCGTATTATTTGCCAGCAGTTTAATACTGGTGTTAAGTACTACATATTTTTGGTAAATATGACACTGATATTATAACATACGTTATTTGCTTTTACTCGTAAATTTAAAAGAAATTTGTGTGGGGTACAGATATTTTCCTATAATTAAGTTTGCCGGTTTGTTTTTCTAGATTATCGGACAAGATTTTATAATTAAAAACTGGCGTGGGTTCGCGGTGTAGAACTAACTACATCTATCGGCCGTTCGCTACTCCATGCCGGACTAAAAATGTCACAGGCACGAAGCGTTCTACATGCAGTAGACACCATTGAAAGCTGTCGACCTTTATCGCGATCGGCGAGAAACGATATTTTGCAAACACGGAATTCCAGGAAACAACTACTCTGCGGGTTAATGCCCCGACCAGCATTGAATTACACCTGGAAAACCTATAGCAACAGCTAGAGTCATTCGTCAGACGCCCACCAGACATATACCGGTTTCGAGCTTATTAGCTCTCATCAGTATGCCATAGGTGAGGTATCCGACGAATAATCCTAGCTGCTTTCGTCTGTCTAACCCGACAGAAGAGACCATGAGTACGCGGTGTAGAACTAACTACATCTCCATGGTCCCTTCTGTAGGGTTAGACAGACGAAAGCAGCTAGGATTATTCGTCGGATACCTCACCTATGGTATACTGATGAGAGCAAATAAGCTCGAAACCGGTATATGTCTGGTGGGCGTCTGACTCTAGTGTTGCTATAGGTTTTCCAGGTGTAATTCAATGCTGGTCGGGGCATTAGCCCGCAGAGTAGTTGTTTCCTGGAATTCCGTGTTTGGCGTGGGTTCATTCAAAGTATTCTATTGTCTATTAATATTCCTTTCGTTTGATTTTCTTAGAGTAATTCAGTACTTTATTTAACTCTACGCAAAGTGTCTGTTTTGGATAATCCTGATAGACCTGTAATGAGTCAAAATGCAGTTTTGACAGTTTGGAATGAAAAATGAATGTAACATGCTGCAGCCAACGGATATTATTATTACTGTTTATATCCGTACTTTCTACAATTGGAAATTTTGTACAAAAACGACCGCATGGTAGTTGACAGATCTAAAGCCATCTCGGAAGATGCTGATCATAGGCGCCGGAAGAAAAGGAGGTTTTGACTCATTTTCTAAGCATCGAGCTAGAATACCGAAACATTTTTTATTGTCTTTTAAGCCTTCCTGAGCATGTGGTTAAAATATTTTTACTTAGTGGGAGTTAGCCCTGTATAGTGGCCTTCCGGGTTATTATGTCGTAACGTAGGTAACTGGTCGCTGTCGGAAACAGAATTAAAGTGCACATCCTTAGCTTTAGCACTTGTCCTTGTTGTTCTCGGGCTAGGGTCGGGGAACAGACCCACTATCAGTATCTCTGGACACGCCTATATATTGATTTATGCTCCTATTGTTGGTATTGCAATTGCTACGGTCGGAACCGTTTCTCACATAATGACAGTTGCTAGATCTCTATATTGTTTTAAAGATATATAAAATCATACACATATCATTCGATGTCACGTGGGTACACATGATGTAAGAACAATGTGTGGTGCAGGTACCTTACACAACATCTACAATTTGATTCGGCCCTGCTTAATGTTTTCTAAAAAAAAAATCGCACAAAACAGTCTCTATTTTTACACTACATTAAATTCATATGGGTCTTTCAGCACTCCTACACACATGCTCTCTTTATCCCGATTTTATAATGCATCTATTCAAAGGTTTTTTAAAAGAAGCAGGTATCGGATTTGGAATTTCGCACTATTTACGCAATTTTCAACAGTGTGCGAGGGGGCAGGTTATCGCCAAGAAAACGAAATCTTCGTGTGAAACGTTCGCTACTAATATTTTTATAGATACACCTGCTAATCGTTGTGTATAGGCAGGTCTAATTCGCGATGTCGATTTGAAAGATATTTTTATCAGCCACACAAATATTATACAGAGTGAATGGTAAGTACACGTATTCCTTTGGGAACGTATTAGTTGAGCTCATTAACAACTGATTTCACTCTAAATACCTTTATCCAAATCCCAGTTTTGTGTATTTTGAAAAAACCCTACCAACTACTACTAATTACGAAATACAGTATGCGCCAAAAGTATGGAATAAATTCAATAAAAACGAAACAATTATTTTTTGGGAAAAATCCTCGAACAGGTCGATTTTTAATTTAAAAAATACATATTTTAGCGTAAAATGCGATTTTCAAATGTCATTTGTTTTCGAGTAATGACGTCATCGATTTTAAATGGCAACACCATATTTTTCCTTGATTCTGAAAGATCGTTTAATTCTCTATCAGACAGTACTAAAATTTTGCCCTCTTACATAGGAAAGTTTTCGAGTAAATGACGATTGAATGTTAGAAAACGTAAATTTTATCCATAAAAACAACAAGGTATGTAAAATAAAATACAATTGATTAAATTTTATACTTAAATTAAATGTTCGAATTGTCAAAAGTGTACATTAATAAACCACGTAATTTAGAAGAACTTCAAAATCGCATTCAGGACGAAATACGCAGAGTTACCCCAGAAATCATTCATAATGTGCAAGAAGAATTTCTTCACAGACTTGCGCATTGTCAAGAAGTTGGTGGATAGCAATTCGAACATTTAATTTAAGTATAAAATTTAATCAATTGTATTTTATTTTACATACCTCAGAATTGTTACTTTTTGATGGATAAAATTTACGTTTTCTAACATTCAATCGTCTTTTACTCGAAAACTTTCCTATGTAAGAGGGCAAAATTTTAGTACTGTCTGATAGAGAATTAAACGATCTTTCAGAATCAAGGAAAAAAATATGGTGTTGCCATTTAAAAAAAAATCGATGACGTCATTACTCGAAAACAAATGACATTTGAAAATCGCATTTTACGCTAAAATATGTATTTTTTAAATTAAAAATCGACCTATTTGAGGATTTTTCCCAAAAAATAATTGTTTCGTTTTTATTGAATTTATTCCATACTTTTGGCGCATACTGTATATTAACAAATTCTTTCAATTTTTTGTCTGTTCATTTTTTAATTACGCTTTACTGTCGGTCTTTGAATAAGATCTGTATCACCCTGTATACTAACAAAATAAATACAAATTTTACATATTTCATATTATTGTTTGTTCATATCTTAGTGGACACTGTTTCTAGGCTTTACTGGACAAGCCTAGTAGTATCCCAAATAAAGAAATTATATAAAAATGGTTAGATATAAGTGGTCTGCTACTTTCTGCTCGGCCCAGGCGGCTCGACTTGCAGGAAGCGACCTACATTGCAGCAAATACTTAAATGCAGATCTCTCGCCCTGAGCGACGAGCCGGTAGGGGCATTAGTCCGCAGAGTAGTTGTTTCCTGCAGTATTATTTATAGATTTAATGGCTTGTCGCCCAGGGCGAGTGGTCACCTGCACTCAGTTTATATGTGAACATACATATGAAGGAGCAGCCAGTTCAATTGTCGGTCATCTCACCTATGGCATACTGATGAGGACTAACAAGCCCGAAACCGGTCTATGTCTAGTGGGGTGGCCGACAAGGGTTCTTGGCTGTTCACACAGATACTGCAGGAGTAATCCAATGCAGGTCGGGTCATTAGTCCGCGGAGTAGTTGTTTCCTGCAGTATCATTTACAGATTTATTGGCTCGTCGCCCAGGGCGAGAGGTCTGCGTTAAGTACCTGCTGCAATGTAGGTCGCTCCCTGTATGTCGAGCCGCTTAGGCCGAGCAGGAAGTAAGCAGACCACTTATATCTCACCAACGTAAGATGTGGAACAAAAACACCCTTATTCTGCACCTCTCGACCTATAGGTAACATTTTTTCCGCCTCAGTAAACTATTTACAATTACGGCTATAAGGTCAAGAAATGCCCAAGCAATAACCATAAGAAATCGCCACAATGCGCCCACATTTCAACGGCCATTCTCTGTCTAACTGCAGACTCCTTGAAATTTGTTAAGCCATCATCGAATTGCATATACTATACTCAAGACACGCTGCCCATAACTCATTTAAGGGACCTTAAACGACACTCTAAGAAAATTCGGGAAACGGTAACACACACTAAAACGACAATTGGGCAGAGGAGATTGGGGTTAGCGGGCGATACCGAGCTCTAATCGCTTTTCTAGAACGCAGAGAGTCGCGTCCAAGACCCCGAGAGACACAATAAGTTTCTTTAAACGTATTCTAATGCTTTCTTGGCGAAATCGGTTGACGTTCAGGCATTGTGCTTGTGTAACCACCCCCGTGGAGTGTCGCTGTCTAGGTCGGCGACAGCTGTCCCAAAAAAATGAAGTTTTCAACCTCCATCTTAGCTACAGTTAATTTCACTCCGGTCTTCTTAAGGCACAGATGGTCCCTTTCGGTGAAAGAGGTTATCGGATCTTTATTGAGATGCAACGGCGGTTTTCGCTTTCAATATAAAGGAAATTAAAGGGCTATAATTAGGATGTTTATGGAGTCTACCTGCGACATCTGACTGGGTAATAATTTAATACGATTAAAATAATATTTTTACAGCCAGAGATGCTCTTAGTTGTGAGTGAATGAAAGTTATCGGAACTTTTATATATCTTATAAAGCGTATATCACAAAACAATCGAATATTGCATTCCCGATATGCAGGACCAACTTCTGTTTCTTTTTTAATAAAACAACCTGTATATTTTACGCCATTGGAAAAACTGCTGAGCTTCCCAATAATATATTATACATGACACTCATCTTTTATGGTTTTCGAGATATGCAACATCATTATAACTCACAAAATATCATATCTTTTTAAAAATCTTAAATGAAATATATTAAGTTAAGCATTTTTAATAGGAATTAACTTCTAATATAAGGATATGCAAAATTTACTAAAAAGATATTAACTTTACATCGAAACATTCTTAGATATTTATTTCTTCTGTTTTTCATGTTTGATTTAAAATCTTTATAGTTATTTTTTGTCTAGAACGTAAATGGAAAATTAACAACACCTTTCGAAAATGACATTCAATATTACCATAACTTGACGATGCTGTACAAAATCCGAGGGAATTATTTCCGTTTCCCGATCTAAAATAGCGGTTTCGCTGCAGATTCCTGTGCCAACTATTAAATAACGACGTAAAAATGCTCCTATAATTTTCTCAGTAGGCGATGACTGCCGATTACGCCGTGTAAAACGGGGAATAAAAACCCTTGCTGTGATTCTCACGATTTTAGGGGTAAAACCGTCGTTCTAAATTGTAGAAAAGGGGAAAATAACCGTCTGAGAAGCAGGGGACTCCATAGTCGGTGGTACGAATTAAAATTTTAGGGTTTGATTGAAATCGAAACGCCAAAAATGTCTTAAATAACGAGAACAAATCGTTGGAATTCACACAGTACGTCATGCTGCGTTGAAAAAGCGAGATCATTATGTTGGATTCTAATTCTTCAAATTGTGAATCTAACAAACCTAACACAAAAATATTTAAAACCTAGAACAAGTAACTTAAAACGAATAAGAGTAATATGTCAATAACTATGGAGTAAATATGGCATTTCCATTAATAAATAATAATTTTATGGTTCTTTGTTATGTTGGACATTATCTGAGAAAAGCAGGTTTGAAATTTGGAGTGATATAAAATAAATATACAAGGTGTTTTTTAAGTAGAGGTTAAAAATCCAGGGCGGTATTCTGTGGCCAAAAATAAGGTTTTTTGTTATATATATGGGATGTGGGATCTTTGGCGTGTCAAAAATTAAAAGAAATATCAGTTTTTATTCTTTAATTTCTAAACCGCTTGAGTTAATTTAGTCAAATTCAGTGTGCATATTTAGTATGACAGTAGGTATGAAACAAAAAATTACTAGCTTTAGAAGCTTACCATAAAGTACGTAGTATGCTGAAAAAAAATTGTTATTGCACACTTTCGCGCATTAAAATTTTAAGCGTAGCACCAACCACCCAACATCCTTATAGAACAATGGAAGGACGAAGTGTCCTAAAGTAGCGAATAATTAACAATCAGGGTGACGGCGGACGTCAGGCACTATGTAATTAGGTTATTACAACTACAATTACAATAAAATTAATTATGTATTCCATCTACGACCGCCGCCACCCTACGTATCCTGAATATTATGGCAATGAATGTTTCATCGGAGACAATCACAGGATCTCGTAAAAGGAAAGCCTGGAAGTCGCAGAGCGGGATATCCATTCGATATTCAATATGTCATTTGAATATACTGATCGAAACAAGCTAGGTGTTAGGTGCTTGGTTGGCTTTTTGATAGTGTTGGCATCTTGTCTTGCTTTTTCTCGGTCTTGATTTGGACTGGCAAGACAAGACAAGACTTGACAGCTCCAAGACAAGACAATACTTTTAAAAAGTCTTGTCAGACAAGACAAGAAATTTTGCTATGGCAAGAAGTTTTGCAAATATAAGAAGGGACAATATTTAAGTGAGCATTAGCTGGGAAAATAAATATTGCATTCTATTATAACTATATGCTTTATTTAAAAGACATCTAGCATACAAAACCATATTTAAAATAAAAGCTTGAGTCTGGGATCTAGTTTTGCTGAATTAGATCTAATTATAAATTCACTGCCACTTGACTGAAAGAGTTCCGGTAATGTTTCGTCTATTTCGTTCATTACTTATTATGTAAAACTGACCGTTTCTATACTAGACCACTGTCGACAATCTACCATATCAATAGTTACGTATAAGCTCCGAGGCTACAGTAGCCGACCGAGAGTAACCACCACTGTTACAAAATCTGTAATAAGTTCCATGTTTCTCATTTGTATGCAAGTCTCGCAAGAATCTTGCAAGTCTTGCAAAATTGCGAGACAAAAAATTTACGAAACTCTCGCAAGACAATATAACACATGATTTTACAAGAACAAGACTTTAATTAAATTCATATCTTGTTTTGCAAGACAAAACAAGACTTTCTCAAATTTTGCATCATTTCTTGACCCGCCCCACTAGTTTTTAACGTGACGTATATGTTTATTTGAATGAAATATTGTCTTAAATATGGACATACCTCAGTTATTATGAGATATTAAATAAAAATTCAAGGATTATTGTTCTACATTGTTTCTGAATGATTGCCTCCCAATGATGTGGTAAAATTTGTATTCAACACTTTAAGAAATCCGTTTGTTTGAAAGTAAGATTTTACCACCGTATTTCTGATCCAAAAATTGTCAAATATGGTATCTTTAGGCACAGAAATCTCGAAAAATTAAACATATAAAACAAAAATCGTTAAAAGTTTAATATCGAGATCCAATTGATTTCATGTAGATTGAGGATGGCAACTTGACCCATGAAATATTCTTAATATGCGAATTCTACAATACAATAGTATCACTGGGTTTAGTTAAATTGGACTGGGTTGATCCATCAACAAATTTCCTTTAAGATCGCCGTAATTCTCGCTGAAAAATGATTAAATTATGGTGTTTTTTAGGTACAGAAATCTCGAAAAATTAAACACATACCGCAAAAGTAATATCAAATATAAAATTATTGATGATTTGTTTATCCACTTTTACTATACTCGCGTCAAGAATTCAGACATCTTACGTCACAGCTGACGTTACACATTTGTTTTTATTGTCAACGTAATTTTCGATATTTGGTCGCATTAAAAACAATAATTTTTTGCAATTTAGTGCAATATATAATGCAAACTTTTAGTGTAATATATAGTTTTATTACTATCAGTTACAGTTTCTTAGATATTTTGATGAAAATATAATGAATTATTCATTTGTTCTTATGACGTAAGTCGTCTGAATTCTTGTCGCGAGTATATTTAAATTCTCCTCAAATAATATAATAACTTGCATTTGTGTGAGGTTAGAATAGCAAAATAATGTGTGTCATTATTTTGCTATTCTAACATGTTAACAATTATTTTCACATACTTATAAACAAAAGTAAATAATCTTATATGCAGAACATGTAAGTTTATGTTATCACAATATTTACATCTACAGTTGAATTTAAAAAAATACGTATATTGAAAGAATTCTGTACTTAAAAATTTGTTGGTTAGACCGCTTCCAGCCGTTATATGTATATTCGTTTTATTTCAGTATCTATGAATATTTGCAGGTTATTCAGTTATTTAATATTTAAAATTACTTGTATTTGCAGAAGACGAGCAAGGACTAATCTCTAAGTTATTTTTTGTATACCTACTACGTTTTTCATTGAAATTCAATTAATGATTGCTTTGGCAAATACTATTTTGTGAATATTTATATTATTGCTTAGGCGTCATGCTATTTTCTGTTCTTTTCATTTAGTATATTTTTCCGTTTTAAGTTTCATTAATGATATTTGTTTCGTATATTTTTACTTTCCAGTCTTCCCAGTCCAATTAATAAATTGCCTTAATTTCACTGCTTGTTTAGTTACCTATACATATTGCCAACTTAACATTATTGTTTTTCCTACTAATTTACGGGTATACATCTTACTTTTTCATACTTTATTTTATAAAAAAAATGTATTTCATGCTCATTTATCTTTATTTTTTAATGCTACATGAATATTTAATATCTTAGTTATTTAAAAAAAAAAACTGTTTTCCAAAAATCAAATCATGATCCATTTTTCACTCTGAGAACACTTAAGAACTTATCATGGTATAATTGTACTTGCCTGCTTCTACCACAGCTTCACAACACATAATTTCCATTTTACTTAATATTTATTTGCATACAAACTGTAATTTGAAAAAATATTTTGGATACACGTTTGTTAGAAAAAGTACAGCAGTTTTTGGCAGCAAAATCTCAACTATCTCTTTACTTTTTAACACTTTTTATTATCTAATATTTGAACAATTTTACCATCATCTTCAAAGGAGCAAATGTTTTACCGGAAGTATATTTACATTTGATTAATACATGTCACAGAAAGTCACGGCCCCGAAGGGGCTCCCTGTGGGACACCCGATCAATTTCGCAACGTCAGCTCGCAACACCTAACTCATTTCGAGCAGCGTATTCACCGGAGGAAAACTCAAATTGCTTATGAATATTGATCGACACCTGTTCTGACACCTGTGTACCCATCAAATTTCATATGCAGGGACCTAGCGTTCATCCAAGCTGGAATTTAATTACGTACTAGTTAATATTCATGCCGGGGAATTATCGTCCATAAGTATGCGCGACGCAGGGGACCGACTAATTAATTTGCCATGATAATTATTTATCGCTGGGCACCAACTGCTTAATAAATCACGAAATCAAATACGAGAGGACGGTTTCGGGTCCGGCGGACAGATGCGGCGCGGCGTTCGCACGTCATTGCGGATTTGCATAAGGGCGCTACGGCTCACGTGCCCGTGCTGTTTCGTGCGTTATCTAGATTGAAAGATACTTTGCATTATACAACATATTTCAGTACATTTACGGACTTACAATTTACATACATTGTTTTACAGCCTGAGTTTTATCTAAAAAGTAAATAGGTCGAGTTGGAATACGTTTCGACTCATATTTTGAAGACTTCTTCAGGAATAAGAAGGATACTTCGCATGATGGAACATACAGGGTGTTAAAAAAAGAGTGTAAAATATTTCAGGAGGTAATAGTATGAACCAAAATAAGCAGAAAATTCTTAATAAATATGGTCCGCAAAGTAACGGTTGCGGAGATATGGACCACTATTCGTTTTTCAAACATTTTATTTTATTAGGAATAAACCGACAAAGGAAGCTTTTAACAAACAAAAAACAAAGTTACAGAAGATGTTCAAAGTGCCCTCCGTCCATTTCCAAGCCGGGACGACATCTGCGTCTCAACGATATTCGAACTCTTTCGAAAACACCCTCCTTAGTTTAGATTTCTTGACACTTTTGGTTAATCCGTAGCTGCAGCTCTTCCAGGCTATTTACAGGAATACCTTCTAATATCCCCAAACAAAGAAATCTAGAGGGTTAAGATCAGGCGATCTTGGAGGCCATAAAACAGGTCTGGCCCTTCCTACCCATCTATGTGGAAAAGTTTGGTGTAAATGCTCTCTAACGGCCATGGAAAAATGAGCTGGAGCACCATCATGCTGGAACCACATTTGTTGCCTCTGATTCAAAGGAATGTCAAGGAGTGCCAAGAAATCCAAACCAAGAAGGGTGTTTTCGAAAGAGTTCGAATATCGTTGAGACGAAGATGTCGTGCCTGCTTGGAAATGAACGGAGGACACTTTGAACATCTTCTGCAACTTTGTTTTTTGTTTGTTAAATGCTTCCTTTGTTGGTTTATTCCTAATAAAATAAAATGTTTGAAAAACGAATAGTGATCCACATCTCCGCAACAGAAATAGCAAGGATACTTAGCATGATACAACACATTTCAGTATGTTTACGGACATACAATTAACATACGTTGTTTTACAGTGTGAGTTTATCTACAAAGTACATAGATCAAGTTGGGATACGTTTCGACTCATATTTTCAAGACTTCAGTGTAATTGAAATGATCTATATACTGGAACTACAAAAAATATATATTTTGCATAATTCAGTTCAGCACATTGTTCTACATACAAAGCGTTGAAAACACAATCACAAATTTCAATTAAACTTCAAATATAATGTAACAAAAACAAAATAATTCAAGGGTACGTTGTTTGGACCTAATAAGAATATTTTGTTAATAGATTTCGCTCTATTAAAATATTATATCATTGTCAAGAACAATGACTATATGTATATTAAAAGCTGCAGGCAACTCTCACTCCCACTATCAACCTCGAATCTCTCAAAAAATCCTGAAAATTTATGGAACAAAATTGGTTGAAATGATGAAACTTTTAACAAGGATCTATTAGAACAGTAACTAACGAAAAAGAATACAAGTGTTTAACAAACGAATCAATCTCTAAAAACCCTTAACATTCATGGAATTTAAGAAAAAAGACGAAACTTTTAACACAACAAATAAAGTCCTGATTCAACTTATACAACACAAGGTCTTGAAAAAAATACCTCAAAATTGAATATATTCTTTAAATTAAAATGCCAGCCGTTCTTGAAAATTATTCCTCACTATGCAAAGACCAACCAAGGTGGTACCTACAGAGACCTTGCTGTACCCTTTTAGTATTCTTTTAAAATCCAATTCACTGTATTTTCCAAACGAAACTGTAGATATTACAGGTAAAAAAATAAACTTTTACTAAGCGAATGAATTTAGTTTTATACATCGTATGAATCAACCTTTAAAGAAAGGAATAAAGAAATCATTACAGAGAGGATATTAAAATTGTTATTGACTTCCCAGTCCAAATAGAAACAAAAATATATTGAGGAGATTTCTTCGATAAAACTATAAAAGCATACACAATCATCGACAACAGAAAAACCATTCATTTAATAAGGCCCCATTGTAATTGAAACGAGCCTCTCCATTTGAAGGTACGGCGATAAAGCATTGTCCATTCCCAATATTAAACGGCGCACTATGTCTGGCATGAGCGCACGCTCATTGTCCACCCATAAAACTCAACGTGCATTAGTTCAGGTGTGGAAGGATAATTAAACAAATTTTATCCCTCTCTAAAACCTATAATTTTTACTGCCCGCGAGTCGGCAATAAAACGACCTCGCAGTGACATTTGCATTGGATAAAACCACATTTTATCATGATTCCGCAAAGCAGCGACGATCCGCCTCTAAAAGATCATAATTTCATTCCAGCCATCAGAAGATAAGATCTTTTGAAGAGTGAAGAAAATACTGAAATTAGTAGCTTCAACGATTATAAAACACATATTGTAACAAGAGATGACTATACTGAAAACATGACCAAATATATCAGGATCCTTCGAAACAACAATTCAATATTCTAATATACAGAGTGAAGCGTCTTTAATGCAACATATTTTAAACCTAGATTCCTAACAGCAAATGAATAAAATAATATAGCTCATTTTAGGATGATTATGAGATTTGCATATTAAAATTTTGAATTGAATAAAATGTGAAGAATTTTCTAATTTATTTATTTATATTCTGTTTCCAAAGTTTGACCAAGATATTTTCTTTGTCTTCTTTATTTTGTCCTCGACTACTGTTCTTTGCAATTTATATACATTGTAATTTCCTTCTGTTCTGTTTCCAATATATTTTTTCCACATCTTCTTTAGGTTTACTTCCTTGATTTCTGTGTTTCACCATACAGTCTTTTTCTGTTGATCGCTTAGCCTGTTAGTCCCATGTACTGCTTTTGCTGCTGCAAGTATCATATATTTAAATGTATTCCGTGTTTCATTCCTTTGGGCATATGTATCTCTCACCATTTCTCTTCTTATTTCTTCCTCATGTGTTTGCTACAGTTTCATCTTTCAGGTTATTATAAGCTTTTATTGCCTCTACTTCCTTATTATTGATTCTTGTATGTGTTTTCACAACTTCTAATTATTATCACCTCTTATTTTTCATACTAGTAGGTAATGATCACTATTAATTTATGCACTTCTTTTTACTCTTACGCTGATTTCTTTTGTTACTAAGATGTATTATGATCTATTATGAACCTCTCACTCCTACTTGGTTGTTCTCATGTAAAATTATGTATATATATATATTTACAAATAATATTTGTAATTCCTAAATTATTTCATTGACAAAATTCCAGTAATATTATCCCATTATTCCCCGTATGTTTTTTTCTCCTTACTTTTCCATTAAAATCACCTAAGACATCAAGACATCCTTCACATTTTTTTAAAACAATATTTAAGTCCTCCTGAAATTTACCTTTGGTTCCTCCTAATTCATTCTCATCAGATGCATATACGGTTATAATTGTTTCGACATCCCCGTTGTCTTCTTTGATTTCTGCTGATAATATATCTTATTCGGTTGGATAGGTCAGTGGTCGCGCGGTTTAAGGCGTGAGTACTTGAATCGAGATGACTAGATCGGTGTGGGTTTGCGCCCAGCTGCCGGTAGACCGTATATAAGCTATATTTGTGAAGAGGATTGGCACCCTCTCTGCGGGTATGGTAGGGTGGAAGAATGTTAGCTTGGGTCAATGTGAGAGATTGATACCGGTTGACATTTGACTACCCCCCTAATTAATGAGGTTTTCCAGATTTCCCTCATTCCTGCACTGAATAGTGCTTAGGGCTTACCAACGTAAGTCGCTCCTGGGCGCAAATGCAGCCTGCTTAATAATAACATGCCGCCCCCTCTCCCGCTTTTAGACCAATCCCTGTGATTAGAATGAGGGGTAGAGATAATATTATTATTATTATTATTATTATTCGTTAAGTTTTCATGTATTATACATTCTACTATAGCTTTTGCTTTCATGGTTCTTTCTACACCACTGTATATAACGTTGTGTCCCTCTAAACTTAATGTCCCCTGTCTCTTTCTTTTAGTTTATGTTATAACTAAAATGTTTTGCGCATATAAATTCCTTCTTCACCTCTTTTTTTTTCTTTGTATATTTCTTATATTCCATGTGCCAATATTCCATAGTCTTGCCATGTCCTTTATATTTCTAATGCCATCCATTTTATTTATGATTTTGTAGTAACTAAAGCTCTCGTTGTTTTATCCCATTTAAATTATTAATTGTTTATTATCAGTTTTTGATATTCAACTTTAATATTTTTTTTGCATTTTTGTCTATTTTTCTAATTTCCTTCTGCATTTCTCTTTTGCTTTTAGTCATATCGTTTTCTATACATATATTTATATTGGCTGAACACCTTGGACTTTGATGAACGACTACTCTTACGCTTTCACTGTTTTCAACAACACAAATTAAATGACAAGTACAGGGTGGTTCAAATTCCAATATTTTTTATGGTTACGGATGGTTCTGTCATAGAAAGAGAAAATCTAATGGACGAGTCCTGGGCCTTTTTTCGAGAAACTTACACTTGTCCATCTCAAAATTGTGCAACATCAATTAATTATGGAACATATTTTACTAAATCTCCGTCGACGCATCAACATTAAATAGTGTACTTCCAAAAAATGTTATTTAAACTTAACGTTGGGCAACAGGAAACCGTGCAATTTAAAACAATGGGGTCCCGCTCCATATTTTACTGCTTCTCCGGATGAATTACAGATGCATGGGTTCGTTAGGAGATAACAATAGACCGGTGGTCGATCGAATAATGACTTCAGTCAACACTACGACCGCTGTACAAAAGGTGGATATTCCAGGGTCCACACCGGTGGCAGAGAGGCCCGATACATGATGAATTTTGCTAATACGGGGGTGGCCGGGGGTTAACAGCAGGTAGAACTACCCTCGTGTTCAAGGTGACGTTTTGTTCGTCCCGAAATATCTCGTCAGGGGCGCGCGTTTCCCTAATTTGCAAAATTTTATTATGCTGATGTAAACTAACCAAATTTCATAATTTTGTTATACTTTTTAGACCGGCAATATGTGTGCTTGGAAGTAATAAATTCAGGATATTCAACATTGATACATGCACTATTTTAATAAATAATACTTCATTCATTATTCAATACTTTAGTATTAGTCAAGAATTCTGGCAAACAAAAAAATACGGGTTAAATAATTTCTCAAGATTATGCACCCAACTTGTTTTGAGCATGTCTGAATCACCGTATGTACAGATTTTGTATATTATTTCAAAACATTCAGTAAAATTTAAATAATTCTAGAGAAATAACAACGTTTACGCATTAGAATAATACAATATTCCGACAGACAATGTTGCCGGCCTACGCCTATGGACTTGGCTATCTATGAAATTTGAGCCATCTTGCGTTCCAGATTAAAACATTTTAAATTTTATTTCTTTGGAGATGTAGATAAGGACAGCACGTTTGTCGATTGTTTATGTTTAGGCCTCTGACACCTGTCGAAGTAGATTTTAAATCACCAGTTTGCTGAATTTGCTGAAATAATTGGAAGCTTTTGAACTTCTCTGTTTGTTTCACAAAAATAGACATACAACCAAATAAATTTTGTTTTCTGTGGGTATTAGCAAATTGGGTGCTGAAATAAATATATAACAAACCAGTTAGTTACAAAGTTTGCTTCGTTATCTGTCTTGCCCGAATTACCGTTAGTAAACAAATGTCGCATTTTATAAGTATAAAAGCAAACAAAACAAAACAATTAAGCAATAATATCAAGTTACATACGTCACACCAAATTTATTAGGGACACCTAGTCATTTTGTTTATTCATTTGACACTTAGCGTTAAAGTACTAAATAAAAAATGCATTTATTTACAACTATGCAGAATTGTTTGTATATAGGTAAATCAGTGGGAACGCCAGACAAGCAGCCTGAAAAGACCGACGAAGATACCCAAATAGACATCAACCTGCCAGTGCTTTATTGCATCATTTTGTAGTCTTCGAGAAGAAGGTAACCCCGCCCCCTCCAAAAAAGACCATTCTTCCTACTGAAGTGACTGTCCAAAATAAAGAAGATGTAATAGATGCTGCCATTGACAACTCTTTAAGTAGTAAGTACTCTTCATTTATCACCGGATTTTGTATACCTAACGACTATTGAGCAGAGAAATGTTACATCCGTTTTATCGTCAAAATGTAAAAGCCTTTACAAACTGGTGATGCTTCTCAGCGATTAGAATTTTGTTGCTGGTTACTTCAACATGTACAAAATGATTAATTTCATTTGTCATGTGCTTTGATGTTTTACTAAGGACGGCGAAAATAATAATCATAATTAACATGTATTATGTGCGTTACAAAAACCGTATGCAATAACTGCCTTGCGTTCCCATTGGAATGTCCATATACAAAGACAATATCTGCATATTCTTCAGTGTAAATGGATTTTTTTTTAGCAAATTGAATCACACTTGGATGTATTATGTTCAACCATCAGTTGTATAAAGTACAAGTAACTTTATTTCACGACTATTGTTAATTGGTTTTTCAGTATTTTTTTGTTTTCTTTCTTTTTGTCATTTTAATCATTCACCGCATATCATTTAGCTATGATTGTAATTTTTGTCAATATGTTTTCGTATTTTTCACTTCTCCTGTAATTGAGTTCTTGCCCCTTGGATATTGCAATAACAAACAAATAAATATTTCTCCTCGGGCAAAACTTGCCAAAAAAGTTCTAAACGAATACGAAATTAGTTGAATCACGAAGCAAATTTCTTCTCCCAGGCACTTAACGTACCGATCTCGGCCTTCCACGGCAGATAATGCCGATACGGCTTAAGTGGCCGCTTAATAGTGTAATACACAATAACGCTCTATAAGAATATGCAAGCAATGCCAGCATACATAAACCTGAAAACAAAACAAACTCGACGGCGAATAACAGGCCTGACAATAATCTGATCCGTAATATTTCACCCTTTAATTGCAATATCGTTATATAAATCTAAATTGGAAAAGCCGGTGTAATATCCAGTCGACAATAAAACCGTAAACTACGCCGGTTAATTAACCTTAGTGGTCGCAATTATGCAATTCCTATATATGGGTCTTCGACGTCTTGATCTAGCGTCTATGAGTCAGTGTGAATGCATAATTTAGCAGGATCAGGGACTGTAAAATCGATAAATATCGAGAGCTTTGTCCATATTCTATGCAAAATACTCGGCTTGTATCTAGGAACTTGAATAGACAGTCACGCAGTGGCGGCTGGTGCTAAGGGTACAAGGGCACGTGCCCACCCTTCACTGTACATGTCACGAAGAAATATATGATGCTATTATAGATTTATATATTTTTTTGTAATTCTATTATCGGTTGCGAAAAACTACTCAAAACTTATTTCCCGTCAACCATCCACGCGCCGAACTATATCAAACTTTATTTCCTGGGAACCCAAGAATTGTCTCCAAACGTGGCTCATTTTCCGACGTTCGGGACTCCTCGGAGTAAATGAAATTCGCCGATTTAAAGCCGACAAAGGGCACTGAAATACGTGTCTCTGTCCCTTCTCCACTAGTCTCCACTGTCTCCAATCTCCATCACTCCATCTCCCTCCGGCATTCAGTTTTCAGTTCTCAGTAGTCGCTTGCTTTGTTTAGTACGTACTTGTATATACAAATATATTTCGCTTGCAGAATAGTTGTGTAAACAAATTTGTGTTTTAACTTTTGTTACAAAAGAGTGGACTGTATAATGCGTTATGCGGTTTAATTAATATAAACAAATAGAAAACAATAGCGAAGGATAATGGAGTTTGACTTACCCTCTTTTCCTTGTTTGGTATTGGAATTTTGTTGCACTTCGAAAATCAATAAGCGAGCGAGCTAGCGATCGAACGTGATATATCCGACCACGTACATATAGCGAGTGTGTTTCTTCTCTCCATAGGGCCTCAAGTCACACTCCATTTCATAGTTATCGCGCAAAATTTTGTATATTATTTTATAAAGAGAATTGAGGGTAGAGAATTTAGAGTTTAAAGAAAAAAAAATAATAAAATACTTTGAACAGTAGTAAAAATATAATTCTTAATTTAAATTGACTATATCTAATTAATGACAGGACGTAACAACTTTGCTGGTTTTAAAGGCGATTTCTCATTATAGATATAATTTTAAAGTGATTCTGTGTATTTGTACATACTTATTAAAAGAAATGGATCGGGAACCAGAAATAAATTCTGTTCAGTATCTGTTAAAAAACAATCCAGTGCCATTTGATCAAAAATATTTAATTAAAAAGACAGTTAGTCCTACTGAATTATAAAATAATTACGAATCTACAAGTAAAGCTAGAACATATAATAGAGTTTTTAATAGAAACATATACGAGAAATATGGTTGTTCTGTGACAAATAAATTGTTATGTTTTGTTTGTTTCATATGTTACAGCGTGGACCAAATACGGACTAGACGATTTAAAGCACATAGCGGATAGGGCCAAAAAAACATGAAAATTCTGTGACTCATTTAAAAGCATATATGGACTTTAGTGTTTTAGGAAAAACGGACATACGTGAACAATTAGATATACTCGCGTCAAGAATTCAGACGTCTACGTCACGGCTGACGTTACACATTTGTTTTTATTGTCAACGTAATTTTCGATATTTGGTCGCGTTATAAACAGTAATTTTTTGCAATTTAGTGCAATATATAATGCAAACTTTTAGTCGAGTATGTAGTTTTATAACTATCAGTTGCAGTTTCTTAAATATTTTGATGAAAATATAATGAATTATTCATTTGTTCATATGACGTAAGTCGTCTGAATTCTTGTCGCGAGTATAGTGCGTATTTGCGCTATAAGTTAGGACCTCGGTTAGAACATAATAAACAGGTGGACAAAATCGTCACATTTTGCGTCGTTTAATAATGTGTATAAAGATTTTTGTGGAGCCTTCGAATTAGCCTTGCGAGGTCATGATGAGAAGACTTCATTCAAAAATCCAGGCATTTATATAGGTTTAATTAACTTTTCTGCAGAATTACATTCTGTTCTTGCAATACATTTAAATGAATCTAAATTTATTTTTTGTGCCCACCCTTTGAAAAACCCACGGGCCGCCACTGCAGTCACGTATAATAAATGACATACATATGCATCGAGATATCCATGAGAAGTAGGTACAATTATTTAACTGGAAAAGCACTGTTTATTGTTTTCTAGGATATACAGGGTATTTCTGGAAAAAAGGTGATTCTTCTAAATGGTTATAAAGGACGTCAAACAAAACAATTTTCATTAAGCAACATGTGGTCTAAAATGTTCCGCTCCTGAAAATTAGTACGTGAAGCCAAACATGCACCCCCTTTATTAAATTTTCTACAATGAATTAACTAACTTTATGCTATGCCCACAGACAATAACCTAATCCTAGAATAGTGTAGAACGTTGTACAGGGTGTCCCGTTAAGGTCGGTCAGCGGTTGTATCTTGGAAACTACTCGTCCTAAAACTTCCGGAAAAAAATATTGACGACAAAAGTGACCCCGAGAAATTTTCCACTTTCAAATTCTATCGCTAGATGGATCAAATCAATAGTGAAGGTGTTATGTTAAACGGTTTTGGGTTTTTCTATTAACACTTTAAAAATTATTTGACATTTTGCTCTATCTCTAAAGTAAAGGGTGGGGAGAGGGTAGTAGAATCCTATTGCAGAAAAAGTTCGAAACCTCTCGACTACGTTAACCGATTTTAGCAAACTTGGTTTTGTTTTAAAGTGTTTTATAGCCGAATCAAAAAGTGTATCAATACTTAAGTTTCTCTTTAAGCTTGTATCGCCAGATGGCGTTATTTAGTATCTTTAAGTTTACTCAATTTTCTATGAAAATTTTTTATTTTACAATCTTATTGTTAGTGAAATTGAACATGACAGAAAACTCATCAAAAGGGTGCTTTTGCGAATTAGTATAATGGAAAGAATACACTGATAAAAAGGGTTTCAAACTGTCAAAAATCTTCGTCCAACTACTTTTTGTATGATATTTACTGAAATATTTTTGACAGTTCGCGATTACTGTTTTGTAAAATTCGTCAAACGGTGAGATTTGCACGCCATTAATTATTTAAACCAAGTTACAAAATTCGCTCAAACATCCGCGAATTTCGCGTCCATTAGGATAAGGCTTAAGCGTTAAAGTGTGATATCCGCAGAGTGCGCATCAGCTAGGTGTAAGTGGATGGTGGTGGGCTATCGCTATTCAAAAGGACGGCATTCTACAATTGTGAAGGAGTTACACAGGTGAATTTATAAGGTTTTTAAAGTAAAGTGTTAGGTTCACTCGACATTAACTTATTTTTGGGAATTTCGTGTCCTTTTTAAGTAGCACTATGGAATCTTGTTCCCTGAAACACTTCCGTATTCATCTATGTGCTGTGATTTTTTTAAAATCTCCATTATTTTCGACCTCGCGTAATTGACATACCAATGGAGGATAAAAACTTTTTAATATCTAGTGGTTCGAAATTGGCATAAACTGTTATATCGCTGTATCTCTATAAATAATAGGTGTTATGTAATATAATTACTTTTATTGTCTTTTTTGTATATATTTTATATATGAGCGCCTTTTAATTTAGTACGCCTATGAACAGTTGATCCTCGCACACTTCACCAGTCGCATTAGTCTAGAAGCTAACGATGAGTCACTCTCTATAATTTTTGCGGTTGGGTATAGTTAGATTTTCTAAATAATTTTCTTGATAAAAGTTCTTCGTTCATAAAACACCAGCCTTAAAATTGTCTTATTCTAACTTGATAGTTGGGGCGGTTTTGTACATTTATGAAAATAAAATTTAAAATACAGCCGTAAAGTCGTATTTGCAACATGCCGTTGCCACTTGCGAGGTCCTATTCCCCGATATTTTAATTTAAAAGTTTAGCAGTCTCTGCCTCTCCAACGCGATAGCATCGGACACGCTGCATTCGTGAATTAAGACAAGCCAACAAATGTTTAAATTTCCACCATTCCACACAGCTGACGCTCAACCCGCAGCTGACATTATTAGTGATTTGACAATTTCAAACTACGCTACTGCTTATCTGAACGTAACGAAATTATATTTCCTCGTGGAAAATGCTTTCTGTTGGATTTAATCCAACTGGCCGATTGCTTCGGTATATAAACGTTTATATTTTCTTATACAGGGCCAGATAAAATGTATTACCTACTTTTTTTCATTAATAACTGAAAAACTGATGTATATATGTAGAATGACATGCTTTTTCAAATGGCTTGGTCAAAATTGCTATTTAAAAAAATTGTCGATGACGTCATATCTCGAACAACGATTACGTCACAAATATACGATGTCGTATGACAAAAAGTGCCTTTTTTAAAAACAAAATCGACGTGTCAGGGGATTTTTTTCGAAAACTTCTCAATTTCAAAAATAATGAATTTATTCGTTACTTTTCGAAATCGCTGTAATAAAGTGATATTCACAATACTAAACAGCAAATAGATAAGGCAGAGACATTTTTAATATCTTGCTCTACGGATGCAGACCATTTTCTCCCATTTATTATTTGCTTTGGGACATTTACAGATATCTTTGTTGGTCTATTGTAGTGTTTATGCACTCCGGTAAAAAACACTATAATTATTTTGAAGGCAACTGAAAAAAAAATTATGTTACTCGGAGTATAAGGCCATTTTGTGATTCGCCCAATCCCTTGAGCTCGACTGGTTGACTTATCGATGTTTTCTTGAACATCCAATGTACTTTTTAAAAGAAGCAATTGACCATATTGCTGGAGGTTTGCCATTGACGATCTTGTATTCAAAATTATCCAGTAACACATTTTCTTATCTTAATTCTTTTCAATACATGATATTTTCATTCGAGGAAGCCGTCCTTGAACTATGGCCTATTTTTTACCCTACACCCTATATAGTCTTAAACTGAAATTTTAAATTGAAATGTACAGAGTGTTTCGATTCAATTTATTGAACGCCTAATTGCTCATCATCAATCAGATACCTATTACCAGTAGAGAATAACAATAATAAAAAAAATCACGCTGCCCGCTTAATCATCTTCAAACTTTTTAATGATTTCCTAGTAAATGATTTATACCTTTTGTCGAGGTTTGGCACTGGCTGGCTACCTAGCCAGAGCCGAGAAAGGAAACCGATTAGCATATTCTCCGGTGTTTACCTTGACCGCCGAACAAAAAGGAATGTCTCACATCAAAAGAATTCGGACGTATTGTTGGGCCACGTAAAATAAATTGATGTACGAGGAAGACAAGATTGATTTTGGCGGCCCCGAGGGTAGAACGCTTCTCCCTTTTTTTGGTTTATTTTCTCTTCTATTCGATTTGCATCGCATTTGAATAATCGATTGGGGTACCTGATTCTTGACCTAGGAAGGTCCTTTGTTTATTCTGTTTTTTGCCTGACTGCTACGATACTTTTTCTCACGTTTGTTCTGTATACATACATGAAAAATGCTGAGAAAATACGGAATGCCCCTATAATTCGCTTTTAAAATGGTGTTTTTTTTCGGTAAATGTCAATGTCATTGACAATAATTGATACTTATATGTTTTATTGTTGACTCAAATTTATAGTTTCACACAGCAAAGACAATGTCCTTTCGAAAATGTAACATTCAACATTCTTCTTATAAATTGGCTCACTTTCCATTTCAAATTTAAAGTTTTCATTCTGCTGACGCACTTCAACTTAATATCGAACCCTTGCCAATTGTCAATTTAACAATTGACGTCAAAAATGGACATAATGGACATTTGTCCGGTAGTGTTTCTCATACAACTAATATTTTGATTTTGGTAGAAATTTGCAGATGCAATTGTTGTATATATTGTCAGAAGGTGCCTTAGGCGGGTGTTATAGAATGATGTTAAGAAAAGGGGTAGATTCTATGTTTAAAAATTAGAAAATAGTTTATACAGGGTGAGTCAGTCATAATGTCATTAATTTTAAGAGGAGATAGGGAATAATGAGTATAATGCGAATACGTGATTAAAAAAAAATTTAAGTGCATATTTACGCCGAAAAAAAATATTTTCAAATCATTATTTAAACCCCCTTTTCAGACTGTTACTGACCGGTCACAGCCTTAGTCGGTTACAGCTGACAGTTCAACTCGACATCGACCTGATGCAATGTTGTCAAGTTGTAATATTTTTCTATATAGTACCTACCCACCTAGGTTTTATACATCACAAATAAACGGTTGTACTGACTATTGTAGAATATCATTTTTCTTGCTCAGTTCAACTTCAGCCAATAATAATTTAAAATGTTAACACCCAATAAAATCAAATAATAATAATCAAATAATTCTATTAAAAATTGCAAGTAACGCGGTCCACTCAGGTTTTCCTGTAGAAAATACGGCCCAATCAAACGATACCCGTACACTCGCGTGTCGATTTTTCTCTGAGCAAATGTAGCTGTTACGACTGCAACAAAACTTCAACGTGTCTAATAATAAACTGAGTAATAAACCATTTACGTACATTACATAAAAAACCTATACCCAATGGGTAAATTATTGAGAAGCTGAAAAGTGTTTCGTGTTAAATACTAAGTACTTAATAAAAAACCATCGTGTTGTCGACAGAAAACTGTCCAAGATATTTTTTTTAATCTAGATACATGAATGAATTTTCCTTAAATATTGATTTATTTGTTAATAAAAACAAATGTAGATAATAAATAAATGTTTTCGAATGTTAGGTTATTACAGTTTAATAATTTTGATATTACGTTTTCACTGCGTTTTACAAATAAATATGAATTTTTAGTATTACTCGTAAGTACAATTAACCGCACACATAACCAGATGTACAATTTGTAGTTACGTACATCTAGCCTAGAAATGTATTGTTTTTTAAGTAGTATGATACTAACCTGTTTACAGTCCACATTTCAAGTAAACCTGAACATATCCGTCCATAGCACTTTATTAATAAAATTCAGTCGCATTTCGTAAACATTCTCCGTATAACACTACCATTTCCACATATTCGGAATCTGTAAAATTATGCGTTGTGAATTTACTCCAAATACGTGAGGTTAGACCGAAATAAACAAACTACTGCTTACTGCTTGTATTCTCTCCATCCCCCCTCCAATGTGTGGCATGATCTACAAATTTGAGGGGGAAGAAATGCGGGAAATGCAGAGTCCTAAATGGAGGTAAATTTGAATAACACGCTGATGTGTTTGACGATATTATGTATGTAAATGTGGCATCCATGGTTAATACGGCAAGTCTGTGCATTAGAATTTCGTCGGGTGCGCCATCAAAATGTTTGTAGCGTACCAGGAGCGTCGTGTTACTGATTTTTATAGGGTGATTTGTTTATTTTTTTAAAGGTCGAGTAAAAAATTTTTTTTTTCGATTTTCTGCCTTTATTAGGCCTCCCGAATACGTGGTTAAAATTAATGACATTATGACTGACTCACCCTGTATAAACATGGCTCCGGAAATTCCGAGTTTTCGAGATACAGATTGTTTAAAATTTTCTGTCTTAAATACTATAGCCTTCATTACTCGAAAAACTATCCAGTTATTGAGTTGAGATTTGGTACACAACAGTGTATAGTGAGGGACATTAATACATCTCCAAATCCCCTTTGCATCTGTTTTCTAACTCTTCGGAATGTCCCGGTGTTTGACGTATTGTTTCCCAGGCCTTGGTAATACGTTCCACTACTGCAGCTTCATTCGCTATGTGGGTAGAATACACCAGTTGCTTCAGATGGCCCCCAAAGGTAGAACTCGAAAGGATTTAAGTCGGGTGATCGAGGCGGCCAAGAAGTTTAAATAATTTTTTACATTGCAACTAAAATAAGCAGGTGCCCCGTCGTGCATAATCCATAAACAATGGCGAACATTAAGAGGGACAGCTTCTAGAAGCATAGGTAGATATTCCTGTAAAAAATCCAGGTATGTTCATCCATCTATTCTTTTCGGTAAAATAAAAGGTCTAACCGAACAATTTTCAATAATTCCTGCCCACACATTGACTGGTGTCGTGATTCATGAATATTGTATGGATTTTTATGCGCCCAAAAATGTTCATTGTGGCAATTAAAAACACGGATTTTGGTAAATGAAGCATCCGTGAACAAAATAAAAGAAATACATTGTCGATCTTCTGCATTTTCATGGCTTAGCCATTGACAATACTGCAGTCTGATTGGAAAATCAGCTTCAGAGAGGACCTTGAATGATAAGGATATCGCTGCTGCCTGCTGCTCTTGAAGGATTCGTCATACATTAACATGGTTCATATTTCCTAATTCAGTTGCCAGACGTCCAGTACTTATTGCAGGATTTTGTTCAACCGCCTGTAAAACATTATCCTAATTTTCCACTATTCGTGAAATCATTTGCGCCCCAAAATCTACAAAACTTCCTGTTACTTTTTTTGTTTCCCTCAAACGTTTATGAACTTTCGAAAAAGTGTTTGCACAAGGTAATTGGCAGTCAGGGAACGCATCTTCATAGATACACCTTGCTTCATTCGAATTTATCCTATTAATACCTCGATCTGTAAAATCCTGTATACATTTATACATATAGCACACGCTGTAGGTATCTTAAAGAACGGTAGCGTCACATGTCTTGCGGCAGTTACAAAGCACCACCGGATACCGGCGGTCCTCATCCCCAAGTCTCAGCCTCCCAACACGCGCCCCGCTACCAAATCCCGTCGTCAAAGGGTTGTCATTAGGGAGTCCGGAGGGCCGACCGCCGGCACGTGGCGCGTGTTACATAATGCTTAAATCGTTTTAAAATGGCGTCTACGAGGAGTTTTATTACGACCGTATGGTAATGGAACGATTTATGGGACCACAGGGGCGGCGGGAAGCGGTGACGGTTAAAAATGATCCTGGCTGCCATTGGAGATGCTGTATGAAGGATAGCAGTTCGAAAGATTAGTAAATCTTTGCGATTCTGTCACTGGGTGTTTGGAAATTCTAACAATAGTTATAAATTTAAAATTTCAGGCAAATTTTTAATTAATTGTCTATTTTACACTATATACACGATTCCCATTTTGTATTTTTTTCGCAATTTAAATAGAAAAAAAAAAATTAAAAAGAATGTCATGTAGACAAGTTTTTATGATGTGTACCTATTCAATTCTGTTTTTTATGTAGTAAAATGGGTCATTATTAAAAAAAAATCTTAACTTATTCATCTGTTTCCAGTTTTTTATTTTCAATATGTGCACGAAAATGGTTCCTCCAGTTTTTTTCAACACCCACACCCCTGAAGAGATAATTAAGGTGCTTCTTTCACATTAAGGACATTATTTAAAACTGTTTACAGACCATTTAGGTCCAGAGTTGAGTTATTTTTCTTCACTCCCTTCTGTTCCTCGCCTTTCTTTTTCAGTCCGATACGTTTTTCTCTCTTACATCTATTGCAAGTGCATCTCTCCATCGCTTCCTCGGTTTACCTCAGTTTTCTTATTGTTAGGCAAAAATAGTAAGGAGTAATCCCTAGTATATTTTTCACTGTACTTGCAGCTCCCATTCGTTTTAGATACCATTACACTCTTCTGGATATCACAAGTAAACACTACTTCTGGTGCCTGGTACATTCCATATATTTACTCATTATTTCACACATTATTACACATCTACCTAGTATTGTTCTTAATATCTTCGTTTCTTGTCTAAACAGGTTTTATTTGAACTTCTTATTGGATGTTAGAATTCAGGTTTCGCTGGCATATAGCACCATCGGTCTTAAGTTTGTACATTCTAAATTTTACTCTTCTGGGCATTTTTTTAATTTCCTTAACTAATTGATTACTGCCGAAATGTTTATTTTTATTCTACTATTAATTTATTGCATCTAATCACACTTAGTTGTTGACAGCGCTTCCAAATGCACATACTTATTCTTGTACTTCTTTGAATTCCATTTCTCTGTGCTGTGTCCTCAATTTCATATCTGTTCTGCTCTCCTATTCTCAAAGGCATACTTTTCCCTTGATTTAACAGCAGTCTGACTTTACTTACTTCCTCCACAAGTTTTCTCTCTCTACCTTTTTTAATTCCCTACTTTATCTTGCAATTATGGTCTCATCATCTGCATGCCTTATTTGATGGCACTTAAACAATGTGTCCTTCTCTGTTCAGCTGACTATCTCTTATGATGTTTTGTAGTACTTGCAATCTTTCGTAATAAAATATAAAAATGCGAAGAGCACCTCTTATTCTATAACACTGGTAAGTTCCATACATACTATAAAACTTTCCACCTACCTCCCTCTTTAGTTGTGCAATTTGTTCTAAAAGCTCTGTGACAAACTTTAGCAGATGGTAGTTGGGTCTTTAAAATGTGGACATTTCCGAACATATCTGATAAAAATAAACCATTTACTGAGCGACGTCGGCCTGGAGCCGGTCCTGGTTGTGACACCCCGAAACTCCGACCTGGAGTAATTACTGCAAAACCGTTTTTTCGGTGAAGTAAATACAGCTGGTCACCCCGTAAGGCCGCGGGCTGGCACGGGAGCTCGAAAATTCCTGCAAACCGCTCCGTGGCAATACTGGACTGCAAATATATAACGCAGTGACGGTTCATAACATCCATACTAGCCCAAGTAACAAGATATTTTATAGCAGTGGTTAAGAATGTTCCTGTGACTAATTTGTTGGGAGCTAAAGTTGCAAAGTTTAGTCGCATAAACATCTTATTGGTATCAACACAGCAGCTAATAGCATGAAATAGTCACATTATTATAAAACATAGTTGCTGTATAAAAATTATATAATTGTGTTTTAAGAGTTCTATATAAAAACAAGTTATAATTTGGCAATGAGCTTACAGCATTGATACAACAAACTATACCATTCCAATAAAGCATGACAATGTCTTATAAAAACGTTATACAATTATTATTCTGCTGTATTTACAAGCACATCACAACTATAAAGCTAATATTCGACTTTCTTTAAATTTTACGACATATGTCTAAGTATCTTTATATTAGGTATACGATGTTATATCTACTTATATAACTCAACTCAAAAATATCTAATTCAAAGTTGAATTTCAGGGACGAATAAAATTTTACTGTGATAAACGAATAAAGTAGGTCGAAAAGTCATAACGCGCCTACATAGTGCTAAAAAATAAAGATACTGTCACGGAATTTGCCCCACTCACACCCAAATCGACGACTGAGGTATCGCGAAACGCGAAATTGCCTCGATCGCCCCTTCGCGATTCTGGTAAACAAACAAATAATGCTGGAGTATCGAGGCGCAGCTGGAGAATTGGAGAATAGACGAGAAGCGTTCGAGTCGTTCGGGAAATGGATCTAGAGATGCTAGAATATACCTGGAATATTCGTTGGGTCTATAAAAGAAGAATAAACGGCCGAGTCAGTCAGTCTTGTATTACAGTCTTGAATTGGATTGTTTAGTTGGGAATTTCCTGGAGATTCAAAGTGATTTAGATAGCGATTAATTAAATAAGTGTTTAGTTAAGTTGTAATTAGTGTTCAGTAGTGTACTGAGTAGTTAATAAAGATAAGTGATTAATTAACGAATTGTTTTTCTGGTAAAAAAAAGACGGATTGGGAAATTTGTGACAATACTATTTTCGTTCACAAAAAAACTGAAAATATAAATACATGCAGATTTGCTGCTAAAAAATATCCCCAGTTCGAATTCTAAATTCCATATAATAAAAAAGCAACGGAAATTATTTTCATGTTTTCGTTTTCATATTTTTAAATTCCCTGATAATTCCATGACTTTATTGCGCTTAAAATGAATATCCTGACTTTTCACGGTTTTCCAGGTGAGAGGGAACCCTGAAAAGCCTCTAAATTTTAAATAATTGTTTGCAAATATGCAAATTTGCAGTGGAGGCGGCGCCCAGAGCCTTCCCGCGCCCGCCGCCGCTGACATTATGGCATATACTGTTCCGTATTGATTTTAATGTTGCAGCGCGGAATTTCGGCCCTTATGCTTGTTGAATATTGGACCCCCAATTGAGTATGCGTATTCGGGCGGCGCTCCTCAATAATAAACACTGCCGGGACGCGGCCGCCGCCGCCGGCGTTGGCAATTATCTTCTCCGAGTAAATTATTTATGAAATTTTATTGTGTCGCAAAGTTTCTTTTATGGTGCGGGGCCAAGCGCCTGGGAATTTTATTATATCTTGATAATGTCGCGGGACGGGGATATTAAATTTTAACTGGGGACGCTCAAATATATAAAATCCATTACGGCACTCGTAAGGCTCCTCCGTAATAAAGAGGCGGCGGCCGGACAGAAGACACAAATAGCCAACCTGTACCGAACAGGGGGAGGGGGGTGTAGGTTCAAGAGTAACGTTTTTATAAGGATTGGGACCCACGAACGCAAAATTTTCATGCGTCTAGGCGAGGATCAGATAAACGTTGCACAGGTCTTTCCAAAAATCAGTTGGTGGGCCAAAACCACATCTGTTATTTTATGAATAGGAGCTGTATGATATTATACAGGGTGATTAATGTTAATTAATGACAATAGGCACAAAAATAAATCATTTTACAAATGTTTAATAAATGTTTTTTAATAACCCAGATAACTGAATATCAAATTATTGCAAATTTTGAAGCCGACTCTGTAACCTTAACCTATACCCTAATAAGTCAACGAAGTATTTCACAATACGTCATCGACAACCTTAACGTTAAATAATAACGTATCACGCACGTAAACAAATCGAAATATTTTTATGATATAGGGACACAAGCTACGCGTATATATTATTCAAGGAGTGTGCAGGAAAGGCTTACATAATTTAAAAATGCGAAAATAGTTGAGTTATTTATGATTTTTTATATCAATATTTTATTGCGCTATTTTTTGCATGTCATTTGTTTCATTCACTTTCAAAATCACCCTGTTTAATTATATATTATTAATTATTTGTTTCGCATCTCACACTAACATTGCAATACAAATATTGCCAGCCGCTACTGTGTATTTGTTTTTCAACTTCGAATCACATATTAACATTTTCTGTAAGTAAAATAATATACAGCATTAAGTGTATACAAGAAATTCAGAGATACCTCCCTTGACAAATTTTAATAAAAGGTCCTTTGCATAAATTTTTTTAATTGGAGCCTCCACCAAAAAGTTACAGCATCATAAAGTAAGAGACCTAAATCTCAGACTCAGGAGACATTGACTTATTTGAGAGTACGCTGTCTGTATAAGATGAGATATAATGTATATACAGGATGATTTACAACTTACCTATCCAAAAAAAAACTGGGAATAGATGAGTCATGGGTACCGTTCCAATTTGGGGTAAAGTAAGACAAAATGCTTTAGCAGGTTCTCGCACGATTTTTCGGTAGACATGTACCAAATGCAGCTACTTTTACTACAATAGACAATGCGAACGTGACACGGGAAATTTGCAACCGAATCGTAGAAGAAATGGAGCTTCGGGCGTCCACAGCGTATTGCAACAGCTGAAGAACACATTTTAGAGATTGTTGAAGAGAATCCCGAATAAGTACTAGGTAAATCGCCCAACAAGTACAAGGAATGTCCCAATCAACAGTGTGACGTATCATACACGAGGCTCCATTATATCCGTACCATGTACAGTGTATCCAGACATTAATTCCAAGGGATTGCTACAACATTTAAAACTGATTATTTTGATAGTTTTTCCTTACTTCACGTATGATTTAGACGCAACACATAACATCGCTGAAGGACGACTTTGAACATTTTATGCAGAAGCCAAACAAGCACTGTTGCCGACAGGTAACCGTCATTGCCAGATAGCTGGGTATATAATTTAAATTTAGAGAAAGCTACTTATTATTTTAATTAAATCGAAACAGAACACACGAAGCTTAAATATTTAATTTTTAATTATATACGATAAATTTATATATACCTATGTATAATACCATTATTATTTCTCGGGCTGCCAATTAAAAAAAGACTATGTAAATTTTGGAGTACGATAAACACTAATTAATAATTAAGCGATGTAAAATCGTTGCCCCTGCCAGCTCTTCTCGAGGCACAACGACAGGAAGGACTCGGAGTGTAAAGCTGACTCTAATTGGTTCTTCCGCGAACTGGTGCTGATCTTCCGGATAAACTCAGATACAAGAGCCATATCACTTTGATCGAAGCATATTTTAAGAAAGTTTAAAAGTAAACAATCAAGAAATACAAGTATCATCGAAAAACTCAAAAATAGAGAGTAACTTTTTCATTTCATCCTAAAATATTGCGTAAAGGTGACCACACACAGAAAAGCACGATCGAGATACTTGTGTAATATAAAGAAACACTATTGAAACACTACATCTGTTTCAAATCAAAAAATGTTTGTCTGTAATATACATTTGTTAAATATTTGCACCTTTCCATAGCATCATTTAAGGGTATAAACGCGTTTAATTCTTTGATACACATGTTTTTAGTTCTGCATGTTGTTATCTATTAATTTTAGTCGTTTGGATGATCTGGGTGACCAAGGTTTACCCGATTTTTTAGTGCCTCATCCAATTACGTTATTATCGAATGTTTCATTTAAAAATTCAGCAATTAAACCAAAATGTGGGTGAGCTCCGTCGTGCATAAACCACATTCTTTTCTTTGCGCGTACACCCATACAATCAAAGAAAACTGACGTTGTAATCCATTATGACATTAATAAGGTTTTTATCACACCAAACGTTTATTATGGAAGTTCATTGTAGCATCTCTGGAAAAATTAGCATCGTCGATAAATAATACGCCACCGACAAAGTCAGCAATTTATTAATTTTTTTTTTTTTTTAATCCAGTGGCAACATTGTGGGCGAGCAGGATAGTCTTGTGGCAGTAATGCTTTTGCACCTTTTATATAGGATACGGGTAAAACTGTTTGTACTTGTACTGTTTGAATTTATTTATGATTTAAGCGGGTCACAGACGAACGTACATGTATGCAAACATCAACGCGCATTCATCTACGCGCAAACAACAACGCCTGTCTATGGGCATAATAACGTCACGTACATGATTGCGCGGTGAAGAAGTGCGTCGTACTTGTCAACCTGGTTTTCCAGAAAACATGTGCGTGCGCTGATGAATGTACGTTGATGTTCGACTGTGTGTGGCAAACAACTACGTTATTTGACACACACAGTCACGGCGTTCTTCAGTGACGTAGAAGGTAGTTATAATTATTTAAATTAATAATTATTATTTAATTAGTTTATATTTAAATTAATAATAATTATTTGATTAGTAAATAAGTATATGGCATTATTTATAAATTATAGTTTTATTTACAGAGTGAAAATGTCGGACTTACGAAATTTAAAACGAGATTTTTTAAGACATTCCATTGACTTATATATCGGACCCGGGGTGCGGAACCTTTGCTGCCTCCCTAGCAGCATTCTAATAATCAAGTAATGGAGTAATAAAATAAATATCGAAATATACATTAATAGTAATAAAAATAAATGTATTTTTCTTCAACAATTAACAAAAAATAAACAATATTTAAAAAAGCAAGAGCTAAGAATAGGAACTTGAATAGTCTTCATAAGTAACACAAAACTGAATATATTTATAATATAAAATACATGTGTAAAAATAACAAGAACACATAAAACGATGCGCAGTTTGATCAGTACTGACTTCATTTAAATAGTAGGTATCTTGTCATTCAAAAAATAATTTTCTTTAACACGATTTTAGAAAGTACACATTCCACAACTAAAAATTTGATTGTAATACATGTCATTCCAGCATACTGTGTTAGAATGACATTCTATCACACTGTGTTAACATGTTATTCTAACATACTGTGATGGAATATGTACAAATAAGCAACTTTTTTATGATTTCTAAAATCTTATTAGAGAAAGTATAGTCTAAAACACGTTTAGAATACTTTAGACTACAAACTTTTCGCTTGTGTGGAATATATGCCATTCTACAACTTGTAGAATATACTATTTCTGGCCTTTCTTTTGAAAATTCCTCAACCAAGTCAGATATATCTAGGTTTTTTGATAGTTATTATAGCTAAATGAGAAAGACTGTCTTGTGTCATCCTACAACGCATCCTAAATTTTGAGAAAGAGTCAGAGGCTACCGTTACAGGTATGGTTAACAATGTTTTCAAAGCTATGAACACGTTGGGGCATATATTTATTAAGTCATTTTTGAATAAATATTCTAAAACTGCTAGGGGGGTAATTTCTGGGTTAATATATATAAGTTATGTTATCAATTAATTACCTGAGGTAGAAAATAATAGATAGTGACTAATTCACAGCACATGAATCAGTACGAGAGGTGAGGTTGCACTGGTTGCAGAGAACAAGCTTTTATAGGCTTGCCACTTGAAAATGGTTTAAAGCACATACAATGACCAAAAATAAGTTGACGTCGAGTGAACCTCACACTTTAACAAGTCAACTGAGAAGAAAGTACTTATTTATAGTAAGGGAATCTGTTTATGGAAAACTAAGTGAAAAGACTACCTCAACAAAAATAAGAAAAATACAGCTTATCAGATTTTACTTGAAAAGTTAAAAGTTGTACAACCTGAACCACTCAAAAATACAGTCATACAAAATATTAACAGTTTGCGTGGTGGATTCAGAAGAGATTTAAAAAGTTAAAGACTCGAACAGATCTGGTGCTGGAGCAGAGGACATATTATATGTACCGACATTATGGTACTATCCTTTAATGCAAATTGTTGCAGACCATTTACTAGGGCTTTTTATTTTTCTTATTTTTGTGTCACAATAATCGCGCACGCCACTGCAATGAAATGCAATTCTTTCGTCATTGTTTTACGAAGATTGTGCGAACGTGTATGTTGTTTACTGCGAACTGATGTGTTAATACATGAATCAACGTTTGTGACCAATACACTGTCATGCTGATGCGCGAAGTAGATGAATGCGCGTTGATGTATTAATTCATATATGTTCGTCTGTGCCCAGCCATACATTAAGATTTGCAGCAATCTTCTTAGTGATAGTGGTAGGCTCTTCTTCAATTTCTTGTAGAATAGCTTCTTCCAACTCAGGCGTTCTAACATTCAATGGTCTTCCAGAAATTGGATCTTTCTGAAATGAGCCTGACTCCGAAAGACGTTGAAAAACATGTCTAATCATTCTTGGATTTGGAGTTGGATGATTTGGAAATCTTTCCATATAAATTCGCCTAGCCTCAGTACCATTTCCATCTGGAAATCCATAAATGTAAATCATATTGGCCATTTCAGCATTTGAAGAAGCCATTATTAAAACTTCATGTTATTATTGTTTTGCATGGCCTCCCTACAGTGGCGTGCATACAATAGAAGCATAAAAGCATTGCCTACCCTAGAAAAGTTACCAATACCACCAATACACTTTTTTTGTTAAAAAAAGATATACTATCTACTATGCTCTATCCTGTTTCAGTCCTCTTAAAATCCTAAAGAGGTAATTTTATTTAAGTTTCTCAATGACGCTCAGAGCGCACTGCTCTACTGTGTATAAGCATCGTATTTAAAAATAAAGCAAAGCAGTTTCAGCCGATTAATACAAATTCAGATGTAGCGCTAAAGCACTGCTTGCTTGGCGGTAGTCGATCTGAGTCGAGCTGACCCGACCGATAACGAAAATGAAACGAATTGGGACGGAGAAACACTTTCTTTAGAATGTAGGTACGAATTTACTTTGCAAGAGTTGAATTATTTTTTAGTAATTTTTAATGCAATATTTATACAAACTTATATTCTTTTTAATATAATAAAATCAAAAATCGTAGAATTGGCTATTGTTTAAAAAAAAATCGAAGGATTTAAAACTTTATTGATAACTTTTACAATAACTGACAAAATTTATGAAAGAACTATAACTATTTGCGGCGAGCCAACAAGAAAGCGGAATATTAATGATGTAAAGGTACATTATAAGCGAATATTTCGAGAAATATTGGACAATATCAAAATGGAAATTTCTGATCGTTATAATGAAATTAACCAGCTGCATTTTTTTCGTCTTCTTGATCTAGATTCTTTTTCGCAATACAAAGATAATTTTCCTGACGAAATATTTTCGGAGCTAAAGACAAAATATAAAGAATTTGATTTTGACAGATTACAAAAACGAGATGATTTGTTTATATTCTTCATCAGAATTTGCCGGTCTCAATGCCTATGAAATTATTAGATTTTGCGAAAAAAAAACAGAATGTGCCACGTGTTTCCGCAATTTGTTACATTAGGTAAGCTTGTGACGATACCAGGTAGTAGCGCTTCGGCAGAACGATCTTTTTCCGATTTGAAACGAATTCATAGGTACCTAGGTACTTACGAAACACTCAGGAACAAGAGAGATTAAGCAACTTAGCAGTTTTTTTCAATTCAAAAGGAACTTATGCAAGACCTAAAACAAAATAATAATTTTTATGATGATGTGTTAAATGAGTTTTTAAAAAATGACCGCCGTATTGACCTGATTTATAAAAAATAATTGTGTTAATATTTTATAATCATTAATCTAATAGACTGCGTGCTCGACTGCGTGTTAAGTGTGTTTGTTACTCGGTTTCTTATGCAAGAAAGAACCCACTGTTTTTGTTTTAAAAATACTTAGTTTTAAGTGTAATGTCCAAATCAATTATTGACTATTATACTGACACTGACATTTCCGAACGAGAGCATATTTTGGTGGATCATAGTAGTAAGTTATTTAAATGTTTGCCTACCTTATTGTAACTGGCATTGCACGCCACTGCCTCCCTAACATATGTTTCAGTAACTGTATAAAAATGCACTTGATCAAATAAATTAATTTTGTTGTTAATCGGTTTGCAATACAAAAAAGTGTAAAGAAACAAAAAGTGAAGATAATACAATGGTGCATATGATGACCTTTTTTTGTAATATTATACAGGGTGATATGTCCTTTTGGTAAATAATAATCGATGATACACACCTCCCTCACTGGTAAGTTTCTAAAACTGGTAATTTTTTGAGTCATACCTACTTCCGTACTAAATTTGCAATTTGGTTAAATTATTTCAAACGGTTTAGAAATTTAAAATTAAAAACTGTTTTTTTTTTTATTTCAACACGCTGTAGCTGGCCAGTGGATGTCCTAAGACCCCACTTTTATATAACAAAAAACCATTATTTTTGGCCAAATAATAACTGTAAAAATCAAACGTCGAACCGAACAACCGTAATAAAAACAATTTGCCAACTATCAGATGATGCCAATATTGTAGTGATTCGTTAAAGAATCGTTACTTGCTAGTAATCGAGTATTTTGTTTCTCTTTGGGTTCTATTCAGTTTTTATAAAAGAACTAGGTGACCCGGCAATTTTGCCATATGAATTATTTCTAGTGAATATTTTGGTAGTCGGCTTCGTTCTCATCCCTACTCCGTGCTGTTTACGGGGTGAGAAGCACAAACCTGGAAAAAATATAGACTGCGCCAGCGTCATATTGCCGGCGACCGCTATTTCATGGCTGCCTTAAAAGGTCCAGAATCACTAAAACTTGGTTTTTATGCCAATTTACGTTGGTTGTATTGTAGCGTGAATCTCATTTGTTTACTGTGATTGGTCACATTCATGTCACATTCTTTAATGACATTTAAAATGACAGCAAGTTAGTTAATTTCATATTGTAATGCAGTCATCATAATTGCACAACCGCCAACATAAAACAAATAAAATATCAATTTTCTGGACCTTAGATCCCTAGAAAACGCGGCACCTGTCACGTGACCTATATCATGAACCGACGCTGGTGAAAATTAAGGGTTGTATGTATTTTTTAATGCCACATCATAAAAAAATAAAAATAAAAATAAAAACTTTTGTCCAATAAATAAAAAAAATGTTTGGGGTGGACCCCCCTTATCACTTAGGGGTATGAAAAATAGATTACGACCGATTCTCAGACCTACCGAATATACATATAAAATTTCATAAAAATCGGTCAAGCCGTTTCCGAGGAGTCTAACACTGTGACACGAGAATTTTATATATTAGATAGGTTCACCGACAACAGCAAACACTGGTAATGACGACATTGTCATAACTTTTTTAGGGACAAACTTTTTTTCACAAAGATTGGTACAAAACCATTCGAGGGGCTCCTAAATCCAGTGGTGCAGTCAGATTTTTTATAAAAGAAAACAAAATTTTGCTATGTTTCACTTAAAAGAAATCGTAATAGACCTTGAAAATCAAAATTTCGTTTTCAAATTTTGCATCAACATAGAGCTTTTGGAGATCTATCTTTTAAAAGAAACCCGATTTAAATCCATAAACAACTTTTGTACGCGAGTGTTTCCATTCTTAATATTGTAGACAATGGTAATGGTACAACTCAGTAAATTAGTAATTAATTAGTAACGATTGCTGATTGTGGGAGAACCTAGTAATCGCGATTACATAGAGGTAATCGGATCTGACATCACTACCTAATATCTCTTATACAAAAGACCTTGCTCATCCAGCAGGCCTGGAAGAAGCGCCACCGACTGTCACCGAACGTTCCCGGGACGGATGCAAGTATAAAAAATGAAAAACGACACCTCCTCTTTGTCTCCGCGTGACGCGCGGTGTCCTTCTCCTCATCTCGCGATATGAAACCCATAAAGAACCAATAGCGCCGCGTTTTAAACTAAAATATGCCTTTCCACCCCTATCGCGCCGAGGGGCGCTCCACCGGCATTGGTGCATACCTAATGTGATACGCGGCTGCGCGCCTTCCTGATATCAAATCTGAATATGCGTACATTCCGGGGTAGCGATAAAACGGGTGACGGCCGGGGCTCCCACCAACTGCACGTCAACTTTAAAGCGCCGACTACGCCTCTAGAGGTGCCCCGGGAAGCGGAAAGGTAGACGAGTGCGGGATTTTTCCGCCGTCGAGAAATTTCACGTGGCAATATTACCTAAAAGACAGTCAAGAGTACTTTAATCGATAAGATAATGAGATCTTATTGTAAATAATTTTCTCGGCACATGACACGGTAAACTTGTAGGTATACCGAGGGTGCTATGAAGATATAGAACCTCCTTCCATCAGCGGTCCTCAAAATGTGTATCTCCCAAAATGTTAACAAGAACCTTACCTTGCCTGTAGTGAAGACCTCTCTTAACATTTAGGGATATTACACATTTTGGGAACAGCTGATGGAAGGAGGTTCTACATCATATATATTTAAAGTTTGCTCTGTATAATTCATGCAGGACTGATTTTTCTACAGGGTAATTAAATCATAGCAATATTAATTTTCGTATTACGTACGTACGTATTCTAATGGCCTAATGAAAACAGAAAATCGAAAAAAAAAATGTTTACTCGACGTTTTTAAAAGAGAAGCAAATAACTTTCGATAACCCAGCGTTTGAGCGTTGAAGCGAAAAAGCGTTTCCGCACCACGACCACATATAAAATAATATTGTTAAGTATAGTTAAGTCAAATAATATTTCAGGATATTTACTCAAATTTATCACCGTCAATCGCATCTCTCGTATTTATCTCCCGCAAATTTGTATATTATATCACACATAATATGGAGGAGAGATAGTAAAATTATTTACAAATATCGAAAACAAAATTTTTGCTTTGATACCCTGTATCTTTTTAACCATCAACTTTTGAATAATGTAAGTTTAATTATCGCATTATTTTGTTATCAGTGATCTACTTTTGCTATGGTGCATTCATTTCGGGACACCCTATATTCTGAAGCATAATAGGTCCCACCACGCACAAATTACGAAATTCAGAGATATTTTCAAAGAACAATTACGATGTATTTTATAGAATAACATTAGAATGTTTACGAAATTCAAATGTCTCTGCAGTAGAATATTGGACTTTCAATATTTTATAACATTAAGGATCGGTCAGTGGTCGCGCGGTTTAAGGCGTCAATACTTGAATCGAGGTGACTGGATCGCTGTGGGTTCGACCCCCGCAGCCGGTAGACCGTATATAAGCTATATTCGTGGAGAGATTGGCACCCTCTCTGCGGGTATGGTAGGGTGGAAGAATGTTGGCTTGGGTCAGTGTGAGAGATTGATACCGGTTGACATTTGACTACCCCCCTAATTAATGAGGTTTTCCAGGTTTTCCTCATTCCTGCACTGAATGGTGGTTAGGGCCTACCAACGTAAGTCGTTCCTGGGCGCAAATGCGGCCTGCTTAATAATAATATGCCGCCCTCTCTCGCACAAGTCTTCGACTTCTGGGCTAATCCTCGTGATTAGAATGAGGGGTAGAGATATTATTATTATTAATTACATTAAATTTTTAACATTTTAAATTATTATTGGCTGAAGTTAGCAAAACAAAACATAAGAATTTCTGATATAGTCGATACAACCGTTTATCTATTATGTACTGACAAAATATTAAAATTTGGCAACTTTGTATCAGGATGACACCGAGCTGTGAATCAATCAAGGCTGCCAGTGGTCAGTAACCGTCTGAAAAGGGGTTTATACATACGAGGTGCGGCAATTAAGGGAATTTGTCAATGAAAAAATAAGCAAATTTAAATTCGCGATAATCCTCCGCAGTTAACCCGTTCAGCACCACGGTTACAGCTTCTTTGACCTCCTGTACCCCGCCATGATGAGTTCCCTTGAGGTGCTACTTCATCTTGAGAAATAAAAAAATCGCAGGGGGCAATATCGGGTCTATAGGGTGGGTGCGGCAACGTTGAAATGCCTTTTTTGCCAAAAACTCTTGCACAATGAGCGAGGAATGGGCTGGCGCTTTGTCATGGCGCAAGATTCAGCCGTTCTCGGCGAGTTCGGGTCGCTCACGGAAAACGCGGGCCCGCAGCCGTTTCAGGTCGCCAACATACTGCCAGTCACTGTCTGACCGGCAGGAATATATTGCACGATGAATGATGCCGTGAATATCGAAAAACACGATCAACATTGTCTTCTGTTGTGACTTAGACATTCTTGCTTTCGTTGGCCACACACCACCCTTTTCCACCCACTGCCGACTTTGTTTACGGGTCTCGGGGTCATACTCAAATATCCAGGTTTCATCTCCAGTGACTACTCGACTCATCCAGGCTCTACCGTCGCTTCAAATACGGGACAACAAATCCTCGCAGCTTGATTTTCGCATGTCTTTCTGTTCACGGGTGAGAACTTTTAGCACCATCTTGCGAATGGTTTCTTTGTTGACGTTTAATTCGTCAGACAACGCAGGAATGCTTAGGTGCCGGTCAGACGTGATCAGTGCATGCAAACGGTCAACATTCGCGTCAGTACGAGAGGTGACGGAAGCTCCTTCACGTGGATCGTCTTCTACCGATTCACGCCAACACCACCTTAAAGACAAGGTGGTGTTGTTCACGCCCCTCCTTGAACCGTTTTGCCCATTCAAACACGCGTGTTTTCGACATGCGCTCGTCTCCATACACCACCTGTAATTTTCGAAGAATTTCTGAGGGTATTTCGCCAGATTTCACTACAAGTTGAATCACAAAACGTTGAATGTACTTTGAGTCATTCATTTTCACGACGCCACTAAAAAGTTACTTCCAAAAAATACACATAAAACACAAACCAAACGTGCTATTGACTTCAACCTTGGACTTAAACTAAAAGGAAGGTCCCCCCTCTCTAGAAAAACGTTAACGAACGATGCAGTGTTGCCAGTTTCCGAGTTATAATTAAATTCCCGGAACATAATTGCCACACCTCGTAATATATTTGTATGTAAGTCATAGACAAGTAATTTATTTTTATAAACAAAAATCCATTGCAGATACGTTCTCTGCTACTATGTTCTTCCATATAGTTGGTTTAAAACGGTAACGACAGACAACACTAGCAGATGCTCATAAATTCGTTACATAACTTTGAACAAGTTTCTGATATTATACACTAGGAATAAGATTCAATTCAAATCAGTGCTACCATTGCTCCAAGACGAGTATATTGATGCTAAACCCCTCATTGTTTTAGAAAGTGTATAAAAGTTCTCTATTACAGGTACATGAAAACCCTCTAAAGTTTTTTGATACATTTTTTATTAGATATTAAAAATATGTCAACCTAACTACTCTGACTAACTTTTCCAAAGTTTATCTCCATGTAATTTAAAACTCATCGGAATTAGCAGCGAGGAGCTTGAATCGCTCATTTCGTATTACTTTAAATTAAATTAAAAATAAAATTTGCACACTTTACTCAACAAAATTAAAAATTACCAAATTACTCAAATATCTTCATATATAGATACAAGCTGAAAACCAACAGCATGAACTTTTAACCATAGGTATATAATAGAGTAAATCTATCGAAGCCTCTCTACTTCATTACTAAGAATTTTCTGAAACATTAGTTTTTATTCACGAAATTTAGCTTATAAAGAAGATATAGAAACGTATGTAAGTTATTTGTTTTGTAAATCAAGAAAGCCTAATCGAAGGATATCCTTGTTCTATTTGAGCAAAATATTATACAGTTCTACATAACTAAACACAATCAATTGTGCGTATTTATTTATTATATTACTGCTTGTAACTATGTTGTATGTATATGTTCCATTTTCCTAATTTTCTTTCAATTATTCCTAGCAACAATACAACTTGTAATATTTACATTGACCTTTGTGAGTAAATCTTCGTAAACACTACTTACTAATCCCTACATTGATCCGCAGGTACCTTAAGTACCCCGAAGTAGAAAAAGGGTGTACCGATGCTTAATGCAGAGCCACCTCCTTTTATTACCTTCTATTAAACGCCTCAAGTAATAATTGCTGGGTCATTGTTGGTTGACCCGATGCTTTTAGAGTAGCCAAACAAAGCATTGTTAGAGAAAATGGATTAATAATAATAAAAATGTTAAGGCTATGTTTAGAGATCAAATAGAGTTAGTAATTATTAAGTCAGGTGGATATGTGTGTTTCATACGAGAGTGGATCAAATACTTCTTTATATATTTTTTTTATTATTACACTTAGAAAAACCTTACAAGTAAACTATGCTACTAAAAAAAACAATTACTGTGAATATTATTTATCTGGTGTAGGCGTCTTAAATATTACCCACAGGTAAAATAACATTTCTTATATGTATACCACTGATAAGCGATCATATGACTTGTGGTCATTAAAGTATTTTATTAAATTTTAAAATTCACTTGCGGTAAGACTCATTCCATTTGAAATCGTCTAATTGGCAAAGCCGACCCATTTTAGATTTTGGTGTAACTTTGAAAATCTCTTAACAAAATTTACACGAGTTTAATTTTTACAAGCGCTTGTTTCCGCCTATTTAAATAAAGACTCTTAAAAATTGCTATTTTTAAGCTTCATTAATTTTTGCTGTCAAATTGTTCTGTTTGAAGATATTTGAATGGTCAAGACGGAATTCCGAGTGGGAAAGATAATAGTTTTAGTGTAAATGAAGATAATTGGCTCGGACGATCCCTTTGAATAATAGCAGCGTGCTGAAAATGAGTGCTATTTAGTCATTTTTCGTGAATTTCAATCGACTCTAGCGTCTTAACTGTTGAGAGTTAAAAATTCATGCTCCGCGGGAATTAAGTATACATATCATAGACAAAATTCAGCCACAAGTTGGCCCACACTTTATAGAAGAAAGTTTTGCTTGAAGTTTTGAAATTTTTAAAAATCCCAATATTCAGGCTATGAAACGAGCGTGTTGACTGCGAGATAAACATCTGATACTCACAGAATCTACTGTTCTTAACTTCAACATTAAATGACTATATCACTTGCTTTGTTATTTTCATGAGTCGGCAACAGTTTTTTTTTATTTTCAGACTATTTTATATGGAATGACTCGTAAGTCATTAGTTTACTTGTAATCATTTTGCAGTTAACTATAGTTGACAAATATTATTACTGAAACATAAATTATTGTCATAAGTAAAACCCATTATTGTCACAGCAGTAAGTGAACTTGTTCTAACGTAACTAAATGTGCCGAAAGATCATACATCAGTTCAATTCGGCGCCATTAAGCTTTGTGTCATTATGGCCTTATGGTTTGTACTTTCAGGCGGTAAAAATTGTGAATTTTAAGTAACTTTAATAACTATGGAAAACCAAATATTATTATTGCATCAGTGAGATTCAACTCTAAGCTCTTATATGACGGTGCATGCAGCAATTCATTCAAGAACGGTTATAACCGTCACCTGGCTAGTTTGGGTGCGCGAATTTATTTGTTACTCCGTGTCTGAGTATGTTTCGATTTCCTTTTTAATAGGAACAGGTGGATTTTCATGGCTAGAGGATCCAGAGAAAACAGATGGAAGGAACAACAAAGCAACTGCGGACAACGTTGTTTCTGGGTTTTTGCCTTTAATCAGCGCAGTACAGTTTAAAATCAAGATGGAACAAAAAGGAAGTTTCCATGACTTGTTCGTTCACTTGATTTAGCTACTACAATTGAATTGTTTATTTGTCCTCTATTTTACATGTCATTTTGCTGAGGCAAGTGTGTTTTTACTTAACACTAGTGAATTTTTTTCTCAGTGTAACTGCAAATTTTCAATAGAGTCATAGTTTTCCAAGAAATATAAAATGTTTCCAATAATTTTATTATTAAAGGGGTGCAGGCAATTTATATCATGTAAGCATTTTATTTTCTTCATCTAAAAATAGTTTTCGCATCATTTTTATAATATTGCATTTCCTTTAATAGTTTTGATAAACCTAAATTTTTCCCGATTGAAAATAGAACAATAGCCCTCAAATATTAACCTTTCCTTTCTTATACGAGTTTATTAGTATATGTGTGTTTCTCCTAAAAACAAACAAGGTAAGAGAATAGTTTGAAATACTAAAAATAAGAAGACACTAAGTTTATTTTTCAATTAAGAAAAGAAACAACATACTTCTATGCTGAATTTATACAGAGCCCTTTTTAATCCGAATCTGTTTGAACGCAAACCCTCTCAGTCGAGGAATATTTTAATTTGCAGCTACCCAACCCACCCTTATCCAAACGTCCCCTTTCACAATTCACCAAACTTAATATTTCTGCTAAAAAACGCCGTTATAGCATCGACAGCACGGTTTCAGGTGTCTACTTTACTCGAATATGACCTAATTTCTCGGCTCCCTGTGAGAAATTCACACAAAAGGCAGAATTCGCGAAACTCGCCCTTAGCTGCATTCAATATGCCGCTTCTGGGGAGATGTTTGCCTACAAATCGGTTTTTAGGTAAAAAAAATAAATAGGTCGCAAGGTAGGAGAATAAAAAACGCTTAAAATCCCGTTTCCTGGGAACAACCGCCCCTCCAGCATAACGAAGCCTTTTATAAAAGTTTTGCATCTCCCTCTTTTTTTATGGACGCCGAATTAGGGTTTTTTAGGCAAAAGGTACGCTTTCTGTAATATCTTGGTGAAGGATCGAAATAATTTTAAGTTTCGTGAGAAATTGATAATACTTTTACTTTGCTAGGTACTTAAACAGTAGGATAGGGTTTCACTTTTAATATCTTAAAAGGATTTTTCGATACAATGAAGATTGCCATTATTGTTAGTAATGCAGAAGGATACCAATGACAGTTGAAGTTATTTTTACGCACATCAAAATGTATCTTTAATAATAAAATATAAATTTGTTTATATCTGTATAAAATTTCCATTTTTGAACAACACAGTATCTATTATGTTTAGAAATGAGAAATAACAAATTTGTGATATTAGGTATTAAGTATTACTGTGTTAAATAAACATTGGTATTGAATAAAGTTGCAAAATAAACTCGTAAAATGACCATTCAATTGTCTGTTTTATTAAACATAACAAACAAAAGTAATAAATTAAGATTTTTTAAAAATGTTTTAACAATAAAAATATAAATTAATTTAAGAAAAATTAATAAATGTCAAATTAAACCAAGTAGTTTAATGTGAAATCAAATGACATAATTTTATAAATATCTCAAGTAAAACCCTCTATCTAGACGTAACCAACAGCATTGTTGTAATTTTCACGAGCGAATCTATATTGGAAACAAAGACATAACCTACGTTTAATAATACCGTAAGTTCATCACATCACCATTAATAATTATGGTAATGTTAAAAACTGAAAATAGACACCTGCTTGCTTTGAGTTCCCATATTTCTGCACTAATGGAGTTGGGATTTGCATCACTGTTGATAAGCATACAATTAAATGAATCTACTCCTGGTAAATTGTCCGATTATGCCTACACAAAAACAGCTTCGATCATCGTGGCATTTACATAGTATTTAAATTATCTATGGCTCAAAAATGCCAAGAAAAATACAAACATACTCTTGTTTATAGTACAATTGTATCTACGGGATATCGCATTTTCGGGTGTTTTTGTTTATTAACGAATAGTTTTTTCACATTTCAAAAATAAAAATATGACTGCAATAAAATGCAAAACTATATTACAAAAGTAAAAGAAACTGTAACGTAATGTGTTTTTTATCAGTATTAATGAAATAAACAATAGAGGAAATCATAAAACTGTAACGTACGACAACATTATTATTATTTGTAGTAGAAGTATGGTTAGTGCGTTTCATTTTTCTGTACCTAGTGTTTGCTTGATATTTGTGACTGTATAGACAAAAATTGAACAATTTATACTAGCCAACCATGGCTAGCGTATGACATGTTAATTTATGGCAAATCTCGACAAGTTTGTACGATGAAACTTATCCCAAGCAACATCATTCATTTTGAACACTTATAATTATTACTGCTTTACATTTTATTCTGTGTTGTGAAAAAATCTATAAGAAAACCATTCACAGTAATATGTTTAGGTGTATTTGTTATAATTATGCACAAGCATGCGACGTTGTTACATATTTGTTGTTATATTTATCATACAGCAATATATATCTTTTTATATTTAAAGAAACATAAGGTATGCGGCCTTAATCTTGTAAATTCGACATTCCACTGCCGTGTCTTGAAAAAAATTTCTCAAATTATGTGACCCTTAAGAATTTTGCTTCCAAGCGGTTTCAGCTACAGGTGTCGAAGGACCGTTGACAAGCGTCAGTAGCAAAAAGCGAGATTAAATCAGTGTTAAGTAATATGAATAGCAATTATATCAATTAAAAATAATACTGCGGCGAGCGCAATTGCCCCTATTTGGAAAACTAATTATTTTAAGATATACGATACCACTCGAGCTTAATTTACTGTTGGATTTATGTCAGCTCTGTAATTTTATGGACAAGTTTATGTTACATATAAATCATCACGTGCATATACTATAAAATTCATGGCGTTTTAAATTCAAGTTATTAACATATGTGTCAACATCAAACTTGCAGTAAGATCGTATAATGATGTTCAATTTGTCTGTAAAAACAATGACAATACTTATATATCCTAACAATATTTCAATTTGCAATCTAAAAGACAAAAGCTTTCTCATTCATATGCAGCAAATATAACTCAAAAAGAAGCGTAAGTGTTATATTTGTTCCAAGTTACTTTATATAAAGTTGAGATAAAAATTCAAAGAATATTTTAAAATGCATTTCTTATTGATATTCACTTTTCAAAGTTCTTCTTCTTTATAAAAAATATTTTATGCTAATTCTTGAATATTTTTTGTTCATTTATGGAAAACATAGTTTCAATTTACTGACAATTTTATTACTCTTGATGAAAAATATGAAAGGTGCAGCCTCTAAGTGCTTTCAATAGATAAACTTAGGTAGGTATTGCAAATTTCAATGCCATTTTTTTCCGTCCATCAAAAAGTCTTAATTAAGTTTAACTCATTATTAGAAATGTGATAAATAATAAGAATAAAAGTAATTAAGATATGCCTGTCTAATTTTTTACGTTTGAAAGTGCAGGTACATTTTTTATTAATGATTATTTAATAAATATGAATGACGCGAAGTTATTTCTTTACCATACCCAGACATTTAGATCGAGAAAACAAAGCAACTTCATTAGACCATAAATAGAAAATATATAAAGAAATTACTGGCTTAATACAATACAAAAAGTACAAGGGTATAATTAAAATCAATGCAGAACAGAAAAATGTCTACAATAATCAAAACGGGGACTAAAAAAATATAAGGAAGGTAGTGGAATTGTTACCGGTCATTTGAAAAATAGGTTAATCTTTACCTTCTTAAATTACCACGTTTGTACTTTCAACAATAGTTAAAAATGTACTTAGGTATTTCTGGGCTTACTTTACTTAGACACAAGTACAGTGGCAGCAACATAAAAGTTTCCAACCCAACACGTAGACTACCTTTAAGGCGAGGATTTTGTAGAAAAGGAATTGCACAGCCCGAGTGAGCGAAACGGCGAATCAAACAGACCTATGAGACAGTATACAAACCGTATAGGCCCGAACCGCACGGTTCCCTGAAGTTTATCGTGCATTTTGACGTACATAATAATGGAAACCGTGATATATGTTATGATTTTACTCGAGGACACAAAATGTAAAATTAGCAATAAATATTAATCTGAAAATGAAACACAAGTTGTCCTATATGTCCTGGCTAGTGAGTAAAGTAGTAATTTGGTGGCTGTGGCTGTGATAATTTTGCCGTAATTGTGACATATTGGAAGTTACTACTGGCTAAAATTGATGTATTTTTACATTATTTATTTTAATTATTCCTGTGATTTTATGAGCAATGAAAATTATCTCACGCACTAGCGGGAACCTTTGTGAATCCGTTGATATATAATAATAACCAATTATTTCAATTTTCTTGGAGTTCTGTGTCCTCGCTTGAAACCCTGTTAGACGATAAAAATATGTATACAAAATCCAAGCCATAAAGAGACGAGCCGGTAGACTATAATAGGAAATTTGTGATGCATCAATGTTATGTCATGTCAATTAGTGTCTCGTTTTACTTTATCGGTACTCTTTTTGTGAATTCAAACACAGTGAAAGTTGTATCTCTGAAAAAAAAAAATATAATAAACAATCTATCTATGTATCGTATTGAAAACAATACAAATATTGGTTTAGAACTGAATTTTAGTGTTTCTAGGGTTTGTTAGCTCCTATATACTAATATATTCGGGATGCTATATATTATTTTACTTTCTCGTGTTAGATACGAAATTAATTTTCAAATTTATTCACGTCGGAAATCATTAAGTACCTAGGGATCCATAAAAAAATGTTTATGTATATTTAAATTTATAATTGTCTGAATTAATGTTTGCTTTATTAGAGGCAAGATACAAGAACTCATAATTTGAATGATTTAAGCACTGTTTTAGCTTATTTCAAGCAGATAAGGCCGGAATGCGTGTCTAGTACAAACTGGCAAAATATAAATCATTGACATTTACATTTTATAATACACGAAAATTCCTTAGGGAAAACGTTGATAGATATAACTCGTAAAATTTCATTGTTTACGTACGATTTAGCAAGTAATCCTATTGCTGTCAATTATTATTTTAATATAGGGTAGGGTGGGGATGGTTGTGCCACTTTTTTCTTCGAGAATTGAAAAATATATTATTTTTCATATTCCGTTACTAACAAGTATGTCAATGGAACCGTTGGACTTCTGACTTTGCCCAATTTACCCCATTAACGGGGTAAGTTGGACCACCCTGTGGGGCATATTGGTCATTCAGTTAAAAACTGCCAAAGGAAACTATTTCTTTACCTAAGACTGGCAATAAACATATTATTAAAAAGAAACAAAAATGGAAACTAAACTGTAAGCTCTATTTGTAAATTGTAAGAAAATCATTAGCATCTCATGTGTCTTCAAAAGACCTTTCCCTCCCAAGATTATTAGTAGTCTGGTTTCTAGAGGATCATTCAGCATTCCTTTTTCCGAAATCTGAGACCAGCTTTTACGTGCTGTCTTGTTGTGTTTCCATAAATTTGAAAATTTCATATCATACTTAACAGCACAGTGTTAGACAATTACATGGACATTTTTTGTGTTTAAGCCATAATAATATATACCTGTAACTTTTACCAGAGAATCTTTGAAGATTGCTCTTGGTCAGGATTAAAAAGTTTCATTGGCGCCACATATCCCATTGTAGCCTGTTCTTGATTATGAGTTTATATCCCTTACAAGAATTATTCTTGAATTTCAAAATCAATAGATGTTGCTCTTCTTATTTTACCATTTTTTAGAACGGCATCTACAGGTGCCTCTAGTAGCTCTGGAGTATCAGTGGCCTGATTCTTTTTTTTAAAGCATTTTGAAATAGGTATGAATAAATAATATTTCATAACTGGAGAGGGGCTAGTTGAGCAATGTGTCTCAACTAACCCCATACCCGCCATTTTTCAAATACATAGATGTAACATTTTTATCCTAAATATAAGCTCAATTTACGAATAAAACCGGTAAATATAAGAACTAAACAAACTGTAAATGTCAATACTTATCTCAATCAAATAGTCGTTGTTGTTTTGCGTCCAGACCAAAAAGTAAATAAACTTTTAATTTTACTTTAACCAATCGAAGCTGTTGCAGTCAACTTGAGTTCGGGTATAATGGGTGTTGGTGTGCACAAGCATGTTCGATTAGCTATTTTAGTTACCGAGATATATGCATCGATCAACTAACCCGTATGCTCAACTAGCCCCACTCTACCCTAACTTTTGAACAGTAAACGTGTTACTTTATCATATACCCAAACATAAAGTACAAATTTAATGGATATATTAAAGAATCATACCTATTTACACAAAATAATAATAAATTTCAGTATGCATAGAAAAAATGTATACCTACATATTATATCTTTTATTATTATGTGCATTTATTTCGCCAACAATTAATTTGCTTTAGACAGTAACACCAGTGGAAAATTTTAGAACATTCACTAAAAATATTCGTATACTTAAAACAGCTGCAAATGTAGCAGTATGATTATCTAATATATAATTAAGCCTTCACAAAGCATGTCCGATATTCATAAACAAATATTTGCTTTCAGTTAGACAGAAATGGTGTAAGATCATGACTGAATTTTGATATCTATATACACAGACAGACATATCTACATTATTTATACATGGCTGATATATTTGGTTATTGAAGATCTACCCTTAATATATTGAATACTTACCTAACTGTTGTAGTAATTCATATTGATTTATCAAATACGGATTACACCAAATTATAACCTTGTCAAACTCTTTTTGATTCTGTTAACAATTCTTGAATGGCAATATTGCTCTGAAAAGGTTCACGTCATCAGCAAACGCAAGCAATTCGTACTGCAGTTCAACACGCAGATCATTTAAATAACAAGAAAAAAAAGGACCAAGATTAGATCCTTACACAACTTCCGACTACGTTACATATAATAGCAATCTATAACTATTATGAGATACCTACAAATTGATGTAATTTATTTGGTTTTTACCTATGCTTGAATTATTTTATACTGTCATCAGTTTCATTATAAATAATATCAAGCATGTTAGTAAGATTTGTCTAAACTCTGTGCAAAATAAGTATACAATTGTTGATTTTTTCTACAAAACTCTTTTCGAAGATGGTTCAAATGAAATTTGATGTCTTCAAATTAATGTGTTTAGGTTTGTTTGCATATATTCACTACATCTATCAATATCTAAACACACCCTTCTTCTTCAAGATGTAAAGATCCTTAACATACAAGTAACGTAAGTAATATAAATATTGATATGTCTTAATTTCTTTTCTTTAATATTAGTAGGTATGTTAGACTACTATGTTTAGGTTTTTGTATGCATATAGTCACATCATTTATCAGTTTAGATTATTTTTGAATAAAATGTTAATTGTGTAGGTATATGTTACGGCTGAAGTGTAAACTTGGTTAGTTTGTAAACCACCTGACTAGTATATAAATTAACTGAATCGTTGCTTATTTTGATAAAAATCGCATATTCCACAATATTAGCGGATACTCTATCCACTAACCTACTCGCTTGGCTTTTTTACTTGAAATAATCAGGGAAACTAAAATAGCTAGGTATTTTTCTTTGACTAGTTTATGAAGCATCCAATTGGGTCTAGTTGGAATTAAAACAATAATTCTGGTAACACAAAATAGCCGCTTTGGATAGTATATAAACTAGCCAACTACTTTTCTATTTTCCCAAATAGTTAATTTCATAAACATGATTTGGAAGTTGCCTGTTTCAATAAATACAGTATGCGCCAAAAGTATGGAATAAATTCAATAAAAACGAAACAATTAATAAACCACGTAATTTAGAAGAACTTCAAAATCGCATTCGGGACGAAATACGCAGAGTTACCCCAGAAATCATTCATAATGTGCAAGAAGAATTTCTTCACAGACTTGCGCATTGTCAAGAAGTTGGTGGATGGCAATTCGAACATTTAATTTAAGTATAAAATTTAATCAATTGTATTTTATTTTACACACCTCAGAATTGTTACTTTTTTATGGATAAAATTTACGTTTTCTAACATTCAATCGTCATTTACTCGAAAACTTTCCTATGTAAGAGGGCAAAATTTTAGTACTGTCTGATAGAGAATTAAACGATCTTTCAGAATCAAGAAAAAAAATATGGTGTTGCCATTTAAAAAAAATCGATGACGTCATTACTCGAAAACAAATGACATTTGAAAATCGCATTTTACGCTAAAATATGTATTTTTTAAATTAAAAATTGACCTGTTCGAGGATTTTCCCAAAAAATAATTGTTTCGTTTTTATTGAATTTATTCCATACTTTTGGCGCAGTAAATTGCTTAACAAAATATAAACAATATCTATATTTCTATAGAAGTAAAGAAACATTTTTGTTAAGTAAATATAATTGTAAAAAAGTAACGTACAAAAATAACAGTCTACTTGTGGTTTTCTTTACATGTTTAATCAGTAATGAAAATTGATTAAATGAGTGTAAAAAATGGATTCGAAACATACATTTTACAAAGCAATAAGAAATGTACATAATAAGAAAGCTAAGAATTCAAGATATATAATAAAAGTTACTTATAAAAGTATTTACATTAAATGTGTCGATATGAGATGCACATGCAACAGCAAATCCCACAATAGCGATTCATGCAATAATAAATAAACAAGTATTTATTTGCTTTTTTCTAAAATGTTTACATTACTTTGGAAATTATGTAATTTAATCGATTCTAAATCATTATTATGAAATTAACCAGATAAAATAGAAACAGGTAGCTAGTTCATATAGATACCGTCTAAAAAACCGGCTATTTTGTGTTACAAGAATGATAGTTTTCAATCCAGCTAAACCAAATTGAATAGTTTATAAACTAACTAACCAAATAGTTATTTATGCAACAAGTACAAAAAGTAAGTGATATTGTAGAACATGTTTTCTATCAAACTAACCAACGATTCAGTTAGTTTACATACTAGCCAGTTAATTTGCAAACTAACCAAGTTTACACTTTAGCCGTTTTATAAGTAGAATAATTCAAAATAATGTCTTCACCAAATATTATTTTAAATTTTACTAATCTGTATATTGCATTTTCCGAACTTTTTTGTGCATAGTCTTAACATAAAAGTCTACAAATTAGAATTGCAACTGTCTTTCCACCATCACCATCACGGTTTTATGAGTTCCAATAAAGGTATCTTGTGTCTTTATGCGGCAATGGCATAAAATATTGGCGGGACTAGCAACAATTGCCAGCCGCATATGAATAACTAACTACATCCCGAATAACGCGGAATATAATCTAAATTGCGATCTTATTGATTTAGTGCGCCATCAACGACGGCCCCGGCGAGCGAGGAGGCGAAGAGAAGGAAGGCAGAGCGGCAGCAGCGTATAATCCTTTTGCTCCTATACATACATCCACATAAATACATATATAAGATGTAGAATAAATAAATAATCCATACAATTTATATAGTATTGTATATCGGAGCAGGGGCGCACGCGATTGGCGCTGCCGCGACCCCACCACCGGCGGCCCGGCCACATCCCCACCCCCAGCCCAGCATCCCACCGATGCAAATACCGCCGTTATACGGCTACAGTCGGTGGCGCTGACAGCACGCGGACGCCGTGTTCACCCTGAGTTCACCCCGTGCCAGTGAAGTGACTACATATCATACCGGCAGAGTGCAGTGACATGACCCGCGGCTGACCGAGTGTTCCAGGACTTGCGTTGATGCAATTCGAGAATCTGGCGGATCTCAAAAGCGACACTGTCAGGAGGTGGGTAGAGTCCAATCCTTCGCCCACCCTCCAACGCGCGGACACCCCCAAGTCCGGCAAGAACAGCCTCAACAACAACACCATCGACTTCGCCCAGACGTTCTGGGGCAGACCGAAGGACGATATGCCCATGCTGCTTCATCAGACGCCCGGACACATGCTGCTGCCCCACGAGGCGGACCAGCCTCTCGACTTTACCATGTCCAAGTTCAAGACCAAAACGTCCGTGGCCTCTCAGCTCAATTTCGCCCAACAGCACATGATGCTGCTTCAAAACAACGGCCTCTACTTCAACAGGAGCAACAACAATAAAAGTTTCACGCGCGGCAGCAGTCCGGCGTCGAGTAGCTCCGAGGAGGAAGGCGTCGGCCCGCCGGTGGGATCCCCCAGGTCTCCACCCCCGAGCCCGCTCAGGATGAGAGGCGACGGTAAGTGCATTACACCCCCGCGACATGTGCTCGACCACACCTGCACCTGAGCAGGTAGAAATATTTTGTTGCAAAAGACCCCGGATACGTCACGTCCATTAATTCTATTCAAAGCGTACGCAGTATTCAAATTCCCTCACAGATTCACATACTTTTCGGGGAAACCGAAGCATATATCTTGCCTAGATCTGACAGTTCTCGTTGTTGTGTCGGCCGCTGGAAGATGCATTGTCATTCAGATCCGAAAGCATACTTAAAACCAATAATATCGGCGATACCCGACCAGCAACTATTGATGGATTTTTATTTTATTCGATTCTAAAGATATTTAACATAATTCACATCAATTTTCCTATCATTTCTATCAATGAAGTCGTATGCACTTATTCATTTTCATGGTTGCCGAAATCTGTAAAGCAAATGAACAACTCATCACAGTCATCCTGTTACAATAATTCTGATGTAACTAAGGTTATGCTTGTTTATACCTACATATAAAGATTTAACTGTCATACAAAAGGCAACATATTTACAAACTCAAGATGCAGTCCATTCCAGATTTTAGATTGTCATAGTCGGGCAAATTCTATACGTTGATTATTTTGTTAATGTCTTTCCTTCACGGAATAATGGAACAAAAACTGATGCATAATATATATTCTAATAGCTTTTATCTGTAAACAGATGAAAATGGCAATAAAACTTCTCTTTTGATTCCCTATTTTCTTATAGTATGTGGCCTAGAGCAGCCTTTATTTCAACTATAATATATCATTCTTTCTCTCAAAAATAAGTAAAAACTGTTTTCATTTTATGTAGGTACTAGGTAATTATGTCATATTACAGACTGCGTCTGTTTGTAAATAAACAAATTTCTATACAAATTTTTCAAGATTTTTATGTTGTTGTTTAGAATTCATACGAGTTTATACAATGTATAGAATCTACAACAGTATATGGTCTAATATTGATAAATTGCTACTAAAGCATAAGGACTATAAATGTACCCTTTATTTGGCAATACTAATAAACCAAAAATATTCAATTTCTCAAAAATGAGAGAAAGAAAAATTGTTTTTCCTTTTTTATTATTATACAACATATTACAGACTGCTTCTCTCTGTAAATAGGAAAGATCTGAACTTAGAATTCATATATACAATGTCTACTCCTAGATTTGTGACAGTATATGTAATATCAATTAGTAAAATAAAATAGTAATGAGGTCTGTAAAAAAATCTTTATTTGGCAATATCTATAAAGTAAAAATATTCAATTTCATTCTCTTAAAAATTCACAAAACCAAAACACTGATTCACTATTTTCTTCCTCAAATTTATATAAACAATACACGTCTGTGCCTAGATTATAATATAATGAAATGATAATAGATGCCTTATTTGTCAAGGCTAATAAACCAAAAATAGTCAAATATTTTAATTTTAAATAGCTACCATATATAGCATACGTTTTATTAGCACTTAGTTTTTCTTTGTAATATTAAAAGGGCACTGGCGAAACTTTTGTTTTTATCTTTTACTGCTTCCAAAGAGGCCATTGTTTGTGTCATTCCTATGTGAGAATTTTGTGGCTAATTGACTTTTTAGTTATATTTAACATAGAAGTATATATAAATATTATATTATACATAAATAAGCAATATTTAATGATAATAATTGTTAAATCTGTTTGACACAAATCGCTGTTATTATGTCAAAGTAGTTAATAAAATACTGTTATTGATATTACTTTCTTGCAACTGAGTTAATTTGTCAATATAATTGCAATATAATAAGTAAGGAAATTATGACTACAATTAATTGATTTAAAATAAACTGCACAGTTCTTTTAATCCTTGTTATTAGGCCATTCCAGCGTTTACTACATTTGTTATGTTGTTTCACAATTTTTTGTTTGATTACATTTTCAATAAAGTTGGTCAGGCCAAATAAAAAATATGATTTATGACATAAAAAATTGAAAAGTATTAAGTGCTTCCTTACTTAATATAAAATTAGTTCTTAGTACAATAGTTTTACTATAGATAGAAAAAAATAAAGATACAATGTTGTATATTCAAGTTTTACATTGTGAAAAAGTAAATCTTAATAAATTAAACACTAATATAGCTACTAATATTATTGAATTATTATTATATATTATAGGTATTAACTAAAAACTTAACTAATTTACATTTACAAAAGAAAAATTAAGTGCCTCTTACAACACATAGTTCCTATATTCTATATACCTAGCAGACTATTTATTTTACTATTTTCAACTAGAATACAAATAACATTGTATCATCCATTTTGTCCCATTATAATTAAAGATTTTATGGCCTCTCAAGACAATAAAAAAATGGTTGTAGATCTTAATCTGCTTCTGATTTGCTACTAATTTTGCAGGGTATTGCGAAAGTTTAAAATACATGTAAATACACACCTATTTTAAACATTGTAATATAGAGGATGTATAATGCAATAAAAAATAATTAATTATTGTAGGGAACCGTGATTATTACAAATAAATGAAAAATATTTGAATTAAATAAATAAACAATAATATATAGGTATATACTCGTATTAATGTAAAAATACAACATACATTCAGATCTTTTGTTTATTGAAAATTATGTAGCATACAGGGTGATTTATTAGCCCATCGACAAACTTTGCCATTTGACAGATCATGTCATTTTAACAGAAAAACTTAATTTGGAGATATGCCCGATTTTGCTTATTTAAGAATTTTAGGAGAATTCAAACTTTTGATTTTATAATTTTGAAAAGTTTTAAAAGATTGTTCGAAATTAACAATCAGGGAAATGCATATGTAATTATAGTAAATGTTCAAAATATCTTTCGTCCACTGCAACACATGCTTCACAAAGACGACTAAGAGTTTTTCACTCGAATAAAAATGTTCTTGTTATTTCTAATATGAACACCAATGTGTACAGTATGTATTCTTTGTATCGACTGTTCTTTAGCATTACTTCTTGATATAGGTACATATGCCCTCAAAAAAAAATCCAACGGATTTAAGTCAAGATATGGGTGGATATACAACTGCCCCCCTTCTAACTCCTTAAAACAGTGAATTCAATTGTACGTGAATAGAAAGACATGGGCGTGACAAAAAATATGCAGAATAATCAAATTCACGTCAAAAAACGACAGCTTTACTTCTAAAATTTGTAAGGAATATAACAATATTTTATTATTATCCACTACTATTTTGCGACTACTTAGAACCAAAATAATGATACTTATTGTTCCATACTAGACTTTTAATAAAAGTGATACCAATTTCTCAATAAATTATTGTCACAATAAGATATTTTAAACTAATTGTCACATTTTCTTTTCTGTCAGTAACTTGATTTGTATCATTACGTACTTTGTCAGTCTTTATAAAAAGCAGCGGTATATGACACTTATTATTGAAAGTTGCGGTAAATATGCAAATCAGACAAAATTTAGTTAAGAAATTAAAGGTAATTAAACCATTATGTCACTTTATGTTGACGTTTTTGTTAGTGAAGATAGCTGTTATTTGTTTTTATAGAAAATGTATTAAAAAAATAAATATGTCCAAATATGTTTACATCTGGCCATAGAAATCATAAAATATACCGAGGTGACGAAAATGGTCAACCTATGGACAAAACGCGAGTCTGGTAGTTTTGCAGTAACTTAGCTTTTATGAGTTGTTTGCACTCGAAAGGGCGGGAATTTCAAAATATGAACATTTTACGTCTAATTCGTAAAAACATATGATTTCTATAATCCAATTACAAACATCTCATCTTGGTTTCAATTGTACGTTAGAATTAAAATGCAGTATCACCAGCAGCGTACATTAAGTTTTCCCTAAATAGATGTTTTCTAAGTTCCTCCATAGTTCTGACCTTCTATATATTTTATGATTTCTATGCATTTGGCACGCGATTTGATTTTACGCAAAAAAATGTCTTCCAAATCTCAATATCAAATTTGGCTTTGGTACAGATTGAGACAGCTTAGTGACAATGTGATGAAACATTATTTTCTATCGGTCTCGCACCCCAGTGGCGTGCGAGACACGCAATTTGTTGCATTTGTTACTTTCCACCTGCGATTAGGATCGCGACAGCGTTTCCTGCGAGGAAGAATAGCAGGCCTTCAAAAAAACCAACTGCGGCCGATCTTCCCATGCAAATGTATGCAAAAGCGTGTGCATTAGCTTTAATGTGACGGCCGTATCCATTCCGGCCGGCTAAATACGTCATTAAGGGCCGTTTATACGAACCACCCAACCCTCCCGCATGCTTTATACCCGGTCGTGTCAAAACTGGACATGCAAATAACTCCGAGATGCTATAATGGACAGATAATAATGACCATTATCATCACTCACTGAAAACTAATAATAAACCATTAATACTGCCAATTTGTTTCATTATTGTAATTCATTTCTCTTCTCGGGATATGACTCAGCGCATCTCGCGAGGGTTCACCATGAGATTTCAGTGGTGGCCGAACAGGTCCGGTGCTGGCCGGTAAGGCAGGGCGCTGATTTCGACGGTGGTACCGCCAGAGCAGCGGTCTTCAACCGATGCGTTTCGGTGGATGGCTAGTTTTTATTCTTTACCTTTATACATCGTGTTAAAGTTTTATTGATCAACATATAGACTCTCATTTTGAAACATAAGTTCTTTTGAGATAAAGGGTGTCAAAGTTTTCTAAACATTTGGTACACAAACCAAATTTGGTACAGTCCTTTCTCATTTGAAATTTTTGTCAAATTGTCTGGTTTATGGCCTTGGGTTACGCAGATCCGTTTAAGTTCTTTTTAGAACAGAAAAATGTAGTATGGTTATGACATAAAATAGAAACATTTCCACGAATTCGAATATAATTGGTGGAAATGCAAAGAAGTAAACACCAACACAGAAGTAACAATACTGCTGGTCCCATAAAAATTTATTCTAGTTGAATAAAGAGGCAAACAGCTCTCGAATTCCGCGACACTTGCTAATTCTGTTATCTATACGCGTTCTCGTTGTCATAGCAATCGCCGTAAATAAGAAAAGCAGCGGATTTTGACTGATGCCGATCCCGTGACACTTCTTTCTTATGCTTTATACAAAATTGCTAGCCAGCTTAGTGAAGAGAATGTTTTTTTGACAAGGTCAACCAACGTTTTAGAACAATTCTTCTCTTTTTCGTATCTACTGATTTTGATTGAACGATAAACATAAATAAAATTTTTTTTTAAAAAAAAAAAAACCAAAACGACATTTCTAATATCGAAATATAATTATTACAAAATTTTTATTAGATTAAAAATAATTTTAAGAGTTCTGGCTGTTAAAAAATAGTATTACATCCCGTTTGATACTATAATAATGGCTATATATATATACAGATTTGGAAAGTGAGGATCTTGATGGTGAATTGTGTTTTGCCGCTTGCGTGTATTTGTGTCATGCTACACGCATAGTTCCACCACAGCGTGCTCCCACTCTTCGCATAAAGCAGTGTTGCCAGGTGGGAAAAATTCAGTGCATGAGAATAATTTCAAAATAGCATGAGGTTTGGAGAAAAAAGCATGAGATGGCTTAATTTATCAAAAACACCTCTTAACACAGCTTAATTTTTAATTACTTTTGTAATGCCATTTTTATTTCATTTAAAAGCTTTATGTTCTGCTATTTTATCATAATATTACATTGTAAGTAGGTACTTACAGGTACTTACTTAAAAGTTATTAACCACGTAACCTTTCTAATTTATTTTATTGTTAGGCCGGGCGAACGTTGAGGCGCAGTTGACGTGACGCAGGGTGACTCACGGGTCGTAAAATCTGTTGTTTCCAGAAAATGTAGGTATCCTTACGGAATAGAGTTAAGAATCACTGCAATACAGCGTGAATACAGCACACACACCGCATATCCGTCGACTGTAATACCCGTTTATGTATTCATTGCTAATTATTTAGAGAGCAGTCTACAATAAAGAACATTTCAAGTACCCAAATATTGTAGATACCTACCTCTATCTATTCAATTTTGCCCTCGATTTTGCCTTTATTTCTCGTTAGGTCTTTGTTTTGGTAGATTTCAAAGAGTAATTTTAATAATTTTATTATTTCGTTTTGTGTCTATTAAAAAGCATGAGATTTCCTCGGAATGCATGAGATCTCATGCAAAAGCATGAGACCTGACAACACTGGCATCAGTTGACCGGACAGTTAGATTTGCAATGGCGAATTGGCGTTGGCGATACGGAACCGATTACCGTAGTAATGGGGAATGCTAGACCAATGCACGGCGCCGCGCTACTTATACTTCGTACCTCCCCTGGGATAAAGCGGCAATTTCTACTTTCTCTGTAAAGATCCGCAATTTCCGAATCTGTATATATATTAATTCATTAAAAATCATTATTAATTTTCACTCAAAATTGTTTGATATGATCAAAATCATCCCCTGTCTTCAACTTTGTAGAATCACTTTTAGATATAGAAGCAAAATTCAGCCATTTTATGCATCAACAACAAATTGAATCGCTGTGAAGATTGTGAGATTTATAAGACTTCTACATGCTAACATGAACTTACATTTACACACAATTTCATGTTCACGTGCACTGTAGATTTTAAAATCTATCTAAAAACTGAAATTATGAAAGGTTAGCAAGCAAAGGTCAGCAAAGTTATAAAATTCAACCGCGTTACTTTCGAAAGTACTTTTGTTTGCTTACATTAAAAACAAGATATTTTAGACCTTTTAAAATTATTCCTAATTCGGCAGAGCTCTCAAATAAACTATATTCATTAAACTATGCATGTTAGTTTTAAAGTGGTTTTATAATAAGCGGATTTCATAAGATAGATATCTACCATTTTTAATGTTTTAAGTATGTTGCACTTCTTCCAATTACTATTCAACTCCTTTCAAATTTGTCCTTTGGGTACTGCCAAAACCATGGTCGAAGGTCACATAATTTCCTCTATAGAACAAAACAATTTGACGAGAGTTGCACTTCTGCAATAATACTTTGAACCACAACAGTACCATTCTTGCTACACAATTTTTCCTAGTTTCACTTCGCTCCAGTAGAATCTACTGTGTTTACTATTAGAAATAACGATACTTTTCGATTATATATCCACTTCCACAATTTGTAGACCAATTATCCATAGAAACGGAAACCCTAGAATTATCTTTTCCGATTCTGGGTCGCCGGTGAAAAATTTTGAGGACCGCTAGCCTAGAGATACCTGCCGCGGCGTCATTAGCATGGGAAATATGCCTAGCTCAAAACAAAACGTACGGTGCGGTCAATTTGGCGGTACCACAAGGGTTTGTTTTCCCACACGAAGGTAAAGTGCACCATCAAATTTAGTCATGTATGACGCCTGGTATGTTTGGTGTCGTTATTTCATACGAAATCTGTAGTACGTGGATAGAGAACAATATATGCCATTAATTTCAGCACACCATAAATTATAATAATAAAAATAATAGTTTTAACTCATTTTTAAAATGTCATCCATCAATTGTTCTACGAATTGCATATTAACCCTTCTTCCTTGTACGAGTTTTCACCATTTCTCGTTTCGCATATATTCTTTTTTTTTCATTCCATATACACTACTTACACTATTATAATGAACTACGTCCTATTTCAATCGAATCATTTACACTCAAATTTTGATTTCCAGCCTTAATTCCTTCATATAAGTTTTTTTTTCATCCGATATCTCTCACTTGTTAGATTAGGGCGCTTGCGATTTTGAGAACACGCTGTAGAGCTTGAATTATTTTCCATTCTTAAGAACAAAAACAGAAAATTACCAATAAATTAGTTACAATCACAATAAAATTATCGGAAAGGTATACCCAACATTTTCCCACGCCCACACCCATGGTAGCGCTGCAGATGGAAGAGGTAGATCCATCGTCATAACCAATAGAAATCGAGCATTCCGATGTCGCGCATGCGTATTTGCTACAGTAGAAACTGTCATGAATCGCTGTCTACTATTTTTTTTTAAACCCGACGATAGTAACTTTAACGCTAGTAAGTTGTATTTTATATAGTATACCTTTCTTAACCTGGAACTTCTTTAGAGTACAAAAATCTAAAAAACTTTTTGAGTTTTTTCAATTACTTATGATCTTATACAGTTCCTCAAATCGAAATCATGAGCTTACTGCTTCATTTAGTTTATTAAATGTGTTTCTGAAAGGATAAAACGCAGATAATTAGATATACCAAGGTTCTTAACTGTTTCACAAAGAACATATTATATAGAAAATAATGTTTTTTCGGTATATAAATACAATTTCTTATCAAAACTCCCAAGTCTTTAAATTACTTAAACAGTTCTGTAATATTAAACAAGCATCTAAAGAAATATGTTTGTTTAATATTGAAGAAATTGAAGTAAATACTTCATATCATCAGCAAATAATTGTTTATTACAGGCAACTGCTTTACAGATATCATTGATAAGAAGAAGACATAATAAAGGTCCGAGGTATAAACCCTGAGGAACTCCTGAAATAGTGAAATAATTAAATGATACAAACCGATTATGTGACACAATCTAAACTCCAGTCATTTAGGTATGATTTAAAGAAAGTTAATGCATCATTGTTGAAGACAAATTTGTTCTGAAGAATATGAAAATTTGATATGTCAACTGCTTTGGCAAAATTTGCATAAATAGCATCTACTTTGATCTTCTTTATTTAGTATCAGAAAGAAATTATAAATTTGTTACAAATAAACAAATAAAAATTGATTGGGTAAAATCCGAACCGTGAGCTGGGTGGAGGAATCATCCAACTTATTAACGAGTCCAATAACGTGTAAATGTAGTTGTATTACAAGATATAAAGAGAACAAAAATACACTGCTACAACGCAACAAAAATTTGTCAATTTTTTTCTGTACGCTTTGTTTGAAGAGACCGACAGACTTTTGATTGACGTTTTGTAAGAAAATGTTAATTTTTTTAACATCGAAACGCAATTAGAGGAAGTGTAATTATTTTGTAACAACTATATAATGGCTAGTCAGTCGACTTCACGCTTTTTTGGCAAATTTTACACTTTCATCAATTAGAGGTTATTCACTACACATATTTCATGATCTCACCTAGCTGTAAAACAGTGATTGGTCGTTAATATTTTTGCTTCCGATTGATTTCGAAGATAATTCAAACAGACGAATCCATCTTTTCTGGTTTGGTAAATATATTTAGGCGCGTTTTTAACAATAGAAACCGATATTGCAGAGTTAACTAAAAAAAACGGGAAATATCTAAACGCATTCAATCCGACTGGTACAAAATATTAAAAATCATCGTTTATAATTAGTTTATTAGCTCGAAATAATTTACAGGCAACTGATTTGATTTTATGAACTATTCGTAATGTATCAGTTCAGTGGTATCTAATTATAAAATAATAAAAAAAATAATTTTTATTTTATGAACTAATTAATGTTTCGTTGTTACTAAATATTTGTTACACCCAAGAAATAACTTTATAGTTATTAAATAAATATTTAAACAATTGTATGTATTTATACATAGTAACATGCATTTCTAAAAAATCACAGACAAATACTGTGGGTAGGGTAGAAGCTGTTAAAAGTACGCATTTATTTAATTTTTAATTTCAAAAGGTAACCACATTTATTTATTTATATGCCTGTACACAACAAGACAGCATTCATAAGCAACTAAAACTATCCACAGCTTTATAGTTTTATCATAAAAATATATATTTTACTTTTTTATAACCTGAAATATGCGATCTTTTAGGATTACATGTTCTGAAAAGTACACATCTGTGGTTTTAAAAAAAGTACCATGAAAAGTGATAAAAATAACGTGAATGGACCTTCAGTAAATTTTAATTGTCTTCCACTCTTTCTTTAATATTTTGTCATTGTAATTAACTATAAATTATGTTTCAGCTGTCACATAACCTCCAATACATGATTTGAAAAGATAAATATAGGACTTTTATAGTTACAGATCACATTACTTATTAAACAAGTAACTAATTGTAATAACTTGCCAATGAAGTTAAAAATATAATGTTTAAACTACACATAACTTGTTTTCTAACTTCAATCAATATTTTTGCAAACGTACAACTACATTTTGCGGAGATTCAGTTCAAATAACAATTATATAATATAGAGAACTGAGATCACGTTTTTATTACCTTTCATTTGATGTCGACAAAAACTGGTACGAATCACTTCAGTTTCAGCCAGTTTTCTTCGTTGAAACGCTTGTGGTGAATGCCCGGACTATTTTTGTAAAAAGAAAAAAATTGAAATCTGTTAATAATACCTCAAACGTCAATGAAAAATTCCTTCTTTTAAGATATCTATTGTCACGTACGCTATTTAAATGAAATTAATGTAAAAAAGAAACGTTGAAACGTTAGTCTGCTACAAATCCCACGAAAAAGTAATATCAAATATTAATAGCCTTTTAGATACACATTTTAGCGTTTTAGAATCAGTGAGGTTGTTGCGGTGAAAGAGTTTAACAATGCTATTATAAATATTATTCAAGAAATCAATCCGTAAAACAACATAGACCGCGAGTTCTACGAGGGCAACCCAATACATTCACCAATTGAGAGTCTTCCAAGAACGGCATTGATCATTTCAAGCTTGAAAATGATGAATATACAGCCAAATATAGGCAGGATTTACAAAAGAACTTTAAGAGAAACCCTGGATTTTAAGATAAATTCATAGTGAGTTTTTGAACCTGCTTGCATGTATCATAAAAACTTCTTTATTAAAAACAAAATCACCGCTTAAGGCTTTTGAGAAGCTTTTGCAGAAATATAAGAAGAAAAATTACAATAAAGATGAAGGAAGATCATAAATAACAAAAGTTCAAACTCTGCGTCTTCTTCATCTTTTGCTTTATAGTTTTCCTTTATCTTTCCTTCATTCTTAATTAGACCAGTCTATCATGGTTTTCACAGCTATCATAGATGCTTTAACATTTTAATTTCTGTTTTTCTTTGCAATAGCTTCTGTGACGATAAGAGGTGGGTAATCACGTAATTCTTATTCACTGGTGTTCTTAATGAGTACACGAGTCTTGTTTCTATGATATTTTTAAATAGATTCAAAACATTAACCTCTGACTCTAAGGCACTCTTCTGTGTTGAACGAATTTTGGTATTTTCAAAAGAATAAAGCATATCACGCAGAGATACAGGATAGAACGACACATTAATATGAACCAAATATAGGCAGAAAAAGTCTCGAATTAAAGACAGATTTAAGGAGTGAGTGTTTGAATCTTCTTGCATATATCATGAAAAACTAGACAATTCTTAAACTTATTTAAAAAACCGGGACACAGTTTAACATTAGATAAGTTTTTCCAAAGAAAATAAGAAGGAAGATTACAACAAAGATGAGGAAAAACATAAATAACCAATCGGATAAATAACGTCTGGTTCTGTATCTTCTTCATCTGGTGTATTTCTTCTCTTGCTTCATATTTTTCCTTTATCTTTCATCTACTCTTAACTGCTTTAACATTTGATTTCTTTTATTATTTTTTTAAATATGATAATGCTGCCATAAAAATACGTTATTGGATGTTTCAAACTTAATGTCTCAGTTTTATCGCAATGAAATAGATTGAGGAACTTAATTCCTGAATCAAGAATGCATTCTTCTTCCTGCTACAGTTGCTGATACGGAATTGTGAGATTTTCAAGAGAGTAAGGCATATCATGCAGTGAGGCAAGGTGTTCCCATTGTACTTTACTAATATAGTACAATCTTTAAATATTCTGTAAAGGACTGTCAGAAATGTCAAAAGGTTCAGATGATCAGAAATCAGACATTCAAGAACATAACACATTAATTGATACATTTTGGAATTATTTTGACATATTTTAGTTTAGGCTAGCAAAAAAACAATGACTATCCAGCTGTTTATAATAGAACTGTGGCAGTAAATGTTAGATTACACTTTGACATACCCTGGTATCCATCGCGTTGGTATGCCATTGTTCAGGGTAGTTCTTTGCGATTTTATACACTGTTTTACATTCAGCAAAAAGGCCGTTACTAATTATTACCAACGACGTCTGCAGGTGCGTTCTCTGCCCGACTATTTGCGGTTTTCTCGACTATTTGCTAGAAATACGAATAAGGTGAAATCGTCGAAACGAAGCTCTGTGGCTCCTAACGAATACTTTCTGAGAACCGATTACGGTCCTTTTGTCTCTTCCTAAGACATTACAATACCAAATTGCCGTCATTATCGTCAAGTTTTGCAAATATTCGCTAGACAGACCGCTACATATTCATTTATGGAGGCTACCGATTTACAAATTTGAATACTTTGGTAAAAATATGGGTGGTTATATACAAAAGCCAAAATTTATGCCTAAAGAAGCGCCTAATTCTAATTGCAAATTAAATATAATGCATATAATAAAATATTAACAAGAATTGAGCTTTAATTTTGAGAACCCTGATAACGTTAAAAACTTTATGTTGCGTTCTTGTTTTTGTTTATGTGTTAAAGACAATGCCACATAAAAAATCAATAAGGTCGAGATCTGGAGGTCCAGAAGGGCATTGCAAGGTATCCACCTTCCAATATTGTTTTGATAATGATTCTATAAGAGTCTGAAAAATCGACCACACAAAATGGGTCTTTAAGAAATGCTTTAATTTAACGGTATTCAAAAAGGCATTTTTATCTCGGCTTAATCGATCACGACGGTGTTTAAAATCGGTAACGACGTTCCCATGGCAGAGTAGCGTTCTCCAGCGGTCCCCGAAAAAGACCAAAACGGCCGCTAATTTAAAGGGGCCGGCTGAAAACTATAAATCAAGCCGATATGCAAAACATAAATATTTTAATTTGTAAGGAGGCGGAACGTCCGCATTATAGCACGTCCGGGAAGAAATATTGCGCGGGTTCCGAGGCTAGACGGTATCGGAGGATCCAAATGCGCTCTTTTTGTCTAATTAGATTATAATTGCCGACGGTGTGGTCGGGGAGATGGTCCAGAGGACGGATCCACCTTAAAATTAGACACAAAATAGATTAATGCGCTTTTTCCTCTTCAAACCTACCAAATACACAATAATAAATAACATTTTGTAAACTCAGATTCATATATGAGAGAAATTGATGTTTAACTTTGAATTAATTTAATATGAAATGCCATTTTTTTCTTCGAGAAACCAAAATATGTATGACATATTATTTTGGAAAAAATATATATTAGAGAGCGCCACCTAGAGAACTTTAGATACTTACATTAAAGTTTAAAACTGCCTTTTGGAACATCGTTTTTGAAATATCGGAATTTATATGTTTTATTTCATAAACTAGTCATTGTCTTCGTCATACTTTATCCAAAGCTAGGACTTGCTTAACTAATAAAATTTTGAGCGTGTTTAGAGACCAACGAGCCAACAGCAATAACAAATTTAGAGACCAATTTTCCTTGATCTTGGTCTCTCTATTGTAGGTATATACATTAGTATGTGATACTGTTGTCTTGATTCCAAGACAAAGCACCAATTTTTAAAATTTTGCAAGATATCTCGTCTCATCAAAAAATTCAGGAATATAGAAGCCAAAGGGCCAAGAACAGTAATAATTACAAAAAGAACTGATCTTAAAATAAGCGTTCAAAATTACCCCAGTTTTCATGAAGATATAGGTTAATTTATCGAAGAAAGTTAAACTGAACTTTTCTCATGATTTCTGCATCTGCCCTTAAAAAATGAGTAGTATTCCTCGATGTTTATAGATGTACTTATACCATCAATTTTAAAGTTCTCACAGAAAATAATCTAACGGTGCGCGTGTTGGCCAACGCTCAGAGCTTCATTTCTTCTGCTATTTAGCTAATGTTATTCAAACTGTTACAAAGAAACTGGAATAATTTGTTATTAACTTCATTAATATAAATTTCATATTTTTCAATATCATGAATTATTTATTGTAAAATACGAATACAATTTTTTTATTTTGCAATGTTTCACTTATTCGTTGCAAATGTTCTCATTACATTTATAATTATTTCAGATTATTGCCACAACAATGACAACATTAAATCCAGTAAAATCATAAAATAAAACACCTACTATATTTAGTATAGTCCACTGAGACTATGTTTCCTTTTCTGATACTATTGCCTGCTTTTGCAGTTCGTTATATATCATACACTGTTTATTGTGAATATATTAGCCTAATACTTTCCCTTTTATTACAGAAATAACCACATCTCCCAACACGCCGTCGACGGACACAAAATATGGTGAGTACAACATATTGAAAGTACTTTTTTACTGCCATTATCATTGAAGACCTTCTGAGAACCTTAAAAAACGGGCCAAGAACCCTCCCTACACCTTACCTACTTAACTATTCACACTAAACGCTTTTTTAAAGAAGGGTCGTAAACTTTCTCTTTAACAGGGTCTTAAAAAAACGCACGGGTAATAAACAACTAATAAATATTTGCAAACACTTCATCATAAACCCTTCGGATCCGCAGGGGTAGTTGCCCTCCCTCCTTATTCCTAAACAAGTGTTCGGATTCCTTCGGTGGCATAATCTGTCGGTCCAAAAAATGTCGTGACCCCGGGGGTTCAAGTTGGCGTTTTATTAAAAGGGTGTCTTAGGGGTTGCAACAGGTTTCAAATGCGCTTTTCATAACGCATATACTTGTACGGCCCCTTGGGGGAGCGCGACGTTTGGGGAGAGAGGGACTCGTGTTGTGGGGCTGTCAGGACATGATTTTTTAATGTTTACAAATTTGGGTGGCGGGCGGTCGACGCAGAATTCTTATAAACTGCGAAAGAAGGTAAATAACATGATGAAAATTAGGTGAAGATAATCAGTGTTTGCCGTGATTCTTTTCATAAAATATTTTCATATAGTTTTCTTTAGCAAAAAAAACTAACGTGTCAGTATATACGAAAAAACCTTTAAACTTGTGCTGCGATAATTATTTTATATAGCCTGTTACAGACGGTGAGCTAAATATATATCTGATATATACAAAAATATAGAACGATACGCACTGACGCTATATCTATGCGGTTTACTTGTCTGTAGGAATATCTCATTACAAATATATAAATATATATTATATTATTGCTCGCCGTCCGTAGCTGGCTTAAAGAAAGACAATATATCAATAGAAACATCTTCAAATAACCTGGGAAATAAGGTTTTGATAATACAATTTATTTCCCTAGATGCATAGGTATATTCCATATGTATACATATATTATTAGTTTATATATATGCACATACAATTTGCCTTTGCGTTCTTATGGCAATTTTTAATGATCTGTTTTTATTTCTTAGAAGTAATGAACTCTGTTCTCTTCACATAGTCAATTATCTTCCCCTATATATATTTTTAGTTCAGTCGTGGTTTTCATCTTTAAATATCTATTCGTGTTATTTTATCTATGTCTAATACACCCAATTTTGTATTCACATACTTAGAGTTCTTCTGCTCAATGATCTCTGTTTTTTATCACTGTATCAATAGCTTGTTTTTTTTTTCACATCTAATATACTACATTTTTATTGACTTGCTTTTGCTCCCTTCACGATAAAGTTTAAATCGTAAAATATCTTAAATTCAATCACAGTCTGTTTTAATATTTTATGACTACCTCTGTCTATGTCTAGTATACTTAATTTCGTATCCAACTGCTGTTATTTCTTCGAATCGATGATCTTGTCACTATTTGTAACAAAATCGTCTTCCTTTGTGACGTCCTTTAATTTATTTCTTTTCTCTATGTCTAGTATACTCAATCTCTTATTAATTTGCTTCTGCTTAATGAGCTTTTTTCCGCACTATTAATTCATTATCAAATTGTCTTCCTTTGTGACATACTTTTTGAGTTAGTTATGGTTTTATCCACCTCTTCAATATCTGTTTGTGTTTTCTTTTATCTAGATCTGCGTAACTTCTACTGATCTGCTTTAATGTATTTTGCACAATGATATTTTTTCGCACCAAATAGACTCCTTCGTGATATAAATTTTGAAGTAAGTCAAAGTCACAATTTCCATTTACCAATATCTTCTTACTTAATATAATATCTTATGTCTTCCTTTATCTCATGTATAGTATATCTAATTTCTTGCTGATCTGCTGCTTTTATAGAGTCTGCGTAATGATATTTGTTTCTTCTACTCTATTTATTACTCGTCTTTCTGTGTGATGTAATTTTGAATTCACTCAAGATTTTCATCTACTGCGTCAATATTTTCTGCTTTCTCTTCAATTCCTTGCCAATGTTTTCATGTGTTTGGACTTCCCCTTCACTTATCCTCTCTTTCTTTCAATAAACTAAACTATTCGAACTTTCTATAATACTATAATTATTAATTACTTGATACATTTTCTGATAATGGTCTTCTTGACATATATTTCCAATATGTGTTACCAAGAATGGGAAACACAACATAAACTTAGATGCTATAGAACGATGACGGTTATTTTTTTGTGAATATCTAGATACATTTTCCCAATGCGATGTACGTATGAAATACAAATTAAAGGGGAGGATCGTCTGAGAGGCAGTAACGTGTCATTACAGTACTTACATTTTTTATTATTAAAAATTACATACTACAATTCCAAATGCATCAGAATTGAAGTCATTAGTAATGCTTAGCTAGCAACATGGAAATATAAGAAAGTATGATGTTCACATATGTACGAATTCTTTGTTTAGAAAATTGTAATTTCTATTCAAATGACAAGGATTTAGCTTTTTATATTATAGACATTAAATGTAAAAGATATTTCTTAGTGGCAAATGAAGAAACATTAAAGTGAACGATAATTAACAACAAAAGTAAATATTAATTGGATTTAAAATATAAATAAACTTTTGTTATGGTTATTAGACGCGAGTTAACGTAGCTTTCGGTGTCGAATACAATATAAGCCATTATTTTATTAGAAACACAAATGTTTTGGCATAATAAGTTAACGTTATTATTTAATTTAATAATACCGGGTACGGTTATACATATTCATGGCCTCTAAACATTTTATATTTAAATTCCTTACGCTTTAACGATCCTCATTTCAATATTCAGAAACAAAACGCATTTGCATACACCGAGTTAACTAATAAATAAGAAAACCACCGACCATTTCCCGAAAACAAGACGTCAGGGGGAAAGTTCTGATGTCCCGCGGTCGCATTCCGAGAAATTCAGTTCGGATCGTAAAAAACTTCCTTGATTTCGCATGCGATACCGCAACACCCCGACCACCTTTTTTGCTTTTTCTACCTGACCCTCGGCTAATGAGAAAAATCCGAACGGGCCTCCTTCTACCTGTACGGGTCCGGCGCCAAAATGTATCACTCCAAATAGTGCAGCTTTCGGCCGCATTAATATCCATACACGCCTTCATTGTGCAGATTGGCGTACGTGCTATATAGAATAGAACCTGAGTCTTGGTACGTGCACTCACAAATTACCATTACTAATAATTATTTACCTTGTTAGCAATACAGAGCATGTTTGGAAAATGCATTAGGAAATTTAAAAACAAATTAATGTAAGTAAGTCATTTGGCAAAATGTCGAAATATCCTTGGTTACCATCAGGGTATTCCTATTCAATACAATATTAGTATAATCAGTATTCAAGTATGGAATACTTTTATTTTCCGACATTCAGTATTCGTCATCGCATTAGGTATGTATTCTGGATTCAGTACTCGAAAATAGTATTCATGAATAATGAAAGTATTTGATGAATTTAGAGTATCCATGAATACCTACCCAGTACTGGAGAATACTGAGTATTCATGAAGTTGCTTAACTTCACTGCCTTTCTAAGTTATCAAACTTATAACTTTACAATCTTAAAACACTGTAGAAACAATACGTAGATATATTACAATATGTTATACCACAAGCAAACAAATACGTTGAATACGATAAAAAAAGCTGAGATTTATTTTCTATACATACAAACTACTCTTTGAATACGTGCACGGGCAGACTAAACAGAGTCCAAACAGTTTAGTAAGATTTAAAGTTAAATTAACTGCTCTTTACAAATCTTGCATTTGTTTTTCAATGTATTTTGTAGGACTAATCCATGTATTGATTTATCTAGATAACATTGTAGACTAAGTTTTAAATTAAACTTTTTTATGAAAATTAGTGGCCAAGGTTTGCCAAATGATTTACTGACATTATTTTGCCGTGCAGATTTCATCATTAACGCCTAATACAAAATATATACAACTTTATGCTTTCTATAACATTAATATTACCTAAATATTTCGTTTCGTCCGAATTTTTGCCTAGTGAAAGTGTTTGAGATGCCTTATTAGCGTCGATCCATCATTATCTATAATTAATAACCACAAAATGCCAAGTAGAAGTGCTTTCCAGCCGAGAACGGTCAAACAAAGCGTAAACAGATCTTTTCTTCCTCCGTCCTCATCATCTCATCAAGTCGTAATCGAGCGAAAATCTCCACAATAACAATTTTTGAGCTCACATTCCATCCCGGCCATTCATCATCCATTCTAATAGACGCTAATACCCAATTTAACGGAATGTAAATGAGGACGGCAATTCTACAGTCGTTCTACACTTCTACAGGAAGGAAAACCTTATTAAATGTCGATTTACGCTCGCCCATTTGCATGCCACAAGGCTTACAACCTGCACACGCTCCGTACTCATCCATATTTCCTCTGGAATATGATTGTATGACAGATACGCGACCCTTTCAGGAAATAACTATGAAATACATCGGCAGAACCACTAATTAAGAAAGTGCCTTGAATATACTCGGAGTACCTCAAGGTTCCATTTTGAGCACCCTATTAAAATATTAACCTTCCTCCTTGGATGAATTAAGGATCTCACAGACCAACGCTGCAAGCGGTGCGACAAAAATGCGTCAAGTAATACTGTAAAGATGTATAATTAACTGGACATTTTTCAGCAAACGATTAGTAAAAACAAGCATAACCTAGATATATATTGTCTGAAGCTATTTATTTGTGGCATAATTTTAGTTTTCTTTAGTTTTGTTGGGTTTTGCCACACTTCTGAAAAATAATAATGATTAATTAAATAAGCCCTTGCGCCAAACGGAACAGTCAAGGTTATTTTCGAAACTAAGTTTGCCTAACCAAAAATCTCACACTGAAAAAGCAGATAAGTAAAAAAATAACAAAAATCACATCACTATCGCGCACTTTCGTGTTGACGTTTCGAAAAACTCTCTGTTTTCGTTCTCAAAATCGTAGTAAAAATTTTTAAACGTACGACAAGTTTGACAGTTTAAAATTTGTTAACCTGCTTCCATAGAGATGTTAAATGATTTTTATTTTATTGTTACTTACTTCTTCTTGATACAACTGTAGCCAACAATGATCGATGTTAACTGAACAGTTAGACACACACTTATCTCCGTTCAACAAAATAATCGCGGTCTCTTTTAATTTTCTTTTTGTTGCGTTATCTTCCTTTTCTAAAATTTTTGCCGAACCCCATTGAATCAAATGACCGTTTTCCCAAGCGTGTTCGCAAATTTTGGAATTTGAACAACAAAACAAGCATAACCTAGATATATCTTAGACAATAATTTATTATGCTTACTAGATTAATTTATTTATAAACCTATTTCATCCCGTACTTTATAGTTTTTTTATTATTTTTATACAGGGTCTTCCATAAGTAATGGGACACAGACCACCTGATATTAGTTAAAACCAAAATATAGGGAATGTACTCATGCGTAAGGTGAGGCAATATTAACAGAGGTATGGGGGGTTGAAGTAAAATAGTTTTTTTATAAAAACTTTTAATGACATAGTTTTTGACGCATCACTTCAAAATTTACTGTCGATGGGTTTCTGGGAATTCCAAAATTTTAATATGATATCACTTTTGACGGAAATAAATCTATATTGAATTACAGTAATATACTTAAAATTTTGAACTTCATTCAAGTGCATATGTATTAATTCAGTAATAAAGTATATCTGATATAAATATTTACAAATATTTGACATCCAAGCATTCTCATACACTAAATTTAAAATTTACTTAAATAATAATATTTGGTTAAAATATGAATAAAATATTATTAAATATGGAATAGGTTATTCTTCCTTAAATTATAGTTGTAACTTTGTGGAATCGTCAGGTTCAGCATTCGACCGCAAGATGTAACTGCATGTTGCATCGCGTCTATTCAGATTTTCATCTATCGTGAACTGAGGTGAACTAACACTCGAAAGCGGTATATGGTATATGTCTGGTGTGCCGATGATAAATAACTTTGGCAGTTTTGTCTGTCTGTTTGGCACTTTTGGCAGTCTTTCAGATGTTTTTACAGATATTTGTTTTATAGACATCTATTTTATATAAATAATTAAATACTATTCTAGAAAGGAATTATACTAATAATATGTACTCCACTTTTATTTTTTCTTAGTGCAATATTAGTATTTTTCTTTACGCGTCAAATAATGTATCTGAAAATTGCTAAAACTTTTTGTCTTGCTTTAAAAACAAATAATCAAAATAGAATATCTTTGTCGCTATTGCCGGCAATTTCAGTAAAGCCTTTACATTAGGCATTTTAAAATAGTGACTTTGTAGGAACTTAGAAAGCAACCATCTGAGGAATTTGTAAGTTCTCGGTAATACTGCATTTTAAACCTAGCGTACAATTGAAACCAAAACGGAATATTTGTAATTAATTATTTGTAACCATTGAAATAATACGTTTCTACGAATTGGACGTAAAATTTTCATATTTTGAAATTCGCGCCCATTTGTGTTTGGTGTAACCTACTCATAAAAGCTAAGTTACTGCATTGCCAGACTCGCGTTTTCTGCATAGGTTGACTATTTTCGGTACCTTTTTTGGCGTTCTATACATCTTATGATTTCTATGATGTAACTACGACACTTTTATGCCGCTACGATATTTTTTGTCGTGCGCCATGATATCGCGTATATGCGAAAATTGTTGCGCGATATCGTAACGATTTACAGTGTACGACAAATCGTATCGCTATCGCGTAATGTATAAACGCCCTTACACTTGTCGTTATGAAAGTTTGAAATGAGTCGCCAAATGTTCAAAAACCAGCGCAAACGATACTGAATTTTTAATGATTTTTATCGCTATTACCCGTTACCCTAATGTTTTTGATAAATCGCTTTGTTGAAGTGAAGACTTAACACAGCATTAGCGCTATTTGGAGTCAGACTGACTGATGTAGATAGAGATATTCAAATAAAGTGAATATTTAGACAGTCGGAGGCGACCACAGGTAGTCACACCTGGCCTGGCACCGCATAGAACGCTAAAGCAACGCAACAATGTGTTATCCCGTATAAACACAAACAGAATTATTAAATTATAGCGTTCTGGTCGTAGGTGTTACGCCACGATTGTCACAACTCGCGACATTAAAATCGAATTAGCTTAATTTCCAGGTAAATTTTCTTTTTGTTATTTTTATTACATCAGATACGCAAATTAACTCCAAACATAACGATTTGTCCGAAAAGGCGACGCTGCTTTCTCTCCGCGGACGCTTTACGTAACGTCGGATACGAGTGGAAGTCTACGGACGGTGCTCGAACCTCCACCAGACAATGAGTATCAAACAATTAGTAAAGAAAATCTTACTCACCGACAGAGCTCGAGCTGGCACACCAATTTCTTCAGATTATACCTGTAAAAAATAAGATGTAAAAAAAGAAATAAATTTTTTAATAAATCATATTCATTTTTTAAATCTTTGGCTATTATCAAACATAATTTCGAACATATTCCAATTATAAGATTCACTTTGACAACATTCTGTGTAGAAATAGCCTTAAATTTATTAAAAAAATAAAAAAAAAAAACAAAATACCTTATGAAAAAAGTATACAAAAAAACAAAAAATAATAAAGATTACTAACACAATTAGGAAATAAATTAGAAAATAAATGAATAATATTGAAATACATACTCGTATAAAACTTATGCAATAAGGTCGGGGAACTACTAAAATTATTAAAATATACATTTACACAGAATAACGTGTCACTTCTTATTTTGCATTGAAATTAAGCGTACCTACAATATGAATTACTATCAATATTTTTATTAAGAACCTTATACAAAAACAATATATACGGCAGGATTTTCAACAATTTGTAATGTTTTAAACTGAGATCATATGAATCAAAATCCAGGTTTCTTTTAAATTTTAACATATTAAAAAATTGGTACAAACGAATCATATAAAGGACCCAGATTTTGAAAATAATTTAGTGTAATTATAAGCAACAGGCCTTAGTATGGCAGTCAAAACTTATCTTAGAATCTAATATTACTCCCAGGTCTTTAACACAACTTAGTCTGTTGAGTGATACGCTACGTATTAAAATAGTAAGAAAACAAAATGTTAAGATCTAGTCTGGAGAAAGTTATATAGAGACATCTGTCGATATTGAAATACAGTTTATTGCGCTCACAATTTTTGTACAATCGGCTTGAAAATGTATGTAGTCATTAGTATCAATGATAACTTTATACATATTTAAATCATCTGCGTGTAAACAAAAATGAGAATGTACCAAACATAAATCAATATCATAAACAGAGAAAAGTAGTGGCTCCGAATGAGGCACTTGGAGGACGCCTGAAGTTATATTAGCATAGGACGATGTACAATTATTATCATAATCCGGCCATCATGCAATTTGGTATGAATGGATGGATTTTGTTGTATACTAAAATTCTTTGAATAGGAGATGTGCTTAACACGTGCTTTCTGACCTTTTTTTGGTATCAATAGATTTTCTTGTACAAATTTCATAACTATAATAACAAAAACAAATATTCTGGCTTTGACATTAATAAGGCAATGTCTATAGTAATATTTAGATAAATTTAAGTTATACATACATTCTTAAAAATTATTGAACAGTTCTAACGTTACCGTATTTTCCTATGTGAGATGCGTTTTGGAAGAATTATTAATTTATTTATTAAATATTTTTACGTTCACTGAGCCCTCGCAACATCATTTCAACAAGTAAATTTGTATTGTGGAAATCCGGACGAGTAAGATCCGTCCACCGAGGTCTAGACGCTTCCCATCTCGAATTTCCTTCTTTTTGGTAAGCGAGTTAATACTGGCATGTTAAGAAGTATATAATTAATACACAATTATATCTTATTTAAGCCAGGATCCACGTTACATATAATTTGAGGCTTACCTGACTATAAAAGCGGATCCTTTTTTAATTGTGGCTAGATTTAACGAGTCGTAATTATCAGGGCCCCCAGTTTATGCCTATGCCACACATAAAAACTGGGAGGGGGGTCGTCAGAACAATAACTGGTATTTTTGAAACAAAGAAGTGGATAGTACAACAGCATTTAGTCTAAAAATCAGTTTCAAACTACAAATTTACTTTTTTATTTTTTATATTTGTACTGCTTGGAACAGATATTCATTCACATATGACTTTTTGGTTTATCAAACATAGGAAACATGGTAAATAAACAACTACTAAAATAAACTATATTCCTATTCACAACTTTTTAGTCAAATCCGCGCATGCATGTACTATTGCTTTATACAATGCTGGCAAATTTCTATGGATAGAAACATGAGAAACTGATAAAATATCGCTGGGACCGTATCTAACAAAATAATAGAAATAAACTACTTCAGATAAGTCGATATGAGGAAATTCTACAACTTTTATATGCATTTACTGCAGGCGTCTGTCTAGTTTCATTGGTTGCAGCAAAAATGCAGCATCGTTGACATACACTCGCACCATATCTGCTGATTCTTGTGTTCAATAAGGCATCATTAAATAAAACAACGTAAATCAATCAATCGTAAAGATTTCATACAAGCTACGTCGCTAAACATAGAAAACTGAAATGAACTAGTGACAGGTTATAGTGATTTTTAGGCTTTCACGACGGATACTATTATTTGATACATAGTGATTTTCCGGGTTGTTATTCCGTGACCTCGATAACTGGTCGCTGCCAGTAACAGAATTAAAATGTACTTTGGCCTGCCCTTGTTGTTCTCGACCTAGGTTCTGTGCCCTCCTATCGATATCTTTGGACTCACCCATATATGGATTTCGGCTCTTGTTGTTGGTATTACGACTACCACGACCAGAACCGTTCCTCAGATAATGGTGGTTTCCTGGCCGCATCCCATGCTTCCAAACGTTGTGACCGGTTAGTTTATTGAACAGATTCGACTTTGATTTTGCGTAATATTTTTTAGTGAATAAGACATTTCCTTTGAGAACTATATTTCATTAGTCATTTAAGTATTATAAATTTTGGAACAATCACATTTTTAAAATATTGTAACATTAACAATATTACACGTGAAGGATAAATTAAGGTTCATGTTTCTTTCTATGCTAAGATCACCTGCTCCTCCTGTGCAGTGTTTGATAAATCTTGGGATCTGCCTATAAGCAAGGCATCTCGACACAGTTTTTGCTAATTGCATTAACTATCATTATTGCCCGAAATTGGGTTTTTACTATCTGCATTTTTTATCACCGACCTCTACCATAATGACTGGACCTCCCGAGTCAGCTGCCTTGCTATATGACTTAATGCATTTTAAAATACGAGGGTCCACAGGTAGATGCGCTTTGAAAATTGGCGGGTTCCGAAAAAGTTGTTTTCCTAAACATACCCTGCCACCGTATTACACTTATTAATATTATTTTCATCGGCCTGATACGAGCGGGACCGTCTTTTAATGGTTGTCGTACACGAATGTTTGTTTTCGACCGCGATATTAGAGGACTTTTTTGACGCCTGTCATCTTAGCCGTGGTTGTTTTGTTATATATATATATATATAATTTAATACTGTCCTTACCTCTTTGGACCTTGATGGGCGGTCTCATTCAAAACTTCATGAGTGATCCTTGAACCAAAAAAATTGCAATAAGAAAATCAAGTATTCGAGAATAGAATAACAAACTTTTAAGTTGAATTGAATTAACAAGATAAATCATTCGAATATACCTGAGTTCCAAAAAAGTAAAGAGAGACTAATTCACAGCACTTAGATGAGGGTTTCACACGACAAGATTCCATAGGCGTATCATTTGAGAAGGATTCAAAAAGCACAAAATTATCAAACATAAGTGGAAGTTGAATGAATCTAGCACTTTATAAACTCGTGTCATCCTCTTCACGATTATTGTAGAATGCCGACCGTTTGGACAGCGATAGCCCACCACCATCCACTTACACCTACCTAATATGATAACACTTACAGCATACTGCTTTATACATACACATTATACTATACTTACTTGAACTATCACTAAAACCACCACATATTAACAGGTATTATACATTATACTACACTTTATACTATACACTACACTATAAACATACATTACTGGTGACTAGCTAGCTCTGTGACTATCACTGTCCTCACGAGAACTATCGAATTCATCACGAGCTGCTGTCGTCTCCAAAGGGCCTTCATTTATCCATGCTTCGTCCGTGTAATATATTCTTCTATTCAGACCTTCTAATATTTACCTAAAATATTTCGTCTTTTTCTATCAGCATACTCTTTCGATATCGTTTTTTAAAGGAGGAACATATTTTGACATTTAAACATGTAAACAGACATTAGAACAAGTGCGAAGCACATAGAGAACAACATATGCGACTGATTTTGTAAAATATCGTAACCAGCTCGGCACAGAGCGGTCCGCGATGCGTCTAGACCGCGACCTCATAGTGTGTTCTCTCCTTAATAAAACGGAATATGCCCTTCTAGATATTTTAGGAAAAGTTTCATATTGTGAGATAGCAATACAATTTGTTTATTGTCGGAAGCTAATTTGTATACCATCCATGCACACTACTAGTTCTACGAATCGCGTATTTTATGTCGTCATCATCCTCTATCTTCTTCCTTCCGCTAGTTTCCACTATTTTTCGTTTTGCAAATTTGTGCTTGTCTTATACACTTGTTATCGTACCAATGATAGTGTAGATAGAATAGAAATCGACCTTTCTGATTTGGCGCATGCGTATTTACTGCAGCAAACGCTCTATAATGTGGGTATGGTCTGAGAGGTACTATCTCTCGTATATGTCTTTGTGTTGACTGCTATACATTGAGTTACTCTCTACTATTATAAAACCCGACTATAGTATAGTTATTCTTCAGTTATTTTAGCGCATAGTGGTAGTGGTTTACAGAAAGAGAAAAACCTTTTGAAATTAGTAATATTTCTCAAAAATATTTTAGTTCGCATTTCGAAAGATCAGTGAAATATAGAATGATCAAAAAGAGACAAGAGTAGAACTACCATGAACTTAAATTATATACAAAATGGCAAAATAGTATTATTTGATTCATTATGTCATCCTGTGTAGCTAACAGTAACTGCGATTACAATAAGACGTCGTAATAAAACGCAATGCACTTCTTATAAACCTTGTACGGTATTAATCAAAATTTGAAAAGATTTCCTTAATAACCCAGAGCAGAACAAGTGTAGCAGTGCATGAAATTAACATACCTAATTTACGACATTTAAATAATTTAAAAAATTCCATCGCTATTTTTAACACAACCGAGAACATTTAAATAATTCATTTCTTTTCCCATAATCCTATGGTAATACCGTAATTAACCAAACACAACATGAATGGCTGATATTAATACGAGGGCGCGTTGCGCATAAAAATAAAAAAGTAGACGAATAAATCGGGCTTTGTCAGCTAACGATCGTGGGAATATCCAAACAAATCTACGCTCGTATTGTAATTATCATTTGTAAGACATAGCAAAAACTCGCTGGCAGTATAATTTCCATATACCATTCAGAAACGTAATGCCTCTCCTTTAGCTGTTAATTTCTTATATAGACATTATAAAATGATTTAAAATCGTTGCTAAACAGCAGCTCGTTGGTCTTTGGACTAATTTGGACTGGTACGGGTAAGTTCGCTCGGTTTGTTCGTTAGTTTTGCTCGAACCAAAACATTTTTTAAAATCAGGTTGCCCTGACAATTGACAGAACAGAATAAATAAAAGCAAGATGATTAGAAACAAATAAACATGTGCTAAATTAAGGTTATGTTCTTCTAACCATTCTCACATCTTTCAAATGTCAAAAACCAATGTACGGACATTAAGGTTATGTTTCCAACTTTGCGTCTATTGCTCTACAATTCTAAATCAATATAGCCTTTATAAATGAATAAAATCAGGTCGTCCTCTTCGATGCAAATAAACAGCATATTTGTTTTCATTTGTGCAAGCTCTCTGTTGGTGACTTTTTTTGTTGTCCCTCGTATGGCAGCGTTATAAAACATATAGTAGTCATCGACGATAATGTAAAAATAAAAAAATACTGTTGATCGTGCGTGCATTTCCTAAATTCGATACGACTACATGTACCATCTGTCTCATTGCAAACCACACATGTGCCGTCGATTTCCTGAATTGTTATCATCAAAAAGTACGGTAAAATATAAAAACACGTATCTCGTAATCCTTCTGTTATTACATACTGATACAGTGATCTTTACAGAATGATCCGAAAAGAAATGAACTAAATCTAAATTTTTATCTACTTGAAATTGGATTTTTCACTAACTTCAAAAACTGTTCAATGCGCTGATAATCTTCCATATATAAGTATTAGAAATTTAAAAATGGTTCAGCAAAATGACACAGAGCCTTATGAGTATAATTCTGTAGATGTTCAATATTTAAATCGGCTCTTTCCAAATATGTATGTACTTGGATTGGCAATCATTGGCCTGTTGCTAGTCCTCCAACATTTGTATATTTTGTTTCGTTAAGTATTGAATTTTGTTGAAGAACTAGATTTTTTATTTAAATTATTGTATTTTTTAGATTTTATGGGTTATTCTTCAAATGAAATAGTAGTGTTATATTGGCGTGTTCGTAATTTCATTCTACATCTGCTACTGTCAAGATCCAATTTGGCGCCTATAAAAAAACAATATAATGTTGCATAGTCGAAACTGGTAGTAGACCACTAGATGGCGTTGTAAAATCCAAATTCATGTCGGATGTAAAGGTGAACAACAGGTTGTTTACAATTATTGCCGCTAAAGATTATAAAGCTTTGAATTACCAGGGTGTTTGTGTTCTATGGTGTAAGTCTTTGTATTTTTTAGATGAAAGTGTATTTTAGGAGTTATCAAACTTTAACGGATGACAAATTCCTAGAGTGTATATATATATATAGTAACTTCCTTGTATGTTCGTAACTTTCTTCCAGATTGAGGTATAATGACTTGATTCGAGATATCTATAACAGATATCATGATATACTTGGAGGATCGTGTGTGACCTCTAAAAGAAGGAGAGGCGAAGCCACACAAGATTTTTCTGAGGTAGAAGGTGAGGAACCCCAAATTGTCAAAAACCTGTGTTTACAAACGTCTAGTTTTAGTTCAGCCACTCCATAAATATTTATTTTAGCAGTAAAATATTTAATACAGAATTAAAAACATCCTTAATTAATTCACAACATAACCCTGTTATAATTACCTGGCATAAAATCCTCTATAAGAAAATGTGTCATGTGACAGCACCTACGAATAACGTACGATCTCTTTGAGAGAGGCACAATTACTAAATAATACAGAAAATTTCCACTACACCTACAAAACCGATTTGTTAGATTGTTGTTTACTCCACACCCCATTTACTACAAATTGTCTTATGGATGAGATATAAGTGGTCTGCTTACTTCCTGCTCGGCCTAAGCGGCTCGACTTACAGGAAGCGACCTACATTGCAGCAGGTACTTAACGCAGACCTTTGGCCCTGGGCGACGAGCCGCTTAGGCCGAGCAGGAAGTAAGCAGACCACTTATATCTCACTGCACTCTCTTCATTCAAGATAAAATTATACTATTTTCAAACTGTTCTGGTACCTACTATTTATGCAGACAAAATGAAAGAAAAATATTAAGAAACACACAAAACTTCAAACACTATTATGCAAGTAATTTGTTGTTCACTACAGCGTTTCGAAATCTATCAACAGATCTCAGCCACTTCGTGATTTTCGGCAATGCGATAATGACGCAAGATGACACTTTCAAAATCGCTATTTGGTTTCTCTTAATGGCCATTAAGAGACGCAATTTTGCTATAATTTGAGCCACTCCGTATATTTGATTACTGTTCCTCTATCTTTGCTGACACAACTTCATTTTTCCACAATATAAAAATATATAATATAGAGAATTCAGGTGACTTGACACTATTCGCTGATAGCTATTGACGCAGTGAAAATTTGATTTCATTTTAACAATTATTGTCCAGTGTCAAGTTCAAGATTTTGGTATTTTCGATTCACGATCGCAGAGCTTGGTGACTCCTGAACCGAGCCGTTCGGCGTTCTCCGCGGTCGCTCGACCCTCTCAGTTCAGTTACATCGCATGACTCCGCAGCGGAAGTGCACCTGTGATTCGTTAATTTTATTATTATTCCGTCAGAGTAATTAAAGCAGACACTTCGCCGTAGTCTGTGGGTAACCACGGTCATTCATAAAAGTCTGGGGGAGAACGGCCTTACGAATATGAAACCGACTATATTAAATGATAATGAGCCGGATTAATTAAAAGGGGTATTAGTCCAACACGAACCACCGTCCTTTTATCATTGGAAGCGATCAATGATTAGTAGAAAGAGATATTCTATACAGCGTTTTTCTTAACTGGGGGTCAAAAATCCAGGAGCGTATTCTGTGGCCAGGACTAAGGGTTTTTTCTTATATAAATATGTGGCCTTAGGACAGTAATTGTCCAGCTACAGCGTATCAGAAATTAAAAAAAAAAATCAGTTTTTAATTTTTAAACCTCTGGAGATAACTTACCCAAATTTCGCGTTCTTATTTAGTATAACAGTAGGTACGACACAAAAAATTACCAGCAAAGCCTCTGAATTGTTTACCTCTACTTAAGAAACCCTGTAGAATAGAAGTAAAATTAATAATTCCTTTTTCATAGCGCTATTGCAATTGTTGTTGGAGGGAAGAACAGAAAAAGAAGATACAGTAGAAGGACTGAATAAAGAGATATATTCCTCAAATCAATTTGTTCTGACCGTCCAAGGATTTGTAGAATTTCTTTCATGAAATTTTATTTCTGGTTGCGATTACTCTGCACAGTTAAAAGGAACAAAGAATTACCAAACACATTCCCACTGATCCCTTACTTCTGCAAGCTTCTGGACTAGCTTCCGTTAGAAATCCGCACCCAAAAAGAACCGCATCAGCTATTTAACTGTTTATAATAAAATCGAGTTTCAAATTACCACGAGCAACTAGCGTGAACTCTTTGTCGCTAAGGAGATGCCTCGCAGGTGATGTACCGCTGATTAACGTTTTTGCATTCATTACAGCATAAATAAAATATCGTCAACGTCCTTATGTGAATAATAGCCATCCACATCCTTTGACGTCACTCGCTGGTGAATCGGTTCACGCGGCTGAGGTTTTTGGCCCTTGAGGACGAAGAGCGAAGAGAAAAAGGTTTCGTTTTCAAAGTTATTGAAAAAAAACTATTCACTTTACGAATATCTATCTTAATACATGCTTATAGATTAGAATTATGTTTTTCGTCGATCAACACTAATTATGTAGTTTTAGTGAGAGTCTACTCTAGGCATTATATCTTTAACGAAACAACTATTGAATCTTCCAAAATGGTTGAATTATTTAAAAAATCGCTTCCACCACTTGATGCAGTACCTACGTGCAGTAGTGAAAATATTTTTGCTTATTTTGATTTACGAGTTATGCAGTCTTCAGGCACCGTTGAAAATTTCCATCCACCATGCATTTTCAAAGTTGTGATATCAGCTCCTGAATTTATTACTAGTGTAGGTAGTTGAAGTTCTACGGAAATAATATCCTGTATAGTTGTGAGCGTCCTTCAATTTGAGAAACGCAGCAAATTGTTTTGGCCTTTTCCCAAATGTATGACCTATTAATTGGTTATATGCTTTACGACATGAATATTTAAAAATACATATCTTACTATCTATTTGTGTAGATCTTGTGGTGGTACTATACTTTATACCATATAGGTATGTCTAAATATTCAGTTACAATAAAGGATGTTATTTTTTGTCTTTGTTTCTGTAGTTGGCAGAGTGATCAAGAATCTATTTCCCATATCTTCAATATCTCCAATTTCTATTTGAAGTACGAAGTACCTAATTCATCACATCAGTAAGCCCCAGATTTGGCAAAAATCATTGCCACCTAAAAACAATAATCAGTATTCTTCGTTTACAAAAATAGTTTGTTTATAATTACTTTTGTACCTAAAAACGTATCATCAGGGGCCTCACTTAGAAATGTTTTAATTTGCTCATTTCTTAAAACAGATGTTCTCTTGTGACGATATCCATCTGATTGCTTACTTGCCAATATTGATGATGTAGACATTCAAAATAGCTCTGACCATCGCATATATTGACCATAACGAAGATTTGATACTTTCCTTAATTCAGAAAAATATACCTACCAATAGTACATTTTCTGAAAAAGGTAGTGTTATTCTCAGCTCGGTAATCAATATTTTTTTATATGTTTACTGATATATCTTATTGAATTTAATCAGGTAATGAATTATACTCTATTCGCTTTACTGATTCAATAATTTCTGGAAGAGATAATTTGAATTCTTCCATATCAAATAAATAGTTATTTTTATGGATTTAAATAGTAACAATATGGCGATTACGGTGTCGTCTCATAATCATGGAAGAAGTATCATACGATTTTAATAATATACAATAAATACCTTTGTTTGTTACTATGGCAAAATTAAAATTGATCGACGAAAAAATTGTTTAACTTGGCAGTAAAGTAGATTTAATGCCTTTGCTGCTTTAATATATAAATACCAGCCGTTGCATTAAATCGTGTACTTTACTGCCAAGTTAAACAAATTCTTACATATTTGAAAAAGTTAAATTTAATTGGTGTTTAGAGCAAATATGCCTAGTGTGATGAATATAAAGTATAAAAATTAAAACTCAAAGTGTCCCACTTGCAGATTACTGGCCATTGTTTTCCGATCCATACAGTTCACGAATACATATATCGTTCAACACGCACCGATCTCGATGATGATCTTTTGAAAACGGATGGGAACGGTATTGGGCACGTTGCGCCTACGGTTAGGCGCCACCATCTTTAAAATAACAAGGGGTAATAATTGTGGTTCCGAGCGCCTATTTCCACATTTGAATTCTCTGAATTCGTTACGGCGAACCCCCATAAACCTCCAAATTACACGTTTAGGCCCTCGTTGCGCATTTCACTCTTCGACGACTAGAATTTGCACGCAAGATTGGTGTCTCTCCTAATGAATACGCTCCGTGCTGCCAAATTGTACACAGAAATCCCTAGTGTCAAGAAAAATTGATGCATGGTTGCAGAAGCCAATCTGTATGGAAAAATAACATTATATTCTAAACAAATTGTTACAACGTGTTGCAGAAGCAAGTTGCTCATTTTAAATAGCGATCTGCTGCACAATTATCCCATAAATAATCTCGGTTAAATTATCATAAAGAAAGATTTGATTATGATAACATTTGATTTGATTGATTTAATTGACTCACCATTTGTATAATCTCGTAAATTAAAATCCCACGCTATGTTAAATTTTGTTTTAAAAAAATAAATACTTACAGAATTCATCACCAAGTCAACGTGCGAATGGTAAAAATACACAATAAAATAGTAAACATGATCATAATGGCGTTTTAAAAATGTTTTCAGCATTTGTTATCGTCCGAAGAAGACGAATCCTTCGATTTTCCATAATTTGCATCTCTGTGACATCGTCGCTAGCTGCATAGTCTTGACTACTACCAAACATTGAAATTCTGTCGCTAAATATGCCATCGATTCCACTGACATGTTGACAACCAAAGTAATTCTTACCAATTTTTTCACTGCCTTTAAAAATCATTGATTTGTCACTTCTACATACAAATACATCCTATGAGCCTTAAAAACCTTAGTTATTAGGCTATGTTGAAAATAGCGCACTCAATCCTAGATAGGATCTTATAAAATTAACCAAAATGTAGAGATTCACCATTTGTCTCTCCATTGCTCGAAAAATGTCCGGACCATTTCTACTTTATTACCATATCTATTCTTTAAACATTTCCAATGTTAAAACTCATGTAATAAATGTATTTTGAGCTTCACGGAAATTCTCCATGTTGGGGAATATTTCAGGAGACCTGGCAACGCCGGCAGGCAGATAGACGGCAGCTATTTACTTCACTTATCGGACAAAGGCGTATTAAAGATAATAATTAGCAAGCGCCATTGGTTGATGTAACTGAACCCACCTACTCACAACATCTGCCACGCAGTACACACATAGTACTTTTTTAAATGACATGGTGAAAACTCGAGCTGGTTGTCGCCGACTGTGGTACCTAATCAGCGACGCGACTTGCGTGCGTTTCGATGTGCTGTGTTGCAATTCTCCGAACTGCAGATGCAACAAGTAGATGTACGTAGTTGTCCGAATAAAACAGTTTCAATAAAGATTTAAAGAGAATGTAAAGCAGATACTTGATAGTTTTACACCATAGATATTTTGTAAATTGTAGATGAAGGTATTAGCGTATTCGTTACTATAGACATACCTACGTAAACATTTTTTTTAATTTACCATCAGATCTTGATACGTTGTTTTGAATCTCATGCCAAAGAAATCACGGAAGAAATACTGCTGGCTATGAAAACTGAGTTAGAGAAAAAATATATAATAACTAACGAGAAAAGATTTATTAGTATATTTCAACGAACTAATCAATACACGGAAGCCTTATGTTTTTGATGCTATTACTCAATGATAACACACTTCACTCAAGAAGAATATCGACATCAAAAAATACTCAAATTTAATTGCATTCCTGAAGAAATCAGAAGGGTGCAAACCTAAAAAATCTAAGATATCAACAAAGAAGGAAATATTCATGAATGCGGACGATGATGAATATCTGCTCATAGAGGAAACTATACCTACTTATTACAAATATATTTCTTCAATATCCAAAGTTATTTAATCAAAATCTAGAAATTATGTCCACACTCAAATATTTCCATCTATTCAAGTAAACCGTTAGGCATGTTAGCAACTGGTAATAATTTATCTAATGATCTATCTAAAAATGAGTGCGTAGATAAAACTATGTTAACGTTACTTTAATAAACAGTTTAGTTTGCATTTAGTGTGTCCTAGCACAAACAAAACTCAATCAATTTCAATGAAATCAGCATCATATCGACGGTCGACAACGGCATGGCTTCCTTAAGACCTCACAAGCCGTCTCTGATCGCAATTATCGTTATTGTGGAAACATGGCGGCAAAAAAATTCGAGGAATCGTCAAACGATATGGGATAAGCCATTAGCTCCTCTGGCTAATTATCCGCAGAGCCAGCATCGCTCTCCAAGGTGTACTTAGTAGAAGAAACGGCCGATAGAGTTAGTCATCACGCGTTTCTTTGCTATTTACATTATGTAATCTATTAAAGTTCAAAGACCACTGTTACGGTGCGTACGCGCCGCCAACTGTCCCGTCACGTGGTACTGTTCACGACGGCCTACGTTGACCTCGCGCTGGAAAAAGGATAAGTCGATTAATGCTATGCGTCTCGACGATTTTAACCCTTCGCATCGAACCACGTGATATTAACAATTGTATCACTCATGTACGTATCATATTATTATTACATTCTAGTAATAAGCAAGAACTGTACTGGTCTTAGGAGCGTTTCTACATGTAGAGTACGTGGACCAATGGATGTAACTAATTGTTTTGTAGCCTTACAAATAACTACAAATACACAACAACATAAACACTTAGATCCAAATAGGTATAGTTGCCGTAGGGATTGCCCACTGGCATGCAGCTCTTGCAATAAGCTCAGAAGAAACCTGAACAAAATTAAGAAAAACAGATGAGTACTCAAGCATATCTTCACATAAACATGTGCTATTTAGATCAACTTTTACTATGTTTGGAATATATTGACTCTCAGACTGTAGCTGGACATCGAACTAACAATGCACATTGACCCGACCACATCTGCAGGGATAGTTCATAGCAAGACTAGGTCTTTAACTAGAACTGGACCGGTTCACATGCAGCTAGCGGCTTCAGAGATATCGCTCGTTCACCACAGCTAACGGACGGACTGTGTCACACGCAGCTAAGAGCCCTAGGATACTACATATATCAAAATCATACCGTGCCACACGCTGATAACGGCCTTTAAACAATAATTCGCAGACCTCGTCAGTGAAACACTGTCATTTATAATCTCAAAATAACTTAAATAGTAAATTAGCAAATAAACAAGTAATAAGCATGCCAAGATACTCAGTGATAACTCACCTAATAACACAACACAGGTCACTAAAACTCCAATTGTCTAGTCTACTATTCAATAATTTAATTTATACACAGCACACATATACCCTTTCAGATTTATTACAGAAATAAAGTAGTTCACCATTGTAAAAGTCATATTGGGGTCTGACCGAAAACTTAAGCATTCTTTTATATTTTTAATGTTAACACTACACCGCCTCGTCAGTTAAATAGGTTATTAAACATATACTTCTAACAGTAGGTACGTCTAGTTGCATCTATAAAAGATGTGATTCTTCTTAGATCAAAATGTAAAACTTCATAGATCCCAATGGACATTGACAAGTTTATTGACTATGTAGGACATAATCGTCACCCATTTCCTTAAAAATGTTCAAAATTTGTTGCAATACGAGTTGCAAAGTTACTACAAGGAAGTAAAGTGGCAGTGCTACCAATTTCAGCACAGCCAACAACAAAGCTGGTTTTATTATAATACCTTAAAAATTATGTGCTAAAAAATCTCTTGGTTGCCGAACAAGTGATGATTAAAATTTTGCCGAATGATCTTCAAGAGATCAAGATGGAACCATCAGTGTTAGCAGCAAAGTATTATTTATTATACATGACAATATGAAGCACTCTTTATAATTTTTACCTAATGCAGAATTGGATTTTTAAATAAAACTATATTATTACAAAAATTAAATCTATGCATATTTATACCAAGTCGCAAAAGCAGTAATTTTTTTATATTCTATATCAATCTAACAAGTGTTCACCTCGAGATTTCATTTGTTGTATTATAACTACAATTTAAATTACTCTTTTTATACTAATGACATTTCTTTTTTGTTTCGCTCCATTTTGATATAATTATTCTGTTTCGAATCCGCATTTTTTCTAATCAAAGAATTCTACGAAAAAATTAATTTATTTAATAATAACTTCTGCTGAGAATTGATATCTTTAAACTGGCCACTAGAAAACATTTATAGAAGTACATTTCTGTAGCCTTTAAATCATTTATATAATATAAAACTGTTGACTTCCGTGGCCAGAAGTGAAGCAGGAAATAAATTTCAATGCGAGGTAACTTCAGCAAAAATTAATAACATCAATATTTATCATAAAACATATACATGCATGCATTTTTCTCGCCTTTATAAAAAAAATTTGTGGGTTTGAATGTTAATGTATTCATCAATATTTTAGGAAGTCCTTCCTTTGTACTGGCAGATTATGGAACAGATTTTTTAACAGCATCAGTTTAATGTTTGTTTCAAATTCATCCTGCATATTGAAGAACCTTGTCGGGTATTACTAACGCTTTTAATGGTATTGAACTCTTCCAATGATGCACTACCAATTAAAATGACATACACTTAATACGAGTAATCAATTTATGCCTCTGTATAAAAACTATGAAAAATTATATCCGACACAACGATATTAATCGATTCAGTCCGATTCCTTTGATTTTAAACATGCATACTACCTCGGATTCAGTGCCAAAGGTCGTAAGGCACAGCTTAAAGCCGATGTAGCCGAAATTTTAAACTAGATCGGCGGTAAAACAACAAAGAGTCGGTGGGAGAGTAACTTATTAATCATATCGCATGTTCGGGTGTAGTATCGGGTTTGAAAATCGTTGTAACTTCAACACACGATTAGCATTCTTCGAGTTCCGACCAGTTGAATGTATGCTAGTGGCTTAATTCGGTGGATTTTATTGAAATGAGGAATCCCAGGTTGACTTTTCATTGGTTAAATAACTTAAAATGTAAATAAACTTTAAGAACAACATGCCACATAAAAATTAAAAATGCATGACTACTGTTTTATATAAAGGAGTACATTATGTGTTGACAGTTGAACTTGTTGGGCATCATAAGCGGCGGATTCACAGTTTAACAAACTTTCGCAATATACTGCTAATAAAAATAAATTGGAAGGATCCTTGACCTTGATGTAAAAACGATTAATCCGTCTCTATTCGTAATTCATCTGGTCTACTCGGTAAGTCAGACATTTTTTATAATTAGGGCCTGAATAGTCATTAAAGTTACCAAGTCGTAAACTATGTCAAGCATTGAGAGTTGTCTTTTTCCTAAATAATTACAAGACCGGTGAAGTTGGTTGATATAAACGAATATTATTAAAATCGCATGTCCTGGAAACGGAATTTTATGAGTCGGATATAATTATATGCCTCCTGATTCGTATCTGCCTTACCCTTTCATGCACTCTCGTTCTTTTTTCTGCGATTAACAGCGTACGCAAAATACCGCTGGTATATTATGGAACTTGGTGATACATTGTGACTATTGATGCTACTTTGTGACGGTTTGTAGGTTCATGAATACATGATATATCATTCGGTATTGCATTTGGGTTCTTCGTGCGGTACTTTCGTTGCACTTCCCAATAAATTGCGATGGTCTAATACCGGCGATTTCTAACGTCGGGCCACATAGGTAATAATTCACTTGCACCGTAAGCTAATGTAAGTAAATTACCAAAGCATGATTAAATAGTGGACTTTGATAAATACTGCTCTCGTTTTATAGCCCACAGACACGATACGGAATGCGAGAATGCAGATTTTAGATTTATACGCGTTCGATGGGTTTTATCTGCGCAAACATGGGGATCATCTTCGGCTTGATATACTGCAAATTGCCTACCGAGTTTCGATAGAGAGCGAATTAAGAGTCCTACGTTACACAGTTCCATCTATGTTGTGTCAGTTCTATCCTCATAATTGAATTAACACCAAAACCTATACTCAGGATCAAATGGCATAAAAAAACTTGTTTTATAATGAGCTAATCATGTTTTTTTTAGAGAGAACTGGAAAGTGGCAACATATTTGTTTTGTTCATGTTCAGATCTAGTGCAATCTACAGTAATACCTAGCTAATAATAATATCTACTGGATACTTGCATTTGTGCAGTGGTTTTACCTTGGTATTTCTAATTAAAAAGTAAATAAAACATACTGCTGGAAGCCCTTCCAACGTTTACTTTTGTACAAAGCCTTGTCCTGCAAGAGCAGCATGAGTACCACTGAATAAAATTTTGTTTACTCTAATTTTGAAGAAAATTCGAGATATTGTAAACCATCTATGCGATTGGGCAATATGAACGGTCCAGTTAGGGGCTTATAAATAATGATGTTAGAAGTGATCCCATTCATTGCGTGCGAATTTTTGAATCCCCAAACGTGTGTATTGTGAATGTTCTGTATTCCATTTCGAGTAAATAAAGCTTCATCTGTAACTACTGCATCACTGGATATTACATTCTAGAGAGCATATCCCCACTCTAACACTATTCGCCAGGAAGGCGTGTTGACGCCCGCTGCAGGTGCAAACACTGATTTACTTTTTTGTATATCAGCCGTTGAAGTACAGTTGCCCAGCTACATATTCTTTTATAACGTTAGAACTTTAATTTTGTTACATTTCTTTAATGAAAACATAATTCTGAACTGAGAAACCCAAGAGTTGCCGTTTTTACTGTTGAATACAGTAGCTAAGACTGACACACGCTGTCCTACGCGTATCATTTCTGCGATTAAAATGTAAACTTTTTAACAAGCTGTTTGACATAGTTGTTTCAAAGTATTCAAATGGACCATATCTATTCTGCCAATAGGAAGAACGCTGTACATTATACTTCTAATCCTTATTCTGTTACATTTTCATTCCACCACAGTTGCCACAAAATGACGCCGATTTTTCAAACCGCGCAAAAACAAACCGGTATATTAAATACTTGAAAAGTTATAATAAATATCAGAAACAAATCATCTAATACATTTTTTCGGGAGCCATTAAAAACCTCTCGCCACACTCCAGTGGTTAAATCTTATTTTCTGTGGGCATGTCAATGCATCGACCTAAAAACTATGACGCGGAGGTAATGGAAAGATTTATTTAATAAAATGGTTTACAACTGTATAATTGGAAGCCGGTGTTTTTGCCCCTGCGACTTATTTGATCTTATTGTTTATGTCGATTCTAAAAATCGTGGAAAAAGGTTCAGGAATGAGTTGCCACAATCCGAACTGATCGCAGGTGTTCGGTAAAAGTGTGAATGTTGGTAAACAGCAATGCATTAAGGTGTGTTTTCATGTAACGTTAGATGCACGACATTTATGTCGGACAGAAATTGTATTAATCTACCTAATTTCTATCAGATCGACATGTTCAAGCGTCTGCGATATGTTTATACAATGTAAACACATATTTTTATGTGTACGAAATTAAAAACAATGAGTAAAAAATATTGATTTGCTATTTGGTAGAATTTTATCACAAAGCTGGCCTCTTTTTCTTTATTTGTTTTTATTTATAGTTCCAAAACAAGTTTGAAATATTAATATACATTATAGGTATACACGATGATTTAGAAAAAGAAATATTATAAAAACAATTGGTATATAATTAACTAAAAATAATTTGACCCATATTTTTTGTTTTCCCGAATTGAAATTTTTGGAAGCTTTAGAATTCCTTAAAATCTACTATATTTAGCAAATAAATGGATCTTTGGATGTTTTTGTTTAGATTCCATGTTATTCAAATTCTTCCGAAAATTAATATAGCAGCAACGCACTTGACATCTACCATTCATTCTCATTGAAAGATTTGGCAATGCATCCATAGACACAATTCACTCACTAACTGTACTTTTAAAAATTGTAGCTTTAATAAATAAATTTATATAATATAGTTTGATTGATTAAAAATGATCTTGATACTGTCTTGATAAATAGTAAATATTTTGTTACGGAGACTACTACAAGCATGTTGCTTTAAGGTAATTACCGAGCAACACGCTCTCTCTCTCTCTCTCTCTCTGGCGTGTTATAGGTAATAGGTATAGGGTTGCCCCTTTTCATTTTCACATACAATTTTTGAAAAAACTAAATAGTATTACTGTAATTAATGCCTTCTGTGTCATTTGGTACAATGTCATCCCAAATTATATTAAACTAGTTTGGTATCTTGCTATATGACCAATTTTACAAACAAGTTTTTCAAACTGAGCTGGTTTCACACTCAAAATAAAATGAACACTAAGCTTGGACATTAATTGATTATAAACACCTAATTTTCAAAATCCACAGTGAACACTTTTTATTTTTCTTACACTGGAAGCAACTTTTCGTTTCAATACTCTCATCATGGCACGACTAAGTACCTATGTAAATGGTTCATATATTTGTTGTAAATTAGTATCATAAAGCGTCGAGAGATGTCGTACATACAGTATCCATGACATAATTTATAGCAATTTCTATGAGAATGTCAACAATCACTAGCGCTGTATGTCAGACGCTTGACATACATTGGATACAAATATCAGGTGCAAACGTACCTTTAGCCGTTATTTCCAACACGCTTATTTGTCGGGCGAGAATATTTCAGACGCCCAGTACACAGGCTACACTTATTTAATTATTAATGCATGTAAATTCTTTGCATGAGAGTGCATGATACGGTAAGCAAAAACAGTAAAATATCGTATCTAGACGGCCGCAAACAGTGTTTACGGTCGGTATACTGAAAAACACAATTCCAACTCCTCATATCGGCATAATGCAACATAAAATACAATTTAATTAAATAAAATTTCATGTAATTCGTTCAAGTCTAGCGGAATTTATTGTGTGAATGTGAATTGTAATTAAATTTATTATTTGCAGTCGTGTGTGCCAGCAGTGCGTCTCGACATATCTAAATTTTACAACCGAAACTTTTTTCCAAATATTGTTGAATTATACTCGAAAGATAGAAGTACATTTGTAGAATGAATTAAATTAATAAAGCCACTGTAAACATGGCAACAAGGTATCATAATAGCATTCCGTTATGGTTTTTGCCCATGCAAATCATAAATGGGAATGAATATCTGCAACACTACATTATGAATAATTAATCTGCACAACACTGCATCATCTTTCAAGTCGTACAATTAAATGTGCTAGTTCGATGCACCGTAATGATGCACTTTTTAATTATTCTATTCTATTCAGTCTTAATCCGCGAAATGTTATGATTTCAAACCCACAATGCACTGCTACATACAAATAAAATTATACCAGCAGTTGAGACAAGTATATTTTACTAAAATAACTTAGTACTGAATTAAATCTAGTACATTTGCCCACAACTAGTTCTATATTTATTATTATCCAAATATAGTTATGCAGTGTCCAGAAACTAGTGCTCAAAATGATAGGGCAAAAGAAGTTAAATTTTGAATTTTAATAATAACTTCTAAACCGTTACCTTGGCAACCTCCAATGTTTCATTACACAGGGACGATTAAAATTAAGTTTTAAAATATATACATTTTTGACGGTGTTGCCAAATTTGACATTTTATTAAATAACAATAAAACTAAAGAAAAACTAGAATTATGCCACAAATAAATAGCTTCGGTGAATATTTCCACAATTTGTTATAACACATGGTTCGGTATGCTCCATTTACCGTTTCTCAAAAAAAGATATCGATGTTCTTGTAAAATACATTTTTTTTATATTTTATTATATTTAATGTAACTAATAAATGTAAGTGTATTGTCAAGTGAAAAGTCAAGAAATATAAATTTCTAAACACAGAAATACAAAATTATGCACGACTCTGGATTGACATTTGCTCAAGAGTTCTAGTTAATAATTTTAAAAAGTTTAAAGTTTTTACTTTTATTGTCATGGGCAAAAGTATCTGCTTGTTAAAATCTACAAAACAGGTTGAAGCTAGTCAATATAATATGCAGGATATTTCTTACTATCAAATTATTAGACATACAGTACATTTTATTATTAGAGTTCGATAATAAATATACTACGCGAGTCACATTTTAATTTCTAAATAGTTAAGAAGGCCTTGTTAGTAGCAGAAATAACTTCTGTGTAGAAATATTTTTTTAGTTAAGTTTATCCATCCTTCTCTGTAAAAGTGTATTGTTCACCCATCATCTAAAAATGTATTGCAATGTAGGTATTTCATTTGTATTAGAAACTATGTTGAATATTTTCGCTGAAAATACTACATAATTATTCGCGAAACATCACCCAGTAAACACACATACGTTATTTAAACGTATTGTCAACGTACCGTACCATTGGTTGATAATTCGTGTTACGTTACAAAATCAACCATTATTTTATGGTTAGAAAAGTAACGGTCTAACATAACGTTTAAAATACGTATATTTTTAACCAAAAATGTTGACGAACTCTTTGCAACGTTAAATGAACGTTATTTAAAATGTTTACATAAAACGTATTCATTTAAACCTTTATAAAACGTCTGTGTCAACTGATTAATATATTGACATTGAACAAAAACGTGTTTGTAACGTTTTACAGTAACAGGCATTAGTAATGCTTACCAAACGTATCATAAACGTTTTGCATAAATAAATATTTACCAATCCAAAGTAAATTTTATACAATATAATTTAATAAAAAGATATTGCATGAAGAATATATAGGTACTTACATATACAAATAACTTGATAGTAATTATTTTTTAATAAACCTCATAAGTGTTAAAAAACAGTATAATTCAAACGTGTATTATACGTTATAATCATTCGTTGAAATAAGGAAGCGAATTGCCGTTTATTACACGTGTCAATTATAATGTCGTTAAACGTTATGTACGAATTTAATGATCTTATTGGTAGATAAAGATCACGTGTTACACACATACCATTTCGAGTTATTTCTTGTAAAAGTTTGTCAGTTGCATATTCATCATTGTACGTACCTACGGGGATCCATGAAATATTTCCCTATTTTATTTTGGTAAGTACTTCTATAAGTAGGTATTAAATTTTATTTTATTAATATAAAAGTATTAGGTTTTTTTACATTACATGTTACAAATAATTATATAATGGAATCTAAATTTATTCCACTATATCTTTTCGTACTTATGTTTCAAAATACTTACAAAGGCGATGACAAAGTTAATAAAAGTAGGCGCGTGAATTTTGTACTCGTACATGCCTACGTTAAATTACTTTGTAAAATGGGTAACATTTATTACGACTTGGTAATTTTTTTACTTTATATTAAAATTTAAGATACAGTGATATATTTCTAATCATTATTGGGAATGATTTAAACTTTTTTATTTCCTTTCTTGACTATCTGCTTCGTGGTCATATTAAATGTATATTAGGTTATTATTATTAGCATTATTATTATATTAATAACTATAATAGATTAAACTTAGACATGTTTAAAGTTTAGACTTTCTTTAAATAATCAATATTATCCAATGTAAGTGAAGTTACTAATATGAAACTTGTTCAGACCTAATTTCATTGTTTTTAGGTTCCAATCAGTAGCATAAATAAGATATATATTATTTTGGTATTTTTATACTTTGTATTATGTACGTATTATTATTTATTTAATAAACTATTACTAATATTAAAACCAATTATTTATTATTACCTACCTAAATTTAAAATTAAGCAATAGGTATTGATATTTTTTAATACTCTTATTTATAGGCATATAGTGAGTTCAACATTCGAGCCACACTATTGGAACCGATAATAATTATTAATAGGAACAAGATTTTGTAACTATTTATTTATATTATATTAATTGCCTGATAATTACTTATTTAATACAGGGTGGTCCAAAATGTACCGTAAATACTAGAGCATATGGCACGTTAAAAAATAAGGGTAATACTTTTCTTAAATTTTTGTTCAAAACTGAATAATAAGAGAGATACAACCTTCTTTGGGAAGAAATAAAAATCATTTTTTTAAATATCTTTCAGATACTATTGAATAATGGGTTCATGGGTGAGTATATGATATTAGGATAATTAATTTTTTGTTACCACTTATTCAATCACTTATGATTAAGGGTAGTTTTGGATAGTAAGTATTTTTTTTAATTTGAAATTATGTATTTCACAAAAATACTTACCACTCGAAACAACGCTTTAATCTTAAGGGATGGAATAAAGTGGTAACATAAAATTAATTGTACTAAAACCTAAAAAAAGTAAAATCATTATAAACTGTTATAGTTAGTTAAGTGTTATAGATATTTAAAGAAGTGGTTTTTATTTTGCGGTTTTACAGGATTAAATGTCCCTTATTATTTAGTCTTGAAATATATAATACCCTTATTTTTTAACATACTATCTAATCTAGCATTTATGGTACGTAATTCTGGACCAACCTTGTACAATGCCACCAGAATGATCCAAAAACAACGTTGTAAATACGTTAAAAAACACGTCTTTAAAACATATTTTTGGACATTAAAATAATAAGGTTTAATTTACGTTAGTTAAAAACCTTAATAAAATGTCATTATTAAACGTAAAACTTAAAGCTTATTAATACTGAAAATGATCGTTCCACATTTACTAATATTAAACGTTTGTACTTTGGTTACCAGAAACGTGTAAAACCGCGACATATTAAAGTTGATTGTACGTAAAAAAGACACGACTATTTCAAACGTTGCATGGACATTATAAACGTTTTTCTAACGTATATGTGTTTACTGGGCAGTATATATTCCTTGGTTTTTGCAAATATTTATAGATATACGTATATCTGTGTAAATATTTTTAATTTGAATTTTAGTTGCAGTAAATTTATAATTAACGTAAGTACAACTGATGTTAATATCTATTATTACTATTTTTACCGTCATAATGTAAAGTAAAAGTAAACGTTGTTTGAAATGAATGCTGTATAGTGAGGCACATGTAACGGCGTAATTTTGTTGCAAGTCCTTATTAATGTACCGTATATGTTTATCTACAATACGGTAATAACACAACTAAAACATATTAGGTTGGAGGCTAGGATGATGTGCCTCTGCGCGAGTGCACCAGAAATCATATGAAAACTTCTGTAAAATTTCATAATAAATTTAGTAAAAGCATACAGGTCCATTGTAGTACATTGTATTACCACACTATTTCTGAAATTTCTCAATTTTATTACATAAAAATACATACAGTTAATTGTTCCTTGATTTCCACCCATTTTTAACAGTGTATACACAAATAATGTCTTCATACAAAATTATGCAAGACTCTGAACAGACATTTGATCTATGGTCCTAGTTAATAATTTTTCTTTGGTAACAACAAGAAAATTAAAATTATTTGACACCAAACGCATGCGTTGACAAGGAGATATTGTTAAGAGCACCACTGTATGTATTAAATACAAACACGTTTCAGTAAAAATGACAGAAATAAGTAATTAATATAATTGTTGAAAGTGACCCATGCAAATCCCATACCTGTACTGCAAACGGCAACTCTCTGTATCAGAAGGATCGTGATAAAACATATGTAAGTATAAACATAAACCAATATTTATATCCCGAGATGATTTTATTACAAGCCGGCGCAGTCCCCTCGGCAGGGGGCACTCTAATCATTAGTCCGGTGAGCTGACTGGAGCATCAGCAGGTAGAGACCACTATCTTGGAGTCTTAATTGATGATAGGAGCCTTTGTGCCGACCGTGTACCGATTGAATAACAAATAACCCATAACAATATCAAAAAACCACCTCCGTCTCGGCCAGTCATTGTTGTAGCGGTCTCGGTCAACAAAAGAGAAGCAAAATACGAGACTGCGCCGTAATAATCCTATTAATGTAATAAACGTCAATCAAAATTAACATAGGCCGCTCATTACTCATATTATTTATATACGTCGATGTCCCTGCGGACCGGAATTGACTCCTGTCGCTATTATTTTCTAAACAGTATGGAATTACTGGATAAACAAAAATAAATCATAGAAAATGGTATTATTATCTATTTTTTTATTATACCTAGTCATTATCAATTACTATACAGGGTTAACTATGACTAAGTACAAAAAATTTAACCACGTGCTCAGGGAAAATACAATAAAAAAATTATTCCAGAATTTTAGGTCGATATTTAATGGGGCAAAACCCTTTTTTCCTACGGAAAGTCGGCGCCTATGATAAGAATCGACTGAGATGGCTTAGATTCATAGATAAAGCTTACATGTCAACAATGTCAACTACCATGCGGTCGTCTTTTTGTAGCGTTTCTAAATGTAGAAACGACAAAAATAACATTCTTATTAGTAATAATGATAGATAGGTAACAGTTAATCCAGTTAGCTCCAGTATTTTGCATTTATATCGTTATAAACTGGTAAAATTACATATTCACTCATTACAGCCACTCACTACCGATAAAAGACACTTCCCGTAGGTACAATTAGATAAAATGCCTATTTATTATAACAAAATCGAACGAAAGGAATAGATAATAGACAAGTTTTAATGTAACCGCGGCAGTCTTGTCCCATAACCTAGAAAACCAAACCGGCGAACTATATTGTGGGAAAGTATCTGCACCCAACACAAATGTCTTTATTTAATAACTATAAAACGTTTAAAAATTAAAAAAGGCACTAAAAACTGAAGAAGAACACAAAATTACAACGTAAACACAGGAATTGAATTATGACATGACAGCGATACCGACTGAGCGACTGTTGCCTACTCTACATTGGCGGCGTTAAATAAGGATTTAAAATAAAACCGAAAACAAATTTTTTTGACTTTATAAATAAGTTTGGAATTTTTTTGAAGGTGATTCCGTTAATTTTTTTTCCCTATCCCCTCTTAAAATATTTGTACTAAGTCATAGTTAACCCTGTATAATACGATTAATCAATATAATAGCAAAAAAATCGTTATAGTCTTCCCACCCATAATATGTTCAAATGGTCAGTTTTCAATGGTTACTGCAAATCGGTCACAAATAAAGCAAATTTGAAAGACGAATCCACAGCTCTTTATTTTTGAGAAAATAACAATGCAAAACTACATGTTTCTATCTGTTATCGTTTTTGAGCTACAGGGCTTTTCTCGATTTTTGGCTAAAAAGACTGGGTGCCCTTTTCTCGTTTCCTTTTCAAGACATTTTTTATATATTTTTAAATTGAAATTATTTGGATTTGATGATTCTTTGCTACTTCTTACAAAATCTTATCTTGAACGTCGTGAGTTGTATGTGTCATATGATACTGTTCTAATATATTTGTAGCTCCTTCAGGAGTACCTCAAGGGTCTAACTTGGGACCACTCCTGTTTATTCTTTATATAAATGAGTTACCGCCAACTTCGCAGTGTAATCGCCTTTTTTGCAGATGATCTAAAGCTTTTTCGTACCATTAACTGTTGTCAAGAACTTTTGAATACAATACAAGTGTGGTGTAAAGAAAACATGGTTTCTATAAATATTGATAAAAGTACAGTTTGCTCTCAGTTTAAAAAAACATATAATTTCATTTGATTATAATCTAGATTCAAAGCCATTGACACGCAGCAGTAATATTAACGACTTAGGGGTAATATTTGATACTAAACTCTCTTTTTCCGAATATATTAATAGAATATTACCACCTTTAAAACTTTGGCTTTTATTTTTCGCAACTCTACATCATTTAACAGTATTAGTGCTCTGAAATATTTATACTTTTCCTTAGTCCGTTCCAGATTAGGATATGCTAGCCTTATATGGTATCCGTGCTATCAAGTTAATATTAATCGTCTTGAAGGTGTTCAACGTTGCTTTCTAAAATTCATGGCATATCGTGTTGATAATATTTATCCCGCTAGAGGATTTGATCATAGCCTCCTGTTACAGAGATTCGATATCAAATCGTTGCAGTTGAGGAGAGTTCTCACAATTTTTATTTAAAATATTTCATAACCTCATTGACTCACCAGAGATTTTAAAAATGTTCTACTTACGTGTACCTAGACCAGAATCTCATGATGCTTGCATATTTTACTGTGGTAATGCTAGAACAAATGCCCTTACAAAATCCGCAAACTGTAATATTCTTACAAATCACGCATCACGAATAGTGGATTCACGCATAGTCTGTAGCAAGCATTAGGAGGCTAGATCTCACTCGCAGCTACTTCAAGTAATTCCACAGCTGATCTAGTTATCCACAATATTCTACTTCACTGTGCTTACCTATTATTATTCAAGTTTATGCTATTATTAAAATACGAAATAATTGTTTAGGTAATAAAAACATCTATGAATCGGTTGATTGAACAAATGAATTTTGGAGAATTACAAATTTAAATTACATTTGAATTATTCACAAAATGTTTCTAAATTTAATATAGTTCAATACGAATTGATTTTATGTTTTATTGTATTTTGTAACAAGAAGCACATAAGTAACACTTGTTTTGTTGACCAGGGCAACGAGCTCTTTCTCTACAGTGGACAAAAGGATCCTCCTCTGATTTAATGAATTTTTATTGTTTCCGGGACATCAATGGAGGACAAAGTGTCCTATGCAGCTTTTTGCGTAACCCGATACCGTCACCGCACACCCAAATTTTTTCGTTAAATCGTCTGCCATTATTGTGATGGTCGCAACCGCTGGATGAAATCAAACCGGCAGATAAAAACTGAAATATAATCCAGGGACGTAATTTCGTAACAAATGCCAGGGGTCAAAGAGGTGATAGCATTCCTATTATTCGCAAATGGATATTCATTCCCCATATAAATGCAATCATTGATTCAACCATTCCTCCGGGCTTTTTTAGCATGGGGAGATGCTATCTCTGTCGCGCCGGGTTTTGAAATGATTGGCCGGCCAAGGAGATCCGATAGGGCTCTCCAGTATTCGTCCGCAATCCACCGAATTCCATTTCATTTTCAAATTGAAATTTCAAAATTCTTATATTGGCCCTTTGTGAGGCAGCGCGCGGTCCTAAATTGCTAGCGCCGAGCCGAATTGGCTTCCCTCGTTCCTTCCTGCTAAGCTCCAAGTTATTTTAATTTTATTTCCAATAACATTGCTTTCGTCGTTCACTCTCTTTCCAGGCAGAGGTTTTCATGTATAATTGGACATTTCCCGATGAATATAAAGGAATACAGGGTATTCCGAATAAGAACCGACTCAGAGCAGGTGCATGTGCATGCAAGGATCCCAAAATATTGCAATTTAACCAAACATACCTGTATACAAAGTTGCTCACAGGTGATGATAGACCTTCAAAGTAAGTTACTTTAACTTGGAATCACCAAGTTTGGTATATGATTTCAGTTAAGTCTTCTTTGACTAAAAGTTAAGTAAATTGAAACCCTAAAATTATACCAAACTTTTCCCATGCATTGAATTTAAAAAGAATGATAATACGATTCTGCAAATCTTCTCGGGATTCAATTGGCCAGAAATAAACAAAATCCTTCAATCCTTCTCACATAAAACCTTCACTGTTCTCCAAAGAAAATAATCACATATGTTGCGGTCTGGCGATCGCGGTGGCCAATTTTGAGGACAGTTATTTCCTCATCCTAACCTTTTATTTGGTAACTTAAAATTAAAAAAATATCGTATCGTATAGTAGCAGTAAAATGAGGTGGTGTCCCATCGTGCCTAAACCAAAATCTAGTCTAAGTTGCAACGGTAAATCTTCGATTAAATCAGAAAGAGTATTATGCAGGAATTCCAAATAACTATCGCCATTTAATCGATTTGGCAAAATAACTGGTCCAATCAAATAACGATCAATAATACTGACCCAAACTTTTATCTTAAACGCGCGTTGAAAATGTCTAGGAGTTATTGCATAGAAGTTTATATCGGAATATTCACGAAAGTTGTAACCATTTGTAATTCCTCTACGAGTGAAACAAGCCTCATCAGTGAAAATAATTTTCTCGTGTAAATTAATATCCTGATGCTAGATAAACTCGCAAAAGGTCACGCGTCCATCCAAATCTTAAGGCAATAGCTTTTGCACTTTTTGAATGTGATATGCACGTAGATTACGTTTAAGAATTCCGTATACAAAAGTTCTTGATAATCCAGTTTCTTGAGACAAACGTTTAGTACTTACTTGCGGTTGATCTTCAACTGGTTCCAAAATATTTTCTTCATCTTTCAACTTTCACTCTTTCGAGTCCGTCTTTCAACATTAGAAGATGTATCTCTACTCACTCGATTTGGAAATCTCTTCCACACTTCTTCTACAGAAACCTAGCACACTAATATATCAACGTATTCGCTGAATGTAAATTTTCCAGCCATTTTCAACAACAAATAGTGGCAGAAATAAAACAGTTTTATTACTCAAATTTTAAGGACAAAGCCTACTACTCACTTTTTGATTTCTTCTATTTTTAGAAAATAGTGTTTTTCACTATTAAAATCTTTTAATTAATGCATTTTTTTAAATCTTAAGTTTTTTTTTAAATTTAACAAGTATAAAAAAAGCGTTTTAAATTAAATGCTGTGCGGGATATTATTTTTTTTAAATTCGATTAATGCAAAAAGTTATTAACACTACTCACACCATTTTTAAAAAGATTTTACTCGAAAATGGAGCATTCTATCAATACGAACTAAAAGTTTTGGAAAAATTACAACAGAAGACGATTTCTCGTTATTAACATTAGTCACCTCATTTTTAGACAGATTTTGCTTAAGAATGGAGCATTGTATCAATATGAACGAAGAATGTCAATTTTGTATTAAAAAACTCTAATATACTCGCGTCAAGAATTCAGACGTCTTACGTCACGGCTGACGTTACACATTTGTTTTTATTGTCAACGTAACTTTCGATATTTGGTCGCGTTAAAAACAATAATTTTTTGCAATTTAGTGCAATAAATAATGCAAACTATTAGTGTAGTATATAGTTTTATTACTATCAGTTGCAGTTTCTTAAATATTTTGATGAAAATATAATTAATTATTCATTTGTTCGTATGACGTGAGTCGTTTGAATTCTTGTCGCGAGTTATATTTAAAATTTTTAGCCAAAAGTCGAAAGTCAAAGCAAAATAAGTTATGGTAAATTTTATTCCTCTCCCCCCTAGGTAGGAACGTACGTTATAAAACATTTGTAAATGTTATTTATACTGACAGACTCAGCGACTGAGCAAGTGTTAAGTCAATTATCAAATTTCGATCGCCATCAGAGTAGCCCGTTGGCTATAATGTTCTTAAGATGAATTTTTTTGGACTCACGTTTATATTCTTTATATGAAGAAAAGTCGAGAGAAAAGTAATCTCTCGACATAAGACATCCTGCAGAAATAATGCTCCCTAATTTCAGGACATCTTGTATAATGAACTGATATGTATTCTGCACATTCAAATTTTCAAATTACTAATCATAATCGAAGGCGAGGCTCATAATTTCCAATTAATAAAATAGGTCGAGACCCTCGAACAGCAACCTGCCGCAAGGGCTCTGGTATGAATGGAAATACTGAAAGGACCGCAAAGTGTTATCGAAAACCAATTCTATAATTTCATATTTCGTACAATACCGTCGTACTCTTTTCAAGACCCTCCCTGCCATTAAAACGTCAGTCAGCCGAGATATCCAAAACATGATTTTCTATTTTCTACTACCTGTTTTAGCAAGGCCGGACGTTTATTATTAAAATGCTGGAATTCTGTGTGAGAGGGTATTGTGAGATAATCTAATCTTCGAAATACCATTAACTAATAGCTATTTTCCCTATTATCTTGCCAGTCATTTCTCATATTCAGACAGCTCTTTGGAATTAGAATACCTCTCCTATGCCTGGCATAAAAGCGAATTATTCAAAATATTATTTGGGAACGGCTGTGGAACCTTTTCGTATTCAACTGACACTAGTAACCTTAAATATTGAATTCAATTTCAATATTCAGTTCCATTCCCGTCACATTAAATCGGATATGTGGCAAAAAATTTAAATTTCAATAAGATCATTGATTGTTAATAAAATTTTGAATACGGTGAATTCAAAAACGGACACCAGTTAGTGACCAATCTGATCTTAGGTCGTATGCTGTAAGAAAATTAATTTTCAATAATACATGGTGATTTTGAAGGTGAGGTATTAACTTTAACTGATGACAGTAGGCATTAAAATAAATTATTTTACAAAATATATAATTTTTAACTATTTACTACTACTATTTCTAAAACACTATCTCAAAAGCTGCACAGTTCCCAACAAGAGGAGGTAGTACTCGTATCTTTAACCATAGAACATCGTTCTGAACAGATAAGAAACACTTTAAAAAATGATAATTTTAATTTAGCGTTTAGCAGTGAAAATACTTTAAAAAGATTTACAACAAAACAAAAAGATGATACACCTAAAGAACTGTTAAGCAATGTCATATATAAGATACCTTGTACGGATTGTGATAAAGTGTGCACATACACATTTACACAATTTTAATTTTGAGGACAATTATTGGAAAACAAAAGAATTATAAAAAACGAATTTTTCAAGAAATGATTAACATTAAGAAACACACAAATTCAGTTAATAAAAAAACAAGATATTCAAAACTTAAACACATCATATTTATCATATAAACTACCCATATATACAAAATCATAGCAATTTTCTTATTTTCTTTTCCAAGCTTTATTTAAGAGGAAAAAAGATGAAAAAGGCCACCCCAACCAACCAATGCAACAGACACTTTAACGAATGTTCTCGTTTAAAATTGACGAACGTTTCTCTGTGCCGCTACATATATTATTAGTTTTCTACTATAATTTGGACAATTTTAATGACAATCTTTATATTCTTTTTGGACAAAGAAAAATATTACACTACAGGTAATAGTTAGATTTTTTATCAATGTAATTTTTAGTTCTTAAGTATGTTATTAATTAAATTTTGCCCACCTTTACTCTTTTAACCAATTTCATTTAATAACCAAAGTAATAATTGTAATTTTAATGTGTGGAACGTGATTTTTATTGTTTTTTTTAATATTAATTATTTTACAATATTTTATAAAAGTTGTATAATATATAACTGTAACTTGTAGAGCCTTGAAGAAGGCCCAATATAGGTCGAAACATTGGCAGTATGTAAAAAATCGTATCTTTAACTTTTGAGGTGATTTGTCAGAAAAATGTATTATTTTATCAAATATAACGACATCCTCTTTTGGTACATAAAAAACCCTAAATACTTTCCTCTGTTTATAGCAGTCGACAATATAGTTGCGACAAGAATTCGCACGACTTACGTCATACGAACAAATTAATAATTTATTACATTTTCATCAAAATATTTAAGAAACTACTAAATGTGTGCACTATACATATATATTACACTAGATTACAAAAACTAATCGTTTTTAACGCGAAAAACTATCGAAAATTATGTTGACAATAAAAACAATTGCGTAACGTCAGCCGTCGTCTAAAATCTTGCCACAACTATAGATCTGACAATTCGTTTTGATGTTATTGTATGTATTTATATACCAAGCGTTTTCGAAAATATGTTACTAGGACATTTTTTGCTTACGAACATTTTTCTTTACTAATTCAATTCGGCATCACATTTTAGGAACACCCTGTGTAACAAGCGTTTATTACCCTATTTCATTTCGAAACAAAATATTATAATTTTGATAACCGTATTTGGCAATGAACTGAGAACCGGATAGGAACCAAAGCGTATATGTTGACCAATTTTTTGGAAAAAAATACGACAAAAGAACGGTTGAAACTGTGATTAATTTGCAGAAATTTAGCAATAACCACTTGCGCTCACGAAGCATTAAAAATCCGTAACGTTATTTTTTCGATAGACACATGCGATTCGGAAATCCTCAAACCAAATCGACAGGGAATATTGCCGAGTTCTTTTTTGTGACATCTTGGGGTGAAGGATACAGATAGAGGGTGAAATTGGATTGCAAAATTGCATTGAAATTTTGCATACCTACTTACTTTTTTTCTAATCCTAAGACACTTTTCTTAATAACATATGGTTTGTATCTTACAAAACTTCACTGTTCTAGTAAAAAATTTGAGATTTTTCCATTTTACACGCGAACACGTTTTGCGTGTCTTATACGAGTCGTTTAAAGCATTTGTGCAAGTTGGTAAATAATACTAATTGCATTAGAGAAGCCTTTTACCAATACCTATATTCCCTTATATCAAATTTCTTTTTAATTGTTCAACGCTTTTTTACACAATAAAAAATAAACCTCAAACTCATTTATGAGTGAAATTATTTTGGTGTTGAATTAAACAAGCTCTTGCGCCAAACAGATCAGTAAAGGGTTATTTTTGAATCTAAGTTTGGCTAACTAAAAAATCTCGCACTGAAAAAAGCAGATAGGTAAGTAAAGAATAACAAAAATCACATCACTATTGCGTACTTCCCTATTTTTGACGTTTCGAAAAACGTTTCTTTCGCAAACTTGACATACTTTTAATACATTTACTATTTTGAGAACGTAAACAGAGTTTTTCGAAACGTCAAAAATACGGAAATGCGCGATAGTGATGTGATTTTTGTTATTCTTTACTTATCTGATTTTTTCAGCGTGAGATTTTTTTAGTTAGGCAACCTTAGTTTCAAAAATAACCCTTGACTGATCCGTTTGGCGCAAGGCCCAATCCCAATCAAACTAAAGAGAAAAAAATATTCCATATCGAATCTGAGCGCACTGAATGTTTATTGGCCTGAATTAAGTAAATGAGTGTGCGGCACAGACGCATTGTCACAATCGTCAAGGAATTAACGACAGCGCCGCTCAATAATTTAAAATAAAAGACTGGGCCCGGCCATTAATCCACCCCGGGCGAGATTCGCCGAGACTTCCCGTTTCCGAGGCGGCCGTTAAGCCGAGTTAACGGCCGTAATTGGCCGAGGCAGTATTGAAATGGAATTTATCGAGTTGTAAATATATATCTAAGGGTAAAATTCAATTACGGAGTTCTATAAGTAACGGGGGCCAGCGCGGCTAAATCGTGGGCGTGTTCCTCGCGCGGCACTTGTTCGGAACCGCTTGCCAACAAGACAATTCAATTATCGGCTCTATTTCTGCGGGTAGTTAGCGGGCGGGGTGGAGAAAGGTGACCCCAGTCCCCCGACGTGGGGACTAAGCTTAAATCAAGGTGCAGGCGACGTCGCCGGTGGTAGTGAGTAGGGAAAGTACTTATTTGGGAAGTAATTATGCTCTCTATCAACGCCTACGAACATGCTAGCGAAAAAAAGTGATTGTAACATAACAACAACAGAAAATATCACATCTTTATCATTAGCTATCAAAATAATGACATAATGACTTTATCCCACATGTGATTTTTTAAAGTGCGATAATGACATTGTAAATCAAATTAGGACTCAAATTAGACATTTAAATAAATAAAATATATGAAAACTCATTTATTAAATTCATTGACAGTAAAATCTTTACAACTGGATAAATGAAAACCTATAAGATGCCTAACATGCCCAACAATTTGCTTGCATAGGTCGAAATATTTTGATGTGAACATAATTTTTAGATGTTGATAACTTTGAATCTTGACGGAATATTTTCGACTTCCAAGGTAATATTCTCTCTTTCGTCTAGAATGTTCATAGCCATTCGTTTCTTGTTTTCAGTAGAAGTTTCGATGTAGCCTTCAGCGACAGAATTAGACTTCCAGCCACCATGTATGTTTATACTCAAAAGATCTGCCTCACAATTGCTATAAGAGAGGTTGAAGATCGCCCAAAGAAATGTCCAGTATACGCATTTGGATTAGGCAGTTTAAGAAATCGTGCAATCAGTTTAGGTACATTGCCAATAGTATTTATACCAATAGGTTGTTTGGTATATTTACCAGCTTTCTATCGAAGAAAGAAGTGGCACAATCACAGTTTTAATTTTTTAATTTTTCGTATGTTCTTAACAGTTCTATTAAATTCTAGACATCACTATTTCCAGGTGTTACAAAAACTCTCTAAAACTTTTGTTTCGGTATTGGGTATCATGACTTGGAAGCATAGTCCTTCATCTTTCACATATTCTGCAAGCAGATTAGTTAATTCTTCCTGCCGACATACGCTTCATAAGATAAATTAATTGTTAATCTTAACTAAAAATGTTCTTATTCGTATATACAACATTGCAGAATCCCACTTACAGTAGATGTTGATAAAGCAAAACAACTTTGATAACTTTTTTGTTCAAATAATTCAGTGGTAATTGTGCTTATTAATATGCTCTGTATCATCTATGAATATGCTGTTGGAAAAAGGAATCATTTGCAGCATAAATAGAATAAATTGTATGCTATCCGTCGCAGCGTGTGGACGTGCGTTTATAGAGCTCTGTGTTTTATAAAGTATCATTCATCGTGTGCATCGTGTGAAAATCTTATTAAGCATGACTCGTAGTGCAACAGCAAAGGCTGAGTCTTGTAAATCTCAGAATAGTGTCACATTTACAATTGACGAAGTGCAAATTATCATCCAAAAATATTTGCAAGAACATACCGATTTTCTAGTAAATGAAATAAAATTGCTGCAACAAGAAGTCAAGGATTTGAAGCAATCAAATATTGATATGGTGAGAGTTCTCACCAATGGTAAATATTTACACCAGATGACGATTAATGAAAGAGATAATGTGGAAAATAACCAACCTGACTTAAATTGTTCTACGGAATCCTTATCATCTATCGACACGGTTATTGAAGAACCTAGTTTGCAAAAAACTTTAAATACACAAAAACGAAAAAATATAAAAAATATAAATATCAAACAGAGGTATATAAACAAAAATAATAATCCCCACAAGAAGTTCAACTCCAATAGAAGTAGGAATATCGTAGTGGGAACTAACAATACGGACACATCAGAAGAATTTTGCGCTCCCAAGCGTAGACTTTGGCTTTATGTGGGACGTTGCAAACCAACTTCTACACCGGAAACTGTGAAAAGATATTTAGAAAAGCATTCTCCTGGTCATCGTTTTGAGGTTACTAAACTGAATTCATTAGGCAAAAACTTATCCTATAGAGTAGAGGCGGACATGGAACTCAGAAGTATTTTATATTCTCCATCATATTGGCCTGAAGGTATTTTGGTAAAAAAATTTCAATTTCGTACCGAAAACACATCTTATGCCGAACGGCCCTTTTGACATCAACAATGAATCCAAAAATGATGATTACTTTAAAATTATTTGGTTAAATTGTCAATCAATTGTTAATAAAATGAACAAAATGGAAATGCTAATTTATAATGAAAATCCACAAATTATTTCAGTCTCTGAATCTTGGTGTAATAATTTAAATCTTAAAACTATAATTTTACCTAATTATATAATGGCCAGTTCGTATTTCAGACATAACCACATTCATGGTGGTGTACTTATATTTGTAAAAAATGGTATAATTTTTAAAAACTTGGAACAGAATTTTTCTGAAGAAATGCATGTTGAACTATGTGCCATATCTTTTTCTATGGGCATCGAAAAATACTGTCTGATAACTGTTTATAGACCCCCTAGTGGTTGTATTAACATTTTTATAAACAGATTATCTCAAATTCTTGAATTCTGTAAAAGAAATTTACCAACATCATGTTGTGTGGTGATATAAATATAAATTTTTTGTTGGATTCTAACGAAAAAAATTTACTATGTGACTTATTACAGAGCTATGAACTTCAATGTCAAAATAATGAACCAACCAGAATATTTATTACTAATAATGGTCATAGATCAGTGTCTAAGGGTGATTATTTTTTGACAAACATATCCCAGGAATTGTATCGGGAAAATGTAAAGAATGTAAATATTGGGGATCACTTTTCAATTATTGTTACATTGCAAATTACACGCAAATGTATGGAAAACCCACAAGGAAAGTTAAAAAAATGACTAACCGAAATTTAAACGCAACTAATATAGTTAACCTAAAGAGGTATTTAAATACCGAAACTTTTCAGTCTGTTTATGAACTTGCCGATGACATTGACAGTGCATTCTGTACGTTTCTTAATATTTTATTATATGCCTTAGATTTATATTGTCCCATTGTGGTAAAGTCTATTATCCCATCCAGTGAAAGAAACTGGATTACTAATGATATAATTGTCATGGGAGAAAAAATAAAAAAATTGTTTTGGATTAAATCTAAACTTAGTAATCCCGATTTAGACATATACTATAAAGATTGCAAAAAGCAATATAAATTGAAAATTGATAATACAAAAAGGGAATTTTATCGTAATAAACTTGATAGCAAAACATCTATTCAGAAACAGAAATATATTTGGAAATTAACTAATGAAAAAATGGGTAAAATAAAAACGAATGAAACAATTTCTCTTTTAATTAACAGTGAAGTAATTAATAATGTTAATATAGTGACAGATGAATTTGCAAATTATTTTAGTACGGCAGCTAAACGAGCCGTTGAAAATCACTTTAGAGATAATGTTTCCCAAGGTTGCACTTTGACAACATTAAATAGGCACAATACATTCTTTTTTTATGACGTTCATAAGAATGATGTTATTAATATTATTCAAAATCTAAAAAATACAAACTCTGTGGGCATTGACTGTATTTCTACTAGGATCGTTAAAAATATTTGCCAAGAAATTGCCCAGCCTTTGACGCACATCATAAATTCGTCTGTTAAATGTGGTAAATTTCCAGAAAAATTAAAAATTTGTGTTGTTACTCCTATATATAAAAAAATAATCCATTACTAGTGGAAAACTATAGAGGTATCACAGTTCCGACGGTCTTAAGTAAAGTTATCGAGAGAGTAATATACGATAAAATGTACTCGTATTTAAATAAATTTAAAATAATATCTAAATGCCATAATGGTTTTTGTCCTAATAAATCTACTGAAACTGCCTGCTATGATTTTACTCAATTTATTTATAAACATCTTGACAAAGGTAATTGTGTTGGTGCATTATTTTTCGATTTATCAAAGGCCTTCGATTCGTTGAACCTCAATTTTTGCATGAAAAATTATCTGCAGTCGGTTTTCGGGATAATTTTTTGGCCTGGTTAATGTCATATCTGAAGGACAGACAAATGTATGTAAAATTTAATAATAATTTATCAACCATACATGAAATTGAACTAGGGGTTCCACAAGGCTCGATACTTGGTCCTCTCATCTTTCTAATTTTTATGAACGATTTACCCGCATATCTTAACACAGAGTGTGTTATATTATATGCTGACGATGTCACTCTTGCAACACATGAAAATAGTCCAGAAAAGTTGCAAGATTCTTTGTGTTCCTTAGCTTGTCAATTTACAGAATGGTGTAATAAAAACTTATTAATTGTAAATGCAGGAAAAACCGTATGCATGCGATTTTTTTCGCGTAAAAAGTTTAACGCTGTTCTTCAAGTTAAGGTAAATGACACAATAATAGAGGGTTCTAATGAAGCTAAGTTTTTGGGAACGTTTATTAACTGTGATATGAGCTGGAGCAGTCAAATTAACAATGTATGTAGAAAAATTAACTACGGCTACTATATATTAATACAGTTAAGAACAATGTTTGATACTGCCCAGCTTCTTAACATATATTATTCCGTAATCTATTGTCATTTGTCCTATAATGTTATACTTTGGGGTAATGTAAACAGTCATAATGCTAGCAGAGTTTTAATATTACAAAAGAGAATTATTCGATTAATTTTCGTATTCCCCAAAGAGAATCTTGTAGACCATATTTTGTTCAAAATAACATATTGACTTTTCCTAGCATATACATATACAAATGTATATTATATGTTGCCAAAAATATAAGATCTTATGAACGTAATTCTGATACACATGAATATAAAACTCGATACGGTAGTTTATTAAAACTTCCACATCATGCTACAAGTTTGTACGAAAAATCACCCTCTTATATGGGTATTAAACTTATGAATGCATTGCCAGTTGACAAAAGACGAAATAAATTTTAATTTATTCAAAACCAAACTTAAGGCATACCTTGTGTGTAAGTGTTGCTACGAAGTGTCAGATATGTATTCCTAGTAGGGGTGATCCTTAATATTATTTTATACACATATCATAATTGTTATATTTTACAATGTTTATCTTAATTTACAATGTTTGTCTAATATCTGTCGATGTTTGTACTTTATTAATGTTCTTTGTAACTGTTGTGTAATTGACTTGTCCAATGTAATTTTATTATTTTAATGGATTAAATATATTATTATTATTATTATTATTATTATTATTATTAAATCGCATAAGCACTACATCTTTATTATTATTATTTAGTATTAGTTATTCGTCCTTCATTAATTCTACTGTATATAATTCAAATAACCACAAAATAAAAAATCTTAAATAAAAATGCTTTTATTCGTATAATGAACAATTTAGAACACCATTTACAGTAGGTTTTGATAAAGCAAAACAATTTTGACAATTGTTTTTCAGGCAATGACTTTATAAGATAATTTATTATTAATTCGTTTCCTTAAAATATATCTAAATAGTTTCTAGCATGCCTTTTTATATTTAATTCAGTATCATCGACAATGTAACCAAGTTTTTCACAAACTCCTCCTTTAAAATAACGACTTTTACGATTACTTCAAAGGGAATTCCCTAAACAATGAGTAAAATGTATGCTAATGTCTCTACGAATATCCCGCCATTAGTAAGAATTTACTCCATTAAATCAATGACATCTGAACAATGAAAAAATCTTCATCACTTCATTCTTTAGTGGCATTTACACAGAAAATATGATTTTTTTCAGTTGCTTCTCTAAACTATATCTAGAAAGTTCGTTACAAGATGTTTTGTATTTAATTCAGCTCCATCAACAGTACAACCATGTTTTTTTACAAACTCCTTCTTAAAATAACGATTTTTTAAGGTGGTTTCAACGGTAATTCTCTAAACAATGACAAGTTTCTGGAATGTCCCGCCATTTCTGACAAATTTGCAGCAACGATTTTTTTCACCTGAATTGCGTAGTGACAGATGTAGACAATGGAAAAAATCTTGATCAATATATTTCTTATAGAAAGTCGTTGGAAGCCAGTCAGTTTTAACGGATTTTTTCATTGGTCACAGATGACAAAAAGGTAGGTTAAGAGTCTTTTTATATGAGTTTCTGAAAACATCCCGCCATTTGTAACAAATTTGAGCCAACGATTTTTTTGCAGCTAAATTGAGTACTAACAAAGCTAGACAATAAAAAAATCTTGATCAATTCATTTCTCATAAAAAGTCGTTTGGGTCTCAGTCGGTCTTAACGGATTATTTCATTGATGATGAAATAAATTTCCAGAAAGTTCGTTAGAATCTCAAGTCACCCTTCAGAAGCAACGGTTTCTTAAAAAAGTGGCAAACAATGTAATATTACCCTTCTCTGTATCATCTTTCAATAAATCCATTGTGCGAAAAAGCGTCAAACGTCCCATTTTGCCCGATTTGTGAGAATTTTTTAAAATCCGCACCTTTTTAGCTTTTTTAGGTAAACCCTTGAGAAATTCCGTTGCAGCAACCGTTTTTTATGAAAGAAGCATTTGGGTCAAACCTCCCCCCTATACACAGCCATTTAGGGTGTAAAGTGCTTCTTTATTCAAAGCCATCGCGATTTTTACCTACACGTCGCAAATTTATATTGCTTAAAAAATAGGGTGAGGTACCCCCTTTCCGAATGCATGAATTCCAAATTGCCCTTTTTTACTAAAAAAAAACTCGGATCGTGGGAACCTTGACAACTTATAAGGCTATTTTTCTTGGGATAGAGACCAGGATTAACATAGATATTCTCCGTGCATGAATTAACAATAAAACTGCAGGTATTTGCGGACTGATGAATGTTGGAAATCTAGTTCCATCATAAATTGGATTACCTAAGCATTGACAGACACGGGTGTGGCCATTAATACATGAGTGGAATACATCAACGCTTTTTCAATATTCATGTTTATTTTTATCGTTCGGCACCTTGTACACTCATAAAAAGTATTCATCCAAATTATAATTACTATAGAACTCGTTCGAATCCAAATTAAGCGAATTTTTCTTTTAATAAATCCAAGAAATTCATATCAACAGCATATGTCCTCATTTAGAATGTTATTAGCCCCAATAGAAACTTTCTAGAATATAATACAAGCTACTTATATTGTATACATATTCACTGTATAGCGTGTACATAATTATGCCTTGCATACACATACAATACAAAAATACATGTACATAATAAAACATTTCATAAAACAACTTTGTAGCAATTACACAATATAATTTTTCCTTCACTGAACTTTTGCTTGCTTAGATAAATTACTAAGTTTCATCATCAGACGTCAAAAATCTTGCGACAATTACATAAAAGTAGCAGTTTTCAAGAACTTTAACATTTTATATATTAGATACTGAGTGACATGCGCAGTGGAGAAGAATAGGGGTAGACATCGTCTACCCAAAATATTGTATTTAGCCATATAAATAAAAGTTAATATTACATACCTAGGGACAACTGGTGTAATTTATACACTGATCAAAATTATTAGCGATATTACAGGGAGGATTGTTGGTTATTTATTGCCTAATCAGTAGTATGAAATAACACACCAGAATGTAATGTTACAACTGTAATGGAAAATTACTACTTATGAATATGCAGTTTTCATAGTAAAACCGTGTATTTGTACACATGAAATGTAATTTTATAACGTTATTATGTATTTTTTTTTTAAATCACATAGTTTTTTACATTAATGTATGATGTGACAACGTGTAAATTTACAATCATTTTTATCAGTGCATAGTGTACAGTTACATACATTCCACTAAAAAAGCCTTATGTTTGAGAAAACAAATGATTAAACGAAACGAAAGCTGTTTTAAACAGAAACCTAGATATTTGACTTTGAAGATTTAATTTATTTTTAATGATCTTGTTATAGTTACTCCTTTATTTAGTTACACGTTACACAATGTTACAGTTACACTAAACTTATATGAATAAAAATTTACAATTTTTGCATACAAATCAACAAAGATTATTATTTTTAATCATTCAATTACAGTTTTATAGGAGGTGAATAGGTACACTTTAAAATGTCGTAAAATTTAAATTTCAGGAATTACAACCTAATTTGTATTTACATGAAATATCACCAGTAAAATTACATTTCCATAAATTACAAAGTAATTTAACATCACTAATTGTATTGTATTTCCTAATTGTATTAGCAGCCAAAAAAAAAACAGCATCGCGTCGAATTAATTACCTGACCGGTAATTTATTAATTTAAAATCTCATATTTGTATATTTATTTATTTCGTGCAGTATTATTTTTGTGTTTTTCGTTTTACCTGACACATCACTTAACTTTTTATATATTTTCTATTTTGTAGAAAGTGCATAATAAACATTTTCATCCACGACCACTTTATTAAGAAGGTTTGATACGTTTATTTTCCGTGGATTACAGGCCTTTGAACACACTAGTGGATTAGAATTCATAATACGACGATTTTATAGCATTTTATTTAGAATTATTATTAACTCTAACATTTATCTCAAGAATGATCTTGTCATTTTCACCGGGATTATTTAAATTCACTCGATAAGGAATTTCTGAAGGACTGGAGGGGCCCACAACTTCGCCAAGACATTCTAATATTCAGCTGACAATCAATATTGTTGATTAAAATGAATTTCTCAAATATGACGTGTTTCAAAACCATAATTTTTCACCTGCTGCTGTCACACGGATTTCACTCTCCTGATTGACCGGTTTTGGCCGTGGTCGTGGATAAAACGTTGATTTATATTCGGGAAATTAACCAGTCTTTAATCCCCTTGAACAAATGTAACTCTTGGCTGCTCCTAGAATGTCTATTTATGTCGTGGATTAAAGGCTTGTTTATTATCTTATATAAACAATAACTGTAACCCGCAGCAAGAATTCAGACGTCCCGGCTGACGTCACGTCATTGTTTTTATTGTCAACATAATTTTCGATATTTGGTCGCATTAAAAACAATAATTCGTTGCAATTTAGTGCAATATATAATGCAAAGATTTAGTGTAGTATAATAGTTTTATTTCTTCCAGTTGCAGTTTCTTAAATATTTTGATGAAATTATAATGATATTTGTTCGTATGACGTATGACGTCTGAATTCTTACCGCGGGTCTATTATTATTGTGAATTGATATTTTTACAAAACATTTAATTTTTTGTCCAACATGAATTTTTTGATCTCAATATCTATACAGGGTTAACTATGACTAAGTACAAAAAATTTAACCACGTGCTCAGGGAGGCCTAAAAGACAATAAAAAAATTATTCCAGAATTTTAGCTCGATATTTAAAAAATGGGGCAAAACCCTTTTTTCCTACGGAAAGTCGGCGCCTATGCTAAGAATCGACTGAGATGGCTTAGACCCATAGATAAAACTTACAGCTGTCAACAATATCTACTACCATCGTCGTTTTTTTGCAGCATTTCTAAATGTAGAAACGAAAATTAACATTCTAATAGTAATAATACCTGATAGATAGGTAACAGTTAATCCACTTAGCTCCAGTATTTTGCATTCGTTTTCTATTATTTCTTTATAAACTGGTATAACTACATATTCGCTCATTACAGCCACTCACTACCGATAAAAGACACTTCCCGTAGGTACAATTAGATAGATTAGATTCCTATTTATTATAACAAAATCGAACGAAAGGAATAAGAGACGTTTAACCGCGGCAGTTTTGTCCCATAACCTAGAAAACCAAACCGGCGAACTATATTGTAGGAAATTATCTGCACCCAATACAAATATCTTTATTTAATAACTATGAAACGTTTAAAAATTAAAATAAGGCACTAAAAACTGCAGAAGAACACAAAATTACAACGTAAACACAGGAATTCAATTATGACATGACAGGACACTAGACACTGACTAATGAGCGACTGTTGCATGCTTGTAGAGTATGCAACCAACAAGCATTGGCGGCGTTAAATAAGGATTTAAAATAATATAGAAAAAAAATTTTTTTTGCTTTATAAATAAGTTTAGAATTTTTTTGAGGGGTGATTCCGTTAATTCTTATTTTTCCCTATCCCCTCTTAAAATATTTGTACTAAGTCATAGTTAACCCTGTATACCCATTAAAAATGTCACGCTTCGCCACTGCGCTTATGAAAAAAACTATATTGAGGAGATTAATAGGGAACATCCTATACGTACTAAAATTACCACGTGTATTTAAATTTCACATGGTATGGTCTTCAGAACAACCAGTTTTCTGCCTAGACATTTCAGATTTAGGCAGTTGCGTCGGCCTTCGACTCCTTTCGAAACGATTACGATTACGACCATTTTAAATTTCTACGCGTACCGCACCGTTTACATTGCAAATTATGCAAAACGCGCTCCATTGGCTGAACGGATGCCAATGGAAGCAAAAAACGGCTCTGACTATAGCCCCGTGTTTGAGCACGCGATTTCAGAAAAGGGTTCCCCCTATGCTCGGCGACACGGGTAGAGCACGCTCTAGGCATTTGTAACATTAAAAATGGGATTCTCTGAATGGGTTGATGTTGAAATATCGCCACCCTTCGCCGACTGCCCCGAATTTCAGTAACGGATTTCTGTTTCGATGTGCCGCCGGTTTTAAAATGAGTGATTTATTGCATGGGGGGCTGGTTCCGCACGCGTTGGGATCAAATTAAAAATATGAAAATTGATTTTAACAAAACATCAAAAGTGTACACAAATACACTAAATACGATTAAGGTTTAACGAGATATTCTCGAAACATCTGAAAAGTTATTGGAGATGCCTAAAGCAAAAAGAAAACAGGGGAATTATTGCAAAATGGATATGATTCCTATTGGACCTAAGAACCAACGATACAGTATACACAATACAATGTGCATATTTGAGTCTACAGGGTGTTACAAAAAAAGAGTGTACAATATTTCAGGAGGTAATAGTATGAACCCAAATAAGCAGAAAAGTCTTAATAAACATGGGTCCGCAAAGTAACGGTTGCGGAGATATGGACCACTATTCATTTTTCAAACATTTTATTTTATCAGGAATAAACCGACAAAGGAAGCTTTTAACAAACAAAAAACAAAGTTACATAAGATGTTCAAAGTGCCCTCCGTCCATTTCCAAGCAGGCACGACATCTTCGTCTCAACGATATTCGAACTCTTTCGAAAACACCCTCCTTGGTTTGGATTTCTTGACACTTTTGATTAATCCGTAGCTGCAGCTCTTCCAGGCTATTTACAGGAGTACCATACACTTCAAATATCCTCAAACAAATAAATCTAGAGGGTTCAGATCAGGCGATCTTGGAGGCCATAAACCAGATCCCGCCCTTCTTACCCATCTATGTGGAAAAGTTTGGCAAAAATGCTCTCTAACGGCCATGGAAAAATGAGCTGGAGCACCATGCTGAAACCACATTTGTTGCCTCTGATTCAAAGGAATGTCAAGGATCTTTCTTGAATAACTCGGGGTGTCCAGTCTGAACAACGTAGAAATATGCACTCTGTTATGTTTCTTTATAAGATCTTACGTGGTATATGTGACTCATTTGAATTTTTAAACATACATACATGAATTTTTGCATTTTATGTATTTATATTTTATGTTGTTCTTATTTCTTATGTTATTTTTAATTTGTCTAATGTCTTTACTCACCCAGTAAATGGATTTTCTGTTGGGTGATGTATTAAATAAATAAATAAATATACACACACCTTCGAGGAAATTACCTATCTGTTTGTGAACAAATCATATGCAATCTACTGAAACTAAAGTTACAAGGCATTTGAATTCTTCCACCCGTGGTTTTATCAACACGTAGTGACACTCGTACCTCCTATCTCTTATGATGTATTGGTTTTGAGATCGAGATTTGAGCTTTGCTTGGTAATTATACGCCTATGCGAATAAACCAAAATACTACATTTCAAAAAATGTAAAAAAAAATTTTCTTAATTTCAACTTAGTTTATTGTATACCTAGGACATTTGACATCCGAATTTTCCAGGACATGGGAACTAAAAAGAGTGGTTATATCGCTCTGATCACGGACTTTTATAAAATCAGTGGCATATGTAGTTGTCTATGCGCTTCCAACTTGTTCTACTGTACTATTTAGGTGTCAAAATATATTCTGCGCAACATATATTTTTATTAGTTCTTTTATTTGACGCGACTGGCCGAAATTTTCCAAAAAGTGTTCGGTGAGACCGCGACGCGAGCGAATCATTCTCCCGACCTACTAGTGCAAACGTGTACATTTAAAATCATTAAAGGATTCTTCACTAGACGGGAACGAGACTAGCATGGTCCGCGATGCGTCTAGACCGCGACCGCATAGTGCGTTTCCTCCGTTAAAGTTATTTTTTAATTTCTTTTTGACTGTATATCTATAACCGTTCTATTGTATTTGATGCGCCATGCATTTGTCCAATTATGTTGTAATTTTTTTCTATCCTCGCCGTAAACTGATCGACCGCAGACCAATCCATTTCAGCATTTTACTAAATAGTCTCATCTCGTTTGCGCGCAGACCCAAACCCTTCGGCCAACAACCGCACCAGAATTGGCCACATGCCGTCACAATAGAGCGCGTTATTTACCATTTTTTACTCCTTTGAAAGCATGTGGTGCCATTGTGAGCGTACGCCTGTACACACATACCTGGGGTGGCAACCCTTGACGGCCGCCCGCCCCGCGCCCCGCGGGTTTTGCACATCAGCTGTGCTGAACAAATACCGAGGACGCTAAAAGGCCCGAGTCGTTTTTTACGCCTATAATTCCATCCTTGAGGAACCTGAAATAATATTTCATATTGTCGGGGCGATTTCTTGAGACGGTCTTAGGAACGCAATCCGTTACATTTGGATTAGAAAAAGGTGGATCGTGCTTCGATTCTGACGGCGGGCTGTTCTGCCTGTCTTGCCAAATGCATCCATTTTGAGAAAAAAAAAAGGAATCGGCTATTGTTTGGTTCTGAATACAGTATAAAGGTTTCTATAACAACCAACTCTTTATTCTGGCTTTCATTCTTTTGTATTTATAAAATATTATTTGTCAAAATTTTATTTTTCTACATATTTAACGTCTTTATCACACGCATTTTAGTTCGCAAAGTGTCATTTTCCCGAAAGGTGTGCGCTAACGCATACTTCAGTATAATTTTGAAGACAAATTTAATTACATGATAACAAAATATGAAATTCTCAGGTTGTTTCATCATAAAGTTAGAAATTTTGTTTGATATTATCCATTCATTATTTTTAAAACAAAAAAATATATATACTTATAAATATTTTATTAAGAAGAACCCTCATAAACCTATATTAATAATTGTTGATGTAATAATTAAAAATAGCATTTGTTTCTGATTATTTATGTGTATTGACATATCAATCTACAGTAAATTTCGATCTATGTTTTCAATTTTATGAAATGGACAATGAATTCATCAGACGAAGAACTTGAAGAACACTCCGTGAAACTTACCTGATTAAGTTGGAAAAGATTTTAGAATTGGCGGGTGCCTGCAGACGAGAGGAAATTACAAAAATCACCATCGACGACATAGAAGATAAAGAAGACCTAATAATTATTGTCAATATCACTGACTCCAAAAATTATTCCGTCAGATCTTGTAATATGTAAGGAAGCAAATAGTGGATATTTTTTTAATATATACAAAAAATATACAAGCTTACGTTCAAAAGAGAAAAACTCCACATCGCCAATTATTTATAAAGTACAAATATCGAAAATATACTGTCTAGCCTGTAGGCATTAATATACAGTATGCTCCAAAAGTATGGAATAAATTCAATAAAAACGAAACAATTATTTTTCAACATTAATAAACCACGTAATTTAGAAGAACTTCAAACTCGCATTCGGGACGAAATACGCAGAGTTACCCCAGAAATCATTCATAATGTGCAAGAAGAATTTCTTCACAGACTTGCGCATTGTCAAGAAGTTGGTGGATGACAATTCGAACATTTAATTTAAGTATAAAATTTAATCAATTGTATTTTATTTTACATACCTCAGAATTGTTACTTTTTTATGGATAAAATTTAAGTTTTCTAACATTCAATCGTCATTTACTCGAAAACTTTCCTATGTAAGAGGGCAAAATTTTAGTACTGTCTGATAGAGAATTAAACGATCTTTCAGAATTAAAAAAATCGATGACGTCATTACTCGAAAACAAATGACATTTGAAAATCGCATTTTACGCTAAAATATCTATTTTTTAAATTAAAAATCGACCTGTTCGAGGATTTTTCCCAAGAAATAATTGTTCCGTTTTTATTGAATTTATTCCATACTTTTGGCGCATACTGTATATTAGCTATAAAATACCTTTCTAACACAGTAAAAAAAATTAAAATAAAAATTTTATCAATTAAAAGGATATTTCTTTAAATTTGACGTCTACAAGTTCCCATAAACTATCAAAACTTTTATAAAATATAAAAACGCACCTTGTTGCAAGATTAAAATATTTTACAAACTTCCTAGACCACGAGCTATCATAGCCAACTTCTTCAAATCAGCAGTTCAACGATGTATCATATTTAGGTCATCCTATCTTTATCGAGGGCCTAAAAATGCGCTGCATGATTAATTCAATTTCGTTAGGTAGTTGTTACAAAAAATTTTTATTAAGTTTTTAAATTCAAATTATCTCCTATGTATTTCCGTAATCTTAAATGGTACAATAAGTGTTTATTTGTATTTTGGTTTAACATATTCGGCGGAAAATATCAACAGAAAGAATTATGTAAGTACTTGCATATGCTGTATGTGACATAGATGTAGTAACAAAAAAATATAACTGGAAAATAGTTTGTTTTATAAAGAAAATGCAAGAGATCGTTTTTATTAGAACTATGACAGGACATTCTTTTAGTCGGGGAGGTTCTATGGTGTAGAGACACCTTAAAATGCATTGTATGCCATTAATAGATCTCACACGACTTCGTGAGAGTATTATAACATTCAAATATGGTGTCTGTTTGATTCTCGTCGGCTGCGGGGGCAGACCTACCCGCCTGGGCGCAGCTCGTCCGCCATCGTTATTTTTTAGCGTATGCAGATGTAAAGGGGTAGTTTACATAGCGCAAGCGTATCCCGCCCATATCTCTATCGATATTATGTAAAAGGGCCGCACGCGTGCGCGATCTAACACGTTTTACATGTACATTTTTATGAACATCCCTTTCACTTGGCACTCGATATAAGATTTCAACCCTTACGCGAGGGGTAGCCAATGGCAACGCGCGCTGCGACGGTGTCTTGCAGGTTTTTTCCTTGAAATTCGATCGACGGGCGAGCTTTTGTTTGTCTTTTTTTTTGTCAAACTTCCGGTTTGAACGCGGGGATCGGCAATTATTATTGGGGTACTTCTGTGAGGGTATTTTGCAAATAGAAGGGTAGAGGGCTAATTTAGGTGGAAGAGGCGACGCGCCCCCATCAAGGGTTCAAGTGTTTGCTCAAACTTTGCCACTCAATAATCCACTTCATAAAGACAATGGCCATACGTACATCTATAAAGTAATTGAAAACGTAACATTGTGAAGAACTAGTACATTATAAAAAACAATTGCAAATTTTAATCGGGGCCACGAGACTGTATATTTTTGCACATTTCTTTCTATGTAATAGTGTTAAAAGCTTAACTCAATCCACTGTGATAAGTATAAGAAATACTACATATAACTTTTGCATATTTAAATGTACATATTAAGGTGTTCATTTTGTTGCATAATATAAACATAATTAAAATGTTAAATTGATACAAAAATAAAATACCGTTTACTTTTTATAACCATCAAAAATTCTAATTCAGTTCAAATTATCATCAACAGACTTTCTAAAAAAATATTTAACAAGTTTAGTTTGTAACATATTTTAATAAAAAATAACATTCTAGTAAAGTATCAACAATAAAACAAAATTGCCAACAATCCACGGTGTAATATCGCTAATAATTTTTATCAATGTGATAGCGTCAAAAAAGTTATTTTTGAATAGGGGTTAAATTTCACAAGAAATAAAAAGAAAAAAATCATAAAAGGGGAAGTAAGGCAAAAAACCGTCTCCAAAGAAACAAATACAATAAAATAATGCAGAAGCTGCATATTTTTCTTCATATGATAAAAATATGAAAAAAAAAATGTACAGACTCCTAAAATACAATGACATCGTACCTTTAAAAGCAATACTTGCCATTGCTTTAACAAACATTTCAATGGTGATGCTTCCTGATTCAAAGTACAATATTTCAATAGAATATTTAAGCATTAAATCTGATTAGAAAATTATCTAGTAAATGATAAACACTTATAGGAAATTAGGGCATAGTAACAAATACAAAATTTTGTAAGATCTAGTAGTACTTTTCACTGGTATTATACAAGTGATTACCTACAATATTGTCTTTCTGAGATATAGTGACAATTATACCAATAAAAACATGGATTTAACTATATAGCCTAAAATTTTTATTTTATTTTTTTCATTTTGAAAGAACCAACTGTACCGCATTTTCGTTATTTTTTGCAATTTTTTGGTCAGCGCTTTCTAACAAGGACTTGCACCACTTAACCGTTTCAATTCCAGAAACAGCACCTCTCACGATTTTGGTAAAAATGTCGGTTATTGTTAAAAATCATAATGTTCACAACAGCATAACAGACAATAAAGAACCGCGAGAACAATAATTCCATTCCAAACGGGTATCACTATTGTCATAATAATAGAAAACGATTCGGTATTATTCGTTTTTGTAAATATTTTTTCCTGCGACACAAAGTATTCCAATAACAAAATTATTTGTATTCACTGTCAGCGCCTACAAACGGTGGGGAATGAGTAATCGCTAAAAAATGAAAGAGATCATTGAAATTGTACAATAATTAAATAATGAAAGGTAATTATCTACACTTTTTTTTCGATCGGCGATTGCATTGCCTGCATTTCGTGAGGTATTTCCCAATTATTTTGCATGAAATGTGCATGCAATATGCTTAACAATTTTCCGAATTGGCCCCCTTGTGTAAAACTGATGTTACTTATCTATAATTTTTTATTTGCCTATCATCCTGAATAGAGGGATGCATATTATGTTAACATTATTATTTAATACACAGGGTGATCCCGAATAATGTGCAAAAAAATGATGATTTATTGATATTAAACTTATTTGTAAAGAAAACTACGGCGTCTTTAAAAAAAGTTGATCATTGTACCAAATTGAGTGCACACAGTAATGGCAAGAAAATCATATCATTTAGTAGTGTCTGAAATCACTTACATGAAACAAAAAGAAATATTTGCTGGCATTGCGGTCACCTTAGAAGAAAACTCTAACAACCCCAATACAAATATTTGCTAGAATAGACTGCAGCAACGACACAAAAAAAATAGCAAACAATCAGCAAATTCAATTTAATTAAACATAATTTATTTTAGGGAAAAAAATAAATCGATTTATTTGGTAAGAAAATATAATTTTTCCAACAAGTATTTGTTTAAATGAAACAAATAGTTATTCCATTTGAACATGTTTATGAATATTTAATTTTAAAAAAGATATTTTCAAATAACTATTTTCTTTTCATTTCTTAAACAATTTAAAATCTGTATAAAAATAACGTTTTGACATATTTTTATTTTATTGAAATGGCTGTCCATTTTGAATCAAATAATGAGTTTCTTTCATTCAAAAGTGCATATTTTTAATTCAGGAATGTGTAAAAGAAAAATATGTAATTCCTGTATAATCTGCTGGAAAACCGTAAATTAAAAAAACTCAGTTCAAATGCTTTCCTACCACAAAATATCTGTATTTTTAATTTATTTGATATCAAGAAATAAATATTTGTTTGGCCGTATGGAAACAAATAATTTATTTCCATAAAACAAATTTTTTTTTACAGGCACCAATTTTTTCCGGTGTGCTTACTGTATGAAATGAAATTGCACCAAATAAGTGAAAAATTTTTTTTGTTATTGCGACAATACAACATTTCTGAAGCCTATTTAATCCAGATATTTGCCTGGACATAATCAATTTCTACATAATGGCTAAAAGATTCCCTCGGTATATCTACTCCTTCAAGTGTACGTGCTTTGGTCATTCTACTCGTACGTTCATGAGTATTAACGTCGCCGTATTTCTCGTCGTAAAATGATCAAATTTGTGATGTTTTTTAGGTACAGGAGTCTCGAAGAATAAAACACGTAGAGCAAAAGTAATATCAAAAATAAAATTATTCATGTTTTGTTTATACACTTTTACGATTCAAATTCTTTCTTTTAAAAGACATTTGTAAGACACACATTATTTTAACAATTATTTTCACATACTTATAAACAAAAGGGGTCAATCTTATATGCAGAACCATGTAAATTTATGTTATAACAATATTTACATGTAGGTACAGTTTTTTTTTAAAATACGTATTTTGAAAGATTTCTATATCTAAAAATTTGTTAGTTAGACCGCTTTCGGCCGTTATATACTAGTTTCACTTCGGTACCTTTAAATATTCGCAAGTGACTTTACTAACTCTATATTATTCAGTTCTTAAATGTCTAAACTTACTTGTATTTGTAAGAAACACTACCTACTTCAAGAATACGGCGCCCTTAAATAAGATACGTCTGAAGTTGACTCTTTAATAAATCAAGTTTAAAAATGGGTGCAATTTTGGCAGATGAGGCTTTGTCCGCACTGCAACAATGAGGCGATATGATGGCGGAATAAGATACCGGGAAGACCCGATATCTTAAAGGACCCGCGGACATAAAGCCCTTTCAGCCTTTCACTCTTTAATCTTCAATTTCCTGAGATTTAGTAGTCAAGATTTAACATCCACGGGCTATGTGATTTACAGAGATAAAACCGAGTTAAATAAAAGTGAAACGGGGTGGACGGTCCTTTTGAAGATTCGCAATTTGATTCGAGGGGCCTAAGTAAATTGTGGCCGTCTTTTTCGAATGCACTCTCCGCCGGACCGGGACGCCACACAAATCAGGGCGGGCGGGACATGCCGGTCCGCGTCCCCCCGTGTTTACACCTTTTGCTTCATTGCCCCTCAATGCCTGAAAGATCCGTCCGTCGTCGATATCCACGTGTCTGGGGTTGCCCGGTAATTCCTAACACCGGAGAACAGCCAATACTAAGACGGAATCGTACAGGATGATTCATTTTCTGAAAGTTCCAAGAGCTTGATTTCGAAATTAGCCTACTTGACTGCAAATCCTGTGTAGCAACGGAGCAAGTACTGTTGGAAACTAGTGATGTTACATATTTCATGTAAATTACAAATTAGCTTGTAGTTTATGCAATTTAGACATTTTAAAGTGTACTCATCTACCACAATACAAATCCAGTAATTGAATGATTAAAAAACACAATCTCTGACTTTTATGCAAAAAAATGTAAATTTGTATTCATATAAGTATATGACGTGTAAGTAAATAATGTAAGTTGTAACTATAATAAGAGAAAATAACAAACCAACTATACTCTGCGTATGCTAGTATCGCACTTCACAATGGTGTATTTTAAAATTCCTCAATTTTGACATTTGGTGTGTCTCACAATCCGCACTCCTTAAAAATGTCATGGTCATCTTAAAAATGTTAACAATGTATTTTCCATATGTTCTATTATTAAAGAAGCTGAATATTGTTGCAGCAAGATGTTCCCTGTCCTTTCGTTAGTACCGAATCAGAGTAACTTTAAAAATCAGTTGCTCTGAATCAAGGTATTTTAACAGCTAACAAAATCAATCAAGATATCAGTGATATTTATGATGTATCGCAAACTGTTAAATCCAAAATTAAAAAAATCATAACACGTCGTTCCAAATACTCGATGTCGTGGAACACAGTCAGTTTTGCACTGAAGTTTCAACAGTTTTTTCGAATCGTTGAATCAGTTCTTATGATGTAGGAATATATGGTGGGTGCTTAATCAGTATCAGTACTATACTTAAAGTGCGTTGTGATATTCAAAATCAATGTAGATTCATGCTGAAATCAGTAATTGTTCAGCTTTAGGGTAACTCATATGGTTCGAACAATCAGTTGTCCGAATGGAAAATTTATGATCATATACCTCAGTCCAAAATAAGCTGCAATCCTAGGGGGTGGAATATTATGAGGAGGGTTTATAAAACCTGCTCCACAATAAAAACAGTATTCGAAACGACATGGTAGCAATGTAGAGTAAAGGTAATAGTCGATTTAGATTTCCATGCGCTTTGCTCTCTTCCTCAGAAGCAACTGGAGATTAACAGTGGTATTCACAGTTCGTCTCCGGTCGCCAAAGAGCAGTCTCCCTTCCGAAATTATACGAATTTCGTTATGAAATTCACCTACTTTCGGACTGACTATAAATACAGTGTACTGTAACAGCCGTATCATAAATCTACTTCCCAAAATTATGAGAATTTCATAACTAAATTCATATAATTTTGGGGAGGAAACTGCTCTCCGGCGACTGAAGACGGACTATGAATAACAGTGTAAGTCTTATGGTCGGTATTTATATATTTGACGTGCGTACTGATACATGACTTTCCAGTACATGGTTTGGAGTCATTGGGCCCTTGATTTTTACGGATGAATCAACTTCGTGCTAACACTTTTCCCTGTTTTCAAGTACATGTCTTGCCACACGTACGCGGAATACTACCAGAGAATACCAGAGTCTTTAGTATATTGCTCCCACAATTGCTCTTGGGCAAGGCTGTCCCTATGCTCCTCCAAGTATTGTAAACAATACCGTATTTCTTTAAGGGACGGCCTATTTTGTCAGTGCATCCTTGTAGAATAGATAGGTTATCGCCACATATTCCTCCTTTAAGTAATTATGTTAGAACCACTTATGCATTCATATTATCATTTGTTTTTTTATATATATAACTTGTTCTTACTTTAGAAATAATCCGTATTAGTGAACATTAATATTACAATACATTCTTAAAACTCTATTCTGCCTGGCCCTAGACTCTATGAGTTCTTTAATAATCTTCATCCATTCTAAACTCTTTCCATCATCGTTCAATATTTGCTCTGCTTTCATGTCTTCCCCTCATTTCTTCACAATGTTTTATCGTTTATCTCTCTTCCCAACAGACCCAACATATTCTCTCACTTTCTTCTGTCCACCGTCTATTCTCTTTTTATTCATTGCCGTACCTGAATCTTGCCAACATTATTTTTTCCTTCTTACTTGCCCTGTTTAAGTATATCGGTATAATTTTTGTTATCAACTGCTCATTGTATCTTGAATACACTATTTTTGTTGTTCTTTCTTGCCTGTCTATATATCTGCCTCTTAGCTTTAATTCTTTCCTCATCGGGCTGCCTCCGGTTGTTAAGCGTTCTATTTATGTGGTTTCGTCGGTAACATTTCTCTCTGTCTGTCCCTATATTCTCTCCTTCTTCCCTCTTTTTTTCTAACCAGCACTGTGTAATATCTTGAAGTCTTCTCTTCCTGTTATCTTCTTTTCTTCGTATTTTACTGATAAGTGTTCTGACCCTCATTTTATCTCTTTTGGTTTCTTCTTTGATGATGTAGCCCGGCGTTTCTCTTTCTGTTCCTAGTATCCACCTTAGATATTTCACCTGTACTTTTTCTACTTGTTTACATTCTCTCCATCCCCACATCTCGGCCCCATGCAGAAGTATACTCCCCGACAGACTGCCAAATAACATTGTTTGTCTTTTAAAGTCATGTCCAAACTTTCTTTCTCATGTGCCTCATATCAAACTTTTATATATTGCACTTGTAAATTGTATAGGCATAGGCAATTTGCCTCTTGGCGATATAGACGCTTGTCCTACTTATCAGCAAAGTATGTTACGAACTTCTGTAACAGCGTATTCCGTCACAGCTTCTATTAACTTGCAATTAATTATGTAACATAGCAACGAGGCGATTCAAGGACTGACTGCAGCACAATACCGTCTGGCGAAGAGCACGATTTCGGGTGAAGGAAGAACTCGCTGATTTCTCTCGCGTTTATTTGGGAGAGAGGAAAGGGGCCCAGCGCTAACTAGGGTCGCACTAATCAATATCCCCCCTCGGCCCGCGGCCTCCCTTCTACGCAGCTCCTATTCAGAAACGGCCACAACACAACTGGCCACGGCTACTATTCGGGTCCTCAACCTTTGCACTTTCGTACAAACTCCCAAGACCCACATAGTCTATGTCCCAAGGTTATGTATGATCTCGTTTTAATATTTCTCGAGAGGAGAGGTAATTGTTTCACGGAACGAGGTAGCAGGGTTATTATTTGGGTAATGATACCTTTCATGTGTGTTTTTGTGGTGGAAAGAATCGCTCTTTGTAGCTCCTGAAATTCCGGATGGTTCACACCGTCCGATGTCAACAGTCGCTCGCTTTGTGTCGTAATCGAAAGTGTACCTTCCTCGTCGATTTTCCCTTAGGGTTTAAGTAGTTTATATGAAAGGCCGACGTTTAATAATTTTGCAGAGGTATTAAGTAATCGAAAATTCGAAAGTTTTTTAAAATCGTGAAGTAAACCATAGACCGCTATATTCTTCAAATGTAAGCTTCATCAATATGATGCCAGCCCAATTTTTGTTATTAATTGCGTACACAGAAAGAAAACCAGATAGTAGATCACATAAAGAGCGATTTCTCTTTAAATATAAATAGTCTATAGACTAGTGGCGTGGAACTGGGTAGTGTGTCACTTTTTTCATAAAACATGTACGCCACTGAGTTATCAGTGAAAATATGAATAAATTTAGCTTCCTCTATGATAGATTCCTCGTTTATGACTATTCGTTTGTGCTTGTGATGACTACATAAAACAGTTCCAGAATATTACTAAAATTTATCTTATACAAAATACGACAATATTAATGGAAAAGAGTTTAGGGTTTGACACATACTATTACAAATATATCCTGGTTGACTTTACTACAAGAACACCTTTTTGAGTAAAATGTAATTTTACATTATATCACGAGACTTAGAATGGGAAAAACCCAACTTAAAAAAAAGTTAGATAATAACATTTCAGCCCTCTACTTTGTACAAAAAAAAACTAATAATACCAACCTGTTCGGCACCGCCAAAAACATTCCTGTGTCAAATTTTGATCAAATATGTGGTTCATAAAAAAAATTCAATCCAAAATATTATTTTCTAAAATTATCTTACACGCTTTGTATCTCGAAAACGTACGTGCAAATCCCATTTTCAATATTTTGAGATTACTAACTCTCATTATGATGACTAAAAACGAAACTACTTCGTATAATGTATTGCGTGAATCATTAGAAATCAATATTTTTTAAATGCATTGTACGCAATTTGTACGAATTATTAGTAAATATGTGTAGCTTTTCTAAAAACTCTTCTCCATTACAAGCCATTGCCTAAACCTTTGCTCTAATATAAAAATTTTTGAATAGTAATAAAATAGCATTTTATTCAAAGAGCATATCATATAATGATGACTGTAAATTACGTAAATCATCCGAGTGAATTACAGCTATTACATGAAAGTAGAATGCTATACTCTTTATATTTTACATTACACAATATTTTGACACTCACAACATGAACATCACATGTCATATAATTCAAAACTGTCAAAACACCTTACTTTCAAGTTTGACATTTGTCGTTCAGTTAATAAATTTAAGTAACCAAATAAAACTTTAATAAACTTCTACCTTCATTTGGAAAAATGGCTTTCATACAGGAGGTTGAGGTTCAGTTACTGTACTGCGAATAATGGATCTTATTTAGGAAACAGAGAAAGATGGATGGTAGTGGACAACACATAATATTATATGTTTTTCATTTTTATGAGAAATATTTATAATCAGTTCCAACATTACACTTAAGAAAGAACTTAAACAGGTATGGCACTAGTAGTAAAATATATCTATGCATTTTATTGAATATACTCATAGATTACCAACGTATTTATTTTATTTTTTTCTCTTCAAGTAACTTAAATTATTGTTGCAAGAAGATGAACAATGAAATGCTATAACAATGCACGCGTTGACAACTAAGTATTAGAGACTGACTATACTTTTGACTAAAACGTCATCAAGCAGCACAGCATCAGTTGTTAGACCTTGTACATCCATTTGCTAATGATACTCAAACTGATACAAAAATGACAAGACTTGCACGCCTCTATTGAAAAAACTTCGAGTAGTTACGCCTCACTCGAGCGACTATAATAAAAATTTATATTTTCTGCTTTCAGGAAAGTTATGGCTAAACGAACCAGAGATGACCTGGCGGCAGGAGATGCCGGTGCCGTCGAGCGAAGAGTCAAAGATTGCACTCCAGAGTCGACTGGGTCTCTCGCCGAGTAAGTATATCCGAAATCGATCGGGGAAATTACGTACTGGACGCGGGCCCGCGTCAAATTTAGAGAGGATTTTTCGAGGCGAACGGAGATTTATTAACTTGCTTAGCAAAACACTGGAATCCCATTCCGGGGAGGCGCTTGATTCGGACGGACATCATCGATTTTCGGGAACATACCCCATTGACAGATTATTAGCGAGGCTGCTGAGTCACCCCTTCTGCCTGTCACGTGTTGATTCTGGCATTGTCATCGAAATTCATAGCCTACCTAGATCGCCTCGATTAGAATTTACCAATGTCGTCTATACAGGGCGATTTATTACTTATTGACAGTTTAAGAGACAGGTAGTGTCGGCTGAGGCAAAAGAATCTTGCAAAATTTGAAAAAGTCTTCTCTGGTCTTGCAAAACAAGACAAGAGTTTTATTAAAGTCTTCCTTTGCTGCACCCAAATTGTGTCGATTTAATCAAACTTGCTTGCTTGCAAACGAAAAATGTCGCAAATGTAATCAACTAAAAGGTAGCAGTAATAAAAAGTCTACTAATTTATAATAAATGTTCTACGTATCCCCCATTCTCTTGGACACATGTCTTTCCAAATTTCTCGTACTAGGTGTTACAAAATTGTAAACAATTCCTTTCAAATAATCCCAAAACCAAAAGTCTAACGGATTAAAATCCGGACAGCGAGAAGGCCAGGGTAAAGTCACTACCTCGACCAATCCAACGGCTGTGACTGCTGACAAACGACGAATACTAATTTCGGGATTTTCTTCTACTCTTTATAGAATTTGTTCTTCTTCTTGTATACTTCTTCGAACGTACCTTCCATTTCGTGAATTAGACCTAAAGTTCCCAGTTTCTACTAATCTCTAATCTAAATAATATATGAGAAAGCTGTCTGCGATTCGAATTCTTCATATATTCTCTTAGTACTGCGTCCACTAAAATGCCCCTGTACATATACCACTGCAATGTATCTCATTTCATAATGCGTAAATTCATTGTGACGAGACATTTTCAGAAACAAACTTTTGCAAAATATAAACTTGACAGTGACTTATCGAAATTGTCATGTTGTTATGGATACGTAGTTACTTACAAAAATATGAAGTATGTATTAATAAATATTTTCAGTAATATCTTCATAATCGAACATAATTTCGTACAAAAAGTTACATAAGAATATTCAGAAAGGGTTGTAGTAAAATGAACAGCCTGTACGATTTAACCTAATAGGAACATAATTGTATACAGCTTCATGAAGAGAAACTGAGCAACAGCAAATTCTGCTCAAATCGGTTAACTGGGTTCTAAGTTAAGGAGAAAACAAGAAATAAAAACAGAAACTTTAAGACAGTTGAAGTATCTAACATTCATTAACTAACACCCTGTATATACCGTTCTTTTTTAAAAGAAATGGACACAAAAGAAAATGTATAAGAAGCCGATTATCCAGAATAGCATAAAATATTGAAAACACATGTAATCTTTGTGACAGGTGACAACAGACTAAACATCCGATATGGCTAATAATGCATAGATACTTTTCAGACATGTTTACCAACACAATAACGAAAATATCGGGCGAATCGGACTAATACTACCCGAGAAATTACAAAATTCCCATTACTTTTTGATAACACTTGTAGTAGTAGACAATGGCGGTTATAGCTGCTACGATAGACGATCTAAATAATTGCCCATTTGTAGTGGGGACATTTAAGTCTAGTCTAAAATTAAGCAAACAGATATTTCCAAAGTCTGACAATCAGGAAACAGCCAATTTATTTTTCCACCGCCTTAACACAATAATTTAATTATTTCTATCGCACTGTAGACCAGAGGAACGTTTGCACTTTTCAAATCTGTTATTCTTTAGAAATATGTGTATAAAAAAAACTGGCATGCATTTTATAAAATGATTATTATATATTGCTTCTCGTCAACTCATTTTGGATTTTAGAATCGTTGCTGTCACTACTTTCCATCATTCTGTTTCAATTAAAACCAAGTAAAATCCGAAAATGACGAAAAATGATGACCAAATACGCAAAAGAATATTTGATAAAAACCGAAACGTTGACTTGTATAAAATATTAGCTTTTGCATTAACATTTGTTCTAAACCTAACAAAAATGGTAAAGGAAACATTTTTTTACTCTATTCATATCCTTCTTGGAGTGATTGCACAGAAAACATTGTCCCTTTTCCCCGTAAAACTGTTTCCTCAAGACGGAGGCCCTTCGCGAAGACAAATATGAAATCTAGTTACAATAAAAGCACTTGCTACCTCCGCCGGAGTGTATTGGGTCAGTCGCCGTCAAAAACGGCCTTTCAACTCAAGTATAATTCGATTTAAATAAGAGAAAGTCTCCTGCTGGGGGGTGGGGACGCACGCTAGGAGGGCAATCTGAAATGGAGGGGCAAATGGAGCACGCCAGACGTGAGAATTCGATAAAGATTGACTGTTTTAACACCCTCTCGCAGTTCTTTAAAAGGGACGGCCCTTCTGAGCCCCAAATCCTTTTACTTGAATCTACATTTCTATTTGGGATATTCCGGGATTGATTACAACGGATTTCTAATCGATGCAGACGTTTATACGACATTATTTGATTTTATTACTAAACTGAACATTCAAAATGCTTTCTTTATTAATAAAATAAGGTAAATGAAACCAAATCAACGTTTCACTAACCGATCTGACGAAAAGACACCTTCTCCCTTAGGTTTTTAAGACTTTTAAAAGTTCAAAAACAGAGTTAATATAACCGGAAAATGACGTTCTGACAACCATAAAGAGGAATTGCCAATTGCCAATCAAAAAAGTCCAAATCATCGTAAACTAGACACTGCAAAATTAGCGGTTAATATAAAAGTGTTATGCCATCAAAAGTAAACTGTTTTTTTAATATGATAGATGATTAAGTACTTCTTTTTTATCCAAAAATTATCTCCTTTATACCTCATTCTATTAATTACTCTAATAAATGCTGCTCAATCAAAATGTTTGACCTCTGACCCTTAACACATGCTTTTACGGATTCCATATCCTATAAAATGATGTAGAGAAACCGTTATCAGTAATTACAATCTCGCTGCTTGTACTTTTGGTTGCATATATCGATATATTAGGTACAATTATCTACCTCTATCGACGAATATACACTATTAAATGCGGATTCCAGAATAGATATATATCGGTGGAGAATAATTACTTTTTGGTCTATAAATTGTGTGTTAGTATTAGTGAAATTATATACTTCTTTAATGTGAGATATCTGCGATTTAGGCAAAACAAACTTTTATAAAATCAATCCCTTGGATGAATAATTTGGCGCAAGTATTATACAAATATCTGTTCATAAATAAAAATACTGTTTTTTCTGAGGTTATTCCTAAGTACAGTCATCACGACCTACTGCGACCAAGTATGACAATTTCAAAAAACATAGTTGACTGTTATACTGAAAACATTTTTCCATTTTTTTTTTGTGTATAGACTACATTTTTCTCTTAAAATTTTTTTTCTCAGCGACATTTTTCGGTACAATTTTTTTATTAATTATCTTCAATTTTGGATATATAGTTTTAGAGGGCACTAGTTAACACCACGTTGTGAAGTACCCAATAAAAAAAACATAGCAGGCTTTGGAACGGTAACCGTTATACTGGCTTGGATGATTACTTGGTAGTTGTTTTAACTACCCTTAACAGAAATTCTGTTATTCCTTTATTCCTTTATTAATTATCAAGCATATAATATTTTTTTATGAATTAGACTTTTTTTAAAAAAACATTTCTGTATTTTTTTCGAAATCTGCGTAGTTTAGTCAGATATAATTATTTTTTTAAATAATGTATGGTTCAGAATAACAACATTTTTACATGGTAGGCATCTGTTATGGTGGCAGTTTCACTATAATGATGTTGTCACTTTCACGTGCTATAATTTAAATTCCTACGTTTTTTATTTTCTTAGATGAGATCTTTGTGCTTGACTTTGCATTTCATTAGATTTTTTTACAACCATGAACCGTCATACTTTTATTGAATATGCTAATATTAATTTTATTTATGGTTTCTCCACTCCAAGATATCGTGAATATGGACATCTAAGGAGGCGTACGAGAGATTTGTTGAACATAATCCTAATGCGAGTGTAAGAAGAGCATCTACTCGCTTTATAACAAACAATACTTATGTAGGCAGTTAGTTAAGAAAAATGGATTATACCCTTATCATTTTCAAAGGGTTCATGGTATGCTTCAAGAAGATCATGCCGCCCGCTTTTGTTTTTGTCGCACAATTCTTGGTCCCCAACAAGATAATTACACATTCGTTTCAAATATTTTATTTACCGATGAGGCTTGCTATACACGGTATGGCGTTATCAATTTGCAAAATCTTCATACGTGGTGTGATGAAAATCCCCATGCCACCTTTCAAACTCGTCATCAATGGGGATGTTCAATGAATGTTTGGGCCGACATTGTTGACAATTACCTCTTGGGACCATTCTTCCTACCGAATAGATTGAGAGGATATCTAAGCTTTTTAGAATCTTCCAGGCCTACTAAAGGATATTCCTTTTGAACTATGAGCAAACATGGTTTTTTACAAGATGGAGATTTTCCACATGCTCGGAGAGTGATTGATTTTTTAAATCGATCATTCCAGGAAAATGGACAGGTCGTGGAAATGACGCGGACACGCCCATACCATGGCCAACTCGCCGGATTTAAATGCGGATGATTTTTATTTATGAAGCGACGTAAAAAGATTGCTATACATATATTACGCCTGTTACTACCATTCAAGAGTTAAAGCACGATGCCATACGATTTCAAAATGAAATTTTTAACCTGGATTTTGGTCCAGGGTGGACAATTTGAGTCTTTGTTTCGCACATTCGGAATTAAGATTTTTGGAGACTATTTCCATTACAGAAAGAGAATCATTACAATGAAAGGAATGTTAAAATAATGTGACTGTTCTGAACCATACATTATTTAAAAAATAATTATTTCTGACTAATATATGCAAAATACGAAGAAAAGTAGAGCATTTTTTTTAAACAGTCTAATTCTTTAAAAATAATATTATTTGATTGATAATTCTAAGGAAAAAATATCTGTTAAGAGTAGTTACAAAACTACCCTTCTTTACAACCGATTTTGATACAACTTACGATAGTTAAAAACTCTTATGGTATGATTATTACACACAAATTTCATTCCATTATCTTAATCAGAAAGAAAGTTATTTTAAAAAATATCCAAATGATAAAACCCCTTTGGAAGGCCATATCTCTGTAACATTGCTCCGGAGGACCAATGTTTATAGAAACATTTTTTGGCTCTACTTTTATCGTTTTGTACCGAACACCCTGTACTCGGTCTACTCGGTGAACAGATACACTAGAATTAATTGCAATTTCATACCGTATGGTCAGCCGTACACGTCCCTTACATATTTATTAAGTGAAGCCTACTTGATTTCCAATTCCGTTTCCACAATTACATGTCGTGCCGCCCACCCATTAATCCATACGTTTTCCATCATCATCGGGACTAATAAGACGAAACCGTGCAATTCAACCTGGATATCGCAGGTGAGTAATTGTCATCCCCCGTACCTCATAACTGAATAAATAGCGCGCACCGTAAAGACTCCATAAATCGTGCCATCCCCCTTTATATAATTAAAAGATCCGACGCTGGCCACTCCCCCAACAACTGTTCATTCCCTGATACATAAACAATTCGTCTTCAATCGGAAAGGGACGGGTATATTCCCGTCTGTTCCTGGAAAACGGTGCGCGGCTCGCCTAATTGGGTCTATGAGTGCAGCCAGCGGCGGCTCAATCTGAGGAGCCGGAGGGTTCCGAACAACATTTATTTAACAGATTTGAAAATGTTCAAACTCATGCATACTCAGCTACAAACTGTTTGCATTGGTTTCATGTGTTTGTCAGTGGTAGAAAACATTTTATTTTTAAAATTACACCATCCAACAGTTTACACTAATTACAAGATTAGGTGAAGAATGCCAGTGTGGTAAATTGCTGCAATTAACAATAAAAACAAAAGTAAAACTAACCTAAGAACACTTTTATAACGGGTCATAGTTGTGCTCAAGCAAGAGATTTGATTAACATATTAGTTCAAGGAAGATGGAAGGTAACAACAGAGTGTGATGAGAACCTAGGAATACTTAACATATGTTTTGTAAAATGTCAATCATTTGCAGCATTGTTCATTACTTCAAACAAACATATAATTGAATAACACTGTCTACAAACACTTAAGCTTTTAAAATCATCTATCTGAAGTAAAGATTCATGAGATATACCAATGTTAGAATCAGAAGAAAATAGATCAGGTGTGGAATAACTTCCCTACAAAGTTCCTTAATGTCAGCAGAGTCTGGTGGCGGACTTCCTCATGCTGCTAAAACATTCGATAATGTCTTCGTTGTCTGTTTTCTTGCATTACGATTCATTACACTCCTTGGAAATAATTCATAGGCCCACCAAACACCACATCAACGTATGTGGATGGGCACCAGCTTTTGCTCAAAGAATTGTCTTTCTGGTATGGCTAAATAACTATTTTCTTTCTTGACATTTTTATCCACAATCGATCACACTGGCCAATTTTGGAATTGATTCACAAGAAACAATCTTCATAAAAATTATACGGCATTCTTGAACGTGGAGATTAGCTGATGTCTTTGAAACAAGAAAACTATTTGTGTTGAGCTCAATTAAAGGAAAGTCAGAAATACTTTTTTTTATATAACACTCCAATTTATTTAACAAGTAATTTCACAATCTTTGTACAAATTTACAAGTTCGACAACTAAACATCTCAGAATGGTCTCAAATCACTTCATATATTTAACAAATAATTTCCAAAGCACTATTGCAAAGGAAATCAAAACCGCTATTAACTCATGCAACAACACCCCAATATTTTGTATTCCAACTGACGCTAAAGATCACCACTAGCCGCCACTGAGTTAAATTAATTCAATTTCGCTATTACGGAGCAATTAATGGCTAGAATAATGCCTGACTCGATGGCGTATTACTGAGAACAGAACCCATTAGGAAAAGTCGTTAGACTTCTGCTGTATAGGGTAGGCTATTATAGATGGATTGCAACAGAAAATATGCTTATTAATTAAAAAACGTTTGATGTTACGTCTTTTTCAATTGTAATTGATGGTTTAGCTGAAGAAGGATAGTTAGCCCCTGCTTTTAATTAACTCGTATACTTTTCTATTCGTTTTCATCTCCATAAAACGTTTACATGAAAATATTTCATAACACAGATATAGCCAAATTGAGTTTTCTCTTCTTACTTTTACCTAATAAATCCTCATTCTGTGTAAAGTCATATTTATTTTTATAAAGCAAATCCTCAGGAAGCCGATTGTTTGAATGATAAGATTTGCAAAACAAAGACTTTGGTATATAAAGTTTATGATCGTAGTACTTTGGTATTTCATTTGTCCCTTTTCTAACTACAAACAACTAGAATTGTGCTTGGTTTATTATTGTGAACATAAATGTACGTATTAGTGAACGTGATCTTCACCGATTAATAAGAATAAGTGTTCTTGAATCCTGAATACAACTGCCTCACTATGTTGACAAACTTTAGATCATTATTGATGATCTTATATTCATCCCATATTCTTTAACATGAATTTATGCAAGGAAGATCTATACTAACAAAACTTTCTATTTTTTGCCAATACGTAGCAGATACTTTAGACGCTGGAGGACAGGTTGACATCATATTTACAGATTTTCAAAAGGTTTGACCAAATAGATCATAATATATTAGCTAAACTGCGTTTGTTCAGTTTTTCGGATTCGTTGGTCTAACTCTTAAAATTATATTTGGATATATTTTATCCCAATTCGGGTGTCCCTCAAGGCTCAAATTTGGGACCACTTGTGTTTCTACTTTTTATCAACGATCTTTCAGGTGTAGTATCATGTGAAAAATTGCAATTTGCAGATGATTTCAAACTGTATTCAACGATAAATTCTCCTTTAGATTGTGATCGGCTTGAGATGAACTTAAACACTATATCGTTGTAGTGTGATTTAAATCAATTGTCTCTTAACATCCCCAAATATAAGTCAATGTCCTTCACTAGTAAAATTAATTTTATTGTTTATGATTAATGTATTGATCATTACACTATTGATCGGGTTGAAAGCTTTAAGGATTTGACAACAGACTGACTTTCATTGAGCATATCAATAATATTGTGTCTAGTGCATTCGGTACTTATGGATTTATATATCGCAATTGTAGAGACTTTTCTGACGAACGTACTTTTAAAACCTTCCCTCGTTAGATCGAAAATAGAATATGGATCAATAATCTGGTATCCCATTTATGGTGTGCATAGTCAAAGGTTGAAATCAGTTGAACAGAGGTTCTTAAAATTTGTAGCTTATCGACAATATGGCTTCTATCCACTTATAGACATTAACTATGTTGAACTTCTGAATCATTTTAGTGTGGAAGCACTAGAAATCCGTCGTAATATTTATTTAATTCGCTTTTTGTACAACCTTTTAAATAACAAAATTGACTGCTCCATCTCGTTGGGCAAAATAAAAATACCGAATTTCGCGAGGCAATTCCCGGCAGCAAGCATTGTTTTATTGTGATACGCCCAAAACAAATATCATAGTTATAAAATTATTAGTTTTAGTATTTTAATGTAATGTTTTTTTTAATTCTTTTTAATTTACTTATTTCTGTAATAGGGTTTTTCTGTTGGGATAATAAAGTTTATTATTCACTTTTCTGACGTGACCTTTTAGTCAAGATATCGCCATCGTAAGTCTTCATTATGATGAAGACCTCTATGTTTCTGAATACCTGCCATTACATTAGCAGAAAACGTCCATACCCATCACGTCTCCTGCCATTTTTTTACACCGACTCCAATTTATTAGACATAAAACTCGCCATCCCGTTTATGCCTTTTAGAGGGTTGTTTTACATCACCGTCCTCGGGCATATCGTCCTGCGAAGGATCCTTAGCCGGGCAATATATATCGGGCGGCCTTCGGGGATCAGGATATCGCCCCGTCCTGGCAGCTGGACTCCTGCGACACCTGGCCATGATAGTCCCCTTTGATATACGGGTTATACATTCCATAAAACATGTATTGACTAGATGGGACACATGCTGGTGGACGGACGACTTGCTCGCCTCTATAAATTTTGACGTCCTGCAGGAGAGACGCGTGTCAGCGTCCCAAATTCCTGCTGAATATGTTGCAGGACGGCGGGTATTGATTGGGACATCGGTGCAAGTAACAGGATTAAAAGCAATAATACAGAAAAGAAGCTGTAATTTAACTATTTTTAACATAAACTGATATAGGACTTAAAGTGTTAATTTCAAGACAGCAATGTTTATTCCTTGAGAAATTAGGTTGTATGTCAGATAAAAATAATTTAAGTCAAATATGAAAGTTTTAAATTAAACAGAAGACCCATAATTTAATCTACATTAACTAACAAACTTCATCTTTCTTGTAATGCCCTATGAAAACATTACTTTGAATACAATAAGTGCGATTTGAAGTATCTAAGTAACAATTGATTTCAATATATTTGGCTAAAAACTGATACTTTGATCGATAATAATTATCATACGTCACTTGAATCCATTGGTTGTTGTGATGTCAAATTATTTTAATATATTTGGTTCAAAATTGGTAGTTACTGCATGTGATACATCAAGACTACTAATATATTGTGTAAGCAATAGTGTATGCATTTTGTGTGACCCTAAGTACTCGTATATAACAAATTCTCTTAATAAATCTGGTTCAAAATTGGTACCATTATCGGTAGACATCGCATGTGGTACACCGAGACCTCTAAATATTGTGTAAACAAGTTGTTTTTTTTTTTACTTTAAGTATGATAAGATAGGTATTCTATGCATATTGTGTGATCGAAAATACTTAACAAATTATTTTAATACATTTGGTTCAAAATTGGAACCTTTATCGGCAGTTATTTTATGTGGTACACCCAGACTATTGATATATAGTGTAAGCAATAACTTTTACTTTGAAGAAGATGACAAATTTTATACATTTTGTGATTTTAAGTAAATACATTTTCTAAATAAATCTGGCTCAAAATGAATCGATGGTTATCACAAACCACTGATAATATATTATGTATATAATGTCTTAACTTCTGTGAAAGTATTCAAAGATGATAGGTAAGCTTCTTCCATATTTTTAAAAAAGGTTCATTTGATTTCTTTTTAGTACTTATTCCCTCTCTTCATTTTATTCACATAAACTTCCTCCATATCATGTCTTTGACAGTATTTACATTCACTCTATCGGTTTCATGTCTTTGTATATCTACAATAAATCGTTTTGACTTAATTATTTTTTGTCGTCGTATGCTATCTTCATTCTTGCCTTTTTCTAATTCTTTTCCACAAAAGAGATTTTTATACCAGATAACCTAAACTTTTGTTAACTTTTTGTTCATATTTCGACTCGCACAGTCGAAATATGAACTCTAAAGTTATCTTTCATCTTCCTCCCTGTAGACTGTTTTATTAAGCAAATAATAATCGATCATATCAGACACATTCAAATTCCCGTTGATGAGCGTGTTCTAATAAATAATAAAGCGGTTTTACTGTGCTATCGATAAGGAAATTATTCCAGATTAACTAATAATTATGTAAACAGAACTTTGGAGGACTCTGAGATGTGTCACCTGGCCAAAAATGACAAATTGAATCGTGATCAAACTTCAATAACTTATGGTTAGTTTTAAACAGCCGTCTCATTGGTTGGATAAAGCGCTCCAAGGCTGCATTTGAATACTGTTAGATTGCTAGATTACTTCTAATAGTCTGGAAAACATAATAACAGAAATATTGTTATCTATTTTCTAATGTTTATTGCCCAATGCGCAGTTGTTTCGAGATTAAAGTATTTTAAAAAGCGCGAGACACAAAAATAAGAAAGCAGCAGATTCACGTTGTTTATAGTAGTATTAAATAAACAATTTATTAGACATTTTATAAATGGTTTATTACTTATATGATTCAAGGTACCTAAATAAGTCATATATATCCTGTCCGTAGTGCACTGTACATTCTATCAATTAAAATATTAATAATTTAATTTATTTAAATTTGAAAATGGGATAATATTCAGTAGGTACTAAGAGACACAGAGGAATTAGATCTGACCGAATTTTTAACAGTCTTTCCAAAACTAACATGACTTTGACATTTCAATATAAAATATTAACGACATTATAGTGATACTGTTATAAATTGACTAAGAGATCTAACAGTACTTCACTGTAGAGAAAAAATATATAATGCTGTAGTTAAACAACATATTTCTTCCAGCATTCAGAAGAAACATTAAGGCATTATACATTAATATCCTAAAAAGAAGCGTCGCAAATCGATAAGTGGGTAGTTTTTTTCGAAAAAATTTGCAAAGACAGAATACAATACCTCTTCGAGCTTTGTAACATTTATCTATTGTACAGATACCTGCATTCCAGCAACAGTTAAGTTCTTGTCTTTAACATTACTAAGCAAATCTAATTTACTTCACGGTTTTTTCCCTTGACAAATAATAGAAATAGAAATTCAGAGAAGGAAGACTATTTTACAAAGACATTTTAAGGGAAAAACCTCTTCTTTTATAAAATGTACTATATTTTATGAACTATAACTATTATTACAAACTTATAAAAATGATATACTTTCATGCATGACTTAGATATTTAAAAAGAAAGCCTTATTAGCCTTAACTACATGGAAGGTACTCTGAAGATGGCTTATAGTATAGGTGAAATGTAATATGTATGTAATGTATATGTTTATTTAACACAATTAATAGATGTATACAGGGCCTCCAAAAACTAATGATCAATATGATAAGGCATGCAGGGGAGTAAGAGAAATGTCAGCACTTAATATACCTTCTTGTCCTATCTGGTTTCCTTGTCGATGTAGAGGGCTGCAAAATATTACCATTTAAGCCAACTTACCAACATTGTATTTAAATGTATCAACTTAAAAATTTGGAAATAGAGGGAGCCAGATCCGCCATATTTGTGACGTAAATGTGAGAGTAATTTTTTTAGCAATATTGTTATCACGTTTTTTATTATGAAGTCTTAAATCTACATTATTTTTGAGAAAAAAAGGTATATGTCATTGGTCTCACAAATTGGGCATTTTCGAGAAAATAGCTTTTTAACAATCAGCTGCATAGTTCATTGTACAATATTTTACCGTAGTAGGCGTCAAAATTCCCTTGCAAATTGGATATGTTGAAGGTAAGCAGTAAAATTCGCACTGGTATAAAATGGTACGGATAGTATTTTTCAACATGCAACGTTTTTAAAATGAGAGAGTCTTACTGCTGATTCGTGTAGCTCCAGATGGGCGTCTTGAATTAGTTTGTTCATAATCCGCAATGTGAAAAAATTTTTCGTCTTTTTTTCTAAATTCTTAAACAGATTTTTTTAAATTGTTGATTATCAGGTTGAAATCTATTTCGAAATCCTCCTAAATATTCTCGTTGTCTAGCACGTCCATTGAAATTGCCAACAAATAACAGTCACATCTGAATATGAAAATTATTATGTCTCGAATTTTTCGATTTTAACCAAAACTGGATAAATACCTTACATTTAGAACAGGGTTCTCAGCAATTTTCAGAACCAAATTCCTGACATTTCCAGGTTTTTCCTGACATACTTTTAAAATTTCCTGACAAAAAGCATACAAAATATTGTCACGGATTTCCCAATCCGTCTTTTTCTTACTGCCAGAAAAACAATCCGTTAATTAATCACTTAGCTTTATTAATTACTCAGTACACTACTGAACACTAATTACAACTCAACAAAACACTTATTTAATTAATCGCTATCTAAATCACTTTGAATCTCCAACTGAACACTTCAATTCAGACTGTAATACAAGACTAACTAACTCGGCCGTTTATTCTTCTTTTATAGACCCAACGAATATTCCAGGTATATTCCAGTATCTCTAGATCCATTTTCTCGTACGACTCGAATGCTTCTCGTCGATTCCCGATTTTTCCAGTCCCCTCTCGATTCACGGCATGTTGTTTGTTTACCAGAATGGCGTAGGGGCGATCGGGGCAATTTCGTGTTTCGCGATACCACATTCGTCGATTTTGGGGTGTGAGTGGGGCAAATTCCGTGACAATATCTATTTTTTAAAACTTAAAACAAAGTAAAAACAAGTCAAATGATAAGGCATAAATGATACAATTCGATGCCAAATAATTGACATGTATATTTAATTTTATTATAAATATTTATTTCAGTCACTGCAACACATTGTACTATTTTTATATATTTTCAGGTATTAACAATATTGTGTGAAACTAATCACTCTGTGGGCTAAAGCCCCAACCAGCGTTGAATTACAACCACAATATCTACCTTTCTTAAACAGTAGAAAACATTGTACTATGTTAAATATTAACAAATATTAATATTTAAGAAATCTAATAGAAATATATATATATATAATATATATTTAAGAGATCTAATAGAAATATGTATAAACAAACACAACAAAAACCAATAAAAATAGATTTTACTACTGAGCTAGCGCTGTTTTTGTATAGCTAATGCTGTTTTTGTCATTAAATGTATTCAAATCGGTTCAAAACACTATATTTTTGCATCGAAACAGTAACGTCACACAGGTCGCTTTTAAACCGTGTTTACAACGTCCACTGAGCCCTGTTTGAACTCTTTAGATGCTTTGCTAAGGTCTATGCAGCAGTTGCTAGAGGTTTCAAAATCGGTGTGATTTAAATTTTCAGATTTTATATTTAAAATGGTTGATACTTTTATATTTCTTATCTTGTTTATTTAAAAAGGAATTGGTTGTGGATTATTGTATGTACCTCTACAAATTTTGACGTATTCTTAGACATCTTAAATTACATTACAAAAGCATAATCCAATTACTTTTCTCTCCAAATTTCATTAAACCTGTCACTCACACGAATATGTAGGTAATTATTTGTTTTTGGTTTGCAGTTGCTAAAATCAATTCCATGTTTTTGTTGCAGATCTCACACATTTTCCAAATATATGTACAAAAACATGAACAAGTTGTTATAATTTCTACCTCTAATAAACGTTCTATTTTAATCCAAATCTAGTGTAGCTTTGTTATAAATATATTTGTATAAACAATAATCAAAAAAGGCAACTGGGTGCGTTCATTATATAAAAAATTTAGACACGGCATGAGTAGGATTCAGATATTTTCCTGACGACAATAGAAATTCCTGATTTTTGACAATTATTGGCACTTTCCTGACAAAGTTCTAATTCTCTGACATTTCCAGGTTTTTCAGGTTTTCCTGACGCTGAGAACCCTGTTAGAAATACTTATTAATTACTACGTTAAAATATTATACAAGGAGTTATGTAGCTGATTATTTAAAAGCTATTATCTCGAAAATGATCAATTCTTAAAACTAATGACAAATATAGTTTTCTCCTCAAAAATAATGTAGGTTTAGAAATGTTAAATAAGAAAACGTGAAGGTCTAAAAAATTACGTTCACATTTAGCGAATACGTCGAAATAGACAAAAAATTATGATTTCTCATATTCAAAAACATCTATTCTCAAATCATTAATTTGATACAGTCAAACACAGTATAATTATGTATTGTTTGTGACCACTAGTCTCTAGGCACCCCGTATGATTCGTGCTAAACTTTACTAATCACCATCACCAGGCGACATAAACTAAAATCGCTATTCTAACAAGAAAACAATGTTAACCCCACCCCAAGATTATCACCAACCTCTTACACCTAGAACACCTTGTTCCGTATTCACGGTTATAGCGATTTAAAAGGCACTTGACACCCTTACTAGATGTAAATTAGGGCAGGCCCGAGGGCGATAGAATTTAAAGCATTTTCGCCTGGGGACCGAAACACTTACCGTCCCTCGGAGAAGAGCTCGACACGCGTGCAACCGTGTGGGTAAAAAACGACAGGTAGTCGAAGACGGTCTATTTAAATTCACCCCTTTCTAAATATTAAGCCATGTTTATCGTGTAATCTGCCCTGGAACGCATACATGCAGGCAGGTAGGGTTATATAAATTTTGTCCACGTACCTACCCCGAACGTGTTCACTTCGACAAGTGTATTTAAAAAAGGGGGTGATGAGTGTTGACGAATTAGTTTTTTATTATTCAAATGGGGCGTGAACATATATATTTAGGAGCAGGAGAAGTTGTTGATTACCCCCCGGGGTCGATTATTTGAAAGTCAATTGAATTGAAAGCGTGGAGTGCCACAAGGACCTAGATTGAGACTGATGCTTAACATAAATGTTCATGTGTATCATTTCAGTAAATTAATCCCACTGTCTATAAATGAACCGAATCATAAAGTTCAAGAACTATTGTAATGGATTGAGAAACATTACAACTATTCAACCTAACTGTGTCTAATCTTAACCCATTGAAAGGAAACTAGAACTTGAACAATAAAGCCACTTTCAAGAGTCAAGTCGAGCGAGTAGATGGGTTGAGCGGAACTGTTTTTGGTGTATAAGTCGCGAATAGAAAGTGCCAAATGAGCGAGAGCAATGCTGTGGTGCTAAACCCATTCACTACTGCACCAGGTATCTTCGAATACTCTCAAAATTGATTGAGATTGCCTCAAAACTTCAAGATAATAAAAACGGTTGTTTGTTTGCAGCTATTTCTCAGATAATTGATTGACGATTTGACAGCACTCGCACAACATGACATTCGTCGGTTGATGTTAACGGTCATCCATTGCTAACTTTGCTTAAATCTTTTAAATCACTTATGGTATCTCAATCGACTCGAATCCTCATGTCTGTAAGTAGTTCGCAATATTTCAAATGCTTCTGTCTGACTAATTTCTTCATTCTTTTATAAACTATGATGTTAACATATTGCTTCAATGGAACTCATCACAAAATTGCTGAACACAAAAAATGCTTTTACAGAAACAACTATATCTTTACAATGGATTGATGTAGTAACAATAAATAAACGGCTGATTACTTGTAAAGTTATACCTATTCAAATCAGTGCTGTCAATCAACACGGTCTCAATACAAGAAAGCTTGTAAATGATGTGTATTTTTTTAAATAAAATGCCATTTACAAGAGACGCATAGGATTCTTCCAGCAGCCTAAGATATAATTCCAGTAACATTTAGCAAGTAATTCAATCATAAATGGTTTCCATCACTAAAAATGATCAGTACTTCAAATAAATTCTTAATTTTTTTGAGACATATTCTCACTGCCCTTGTAAAATATCGGGAATTAAGCCAGATATTATGTGCACACAGAAGACACAATTGACATAGAAAAAAACACCAATATGAAGCAAACTAATTATGGTTTTAAGCGTCAGGCATCCAGAGATAGAGAAAAATAATATCTTATTGGGTCAATGCAAAATATTTATCTTAGTCTGCGTTTAACCATCCCTTAATTAATAAGATTCTCTAGGTTTCTTAAATGGTGGTCCTAGGTGCAAATGCAGTCTACTAAATAATAATATGCCACTTCTCTTCCGTACAAGTCTTCAAAACTCAAGACTTGTGCGGAACAGGAGGCGACATATTATTATTAAGCAGGCCGCATTTACGCCCAGGAACGAATTACGTGCAGGAATGACGAAAACCTGGAAAACCTCATTAATTAGGGGGTTGGTCAAACGTCGACCGGTATCAATCTCTCACATTAACCCAAGCCAACATTCTTCCACCCTACCATATCCGCAGAGAGGGTGCCAATCCACTCCAAGAATATAGCTAAGACATTATTGTATAATGCTATCTGACAAAAATTGGAGTTAGAAAGGTTTGCACCAAGGGATTCAATACAAGATTGGCCTAAGTTTTCTTTTTTTTATTGACTATTGAAATTTACCGATTTGTTTCAATTTTTAGTATATTCAAGACAATACTATTTTATCAGGGTGTAGATGTTTTTCCTGAAAACTACATGTCTGAAGGCAACTTTTTCGATTCCACCCGGTACGTTAACTGGTGTGATAGTCGTATTTATTTACAAAGTGTTCACAGACATGCAAAGCAACCGAGAGAATATAATGCGGAATACATATGTAAAGCCCATTTGCCTAAAATGTTTTTTCCACGCCGGGATACAGCCGTTTGACGCTGGAGAAACGGCGGCGTTTGAGTTAAACATTTTATTCAGCATAATGCATTTCTTTGAGGACCAGTGAGTGATCTGCTGACTCTAATAACATCGAATGCTGCGGATACCCAGTTCTGAGGACTGCATAAGAAAGAACCGGACAAACAATGCAGGAGAGCGGTCGGGCTTTTTACCAAGGGCATATGCCCTTAGCATTTAAAGCGATCTGGATTTACATTTAGACGATATATATACGCGGTTAAATACAGCGCACGGTGCATGACTTGTTGATAAATATTTATAATCTTCGATTACATTTTATTATTCATATTTATCTAATGTAAAGGTACTGATACCGATAACGATTTCTAGAACGGTAATGAAATATGGTGGGAATTTATTAAGTATTTTTCCAGGTAACTTACTAGTTCATCAATTTTTAAGCAATGTATTATTTCATATTGGTTCGAACCTGTTTATTAAATTTAAATAAACTGTATAGTTAAGACAAACATAACGTTTGTTAAATTTAAATAAACTGTATATTTCAGATAAATAAAAAGTTTATTAAATTTATATATACTGTACAGTTAACATAAATATGACGTTTATTTAATTTAAATAAACTGTATACTTGAGATAAATATGGTTAGTTTTTCACGATTAACTTAATTGATTCTGTGAAATTATGTTACTAAAATAATCAGAATTTTGGCTTAAAAGATATTGTCCTGCAATAAATAGAAACATTAAACTTCCTTTTAGAGCTTTCAAATGTAAATATTTAATTTAAATGTACAGTTAACATAAATATGACGTTTATTTAAGTTAAATAAATTGTATGTTAAAGATAAATATATTTTTTATTAAATTTATTCTGTTTAGAAGAAATTTCTTGTTGAAAAGTAATATCTTTTATTCATTTATTTCTGAAGATGGGTGTTATAAAAATAAACCCGAAACGTACGTAAACAGATTTTTTGGAAATTTATTTTTTGTGTTTTTACTGTTATTATCCTAGGAGGTGTATTTTTTAAAAAATATATATATAAATACATGGTCAGAACAATACTACTAAATGCCTATTAAATGTAAATAAACTGTATACTTCAGATAAATATGGTTAGTTTTTCACGATTAACTTAATTGATTCTGCGAAAATACGTTACTAAAAAACATATAATCAATATTTTGGTTTAAAAGATAATGTACTGCAATAAATAAAACCATTAAACTGCCATTTAGAGCGTTCAAATGTAAATATGCATTTCCAATTATTTACCTAACCCCAATATTTTACATTATTATTACTATCATTAGTAGTAGGAACGAGACTCAAGTGTTTTATACAAATTTTAAAAACCACTCGAATGCGGCTATCTTTTTCTAATCTGAATTTTACAATTAGTATAAAACCGGCCCATTTAATTTATATGTAAGTAAAATTCGATATAAACAATCTTTCTTATAAACAACTAATAGAGAAGAAAAAATATGAGATTACAAAATATAAAGTTTTATTGCGCGTCAATCTTATACTATTTAACTATTGCTAAACATGGTGAGGTATGTCCTATATACTTTATCACCAAATCATTTATGAAATTACTAACAATTAAATAATAGGGTTTTCAAATTTTTATCTATTCAATACAATTTGTTCTCGTCACACCTTTAATTTAATAATTGAAAAATATTTACTATCAAAGTCAATTCTGAAAATGTAACAGTTCTACAAAAACAATTTCGTTTGTGGTTTCCCAAAGTTGTTTTTAATAACTGTTTAGTAAACTTCATATACTTTAATTGTCACTGCAATATTTGTATTTTAGATGAATGCTTCAATGCTAAAGATTACTTCATTTTCATTAGGGAAATGTTTCTGTATTTTTATCAACACATCTCTATACCTAAATATACATTAAATATATCATTTATTAAATTTTAGTAACTAGTTTATTCAGGATAAATATATTTTTTTTCAGACTAAATAAGGACAAGGGGTAAATTTCGAGCACGATCAACAACTAATATCTATACCTTATTAATTGCAATATAATTTATTAAATTTTACTAAATTATTTATTCTTGGTAAACCTGTCAAAAATAAAATTTCATTAGCTTTATTAAACTAATGGTTTTAAAGCCGCAGTTTTATGGCGACCACTACTTATATGTATATATTGAAACTCGGACATTTTCATAGAATCTGTAAATTATAAGTTGGTTACAGATTTTAACATATCGTAGTAATAAACCTGCCCTTTTCCCACACAATTGCACTGATTTTTGAAGTGCTGAACGCTAAATCGAGAAATTGGTGTAAGTTTAATTAAAATTCATGTTCGGGAGGCCGCGTACCCTACCGTGGGGGTTAAAATTTAAACGTATTTACACAGTATATCAATAAGGAACTTTAAAAGGGAGAGCAGCTGACCATAGGGCCCTCTGTGGAATTGCAAAATATATTCCCCACGTCGGACTGCCAGGAAAGCAGTATAGAACTTACTCTAGCTGGGGCGCTCTCAAATTTTCCCTCAACCAAAGCAAAATTCACTTCTTTCAATGCATAGTATATTTGCTGTACCTTTTGAGCAAAACGGGAGTCCAGCTTTATTATTGAAATGGCCCCGGGTTAAAAGCCACTTTGATATGTATTTCGAATACATTTTAAAGCAGTTTTTGGTAAAACAGACGTCCGACTGGACGGGATTAATCTCTAAGAACAATATGGTTAAGCAAATGTTTGCTTGAGATGTAATAAAGGCGATTTTTATATCGGACCCGATATTTACCTTGGAAAACGCCAGTTAAATTGAAAAGTATCAATATGTTTACATCTAAAGACGAATCGTTCAACATTTTTTAAACAATAACAATAATTTATTTAGATGTATCCAAAGAAAACAACTTGTTAAGAATTTAGTTTCTACACTGAGAAATCAACTTTGTTTAATACAATTTTAGTTTTCTTAAATATTAGATCTTAATTAAACGACTTATTTTTACTGCAACTAAATGTATACTTGTGGATAATAAATCAGTACTTGTTGTTAATATCGACTAATACAACATTCTAGTACATCTGAAAATGTTCAAATATTAAAATAGAAGCATATAGATATACCTATTCTATTCTGACATGGTAGTAAGTTTATTTGGAATGTTCGAAGATTTTCCGAAGAAAATTTTTAATACAACTATGGCCACGACAGGTAATAAAGAGGAATCCCAATATTAATGCCCTCCGACATTATTGCACGGGATAAAAAAAACCATAAGGTGTAATTTAATATTGAATCAGGCAGTAAATAACGAAGTGTTCAGTAAATGTCTGAAACTTTGCTAATTAAATTAATTAATGTTTTCAAAGTTTCGCATTTTGCGCTTTTATGAAGGCCTTAATGTCTTTTTGATAAATTGACAGTTATTAATACTGATATAACAAGTTCCTGTCTTATATTTCACGGATATGGCGTTTCTTTCTCTGCAATAATACCGATTTTAGATCCAGACAATTAATTTATTTCAAGTTTTAATAAATTGCTTTCTTTTATTATTTTCCAAGAAGCACTTTAACTGCATACCACATTGGAACATGTACAGAGTGATTTTTTATATTCTGACAATGTTGTGTCATGACATTACCTGTCACGGCCTACCACATAACATTGTCCATATGAGTAATTAGGTATCTCACAGTCTAATTATTGAGATTATGGTCTAATTATTTCATAGACAAGACTGGATGCAATAACTATCCAAAATAAATATAGCTAAATTTACCAACAAATACGGTATGTTTGACTTAATGAAATTAACTAATAACTTTCAAAACTTAAATTCACTTTTGAACATTACAAACGCGAAAATTCAGTTGAATTCAATACAGAAATTGAAATACAATAATTAAAATTGTTCGAAAAATTAGATTTTGAAACGACAATGTCAATATGTAAAAATATACAGAGTGTTCAATTGAAATTTACAAAGTTAACATCGCGGCTATTTTTTTGAACATTTTTTTTCCACTATCATTTTCAAAAACAGATTGTGCATATTTTAAATTTCACAATTTGGTACCTGTAAAAATATTTTATTTCATGGAAATAAATTATTTGTTTGTACAGGGCAGAACAAATATTTATTCTTTGATACCAAATCGTTTTTTCTAAGCCCCATTGGTTGAAAGCATTTGTTTCCATTACAAAATATTATTTCCTTTTCAACGATACACTTCTGGTGTTGATTTAATTATATTTTACGACAAACCAATATTTGATTACAATTCAAAGATGTTTTTTCCAAATTAAAAAAGTAAATGACTTCCTAACTCCTCTTATTTTTTTTCTACGATACGACTATATTAAGAAATTAAGTTTTCTAAATTTACGGGGTTTCGAAAGATTATATACTTAATAAAATTTCATTTACAAAAAGTATTAAAAGATTACATATTTTCCTTTTCCACACCCCTCAATTAAAAATATGCATTTTTGAATTAAATTAATCCATTATTTGATTCGAAATGCACATTTTTTATTTTAAAACGTTGTTTTTATAGAGATTTGAACAAATTGTTTAGGGAAATGGAAAAAAAAATATTTATTTGAAAATCATTTTTCAAAATTAAGTTCTCATGGGATGTTCAAATGAATAACTATTTTTTTCATTTAAAGAAATATGTACTCGTCAAAAAGTTTAAGTTTTTACCAAATAACTCAATTTATTTTTGACAAAAAAGTGAGTGTTAGACCAAAAAAATTTGTTCACAAAGAATAAATTATGCTTAAATAAATTAATTGTTTGCTGATATTTTTTTTTCGTTGTACCTACGTAAATTTCTTTATTCTGCAATAACCGATATAATTAATTTATTACAAGTTACAATAAATTGCAATTTAATTGTATATTTATTTTCGCTCAGTCACTTGAACTATATATCATACTATCTATATCAAGAGTTATCAATCTATATAAACCTAGATGGAAATTACAATTAACACACATGCACACGTACATTTCACATTTCCATAGACGGTTCTTAGTCATTCTCCATTTAAACCGTTTACTAATTAAACTGAAGAAAAGAAAATGGGAACTAATACATGGTTTCGATTGCATTAGCTAAAAATACTTGCAGGTTTTTATCCGTACTCCATCTGAAATGATAATCTTGTTTGCTAAAAATAATTTCAAGAAATACTTTATTCATTGATTTATCTATATATGTAACTCGATTGCTAATTTGGGAATTTCCTCCGACATTGTTTTTCATAATAGTCGTAAATATGTTTATTCCGAATCAAGTCATTGTTTCACAACAAAAAATACGGAACTTTAAAAAAAATTAAGTAAACATTTACTTTCTACGATGCCGTTATATTGCTTTAACGTTTGTTTACGAGATTAAAACTAAGTTTCTCGAGAATCAGATAAATGACATTACTAAACACGAAAAAGTGAAGCATATTGAACAAATATTAGCGGTGTCAAATCTGGTGTCCTAGGAGGACACTATAACCTTTCGAGATACATAACGTCAAAAGTTTTGGACTCTATTTTTGTTAAGGAAATCTTTTTGTCAGAAAAACCAAATACATTTATAAAAGTATATCGTTTTTTAAATCTGTTTACGTACTTAGCAAATTAAAAACCATCAAACCACCATTTTGACAAAATAATTCATTACGTAGGGGGTAGATAATAAGCGTAATAACTTGTTTGATGTAAATTTGACTGGTGATATTTTGTGGTACGCGAATTAATGGGATGCGGCGGTTGAACATTATTCCACCCCAAAACATTACGGTACCCCCTTCATACGGAGCAACTTCACGGGGAAAATAAAGCCGCTGGTGACGACCTGGATCTCTCCAGACTCTTTGCCGATTGCCGTCAGTAGCCAGCCCAATTATGGTTTCGTCTGTAAATAAGACCCACCGCCATTAGCGTAAAAGCCAACACCTATGCTTTCGCGCCCACTGGAGACGGGTAGCGCCATGCCTTGGAAGTAGACTGGGGATCCGTAATGGTATTCTAGCACGTAAATTTGCGTTGTGGAGTCGGCTTCGAATAATGAGTGTCGATATAATACGGCGAAACGTACCTTGAAAGTGGGCCCTGAGACCTGAAGCTTAAGATGTGCGGTATCTACGGGCATATTGCACCAAATGCCGATCCTCCCTTTCATTAGATACTCCAGAACATCCACTACGTGGTCTGTTTTCCACGGTATAAAATTCTTCATATCTGTGTACTATTCGTACAACAGATGATCTAGAAATGCCCAACACATGGCCGATATCTGGAGATTAGAATGTCCTGCATCATGTAAAGCAATCATTAGGCTTGTTTTAGCAGCAGTTCAAATGGTTTGGAAACTGTCAGAAATATTCGACCAGTTAAGTTGAGAACGCGTTACCATTGAATTTGACGCAATAAATAGTTGGACGGACATTTCTGATAGTTTCCAAACAGTTTTCAACTGCTGCTAAAACAAATCTATTCTTGCTCGGGTAAACGCAGAAACTTCACGTCCTTTTATTACGTTTTTACCACATTAAGAAAAACCACTTGGTTTAATCGAATCATTTTATATTCAAGACTTTTGACGTTGTGTGTTTTTAAATAATTATTCTTTGACGTTTATTTTCATATTTTTAATAAGTATCCATTCAAGATCAGTGAAACACTTGTTCACTCTTTTGAATGTTTAGGTAGACAGTAACCTACTTCACCGTGTGAGATATCCACCTTGTAAGATATACTGCCACGTCCTTCATTATTAGTTACAGGCATGATCATGATGAAATATAAATAATATTATCAATTCAGAACAAATTTATTTGCTTATAAACACCTGTTATCTATTTGGAAATATGTATGTATTAATACTATTTAAATAGACACAATTTTTATTCCTATTGATACAATGACGCCAATATTATATAAAAAAGTACCCGGGAATGATCTGTAATCGTATAAACATTTTTCATGAAATTATTCCGTTCTTGTAACATATTAAAATGGTTTTAAATATTTAATAGGATCAACATAACGAATTTATAATTTATGATTAAAGTTCAGCGATTTTATCAAGTATTAACTATAAAACCACTTTATTTATTAAACGTAAATAATTATACTTTTATATTATTATTAAAAATTTAAGCACTATAGAATTATTGTTTGAAGAATTATTATCTATTTCAACTTTTACGGTGCTCCTAATCCTTATTATATATATTTTTTGACTGTTATAATTGAAAATTTTATTTCATGTAATTTCTAATGACACAAATTCCCTTATTTACATTTAATTTAAGTTAATTTAGACACATTTTCTCAAAAATAAATATACAAGATGTTTTGCATAAGAACCGACACAGAGCAGGTGCATTTGCATATTGCATTTACAAGGTGCTCATTGCGAATGAGTTACCCCTAAAATTATGATATCACGCGTAGAATTGAATTTAAAACACTTTTTTATTCTTGTTAAATTTTAAATTTTTTCTGCAAGTTTGTTGCCGAAAATGGCTGAAAAATTTACATTCAGCGAACAAGTCGACATGATACTTGTGCTAGGTTTCTGTGAAGAAAACTGTAGAAGAATTGTGGAACATTGTGATGAAATACGAGCTCGAGAGACAGGAAAACGTTTCAATAATATCCGGGAACGCCCTAGTGTAATAAGGGTACAAGATGAAGAAAATATTTTGCACAGTTGAAGATGAACCTCAAATAAGTACTAAACGTTTATCTCGAGAAACTGGATTATCAATAACTTGTGTAATACCGAGTTCTTAAACGTAGTCTATTACATACATATCACATTCAAAAAGTGCAAGAACTATTGCCTCAAGATTTGTATCGACGAGTTGTCTTTTGCGAGTTTATCTTGCATCAGAAAATTCTTTTCACTGATAAGGCTTGTTTCACTCATAGAGAAATTACAAATGTTCACAAGTTTCATGAATATTCCCATGTAAACCCCTATAGACATATTCAACGCGACTTTAAGATAAATGTTTGATCTGGTATTTATTTTATTTATTTTAAAGAACAAGCCATCCCAACAGAATGGATTAACATTCCAATTACAGGGTTGCACAGATAATCAGCACAAATTAATGTGTACAAAGGAAAGAATATAAGAGAAAAAAATCTTAAAAGTAAGTAAATCTTAACCTAAAAATAAAGCACAAAATTATAAAAATGTATAAGTTGCTAAACGCTTAACAGAAGACAGTGGCAAATGGAATATATCAATGGTAGAAAAGAATGAATTGTATACTTTTTAAAGTTGACATATAGGTGAATTACTTGCATAATTTCTGTTATAGGCATTGATATAAAACAAGGAGTTAGATCTAGCATATTAATTTTTTTCTTTTTCTCTCATATATTTTCAGGTATTAACAATATTGTGTGAAACTAACTACTCAGTGGACAAAAGCCCCAACCTGCGTTGAATTACACCCACAATATCTACCCATATATTCCTTATTATTAGCTTTTGTAACATTTTTTACTGTTTAAGAAAGGTATTTTAAGCTAATATGTATCAAATCTACAATTCCTATCAATGAAGTCATATGTATGTTCTCTGATACCAAACATCTAGGTATGCTAATGAACATTGTGGATGTTGTCGGTTCTTATGCGGAACACCCTGTATATATTCTTCGACAATTTATTAATTTCATCAATATTTTCTTATTGTTTCCATAGTTAGATCTAAATAGAAGTTTCACAATGTTATCATTATTTTTTTCTTTATTCTTTGTGCCACATTTTTTATAGTACCTGACTACTTTTATTAAAATAAGCGAGTTTCTAACACTGACCATCTAATTTAGAACACCCTGTACTCGAGTCTCGAAATTCCGTCGCTTTTCCAGCGAACACCCCGTGGAAACTTCCTATTTCCTCCCCGAATTACACTCATCAATAATAGCAGAAGCAAAGAACGATCTTAAACATATGAGTGCCTCACATACGTGCGTATGGGGGTGGTGAGGGTGTGAGGGTGCATGCATTAAAGTCGAGCCTGACCGCTGGCCATCCTGTCAGTCAAGCTCACGCGGTCCTTGAAGCGGCATGCCTCAGCCAAGATCATTCTCTTGAGCTATGCGTCGCGTAGAATTCCTCCACTTTCGAAAATTTTCGCGATGAACGTCTTCAACTTGATAGCGATGTTCATACCAATAGCCATAGTCAGCGCGCTGGTGTATCTTCTAATACTCCACGGGTTATTGCTTATAATATAAATAAAAAATACCGTTCAATATACCTGTAATGTTTGCATAGGCGCCTTATCAATTTAAAGAAAGCTTAATTATCTCCCTATCGTCAATACATATAGTAAATATCGTACTTTTAAATATTCAGTTTTAATAATATCTTCAATATGCCATCTCTACTATCTACTATCACTAATATGCCGCACAGGAATTATTTCAACTTTATCAACTTTGATTCTAACGTTCCTCATTTTAACGCAGGCTATCCGAGTAAGTACTTGTTTATTTTTGTTTGTAGATGGATTATTTTGTTTGTTTTAATTTGCATAATCTTCGCATTTTGCAGATTGTGTATTTATTATTTTATTTAAAACTCATTATTAGTCATTTAATTCAAAATACCCCGAATGTCTTATTTTGAATTTTTGTACTTAATGACAAGTCACAGTAAATTACTTTCCATATTTTAATTTTTCAATTTAGTTTTATTTTTAATAATTAAAAAATAAGTTTAGAGTAATAGTGAGTCATTGTCTCATTTACAACATTTTTTAAATATTAGTAAGTTTTCTATCACCAATTTCATTATAATCTTCAAGTAGTTTCAATTATATTAATTACACAGTTCAGATTATTTCAAAAGCTTTTTGCAAATGTTTAAAAAATTTATATTGTTTACATAATTACCAATTTCTCGACCGAATTTTCCATAAATGCGTTGAATTCTTGCTTATCTTATATGCTGTTTGAAAATTAAACATCATGTTCTTGCAAAATTAGATTTGAATTGTATAACTCTTGAATGAACATATTTCTTGTTTAATTCCAAATGAAATAATTATCATGTAGGCTCAGTTCATTATATTAAATTAACTTTCAAAATGTCTAATATATTGTTATAATTACGTTCAATTTTCAGAACATACAATTTTTATAAAATTTTACTCATTTTAGTTATAGATAAAAATATATTAATAATTCTGCAACACTCAATACATCCGTGAATTGACCTATACTGTGGTCAGTTAAAATCTCCAATACTGTACAGGGAAATTCATTATATTTTGACTCCGTGTCAAGTTTTTTTTGTTTTTAAAGTTACACAAAATCATGCTATGCCGAGCATAGTCATATAGCGTTTTTTGGTTCCATCTCTAACAATAACTGTAGTATTAATTAAATTTTATAATATAGTCGTTAGCTGTAAAATTGTCGTGATTAATATTATAAAGTTGTCTTCTCCAAACTCAATTTTAAGTCGTATAATATTTTAATTTTCTGCTTGTGTATTACTCATATGCTCAGTAGGCTACGTTCTGTCCAAATATATAAAAATATACAGGGTGTTCTATTTAAATTAACAAAGCTAACATCCGCGGCCATTTTGCTTGAGCTTCATTTGTTTTTCTACCATCATTATCGAAAGTTCATAAACAGGGGAGTCAAAATATAGTGAAAATTGGAAAATATCAGTCTTAAATACATACTTTAAATAATTGATCGTTTTCCTGCTACTGCAACACAGGGGCTACGTAGATCGCGTTAAGGGGATATTTGTAGGGCTATTTATATTAACCCCCTCCCTCCCATCACTTTTCTATAAGTAATGCCTGTACGTGTCACACTGCAGTGACCCCTAATGACATCCAATCGAGCCCCGAATATAATGGTTTTCGATTAATCGCGGTTATTAAGAAAATTTATTAATTTTGTTAAAGCCACAAAAAGTTAACGACCCAGAAAAAAGCAATAATGGTTGATAATTGGCCCTGCGATATATTGTACGCTTTTTTCCACCAACTACTGTACCGCCATCAGCAGCAGAAATGCAATTAATACCCGGACATAGATTGAAACTTCATTTTCGTATTTCTGTTAAATAGCAGCAATAATTTCGTCAGCCACAAAGATTTATAGATTTTCAATCTACCCGATCAGTTACAATATGGGCCGTTATTAATACTCTATTTCTGATTTGAGGACGATTAGTTCGAGAGTATTGAAGAAAATGAAAAAATATAGGACTGTTTTAATCCATTTGTAAATAAATTATATTTTTGTATAATTTTTCAACAAAAATTTACTAGGAAAGGATCTGCTATTATCATTAATAAAACGTATATTTGTTTTGACAAACCATATGCAGTAACCACAACAAAACTAATATTGTTATGCATATAATACCACCTCAACAGTATCTGATTTGAAAATGAAAAAAGCTAAACTTACTGTTTTTAGTTTGCTTATAAATAACATCTTTGCTGATTAATTTTATAACAAAAATTTGCTAAATCTACCACGTACCTAAATATATTATTGCTTTTAACAAAATTGTGTTTGTTTTGACAAAATACAATTACTACAATAAAACAAATTATTCGACATAAAATAGTCCTCCAACATAATCTATTTCTGAGTTAAAAACAATCAGATCGAGAAAACCAGTACTATTTGTCGTTTGTTTGTGAATATATCACATCTTTCTTGATTAATTTTGCAACAAAAATTCTACCATACCTAATACGAATGAAATATTCATTTGTAGAGCATTTTGTTTTTACTAGTATATCTTATATTTATTTTAACAAAATTTAGTAACTACAATAAACCGAGTATTGTTGCGCTTAAAATACCGCTTTTCAATCAGAAATTAGGTGAAGGAATATATTTCTTCGGTTCTAGAGGTATTTTAATGTCCAAATGGTATTATTCCCATTTCCGTATTTTATTAGTTTTCACCGTGTCACCCTGACGAGGCTCGCCACGAAATCATGCGTTGTAATGGAATCAATAGCTTCCTCCGTGTTTTATTTATAAATGTGGAGACATAAGGAGAGCTTTTGCGGCCGAAATGTCCATCTGAAGTCGTCTTGGATAGTTTACTCCTTACGACTCCCGCGGGATAGCTGACCCTATGCTATTATTTTTCGCCCCCTAACGCCAGGCTTTTGCATATATCCTAGTCTACGGCTTTACTTCGCCGGGCACAGTAAATTTCACTTACTGCGGGCTCATATCGGGGCCATCAAAAATGTAGCTGCGAATGTATGTGTCCCTGCTGTTGTAGCCACCGGAACACATAATGACGTTCGTATACTAACAACACTAAAATTTAGCGTTGGTTTTTACACCTCTCAATCAATTTATTTGCCAGTTAAATATACAGTGTAACCATAGATTAATACCCGAAAAGGAAAATGTTTTTAATAGCTCAATATCATTTATTTTTATTTATTTATAACAATATTTGTTTTGTTGTCGTTACTATAGTTCGTTGGAACAAATATTTGTTTTATTAATTCCAATAAATAGGGTATTTATGCGATATTATGTTGCGCCACTGATGGAGGAACAGGGCAACATTATAAATTTTCAGTGGAAATGCTAGTAGGTGAGGTATAAAATTTATATGTGTATGTGTATGTATGTATACAAGTCATATGTTTATTAAAATATTTTTTTCAAAATTAAAACGAACACTTATCTATGGTAATACAATTATTTTAATAAGGAACACAGTTTTATTAATGGTGAAGAAATGATTTTTTTTGCAAAATTGGCCCATAAAGATGGAATTTATTCGCAAACAAATAATAATACTACATCTGTTTTCTCGACCTAACTGTCTTCAAATCATAAACATAATATTTAGGAGGTATTTTGAGTAGAATATTTAGTTTATTGTCGTAACTCTATTTTATCAAAATAAACACAGTTTTTTAAATCCGTTTTCAAATCGGAAATAGTATTTAGGTAGTATTTTAGGCATAACAATATTCGTTTTGCTGTCGTTACTATATTTTCTCAAAACAAATATGTGTTATACTAATGATAATAAATACAGTATTTATGAGACATTATACCTACTGCCACTTATGGATGAATAGGGCAACATAATATACAGGGTGAATCAGAAAGAATGGGTCAACACTACGCTGGACATACTAGACACCAAAATATTGTCGCTGGTTTAAGAAATTCAGGGTTTTCAAGGTTTAAATTTTATTCTGAAATTTCTCAATAATTGAGAAAGTTTTGATAGTACGACTTTAAAAATTGGTAATGTTGCGGTTTTTGGTGTGATAATTACAAATTTGAAGCTTATTTTGAAGTTGCTCCTAGAGAGCGCTAGTTTCACCTTATTATTTACGTAAATTAAAACATTATTATTATTATTTATATATTTCTGCTATGCTTAAAAAATGCAAGTAACTCAGAAACGGATAAAGTTAGACGACCTAAACCAGAATACATTTTTTATATAGAATTGAACGTTCTTTTAGATTTTTTTAAGCATAGATCAACAGATAAAATGTTTTGTTTTACCTAAATAATACAGTGAAAATATCACCCTCAAAGAGCAAAATAAGCTTCAAATTCATAATTTTGACATCAGAAAACCCAATACTACTAATTTTCAGTCATGCTATCAATCCTTTCTCAATTATTGAGAAATTTCAGAATAAAATTTACACCTTAAACACCCTGTATTTTTTAAACCAGTTCCAGTTAATTTTAATTAACTTTTAATATCTGAGAAATGTGTTTATTATTTTGCGATATTTAAATCTTAACTCGATATTTCCGGAAACTTTGTACATACTTTTAAACACTCGGTCATTTGATATTTCCAATTTCTTTGGTTTTGAATCAATTTTTTGTCCTGCCTCGTAACAATCTCCATGCGTTGAAAGGAAATAATCACCCCTTCAATAACGATACCATTATTATTAAAATCATATCAGAAACAGCCAGACACGTGCATAGTAATTGGATCTTGAATTTTTGAATAATCTGCGGTATCGAATGAATGCATTTCTTGATGAACCCTCAAATATTCATGCCGCGTATATATTCATATTTGGGTGGCACGCGATATTTTATAAAATATAAATATATGGATATAAACATGCAAATATCACGTCCGAATCGAGTCATTCCTTATTTATAGATATCGGAATATGAAATTGCTCCGACAGGGGAATCGAACCGTTCGATATGTCAGACGCGGCAACTGTTTAAGACCCTGTATATCTAATTGGTCTTTTGTTTCCAGCGGAACCCCGACCCCTCACAAGGCTAGAGAAGACACCCTCCACCCCTCCATCACAGGATGGTAAGTTTTATGTTAAACGTATTAAAAGAATAAACAGGGTGTTAAAAAAAGAGTGTAAAATATTTCAGGAAGTAATAGTATGAACCAAATTAAGCAGAAAAGTCGTAATAAACATGGGTCCGCAAAGTAACGGTTGCGGAGATATGGACCACTATTCGTTTTTCAAACATTTTATTTTATTATGAATAAACCAACAAAGGAAGCTTTTAACAAACAAAGTTCCAGAAGATGTTTAAAGTGACCTCCGTCCATTTCCAAGCAGGCACGACATTTTCGTCTCAACGAAATTCGAACTCTTTCGAAAACAGCCTCCTTGGTTTGGATTTGTTGACACTTTTGATTAATCCGTAGCTGCAGCACTTTCAGGCTATTTACAGGAGTACCATACACTCATGTCTTCTAATATCCCCAAACAAAGAAATCTAGAGGGTTCAGATCAGGCGATATTGGAGGAGTTGAGAATTTTTTTTTAAAAAATTTTAATGTCTTGAATTTTCTAATACACTAAATTTTTCATTTTTTTTTTTTTTACACAATTTTACATATTTTTTTCATGTGAAAAGTTTATTTCTATTTAAAAAAGTTTAAATGAAGTGCCTGAGCAAAAGGGTAATTTTGATAGAATTAATAACGTGAATTTTCACCTTCATTATTTATAAAACAGGTCCGGCCCTTCTGTCTTGTGAAAATTAAACGCTCAATTTCTTGTGATCCCGGCCTCATCAGTAAAACGAATGTTTGCAAGAAAACGAGAGTCTTCAGCATCATGACGTACAAACCGGCGGCAAAAAACCAAACGTGCTTGATGATCATTTATTGGATTTAAGACATGTACTCGTTGCACATGGTATGGATAAAGCAGTTGCTCGTGAAAGATTCTCCAAACAAGAGGACCACCAATTCCTACTTCGGCTGATATTCTCCTCACACTCGTACCCGGATTCGGCTCTACCAGTGCTAGAATTACTTCTTCTGCTCTAGGAGTGGATACCGACCTTGGTCTTCCGGATAAATGGCACTGTTTGCTCAAGGAACCGTTATCACACAATCTTTGGTGAATTCTTCCAAATACGCATTGTGGAGGAATCTGGCGATTTGGAAAAACGTCAACTTAAAGGCGCCACGCTTCGGTGGCGTTCCCATTAGCACGACCATACATGAAATGCATGTCTGTTAGTTCTGCGTTAGAGTAACCAGCCATAGCGAAAGAAAACTTGCGCATTGAGAACAACTGTCAAACACGTACTGTTTATTTCACTAAACATCAACCAACTATTATAAGAAAATACACAACGTTTTTGCAAAATAAAAAAAGGGGCTAAAAAACATAAAACATTCCATATCTCCGCAACCGTTACTTTGCGGACCCATGTCTATTTTGATTTTTCTGCTTATTTTGGTTCATACTAGTACCTCCTTAAATATTTTACACTCTTTTTTTAACATCCTGTATAAAGTAATGATGTCAAAAAATCTATAGGCAGGTTCTATGTTTACAAATATGAAAAAAAGTTTATATAAATATGGGTCCGGAAATGAATTGTTTTCGAGATACAAATTTAAAACTTTCTGTCTTAAATAATTCTAATTTATGTGTTGTAATGATTAATAAATTAATTTTTATCTCAAAAACGATGCGTGGGACACAGTCAAAGAAACACTTTTGAAGCAGAATTAAATTGGCTTTAAAAGAGCGATACCAGTTTGTCGAAAAATCAGTGACGTACAATTTCTTATTGCTAAAAATGTGTATTTAGCGGCACGAACGCCACTAATGGTAGTATATTACAAGATAAATTTATACACGTAAAAGTAGCCCTCTATTTAGTCGATGACAAAGGCGCGTGACATCGTCTGAGAGTTTTCGAATAAAACAAAATAAGATAACCAGTATATTCACTGAATTTATTTATAATTTATAAGTTTCAGTGGGTAATTCTTAAAAATTTAACTAAAGCCTCTTTAAAATCTTAATTCACTTAGACGCAACGTTATTTTCTTTCTTTCGGTACAAAAACAATTGCTTTTAAAGCGTGAGAACCCGAGACATCACTTTCCGTCTCTCTCCTAAGACAAAAAAATTGAAAGCTAACCGGAATCGGTCGTCCAAAGTGCTTTGGTGGCATCACACAGTGTATAATTTCGTAATTTTCACTACCAGTCCATTCCGTTAATGCACGTGATTTTGTGGAGATTTTTAACTACCTTGAATACGCAGTCAAGGTCGCGAGCCCCCCCAAATTAACTCCGTCCAGTAGGCCTTCCTCTTCGATTGTTCCTCAACCTGGAAACCGGCGACTCTGTTGGAAGAGAGGAAGAGGGCATTTGTCGCAATAGACGTCCCCATAGGAAGCATTAGGCTTATAAAAAACCCTAAGTAGCGTTTAACCCTTTTTAATAAAGAAAGCGATCACGTGCCGAGGGTTGAAGGACACGTGTCGTCGCTTGTTGAATTATATAACATGGCGGTTCAACCAGGGGTCGCGAAACAAGTGAATTTAACAACTTTTAATTTCTTAAGCCGGCAGATGCGTACCGCGTGAAATAATTAATGGATTTATGTCGGAAAAAATGGTTTTGCTGACGCACGAGCCTATATTGGGACAACTTCAAGGCAAAATTGTTCAGCAGAATACGTACAGTGTGTCCCATTTCCAGCGGTTTTCATGGGTATCGGGGTAGGCCAAAAATTACTTGAAGATGCTACTTTTTTGAGAAACGACACTCCTTTAGTGTGACAGGCAGGTATATCTAGGCAACCTGCGACAAATTGGACAAATCGAATTTGACACTTGTGTACTATTTATATAGATATTTAAACTTACAAAAAACGATATAAAAGGATATTACCAAAGTAAAAATTTATTCAAACAGACAATAGGAGCCGAAATCAATCAATATGGACGGGCCCAGAGATACCGATAGCGAGTCTGCCCCCACAGAGCCTAGCCCGAGAACAATTAGGGCAGGTCAAAGAATCCCAGCTACAGCTAGGGATGTGCATTTTAATTCTGTTAATGGCAGCTACCAGTTACCGAGGTCGCGGCATATCATCCCGAAAAATCACTATATATCAAATAAAAGTATTGACTTCTACGACCAAACATAAAAATAATGTGATCTAGCACTTGAAAGAATTTTAAGTCGAATTAGATTATAGAAATATATACAGGATGTTCCATTAAAAAAAAACATAAATTGAGAAATATTACCTTCAGAAAAAACTTAGTACGCCACTGGATTTTACAGAAAACATATACATAGGAGTCAGTCGTTAATGTTAACCCTAAAGATATTATAAGAGGGTTAAAAAAGACATATTGTTTAATTTCCGCCTCTAAACCGAAAATGAAAAGTGCTATGAAAATGCTATTAACATAGTCAATTGTTTAAGAAAAAAGTAGCATATATCTGTTGTGAAAATCGTTTTGAACTATCTTCAGTAATTTCCAAAATGCCTATGAAAACAATAGAAAATAGGACAACACTGTACAGTGCGTTTCAATAACTTTGATAACATTTTCATTTCAAGCATATTTTAAAAAGCATATCCTATATCTATCTTCAACTGTTTCTGAGAAATAGTTTTACAAACATGTCAAATTATCATAAAAATCGCTCTACTTGTCTGCCATTTTCCTCAACAGAACAATACGCTTGGAATTTTGAGTAGAATCCAAATATCTAATAATATACAGGGCGTTCTATTTAAAAAATATAAGTTAAGTTAAGCTCTCTCAAAATCATTGGTCTTTTGGTTTTTTTTAAATAAGAAAAAAAGTTGCTAGTCCACTATGCAATATGGTTTTTGCTTCATTCCGATATTTTTAAAAACAGAAAAGTTACAGCTGATCAAAATGTTATCAAAGTTATTGAAACGCACTGTACAATAGTTTGCAATAATAATGACACTCATTGAAATATACTTTATACTTTTAACATTAGTTCCTAGTTGTTGCACTCACCAATGGAGATTTAATGAAATTTCTATTCAGAACTTCCAGAAGTTCAAAAATTGTTTTGAGAGAGTATTATTGCAAAAGCATGTACGATGTGGGCGAGAAAAATAAATGCGTGCAATTTTTTATAATTTTGGTTTATTCTAAATTAAAATTATATAAGAAACAGAAAGGGTACGCTTCTATAAAAGTATTTCGTATGAAATCGACTATCACATAATCTTTATGCAATAGTATACAGGGTTAACTAAATACAAATATTTTAAGAGGGGATAGATAAAGATAAGAGTTAACAAAATCACCTTCCAAAAAATTTTCATACTTATTTATAAAGCTTAAAAAATCTAGATTAATTAAAACATGTTTTGCACTTTGATATGAGAAACAAAGTAAATAATGTATAATTTTAAATTTCAAAATTCGAACTTTGAAATAGGACATTGAAACTTTCATTAGAATCAGATTTGAACGACTCAGCCTGCTTCTGGCAACCATAATTGGAGGAGCGGGTGATTCACACGCCTAGCACCGCCGGCATTAAAAAATAATTGAAACTGTTAACGGAGATCAGAGAGATGAAGGACAGTGTGCAGCTTTTCGAACCATCGTCCATCAATCATAGCCGAGCACGCAAAGCCGCTCCATCAAACGGCATCGACGAGGGGGTGGGTTTACAGAAAGGGTGTAAAAGTGTAGTTAGCGGGACGAAACACGCTGTTAATCCGTGAAATATTCCATAATCGATCGGTCCATATGTGAGGCCCGGATTTATTACCAACACACCCTTTTCCAGCGCGAAATTAACATGTCCGGAGAAAGGGTGAATTAATACAGTGGAGATATAAATTATTTTTATTATATTATTGCCTCGGTTTTTATTGCTTTGATTTATTTCGCCAGGCCTAGAATTGTACCGGGTGAGACAAATTCGATTTCAAAATAAATGTGTTGAGACAACGGTACAGCATTTAAATCCAACACGAATTTTTTAGAAGCTTTCAATTAATAAAGTTAGTACAGCATATGATCTAAGGTTCAATTTCCAGTAAAGCGTAATTTCGATTCCAAAATAAATGTATTGAGACAACGGTACAGCATTTAAGTCCAATAAGAATTTTTTTGAATAGCTTTCAATTAATAAAGTTAGTGATGCAGTTTGATTTAAGGTCCAATTTTCAGTAAAACCTAAATTTAATCCAAAATAAATGTGTTGAGACAACGGTGCCGAATTTGAGTCCAACACGAATTTTTTAGAAGTAGCTTTTAACTAATAGTTAGTGTCGCAGTTTGGTCTAAAGTTCAATTTCCAATAAAGCGTGTTTTTTATCAACTGATTACCTTACGAATTCTGGGAATTTGGAAATATTTGATGAGACAAATTCGAGAGCAACGTGATCATAAAACATTCAATTTATCACTGAACAAATAACAAATAAAAACCATTTATCATAAATGATCGGAAATAAGATTCTAATTATTCTAGAAATAATTTATCATGCGTTAATAATAACAATTACAGGGTGTTCGGCAATATTATCTGTTAATACTTCAGTTACACCATGGTCATTGATTATATATAATAAGCTTTGCTGTCAGATAAGGTTGACACATAAATTTTGACATTTCTTCCTGTCTGGATTGAGGAAGCATTGCGATCAACGCCCTCAAACCTGATTAACAAAGCACTTATCAACGTTATTTTTTACATGTTAGCCTTAATAGTAATAAATTGTCTCTTTTTGTGCCACGGTCCTTATATATGATGATGTCAATCACAACGCCCCCTGGATTTTGGCGGTTGCAATGCATGCAAAGTCAAAATGTGTGGGCAATATCAACAATAGGAAAACACTGGGTTGTATAATATCATTGTCTCATCACTAAATTGATACACTTTAAAAATATGGTGGCGTATTTAATTCTTGTAATACGAAAACATAATCTATGGTATTAGAGCCACCCTGTATATTTGTTTAAAATAGATTATTTTCCTTTGTCGCAAAAAAAATAAATTATATCTGTTTATCTTAATATGTATGTCACTGCTTATCTTTAAATTTGAAACTTTGTAAATAGTAATAAGAGGGCAATAATATCGATTTAAATGATACAATATTGATTCTCATTAACCTAAAAAAATGTAAGTGATGATTAATTATAAAGGAAACACTCCAGTGGCTTCACTAAAATCATAATAGGATGTAGATACTATATTATTAAATTTTTCCTTGCTTCGCAGTTACCCTGGAACTGTTCACAAGTAATATCACGAGATATAAAAAACCTTGTTGTTGCCATTTTAAAGACAGCGCATAATATTATTATGCTGTATTAAACGCTCAGACTCTTATCCTTTATCAGTATAAACAGTTTTAGGCGCCCCCCTCATCGTTTTGAACTGTTTAGTCAACTTTTATTCTTGTCGTATGCGACTTTATTTTTCACATAAATAAGTAATATCCGCGGAGGCTAAGCTATTTCTTGAATTAGAACGAATTACTTGTTTTAATAAAATTGTTGCCCTTGTCTGTAAAAAGAATGTTTGGATATCCGACTACAATTTTCGTTGTTGTATATGGGTAGAAGACACAGAACGCCCCGTATAACTTTAAATAATACGATTCCTAATGGAACTATCCGGGCAAAAAATAATATCAATCACTCTAACCAACCGTTAAAATGCAAAGCGTATTTGAGAATTTCGGCGGCAAAAACCAGGCACAATGAGAGACAATTATTTCGGGAAAAAAGTTGAAGATATATTATTATGTCCTTCGGTGTATTCGGGCATTTCTCAGTTTTTATAGAATCGGAGCCGCGGCAACCCGTACCGAATTTCAAGCAGGAGTATTCAGATGGGCCCCGATGGTTTCCCTTGCAGCATTTAAATAGTGTGGATGAAGAATTTTGCGTCACAGAATATGTAAAATAGGGTTTGATTTTTAACTCTGCAAGACGTGACGCGACTTCCGATTTTCTTTTTCAACGGCGCGGATGAACCGTTCGGCCAGATGTACAGGGTGGTCCGCGAAAAACATACACCGCTTTTAACAAAGCCGAAAATAGAACATATATAAAATATGATTACAGTATTAATAATGTGTAAACTATTCATATGCTTTTACTACCGAAGGAGAGAGAACATTAGAGCAACCAAGTGGCAGAATACAATTGAAATTTTGCACGTCTCCATAATTTACCGTTCTGAACAACTTTTTCAAGTAACATTTTGCTGTATTTTCAGTAGAAAAGGCACTTTACCTGAAACGATAACAGTTTTCAATCGGTGCACTGAATATTTCAAATAGGATTATTTCGAAAACTGTTACTCCTAACGACTTCAACAGGGTATACCTTTTTCAGATACAACAGGTAGGAGAATCGATTGTTTCTATAGTCAGATGAATACACTAAGCTGCAAAAAAGTTCTGCCATTTAAAAGAAATGTGATGTGCCATAAATGGCGCCCTCTACTAGTGACGTCAAAATTAGTTAAAAATTCTTATTTGCCGTGCCAAAAAACATAAGTGTGCCATTTTTTTAATAATCTTGTCAGATTCCAAAGTTATTGAGATATTTCAAAATAAAATTCTATCATTGAAAGCCCTGTATTTTTGAAACCAGCAACATTCGGATAAGGCATATTTGGGTCAATCGACCTTTTGGTCACCAGTATCTCTAGCTCTGAGATTTCCCAACCTTTCACAGCCACCCTGTATACGCAACTTTCAAGATACAGGGTGTTGAAATTTTAAATAATACATCACATTTAACTGTTTGTAATTTTTGACGACTCCTATAGGTACAATGGTCGTCAGCTTAAAGTCACCACTTCCATGTTTTGTCCCTTTCTAGCACCGTGTATAATAAATGGCACTAGAAAAGAATGGACCATGGAACTGGTGACTTTAAGCTGACGACCGTTGTACCTGTACTGGTCTAACGGATAATAAATTATTATTGTTTACGTTGACAAGATCTTATTTAAAGTCTCGATCTTGAAAGAACATGTCTCATGATTCATCCGCGACTCTTTCATACAAATGAGAATACTTTATTACGAATTTGGTAACAGGTTTGGTGGTTACTCTCGGTCGGCTACGGTCTCGCTCAGAGCTCACACGTATCTATCGATATGGTCGATCCTCAACAGTGGTTTTAAACTTAGCAGTATGCATAAAATAATCACGCCCATTATTGTTTTCCATTGCTATTAAGCTCTCTGCCACATAGTGAGATTCAAACAGTTGGGTAAAAGTTCGAGTACTGCCCAACATAGATAAGATTATTATAGACCATTTATTTGACTTAAAAAAATAATAATTTCAGATTAGCATTTTGGAGAAAATGTATTACTACCCCTAAGAAACTGACTGCCAGTTAAGTTACACTGCAAAAATCCCTTCTTACAATAATATACATACGTATGATCGTTGTTTTTGCATTTAGTAGGTTATATTTTCGCTATAACAACATACTGCATTGATAATTTAACTTATGTGGTTCTCTCAGTACATTAGAATTTTATATGGCACCTGACTATCCCCTGAATCTGAATAAAACGTATCAAAATCGACAAAATATTCAGATTTCCGTCGGATATCAGTTTGAATAACAAAACAGAGATCACTATAAAATACTCGGCAACGCTTCGCTAGAAAGCCGCACTGATCTGTTGTATTCAATACAGATTTTTAGTTCACGTTTGAAATATGATTTGAATATTTTACCAGAGCTACGTTTCATTCCTTCGGAAAATAAAAGGGGTGTTGTAATTTGTATAACTACCGGAATGCCGAATTGCAAATAATTTGCAGTTTCATTTATTTTAAATTAAAGATAATCCAAAGGCTTATGATAGAATGTTTTTTCCTTGGTTTCATTTAAATTATACAAGTTCTATGAAATGTTCTAACTAGTAGGTATGAAGTACAAAAATTCAATTTGTCACCATATTTTATAAAAACCTTTTATACTAGATAGTGTGCTGCAACTGTATTTCCAGAAAGATAATAAACAATATGGTATACCTCAGGAACACTTCTTAGGACCACTCACGTAATCTTCATTTATTAATGCCTACTAACTAGGTATTACATCTAAGCCGTCATTCAAATATTTCCGTTTTAATTAAGAAATAATCATCAGCAAACCTTTATACAACACAGAATATAGCTTTTATATGTATTATTTATTCTAGCAATATATTTTAGGTTCATTTAAGGTCTCCAATACCGCGATTTTTAATCGAAATAAACTAACAAGTTGTTTGTCTATTGATATTCTTCTTCTTCATGAGACCGTTTTGTCTTTATAAAAAACGCATTAGCATCAAGCTGGCGGGCAGGGAGGGGCTGTCCCACGCCTAATAGGCCCCTGATAAACGCAGAAAACATTAATGATATGTTAATAGAGGCCGTGGACGCATGTTACAACACGTGAGGCTGCTAAAATTTGAAAACCGCCGTGTCAGCGCCAGGATTGATGGTCTCTTTGAATAACCCCATGTCAGACATTGTTGTTAACCCGCTGGCCCTAATCTGTTAAAGGTAACCGCTTCGTTATGCCATCCTGTCAGCCAATGGCAACCCTTTAAAAAAGTTCACCCCTCGCGGCACGCGCCATTTTTGGATGGATTACTTTTTTAAATCTTTTGTAGCGACTTTAAATTGCCCAACTGCTTTTTTAATGCCTTTATCCACGGTAATGTATCTGATTAGATGCGAATTCGGGCTCGGTTAACCGTTAAAACGAGTTGGAAAGGAACTTGAACCGAGACAAAGGTTCGATAGTTTTACTTTGATACTTTATTTAAATGTCTAGAAAATGTAATCACTATTATAATAATAATAATATGTCTTTATTTAAAATAATTGTACATCAAAGCACAATGATTATAAAAAGGCGAAGTCTAGCAAATGCTACTCCCTTAACCTTACATTGACAAACACGTATATATTTATCCTTCTATATACAAAAAATTTAATAGTATGATTCAGTGACGATTTATGAGGATTATATCTTAGATACAAAATAGCAATAGAAAGTGTTGGACGGGATTAAAATTTAAATTAATTTTTATAGGGTACGCTGTGTTTGCTAGGGTAGTTGATGGGATGATTAGCATTTTAACGACATTTTTAATAATACCCGTTTCTTTGTATTCAATATACTATATGAATCTGGCATCCGATTTTTTCATTGTGATTCTAATAATCATTTGTAGTTGTTTCTACTAACATTTTTTTTTCGTTTGTAGTAATATCAAAAAAAAGTTATATGACCTTGAAAAAACTCATCCCCAGGCAGCACTAAAATCTGAGGGTTTTTCTTATAGAGAATCGTTTGTAGTTGTTTGTAGTGAACAAATTGTCGTTTATAGTAGCAAAGGAAACAATTTATTCGTTTGTAGTTCCATAACTCTAAAGTAGAGTCAGTATACTTCAATAGAAGGCTAAAAAACGATTGTAGTTGTTTCTAGTAACTATCATTTCGTTTATAGCTCTACGAAATCTAAAGTAGAGTTACTATACTTCAAGCGGAGGCCAAAGAAACATTGCAATTTGATTCATTTTCATATATATAGAAATTTCTTTACTTGAATTCGACAGAAGAATGCTATGTGATAATTTTGGACCAACTTTTCTAAAGTATTTATTTCTATAAATGTTTGAAATATATTTTTGAATGTCTTCTTACTCCACCAACAGCAAAACAGAATTAAGCTCAATTGGGCGATTCGTTTGGTTCATCTGCCAGAAAATTTCAGTTTGCAAATTTTAATTTTGTCTTTTTTAGTGTTAAATCTTGTAAGTGAGTTTTTATGTGCTTTTACGTGCTTTATGGTATTAAATCATCAATTTTTCTTATGTGTTTAGTGCAAATAAAGTTAACGGTATATTCACATTCATAGTAGAACTGTTGTTCAAGTTTTATCTGATTTAATTGAACATATATTAAAATCGAGACTGGACAAAATGTAACAATCTTTTATACAGGATTAACTATAACTACAAAAGTTTAACCACGTGCTTAGGCAGCCTAAAAGACAATAAAAAAAATTATTTCAGAATTTTAGCTCGATAGCAAAACCCTTTTTTATGTGGAAACACTATGGAAAGTCGGCACCTATGATAAGCATATATTGAGATGACTTAGATCCATAAATAAAGCTTACATCTACCAACAATGTCAACTACCATGCGGTCATCTTTTTACAGCGTTTCTAAATGCAGAAACGTCAAAAATTAACATTCTTATTAGTAATAATAGATAGGTAGGTTTATCCAGTTAGCTCCAGTATTTTGCATTCGTTTTTCATTGTTTCGTTACAAACTGGCAAAACTACATTATCACTCATTGCAACGACTCTCTACCGATAAAACACACTTGTAGGTACAGTTATATGAAATGCCTATTTATTATAAGAAAATCGAACGAAAGGGATGGGTACGTACTAATAGATAATAGAAAACCTTTAATGCACCTGTGGCAGTCTTGTCACATAACCTAGAAAAAGAAACCGGCGTACTATATTGTGAGACAATATCTGTACTCGAGACATATTCCTTTATTTAATAACTATAAAACGTTTAAAACTAAAATAAGGCACTAAAAATTGAAGAAGAACACAAAACTACAACGTAAACACAGGAATTGCATGCCATGACAGCGAATTTGTTTCAAATTTACAGATCAAACGAACATTTCACGGCCAACTGTAACTAGTGTAACTTATTGATCAAAGCCACAAGAATTTTGAAATTATGCAACGCTCCAACGACTTCCGCTATTTTATTTTCGCCCTGTACGTTACGACCACGCCTGCTTCCCCGTTATCATCTATCAGTGTGTTTATATAAAACCTCTCGTGTAAGATTTGAAGCTATTTTCACGCCTGACGTGCCTGGTCAGTGGCTGTGCATCCCTAAATATGAGTCCAGTTGGTGTGAAATTTCTTATAGCTGACAGGAGGGCTTGTAGCCCGCAGTTATCGGTGGGTTATTTACCTTATCGCATTGTGTGCAGGACTTAGCTCGTCGGTGAAATCCCTTCACACATTTTCCACGTCAACGTCGCGACTGAACAGAACTACATCGGGACGATGCGACGCCTTAAAACTTCAGCTATATGTTTTAACCTAGTCGGCTGTGAGAATTAAATTAACCAGAGTGGATCGAGTTGCGAAATTTAAAAAGGGGTTGCTTCATTACAGAAATCAATAATAAAAAACTATAATAATTTATCTTATTATGAAGTAAAATAAAAATATACAAACATACTATAACATCGTTAAAGCAAAATAATATCCAAGACTGATCGTGTTTATAACGAACCATAATAAATACATTTCTGCCAATGGTTTGACAAGTTTGACAGCACGAACACCACAAACATATTTCAGTATTACATCTGGCAAGTCATATGAAATTGTTGTGTTGATGGTTGCATAGCTGCGGTGTAGGATAATGTCTGACATATTGATTGTCATAACACCAGAATTGAGTGTGATTGAAGTGAATTTCTTATAGAACAGAGAAATTAAAAGCATTATGCCAATGTGAACAATACAAATTTCTGATTATCACAATTTATTAACAGAAGGAAATGTATTGGCTCTCATGGGTGGATATTTTTTGTAATCGCTTTAGAATTTTTTTTAAATTCAGCATCTAATACCCAAGCAAGCTGAATTACAATTCGAAAATGAATGAATACAGTAAAATCTCCCTTAAGGGTGTCGTATTCATGAAATGGTGTTTTCTATAAATACAAATAATTTTACACATTTAAGAACTGAATAATTTAGGGCTTAACAAATAACAGTAATGTTATCTCATGCCACCTGCGAATATTCATAAATACAGAAGTAAAACGAATATGTAACGACAGAAAGTGGTCTAACAAATTTTTAGGTACCGAAATTTTCTAAAATACATATTTTTTCCAATTTAACTGTAGAGTAAATATTGTTATAACATAAACTTACAATCAAGGTAATACTATAAAGCTAATTTCAGTTAATTTAGAAGAAATTTGTTGAATATGATAAGAATGCTTTTGCTGCCACTCGTGGAGACAGAGGAAGGCAAGTGGGAAACGAGCTTTAAGAGCATGGACGTCTCAACCGTGATATGCATAATGTATTCGTTGCACTACAGCCGCCCATATGGGTAAACTTTATAGTGCGCGCTAAACTAACCGTGAACGAAAACAAACTTTTGATAATCATTTAGTCATGGGCAATTTAGAACCCTGGCTCATTCCATAAAGTGTAATTGGGCTTAAGTCGTACGAAAAAAAACTGTAACTAACCAACCGCTCGAAATCGAATGTGGACCGAGAATTGTCGAGGATTTGATTCGCAGTTGGTTGGTAATTTATTCTGGAATTTACAATTTCCTCTTTTGCAGACGCAGATGCCAATGGCGACGTCAGCGGAGACGACCAGAGCATCGCCAGCGACCAACAGCTGGACCAGAACGAGGAGAATTCCATGGACTCGGACCGAGGGGGTGCCTTGAATTTGGTAAGTAATTTTTTCTGCAATCAACGTTAAAAGTACTTGGTTTTCATGTTTAAGTGTATTCTTGCATTTCTTGGGTCTATCCCCACAACGCCTAGCCCGAGAACAACCAGGGCAAATCAAAGAATCCCAGCTAATGCTAGGGATGTGCACTTTAATACTGTTACTGGAACCCACCAGTTAACGAGGTCACGGCATAACAACCCGGAAAATCACTATTTATCAAATAATAGCACCAGCCGGGAGAGCCTAAAAACCACTGTATTCTTATACTTTCTTAAAGTCTCCCTTCTACTTCGGAAAAAGTCTGTCTGGAACTGAAGTATTTGGTAGTTCTGGTGGTACATTCTTCTTTCTACAGCAGTTTTCCCGACACTCAAAAATTTTTTGCAGCATGTCATTCATTGTTTCTCATAATTTAGAGTAAAAATATAAAATTACTGAGTAGCAAATCTAAGGAAGCACTTACAAAATTCACAAAACATCTAATGACAATCTATTCTCTAATCTATTCAATATTTAAAAAGACAGAAAAAATACGTGGTGCGCCCTTATACAGAGTGTTTTTAAATGAAGTAGCAAAAATGTGACCACAGATTACCTACTTAGGTGAAAATAAATCGATTTAACCTAACAAACTTATATCCAAAGTCGCATAATTAAAAAGATACAGGGTGTCAAAATTAAAAGTTTATTTTCGATATTTGTAAATTCAAATATTTCCATAAAAATTGTAAATCAGGGGTTTTTACGGGCGATAAATTCAAATTTGTTTCTAATTTTGACTTCACTAGTAGAGGGGTGGCACACCATGTTTCTTTAAATGGCAGAACTTTTTTGCAGGTTAGTGTATCTATCTGACGATCGAAACAATCGATTCTCCTACCTATTTTATTTGGTACACTTTGCTGAAGTCGGTAGGAGTAACCATTTTTGAAATAATCCTATTTGAAATGCTCAGACCAACGAGTAAAACCTGTTTTGGTTTCAGGTAAAGTGTCTTTTCTGCTAAAAATACAGCAAAATGTTAGTTGGAAAAGTTATTCAGAATGGTAAATTACGGAGAGGTGCAATTTTAGGAATATCGGCGAGGTTTGATGAAACCATTTTTCAACAAAGCACAAATATTTTATCAAAGCAGGCCGATCTTTTTGAAATTTTGCACATCTGCATAATTTACAACAATTCTAAACAACTCTTTTAAGTAACATTTTGCTGTATTTTGAGTGGAAAAGACGCTTTACCTGAAACGATAACAGTTCATACTCGGTGCACTGAGCATTTCAAATAGGATTATTTCGAAAACTGTTACTCCTATCGACTTCAACAAGGTATATCTTTTTCAGATATAACAGATAGGAGAATCGATTGTTTCAATAGTCAGATGGATACACTAAGCAGCAAAAAGGTCCTGCCATTTAAAAGAAACATGATGTGATATATGTGGCGCCCTCTACTAGTGACATTAAAATTAGAAACAAATTTGAATTTCTCGCCCGTAAAAACCCCTGATTTACAAATTTTATGTAAATATTTGGATTTTTAGGAAATTATCTACAAATATCGAAAATAAAATTTTAATTTTGACACCCTGTACCTTTTTTATTATGTGACTTGGGATATAGGTATGTTAGGTTAAATTGATTTATTTTCACCTTTTTTGCCACTTCATGTAAAAACACCCTGTATATATTATCATTTATATAAAAAAATCTGATTTCAGATTGTGTCAATTGATAGCATTATCTTCACTTTATTGCCACAGAAGAGATATAACTACCTATTGGTGCAAAACGTGTTTAAATGTTTGTTGCCCTCAACAATATCATTATTTATAATTGACAACACATCCCTAGAGCTCCTGCAGTATCTGTTCTGTTTAAAAACACTTGTTTTCAATATATAAATCTAGAGTTGAAGGTCCCAAAAGCAGCAGGATCCTCTCAACCCCTGCTCAAAAGTTAAATGTTTAAAGTCTTTAGGGAAAACATTCCCTTTGTGTTTGCTACGAGTTTAATTTTACCCAGCAGTTCGATTGAATATAATTTTCTTTATCATTTGCAACAAACCGACACCTTTCCTTTAAACTATTAATCATAAAGAAGTCAGCAAATGAATAAATTATTTTTTTCCGGTGGAGGCAAAATTTATACGAAAAAAACGTTTACCGCTTGATAATTGCTTAGAAAGGTCCAAGGCCCCAACCTTGGGGAACCCCCCAAAACAGAAATTCGTCCAATCAGACAAATTACCTTCGCGTTGCTTTTGTATCGTGATTACTTCCTGCTGTAATTGGAGCACTGGTCGCCGATTTTCGATGCACTAAATGAAGATGTAAAACCGAAGTGTGAAATTATCACGGCAAATAGATGATGTGCGAATTTTACTCTCCGCGTTTTAATGGACGCGGAGGCCTCCAAGGCTTCGGCAATTACCTCGGTTAATTTAACACCTAATTACATTCATCTCAAACGGATACCCTGGGAAATTAAAGACTGGTTCGGTGTAGTATGCAGCATACATTATGCCACCGAATGAATTTTTTTGTATCTCCCGATAGGACGCGCCAGGAATGTGATCGTTACCGTTGCCGAGAACAGCTCGGAACTTAGTTTAATAATTTAATTGCAATCATATCATATCGTAAACCGAAATAATTCATTAGTTAAGACGTCATCTGGTACACGCATAAGGTAAAGGTCTGAACATTAGACAGATTTGCCTTGTTTGCCTTAAAATAAGATATGCATATTAAAATAATAATTTTTGTTGTCATTAGTGGCATCTGTAAAGTTTAAATAACAACAAACATAACAGAGATAGTTCTTTTCATGCGATACGATTCCGGGAATTTGTCAATGAAGAAAACAAGCAAATTAAATTTCTCCAAAATTTTATTATCGACCTTCACAATAGTCTCCCTCTAACTCTACACAACGATTCCAACTTTGCTCCCACGATTGGAAGCACCCTTGGTAATCCTCCGCAGTTAACCCGTTCAGCACCACGGTTACAGCTTCTTTGACCTCCTGTACGCCGCCATGATGAGTTCCCTTGAGGTGCGACTTCATCTTGGGGAATACAAAAAAAATCGCAGAGGGCAATATCGGGGCTATAGGGTGGGTACGGCAACGTTGGAATGCCATTTTTGCCACGAGCAATGGGCTGGAGCGTTGTTGTGGTGCAAGATCCAGCCGTTCTCGGCGAGTTCGGGTCGCACACGTAAAACGCGGGCCCGCAGCCGTTCCAGGACGCCAATATAGAACTGTCCAGTCACTGTCTGGCCGGCAGGAACATATTCCCGATGAATGATGCCGTGGATACCGAAAAAAACGATCAACATTGTCTTCAGTCGGGACTTGGACATCCTCGCTTTCGTTGGCCGCTCTCCACGCTTTTCCACTCATTGCTGACTTTGTTTACGGGTCTCGGGGTTATACTCCAATATCCAGGTCTCATCTCCAGTGACTACCCGACTCATCCAGTCTCTACCGTCGGTCCGAATGCGGGACAACAAATCCTCGCAGATCAATTTTCGCATGTCTTTCTGTTCACGGCTGAGAACTTTGGACACCATCTTTGGGCAAATCTTTCGCATATTCAAATTTTCGTGTAACATCTTGCAAACGGTTTCTTTGTTGACGTTTAACTCGTCAGACAACGCACGAATGCTTAGGCACCGGTCAAACGTGATCATTGCACGCAAACGGTCAACATTCGCGTCAGTACGAGAGGTGACGGGAGCTCCTTCACGTGGATCGTCTTCTACCGATTCACGCCCTTCCTTGAACCGTTTCGCCCATTCAAACACGCATGTTTTTGACATGCACTCGTCTTCATACACTGCCTGCAATTTTCGAAGGATTTCCGATGGTTTTTCGCCAGATTTCACTAAAAATTGAATCACAACACGTTGTAATTTAAGTCACTCATTTTCACGACGCCATTAAAAAAATTACTTCCAAAAAATACACATAAAATACAAACCTAACGTGCTATCGACTCGGACTGAAACTAAAAGCAAGTTCCCCCCTCTATAGAAAATCGTTGACGAACAATGCAGTGTTGCCCGTTTCCGAGTTATGACTAAATTCCCGGAACTTAATTGCCACACCTCATAGTACACATAAAAAATGTCCAAGGCTGCAGACAAATGTAACACAAGCTACATCTAGTGGCCATTCGCTACTCTATGTCAGATTGACAAGTCACAGACATTGAGAGCTAGCGACCTCTATCGCGATTCGGCAATAACGATATGTTGCAAACACGGAATTCCAGAAAACAATGACTCTGCGGGCTAGTGCCCGACGTGCATTGAATTACACCTGTCGGGCTAGACAGACTTAAACAGCTAGGGTTATTCGTCAGATACCTCACCTATGGGATACTGACAACAATAGCTAAATTGAATGAAACTAATTTATTCAGATACTTGTTGTGTTCCAAGAAACACTTACCCAAATCAAACAGTTTTCATTTCAGTTTCATTTAAATTCATAAAAAAAAAAACAATATAATTTTGATTTCTTGATGTCTTCCGTACATTTATAATCAAAACTTACAAAGCCTAACCCGAGAACAACAAGGGAGGCCAAAGATCCCAGCCAAGGCTAAATAGGCAATCATAAAGAATAAAAGAGAATAATATCTTTAATTAGTTCATATATTTTGCTTATTAAAAAGAAATATATTTTGATGATCCCAATATTTAATGACAAATCAACATGATTTGCTTTTTGTAACTTTATATGTAAGATTATTATTGACGATTGTAGACTAAAACGTGAACTGAGAGATAAAGCTAGATTAGATTTCACTTTTGTTAACTCGAACCAAATGATTTAATTGTAAAAAATTAAATTATTTCAAATTGACCAGTTGTTTATGCTACAGGAAATGATATCTTATCATCTGTTGGCGCCAAGGCATTAATTCTAAATAGTTAAAACTGTCAATAGTAAATTTCGCTGATAAGATTGCAAACATCCCGAAATTGTCAAACGTACCTAATTGTCAATTTTAGTAATTAGGCATATGCGGGTGAGTCCAGAGGAACGTTCCAAACTCTAGGAATAGATTACACACGTCAAAATAATGAGAAAAGCACTAATTCGACGTATCATCAAAACATGCAGCAATCAGGGGAGCTACAGACGCCCATCGTAGACGAAGACGAAGCAGAAAATTTTTAGAGGCTTAGGAAAGGATTTTTAGAGAAAAAGACGTCATAACTCGAAAACAAATGCAAATCGCATAACATTTGTGTTTTTCTTACAATTTTGACACGTATAATCCATTCCTAGAGTTTGGTACGTTCCTCTCGACCCTGTATAATAGGGAATAAGCATATCAGAATCACATTAATATTAAATTCTTTGGTAAACATGTTTCTGAAATTATTGAAACAGTGACGATGCTTTTTGATTATTTTATTACAAAGAATTCAATATCCGTTTATCAAAAATAAATAAAGCATCACAGTTCAGAGGTGTAGATATCAAATCTGCTTTTGCTTAGAGAACACTCTGTATATCATTTACCTATTTTGATTACCAGGATTACAGCGACGTGAATTGTGATGGGTTTATCTCTAACAGTAAGAGATATATTGTCAGAGGCGTAATTCGTTCGAAATTGTTATTAAAATACGAGTTAACATATATTTTCTATATTTGTTCGAATTATTAATTAATCAATAAATTGTCCGGTTTCAATAAACAGAACTAATTCTAATTTATAGACCAATTTTGGGGATTTTCCATGATTTAATAATAATTATTCAATATCTAGTATCAATTTACATACTATAACTGAGACCCATGTTTGTATGTTACATTTAAAGAGTATGAACCATTATCTCTGGTCTACAGCAAAATAGAAAAAAATAAACTCTTGTGTTAGCAGTGGAACAGATAAATTGGAATTTCCATTATTGCCAGACTTTGGAAATGTTCGTTTACTTAATTTTATATAGATTGAAGTATCTCCACTACAAATGGGCAGAATTCTTTAGATCGTGAACCGTTGCAACGTCGCAATTGTAACCGTCATTGTCTATTGACTTAACTTTGTTTTTCTTAAGTAAAAAGCAATGGAAAGTCATGTCATTCTACATGTACTGTATTCTAGTCTATTACTGCAGTTAGGTTGATCTGATGGTGTAAGTTATAACAATGATTTGCTATTATCATAATTGTTTATGTCCTAAAACTTGTAGTTGGTAGTAAAGTGTAAGTAAAGAGGATATTAGGTACTCCCATGGCAATATCCGTGTGACTAACAGATATAGACCCATCAACAAGACTTCTTCTGGCCCTAGAAGGCGACCTTGGGGCACACCCTCCCCTGACACCCATTACACTACCCAGACTAATCTATTCCGTCTCATATCGTCTCTTGAGTACCATCTTTCAATTACCACGTCTCAGTCGAATGTACTACAAGTGTTTATTCTCGCTTTATCTTATCTAGCCACCCAACAGTATCAAAAATTAGGCTGCCAGTCAAAAAAATCTTGCGACTGTCGCGCGCCTACAATTTTTTGCCGTCCCAAATTGATGAACTCCTGCGTTCTTTTCCAGGTGACCGCCGAGACCGACCAGCCCAGAGTGTCCACCCCCAACTCCCAGGTGACGAGCTCGAGCCCGGGGGTGGGAGCAGCCCTGGCAGCCCTGGGGGGCCTGGGAGGCATCTTCGGCAACCACCTGCAGATGCTGGGCAGCCTGCAGGCGTTCCAGAACCCGCAGAGCCTGCAGCAGCTGCAGCAGCTGGCGATGCTGCAGCAGGCGAGCGGGAATCAGATGAACCCACAGGCGCAGTTCTTCCTGCAGAACCAGGTTAGTAGATATTAGATAAGAAAAAAATGTTTAGTGTTAATAAAATAACAAAAAAATATATTAGTATTTAAAAAATAATCTTAGAAAAAGTAACTCTCTGTATCTGTGCTGCAATACCTACACTGAGAAAATAATCATGTGTATTAATTATCCTAAAACAATTTGAATATTTATCAATTTAACCGATAAGTTCTAATCCACTTACATGTTCATATGCCGGCATCTACTTTTCCCTGTTCTACAAAATAACAATTTTTAATCTCCTTTCATTTGAACTCCAATAAAAACCTTGTTAATTACATATCTATGCCATAATTACTCCAATTATATTGAATAATGCTGCTTATATCTTTGCTATAATAGTCAATTTCAATTTGTCTGAGGTCATTAAGTATTTACGATTTATAAATATTAGGTACAATTTGCAGAGCAAATATATACATTTCCATATTTGAAAAAAGAAATGACACGCACTTTTGTATTTTGAAAAATTATTTCATAAAAAGTGATCTAAAGGTTTGTAGGTTAATTATATTATCTTCAAAAGTCAGACATTTGAAATAGGAAATATACAAAGTTTTGAAGGCATAAATTACGTAGCCAATGAAGAAAATTAAAAAAAAAATTTTTAGCAATGAACATAAGGGTAGCATAACAGAGACAAAGGATTCAGACATTTAATTTTGGTAGTAAATATTACTTAAACAATATTTTGTGTTTTTTTTTCATTAGTATTAACAGTTATTTCTTCACTATACATATATACTTGGTACCAAAGATTGCAAAAAGTTAATACTTGATAAAAAATATGTGGGTAAAATACTATAGATACCATTCAATGCTGGTATAGGGATTATACTTCAAAGAGTAATTGTTTAACACATCATTAATAAAAAGAGTAAATAATATGTTAACCTAATTTTATAATGAATTACTTAAGGGCGTCATATTCTTAAAAGTGTTTTCTACAAATACAAATAATGTTAGATATTTAAAATGAATAATATAGACCTTAGCAAATAACAAGAATGTTCACCTGAGAATATTCAAAGGCACCGAAATAAAACGAATATATAAGACAGAAAACGATCTAACCAACAAATTAAGTATAGAAATCTCTCAAAATTTAACTGTAGATGTTAATATTGTTATAATATAAACTTACATAGTTCTGCATTTACCTATGTGTATATGAAAATAATTGTCATGTGGGGTTAGAATAGCAAAATAATGTGTTTTACAAAATTACGAAAATTTAAATAATAACAATAAATAAACAAAACATAAATTTTAATTTTCATAATATATATATTCTACGTTTTCTACGAAAGTAGGATCAAAACAATTAAGCAGATCAAGACGACAACAAACAATTACGAGTTTCAGAAATAATTTTTCCTCTCAAGCACACACTTATCAAAACATGTTTTGTAAATGTAATAGGTACATTAAACAGATCAAAAATGAATTGTAAAATATTAACATTAGAAGTAATATTCGATTGACATTTTTCTTCTATGATTTTTTAGATGCCAATTTTCATCTAATTTGAATGAAATGTATTAAAACTTAATTTTAGAAATGTCTGATTAGATATTTTCGATACAAAGTGAAAAGAAAAATAACTATTCATCATTCCATTGAATTCTGCGACAAAAAAATTGATTGAATAAAGGTATTATTGAATATAAAAACGTGTCTAATCAATCATTTTCAGTACCTGATTATTATTTTACACGCAATTGTGGCCCCAGTATCAATTAGATAAGAACAATTATGACCTCGCGCCTTTTAATCAACAATATTGTTAACGCAAATATATTTATATGTTATTTTATATCAATATATTTGTTTAACAAACGTATCTACGGTGTAATAAAAATAAGGTGGCGTTTGCTGTAACCTGCCGGCGCCCATAATCTAGCAATCGAATAATCAGGATTCAATTGTTTTCGAGTGTAACCGATTTGTCATTTGTCCAGGGCTTTCTTCAAGGCTTTCCCAGATCAGGTCTTCCTTCTAGACCGTCGCACTCGATGCAGGTGTGTGTGGACACCTAAACTGTCTTGTCCCCAATGCATGATTACCAAAAACTGTTTGTTTTGCTTCCTCATTGAGGTTGCGTAACGTCCCCCTAGAAATTTGTTTTCTAATGATATGTTTGCATGTTAGTAATGTGGTTTCGTCACGTTATTCTGTTGGAACAAAACACTAACACACCGGGGCTAATAAGATTTCACACAAGAAATTTATGTATGAGTTGCTTATTGTAGTGAAAGTTGTCACTTGGGGATATAACACAGGGTGTTCTCAAAGAGCCGCTACCACGTAATTGATTCAAAATTAAAAAAAAAAACAATCAAACACATATACAATTTATAACACTTAAGCACATGAAACGAAAAACACATCTTAATAAAAATTTGTTTCTTTTCTAGGTACAGCAGATCGCGCAAGCAGCTCAACAGCTACAGCAGCTGCAGAAAGCACAACAGCAAAACTCAAACCAACACAACACTAGCATTCCACAAAATGCGCCCCTACCCCAAACACAAACCACACCTCCAAACAACACACACAACATACCGGCCAGTATGTTGACCCCCAGCACTCCAAGTTCCGGAGGCTTGACGCCGCAGCATCTAAAAACCCCTTCCAGAATCCTCGAACCCTCTCCGGAAGAAACCACGGACCTAGAGGAGCTGGAACAGTTTGCCAAAACTTTCAAACAGCGAAGGATTAAGTTAGGTCAGTGTTAACACAATAACTATCCCATCCCAAGTAGCATTATAGTAACAAAAACTGGTATTGCAACTTCAATTAAGTGGCTATTACGCTACGGCTATATCATTAAATTTACACCATAAAGCAAAAATAACTTCAATTTATGTTAGCATAGCCCTCACCCTTGAAAATCACTTCATGGTTTTGTATGGTGGGGCGGTTTGGTGTCTGCAACGTTATGAAAACTGAGCAGGAACACTTTAAAGTTGCCGAAACTTTAAAGTGGATATTAAAGAGAACGGCGACTAAGCCATATCATTTACATATTACTTAGAAGTGACAGTAACTTTAAAGTGTTTTTAATAGTTTTGGCGACGTTTAACTTTTAATGTGACGGCACAATTGTGGCCACGGTACTGATTTCCACATTTTACATGGAATCAAAACTACTACAAAGTTGCTACTACCTTTAAAATCCACTATGGAGTAACCTCTACCTAATAGTGACTTTCTACCTACATTTAAAGCTAGAGAAAATGCATTAGTTTATTACTAGCTTTATCCTGTATCTGTGTGTAAGATGGGTAGCAACAAAACATCTCGCAGAAAGAAGACTTTTCGGAATTCGACTACGTTTTATACTTAGAAAATTAAAACAACAAACAAAAAGTGCTGCAACTCTTAAATATTATTGTTTTTCTAGAATTCTGAGAATTTTAAAATACACCTTAGAACACTTCATAGCCAACTATGAATTTTTAAAAATAAGTAAGTATCTAGTGTGCATTTTTAATTCTCCTACAAAATCGTTGTTAGTTAAAAATTTTCAATCAAATTTTGCTCAGGCCCGTCTTGAGCGCCGCTCAATCCAGTGGCGTGCACAGATTTTTTCTAAAAATCGCTAACATGATTTATTAAAATTTGCTTCTACAAGCTTGTCATAGTAGGCCATTTTTGCTGAAAATGTGCAGTACTATAATTAAAAAAAATCCGGGTTAAATCGCACAATTGACAAACTTTTTACAGACTGACCCCAAAACAAATGGGTCACACTCTATATTGCAATTTTGAGGTTAAGGCGAATTAAAGTGGCGAAACAACGTTATTGTAACGTTGCTACCACCTTCAAGTGGCCGGAAAGTTGATAGGTTAGTTCCACTTGTTTGATGAATGTAACTTATGAGTTACATATTTTTAGTTTCTGCCATTAGTATACATTTTAATTCTATATCTTTTCAAAGCTCTATTTTCGAAAGCAGACATGTTTACAAATGTATGTTTAAGTTCATTTTATAATATAAATTTAAAAATATTATTACTCATCATGCTTCAGTAACTATTTCTTATTGTATTTATTTGTTAATTATTAAATAAACATTATTATTATTATTATTATTATTATCAGTACTGCATGAAATTTCATAGGTCTATACATAATTATTGGTTTCAAGTAAAGGAATGATAAAAACAAATTTTGAGGCATACATTCATAATATTTTGGTTGGCAAAATTTACAGAATCATTTCAACTGTTTTTTAATATCCAAATTTTCAGGGGCACTTGTTTATATTTCGGGCTGTAATATCCATATTTGACAGTAAACTTTCAATCGTTCTAATTGCGTTTATTCTAATTCTATATTGCCTACATTTTATATATTATAATAACTATTATTTTCCTAAATATAACAAGAGAAGCAGATATAAAGGTAGACAAATAAAATGTATTAAAGAGACCGAACTACATACATACGAATATTTAATCAACAAATACAAGTACTACATATCTAGTAAATTTTCTATTTTTCCAGTTTATCTTTTAGAGGCGGCAACCACATTCCCCGTTTTCGCCACTTAATCACTAGTGACTGAAACATATTTGTATAAGATGCAAAACGTAGTTGCAGCGTAGCTGCCTCCAAAAGAGTGTTTCCCATTTAGCGACCTCCACGTAATAGAACCGTTTCTATCATCTGGTAGTGATTTTGGCAATACCTACACTTTAAAGTTTTCAGTGTCGCAACTGCAGCGTTCCATTCACTACAAACGCTACATGGAATATAACCTATAGCTTGATTAATTTGTCTTTTTCCTTTCCAGGTTTCACGCAAGGCGACGTGGGATTAGCCATGGGAAAGCTTTATGGCAACGACTTCTCCCAGACGACGATATCCAGGTTCGAAGCCCTGAATCTAAGCTTCAAGAACATGTGCAAATTAAAACCGTTGCTTCAGAAATGGTTGGAAGACGCCGACAGCACACTGACAAACCCTGGGGCACTCAGTAACCCCATGACGACGCCGGAAACTATCGGAAGGAGGAGAAAGAAGAGAACCTCGATAGAAACCAGTGTCAGAGTCGCCTTAGAGAAGGCGTTCATGCAAAACCCAAAACCGACCTCTGAAGAGATCACGATGTTGGCCGACGGACTGTGCATGGAGAAGGAAGTGGTGAGAGTGTGGTTCTGTAACAGGAGACAGAAGGAGAAGAGGATAAATCCCCCTACAGCGGCGATGGGCTCGCCCTGCTCTGTCGGGAATAGCAACGGGAACATGTTCCACATTGCCAACACCCTCGCGACTAGTCCCCTGTCCTTAGTGACATCCAGCGGCCACAACTACAACCCCAACGTGATGGTGAAGCAAGAATGACATCACGTCAACTTCTTCGCCGATCACTATCTGGAATAGTATGTTCCCTGTGCAATGAAATCGAGTTGCCCGTTATTCTGTGTATTATAAACGACTGTGCAGAAATCGCGTAAAATACAAGGCCAATCCAAGGGACGTTGTGGTTTTTATATATGCTGAACTTTTCGTGGATGACATCTTTAGTCAGTATTCGATATTCAATATTATGTGTTGGATCTCAATCGAACATAATCATTTGTACTCCCATGGAAATCGATGTACATTCGTGCTTATTATTTATTTACAAATTTTATTTGCACCTTTTCGTCCTCACGTTGTACTAACCGTCTTCCACTTGATAAGTTCCTAATGCGTAGTTTAGTTACATTTTAACTGCGGAGTTCATTGAATGAGTCGACTGTTCTGTTGTTATTTATGCCAAAAATACTTATGATGTCCATATATGTAGCATGTAGGTAGGTATTAACGACACCTTTTGTTTTATAGTTTTATTTTATTGTAAAAATTGTAATATCACTTTTTATATAATTATTATATATTATTATATCACTGTAAATAAACAATCGTTTTTGATTGTAAGGGTGCGTCTTCCCCTCAAGCCAGGAAGCGAGTTTCCTGAGATTTCTTCACCGCACAAGCAAGAAAATTTGTTGTACTGTCTTATAATTATTTTTGGGTGAGGAAGTCGCGGTAAATTACAACGAGCTTGGCGAGAAGACGGACCGGCTAGAGATTGGCAGGTGACATTCATTCGTTAAGCAGGGTCTCATATTATTATCTATTTGATTGACTGTCAGCTGCTAATCGTGTACAATTTGTAGATAGATACATGTTATAATGGTAAATATATAAGTATTCTAGACATAGCCATTTGTTTAGTACCCAATGTATATGACTTTTATTAACCTGCTCTTTGTATGTACGTCAGTGTATATATCGAATTTAGTGGTTCTTTTTCTACGAGGACCAATTTAGAGATGTTTAAAGTTCCTAATTAAAATTAAACGATTGTTGATATTACTGAGAACAGCGCTGTCACCAATAAATTTTGTTTCGTAATTGGTTTCGTACTGTAATTTTGACACACTCACTTGGTTCTTTAGGCCTGAAATGTTGGGGTGAATAGGGTCCGCATTCCCGTTTATTTCTTTACACACATATATTTACCCAATAGTGTTTGTCATCTTATACATTTACCATCACCACTCGAACCGTGCCGCTATGTTGCGTCTCAGGTGAAATATATTTGAAAGCGGCACGGTTTAACTGGGTACTTGCTTAAGCACACATACCTGTTTCTATCTGTGTTCAAGCAAATTAATTTTAATACTTGTGAATATATATGTCCGAAGAAATGTTCAGAGGCCAATTTTCCAAACCCGTGCACATATCGTACTACGTTATAGTTGTACAGTATTTTAGATATTACTTATAATTTTGCCTATGAACATTTTGAACAATCAACGTCATATCAATGTGTGGTTTAGTGTTATGTACATTCTCTTACACCAAGTAACGTTACTTCTACGATTACCCTGGAAAGTTGAAATGTAAAACTCCCATAGGATTTAGTCTAGTAGGTATATGTGTGTAGTATAAATGTGTTTAGATACTTGTAACTGGGGAAGGAGACCAGTTGCATTCGAAAATTGAATTTGAACTGTTTTACAAATTTGTATCGAGTAAAAATTCAGTTTTAGAACTTTTGTAACTATTTAGTAATCTACAGTTTTTGAGATGTATAAGACCCTATTCAGAAGTGTAATATAATGGTGGTCTAGGCAATAACATGTACATTATTTTCATTAAAGAAATGGATTCGTACCAAATGTATTTAATTTTTACTCTTACTCCGTAAATCATGAAATTAACTACCTAATCCTAGTAATACTTACATTATTCCCGTCTGCCCATTGCTGAATTTTTGGTAACTGAGTACACGAACTACCATAACCATCACTAAGAAAACCATATTAAATCCGTACTACTCATAACATTGAAACAAAAACAAAATAAAACTCGAATATTGAATAAATACTAGGACGGAATATGACGATTCATTTGTTTTAGGTATGTAATAATTCTTACTCAAAATTCAGAATATTTACAGTAAAGCACACAGTAAATAAAAACGAGAGTGACTTGAAAGTTGAAACAACAAAAAATCGTCCAAACACATCGTCACTTTTTTTAAATAAAAGTTCCAAAGCCTACGCAACGCAAAAGATTTTGATGAATGCCGCGCCATCTACAGATGTGACGTGTGACAAATCCTGACAAAGAAAAATTCAAATTTTCTGAATATGTATGTAAAGTTGTTACCAGTTGTTACATGTATGTCAGTAGTATATTTAAAAAATCAAGTTTACATTAACAAAAATCAATAAAATCAAATTAAATTAATGAAATTTGATTTATAAATATTTTGAGTATTTAGTTACATAGGTAGGTACTTACCAAAAATGATATAGATATAATTTTATCGTATTATATTAAAATAATTTTACTATGTTTCATAAATTGGAAATGATGATTTTTATAATGAATTCATATCGCACCAGGATACGAATTATCGTTTTTTATGATAAGTAATCGCGACTCTTTATAAATAGTAAACTTCCTATAAACCTATAGTTTAAAAATTTCGAAGACTTGTCGTAAGATGGCACTGCGAAACCAATATCATTACTTCGAATTAGCATTATATAAATGTTCCTATACCAATAAAATGTACTGTAAAATGCAAGTTATGTATTTCTTCCTCCTTTTATTTTGGCTTCTAAAGCGCCATCTATGGGATCGGCGAACATTTTTCTTCTTTCTGTCAGTGCAGTGAGAAAGCAGCTGTTTGTGAAGAAAAATGATCTGTTTGTGTGCGGGATTTGATTTTACAATAAGGAATTTGTGCTTTTTATCTTGGATATTCCTATTAAATCAAAGCTAGTGCTCTCAGTTTAGTACACAAATATTACTTTACTACTTTCAAACTCTGAGTTGAATTAAATACAATTAACTTCATACGGAATTTCATATTTGAACGTTCTTGTGGTAGTTAGGAACTTTTCAACCATCCTAGTCTTGACGCAAGAAACGAGGGTTGGTAAGCCATATTTTTGTTGTCACATATGTCAGATTGGCATAATTTTGTACTGAAAATAAACAGGTTCTTTTTCGTTTGGTAACAAAAAAACTATTTAGTAACGTAAGATCAATAATTACAATTTTATAACAACATATGTATATAAGATTATTGATAACTAGCATATTTTCCAGAAATTTATCTACGTCTTTTTATATTATTTTTAGAATCAGCTATGGAAGAAAATATGTCAGATGATGACAATAGGGAAAAACCTTCAGATAGTCCTGATAGTCCAACAGAAAACGCAAAAAGGCTAAAGACTGATAGTGGTTGTTTAGAAAAATCCGAGGAATCTTCTAGTTCATCCAACACTACGGAGCAAGAAAGTGCTAGTACCAGTACCGATAGTGGTTTTCCCAGAAGCCGAAACTCTAAACACAGGAATTATCGTACAAGGACTAGTGATGAAGTGCAGGAAAACCAAAGGTATATATGCGATTTCACTATTTTTTAATCGGGGCGTTTGCCAAAAAAATCGACTTAAGAAAATCAGTGACTCCTGTATAATGTAATTATTCTAATTCATATACTACATAAATTTAAAAAAATATTTTTTGTATAAAATATTTCATAATAGCTTCAAATATTTCTTTTTGATAAGTTTAAACATGTTTCGAAAATAACAGGAAGTTAGTTTCATTTTAGATGCAATGTTTAAACAGTGTGATAGCAAATTTTATCTTGTCCATAATTTTTTTATGATTAAAAATAAATTAAGATTATTAATGTGAACTATGAAAGTTTATATTTATTTTTTTTTTATTTATACTTATGACAAGAACTATTTTAATTGTATGAGCAAGTAATAAAAGGTAGCATCTATATTAGTTGGACATGTGTTTTGTTTTTATAACTTTAAGAAAAAAGATAGTTTTAAATGGAGTCATTAAGATAAAAAAAGGACACAAAAACAGCTATTTTAAATAAACTAGTCTTAGTTTAATACCTATGTTTTTATTTAATATCCTAAAGAAAACAGTACTTCCAAATTTTAAATTCTTTTGTAACCAAGATGTGTTTTTTAAGATAAATTTTAGATAATTTATTAAATAATACTTTCCCATCTGGTTTGCAGATAAAAATATTAACCAATTGTGTTTGCATTATTTTAAAATGCTGTGTAATGTTTGGATAATCATAATTTCTCCAATCATTGCATTACTTGGCAGTAAGTTTGTCCAAAGTCAATTTTTAAATAGAATCAAATTGTTTGAATAACTACCGTATTGTTTGTTTACCCCAATAAATGCGTACGGATATTTCTAACTTAAGATTCCTTGGCCAGTTTCCTAAAACCTGGCATCTGACATTATACCACCTTCTTCTTTTAGAACACCTTGATGTGAATCATTCAATAAATATACTGTATTAAGAAGATAGGATTTTTATCTTTTACAACCTTAAATTCACTATATCGTACAATTTATTCACTTTTACAATTATCAACAATGAGAAAGCATTCTCTGAAGCCATTTATAACCTAGTTGTTCTTTATTATTATTTTTTTTTTTTTGTAATTTCAGCATTGATACTTGAACCTTGTACCTCTATCACGTTTTCAATATTTTACCCAGTAAATTGATCACAAAGGAACAAAAAAGTGAAAGAAATGTCCAAAGAAAGAAATAAATAACATTTTGTAACACCTAGTTTATATAGCAAATTCAAGTACTTTTGGCGCTATTGTTATTAACTAGTAATAGAATTAATTTCTGAGTTTTATTAATAAAATAATTTGACATACCTGATGTTACAACAAGAAAATTTTGGGTCCGCCTTGCCCAGTTTCTACAAACTAACACAAATGTTAATTTTGAACTCAAGTTAATGACAGTAGTTATGATACATTGGCGTAAATCATCAATAGTGTCCATTTTGGTGCAATACTTCATTTTTTAAATATCCCCACAAAAAGTCCAAATGATTTAACGGCAGGAGATTGTAGTGGCCATGGAACCGGTCCTTCTTGTCCAGTCCCTTGGTATTAATACATGCTGTACATGTAGCTACACACGTAAATCATTTTTGACACTTGAAAAACTAATGTAAACACTCGCATCACAAAAACGTTAATACCTACTATAAGTAGGGGTTTCAATATTCGGAATCGCTATGTAAAGGTTGAAATTACTATAACTTCAATAATTTTTTACCAAGATCCTAAAGACAATAGACTGTTCTAATTTATTTTGATAATTTAGTCAGTAGTATCATATACAGGGTTTGTGCTTAATGTATTAAAATTTGGTTGATTGCTGTGAACAATAAATTGGTCAATTGTTCGTAATGTGGAAAAATATGTTACAAAATAACAATTTTTTGACCAATATCTTAGTCAAGTTATTAGGTCGATAATTGTTAAATGTAAAACAGGTTAATTTGGTTAAATATAAAAAATTTGAGGGACATATTATATGAATACAACATGTTATTTTATTATTGATATTTCTCACAAGTTGTTTAAAAAAATTTACAGCAGAATAATGAACAGCGTTTAATATTTGCATGTTAAATCATTAACGCCACTAAGAAAGTTAACTATATTACATACATATATTAAAATACACATTTCAGAGCTTACCATTTAAAGTGTATGAGATTTTGCTTTATTTGGCGTTAGAATATCATAAAAATTGACAATAACTCATTTAACTTCTAATGACTCAGTATATGTCTGATATTTTGGACTGACATTATGAAAGCTTTCAATCGTATCAATCATTATCATTTATTATCAAAACTAGGACCTCTTTGCTTTTGATAATCTTTGTTTTAGATTTGTATTTATTAAATCAAAAAGAGTTGGAATGTGGTGGTATATGATTAAACATTTCAATATGTGGAGGTACCTCAAAGCTCTAATTTGGGACCTCTACCTTTTCTTACTTTCATCGATGATATGTCAACCAAAATATCAGTGCCACACTTTTTCCAAATGAATTCATAATGCTTAAGGATTAAGAGTTATGATATAATTTGTTACAAAATGTACTAAATGCATTTCAAACATAGTGTTATGATAACCTGGAACTAAATTTGTCTAAATACAAAGTCATTGTTTTTTAACTATTATCCCAATAATATTAATTAGAAAGATGTTTTAAATTTGAAGATTTGGGAATGGTATTTGATAATTTTCTATTATACTTATTTATCAGAAATGATCTGCCTATACAGGGTGTTATTTTTAAATGGGAGTCAGCCACTTGTGACTTTTGTCATTGTCCATTACCATCGTAATAATTCATTAGCTCTTGGGCTATCATTTTTATTATTATCGATCCTTCTTTTATTGTCAGTGATAACGAAGAGGACTCTGCTATGCAGGAGGAAGAATCTGAAGACAACATGCTCCCCTTATCGAGTCCGGCCAGTTCCGACTCCACAGTGATACACGACACAGACACGGATTCCGACGAAGAAGTGCACCCCACATTGAAAAAACCCAAACCTAAACACAAATGGTTCATAATCCCGGAAGTAGTAACAAGGCAAATAGGCACCAGTTCCAAATTTCAGAGCGCCGAGCTGTTCCAGAGGCGTTGCTACGGCTCGTTACACAGTGTACAGAGGCTAGAGTTAATGTATAAATTAGAGGAACATGATGGCTGTGTAAATAGTTTGCATTTCCACCCGGACGGGTCGTTGTTGGCCAGCGGCTCCGACGACCTCAAAGTCGTCATTTGGGATTGGAAAATCGGAAAGTGCCTGTTGAAATACGACACCAAACACAGAGGGAACATTTTCCAGAGCAAGTTCTTGAATCTCAGCGGAGATTTACATATTGCTACGTCCGCGAGAGACGGACAAGTAAGAATTTTTACGAGATTTGCGGAGCGATTTTCAAAATGTTTACTTGTAGGTTAGAATCGCTCAAATCTCGAGGGAGGAAGGCGTCCGTGATAACAGGAAGTTAGGTTCGCACAGGGGACCGTGCCACAAAATCGCCGTGCTTCCCGAACAGCCTCACATCATCCTCAGTGCGGGGGAAGACGGATTGGTGCTTAGCCACGATGTCCGCAAGAATAAGCCTGAAAGGTTAGTAACTTGGAATTGTCGTTGAAATTTTTAACTAGACTGAAACTTCCAGGATAGTCCAAGTCCGGGATGACGACCGAGAGGTGGCACTGTACAGCATACACGGACACCCATTGAAGACCCAGGAGTTCTGTGTCAGTGGTAGAGACGATGTTGTTAGGGTGTACGACCAAAGAAAGAGTAACGAACCTCTAGCCACTTACCACCCCTTTAAGAGAGTAAGTAATTTAATTATCCATTTAAGTTTAAACTTAAACTCGCGATTTCATGTTTAAATTAAAAATTTTATGTTCTAAGTTTCTGGTTAGAACTCCAATTTTATAAGTAACAATATAAAAAAATAACTTCATTAGTTTTGTATATATTAACTAAAAATGTAGCTTTTCTGCAATTTTGTATCATATCATTTATGAATATTGGAAACAATAGTGGTTTCAGACGAGATCCTTGTGGCACACCAGACGTAATTTTAACCACGGCATATATAATATTGTTGAAATTAAACAAACAGTTTTGCAACTTAATGGAATTTTTAATTCAAATACAAAAGTTCATGCAAGCTTAAAATTTTGAATTTTATCTTAAAATTTCATGAGATTTTCACTTTTAATAAACAAATGATCAAATTTAACATGTTCAAAATTGTTGAAATAACTTACTGAAGCAGATGTCATTAATGAATATCGGAAACAATAGTGGTTCTAAATGGGATCCTTGTGGCACTCTAGACATATCTTTAACCACTTCATGTGGGTTTATGCAGGGTTATAGTTATTATTATTTTTTAATTTGTTTTTTTTTGCCTTAACTTTTTTAATACTCGAGCGATTTTCTTCAAATTTGGCACTCTGTATAGTACCGTGAATTTTTTTTTGGCAGAATCAATCTGAATACGCAGGCCTGCACGTCACCTGCGCAGTCTACAACCACGATGGATCTGAGATTCTTGCCTCTTATAACGACGCCGACATCTACCTATTCGATGTCAATGCGCCTCCTGGCAACTTCATCCACCAATATCAAGGCCACAGGAACGGGGCCACGATAAAAGGCGTCAACTTCTTCGGACCCAAGTCCGAGTTCATCGTCAGCGGTTCCGACTGCGGCAACGTTTATTTCTGGGAGAAGAACACAGAAGCGATTGTTCAGTGGATGCTGGCGGATGATAATGGTGTGGTAAGTGAAGAAACACGTTTTAATTTTCTTAAAATAATAATATACATATATCGGATGAACTAAATGGTCATCGACCAAAGTCCTTCATCTAGTATTGCAATATACAGCGTGTTTTTGAATGAGTGTGCAAAAATTTGCAGGGATGTAGATCTTGTCAAAATGTGAAATTTTTTTGTCGTCAAATTAGTCTGTTTAACTTAATTAACTGTAAAAAGGGCAAAAAATGGTAGTGATAAATCTACAAATAAGAATTAATGAAATCGGCCTTCAAAAAGTTTTGAAAATTATTAAACGGAAACTTTTTTTGTTTTTTATTAATATATTAAACCCCTTTTTATCGACGCCCATGGCTACTTGCCAGACGTGAATTTAAATTATTAACTTTTATTTACAAAATGAAGATAATTTTTTATTATTTGATGAGAAACATGGAGAACATTACAAACACTTATACAAAAACGCACTCACATGTTATATTCCTTCTTGTTAATAAATTGTGGTAATCAGAAATCTATATTGTCTACATCGGTTTAATAATTTTAATTCCTTTGTTCTATAAGAAATCTACGTCAACAACACTTAATTCTGGTACTGTGACAATCAAAATGTCGGACATTATTCTGTACCTTAACAACTATGCAACCATCAACACAACAATTTCGTGCTGTCAAAATTATCAAACCATTGGCAGAATTGTAGCAGTTTACGACTGCTCTAGATAATTTTTCATTGAATTCTGCTGTTATTCTCCTGTTAACTTGGGCAGATTCAACATTGTTCATTAGAATCAACCGATTGTTTTGGTTTTTGAAATTTTTAATAGAAATTATTATTAAATCCTAAAATAAGATATCTGGTCAACTTTTTTTATATGCTTATCTTTTACTTACACAGTATGAGCGTAATTGCATTTTTCGCTTTCAAACAGGTGAACTGTCTCGAGCCACACCCGCAGCTCCCCTTCATATGCACCAGCGGCCTGGATTGGGACGTGAAGGTGTGGGTGCCGTCGTGCGAGAATGAACCGGCGATGCCAGAGTTGGCACAGACGATAAAGAACAACAACAAATCGAGGGCAAATTGGTCCACGACGTCCTCCGATATCAACGAGAGCCAGATGCTGTGGATGCTGTGGAGGCATCTGAGGAGCACCAATCACATGCGGGTGAGATTTCATAGTGTAAGGATGTGTTTAACGATATGATAGTTGTAGGTTTAGTGGCGGGGTCGTAGTTTTACACAGCGTGATACAATTTTTTTTATTTAACTGTAGGAGCAGGTAGATTTTCAGAAAATGTATGTTTTGTTACATACAAGCAAAATTCAATTGATAAACTTTAACAGATTTTAGTTAGTTGACCTTTTAAAATTGAAGAAAATATTGAAATAACACTGAAGCAGCCGTTTTATATCATTAGTGGATATTGGAAATAGTAGTGGTCTCAGAGGACACCCTTGTGGCACCCCAGATGTATCCTTAACCACTTCATATTTAAAATGGTTGAAATGAAACAAAAAGTTTTGCATCCTAATTTTCAATTCAATAGCACGTTTGGTTTATGTTTTATGTGTATTTTTTGGAAGTAACTTTTTTAGTGGCGTCGTGAAAATGAGTCAATCAAATTACAAGCAACGTGTTGTGATTAAATTTTTAGTGAAATCTGGCGAAAAATCCTTTGAAAATTGCAGGTGGTGTATGGAGACGAGTGCATGTCGAAAACACACATTTGAATAGGCAAAACGGTTCAAGGAGGGGCGTGAATCGGCAGAAGAGGATCCACGTGAAGGAGCTCGCGTCACCTCTCGTACTGACGCAAATGTTGACTATTTGCGTGCAATGATCACGTCTGACCGGTGCCTAAGCATTCGTGCGTTGTCTGACGAGTTACACGTCAACAAAGAAACCATTCGCAAGATGTTACACGAAAATTTGAATATGCGAAAGATGGTGCCAAAAGTTCTCACCCGTGAACAGAAAGATATGCGAAAATCGATCTGCGAGGATTTGTTGTCCCGCATTCAGAGCAACGGTAGAGACTGGATGAGTCGGGTAGTCACTGGAGATGAGACCTGGATATTTGAGTATGACCCCGAGACCCGTAAACAAAGTCAGCAGTGGGTGGAAAAGGGTGGAGAGCGGCCAACGAAAGCGAAGATGTCGATATCCACGGCATCATTCATCGAGAATATGTTCCTACCGGCCAGACAGTGACTGGACAGTTCTATGTTGGCATCCTGGAACGGCTGAGGGACTCAGTGGAAAAATTTAGTGACAATTCACTTTTTTTCAGATATTGATTATCCTACTTGGAAAAAAAACATTTTATTTTAACGCCCTGTATACTTATTACAATTATTTTTTGTCGATCTACCTATTGCTAAAATTGAATAAAAAATATTGAATCACTCTGTATTTCCTGATGGTTTAAAAAATTGTTGTTTTAGAGGGTCGTCGCCAGCGATACAGAAAATTTCGTCCTTCAACTGCAAACTAACTACAGCAGTTCCGCGAGCTCGTCTTCCTCCGATAGCGCCAGCAACGATGAGGACGACGTCCTGGACGGGCCTACCGGCTGCTCCGCTTCGTAATGATCCCGCGCGGTTATCCCATGTATATATTATATATCACAGCGCAATCGAAAACTGTTAGGGTAAAAAATCGTCATGAAGTCACAGAAAATGATTGAAAAATAACTGAATAACTAAAACTGTGAATGTTGGTATTTCGTATTTCCTTTATAATGACGTTGTTTGTGAATTTAAATAAATGCAGTTGCAAATTTTTTAAAATCTTGTATTTTTTCTAAATTATCGCAGTCAAAGATCCGATATTTGCAAATCGGAAATTCACAACAAAATTCAGCGGTCTCCAAAATGTTTAAAATCGGAATTTATTTTTATGTGAAAAAATGTTTCTATAAAACCTGTTATTGCTTTCATAATCACGTTAAAAAAATACAGCCGTCCCATTATTTAATATTTACAAATGTGAAATGAGTAATCTACGTAAAATTGAAATTTTTTAAAAAAGAAATCATAAGGTTTAAAAGTTGTAAAATTATAAACGGAGACTCGTCAGTGAATTCAGTGGTTCCCAAAATTTTTGCAGCAAATCTATAGTCAGTGGTCCCCAAAATTTTAACGAAGTTCAACTTTACTGTTTTAATTAAAGTGCTAGAAATTGGCACTGGTGCCCGTGTCGATTTTTTACAAATAACCAGTTTCTTATCTATTCTTCTGTTTGATTAATTTTTAGTATACTATGTTATTATAGTTATACATTATATTGTTAATAATGTAACTGGATGGATGTCTGAAAGACAAAACAAGATAATTAGTTAATAAACCATAAATTGTGATTATTTTTATCATATTTATTATTATTAGCAATTAAATTAGTAATTTTTTATAGGTGTCTCAATCATCCCTTTTCTAAAACCAAAAAATAAATGAATGTTACTAAAATCGTCATTTATTGCCAGCTAAAGAAATTCATTACAAAATTCAGCAGTCCCCAAAATGTTTCAAATCAAGTTTCTTTTTTTGCAGAAAAATTAAAAATGGTTCTGTATTTAAACCCAGTTATTGCTTTTATATTTACATTAAAAAAATTGTATGGCGAACCCATCACTTTATATTTGCCAAAGTCGTGTCGTGAAACTCATATAAATCCACATAAAGTTGTAAGAGGGGCAAAAACGTGTAAAATGAATATTTTTAAAGACTCGGTAGTGTCAAAAATTTTTGTAGGAAGACTAAAGTCAGTGGTCCCCAAAATTTCAATCAATCAATTTTTTATAAACTACTGTTAATAATGTAACGCGATGGATGTCCTTGAAAGATAAAACAATATAATATATATACAGTGTAGAAGAAAAGTATGGGATAAATTCATTATTTCTAAAACAACGAAGTTTCATGAAATTTCCTCGGACCCGTCGATTTTGCTTTTTAAAAAGACTCTTCTATACCCACGCATTTCCCACGTTCATTTGTTTTCACGTGATGACATCATCGGATATTTTTTTAAATAGAACCCCTACATTTTTCATTGGATTCTTGTAGAGCTTAACTTGCTGAATTCAAAAATGTATAATTTCAACACAACACTTTATTCCTTCAACTTTCCGAAAAAAAAAATAACCGATTCAATAAACTCAACCTGAAAAAATGTGAACATTCCCATTTGTGTCTGTGATGGGCTGGTTGAGAGTAAAATGGATATAGTGAATTTATCGGCAGTATCACAAAATAAGGACTCTTCATTTTTAAAACAATTTAACAATAAGTAAGTAATTAATTAATAATTAAATTCTGGTTGCCTCAATCGTATTTGACCCCCTAATTTATTATTTTGTTTTATTAGATTGCATGTTAGAATATTACATCTTTTGATAGCAAAAACAACAAACTAAATCAAGTCACCTCAGAAACTGTTTCAGGCAGCTAAACAAAATCTAATCAGAATTGATATCTTGTCAACTGCAGCGTTTATTGGATCGGTTATTATTTTCTTTCTCGGAAAGTTGAAGGAATAAAGTGTTGAATTTATATATTTTTTAATTCGGTAAGTTAAGCTCTACAAGAATCCGATGAAAAAATATAGGTGTTCTATTTAAAAAAATATCCGATGACGTCATCACGCGAAAACAAATAAACGTCGGAAATGCGTTGGTATAGAAAAAAGAGTCTTTTTAAAAAGCAAAATTGACCGGTCCGAGGAAATTTCATGAAACTTCGTTGTTTTAGAAGTAATGAATTTATTCCATACCTTTCTTCCACACTGTATATGGTTAAGTATAAATGGCTTTTAGCTAAACTTCGCCCCTTGTAAATTGTAATGTAAATATAATTTGCAATAAAGCCGTTTATTATTGTTATAATTGTTAATAAACTATAAATTGTGATTATTTTTATCATATACAGTTCGTAATGTCATTAATTTTAAGGGAAGATGAAAAAAAAAATTTAAATGCATATGTATGCTGAAAAAAATATACATTTTTGCCCAACTGTCAAAAAAGACGACTTAATTTCTATAGATACAAATAATTAGCCATTTTTTAAATTAATGATGAACAAAAACACGCTATCATGAAAAGAAGGAACAAAAACACACGATTGTGTAAAAAAGATAATTTTTTACAGTTCGGATATTTTTTTTACAAAAATTAGTGGTTTATAGTCCTTTCAAATGATTTTTTGTCTCAACCTACGGTTTCCGTAAAAAAATTTACAATCTCATGCGTCATTAACAAAACACTGATTTTGCACACTAAATATAAAAATAACTACTTCAAATCATTATTTAAACCTCCTTTTTGATCTGTTACTGACTACTGCTGGTCCCGATTCAATAACAGCTCTCAAATCGACTCTCTGTGTTGACCTGCTTCAACGCTTGTATCCTAGTTGCATACCAACAGCCCCATATTAGGACTTGATTTGCTTCTCTTTAACAAACATCAAATATATAATTTTTTCGAATATGCCGTTAAAATTAATGTATGACTGAATCACACTGTATGTTATTATTAGCAATTAAATTAGTAATTTTTTATGTGTCTATTAACCCCTTTCTAGAAATATAAACTAAAAAAAAGGACTATGAAAATCATAATTTATTGACCACAGATAGATACGTTATAACTATTGGGTACAAATATTTCGATGAAAATTTTATGTAACAAAATGCATAGAAAGTAACTCTTCTAATAAGAATTACTTAAAAAAAAATTATAACTGTCCTCTACACAGAATACTGCTAACCAAACGGCTAAAAAATCCCGATGACCTGTGCAAGTCCTGCATATACCGCAAGAGTAATACATCCATAAAACATCGTTACGATTGCCTTAATGAACAAACCAAGCCAAGGTCCCGCACTCACACTCGCGATCAACAAGTCCAACAACAGAGACTTGTAAGACGTAAAAACTAACAAAACTGTCACGACAGTTTTTAGGTTTTTCTTCAAATCGTGACGTGACCACAGCCAAACTAAAGTAGCCGTAACAATATGTTGCACTAATAAGATATTTGATTCAAGGCACTTTTGGATGTAGATCCAATCGAACTCAGCACCTCTGGCCCCAACCCATAATAATAATGCTCGCGAGAGGATTACTTCCGCTGTAGCCCATCCGATTCCAGCTGTAAGGACTTTGCTGTGTCCTTTTCCAGGAATACCAGATAGTACTAGATATAAACCCACTAAGTCGGCCAAATCGACTGTTGACTTCAAAAATTCCTAAAATAATATGGTTGATAACAAAACTAATTGAAACTATACATTTTTACTTACTCCTATTAAATCATTACCAAAATCTGAGACATTGTCTGGGAAAAATGTTGCTAATACCAGCATTTTAGCCAATTGTGTAAACATATAGATTAATCCTGCTTGAATACATTTCCAAAATGCTCCGTATTCTGACCTAGAAAATGAAAACATAAAAATGGTTTTTAAGGCTCGACTATATTACTATTACAATCCAGATTGTTTGTACGTTAAGTAATATGGTACGTAAATTAAAGCAACACAATTTCCAAAGTGATACAGAGTCATATTAGTACAAATATCTTTTAAACAGCCCTAAAAAGAAATAGAATTATTTCCAAAAATGTTGGGTTAGCTCAATTTTGACATGACATATGTGGTTCTGTCAAATTTGCCTTTGCCATGGACCATGACCAATTGATTAAACAGGATTGTTACTATCCAACGATATCCTTAACTACTAGACGGCACATGTCAGATGTATTTGGTATTGGTGGTTCAAGGTTCAAGTTAAGTATTGCGCCCTCGTACAACAAAAATTGAAACTATATCTAGTCTTTGGTTTTACTGATTTTGTAATACAATATGAATCACGTCACGTGCAGATCACGTGTTATTACTTTAATCTGTCTTATGGAAGACTGAATATTATTTTATAAAATATTCAAAATCACTACATAATCAGCAAAAATATTCTTTACATAATTAAAAGATAAATAATTAACAAAACAAATAAACCAAGTTTCAATGTCCTATTTTTAACCATCGTCTTCTAAATCGCTGCAGCTATGCTAAGGCCACGCGATATTGAGCATACGATGTTTTAATTGAACAGTTTGATTAAATGTCTATATGTCTCATAGAACACTTGATTCGAATGTAATTTTCTTAATTCTTATGACATCAAACATATTTCTGATATCAAATGCATATGGTATAATGTAAAAACCTATAATTGAACCGACTTTTTTGTATATGTGTGAAAAAATAAGTGCATGAAATATAACAACATTACTGTTACTCTTAACAAAAAAATTCTTCCGCCCCTATTTTGAAGAGTGCTGATCACGAAACCGAAGTCAAGTTTCGGCGGTCGCATGTAGTTTTCGAAAAAAAAATCAAAATTGTAACTTCTATGTACGAGTATGCATTATATTAGATTCAAATTGCAATATAACACTTCTGCCTTCTTGATTTTTTGACGTCACACCGTTGTCAAAATAGGCGTTATAATGCAACTTAATGTAGTATATATATACATAGAGGTTACAATTTTGAAAAAAAAAATCAAAAACTACATGCGACTGCCAAAATCTGACTTCAGATTCGTAATCAGCAATCTCGAAAATAGGAGGGTAGGAATTTTTTGTTAAGATTGGAGAGTTTTACGCTGTTGTAAATAATTACCCTACAATTTGCCACTATTTTGCTTCTTCCCCTGTATTCTCCAAGTGTTTCTTAAATTCAAATTTGATTCTATCTCCTTGTGAAATTATTTAGAAGAATAAGTAACACTTATTTCATTTTATGGCTTTATTTGCCTACGTAATTTTGATTTGATCTTGATAGGTTAAGGACTTTAATCGATATGTAAACTAGTGGAAGCTATCTACATCTATACAATGAGCCTTCAACATTCAACAACCAACAATCTCCCATAAAAAGCTCCAGATTACCCAGAAGAACCGCTAATGCATTGGACCAGCAACCAATAGATGCAAATTCAATAGAGCTGGAGGGATGAGAACAATGTAGTCTGTAGCAGGACTAACCACCGAAACATAGCATGCGCCCCTAGCTCTAGCCCAGTAACAGGCCAACAGCAGTTTTAGGCAATAACACGGTCACTAAATGCGACGTTGCCAAGTCGATCCTGGAAAACTGGAGAAATAACACAAATACAATTATTGTCAGTATGCTCATGGTACAGAGTATATTTCAATATATCTCGCTTTTTTGAATAATTATTTACCTAATTATTCTGACAAGTGTCACTTCGTGAAATGAAGAAGGAAGAGCTGTTATATTGCAATTTCAACCGAATGTAATGTATACTGAAATTTCTTTTTCGAAAACCACATGCGACTGTCGATATCTGACTTCAGATTCGTAATCAGCACCCTCGAAAATAGGAGGGTAGGAATTTTTTGTTGATTGGAGTTTTACGTTGTTGCAAATAATTACCCTTTTTGTATTATATTTTAAATAAAATATTTATATTGAATTTTATTATAAAAAAATTGAAATTAAAAAAATAAATCTAAATTGGACATAATTATGTAGGTATATTTTAATTTTGATATTTATGAGTTTTGTTTACTAAACTATAATTTCTTTTAACAAATATCTATTTGGCATAAGCGAAATTAACTAAAATTATTAGGTGTCACAATACTTGAAGTTTTTTAAAACAAGATACCTATCTCTATCTATCTCTTCAAGAACTAGGTGTTTTATTTTATATATCTAGACGTTGATATTTTAATTAATGATACCTAGCTATGTACTATCGCCGCAACATAAAAGTTTCCAGTCCGAATCAGTATACAGATAATAAAATAAAGATAACCTCAACCCTTAATTCTAATCACAAGGATTAGTCCAGAAGTCGAGAACTTGTGCGGGTAGGGTGCGGCATATTATTTTTACGCAGACCGCATTTGCGCCCAAAATCGAATTACGTTGGTAAGCTCTAACCAGTATTCAGGGCAGGAATGAGGAAAACCTGGAGAATCTCATTAATTAGAGAGATGGTCAAACATCAACTGGTATCAATCTCTCACATTGACTGAACCCAATATTCTTCCAGCTTACCATACCCGTGGAGAGGGTGCCCATTCTCTCCACAAGTATAACTGATCTACTCTACTGGTTGCAGGATTCGAACCAATTTGGAATCCGGGCGGCAAACACAATATTACCTTATTTTCTTTTAATTTTGACGGCTTGCTTGTCCTCATACATGTGCCTAAACAAAAACAATCATGTATTAACACGACCTGATCATTGATCCCTGCCACACAGATCATTGGACGGTCTGCTATTTCTATTAGTCCACTGCATGAATCACATATATCCCTTCAGATGTAGTAGTATACAGGGTGTCCCAAAATTAGCCTGCCAGAAATTAACTGTGGATTCTACGATCAAAAATAAGAAAAACAAGTTATATAATTAAATCCGTAAACGCCCCCTAACGGAGATATGGCCTCTTAAATGGGGACCTCAAAATTTGATTTTTCCCAAATATTTCCAAAAGGGATCAAGATAAAGTAATCAAATTTGAAATTGAGAATCACAATTAGATCGCAAATCTAATGTTCTGAAAATAATTCCTCATAGTTGGCCATAGGCGTGCCAAACTAGGGGGTCAGTGAGTAAATATTGCTCTAACTTTCTTGTATATCAAAATTTTAGTCGTCAGATCAAAAAATAAAAAATTCTCGTCTATTCTACATGAAAAAGGTACCTACTCCTATTTCAATCCAATAAACTGCTCTGTTTTCGAGTAATCTTAATTTAAAAATTTTGTGATATACCACAAAGATGGAAACTATAAATAGGCAATACATCTCTAGTAGGCTCTGAGAAAATACTGTCGACTTATTTAACACAATACATATTAAAGGTGTCTTTCAAGCGTTTTAACATATTAAAATACTTATAAAATGCATATCAGTATTAATGTAATTATTTGTAAATACATATTTGAATTTTAATATAGCCTATTAATACTAATTTTTTAAAAAACATATGTAATATATGTGTCAAATAAACTGACAAATAACTTTTCAAAGCCTACTACAAACAATTTGACCGCTTGAATATCATATATCTAATATTTTTGTGGTATGACACAACATTTTTAAATTAATAGTACTCGTAAACGGAATAATTTATGGAAGTAAAACAAGAGTACCTTTTTTTGTAAAATTGTCCAACATTTTAAATTTTTTGATCTGACGGCAAAAACCTCGAAACTCGAGACATGAAAAAGTTAGAGCAATATTTTATATCCAATAACCCCCCAGTTTGGTACGCCTATGATTAATTATGGCATTATTTTTAGAACATTAGATTCGCATTCTAATTGTGATTCTTAATTTTAAATTTGATTGCTTTATCCCGATCCGTTTGGAGAAAATCAAATTTTGGGGTCTCCCTTTAAAGAGCAATAGCTCCGTTTGGGGGCGTCTACGGACTTATGGCTATATAACTTTTTTCTTATTGTAGAATCCACGGTTAATGTTTGGCAGGCTAATTTTGGGACACCCTGTATACATATTACATAATAAAAGAATAATATTTCCACTGTTTCCACTAATGTAAACAATCAAGAGGTTATAACGTTTGGAAAATCCGCGAACTAAATAAAAATTAACGGAAAGGTTCGAAGAATTTCCTGTTTTCAAAATAATATAAAATTTTGTAATAATTCTACGTCAATATGCAGTGTCATATAGGTGCTAAATTTAAGTTTATCCTGTTATATAAATAGATCAAAATTGTATGCTGCATATCATATACACATACTACACAATAATACAAGTCAATATAATAAAGCATGGTGAGTTAAATTTGAATTCGTATAAGAGGGGGAGGAGAGGGCAAAGAATGGGCTCTCCCACCATTACCAGACCAAAACATTGGAACGTCGGCGCGACGTGACAACACCGCCGTGCAACAGCCTAGTCGGTGTCGGTATTCGGTATTGCTCCATCAAAAGTATAGCAGTAGGAATAAGATGGTGACGTCCGATTTGCCGTGCTGCTTCGGACTCGCAGAAAAACAGTAAATTCAGATTCGACCCGCCGACCCCCTAAGTTGACGGCCGATCGGGGAGGCTCAACGCACCCACCTTGACTTCGACACCCCGCGATAATGCACGGATGAGCCGTTCGGTGGTTGTTTCGGTGGCTTTCAGTGGTAGAAATCGCTTTTCAGGGATGTGCGGGCAGTGATCACCCCTGGCACGATGTTGGCTGCAGCTGGGGGCAGACCCAGCTCCGGCCCCGGGTCGTCCACGGGCAACGCCGTCTCCCTGAAGCCGATCGAGGTCCCCCAGGCCCTGCAGAATGGAGAGAAGTTCATTAAGTGGGATGAGGTAGGCTCGATTCCATGTCACGGCTCCGGTTACGGTCACATATATCGCTGTCGAGTGCAATAAATCGGCTATTAATTTGGCCAGTGATTCCCAAACCCTTTCAAATTCCTCCATCCCTTAATTATGCCAATTTTTCATGGCATCAAACGCTTTGTTCTAGGGAAATAAAAAAATGTGTATGCAGTACGATGTTTGTTTTTAGATAATTCGAGTAACAGGAGTCGGTGTGACATTTTCGTTTTCGAAATTGCTGCAGGAAATTAATATTTTCCAAAATGTTGCTACACTAACAAAGAACTGTCAGAAATCAAAGTTGCCGCGTTTGACCGGTTAGTCTGGTTACTAAGGTTACTAAATCGCTAGCCTACTGCAAATATTCCAGTTTTCATGTTTACAAATTTGTTATCAATAGTTATAGGTATGTCAGATTTAAATTTGTCCATATATAAGCTGATTAGCTAATGGGTACCTGTATGTTTATGTATACATAATTTGTTTACTATATTAGCATTTGATATATCTACATATTCGTTTTATAAAAATACCTAGATTTTTTATTTGCGTACCTAATCATAAATCATTATCATTACATACATAGTACTTACTTAAGTATAGTGTAAAATGACTCAGTACAATTCTATTGTTAATAATAATACCTACTTAGGTATTTTTTATCACTTACCTATTATTTCATTACATCATCTCATTGTTATTTTTTAATCCTTAGTACAATTTTTCATATACCTCTCACTACTTGCTAGATATGAATCACGGATTGTTTTATGAAACTAGATATTTTCGTCTTTAAACTACATTTGATGTACTTAAGTAGGTATTTTTTAAATGAGTTTTAGTTTATCGAGATTTTTAAATTAGGTATTTTCTTAAATTTTTCAGATATTGGTACATTTCAAACAAAAATAATCATAACTTTGATATGTATACAATTAATACTTCATAACTTTTCATATTCATTCACTTTTGTAGGATTAGTTTTTTAAATTTATAGAATAAAGTGTGCTTTGCAAGTTGTTTGGGAATCACTGATTTTTAGCGCATTGTACCGAAACACCTCTTGTAAACAAACCATTAATTTATACATTATAGATAGATACACAATATACTGTCGTTGTCCTGTTGCGATCTCTATCTGGGATTATTTCACTTAAATAATCCAGTACGTGATAAGCGCCATACAATGGTTTAATTCCAAATTGCTCCAATGATATTTTTAGACGATTATTACTGGTGGAGGACACTTCAGAATATATTGACAACAGCGGTAATGACATAAATATTTAATTAACACAGATAAGGGTGTTTATACTGTTCAGCGTGAGGTTTATTAATACATAATAGTTTATTTCGGGTACATGAGGAACATGTCACATAGCTAATTGAAAAAATACAGAGATAAGACTAGGAAAAGCCGGATATACTTAATGGGAATTTGAATTTGGCAGGCAAAATAGGAATATTGTAGGAACGATTAGGAAATAAAAAAATATTCAAAATAATTATGTATATTTTTTGTGATAGAAATTACTCTAATAAGTATGAACATTTTGTCAAAATTCACAAAAAAGATCCATGCAGGTAAAATAGAAAGAAATATATTTTAATCAGTGGTGCGTCCAAGGGAAGGGCTAATGGGGGTAACTACCGCCCTAGAAACATAAACATTCCCTTCATAAATGATGTATTTAATGAAATTGATAATTATTATCATTATTGCTCATTAATAAAATGGAAAACTGGATTGTATTATTAAATAATATGTTGTTTACATTATAGTTCGTATGATAATCATTTTTTGTTTATATTTCAATATTTTTTAGACCTATTAATAGAACTCTTATTTTTTGTATGTAAATGCTTGTTATTTATGTTGTAAATTTAATAAAAGATAAAACGAAAATCGTATAAGGTAGCTAAATTCAACAAATAAGTACGTATATTCGTTTTTTTAATATACCATTAGCATCTTGGAAACCCGAAGACAATTTTTTTAAATAAAAACCCCCAATTTTGGCCATGCCATTTGAAAGACCGTGTCATGCTACATACATGCATCATGAAAAATTATGGTGTTACATAATAAAAATTTCAAGAAAATAATTTTTGAAGATTTTAAAATTTAATTTTCACAATACTGTGCACTTCCTCATTATGCAATACGTGCTTATTTAGATGAGTTGTTCCCGAATCGTTCGGTAGGGAGAAGGGGGCCGATTGAGTGGGCAGCCAGATCGCCTGATTTGACACCCCTTATTTCTTGTGGGGATACTTACTACTACTACTACTACTAAAAAGCAAAGTATACGTTACTAGACCGGTTAATTTAGAAGATTTAAAAGCAAGAATTTGTCACGAGATACATCATATACCTCCTGAAGTTATTGATAATGTCCAAAAAGAATTTATTAATCGTCTTGGCTACTGTCAGGCAGCCAACGGTGCACAATTTGAACATTTAATTTAGTCGATTTTTTACATAATCATTATCATTTTCAGTATTGTGAAAATTAAATTTTAAAATTTTCAAACATTATTTTCTTGAAATTTTTGTTATGTAACACCATAATTTTTCATGATGTATGTATGTAGAATGACACGCTCTTTCAAATGGCATGGTCAAAATTGGGGGTTGCTATTTAAAAAAATTGTCGATGACGTAATATCTTGAACAACGATGACGTTACAACTGTGGGTCGTATGCCAAAAAGTGCCTGTTTTAAAAACAAAATCGACGTGCTAGGGGAATTTTTCTAAAACTTCTCAATTTAAAAAATAATGAATTTATTCGTTACTTTTCGAAAGCACTGTATATCTACTGTCATTGCCCAAATATTATGAAAAAACTGAAAATAGCGATTTTTTTATTTCACAACAAAAATAGCTAAAATTTTATACAGAAAAATTGGAATATATGAAAAAAAAGATTTTTGACGGAAGAACATTTTTACGGCTACTAGTTTCGGTTATGCAACATTCAATTGTTTTTTCCTTCTAGACGTCATATTGCAACTTGATAGCAACAAATGGAGATGTCAATTTGTAACATTACTATTTTATTTGAAGAATAACCTATAAAGTTTAAGAAATTCAATAGTTTAAATAAAAAATCTAGTCGTTCTTTCTAGTTTCAGCCACCCTGTATATTTTATGGTTTCCGAGATGCCAATGGCAAGCCATGAAAAACATACCACCCTGTATAATGTTTTAAATATTACTGTTATAGCACCGCTTTGTAGAAGCATGTTCAACACACCTCATTATGTAAATTTTTCGATTCTAATGTAAATAGGAATAAGTACAGGATGTTTCGCAAAAATGCAGCAAGTTACAGTCCTAACATCGATTGCTTGATCATAAAAAATAAAATGATACGTTTCATTGCTTTTGACGTAAAGTTGAAATAATTTTAATTATTATAGCAACAATTTTAATGGAATATTATTTATACCTAATATGATAAATGTATGATAATGTATGTTGTATTTGTTACATTAAATAAGGCGTGAACTCTTAACAGGACAAAACATTATAGCTGATTCTCAAATGTATTTATAGATAAATTTTGACCCACTAGTCATAAAGTAGACTCCGATAAAATTTGGTTTATCGCGTGACATACTCTGTAAATTGTTCTAATTTATGTCAAGAATAAAAGAAAAACTATTATTTTTGTACCTGTAATTTGTTCGTATTGTCCAAACATTCCTCGCTAGTTATTTATTGCTGAAAAAATAACAACACTTTTGTGTGGTCGGTACAGTCCTTTTTTTTTTCATTTCAAATTGATTGTCCTTCAACGATTCTTCTGTTCAATTATTCATGGTAATTAATCAGTGAAAGTTGGAAATGATGATAAATATTTAGAACTATCAAATATTCTTTGACAAAAATTCACCGAGTTACGTGAAATTCAAAGTGTTATAAAAGTTCCTAATAATCGTAGATGCAAAATATCTTAAGATAAAAATTAAAAATTAGCAACCATTAAATAGTTCATTCATGATTTGCGTGAGATTTTCGGCTACGTCTTTATAAGTTACAACCGAGGTGTTTCGCGATCGGCAGTGGTGTACAAAATAGCAGCAGTGAATACGGCAGTTAAGGCAATGACGTGAGCAATGTTTGCATTGATTAGGTAGTTGAAGGCATTCAATAGGTAGTGAACGGCAGTGGACGGTATTGTCAGCAGTGCTTTAGGCAGTTACAGCAGTGACACCGTAATTGTCGGAAATGATCGCAGTTTTGCGGCATTAAACTAGTAAATAACGACAGTGATATACAGGGTGTCCGGAAATGATGAGCAAAAAATTCAGGGGATAATTCTAGACCGAAAATAAATAATACCTCTTTCTATAACATTTTTTTCAAAACTGATTATAAATGGAGTTACAGGGTGTTAAAGTTAAAATTTTATTTTCGATATTTGTAAATAACTTCTTAAGAAATCCAAATATTTACATAAAATTTGTAAATCGGGGGTTTTTGCGGACGAGAAATTCAAATATGTTTCTAATTTTGACGTCACTAGTAGAGGGCGCCACTTGTGGTAGGGTTCTTTTAAAATGGTAGAAAAACGTGTAAAACACGTCTTCCGAGTGGGAAAATGGACAAGTCCATTAAAAATCTATACAGTGCTTTCGAAAAGTAACGAATAAATTCATTATTTTTGAAATTGAGAAGTTCTCGAAAAAATGACAAAAAGACACTTTTTGACATACGACCCATATTTGTGACGTCATCGTTCGAAATATGACGTCATCGACAATTTTTTTAAATAGTAACCCGCAATTTTGACCATGCCATTTGAAAGTGCTTATCATTCTACATACATACATCATGAACAATTATGGTGTTACATAAAAAAAATTCAAGAAAATAATGTTTGAAGATTTTAAAATTTAATATTCACAATACTGAAAATGATAATGATTATGTAAAAAATCAACTAAATTAAATGTTCAAATTGTGCACCGTTGGCTGCCTAACACTAGCCGACGGTTAATAAATTCTTTTTGGACGTTATCAATAACTTCAGGAGGTATACGATGTATCTCGTGACGAATTCTTGCTTTTAAATCTTCTAAATTAACCAGTCTAGTAACGTATACTTTGCTTTTCAAGTATCTCCACAAGAAATAATCTAGGCGTGTCAAATCAGGCGATCTGGCTGGCCACTCAATCGGCCCCCTTCTCCCTATCCAACGATTCGGGAACAGCTCATCTAAATAAGCACGGACATGTGTTGCATAATGGGGAGGTGCACAGTATTGTGAAAATTAAATTTTAAAATCTTCAAACATTATTTTCTTGAAATTTTTGTTATGTAACACCATAATTTTTCATGATGTATGTATGTAGAATGACATGCTCTTTCAAATGGCATGGTCAAAATTAGGGATTGCTATTAAAAAAAAATTGTCGATGACGTCATATCTCGAACAACGATGACGTCACAAATATGTATGTCAAAAAGTGACATTTTTAAAAACAAAATCGACGTGACAGAGGATTTTTTCGAAAACTTCTCAATTTCAAAAATAATGAATTTATTCGTTACTTTTCGAAAGTACTGTATGCGTTTACACAGCCGTAGGACACACTGCGCACTGTTGCTGTGTAAAATGTAAACTAAACCACCACGCAGTAAGCTCCCGCGCAATAGATACTGCGACGCGAAGTTTTTGTTAAACAGTGTTCTCATTTTTATTGGTGCAAGAAACGGCCATCCCCCGGAGTTGACTGATTCTTGCACCAAGTGCTTGTCTAGTCAACTCCACCATCTTTCTTAATATTCGTCGGACTTGGCTGATTCTTGCACCAAAAGATGCGCAATAATTTGTTGCATATGATACATAAAATATCTAATTTTGAGGAAAAAGTGGAGTTGACTGGTTTTTGCACCGAGCCCTTCAATTACATTTAGCTTTTATTATATCACAAACAGCTGTAATATGTTCTCAGATTCAATATGAACCTTTTAAACTAATGTCTAGTGATATCTTCAAACAAAAAAAATCAATAGGGTTCATATTGGGTGATCTGGGTGGCCAAGGTTGACCTGGTTCATCAAGTCACGTCATTATCGAATCTTTCAATTAAAATTTACGAGCAGTCAAACTAAAACGTGGGGGAGCTCCGTGCATAAACACATTTTTTGCCATAACGCATAGGGAACATCATCAAGTAGTTCAGGTAAAACGTTTTCAAATAAATGTCCGTAGAAGACATCAGTTAAAGTTCTTGATAAAAAGTAAGGAACATTTCCAATAATCACAGCCACACAAAAATAAAAAAACTTCTGTGCCCGAGCTCCGACCTATGGTTCCCCATGTATTTTTGGCTCCTGAAACCAATCCCGGGGTCGGTATAGCCCAGACGTTCCGTTTATTTGCGCCCTACGGTCAAGAAAATGACCAAAATTTGGCCATTACCTGGAAATAAGCGCAAAGCTTTATCTCGTGCCATTGAAGGGTCCAAACATGAATCAGTTGTTGGATAGGACCTCGCACATCCCAATTGTCACTTGAGGGCCACGAATTGGCAGAAAATTGGTCTTAAAAAATTTTAAATTGTCAGAAAAAATCATGATTTCCCCGTATTCAGGATCGAATTGATTTAAGAGGATTGTCTTCATGTAGCATTTTTTTCGATAGTACCTAACATCGATATATCGATAGTTTTTCAATAAGTACTATCGAACTATCGATAGTCAAACTTTTCGAGAGTTTCCTACCCCTAATTCCAAAGCCGAAACGATCATCAGTTTCTACTACTATCAAATCTACTATCTAAATAAAACCCAACCATTTTGTTGGCGGGCAGTGTGTTTCATTTCAATGCGTATTTTAACATCTATGCGTGCTTTCCCAATCGACTTAGATTTGGAAAATTTCACAGAGACCAAGACCTTGCCTTTCGCGCGTCACGTCTTCTTGTCGGCTTTCAAAAAAAAAGAGGTAGGAAACACTCGATCATGCAATTTACGCAAGTGATCGAAGAAAATAGTGCCAACAAAACTATTTCGCAAACTGACAATGACAAAAATTCAACGAGCCGACGTCATAAAATGTAGCATCGCGTCATTTGTTTTACGTAATAGTTTATAGTGGTTAGGTCATTTAGTCATAGGTAAAGTGTTTAAATTGTAAGTTTACGGTAAAAAACAAAGCAAAGATAATAAAATGTCCTCAAGCATCGAAGTTCGCTTTCATTTAACCTACACGAATACAATCTAGGTTTGATGCAAATTCATTTCCTAGTCAAAAAGAAACTGCGAATGAAAAAATTGTACGTTATATCTTAAACTTATATTCTACGATTCATAGAATTTATATATCGCGTGGGTCGCCTTGAATTTTTTTTAAATAACTCAATTATTTGCATGCAGTTATTTAACAAACGAGTTTCGATAGTAGTACTTTGTGTAATTCTAATTTGCATAAATATTTTTATTCTGCGCCTTTGTTTATAAATAGACTTAACGAAACATTATTCAAATATGTTCAGACTATCATATTCCTAATGCTATACAGAGTGTAACTGGGGGTCAGTTTTGTAGAGGTAATAGTATGTATTCTTCAGAATACATACTAATACAATCCAATATTTTTATATTTTTTAAGTAAACTGTCAACACTTATACACGTGTGGTCTGGTATTACCGGTTGTTAGTATTTTTAACCAGCTGTAGAACTGGATTCGACTAATGACGTACCTAACAGATAACATGTATCTTAAAAAAATGTGTACCTACATAAAAAACAAAAATACTTACTAATCTAATAGATATTGTCACGGATTTCCTAACCCGTCTGTCTCTTTTACCAGAAAAACAATCCGTTAATTAATCACTTATCTTTTATTAACTACTCTGTACACTACTGAATACCAATTATAACTCAACTAAACACTATTTAATTAATCGCTCTGAATATCCAGGAAATTTCCAACTAAACACTCAAATTGAAGACTGTAATTCAAGACTTTCATTCAAGACTGACTAACTCGGCCGTTTATTCATCGTTTCCATCTAAGGAATATTCCAGGTATTTTCTTCTAGTATCTCTAGATCCATTTCCCGAACGACTCGAACGCTTCTCCCGATTCTCCATTTTTTTCCAGGTGCGCCTCGATACACAGCATTATTATTTGTTTGTTTACCAGAATCGCGTAGCTGCGGCATTAAATCTTACTTTAACGTACTTTATTGTGTTCATTTTATTGGTTTACAAAAAGATGTTTACATAGTACCTAGCATAAAGTGCTGATTTTTTGTTTGATAACTTAAAAATACTGTATTGTTTAAAGTCTTACTGTGGTATAATAGATCTTTAAAAATGGTTATAATTGTTTCTTAAAGTCCCTTTTAAATTCCCAAGACAGAGGGAGAAATGCCACCCTTCTATCGAATTATGCTATAAAAATGATTCGTCTCCCTTCATTTCACAAATTTTTTGGTGGGCGTCGGAAAATATCGTGTGACATTTATGACACGTATGCAAATTAAGTGCTTTTTGTACATTGAACGCCTCGTTGGGTAATTTTCAGCCCACGTGCCTGAAGTACTCGTTTTCAGCACTTGTGTCGTAAATAATATACTATTTGTCAGTCATTCTTGTCGTTATTTTCGTAGAATCGATAAAAGTCATGCCTCGCGTAATTTATTAAATTGCTGCTCCCTTTAACTACCCTACAGCTTCGTTAGCGAACGTATAAACAGTCAATTTGTTGGTTTCAGAGAACGTAATTGTTATTAGTATGTTGTTTTTCTTCGGACGAAATTAGGAGGAAGCCTAAGAATATATCGTGATTATAAGGTTTCCATAGAAATCTGATTTATTTTGAGATTGAGTGAGGCACGTCTGCGTTTCTTATATTTTGTTTAGTATTTTTAACCAGCTCACTATTTCTGGAACATAAATCTATCTAACGCACAATGATCGATGTTACCTATTTAAATCATAGACAGAATCAGTTTGCTGCAAGAACATTATCAGTGAAAATAAGTTATACGTTTATTTATTAAAAGTGGTTGGCTTCATATAAATAGAGAACCAAAGAACATAGCGGTACATATTTATACTCTATCAAAAATGTTTGCATCTTGAAAATTTTGTGTATAGGCTACTAGATGGCGATTTTCCAGTAACTACCGTTATTTATCTTATGAACAAAGTATAGGTATATGGATTTTACAGCAAATTTTACATCCAGTCCAGTAAATGTGTCAGAAAATTGGTCCTACCATACGTAAAATGATCCAGTGATTCCAAAAATGTCAAAAAAACAGGGTGTCCCATTTAAAAATATAAATTTACGGTCATTTCCGGTCAAACCGGAAATGTTATGAAATCCGAAATGACCTCAAAGAATTCTTGGCACCATCTAGTATAAACACCTCTAATTTCAAATTTTTATCAGCAGCCATAAAAAGTTACAGCGTGTTCCTACTTTCCGTTGTCACCCGGTATATGGAAAGTGTGGTATGTTATGTATTTATGATACAAAACAAAAAAAAATATTTCTTCAAATTATTAATAAAAACGTCAATATTAGTTGACACAAGTTTAACGTTTTTGATTTGTATCTCAGTATTCTCAACAATGAGGAATCGACATCTCGCATTCAAGAATTACATAATAATGTTATTTGTAGAAAATAAAAATTTGTATTCAGAAAGTGTAATTTGTTTCAAAAGTAGGTGTGATGTTAACATAAATATTGATAATAATGATACAGAGGGCAGTCTTAAGTCTTCCGTCAGAGCCTAAAATGATTTTTACAGTGGTGAATGACTTCTATAAGAAATTTTGAAGGGTGTATGTGTGTTTGTGATTAAATTAAGTTATTGAAAAGTGAAGGAGTTTTAGTGACCTGCGTTGTGTGTTATATTAGCTGAGTTATCACTGAGTATTTTGGCATGCTTATTATTTATTTGCTAATTTAGTATTTGATAATAATATCTCTACCCCTCATTCTAATCACAGGGATTAGCCCAGAAGTCGGAGACTTGTGCGGGAGAGGGGCGGCATATTATTATTAAGCAGGCCGCATTTGCGCCCAGGAACGACTTATGTTGGTAGGCCCTAACCACTATTCAGTGCAGGAATGAGGGAAACCTGGAAAACCTCATTAATTAGTGGGGAAGTCAAATATCAACCGGTATAAATCTCTCACATTGACCCAAGCCAACATTATTCCACCCTACCATACCCGCAGAGAGGGTGCCAATCCTCTCCACGAATATAACTTATATACGGTCTACCGGCAGCTGGGCGCGAACCCACTCCGATCTAGTCACCTCGATTCAAGTAGGTACTGACGCTTTAAACCGCGCGACCGCTGACCGACCACTGATGAATGAATTATTCGAGATTATTGTTGTTTATTTTGATATTCAGCTGCAGTCTGAGAGAGAATATATTCCAAACATAATAACAGTTGATTTTAGCAAAATGTTTAGAGAATGTGAGGATTTGCTTGAGTACTCATGTGTTTTCCTCTATTTTGATAAAAGATTTTATTGCAGGAGCCGCATGCCGGTGGACGATCCAAACGGCAACTATATCCTGACCTAAGCTCAATAAGTGGTTTTGTTATCGCCTATTTATATCAATATAGTGTGATTTGCAAGGCAACAAAATACAGGGTATTGTGTTTGTAAGAGTCCCATGTACATTCGGAATTTTTTTTTAATCACCCTGTATAAACAATTATATACTCATGTATACACAAAGACGCCCCTCACAGAATCTATTATAAAATTCAACTTGTTCAAGTGCGTATCAAGTCTCGATCATTATTGAAAACGGTCTTAATCCGAGGCTTTTCCTAATTCCGTGCGATAACCGTATAATCTAGTCGGCGATAAAATAAAAGACGTAACATACCATCGCAGCTCCATCACACGGTAATCATAAATTATCTCTGCTCGACAGAAATTTTATAGCTGGAAGCGATTATAAATTCAAGGATTTCTAACAGATAAATATTTACGGCAGCCAAGGAAACTCTAGGAATCCAACAGATTGTTTTCTTTATTAATTTCGAGCAATAATAGCGCACGTTCTGTTGCCTCATAAATATTTATCGCAGGCGACGCCTCTGGAAACTAGACACTCAGAAAAAGGTTCGTTGAACCTGTCGAAATCAATTTCGCTGTAAGAAATAATCCTTCATATCTGAAAGTAGTACGTTATTGATCACTGTTAGTACTGGTTTGTTATGACAGACGAAACTATTTGTTTATATTGTGTGCAAGGCGTGTGATGTTCTTCATAAAACCGATTTTTCAGTTATTTAAATGTGGCGTCCGAATCTGCCATCACAATAACAGTAGAACATCGCTTTCATGAGGTTTTAACAATGTTTATTATTCAACAGTTCGAAACGCAGATATTCTCTGACCTGTTTGTACAGGACGAACAGCGAAAAGATCAATTCAGTTTATAAGAAATTTCCTTGAAAGTTTTCACAAACTTATAAACTTCAAATCACATATGTCGTTCCGAATACCCACAACTCTTATCATATGCCAGAGCAAGCGTGAAACCCCTAATTGTTGTTCAAATTCCAATCTCAATATTAATACATCATGTGAGATAGGAGCTTCCACTATCGATACCGGATTGAAGTAATTTCCGTTACTTACTTCTTTTCTCTTTTGGCGTTGTACTCGTTATTCACTATGCTCCCAAAAGTCTTAAAATAAATTAAATTGCATCGAGCAGGTTGAATTTTGTTACTAAACACTTGCTTAAGAAATATTTTCGCGAGGCCACTGAACAGTATCCAGTGCTTGTGGCTCCAAACTTTGTTGTAAAAACCACAAAACCGCATCTAAATAAAGAATGAATGAAATTCCTATGAAAATATTGGGATGCAAATTCCAATGCCAATAAAACTAATATATTACATATCGAGGGGGAAAGTGATTCATTCATGTCGAGAGAAAAGCATGGGGAACTATTTCTCAAGACAATAATGAAATTTTTCACCGAGTTTTGTACTATTTTATTTACAACCACACCTTTTAAATACAGGTGTCGGTTTTTGTAACTAAAATAATTACGTGAGAAATTAACAAAGTAAGATCCCTGTATAACCAGATTACAGATAAAAAAACCGCCAAATTGGCATTTTGACAATTGAATCGGTTATTTCGAAAAGGCCACAACTCCGAAAAAGTAAATTTTACATGAGAGTAAAAAAACGTATTTTTCTGGTATTAGTTGGAATATCAATTAATTATCTTTTGAGCAGTCTCTAATTGTGATATGTGTGCAAATTTCGATAAACAGAAGAACAAAAAAAATCAGGTGTGCTGTGAGAAAAAAAAAGTTTTTGGAGTTGTGGCTTTTTCCGAACAAATACCTTTTTTTTGAATAATGATTAATATGATTAATAAAACTCCAGCATAATTAATAGAATAATATATTACTTGAAAAAACATATTTAGAAGTTCAAAGATTTATAGTTAGTAGTTTAGTAATCCTCTTCTGGTGGCTCATCATCATTGGTAGTAGGCCATAACATCAACTCGTTATAAAAAAATATTTTGTCTTCTGGTATATACTGCACAAGTTTCTTCAAATTGTTCATTTTCTTGTAATTAATAGGGATTTTTCCTGTGTAGGCAGGCTTTGTTGGTAGATTAGGACAAATTCCAGCTGGTTTCCCAAAGAAAATTCGTAGAAAATAAGCCCATCAATAAACGGACGTACTTTAACAATCCCAGGTTTGTTGCAATCATATCAACTCGTTATACTGAGAAATTTGGAAAGTCGTTTTTTGATCTTTTGCTTTTTTTCCATACGAGTCGAGGGACAATATGGTTTTCTTGTAGTACTTGGGCCACCAACTCTTAAAGTCTAAAATGTTCTCATTTTTTGCCCTCTGTATTGAGAAGAGACCTTTTTTAGAGGATTTTTCTATTAGGTCGTAATATTCTTCAGGAAGAAAAATTCGGTCATGCTTACGAATAAGCCTTTTAGCTACACCAAAATCTCTGTCACATGGAAAGAATGAACCTCTTATTGCAAAATAGTGGAAAATTTTTCTGAAATTCTGTGAGGATACAAGGGCTAAAAGAAAACGAATTACCGTGTGATTTTTAGTTTGGCCTGCACAACCATCTGAAAATATATGAATTTCTTTTACATTCTCAGAGATCTCATTCTCAAAATAATTTTTCAAAAATGTGCATACTTCATTGGCTGGTACTGGACTGGGGAGACCACAAAACATCCACTATTGGGGAGACCGTCACCGTGCCACTTCAGCTTTTTGGCGCGCGCAGTTTGTTGGAAAATGCCACATCTCCGGAGAAGTGGCCTTTTCGAAGTAAACAGAAAACCATGCCCGCTTAAATTAATATTAGCACATAGCGGATATGTGGCGTTTTCACATACAATGAATCTTAAAACATTCTAAATAAAATGGCGGCAATAACTCATTTTCTCATAACAGAGGAGATGTGGCCTTTTCGAAATAACCGATTCAATTGTACTAAAATTTTTAACTGTTTTAGAAAGGTATTTTAAGCTAATATATATCAAATCTCCTACAATTCCTATCAATGAAGTCATATGTATGTTCTCTGATACCAAACATCTAGGTATGCTAATGAGCAATTCCACAGACAAAGCTCTATTCACTAATTATCTAAAGAAATTAATCTATCTAAATTTAATAACCTGGTTTAATGAAAACACGCTATTAATATCTAACTTCTGACAGTGGGAACTCAAAAGTTCAACCCACTTTTTCACAATTAAGATAAGCTGTTTCTGATGCTTCCGCATGATGAAATGTAGCGAAAGAGTACGTCACTAAGTCTACAGATTGTCAGGTTAAAATTGTTACAAAAATATCTGGCGAAATTCCAAACTCCAATACTAAAGTCGTTACCATTTCTACGCAGGATGCTCAGCATGGGTTAACAATTTCTGTTGCCGCTTATAACCAATCGCATGTTACAATTAATTTAGTAAAATTATTTGTAATACTTAATGTGAATACTATTTGTTGAGAATGTTTTAATGTACAATAAGATATTTTTTAGAACAAACATTTTGGTTATTCAGTGAATGTTACCTGGGTTGAAAATGACATTTGTATGGGTGAAAATTAATCACTTTCCACCCTGGTATATGGACTTTTCCATCTGGATATATGTCAATATATATTTTTATGACAAATTTCAAAGTAGTAAAGAGAAAAACCGATAGGCTCTATAGGTAAAATCAAAGGGGTAACTCACAAATGTTGCGAAATCCTTGAGAAATCTTGCGAAATCCCGAAAAATCGTGTGAAATCTCGGGAAATCGTGCAAAATCTCAAGAAATCGCGTTGTCTGGAGGTAAATTTACCCATAAAAACTGACGATACTATCCACTTTGCGTCATTATCGACGTTTCCATTTTGCGAATAACACAGGTCCCACCTCACATTATTTCTTTAAGAAAAAAAAGTTAAAGAATAATTATTGATTAAACAATCAACACACCAGTGCATACAAAATTTACAACGATTTGAATGCCTGTGAAGTAGTAGGTGGCGCTGTTTTGCGAAATCTTGTCACAATTTTGATCCCAGTGGTTATCCCCTCGGGTAAAATAGTAAGTGCCCTTGTATTTTACTTACTATTCAGCCGGATTTTCGGATTGGCCTGGTTGACCCAATTTTGTGGAGAGTTGAAGCAGAAATTAGATAATATCCGGCTCGAGAGAAGTTACCCCGAGATGATACAAAGCAAGTGCCTCCAATGGCCACTCGTGCATTCCACAAGCACCTTCGATAGCGATACACGGGAAATATATCGCCGTAGATGGCCGAGATATGTCAGGTTCGACGTTTATATGAGAGAGTTGTAGACCGCAGACCTAGCACGGGTTGCGGGGTTTTAATTTTTTTTTATCGTGCAGGAAGTTGTTGGGAAAGAAAAGCATTGTTCGTGGCGACGATGTAGTTTTCTATATAGAAACGCGGAGACGCTTGGGAAGTTTTAACGTGACATATTACTGACGTGCAGGAAGGATTTTTTGCTTGAACTGATTCTTTACATAAGGATGGTACATAGATTTATTTTAAAAATGTTCCTTTCCAGTGGGGGGCTGCACGATGAGCCAGTGCCTCAGTAAAAATTTTAAAGTAACACAAGTACAGAATAAAACAGAATATTATTCTGTGACATAAGAATAACTAAGTGCTTACTTTAATCATCTAATCAATTTATTACATCCAGTAACATTTGAATATACAGGGTGAGTCAAGTGTTTTGATATACAGGGTGTCAGTTTCATACTTTTTTAGGTTTTTTCCACACAGCTCCTATGGTTTTTGATATAATTTATTCAAATTTTTATCATAGATTACCTATGGCAGTCTACAAGTTCTGCCATGCTTAAAAGATTTGAAAACGTACTGAGTGATATTTTTTCGGAGGTCAGGCTTCATTTTAATGTTAATCGGTCAGTGGTCACGCGGTTTAACGCGTCAGTACTTGAATCGAGGTGACTGGATCGCTGTGGGTTCGACCCCCGCAGCCGGTAGACCGTATATAAGCTATATTCGTGGAGAGATTGGCATCCTCTCTGCGGGTATGATAGGGTGGAAGAATGTTGGCTTGGGTCAATGTGAGAGATTGATACTGGTTGACATTTGACTACCCCCCTAATTAATGAGGTTTTCCAGGTTTCCCTCATTCCTGCACTGAATGGTGGTTAGGGCCTACCAACGTAAGTCGTTCCTGGGCGCAAATGCGGCCTGCTTAATAATAATAACTGTTTAGCCGAACATTATACCCTTAAACCGCGCAACCACTAACCGATCATAGGTCGACTGAATAGGTTTAATAATTTAACCTAGTTAGTATTGGTTTATTTTGATCCCTTATATTACGATATTATTAATTATTCAATAAATAAGCGCGCTCTTTCAACATTGGCAAAAATGGAGAAGGTTAAAGAAAAACATGGAAACTTGATGCACTTTTAAAGGGTTTAACTTCATTTTTTTTACATGAAACACCACCTCTGAAATCGACTAAAGACTTCACTATTTAATTTTTCTGAGCTATTTTCCGAAAGACCCTTTATTTTATAAGCTTTATAGTAAGTAATAATGGTTTTATATTGCCTATGAGTCCCACTTTAGATTTTTCACGACTGCATATATCTACAAAATTTCAGTTGTGAGAAACTTTGTGGGAACTTTAAACTTTATCGGATACTGTTTTACATATTTACTATTACTATTATTACGCCGCAACATTTTCTGTGAACGTGTTCACATTGACATTTGTAAACTGAATCGAGTTTTGTTAAAATCCGTGGGTCTCCGAACTCTAATCATCGTAAATATCATAAGTATCGCGCGTTCGAAAATTTTATATAGCGATATAAATTGTATTTATTCGCTTTTAGTGTTTTTAATTTTTCTGAGAGCCTTAGCGAAGTGTAAATATAATCTTGCAAAGAACTATAATTTCGTAAAAATAGTGGCTATATGATCTGAGGTGGTAGTTACTTTAATTTTTGTTTCTAAGAATGATGAATGATTAAAAAATAATTGATAAAGCGATCAAACAAATTAATTATGGTTTCCCAGAAAAGACTTATTTGCTACATTCCACCAATAAGTGAATCATTTGGTTCTACATAATATGTGGGTATAAACACGCCCATTTGAAATCATACAGTTCACTTCCATCACTTGTTTGAAATTTTGAAAAGAACAATGTAAAGATATTTTTACACGAGTGTATAAAAATAATATATTATATATTAATGCAGAGGAATGCATGATTTTCCCAGACTAACAAATTAAAACCCAGCTTCCTGGCGATATTTATGATAGAATGGTCTTATACTAAAAAGTTCAATCTTTGCTTTTTTTCTGTAAAGTTCATTTATTCAAGGAAAATGGAAGCCGATCCTGTGTTATTTATTGAATACCTGGGAAACGATTTTATACAACCTTATTTAGGTCACTATAATCTAATCTGCATTGTCACAAAAAACTTGTGCAATTAGATGATTTTGTACTTATTTAGTTAAATTCAGTATTCACTTAATTAATAAATGGCTGCGTTCAGGTCCGTCCTAGTGACAATTTTTCGATGTATAATTGAAATGAAAAAAAAAAAACGCAAAGATAAAACTTTTTCGTATGACTTTTCTATTACAAATATCGTCACTGCGCGTAGCTTGAATTTAAAACACGAAGCGCCATTTTAAGGAAAATTTAATGCCCTTTAAAAAGATGTATCACAACATACCCCTTCCCATTTGAAAAAATAAGGGCAGTAGCCACCCCCGCTAGAGGGTTGAGGTTACATGGATGAAATTAATAGTGAAACGTGTCCCCCTCAAAACAAAAGTTTACGGGTCCGAGGGTTTTGTTTCATTTTTACGTACAAAACCGTAAACCTTGCTGGACTGTTTTGGATGGGACACCCTGTATGTTTGAAGGCTACCTAGACATGATAGCATTCGAAGCCATGCTATTACCGTGCTATTACGTCCAGACGCGTTAATCGGCAAAAATTATTTTGTTTTGTGATGAATTTTCTCTCAACACGCCTCTCAAATAACGAAACCAACTTTTCGAACTGCCTACCTCGATTTTCGAAACATGATCCTTTAGAAACTCTGTCGAAACGTATTATCCCTTTTAGAACACTCTTCGGCGTATCCCCAGAGCGTATCGATCAATTTTCTACCCCATTCAAAGCGTTTATATGCGTTACTCCACCGACAATGCACCTACCTCTGTTTAAGCACCTGCTCATTTTCTACACGCTCATGGAAATTAAGGAAAAAGCGCGAAATTCAGCGTGATAGCCTCTAGATTAAGTTTTTCTTCAATATTTGCTTTAACAAATACTGCAATTATTTTCCCAGCAGGACTAATTGATCGTACAGGAAAAATACCTTTCTGCGAACAAACGTGGCTGTCATAAGGGCATTAAGAGCACAGCGATGCAAATCTTTGTTTTTAAGTTATATACAGGGTTAACTATGACTAAGTACAAATATTTTAAGATAGAGTAGAGATAAAGATAGATAAGATCGTCCTTTAAAAATGTTTTAAAATTATTGTTCATGATTGTTCAGACATTTTTTTCTAAACTATATTAAACCCCTATCGACGCCAATGGACACTCATCAGACGCGAATTTAAATTTCTTGTATGTCAAAGGTAGTGATTTACCGCACATTTAAAGAAAAACTTTTATTTACAAAAATGTGGATGATTATTTATTATTTGATAAGAATCATACAGAACATAGTTTATAAGACACGCAAAAAATATCCACTTCCTTGTGCCAATGCATCTGCGTATGTTAATAAATTGTGGTAATCGGAAATTAGTGCTGTTCAAATTAGCTTAATTTATTTAATATCTTTATTCTATAAGAAATCCACTTCAACAACACTCAATTTTGGCGTTACGACAATCAAAATGTCAAATATTGTTCTGCGCCTTAGCTATGCAACCATCAACACAACAATGTCTTGCCAGCTGTAAGTAGTAATGACATACCATTGACATATGATTATCATACCATCGGCAGAAATGTATTTATGTTTCATGACAAACACATTTTATTTTTTTTACTGTTGTAAAGATATTTAAGCTAATAATTTCTATTTCTCCTACAATTTCTATCAATGAAGTCATATGTATGTATGCTCTCTGATATAAAACATCTAGATATAAGTGTTTTGATTAAACCAGGTTAGTAAATTTAGCTAAATTAATTTTTTAGGTATTTTAGATAATTATTGAATACAACTTTGTCTGTTTTGTATACCTAGATGTTTGGTATCGGAGAGCATACATTGATAGAAATTCTAGGAGAATTCACTTTTTACTTTTGATCTTAACCCATTAACAGCCAATCCCATAAAATAATACAATTTTAGTATGGAATTTTTTTATTGATTTTAAAACACACGAACTAAGATTATTTTGCCATTTTTTAACAAAAAAAATACAAGATTACACAAAAACATGTGGGTGCGTATACGCACCTTTGGCATAAATCGTAGAACATTTTCAACACATTTATTATTTAACATGAAAACCTTAGAAACTGGATGAATATGTACATTACATTTTTTACATAGGTAAATAGTGTTACTCTTACAAACTCTACATTTTCTCCTGACACTATTAACTTCTTTAATTATAATATGTCTAATATTGTCATTTAGATGCGGAATTCTGCTCTGCTGTATTAGGTTGTTCTGCTGTTCCACTATATTTCAGTAAGGTGTAAACTAACTGCGATCGAAATTCTAGTTGAGACATGTTGGAGTCATTCGCAATTTTATAAATTTTCAAACTGTTGACAACAATACTGTCAATCATATAAGTAAACATTGGCCACCACCATTTCCTTCCCTATTCTGATGCGGTAATTAGCAATTCCATTGTCATGAAGATCCACTCCATCCATGTATTTGTTATACTGCTGTATAACATTAGGCTGTGGAACAAGAACTTCCTTGTGCCCCTTATGATTGTAGCGTTTGGCATGTGCGAGGAGTAGAATCGTACAAATATTTGTCATGACAGTGACTACAGAATTGTCGTACCACCAAAACCTCTAAATTACGGTCAAATGTGCATTTGTAAAAACGTCTTTCTTTTTTTGACAAAGATTTACTGTTACCCAGTGGGCATTTTCCGGTTGGATTTTCTCTTACTGTTCCTGTTGCAAAAAAATCCTTTATTTTATAAGGTCTATGCATAAAGTTGATACGAGGTAAAGAAATTATCAAATACTCTATGGTGCTGTGGGTTTTTGAAAACTGAAAGGAATTTCAAGACAACTCTAGTTCCTAAGGGAGTATTGACAGATTTTTCAGCTGTAATAGGAGAAATAGGTAGCATATTCCTCCAGAACAAAACAAAATTATATCTTACCTCATTTTGATAGTGGAATAAATGTAGTAGATAATTCACAGTTCACTAGTCAACAGTCAACAAAATATAACAATAATAGGAAAAATAGTTTTAATAAAATAAACTAATAAAAACTTTTTAATTACACACAATTAAACTAGATCACTAGAACACTAATAGTTGTGTACTAAATTTATTTTCATCCCTACTTCGCGCCTTTATAACATTATGTTGGATAAAACACACCTGTATTATCGGCCAAAGGTGCGTATACGAATCCACTGTATATACGTGCCATTATAAACATTATTTTTAAAATATAACTTAAAAATATGTGTCAGGATCAAAGTCCATATATTTATAATGCGTTTGACATAAATAGATATTTTAACAAATTTGTTTTTGCTTTTGAAAAATTCAATTTTATATAGGGTCTGCACAACTTCCTAAATTACGGCAACTGACTGCATATTAAAATATTAAAAAACCACTTTTTAAAGCTAAATAAAATTATGGACATAATCTGATAACTATTAAGACACAATACAATTAGAATAGAGGTGTAATATTTATATAATATATTTCGAAAAAAAAATTGAATTAAAAAGTTGCGTTGACGCACCTTTGGCCATTAATGGGTTAAACTACTGTGAATGAAATTCTGACATAAATTTCGATCTAAAAAAACTGATCGGTTATATAAAAGTGTCAAAAATATTATAATTTAAAAGAATATATAAATAGTAAATGTTTCCTTTCACATATTCTATGTAATTGAGAAATATTATCCAGAAGTAATAAATCGAAATTTACTTATTTTTACTGTCGGACCGTGTATACATATTTTATGATGCAGATAAAATATATATTAGGACAGTTATTCACAGCCATAAATCACTTTTGGGAAATGTGTATAAAATATACGATACGAAATTTACCGTGTAATAAATCCTTGTATGAACTTTGGATATTAAAAACTTGAAATAGACATAAAATCGCAAAATTTAAAAATGCATGAGGTTGATGCATTAGTTTGTATGATTTTAATTTAATGAAAAATGTATTTCTTTTTAATAGAAGAATAGTTATTTATGCATTAAGAGTGAAAATTGATACATTATTGCTCGAAAGCAGTGATGCCAATTTTTGCTCGTAACGCATACAAAGTTTTATCACTCAACAAAATAAAAATTTTCAATTATTAATTTTATTTCAACGAGAACAATTATAACAAAGGTATTAAATTCATTTGTTAGCATTCGTAATTATTATATTAGGGCTATATTCTGATATGATATGATAAAATTTTTATAACTGCGATTGCTACATTCAATTACTTGTACATTATTTGATGGCCTAGTTAAAATGTTCTTACTTGTTTCAAGTTTTTCATTGATATTATTATCTATGTATCTTTCGGCAACTGTAGAACTCTTCCATCCCCCGTGTCGCTTCAATTGTATATCACCTCCATCATGAACCAATAAAGTAGCCGATGTTCGGGGATATCAATGCCTTGTGTATAAATGACACTCTGGTAGGTTAAGATAATTAGCAATATAATTTGGTATTTTAGCGATAACATTCATTCCTGCCACTTGATTAAAACACTTGCCTTTATTAAAATTTAAGAATAATCATGCTGAGGTGTTTTCGTTCTAGGTCTCAAGGCTACAGACATGGGTGAAGTTAGGGAAGACTTGGGAGGGCTTAGCCCCCCCCCCCACACATAAATTGAATTAGCCCTGCCAAAAATACTTATAAACAACTCACACACCTTTCAGAACCGAAATTAAGACATGGTCCACCCGGGACTTTAGATGGTCTAACATCGCCCATGACTATAAAGTATAGATTGACAAAAAGTTGATAGAATTATTTTGAATGGTATTTGTGATAGCAAAAGTTCGACTTCTTCTTGTCTTTGCATCACTATATAGTAACTATCAAATGTATCCTTTGTACTCAACATGTTTAACATTCATTTTTACTAATTCGTCACGTCTGCAGACACCCGAAATTCCAATAATTAGAACTACCTATAATAAGATATTTCTATTAAGTTACAAACTTTACAATACTCAATGTACATAATTTATCTTTTTAAACAAGTTTTAGCATCGGCTTCTCTCAAAAATCTGTAAAATCCTCTTGCGAAAAAGTTTTTGATTTTTAGGCTTACATCCAACTCCTGGATTCTTTAAAAATGCCGTCACCTTTTTGAACTTGCTTAAGTCAATATCATTCTTGGTAGGTAATGTGTATTTTAGCATCGAGTAAATCAACCATAATGATGATGATTTTAGTGCCATTGCTTTCTCACAATAATAAACGAGGAGTACATTTTCTGCATATTTATAAATTTTCTTCGTCTTACACCATGTCACAAATAGATTTTATTGCTCCGGCTTATTACTGTCATCTGAAGCAAGTTTAAAACACAATAATGTTAAAGTTAAATAAATCAATTGTATAATTATCCTGCACTGAGTAAAAACAATAACTACATAATATCTTTAATTACATTTTTAAGTTTCATGGCACAAAAATGTATCCCACAGGAGTCATGTGACAATGAAAGTCATTAATATAGATAACGAAAAAGAGAAGCCCCAATACAGATTCTTGAGGCACCCCGTCAGAAACATGTTTAAAATCCGATAGTGTTATTGAAACTGACACACTATTTACCCTTACGGGTAAGAAACAGTACAACAATAAAGAAGTTTCTCGCACTCCAGAAAGTGTCAGTTTCTTCAGTACATGGCATGCATTGTACAATCAAAGATGGTACTAAAGTCGCACAACATTTCTCGTAATACAAAGCCGTCGTGTTTTTGCTAAATCAGAAATGATCATTTATTTGAAACTTAATTTTCTTTTGCAAACAATTTTCAGAATCTCCTCATATTATATTATTTACTGGTTCAAACACTATTCAATTAATTATAGTACGACATTAAAATGACTGAAAAATGTACACTTTATGGAGTGTTTTGCCCTGGACGATGTTTAGCTGCAGACGTTTCGTCATACACATGGCATCTTCAGTGCTTCAGTGCGTATCTTGAGCGGCGGTTAAATACGAGAAGCACTGAAGATGCCATCTGTTAAATATGACGACTGCAATTATTAATAATAATAATATTCCCCTACCCTCCTACCCTCCTCCCCTCATTCTAACCACGAGGATTAGCCCATAAGTCGAAGACTTGTGCGGGAGAGGGGCGACATATTATTATTAAGCAGGCCGCATTTGCGCCCAGGAACGACTTACGTTGGTAGGCCCTAACCACCATTCAGTGCAGGAATGAGGGAAACCTGGAAAACCTCATTAATTTTGGGGGGTAGTTAAATGTCCACCGGTATCAATCTCTCACATTGACCCAAGCCAACATTCTTCCACCCTACCATACCCGCAGAGAGGGTGCCAATCTCTCCACGAATATAGCTTATATACGGTCTACCGGCTGCGGGGGTCGAACCCACAGCGATCTAGTCACCTCGATTCAAGTACTGACGCCTTAAACCGCGCGACCACTGACCAATCCAAAGCATCGACCATGTCAAAACAACCCAGAAAGTGTATATCATTCAATTGACATCGGCCATGAAAATCTACGAACTACATTAAAACGACTATTTTAATTTAATGTAGTAGTTACTGACAAATACACTTTGCGTCTTCTAGACCTAAATACCCAGTAGGTGTAAGCATTAAATGCCTGAAATTTTATAGACTTATGCTCTGGAATTGTGCTACATGCAATTTATTACGTAAATGTAAATTTTGTAAGCTCATAAGAAGCTCGCAGCTGGACTTGAGCGTCTCTCAACTGACTTAAATATTTGCATAACATCTCTGCAACTTCCAAGGCCCTATTATTAAATATGTTTTTCTTAGTAGTCTCGAATTTAGCAGTAATGTGTTAAATTACAGGGGCGTTTCCTTCCTTATTAAGAGTAAGCGCAAATTGTGGTCTCATTCAGTCATTTTATAACTAAGACCAAACAATTTTATTGTATACCTAATTTAGCACAGTCAGTTTATAGTAATTATTTTGATAATCTAGTGTATTTTTAATAAGCGAAACTATTTAACCGACGAGGCGACTAGCCGACTTAAGTAGGTGTGATGTTAACATAAACATTGATAATAATGAAAGGAATGGTGAATTACATTATTTCTATAAGAAAGCTGGGAGGGTGTATGTGTGTTTGTGCATTAAATTAAACTAGAACTAGACAATTTATATAGTGACCTGCGTTGTGTGTAATATTAGATGAGTTATCACTGAGTATCTTTGTATGCGTTTCATTTGTGTATTTCCTAATTTAGTATTTGAATAATAAATTATTTAGTAAGCACAAATTTATAGTAACTTTTAAAGTAGTATTTCTTTCAGTGTGCTTACTAGTAACTATTAAATTTTTCAGAGCAGGCCTTGGATATACATATTACTTTAAAGTTGCTGGCTTTTTCGGTGAATTTTTACCATACAACACTAATAAAATATTGTACGATATTTTTGGTATAGACGAATATGAATATAAACATAATGATATATTCTTTCTCGGTTGATATTGGGGTTAAACTGACCAATAAAATAACTCCATATACAGCAAAAGCCTTGTGAAAACGCTTTTCCAGAAGCAATACTCGAAGTAACGGTGCTTCGGCTTTTATTGTTCCTATCACGAAACGTGTCCTTTTTCACATAGGGCTAGAACAAATTTAGGTAGTTGAATCGAGGACGCAGTTGTACCTACAATAAAAATATTGATTCGTGACGGTTAAACAAAACATCCTAAAGCAAACAAAACCGTGCTCTGCGGCTTCCGTAATCGAATTTTAATGATGATGGGCATTGACTGACAGAATGATGTATATTTGGCCAGTAAAGAACGTCTACATTTTTATATGTCGACATTTGTCATTTTACAGAAAATCAAAATGATTCTATTCGTGCTGCAGTTTTCCGATATTCAGTGGATGATGGCTTAAGATCAACTCTGTATACTTTAGTAGGTACTCAAAATTATGACATTAACAGCTTCATAAATGAAAATTTATATGCTGTAATTCTGTGCAACTGTCTTTAAAAGAAGAAAGAAATATTTGATATACCTAAAGTGAGCTCAAAAGCAACAGTTTTTTTAATAATAGGGAGATTCAAAGCATCTTTTTTCTAAAACAGTTTTAAAACTGATATGTAAACGTCAATTTATTTATATCATATATGTTAAAAATCATGGTACAACCATTATTTCTGGTAATACAAAATTTGGACGATGAAATAGTTGAAATTGAACCATCTACTGGTACAAAGACTGTTGAAGTAGAAGACAAGGCAAAGCATCGTTCCATATCTCTTCTTTAGTTACAACCCTAGCCTTTTTTGAAATTTTTGTACTTTACCAGTGGCGGAGTAAATAGGGGTCCCTATTGCTTTAGTAAACAAATATTATTACGCCACTGGCTTTAACTTAAACCAAACTAAAAAGCACTATTTTTAATAATTTTAATTTGGGACAAAAAATTCTTTTTGTAAGTTTTTCGTAACTATTACCATTTTCAAGTAAAATTTATTTACAAAATACAGTTGAATTGACAATAAAATAATTGCTGTATCAATTAATTAATTAATATTTAATAAAATTATTGAAAATAGTGACAGCTACATAACATCTAACAAAATTGTTCAAAATGCCCACCTGCTGCATTAATACACATATGCAGTGGCGTAGCCAGAAATTTGACATGGGAGGGGGTTCATTGAATAAAGTAAGTATTTCAAACTAGATTTAAAAAAAAAACAATTTTTAATAAATTGAAACAATAAAAAGTAAATAAAAAAACAATCTCATCAAAAACATGAAATAATAAACAGGTACGAGCAATATTTGTTACAAAAATGACAAAAATAAAATTAGAACTTAATTGCAGGTGAACCCTAATGTAAGATTGCCATAGGAGATCTTGTTCACTGACCGCGTTGCTAAATCTAGGCAAATAGAGTGATTGCAGGTTTGTAGTAGTGAGATATTACCTATATGACCCAACCGATGGGGGGGTTCTGACCTCCCCCCCTGTGGCTACGCCACTGCACATATAACATCTTCGTATTAAAGAATTTATTACCGCGATGATTTCATGTCTGCTTGAGATTGTCGCAGTCGTCTATTATTCTCTGCATCTAATTTCTGTCTCGACTTAGGTATCAGATTTTTATTGACGCTTGTATTAGAATTAAGCAAATTATGTTTAGGGAAGTAAAACAATACCATAATAAATAATAAATTCACAGTCATATGTCCACGTGTATTGTATCGTAATAAGTAAATACATTTTACTTGAAAATGATAATAGTTATACTTACTTATCAGGATAATTTTTTGTTCTAAATTAAACAGAGATTTGGATTTAAGCACAGTGGTGTGCTAATATTTTTCTCCGCCACTGGTAAAGCAAGAAAATTTAAAAATTCTCTAAAGATCACATGTACAGTGCCAAATCATTTATACAAATTTTACGGGTGAAACTTCACACTTACAGAGAAATTAAAAAAAAAATTTTTGGGAAACTTCAGCGTGCTGTACCTCAAAGCTGTACCTCAAAAAATAAATATTTGTCGGATATAGTTTATTTAGCAAAGTAACAGTATTTTTTATGATGTATTGGTTTTTGAAGTTTGATGAAAAAAATGGGCAACCCTGTATATGTTATGATTTCTACGGAACCGCCTTGTATAAACGGCTTTATTCTCGAAGGGCTTGTCATTACATTAGACTCATTAAAGCATTTCCTTGGAACTCAGGCGGTGCGATATATCTTGGGAAGCGCCAAGTTGGCCCGAGCGGCCTACATCCACCCGAGCAAGGTCGCTAGATGTATTACCACTGACCTTCTCTTGTTTACCCCGATGTATATTTTTTAGGGCTCCATTCACCGCTCTAACATGCGCTGGGTTAAAGTAATGGGTCTGCGAGGGCGGATATGCCGAAGTGCCTGCCATTTTTTTTAACAACAGCCGTCGTATGTATCGGATTTTATCATAGGCGCGCCTAGCATCTAATTTTAAGGGGGCTAAAGTTGTGCCAAGTCTAGTTTTACAATAAGAAATATTGGAATATAGGTACAGTTCATATCATCGATAGAAGAGAATAAAAAATCGACATAAGAAACTGCCATAAAAACATTGAAGTCTTCCGCGTCCAGCTGGTGACAAATAGACAGGACCGTATTTACCAGTATTGGTTCAATTTCGCCAATAATAATTTAAAATAAAATGAAGTATATAATAATGAATGTAAATGTGACTATTTGGAAAAAAAACAAATGCTAAATACATAGTTTAAATTATTATTTCCCAACTCCCAGCAAGGACAACGAGGGGGTAACCTCTTTAAAATAAAAATAATAAGTAATAGAAAACAACTATACAAACATATTTTTTAGATGTATTTATATCCTAGTGATACATAGGTACACAAATATATAAAAAATATATATATTTCAGATACATATACTTCATATACTACATAACAACGACAGCATACAAAATACAACAAAAAAATTACTTATACTTCATAATAAAAAAACACAGTAGCACTAACATTCGTCAGACTCACTCCTAACGTCACTTGATCCGATTCTTTATCAACAGTATGAATGCAACCGTAGAACGGTATGTCCCTGAGCCATAACCATCTCATCAATAAAGTAATTCTTTGCAAAATTATTGCTCTTGACTATATGCAGTAACTCATCTTTCTTCAAACATCAAACGCAATTTTATGGATTTTGAGAAATACTTGAATATTCTTTTGTTTGTGCCAGTATCGGAATTCCTTCTGAAAGTATTGAGTGATATCAAACGTTGTATAACACTATTATTAAATGTTTGATACAAGCCACTCCGGGGTCGTAAATCTCAAAGCTTTACAATGTTACTTTTAATGGCGCGGTATCTAACTCGGCAAATGATAAGAAGTAGGTAGCCCTCAAAATGGATTTATTCAGGATATTCACAATGTAATGCTAACACTGCACTCTGCCCTCTTTGTCTTTCTTACAGTGTTCGACGTATGTCGGTGAGTTGGTAGACGAGAGACTGCGTAGTTGCCAAGTTTGTTGCCTGCTATTCATAAAATTAATCAACTTCCTAAAAATGTTATTACGAATTTGCGAAGTGCTAATTATTCGAAATGTCATATATATATTTAATACAACCTGCTAAATGATTAAATTTTATAAAGACTATGACTCATTTCCATGATATACAGAAAGCGGTTACCTTGTTTATGTGAAATGTTACAATGTCGCATTCCTAATAGCACCGTGCCGATATGAGTTTTTATATTACAGCAGTGGATTCGATTGGGGTAAAATAAACACTGATTGATGACGAAACGTAAAATAATAAATCTGGGTAGCTTCAACCTTATACTAAAAAAAGGTACTGTTGTGTATTGTCGATAAAATGAACCGTTCATGAACTGTTTTTATTGTTCGAATGACTTTCGTATCGCACTTTGTTGTCGAGAAAAATAGAAATCATTATTTTTGTTAAAGGTAAAACATGAATTCGTTTATAATTATTTTTCTCGTAAACGGTTCATTTTATCGAGAATAATCAAAAGAGTACCTTTTTTTAGTCTAAGGTTGGAGCTATCCAGATTTATTATTTTAAAGTTTTTATCATACAGGTTGTTAAACATTTAGGCATTAAGTTGTAAAATGCTGAGCTAAACATGTTAAATATGTTTCAAAGGCACTATTTTAAGAGGTCCTTACTTAGTGTCCATCACATTACATTTTTATTAAATTATATTAAATACTCTAAAAGTTATTCAAGAAAAATCGGGTTCGAGAGACGTCCTTCAGGGACACATATCTCCGTAGAGAGGGCCTGTAGGTAAAAAAATTATAGAAACATCATTTTATTTTTTCATGTTCTATTTGCACCTGAGAGATTTTCCAGGTTTTCCCGGACATCTTGCAGACTATATGTACCTACTAACATTATGTTCCGGTATATTTTCTGTGAACGTATCCATATTTGTAGCAGTAAGCTTTGAGTCCGGACCTGTCAGGAGCCATGGATCCTCGGACCCACCCACGCCCAGCGCCCAGCTTCCTTTGATTCCGGACAATTTATGGCCGTCGGAAAATGTAATTTTCCGGGCATAATGATAAATCCTAGTCCGGGCGAAATATTTAATATATCGCCGCACTCCCAGAAAACATATTGACACGCCGAATAAATCACGGCCTCCGAAAGGAAATTCATCGAAAGTAACACGTCAAATCATTTATTTCTTATTCAATCTCGCCAGATACGTCGGTTCAGAAATTAATGAACTGATCCGATAATGTTGATAAATTATCCGGTTTAGATATGTACGCGGTTAATTTTAGGCGTTTTGCAACCTAAAATATAAATTGCCCTTTCACGAGCGAAGACATTCAGTCAGTGGAAAACTCAGAGCAATAATAAAAATAGAGGGAACAAACGCCATTTATTTGTACAGTAGTGTAGTCAACCAACATCTAATCAGAGTTTATTGAAACAAAAAAGTAATATGTGACAGTTCGTGTTTAATGAAAACAAATACCAGTGGTGTAACAGATTTTGTGAAGTAATATTAAAATAGTACTGTACTGTATAAAGCTGAAGAAGATAGTAATTTTTAGAAATGAAGAATGAAGAAATTTGGAATGGTGAAAGAATAAAAAGAAATAATAAAATTTAATAAACAATTTTATGTGCAAGCAACAAAAAGTAATTATAATGTAGTCCGAAAATAACTGTTTTAGTTTAAAACCTTACATATTAACAAGTTATAAAATTTAAAGTTATAGGAAATTGAATTAGCATTAGCGCTGATATTCCGAAATAATGCAAATCGTATTTGATTATGAATCAGAATCAAATCCATTACTCATGATCAGTAAGTACCGAATAACAGACTCACATGGAAAGCACAGATGCACATGTCTATTAAAATGTCTTTTATACATTTTTCCACGGCTTTGTTCAGCAGTAGACAACCGCAGTCTTTTACTACTTCACTTTATGCAACTTGAATTGCATTTTGATTTAGGCAAATAGCAAATTTCATTAATAATTATAAACTACACTGGCGACACAATAACACGAAATTCACCAACCTCTACCACACGAAAATAATGATTGATGAATGGAGAGAGGAGAGGAGTCGGGCCGCGTGCATCTGTTCCATATCGAAGGCGGACTCGCCTGCATAGAAAAGCGGATCCAAACGATGTTCGACTTATTACGCCGGAAACGTATTAAGGTCCATTTACACACATCAGTGACGTAGCAGTTCAGTGTCAGTTCAGTATTGGTGTTATTTGTGGTCGATCACTGATGCCAGTTTACACATATCCGTTCGTAGTCCGTAAAAAGGAGTTAGTAGACGATCAAACAAAGTGATCTGAATATATTTATCATGCAGTTGATCAAAATTTCGTACTAGCTTGATAAGATTTTCGTCTATTCTAAGTAATAGAAAAATCTGGTCAGTTTGTCAGTAGAATTACAAAAATATCGTCGCCGGCGTATTTAAAAGCCACTGACGCAGCACTGACAGCACTGATACGGCACTGTGACGGATGTGTATAAACACGCCCATTTAAAATCTAAGCAATAATTTTTTAGTTTTCACTGATGCTGGTACGGAACTGACACGGCACTGATGTGTGTAAATAGACCTTTAAACGGGAATTTGAACTGCCAACTTTGATGCCGGCGCGCGGTTTGCATTTATTATAAAATTCTCATAATTTCTTATTGATTACACCGGGTGTTTATAAAAATGCAAAGTTAATTATGACCTAAATACGGTAGGTCAAGACTCGAATTGCGGGATTGTTGATCACTGAATAGGTATGTCTCGGACTGTTTTTTGTTGACACCACGAGGATTTTATTTAAATACAAAAATGTGAGTCGAGGATGAATACATTTAAGTACCCTAATCCATTTGTTTCATTAACAATGTGCAGTGAGAAACATTTCCTGTGTAATTTGTTCTCAAGCTTTTCCTCTCATAATTTGTTCCCTATAGCGCTTACATTTTATACTATAGAGACATTCATGCTCACAAATCTTTAAAATAACAAATTGTTATCAATATTTTCATTTCATTTTATGCATGTGACATCATATTCACGAGTACACTTTTACCACACGACACCACGTTACACTACCTGACATGATGAAAATCTAACAAGAGGTAATTTGCGTTTGCGATACGTCGGATGCCGTGGTGTGGCGTGGCGTGGTGTAGCGTCATAGCAGACTGCACACAATATATGCAAAAATACATAAGAATACACGGTATCAGATTATTCTTGTTGACGTTGTATCACATGGCGTGACATCAAAGTAATGCCCCCGGCTTTAACCTAGTGAGTATTAGATTTTATTTCACCATTTATGTAATTAAATGTGAATGGTTTAGTTTGATCCGTTGGAGTTTTGTAATTTCAATATTAAATATTTTTTATGTTGAAACTTAATATAGCCATAGCCTGTATAGAGAAACTCTGACCTCTACCTGGGTCTGGGAGTGTAATGGAGTAGTAACTAGCAGTAGGCTAGTAGCTTTTCAGAAATTTTCATGTAGCATTGACATAGTGTTGGTGATATATAAACTCGAATATCTGAAGATGTTGCAAGATTACTAATAAAAGTATATAGTATTTTGAGATAAATTTTAGTAAAATGATATTAAAGCAATGCACTTAGCATAGAATATTATTTAAAAGGGAAAAAGGTTAAAGTATACTATATTCACAAATTATTAATTAGGTAGTTTTATATTTGCCAGATGCTTTTCAAAGTATTCAGCATGATTCCGACTTGACGCCGTTTTTCAGAAACGCGACTTGATATCTCAATAAATTTATGCGCAGTTTATGAGGAATCGATAAAATTAATACAATGCAAGATCGGAAGCTTCAATTAACACTCGCGCTCCATGAAACACATTTCTAATTCTTATAAACAAATCACAGTGAGCTTTCCATGTGACTTGATCTTTTAGATTTACATATAAAAGGAATATAAATATACATCGTGTAATGAAAGTACTGAGAAAATTATAAATAACAGGCAAGATATGCACAAAACAAAAAGTATTGTAATCAATAACTTTCAGTGTATCACAGGGTGGTGTAGTGTTGGCTGAGACAAGAAATCACAAAATTTGAAAAAGACAAGGCAGTGAATTTATAATTAGTTCTAGTTTAGCAGAACTGATTCCAGACTCAATAAACGTTTATTTTCAAAGTAATATTATATGTCTAAGTAGAAATATTTTAAGAGGGAATACGGAAACATAAGCATTAACGGAATCGCCCTTCAAAAAATTTCCAAACTTATTTATGAAGCGGATTTTTTTAACTATATCAAAATCCTATATAGCCGGCTATGGCAATCCGTCCGCCGCGACTGCATGTTTGACGTGTATAGAGTTAGACAACCAGCAACACTAAATAGTAAAATTCCTTGTCATAATTGAAATTATGTGTTTGTTTATTTTGTGATTTTGTGTTTTCCTTCATTTTAGTGCAAATTTTTTTCAGATTCAAACGTTCTTTAGTAAGTAAAGGAATTTGTGTCAGATATTTTCCTATAATATAGTTCCCCGGCCTGTTTTATCTATTTTCTTAGAATGAATTGGCATTTTATTTAACTGTTCGCGAAGTGTTTCTTGTTGTTAAGAAGTAATCTCTGAGTTGTAATGAGTAGAAATATAGTTTTAATAATCTGGTACGAAAGAAGGAAAAACAAATGCAAAATACTGCAGCTAACCGGATTAACTGTTACATATTAGGCATTGTTATTAATAAAAGTGTTCATTTTCGCTGTTTCTAGACATCTGTATTACTAGCTTATAGAGAATTCAGAGGAAATTTTACAAATTCCTAAACTTCAGAACCACTGGTGTTTATTCAGCTATTGGTTGTAATGGCCATTGTCTTCTAAATCAGTTTGCTGCCAACACATTGCAGTCGCGGATAATTATTTACGGTATTAAATTTTTATATACAGATTTGGAAAGTGAGGATCTTGATGGTGAATTGTATTTTGCCGCTTGCGTGTATTTGTGTCATGCTACACGCATACTTCGACCACAGCGTGTTTGCATCAAGCAGTGTTGCCAGGTGGAAAAAGTTGTGCAGTGCATGAGAATAATTTCAAAGAAGCAAGTAATTTTCAATTACTTTTGTAATGCCATTTTTATTTCATTAAAAATCATTATGTTCTGCTATTTTATCATAATATTACATTGTAAGTAGGTAGTTACAGGTACTTACTTAAAAGTTATTAACCACGTAACCTTTCTAATTTATTTTATTGTTAGGCCGGGCGAACGTTGAGGCGCAGTTGACGTGACGCAGGGTGACTCACGGGTCGTAAAATCTGTTGTTTCCAGAAAATGTAGGTACCCTTACGGAATAGAGTTAAGAATCACTGCAATACAGCGTGAATACAGCACACACACCTCATACCCGTTTATGTATTCATTGCTAATTATTAAGAGAGCAGTCTACAATAAAGGATATTTCAAGTACCCAAATATTGTAGATACCTACCTCTATCTATTCAATTTTGCCCTCGATTTTTCCTTTATTTCTCGTTAGGTTTTTGTTTTGGTAGATTTCAAAGAGTAATTTTAATAATTTTATTATTTCTTTTTGTGTTTTGTGAAAGCATGAGATTTCCTCGGAATGGATGAGATCTGACAACACTGGCATCAGTTGATCTGACAGTTAGATTTGCAATGGCGATACGGAACCGATTACCGTAGTAGTGGGGAATGCTAGACCAATGCACGTCGCCTCCCCTCTTAAAGTTCGTACCTTCTCTGGAATGAAGCGGCAATTTCTACTTTCTCTGTAAAGATCCGCAATTTCCGAATCTGTATGTTGCTGCATAACCAGATTGACTGTATGCCTCTTTTATCTATTATAGAATTTCATGTTCCATAATTTATGAGTCGTAATAACCCAACTTTCTATCGGCCTAATGTGAATTCAAATATATTAATTAAATCCCATATTTGCAGTGTTTAATAATTATAACAAAAATTCTAGTACCTGTGGCAGTAACTTTGATAGTTTAGGTAAAATTATGCATAATGCAGCCACTTATTTTTTTCTTTTAAGTTATTATTTTGTACGACTTACTTAAGGACGCATACGTATTATGTAATCCGTTTTCCACTTTTGTCCTGTTATTGGAGAAATCTGTTAGGCAATAAAGGATATTATTATTATTATTAAAAGGTGTAGGATTTTTTATTTGTTTTGATTAATCGAAAAGTAACAACAAAAACATATTTTTAATTGAAAATGGTAAGCGTTAGTGAGTTGGAAGGCCATTTTCCTTGGTCACAAATCGTAAGAAGTCGTTTATGCATTCATTCGTAGAATGAAAAATAGCACAACATGCTTGGCACCCCTTCAATGCAGTCCAAACGGAGTCCTGTCCAGGAAAGAGTAATAGACCTCTTCGGAAAAGTGGCGAGGGCTCTCCATTTCCAATCTGGGCCCGTTGAGGCACACAAAGAACTCGACCGAGGACAGTTGAAATGTCAATCTAACAGTCAAGTTTTAAGCGCCGGATTCCTAAGTTAATACCGATCCCAATCGATAAAGCTGGCCACCTGGGCAATGTTCAATCTTTGTAGACGGGTTAAAGTTGTGCAGTGGGGTCATTTCCCATCTCGCTTATATTTTTTAAAAAGGTGGTTCTAAAATATTTAATAAGCGTTTTCGCGACATATTTATGAGTTTGTAGCTAACATCTCTATGTTACCCTATATTATATTCCGTGCCACAAATAAAACACAACAATAATTGACAGGCATTATCAGTAACACTCTGTCATTCATCTTAAAATAACTCATTAAATCAATACTAAATTGGCCAATAAACAAATAATAAGCAAGCTAAGATACTCAGTGATAACTCATCTAATAATTTACGCAACACAGGTCTAGTCTACTATTCCATAACTTAATACGCACGTACACATATACCCTTCAAGGTTTCTTATAAAAATAAAGTCATTCATCACTGTAAAAATCATAAGTCTAATTGTGGTGATCACAAAATGTGTGCTGTTCAAATGGACTCAAATTTCTTTGTCGTATGAGAAACTTCAGCAACATTCAATTCTGGTGTAACGACAATCAAAATGTCAATTCTGTAACTTAATTATTCAACTATCAACATAACAATTTCATATATCTTGCCAATCGTGTATATATGACAAATTTGATCTTATCACCTCAAACAAACTTAGGGTAGATTAAGAAATATTGAACAACATTTTCAGAATGATTCTTCATTACCGAAAAGGACCGTTTTCATTGTCGCAGCAAGCAAAAATTGTTATTGTCACAGTTTTTTTATTAATTGGCCATACAAGAACAGATCTTGATCCAGAGGATAAAAGTGGTTCAACATTAATGCCAGTCCCGTTTCTATACTACTAATAGGCACATAAGTGGGTCAAAATAGATAAAACATAAAAAGTTGTTAGCATGGAAATCAATGTGTTCCATATTATTATGTTATTGTTCGTTTTGAAATATTTTCCAGTTACAATGATTCTCCGCTTGTAATTTTGCTCGTAAATGTGCGTTCAGAGAGGCAGCTGCATCAAATATAGCAAGTCGATCCATTTTCGAAACAAAGGCAACAAATGACCGAAACGAAAAGTAAATTTAGACTCCAGCCGGCGGTTATTATTTTCCCACGGGCTGAAAATCTCGTTCAGCCTCTATTATTCAATTAGCAAAGACAAACACTTGCGTACGTGTCCTTAGAGGAATTTAATATTGCGGAAGAACTCTCGGTTGTCCCATAATATAACTATCAGTTATTGAATGTGTGATAATTAGACAAATTATTCCCTTAAGTTTTTTTATGTACATTAACAGAAAACGATGATTTTCACACAACACATGGAAACGTGGAATATACAAAATAACCTGCTTGACGTATGCGTTCAATATCGAGAGAAGGCAAAGTAAAATATTTGTTGACCAATATTTGATGTGTTGTCGATTGGCAGTGCAAATTCAAAGGAAATATGCGGGACGAATTACTCAGAAGCCGTTTTATTATGGCTTTTCCAAAAGTCACACAAGAGGCTAGTGTCGTAGGCACAGGTAAGTGCCACGGGCGGTAGGCAAAACGTCCCGCAGAGAGCAGAGCCACCATCCTATTTCTAGAATTAACAGCCAGCGAGGTGCGAGGTAGATAGTCGACGAAAAGGTTGTTGATACTGGTGCGCTGGTCCAGGAAAAGGTAAGGTGCAAATGGAAATAACGCTTGTAATATTGGTGGAAATGGATTTCATAATTCCAATACATGTAAATTGAACATTATACTTTTGCATCTTCCGAGATCGAACTAAGCTAATGTTTTTTATAATGATGAAATTCTGGATAATTGTTAGTAGAAAATATGTTTTATGTTTCCAGTTTCAATTTCATGTACGTATATAGACATACTTTATTGGTGAGATATAGGAATGGCTACTGAGTTTATAAATAAACGTATTTCAGTCATTCTTTGGCATGTCTAAAAATTCTAGTTATTAGCTTCTTGAAGCCTATTTTTAATAAAAAAATTATATTTCAAGACATTAGTGTAACACTGGCAACGCTGTGGAATACACATTCAATCTACAGATTCGGAGATTGCGGATCTTTACAGAGAAAGTAGAAATTGCCGCTTCATTCCAGGGAAGGTACGAACTTTAAGAGCGGAGGCGACGTGCATTGGTCTAGCATTCCCCACTACTACGGTAATCGGTTCCGTATCGCCATTGCAAATCTAACTGTCAGATCAACTGATGCCAGTGTTGTCAGATCTCATCCATTCCGAGGAAATCTCATGCTTTCATATTTTGATTACAAAATCTCATGTTTTTAATAGACACTATAAGAAATAATAAAATTATTAAAATTACTCTTTGAAATCTACCAAAACAAAGACCTAACGAGAAATAAAGGAAAAATCGAGGGCAAAATTGAATAGATAGAGGTAGGTATCTACAATATTTGGGTACTTGAAATATCCTTTATTGTAGACTGCTCTCTTAATAATTAGCAATGAATACATAAACGGGTATGAGGTGTGTGTGCTGTATTCACGCTGTATTGCAGTGATTCTTAACTCTATTCCGTAAGGGTACCTACATTTTCTGGAAACAAAAGATTTTACGACCCGTGAGTCACCCTGCGTCACGTCAACTGCGCCTCAACGTTCGCCCGGCCTAACAATAAAATAAATTAGAAAGGTTACGTGGTTAATAACTTTTAAGTAAGTACCTGTAGCTACCTACTTACAATGAAATAAAAATGGCATTACAAAAGTAATTGAAAATTACTTGCTTCTCTGAAATTATTCTCATGCACTGAATTTTTCCCACCTGGCAACACTGCTTGATGCAAACACGCTGTGGTCGAAGTATGCGTGTAGCATGACACAAATACACGCAAGCGGCAAAATACAATTCACCATCAAGATCCTCACTTTCCAAATCTGTATATAAAAATCATAATATTAAGACTGTTCAGCGGTCCTCAACGAGTTTTCTATTGAAAAATCACTAAATTTATTTAACAAATGACTTGTCTTTGAAAAACAAATGTCTTTATCTGATTTTTTTTTGTAAAAAAGTATTAATTTATGTTCTACACAATGAACTATACTGCTGGTTAGAATATTTGTACTGATTTAAGTTCACCCTGTACAAACTAGTGACTGGAAACAACGTGCAATTTGTTACTTAAGGTTTGATATTATGGAAATATATTATCAATTAAAACATTCATTGAACATAATATGCAAAATTCGTGGCTTTAATCAATATTTTACATTGGCTAATGTAAAAGTATTAATAGAATAGGTGGGTACATGAATACATCGATTAACCGAACACAGATATAAACTAATCAACAAGTGTACTTTATATTAACAAATATAATCACTTATTTAAGAAACTTTTGTCCAATAAACGGCATTCATTAATGTTACGAACCATATTTTTTCAATGTACGCCCAACTAAAATCTACGTAATAAAATAAAGAATTGTAAACAGTCGAAGATAAAAGGCTGTTGTTGAATTCAACAAAGAAAGTTTGTTATTGCAACAATTATTTTCGTGTCACAAATATTTTTAAATGTAGGGGAACGAGTTCCAGATCACGATTGATAATTTCTATTTTAACAACATGCAAAAGCGACATTATAGGTCCGAAATCCGATTATGCGAGTTCTATAAATATGTCGTGTTAGTTGAATCAGTGACATAATTACGAAATACAATTAAAATGTAATTTTAATTACATTTCAGTGTAACCGATGTCATGAGCGAAAATATCTGGTTAATGACACGAATAGAATGAGTTTCATTATTAGTAGCGTGCGCGTATATTGTAAAATTTATAATAATTTCCGTTCTCGAAATAATTTTTCGTGATTCTTCCCGAAAACAAATGCTGGAGTTCATTCATAAATAGCTGTTTGTTTACTTGACAAAAATATACGATATAAATATACCTCAAATTGAGTATCTACCAATTTAGATAGAACCTGCTGGTACAAAGATATTAAGAAAAGTCTTAGTGTGAAGTTCTTTTTATCTATATCGAAAAAAGTGGTCTGTAAAAAATTTTGTTTCATGAAAATAAATTATTTGTTTGTTCTATACAAACAAATATTTACTTCCTGCTACTAATTTTTTTTTTTTGAAAAATCAAAAATACAGTTATTTTTAGTAAAGAAAGCATTTGTTTAAATTAAAAAATAATTATTTCATTCTCAATTATACACTTCTTGTGTTGATTTAGTTTATTCTATGTTAAAACAATATTTGTATATTTCAAAGATTTTATTTTGACTAAACGTCTGCTTATTTACGTCAACAATTTATTGTTCAAAATTTTAGGAAACAACTGCGGGCTAATGCCCCGACCAGAATTGAATTACACCTGAAAACTCTATGGCAAATAGTCAACATAAAATACCGGTTTCGGGCATCAGTACGCCACAGGTCAGTGGTGAGTTAACTGACGACTAGGCGCACAATTGACAATTATTTTTTGTTTATACGAAACAATTCGAATGTTTCTTTTCAAACAAATACTTTTATGGACGATACGACTACAAGAAATTGAGTTTTTTAATTTAAGGTTTTTCAAAAAATTATATAATCTAATAAAACCTAATTTAAAAACTTAATTAATGTGTTTCTTGAAAAAACATTTATTTTCAGTGTAGATAGTTAATCACATTTATAACATAAATCCTTCTCAGTTCGTGATATTACAGTCTGTTGCAAAATGTGTGTTTTTTACATTTAGTATTTGTTTGCTACTAAATTAATTCAAATATCGAATAACTTTTTATTTGTAATCCTTATTTGGATCATTTTTCGCCATCTCTGACTGTAACCACGAAGGTTTCCAAAGTGGTGTATACGTCTATAACACTCTCTGGCAAAACAAACATTAAGGGGAAATGGAAAGCGGCAGTTCACCCTCGCTGTTTACGTGAATGCCTAGCAAAATATTATTGTTTTTCGTTGTTTTAGACAAGGCATCACAGTAGCTTCCGGTTTCTTTCATTCACAAAAAAATAACGCTAAGTGGTACACATTCCACGATTCATAATAAAATGGTTAGAACTTCCACAAAATAATAATAAGTCAAATTGTGGGTGGGACGCAAGAAAGACTTCTGTTGAAATATTTGTTAGAACGATTGAATCGATGTATGCAGAAACGTCACATGTTCGCAAAAGCACATTATTAGCAAATGGAAAAATAGTATATTGTTATATTAGGATTAAATGTACCTATCACTTTTGTGGCGGGCAAAGTTTGTTGTAAGGCGAAGCGTAGCGTAGCCGAGCGGATGTAAAATTGCGAGATAAAAAACATTTTTGCATAAAACAAGTTATATTTTGTCCAACCGAAATCCCCCATTTAATTACACAGCCACACAAAAAAAAATTGTTTTCTGACCTGGGGGTCTGACTATGGTTACTATATGTTTTTGGGGTCGCTGAATCCGAATCCGAGGTCTATTTAACCCCATCACATTAGGGTTTTGCCACAACCTAAAAAAAACCATAATAACCCGTTATTAAACGCATATAATTCTACGAATGAAGTTGTAATCTGAAAACTCAAGCTCTTAAACCATATAACTCCACACCCATTTAATTTCATAACAACATAACACATTTAACCCCATAATTCTGTAACCCACTTAGCCCCATGACCCCACAACACATTTAAACCCATAACTCAATGTATATTAAATCCAATGATCACGTACCTAAGACATTCAGTTTAATCTCTACGCGAATCTGTCAGGTTTATTAAAAATGTGTGGTTCAATTTGCTGAATAGTCTGTAAAAATAGAATCTAATGAAGACTTAGGTGTACCTACCTCAGGAGATACTGTGTGAGGTTTCTTTGAATCTTCTCCAAAATAAATTTGGAGAAATTTATGAATGTGTCTACCAACGTTTTATAGATTGGTGAAAAGAAAAAACATTAAGTTGTGTATTCAGAAGATGTGTTGATGATGTATTTCTCAAACTTAGCAAATAAAATAAAGCCGTCGACGCTTTGGTGACAATATTCAATGTTGCGGTCAACGTTGGATATAAAGAAGGGGATTGATATAACAAAATATTCTAAGTTACGTGCTTTTCTGAAGAGACAAAATGAGGGTTTGAATAGTGCACCTGATAATTTATATTGGAGGTTGCATTGCGCATGCCGTACTGATGAATTAGTCAATTTAACAATTGATAAAACCAAGAGACCACGTTCTTTTACTGTGCTGGGAGATAATTATTTAAGTTTTTATGGAAAATATGTTGCTTTACGTCCACCTGAATTGATACAACGTCGATTATTTCTCAGATATGTTAGTGGAAAGTATCAACGAATGGTGGCCGGTATTTATAAAATTAGTGCCGTCTCTCAAGAAGTGACAACATTTTTAAAAATGGATAACTGAAAAGAATATAGTGAACACACATTACGACCAACGTCTGCTACCGTTTTAGTTGACGGCGGTGGTGACCTCGCTTGTCTTAAAAGACACGGAGGATGGATATCGAGCACTGTGGCGGAAGGCTACATTGAAGACCCACTTTTCAATAAAGAAAATATTGCGAAAGGAATAATGGAAGTTAGGAGTGATAATGATAAACCAATCACCGTTTTCATTTCTGATTTCATAACATCTGAAAATAATAAAGTATTAATGAAAACGTGTTGGAGTGCTTTGAGAATTGCTCCAAGAATGAAGGTAGTTGCAGTTTCAGCGGTTTATTTAATTTTAATACTTGTGCAATTCAATATCAATGTGAATATACAAAAATTATTGTAAATATTGTTGAATAAACTATTATAAATTAAAACTTGATTGACACTTTTAATCTAAGGATTAAAAATTAATATTTTTGTTGCTAAGATACCATTTTTTTCTCGTTGTAAGGAAAATGTCAGCTTTAAAGCTCCCGACAGGATGTCATAGTTTTTTGACGGTTGGAGGAAAGCATTTTACTATTATTTAGAATACATTTTGCTTAATTTGAATCATTAGAAATAATATTATGAGGCGTTTCTAATATAATGAAATATTGGTTTTCTTTTAAAAATAAATTTTTTTTTCGGATTCAGTGTTTTTCAATCGAGATTTGAGTTGACTGCACATTCACATTACATATTCAACATTATAAACAAAATATCCTTATTACTTTTTTTTACATATTATTTCATGTGACAAACTATCTGGTTATTTGGATCGGTCAGTGGTCGCGCGGTTTAAGGCGTCAGTACTTGAATCGAGGTGACTGGATCGCTGTGGGTTCGACCCCCGCAGCCGGTAGACCGTATATAAGCTATATTCGTGGAGAGATTGGCACCCTCTCTGCGGGTATGGTAGGGTGGAAGAATGTTGGCTTGGGTCAATGTGAGAGATTTATACCGGTTGACATTTGACTACCCCCCTAATTAATGAGGTTTTCCAGGTTTCCCTCATTCCTGCACTGAATGGTGGTTAGGGCCTACCAACGTAAGTCGTTCCTGGGTGAAAATGCGGTCTGCTTAATAATAATATGCCGCCCCCTCTCCCTCACAAGTCTTTGACTTTTAGGCTAATCCTCGTGATTAGAATGAGGGGTAGAGATATTATTATTATTATTATTTAGTTTCATCTGTCAAATTTTCTAAAATAGTAGCCAAACCTTAATAATAGCACTATCACTATACTATAACTTTAAAATAGGGCATTTTAAGAGTTTTAATTTCTACCTAAGTCTTTAAATGTTGATTATCACAATAACTCTCAACAGCCCAGACACGACCTAACAAAGTTTTTGAAAGAAGTAGCGTCAGTAGGTTTGTATTGGAAGTTGGAAGCTACATTTTTATAAATTGAAATAATTAATTTTCAATGAAAATCCAGCACCGTCAGATGATAAAGAAGGCTTTAGATCTCTCGAATTGAACCACTATCGGTGAGATATAGCTGCTGGCATCTATCGTGATACCGTAAACCAATGGTGGGTACATTTATTTCGCTCTTAAACAAATTTGTTAGTTGTATTACAACTCAGCGTGTTTCCCAAGATATCATACACTAATTATGGTCAATGCAGGGATAATTTTCAAGCCTCTAGTCCCGAATGCGTCGCATTCATTTGTTTATTGACGGAAGCGACAAGGTCGGCGGCTGGCTAATTATCCGGAGTTTATCACGTCGTTATTAATACACAATTTAATTGCAAGTATCACCGGACTCTTCCGGCACGATTCTATTAACGCAGTGCGATACAGCCCCACAGGAACTAATTAGCCTAATCAACAAATCGTTAAAATGTATTTTGGACAAGCGTCGCGTCCAACGGCTTGTCCACTTCGCGCGTTTTACAAAAATCTAAATCAGGATAGAGATGTTTAACACAAATCTTGCTTTGAGTCACATTATTTATTTATTCTTCTAAAGGTTACAAAACTCATCTAGGGAACAGAAGGGCAGAAAGAAACATATATATTTGTGTTATTTTATTATTTGTTTGTTAATTATTATGTTGAGTAGTATTCTTGAATGTTATTTACTTACCAGGATAGTTCTATTCTGGGGGCCTGTGTTCACTTATCATATTTTTTATTTAAAAATGTAATGTGTTATATGTTTCCAAGAGCTCTTCGACGGAAAGTAGTTTGAAGCTATATATTTTTTTTTGTTCAATGAATTCAATGACTAATACCTATGAAGAGATTAAAAAAATTAAATTTAATATTAATTCAAAAACTGAGACTTATTTGCAGTGTAGATTCTAAACAGGTCTTTCTTGAATCTATCCTAACCCTGCGCTAACTATCTTCCTCCGATATCGCGGAAAGTGTTAGGTCACATAAAAAAATATTGTTTACTATAATCAACCATAATTTTCGATTATTTTAAAGTATACGACATTATGTAGCACATCTGAGGATTCATATAGGAAGCCTTTTTAATTAGCACCAGTTTTCTATTTGTATCAAATCATCTCAACACTATAAATATCTAACTTCACTTTTGACAGTGGGAACTCGAAAATTCAACCACAGTAGATGAGATCTGACCTATTTCTGCATTTTTAGGATTGCTTCTTCAGGTGGCCTCCTTTAAGTTGATTCAAATATTTAACTATAAAAATTATTATATAAATTAAAATTATTTGAAATTAAATATCGACAATGGCAAAAATTACATTAGCCTGTCAATGAATTTTAAATTAAATATGTCAATACCTACTTAAATAATATTATTAATATCTTAAAATATATAAAAACTTTTACATAAAGAGTAAACATTCTAATATAATAAAAAGGCTTTCACTAGTTGAGGATACTTTCAAGTCATCAGCGTAGGCAGCTAACGCTTAAACAATCCGAAATATCATTGATGCAAATGTCGAATAATAGTGGTCCAAGAACGGATTCTTGCGGGGCTCCTGAAATTGCTAAGTAATCTAGAGACTTACACTGTTTGAACAAACATACTGAAGACTGTTGGACAAGTAATTGTAAAAGAGAATTTGAGAAACTGAAAACACTAAGTTCTATCAGTGGTATTCCGTGGTCCAATCTGTCGAATGCTTTCGAAACATCAGTGTGAGCAACATATGCAATTGTCTGTCTGCCTATATATATATAATAATAATAATAATAAAATATCTACCCCTCATTCTTATCACGAGGATTAGCAGAGAATATTTTATGGATATTTCCTTAATGACCTATAATATTAGATACCTACCTACTCAAAACGTATGAAATGTAGTTTATATGAAATGTTTCCTTCAGTTTCCACTTATTATATCCCAAACAAACCCTAGCAGGTATATTGACTGAAATATTATAAATCTCCATTCCGAAAAATCCGTAAAATTCCAGTTTAAGCAAAACATCTCGGAACTCTGACGCATTCTGTTACAACAAAAATAAACGGGCCGTCAAATCCGACACATTTCAAATACACATTGTTCCATCGGCAATCGAGACATTAATTCGTAAATAGTGTAGGTTTTTCTAATAATAAGGGGAGTAATAATAGTTCCGATATCGTTATTCGCGCCTGTCGATAAACCAGCCGTCGTTTATGGCGTTTTAAATGTTGCATTTGGATGATTGATTCTTTTATGTCCGGCGGAGAAGCAGAACCGAGGCGTGGGCACGCTCGCCGAAATACACTGCTCAACAATGAAAAAGTCTCTCTAATTCAGCGAGGAGATAGTATTATCATAGTACAGATAGACCAGCAGAAGCACTCGTGTCAAAATAATAAAGCTCGCACAGCAGCATCCATTTCAGGCTGCAGAGATCTTCACTACCCGTCAGTTTGTCTCAAACACTGGCGTGCAAGCATCGTTTGTACAGAGGTCATACTTGCTGAATTTCTTTATGAAGTTGGTAACATAGGACTATAAAATATTTGTCATAATAATGTAATTTAGGCCGTTTCTACCATATTTATGAAACAAGAAGTTTCAAATTATGTAGATGACCATATTGCTTGTAGGCATGTAATGACAGTAAGAGAGTCTTATGTATGATCATGTGGAAATATTTAAACTTATTTATACTAACAATAATTTTATGCCATTAAGAAAAGATGAAACACATGAATGTAATAGTATAAATTATACAAGTGGGAAATTTGGAAATATTGACAAGGCTTTTCAACAACGAAAAAACCCCATACGTTTTTCGAATATTTCTCTTTGCGAAGACAAATTTTCCAAGAAAAACGCAAAGAAATCCAGAAAATAACGCCAGTTTTCCAATAATTTTAAGTATATTTTCAATAAAAGTGTGGAAAATAGCTATAAACGTCCGATGAGATTTATGAATATTTTGTGTACGATTCGTGGGTTTATAAAAAGACTGTTAGTACAAATCCGTGGAATTTACTATGTTTATTGGAGCTTTCGAATACGCTTACTAATCCTTGCAAATTTAAACCAGTTTGTTTAGATATACGATCCTCCATTAGTACATCTCGATAACAACTATTCCAAACATTCAAAAAAACTCTCGAATGGGATTCCTCCTTCTGATATGATTTATAAAGTAGATATAACATGCTTAAGTTACGACAAATAACAAATATTATTAGAGCCAGAAAGTTATTTATAATTACACATTAATTTAACGGCTTACGTAGGTTTGACGTAAATGACAGGTGCAAATCGGGATTTCCATATCGTTCTGTTTGAGCTGGTCATTATAGCAAGACCAACAGGTATTTTGAAGCGGTCAGCGATGTTGTTTGGTCAGTTTAACTGATCACGATCATACATAGATGATTCAGTGATAGGCATAATAATCCATTGTGTATTTGGATTTGACATTTGAGTTATGTCAGCCAGTGTAGATTTCTGTTCAATTTAATTCTTAGTCCATATATTTTTTCACAGGTTTTTTAGTTTGGCTGAGGCATGTCGAAAGCAGGAAGTTAATGATATTCAATATTTAGGATCATGTTGCTAATTATTCTGCATGATACTAAGACGAAAAAAACGAATATTAAGTGTTATAAATGATGATAGGCAATGAATATTCATAAATATATGCTTCTGTTGGCCCATTAAATACCGACATTAGTCGTTTTTTTTTCTGGAATACAAAAATGAACATTGCGCAAGACGAGTTGTTGGGAAAAACGTTTCTGGTGATTCGCAGCAGTTGTCGAGCAGTATGTGGATAATTCAGTATCAAATAAAATTAGACTAGCTGAAAAAATGTTTGAGAATAGTAAGAGTTCAGGCGATGCTATCAATAAATTAACAAATATCTTGGTGACTTGTTTTCATTATCAATTATACTAAATCTGCGCTGTATGTTAGTCTTGGATTCTTTTGTAGTTAATAGCAGTTTTATCTAAATCCTGTATATTATCTATTGTTATGTTACGTTATTGTTATGCCAAAAATCAATGCCACTGTAGTAATCTAATTACACAATATTTTACATTTGAAGATGACAACTTACCTTGATCATTAACAATAATTCATAGAGAGCATCTCTCATAAATGTGTCAATCAATTTTCTCACGAGTCAATATTTTTGACTTCTTCTTTGGTGTGTAACCTTATTTTTTTATTTTTACGAATAGTAGTCTTGAATATTTCGTAATGTCGATGGTATGATGTAAAAGTACCGTTGCCTTTAACATAGTATGTTTCACGTTTTTAAAGGAACACCATTTAACAAAATCATCATAAGTTTTGTTGTAAAGTTTTTTTTATTTTCACTGCAACAGGCTTTCTTTCGCGTCCTCCACCGCTTAAAAAATTTCAGGAGGCGTACTTTGACGGTGGTACTCATAGTTGTCTCCGGTCGCCGGAGAGCGGTCTCCATCCCGAAACTATGAATTTTATAATGAATTCAAATAATTTTGGACGGACAATGAATACAGTGTACTGTAACAGTGGTATCTTATATCTTCTTCTCGAAATTATCTGAATTTCATTATGAAACGCCCTTGATATGTAAATAACGTTTTAAAAGAGTTCATAGTTTTTAATTTTTGACTTTTCATTATAGCCTGTTGGGTTTATTACCCAATGCCCGTGGACTATAAAAAGACGTTTAAGTCAATGCAATTTGGTTATAATTGTCTTACTATAATGTCATCTCGCATAAAAGTTAGTTATTACAAAAATTGTTCCCTAACGTATGTATCCTTCTGTTCTGATTAAATTACTTTTTACATAATCGAATGTTTTAATAGCCACGTACTGCTTTTGGAGAGTGGGGCACAAAGTCGGGGCTATTCTTTGAAATCATTTTATTTAACTTTGGAAAGATTAAACGGTTTCGCATGAGCCAATTTATAAATTACTTTAAAAATGTGTTTGGCAAGAGCAACACGGAACCTGAAACATTACATCATTCGCAGAATATTAGATTGTAACTGTTTGAAGCTGGACTAAATATAAATGAGACATTTTATCTGGCAGATAAACTGTAATGTTCATACTGACAGCATGTATGCTGATTGTAAATGAATGGATAGATGTATTTTGTATATTTGCTCTGATCATTCCTAATGTTGCCTCAGTTGTCGGATGGTTAACTAAGAACTCGAATGAGTGACATTTTTACCGTTACTAATTCTTTGTACATAAGTTTCAACTTTAAAATCAAAATTCTTTTTAAGTATTGGGCGGAATTATAAAATTTAAAGGCTATTATAATGAGAACTGTAAGAGCTTTCAAAATAAATATTATTCAACCCCAATGCCATTTAAATATTTTGGGTTGATGCTTACCCTTGCTTGGGGGTGAAAGTGGCAGAGTCAAAAATACCAGCAAAGAATGTCCCTCTTTAATCTAAAATCGACGGGTCTGAGCGTTTTTCTACAATCTTGACGCAGTTCCTGAAATGGCTTTGTTTCGTTTTCATTTGGCCGCTCTGTATATGTGTTTCCTCAATAATAATATCCATTATTCACTAGTGAATAATGAAATTATCATTACAAAGGTCAAACTTGAAAGTAGGTGTTTTTTGACAGTTTTGAATTGTATGTAATGCGATGTTCATGTTGTGAATGTCAAAATATTGTGCAATATTTTCAGTAAAAAGTTTGCTAAGATATTGTTAATAGTCGTGGATAAAGTATAGTATTCTACTTTGCATATAATGGCTGAAATTCACTCAGATGAACCTTCACTCTCGTGAAATACAGCCATCATTATATCTTCGTTGAATAATATACTAATTTACTCATTACTACAGGTCCATCAGAATCATCCTCTCTGGATTTTTGACCACCACTTAAGAAACACCCTGTGTTATAAAACTAAAAGTTCTTCTCGTCACTACTCTACTCTCATATGTTCTTTGTTGTTAATAAACACGTGACTCTTAGCCCACCGCGTCATTGAATGCAATTCCTCATTGATCTAGTCTATATTTAAAGCCGAGTATAAAGTTCCAACAATATCAGCTGATAAATTATTCCGTATTTATGAACGCTCTATGGAAAATTTGTGACGCGTAGCTCTCTAAACATTGATTTTTTAAATCTATATCCACATCAAAGGCAACAGTTATTACCAATTTATGTCAAAATATGCAGATACGACCTCCTAAAATAAAATATTCTCCAGTTTCGATAGATGTAATATAGGTATCATGAATATGTTTCGATTATCAAGGAAATAATGAATTTTTTCTTTTCCAGGATTCCGGCGTTGGCACACCGGTGACACTAAGGGTGGACCCAAACGGGTTCTACCTGTACTGGGTCGATCAGAATCATGAAATGGATCTCTTGGACATCGCCATTGTTAGAGATACGAGAACGGGCAAGCACGCAAAAATACCGAAGGTGAGTTATTAAATTTTTCAATTTCATATGCAAATGCTGCCTGCTTAATAATAACATACCGTCCCCTCTCCCACACAAGTCTCCCGACTTCTGGGCTAATCCTCCTGATTAAAATGAGGAGTAGATATATTATTATTATATTCTTTATTCAAGGAATTGACAAATAAAAATGTCCTGTTGCGGGACACCTCGGTGGCATGACTTTAGTCAAATTGATTTAGACTTTTATTGGTGTTAGAGACTAAAATTAAAGATCTGATTAGTTCCTTCGATGAAAGCATCTTTACCTTGTTAGCCTTGCACCAATCTTCAAACTTTTGGTACTACAACTCATACCGTTCCTTTGATTTTGTCGGATGTAGACTTGAGTTCGCTTGCTTCTATATCAGAGCGTAAACTTCCATCAAAGCGCTTTTTATATTTATGAGTATGTTTGACAAAGTTTTGACAGTAACCATGCGAAAGGTAACACAAGAAATCTTGATCCTTAAACTTAATAGCAGGTACTTTTTTCTGCTCATAGAAAACACACCAGCTTCTTGTCGCGTCATTTGACATTTTTGCCAAATACTTATATATATTTTTTGTAAAATATTTTTGTAAATTTATATTACTGGATTTGTAATATGAATCTTTACAATACTTAAATTGTAATTAAGTATTATGATGCAGTACGCGTTATTACGAAATGACAGGCGAAATAAGTCATTAATATGACAGGTACGTTGAGAAGATCATTCGATCATGCAATTCACTGACGTAAAGGACAAATTAGAATTAGAGACAGAACGTAAACGTGTACCAATTTACTAATACTCTTGCTAAACAGTTTGTCATGTCATACGTGCGCTAAATGCCAATGGGACTCACTATGCTGTTGACCCATGGACGTGGAATACGTGGAATCTATAGTTTTTGGGGACCGTCGAAATAAACAAAAATAAATGAAAACATTAATTGTATACTTGGTGTTTACTAAAGTATTGGTCCTACCTACTTTAAGGCTAGCGTTCTTGGACGACAATAAGGTAATTCATGTCAACTTACCTTAGTACAACTTTGCTTCCTTAAAGAGTAATAGACCCGAGGAAATATTAAAAAAAAACTTTCTCAGACTATAACTTCTTAAGGAAGAACAGTTATACTAAGGTAAGTACAACTCAAATCACTTTATTTTCATTCAACCTAGTCTTAAAGTATGGCCTACTGTTTAATGAATACACCCGAGACTGTAGAGTCATTGGTACATTTACAACTCAAACTTTCAATGCAACTTTCTCTAAAATCATGCACTTCAGCGATATGTAACAGGTATAGCATTTTTAAAACTAATGGAACGCTGTTTCAAAATAACTGATCATTTTCCAATAATCTCCCTCTCTAAACAAATCTGAAACAAAATATACAGTGGCGCAAGCGCTCAGGACGACCTGTACATTTAACACGAAAATCAATCAGATATTCGTGTGTATCATACAAAAAAACTTCTTGTACATTAGCGAAAAATAAATAAATAAAAAAAACTGCTTACTACTAAATCACCTTATTTTCGTCTAAGGGGTATAACTCATTCTTTAGTAAATACAGTATAGTGCCAGAAGGGTAATTCCGTAAATTTTATGAGATTTGGCAACACTGTCAGCCCTAACGAATTTCCCGTGACCGTTTTTCAATTTTCCACATCGCGAATAGAAAATGTGGCAAGTTTGGCCTATGGCTGAGACATAGGGTTTGTTCCAACACAGCAAGAATCGATTCCGAACCGTCCAGAACTAGTTAGTCAGTTCAGTTGTTAATGTACTCACGGCGAATGCGACGTAAGACGGTGTTGGTAAAACATTTTTCACGGTTGTGAACCAGTTCTCGACGGCTGTTGGAACAGACCTATAGACTGCCCGATTCGTCCGGATTTATGCCCGGAGCCAAACATTCCGGGCTTCCGGTTATCCCACGCATCTGATTGACATTCACCAGGCGCATCTCGCCGTAACAATGCCAAAAGTTGACGTATCTCGAAATGAAAGTAGGATCCTCGCGTAATAAGGGATTTGAGTTTATAAATAGAACTGGATTTGGAAATTTGATGCACAGTGGTGGAGTTAAATAAAATTTAAAGATTTCGAAATATCTTTAACATCATCTGTTTCTCTGAATTTAGACAAAATCTTAGACTTCAATTAAACAATAACATAACATTAAAAAACCGTTGACTTATGTCTAACAATTGTGATATGCTTTATATGGTAAATGTAGGTAACGGTTATTCTTGTAATTTCGAAGAGTATAAAATTAAAAGGTTTAAAAGACTGGAAGCGTTAGTTGAGAATAAAGAGGGAATTCCTCTGCTCGTGGCATTTTCAGGTCGCGCTCACGTGCTGCTCGAGTGCAGGAGCTCTGGTGATGACAATTTTGCACAGTTTACAGACGAAAATACCTGAGAGCTCTGGGATGCGGTTTCTCTTCACTTCTCTCGACTCTACACCCTTTCAAGCGTGCTGAAATTGCGAGCCTAGCTCCTTTCATGCAGATTTCAGGAGGTTATTCTGCCGTAATCATTCTTTTCGATATTTCAACGTGATATAACTAAGAGGTTAAGATGTCTGAAATGTTTCTGATTTTCTTTCAGTAGAAAAACTAATTCTGGATTGAAAAATGTGCATGAAGCTAAGTTAGCATAATTATTTTTATGGATTTTCTAAACTCATATCTATTACCCTGGCAATCCAACATCAGCCGTCGCCAAAAACAAGTACTGGATATTTGGTTGCTAATTTGTTTCACCAGTTTCAATTTTGTACCTTGTGCCGTTTTCGTGAAAAATGCTGGCCGCTAGCGTAATATTACGCTCGTCGAGTACTCTCTGTCAGTGTATAGTTGTTTTTTTTTTAATATAAAAAATGCCCATTCAACTCATACAATCAGTTAAAAAATTGTTGCTGCTTTGAGCTCGTCTAAAATAAAAAACAAAATACCGCCGTCAATAATAAGTGGTGGATATTTTGTTACTATTTTACTGATAATTTGTACCACCAATTTCAATTTTGTACCTTGTGCCGTTTTCGAAAAAAATGGTGGCTGCTAGAGTAACATTACGTAGCGACCCATCGAATTACTTCGCAACTAACAACGAAAGCAAAGCGATTTTTGTACTATATTTTGTTGATCTTCGAGTACCAAAAACAAGTGGTGGATATTCTGTTACTATTTTGTTGCACCCACCATTTTTATTCAAAAACGGTACCAGGTACAAAATTGAAACTGGTGGTAGAAATTAGAAACAAAATATCCAGTACTTGTTTTTGGCGGCGGCTGATGTTGGCTTGCCAGGGTAATACCTGAACATTCTAAAATCAGAACATGGGAGTAATCCCAGCAGGCGCCCAATGTATCATTTTTTTTATGACTCTACTTGTAAAAAAGTTATTTGAGGTGTTAAAAAGTTATTTTATGTTTGTTCGTTGGCAAACTTCCATTCGAACACAAATAAAACACCACTTTCTACTTTTTTTCGTGAATTATCGTTACCTTAGCTGCCAACGAAGGTCAGTGTTACACATAAATTTTCATCAACAAAATGCGTTACCTATTTTTTCATTGATGTTTTTCTCTGTTGCCGCTGACGGGTATTTGAGTAAAGCACTATTTATAAATTTTAATACTTATGCAATTTGATATTTGATTATTTTAAGTAAGATTAAGTAAGCCCATATTACCAGGTTTGAGACACCTTGTACAACCTACAATAAATAACCTAAATCGATTAAATTCTAGCAAGTAACTCGTCGTTTTGTACTACAGAACATTTCATTCAAAACGTTATTTATTTATCATTTCGCAATTCCCCAGACTTTGCAGAAGCGACTTTGAAACTAAATGAAACTGCTGCACTGAATTTAAAATACACCTGTTGCCGTACGTGCATACCATTTTTAATAAATCCATTTGCTGCATCTGTAAGTTTCAATTTTGTTCAATAATACTGTGTCTCCATTATTTGATATTACCAGTGAAAGACGGCAGACATGCTGTAACATTTCCTAAGCACTGGGAAAGTTCTCCGATATCGCGAAACTGTTTATTTTCGGAAGCAAAGTTTGTTTTCATAGGAAATATTGGAATTAATTGCTTGCATGTTTGTTAAACAATTTTTAATAGGCCGGCAATATTCCCCTAAATCGATTTATGAGTCGATTTCGTCAGCTGTTATCATTTTTTGTACTCGGTGCAGCAGGCATGTGCGATTTTTATTTTAATTCGATATGGTAGTTCCTCAAGTATTGATATCATCTGTTTCTTCATCGATATTGAAGTTTTTCGTGGTATTTCAACAAATTCAGCTTAAACGGAACATATAGTTGTTTCTAAATTTACAACATGCATAGCGTTGCATAAGATTAGTTGTATAATATTTAGTATGCAAAAGTATAGCTTATCATCGATATAAGGGAATAAAAAACGGCATAAGAACTGCCATATAAACATAAAAAAACTCTGGCGTCAATAATATTTTAAAATACAACAGTAAGTATGTAATAATTAATGTAATTCTGACTGTGAGAAAAAACGAGTGAGTAGATAGGATTGGAGAGAGGATAAGGAGGAGGAGCAAGGTCAATGAACTGAAATATGACACCGGATACTATCTAGACGAAACCCGACACCGGATGTAGGTCGCTGAACTGAAATATGACACCGGATGCTGTCTAGATAAAACATGATACCGGATGTAGGTCAATGAACTAAATAAGTACATATTTTGATTGAAAAATTTTATTTAATTTTAAATTATTTTTTCCCAGTAAGGACCCCGCCTTCCCTGCTAGGAAGAAAGGCTTAGGAGTGGGAAAAAAAAGAAAAAATAATTAGTTAAAGTACACCTCTTTAAAATAAAAACATAATAAAAAAGTGATAGCAAAAACAATCATATAAACATGTTTTTATACATATGTATACTAGCGATATACAGGGTGCCCGGAAAGTAATGGGATCCAGCTTAAACATAGCTTACTGTGATCAAATAGAACTATTTAGACAAACTTAGCTTAGTTCAAAAGTGCCTCGCTCATAAGTTACAGGTCTTCACAGAAAAAAAAAAATTGTTTTCTTGTTATGGGCATAATTAAGAAATGAAACGACCAATCGTGTTTAAATTTGGTACAGTTATATTTTATATAAGTACAAACATTGTACCCTACGATATGCAGCACTACTTGCTCCTTCGCAATGCTTGTACTTATCTAAAACATAACTGTACCAAATTTCAACATGATTGGACTTTTCGTTTCTTAATTATGCCCATAACAAGAGAACAATTTTTTTGGAGCCTGGTAACTTCTAAAGTAGACACTTTTGGACTAAGCTAAGTTTGTCTAAATCGGTTCCATTTGGTCACAGGAACCTATTTTTAAGCTGGGTCCCATTACTTTCCGGACACCCTGTATAGATACAATAAACATATAACGACACCATAAAAAAACAGCAAAATAATATACTTTCCTACACGTTATAATAAGAAAAGTACTAGCATTAACTTCGGCAGTCACTATTAACATCACTTATCCGATTCTTCATTTGCAGTTATGATAAAGCGACTGCAGTTTTATATATTCTTCTTCAGTATTTATAACATGTTCGATGCATTTTTCTCAACCGATTTAATTTTATCCACCTCACTTCTTATAACATCTATAACTGTTTTGTGAAATTTTGGAAAGTTATTATTAGGTTAGTTACAGTGAGGTTAGTAACAGGCTCTTCTTTTTGTGAAATATTACAACGTTGCCTGTAGCGGTATGTGACCACGTGCCGATATAAGTTTTTAAATTCGACTGGTTGGGTTCGATTGGTGTAAAACAATACTGATTGAAGACGAGACACAAAAGAATCTCTTAATAACCACCCGGATTTGAATAATATCGAGTTAGATGACTTAAATAGGCACTATCTGATAGAATTATGATAATATGTATGTATAATATATATTGCACCACTTTTTTATATTATCTTATATCGATAAGATAAAGTATAAGCGACTCGTCGAATAAGTTGTATGTAGGAAAAGCGCCAGATATGGAATATATTAGAATTGAACAATCTATTAATTGCACAGCCGCAACGTCGGAAAAATTGTTTTCCCAAGAATCTCTCTAATTATAATAAATTAAAGATACCTATAAAACTACACATGTCCGTTAAACAGCTACCTCTACTTCTTTTGTTTGTTAGTTATTGAAGATGTAACTTGCTTTTGTATTTTTTTTTTAATATAAAGTGCAGTATTTTGGATGTTTTTTTAATACAATAACAAAAAAACTACATGCATCTTCAATAGTAACTAGCAAAACGTCAACGCAAGGTTTGCTTTAAAGTAGGTCATTTGTTCATAAATTCATTGTCTAAAATTGATCTGATTATGTCGCAGCGTGCAATTGCTAAACAAGTGTAATTCAAGAACTGATAATGTCATCTTATAGAAAATAGAAAACGGCAACAAAAAAGTTCACTTTGTTAAAAAATATATTACATACCTGTATTGCCTGAATTAACACGAATGCCTATTGGATTGTGTACGGCACTACACGTTCATTCATTATTAAAAAATTTACCGAAAATATATAGAAAATAGCTCTGCCAACACGTAGTAGTTCCAATTGTTCAAAAGTTCATGCAACACTTTTTTTTGTCTATTTCAGAATCAATTATTTGTTGTTTGGCGTATATTAATGAAACTTCAGCAAATGATAATTAAAAGAAACCAGTGGCGAACAGTTCGGAGGCGCTTTGCCATTAAAACCCTCAGAGAACCTACGGCGTTGAGTTTTCAGAAAAATTAATAGGCGCGTTTAATTCCCTGTCATATTTCTAACCTCTTACAATTTCCTTGGCATGTTAGACATGTTTCAGGCCTACAACAACATCCGATAGTCTATCCCGCTACAAATGCCGAAGTAAATAAATAAAAAAATAGGCGATCAATCTCTAAAAGCTACAACCAGACACATCAGAGTATAAATATTTACTCAGACCAAAGCCAAAAATAGCGCCTCGATCGATCCCCCCGAACTATGGGATAACTAACAAAGAACCACAAACAACCCTTTCAAAAAAGCCCCTTGCGCTCTAAATTACTCCGAAAAACATCTTGATGAGAACAAAAAAAAAAGATATGAGTTCCGGGCATGTCGCTTTCTTATTTTCACGCTCTATTAATAGAAAGTTGGCATGCATGGCATCGTAAATCACCAGAGGCGCCCTTCGCCCTCAATTAATGTTGCACGAGCAACCCGCCGAACAGCGCTCTCTTTATTTGCTAAAGCGACCCTAAAAATATTTGTGTGGGTCAAGGTGTAACAGTTTTAGCATAAACGTAGATACCCATGAAAATTATTACCTACACACAAAAGCAGATCTTCAAAATTTATATTTTCTCAAGTTTTTAAATATAGTTGTGGCAAACATTCAGACGGCTTACGTCACAGCTGATGTTACGCAATTGTTTTTATTGTCAACATAATTTTCGATAGTTTGTCGCGTTAAAAACAATAATTTTTTGAAATTTAGTGCAATATGTAGTGCAAACATTTAGTGTATTATTCTCGTATAGTTTTATTATTCTCAATTGCAGTTTCTTAAATATGTTGATGATAATATAATGAATTATTCATTTGTTCGCATGACGTAAGACGTCTGATTTCTTGCGCCAACTATAAGCAGTAACTGAGAGATTATCGTTAAATTGAAAAAACGGCGATTCTTCAATTTAATTCTTGGTTTTCATGGAATAATATAAGTATTCTCAGTTCGAGTATTTAGTTTTGCTAATAATATGTATGCTTCAACAATAACATTTAATTTCATCAATAAGATATACCTAAATCCTATATCATGTAGGTCCATAGCTAGAGATCACTAGATATAGACACTTACATTTCAGATGGTTATGAGTATGACAGGGGCGAACCACAGCTAACAATTTAATTAATTGTTTCCTGTTTCCTGAAACAGAATAGTTCTACTAAAAATCGTAGATAAGTGCTTGTAACCACTAATTTAAATCATTACCTACTATTTGCGAATACAAATAATACAATTAACATTCCCAGAAATATGCGTGGGAAGAGAAGAATCATTTTCTTGCTCCGACCAGAATACCGATTAATTGACACCCATGGTCTGATTTTTGACGCTGTTAAGTTTGCATTCTGATACAGCAATTTGATTCCTCAATGTATCTCTCTGCTACGGAAGAACCTTACGGTGGAAGCTATGTCCAAAATATTATCATTTCTGGATTTGGCAGCTTTAAAAACTCGGCTATCTTCTCTGGAATTTTATAAATGGTGTTTATTCCTACAGGTTGAACAGTACATTGATGAAGGAATTGTTGTGGGGCACCTTCTGAGAACGTAGTGCGATGTATTAAGTTATGAGCTTGTATTTACAAACAAAAGTTCAATTGATACTACGTGATTTTTTATTTGTCTTGTCTTGAAATATTGATATTTTCATTGGCCAGTATGATACTTTTAGCATTGAATAATACGACTATAAACTTGAAGGCTGCATTTTCTTTGATTTTTCCGAAAAGTATGAGAATGTAGTCACTGAGATCCTTGTGTTCTTTACAATCTTTCATTTTTTTTAAATTTTTTATATTCTTTTTTCTAGGTCAATCGAGATTTGGATGGTAATAAATTGGATATGACGTCTGACGAATTGTAACATTTAGTATTGCTGGTTGACAACTTTCTATATGTCTAATGTGCGAAATAAATAATTTCGCGATGGACGGGTCGCATAGTCGGCGATACATAGGGGTTTAATAAATTCCAAAAATGTATTTTTTGCTTTATAAATAAGTTTTAATATTTTTTGAAGGGTGATTTTGTTAATTTCGTTGTCCTTAGTCATAGCTAACCCTATGCTTCTGATTTAAGTTGAAATCAATATGTGTAACGTGTTAGATAAAGACTTGTTACTTTCTTTCTTCAGTTTTTTTCTAGACATAATTGAACCTGAAAGATACTAGATTATCAATTAATGGATGTTATTTTTCTCTCAATTCATGGACGACTAGAAGTTTTCTTTTAGTCGCATTATCTGAAAGACTAAAAGTCCGAATGTTTTTATAGCGTTATATAAATGTTCAGGAACAATTAATTTGAACAGTCGAGAAGTGTAGGAATAATATGTACAGGGTGATCGTTTTGGATACTTTCTGCTTCTACAAAAGTTAGTGTCTAAGGCGTTGTCTTTTAATTTTTAAAATTATGTACCCTACACTCTAAGAATTAGCTTGGTAGAATTTCTGCATAAACTATGTAGAAATATTTGAGCATAAAAGTCTTATAATTGAGTACCATTTGTAATTTGTTACTTTATCAGTATTAATGAAGTAAACAACAGGATTCTCAAAAATCCTTCAAACTGTAACGTATTCCAACGTGCGACAACATTGCAATGCATTACCTGGTATTGTTAACCTCAAACCTAGATGGAAAAAGTTGTGCATCGTACGTGGTATTGTAATTAGTGCGTTTCGTTTATTTATACCTAACATACATACCTACACAAAAGTGGAACAGCATCAGCGGCAGTTATTTTGAACATTCATTGTAACTATTTCTACTATTTGGATCGGTCGGTGATCGAGTGGTTTAAAGGCATCAGTATTTGAATCGTGTTTGCCACCCACCGCAGGTTCAAATCCTGCTACCGGTAGACCGTACTGTATTTCTGGAGAAGATTGACACCCTCTCTACGGGTATGATAGGCACCGGTTGGCGTTCGACCATCCCCCTAATTAATGATGTTTTCCAGGTTTTCCTCATTCCTGCACCGAATGGTGATTGGGACCTACCAACGTAAGTCGTCCGTGGGTGCAAATGCGGCCTTCTTAATAATAATATGACGCACCCTCTCCCGCACAAGTCTCCGATAGTTGTGTGATTGCACAACTGTACGCCAACAGCCTTCAAGCAGGTTGGCGAAATAAGGGACTCAAAGATGCTTGACGAGTGGACTGTATTTGAATTTTATTGACTGGTTCCATTTTCTTTTAGTGTTGCACTGCACAAGCTTGAGTATGTCAAATTATCATAAAAATAGCTCTACTTGTTCATGGCACACTTTGCACTGAGCTAAAGCTGAAGTTCAGCATTGCTTGAGCCATGCTGGTAACAATCGAGCCTTACATACGGATTCATCAACAAGGCGTAACGTTAGTCAGAGTCAGCGGAGGTTACGCGAAAAATTTACGCATCTGTTGCACTAATTTAAATAAAAAGCAAACTCCTATTCACTACTATGTATAATACTTACTTTATGATATGTTAACTAATCCGTAGCAGTCGTAGCACTGAAAAGTACAGTTTTTGAATATAAATACTAAATATACAATGGGAAGCGCAAAGAACTAGAGGCCGAAGCTACGCGAATTTTAGACAGGTACAATACTGGGTCTAACTTTTGGCGCAAATATGGACGTAAATAAACAGCCTACCTAGCAACGCATGCTTCGCTACCTAGCAACGTATGTTTCGTGAAAGAGCGCAGAGCTGGTTAGGCTTTACACGGGCGTAAACTCGTTAGTCTGACTAGCGCTACGCCCGTTTCATGAATCCGGCTGTTAGTGTTTTGTTCTGTTGAGGAAAATGGCAGACAAGTAGAGCGATTTTTATGATAATTTGACATGTTTGCAAAAGTATTTCTCAGAAACAGTTGAAGATAGGTATAGGATATGCTTTTTAAAATATGCTTGGAATTTTGAGTAAAATTCAAATATCCAATAATATACAGGGCGTTCCATTTAAAAAAAATATAAGTTAGGTTAAGATCTCTCAAAATCATTGGTCTTTTGTTTTTTTTTTCAAATAAGAAAAAAAGTTGCTAGCCACTATGCAATATGGTTTTTGCTTCATTCCGATATCTTTAAAAACAGAAAAGTTACAGCTGATCAAAATGTTATCAAAGTTATTGAAACGCGCTATACAATTTATTTACAATATGTACACAAATTAATTACACGAGTTGAGTACAATGGCAATGACAAAGAAAGCAAGTTCTTCCCTGCACTCGTGTCTGTTTTGTACTGTCTTGATAACCACATGCAAAACGCCCAAACAAAAGATTTAAAGTAAAAAACGAGGTGTTAAGATCGAAAGCACAATGCTAAAAGAATAGGGTACCTATCGTCACTTTACCTTTTTGCGATAAAGACGAGACGTTTCCAGGAGATCACCCTGTGCATCCTCGTTGTCTTTATTTCTTTCAACACGTACCTCTTGCACAACCCCGTCTCAACAGATTAATTTCATTTGGAGCCCGTCCGACCAGAAGCTCGATACAGTTCAAGGTGTTTGTCCGGGGTTGATGTCCTCTTCCTTGCTGCAATTTATTTCCCTTTTTTGCTTTATCGCATCGAGAAGGCACTTCCGGGGCAACACTTAACTGTAAATACATATAATTGTGTCGGATTCGGTGAAATGAATAATGGATTGGGGAGAGAGTAAACAAATCCAGAACGCGAAAAACTGATTCAGCAGCTTCGATTTATTCTCAGAAGACAAATTTGGTGATGCTGTTTCAGTTTTATTTACTCCTCTAGCAGTTGCAAACGGTCTAAACTGTTTGACGCATGCGTAATACAAAAAATTGCGTTCGATCAACATCCAATCACTTCTACAATATAAGCTCACCAAACAAGCCAAAAAGTGGGAGTATTAAGGGGGATCTGATGGTGTACCTCAAGGGTCTAACTTGAGGCCATCATTATTCATTATTTTTATTAATGATCCATCTTTAAATATGCAATAAATCGTTCTGATGATTGTCACGAATTACAATAACTTGTGGATACTTTAGATACATGGTGTGAAAAAACATGTTACCTATCATATCGATAAATCTAGTTTGTATGTTTAGTATTTTTCAATTACAACATAAATTCTGAGTCTCTGATATTTTCGTTGTTGTGTTGGTCTGAAAAGTATCCAAACATTATTAGCCATATTGGATGTTTAGTCTTGTGTCACTTGTCACAAAGGTTACATGTAAAAAACGACAAGGGCAGGTCAAAGAATCTCAACTAAAGTAAGGTATGTGAATTTTAATTCGTAAAAACTATTATTAAACAATTTTACACGATTACTTTCTTCAGGAACAAAATTATCATTATCATTATTTGGTCTATAAAATCAAATTGTTCATTAAACAACGCTATTCGATAGTTATATACAAAAATTTGCTTCTTTTAAAGTTCTGTTTTTCGTTTAAGCAAGTTTGGAAATCGACACCATTTTGGTTCTAGATTATACCCTTGAAGTATGTAACATTCGTTAGGTGACACCAACATTTCTTAATCGTTCTATTGTGACCTTAAGAAACCTATTAAGCTTTAAGCTGCGTTCCATTATTAGCGAAACCCCTGTATACGACATCAAGAAACTGGGGAGAATCACCCCGTCTACCTCAACAAGAAATTAATGAACCCTATCTAGACTTGCCGTTCGTCAGTCTCAGTTTCACTAATCTCCCATTGTCTAATAAAGCGCGGCTACCTGACGCGATTCGTACAATGCCATGAAATGCGATGAAAAAGGAGGAAAACAGAGTTGCAGCTCGCGATAATTCCAGCACATGAAATGCCTGACAATAAAAGCAGTAATGGGGTTTCATTATAAGCGCGGCTCGCCGTTTAGCGGACGTTAGGCTTCATTATCGGAACGCTCGCTGTTCCATTGTTTCGCTAGATGACAGAAATTGTATGAGCAGACCAGCGAATGGTTCTCATAAAGAAATCAAGGGCGGTTTAAATCAAAGCTTTCTTGGTGCCGCCGGAGGGTGGCAGCTGGAGACCAAAACTGATTATGGCTACGGTTTTTGTTACAGAAATTTCAATTAAGACATCCACGACAACTTTCAGTTATTTTTCCTGGAAACCTTTTTGAGTTGTAGAGTCGGCTCTGTACTGTGTGATAATGTGTGCTACGTTACTATGTTTGCTGAGGAGTGCGGACGTTTTTTCTTTGCACTTCGCAAAACCTTTCGTCGCGTGACACATTTACCGACTCCGAATAGGGAACGATGCGCGAAGCCGCGTAGTGCCGCGAAGACCACGCGATTTCCTTTACGTTCGCGCTGCGAATGTAGAGCAAGCATAAAGATTTTTTTCTGGATAGGCGATATGTTTGTCACGGTTATTCTATTAAATTTGTTAATTGATAATAATTATTAAATGAATAATGCATCCTGTGTATGCACACTTGTAAGTAGAATTTGCTTACTGTACTATACTTTCCAGCTTTAACGGATTTGACGGAGCACATTGAATGGACTACTTACATAACACGTAACAAATATAGAAAAAAAAACCTTTTTTAAACTAGTCGAGCATTTTTCCATTTTTTTAATTTGCGTGCGAATTCCAACTTCATTAGCGCAGAAATACGGGGAGTGAAAGCAAGCAGGTGACTATTTTATGCTTTTAACATTACCAAAATTATTAGTGGTGATGTATTGAATATACGGTTTGTTAAATGTAGCTTATTTCTTTGTATTAAACTACTTGTTTCAATTTGAAAAATAATAAATAAAAGTAATGAATAATGATATTTAACATTTATTATTTTTTTAAATTTATTAATTTAATAAAAGGAAGATAGAATTTCGTGGATTTTGTTCGAAATACTGTTAGGGCTGTAAAATGTTTCTACTAATTTTCAGCCCCAAAAACACCGGGGTGACGCCACCTTGGTCTCCGGGATTTTCGGGTTTGGCCTGCAAACAATTCAATTTTATATATACGTTGCGGTGTAATGAAATACGAGGTCACAGAATAATTAATTAATACAAAAATACTATATTTAATTTAGTGATCAGGTCTAAAAACTGATCATTGATCACATATTTACAAAGTAATAACTACTTTACACTTTAATATATATTTTTAATACAACTTTGTTTAGTACATTGAAGTATGTAAGAAAATTTAGTTATTTTCTACTTTAACCAAAGAAACGGAATTATATAAGAATGATGTCTCCTACGATTTTTCATTATCAATTTCAGCAACAAGTTTTATCGACGGATGGAAAATTCAACCAAAAGTTTTTCTTATGTGTATATTTTTTTATTTATTCGAAAATATGAAAAAATATATTTCATATTATATACAGTGCCTTCATAAATGATTAAAAGCCACCAGGACTGTGATTCTCGAAGAACAACTCGTATGCAAATAGATTTATTGTCTCTCAATTGCCGTAGTAAGGAAAAGGATATTCGCATGTGAATTGCTCTGCGATTGATTTGAGAATCTCGACCCTGATCACGTGGCTTGTAATCATTTATGAAGGCACTGTATATGATTATTCATATTTATTATAATATAACGTTTTTGTTTATATTTATCATTTTGTTCTTTTTAAATAATTAAGACAATATTAATTTTTCATAATATATCGACAGAAATCAGTCCCGGGATTCGGGATTAAAAATTTCTAATCCCAAAATCCTGGGATCGAACTTATTTCCGGAATTGACAGCCCTAGTAACGTCTAAGTTGCTATAACGTGGTTTCTTACCCTTCGGTCAATTATTTGATGGTTCCGAACAGAAAATGCATCTTCATTTCATGTCAAGGTCGCCTCAATCTTCGTAAAGGTTTTATGATCAGGAACCTTTCTTGCTATAAGTCTACAACTCTTCTTGAATTAGCTGTATATCAACGTTTTGTGAATGAGAAAAACATTTTGTAAGCACAAACGTTATACGTATTGAGGAATGACAAGTATTTTATGACATATATGTGATTCTTAGGTGGTATTTCTTTTGACTCTTTAGCACGATATTGCTTATAATTTTTAAACGTAAAGTAATACAGAAAAATGTCTCTAATGAAAGTTTATTAGAAAAAAGAGAACTTTTTAACAGAAAAAAAATTGGGTATGTTTCAAAAATATAATTGATGACGTCATTAGTCATATCTGTCAATTAGCTCATCCCATTTGACACCACGTGTCCCAAATTTTATTAAATTGTTTTATATCCTCGCAGTAGGTCCATACTATAGAGCTTGATACATCCTGTACATTCTATCATTAAGCAATTGTTAACTCACATATAAATATGTATTTTACAAAACACCTTTGTCTTCGGTACAGGAAATTGTTTCCAAAAACTAACTTTTGGGATAACCTGGATATGGATTTACTTTCCAAGGCTTCCCTTGGCACCTTTCCTGCTTCTTGGGTGATTTACGGCAGCTCAATTAATCGGTGCGACGAATTAAGTTCCCAGTTGCAAGCTATGCAAATGGAAGTGAACCCCAGATTGCTGAAATGAAGTTGCTCCTTATCTGTAACTATGTAGTTGCGCCCCATACCCTTCTGATCCTTTTTTCCTTGGAAGCGGATGTTGCCGCCGGTACTGTAATTAAGTGGCAGAATAAGGATACGGCGCAGGAAGTTTAGAGTAGTAGGATTAATTGATTGGTTTAGCAACAAGTTGTGAGTTGTAGTAAAAATTATGTGTCTTATTCTGAACCACCTTCAAAAGTTCTAAGCTTCGAGATTTCGTTGACGTTGTTCATGGGACGTGGATATATTAGAAAATTATCCTTTAATTACGAATATATCTATATAGCCCTGTCGCTGCTAAATGTATATAGAATATTATTTAAATTCAAAATTCCAGATACTTAAGTATCTAAACCTCTTAGTAACAATAATTAACAATTGGTGAAATATCAGTTCACTGTGTAAACATATTTTGTTTTGGATTTGAAGACATATGAATCATTTTTATCGACTTTGTTATTCATATGTATGTAATTATAAATAATAATTAGAAGGAAACAATTTGTTTTTAATAACAATATGAGTAAACAATATTTTGTAGAATTTCAACAATTAGTATCATGTAAATAACTTTTAGATCAATTTTTTAAACTAATATAGACGATGTAAATAAATAACTGCGAACAAAATCAGAGGTGACTGCCTGTGGAAAAAGATGGTCTTTCATATAAAAAAATCTCAATTGAATATGATCGGTATGTGGTCGCGCGGTTTAAGGCGTTGGTACTTGAATCGAGGTGACTAGACGGAGTTGGTTCGAGCCCAGCTGCCGGTAGACCGTATATAAGCTATATTCATAGAGAGGATTGGCACCCTCTCTGTGGGTATGGTAGGGTGGAATAATGTTAGCTTGGGTCAATGTGAGAGATTGATGCCGGTTGATATTTGACTACCCCCCTAATTAATGAGGTTTTCCAAGTTTTCCTCATTCCTGCACTGAATAGTGGTTAGGGCCTACCAACGTAAGTCGTTCCTGGGCGCAAATGCGGCCTGCTTAATAATAATATGCCGCCCCCTCTCCCGCACAAGTCTCCGACTTCTGGGCTAATCCCTGTGATTAGAATGAGGGGTAGAGATATTATTATTATTAATATCCCCTGTGAGATACAACCTCTTAATAAAACTACATATTTTTGCGTGTTAAACGTAAGTATTTTTGTGATAAGGGAAGTTCCATCCCTTCGAACTATTTTTTCTACAAACCATTCAAAGCATAAATCAACGTATTTCTTACAACGGGTGTGAAAACAGCAACTATTTGTCAGCAACGGTTTTTCAAAGTATGATATTTATCTTTCCCAAACAAAGGAATCTAGAGGGTTCAGGTCAGGCGATCTTGGAGGCCATAAAACAGGTAGATTTCTTTGTTTGGGGATATTTGAAGACATTAGTGTATGGTACTCCTGTAAATAGCCTGGAAGAGCTGCAGCTACGGATTAATCAAAAGTGTCAAGAAATCCAAACCAAGGAGGGTGTTTTCGAAAGAGTTCGAATATCGTTGAGACGAAGATGTCGTGCCTGTTTGGAAATGGACGGAGGGCACTTTGAACATCTTCTGTAACTTTGTTTTTTGTTTGTTAAAAGCTTTTTTTGTCGGTTTGTTCCAAATAAAATAAAATGTTTGAAAAACGAATAGTGGTCCATATCTCCGCAACCGTTACTTTGCGGACCCATGTTTATTAAGACTTTTCTCCTTATTTTGGTTCATACTATTACCTCCTGAAATATTTTACACTCTTTTTTAACACCCTATATATCCAAATGGTCTAATAAACATTTTAATATACTCCTCCATATATTTGTAGACAAAATAGAGGGCGGCAGCCGCCCTAGCAAAATAATATATATCTAAATTAAAATGATTTGATGATGTCTGTTAAATTTTTCAGTGATTATACTTACTAGGTACTACCAGTGTTTATATATAGTTAGTCAACCGGCCTTAGTTGTGGACCATGTCGACTAGATGGCGGGACTATAATATATGCAAAATCTCTTAAACGAGCCCTAGGCAAGTCAGTAAACCGAGTCAGTCTGATTTTGTTTTTAAAATAAAGTCAGTCTGACGTATTTACCGACTTCTCTAGAGCTCGTTTAAGAGATTTTGCACATATCATAGTCCCGCCATCTAGCCGGCATGGTCCACAACTAAGACCTGTTGACCAACTATACAGGGTGTTTCAGTTCGAGTGAATCAAATTTTAACCACAGATAGAACTCGATAAGTAATTAAGAATTGCCTTATAAACCAAGGTTCTATGTCTCACCGTTTTCGCTCTACAGGGCCGTATTGGTCGGTTTTTTACATCATCGGTAAAGTGTCTCGTTCTGCCGAAAATCTCAATAACGCGGGAGGCCGTTCTTCTGATAAGGAATCAAGTTTAGTTCCGTTTAGCAGTTATTAAATTACCGATTTCAAACAAGTATTATGCCAAATTGTCCAAGGAATCTAAAAATTTACCCCAAATAAGCATTAGGCCATTGGCGTAGAAGTTGGGGCAAAAAAATCCCGCTGTCATACCCGTTTCTACGCCACTGACCTACAAAAAATTTGTAAATTTTGCAGTAAATTATAGACATTCGTAAGTATTAACATCATACCAGATTTGAATCAAATTGTTACAACCATATCAGAGATATCATAAATAATATGATGTAAAAAACCGACCAATACGGCCCTGTAGAGCGAAAACGGTGAGACATAGAACCTTGGTTTATAAGGCAATTCTTAATTACTTATCGACTTCTATCTGTGGTTAAAATTTGATTCACTCGAACTGATACACCCTGTATATAAACACTGGTACTACTTAACACAACATATACGCCACCACATATCTCCGGCCCGTATTAAGGGCAGCAGCCGCCCCAGAACGAAATATAGACATGAAGAATGATTTTGATGGTGCCTGTTAAATTTTTCACAGTGATTATATTTATTTGGTTCATTAGGATTAAATTGAAGAAACATCGTTTTCTTAATTTAATGATATTCTCTCTGTTTGATATTATTGGTTATTTAAAAACTTACAGAATTCTGTATTCTTTCACCGAGGCTTTTATGTATGCAAGGAAGTACCCTTTAACTTACGCATGATACTTAAAATACACCCTGTATAACAATATCGGCTTCGCAGCCTCGAAATTCTATGCATACTCACTCGCGTGTGCTCTATATATTTCCAGCACAATCTACCCCGGAGCGACACTCCCTGGGAGCACAGCGTCTATGTTTACGGCACCCTGGGGCTTGCTTAAGAGCGTTTCGCTAATTTACGAGAAAATATGATGAAATATGTGATTGATGTACATCGAAAATAACCGGATTAGCGAAGAAAAAATGCCATTAACTTAATTTTCCCGCACCGAGGTTCGCGTGATCGCCCCCGTCGACTAGTTTGAACGGCTCCGTAGATTATCCGGATTTCGCAAAGCAGAGGAGCCATTCGATTGGTCCGTTTAGCATAATTCTGCCTGCGGTCCCCCCGTCACGCTACGCGCTGGTTGATTTTAACGGCCGTGTCAGAGGTCAACCATTAATCAGCATTTGTTATAATCAATAACCTCTCAACATCCGTGGAAACCAGGTCGGCGGAAAAAAGAGGATTTTTCCGTTCTTTTTTTAAAACGGTGCAGTTTATTTATTGAAAAAGGGACATGCTCTATAACTCTGAAACAGTGTATACTATTCTTAAAATTAACATAAACAATGTAGTTTACAGTAGTATGTGTTCTTTTTCAAGCATTCTTAAATTAATGAGCGTAAATAATAATGGGCGCATTCAGGGAACTTCAGGGCTGCAGCGCTTTGACACAGCGGTTACTTGGATAAACAAAACGCGGCCAGTTCTCTGTAGCTCTGTTTTAAAGCAGTAAAGCATATATTTTCATATGGACCGCTGAAAGTTTTGACGTTATAAAAAAGCGGGTAAAAGTCAAATTTTAAGAAAGGTAGTTTTGATTTCTTCCTAGATTTCTTCTTTCTGGATCTATTGGTTCCAAAGGACCTGCTAAATTTAAGTTATTGTTAAGTACGTTAAAAACTATTTCGTCATCTTCGTCGAGGACCTGCCCCAGTATATTATACTCATGATGAAAATATATGGGTTTAATATTAATATCTGAGAAATTAAACAATTTTTACACCTTCTGTCCCAAACCATAAATGCAATCTAACAACAACTATTTAAGTCAAATGTCATTCATCACTTTTACAATTGACATTTGTCAATCAAACCGAAAGTAATTCAGCGAATTCAAGCTGAAAAGGGCTGCAGCACTGGATCGCTGCAAATTACCTGAGTACACCCAATATTATAAAACTACTAACGTTAACAAGCCTTTATTCCACGAGAAAAAATTGACATACATTTTTTCGAAAATATTAAAGGGTGGTTAATTTCCCGAATGTAGTTCAACGTTTTATTCAAGACCACGGTCAAAACCGGTCAATTAGAAGATTAAACTTATACTCTTTAGAAGTGTGAAGAGTGAATTATGGTTTTGAAAAACGTCATAAGTATTTGACAAATTTATTTTAATTAAGAATATTGATTGTTAGCTAAATACTAGAAAGCCTTGGAATCGTTTCTATGACATCCATTTGTTTATTTGTGTCAGTAAGACTGAACAAAGGACCCCCGACTTCAGCCCCACCCCTCCGCGGGGCGGGGAGAGAAAAGAAAATGAAATGGTAACATACTTTTTTGTTGCAGATTTGGATTCCTCGGACAAAAATAGGTCCGTTTTAGGCATCTCCCCCTCTCCACTATCAAGTAATAATAAAAAATAAGTAAAAACCCAAATCCCAAACCCCCAAACTACAAACTCACAAATCCCAAACCCCCAAATCTCAAACCATAAACCTTCAAATCCCAAACCCCCAAACCACAAACTCCCAAACAAAACGAGGAATCTAAATCTGCAACAAAAAAAGTATGTTACCATTTCATTTTCTTGTACCCCTCCGCCCCGCGGAGGGGTGGGGCTGAAGTCGGGGGTGCCATTTGATGCGCCTTTATGGGTCTAACAACTTTTAACTAGAACTTTTGAAGTTATACTTCTTTGCGCCCGTTAGACACATTGGGATGGGATGTTGACCGAGAAACCGCGTCACGCTCAAAAGGAAGAACAAATTTTTAAGAACTAATATAATAATATATATATATTTTTAAGATTTTTTTTTTTAATAAATTTTTTTTTTTCGTACGAGTGGGTGTATGAGAATGGCCAAAGAAGTATAAATTCCACCGTCTGGTCCGACGCAGACAATTTTTTTAATAGGGCGTCCTTGGGCTATAATTACTTGTCTCAGGTAATAAAATCACCTTCTATAAAGGGGGGATACTAAGGGGAGGGAGTTTTTGGAGGCTTTATTTGTGGTCCAATCGTCTACATATAAGGTCTAGTCGACAATAAAAAAAATAATTTTTTTTTAGAAAAAATTGTGGGGGGGGCGAAAACCGGCCTTTGTAAAATCGACACAAACAATGAGTGAGAATTTCTTCATTCCGGCTGAAATCCAGCAAGAAGCTCAAGAAGCAGCATTTGATCTGATATCAGCGAAAAGTAAAAGTGTGTACGAAAAGGAATTGGTGGAATTCGATAACTAGCGAAAAATAGGAGCATACGAGAAGGAGAAATTACAGAAGAGTTGCTACTATCCTACTTTTTCAATGTGAAGAAACGGTTTGCTGGCTCTTCTATGTGGACAAATTATTCCATGCTAAAATCAATGTTCAAAGTGCACAAATGTATTGATTTGGCTGTATTTCTTGGGCTCCCTGATTCAGAAAATTTTACTTTACTTACTTTAATGCGGCGTTCCTCGGAAACATTACTGGCCAATGCTGGGGATGATATTACCATTGTGAAGCATCATGGTGGTTGGATATCGACTACGGTAGCGGAAAGTTATGATTCACTGTCCAGCAAGATGACAATTGCTGAAAAAATCCAAGTTCTATCTGGCGAAGTTGTGTTCTTCTATAGTTGAAAAAATAACCAATCTAATGTTGCATTAAATTATTAAATTTTAATAACTGTATCTTTACCAGCTATACTTTTAATAAATAAGTAGTTGTTGTTGTGTTGCGAGTTTTTTGATCTATTTGCAAAAAAAATTTCTGATTGAATATTTCTTCTGATTTGATAAATAATAATAATAATATCTCTACCCCTCATTCTAATCACGAGGATTAGCTAAAATCTTTCGAACATTATCAGGGGCATATTAAGGAAGCATATGTGGCATTATTATTGCCAATTGAACCGGAACATTACTTGGAATTGCCTAAACTACCTAACCATTCAGTGCAGGAATGAGGAAAACCTGGAAAACCTCATTAATTAAGGGGGTAGTTGAATGCCAACCGGTATCAATCTCTCAACATTGTTCCAACCTACCATACTCAACCCATGAGATGTGCCAATTTACTCCACGAGAGGGTGCCAATCTAACGAATATATGCTTATACGGTCTACCGGGCTGCAGGGGTCAGACCCACTTAGCGATCAGTCACCTCGATTCAAGTATTGACATATTAACCCGCGCGACCACTGACCGATCCCCAATGCCTCATAATTTATTAATTTCTTAAACTCGATTACCAATTATCTCGAACATTATTTTGCATATAGGGATATTATAGCTGAAATATGAATGTGCCCGAAGCAATTATTAAAAAAACACCAGATAGTTTTGGGTTTGTGCCAAAACAATCATCTTCAAGGTACAAGGGTTGATGTATAAGCCAAAAAACAACTGAAAAAATAATGATTTTGTGTTTATCTATAGTTATTCTAAATATATTAAAAAGTTGCATAACCTAGTAAACCCTTAAGCAAAGTTGTCTCAATAATTGAAAAAATGTGTTAATTTTATTGTCATAAAAATGTCCATTCATTTAGTCACCATTTTCTGAATGTTTTAACATTTTTCAAAAAATATTTCACAGGATAAATTTTTGACAGGTCATTTCACTTTTTATAATTTATAGATGAAGATATCTATTATGTAGTTTTAGATACATAAGAGGTACAAATCATTTAATTTGGTGTAGTTTGGAAAATATTATATTTTCTGAACCTGTTCATCTCTCTCTACTATTTTAACGTGACTCTTAATTTGTCACGAAATTAAACTTAGTGGCATTCTAGAAGGCGGATTGTATTTGTTGAAGTTGCAAGAACGTGCGTTCCTGCAAAACCAACAGTTGCAGTGCAACAGTTTGCATAAATCTAGCTCGTAAAAACCCATAAACCATATCTCAACGTGTTCCCCGACGCCTCTCGGTTGTATGCATGAATGTAGGGTAAAAGCTCCTCCCGCCTTGTTTTGTATAGCGGCAGTAAAGTTGGATGCGATAAAAACTTTAATAGAAATATTTCCCATTTACGGCCAACGGCTCCGATGTACAACGTTGCGCTTTACGATGCACTGAAAACGCTCGTAATAGAAGCTCACTATTGTGATCGGCTTGCCTTGTATCAAATCTTCGACCAACGATATCTCATAAGTCGGTTCATTCTCCATTTCGCGCCTAAATTTTCTCTCGTGCTGACGTAATTAACCGGTGTGAAGCCGCCAAAGATAGCAGGCAGGCGCTACGGAAACACCCGAATGATCATAGACGTTCGTCGATATAGAACACTGTTAACATTTAGAATATATTTAAAATATTCTAATTAAAACATTTTTTTTTGTGATTTTCTCAATTTGAACGTAATATGATGACGAATATTTATTGTGAAGAAAACGAAATGAGACAAAATTAAGGCATAAGAAACTTGCGTGTTAAACTTGCTTACAGTTGAAACTCAAACAATACATAACAGATACACTTGTAGTTCGTGCAACATGAGCGCGTGACAAAAAACACTTTTAGAGAAATCTTTGAATCCCGTGGCATCCACTGGCAAGCCGTCAGAGGGGTGGAAATTGGGGTAAATTAAAAATTCGATATTTCTAAAATGGAAACCCCTCAATTTAACAGGCTGAAACTCGGTAGGTAAATGTTTTATAAAATTATCAATTTTCTGATGCTAGTGGCATCCACTCGCAAGCCGTCAGAGGGTCGGAAATTGGGGTAAATGAAAAATTCGATATTTCTAAAATGGAAACCTGTCATTTTAACAGGCTGAAACTCGGTAGGTAAATGTTTTATAAAATTATCAATTTTCTGATGCTAGTGGCATCCACTCGCAAGCCGTCAGAGGGTCGGAAATTGGGGTAAATTAAAAATTCGGTATTTCTAAAATGGAAACCTGTCATTTTAACAGGCTGAAACTCGGTAGGTAAATGTTTTATAAAATTATCAATTTTCTGATGCTAGTGGCATCCACTTGCAAGCCGTCGGAGGGTGGGAAATTGGGGTAAATTAAAAATTTGATATTTCTAAAATGGAAACCTGTCATTTTAACAGGCTGAAACTCGGTAGGTAAATGTTTTATAAAATTATCAATTTTCTGATGCTAGTGGCATCCACTCGCAAGCCGTCGGAGGGTCGGAAATTGGGGTAAATTAAAAATTCGGTATTTCTAAAATGGAAACCTGTCATTTTAACAGGCTGAAACTCGGTAGGTAAATGTTTTATAAATTTATTAATTTTCTGATGCTAGTGGCATCCACTCGCAAGCCGTCAGAGGGGTGGAAATTGGGGTAAATTAAAAATTCGGTATTTCTAAAATGGAAACCTGTCATTTTAACAGGCTGAAACTCGGCAGGTATATGTTTTATAAAATTATCAATTTTCTGATGCTAGTGGCATCCACTCGCAAGCCGTCGGAGGGTGGGAAATTGGGGTAAATGAAAAATTGGATATTTCTAAAATGGAAACCTGTCATTTTAACAGGCTGAAACTCGGTAGGTAAATGTTTTATAAATTTATTAATTTTCTGATGCTAGTGGCATCCACTCGCAAGCCGTCAGACAGGTGGAAAATAGGGTAAATTAAAAATTCGATATTTCTAAAATGGAAATCTGTCATTTTAACAGGCTGAAACTCGGTAGGTAAATGTTTTATAAATTTATTAATTTTCTGATGCTAGTGGCATCCACTCGCAAGCCGTCAGACAGGTGGAAAATAGGGTAAATTAAAAATTCGATATTTCTAAAATGGAAATCTGTCATTTTAACAGGCTGAAACTCGGTAGGTAAATGTTTTATAAAATTATCAATTTTCTGATGCTAGTGGCATCCACTCGCAAGCCGTCAGAGGGGTGGAAATTGGGATAAATTAAAAATTCGGTATTTCTAAAATGGAAACCTGTCATTTTAACAGGCTGAAACTCGGTAGGTTAATGTTTTATAAATTTATTAATTTTCTGATGCTAGTGGCATCCACTCGCAAGCCGTCAGACCGGTGGAAATTGGGGTAAATTAAAAATTCGGTATTTCTAAAATGGAAACCTGTCATTTTAACAGGCTGAAACTCGGTAGGTAAATGTTTTATAAAATTATCAATTTTCTGATGCTAGTGGCATCCACTCGCAAGCCGTCGGAGGGTGGGAAATTGGGGTAAATGAAAAATTGGATATTTCTAAAATGGAAACCTGTCATTTTAACAGGCTGAAACTCGGTAGGTAAATGTTTTATAAAATTATCAATTTTCTGATGCTAGTGGCATCCACTCGCAAGCCGTCAGAGGGGTGGAAATTGGGGTAAATTAAAAATTCGATATTTCTAAAATGGAAACCTGTCATTTTAACAGGCTGAAACTCGGTAGGTAAATGTTTTATAAAATTATCAATTTTCTGATGCTAGTGGCATCCACTCGCAAGCCGTCAGAGGGTCGGAAATTGGGGTAAATTAAAAATTCGATATTTCTAAAATGGAAACCTGTCATTTTAACAGGCTGAAACTCGGTTGGTAAATGTTTTATAAAATTATCAATATGCTGATGCTAGTGGCATCCACTCGCAAGCCGTCGGAGGGGTGGAAATTGGGGTACATGAAAAATTAGATATTTCTAAAATGTAAACCCGTCATTTTAACAGGCTGAAACTCGGTTGGTAAATGTTTTATAAATTTATTAATTTTCTGATGCTAGTGGCATCCACTCGCAAGCCGTCAGAGGGGTGGAAAATGGGGTAAATTAAAAATTCGGTATTTCTAAAATGGAAACCTGTCATTTTAACAGGCTGAAACTCGGTAGGTAAATGTTTTATAAAATTATCAATTTTCTGATGCTAGTGGCATCCACTCGCAAGCCGTGGGGTAAATTAAAAATTCGATATTTCTAAAATGGAAATCTGTCATTTTAACAGGCTGAAACTCGGTAGGTAAATGTTTTATAAAATTATCAATTTTCTGATGCTAGTGGCATCCACTCGCAAGCCGTCAGACGGGTGGAAATTGGGGTAAATGAAAAATTCGATATTTCTAAAATGGAAACCTGTCATTTTAACAGGCTGAAACTCGGTAGTTATATGTTTTATAAAATTATCAATTTTCTGATGCTAATGACATCCACTCGCAAGCCGTCAGAGGGGTAGAAATTGGGGTAAATTAAAAATTCGGTATTTCTAAAATGGAAACCTGTCATTTTAACAGGCTGAAACTCGGTAGGTTAATGTTTTATAAATTTATTAATTTTCTGATGCTAGTGGCATCCACTCGCAAGCCGTCAGAGGGGTGGAAATTGGAGTAAATTAAAAATTCGGTATTTCTAAAATGGAAACCTGTCATTTTAACAGGCTGAAACTCGGTAGGTTAATGTTTTATAAATTTATTAATTTTCTGATGCTAGTGGCATCCACTCGCAAGCCGTCAGAGGGTCGGAAATTGGGGTAAATTAAAAATTCGGTATTTCTAAAATGGAAACCTGTCATTTTAACAGGCTGAAACTCGGTAGGTTAATGTTTTATAAATTTATTAATTTTCTGATGCTAGTGGCATCCACTCGCAAGCCGTCAGAGGGTCGGAAATTGGGGTAAATTAAAAATTCGATATTTCTAAAATGGAAACCTGTCATTTTAACAGGCTGAAACTCGGTAGGTAAATGTTTTATAAAATTATCAATTTTCTGATGCTAGTGGCATCCACTCGCAAGCCGTCAGACAGGTGGAAAATGGGGTAAATTAAAAATTCGGTATTTCTAAAATGGAAATCTGTCATTTTAACAGGCTGAAACTCGGTAGGTAAATGTTTTATAAAATTATCAATTTTCTGATGCTAGTGGCATCCACTCGCAAGCCGTCAGACTGGTGGAAAATGGGGTAAATTAAAAATTCGGTATTTCTAAAATGGAAACCTGTCATTTTAACAGGCTGACACTCGGTAGGTTAATGTTTTATAAAGTTATCAATTTTCTGATGCTAGTGGCATCCACTCGCAAGCCGTCGGAGGGTGGGAAATTGGGGTAAATGTAAAATTGAATATTTCTAAAATGGAAACCTGTCATTTTAACAGGCTGAAACTCGGTAGGTATATGTTTTATAAAATTATCGATTTTCTGATGCTAGTGACATCCACTCGCAAGCCGTCAGAGGGGTGGAAATTGGGGTAAATGAAAAATTGGATATTTCTAAAATGGAAACCTGTCATTTTAACAGGCTGAAACTCGGTAGGTAAATGTTTTATAAAATTATCAATTTTCTGATGCTAGTGGCATCCACTCGCAAGCCGTCAGACAGGTGGAAAATGGGGTAAATTAAAAATTCGGTATTTCTAAAATGGAAATCTGTCATTTTAACAGGCTGAAACTCGGTAGGTAAATGTTTTATAAAATTATCAATTTTCTGATGCTAGTGGCATCCACTCGCATGCCGTCGGAGGGTCGGAAATTGGGGAAATTAAAAATTCGGTATTTCTAAAATGGAAACCTGTCATTTTAACAGGCTGAAACTCGGTAGGTAAATGTTTTATAAAATTATCAATTTTCTGATGCTAGTGGCATCCACTCGCAAGCCGTCGGAGGGTCGGAAAATGGGGTAAATTAAAAATTCGGTATTTCTAAAATAGAAACCTGTCATTTTAACAGGCTGAAACTCGGTAGGTAAATGTTTTATAAATTTATTAATTTTCTGATGCTAGTGGCATCCACTCGCAAGCCGTCAGACGGGTGGAAATTGGGGTAAATTAAAAATTCGATATTTCTAAAATGGAAACCTGTCATTTTAACAGGCTGAAACTCGGTAGGTAACTTTATAAAATTATCAAACTTCTTATAATAATGACGGCCACTCGCAAGCCGTCAGAGGGTCGGAAATGTGTATGTGCATTTATAAAACCACTAATTAGGTAAATGTAAATTTAATAACCCGTCCATTTCCACGATACAAATGTCACATAATATGTTAAACTATAGCGACACCTAATTTCTTGTCTTTAAGAAACAATTAAAATTCTACATAACATGTAAGTAATAACATTGCCATTATTTCTTAAAAGTTACAGGGGGATACATACTACAAAAATTTAAGGTGATGATATATAACATTTAACCTTGAAATAACGTAAATGTTATTATGACCAAAATGGGATACATACTTGGGCTGAATGTCTGACAATTAGATTAAAACCAGAATTATTTATTATCAAAATGAAAAAAGGCACTATATATGTAGGTGAATACTTTTTGCGTAAATGTATTTTAAAACGTGACACTTGTTTGGAATAGATAGGTACTTTGTGAACTAGAAGGCAGTGCTAGCCGTTTGGTAATTTAACAGTGTTTTCGATAAATTTCCCGAGTTATTTAATAAGACTCTGTGACAAACTTTGTCAGATGGTACCTGGGTTTATGTCAAACATTTTTGTTTATAAGAACATAGGTCCAATTCTGTTTTGTTTAGAAGTTACAGGTATTTTAAAAAACATAATAATCGTATTTCAATCAAAGTAACCTAATAAATAATGATGGTACATCGTCAAAGGAAAGTAATATCTAAAAATAGTATTATATTGTAAAATTACAATATGTTTGTGACGTGTGTGTGTTATTTAAGCTAATATATGAGTTTTTCTACAATTCCTAATAATGAAGTAGAATATGTTTGATCCAAAAATGTAAGTCCGCTAAGGAGCAATTCCATAGACAATGTTGTATTCAATGAATTTGTAAAACAAAAATTAAGTTACTAACATAAAAAGATATACCTGGCTTAATCAAATCATTCAATAAATTTCAAACCTGAATATTGATGTCAGATTACCTAAAGTGCAACCAGTAAATGTTTAATAATTTAATTAGAGGATGGGAGCAGAAAATGTTATTTTAATGTAGGTCCATACTATATAATTATTTTAGATTTCCTTGCTTTTACTACGATTTCTTAAATATGTAGGCATATGTTTCTATTTATTTATTCTAACTACGTAAGCAGCTATATAGTACATCGTACATAGCATATGTCTTACCTACTTGTCATTTTGTGAAACACGTATTACATAGCCATTGAAATCCTTTAAACTGCTAGACATTTCACCTAAGCATTTCTACAAGCGCCTCAAAGCGTTCTGCTACATTCGTATCTTTTTTGAAGCATGAAAATCCTATATATCAAAGGTAATTGCTGCATCTTAAAATTCATTTTTCGTCTGCGTCTATTTTTCACGAGATGTATCTACATCAAAGCGCATTGAGGTGGCATAGTTGTGCCTTAACGGCTTGAAACTTGTTGCTTTTACAATCCCGGACTCGAGACTGCATTCGTTCAACTTCTGAGGGAGCAGCTTAACTGCAGTAGACATTATTCTACTGATATCTGGATTTGGGTGCTTTCTCGCATGATTACAAAGCTAAACTTAGCTACTGTCCGCTGGTGGCTCTGTTTCTTGTTCAATTTGTCTAATGCTGATTGGGGATGTTTTTCAATCATATTTAACAGTTGCTCATCAGCAACTAAATTTTCTAGAGGCTTATGTATACCATGATTTTCAATGAATCGTGTTGCTTTAAATTCATTGGTATCTTGTTCTCAACTTAACTGGTCGAATATTTCTGAAAGCTTCATCTTTTTTGCCAGATTAACAGGTGACTATAATTGCGACATCGTCGCACGTTAAAGTCGTTTTACAGTCCACAATTCCTAAAATTCTGACTTGCAGTTTGTTATACAGTCGTCAGTTGTCAGTGCAATTACGAACAGCCAGCCAACATTCTTGCAGTTTTATTTTTCAATTCCATGCTGTCGGCCAAATACCCTTCTGATACCGTTGAACTTTGCCATCCACCACACGTCTCTTCAATGTCGTCATATTTGCTCCTGAATTGACTAAAGGCAGACACGGAGGTCCTCCGCAGACAGTGTCCCGTGAAAGCTCCTGGATCTGACAAACCCAAAAAACTAGCAATTTTGCTTGGCATTTTTCCAAATGTATTTTTCCCAACGGGCTGAGCTATGCAACATCTTTCGCGATACGTTAGAAAAAATCATTCTGAACCCGACGGACGCCAAAATATATACTTTCTCATTAGACCCGATGCAGAGAACTCGTTTTCTTCCTTTTTGTAAATTTCTTACGGATATCTGTTTTACTTTCCGAAATGTCAACCATCATAACCAAAATCTTGAATATAATTAATCTTCATATTCAAAAGTTCTTGTCCTCTACAGCCCCCAAAGTAACACATAATCAGAACGACGTGTACAATAGAGCAATACATGTGTAATTCTTATAGTTTAACGCATTACCTTATGTAGTAAATGTTCTTCATCATTAGCATCCTTCAAAAATTTAACAATGTCATCCCGACTAAACACTTTAGACTTTTTTGAGTTATTGGTCTGTGCTTTTTTGGCGCATAGCCTTTACTTTTTCGTTTGAGAAACGCTTCCAGTTCATGAAACTTTCTCCCATCTGTATTATTATAAATTGTCATCATTGATTTTAACATTGACCACTTAGTCCGCAGGGAATTAGGACTGTACGATTCAGACTGTAAGAAGAATAAATCAATATCACTTATACTAGAACGTGGAAGAATAAATAAATACATACCATGTCTTGAAAGTAAGCCAACATTATAGATTCACTTATATTATTGTTTCCAGTACAGTTAACTTTCAGGCACTGCAACATATTGCAAAACTATGTTACAATATTTATTTTGTTAGCAAAATTTTAGAGGTGGATAAGTATTTTCATAAAAATTGTCTACTATATTGAATAGGGATTACACTGGAACGTTTTTAAGCAAACATTCGAGTGTTTTCCCACAGATCTGATTCCAGATATCATAAATCATTTTAAAATTAGATAAAATTTGTGTGCGGCGGCTATTTTTACGCGCAACCGTGGATATTTATATCCACTCTTTTTCATGAATGGGGAGATAGTAGAAAGCGCTGACTCACGGGAATGCTGCGGCCAAACGGTGTGTTTTAGTGGAAACGGAAGAACGTAGGAAGTTGTCGGATTTATTTATGGAAATTAATCATTGTATTTATGAGCTAATTTGACGGCGGATTGTTTTGCGTTCGACGGGAATATTGTAGGAGGGGGCGGCGGGTGCCCACGTCATGGTTTTCAGAATTTTCCGATAAGTTTTCATGTTTGTATAATCGCTCCGTGTCTAGTAAAACAAATTTAGAACTGAAGTATTATTACAGCAGACAGCTCAGAATTATTGTAAACTTTATACATTTCTGTTAAGTACCAAGGGACTAAATTAATTAAAAATACATTATATATCGTACTTATACGGAGTATCCTTAAAAGGTTTTTTTTTATACTTTTAATCGATCTAAGAGAGCGTATTAATATTGTCAATTAAGTAATTTATTCTCCAACCATCACAAAACTATGACATTTTTTGACTGTCAGGAGTCTTTAAGTTTGACATTTTCATTACTAAGGAAAACAGATTAATAGTATCAATCACGTTTTAATTTATAAAAGTTTGACCAACAATATTTACAATAATTTTTATTTGTCCACATTGATATAGTCGCGGCAAGAATTCAGACGAATTACTGGCTGACGTTACTCAATTGTTTTTATTAACAGCATAATTTTCGATATTTGGTCGCATTAAAAAAATAATGTATTGCAATGTAGTGCAATATATAATGCAAACTATTAGTGTAGTATATAATTTTGTTATTTTCAGTTGCAGTTTCTTAAATATTTTGATGAAAATATAATAAATTATTTATTTGTTCGTATGACGTAAATTGTCGGAATGTTTGCCGCAACTATATTAAATACACGGTTTGAACAAGTATTAAAATTAAATGAACCAATTCCACAGACAAAGCTCTATTCAATAGTTATCCAAAATAAAAATTAATCTAGCTAAATTACTAACATGGTTTAATGAAAACATTCTATAAATATCTAAGTTCACTTTTGAAACTGTGAGAACCCGAAAATTCAACCACGATAGATGAGATCTGACTTATTTCTGCATTTTTAAGATTGCTTCTTCAGATGGCCTCCTTTAAGTTGAGTCAAATATCTAACTATAAAAATTATACCAATAAATTAAAATTATTTGGTATTAAATATCGACAATATCAAAAGTGATTTTAACTTGCCGATCAATTTTAAATTAAACATGACATTTACCTACCTATTTAACCAAAAAGAAATAAATTACCCTTTATGTAATCGTTTTTTTAGGTATATATTTTTAGGTATTAACAATGTTGTGTGAAACTAACTACTATGCGGACTAAAACCTCGATCAACGTTGAATTACACCCACAATATCTACCCATATATTCTTTATAAATAGCTTTTGTAAAAAAATTTACTGTATTCTACAATTCCTATCGATGAAGTCATATGTATGCTCTCTGATACCAAACATCTATATATGCTAATGAACAATTCCACAGACAAAGCTTTATTCATTAGCATACCTAGATGTTTGGTATCAGAGCATACATATGATTTCATTGATGGGAATTGTAGAAGATTTGATTTATATTAGCTTAAAATACATTTCTAATACAGTAAAGAATGCCACTATAAACCTTTAGTATTTTTTCGCAATATTTTCATTATTCAAAAGTGAGTTCAATGTAATGTAGTCTTCCGCCACAGTGCTCGATCTCCATCCTCCGTGTCTTTTAAGGAAAGTGAGGTCAACTAAAAGGGTAGTTGACGTTGTTCATAATGCATACTGTACTCTTTCCATTTGTCAAATTTTGCCACTTTTGCGAGACGGACGGGATTTTTGGAACTTCGATAACGGGTAAATACCCATTTCTGGTTAGATTTTATCTGTTTTTAATTTCCTAGTTTATTTATTTTTACACACTACCGCCTGTACAGACATTTAAACTCAAACAAACAACATCTAACACGCAAAAATTTATTTGTATAAAATCTTTATGAGAAGCAACATGGTATAAAATACCCAACAAAAAATACGTTCCCAGAAGATATTCAAAAACATCACAACAATGCTACAAAAAATTGCGAAGTAGGCTCATTTTAATTACTTAAAAGTTAAATGAAATAGAATCGCATTAGATGATCTTCCCACCATATCATTTACCAGATCAATTGTGTCTTAGGGTTGTCAGTGCTGTGCTTATTGCGTCGTTAACATTATTACTGTCTTTAAGTGCTGATGACCTGCTATTCTCATCTATGTTATGGGTTGTATAATCTTATTAACAAGTTAAGGTTAAGTTGTTATGCGTCAATTTTCAACGGATTTATAGCTCTTCGTTGAGGCAGTTTAAAGACATTGAGTAAGAAATAACATATCTTCACTGTGTCAATTATACATGTTTTCTCCAACAATTTTCAGGGTGGCGAGTCATTTAGAATAAGAAGAAAGCATAATTTTCATGTGTTACGTTTTATCATAAAATCTCTTGAATTTTACATGTCAACTGCACATTGAGGAAATTTTTCACGGTGTATGGTACACATGTACTCGAGCGCATTTTCTCCATTTCCATAAAATACACCATTGATGTATCTATCAAATAACAATGGATGCACCCAGTATCACTACTATCTTGTTTCTTTGCCGTGTTTTCTTCTGTAGGTACAGTAAAGTATTATTATCGTTTAAACAATACAGTTAAAACCAAATTGATGACTTGTTTTCAACTGCTGACATATTCGTAATGAAATCTTCTTTCAACGTTTAACATTAGTTTCTAGTTGTTTTCTCTCACCAATAGAGCTCTAATTAAATTCTACTCAGAACTTCTATAACATAGTTCAAAAATTATTTTGAGATTGTGCCATTGGTATTGCATAATAAATCTGCAGGATTGACCATAGACTGATTGTCGGTATGTGTGAATACTGTATCCGATATCTATACCGACAGACAAAATAATGGGATATAGCTAATTTTACTTTAGTCAAAATTTGATGGTTAAAAAGATACAGTCAAAGCAAAAATTATAATTCTAGTGAACATTGTTGAAGCCTATTCGAAGATATTAGTGTAACACTGGCAACACTGGAATTCTCATTCGCCATTACTTAAAAATATTAGTTTGGAGTCGGATCAGCAGTCCTCAACAAGTTTTCGATTGAAAAATAACGAAATTTATTTAAAATTTGTCTTTTTTATTCTTGATTTTTTTGTAAAAAATATTTATTATGTGTTCTACACAGTGACCTGTACTGCTGGTGAAAATATTTGTACTTATTTAAGGTTCACCCTGTTATACATAACTCGGCATAAGAGTACTATAAATTGTTTATAAATTGCATATAAACAATTCTACACAGACTCCAGAACGTGAACGAAATACAAATTTGATTTTGACCATTTGTAGAAAAAAATAACAATTATGTGCTTCTTCTGCTGAAGAGATAATCTATTTTGATCAGTGCAATGTCCACCTCACGGTCCAGATTTAAGCCTTGTACGTCTTGTTTTAAACGTATTATATTTCGAGGCGAACCGCAGCTCACTGACCCATTTCTCAAGCAAAGATCTATTCATTTTAATCAGAGCATTAAAACGGTCTATCCAATAAAAGGGTTTCTGTATAATACCCAGGAGTTTTTGCCTTAGCGTTTAATTTCATTAAGGAAATCTGCAATTCCAATGAACCGCCGAAGTAATGCATAATTAGATCTGGCAATTAATCGAATGCAAATCGCTTATAAGTCATTATTAGCAACAAAACAACGCCTAATACGCCCAGCGCGGTTCGATTCGATTAAACTTTCAATAGGATTTAGTTCAGTAGAACGAGAAATCGGCATGCGATTGTTAAAAACCTTTAATTTCACATTTCTGTTGTACGCGGTACCTATTGTATTTGTTAATTAAATCCTCGCATTGTATCGATGGGGAATGTTTTTAAAAGTGCATGTATACAGTCTGTTTGATTGTAAAGGCTTCGAGTTATAATTCGACTATCAATTTTTAGACAAATTTAAAATTGATACATGTGAATCCGTTGTAAAATTCAAAGGGAAGAAAAAGAGTCATATCACTCACAATCTTTTATTCATTTAACAACAACCGGTTTCGAGGTCAAATTTTGCACCTCATCTTCAGGTCATATGAGACTGCAATATAATGTCATTGACTAAAAATTTTAAATTTCAATTATTGAATCCACCCAATACTTACATATTACAATTAAGTATCGTTCAATCAAATGCAAATTAACATCCATAATAATGTTAACCACATAGCAGTCAAATAAATTTTAGATTACCATGAAAAAATATAAACTGTAGACCATATACCACAACGTTACAAATAATAATATAATAGTAATATCTCTACCCCTCATTCTAATCACAGGGATTAGCCCAGAAGTCGGAGACTTGTGCGGGAGTGGGGGCAGCACATTATTATTAAGCAGGCCGCATTTGCGCCCAGGAACGACTTACGTTGGTAGGCCCTAACCACTATTCAGTGTAGGAATGAGGGAAACCTGGAAAACCTCATTAATTAGAGGGGTAGTCAAATATCAACCGGTATCAATCTCTCACATTGACCCAAGCTAACATCATTCCACCATACCCGCAGAGAGGGTGCCAATCCACTCCACGAATATAGCTTATATACGGTCTACCGGCAACTGGGCGCAAACCACCTTCAATCTAGTCACCTCGATTCAAGTACTGACGGCTTAAACCGACCGATACGAAATACAACCGGTGTGGAGACAGCAGTCAAAGATAGCAGCCAGGCGCTACGGAAACACCCGAATGATCATGGACGTTCGTCGATGTAGAACACTGTTAATATTTACCATATACATATTTAAAATATTCAAAATAAAACATTTATTTTTCTTAATTTTCTCAATTTGAACGTAATACGATAACGAATATTACAAAAATAAATGTTTTATATAGGATATTTTAAACATTTGCTAGATTTTAACAGTATTCCATATCGACGAACGTCTATGATCATTCAGGTGTTTCCGTAGTGCCTGGCCGCTATCTTCACACCGGTATAAGTACATATTGTTAAATCAAAAAATTTTTAGGACAAATGAATGAAGCTCATAGTTTTCCAAATTTTTAATATATATTTTTTAATTTAATCTGATTACAGTTCACATTTATGATTTACCTTACAGTTTTCTACTTGAGCTTCTCATTGATAGTTATTAGTGTTTGCATTAGGTAGCGCCGCTGTTGTAAATTTGAAAAATGTTGAAAAAACTATGAGCGTCACTCATTTGTAGAAGACTGTACTGTAGACTGTGGGTATTGTACTATTGAAAGCCCCTGACGTATATTGCCATCGGCGATTACGATATTTGCAAAAACAAAATTTCATAAAACAACTGCTCTATGGACTAACGCACGGTAATCCCTGAAATATTCTAATGGGTTGTCACTGCAAATAAATATAAAAATTTCTTGTAAAAATATATAGAAATGTAAATACAGAAGTAATAACCGTTTAATTCCCCGACGTCTAGGAAGAACTATTATTCAATTTGCTCCATCCAAACTCGCTTCAAAACTTGAAACCAACTGGAAATTGCGCATTGTCTGCCTTGTAACAGGTAAATCCAATTTGTGTCTCCTTTGGAGAACAAAATACTAAAACAATTTGCGGCTGCAGAAAGTTCTCCAAACTGCCGGAGTTTTTTGCTAATACCTCCCACTATGGCACGTTTAACTTTTTAATGGGGCACTTTGCGGACATAACCTCACTTTAAAGCTTTTATGGCGGCATTGACATCAAATTAGCTTGTCTAGTTTCTAAACTTCCATCCGTCCCACCTGATCCCGAGTTAAAACTGGGCTTTCTTGAAACTAAGTACATACCTACCTAAATGTAGTTAGGTATTTATTTTTATGTAGAAATTATTCAGGAAATCCGTTAATGGTTACTTTGTCTGGTTCAGTGAGAAATATGAGACTTGGAATATATCAATCGGTGCGAGGATAGCTAAGTATGTCAGGAGTAAAAGTGAGTGGGGATTATTGTGATTTACTTTAAACAAAAGTTCGAATATACGAATGTCACGTCATTAAACATAGACTATCCATTTTCTGAATATGATTCAACGTTCTATTCAAACCGAACGTATTTGGCGACCAATAGCATTAGATATTTGTTATTGATTGAAAAAATAATTTGAGCAAGCCTATACATTATTCGTAGCCTTATGCAGCTGTGAATTTTACGTATTTATAATCGCGGCCCCGCCGTATCCACGCCGATGGCTTGGATATATGGCTTTAATTACTTTTGCCGTTATTGTTATTATTAAATGCCGACGTTTCGATGCTTTTATTACGTCTTTATTAAGGCTACAAAAAATAAAAACAAGAACTACACATTGTAGGATAATAATTAATAAAATAATTTTGTCCACCTACATGCAAATACATTTGGGCCCATCTTAGTCATCTTACCCAGTTTCTACCAATTAATACTAGACTAATAATAGAATAATGTTTCTTATTCTTGTCCGTTTTGAACTCGTAAGTTATTGGCATAATTCTCGTGTATGATACGTCACACTGTTGATTGGAACATGTACTTATTGAACCACTTGCTTGGTACTTATTTGGGGATTCTCTTCAACAACCGCTAAAATCTGTTCCTCTTCCTCAGCTGCTGTAATACGTTGTGGATGCCATGGACCTCCATCTCTTCGATTCGATTACAAATTTCCCGTATCACGCCCGCGTTGTACTACCGCGGTAAAAGTAGCTGCACATGTCTACCGGGAAATCGTTTTGCGAACAGACGAGCTGCTAAAGTATTTTGTGTTACTTCACCACAAATTAGAACGATATCCATCATCCTAACTAATGTAAACACTGTCGCAAAAACGTTAAAACTAAAATAGTCTCAGTATTAGGCATCACCTGGCGCACAACGCGGATACTACAGTAGCCCAGCGATGTAAAGGTTGAAAATATTACTGGGATTTTACGAAAAATTTATATTGTATGTTAATTTCGAACATTTGTAGAAAAATGTGTTCAATCTTCATTATTAAATTTTAAGATATTTTGGTAATATAACAGTATTATTTATTGAAAATGATATGATGCACACGGAGGCAGGAACTTAAATGTTTTTTATTCTCCGCTAGCATAAGATTATACATGATTTTACTTTGGTCCAAGTTATCATTGACATTTTTACTTGTAGATCTGGTGATATTAAGAAGGCTTGCCTTGTACCTTCCAATGTATTAATAATGTTTTTTTTTTGTATATTTTATTGTGGCGCTCAACTTTTTCAGTAATTATCTAAATTTTAGACGTCAAAGAGTGAGTATGTCTAATGCGTCTTCAAAATGTCTGCCTATAAGTAAAGGTGTTCCCCAGGGAGGTATCCTTGGGCCCCTGTTGTTATCTGTGTATACTTCTGACCTGTCACGTTATTTAAATTTTGGTGCCGTACACCAATATGCCGATGATACGCAATTATATTATTCTTTTTTGTATAATGATTTGGAAGTTGCCATTTCCAACATTAATTTAGATTTAGACATTATTTGCAAATTTTCCATTCAGCACGATTTAATTCTCAATGAAGTGAAAACTCAGCTACTTATGTTAGGCTGTCATCGACATTTAATTTTAAATAATCCTGCCTTTGAAATTAAGACCAATGATACAGTTATTACACCAGTCAATGAGTGTAAAAATCTTGGGCTTATCATGGATGCAGATTTTAAATTTAGGACTCACGTATCTAAATTAGTTCAAAAGTGTTTTCTCAAATTAAAAATTTTATTTAGTTATAGGGAAGTTCTGTCCCAGGACATCAAATTAAGGTTGACTGATAGTTTAATTTTATCTTTACTATCATATTGCGATATTGTGTTTTGGCCTGCTTTACTACAAGTTGATAAAAATAGTCTTCAAAAGATACAAAATGCCTGTTTGCGGTTTTGTTACAACTTAAGAAAATATGATCACATTTCTGGTGCTCTCAGAGACTCTGGTTGGATTAGTCCAGAAGTCGAAGACTTGTGCGGGAGAGGGGGCGGCATATTATTATTAAGCAGGCCGCATTTGCGCCCAGGAACGACTTGCGTTGGTAGGCCTTAACCACCATTCAGTGCAGGAATGAGGGAAACCTGGAAAACCTCATTAATTAGGGGGGTAGTTAAATACCAACTGGTATCAATCTCTCACATTGACCCAAGTCAACATTCTTCCACCCTACCATACCCGCAGCGAGGGTGCCAATCTCTCCACGAATATAGCTTATATACGGTCTACCGACTGCAGGGGTCAAACCCACAGCGATCCATAAACCTCAATTCAAGTACTGACGCCTTAAACCGCGCACTGACCGATAATCTACTACTAATCTTCACGCTTTTCAACGGAAAATCAAACAGTTTATAATCAACAGTCGTGATCGTTACTAACTAATTTAACTTAAATATTTTGCGACTTGTTAAATGTTACTACTATTTTTTCTAATATTACGTTAATATGGGTGGTTGTATGAGCAGCCTGATTTGATACCGCCACCCTGTATTAACTATTCTCTTAAATGCAGTAACTTAAATGTAAATAAAGGCATGTTATTATTATTATTATTATTTTTGGTGGATTTTTGTAGATTCTTTAGTTTTGCTTTATAATAGTTATGTAGTATTATTATTTTTGTTTATGCATTAGTTACTGGATTTTCCATGTTTGTATTGTATTTTCCCATCCTGTTAATGGTTCCTGTTCTAAATAAATAAATAATGCAGTATAATGTACCTTGTACCTACACAATGTAATACTGATCAATATAACAGTAATACATCCCCTCGTACATCCTTAATGTCACAATCTGCCTTCAACAATCGAAAGTGGATCTGTCGGTAACGTTTCCGTTTGTTTCAGGACCCGAAGCTGAGACAGATAGTGACGATGGGGTCGCAGGACACGCTCGAGGAGAAGACGGTCACCGTCTGTTGTGCCAATGACTTTGTAAATATAACTTTTATAAATTTTTGTTGTACAAGGAGAGAAATAGCCAGGCTGTGGACGGACTCGCTGTTGAGTTTAGCATATAACTTGAACCAAATTAACGGCACCACTAAAATGTATTTGTTCAAAGCGTACACTAAGCTTAGTTTAATTAGGGATAAGGCAGGGAACATACCGGTCAAAAAGTAAGTACATAAGTCCATTAGTCGTTTGCAAAAACGCACTTACAACCCTCCATTTTGCTTTTCAGCATCCTGAAGATGTTTGCGCAAGGTAAGGACGACAAGAAGAGAGTAGAATCGATTTTGCAGTCGCTGGGTTTTACGACTGCGAAAAATGACACCATCAATCCTCAGGCTTTCGATTTGGAAACGTTTTTTAATTTTTACGTGCACCTGACTAAGAGGACGGAGGTGGAAAGGGTCTTTAATGAAATGTGAGTATAATAATACGCCTTGCACCTTAGTAAACTCTATCAAAAATTCGAACTCTAACTTCGACGTTAAAACAAGGATTGCCTCTGATTTCTCCACGTTTCTTTTATTTCTCAATAATTTCCTCTGATTCCTCTGCGATTTTTCCTGAGTTTCTTGTGTCTTGTGAGTATATCGAAATTCCCAGTTAATTTCTCAAAATAAATTGAAATTTTCTAAGGTTTCCTTGAATTCTTCTGATTTCCCCCTGAATTCTTAAAATTTTCCCTAGAACTTTTCATTCGAATTGCTCGAATTGCCTCCTGACTTTCAGGTTTCGCCTTTTTGCGTTATAAAACAAGAAACTTTATGGAAAAGTCATCACAACACAAGTGCCACAACTGTCGACAAAATCCAACTGCATACAAATTTCACTACATTTCACTTTTTATCTTTGATTTGATAGAAGTGATAAGGAAGTAGAAAATATACAGAAATTAAAGATACTGCATCCTCTTTATTTCTTTTTCAACATTTTTCTGCATACCATTTGGTTTCAGTGATGCAGGGCGTTACTTATTTTTTTATTATCTACTAAATAACAACATATTTTAACGTGAATAACTTCTTTTAGCTAAAACTTGTGGTAATTTAGATATTTAAATATTGTACAAATCCCTACTCCACGGACACGGAATGTCTTCGAGATCAGCTCCGCGAAAATAACTAATAAAAAAAACTGTTATATTTATTATTGCTCCGTTGAGTCCCATCCAACTTAGAACTGCATCGCGGCGACTGACTGTTTGTGTACTTATAAATGAAGTTCTAGCGTGAATTCGAAGAAGGTGATGACGGCGCACCAGTTCGTGGACTTTTTGAACAAGACGCAGCGCGACCCCAGGTTGAACGAGATCTTGCACCCCTACGCCGACACCAGTCGGGCCAAAGACCTGATCGCCCTGTACGAGCCCAACAAGTACAACGCGGGGCGAGGTCAGCTGTCCTTCGAGGGCTTTCTCAGGTATCTGCTTTCAGAGGACAACAACGTCATGGCCGCCACCAAGTTCGATCTCGGTCACGATATGGACCAGCCGCTGGCGCATTATTTCATCAACTCCTCGCACAATACGTATTTGACGGGACACCAGATCACGGGGAAGTCCAGCGCCGAGATGTACAGGCAGTGCCTTTTGGCGGGATGCAGGTAGGTACACTTTACATGTTTATATGATGTTCCCGGTGAAGATTCACTAACCAGGGGTTTTCTCTTTAATATGATATAAACCCCAAAAAACTAAGCAAATTATTCAAGTAACGTTTTTTCGAAATCTCAAAGCCAACCGAAGTATGAAGTTATTAATGTCAAGTCAAATTACATTCCTATGTAAAACTTAAGATAAATTCAATGTAATGATTGATATACACGAACCGGAAGGCAAACTGACCGGCAAACCGTAACGTTAGTGGTTGTAATGGCCTAGCCTGAACTCTTGGCATCCCGATAAACTGCCAGTGCTTGAAATTTTGTTTGCATTCTTGCATGCAAGTCGAACCGTGTATAAGTGAGAAGTACAGGCCAAGAGTTAGAACGACTATAATCATGGGATAATGAGAATACACTTGTCGAAACACAAAATACATAAAATTTGGCGCCTAACGTGGGGCGGAGCAACGTTTTCCGTTGAGAGTTCAGAATGCAGCCCGTAGTTTGTTTATCTTGTTGGAAGGGCTCGAGAAACCGGAAATATAAAAGCAAATCATGGTGGGCATGCCTAGGTTATCTATCGATTGAGGAACATGTGTTAGATCGGCTAGTACCAGAAAAATCTCATAGTAAGTTGATGTGTCTCAAATGACAGTATTGAAAATTTTAAATGAAAATCAACTTCATCCCTATAACTTGAAACTAGTTCAAGGGTTACTAACGCAAAACCATTCTCGAATAGTAACACATTAGCTTTTGGCTTAAAGCAAAACGTTCGCATTGACATTTTTATTTTAATTAATAACAGACTAATCAATTTTTACTTTTAATGAGATGGGCTATGGAAATCCCCTACACTATTCGCCGAACTAATTTCCAATAGAGATTTTTTTTTAATGTTTGAGCCGATATTGCTAACTATGCTTATTGGACTATTTTTTTCTTTTAGACCAAATGACTCTTAATAAACGAAATATGAATGAATACCTAAGTACTTATCTATCCCAAAAAATATCAAATTCGATTCTAGTAAAAATACAGTGTTTCCAAACGTGTTTCATACGTTTTATTTTATATCTGAATTTTACCAATCCGATAACTTCAGTTCAGAGAAAAATGGACTTCAAAAAATAAAAATAAATGGTTGTCGAGTTAATTAGAGGCACTATGTCTACTAAGAAAAACAACTTACCTTTTGTTGGATGTTGATGTTGGTTGAACAACTTGGATGTGGAAAATTTAAGCCGGCCGGCCTTGTAGACGATATTGCCCTCTCGCACTTCTAACAAAGTCACTTTTTAGCGATCACGGGAAAGACGGATACCATAAAAGAATAATATATATGTAATAATAATATGCTTTTTATAAGCGCGGTAATAATCGGAACCTTACAAATGTTCTTAAGCAAGCGTAGTGTCTTTTAAATGTTATATGCACATAGGTGGACTAAGTACAAATATTTTATCAGGGGATAGAGAAAAATATGAATTAACGGAATCGCCCTTTAATAAATTTCAAACTTATTTATAAAGCGAAAAAAAATGTTTTTGAAACCGTATTAAATCATAATTTATCGCCAACTCTGGCGGCTAGCAGCTACAAGCTTTCAATTTTAAACGTTTAATAGTAATTAAATAGAGAAATTTGTGTCGGATACAGATATTTTCATATAATGAAGTTCGCCGGTTTGTTTTTTCTAGGTTATCGGACAAAATTTTATAATTAATGGCTGCCGCAGTTGCATTAAGTTTTTTGTTATCTATTAATATTCCTTTCATTCGACTTTCTTAGAATAAATTAGCTATACGCAAAGTGTGTTGTTTTAGTGGGTAATACTGACGGACTGTAATGAGCGAATATCAAGTTTTGATAGTTTGAAACGAAAAACGATTATATAATTCTGCAGCTAACCGGATTAACTGTTACCTGTCAGGTATAATTAATGTCCGTTTTCGTCGTTTCTACAATAATAGGAAATGCTGTGAAATACGACCGCTGATTTTTTAAATTAAAATATTATTTGTTGTTAGGACTGGAAACTGGAAATTAAAAGTTAATTTTATAGTTCAAAATTCCTGTAATACAAATTACTTTTGAAATCCTAGACTTTAGATACACAGGATAACAAATTTAAAAAAATACGTTAATAAGAACATAGCTTTAATTTATATCCTTTCCATTTAAGATTTCACCAGCAGTTTTCTTATTAATTATATTAAAAGAGATGTGGCACTATTATCAAAGGCGCGTAAAGTCGTTTATCACAAATTTTCCCGAAAACCCATTCAAAACAAACTTTAACTAAATGTAGCAAGACCTCATAAATCTAGTAGAAAGTCATTGGCATACAGTTTTAGTTCCAAGTTTGGCAAACTTTTTTATATTTATGCCGTCTCGTTCTATAAATATAACAATCCGCGAAGGCTTCCTGATTGATTTTTTTTTGTAGAGGCGGAAAAAATATTTACCAACCGTTAATGTTTTTCCCAAATCGTTTAGTTAACCTTGTCAGTCTGATAAAGAGGCTACCGCTGTTATTTATAGCGTACCTATGGCATGTCCCAGTTCTGTCAACTACAAATTTAAAAAAAAAATGTCGATATAAAGCCCGTGCGCGACACAATGTCTTTTGCGTCACACTTCTCTCCGTTCAGGTTTCGTTAACGAGTTCCGGGCTGTGATAGAAATTCCATTACGCATTTGCGGGAGGTGATGGAAAAGGCAGTCCGTGGAGGAAAAATGTAGTTCCGCCAGGGGTGGAGTAAGGGTACAAATCACATTCGTGGAACTTTGAACTCTACCTACATTATTGTATTATGTGCAAAAATGTTGCGATATACAAAAACCTCTTTATAAAAATTTTACAACAGTAAACTACATATTGCAAAAATTAAAAACTTTTCCGCAAAATATCTCGAAGCCGGTGCTGTCTCAACTAATTCGGCATCTGCAATGGCGGCCGATGTAATTAACACACCGACCACATGCAGTCTGATTCCATTAGCACAAAATATATAGAATTTGTTGAACCGGGGATATTCGGTGGGATTTGGGCTAATTCAATTTTCATAATTTAATATTTTCGGTTGGCTTTGTGAAATTATTTAAATGGGTCTGGTTTTGACCTTAAGCACAGAATATATATAGTTATTCTGTGCCTTAAGTTGTGTAACAGAAGGATGGGCATGGTTGCAAAAGTCGTAAAATATACAGAGTGTCCGGTAATGGTGCGTCAATAATCCAGAAAGTGATTCTACACGAAAAATTAATACCACAAAGTCCTATAACATTTTTTGTGAAAAAAAAAATATGAATTTCTTCTAATAAAGTTTTTTAAATTTTATGCACGTATCACTAGTATTGATTTGAATAAGGCACTTTAAAATAAACAACTCAAATTCAATCATATATTTATTTCAGAATTTATTTCAGAAATCATAAATTATAATTAGTTCAATACCTATTTAAGTTGGATATTAACAAAAAACAATAAAAATGGGATAAGTTTAGGGAGTAAGATTTGTGTCAATTTTTGTAACTTAGAAATTTTTTCAAATCTATCCTGAAAACTTAGAAATATGAGGACATTTTTGTTTATAAAATTTGGTATACCTAGGTGAGCGTGTTTTAATATTCTGTATCAGAATCAGTGCTACCAACCTCATATATATGATTTCCTCTCACTTCTATACGATAGATTCCCCAAAATTTCCCATAAATATTTTGATACAGTAATGAAATTTCCAATTAACAACAAACTCAAACCCATTCTAGAAATGACAATAATTTGATTACAAAAATAGTATAATGTACGAAAGAGAGCATGTTTTTTTCATATATACATATTTGTGTCATATAGTATTTAAAAAACAGCAAAACTATACTCGATATTGGTAATGTTAATGTTTTTTTGAAGAAATTTTAGTGATTTTAAGAGATTTAGGATTTTGAGGTTGCCAACAATGAATAATAGTCATAAGCATAGAGTTATTATCACAACAAAAACAAAACCAACTCTGTAAAATCTTTATTTCATATAAATTAAACTGTTGCCAACACTACATTGTTCTCTGAAGGAGGCTACAAACTGCTTCATTATCAGATAAGTCAAAGTAAGTTTGTAATGTTAAACCGGCATCAGAGGACAATGTAGTGTTGCTGGCAACATCCCCACCACCAATTTAATTTTTATAAATAAATATTTTACAAAGTTGACTTTATTATTGCTGGTTATGTACAACTATTGCTTTGTTGAATAGTTGAAGTTGGAAATTTTAAACTTCCACCGATTTCAACTGCAAGAAGGGAATATGGTTAATTTCATTGGTTGAAAATCACGTGACTTTGTGTTGCGGGCAACATTACGTTGTCCTCTGAAGCCGGCTTTAAACTTAATAACCAATGGTTTGTAGTTTGTCCAGGGTCCAGATCACAGTATAAAAATACTGTGTCCAGATCTATCCAGAGGGCATTTTAAATGACACTTTCAAATCTGACAAATGAAGCATTTATCATTATTTTTATTTATTATAACAGATTAAGTAACAAACTGCCTCTCTTTCCATGAATTAATAGATATCCAGTGTTGACACTAGAAGTCAACCATGTCTTCATATATGTTATTGCAATTAATTTTTTTTCTCACTATCCCTTACAATCATTGATTCCCCAAGAATTACCTACAACTACTGAAATTACAAACAAATTGGCAGTGTTGACTGGGACACAAATTATATAAGTTACGTCTTTAGGTGTGTTGAGCTGGATTTTTGGAACGGACGGACAGAGGAACCGGTCATATACCACGGCTATACATTTGTACCTGAAATATCAGCCAAGGAAGTACTAGAAGCTATTGCCGAAAGCTCCTTCAAGACTTCTGACTTTCCCGTAGTGCTTTCCTTCGAAAACCATTGTAACCCCCGACAGCAAGCCAAAATAGCCAGCTACTGTAGGGAGATTTTCGGAGAGATGTTGCTCGATGCACCTCTGGATTTGTTCAAATTAGAACCAGGTAGAATATAGTAAATTTAGTAAAGAAACAGGAACAATAGTTCTGTTTTCTATTTTAGGAAATCCTTTACCTCCACCGTCTGCTTTGAAGAGGAAAATAATCATAAAAAACAAAAAGAAGCACCATCACCACCACCACAAAAGAAACATAACACCATCACCCGAAGCTCAAGGCAGCGAACCAACCGGAAATGGAGACGTACCTCACCACGCGCCGTCTCTACAAACAAGGCAGGTGCGTACAATATCACATATAAAACAAGACATAACTTCAGTAATCACATTTTTCTACTTATAAAAATATTTTGCTTTCTCTGTGTAAGTTAATCGGTTAATTTTAGGGCTCAAAAGAATCGACGGGTACTGACGAAGAAGAGGACACCTCTAGCGAAGAAGAAGTAGAAGTCATGGAACCAGAAGCACCCACAGAGAGTAATCCAGAAGAAGGTGACCCCAAACAAGCGCCTGCTATGGAATCGGAAGCAGGTGCTGAGATTTCTGCCCTTGTGAATTACGTTCAACCCGTGCATTTTTCTAGTTTTGAAAACGCTAAAAGTAAGTATATATCGTAATAAAAATAAAATCATCATATAAGAAATTATTGGTTACCCAATCGATAACTTCGAAAATTCTCAAAATTGCTTTATTTCATCCCCTCACATACATTCACCCACTGACACACACTCAATCACTCCTCACTGACTGACTGACACTAACTAACTGACTGATACACTCACTGACGGACTGGCACTCACTGAGAAACTGACACTCACTGACAGACTGGCACACTCACTCACTGACTGACACACCACCTGCTGGTGCACACCCTCTATGAGATTATTATATACTCTACTATAACTTTTCTTCTGTTTAGAAAAAAATCGCAGCTATGAAATGTCCTCATTCGACGAGAAACAGGCTACCTCACTCCTCAAAGAGTACCCTATCCAATTCGTCAACTACAACAAACACCAATTGAGCAGGGTATACCCCGCGGGCACCCGTTTTGACTCTTCCAACTTCATGCCGCAGGTATTCTGGAACGCGGGCTGCCAGCTCGTCGCGTTGAACTACCAGACCCTGGACCTGGCCATGCAACTAAATCTGGGCATCTTCGAGTACAATTTCCGATCCGGTTACCTGCTGAAACCCGAATTCATGCGGCGGACCGACAGGAGGTTCTACCCGTTTGCCGAATCGACTGTGGACGGGATCATAGCTGGAACCGTTAAAATTACTGTGATATCTGGACAATTTTTGACTGATAAGAGAGTAGGGACTTACGTTGAAGTTGAGATGTACGGCTTGCCGGCTGATACCGTGCGGAAACGCTTCAAGACGAAGGTGGTGCCCAACAATGGCATTAATCCTGTTTATGACGAGGAGCCTTTCGTCTTTAAAAAGGTAAGATAAAATTATTAAAAAATAGCTTTTATGCAAATCCTAGATTGAATCTCATCTGTAAAAACACTTAAAAATAGTAAATTTACAGCAATTAAAATAAAGTTGGTAAACATTTTGTAGAAATTAACGTACATTTAAAAAGAGCAAGGATAAAAGAATAGGCAAACAAATACAATAAATAACAAACAAAAAATAACTTAATGTTGAATACTGGCAACTAACCAATAAAAACTTGATAGTAAATTTACAGCAATTAAAATTATATCGAACAAATAAAATTAACAAGAAACAAAAATAAACAAGGCATTTAAAACAGCTTTTTAGAGTGTTAAACTAATGAATCTGATAAAAACATAATATGAATAAAAAAACAGATTTAGTAAAAATAAACATGTACTTAAAAATAATGAGGATGGAAAACACTTAAATGAATAAAAAACAAAAATGAACAAGGCACTTAAAACAGCTTTTTTATTAATTTGATATTACAAGAAAATGCATCAATTTGATGTTGAATACTATGTTAAACTAATGAAACTAATACAAAAAAATTTAAACAGTCAAAATTTAGTAAAAATTAATGTGCTTAAAAATAATGAGGATGGAAAACAAATGAATAAAATAAAGAAAAATGAGCAGGGCAGTGAATAAAAACAATGAAGATTTAGTAAAAATAAACAACACTTAAAAATAATGAGGATAGAAAGCAAATAAAATAAACAAAAAAACAACAATACTTAAAACAGCTTTGCTATTGACTTGCTATTGTAAGAAAATACATCATCAATGATGATGAACTAACTGAATTAAGCCCACTAATACAAAAATATATAAATAAATATAAACGTACACTTCTTAAAAATAATGAAAATAAAAATCAAATAAATGAACAAACAAAAAAGACAAAGTTCAACTAAAAAAACAAATAAAATAATAACAGTCAATATTTCATGCGCTTAAAAATAATAAGGAAAATAAAACAAAAAATTAAAAATTGATTAAAATTGGAGGAGGATAAATAAGTAAACAAATAAATTGAACGGACACAAGATAACTCGGTAGTTAGAACAGCTTTGTAATTGAATTAATAATACACGAATATGGATTAGTATTATATTATGTTAAATATTGTATTAAGCTAACTAAAAATTTTACAGATAGAAAATATATAGCAATAAAAGTATTGATATATGAAAATAAATACACAAAAAATGAGGATAAAAGAAAAGAAATGAAATGAATATCTAACAAAAAAAAAACAGGTTTTTTTTGTTAATACTAAAAGAAAATTAATTGGCATTATATTGGTTACTATTTTCATATTTATCGTGAAGTGATGTCAGTAAATTAGTATTTGGTATTACAAGACATATATGTAGGTGATGTAGATTATCCTTTGTAAATATTAACCTTCACCTTGTAGGTAGTTCTGCCAGAATTAGCATCTATTAGAATAGTAGCCTACGAGGAATCGGGAAGATTCATCGGTCATCGAATCCTTCCCGTAGTGGGATTATGTCCAGGATACCGCCACGTCAACCTGCGCACAGAGATCGGTCAACCCCTTCCCTTAGCGACATTATTCCTAAAGGTGGTGGTCATGGACTACGTTCCTGACGGTTTGTCAGATTTTGCCGAGGCCTTAGCCAACCCGATAAAATACCAAAGTGATCTGGAGAAACGCGCACAACAGCTAGCCGTACTTACGGACGACATGGAACCTGCCGAAGGTGTCGAGGAACAGAACAAAAACAGCTTGCCTAGAACGCTCAAGGAGGCGATAATCAACGGTAGCCCTGCTCAAAGACCGGCGATAGCGACCGGTGCCTCGTCCGTGGACATTACTACCGATAATGAAGTCACTGTTATACCCACGACGGTGACATCGACGGTACCTGTCGAAACAAATTCCCTAAAAGTGATTGAGGTTAAGGAGGAGAAAATAGAGGAAATGATAGCGGAACCCTTGGAGAAAATTTTGGAAAATAAACTGGTCAAGGAGAAGAAGTTAGAATTGGATAAAAAGTTGGACACGTTGAGGAAGAAACACGAGAAGAAGAAGATGGCCTTGAACACACAAAAATCTGGTGATTTTTCAGAGAAGAGATCCAAACTCATTAATATGAAGCTGGTGAAGAGACTGTCTAGCAAAAATATGTAAGTAAATATGTGATATTTTGATACTAGGTTTAGTACAAATAGAGCTTTCGATAGTATATTAGATTGTTTGTAAAAATGTACAATTTTTTGTAATCTTAGAAAATTTAGTATACAGAAATGATTCTTTTCAGGAAAAGACAAATTATCAAATAAATAACAAATATTTCCAAGATATTTGGAAACGTAAGGTTCTGTATTATTGAACACTCTGTATATAAGAATGTTTCTTCAAACAGGATGTAGACAGTGTGAAACTAAACAATCAACAGCCATTTTTGGTAAAATCTGTATTGGCAACACCAAAAATAAATTTGAATTTGGAAAATGAATTTTATATTTGTCAGATTGTGGAAAAGACTATTTACCATAATTTGATATTAAGTAATTCTATAAAAATTGCTCAAAACTATTTTAACGAGCCAATTAGCATGCTTCGAAGCGATGGTTCACACCATCTCTACTGATTCTTGATTTGAATAAGGCATTTTTAAATAAAACAATGTAAATCAAACTACAATTGGAAAAACAATTGCACACCCACACCATTAACCACGTTAAACTAGGGAACTTGACCCAATTAGGATATTGTAATCAGTTGAATAAGTGAGGCAATAACTCTTGATTAATTTTCCGGAACACGTAACAATTTAAACCACAATTTACTTAACGGAAATTGTTTACTTTTATGTCATCTATTTCCCTGTGAAGATTCATACTTATTTCAGGAACGCCCTGTATAAAAATTATGTATTTAAAATTTTATGCATTTTTACACGCAATCATAGATAGATAAGTAGCCTCTTTTTCTGCTTCATATTGCACAAGCATTTAACAAAAATATAACAAAAGTAAATCTTTTTAATAAAAAAAATAGATTTAATAACATGATAAACCTTCTAATATCTATTTATACAGGCTGTTAATGATTCGCTAAATTTTGGTAGCAGATTCTACGTCATAAAATAACTAAAAATACATATAAATGTGGATTTCAAAGTATTTCGTTTTCCAGATTCAGCAAGATATCTTTTTACTCAAAAATATTAACTTAGTTCATAATTATAAACTGAATTCCAGAATAATAGCATTTTTAGTTTACTTTAAAAAGTTTATACTAACCCGTGGAATGACATCCTTTCAGACAGCGATGGTCTACCACCACTCACTTGCACCTACCTGATGCGCACTCCGCAGATGTCACACTTTAACACAAAATACACTAGGTTACTAGCAATGTCACGATAACGGTTGCACGTTATCACTTACTGTCGGCAATTATATAGAGCGCATATGTGGCAAAACAGTGCCATACTTTTGTCGCCGGATGCTCTTCATGTATCCATGTTTTTTCAGTGTAACATATTCTTCGATTCAGATTTCATCCTTCTGATATTTGTCTTAGTTTCTTCGCCTTATCACTATTTTGTTCCTTTCCATCACCATACTCTTTCGATTTTGTTTCATAAGACGAAAATTCATGTCGTGTCTAATTCGCAAAACCACTCTTCTATGATATTTTAGGCAAAGTTTTGTTTTATCTTGTGAGATAGCATAGCAACCTGAATTTTTGTTATTGTCAAAAGCTCATTTTTAAAATACTATTCATGAATTGTTCTACTAGTTGCATATTTTGTATCATCAACCTTTATCTTCTTGCGAGTTTCCAGCATTTTCCATTTTGAAGTTAAATATTCTTCTTTGCCATTCTTTATTGCACAATATACACTACTCACAGACACTCTTGTTAGTGAACTACATATTTCAACTGAAGCACTTACACTTATATCTTGATATTCCTCTCTTGTTAAATTATAGGGTGTTTACGATTTTGAGAACACACTGAAAAGCTTGAATTGTTCTCCATTCTTAAGAACACAAACACAAAATTACTAATAAATTAATTACAATCACTATTAAATTAGCGGAAAGATATATCCAAAATTCTCCCACGCGTACACCCATGGTAGCTCTGCAGATGGAACAGGTAGATCGGTCAAAGCATCTCTACCAATAGATATGGAACATTCTGATGTGGTTCAATACAATTTGATAGAAAAATATACGATCAGCATATCTTTGTGATGACTGTTATAAATTGTGAGTGGGTGTGTAACATGACTATTATTTTGGAGTTTGGGTATAGTTAAATCTCTAACCAAAATTGTATCAGACCCAGCTTTATAAAAATGGTATTTTATAACGTAGAATCTACCATTAAAATTTGGCAGTGTATCATTAACGCTTTCTACATTTTCCAACTAACAAAACTTATTTTAGATCATATGTAGTAAATAGTTAGTTATTCTTCATATATTAGTTAAATCTACACAAGTTCAGTAATATTTTAATTTGAGAGTTTTTTGACGTGTCAGTAAAATATTTATTAGTAATTCGTACGTATTATTTTTATGCTTTTCTTTTTTTGTCTGTATATAATCATAAAAAAAATAATAAAAACACTTGATTTACATGTTTAATGCAAGAGAAGTGTAAAATGAATGATTTTATATGCAATATATTTCATAAAAAATAACATTTGTACATAAGTTTAATAGTCGATGTAATATCAAAAATTAACACCATTTTCTTAAAAAAAGGAAATTGAGATGAAAAATTGAACTAATTATAAAATAATAATTTTTTTATTTTAACCGGCTACAAGTAATTTTCCGAAACCTGCAAATTTTTTGTTACATCGGATACTAAACATTCATCAAACACATCCAACATATCTTTTACAAAGTTACAAAATTCCATTTCGGTTGATCTGCTAAAAATCTTTCATTCGCCCAAATCTTCCAACAAATACTAAAACTTTCCCTATCACGATTCGAAACATTCGAAGGCCGGACAACGAGCTCGCATATTCCAAACCGCAAACCCGTGTTTGGAGACTATGCCCGAAATGGTGAGTTTTACTGTAGTTCTCGATCCAACACCGACAAGTATTGCACGTTGTCAAATGCACTCTATAACTCCTCACTTCTGAGACGTTTGATCTACTCTATTGTTCAGCATGTTTCTCTCAGATCCTCAAACATGTCACGTTGAATGTTTGACAGATTCGTTATTGCTGTTCCGTTTCGTTGAATGTATCTCAAAACGAGATTAACGTAGATTCAATTTTTTCTTTGCAGTGTGAGCGGGGTTTTTTCTACGGAATCGGCTAGCGCTGAGCCTTTGACGAGTGTTGCGGATGGACCGGAAACTAGCGGGAGCGACGGAGAGAAGCCGTCTATACCCAGGAGTCACTCGGAGAGGCTTCTAGCTATCAACAAAGAGTTTGTGGTGCAGGAGAAGGAGCTGCGAGAGAAATATCACGAGGTTGTTTATAATATAGCGGAGAAAGTCATGCGAGTGTCGCAAAGCAACCAAATTAAGGCGTTAAAGGTAAAAGTATCTATTGATGTATCGTACAGCCGTTGTCATGTAATTTTATAGGATCAATTTGAGAAGGAAACGTCGGAGTTGATGAGGAAGCTTCAAGCGGATCATAGAGAAGAAGTGAAAGCTCTGGCGAAAAAACATCGAAACAGGGAGCAGTTCACAAGAGTAAAGAGAGAGGCGGTGACTGCGGTGGTTGGAAGAGGTGTCTCGGAGAGGGAGAAACTGGGACAGTTGTTTGAAAACCGCAGAGACGATTTGCAGCGGCAGCATGAAGTTGTTAGGGATTTGTTAATTGAACACAGGGAAAAGGTACGTGTTCTTGTTTGCAGTTATGCCGTATTTATATAAAAAAATTTGAAATTGCTTGGAAGGTAAACAAATTATTCTAACCTTACTTTAAATATACTGGAAAAATGCACATTCATGTATTCTTTTGAAAATGTCTTCATCATTTTATAATACTTAAATTAAAAAGGTCTCAATGGTTAACAAATTGAAGACAATAGAACCACTTTCAATTTGCTGTCCAATTTTAGTGACTTTTAATATTCGTTAGTGCCGATTTTAGTTACATTTTACAATTTTGACACTTGATTTTGAATAAGTTATGAGGTGATGCAGATGGCGCTGTTAACAGAGTTTATTCTGCCCATTGTCATTAATGAGGGCTTAACTGAATTAAAGATCCAAAAAGGAAAGGGTAATTATTTCAGATGTGGTTTAAGGGTGACCCAAAAGGTTATGTTTTATAATGTTTGTAGACAAATTATCAACTATTTTATAAAAATTAAAGTTACAAGACTTTTAAAGACTTTAAACAGCTTTTAATATAACCAGTTACTATATTTGCAGCTTCTATTTCATAGGCTGTACTGATATTGTTGTTGAAATTTAAATGTTCATTTGTGATTTTATGTGATTAAATTAGTTTTGTTTGTAGGCTTCCGTGAATGGTTTGGCTGCTTCTGGGCTGTTGGCCACGTCGTCGGTTTAAGACTCTTGACGTTTTGAAAAACATGTCGCTCTCTTCTTCAGAAGATCTGAAACTGAGTTTCGCTCTCTTCTTCAGAAGATCTGAAACTGAGTTTCAGATCTTCAGAGCAACATGTCTCTCGAAACGTCAAGAGTCTTACAACCAACGACGTGGCCAACAACCCGGAAGCAGCCAAACCATTAAATTAGTTATTCTAACCTCAATTTAAATGCACAAAAAAATGCGCAGTGATGTATTCTTTTGAAAATATCATTTTATAATATTTAAATTAAAAAAGGGCCCAAGGTCAACAAATTGAAGACAATAGAACTACTTCTCATTTATTGTCCAATTTTAATGATTTTTAGTGACTTAAGATTTGAAAGTGCCAATTATTTCAAATGTGAATTAATGGTGATGCAGAAGGCTGTTTAAATAACCAGTAACTATACTTATAGCTTCTATCTCATATGATGTACTGCTATTGACGTTGGAATTTAAATTTTAATTTGTAATTTTACGCTTGTCGGAATTAGTAATTTTGTTTATAGTCTCTCTGAAATGTAAAAATAATACAGGGTGTTTTAAAAAACATCACCATCGAAAGTTAGTCTTACGATAATAAAAACTCTGTATAGTTAATGGCCACACTTTAAAAAAATACTGGTACAAACTTATGCATCATGACATTGACTTTAAAATAAAACAGAAAGTTTGTACTTTCCAGTAACCGTTGCGTCGATGATGATGGATTAGTATAGAGTAAAATTAAAACTGAAAGATCCCTAACTGTTAGATACCACCCATAGATGACTGTTTTAACTATCTCTTTCTAAAAATTGTTTGTTTGGAATTGCATATAAAACATGGTTTTCAAATAAAAAGAAAGATTTCATTCTAGAAATCGATAACCTAAAATTTAACCAATAAATTTGTTGTAAACCGCAAAGATACCAGCGATAGAGAATTTTTTATCGTTTTCTCAAATAATTTATTGAGTAAAAGTTTTTAAACGTAAAACAGGTTGTTTTTTGAATTCCAGGCAAAAGTGGCGCTTTTTAAGGAGTTCGAGATGCGCCTGGCACGGGTAGAAGGCGAATCGAGCGAGGTTCTGTGAATGGAATCCAACCAAAACAAACATCGTACAACACTCTAGTACGCCTTTCAGCACAGTCTCCGGACATAAACCGGAGAACAAATCGATGTATCCGAGACCCACTAGGTAAATCCGAGCAAGTGCAATACTTGATGTAATACGTGTTAAAAAAATGGAAAGAATGAATACAGTCTTTGATACCCTTCGACAATCAAATTTAAGGTGACCCATTAATTTGGTATTCTTGTTACTAGCATAGTCTGTATTGATGTTTGTCGTTCATTGTGATAGTAGAGATTAGTGATTAGACCAAGTGATAAGTTGCTTGAGGAGGAGTTAGTCGAAAAACTTGTGTGCCAGTTGATTTCCACTGATTACCCATTTGGTCACGTACCACGGTTTAGTTATTTATCGGAAACAAATCTCTTACGTTTTATAAATTTGGACTTCATAATTCATACACATAACCAATCTTAATTTTTTAATGCCATTTAAGAATTTCTTCTAACTGGAATTTAAAATATTTAAATAGTTATTTTGATTCTCGGAAATGCATAAGGTCTTAATTATGTTTTTAGGCTTTCACGGCCAGTGCTGTAATTTGATACATGGTGATTTTCCGGGTTGTTATGCCGTGACCTCGGTGACTGGTAGCTGCCAGAAACAGAGTTAAAATGCACATCCCTAGCATTAGCTGGGATTCTTTTACCTGCCCTGGTTGTTCTCGGGCTAGGCTCTGTGGGGACATACCCGCTATCGGTGTCTCTGGGCCTGTCCATATATTGATTTCGGTTCCTACTGTTGGTATTACGACTGCTACGGTCGGAACCGTTCCTTGGATAATGGTGGTCCTCCGAGGCGTCCCGTAGTCGCCGCTGTAACTGGTCGCATCCCATGCTTCCAAACGTTTCGCCGCTCTTCACTGTCGGCATCTTCAGTGGTGACTGCAAAAGCTTCGCCGCGACTGACTGAGACACCGATAGCGGGTCTGTCCCCACAGAGCCTAGCCCGAGAACAACCAGGGCAGGTTAAAGAATCCCAGCTAATGCTAGGGATGTGCATTTTAACTCTGTTTCTGGCAGCTACCAGTTACCGAGGTCACGGCATAACAACCCGGAAAATCACCATGTATCAAATTATGTTACTTAAGTTGTATGTGGGTAATAAAATAAATAATACCGATGGTACAGCTGGAAATGTACATTGTCCGGTCAAACGCTTCCTGTTGAGTAAGCCCTCTTGATTTCTGTTTGGTGATACACAGTTCTAAAATTATACAGGGTGATTCAGTCATTACGTCATTAATTTTAAGATAAGATTGAGAAAAATGAAACAATAATAATAAAATTATGCAATTAACATTAAATTTTTCTTGTTGTTAATTGCATATTTATCCCCAAAACAATAATTACCTATTACAACGCTCAGTAGGTACCAAATAACGCACACGGAAAACAAAAAGAAGCATTTTTTCTCGAAACGGCTACAAATCCAATTGTTTCTTAAATTATGTCTATTAAAATGTCTTAAAATTTTTTGCACGGTTCTGTTCAGCAGGGGATGATCTTTGCTAATTGGTTCTGTTTGTGGAATTTAGTTTCACCCAATTTCAATTACGTTTTTGTCTAGGTAAATAGTAAATTTAGCTATTATAAACTACACTAGTGACACAAACAAGAAACAACATTTAACTGATAAGAGCAAGGAAGAGAAGTCGGGTTGTACGCCACACTGGCTTGAGATCATGTCTGTGTGGCTATGTAGTTTAGCGATGGGCTTTCCGCTTTATAGAAAAATGGACTGGAACAAACTTCAACTTATTCCGCTGTTAACATATTATTTGCAAATTTGAATTGCCATCTGTTTAGCTGTGCCGATAACAACCGTGCCATCATTTATTATAGGACTAATCTGTTAGATACTCATGATGTCATATTCCATACGCCGGGTGTTTATAAAAATGCTGTTACTGTTTGTTTCTGTTATTATGTGATGGTTCCACAACTCTGCAGCATTTGTTACTGAGTAGGCATTGAAAAAAGGTTATTGACCTAAACACAGTAGGTCAAGATTCACTGTTGCCGTAATTGTTATCACTGAATGTGTCTTGTACTGTTTTTTGTTGACAGCACAAGAATTTTTCGTATTACTGTCAGTTTTTAAAGACAAAAAAACTGTTTGGTTTCTCTTAATAATTTGTCTAGTAAGTATTGGTTTTTTTTCACCATTTATATAATGAAAAGTAATTGGTTTATTATTTGATCCATGAGAATTTTGTAACTTTAATATTAAATTTTAATATGTAAATTACATAATTTAAAAAAATAATTTATAGCATTAATTACATATTTTAACATTACTATAAGGACTAGGAAAATATTGAAGTTTGGCAACGTCACATCTGGCCGGTACCGAGTTGAACTGCCTCCAGCAGTCAGTAACACTTTGAAAAGGGGCTTTAAATAATGGTTTGAAAATATTTTTTTCGGTGTAAATATGCATTTAAATTTTTTTGTTACTTATTTGTAATATTAATTTCTCCCTGTCTTCACTTAAAATTGAAGTCATTATGACTGAATCACATCCAATGAAAAAACTTGTAAGAAAATAATTGATTTTGTCACTTTCAATTGAAACACTATTTTTAAGAACCAAGTAATGTTTGTTCATTCTCACTTAATATATTGAGGAAAGTAAGGCATCAAAATTGTTGCAAGTTTAAACATGGATTTATAAGACAAACTTGCAATATTTTTCTCAGAAGCAAAGCACGGATGAATCCTAATTTCAGGAACGTCAAGAATTCAAATATATTTTTTAAAATTAATTTATCAAATAATGATCATTGGTTGTGTGTATTGAATTATCCAGTATTTATTAATGATTATGTTAATTTGTGATTTTGTTTTAAGAAAGTACGACAAATAGTTTTTTAATATTTGAAATCGTATAAAACTGATTCATTTGTAGTAAATTCCACATCATTTAAAGAATTCTGTTGAACAATGTTTTGTTGTATATTTTTGTTCAATTTTTGTACAAATACTCTTCTTTTATTAAAGTTGGAAAATATTTTTGTACAATACACTTTTTTCAGTGTAACTGTCGCCTCTGGGAGAATTACCTGAATTAATGTACTACAAATGAATAAGTTAATTATATTATTTTCCTGTATTTTAAATCCACCTCAAACACAAACTGCATTCAAAAATAAAAATTTGAGATACCTATGGATCTACTTTGTAAAGTGTTGCCGGTATATCAATTTGATATGATTAACAGGCAGAATAAGTTATAAACAGGTGAATGATACTTCAAATATTTATTTTATGGTTGTTTCCTATTAAAATGGTGGGATTTAAATTTTTCACGGTACTAAATAATTTGTACTTCCCGACCCGATCACAACTTAGTTTTTAAATTAATCCTACGTTAATAAGTTTCCTTTAATCTCGTAACAAGTACCTACCTAATGATATTAATAATTGTGACGTATTGAAGACTACGTAGTTCGTAAACATTGTTTTGTAAATATATTTTGTATTTAGTGTTTTTATGCTTGGACGAATCTGTTGGAAATGCGAGTTTTGCTGTACAGTTTAGAGATTTTATTATTAATTTGTATATAGTGTTTATAAATTATTTAAATGTATGTGTAATATAATGAACTTAGAGTATGTTACCAATTAAAACAGAAAATAGTGAAATACTTACTTGTTGCCAAACTTACTTAATCCGTTTGCGTCTCGTTTTGTTAATTATTTGATTATTTAGCAACACGGCAATCACAATTTTGAACATTTTCGTTCTGTTCTAATGAATTTTGGAGCTCCAAGTACAAATAAATTTTCACTCGGTCTCAAATTGACACGGTATTTAGTCCGAGTCAATTTTTGGAAATAAGTAATTTTATTTTGTAACGGTTTCCCCTCATAGCCCCAGAAATATCCAAAGCTGTGAGATTCAGTAATGCTATTTCCAGATTTTTATTATTACACCTAGTACTTGGATTGATCAAGAACACGAGACATAACACTATCCATATTCTACAGATATATTTTAATCAATATTCGTTTGGTAAATATCCTAATACGTAATGTGCATCTTATGAGAATATTCATTAATTGTCCTAGAAAGATTCACAAATATTCTTAAATATAAGGTACTGAGATATCTTAAGTATTGTCTCGATTATGATAAAGGTTACCACCAGATACTCTTTTGGTATTAGTAAATAATTAAGAATATTCATTAAAATATAAATATTCTTAAAATATTCATTAAAATATGAGTATTCTTAAAATATTCATTAAAATGTGAATATTTTATTTTTCTTAAGAATATTCTAATATATCTCAAGTATTTTCTGTATTACGATTATGATGAAATACTCCTTTGGTATTCATTTAAAATGCAGTGCCCCTATATTAATCAAATAGTTGAGTATATTAAGATTGATAGCTACATATTACAAATATTCATCATATCTGAAGAATTGTCCCAGGAATATCCTAATATATAAGGTACCGAGTATATTATTCCTATTATGATATATTATCCCGATATTCTTTTAGTAAGAAATACAATTGGATTCTAAATAATATTAATTAATTGTCCCAAGAATATTTACTAAAGTATGATAAATATATAAGGTACTGAGAATCAACTGTATTATTTTGGATTATGATAGACTATCTCCCTCAGAATTTTTTTGGTAAGAATATTCATTAAAATTATTGTCGTATTCCAAGAATATTCATCATATAGCGGAATACTTTAAAAGCATGATGACAGTTACATATTGCGAATATTTTTCAGGTCCGAAGGATATTCATTAATTATCCCAAGAATATTCTAATATCTAATGTACTGAGATATCCCAAATATATTATTCTGGATTATGATAGATTAACTATTATATTCCTTTGATAAGAATATTCATTAAATTAATTGCCGTATCAAGAATATTCATTAAATAGGTGAACATTTTAAAAATATGCAAATTACATCTTTAGCATATTCTAAGAATATTCCATAAACCCTATTCTAATATATATATGGCACTGCGATATCTCAAGTATTTTCCGGATTATGGCAAAGGTGGTCACCAGATATTCTTTTGATATTGATAAATAATTACAAGTTTCATTAAATTAATAGTCCTATCCGAGAATATTCATCAAGTAGATGAATATTTTAAGAATATGCTACAGTTACGTCTCAAGAATATTTTCCATATTATAAGAATATTCACCAGATTTGGCTCTACATTTGTACTTGGAGATTTCAACTAACATATCGGAATGGAGAACCAACTGTTGTGAACATTAAAACAAATGTAAACGAATACTACTATGCTACAAATTGCAAGTATGATCCATGTGAAATTTTTTTAAACACACGCAAAAATATATACATATAAATTTAACAGATTCAGCACTGATTCTCCATTTTAATATGTGGATATCAGCTTCATATTTTCTTTCCACTCGAGTATATCACTTTGATGTTGCTGTAATAGTGTTTGTTGCTAATAATTGTTAATATAACTGGTTGTTAAATAGTATAGAATTGGTTAGTTAAGACTGCATACACAACTATGCGAATAGTCGAAAATGCAATAGAGACGAATTCTGTTCCGTTTGAGGTAGTCCACTTTGGTGACCGTCTTGTTTTATTACACTAACTCGCTCCGCATATTACCGTCTATGCCAAGGGCGAGCGAGTGAGAGAATATGTCGAGTGATTCGTGATGCCTATACTTAAGTGGACTTACCTACTTTGTACCTACTCAGTTAGAAGTTACTCAAGAAACACGGCCTACTCTAAAATAATTCCCTTGTGGTCGACTAGAATAAAATGATTTACTGTCGGTTGGCAATACGCGTCGTACCTTAGACGATATTAATGAAATAATAACTTAACTTAAATTCAATAACCATTAAAATTTTGGCAATGGAGGAGAAAAAGTGATAAATATGCAACTTAAAAAATTGGTGAGTTGATATTGCTGACTGGCGAGTAAACTTTGATTAAATTCATTAGGCCATGGTTCCCTTTATTAGATATATTAGTTTAGTTTTTGTACTTGTTTTAATTAAACTTTGTTATATATTTTTTTAGAATCTGCACATGTATTTAACAACTTTCTGGTGCATCGTAAATGGAAAACTTTAGGCGGATTTACTTACTATTCGAGTTATATCCTTAGTAATGTTATTTCCAGCAAAGCTCACCATCAAAGATCTCCCTTAATTTTTCAGTCTAGTCAAAATCCGAGTACTATTTTTATGTATGAAAAAGATGGGTAATCTCGTAGGTAGTTGTTAATAATTGTGCAGCAAACTATTTGTTTTTATATAATTTTGAATACGTTGTTCGTTTTGTTATTTTTGTTATGTTTATTATGTAACCTTATTAAGTAACAATTCAAGTAGCTAGTGTATAGTCAATATTAAATTCTGTTTCTGTAATTCTTTGTTACATTCCAATTTTCTATGGTTTATCGAAGTTACACACATGCAAGGCAAAGGGAATGTCACTCAGTGCAATTTCATGCCTTCATAGGTAGGCTCCTGTGATATTTATTTAAACTTTTAATTCTGCTCTTTCCACACATTTTTATTTTTTGTCAAAACATTTTCCATTTTCACAGGAGGTATAAATGATAGATCTAGCCATTTTATTTAAAAAATTTGTAATACTCAAGTTGGCAAAAATAACATATTTATTTTGTTTAACGTTATCAGGCATCTATACAGAAATTCCAAAATTTCATAGACATACAAATATTTTATTGTGTTGCACAACTTTTCTCATTTGTAGGTCGCCAAGAATGTCAGAATCAGGGGGGCATTACAATCAACACAGATATCTAAGAACCGATGCCACATAAAAAGGCAAATTGTTACTTAAATTGTTATAATATGGTAATAAAAGTAATATCGTAATATATGAGGTATGTGTCTACATCTAGTGGTCAGTGGCTACTCAATGCTAGTCCACAATGCAGAGAGTGACCCAATATTACGAGGGTGGTCCGATAAGTACTTAGCCTACAAAAAAAACCGAAAATTTTGGAAAAGTGGCGATTTATTTTTCAATATAGTCTCCTTTTAGTTCGATACACCTGACCCAGTTCTCCTCCAACTTTTTTAACCCATTTGAAAAATACATTTTCTTGAGGTTTGCAAAGTAAGCCTCCGTGGCGGCAATTACCTCTTCATTCGACCAGTTTGGCCGTGGCGAATTGGAGGTGTGAGCCGGTGCATTGTCATGGTGGAAGAGCAATTTTTCTTCGCCAAATGGGGTCGTTTTTCTGCAATTCAGCATTGAATCGGCCCAATAATTCGGCATAGTACAGCCCTGTGACCGTTTTCCCTTCTCCAGGTAGTCGATGTAGATCACACCTTGTGAACTCCAGAAAACGGTAGCCATCACTTTTCCGGCCGATAGGCCTTCTTCAGAGCACGTTTGCCGGGTGAAGTCCACTGTTTCGACTGTTCCTTGGTCTCTGGTGTGTACCAGTGGATCCATGTTTTGTCAACTGTCACGAAACGACGCAGAAACTCCTTTGGATTGTGCTTAAACAACGTCAAACACTGCTCTAAAGTGGTCTTATGGTTGCACGTGTTGTCGAAGTGAACAAACGCGGCACCCATCGCGCCAACAGCTTTTGCATGCCCAAAATTTCATGCAGGATATAACCCACATGGTCTTTTGAGATGCCTACTACCTCAGCTATCTCGCGCGCCTTCAATCAGCGGTCTGCCAATACGAGATAGTTGATTTTTATCACGTTATCCTCCGTGGTAGTCGCTTTTGGGAGACCTGGACGTGACTCATCAAAAACAGACGTGCGACCACGTTGAAACTCGTTAAACCAATTTTTGACGGTAGCCATTGAAGGAGAAGAGTCACCATACACAGCATCCAAGTGCTCTTTGATTTCACTGCACGATTTCCCTTCCAAAAACCAGAATCGAATCACCGACTGATATTGCTCTTTTTCCATTTTCCTAAAATCCGCGGACACGCCTGGTTCCATATGCGGTCAAAACAAAACTACGAGTCCGATCCGGCTGAAATTTTGACCATAGCCGTCTAGGAGAATGTACTACAGGGTAGTAAATTTCTCTTGCGATAGTGGCGCCATTGGGCGGTGAGGCTAAGTACTTATCGGACCGCCCTCGTATGTCTATGAAAGCTCGACCTGTGTTACCATTTGGCGATTATATTTTCAAATAGTGGAAATCCAGGAAATAATTATTTTGCAGGTTCATACTTTCACCAGCATTGAATTACACCTGAAAAACTTCTAAACAGTGATGGTTAGTTGCTAGCCATGCCACCAGACATATACCAATGTTGAGCTTGTTATTTGTTTGTTAAAAATGCTTAATTTGTCAGATCTGAGTGTCGATCGCAGTGCCCTCTGGATCTAGATGGTCCATAAACTTAACATAAGGTTTTGTTCAACTACAAATGGCAAATGTTTTAGATGCATTTTAATGGAATTTGAAAGAGGAGAGTTTTGAATTATGGCATTACTAAATTAAATGAACAAAACTAGTCAGTTCATCCCAATAATCTTAAATAAAAATATTGCATATACTTTATACAGTATGGTAGAATTTAAATTTTTTTTTATTTTGCGATTTCAATATAAGTATTTTAATATGAGCAGATTTTTCTTTTATAAACTTTAGCGCAATGTAATAGGGACATTAGTACTAAGACTCAAATTAAAAATTTATTTCGTATTTTAAATTCTTACCATCTAGCAAAATTCTGAGCTATGGTCGACTTGCTGTGTCTGTCCCCACTAATATCCTTTCTTACCATTTGCCGACACTATCAACTCAACAGTATTTGCTTTTATTTTTTATATCATAGCTTTAAAATAAATATTTTTTGGTATTTAGTGATTTGCCAATCCAGTGAAAGTTACCCATGTGCTGTTCTATAAAACAGAACTTCATATTTTTAGAGTTGATAGTGCTAGAACAAATTTATGTGGCATAGAAACGATTTTTTTTTTGACATGGAAATTTCAACCTTTGCATGCCCGTGTGTAAACTTATTTATTTTTGTATTTTTTTAATACATGAGACTCTGAATTTTTGTATTTTTCCAACTTGTGCCTTTTAACCAATAATTTTACTTGTACACTATTCTAATTCGTCAAATCATGTATTACATGTGTTTACTATAATGTTTATGTCTAATAGATTTATGTGCTATGATACTGTGTCTCATTTCCTTAACCCTTCGCGACCGAACCTGTTATATCCGCAAAAAGGCCGTGTTCGACATACGGGAAACGGATATTTACGCAGGGACTGAGGCACCACTGAGACGCGGGTGACGTATTGATCAGCAATTGCAGGTGTTTGTTATTGCCATAAAGATCATGAAAGACAGAGAGAGAGAGAATTGGTGTGACTTTTTGGCGCCATAGTTGAGCATGTTATAAGGTGCGGTAGTGAGTACTGAGAGTTGAATTGTTTATTATAATGGCACGTAATAAGTTTTATACGGTTCCAGATTTTTTTCCTGATTTTTTTCAGCATGAAACATATAAAAACATAATATTTTGTAAAACATGAAAATACTCTTCGGAACGGGAAGCGGTTAGATCAGCGTACATCATCATCGATTCGAACGGAACCGGATAAATCAGCAAGCACTGACGACACCCGTACAGGCGGCCGACTTAAATGAAAAGTTCCCGTCGCGAAAGGGTTAAAATACAGTGCGGTGCATAAAAACAGGCACCTTAAAATTTTATCTTGCATAACTTTTTAATTTTTTGCCTGTTTTTCAGTGATTTTTTCGACAGGTAGGAAAATTATTCCAGTTTAATTAATATTCAGTTTCTTAAATAAAACTGAAATTATACGCATTATCCATGAAAACACAAAAGTATATTTTCGAGTATATATTCTTTGTCTAATTTCAAAACGCCCTATAGAGAAATATTCTTGATGTGACTCAAAATTGACCGTCCGCTAGATGCATGATGGGAGAAATAAAATATATTTATGTTCAAAAATGTATTAGTTTTTATAACATAAATAAGTTACAAAAACAAAAAACAGGTAAAAGATCACATAAATAAATACTGAAAAAAATGCACTGATTTTGTTACAAGAAACATTTAAACAAAAAATTAATGTATAATAAAGATTAAATAATCACAGATACTAAATAAAAGATAATCGGACGAGATTTATGAAGTATAAATAAAAATTGACTAATTGAAACAGCCATTTAATATTTGGTGTATGGCTTTTAACATGGAAATGAAAACATTTTTCTAGATATAAACAACTGCCTTTTGTCCAGCTAATTATACTTAGAACTTATGGCACCAAATTGCATCACAAATTTCACCGTTTCACATTTACATCACCGCATCTAAGTAAATGTTGCAAGACAAGCTTCACGTCGACCGAATCAAAATAACACTTAGTACAGTGCATCATTTTACCGACTTTAAACAGAAACACCTCATCCTGGGGTACCATCGTACAATTATTGACATGGCTGCGCAAACACAGTTTTGTCCTGAACGTTTTGGCGCAGTTCAGGCAATAGAATACACTTTTATAACCTGTGGTATAGTCCACTTTCTTTTTGTTCTTGCTTGAGTGAGACGAGTAATGTAGCGCCATCTTAAGGTTTGATCTCGAGTTAAAAGTACAGCGATTACACACTAGGGTTTCTAGCTCCAAGAAAGGTTTTTTTTTGTTGTTCTCGATTGCTAACTTGATATTTTCTTCTTCTTCTTCGTTGCTCATTTTAGTTTTCAACATTGAAAAGTTAATTTTGGTGCCTTTCAGATACAAGTAGGTAATAGATGTACTTTTTGAGGCGAAAGGATATACTTCTTTTGTAAAAGGAAACTTGCCGTTACAGACTATCTTTGTATCATTCGATAAGGAGCAATTGCTAGTAACGGTTTTCTTGCTATTTGACTCATCTACAATTTCTACTTCACTGTCTGACGATGGTTCTCTTGCACCTTTTTTGGCGTTCTTCGTAATATTTACGATTTTAGCAGTATATTTAGTAGCGTTTTTCTTTGCATTTTCTAGCTCTTTGCCTGTAGTTTTTGTTGACACAATATCATTAACCACCAAAGTTTTTTCTGTGAAATGTGGTTTCTTTGGGCAAAAACTGATATGCTCTTTTAAAGCAAGTTCGCTTGATGTCGCATGGTAGCAGTATTTGCAATATATCATCCTAAAACATCCAAGAAATACTTAAACTATGACAACGCTTACAATTTTAGTTTATAATTTAATTCTATACAGGGTGATGCAGAACGTATCTAAAAGTCGGAATAGATGCGTCATGAAAAATTTATTGAAATCCCATTTACAGGATAAATTGACTGTTAAAAAAAGGAAAGTAAATAAAAACATGAATAGAAAGTTATAGTAAAACAGTAAAATGCAAATACAAAAAGAAAAAAAAAATAGTATAAATAAAATTAGAAAACATAAGAGAAATATGCATCAATACAACAATAAATACAAAAATAAAAACAAGTTGAAAAAGAATAACCGAAAAGCTGTTTTATATCACGAAGTGTACATGATAAAATATCTAAGTTACTTTCTACACTCATGATAGTTACTTACTTAAAATTTGGTGCCATGGGGATTTAACTAACATATTTGTATGAGCATGTGGTATGGCAAATAAGGTGTTGAATCGACTATTAGATCTCGGCACTCTAAAATTTATGCAGGTTAGTAAATAACCTGATTTAATAATGTAATGAATAATTTTTTATAGAATGCAACCGACATCTCTATGTAATTGAAAACGGTTATAGAATACGTTTTGTGGAAGTCCTCAAACAGGATAGATATCATCCAATACAAATGCTGCAGATTTAAAAAATCTCATCTGAACTTTTTCAAGCGCTGAAATATGACATTCATAAATTAGGCTCCATATGACGGAGCAGTATTCAAACCTTGATCTAATAAATGTAATACAACAGACGGAGAGTAAAAAGGTCTTTAAATTGTCTTGAATTGCATATAATTAAGCCAAGGTTTTTGTATGCCTCCGCTATGCAAACATCCATATGCCGTGCAAACCTAGTTTATATCAAATAAAATTCCGGCCTCTCAAGAATATCACAGTCAATCTTATAGTTAAAAAGTACCGGACACGTCATACGAACGAAAGACATTACTTTACATTTCACTGCGTTTAATGGTAGTTTGTTTGTAACACACCAATTTTTAAATTTACAAAGATTACTAAAAAAAATGGTCAATATCATAAAAAAATGTTTAAATCCTTAGTGTCTTGAGTAAAAAAATTATTGCATATCGAATATGTTAAAGGTTCACCCTGTATACAGACAAATATTTTTCAGAATATACATGGATGAATATTGCTTACCCATTGATACCGTGTTCTACTTTCCTTTTCTTTTTTTGCTGCTGTTTCCAACTATAGCGTGAAAGCCGTTCTTCATCTGACGAACTGTCATCAATTATTATCATTTCAGTTGATTTGCGTCTTTCTATCGACTTACCTTGAACAGTGCAGGTTTCATCAGACTTCTTTGTAGTTTCTGTGCCGACAGTTTTTCCTTCAGTATCAGAGTTAACATAAATGTTATCGGATTTATTGGTATTTGTCAGGGAATCCATACATTGCACTTTAGGTATTATATTGTCGGTTTTAACTCTACTACCATCATCTTTTATATCAGTTTCACTATGTTGAAGCCTAGGAGAATTATCTTTATCCAATTCATATCGGACTACATCGTTTAAACTCGGACTATCACTTTGTTTAGAATTAAACTTAATCTTTTCATTATTTTGGATGCACTGTTTTATGAAGTCATGTATTTTCTTCAGCAATTCTTCACAAAATTCACAGATAACTGGATTTAACGTTAATTCAATATCCTAAAAATTGTACATAGAAAATTATTTGGTTTTCTAAAAAAATCTAATGTTTCATAATGCAAAAAAAAACTAAACTTAACATTTTACGTACCATTTCTGGTAGGCACATTTGGATAACTATCTTCAATTCGCTTGCTTTGTCCAGTTCTGTAAAGATGTTTTCTAAATATCCTAAACAAGTCCGGCAAATTCTTATGTGTTCTGAACCACGGTCTTCCCTGATACCTAATATTTCTTCCAAATTCACTTGAACGTTCTTGTCATTTTTGAAATCATGAATACTGTCCTCGATTTCTAAACATTTCGATTTAAAGGCAAATGATTGTTGGAGCATCTCTGTACATTCAGTACATATTACAAGGTTATCAGAATGACCCAGATCCTAAAATGATTACAAGGTTTTATACAAGTAAAAGTATGCTTCATATAATATTTCAATATACAACAACTTACTATTTGAGGCAAAACTATTTGAATAATGTCCTTTTCAGAATCGTCAACGATGTCTAAATCCTGAAAAGACTTTAAGCAAAGTCTACATGTGCTTCTACCTAATTCAGACATATCGCCCATTGTTGCTTGTTGCCCAAATTTTGTTACCAGCTAGATTCATTCATTATAATGGTATATATATTTCTTAAATGGTCGTATACAAATTTAGAAAACAAAATTATACAAAAATATGGACATTACCCTTGTTGGCCTTGTTTATATCATAACACAAACAACGACATGACCTAATACATAACCTAATCGCTTAGTAAAAATAAAAAATATGAAATATCTTTCGTTGATCAGAAGCGACATCAGACAGAAGTTACAGAATCCGAATATTACAAATGTTGAAATGTAATGTGCATATTTACAAGACCAGCGAATAAAACGTATTACTTAAATTATACCACATAACACCTAATTATACTAAATCAGGCCACCTAAATTAATAGCCCTGTTCGCGGTAGCGATTCCGAACTAGTTCAGGATTAATTTACGGATGTGCTCAGGCGCAGTTTGAATTTGATCGTCAGAAATGCAAACTGCGCTTGCTCTCATCCGTAAATTAATCCTGAACTAGTTCGGAATCGCTACCGCGAACAAGGCTAATAGCAACTAAACAAAGTATAAATTCTAATTTTGCAAAATGTCGATACATCGAATGGACAAAACTCCGCACCGAAGATCATCGATAACGGCTGAACATTTCCGAAGTATCGATTAAATGGAACTGTCAAATGTCGTAAACTAACCTGTATTTTATATGCGTTTTATTGTGTCATAGAATATCAAAGAGGCCCCAAAATCAACAATCTAGGGCAAAATGTACCAAAACGCCTGCGGGGCTGCTGCCGCCAGTGCCGGGGGTTGCGTGGAGACGGACAGGGACTGTCACAGCTTAATTTCCAAGGAGCCCACTGTACCTGCTATAGAACATGATTATAGTGGTTTTGATATTGTTAAAGCTACTCAGGTGATTCATTATTATCTTGATAATACCTTAAGGCTTTCTAATATATTTGTTTAATACTCTCTTTATAATAATGAGGATGATACTTAATTGATTTCTTAGAAAGTTATTTACATAATGTAAAATTAATTTTGGTACCACTTTACATTTCTCCCAGTTATCTTTTACAATTTAATACACTTTTAGTATGGAGCATTTGCAAGGGTCAAAGAGCTCGTCGAAGCTGGATACAACGTAAATGAAAGAGATAGCGAGACGGTAACCTTATTGCACTGGGCAGCTATTAACAATCGCAAGGAAATCATGCAGTTTTTTATTGAGAAGGGTGCAGAAGTAGATGCCGTCGGAGGAGAACTAAACGCAACTCCGTTGCACTGGGCAACGAGACAAGGTCATTTGGACGCTGCCGTAATTTTAATGAACGCTGGAGGAGATCCTAGTTTGAGAGATGCCGAAGGATGTTCATGTATACATTTAGCCGCACAGTTTGGTCACACAGCTTTAGTGAGTACTTTTTATAACTTCAAAATATTTTAAAATGTTTTCCGAAATTTGTAGGTTGCTTATTTTGTGGCAAGAGGAGTCAGTCCAGATCTGGTAGATCGTGCCGGTATGACCCCTTTGATGTGGGCTGTCTGGAAGATTTGCAGCTTAGATCCAACAAGATTGTTACTAACGTTGGGGGCGTCAACAAATTTGACAGACCAGCAAGGCAACACTGCACTTCACTGGGCTATTTTAGCTAGAAATACTACAGCCATATCAACCCTAATTTTACAGGTATGTACGAGATTAATAATTATTAAAATTGTAGTAAATATTGTACTGTAATTTTATCATTTGAGACGTGACATCAAATAACAAAGTACATTGTTGCCAACGAATTACATTTAGTCTTTATCCTCAGAAACGTCGTACCTCCCCTTTCTGAGGATAAAGACAAAAAGAAACATCATAATATTCCACTGTAATTTTGATATTTGACAGGCTTGACATCAGAGCCGCTTTCCAGGTGGCAGTTTTTCACACGCAAACGAGCGTTTGCATACGCAAAAGCTTGAAACGCGTGTTCCAGCTGGATTGGATGGAACAAATCAGTTTTAATGAAATGCTTTTTTGAAAAATTTAGTTCTAGTTTTAAAGATTGTGTTCTATTTTCCCTCTATCCCAAAGAATCATAAAATTTCTGTAATCTCTTTTATACAATCCGGATTCGACTAACATTTGAGATTATGCAAGTCATTTGAATTTTAGATTAACCAAGAATCACAAAGATTACAATTTTAGTTAATATTGTGGAATTACAGAATACAGAACATATGTCGGTAGTAACTATACAGTGTTTATATGATTTTGTAGGTTAGAAATTAGTTTGAATCTGAATCTGAAATTGCACGAATTGAAATTTTTACTTACACTTAACACTTAATTTTACTTTAGAATGCAGATGTATATGAAATTTATTATTAACATTGTAATAAATATTGTACTGTAATCTTGACATTTGACAGATGTGACATCAGATGACAGAAACAATGCTGCCATCTTTCAGAAGTTTCATTAACTTTTAGATTTGATAAATAATGCCGATAAATTTGGACTAAATTTTACTTTAGGGTCACGCCAGCCTCATCATCCCCAATAATAGAGGCGAGACTCCACTTTCCATGTTACAGTCGCAGGTGGGATCGATATGGGTTAGCCCGAAAGTTGCCGATATTATAAAGGAACACACAAACGCTTTCAGTTCGAGGAATTTCCTATACAAAATAACCAAAGACAAGGTACAGTTTGTTTTTTATCCGACATGTTAAAAACTCGTCACCGTACGGTAATGTTGTGATTTCAGAGGATGAGATGGTGGTGCATGGTGGGAACCCCCTTCATGGCCTTCTACATAGCTGGCGCCATCTTAAGCACCAACCTAATTATTCTAATAAAGATATTTCTTTTAGTGTGTTTGTACATAGTCATACATTACGTGGGACAAGTCTTGTACGACGACAGGCTTATGGCCCTGCTACCCCTCAGCATATACCTCTCCACGAAAATGTGGTTCTATTTCACCTGGATCATATATTTTTTGCCTTTTACGAGTATGCTGACGACTATTGTCTTCCTTGCTAGTTCAGGGGTGCTCTGGTACTGCTTTCTGAGGTCGTGGCTAGGAGATGCAGGAGTAGTCAGCACGTCGCAACAACTGCAATTTAGGGTAAGTTTCCGCATTGGAAACACCGTGGAGATAACAGTGGTACTCTTTTTAGACTATAATAGAACTTGCAGAGCGAGGACCTGGGGGTTTCGAGCCGTCTACGTTTTGTTCTGCTTGTTTGGTGCGTAGGCCGTTGCGTTCGAAGCACTGTGCTGTGTGCAACCATTGTGTTGCGAGGTTCGATCACCACTGCCCTTGGGTAGCAAACTGCATAGGTATTTTTTTTCCAATTTAGAAAGAAAGTGGTGCTAAACTCAATTCTTTTCAGGGGCAAAAAATCACAAGCATTTCATAGGTTTCCTGGCTTGTTTGGTGATAATGTGTGCTCAAATGCTGTACGGTTCCGTGAGATATTGGCAGAATGAACCTTCCTGTAACATAACGGCAACCTCAGACAAGTTCTGGAAGAGCATTGTGGCTATCGGGCAGTGCGATACATGGGTCGCCTGGGTGGCTGCCAACGCCCTCTTCCATTGCATCTGGGTGTTTATGTTGTTTGTTTGCCAGATGTACCAAGTAAGTCAACAGCTTCGTCATTCCCGGCTGCATATGACTTGAACTTTCCTTTTCAGATAACCTGTCTAGGGATGACAACGAATGAGAGGATGAATCGTGGCCGTTACAACCACTTTATAGCAAACAGTGGCAAGAGTCCCTTCAGCAAGGGGCCCTTGCTGAACCTCATCGAATTTTTCGAATGTTCGTGCCTTGGCTTCTTCAAGCCCGAGGCAAAGGATTGGCTAACGAGTTTCGATCTAGACAAGAACATAGAGCACCAGCCCCTGCTTAGGCACAAGGAAAACTTTCAATATGTATGAGGTGACGGGGCTCCCTCTCATTCCAAAGATACGACTGAGTTTAGAGAAGTAACTGCACTTGTGATTCTAAATTATTTTTAGCTCTCTAAGGCACCTTACAACATTCCTAAGGAGACGAGTTTAAGTTCGATATGATTTGCATCACTATATAAAAATCTAGAACACAAAAGTAAACGTCGTGAGAAGTTCTTACTGTTATATATAGTTTTCAAACAGGATCCTGCACTTGTTAAGTTTGTTGTTACAGTAGGGCACGACGTTACCGACAGATATCTGTCATTTCTAACTTTGACTCGCTTCAGTTATACTAATCAGCGTTTTCGCAATAAACAATGATTTGCTTTACTAAAAATGATCAGAAAACCACTGCACAATGTATTATCCTCCGAATATTGATATAAGTTGATGATAAACGAAAGATTAGGTTTTTGGGAATTATTTAAGTTTAAGAATGACTGCCTTTGTTGAGACTTATTTACGTTTACTAATAAACACTTGTTATTTGTTGAAATTTTGAACGATATTTGAGGAATTTTTTTTATTTTTCCATATGATTTAAATCTGGATTCCGAAACGGCCACGGGCACGTTTTACCCGCTGGAGGGAAGTTAAAACAAAAATCGATAGCTTCAGCACCGTTTTGCCCACAAACTCGCTCAAGTATTTAATTTTCCTACATCACGATATCGATTGAGTACACAAAAGTAGCGGTAGGAAAAATTATCATGTTTTGATAAGAGAAAAACGCCTTAAAACTAAATGTATCGCGACATTGATGTATTAATTATTAAGAGTAACAATAAAGATTCTACGAGCAATGTTGGTGTGTAAGATTAAATTTTATGTATGCGGAGTAATATATCGATGCTCGAATATGCACGTTTTACTTTACGATTTATTTCCTATGGAAATATTTCTTTGTCGCTTCGTCAAAATAAACTATTTAGCATTGGATTTGAGGATACTGGGTTATAAAATGATTAACTGGATTAAGGATCTTATGGAATTGATGTAGAATATTATTTTTTATGTCTTCTTATATCTTGTATTATTTTTTAAATATTGTATTTTTATAGTGGTTTTACGCGTTTAAATTTCCTTAATAATATTACGAATAAAAAAGTTTTACGTGCATACTAATTTAGCATATTTTACTTTGAACACAAATACTTGTTATATGTATGTATATTTGTATATATTTCTTAGAGTGAAATGAGAGTTTGGAGTTTCACGTTATCTTGTATAAAGGTACTGTATTTATATCGCTTAAAACTTGAATTCTAGTCAATAAAGATACTTAAATATTTAAAACATTTTGTATACCAAAACCTAAATAACCTAGCAATCCCCTTTCCACGTTATTCCATGGACTAACCACTGCGCTTACCAGATTTGAACCCATTAAAGTTTTTCGATGTAATTTAATTCTGCATCAACATTTATTAAGGCTTTCTTGATTTATTTTGTGCCTTTATATTCGTTAAATTGTAGTAACAGTAAAAAATTTACAATATCTCGTAAACAAAAAAGAATCAACCTAACCTGAAAATAAAATCTTTCACTGTTCTGTCCACAAATTGCCGAAATATTTAGTTTTCTGCATGTTGTACCTTGGACCAACCACTACACTTACCTGAATTGAACCCACTTGATATTTTCGGTAAAATAAATGTCTCGCGTTTATTAAAGCTCAAATATTGTAATTTTTCTTAATTAATTTTGTGCCTGCATATTCGTTATTAATAATAACAGTAAAAAAAATTAATAATATAAAATATAACTTTGTGCAGAGTTGACAAAAAAGAATCAACAACCTAATCTAAAGATGAAATATTTCTGTCAAAATAATAATAGCTTTAGTACTGTTTTGTCCACAAATCGCTGAAAACTAAATAGTTCTCATTTCTGCATGTTATACCTTGGAGCAACCACTACAGTTACCTGAATTGAATCCACTTAGTATTTTCGGTAAAATAAAAGGTCTTGCGTTTATTTATTAAAGCTCAAAAGTTGCGCAGTTTCTAAATTAATTTTGTGCCTGCTAATTTGTTAATAATAATAACCATAAAAATTAACAATATAAAATAGAACTTTGTGCAGAGTTGACAAAAAAGATTCAGCCTAATCTAAAGACGAAATATTTCTGTCAAAATAATTAACAGCTTTAGCACTGTTTTGTCTATAAATCGGTGAAATGTTTAGTTTTCATTTCTGCATGTTGTACCATGAACCAACCACTACACTTACCTGAGCTGAACCCACTTGATATTTTCGGTAAAGTAAATGTTTCGCGTTTATTAAAGCTCAAATATTGTGCTTTTTCTGAATTAATTTTCTACCTGCATATTTGTTATAACAGTAAAAAATTTATAATATAAAATATAACCATGCAGAGTTGACAAAAAAAGAATCAACCTAACCTAAAAATAAAATATTTCTGTCAAAATAATTACATAGCTTTGACACTGTTCTCTCCACAAATGGCCAAAGTATTTAATTTTCATTTATGCATGTTGTACCTTGGACCAGCCACTACAGTTACCAGAATTGAACCCACTTAATATTTTCCGTGAAATAAAAGTCTCGTGTCTGCATCAACATTTATTAATTAAAGCTCAAACATTGCGCTCTTTCTTGATTAATTTTGTGCCTGCGTATTCGTTAAATAATAATAACAGTAAAAAATTAACAATATAAAATAGAACCTCGTGCAGAGTTAACAAAAAAGAATCAACCTAATCTAAACGTGAAATATTTGTGTCAAAGTAATTACCACGTAATTACCTGGGAATTATAAAAAATATATTTACCTTAATTAGAGATTTAAAACTGTCATGGAACATCATCTACCTAACGAGTATTTTTAAATCTAGGAAAATTACTATAAACAGTAGTACGACTAGTAACACAGATAAATAATATTTGAAAAACGTAAAGTGTTTTTTATAAAGCAAGTATTTGGGCAAAGAGAAAAGGTGGGTACGTACGATTAAAAAAATTAAAATATACACTCCATTATATCTTTTTTCCTATCCGTAGCCGATGAGCTTGAAATGAGAAAATCACAGAAATTTCAAAACCAAAAAGGCTTCCGAAGCAGTCTTCTCATATAATTGTACAAACGATAGATAGCTAGTAAGGGCAATTTTAAGGCTGTAATAACAATGTAATTCGGATTGCGACACATTTCAACGATAACCGAATGGTCGATTAACATCTCTTGATTTCTTAATTAAGTAAATCGTGTGATATAATTGAAAGACTTGTTACAGCAAAAAGGAATAAGTTGTGCATTTTGTAATTATTCATAAACGGTGATCACGAAAAACCGAGCTATGTACAAGATAGTGGGGTGAATATGCAAAAAACTAACCCTCTAATATGAAAATACGGGACGATGCACTTCTCGAAGTCCCGTAAATTGAAAATTACGATAAATTTTATACGTGATCTCTCGCGGATATTTGAACATTTTCGTATTAATTTTAAACTGATATACACCTGGTGTTTTGCAAAAAAATATATGACTCAGAGCACCATAGAACATGATTTTTGTCTAACAGAATCTATTGTCTTTTGTCGTTAAAGGCGATATTTTGAAATCTTATTTTTATTATGTTATACAAAAAACTAAAAAAATGCATTGAAATCTAAAACTTGAAAGCAAGTTTTTGAGAATACCAAAAACGTCAGCATTATTAGTTTTAACTACCTTATAGACGTCGCTAGCTGCAAAATTTGATCTAGGTGACATTTTATAACATTTCGAGGTTAGTTTTTCTGCATTGCATTCAAGCATGTAACATTTTATTCTACGTCATGTTCAAATTGCTTCCCCAAATAATTTAAAAATCAAAGGCAAGTTTTTGATGGGGGTAAAAACGTCAGTGTTATTAGTTTTTTAACTACCTTGTAGATGTCGCTAGCTGCAATCCTTGATCTTTTTAAATAAAATAAGGTTTTGAGGATAGTTTTTCTGCTTTGTATGTTCTGCGTTACGTTCAAACTCCTTCCCCAAACAATTTCAAACTCGAAAGCAACTTTTGAGAGCGCCAAAAACGTTAGCATTACTAATTTTTCTTACTGTTTTGTAGATGTCGTTAGCTGCAATCTTTGATCTTTTTAAATAACAACATTTTGAGGGTAGTTTTTCTACATTGTATTCACACACATAATGTAACTTTTCATTTTACACAAATGTCAAGTTCAAATTGCTACCCTAAACAATTTAAAAATCGAAGGCAAGATTTTGAGGGTGCCAAAAACTCAGTGTTATTAGTTTTTAACTATCTTGTAGATGTCGCTAGCTGCAATCTTTGTTCTTTTGTAACAATTTATAACAAGTCAAAAGTAAATGTCAAATGTGTTCTTTGAGGTTAGGTTCAAATTTGAGATTATGTTCATTCAAGCACAAAATATAATATTTTATTTTATCTAAATCATGTTTAAAAATTGCAGTCTGAAAAAAAAATTCAATTGTGAATGCCAAAGTCAATCAATTTCTATCCCTAAACGTTTTCTGTCAAGTACAATCTCTCAAATTACGAATTAATTAGGAAATTGTCTCTGATTTAATGAAGATAGTATTAATAAAACTTCCCACTATAACGTTAATCTCTAGCTTGGCAGAAGTAATGCAGAAAATCTAACCTAAAAAAGAGTTGTCAAACTGGCATCTAGAGACCTTTATTAGAAGGTCAAACAACGTTAAAACATTTGCTTACTTAAAAATTCAATATGTAATACCTTACATTTTGTAAATATCACCACCACAAAAACAAAAGGACCATGGTCTACATTTTGGTGTTCTATGGTGCATTTTGAAACTTGTCTTCAAAACATTTCAAACGATTTTTTTAACAAAACACCAGTATTTTGGTCAGTCCTAGAATAACCTTCAATATCAACTTTGACACCAAGTTTCATACAACTATGCATCGAAAATATTACCAAACGTTGCCACAGAAAATCATACCCTTATTATCTGCGTCATTTTTTTTTTTCAAATTAGCCCTTATCTTAGTAATTGATAATTTATATAGCGTAACGTTATTAAAAAACCCTCCTTAGTTATCAATAGCCCCGAAAATACAATAACGAGCAGCCTTGCAACATCTTCAAGCTCATCCCCTTACAAACTCAAGCAGCCGCGTCGCACTTCTCGACGTTCTGCTCGCATAACTTATCGGTATCGGTAACGGTGATGTCTGTGGTGTTATGGCCTAGCAGATCGGCCCTAGTCTCGGACACAGTCTTTATGACTCCGTCCACTAAGGCGCCCGCAAACTGTTGCAGTTCCGCGTTACCCTGGGAGTTCTCTCTTTTGCGCTGGTGGACGGGCAGGGGCAGAGACGACGGCCTCGACTGCACCTGCTGCTTTTGAAAAGGGAAAACTTTGCCGGCTTCTCCCTAAAAAAGTCCCCATTTAATCAGTTATCATGCCATGTCTTGAATTTGTTAATTAGTCTGTAGGAGTAAGATGTGGATTATTAGCAGGCCATGACATTGATAATTGTACAGGGTGTCTCAAACTCAATGGTATGTGGTAATGGTAATTATTGTTTGTCTTTGTTTTTTCAATCCTGCAGCAATAGAAAGCGAGTGTGGTACTTACTTGTGGTGTATGTACTGCCACGATATCTGTTTGTGTCGATATTCCGTTTTCTCTTAACTGATGATTAATACCTGCGCTTTGACTAAATACCGTCATAACTTTTACGATATCTTGCATCGAGTTCTGTAACTGTTGAATCTACAAGAAATGTGTGTTTTTGTAGACAAAGCTTTACATGTGATGAACCCAGTATTTTTTTTTTTTTTAAATACAATATTGATTATTTTTTTAAATTACCTGAGTTTGCAGCATCGTACAGGTCTGAGCCAGCTCCTTTACAACCTCAGCATTGTTCACAGACAAGTTGGTCATATTTAAATTCGAAGCACTACCTTCGCTTTCCGGCTGCAAAGCGGAAATTTTCTTCCATAGCGCACTAATCGCCTCAGTTTGAAGCATCTGGATTTTCCTCTCGCTCTCCAGCGCTGCTTTGGTTGTTTCCATGTCCGTCGCAAGCTTCCTGAAATTTCAACACATAATTCTTTCAAAACTAGATTTCTGTTTTCCGACTCACTGGATGTACTGATTTGCCCGCTGACTTTGCAACTCCTTGAACATTTCCTGGATCTCTTTATCCTTGTTCCTCGTGAAGTATCCGCGCCACATTTTTTGGATAAATACAGCGGCTTGCTCCACTTTGTCGTCGTTACTGCTACCGTTGCTGCGATTTTCGTCTTTTTGCAACCTACGCTCCTCTGCCTTCATCTGAATCGTTTGCAGCTTGGCATCGCAGATCTCCGATTCGTCTTCGCTGCTCGAAGGCTTGTTCCTGAGAACAACGATTTTTTTATTTGTTAGATTCCATTTCAGGGTTCCTACAGGAGAAATTTTTTTCACATTCCCTAATTTTTCCCTGTTTTCCAATCTATATTGTCGTATTTTCAGTGACATCTTATAGTCACTTTGAGTAAAAGGAATAGTGGCTTTTGATAGAAGATAGAATTTCAAAAAAAAATATATATGTACAGGGTGAGCAAATTTCGATGTTTTTATAGAGTATCTCCTTAACACTAGAAGATAGAAAAACATTACCCGTCACTCTTGATCTCTTTTTTTTTAAGAGAAAATTGTTGAAATTGTTATTTTTCTTTCTCTTTTCATTAATATATAATATGTGGGGTTAAATACGATTAATCACCATTTAACTGAGGAAACAGCTTATTCTAAAGTATCAATTTAATTTTTTAAATATGTTTGCCAAGACATTTAGAAGAAATCATGGCAGAACGAGTTACTAAACAAATAATAGTATTATTAAAATAACATACTCGCAATAACAATCATTCTGAAAATGTATCCAAGACATAATTAAATTATGCATAAAAAAGCTAAATAACATTGCTGATATTTAACAATCGAAACAAAAATGTCAAAAATTGGTAACAGGCAATTATTTCAAATGACACATGCCTCCTTCAGGGAAATGAAAGAAACAAAATATGCCATAAGAGACCGAGAAATAGTAAATTTTTCCTATAGTTAAGGAGCCTATAATAACATTGAAATTTACCCATCCTGTACAGGGTTATTATAAAACTAAATTTTATTTGTATATCTGCCCTATTCTTCTCAAAGTCCTTTTATTGCATTTAAAATGCTGACGTGTATTAATTTATTTGGAAAGAGTAACGAATAAAACACGGCGTGAATAAGATCTTTAAATTTTGTCCATTTAGCGCGTCTACAATCTCCGATAACGGCCGATGGTAGGCGAGAGCTAACGAGAGCCGCACAACAAAAATGGTATCCTCACAGATTATAGACCTCAATCCGGTCACCTGATGCCAGTGTTGCCAGGTCTCATGCTTTTGCATGAGATCTCATGCATTCCGAGGAAATCTCATGCTCTCATATTTTGATTACAAAATCTCATGCTTTTTAATAGACACAAAAAGAAATAATAAAATTATTAAAATTACTCTTTGAAATCTACCAAAACAAAAACCTAACGAGAAATAAAGGCAAAATCGAGGGCAAAATTGAATAGATAAAGGTAGGTATCTACTATATTTAGGTACTTGAAATGTCCTTTATTGTAGACTGCTCTCTTAATAATTAGCAATGAATACATAAATGGGTATGACAGTCGACGGATATGCGGTGTGTGTGCTGTATTCACGTTGTATTGCAGTGATTCTTAACTTTATTCCGTAAGGGTACCTACATTTTCTGGAAACAACAGATTTTACGCTGTGAGTCACACTGCGTCACGTCAACTGCGCCTCAACGTTTGCCCGGCCTAACAATAAAATAAATTAGAAAGGTTACGTGGTTAATAACTTTTTAAGTAAGTACCTGTAATTACCTACTTACAATGTAATATTATGATAAAATAACATAACATAATGCTTTTTAATGAAATAAAAATGGCATTACAAAAGTAATTAAAAATTAAGCTGTGTCAAGAGGTGTTTTTTGATAAATTAAGCCATCTCATGCTTTTTTCTCCAAACCTCATGCTATTTTGAAATTACTCTCATGCACTGAATTTTTCCCACCTGGCAACACTGCCTTATGCAAACAGTGGAAGCACGCTGTGGTGGAAGTATGCGTGTAGCATGACACAAATACACGCAAGCGGCCAAACACAATTCACCATCAAGATCCTCACTTTCCAAATGTGTATTTAGGCCACAGATACAAAATAAGGTTTCGAATAAAAGTTGAACATTTCAGTTAGCAGAATAATAGTGTTACCAAAACCTAGGTTATCCGTAAAATAGATAAGTATTTTAAAAAGTCCATCAGGTTATTTGGTCAGCCTCTTTGGCAGCATCAAAGGAAAGGAACAATCGATATTATAATACTAGCAACGACAGAAAGAGATGTAGGGATTTTAGAAAACAAGGTTAATGTCAAGTATTTAGAATTATACAGAGTTAAGTATAGTGCCCACCAAAATATGGAGAATTACCTTTTGCTCGAGAATGGAGTCGAAGACTGTGTAGAAAATACCTCAAGACAGTCAGTGCCCCTTTGGGGGCTATACGGTACATCAACATCTCAGTTAAATAAGATTTAATATTATAGTAAATTACTAAATTCAGTTCGTAAGGCGTTTCCTTTTTAATAAGTTCAATAAGTCAGTTGAGTAAGAACGGAACTGTGGATTATAAAGTTAAAGATTTGATAAATAAAACAATTAGATGATCTTTATAACATTTCGAAGATCGCACATATGATAAATTCAAACATAATTTTGCACCTTTTCAATAGACAATGTCGTTACGATATTGTTAGTAACAACAATTAAATACACTAGTCAAGTGCAAATATAAGCTTAGGGCTTTCAATTCTCCTGAGTATATTTATTATTGGTTGTTTAATAAAATGAGTTATTCAGAATCAATAATAGAGAAGAAGGAATAGGTATTTAAATGTGTCTTAACTTTGTAAGTAAAATAACTTACTGTAATATTACAGATCTTCTATCCTTGTACACCGCCATCTGTTATGAACATACATAAAATTTATTACAGTACAGTGTTCACTATCAGTTATATACTCCTGTTGAAATCCACGTTAATCACACTAACCGATCAGCAAGGCATTAAATTTAAAATGTGTGAAAATGTTATTTACAGCGCACAGACAAAAATATTCCCAAAAATATTATTTTCCTGTTTCCCCTAATCATTACACATTTCCCCGACTTTTTCCAGTTTTCTATACCCGTATCAAGCCTGCGTTTGCTAAAATATTTCTATTTGATGGAATTAGCACAAAATACATTTCAAAAAACTCACTTTAATATTCCACTCATCTTTTTCTGCCTTGCAGGGGACGGAGAACCGGCCTTCCTTGCTTCTGTTCCCAGTTGACTCCTGGTCCTGCCCACCGAGGATCTGTTAGATTTCGGCGAACGTACCGGATGAATGATCCTGGCCGGAGAAGATTTATTGTTGAGAGCGCAGGACATGGCAGAAAGGGTTGGAGTCACGGAGGAATTCCGTGAAACCATGTTCGAGGGGCGGTAGTCGGGGCTCATTAGAGATTCAGGCACTGGCACCATTTTGGATAAGGCTTGAAGGGGGCTGCTTATGGGCTCGGAATCTACAAATTGGTGATGGTTGACGACATTCACAAAGTAAATATAACGAATGTATGCCTGTGATGACATTTTTTTATATTAATCAATAATCACCCACATACCTAGACATTTTTCAGAATTAATATGGTTATTGGCCTCGCTGGACATCTTACTGGCTATGCTTTGCCGTAATATGGTCGGATCAAGGCTCTGAGACATCACCGATTGATTATCTATATTATTCAACGGAGAGTAACAGCTGGACACCATACGATCGGGAGATTTTATCCTATTGCTCAATCTAGAAGCTGTAAAGGGATATTTGAGAATGTCAAAATTTAAAAAACAACACTTACAGTTCAATCTTGGAGACTGCTTGTTAAGTTGCAGTTTTTTCCTTGACATGGGAGATGGATTTGGCGTCACTAAAAATTTATATAGTTGAAGGGATCATGTGTTATCAAAGAGTCAACCGCTGAGAAAGTTTAGTGTACACTCATAAGATACATTATTAATTAGACTTTAAGGGCTGACAAAGTTTTTAGTATTTAAATAGTGACTAATACAAAAAACCCTGGTGTTGCCAACAAAAAACAGTCTGAGACACATTCATATGCAATCCGGCAACAGTGAATCATGACCTACCATATTGTTAGGTCAATAACCTAGTTTTTATTGTGTACTCAAAGACACGTAGTAAGCAAACCTTTTTTACCTAAATACATGAATGAATAGAATATGTGTCCTTAAAATATTTACATACACTGGGTGTTGACGTTGGAATGCTCGTATATCGGCATATTCAAAATTCGTAAAATTTACTATTGTGTTATGTTACACAAGACAATTTGAAATAAACTAACTAGGTAAATGCTGGTTACAGAAGATATTGTTTTTTCATGTATCCCCCCTCCATATGTGTGAGATCTCCAAATTTCTGGGAAATAAATGCAGAAATGAATGAAAGATTTGAATAACACACTGTTGTTATTTATGTGGTCTTGGTATGGCAACACTGTTTTGCTTCAACAATCCATCACCATATTACTGTGTGATTACAAAATTTGTAGCTTACCAGGAACTCCATATTACCAATGGTTATGGGTTAATTTATTACTTTTTTAAAAGTTCTAGTAAAATTTTTTTCATTTTTGTGTTTTGATTAGGCCTTCTGAATACGTGCTTAAAATTAATGACATTATGCTAGAACTACACAATGCAAAAGAAACGACAGGTAATAGAAAATATAGAATAAAAAGGAACATTGTGTTATTATTTATGTGGTCTTAGCATGGCAACATTGTTTTGCTTCAACAATCCAACACCCTGCGTGATTAAAAAATTTGTAGCGTACCAGGAACACCATATAAGGAAACGACAGGTAATAGAAAATAAACAATAGTACAGTGTACATCATTTTAGTCTGCAGTTTTCCCCATTTGTATTATAATTTTGTTACTTTCGAAAGTTGTCGATAACTTACCATTTGTGGACGACTGTTCTCGTAGCTGTTGCTGATGGTGCTGGGCCTTGCTCAAAATCAATCGCAGTTTCCTGTCTTCTTCGGTCTCCAAAGTTTCTCCAGTTAACGGACAAACAGTCGCCAGATACTGCGTCAGCTCCTTTTGATCTCCCACTCTATAATGCCTCCCCCGTCCTTGAGAATATAACCACTCCGCCCTTAAACTATAACATTTAATAATATAAAAGACATGTATCAAGTTATAACAGTCGGAATTACCTTTCAATTGCATCAACAACATAATCATCTATAACGTTTACGTTTAAGCACCAATTTATAACAAATGGACGGTAGTCAAAGCCTCTACAAGCATTTGTTAAGGAAAAATACAGGAAAATACATCAAAACACTAACGCAAGTATGAAGGGCAATTTTTTACATGATTTTTATATTAAACAAATTAAAACACCAAAGCAGTTATTTTTTTTAACTTTGCCTATAAATATCACCCAAATTATTCACAAATACAAAAGGATACATATTGTTACCAGTCATGTTAACACATGGGTTGTTAGCTATGGATATTTTAGTTAAATTTACAAGGTTCACAAGCCTTGAAATCTCATTCAGATCCGAAATATTATTATGAGCTAGGGTTAGTGTAGTCAAGCTTGTAGGTAAAAAACGATCACATTGACTTAAATGATTAATTTTGTTTTTATGTAGAAAAAGTTCCTAAAACCAAACACGCTTATAACACCCTGTTGCCGATATTTTTGCATTAGGTAATGCAAGAAGATACTAGCATATAACACAAGAACACGTTTTTTAACATTTACCTTAATATTCTTTAAAAAAGACAGATCTGTAATATGAGTGATGCTGTTTTCTGATAAATCTAGATATTCTAAATTTACGTTAGTTTGTAGATGTTCTATGGTCTGAAAAAATGTAGAAACATCAGCATTCGAGCAAATATTTGTTTTTTAAACCGCCTTTTGGGATTTATTTTTATTTGAACGCCTCTGCCCTTCAATCAATAAGACATTGAGGTATGTTAAAACATTTGACACTCAATTTAAGCTATTTAAGTAGTCAAAGGTTAACTCACAAATTAGTCATCCTAATTTACAAGTAAAATTTTATGACCAAACATTAACAATGAGAGATTTATTTTCCATTTGCAGTTTAAAAATCAAATCAAATAAAAGCAGCAATCAACATTGACAAGCGACAAAGGGAAAGCTACCACCTTAATGCTATTTCCAGCTAAACATAACCACTTCAAGCCGACCAACTCCTTTAACCCCTCAATAGTAAGTATTCCATTATGAGCAAGGTTTAAAGTATGGAGTGAATGAAGTCGACAAACACCATACATACGCAGCAATTGGTTACGCACCGCTGAAAGCTAAAATAGACTCCATAAGCATAGAAATATGTTAAACCCTGAACTTAAGGAAGATATTGATTTACCTTATGTAGTTTAATAAAAGAGTCAATGTTATCTAACCGCTGTAGCTCATTGTCATCTAAAATTAAGTTGAGAACCTGAGATTCGGCCGGGGTGGGTTTATTCAGTTTTTTCAGCTTTTTATTTGATAAATCTAAAGTATCTTGTAAATCCTCTGAAAGTCATAAGGAAGAGTTTGAAAAAAACATATAATTACATAATGGCATTAATTGTTAACCTTACCCATTTGAACTTAAACAATACGCATATTATAAGTTTAACGATTACACTATTTTCGTTGTTTACTTAATTTTTAAATCAGCATCTATTTTCTAAAAATAGCAAAATATTATTGAATTTTGACAATTCTTCTTGTTTTGACATATGACAGAACGTCAACAACATTCAATACACAAAAAATAAAAATCCCTAAATGTAAAGACTTTTGCAAAAGCCTTTTCTTTATTTTTAATTTACAAAATTATTGCCTCTTTTGATATTAAACAGATTATTTACAATATTGATCATTTTTGCTCTATTTTAAACCTACAATTATTTATTAAGATAAACACATAAACTTTACGAAGTTGGCAGCTCTGACAGAAATAAATATGGAGTTTATTTGCAAAAGGATGACTTCATTTTTACTTTGAATAATAAGAAGATCAAGATAATTTCGTATTAATTGTTCCAGTGCAAAAAAGTGCCATAGTTTGCTGAGAGACGCTGTTAAATATTACAAAAAATTTAGTGCAATTACTGTAGGAGTGTTTACAACTGAAAAAAAAAACCTATAACTGAGGGTATCAGCTGAGAGGAGACACTTTTTGGAAATCTGATTTGCTTTGTTTATATTACTTTTACCTTAGTCAAAAAAGAAATTTTTCAAACTGGAGCGGCTACCAGAATATCTCCGCGATACCGTGGATTGGTTTATTGGGTGAGTACTTCTACATAGGTACCTACAATTTTAAATAATGGAATATTTTATTCATTAAAAATTTTGAAAAAATATTGCATTTCTAATAACATTATTTGTACAAAAAAGGTACTAAGTTATAAAGTTTTTGATTTTTTATTGTTTGATAAAAATCATTTTCACAAAGCGTAATTATTTTTTTTATCACAAGTACCTACTTTGTATTCTATCATTAAGACCTTGTTAAAATAATTTTAAAAAGCAATATCAATTGATAAAAGTTTACAGTCAATTGATTAATGACAATTTAGCAATTTGGCATTAATGAAAATCAAACTGAACTAGTAGACAAGGCTTGGAATAAATTTTGGCTACAGTTCCTTTTAACTACGAACCAACTAGGCACCTAGTGTGTAAACACGTATTTTGATTTAATTAAAACTTTAGTGGTGTTTATATGACAGGAAAATCCAATAATGAGCGGCTTTTACTGGCCTTTACAGGTTTCATGGCTTGATTAGATTTACCCTTGTCAATAGAATTAAATGAGGAAATTGTAAAAACTCAGTGAAAATAAAATGTGGTTAAGTAGAACAGTGGCCAAAGTGAAAATTGACAATACTTCAAAGGTTGTTGTTTTTGATGAGCAGACTATTACTGGCTGCTTTTGCCGGTAATTTTTTAAATATTACTTAAATAATTTTATATTTAAGTAATAGATTTATGCAAGAAGCCACTAACGAAATTTAAACATCAAGAATTTGTAAAACAGAATAGTCAAGAAAATTATAATAAAACTTATCAATCAGAAATGTCTGTTGAGCAATCATTCATCATAAATGCAGTAGAAATCAGTATCAGCTATCAAATATCAATATATTTGTCATACTCGATAATGTTGCCAAATTATTGATGATAACTGATAAGTGTAAGTGTATGTAATCCGCGATTTATTTTTTGCCTAGTTTTATCCAGTTATTAATTGTCTGGCTTAAAATGTTTGTAATTTTTTAAATTAATATCATATAAATATTTCCATTTTTAGCATAATTCCTACATCTTGTATGATGGTAAATATTGAATCTTTGCCATAAAATAAATTTAAACATAAATGTCTTTAACTATTCTTGTATCTTTGGCAACAATAACTTGCTATTGTTAATAATATTGTCATAGTATTATTTATTTTTCTAAAAGGCTGTTGGGAATTTATGTTGAAGGAAATGTTAAAACCAATACAAAACAATCCATATAAAGGTTATAACATTATATTTCTAAGAAGTACTTGGCTTTGTTAAATTGTTTGTGAATTATACTTTTGAAAATGTAACTTATAATCAGTGTTTGTTTAATAAACAAATAATATTTATTAGGGTCGTTGCTGTTCATAAATCCATTATTATTAACAATAAATTTAATACTGATATGGTTGTACAAACAAGGGGAGATAAGTGTAGTTTAGCATGAACATAAAGGGACTCTAAAAATGATAAAAAATGGCGTTCAGTTCACTGGTTTTATTCAAAATTATATTTTTAGAAAACAATTTTAATTACACGTTTGCTTTAACAGATTTATTTGTAAAAATATTTTCGAATAAAAGTCATGCAGAAAATGTAAAACAATGTTTATCTTAACCAGAAAAGCAAGGCGCAAAGACAAAGAGGGGGCCGAATCTACGTCAGGAGGAGATTCAAAACTCTATTTAGAGGCAACAGTATTAGAAAGAAAATTGCCGGAAATGGATCTGAGACTGTTGGTGGACTTGCCGCCTGGTCTAGACTATAATGAATGGCTAGCTTCTCATAGTAAGTAAATTCTCATTCTAGGTACTGTTTTTGATGTGTCTACAAGACAAAATCTAAAGTTGACCTCTCTGTTGTTGAAAACATCGTTTGTCTCTATGATTATTCTGCCCTGTTTTCAATATAGTTGCCTGTAATTATCCAGGGCATTTATTGTTTAAAATATCTACTTTATATGTAAATATGTGATGTTTACATTATTGATTTATGATAATTACTACAGCCTTTGATGGATTCTGATAACAGTAGGTTATGCTAAAGGGTCACGTATAAAAATTACTTGTTACTTAATACTGTTTTTATTTTTCACGTTGGCTTATTGCCAGGCCACAATCTTACGTTGTTGTGTTGCATTTTTACGTACTCAGCTGAGGTCGTATATTATTCTTGGAGTACGTCCGATTTAATTTCTATTTTCATGAAACAGTAAACAGGGTTAAGATTTTATGATTTTCTACAAAAATTCATATAAAAACTTCAAAATAGAATTTCAAACACAGAGATTTATAGATTTTTTTTAATGAAATTGTTTTTTTTAAATTTATAATGTATTTCTTATGTTTTTTTTTGCTTGTTTGGCAGTTATACAAGGTGGCTGGAAAATAAGGCATCCCTATTTTTTTTTTATTTGTAAAACTTGAGTTTTATTATTTTTGATTTTACTTAAAATCTAAGAAAGTAAAATTTAATTTTTGGGGATGTATATGTTTTTACAGTACGAGGAATAAACCGCTGCCTAGTGGTGTATTATTAGTATTACTAGATATTACACATGTATTGCAGGATATTGTGTGGGAATTACTACCAATACTGTGGCATGATTAAGTTCATTAGTTGCAAAATAAGCTTAGTGTTAAAAATTTGGACCAGGAGTTGAAGATAAAACAGATAAAATTAATAATATAAAAACGTTATATAATTTTAGCCGCATTTGTCTTCTACCTATAATATTTCCTTGTAACCTTTCAGCAATGGCTCTATTTGACCATGTTAATTTAGTTTATGGTACTGTTAGTGAATTTTGCACACCTTCCGGTTGTCCAGACATGACAGGTCCAGGTCAGAGGTAAGCACCAAGTAAATATATCAAATACAGAATAATATACAGGGTGTCAGTAAAGATTGTGGCACACGTCAAGCTGGGAGTTGGTTTTAATCAAAAGAAACCAATTTAGATTGGATAGAAGTACTTTAGTACAATTTTGCTTCCTTAAAATATTAGGCCTACAAAAAATATATTCAATTTTCTTGCGGTAACTTATTAACTTTTTCAAATTTTTGGGATAGCTATATATGAATGTTTTATTTTTTTTTACTAAAAAAAGTAAGGATGTTGTCATAAAAAAAAACAATATAATAGATTGTTGGAGGGTCAGTAACTATTTTTTAGAAGGAAAGTTAAAAATTATGCTAAGGTAACTTGATCTAAATTTTAACCCAAAACTGAATTCCTTGTATTAAACCACATTCTCTAATGGACATCCCGTACAGTCTTATACATTTTTGGAATAAGTGAGTTCTTTCAAAGGGGTAATAAAATGAAAATCAACAATTTTCATTAAGCAGCCTGTGGTGTAGTGCCGTGCATTCCAGAAAATTATTTTCCTGAAAATGCCTTATTTAAGTCAAGAATTCGCTGATATGGTATTACTGTATGGCACACAAACAAGACCACTGCTTAGAATCATGGTTTTTAGCCCATTTAAATAATATCTGGCAATTCTTGTAGAATTACCGAATATGGATTTATCGTAAATAGTTTATGTATATTATTTATAAATTAATTTCAATCCCAGTTACACTTTCTAACCTAAAGCTTTCAACTATACTCCAGGTCTAAAATAACAAAACAATTCATTCACAGCGCTTAGATGAGTGCAAGAGGTGAGGGTTGCAGGAGACAAGATTCCATAGGCGTGCCACTTTAGAAGGGTTCAAAGGTCACAAAATTACCAAAAATAAGTTGACTTTGAGGGAATCAAGAACTTTAATAATTTACTTGATATTCTAGTCAGTTTCTTTTTTTTTGTGATATAGCAACCTGATTTTTTTTATAGTCGGATGCTCATTTTGAAAATACCATCCAAGGATTGTTCGCGTATTTTGTATCACAACGTCTGTCTAGTTCCTTCCATGAGTTTCCAGTATTTTCTTATTACTATTCTTTATCATTTTCTTTATATTTATCTTTTTTACACTACTCACATAGGTACACTTATTATTGAACTACATTTTTGATCCACATCACTTACGCTATAGTCGCGGCAAGAATTCAGACATCTTACGTCATACGAACAAATGAATAATTTATCATATTTTCATCAAAATATTTAAGAAACTGCAACTGAGAGTAATAAAACTATATACATTAAATGTTTGCATTATATATTGCAAAAAATTAGACCAAATATCGAAAAACAATTGCGTAACATCAGCCATGACATAAGACGTCTGAATTCTTGCCGTAAGTGTAATATTTTGGTCTCGACCTTAATTCCTTCATACAATTTTTTATCATCTGATGTTTCTTATTTATTAGATTAGGCGGATTATGAATTTGGAAACATGCTGTAGAGCTTAAATTATTATCCATTTTTAAGAACATAACCACAAACTCACTTAACAATAAATTCATTACAATCACAATTAAAATAGCAAAAAAATAAACCCGACTGGTTACATTTTTTTTTTATTTATGTCTACAGTTCCTCCAAAATAAAATACTAAATTTTTGCCTTGAAATGAAGGAAGCATAGCAAAGATCACAGATGGCTTATCAAGAATATTTATTTTCTTATTTTCTATTACCCCATTTGAGCCATTAATGTAAGAACCCTGCGAGTCACTGGCCAGACTCTCAAGAGAGGTCAGCACTGTTCACTAAGCTTAAAAAGATCTGGGATTATATATCTAATATGTTTATGTGTGGAATCAGTTGTTTATTTGTTGACACTATTGACAGTTATTATGAGGTCTGTTTCAAGCGCTGTTGAGAACTGGTTTAGAACGGTCAGAAATGTTTGACCAGCTTCGACTTACATCGCATTCGCCGAAAGTACATTCACAACTGAACTGACCGAATAGTTTTGAACAGTTCGGAATCGATTACTGTGCTTGGAACAAACCTATTTAAACATGGATGTAGAAGTCTCAAATTGAGATGATCAGTGTGAAATATATGTAATATACAGTCCACATCACACCAGCGAGTATTATTCTCCAGCAACCCCTTTGGAAGAACGCATATATTTCAGAACCATCTTATATAAAAAAAAAAACTATGCTACTCTCAATTATTTCAGGACTTATCTGTGGTTTGACGAGAAGGGCAAGAAAACGAAAGTAGCGGCCCCTCAGTATATAGATTATGTGATGACATTTATTCAAAAAACTATTAGTGATGAAACTATTTTTCCTACAAAATATGGTAAACATTTTTTGTTCTTATTTCAACGTATTGGTACTACTAATTCCGTCTGTTCCAGCAAATGAATTTCCCTCATCTTTTGAGTCAATAGTGAGAAAGATAGTTAGACTGTTATTTCACGTGGTGGCGCACCTGTACGCCGCCCATTTCAAGGAGGTCGTGATGCTGGGCCTCCACGCCCACCTGAACCTCACCTTCGCCCACCTCACCGCCCTCCACCATCGATTTGCCCTAATCGAGCCCAAAGAGACGGAGATACTGCGGGACCTGGAGGTGGCACTGCGACTGACAGAGGACTGCCAGGAGTCGGTGAACAACAACGAGAAGCCTGACGACAGTTCCGAGGCCGAGCAGATGGAGGCGACCTGTAAGTAGTGAAGCACACGGTGAGTTGGTCTCCTTTTTTTTATTTTTTTACGACAGGTACGTTTTTCCAGCGCCTTCAATGCGATTCGTTTCAGGTGGCGACAATAAATCCTAGTTACTTGGGGGAGCGAGACAGGCACGAGAATGCCGTCGAGGATGTTTTATGTGATGTAAAATTCGCCCCATTAAAAAAGTTAAACCACTATTAGCTACTAGCGCATGTGATTAAGACACAATAGTGACTTTTATTTTTTTAGTGCTACATTTTATTTATTGTTTTTAACATTTTTATTTATGTTTTCGAATTTATTAATAAAATTATTTTGAATTTGTGACGATTTTTGCGGTAGAAGATTGTGCAGGGCGTAGCGATCGATAAGAAATGATTTGTTTCCGATCTTTAAGAGGAATAGCACAGAAATGTATGTATTTTATTTAATATGGTTGTATATCGAATGCTTGTGCGAGTGTAAATGTATTACAGTATGATTTTTGTCACATAATCATATTTTCAGTGAATATTGTCTAATATAGTGTCAAAAGATGCATATAATTAAGTTTCAGTTCATATTTTTGTTGTATATATTGTGATATATAAGTTTATCCCACTTCTGATTTTCTGCATACTATAGATCTCGACTATATGCAGTATAGTTGCTGGTTTGATCAAATCCTGTATATTTAGACCTAATTAATTGCTACTTTACATTGTTTTGTATTCAAATTTTTGTGTTTAATTTTCAATTGAAAATATGCACAGCCTTTTTGTCCTAATCGAGCCTATTCTAGAAGACCAACAAGCTGGGGTAAACAAATTTTCTGATGAGTAGTGATGATTAGAAGAAAATATTAAAAACTGTTTCTAAGGCGTTAGTCACGATGAGCTGAATAAATCATAACTTGAGTGTGACTATATCTGATTTGCTCTATACAGAGTGTTTCCTAATATTTCTGACAAAATGAAAGAGGTGACTCCTTACCTAATTTTAAGAAGAAAATGTGATATAAAAGTTTTTGAACTTTGCTTCGTTTTTAAAAAATTTGGACATTTTTTTTTATTTTTTATGAAGAAGACAAATGTACTCTCCGATGTCTAGTAATATCGCTAGATAAAACATAAAATAAAGAAACAAAATAATAATGCTAGATGAAAAAAGTTTTTTTAAACCTTGTATTTCGAAAAGAAGCAACATTAAAAAAACTTTATACCACATTTTTGTCTTAAAATTAGGGGAAAGGATTCACCTTCTTCATTTTGTCAGAAACGTTAGGAAACAGTCGATATATTATTTTTCCTTTTTGGTATTTGAAATTACCTAAATTAGGAAAATTATTAAGTGTCTGTATCATTTTTCAGCTCAGATAGTGACTTACATATTCAGTGACTGACTTTGAGAAATGAGTACTTAAAAAAGTTTTTCACTTATATTTATGTAATTTCTCTAAATCGAATGCCTCTATGACAGAATTTTCATCTAGTGTTTGTCTCATTGAGAAGTGCACCTTTGTTCATAATCTCATACGTTCCACTTTTGCAGCCCAAAAATTAAGAATTAATGAAAATTTATAAAATCATATTTAGGCAAAATTATGAATTAAAATTACACTACATTGCAGCACATTGACAATATGATTTTCTCAAATTTTTTTCACAATAAAATTACAATATTTTAGAACAAAAAGTGAAGACAAATTAAAAAAAAATCGCGCAATATCGCACCATTTTCTTGGTAAAAAATATCAACTAAGTTAAATTGATCAAAACGTGTTTTTTTTAATTTGACATATCTCTGAGGTCATTTGCAGACTTGTACATTTTTGTCATTAACTGTGTTCAATACAAGTTTTTATTATAGGTTGCTGTTTATGTACATAGTTATAAGCATTGTATAAACGATATTTATTCAACTGGTAATAGTTCACATAGGTGTCTCCTAGATGGCCAACTAAGCTGTTGAAATGGCAAGAAGCTATGGACTATGATAATATGATGAGATTTTGCGCAAAGAACGATGAGAATGATGCGAGTCCCGAGTAAATCCAGAAATTCTCATCAGTTTGATATTTCATTACTTCAGCACTTAGTTCTCTTGGCCATCTAGTAGACACCAACATGAACTAATACCAATTACATAACTATATTCTATACAAACAGCGGTATAAGGGATCCAGCTGCTATTAAATCACTTACAAAACGGTATCTGTAGGGTATACAAGAATGACAATGGGATGATATGTCTATAACATATTCATGTAGACATTACGTTGTATATCTTGCAGACGCCATTTTGGATTGTATTGAGGTTATGGCATTGAATCACCCTGTACAGGGTGTTCAGTAAAGAATGGGCCAAACTTCAGATGTAGATAGTTTGGATAAAAATAAGCTGAAGTAACTCAACTTACCTTAATCCAAAAGTTGATACTAATGGAGCTACAGGGTATCAAAGTTGAAAAAATAAATCACATTTTCTTTAGATAAATTCCATGCATCATGAGATTTAGATGTGTTTTTCTCAGAAGCCATTGCTTCTAGCGATATCAACAAGGTGTACCTTTTTTAACCCTTTTGCGACGGGGAACTTTTCATTTAATTCGCCGCCTGTTCGGTGCCGTCAGTGCTTGCTGATTTATCCGATTTCCGTTAATCAATGTTGTATGTACGCTGATCTAACCGCTTCCAAAAGTTGATACTAACGGAGCTACAGGGTATCAGAGTTGAAAAAATAAATCACATTTTCTTTAGATAAATTGCATGCATCATGAGATTTAAATGCGTTTTTCTCAGAAACCATTGCTTCCAGCGATATCAACAAGGTGTACCTTTTTTAACTTTTTCTGGACGGGGAACTTTTCATTTAATTCGGCCGCCTGTTCGGGTGCCGTCAGTGCTTACTGATTTATCCGATTTCCGTTACGAATCAATGTTGTATGTACGCTGATCTAACCGCTTCCAAAGTTGATACTAATGGAGCTACAGGGTATCAAAGTTGAAAAAATAAATCACATTTTCTTTAGATAAATTCCATGCATCATGAGATTTAGATGTGTTTTTCTCAGAAGCCATTGCTTCTAGCGATATCAACAAGGTGTACCTTTTTTAACCCTTTTGCGACGGGGAACTTTTCATTTAATTCGGCCGCCTGTTCGGGTGCCGTCAGTGCTTGCTGATTTATCCGATTCCCGTTACGAATCAATGTTGTATGTACGCTGATCTAACCGCTTCCAAAAGTTGATACTAACGGAGCTACAGGGTGTCAAAGTTGAAAAAATAAATCACATTTTCTTTAGATAAATTCCATGCATCATGAGATTTAGATGTGTTTTTCTCAGAAGCCATTGCTTCAGCGATATCAACAAGGTGCTTTTTAACCCTTTTGCGACGGGGAACTTTTCATTTAATTCGGCCGCCTGTTCGGGTGCCGTCAGTGCTTGCTGATTTATCCGATTCCCGTTACGAATCAATGTTGTATGTACGCTGATCTAACCGCTTCCCGTTCCGAAGAGTATTTTTGTGTTTTACAGAATATTATGCTTTTATATGTTTCATACTGAAAAAAATCTGGAACTGTATAAAACTTTTTACGTGCCATTATAATAAACAATTTGACTCACAGTGCTCACTACCGCACCGCATAACATGCTCAACTATGGCGCAAAAAAGTCACCAATCTCTCTCTCTGTCGTGATCTTTGTGGCAATAACAAACACCTGTAATTGCTGACCAACAAGTTGCCCGTCTCGAAGAGGTTCCTCAGCCGTTGCGTAAACATCCGTTTCCCGTATGTCAAACACGACCATTTTTTGCGGATATAACAGGTGCCCGTCGCGAAAGGGTTAACTAAAAAATATAGGGTAGAAAATTTTTCCAGTCCAAAGTGAGATACAGTGTAGCACAAAAAAGTCATAGCGATTTAAAGGGGTCCAAACCATCACCAAATTGTCAACACATTCGAATTTCTAGTCTCAAGAAACCCCTCTATACCATATTTTTTAAAATACGATCGATTTGATCGAAAAATAATAAAGAAAATGTGATTTATTTTTTCAACTTTGACATTCTGTAGCTCCGTTAGTATCAACTTTTGGATTAAGGTAAGTTGAGTTAATTTAGCATATTTTTATTCAAACTATCTACATCTGAAGTTTGGCCCATTCTTTACTGAACACCCTGTGGAAACACAATATACTTCATTTTTAAATTTATCTGCAGAATCTGTTTCTCTCTTTGGATGTCCTTAAATTCTATAATCTTATTCTAAATTATATATTTGAGATGTGTATGGAGAAGTTGTATTTTTTGTTAATTTATGCAGGCTTTTTTGAGTAGCTTCCTAAAAAATGTGATTTTGCGGTGTGCTAGTTGGTAAGTGTGAAAAATAAACCTTTAAGTTTCTGTGGAAATAGGAATATTTCAAATTTTAATTTTTGGCCGTCCAAATTGAAACCTAACAGAGTGTACAAGTATACAGAAAATAAAAAATTAATCTGCGTCTTACTTTCGAAAAAACCGCTTGCCGCCCTGTAACAGCAAAGATTATCTCCCGATTCTCACGTTGTGATCTTGAAGAGAGGCATTTCGTTTGTTTTTTCTGTACAGTGTTATTGTTCCTGATACGCTATTATTGTATATATTGTAAAATGAATTTTAGTTTGTTATTTTTTAGATTCTGTAAGCGCTATTAGAATATAGCATTTGTTGAGAAATTATAAATAATAAATCACCAAATGTTACGTGCTTTTATTATCACCCATTTTTCCCAGCGAAAGGCTAAGCCATGAAATGTTGGCATGTGGATTGTTTGAAACCATGAATTTATAAGCAAAGGGAGACCAAACGGTTCATTCATAAATTGCGATTTGTTTTGCATCAAACATTGTGCATGTGTATTACAAAGAAATTCGAGAGAGCGTAAAATTCCGACTCTTTACAAAGTGGTGTATTTACCTCAAATAATTTCGGAGCACGTGTTAACAATTCTAGGTGACACCTTTGAAATGAAAGTTCAGAATGAGAGAAATCAATTTTTTCATATATTCGACAATGACATAATTTTCTTAATAATTTGAATAAACGTTTTACTAAAAAACACCGAGAAACCACAAAAATTCCGAGTAACAGCAAGATTGTACACCCAAGCTTACTATGTGTAGTGGCTGGACGGGTACATGGACATTTGTAGAAAAGCTAGCAATGTTGATATACTTCACTACATTTTGTTGTGTAACATTTTCTGGAAAAGTTAATATTAATGGAGCTACGTAACATCAAATTATTTTGTTTAATTTAATTTTTGGCTACAACTTTTCTGATACTGGAATGATTTCCTTCTAATTTGACACACTTGTTAATTTGTTAGAGATGCAGTTTCAGGTAAAATATTTCTAAAGGATAGAAAGGGCATGTGCTAGGTGAAGAAATGGTCATAACTTTTTTGCCTTTAATTTTATTGAAATTTTGATGGCATTTCCTTAGAGACTGATAATTTATCCAAAAATTTGATACTATTGTTTAAAATAAAAAAACCAACTGTCTGCAAGGAAATCGACATTTAAATTTTTGGACTCCCTAGTGAATTTAATTTCTTTTACGATGTAAAGGCCGCTTTACATTTAGGCAATGGAGCATGCATGCAATGAAAACTATTTTGCAGCAAAATCTTTCATACAGTATTGCGGTATCATTTGCATAAATGTAAAACAAATGACACCTTGCAATATTGCATGAAAGTTTTGCTGCAAAATAGTTTGCATTGCATGCTCGATTGCCTAAATCTAAAGCGGCCTTTACATTTATGCAATATATTGCCCATTGCCAAAATGTAAAGCAGCCTTTACATTTATGCAATATATTGCCCATTGCCAAATTAGTAAAATGAAAATGATTTCGATCTGCTGGTCTTCTGCAAAACCATCAAAACATACCGGTGTTGTGTACTGTGGTGTGAAGTTTCAATCAACCTAGAGTTTCAATGGATGATGAAATAAAAAAGAAAAATATGATTAATTGAGGTTAATGCAATGCAATCAAATTAGAGCAGACTCTATATTTGTGCAATGGACTGAAAATTGCGTCGGTCATTAATTTTAACTTTAATGCGCATGCAATAAGAATTGCATAAATGTAAAGCGGTCTTAAGCAAAGTGTACTTTGAAAACAATTGAATAATAACTGTCATAATATTGCTTTGACGGTAAACCTTATTTGCTTCATTCATACAAGGTAAAAGCATGAACGCAATGTTGAACATTTTCTGGAACAGTCGCCACATCATCGGTTTAGTGTCTACGTTTGACATATCGCTCTTTTTTCAGAAGTAACTTTAACCTTATCGTATGTCTCTGAATATGTAAAAAAGCTAACCCTTATGCAACGATATCATTGTTGTATAAAGCTACACTTAAGACCGCTTTACATTTATGCAATTCTTATTGCATGCGCATTAAAGTTAAAATTAATGACCGACGCAATTTTCAATCCATTGCACGAATATAGAGTCTGCTCTAATTTGATTGCATTGCACGTGAAATTCTGGTTCCTTTTCTGGTAATATTCAGTTTTGCCATCCTACACAAAAGGAACTAACAGCGAGGAATTAAGTAAAAGTGAATTAACCTCAATTAACCATAATAATTTTCTTTTTTATTTCATCCATTGAAACTCTAGGTTGATTGAAACTTCACACCACAGTACACAACACCGGTATGTGTTGATGGTTTTGCAGAAGACCAGCAGATCCAAATCATTTTCATTTTACTAATTTGGCAATGGGCAATATATTGCATAAATGTAAAACAAATGACACCTTGCAATATTGCTTGAAAGATTTTGCTGCAAAATAGTTTTCATTGCATTGCATACTCCATTGCCTAAATGTAAAGCGGCCTTTATATAAACTCAATGACGATATCATAAAAAACTATTGCCCCATAAAAACATGGAAGAGGCCTTCATCATGCAGAATTTGATTGGAAATTTTTTTGAATTCTATATTCTTTCCTAAAATTATATCCTGATATTTAAGAAATGTACGAAAATCCTTACTTATTTTTTTAAACACTATGTTGTACTTGGTTGCCCATTATTAATTTTTCTCTCCTTATGGGCATAAACAAATGATTAAAACAAAAATTCAATGGCAAGTATTCAAAGAAGCCAATGACGGCTTTTGACGCCGAAATTATTGGTAAAGATTCGTTAAAAGAGTTAGATGTCTGTAATAAATGTTCAAATAAAGCCCTTTTAGCGCCCAATGTAGGGCAAAGCTTGGGTAACTAAAAATGTAATTATAACAGTAAAAAAAAACTAAAAAAAGTGTTCGATAAAGGTTATTGGAAAAATATAATAAAGTTTAAAGAAATAGGAAGACAAATTTATGAATAACATCCTTTCGGGCATAAAATTTGGATAAACAAAATTCTGAAATAAATAATTGCTTTGCCTTTATTTACTACATAATTTTTGAACAATATATACATTTTACACACACATACTCAACTTTTTGTTACCTTAATATTATTTACATTAATATACCTTCAATAAATATTCATACATGAATTATCCGAGTAATCTACTGAAACAATTTAGCGAAAGCCTTTCTCTCCTTCCTCAAATACACCAATTTTCGCTGCTTGACTACTTTTAAGAGGTCCAAGATGTTCTTGTCTTTTGGATTATAACCGACTGCTGTTTGTAAGTCATCTAAGGCTTTGTCGTAGTCTTTCAGACACAAACGGGCGTGGCCTCGCCTGTAGTATGCTTTTACACAATTTGGTTTTTTGTCTAAAACCTGAAGTAAAAAATAGTTGATAATCAAATGAATTCGATTATTTTAATAATGAATACCTGATTGCACAGTTCCAACACCTCTTTGTACTTCTCCCTCTTCAACTTCGCAGCTGCCAAATTCAATAGTGAGTACGTTCTTGTGTCTTCTATAAGCTTACTATTCTCTTTCTTGTGACATATGTACCAATCGATGTATCTCAATGTCTTCACGTATTTTCTCTCCGAATCGATGTAATTCTGGTTCTTGTAAAAATAATTTCCCGAATCTTTGATGGCGTCTATAGTTTTCTTTATAACGTTGTGGTTGTCTACTGATTCTACCGCCCAATCATCCGGCCAGGGAGGGTACACATCGAGAGTTCCGTCATTTTCGCAAATGTTCCAAGGCTCGCCCGGTTTGAATTCCCCGCACTCTTCTATCACGATGGGCTGGAAATAACTGGATTTGAAATCGTTCAATAAGGTGTTCCAAATTTTTTACCTCTAAAGGTTTATCATTCTCTCTTGGAACGGTAGCCATTTCAACAACAATGTTGAAACCTTTTACCACTTTTCCCACAATGACATTTGTACCGTCTAAATGTGTGCAAGGCACTGTCGTTATGTAAAACTGAGACTGGTTGGTGTCTGGTCCGCTGTTCGACATTCCCACCATGCCTTCCATTTTGTGCTAAAAAAAGTTCAATGATTCATATTTGAGGCGAAATGTTGGAAACATACCTGTAGCTCCAAGCATTCGTCGTCAAACATGTCTCCATATATACTTTCACCACTGGTACCATCATTGTTCACTATATCTCCCCCTTGGACTATGCATATGGGAATGACTGGAAACATTATGAAGTAGTTTAGTCTGTTTGCAGAATAATGCAATAATATTAACACGTTGACTGCCAAAGCAATTTTCTGCAGTAGTTTATGTTTGCACAGAGATAGATATCTACGAATAATAAAATCTCGCACTGCACATTTAAAATCATTAGATGCCGAAAGTCTGGCTGCAAAAAAATTTACTCAGTCATATAGACCGAGTTGTGTGGCGGTAAACAAATAGGCATGTGTTGGCTTGGGAGAAAGCTCTTTTCTCAATGTTTCTATCTGATTAGTATTTGCGACCGGTCATTTGTGGTCACCGATTATGGTTATTTTTGTCATTCTTGGCAACTAACCCCCATCATTAGAATATAATAATTGAAACTGCTGAGCAAAATGCACAAGTAGAATTAACTTTATTAAATAACTTAGAAGAAAATAGCCACAGAAATAATGTGCGCAAAGGAAACTATTATTCCAAGCTACAAAAGAAGCTCAGGATGAATCTCTTGCATCTGCTTATGATGGGCCATTTTGATCCTGTCCAGTAGCGAAGGTTCATCACCGTGAGCTTTTGTTGAAAATTTTTTAGGCTTTAATGGTGTTGGTTCATCGTCAAAGTTTATCAAATCCTGCACCGACACTTCTTTTTCACTGTCTGGTTTTGATTCTTCGTCAAAAACTATCAAATCCTGCACCGGTACTTCTGGTTTTGGTTCTTCCTTAATTTCCTTTTGTATCTTAGGCTAACAAAAAATTTACATCAAGAACAGCAACGGCAACAATGACATATATTTTTCTTTTTCGTTAGTTACTTACTTTTGTGTTCTCATTTTGGGGCACAGGTGTTTTATTTTCTATTTGAGGTGGTTTTTCTTCAGTTTGCGGTTTTTTATCAGGAGGAGGTGCCTTACTTTCTGCTTCGGACTTTTTTCTTTCTGTATGTGTAATTTTGTCTGTAGTTTTCGGGTTACAATCTCTTTTACAAAAATCCCTTGCTTTGATCTGTGAGCACCCGTCTTTGGTCTGTTTGCACTTTTTCTTTGAACATACCTCGCGTTTCGGTATATAGTCCAACGAATCATCGTACGATTCACATGCATATTTTTTGTCTTTAACGTAAAAATTATTTTCCATAGCTTTACCGCAAGTACAGCAGATACGCTCCTCCCTCGGCTCCCCCATAGTGGAATAGTAACTTTTCCGACAATTTTTACATATGTTCAAGGCTTCTTGTTCACTTTCACGATTGGGATTCTTAGGAGACGGATGGCGTTTGTATTTAAGTTGTTTCTTTTCACAATTGCAGAGGCTATTTGACGACTGGGCACACGTACATTTAGGCAATACCTTGCAACATTTCCTGCAAAGCATAAGCTTCTCATCCGGTTTTTGTGAACACTTGCAATCTCTGTTGTCTACTCTAGTTCTATTTTTCGAATCACAGACACATTCCTGATATTGAGACTTGTTTCTTTTCTCTTTTTTCGTGTAATTCACTTGACAGACACAGGCAGCAGGTTTTGCTTCTATAGCAGGGCGCTTCGCTTTTGGTATTTCAATAAGGCAACAAGTTTCAAGAGGATCTGGTTTGTATGTTTCGGTTTCGGTACCTTTTAACAGTTGTTTACATTCACCTGGGCACCATAAGAAATTTGCTTCCATGTTGGTATTGCATTCACCCAGTGGAGGACACGACACCCATTTTAACATTTTTTGACAGTTACGGTCTATTTGTGAAGGAGTATCCTGAAACTCAACTTGCCAACCTAAGGGTTTGAATGAACTTTCCTTCGGGGTTTGTACAACATATGCCAGTCCGAATTTGCCTTTGACTTTTGGTTTCCCTCTATTTCTTTCTGTAGGTTTGGTGGAACGCGTATTAAGCTGGTCTTCTCTTTCTAATCTTTTTAAACACAGGCAATTCAACTCGTACGATGTATAATCCTCTTCACTATAAGAATCTTCACTAAATTCTGTTTCGCTGTACAACTGACATGGGCATTGCATTTTGTATATTTATGGAAAGAACACGTTAAATTTTGAAAAAATGTCAAATACTACAGTCAAAACAAAGCCTACTACATTTTAACTAGACGTAAGTTCCTGTATTACAAACAAATTCAATGGACATCAAAATATCAGTTACTAAAAGTACAAAAATTATTTTACTTTAACTCACTTCTGTGGAATATAGTTCCCTTATAGCAAAGAGGTTTTCCAAATTTTCCAAACCCTTTTTCGCCAGTGCATAAAGCTCGAAAATTTTCAGCTGTCTTTGGCACTTTATCTTTAAATAATTCCATTACTATCCTACCAGCTAAAATTTTACCAATTTGATTACCTTGCAAAAATGATTGTTATGATGTTCAGGATTTGACTTACCTTTAGCCTCCCCAAATTTGATATCAAAGAAAACATGAGGATTTATGCTGGACGGATTAACATCCGTATCTTCCATAGTATAGTTCTGTAAGTTTTTAAAAAAATATACTTGTTACTAATAATGAACAAATAAAAAACTGTTCATCAGTCGTCAACCAAAACAGTAACAATGTCAAATGAAACGTCAATGTTGACCTTGACATTTTTATTTTGACAGCTAGTGCGTTCACTGATTATTGACAAGAGATGTGATACTTAAATAGAGACACCCTTTAGAAAAATAAGATCACTGAGGAAAGCAAGCAAACTCGTGGAAAGAAACATGGAATTTAATGGAAAGCCTTACTTTTGTCAAAGGTGTATAGAAACCCTCTATATACCTTGCTTTTATCATATGAATATAAGGCGTTTCATTCCTATATAGTTTTCAAATTATGATTATTAGAAATTTGCTTGTGAAAACGTACAGTCTAATAAATTTTCTTTGGTTGCATCGGAAAGAAAACAAAAAACGTAATAGTGAGAAATGTTTATTTCTGCAATTATTCTAAAACAATGATTTATGCATAATAAAATATTTAATAATAAAAAGGAACCCCGAAGTCATATTCTATAGTATGTTTATACACGGAAGTCTACCAGACACCATAGGGTCTGACTTTATATACATATTTAATATATCTTTATATACAATAATTAAACAATAACAAATAAATAAAACAAAATATAATATATTTATGACTTCAGATCTCTAAAATATATGTTATATTAATATGTTTTAGTATTTTGTTAAAAATCAGTGTAAAAATACATTTTTACATTGATTTTCTATGTATAAATTAATATAAACACTACAAATTGCACCTATACGTACTAATATTTAAAACTTATCGTCTAAAATATATAATGGGCATAAAATAAGTAGAAAAACTACTTCACAGTTCTATCAAGTCACCGTAAAATAACCCTAATTTGTATTTTAAGAGATTCGAAAAGTTTTACTAACATCAATTAAAATTTTCTGAGCGATCAAAGTCGATAGTAACCTATGACAGTTATATGTAAAACTCTCTTCATTTTATAATATATACATCATAATCGAGATGCTAGATACATAGCTATAAACAGTTATTTAAAACACGATTTATTTACGATTCTACTATTTATTTATATACAGTCATTATTGCCGGCTCTTAATTTACTACCACGTCATATTATAAATTATTATAATTACATTTACTACCGAATCAAATTTACAACGTAATACATCCCATTTTATTTTACTAATATTTTTTTATCGGATAATTTCCCTGCGATGTGTACAGCTTCAGTCAAACACTCTGAAACTGTAAATATTTTAATAATAATATATAATATTTTAATACCTATTTAATTTAAATTAATATGCACAATATTGTACTCCTACATCTGTTTTTGAAACAAAAAAATTCTTTAAATTTGTGGTAGAAAACAATTACGTTAATATTAATATTGTTTGAAACAAGCTGTTCACACCGCAGAATTGAAAGGCTTTGCTTCATATAATTTACCTATTATTATGTATATCTACTCTTAATACAAGAATACACTCATATTTATAGTGCTGATCAAGAAAACTAAAAAGGGGAATGTTTTTAAAAAGTTTTGGCAAATTTAAAACCTTAAGAATAATCATCTTTAATATTAAAAAATTTGGCCCATGTTAATTATTGCTGTTTATAATTTTTTTAAGAAAGAATAATATTTATGTTTTAGTATACTTTGAAATTTGTTTTCTTTTCAATAAATTGGCTGGGCTAGAATTTATTAAGTATTTGAAATGTATTTTTCGACAATGAAATCTTAGACCATGACATTTATAATTAATATAATTGTAGAATAATGCGAAAAATGTACCTAATTAAACTTTAATTCATAGTTGACTAAGTCAAATTAGCCGTTAGTATCGAAAATTGCATGCGACCGAGAAATACAGATTTTACATTTGCAAAGATCAATGTATAAAATTCAGCAACACATATGTCAGTTTTAATAAACATTTATTCAAGCATCGTATACTACTAATTTGTTTTTAAAGTTATGTATTTTTTATCTACTATTTTAAGACTTTCAAAGGGTGCCAACATACATATATTAATAATGACCTGCTCTTTCACTTTCACAATAGAAAACAAAAACATTATTTTAACATGTATCAGTTATTAAATTTAAATGATAACTTAAATAGAAACATACACACATCTCAAAGTTAAAAAGTATGTGGTTAAATCACTAAATTCAAACAATTGACAATTACGTCACAGATCTTGTACTGTGCTGCCATCCGTGGAGAATCACTGAAACACAGCAAAGGAACAGACTAGATGAAGCTGTCTGTGATTTAGTAGACTATGGTTCAAATAAAATTGTTGGTTTGATTTTGAATGTAGTATCACAGTTTATTATATTATTATATTATATTATTATTTTTAGTTTATTATATTATATTATTATAATAGACTGTGCTAGTATGTACTAAGATAAAAACTTCACTACATGGCACATGGTATCTCTTGGATCTGAGAAAGGACCCGACGCGCATTTTATTAGATACAAATTTCGATGCTTACTGACATTAATTCTTTTCCATTTGTTTTTTTATGTTGACACACACATTAGGTCATTATAGGTCATTGGACTTGTAATCAAATAGTACATACTTTAATCTATATCTTAAGTTAAACGAAGTCAATAAATGTAGATTTTTCATTTACATTGACTAAATAATTTAGGTTTGGTTTATATTTGAAATATGGCGATGTGTCTAAAAAATGGTCAACTTTGTAAGGTCCACATTTTTAAACAAATTGAATTGTTCAATTTTATTTGGGTAAAAAACATATTCTATCCATAGAAAAAGATAAATATTTTTTTCTGAGATGTTGATGTCAAAGCTAAATGTCAAATATAATTGACATTTGACCGGCGATTTTGACATTTTGTAGATCATCGTCTGCTAAATCGCGTCCGATTTAGCCGACGATCTGTAGATTAATGATTTATGACAAGTTACCATGGAAATTAAATGTTTCTATGAATTGAGCGTAAAATGTTCATATTTTAAATTCTCACCCATTGGTGTGAAGCTACCCCGTCAGTGCAATAAACTCATAAAAGCCACAGTTTATGACAGTTCGTCGAGTGAAGGTTCCAGAGGTTGTGGTTAAATCACGGCTAAATGCGCAATGAAATTTATTTGTACACGACGAAATGGGAGAAAATCTATTTCTTGACAAATCACCGTGCCCCTTGAGCGCGCGAATGTGCGCGGCTAAATGCGCAGTCGTCTACAAAACCGAAATCTGGGACCTCGACATCAAAGGAGCCGAAGACGACGGACTGTAATAGACTGTGTAAAAGCTAAGTTACTCCAATCTCCAATATTATCAGACTTGCGTTTTCTCCATAGGTTGACTATTTTTGGTACCTCTTTTGGCGTCTATATATTTTATGATTTCTATGCAAGTTACAGAGGTACTGGAATTTGGAATAAATTGTGTAAAGATTCTTTAAGTGTCGTAAATTGGGTAAGACAAACATTTAATTTTTTAGTTATATTGGAATGAATTTAGGATTGTAACTGTTATATTATTTTATATACTGTAGACATGGGCGTCCACAGACAATTGATCAGGAGAGGGTTTTTATTTGATGACAAAAGATTTGCTAGGGGGCAAAGTAATTTTACCACAAAATTAACTAAATGTGATACATACGGAACGGACGGAAGTTGTTTTTCTTCCTTATACTTTTTAAGATATATCTGCATAAGTCTATAAGAATTTTAACAGTTGCTGATTTGATATAATTAACCAAGAATTAAAGTGGTACAGACACTTGATAATCTGAATTCTGAATCAAAACGTATTTTTACAAGGACTGCTTAAATTTCGCAGCAAATATTCGATCACAGCATGTTTTTAGTGATGTTAATATATTTTAGTCTTATTTATTGATTAGAAAGACAAAGACAGAAGAGGCAGAATCGTCCTCAATCGTTTGCAGCACAAGTGATTTTTTTTCATAATCTTGTTTTGCATTGAGGATATTTTATAGCCACGAAGACTAGCACCTTGGGGCAGTGCCGGATTAAGGTACAAAAGGACACCAATAGATACATAGGTACATTTACAAAAATAATAAAAAGACGTTTTGTAAAATATTGAGCTAGTAAAAAGTAAAATTAAGGGATATAGGAGTTTCTTTTATCTCACAAAATCCGGCATTGCTTTTTTACTTAAATATAATGGGTGGAATGAAATGAAAAAATTTCGACGCCTTTAACACCTCAAAGGAAAAATTTTCACCTAATGCTACCCATATAGATATGAACATGAATTCTATGATTCAAATATGCGAATATTACTTTCATGGAGACATATTTTGTATAATAATGCTCACATGTTTATAGAGCTGGGGTGAAAATTAAACTTACTCGAACACCACCATTTTCAATATCATTCACAACCTCTAACTTTTCTTATAAACTCCTATATTAACTAAGAAATGTCAGTCAATTAAAATCACTATCATTATAAAAATCTTGAATATTTACACCTTTTCGAATTTATTAATCAGTCGGATTTAGTCTCTCCCAGTAGGTTAAAAGATTTGTTCGGTACAGACTAGAGATGAAATGGAGCAAATACCTACACGCTAAACGACAACTTTACTCACATCCATTCATTTTCAAGGACAAAAGGTTTTAACGTACTGGGCTGTTCCTGTAATCAGTGTGTTAAAGGGCCTTAACCCACGCCGCTGGAACCCACTGTGGTTCCCTCTCTAGGCTGTTTATTTCACTAAGTAACTGGTGGTACGCCCTCTCTGTGTCGTTATTTATTATTATCATGTCGAAGAAGTGGCCGTATTTGTCCTCCATTTCTCGAGCTTTTTCTATTATGTCCTTCAGCTCCTCCTCCTTAAAAAATAATTTATAGTCAAACAAGATTGCAATAAAAAGAGTTTGGAGGACGTGACTCTTAACAGAACCTAATCGATGCATTATATACTTTCTAAACGTTATCATTTTTTTTGGAAGTGAAACCATTAAATATACAGGGTTAACTATGACAAAGTACAAATATTTCAGAAGGGGATAGAGAAAAATAAGAACGAAATTACCTTTCAAAAAATTCCCAAAGTTATATTAAAGCCCTATTTATCGACGACTATGGCAGCCTGTCCGCCGCGAGGTTATTTATTTCACACGTTTAACGTTTGGAGAGTACGGCAACCAGCAACACAACTGCACGGACAGAAGACTAAACTGTAAAATTCGTCATAATTGAAGCCATGTGTGTTTTTAAATGTTTTATAGTAATTAAATAAAGGAATATGTGTTAGGTACAGATATTTTTCTAGAATATAGTTAGTGGGATTTTCTAGAGTCCAGCAAATCCAGCGGAGCTACAGTTATTGAACAAGATTTTATAATTAAAGACTGCTGCGGGTGCATTCAAAGTTTTCTAATATCTATTAGTATTCCTTCCGTTCGGTTTTCTTAGCATAAATGGGCATTTTATTTAACTGTACGCGGGGTTGTGTTTTGTAACCTGCAATGAGTGAAAATGTAATTTTGACAGTTTGGAACGGAACAGCGAAAAACGAATGCGAAGTAGTACAACTAACCAGATTAATTGTTACCTACCCATTATTATTAATAAAAATGTTCACTGTCGATGTTTCTACATTTGGCAACGTTATAAAAAATAACCATATGGTAGTTGACAGATTTAAGCCATTTCAGACGATGGTTATCATAGGCGCCAATTTTTCGGAGGAAAAGAGGGTTTTGTCCCAATTTTTTAAACATCGAGCTAGAATTTCAAAATATTTTTTTTATTGTCTTTTAGGCCTCCTTGAACACGTGGTTAATTTTTTTGTACTAAATGATAGTTAACCCTGTGTTATTCTAAGGCTTATACCAAACGACAAATGGCACCCCAAATCCCGACACCATTACCATATGCTAAAATCAGGTATCGATAGTATAGACAGAAGATAGTAGATAGAAGCTACGACTTGCTTTACTATTTGTTTAAATGTTCTGTTGCTATAACCCAAAAGACATACAAAAACCTGACCTCTTTACCATATACCCAATTTTTGTATTGATACATCACAGCAGATGGAAGCTGCTACTATCACTACCATTTACAGAAATCAAAATTTAAAGAATTCAAATCTTTTATTACTATAACCTTTGGGATTGCCAAATCATATTTCAAGCTGGGAACGCTGCATAATAAGTAATAAAATTACAAGGGCAGACTGAAGTTAGTACGAATTGTTAAGAGCTGCGTCTCCGAACTCTAGTAAGAAGTTAAGATCTTACCTTGTATGATTCCGCGTTGCGTATTTTCTTCTGCCTTAATTTTTCTAGACTAGGTGGAGCAACGAAAACGACGTATGGCTTCAAATCCGAAGTCCTAAGTATCTTTAGACTTTGCGGATGTAGATTAAGAACACATATCTTGCCAGAATTCACGACTGACCTAATAGCGTCTAACGACGTACCGTAATAAGCTTTTTCGTATTCTCCGTGTTCCACGAATTTCCTGGAGAGAATATCAGCTTCAAATTGAGCTCTGGTGATAAAATGGTAGTCCTGACCGTCAACCTCATTCTCTTTCCGAGCTCGTGAAGTGTCTGAAACAAATTTAACAATAAAAATGAATTACGGCGAATAAACATATCTGATGTTGCAGAATGCGACAGTTGGATCAAAAACTGCCCGACGACGCAACTGAAAGCGCACCAGTGCGCAGCTTACGCTACCGTGCGTTGAATGGCTGGCTAATGAAAATAATGATTCGCACGATACCGGAGAGTAAATCTTCTTGTATTTTCAGTATACAGTAAATATATGGTTGGAAACTGCTTTTTTAATAAAATCAAAGCCATTGGCACTCATTAATTCTGGGTTGCTCAACTCAAGCATTTTTAGATAGACTATTAAATATAGTCTTTTTTATCTAACAGAAATTAAAGTGAAAATGATTGGGGAGTGATGTTTCTGGGTTCCTAATTTTTTAATAGCATTAATCATGCTAAGCTGTCAGGTGAACAGCAGCGCTGCTGGACGATGCGCTTGATGTAATGCTCTAGAATTTTAAGTGATACAAATTACGCATTGTGCCTGTTGTTAGGAAGAGGGAAAAACTCAGCCTCTTCAAATATGTTGCAGTGTTGATAATATTGTATCCAATCATGTACTTCGTCAACAAGAGGACAAATATTCAAGAAATCTTCAAATGTTGAATATCTCAAGAGAAAAGTAATTTAAAGATTTACCAGTATTTACATTTGTTTTTCTTAATTTGTTGTTGTAAAACAATGTTTCTGTATGTTAAGGGTCAAAGAATATGGCAAACAAAATCTTGACTAATTTAAATTGTAGAGAACCTGTTAATTTGAAATTTACCAGTGATGTTACAAGTATTTGGAACTAATATGCTTATGGTATTTTTCTTTAAAACAGTAATGGTTGAAACTTAAGAAAATCATCTTTACTTACGAGGTATAGCAGCAGCGAATCTTTCAGAATCCTCCATAAGCCTCTGCCTAAGTTCGTGCCTTCCTATATTGGGGGGCCCGATCAAAACTATAGGCCTCTTGTTATTGGCTCGGGGGTAATACAGCGACACCTCTTCATACGTTAATATTTCCTCAGAGTCGTATTCGTCGGCGGCATTCGAATACATCGGGTATCCACCGTCGGCATATGCGCCTTTCTTCTTCTTCCTTTTATTCGTCTTTCCACACAGTAACGTGGTGGATTTTCTTTGAGGCTTGGACATCCTTTCCTCCGCGGCTAAGCGCATGCTCTCTCTTTGGTGTTGAAATGATTGTGATGGTACCAAACCTAATGGAATAACAATGATTAGTATCAGCATTGGTTTCATGTAGGTGTTACAAACCTGCCAACGTTTGATCTTCTTCCCCTTCTCGATAGGCTTGCCACCAGTTTGGATCATCTTGGCTAATGATATGCAAAACGTCGCCTTTCTGGAAGCCTATCCCCAGCTCCCTACATGGTATATACATGTCTTCTTCGGGATCGTAGTCGAAATGCGCCCGCACGTGCAACACCGAGTCTCTGATACCGTGTTGTCGTGCTTGCGAGGCAGGTACGATGAGGAAAGTTAAGGTGCCTTCCATGGCTTGTAAAATATCACAGACTGCATTCACGCTTTTTCCGCGCATCTCGATGCCGTTCACCTCGAGGATTTCGTCACCCTCGTGGAGGAGGCCGCTTTTGTCTGCTGCTCCTCCTCTCACCACCCTACCTAGAAGGTTGAAAAAGTTTTATAAAAACTGGAAAAGATTGAAGGCAAATATACGTTGATAAAGTAACTTTACAAGTATGATTAAATAGTTTTACTTCTGAAGAAGAGAGCGTGGCAAATTGCCCAAAAACTGTTCAGCAATTAACTGCCAAGGAAGCCTGCAAACCGAACTCCATTCTTAATTATTTACCTATTACAACAGCATCTCCTTCATTTCTAACTGTAGCACCTAGCGGTTCAGTACTTTTCTCGATCTTGATGATTTTTATGTTGTCTTCACCGTATCGTCTGTCTGCTACCGATTGCGGTATGCTATCCGCCGTAGAAGACGTGGGGGTCGTCGAATCTGCGGGCAACGTCGAGGCAACCCCGTCATGCGCAACCATAAGAGCTTCAAACTCGTAACCTTGAAAAATACATTTACAAAATCAAAATTAAAGAAGCTCGAAGGTTAATAGTGGCATTACCTGTTAATAGAGTGGCCAATTCCACTGCATATGTGCTCTGAGAGTTTCCTATGGCGTCCAGGCAATCCCTGAGGGCTGTCTGAGCTATGGGGGTAGGTCGGGGTGTTGTTCGACATCGCACCGCTTGAACTTTGTTGTAGACGGCTAAGGCCCTGCCAAACTGCGGCGATAGCAACAGGGATTGAATCGCGGCAATGCGTCCTTCCAATCCTCCTAGGCCGCCTCCAGCACCGGCTTTCTTCAGCTGGAGCTGCAGTCGCTGTACTGAGGCCACCAGGTCACCATAAGCTAAAAACGGTTGATGTTTTGGTAATATTTTCGTTTCGTATATTGTAGAAACTTTGGTAGCAATATATTGCTCCTTTGAATATATTATATAGCAGGAAGAAAATCATGTTGGCCCAAGTTCTTGTTCTTCTTCTAAAGACAAGTGTTCAGTCCAAAAATATTTTAAGTGAGGTAAGCGTCTTGACCTGGAAGTGCACTGTATCTAAGATTCTACAAATATTGACAATAGTCTCCCTTGAGGTTTTTCAGAATCACTACAAAATTTAAATTTATTTCTTCACTCCCGATTCGTGATAAAAGTGCAAATGCTAGCGACCACAGCCACCTGCAATAATGAACTGCATCAGTCACAAAGAACCAATCAGATTCAGTCCTTACCCCAGAAACGTTAGTATATAACGTCTATAGTATTCCCTAAGAAAAAATAACAGAAGGGTGGGTCAGAAGAACGAATGAGAGAATGAAAAGCCATAAGGAAGCCAACTTAAGTGTAGTAAAAGCACAAAGGTTAAGGTGGCTATAGAGAAAAAATGGTAATGACACGAACAACTGGTGGTAAGAAAAGGATATGGCGACCGAAAACAAGACGAAAATAGGTGGAGAAAGACATACAACAACTACAGATAGTACAAATTGGCAAATGGAAAGAAAAAGCAAGAGGTAGAACGAAATGCAGAAGGATAGTCAACTAAGCCATGGTCCTTTTAGGTTCTCAGACCTAGATTATACATATATTATCATTGAGTGGTAATGTAATTATTATCCGACATGCTTGCAAATAACAATTTGTTTACTAGTTTTAACCTCAGTACAACTTAGCCTTCATTATTCAGGACGCATGCTTACGTACCCCCCTATCTACGTGTAGTAAACATTCAATAAAACTTCTCTTAACAAACTTGGTACTTGCTCGCAAAAAAATATTATTATCCTTGAAACTTGTTTACGATATATAAATGATTATTTATGTAACTTTTATGTTAACCAGTGGCGTATACATATAAAAGAAAATCATATGCTTCCCTGTACAGAATATGAAATTTAACTTAATTTCAGCTAAAATGTAACATTTCAATACATTGAAGAGCCTTTTCTTCCAATTTTTGAGATTTGTGTATGCCATTGACTCAAAATTGTCTTTATATAATAATAATAATATCTCTACCCCTCATTCTAATCACGAGGATTAGCCCAGAAGTCGAAGACTTGTGCGAGAGAGGGGGCGGCATGTTATTATTAAGCAGGCTGCATTTGCGCCCAGGAACGACTTACGTTGGTAGGCCCTAACCACCATTCAGTGCAGGAATGAGGGAAACCTGGAAAATCTCATTAATTAGGGAGGTAGTCAAATGTCAACCGGTATCAATCTCTCACATTGACCCAAGCCAACATTCTTCCATTCTACCATACTCGCACAAATATAGCTTATATACGGTCTACCGGCTGCGGGGGTCGAACCCACAGCGATCCAGTCACCTCGCTTCAAGTACTGACGCCTTAAACCGCGCGACCACTGACCGATCGATATGTTCCTATATGTATTGCATACCATCCTTCAAATTTACTTGATATTAGTTTTTTTACTTTTTTATTGTATCTAATTAAATTGGTGTATTACGAGTAATTTGCAATAATATGTGGATCAATTAAACTTGTCTGATATAATCGTGCAGTAGCATGGTTTTCTATTTAAAAAAATAATTATATTATATAGCTTTGCCAATTATCCAAACCGGTTTGAAGGCAGCAGCCAAAGATAGCAGCTAGACGCTATGGAAACACAAAAATGAAGGCATAAGAATGACGGGTTTCCATTTTAGAAATATTGAATATTGAGTTACCCCAATTTCCACCCCTTTGACGGGTTGCGAATGGATGCCACTGGGTTAAAAGGTTTTTGTAAAAGTGTTTTTTGTCGTGCCTTCACATTGCACGAACTACAAGTGTATTTGTCATGTATTGTTTGAGTTCCAGCTGTAACCAAGTTTAACACGCAAATTTCTTATGCCTTAATTTTTTCTCATTTCGTTTTCTTCACAATATTCATTATCATATTACGTTCAAATTGAGGAAATTACAAAATTATTAATAGGTTTGTTCCAAGAGTCAGTTTGAGACTGTTTCAAACTATCACAGATTTGCTACTATACTTTCAGTGATATCAAAGGAATATTTGCCTGGTCAAATCCCTGACAGTATGAAACCAATTATTTGCGCTCTAGGAACAAAGCTAATGTTTTATTTAGGATATTTTAAATATTCGACGAACGTCTATGATCATTCAGGTGTTCTCGTAGCGACTGGCTGCTATCTTTGGCTGCTGTCTTCACACCGGTATTAGCCAACACATAAGCATATATGCTTGTCTGGTTTTCGGTAAACACTATCTACCACCTCCAAAGACATTTGTAAACCGTGGCGCATAGCGTGAATCAAAATTTTGGTCCTACAAACCGTTGTGTTACTTTCTCCTTCGCCTGTATGGCCTGACGGCGCGAAAACAAAGTTGTTTGTATGCACGCGTGGCCACCGACTATAACGAAGCAGCAACACATTAAATTCCAACACAAAGGGCGTCCGGTATGCCCGGAAATGGAAGAGCGATCGTCGCATAGTTATGCATACGCCAATATACACCGATAGGGCAGGTCTTCTCATTCAAATTCGAACGGGACACCCGAAAATATTCCCCGGTCGCCATTTGAATTCACCTGTGCGCGAAATTTGGCTTGCGTAGGACCGATTAAAGCCGTTTTATGCGACGAATAAGCTTTAAACCTAGTTTGAAATACAGGGTGGTTATTAATCTCGTAATCTACTACATCCATATCACATTCAAGAAGTGCAAGAGCTATTGCCTCAAGATTTGTATCGACGACGAAATTCATTTAAAAAATAATTTTACACTTTTTTAAAATTTCACAACACAGCGTCGACGTAAAATAATATTTATAGTCTATTAAAAAAACCTGCATATTTTTATCATTATCCGTTAAGTAGTTACTGAGCGAAAACTATGGGTTTGTTCCAACACAGCAAGAATCGATTCCGAACCGTCCAGAATTAGTCAGTCAGTTCAGTTGTTAATGTACTCTCGGCGAATGCGACGTAAGACGGTGTTGGTCAAACATTTCTCACGGTTCTGAACCAGTTCTCGACGGTTGTTGGAACAGACCTTATTGTTTGATAGAGCGCTCACCGTAAGCCTTAAGGTAAATGTTTAGGCTGGTTTTATTCATCGTTATTTGATTTAACCAGTTATTTTGTTAAGTCGATTAAATGACGGGATTTCTGCAAAATACTCTCCCTTGTTTAATCGAGGATTTACAGTTGCAATTTAGACTAGAGTTTTGGTTTATGCATTATAGGGCACCGCCTCATTTTAGTGCTACTGTTAGAGACTTTTTGAATGTTTCCACATAAATGGTTAGGACGACGAAATAATTGTCCTCAAAATTAGCCACCACGATCGCCAGATTTCGTGATTATTGTCTTTAGGAGACATTGAAGGATTTTGTGTATTCTTCGCCAATTAAACGAGAAGATTTGTGGAATCGTATTACGAATAAATGTAACGTTATAAAAAACGATCATTATTTATTTAGCGCAAATTTCAGTTTACGACGACGAGTAAATTTATGTTTCAGAGAAAATCGTGCCCATTTTGAAATTAATTCTGTGATTTTAAATCCACAGTTGACCTCACCGAATCCCTGAGTGCCCACACGCATGGCCTAAACCAGGCTGTAGTCAAATTGCCTCAGCAGCAGCATATTTAACCCTGATTTTGCAACTCTCATTCGGTGTTAACTTCGGTAACATCCACCAATGGTTTTCATGTGACCACAAAAATAAAAGTGAAGCGGATTTAGATCGGGCAATCGAGGGAGGTACCCAATTGGACCACCTGGTCTATCGATCGGTTAGGGAACACATGTCGCACTAGTCGCGTAAAATATAGTGAATAATCGACGTACCTATCGTGTCTAACATTGTCATTAACTTATTCGAGGAGTACTAGTAAAATATTATGCAAAAATTGTAAATAAAGAGCACCAGTTACCCGATTTTCCAGAATGAAAGGGGGTCAATAAGTACTCCGTTCACAATTCGAACCCACACATTTACTGAAAATCGTTATTGAAAGTGTGTTCTTGCGTGCGAAAATTGCCTCATCCGTAACTAAAATGTTTATGACAAACTTTGGGTTTAAGTTGTGCTGATGTCACTCCAAAATTCCACTGGAACCGGAACCGCACTTGAAATAGGTAAAGTCCTGCCTTAACGTTTGCCAAACTATGAATTGCGATATCCCAAATTACACTGTAATTGTCCTAGTGCATAAGCCAGGCTGCTTCTCGACGGTATTTAAAATTTCTTCTCCGAGATTTACACTTTGCCTAGGTCTAATGGCTCCCCCATGTTGCCCAGACCTCGGCCGTAAATTTCCAGTCTCTCTACCCCTCTGAACCACATGTAAAAAGGTTTCACGTCTCGGATGATGATATCTTTAAGGACACCTTTGGGCATAAAGATGAACTGCATCCACTGAACTTTGATGTGATTCCCTGTATGCCAGTATTATGTCCATAAGTTATTCGTTTGAGAAACTGTGCGCCATACTTTTAAAATCGCTTGAAAATAAACTCGAATAGGACCACAACTGATAACAAAGTACTGCTACAAATACCAAACGTATCGTCCTGACTTGTTTACTTCTTAGTTTTTATAAACAAAAAAATTCACCCGATAAAATGTTGTAAACTCACCGAAAATAAACATATTTTACATTTTCTTCACTATTCGTCATTATTTGTCCTTAGCTATAATTTCGCAAGTTTACGCGTACAGGTTAAGAATCACCCTGTATAAGATTTGTTCGATTTTAACTTCGGTAAATAATTGTTTTAATTTGATGTTCTATTGGTTCTTTTTCTAAGACGCGTCGGATCATCTATAAAAATGACACAATATCTGACATTTTTTTGTAACTATGACATTAAAGCCACAAATCGAGTGAGAGCGTTACGCTGGACACCCTGTACGTTTATGGATAATTTTTGGAATCATTGAACAAGGTAGCTTCCCAAACACTTTAATTGGTAGTATTAAACTTGCGGAAATTCATATTTTAATCGTTGATATGGCAACCTCGTCTTCAGTAAATCATATGGTTTATTTCATTAGGTTACAGTCAGTGGTCTATCTGGTCAGCGGCCCTCAAAATGTGGGTATTTAAAAAAACTAATATCTCCGAAAATATTTGAAATTTTTAAAAATGACTTTCACTAGACTCATCTATATATGACGAACTACACCTTCAGCTAAAATATTTGTACTTATTTAAGGTTCACTCTGTATACCTTAATTCATCTGCCAAGTTGCACAGAATCTCTTGGCCAAAATCCAATAGAAGAATGATTCAAAATAACTAACATTTCTTTAATGATAACTACCAAACCTGAGAATGCAACAGGATGACTATTTAGAACTGTACTAGAATCATTCAAATTTCAATTCAAAACCAAAACAAGCTTATAAAAAACGGTTTCTGTTATGGTTGTTATTTTAACTGCTTTTGAAAACCTGTAGACAAAACAAAGATCCTACATTTGACTTACCGTACGCGATGTGTACCAGTTCCTTTTCGGCACTAGGCGCAGGTGTGGTCGCCCTGGAGGACTCCTGACCTTCGTCTTCGGCGAAGGCATCGTTAACGGCGCCCTGCGGTCTGCTCTCTAGGGCCTGGAGCTTACGGGAGCCCCTCAGGGACCTGTTTAGGAACTCAGTTTGGGCGGCTAGCCTATCTTCTTCTTCCTTACGTTTCCTGATTTGTTCCTGAAGAAAAGGAAAGATTTAAAACTATTTTTTACGACTTTGTCAGCCTACCAAGTAGGTGAAGAAGAATAATACATTTTTCCCACATAATCAAGCGGTAGCAATGAATTGAACCATAGGACGTAATGGTAATGATCTATATACAGGATGATCCGTAATGAATGCGCCATAGACTAACTGTATATTCTAAATATTAAAATATACCGTGTGAGCTTTATTGTCTTAGTCCGAAAAAGATACAGGGTGTAGAAGCGAAAATTTTCAAATTAATATTTCTCAATATTTCAATAAGTTCGAAATTTCTCTTTGAAATTCGGTATAGGAAGGTTTCTAACCAAGTGGACAGGTGCGCCATCGTGCATATACCACATGTCTTGCCTAACTGCTAGTGGAACGTCTTCTAACAAACCTGGCAGAAATCTCAAATACGCGCCACCATTAAGTCGGGCTAGGAATTCATACGGTCCAAATATTCATCAACACTGCCACACCAAATATTTATGGAAAATTTATGCTGGAAATGCGTTTGTTTCCGTAAATGAGGATTTTATTTTTCCAAAGTGTGGTTATTTCTCCAGTTGAATAATCCAAGTCTCGAAAAGGTGACCTCGTCCGTAAACAATATCTTGTTTAGGGATGCAGGTTCATTACCTTATTTTTGTAATAAATAGTTGCAAAAGTTTATTCTTGCAGATAGGTCGCTAGGCAACAAATTCTGGACAGATATGATGTAGATAAAGTCATGGAGAACTTTTAGAATTGTTTTATTCATCCCTGTTCCTGCACGTAAGCGCCTTGTTCTTATCTCAGAATTATCAATTACACTCATCAAGATTTCTTCTTCCCATTGGACAGTCATCACTTTCGGGCGCTTAGGACGAAATTCACTCGTTTAATCCAATCCAAATTGAGAAAAATCAATTTGAACATTTTCACTTCTACATCCTGGATATTTTTTGATATTGACACACGACCTAAGACAATATCGCTCGCACGGTATATCCAAAATCTACAGTTAGTCTATGGCGCATGCATTACGAACCACCCCGTATAGGAGTAGCAAAACAATGTATAAATCATAAAAGTTGAAGTTACTAGTCTTTAAAGAATTATAGATTGTCGTCTAGAGTTGGAATATAATTCAAAAAATTGTCGGTCTCAGTCTCATCGATAACGCAGTGCATTTTAAAGGTCTGAGAAACTATTTATGATATCAAGATATAAATTTTTATTATCATCGGCAATAAATGTTAGTTACTCATCACCTACGTATTTTCTCACGTATTTAATTTCTTATCATTACTTATTGCACTTATTTGTACTTAAAAAGGATTTGTTTGAAATAATTCGACTTACGTACAAAACGTTTGCTAAATTTCTGGTCCCAGGCATACTTTCAGATAAAAGTCAAGACACTATAACAGAACATTCGGGCGCAAAGAACGATTTTTTGAGTGCACTTTTTAAAAGATTTTAAATACTTTACAGTATCCTAACGTATGCGGTTTCATATGTTCATATGATTCCACCCACATATCGAATAACATTACATAATTGTTTATAAATAAAATATTCTCATGGCACACTTATTGTTCAAGGTGTCGCACGTAAAAGCCACCTATTTGAGAAAATTAAAGTCCGCGATCGTCACTTTTTCGCGTGACAGAGTAAACGACACCTGAACTAGGGTAACCGCGATGTGCTTAAATAATTTACAAACCTTGTTCGGATAGTAGTTGTTATTATAGGTAATAACGTTGTTTCCGTTCATAGATGACACCATTCCGCGTGACGAAGGAGGAAAGTGCACATTTCACGCACTTCGCGTGATAGCCGTAAGTTTGGACCGTTCGGCACTAGACGAATTAACGTGACGTCACTGGTATTAGCCCGGAATATTCGGCAGGTAGATGTGCCGGTGGCGGTAGCCGATTGTGTTTTGTTTTACGTGACGTACACACGAGCCAGGTAACCACTATTCGATCCCACCTGCGTTGTCACATGTGGCGTACAGAAGTTAATATTGACAATGCCAGTCCGATCGTATGATTGATGAAAATTATTGGGGATTAGTGGTTTTGGCTCCGTCCTATTTAGGAAGGACGGTGAAGCATTTTTTTGGTATCGAATGACAATCGTTACTAAGGAATTAAAAAAATGTCCTATAATGTGTCCACTTCCTTGTAAAATCTTATTTTTTATTGATATTCAAAGTGCGCATTAAATGAGTGAAGACCTCAATTTTTCGGCTGTAGTCATGGCCAACTATGCCCACTTTTATGGGCTCAGATTTCACAAAGCATAGGTGTCGATTTAAAGGGGCAAGGAGGGCGCTTGCCTTCCAACTAAAGCATAACATACAGGAAAGAAATAAGAAGAGAAATGATGAGAAATACGTACATAGTGTAAAACATTTGTTTTGGGGTCAGTCTGTAGTTTACTAATTGTGTGATTTAGCCCAGTATAGATATAAAGGGCAGTATATTTTGAAGAACATACAAAATGGCTTGGCTGTTAAATCCAGGGCCTACTATGATAGTCTCTAGAAGCAAAATTTTAATAAATCATATAGCGATTCTTTTAGAAAAATCTGTGCACGACACTGGATTCAGCGCCTCTCAAAACGGGCCTGGACAAAATTTTATTGAAAGGTTTTAAGTAATAACGATTTTGTAGAAGAATTAAAAATGCACACTAGTTACTTATTTATTTTCAAAAATTCATAGTTGGCTATGGAAAACAATTGAAGCGTTTATATTAACTGTCAGACAAATAGAGTCTAAATCGATATTAAAATTTGTTTGTACTTAATGCGAATTAAATTATTAATCATTATAATTATGGAAAATTAAGTGAAAAAGAATAAACAGAAATTGTTCATCTTGTAGGCGACAACGTGCGCTCGGCAGCAGAAGCTGCGGCAGAATTTAACAGACATCCAGATATACAAGTAAGTCGAAGTACTGTGCAGCGCATAAATAGTATTTTTGATGAAACTGGATCGTTTTCCAAAAATGAGCTTAAAACGAGGCGAAATGGACAGCGTGGAGTTTTTCAAAATAACAACCAAATTTTGCAATATTTTAACGACAACCTCCGAAATAGTATTAGAACGGCTAGTTTTGACCTTAATATACCCAAAGAAAGTATAAGAAGATGCCTGAGACAAAACGAAATAAAAGCTTTTAAGCCAAAATCTTTGCATACGTTGGAACCAGGAGATGAAGAAAGAAGATTAGAATTTTGCTATTGGTTGCAAGCAGAATATCTAAACATCTAAACGAAATTTTATTCACGTTTATCACAAATGGGATGGTTTCGAGTCAAAATTGTCGTCACTTGTCAGCTCAAAATCCAGAATTCATCACAAATGCAAGGAGACAATATTTTAAAAAAATGAACGTTTGATGTAGAATGCTTTGCTACAAAATAATTGATCCCTTTTCCATTGACTGTAATTTGAATGCTGTTGGGTTTTTTAATTTTCTTGAAAATGAGTTTAGGAGCGCATTAGATGATTTACCATTAAGGTGCCGCTTTAATTTGAAGTTACAGTTAGATGGTAGTCCTATTCATAATGCTGGTTTGATAAGAAACTGGCTAAATGAAAATTTCGAAAACTCTTGGATAGAGCGAATTTGTTCTTTCTGTGAGTGGCTACCGATATCCCTGGACTTAACATCCTTAGATTATTTTCTTTGGGGATTACTTAAAGTAAAAGTGTATGTCACGCCAAAATTTAAGTGCATTGGAGAAAATGGTGGTTTAGTAGAAGTTACAAAAATTTAGTTGTTTCTTGTGATGTAATTTTAATTTTGATTGTTTTATTTGTTCTGTATAAGCCTAAGACCATAACTAAGTTGTTATAAACTATGAATTTTTGAAAATAAATAAGTACCTAGTGTGCATTTTTAATTCTTCTACAAAATCGTTATTACTTAAAAATTTTCGAAATTTTTTATACAAGCCCGTTTTGAGGTTGCTCAATCCAATGGCGTACACAGATTTTTTTAAAAATGGCTAATATGATTTATTAAAATTTTGCTTCTAGAGACTATCATAGTAGACCTTGGATTTTATATTCACCAGACCATTTTTCCTGAAAATGTAGTGTTTATCTAGCTCTATAATTAAAAATCCGGGCTAAATCGCACAATTAATAAACTTTTTCAGGCTGACCCATAAACAAATTGGGTCACACTGTATGTCCAAAGAAATGCAAAAGAAATGAAGCATGGAATACATTTAAGTATATGATATTTGCAGGACAAATTAAAGGAGGCAAAGAAAAATCTTGGGCAGACTTTGAAGACAGGATAGAAAATATTAGTGAAGAAAACTAAAACTATTTTATAAGGTTTTACAATCACTAAGGAAATCTAATAATATAACATAATCTAATCTGTGATTATTATTCTTTATACCTGAAGGCAATAATAGTAATAAAAAGTTAATTTGAGTATGTTTTTTTTTACTTTTATGCTATTTTCATTAGTAATTACGCTTAAGACACTCCACGGCCCTTAATTTTATAAATTTACACCAACCCTAATCCATAATATACAATTGTCCAATTGTTTTCAATATTACTTTCCATAATGTAGTGAATGACGCATACACGAAGGGCACTAGCGTTTAAATCAGACCCTCCATGCATCCAAAATTAGCGGAACGAGTTTTTGTATTGCGTTGATGGGTTTAAAGTTTCACAACAAACATCGTCGGAAATTTAAATTACTATGTACACGCCTCACTGATAACGTAGGAAAAACAAGTGTTAAGCAAACTAGAATAAATATTTGAAATTTTTTAAACCACTGGCGTAACCAGAACAATTTTCAAGGGGTAAAAGGCGGTAAAGTTTCGTATCAATCATTGTTGCATGAATTTGGCTTCAAATGCATCACAGGGTAATCTTTCAAAGATATTGAAAGGTCAGAAACTGTATCTGGCGTCAATAATCACAAAATACTATAGAATGTAAACAAAACCACGTGACCGAAAACACGATATCATCATGCAATTTCCCCATTGGTCAAAATGCTTGGCTGTCTGAAGCGGGGGTACTCACTTGGTACTTCTTGATGCTGTCCAGCTGTTCCCTGGTGGGTTCCACCACCGACGTTGGGGTAAGAGGGGCGGGGGTGGTACTAGCGGTTATGTTATTGTTATTCGTGATCCTGGCGGGTAGCTGGGGAGCTGGCGCCCTATTGACCAGTCTCCCATCTTTTTCTATCTTCAGATGGTCCCTGGGAGGGGGTACCGGTTTGGCGGGGAGGTCTGGTAGAGGGGGTTGGACTGGGGTAGTACCGTTAAGTCCACTCTGGAAAAAAAAGTTATACATTAGAAAAAAGGTAAAGAACATTTTTTAAATCGCAATGAGCAGGTTTGATTTATTTTGTACTACCACTAGTTATGAGAAATATACAGGGTGTTACAGAATGATGTTAAGAACATCTTGGGGCAGATTCTGTGTTTAAAAATAAGAAAAAAAAGTTTCTATAAATATGAGTCCGGAAATGTCTCGTTATCGAGATACAGGTTGTTTAAAATTTTCTGTCTAATAACCGAGCGAAGATGGCGATTGGTCGCTGAGATATAAGTGGGAGTGGATTTTATTTGTTGAATGACGAAACGAGCGGTGACTATTTAGATTTTAAAACGTCGTCAATATAGTATTTTTAAACATACCTGCTCCAAGATTTTCTTAATATCATTCTACAACACTCTGTATAATGTAATTGTAGTTAAGTATGTTAGAAAAATAAACAACATATCATCATTTAAAAAGGTTATCACAAACACAAACGTCGTCAATATAGTATTTTTAAACATACCTGCTCCAAGATTTTCTTAATATCATTCTACAACACTCTGTATAATGTAATTGTAGTTAAGTATGTTAGAAAAATAAACAACATATCATCATTTAAAAAGGTTATCACAAACTACTTTTGTACTAAAAAAAAATGTGTTTTTTCCAAACATGTTCACTTATTTGAGGACCATAATTCTAAAAATTTCTCATAGGGTTGGGTATATGTATAAAGGTATAATACAAGGATTAAATTACTAATTTTATTGACTGTCATTTCCATGCATCAATAATATTTGCGCAAACACACAACAACAGGATAATTATGGTCATATAATTCAAAACAAGAAATATAAACCAGTTTGTCGCGTAATACCTAATTGATTTTAATAATAAATAGTAGCAATAGCTGCTGTATCCCAGTCTATGATAACCATACATCGTTATAGGGCAAAAATATTAAATTATTTATTTGTTTTTGTAATAACCATGGACCATAGAGTGATCATAGCGGAATTAAATCACTGAAACCATTTTTCTGTTCCAAAATTTAACAGGTTGATAAAAAATATATGAAAGGAGCAATTTGTTTTGGGTATATATCTCTTAACGTTATTATCCTTTGCCTTCCAATAGTTAATCAAAACATTTCATTGAATATCTTGGTTGTAGAAAAGAATTTAAGTAGTATTTTAAATAGATATTAAATATCTTATTTTTCGTTCTATTTATATAATAGTTTTTTTGCTGTTATATATTTGAACAACTTTTAAACTCACAAAATTATACAGTGTGTTCTATAATTAAATGTCGGTATAGAAGGGGGTTAATCTGCAGATTTTAAAGCAAAAACTTCATATAAATGTAGGTCTGTTTTTGCTTTGTTTCTGATATTTAATGTGTCAAAGATTTTCTGTGTAACAACATTTTTAAATTAAGTTATTAATAACATAATTTTTTACTCATAACTTGTAATTAGTTATTGCAATAAATTGCATACAGAAAATTGTTTTTTATTTTTTTTATATACTATATAAACGAATAAAAGTCGAGAGATATTTTTCATTACAAAATGAAGCACCATTAAGAAAATAATTTTGGGCTTTTGAAAAAAAAAACAGTGGGATATCATTTTTTAATTTAAAATATTCAGGGTTATATTAATTGTGGCGCCACTGGCTGGTTAAAACTGAAAATTCGTTTTTTCCCTGAAAGATACTTTTGTCTCTACCTACACCTAGTTTACACTCACCAAGATTTTAAAAAATACCTAAAGTAGTTTATTACAAAAAACACAATTTTTCAAAAAATCTTTAACATCCTGTATATCAAAACACAAAATATATTTTTGCCTTAAAATCATGCGCAGATTAACCCTCTCAAATATTGACATTCAACCATGAAACACTATATTAAATAGGCCATCGGAATATTTCTACCTGCCAAATTTACAAAAAGGCCTAAACAGAACACTTCCCAAACTTTCTAAATTCCTCTATAATTGTAGAAATCATCTGCAGGTAATAATATACGCGCCGCATATCTTACCAGTAATTATTAATAATTATTTGAACGCCAATAAAATATCGAATAGAAATTTCCGTTTTGGTCACTCTCCCCTAAATTTTTAAAAATATCTAGAAAGTTTTTCCCTTTTCTAACTTGCATGATACATGTATGTTTTTTAAAGAAAAGTGTTGAAATCACTACCCGTCAGCAATTACATGAAAGAAATCAGGAGGCAGCTAACCCACTGCTAAAGATATTGTCTTAAAATGATTAAATTATTATCAGATATGAATTTCAAATTTATTACTTGTTACAATTAGAATAGTTAATTCATTTGTAGATAACAAACATCACAACGGAAATGTTGTATACTTCCGCATTTTTGTATAATTTCGAAGCTCAAAGTGGTTTGAAAGTAGACAGGTACTAGTCGTGACTTACAAAACCAAATGTAGCATTGTAAAAGGATTCAGTACAATAATTTGAGATATTGGAAGGAGCCCATGTTGAACCTACATACAAAATTATAAAAAAAACACACTGAATAAAAATATATTTTTCTCGAAAACGGTTTATTTTATCGATATCGACCAAGAGTATCTTTTTTTAATTTAAGGCTCAAGCTAACTAGACATATTATTTTTCTGAACTTATCGTACAGGGTGTAAAAATTTGGCATTTTTGTGCTAAAACTAGTCCGTCCCTGGCAAAGTAAATAAGTCAAATATGTTTTAATGGGTTCATTTTAAGAAGTCTTATCTAGTGTTCATCATATTACATTGCATCAATTATTTTAAAAGCTATTTAAAACACGATTTACTGGGGCGTCCTTTAGAGGCCTGTATCTCCGTAGAAGAAGGCCTTAGGAACAAAATTTATAGGAACTTTGTTATTTTTTTGTGTTAGCTACATATTCTGGAGCATCCTGTGTATTTAAGAAGCACCCCTCTCCTGTAATGCGTAGTTAAAGTGTCAGAGGTCGATACTAGACCGTCGATTTAACAACCACGAAGGGTGTTGTGTCCATCGGAGACAATGCTGAACAGCACCGATAAAGTTACATAGCTATACGATTTGCTGACTGGGACAGTTCCTTATTCGCGACACCAAGAAACAACGGTAATGTCCCTGATAAGGCTTCCCGTTCGACGATAATGGACAATTCCTGTTCTATTTACAATGACATGAGCCTCCGAGGCAGGAGCTGTGCCTAGTCGTGTAAATTTGGAATACAAAAAAAAAGATCGTATCAAAAATGGAACGGTTGAACTATAAAATAGAGGAATATGGGTCAATAGGTAATATGGTTCTTTCTTTACTGTTTCGTTAAGCTGACAAATTTTTGATATTTGGAATTCGAAAAATAAAACATGGAACGGTAGTGGCTTGGGAGATAGTCCAGAGATTTCGTGACATTTAAACTATAAATTGCAAGAATATGAGTTAATAGTAATATAACTCTTTTTTAATGCTTCATTAAACTAACAGATTCTTAATATTTGTAATTTAGAATATGAAAAAAAAAAGGTCGTATAAAACATGGAACGGTAGTGGCTTGGGAGATAGTCCAGAGATTTCGTGACATTTGAACTATAAAGTGCAGGAATATGAGTCAATAGTAATATGACTCTTTCTTTAGTGCTTCATTAAACTAACAGATTCTTGATATTTGGAATACAAAAAAAAGATCGTATAAAACATGGAACGGTAGTGGCTTGGAAGATAGTCCAGAGTTTTCGTGACATTCGAACTATAAAGTGGGAGAATATGTTTGTGTCAATACGGCTCTTTCTCTAGTGCTTCGTTATGTTGACAAATTCTTGATATTTGATCTTATGTAGACTCATACTGAACAGCAGGTACTTTCGATCTTGGTAAAGCTTTTCAAGAACAATTTCTGAAGGTGAAAAGTAACGACTTTTCAAAGTATTTTATGCGACACGTAGGCATACGCACTGAGCAGCAGCTTATTGCAAAAGACTTGCACTTTCAAAATATAGGCCTTGCTCGATTTTCATTGCGGTTTTTCTGCAATTCTGGAGAACAATTTAGTGATTTGTATCACCACCACCATACGCAAAAATTCCTAGGCTGAACTGTCAATTTCAAACTGCCCTCTTTCGCTTCTACTTGATTATTGTTTGATTGTTGAACAAAATCTATTAACTGAAACATTATTTTATATGTTATGCTGTTTGTTAAAGTTATGTGTCGAATTTGGATACAGTTTAGTTTTTAGTGTGCATTCAGGTTAAAGTGTTGGTCTCACTTCGATTGCAATTACGAATTGACGAATGAAAAAACTAACTGGACTGTAAAGCGGCTTTTACGAAGCCTACTGAACGCCTCATTGGGGCACCATCGTTCTAATCTTAGAAGCAATAATAGGAACCGAAATCAATACGTCGACAACTTGTTCGCCTTCACATAGCTCAGTCCGAGAATAACTAGGGTAGGTTAGGGATTTCCTATGGCTAGGAAAGTGCACATTAATTCTATGACTAGTAGCGACCAGTTACCTAGGCCACGGCATTATAACCCGAAAAATAATAGTACCTACTTTGAATTGAATACTTACTTGAACTGAATACGTACTTTGAACTTTGCTTTATTTTTTCTTGGTACAAAATTACTGATGGGCCAGTTTTCAACAACGTCAATAGCTACAATGCGATGTTTATACTGTTTAACTCTATCCAGACCTTTCTTATTTTTTTTAATACAATATCAGAAAGATTAAACATCATTTGTTTGATTTGTTTTAGATGGTGTAAATATCCATAGAAAAATACCTACGGACGCCGCTGATCCTCTTGGTAATATCGCAGGGCACGACCGGAAACGACGATTTTCAATTGTTTTTGTACCTGCTCGAATTCCGGATGTTCAGGGATTATTTACAGGTGATGTATTTTCTGTATATACTCGACGTTAAAAAAATTGTATTATCTACATAATATGTACAAAATCTTTAGAATGTATTTTACCCTCATGCAAAGTACTTTCTAGGTTAATTCTAAGGAAGTATGATTTTAGTAACTTAGTCAAGAAACGTAGGGTTGGTTAATTTATAAACAAAACAGTGAACTTGAATTTTTTTAGTTTTTGAATGGAAAATATGAAAACTTGATGTTTTTTATGTACAATCGTTTGCAATAATAATGACACTCATTAAAATTAATTTTGCGATTTCTTTTGAACTTCTGATATATTTGTAATAAAATCTACTTTAAATTTTTAACATTAGTTATTAGTTGTTTCTCTCACCAATAGAAATTTAATGAAATTTCTACTCAGCACTTCCAAAAGTTGTTTTAAGAGAGTGTCATTATTATTGCAAACGATTGTGCAAAAGGTACTCCTATTGAATATCAATAGTATGACTGTTCTCGAGTAACGCCGACTTGAAAATTTTATAACATGCTCTAAAATGCAATTCCCATTACTACTAATAACTAATACTATTCTCAATATCTATTGAATTACTTGAATATTTAATAATACTTGACATGTCTGTTATCTGCAAACTTGCATTTGTTTTCATGACACACTTTGAAAACTTTATGCTATCTAATAGCAGTTGAATTTTCAAATCGATGTTACTCGATAACAGTGCATTCTATCGATATTTCTTAAGAGTACCTACCTCTTGTATGTAAGAACATCTTTCAGTTTTCATATTTTTCATTTAGAAACTAGAAAATCCACGTATAAATTCAGGATATACTCTCGACAAGAATTCAGACGACTTACGTCATACGAACAAATGAACAATTCATTATATTTTCATCAAAATATTTAAGAAACTGCAACTGATAGTAATAAAACTATATACTACACTAAAATTTTGCATCATATATTGCACTAAATTGCAATAAAACATTGTTTTTAACGCGACCAAATATCGAAAATTACGTTGACAATAAAAACAAATGTGTAACATCAGCCGTGACGTAAGACGTCTGAATTCTTGATTCGAGTATAGAAGCTCCTTCTGAAAGTGTTTGAAAAAAAAAAATCGTCATAGAAATTTAAATCATATTAATGAAGTATTTGATACCAAATATCTGGATATTAAAGAAACCACGATTGATTTTACTTATATTACTTAGATATTTCTTAACCAACCACCTTGTGTTCATTGACCTTTCTGTACAAATTCTTATCTAGTACCTAATTATCTTTGTTTAGTTGCATTTAACATCTAGGATCATGCTAAAGAAAAATATTCCGCCAAACGGTTACCTTGAGTACTTTGGGTGAGGGGTACTTAGGAGCGGTTTTTTTGCTCTCAACGAAATTATCGGGCACGTCGATGGCCCTTTCTTGGGCGTCTTCGCCGAAGGTCACTCCTGACAGCCTGTTGTACCCTACCTGGAGGTGGCCAAAAGCAAAACAGTTAAATAAAAACAAATGGTATAAAAATACAAATTAAAATAAAATAGCACCAGTGCTAAAAGTAAATTACTTTTAACACCAGCGCCTTAAAATGATATTTTGGACATTGCCAGCATCTGTAAAAAATTCTACTTCTACTGACGCTTGTACAAAAAATTATTTCGATGCGTCATAGAGTTTCATAAAAGTATCCTAATCCAACCCTTTATATTCCCATCAAAAGGCATTTTAACAATGCAGTATAGTCTCTCTTTGGTGAGTATTGAATTTCAAACAATGTGATCGGAAAGCGATTGCTCATTAATAGATTTTCTAACCATATACGTGCAATTCATACAGTAATGAAGTTGGCGGGATGAATAGACAGTTTCCAAAACAATAACGTCAGTAGTTTCCATGGCTTACCGCAATGGATTTCCAGATTAGATGCATTACGCCAAATTGTCATAGATATGTATAAAAAGTCTATTATTACCATGAGGTGTCGGAAAAATTCACACATGAGTCTAAAATTCCAAAACCCTATGTACATCTAACTGCAATAATAAATTTCTAAATCATATGTAATTCAAGAATATGAAGTTTTAAAAATAGAAAAATAAAAACATATAAAAGTTTTTAAAATACTGCTAACAAGTACAAGAATTTGTCACGCAATAAAAGTAATTAAACAAAATTAATTAATCATACACATTCAAATGTTTTTCTCAAATAGTACTCTTATCATAACGTTCATATATTCTTGTATTTCTATTTTTAGAACAAGAATACTAAGAAAGATTTTTTACATTTATCAATTAATGTTGCTCTTCGCGGCACTCTAATATGAATCACACGGATGCAGCAAAAATTAATTTGCAATTATCTAATTTATCCTACTATCGACATTTCTAAGAAAATTCCGTTCGTCACTATGACGCAGCTGAAAATGCGACACGATAGTATAAAATCGTGACAATCATGGAAAATTCAATTCAAAGAGTCCTACAAGAGCTGTGTTTTTTTGCACCACGATTTTGAATCATGATTGACGAATCAGATCCAAATATTGCAATCAAATCTGTGATGCAAAAGAACACGTATTTTTCAGCTTCAAACTATATCTTGTAACCTGCAAAATCAAACAATACATACACAGCATAAATATTATTTATGTCCTTTTTTTTACGATCCAGAGGGGAAGAGGGAAAACGGAACACGATCTTTAAATCCGGATCTAATTTTATCGAAAAAACAACATTTGATTAAAATTGACTTGTTCGATCCAATCACCTACGACAAAAAAACACGGCTAAGATCGCACAAGATATGCGTAAGGGGTTGCCTAATCTACAAGATCAAGCATAACTAGTGCATATATGGCATATATTACCAGTTTTTAATTTTTATTGGAAAAAATATACGAATTAATCGTCATTAAACGGTTCCTTATATTTATTAGTTAAACCTCGATTTTAACTGTTTAGTAACCCTATTTTGTATACAGAGTGTTATACCAAAATTAGCCAGCCAAAAATTAACTAGGTTTTACGACCAAGAATAAGAAAAAAGTCATATAAACATCGATCGGATTTTTTCCAAATATTTTCAAAACGGATCGAGATAAAGTTACCAAATTTGAAACTGAGAATCACTATTAGATTGCGATTCTAGTTTTCCAAAAATAATCCCGCATAATTAGTCATAGGCGTGCCAAACTGGGGGTGTCATTGGGTAAATATTGCTCCAGCTTTTTTATATCTCAAGATTTTCGCTGTCAGACAAAAAATGTTACGATAAAAGTTACTCCCATTTTACTTCAATAAATTGGTCCGTTTTCGAGTTAATTTAAAATTTTTGCAATATATACAGTGTGTTCCGTTTTTCAGGGTAACATCTCTGGAAAGAACGCAGGAAAATTTCAGCAAGCTAATTATTTTACAATTAGTACCCTAAAGGGAGGTTATATTCTACTAACCATTTTATTGATATGATAAAAGCCTGGCCTACTACAATTTTTTAAAATGGTTGTTTTTCTAGAAAGTGGTATTAGGCATTTTTTAACATTGTTTCCAATTCTGACCGTATGTATAGATTTATAGCGTATTACAGAAAGGATTTTTTTAATACTGAAACTTTAAAAATATCATGCTATGCTTATGTGAGGTCAAAGCTAGAGTATGCCTCAGTAGTTTGCAAGCCTCACTATCAGACCCAGTCTATTAAATTGGAAACTGTTCAAAGACGATTCCTCAAACTGTTGTCTTTTAAAACAGATGGAATTTACCCTGATACTGGTATACTTCATCATTCTTTACTTCAGAGATATGGTTTTAAAAGCTTAAGTGTTTCTAGACAGTGTCATTCTACTATATTTTTGTTTAAAGTAATGAACAATACTGTAGATGATTCTGGCAACAAAAATTAAGGTTAATATCTCTGTTGTATCTCTGTATTTCAGTGTTGCACTAACTATAATTTAATAAGTGGCCTGCTTGATATATTTAACATAACATTTGCCCGTATTAAAGAAAGTATTCCTAGATCAGTTTTAATCTTGTATTTATTGTTAATTGCAGTAATTTATCACATTTTCATTGTTCATCTCATCCTGTAATTAGTGTAAACTGTTGGATATTGAGTATATAAACCATAAGTTACCTGAAGGATGGGTTTTGGTGGAGGGTATCTTGGAGGAGTCTTGTTCCTGGCGATAAAGGTGTCTGGCACGTCGACGGCCATCTCCCTGTGTGGTCCATTGTCCCCCGACAGCATCATCACCATGTTGTAGTCATCTAGCTCGTCCGGGTGCTTCTTCACCGTGTCCAAATCGCCGTCCAGGACGACGATGCTGCTTCCCGACCGCCGTCTGGGCCTGCAAAAGACGGAAATAGTCACTTATTATACTTTTACCCATGACCATAATTATTTGAAGATGATTTGTTTGGCTAATTGATTCCGAAGATCATGATTTTGAAGCAACCGAAAAAGTCACCTAATATACTTTTAGCAATGACCATAATTGTTTGAAGAAAATTTGGATTGCTAATTGATTCCGAAGATCATGAATTTGAAGCAAGACGAAAATGCGTTAGTTCTTTACAATTCTGAATGTGATGATGAGAAAAATACTAGATACGAAGAGACAAGGAACACTTAGAAATATAAACTTGAAAAACCACTTGGAACCGAAATTAATACCTGTCTAGACAATTTTGTGACTAAAGAAATAGCTGTAACGACAATAGCTTTTTAGGTAAATATGAATTTTGCTTAATATTTTTCTATTAAAACTTTCACACACACTGATAAAAAAGTTATAACCAGTTTTTATCAACCAAGAGTACATTTGTTGTTTTTCTTGTCCCAGAAATTTTGGGACGCCCTGTATAGTAAACTGACGTGGTAATTTGGCGTCACTCTAGTAGTAGTTAAAATGCGAAACACATTTTGTATTATTGTCAACCTTGATTTGGATGAATTAATAGGGAAACGACCCTACATTAAACGGCTGTTTACAACAACAGGTAGTCCTACAGGTGGTAGTCCTTTTACATAATGAATATAATACTAAATATAAAGTAGACATTAAAGATGTTATTCAAGAGAATTATGATGCTTTCTTCAATTGAAGTTAGAAATAGGGTGACATTCTACATATGTATCGACAGCAACAAATAGTAAAAACACAAACTAAAGTTGTTTGTTGGTCAATTTATGAAGTGAAAATTGACTACAGTTTAATTAAATCACGGGCGTAGCGAAATAAGCAAAATATTACCTAATATTATAGCGAAAAATACGAGGAGTGAAAGAGAGTTAAATTATTACATTTGAATATATATATAGTAGCGTCTAGCGCCATCATTTGACGAGAGGCAGATGCAGTTGCAGCCGAACTATAACCGGACTACAAACATAACTGCATTCAACTTGAAGTATGGAAAACAGTGATGACAAGTATCTCGCCTACCCCAAAATCTAGTTTGGAATGCCTAGATATGTGCGATAAAAACCTTTATCTTAATATTTACACATTACTACAAATCTTGGCTACCATTCCTGTATCCACTGCTACCCCAGAAAGGTCTTTCTCCAGCCTAAGGAGACTGAAAAACTATCTACGAAACACTACAAGTGAAAACAGACTTAATGGTTTGGCTCTCATGAACATTCACTATGGAACAGAAATTCATGCAGATGAAGTAGTGGATATATTTAAAAGAAAAAGCTGAAGATTTCTTCTTTAATGGTTTTAGATTTAGCGCAGAGGAACGAAATTAATTTAACCATTTCATTTAAAGTTAAGAACTTTCTTTATAAATACCTATGTCGTAATTTTTCCGATAAATATATAGATATTAAATTTCATGTAAGTATACCAAACTCCCCCTAAAACTAAATCCTGGCTAGGCCCGTGAATTAAATCGAATTTAGTTGCGACGTTTATGAAACATTTTGGTTATCTGCTGCTAATGAATAAGTATAATTGCCATTAAACTTTATTTGTTTCGCATTATTGGAGAAAATGATTATCAAAAACTGATTAAATATCTGTTAAATATTACCAAAAAATTTGCAAAAAATGTTCGGAGAATATGGCTAACAACTCCACTATTCATTTAAAAGAATTTGCAATTTTATAGGTAACATCGAGAACTTAATTTCCGGAATGTTTAAATGATATGAAAAGAGGAAATATATCAAGGAAAAGTTTGACTTGCCCCATTAATTATTAAAGCAATAAAAAGGAAATGGAGCGTGGTTTAATATTTGCATAACGATATTTTTTTATAGTAACCATCTCACATCCTGTTTCTAGTTTTATTTATTCGAATCGGTAAAATTGCGAACATCATTCTTTGTATTGCTTCATACAGAGATTCCCAAAGTTCTTAGTTCTTATTTCAGTTTACTATAACTACAATATAGGGAACGTTTTTCCATAAAAATGCTACACTGTAGTTGTATAAGTATAATTAAATAATATAATTTGTTCTTGACCAAGGAGGATATTCGGTAACAAGCGAGCATGCCTTTCTTTCTAGCACCGTGTCAGCCCAGTAACGTAACTTTTACTCTTGCCTTTTAATTCAATATTCATGAAACATATTTACACAATAAAATTCTTGGAAACGGTTCTTTAAACATAGGAAGCCACGAATTCCTGTGATTTCCATAAAATATGAGAAACGCTTGTGAAAGTACAGGCTTAAAATTTTTGTCCGACGATACCGTTCTGTTTTATTTATATTTTATGTTCCCACATGTCCCTTGTTTTTAACCAGAGTTAATGCACTGAGAGAATTTTTTTCTCAGACTAAAGAAGGGTTATTAATTTAACTTCCTTAAGATATTGCACTTCCGCGTGTATCTTATAATTTTAAAACTTTCTAAATAGAAAGAAAAATGAAGAAATATACCGTAAAGTTTTTATTTTGAAACTTTTTTGTCAGAAACTTGGGACAGTATCTACAAAGTATGCGAAAAGTTTTAATACTGACTCTTGCTTCTTGACAGTTTTAATATTATGAGTTTTTATCTTATATTTTTTTCTAACATTTTAGATACAGAAAGTTTTATCTTGAAACTTTCTTGACTATATTTGTGGATCTACTAAGTGATAACCTAATTTGTGATAAGAAACATAACGAGAAATTTTTATCATAAAACTTTTTTTTCAGAAATTTAATCAAATTTTAGTTACGGAAATTTGTAGAATTTATTTTGGGAACGTATCTGAAAAGTTTGTACAACGTTTTAATATTGACTTGCTTCTTGAAAGTTTTCAAATTATGAAAAAGGTCACAGAAAGTTTTTATCTTGACACGTTCTTCTCAGGACGTTCCTAAAAGTGTAATTACAGAAATTTGTAGAATTAATTTTAGTAAGTATATGGAAAATATCCGAAAAGTTTTAATACTGACGCTTCTAGAAAGTTTTACAATTATGAATTTTTAGCTTAACATTTTTTCTCAGAAAGTTTAGAATGAAAATTTGTGAAATTCATTTTGGAAAAGTTCGCGGAAAGTTTTAATACTAACTCTTATTTCTTAGAAAGTTTTAAAATTATGCAAAATTTTTATCTTCAAATTTTCTTGGCAATATCTGTGGAGTTACTAAGTAATAACCTGATTTCTAAAAAGAAAGAACCCATAAGAAAAATTACGAACATTTTTTATTTTGAAACTTTCTTGTCAGAAACTTTATTCAATTTTGGTTACGGAAATTTGTGAAATTCATTTTGGGAAAGTATCTGGAAAGTAGTGGCAAAGTTGTATTACTGACTTGTTTCTTTTAAAATTATGAAAAATTTACAGAAAGTTTTTATCTTGAGACGTTCATCTCAGAAAGTTTTGTAAAATTCATTTTGGAAAATATCTGGCAAGTTTGTGAAAAGTACCAACTCTTGCTTGGTTTAAAATTATGAGTTAATATCTTATATTTTGTTCTTACAAAGTTTCTTACATTTTAGATATGGAAATTTGTGAAATTCATTTTGGGAAAATTCGTGGAAAGGTTTAATACTATTACTTTCTAGAAAATTTTAAAATTATGTAAAAACCTGGAAAGTTTTATCTTGAAACTTTCTTGGCAATATTTGTGAAACTATTAGATAATTGATTTTCCTAGATGTTGTTTCATCTGTAGCTCCCTTACAACGCTCCTAAATGACGAAACATCATTTCTGATACCGTATTCATGAATACAAGCAGCAGAAAAAGTCGTGGCAGCGTAGGTAGTCATCATTAGCGCGATACCCAAGAACATAGGTCGCTAATTGTCCAAATGAGTTATGAATACGCGCATACACAATGGGATATCATTTATGCACGTCGATGTAAATGAACCTTTGAAATTGAAATGGTACTGGTGGGTGGATTTTCGGAATGCGTACGCGCTGAATCACCTCCAGGTGTGTTCGGCATTAGATCGATTTTGGTGATCCTACAGGACGTTATTGTTTAGCGAGTTAGACAGTTTTTTAACTGTTTCGAGAAAGGTTCTTCAGTTCGTTGATCTTAGATAACCCGCCAGTCATATTTAATTTTTCGGTTTGGTTTCGAATAAAAAATGGTTTCATTTATCTGGGGTGCATAGAAATTATTACAAAATTTTTTGAGAAAACTTTTGCATTCTTTCACACGGTGCACTTACTGCAGAAATGCATTTCTATTGCTTCACTGTGCATTGTTAAGAATGCATTCATTTCTTATGACAAATTATACAGGTATTCAGACTCGAAGGTAGGGTGCCATACACCCTTATTGATGCGGAACAGGTCTAGACAACAGGTGAAACGTCAAGGTGAGAAGAAAGACTAGAAATTCTTTAAATATTTGGCTGACTATTACTGGAGGTAGTTTGGGGTTTGTGTAAATATAGCATAGGTACAACGAATCGCAGAACAGTACTTTCGGATAATGTTTAAATATATGTCTAGGTGCCCTATTGATGTGCTTAGTGCTACAGGATCTGTGATAATGTTAATAACAATTGTATTGTAATTTTGTACATGCTGAAGTCTTGTGCGGAATCGGGCGTGATATTTTAGATCAAATTAGTATTAAAATTTGAAGATTTATAATCTTTATAAATTTGATTGTAATATTACCAACCAAATAAATTAATCACTCTAATTTTCAATAATATGATTTAGTGTTTTTTTTTTTTTCTCATATATTTTCAGGTATTAACAATATTGTGTGAAACTAACTACTCAGTGGACAAAAGCCCCAACCTGCGTTGAATTACACCCACAATATCTACCCATATATTCCTTATTATTAGCTTTTGTAACATTTTTTACTGTTTAAGAAAGGTATTTTAAGCTAATATGTATCAAATCTACAATTCCTATCAATGAAGTCATATGTATGTTCTCTGATACCAAATATCTAGGTATGCTAATGAACATCCACAGACAAAACTCTATTCAATAATTATCTAAAAAATTTAATATATTTACTAACCTCTGGAGTGGGAACTCGAAATTCAACCACAATAATTGAGATCTCACTTATTTCTACGTTTTATTAGGATCGCTTCATCAGGTGGCCTCCTTTAACTTGAGTCAAATATCTAACTATAAAGATGATTATACCAATAAATTAAAATTATTTGAAATTGAATGTCAAAATGAAATATCGACAACGTCAAACTGATTAACTGTCAATGAATATCATAACAACCTACTAAAATAAATAAAAATTAATAAAAAATTTTACCTTTGATGTATAGTTTTTTTTTTTTTATTATTTATTTTAGTAGGTTGTTATGATATTCATTGACAGTTAATCAGTTTGACGTTGTCGATATTTCATTTTGACATTCAATTTCAAATAATTTTAATTTATTTTCATAATCATCTTTATAGTTAGATATTTGACTCAAGTTAAAGGAGGCCACCTGATGAAGCGATCCTAATAAAACGTAGAAATAAGTGAGATCTCAATTATTGTGGTTGAATTTCGAGTTCCCACTCCAGAGGTTAGTAAATATATTAAATTTTTTAGATAATTATTGAATAGAGTTTTGTCTGTGGATGTTCATTAGCATACCTAGATGTTTGGTATCAGAGAACATACATATGACTTCATTGATAGGAATTGTAGATTTGATACATATTAGCTTAAAATACCTTTCTTAAACAGTAAAAAATGATTTAGTGTGTTGCTATTTATGTAAAAATGTTTTCAGTAAACTTAAAATTGTTAAACAAAGATTTACAAAGTAGCAAAACCGACAATATTTATTCTTAAATTGTAAAAACAAAATAGAAAAATGTCAGCATTGCTTAATTTTTACTCAAAAAAAGTTAAAAATTGTATTGAGTACTAGCTAGTACTGTTCTTTTCGATTTTTAAGAAACTTCTAATTATAAGTATTTCATGGATTTAAAATTCAGTTTCTAAAATAGTATTTTTTCTGAAAATATCAACAACTTTTGATTTGATTGAAAACATTTATTTTGTTTTGAATGTGTTTGTATATGTTCTTATTTTCTTTGGTGTTTATAATAAACAAAAAATACCGGAGAGGGGAAGAAAAACATTTTATTCGAAAGCAAAGTGATAAGATAAAATATGAAATGATAGGTACTGAAAGCCATTTCAGTAACATCTATACAGACTTTTTCAAATTCTTTATGATTATTTTTCAAGATTTAATTTTTTAACAGCTTATGTATTAAATATATGGATATAAATACATTATAATGAATGCATTTTCCATAAACTAAAGAAAGCAGCAAATTAAAACATTATTGTTCAAGCACATTGACCAGAGTTTCACTTTTTATCATCTAATCTTTAGATCTCCAATCCCTACCATCTTGAGTGATAGTAGGTACCTATGTTTTTTAGTTAGTTGTTTTATTAACTCTTCCCATTTGCAGAATAGTTATACGTCATCTTTTCCCGGATACTGTGGTTTTGGTGCATTTTTACATGCATCCTTTATCATAATTATCATCGTTTGTCAACTCAATCTATTTTTTCTCCAATTCTCATCAACTCTTCATTGCCAATTAACCTTTTATCTTTGGGACACCCTGTATGTTCGTTCACCCCTAACTCACCAGTAGAACTGTAAAATCCTCATTTTCCAATTGTCTTTCAGTCCAAAAAAATGAAGAACCGTAATTCCTCAACAGAACCAACACATCTTACTTTACGCGATTTCTCATCAAAGTCACTGCACTTTTCACCGATTCTTCTTGAGCTCCGTCTCAAGCACAAACACTGGGCTGTGTAGCTGATGGTAGGCCTGTAACTGACTCCGCTCTTCGTTCTCTGAGTCAAGAAGAAGTGGGTGTGCAGCAGGTACAAAAAAGAAGTAGACTTTGATAAACCTCTGGCTTACTCGGTCGTTGAAGTCGAGGGGCAGACTCGATATTTCGCTTCGACGGTCCAAGTGGTTTCTCAGGGCATTCCACCGTTCCCGACCGTCACTTGTCTGGGCCGCTTAAGGTAAGAACGATTGTTAGAGCATAACTTTTGTTATGGCTGGTACACCGGGGGCTCTGCGGTCTCCAACGGTCCCCTGCTACTCTGCTGCCTCTTATCGTACGTATTATTTTTTTAACGATTCTTTTTCCGCGGATATCGCGATAGCGGAAGACGGGTTCTTAGATTCTTGAACTGTTTACTTGAGTCGAACGCTGCTAGTCTTGTTTAAAAAGGGAGCAATCATCGGAGATAGCAATGCGGGATGCGTTAGGAGCATAGATTTGATACATGGTGATTTTCCGGGTTGTTATGCCGTGACCTCGGTAACTGGTAGCTGCCAGAAACAGAGTTAAAATGCACATCCCTAGCATTAGCTGGGATACTTTTACCTGCCCTGGTTGTTCTCGGGCTAGGCTCTGTGGGGACAGACCCGCTATCGGTGTCTCTGGGCCTGTCCATATATTGATTTCGGTTCCTACTGTTGGTATTACGACTGCTACGGTCGGAACCGCTTCTCGGATACTGGTGGTCCTCCGAGGCGTTCCGTAGCCGCCGCTGTAACTGGTCGCATCCCATGCTTCCAAACGTTTCGCCGCTCTTCACTGTCGGCATCTTCAGTGGTGACTCTGCAAAAGCTTCGCCGCGACTGAGGAGCATAGATTTATTTGTAAAGGTAAATTGTTTTGAAGTAAATGCAGCCTGCTTAATAATATACCGCCCCCTCCCCTGCACTAGTCTCCAACTTTTGGACTAATCCTCGTGATTGTAATGAGGGGTAGATATTTTTATTATTACCATACGCACCGATTTAACGACAGCAAGAGGGATGCTCCCCCCCCTCAGCAATTGGTAAATATGGTACAAAAATCGGTTTGCTATCGTTCTTAGTTGTCGAATAATGTTAGCGCTAGCAGCTACCATTTCTCTCGAAAGTGGCACAAACTACAAAATTCAAATTGGTGGTACAATTGGCTTGCCAGGGTAACAGACGTGAAGTGGGCTTCCTACGGCATCAACGTTTAAAGCGTTGAAAATCAGAAGTGGGATTGGCATATCTTGAAAAAGAAATCATAATTTATATTGCTTTACTTGGCGCTAACAAGCGCAATAGTGATTGAACTACAAGTAAGGTTATTTGTTTGCAACGGGATGATTGATGATATCTTCGTTTTGGTGTTTCGTCTAGACTATGTGCAGCAAGGCAAAGAAACGCAGCCATTCCAAAGTGTCTAATTAATGCGTTAATTCTGTCTTGGGTTGCACAATAGTAAGGTTAAATACTAGGTTGAACAACCTCCTGTTTTTTAACATGGCACGCGATTTCCTATTTGAAAACGGTACCATTAACTGGTTCCGAAAAACGCATGTCAGTGCATCGACTACTTCAACGAAATTCCAAATTTAATCCTCCTGCATAGGTGTATATGATTTTTATTTGTCTTCGTTGTTAGACAAAATGTCATTGACCACATTTTTTCGTCATAACTAATATGACACGACATTGTCATTATAATGAACTGGTAATACCTATTTTAATATTGTGAGATACGTTCGACACATGTTATAATAAAATGCATTAGCCTTTATCTGAGGTAAGATTATTATAATCTTTGCCATTAAGCAGAAGATAATCCGTCAGAACTGTGTAGGTTTTCCTGGTTCTCGGCGTGTAAATCACTGGTTATCTGTATTCATAACATTAAATCAAACTATAGTACTATCAGGACTACCAAGTGATAGATAGTATGTGGTACGAATTTTTGTAGCATTTTTAATGCTCTACTTTTCTATCCACAATATCTGGTTCTTAAACTTTTGAAATTCTATATGCTTGTTGTTGAATTTTGTACGCGTATGATCCTTCAAAACGTAGTTTTATTGCTACGCATCTTCATTATCTTGTTTGTTATTTAACTTTAAAATAATGTAAAGCCCTGATCCACGTAGTCTGGAAAACAACTATCCCATTTAAAATTCTCGTCAAGCCCCTGTCTGTTTCCTGATGTAATCTACATACAATGGATCGTAGGCAAGATTTAGTTAAGATGCTTATACAGAGCGACACATATACGTTGGCAGGCGCTTGAATATGTTGAAATAGCTAGCTAATCAATTTACTTTATCGTTTAAAGCTAAAGAAACTCTTGCATAATGAACACTGTAAATAACTCAGTACTATACATATATAAGTATTACTGGAAGTAAATGATGTAATTTTAAGTCGGGGTCAGTTTTTTACGGGTAATAATGCATTTTTCCAAAATGCTAATGTATAATAATCGAGTTGTAATTAGTTTTCCCGCCAATCGACATTATAGTATTAGGTTGGTAAGTGGGTTCTGTTAGCCACTTAACAACCGTATAGTGTATAACGTTTTTCCCACAATCGCATTTATCAAATAAAATAATAAAACAAATTATTTTGATTGCTGAAATGGCGTGGCCTATCTAGCGTGTTTTGAATTTATTTTGTTGGAAACCAAAAACACAATTTGAAGTTTGAACAATTTTGTGTTTTGTTGTCAAAACTGTGCTTATAATGGCTGATAAAGACGATTCAGAGGTAGGTTAAGACATTGAAGAATCGTATCAAATACGTTGTGGGTCATTAATTCCCACAAAATCAAAGGTGAGGTATGAAAGTCTATGATGCCTTCAGGAAATGGTTGAATGAGAAGCAAGCGGAGATATCTGAAAACTTTGTGGCTTATTTTGTTCAGAGAAATTTAAGATTGAAGTCTCCGGGAAGCTTATGGGCAGAGTACTCTATGCTTAAAAGTACGATCAATTTAAATAATGGTGTCGATATATCGCAATTTAAGAAGTTAGCAGCATTTCTAGAGAAGAAAAATATTGGACATTCCTGCTGGAAGTCCCCGATGAAACCTATATTATGATGAAAGCAGTGATGATAATGGGAGTCGCTGGGGCTCTTAGGCGTGATGAACTTATGAAGATGACAGTTGATGACATTACGGATGAAGGTTCAGTTGTCATTGTTAAAGTGCCTGATACCAAAACACATAGTCGAATTTTCACAATCACTGACAAGGCCAATGAAAAAGTCCCTTTTTTGACGATTTTGCGAAAATATACAGGCTTAAGACCTAAGGAGACTAACTCTCGTCGATTTTTCTACTCAGTTCGTCAGGGAAAATGTGTAAATCAACTTGTGGGTATAAATACATTGGGACAAATACCACAAAAAATTGCCGAATATTTAAAAGAAGAAAGATCCAAAATCCTATAGTGGACATGCTTTTAGAAGGACATGGGCGACTTTGTTAGCAAATACTGGAGTTTATGTTATGGCACTCAAACGTCATGGGGGCTGGAGGTTTTAGTGATAACATTAATGTATTATATGATTAACAGAAAATGTAATGTTAAGTCTTCTGGTGTCGCTGAAGGATATGTTGCAGAGTCTTTAACAAAGAAAATAGAGTTTGCTGATTAGATTTTACATACCAACAGCGGCAGTGACAATTAATTTGACTCCATTGCAGTGTTTGAAGACAGAACTACTAATCCTAACATATCTAACTCAATAAGTAATACAGAAAATTCAATTACTGTAAAAGCAAAAGAATTGTACAAATTGTACCTTTAATTTTTACAATAAATGAGCCTAGCATCTGTTGGTGAAAAGAATTACTGATTTTTACTTACCGCATTAATGCTGTTTTGAACTTAAACAACACTACTATTATTTTTTTGATTTCTATGGAAATAAGCCACAGTGTTGTATATTCAACTTACAGAATGTGTCAACAATGACAGGAAGTGCATATTTCAGAACGGTTGTGCGAAAAAGACGTTTTAGTGATAGTCAGGCACTAATGTGCATTTACTGCCTAAAATAATTTTTACTGTCGCTAAATTGAAAATTAAAATTTGTTCTTTAATGAAAGTAATTCTATTTATTGTAAACATTTATACAGAAATCAAAACAGCCTAAGCTTCTATTCAACTTATAGGTAACTAAAATATGTAAGAATATAATATGAAATGGTATATGTGTAAGGATACGATTTTAGGTAATTCCCATATTATAATGAGCTATTATTGGTTGTATTTATTATTGCTTACGCATTGTAATTGGGTTTTTACCCGTTGGAAATAAGAAGCTTATTATTATTATCAATAAGTAAGATCATAGCAATTCCAAACAAGTATAACCACAATTAAGCACCAAGTTCGGATAATATGGCGATTTTTTCCATTAGTAAAGTCATATTAATAACTCATACAGGGTGATGTACACAAAACTTGATATTGGAAAGAGATTGCTTGATTCTCTCCGATTGTGGTCAAGAATTGTCGACACCTCTGCTTATTATTTTTAATCTGAATTGAACTTTTCCCAATGTTTGGAAGTTATCTAGGGTGTGTCCGATTCTGAAAAATGGTAATTCAACTGACAATAAGAATTATCGCCCCATTACACTTTTGCAAAGGTTTTTGAAATGTCTTTGTATACTTCCATTTACAATAACATTAAACTCCATATTTCTCCAAATCATTATGGTTTTGTGCCTAAGCATTCAACTATTTCTAATTTAACAGTTACTCAGTTTGTTTCAAATAACCTGGATAATAAAGTTTAACTTGATGCAATATATACCGTCTTCTCAAAGGCCTTCGATAAGGTTAATCATAATTTACTTTTCCAAAAACTTAGGTACTATGGTTTTAGAAGTTGCTTTGTCTTATGAAACCTTACTTACATCAACATAAATTATATGTATCTTATAACGGTTTTAACTCGAATACATTTTTAGCATCTTCCAGGGTCCCACAAGGGCCATATTTAGGACCGTTTCTTTTTGTTTTATTTGTGAATGATTTACCTTTGAGTCTGAAATCTTGCCATCTTTTTTTGCTGACGACTTGAAATTTTTTCATAGCATTTCATGCATTGAAGATTGTACTATACTTCAGGGACTTCTGAATGTTGCGGAGGAGTGGTGTGTGGACAATAACCTTCTTTTAAATATGAGTAAAGTAAGGTATGTACCTTTACTCTTAAACTACAGCCGTTTATATTTGATTACACTGTTAATTCAGAACCTTTAGAGCGTTGTAGTAATGTCAAAGACCTGGGTGTACTTTTCAACCATAAACTTTTCCTGAGCATATTATGCAGGTAGCTAATAGCGCTAGGTTTTTTCATTAGAAACACGAAATCGTTTGATGATATAAACGCCCTTAGTACGCTCTAAGCTTGAATATTGTAGTCTTATTTGCTTTCCTCACTATGATTTACGTATTCAAGAGGTAGAAAAAATTCAACGACGATTTTTAAAATTGTTGTCTTTTCGTATTGACCATTTTTATCCAATTAGGGGATACGATTATAATTTACTTTTGCAAAGATTTAACATTCAATCACTTAGCACTAGAAGAGCACTAGCAAGTTTATCATTTCTACATAAATTATTTCATGGCAATGTTGCCTCCCCTGCTTTGTTAAGTTTGAATTAATGATTTATTTTATTGTCATAATGTTAGAACAAATTTTGCTTTGAAGTCTCCTGTATATGTAATGTCCAATAATTTCAACTGCGTTAGTGAACACATTAATATTAACGTTTGCAGCCTGAATGATTTGTTAACTTTAGGAGCTCAGTATTTTTAATACTTAGCATGCTTGTAAGCAATTAGTTTATTATGTATTATTATTATTTCCTACCTTTTGTTACCTCTTTTATATTTTTTATATTTTTCTTAGATATATTATTATTTTAGTTCTACTAAACATTATCTTGTATTGTCTTATTATTGGAAGTAATTCTGTGGGGCATTATTATTATAATGGGTTGATAGCGTTGTTTAATCTAGTTACAACCTTCCCTTCCTCCGATCCCCTTATACCCGTAATTAGATCAGACATTATAAAAAAGAAACCCTTCGATGAAACGGATTGAATTAAGCGTCGGAACGGTATCGATATCAGCGGCTTCGGTTCCGTCAAGTTGGCGATTGTGGCGAGAGAGGAAACCGTGGGAGTTTTGCGACGCCATTGTGTGTAAACACAACGCAGTAGGCCGGGGGTACAAAGGCTCAGACAGGTGTGTCTCAAAGAAATATGCCTATGTTTAAACGCTACCTGGCTGCCTCAGACAATCGAGAGGAAGTTGGAGATCCGTACCGTAACAATTGACGTTGTGGGTGCAGAATATCTACACATACACAATATATGTATATACGCTGAATAAAAAGTTTTAATGTCGCTGTATTTATCTATCCAAAAAATTATTGTTTTTCTGGTGTCTTTAGATGCCAAAATCTTAAAAAATAAAACATGTAGAGCAAACGTTAGCATAAAAATGGTTACTTACTAATTTTTTTTCAAAAAAGTTATAATTAAGTCGACGTGTGCCGACTTGCCTACCTTTCTAATAATTACTAAAAAGCTCTCGTAAGACATGCCTTTGTTGCTATACGTATAAATAAAAATAAACAGTTATGCAACAATGCACCGTTAGGGGGCGCCAACGGTTTTCAACAGTATCAATAATCGGTTATAAATCGAAAAAAATAAAAATAAAAAATATACAGTGTGGAAGAAAAGTATGGAATAAATTCATTATTTCTAAAACAACGACGTTTCATGAAATTTCCTCGGAACCGTCGATTTTGCTTTTTAAAAAGACTCTTTTTTCTATACCAACGCATTTCCGACGTTCATTTGTTTTCGCGTGATGACGTCATCGGATATTTTTTTAAATAGAACCCCTGTATTTTTCATCGGATTCTTGTAGAGCTTAACTTGATGAATTCAAAAATATATAATTTCAACACTTTATTCCTTCAACTTTCCGAGAAAAAAGTAATAACCGATCCAATAAACGCTGCAGTTGACAGATGTCAATTCTAATTAGATTTTGTTTAGCTGCCAGAAACAGTTTCTTAGGTGACTTGATTTAATTTGTTGTTTTTACTATCAAAAGATGTAATATTCTAACATACAATCTAATAAAACAAAATAATAATCTAGGGGGTCAAATACGATTGAGGTATTGAAATGTACGATATGGAATGCGTTTAGTCCATTGCGCATCCAAATAAAGATACCAAACCTAGAATCAGATAAAAGGAGGCACATGAAACTCAGCAAATACATACAGTGGAAGTCAGCTTAAACTCACCAGTTCCATGGTCCATTCTTTTCTATTGCCATTTATTATACACGGTGCTAGAAAGGGACAAAACATGCAAGTGGTGATTTTAAGCTGACCACCATTGTACTTCATTGAGTTCATTGGTTATGTATGTGGGTGCGAGAGAGACAACCATCTGCTCGTACGATACTTATGAATTCTGTTTTTAATTTCCCATTATTTTGTTTGTAAACACGTCATTGGTGTACAGTGTGGTTTCTTGTTTTATCTTGTATCTCGTTAGTGTTATTCTTTGTGTATTTTTGAGGGTGTTATTGTTGGAACATGCCATATTTTATAAGGGACTGTAAAATTAACAAGCATATAGCACCAAATAATTCTTCCTATCCAGAACTCAATTTTATTTCAATTCACAATCAGCTAAGCCCCTACTGCTCCGCCATTGCTAGAGGCACAAAACAAAATATGGCGCTGATCATGAATAATCCATTCGCGCAACTTTTAGCGCATTCCAGTCATCATAATATAAAATTACATTTCAGTGGATTGAGGCAACCAGAATTTAATTATTAATTAACCACAAACAATCACAAATGAACTCGATTAGCAATATAACGACTAAATACAAAATTTACTCGTCACAAAAGTGACACTTAATTCTAATATAGCATTCTTCTTCGAAAAGTTTTAACCTACAGTAACTTGGTTGGTGGTGACACTAACGTTAATAACTTGACTTTACAGTTTTTCTTGTCATCACAAAGTAATTCCTGTATATTCGGGATAATAGGTGTATTTACTCTTTTACTTTGGTTATTAATTGCTAGAAATTGATTATTGTGTTATTTCATTAACAATAAAAAGTAGTACATTTGAATTTACTTGAAATAAGCATTATAATTTTACTTTTCATCTTCCCATTCCTTTAAATCAAAGTTACTGTTATTCTAACAACAGCACTCCCAACACTAATTAATAGAAAATAAAAGACTAACAGTACAAAACAAAACAGAACGTTGGGAACCGTCGAGTCATAAACATAAACAACAGTAATTATTGCTTTGCTTATTAATATTAACATTAATATTATCAGCGAAAAAACCGAAGCGGATTTTTGTGAGCTATTTTTAAATTCTAACAATAGCCGTCCGCATAAACGCGATTCTCACAATTAATGCATAATAATGAACCTGTCGTCCTTTCTACAAACGGAAGCCTCTTCACACTCCAACTAAGAATGTAATTTTAGGTTTCCTGTACAAAGTCGGTCTGTGTCTTGAGTAACCTACAAATTCCTTCAATATGTACAGTTTCAACTGCATGTTGTAGGTAATAAAGTATTTTTTGAATTTTCCACGTCAGATTTTGAGACGTCAAAGCAGGGACGGCTCTAGTCACTGGACTATTACGCAAAAGTCATGACTATTGCAAAAATTATAAAGTGACGGCATAAAGAAATCAAATCACAATTTTTACAAGTTGATAATCTTATAATAGCTATTTATGTACAAAGTGTGGGCAACATGTTTGCTGCCGAGTCAGAAATAATAACAATAATAATAATAGGTTAGGTTATTTATGTATCAATGGAGGATGATAATTATCTAGGACAACAGATTGTTAATTTGTCCGAGTTATTACTCGCAACATAACTCACGTGGCATATAAAGGTTTTAATTTCATACTAATGCAATATGAAAACCAAGTTTTGTTGGTGCCATGGATATGTCAACTGACAAGTTTGTAAATTAAAGTTCATCAAATTTATTAATTTGTGAAAATTAATGGAAACCTGGAGAGAAGTGAGATTTCAGACGATTTGTTACAAAAGATCGAGAAACCTCGTGCCGCACTACTATCAACAAAGTCGGAACGAAAGCATAAAAAGGAATATGACAAATTCCTGCAGTGGCTGAAAGTTAACTGTATTGAAAACAAAAATACAAGACATGGTATGTATTTGTTCTTCCACGTTCTAGTAAAGTGATATTGATTTATTTTTCTTAGTCGGAATCGTACAGTTCTAATAGGCTTTGGACTAAGTGGTCAATGTTAAAATCAGTGATGACATTTTATAATAATACAGATGGGAGAAAGTTTCATGAACTGGAAGCATTTCTCAAACGAAAAAGTAAAGGCTAAGAGCCAAAAAAGTCTAAAGTGTTTATTAGGGATGACATTGCCAAATTTTTGAAGGATGCTTCCCATGAAGAACATTTTCTACATAAGGCAATGCATTAAACTAAACGAATTACACATGTATTGCTCTATTGCACACGTGGTTTTGATTATGGGTTATTTTGGAGGCTGTAGAGGTGAAGAATTTTTTAATATGAAGATTAATCATATTGAAGATAGGGGCTCGGTTATGGTAGTTGACATTCCGGAAAGTAAGACAGACATTCGTAAGAAATTTACAATTGTGGAAGAAAACGAGTTCTCTGCATTGGATCTAGTGAGGAAATATATGTCCGTCCGTCGGGTTCAGAAACATTTTTTCTAACGTATCGCGAAAAGCGTTATACGCTTCATCCTATTGGGAAAAGTACGTTTGGAAAAATGCAAAATTGCTAGTTTTTTGGGTTTGCCAGACCCAGACACTATAATGACATTGAAGAGACATAATGGATGGCAAAGTTCAACGGTAGCAGAAGGATATTTGGCTGACAGCATGGGATTGAAAAATAAAACTGCAGGAATGTTGGCTGGCATGTCACACGAAAGGAGTTGAACATCAACTTTCTTTGTCTACAGTCAAAGGCAGTGACAACAGTTCAATGGAAAATTCTTGCAATTCTTCAGTGGAAAAGTCGGCAATTGTCGGTTTATTTTTGTAAATACATTAGAGAAAGTTAATAGTCGCAGCAAGTTGCGGATTAAATAGGGAAAAGTTCCGTACAAGATGGATCGGAATGCGGTTTTCTGCATTTGCTTCTAAAATTATTAATCCAAAATTCACCTAGGTGGGAATATGCCGAAATTCGTAGTTGCATCGCTGCAGCCAAAAATGCATTCGAAAATGCATTTTGAGACGCCCTTGGACGACTTAATAAATTTGTAAAAGAGTCGGAATTGGCCCAGAATGGGTGCCCTGGGGTTTGAGGTCGCTGATTACGATTATGATGTCCAAATCGCCACCCTGACCACCTGGGGCTCAGGAACGCCGACGAAAGTCATCTCCGTGGAACTCTCACAAAATTCATCCCGGGAAGGAAAAACACTTGATGCCCGGGGGTTTTTTGGGTCGTTGAATTCAAATATGGTATCGGCGCACACCCCCAGACACCTGGTGCGTCCCAACCGGGACATGAACGTCATCTCCGTGGAAATATCACAGAATTCATGCGGGAAAGCTAAAAAACTTGGTGCCCGGTGGTTTTTTTGGGTAGTTGAATTCAAATATGGTATCGGCAAACACCCCAGACACCTGGTGCGCCACAACCTGGACGTGAACTTCATCTCCGTGGAACTCCCGCACAATTCATGCGCGAAAGGAAAAACACTTGGTGCCCGGGGGTTTTTTGGGTCGCTGAATTCAAATATGGCATCGGGGGCCCCAGGGGGAGTTACGCATGAATGAATGTATGAAATCATGAGACGCCCCAAAAAACCCCCTTAACAGTTTTCCGTTCGTCTTTTTCGAGTATATCTGGAGAACCTCGGAGACGACCTTCATGTCCAGGTTGGGGCGCACCAGGTGTCTGGGGGTGTTCGCCGATGCCATATTTGAATTCAGCGACCCAAAAAACCCCCGGGCACCAAGTGTTTTTCCTTTCGCGCATGAATTGTGCGGGAGTTCCACGGAGATGACGTTCACGTCCAGGTTGTGGCGCACCAGGTGTCTGGGGGTGTTCGCCGATACCATATTTGAATTCAACGACCCAAAAAACCCCCCGGGCACCAAGTGTTTTTGCTTTCCCGCATGAATTCTGTGAGAGTTCCACGGAGATGACTTTCGTCGGCGTTCCTGAGCCCCAGGTGGTCAGGGTGGCGATTTGGACATCATAATCGTGATCAGCGACCTCAAAAACCCCAGGGCACCCATTCTGGGCCAATTCCGACTCTTTTTACAAATTTATTAAGTCGTCTAAAGGGCGTCTCAAAAAATGCATTTTTCGAATGCATTTTTGGCTGCAGCGATGCAACTACGAATTTCGGCATATTCCCACCTAGGTGAATTTTGGATTAATAATTTTTAGAAGCAAATGCAGAAAACCGCATTCCGATCCATCTTGTACGGAACTTTTCCCTATTTAGACCGTTTTCACGTATCTTGCTGCGACTATAAGGATTTATAACTAAGTATAACTCCCAAGGGAATTATGATCATGAAAGCAACTTCGCTCTGGTCAAACTACTCCATCCTGAAGAGAATTCTATCTACAAAGGAAAATGCATAGCTGATAAATTTCTTGAAGCGTAATTCAGTGGCGAATGAACCCAAGAAATCGAAAATGCTTACGAAAGAGGGTGACGATGAAACTTACCTAATGCTGCAGGCAGCTCTTATTATTTTTTGTTTGCAAGGCATGTAGAAGAGAAAAATTGTATTTGTTTCAGGTGACATCGAAAACGGTAATTTCTTAATAATCAGTTACGCCGTCTGATATCAACACTAATCGTAAACGAATCTTTTTCTATAGCTTCAGAATGATAGACTTAATCCTATGGAATTATACAGCAAATATGTTGGTCTTTGTTCACGTGTACAATGGCTCCAAAGCATCTGAAATTGCTCAACTCCGAGCTATACACCAGGCACTGTTTCAGACGAATAGTTGCTATCCTTGTTGCCGATGAGGATACTGAATTGGTAATACTAAACACTAAACCGCCACGGTGGATAGCGATCTTCATCAGTTGCTGAGAGTTATGTAGAAGACTCGGTCGCGAAGAAAAAGAAGACGTCTAAATTAATTTTGGGAGACTTCTAAGCGTGACTTGTTATTTTCCGAAAATAGCTTCAAGTATGCCAGAAATTGTAATTTTCATTTTCATATATTGGAATACATAATTTATAAGAAATGGTTTGTAAATGTTGTGCTTTGTTCAACTTAAGCAGTAGTCTATTGTTTTTTTTTCTGATATTTTCAATAAACAAAAATCTATCGTTAGTCTTTCCATGGCGACTTTAAGTATTAGCTGACTAAAGTAGCATTTTGCGGACTGTTCTTAGAACCTGCAGTTACTATTTTGAAGAGCCTGTACAAAATAGATATTTGTGTTGCAAGTATTAAAATATTATTTTACGGACTTGTTGCTGTTGAGTTCGAAAAAACTTTTTAGGTGCATTTTACAAACATTTTTGTTTGTTAAAGCTCCCAAAAACACATTCAAACTTATTATGTGATTAATGTGATCATAACAAATATTCCTCGAAAATAGTGAGCTTCAAATTTTAATTGTCATGCCACCATAGCAACTAGATTGCTTAATGTAAACACAAAATAACTATTGACGTTTATTTTGTATAAAATGCTTCATGACATCTTTTTGAGGAGTCCGAAAAAGATTCATTTTAGGGATGTCCGTAAAATAACTATATTCGGGAGCGTATACAAAAAATAATTTTGTATTCTTCTTCGCTGCTTGTAAATATTTAACATTCATTCATTACAGGTGGCATATGCAGGTACTATATTTATATTTCCATGTTTACTGTGTACAAAAGAACAGGTTACATCGAAAAACGGGCATGCCTAGCTCTTCACCTGTAACCCGTCGCATTGCAATTACTGCAGTTATTTAAGCTTAAAAAGTAAAATTAACAAATATATAACTAAGTGGATATCTGGCGATATTTTAGAAAGTAAAAATTATAGCGATATTTAGCTTAGAAAAAGGCCAATTAGGTATGTAGATGCGTGGCAGAAGTGTGTTTGTAATATATGATTTTAATTAATGTAGGCAATTATTTTTATTAATTGATACGAAAAACACGAACAGGATTCGCCGCGATATCTAATTTTGCAACACGCGGATATCTAAGCATGCATTCTTGCGAAATTACTGTTGGGGATAGTTTAATAATGTAAATTCTATTAATTTTATGCTAGCTTAGAATGTATTATCTCCAAAAATTTCGTTCCATATTTTTTAGGAGTAATTTGTGTATCATAATGCAAATTATTGAATGAAGACTTGAAATCAGATTAAGAGAAAATATTCTTCATCCGTCGCTAACATTCCTTTGACGATATAGAAGCAAAAGGTATAAACACAAGTAAATGGATCAAGAGTTTGATTTATTAAGAACCATCGCCATAACCATCATAGCAACAAAAATAATAGACGTCGCCTTTCAATGATCTACTTATCCTTATTTTATCGCATCGTAAACTCTTTGGAGGACATCCAAATAGAGTTCAGAAAATGGTATGATGCAACAAATAACTGTCAATTTGTCAAGCAGTTCCTAGAGTACCCCTGCAAGGATACAGCGAAAAATGATTTGGCCATGTCTGGGACAAATCTTCGTCTGATGACAGGTATTCAAACTGGACATTGTTGGCTAAGGAGAAACCTCTTTGTAAGGGCTGCGAACAGGAAGACGAGACAGTATTTCATACACTCTGTGAGTGCACTGCCGTCTTGTCAACAAGTTGGGAGAACGATGGGCTTCTATGGCCTAGATTAGAGAGATACCACTGAGCAAAGTCACCACTTCGTTCTCTTAGATAGACTTATTAGTGTCTCAGGTGGATCGATCTCTTAATGGGAGGACGTACAAGGGGACCAATGAGACCTAAGTGCTGTAGCCTTTTTGGTTACCCTCCCCACAATCCCAGATTCGAGATTCTCTTCATATTGTCTGGCTATTCGACGGGTAAGGCAGAACAGAGGTGCCGACAGAGAGTGATCCAACTTGCTTACTAAATATTTTATCATAAATAAATCGTTAACTAGAGAATATACTTATTAACAATAATCGACTGCATTGTTCATAATATTTAAATTAATGGGTATTTGTAAGAAGAACATAAATAATGTAAATATGGACTAAGGTAGTGAGAATCTTTTCACTGTCTTCTACCATTGTCTTAAAGAACAATGATTTATCATACTATGAATGAAAACGCGAAAGATTAGTGAAAATTACTTAGTCTAACCTTATTGACGTCACGAAATAAAAACGAAAAGTTTTCTCACACGCAGTAATTTTTAAATATAGAAGAAAATACATAAATTCTTTATGTGTTTGTAACAGTACCTCTATTAAAGAGTAGAATGAAGCTTGTTGGTATTAAAATTCCATTTCAATTTAAATTTTGGCAAATTTATTTTCCTCTGATATTTGGAGAAGTACTACTGAACTATTCATTTTTTTATAATCTGTTTTGACTTCCTACCTGCTTTCGGTTTCTATCCCCAACTTGTGATTGTTATTGCTTTCCACAATGGCTGTCGTTTTGAATTTATTGTCTTCTGCGCCGATCAGCAGCTCAGTTCTTCCATTCTGGAAAGGCGAGGAGCCTCTTCTGTCGCCTATCCGTCGGTTGACCTGGGTAGGACTGTCCCTAGACTTCTGGAGTTCGGCCTGAAAACACAAATATTTTACTAATTTTTCTATTTTTCACGTTGATATACACAAAGATTTGAATTTCAGAAACCATATACACTGTCAATTCTGATAACGAGAAAGGAGTCATAAATGATGCTATATTATTTGATAGGAATTTTATTGTGAGCAAAAATGTTTCTCAGTGTATAATTCTAATTTCACTTGTTTCATATTTTTCCCGGATATCTCAAACATTCAGAAACGTTCCTCTTGCTGTGATCTAAAGCATTTCACATGAAATGCCTTTTTATAAGGGTTGGAAGTCAGATTTTATAGGGACTCGACATAAAAACTATTTATATCTTATTTGCAACGGCTTCGCTTACAAAAATATCCAATTTCATGGTGCCACATATATTTCATCGAAACCTTTCATTGGATTTGCAATAAATATATAGACAAAATATGTCTTCGATATTATGATCAATTTACTCAATGTTAAAGCAACACTGTCTGTCAGAAAAAATGTTTATATTGGAAGTTATACAAAAGTAATCGAATTTTTTAAGAAAAAATCATTTAGTTATGTTGATAAAAAATCAAGAACGTTCAATTAACAGAAACTGCATCAAGGTTGTAGAAAAACGCTCAGACCCGTCGATGTTATATTAAAGAGGGACATTCTGGGTATTTTGTACTCCGCCACTTTCCCTCCCAAGCAAGAGTAAGCATCACCCCAAAATATTTAAATGGCATTGGGGGTTGATTAATATTTATTTTGAAAGCTCTTACAATTCTCTTTACAACAGACTTTACATTTTATAATTCTGCCCAATTTTATAATCGAAAGAATATTTAATCTCAGTGTGATTTAAATAAAATAATACATTTTCCTGTTACATCATACATTGCATATTGTCGAAATGTCTCAAAAACAAGTGAAAAACTTTATATTACAAAAAATACTCTAATTTTAATGATCTTTCGGATAAACCGTTCCACGTTCCAGGAATCAACATTTTTTTAGTATCGCCACGCCATCTATACAAAAAGATGTGAACTAATAATTCTAACTGCAATTTGAAGCTATTCGAGGACATAACAGCCTCAGTTTCCGGAACTAAAATAAATTTCTTCATTTTCGAGATATTGGCAGCGGTAGTGTTAACACACACTCTGTATAGCAGGATTATTAAATTGAAAGAACAAAATAAAATATTTTGGTCTGCTACTTCCTGCTCGGCCTAAGTGGCTTGACTTGCGGGAAGCGACCTACATTGTCGTAGGTACTTAACCGCAGACCTCTCGCCCTGGGCGATGCGCCATTAAATCTATAAATAATACTGCAGCAAACAACTACTCCACGGGCTAATGCCCCGACCGGCATTGAATTACACCTGCGGTATCTGTGTGAACAGCCAAGAACCCTTGTCGGCCACTCCACCAGACATAGACCGGTTTCGGGCTTGTTAGCCCTCATCAGTACGCCATAGGTGAGATTACCGACAATTGAACTGGCTGTTCCTTCATATGTAGATTCACATATAAATCGAGTGCCGTTGAGATGTAACTGGTCTGCTACTTCCTGCTCGGCCTAAGTGGCTCGACTTGCAGGAAGCGACCTACATTGTCGTAGGTACTTAACCGCAGATCTCTCGCCCTGGGCGATGCGCCATTAAATCTATAAAGGTCTGCGGTCTGCGAAACCGGTCTATGTCTGGTGGAGTGGCCGACAAGGGTTCTTGGCTGTTCACACAGATACCGCAGGTGTAATTCAATGCCGGTCGGGGCATTCGCCCGCGGAGTAGTTGTTTCCTGCAGTATCATTTATAGAAAAAAATATTTTATTTAGATTTGTAACTTGCTGCTAAAAATGTTTTGCTTTCTTGTATTCTCTTTTTTAATTCTTATTTTACTGGCTGTCTGTTTGTCAGCTCTGGAAGTGGTTTTAACCGATCCCTCTCTAGAAAATGTATATTATTTTTGAAAAACACCCACCTGTGCAGTCACCCTAACGTCGTTCGGCACCTTGGCAACGTCCTTAACATCCAAGGAGTTCTGGGTGATGAGAAGGTCCCCGGAGTTATGTCCGTTGGGCAGTTGGGGTTTGGGGGTGGTGATGACGTCCTTGTTGACGGCTACGACGGTGGTGTTGCTGCTGAGCACGCCGCCGCCTCCCGGTCTGTTTGCGGTGGGGTTGTTGTTTAAACTTTCGGTGGCCGTCAAAGAAGTCACGTAGATGGGCGAGTTGCTGATGAAGCCGTTTAGCTCTTCTCCTGACGATGTCGTCTGATTTAACTAGAAAATAGAAAGAAAAATATAAAAACTTCTTTTTGTTCAGTTGAGGAATCAGCAGGTGATGGGGCAAATAACATACTTTACAATTTTTCCCCTAAAATTGCTGTCATTTCGATGCTTTTATTATATCTTTATCAGGGCTAGAAATAAAACAAATACTAGAAAGGATTAGCAGTTTGGGAGCGTATACAATAATACTTAGTACATTGTTACATTATGCCGGGTCCAGACCAAGCAGACAAAACAACGACAAGACAAAGACATTCGTGTTTTGCGACAAAGTGGCGACAAATCCGATACATTTCTGCAACATTTTTGTCTCATTTTTGTTTTGTTTCCAAATTCGGAGACAGTTGCAAGTCCCGTCTCGAGTCGGTAAAGATGAAAGGGTCTCCGTTTTGTCTAGGTTGGTACAACGTCAATTATTTCTCAGATATGTTAGTGGAAAGTGTCATCAAATGGTGATAGGTATTCATAACATCAGTGCCGTGTCGCAAGGAATGACAAAATTATTGAAGCTGGACAACTGGAAAGAGTACAGTGGACACACATTACGACGAATGTCTGCTACCCTTTTAGTTGACGGTGGTGGTGACCTCACTTGTCTTAAAAGACACGGAGGATGGAGATTGAGCACTGTGGCGGAAGGCTACATTGAAGACTCGCTTTTAATTATAGAAAATATTAAGAAAAGAATACTGAAAGTTGATAGTGGTAATGATAAACCAAGCACCGTTGTTATTTATGATTTCACAACACCTGCAAATAAAAACGTATTAATGTTAATCTGAGGATTAAAAGTGTCAGCTTTAGCTCCTAGGACCAAAAGTGAATATTTTTGTTGCTAAGATACCATTTTTTTTCTCAGTAACGAAAATGTCAACCTTAGAGACTCCTGATGTCATGGTTTTGTGATGGTTCGAGAAAAATAAGATTTTATATACCCTAAACTAAATAGCTATTATTACAATACATACTATTATTCTTCGGAATACTATTTCGTTAGGTTCTATTTCGAGAACAAAAAGATAAATGTCCTTCATTCCCTTTTTTGGGTATAAGCTTACCGCTAGTTTAAGAGGTTAAAAAATCTCAACACATTCAGTATATGACCTACACGCCACTTGAGCAGCGGAGTCATGTTACTTTGGCCTGGTTCGTTTCTAACTTGAATTTGCCAGACATTTTTGAAGGGCGCCAGATCTCTGTCTGTCCCTGTCCACAATGCACAATAGTCTATACGGTCGACTTCTCAGAATTTACTAAAATGTGCGATTAGGTGTTTCCTTTTAGCTCCAGCCGACAAATACTTCTTAACAACTCGAGTGTATGCATGAACGATGTAGAACTAATCTAATGCCTCACTGGGTGGTGTTATTTTCATAATTCTACATTCTTTTATACTTTGTTGTGAAAATTAAATTTTAAAATCGTCAAACATTATTTTCTTGAAATTTTTGTTATGTAACACCATACATTTTCATGATGTATATATGTAGAATTAAACGCTCTTTCAAATGGCATGGTCAAAATTAGGGGTTGTTATTTAAAAGGTTTGTCGATGACGTCATATTTCGAACAACGATGACGTCACAAATGTGGGTCGTATGTCAAAATGTGCCTTTTTTAAAAACAAAATTGACGTGCCAGGGGATTTTTTTGGAAACTTCAATTTCAAAAATAATGAATTTATTCGTTACTTTTCGAAAGCACTGTATGTAGTGGATGCACCGGAAGTAGTGATGAACTTCCTTATTTCAAGTGTAATACATCCCGTATATCACCTAAATTTAACCGTTTTGAAGTTATTCGACATTTAAAAATAAATAGTTAACGAGGTTCATAAAAATATCTATAATTTTTTTCGTGTTGGATTTAGACATTTAATTTTTTGGTATATTATGAAATCCATTTTGTATTTAATATCAATCCTAAAATACTACACCAAGTGTTCCATGTTTCTTGTTACACTTTACCAATTTCTTTCTGATTTCAAATAAAACACATTGTCACTTTTTCAATCAAGTTGTGTAAAATTTAAAATCTTTGTTCTATGATATAAACTTGGTTGGATTTCAATGTATGTTGTAAAATTTTTTCGATTCTTTTCTGGTTTCTTGTTGTATTATATTAGCCATGAACGTAAATACTTACACAATTAAAAATACTACTTGTGGCAGCGTGATTAAATTTATTTATGATGATTATTTACCTACATAGCTAATATAATGGCGACTTTCACAAGAAGTTCTTGAACATAAATGTCAAAAATTCTAAATATATTACTAAACCATTGCCCCATTTGCTTTGTATGATATTTGTTGCTAATACTAATCAATTTTAGATAGTTCTAAAATAAAACGTGCAACAAATACACTTTTTAAACCACACCACGTTTTAGCCAAACTACAAGATTTTCCTGTATTGATTGATCATAGTATCAATCAAAGTTTTCTGTAATTATAAAAGTGACACCTAGAAATGAATATATGACAAAGAACTCTCACTCTCCAGACGGTCTGTCAAATCAGTCCACATCCAGATTCCCACACACACCCTGCCTTAAGTGGCACTTATCATTTATTTAGATTACCGTCATTTTCGTTTTCAAGAGCTCTCAAGTAATTTATAATTTATTTAATGGACATTATCCCTGTAAAGCGTCTGTGGTTATCAGCTTCCCAATCTCCACGATTTAGGTGCACCAGTCAGATATTCACGAATATATTTGGTTGGTTGAGCAGTCTGAATTACGTTTCGAATTCCTAGGGGTCAACGAATCGTATTTTAGGAAATTAATTGTTCCTATTGCAGTAAATTTATTTTTGTTAGGAATTTGCCATAACTAGGCCATTGAATTCTTTTGATTATTACTACGATACATTTTGTCAAATCTAGCAAGGACTATTGTGCTAATCAAGCTTAACTATGGTCCAGTTTGAAAATAGTAGAGAGTGGTTTATTTTATAAATCTGCTCATAATTTATAGCCGTGAATACAAAGAGAAATATGAGCTGTCGGTAAAGGTTGCTGGATTTCTATTGGTAACGACGCTGTGGCATCAATTCGACTACATTATCACATATCACATCTGCACAGCTAATACAACTAAAATATAAGTGATTCAGTTGAAATATGTAGTTCATTAACAAGAGTGTCTGTAAGTAGTGTAAGTACAGAGTGGCAAAGTGGAACTCGCGGAAGGAAGAAGATAGAGGTTGATAACGACACAAAATACGCGATTCGTAGAACAACTGAAGGATGGTATTTTAAAAATGTGCTTCCGATTCAGGTTGCGATTCCGATTTGCGAATTATGCGTATGAATTTCCGTTTTACAAAACGTAATCGAAAGAGTCTGTTCATGAAACCAGACGAGTTAGTGATATGGCGAAGAAACCATTTGAAACGTATATTAGAAGGTTGAAATCTGAATCTGAATATATTACACTGATGGAACAGGGATAAGTGAAGGCGATACAATGTATAATGAGTGTAGTGTAGTGTTAAGTGTGATATCCGCTGAGTGCGCATCAGATACGTGTAAGTTGGCACGGTCTATTAACTACACGGTCGGGATCATCAGCAGGTAGCCAATGAAAACTGAGACCTGACGTATGACACAGTCTATCTTAGTCCATCATTCGAGAAAGATGTGACGTCACCTGATCCCAATAGCCCAGACCATATAGTTAAATAGACCGTGGTAAGTGGGTGGTGGTGGTGGACCCAAAAGGACGGCAGTCTACAATAATTGTGGAGAAAATGACACGGGTGAGATTATAAACTTTTTAAAGTGAATTGTTAAAGTGCTAAGCTTACTCAACGTCAAGTTATTTTTGGTAATTTTACATTCTTTGAATCCTTCTCAAGGATACGCCTATGGAATCTTGTCTCCTACAACTCTCATCTCCCGTACTTGTCTAAGTGCCGTGCTGAAAATTAAGCAATCTACTATTTTCAAATATGGGTATAAGTAGCTCCATAAGATCCTAAATTTGACAAAATAAACTAGTATTCACTACAAAGTATCAAAATGTCTATATTTTGGAAGATATTTGTATTAAAGCGATAAAATCTTACCTGTTGAGAAAGTTTGGTCATATCGACGGGTGTGATGCGTTTGAGCGCTGAGAGACGCTCCAAACGCTCTCGAGCTTGCTGCTCCACAGCGATAACAAAGGCATCTTGAACGTTGCTTGAACACAGGTCTAGGTCCACGGCTGTAAAGAGCGAAACCCGATTAAAATCATTGCAAAAGTGACAGTGCTGCAAGTGTTTATCATTGATTAATAATATATTGTCCCCTCTCCCACACAACATAAAATTCAATACCTTAAAAATCACCAAAAGTGGTAAGAATAAACATCATACAAAAGCTTCGCGATCAAAGGCCAAAAACGCGATTATATCATAAAAATTAAAATGTTTTGATCTCTGATCAAGATGAGAAATCTCCTGTATCAATTAACATTTTTTTGGAGTGACTCAATCGCTCGATCCGACCCTGATTTGAACCTCCGCGATCCAATGCCTGGCCTCCTTTGATAATTCTGTCGCATCCAAGGCTGACCCAGTTATCCTAACACAACCCCTGAAATAATGTGTTAACCTTGCATATCGAATTATGCCTTCCTCAGAGGTAACTAACTGAGGGCAAACACAATTGCTATTTGGGGCCTCTGCCAGGAGTAAAGAGAATAAGCCCACTCGGCGCCAGCCAGATATGCAACTCGAGTTGCACCATTGTCTCTAACTTGATATCAAGAGCTACTCGCACGTTGGAGGACCTCTCCGGCCGGTTTATGGGTTCTAAACGTAAAAGCTTCGAGACAGTACGGCTTCTTTTACCAAATATAAAAACTATTTAAAGGCTATTATAGTGGCAGAAATAGACAGTTTTGTATAAAATCAACAAATATATGCAAATACATAATTCACGTTCCCAATATAAGTTTTTTCCCGAATAGAATTGACTTTATTATAAACCCACATCTTGCACATTCTCTTAAAAAATATATAGTACTAAACAATACATTTCAGAAGCAAGGCAATAATTAACTAAAATATAATATATGTGTGACGTATTTATCGCAGAAAAAATAAAATACAGTTTCCTGGGAATATTCGGAATATAAAAGTACTAGGTCAAGAAAACTAATCTTCAAGTTTGTAGTGAAAAAATAAATTCTAGTACGGCCCTGGTTAAAATATCACCGTTTGACAGCTATGAACCTAGCGGTTGCCTATCCAAAGTCGGAGTCTGTGTTGCCAGATGGTATAATTTTACAGGAACTTGTAGTTCACACACTAATTAATTTTGCACTAATTTTGTGTTTTTTTTTTGTGTAAACACCGCATTTATAGAAAATGTATAGAAAAAAGAAAACAAACTAAGTAAATCCGAAAATCTTCACATTTTATTGATTTGGTTTGTCATTTTTTGTAATATTTAATACAATATTTTCAATATTAAAATCTCATAATAGACCTATGATAACCTATACTATTTTACATCATTTGCTGGCAGGAATAGATTTCTAATATTCTGCATTAAAGTCGCCACACTCTGTATACAGGGTCGTCAGAAAGACTAGGAAAACAATTGAGTACATAATGAACATAGAAAAAATTATTTGACTTGTATTTCTTTCCTGAAATTTTAATTTTTGGGGCTTTAAAGACTCCTTGAAATTGAGTTTAAAATTTTTGTTTTTTCTTGCAAATATCTTCTCAATCTCTAACCTAATTTTAATAGACTCTGGTATGTAGGTATTGATACCATGACTAATAAGGTGCTGGTTATGCGGAATGCTTTTAGTTTTTTAGAAACATATTTTTCTATTATTTAACTCAAATGGGTAAATACCAGGTTTTTAATTTCACTCTCTTTCATAGTCATCTAACTCAAATTTTAACAATCTTAAAACACACAAGAAGCAATACGTAGGTTACAAAACACACCACACCACAAGTAAACAAATCTAGTCTTTTATTACGGGCACGGGCAGACTAAACAAAGCTCAAAAGCGTAGTAAACCCGGTTTAAAATTTTAAATCCTATTGTCTATCAATAAAATGACATTTAAACGAAACTAATGAGAAGCTTGCATTTTGAATTAGATTTAAAGCGTAATCATCGCAAGAAAACGAGTCTAATCCATTGTCCTGGTTGTCTTTCTGACCCAAACCTGGGCATTGTAGCACTAACGAGAAGACAAAATAGCGACGACACAGCCTACTACAGTTATCCTATTGGCCATCGGCATCGGAGTTGGCCAGCATCAACACAGTACCGCGACCCGGTCACCGAACTCGACGAAGAAGCGGGCGTCATCGATGGGCGATCCACCACATGAATGGACGTCTTCGACATGTGGGTATAGTGAATCTGGGTTACATTTTGCAACCATAGGCGACTGCATGTTTAACATGGACTAAGTAGGCTGCTTGTAGCATATTAAACAATTTTCTTGGACGAATGGTTGGAGAAAACAAGCGCTTGTTGATGAATATGTCACAATGACTGGATAACATGGTCATAATTTTGGAAAATGTATTGATACTAAACGCAGTTGGGAAAGTTTGTCCCAATGGAGTACCATGTAGCTTCATAGTTATTATACAGGGTGGCCCATGGAGATATAAGTTCTAGATTGTTCACTTCCAAATATTACGATCCAAATTTCGTTAATAAAATGTTGATAAGCAAAAATATACAGACTGTCAAAGTAACTTAAAAATTTGGGAAATGATGTTTTTGGATATGAGAAATCATAATCTGTTGACTATTTCGATGTATTCCTTAGAGTGTATTGGCAATAACTTTATCACGTTTTTTATTAGAAATTCTTAAACCTACATTGTTTTTCAGGAAAAAGGCATACTTGTCGTTAGTTCCAGAAATTGACCATTTTCAAGAAAACAGTTTCAACAATCACTTGCATAGTCCACTTTTATTTTTATAGTGCGCCAATAAGTAAGTTGCAGATTATGCCCCTGTATAAAAACATAATTTTATAAAACGCCCTATACAGGGCGAGTCATTAATAATGGTACATAGCTTAAGGGCAGATTGTTACCGTCAAAATAAAGCAGTTGAGCCCAACATTCCTTATTCAACTGTTGTTCCTTTTCATTCTACAGGGTGTTAAATTTGAACAAATGTTTTCGATTTTTTTTCTATATTTTAAGAACGTATAGATCGATTGTTTTGAAAATTTGTAGTCTTATGTTTTTTGAGGTGACAATGACGAATATGCAAACAGTGCTGAGCATCCTCTTCCACCTAATCTGTCGTAAAATCTCTTAAATAGTCTATGATCGTCTGGTATCTCGATATAATTCCAAGTACCTCGCTGCTGCACGGCGACCATTTTTTTATTATGGGGCATTTTAAATATAAAAAATAACATTAAAAACACTACTGCCTAATATATGAGCTGAGTGGGATTGGCAGAAACAATATGGTATTGTAGTGACAGCTGTCTACTTACTATTCCCCGCCTACTATTTTGGAAAAAATAATATTCTAATTTAATTCCCGCCGAATCTCAAAAATTGAAACGGTTGAGTTTATCAATTTGTAACAGGTATACCTTTTCTATTTAGAATTGAAGGTAGTTCAATAGTTTCTTATTAAAAAATTCCAAAGTGTAAAATATAAAAAGTTAGATATATTTTACATCGACAGTAACTAACGCCCCCTAGTTGTGACCTCAACAATGTTTGCATATTCGTAATTGCCACCTCAAAAAATATTAGACTACAAATTTTCAAAACAATCGGTCACGTTCTTAAAATATAGCAAAAAATCTAAAACATTTTTTCAGCTTTGACACCCTGTAGAATGAAAAGAAGCAGCAATTGAATAAGGCATGTTGGGTTCAATCGCTTTATTTTGACGTTAACAATCTGCTCTTCAGCTATGTGCCATTATTAGTGACTCACTTTGTATATTGCTGTTCAATTGATTGTTTTCTCAAAATACTCATAGAGTAGAGGGAACCAGTCGTGCCTTTTCAAAACTAATTAATAAAAATTTGTTTCGAATCTATTGAAAACATATTTTTATATAAACGTTTTACCTTCGTTTTTCCCTTCTGAACATCAAATCATCAATTGTTTATGGTTTGTTCCATGGTAACAACTCCTTTACAAATGCCGAACGTGACAAATTTCAATACTTGACGCGTACGAAATATTTTTATAGCACGCCTTTTCGCGATTTCATACAGTTTAAAGACCCATTAAAATAAAAATATCGGAAAACCTTCAAATATCATTATTAACCAATAACTAAAAATATGCCACATGAATTGCTTGTATGGTTCGCAATATCACAGTGCATATTTCAATGATGAAATTATAGATACAGCAGATAGAATGAGAAATATTATTCACTACTGAATAATTTAAATAAAAAATTACGTAATTCTTACGAAAATCCGCGAATTATTCCATGAACCTTTAAGTCGCAGAATATTACGTATGGTCTCTTAGAACCTCGGATTTAAATCCGTTGGATTTCTACGTGAATCGATTTCTGCTTGCATGTGAAGTCAGTACTACTATTTCGTGACCGCGAAAAGGTCATTTACTGATAACACCGCTTGCTGATGAAGTATACATATATTGGCACCCTCTCTGCGGGTATGGTAGGGTGCAAGAATGTTGGCTTGGGCCAGTGTGAGAGATTGATACCGGTCGACGTTTGATCACCCCCCTAATTAATGAGGTTTCCAGGTTTCCCTCATTCCTGCACTGAATGGTGGTTATAGCCTACCAACGTAAGTGTCATTCCTGGACGTAAATGCGGCCTGATTAATAATAATATGCCGCCCCCCTCTCCCGCACAAGTCTCCGACCTATGGGCTAATCCTCGTGATTAGAATGAGAGGTACAGATATTATTATATTATTGTTATATTTGAGTGAAAATTCAGCTATGTGATCATTTCGAATATCTGCATAAGTGTATATATTTAGTGTTCAGCTAAGCATTAAACCATGTGTCTGCTTTCTATTGCAACAAAAAGCCTATGATTATGTATTCGATTTTCGCAATAACACAGAAACGGCAAAAAAGCATTTACAGTTATCAGTGACCTTGCTTTGGAAAGTACTCACGGCGGATGGTTGATGAATTTTTTATACGATAGTGGTAATAATTGATTCATTGTTGATAAAATTTACTTTTATTTAATCAGAAAGGGCGTAGAAGGAAGCCATACGTTGGAAACAACTGCAGATTTAGTAGTCTATGGACGCACCGATCATAATATTCATAATATTAATATACTGGTCCAAACGTTAATGCCTCACAAAATCTTTAAAATATATGGTAGTCATACTAATATTATGTTGATGTATGTAATGAAAGTTTGATTTCATAATTGGCTATACAGGGTGTGGCGCCTAGACCCCTGCAAAGAAATTATATTTTCAAATCACTAAAATGTGATGAATTTTCTGATTTACTTAGTTTTCTGTTTTCTAAAATTTTTATATTCGATTTATAAATAGTCGAATATCATGTTCTTTGTTCCAATGTCTAGTGCTGTGAAAAAGATTGATGTATAACGTTATTGTATTTATGGATTTGTATTGTGTTGTGTTTGTTTTGCTGTTTTGGTTTGAGTGACAGAATAGTGTATAATAGTCATATGGTAAACTACATGTACAAACATCAAGAGTTATTTGTTTGCCTAAATTGACCTATTAGGTCTGCCTCCACGCTAATGAATATCATTTTCGACATTTTCTATAAAAGCGATAAGTTTGCGACAAATTTTATTTATAGAAACCAACCTGCCTGATAAGTATAGTATGTTTTATAGTACCCTGTATTTTGTTACTATAAAGATCTTATCTTGGATCACACATACTGTATACAGAGAATAACCAATAGATACACTTCTACAGTTTATTTATCTATATTAAAAGGAGGATTCTGCTAAAAAATATTAATTACATGTCTACCTACGTTTATGCTAATTTTGAACTGTAGGAGGTACAGTTCAAAATTAGTCCCTTACGGGAGTTTAGGCTTGCTGTTTTAAACCTTGCCGAACTTTCGGAAATTATTTTTATTGATTCTAGTCTAGCCCTGTACCAGATTTTTATTAACTAGTCTAAACTTCCATAAAAAAACTAGTTCAAAATTAATTAGTGTATGAAAACTTTGTTTTACTTTGTTTGTTTTACAAATTTCCGTAAAATTATACCATCTGGCAACACTGGTTCGGCTTTTGAATAGACAGCCGCTAGGTTTATAGCTGTCAAACGGATACATTTTGGCCAGGGTCGTTTTCCGCTATTTTCTCTTTTTTTCTGAATATTCGCGCCATAACCGTGTATTAGTAGAGTAGTCTACAATACAGTAACATTTTAAACCCTTGACAGATACTGCTATTTAGTAATAGCTAAACTATTTATGCCTCAAAAAATACCGCCAACTGCATATTACCTGATCTTACTGTGGTTAAATATGGCGATAATCAAAACAACATGCATATCAATATAGATAATTTTAAGTTTACCTTTCTCTTCTACTAAAAATTTAATACTTTTCTTACTGCATCAAAATACACATAAAGGATGTACTTAGGAAAGGTTTGTGTTCATTTTTTGTACTTCGGTTTTAAATGTGAAAAACTAATTGTTGGAGTTTATGTAAAATTCCATAAAATGAGTCACTTTCAATAAACATTTTAAATAATATAAAGTTGCTACTTTTTGACAACATAAATACTAAGACTACCTAAGTTCAACTTTCTAGTAAGTATTCAATGATGTATAATTCTTTTTGGTAACTTTAATACGGTTTAAAGCTCCTAACTTTAAAATTACATCGACATTTCACTATTTTGGGCCACAAATACGGCCACCTTAAAGAAACCATGTCCTGTATATACGTGAACTATGCATAATACATACTCTTTTTCAAAAAAGAAAGAAGAATACAGCACCTATAATTACAAGTAAATCGACAAAAATACTTGAAAAAAGTAAATGAAATAAATCATAACTTGTGTCAGTTTATTTTTTCTAACTTTCGTATTTGTACAGTTAGTAATGTCATAAATCTAGTTTAAATTTGTAATAAAATAATTGAGAATCACCCATACAACATATTCCTTATTGTTTATTAACGGAATTTAGAATACCTCAGGTTTTATTTTCTTATTTTAAAAGTTTTATAATGGTTATTAAGATAGCAGTTTAATACTGATACAAATATTTCCAACCAATAAAACAACTTATAACAATTTTTTCTTCTTGGAAGGAATAAAAAAATACTTCATATGGTTCTGTAAATTCTGAATATGTAATATGTTGACTTTTCTCTTTTCTTTTCGATTTTTTGTCTCCAATTATATCCGCATATTGTTAGAAACACCGATCTACTAACTTCAAAGATTAGATGCAGGAAAACCTTTATCGGAAGGAAGTAGCTTATAAGCAGGAATAGTCATTAATTTCTACCAATTATGCTATTACGTCAAACGGTACTCTATTCACCTCATTACTTTAACTATGTCACTCACTACACACTAGTTACTCGAATGTGTATTGGTATGATTTTCAATTAATTTAAGGAAAATAATATTAAACGCTAATGAAAAAATTAAGGATATTTGTATTGTATTTACTAATTTAAAATTATTATAGAGGTTTACTACTTTCCAAATAATTTAATAATGTAGTTAAGGTTTATATTTGATTATTGTTTATTGCTCGTTAAGTTTAATAATATAAAATTAATGAGAAAAGTTATGCACACACCTTTTGGTTACTTTCCATGTGGTAATTGATTCTGATGAATTGAACTTTTCACCTTTAATTTATCGAGAACTGATCCTCTAAAATTAGAAAACTAGAAGGCGTTGAAAAGGAACATTGAGTGCTCCTTAAAACAATGAGGCAATAGGCTAGTTAGCCATTTAGGATTTTAAGGGTTCAGGTCAGCTCTGCTTAGGGAACTTTGGGAAATGAGTACATCTATAAAATAAATCTCCCTTCAAACAATAACTGAATGGTCTTAGCGTTTTTTTTTTAATTTTTCCATTAAAACGAAGAAAACATGGCTAATAGCAGAGTATTAATAGCCCACAGTGTATAAAACAAGTATTTCTGTGTTTGTAACCCTTTGGATCATGTTCTTCCAAACAATTTTCTATGTTTCTAACAATTCAAAGCTTCTGTTGTTTTCGTCACTCTGTATTTACATACGGTTGATCAATAGCTCAAATATTGGTTGTCATGACAATGTGACAACTATGGTTTAGGAGTTAACAATAATATTATCTGATTAACTTTGGAAAATTCTTAACCATTAGTTTACTATTGGTTATTGGCTATTGGCAAACTAGATATGGTGACAACAAAGCTTTAATAACAGTGTCTGTACTGTCTCAAACTCGATGCTAGAGTGCTGTTATTGGGTAAATGCAAATAAAAGTTTTGCATGGGAGTTTCAAATAGCACCACTAGGCATGCCTTGGAGCCAATAATATAATTTTTGAAACTTTTGAAAATGCCTGTTATGACGTTATAAAATATATTTTTCCCAAAGACATACCTATTTCATTTCATATTAGAAAACACAGAGTTGAACCGCTAATTTTCATTAATAAACTTTTTTGATCTCCTTTCATTTAAAAGTTACAAGCAGAAATGTGAAATGATTTATTTCGGTCTCTTTGGAAAACAATAGACAGTTTGACTGTTGAAAACATATAAACGATTATATTTGTTATAATATTATAATATAAATATTCAACCACAAAATGACAGCAATAATAATTACTAAGAATTAATACAATAACACATAATCTAATAATAACAAATCTATACATTATTTTCTATGTAACCCTCTTCTTCTAATAAATTTATCCAATCACCGCTTGACTTGTCTTTGAGTGACAAATGTCAATATTTTGCGAGGGGATCTTATAAACTCGTTTTTGAGAAGTCCCCAGAAATAAATCTAAAGAGGTCAGGTCTGGACGCTCCATGACTGTTTTATGGAACCATTAATCCCTAAGCATCTATCATGGTATATTTCAACTAAATAATTACAGACAATACGTGTTCTGTAAGATGCAGCTCCATTATTTTGAAACCACATTGATCTTCTTAGTTGCAGACTCATATTATCAAGAAGTTCTTCAAGAAAACTCAGATATCTACCATCCAATATTCCTTCATAAAATATGGTCCAATTAGATGATCCTGCACCAAACTTTGACACCAAAATAACCTTCATTATTTATGGAGTTCATACAAAGAGGATTTTCTGTGGGACCAGTAATATTTGTTTCTTATATTAGCAGATTATTTCTTACAAAAGAAAGAATGTGATTAAAACTCGCCTACCAGCAACTTCTGTAAGTACTATAATTTGGAATATAAATTTCATCCGTTTCTCTACATTCAATTCATCTAATTGTTAGTAACTCGTACTCATGATATTTACTACTACTCATAATTTTTTCAATTGAGTACTTATTCAATCTGAATTATCTGATAGCTTGCCTAATTGATTATCCGGGATTATATTGCAAGTATTGTAACATCGGTCAGTGGTCGCGCGGTTTCAGGCGTCAGTACTTGAATCGAGGTGACTAGATCTCTGTGGGTTCGACCCCCGCAGCAGGTAGACCGTATATAAGTTATATTTGATACCGGTTGACATTTGACTACCCCCCTAATTAATGAGGTTTTCCAGGTTTCCCTCATTCCTGCACTGAATGGTGGTTAGGTCCTACCAACGTAAGTCGTTCCTGGGCGCAAGTGCGGCTTGCTTAATAATAATACGCCGCCCCTCTCCCGCACAGGTCTTTGACTTCTGGGCTAATCCTCGTGATTAGAATGACGTAGAAATATTATTATTATTATCTGGGCTGTTGTTCCTTTTCGGTTGCAAAATGCACTTTGGTTTTCTCTAAGAGGTATTTAGGATAATATTTCCTGATAAATTCGAATGACTCATCTTACATTCTTTTGGACTTCCCCATAAATTAGTATCATATCAACTTTTTCATCGTCTGTTGTCATATTAATTGAAATAAACTATTCAAAATAAGAACAATCAAAATATTTCAATATTGACAGGTCAAAAAAGTTCATTAATGAAAGTTTATCAGGAATAAAAGGCAAGCCTTTGTGATCCTATTTGAAACTCTCAATCGAAATTTTTATTTATGTTTTTGTGCAATGAATTTCCATCTTTGCAACAGAAGCTTAATTGTTGGATGGAGATTTTCGATTTCTTGACTGACCTGCTCCAAATTCTTGTATGCATTTTCAGTCAAATCTAAGCACAATGTTTGAATTAACAGAACACTATTATGTGTAATAAGTTTAAGAAATCCTTCGAATAAATTATGGTCCTGAACCACTGAGATAGTCACTTCCAAGACAAAGTAGAGTGCTCACGTTACCATGGGTTCTTTATTTCGGACAAAATCAGCGGATCCCTGATCACCTTGTGCATGCCACTGCCTCCTCAGACAGGCGATAAACAATCCAAGAGAAAAAATGGTGACATAACAAGAGAGGAAACCGCGAGATCGTTCGCTCCGCGCCGGGACGCGAGACGCGAAGTTGGCTGTAGAAGAAGGCTGGGCCAGTCTCGCCATCCAGTTAGCCTTGACTCCGAGTTCAAATATTCTTCACAAACAGTGCATATTCTCGGCGAGGGCCTAGGAGGCTTCTTGGAAGGTTTTGTCATCGTAGTACGAGGAAGGCGTTTTTTGTTGCCTTAATTGGTACGAATTAAGTGCGTATGTAGAACTGGTTGAGAATTATCTCGAAATATACCAGTCTTAACGACGTAGGTTGCATAATACTTATATTTTCAATTAGTAGCAGAAGAACTGTTCCTTCTGAGCTTAGTTACACATGAGAAATGCATTTTTGGAAGGTACAATCTACTACAATAATAATGGCACTCTCTAAAATGAATTTGGTGAATTGTTTCGAACTGCTGACATATTTATGATGAAATCTACTTTCAACATTAATTCTTAGCTGTTTGCACTCACAGATCTAATAAATCTAATGAAATTTCCAATAGTTCAAAAACTGTTATTAAGGAGTACCATTATTATTGCATTAGATCGTACTTTTCCGTACGAACTTGTAAATTTCAGAAATAATGAGTGATAATTCGTATTTAACGCACTTTTCTGAAATAGGAATGGTACTGCTAGGCTCTGAGCTGAATTGAATAGTGAATGCTGTAACTTTATGAATTCGCGTTCCTTTCGTTATGATTAAGGCTTAAGGATTTTAAAACTCGAACGTCTATTGACTATATACAAAATCAACAACATATTATTGATGCAGTTCAATAGCCACTAGTGTTACTGAATTCATGAAGTAAGTGTATGCTCAAGGAAAGAACCAGGATGAAATTGAAAGTTATGAAGTGTTTACAGAAAAAAGATTTTACATTGCAGTTTTTCAAAATTAACTGAAAATTCTTGCCTACCGACAACTAATAAACCATTAGAAATATATAAAAAAAACTTGTTCTGGATCAGTTTAGCATTTTTTCTCAAGGCTTCAGAAAACCAAACCACGTCCACACAAAAAATTGAAACAGTTGATAATTTTCTAGTGTTGATGGGGAGAAGTCTTGACGTAATAGATTTTTTTTAACTTAATATAATGATAACTATAACTTTCAGTTATCCATTATTATAGTGTTTAAATACTTGTGTTAGTGTTATTTCGGATGGTATTTTTCGCCTTTACGATTTTTGCAATATCTGTGGGTGATGCTGCTCAATAGACCTCAGATTCAAATTCAGCGCATCGAAATACATAATCAGCACACAGTGAACGCAAAAAAATCGATTTTTTTTCCGTTCACAGATTCTTTGCGATTTTTCCTCCTTTTTCCTGACCTTACTTCTTTTTCTAACTTTGTTTTCGTAACAAGTAATACTTTTTAACTGCTTTTCTATTTATTGTTTATTTATCCAATTTTCACTGCTCACCGTGTACATACAATGGCGAAACGTATTACATAACCTTTTTTGATAGAGGTTCTAGTACAAAGCTGTTTGTTTTTATTTCGTAAGTAATCCAATAACAATACGCATCTCGAGTAATATTGTAGTGTGTTTTGCTTCTTGTTTGTACTTGGGAGTAAACAAATTGCGATACTTAAATGCAAAACAAAATTATTGCCTGAGTAAGCACATGCGAGTCACGCAATCTTACGTAAATTAAATACCAGTAAGAAAATATAAAGGTGCAGTAATTTTTAAGTTAGAAATAGATAACAATAATCTACGAAAATGTTTTTAAAATCAGGAAAATGTTTATTTAGTTGTTTAGGTTCCTTTCCACATGATTAAAAGAATTAGGGGAGCAGAAAACATAGTACAGTTCAGATAATAAAGTACAGTAAGGTTATGACTCAAAAATTTAAATAAGTAGCTAAATATAGAAAATTATAAGGAAAAATACTAAAATAAAAACAATAAAAAAGAGGTACAATTGTAACTGGAAGAAAGTCAAGATCACAGTTTTTTTTATAAAAGCTATGTTAAAATACTCAAAGAAAAAAATGCATACTCAAAAATTATAACATTAAACAATAATAATAATATCTCTACCCCTCATTCTAATCACGAGGATTAGCCCAGAAGTCGAAGACTTGTGCGGGAGAGGGGGCGGTATATTATTATTAAGCAGGCCGCATTTGCGCCCAGGAACGACTTACGTTGGTAGGCCCTAACCACCATTCAGTGCTGGAATGAGAGAAACCTGGAAAACCTCATTAATTAGGGGGGTAGTCAAACGGCAGCCGGTGTCAATCTCCCACATTGATCCAAGCCAATATTCTTCCACCCTACCATACCCGCAGAGAGGGTGCCAATCCTCTCCACGAATATAGCTTATATACGGTCTACCGGCTGCGGGGGTCAAACCCATAGCAATCTAGTCACCTCGATTCAAGTACTGACGCTTTAAACCGCGCGACCATTGACCGATAAAGGTTATAGACAAGGTTATAGAGTTTGTAGGTATGAGCTATCAAAAAAACAAATTAATGCACAGGGGACTGTTACAAATACAATCGTGTATTTCGAAAGTAATTTTGACACGGCACTAAAAACTGGTCCACTGTAAAACCTGATCATGCGCAAGACAAAGTATGCAGTCGGCAACCGGCACGGTGACAAAGTGTAATAAAAAATGAACGGACAAAAAATTGAAATCATTTCCCATAGAGAGATATAAATAACATTTTATAACACTTACTTTATATCAGTAAATCAGCTGCTTTTGCCGCTATTGTTATTATTAATTTTGTCCACCGACGTGTAATTACATTTGGGCCGGTCTTACCCAGTTACAAACTAACACAAATAAATGTTTCTGATTCTTGTCCGTTTTCAACTGGTAAGTTACTGGCATAATTGAGCTTCTTCTACAGTATGCGCCAAAAGTATGGAATAAATTCAATAAAAACGAAATTATTGTTTTGGGAAAAATCCTCGAACAGGTAGACTTTTAATTTAAAAAATTCATATTTTAGCGTAAAATGCGATTTTCAAATGTCATTTGTTTTCGATTAAAGACGTAATCGATTTTTTAAATGGCAACATCATATTTTTTCCTTGATTCTAAAAGATCGTTTAATTCTCTATCAGACAGTACTAAAATGTTGTCCTCTTACATAGGAAAGTTTTCGAGTAACAGACGATTGAATGTTAGAAAACGTAAATTTTATCCATAAAGTAACAATTCTGAGGTATGTAAATAAAAATACAAATTGATTAAATTTTATACTTAAATTAAATGTTCCAATTGCCATCCACCAACTTCTTGACAATGCGCAAGTCTGTGAAGAAATTCTTCTTGCACATTATGAATGATTTCTGGGGTAACTCTGCGTATTTCGTCCCGAATGCGATTTTGAAGTTCTTCTAAATTACGTGATTCATTAATGTTGGTGGATGGCAATTCGGACATTTAATTCAAGTATAAAATTTAATCAATTGTATTTTATTTTACATAACTCAGAATTGTTACTTTTTTATGGACAAAATTACGTTTTCTAACATTCAATCGTCATTTACTCGAAAACTTTCCTAAGAGGGCAAAATTTTCGTACTGTCTGATAGAGAATTAAACTATCTTTCAGAATCAAGGAAAAAAATATGGTGTTGCCATTTAAAAAAAAAAATCGATGACGTCATTACTCGAAAACAAATGATATTTGAAAATCGCATTTTACGCTAAAATATGTATTTTTTAAATTAAAAATCGACCTGTGCGAGGATTTTTCCCAAAAAATGATTGTTTCGTTTTTATTGAATTTATTCCATACTTTTGGCGCCTACTGCATATACATCCTGTATTGTGTATATACAACACTGTAGATTGGAACATTCTTTATACTTTTTGAGCGATTTGCCTGATACTTATTCAGCGATTCCCTTCAACAATATGTAAAATGTGTTGTGAGAATAGCAGCCAAGCGTTTTACTACAATTTTTTCTCGGAAGCTGTAAGGATTGTACAATTTTTTTACGATATTTACTCCATTTTTTATCTATCCCCAAACATATTTGGATAAGTATAAAAAATACTTAAATTATTACTTATCACCTTAACTTTCACTCAAAACCTTAATTTCGTGTAAATGTCATAGACGAGACAACTGTTTGATAACTGATGGAAAGGTGTCTTCTAAGAAGCACAATCTAATATAATATTGATTATGAATTTGATTAGTTTATAATGTATCTACATGTGTGTTTCATATTAGATTTGTTTCTTTGGCAATTCAAAACAATTTGAAACTGTTAGAAATGTTTCTCCAACTACTTGCGTTAAAATTCACTGGTAACTTGTTCTCAATTTAACTGATCGAATACTTCTAACAGTTTCAAACCAAGTGTGTCGGAGCTATAATCACAACAAATTGTAGTACATAGATCTACAATTGTATAAGCGATTAATCTTTTTTTTTTGAAGTTTACAAACTGAATATACTTATTGAAAATGCTTATCGTATAAATAAAAAAGTGTAAAATTTGGTTCTTCTTGAAGAATGTCTTTTAATGAACGAAAAGAAATAGTATAATAGCGTGTATTATACTATTTCTTATACCTTTTATACAAAGTCTTATAGTATACTGCATTTTTGTTATAGAAAAGCTTTGTAATTTTTACTCTACGTATTCTGCCATAATAAAACTTACTACTCATCCACAGAACAATAACTTCATTATTCATGCATATAGTGAACGTTGAACAGCCCAAGACCATGTAGAGAAGATTGGAATTTCACATGGATCAGTCATCAGTCATACGCCAAATCGGGCACCTACTAACGTTTTCGACTTGGGCTACGAAATAGAGTCGTATGTTATTTACAATTCAAGGACAGCTGGTTTTTGTTTTTCAATTTTGTCGTCTGAGGCCTGGACAACGCGTGGTGAGTTGTCGATGCTACGCAAAGAAGTGAGCTTTAAACAATAAGTACCCATTTAAAGAAATCATTGGTTATTCTCAACAAATTCATGCATGTTCGTTAGCAGTTATCAGTATTGCTTGGATGTGGAGACAAAATAAGAAAACCAATTCTCGCAAGGGACAGTTAGTAAAATATTTCACAAATTTAAGAAACACGGTACAGTACAGACTTTGCCCAAAACTGGACGGGCACGTGCTTTGAATAAAGAAATTAGAGAGTGCATTAGAACTTGTTGAAAATCCTCATACTTCAAGTGTTTCATTGGCCCGCAATCACGATGCTTCTCGAACTGCAATTGGAATGTGTTTGAAACAAGAATAATACCACCCCTATAAGGTATGTCTTGTCTAAGAGCTTTTGGAAGACGATTATGATAGACGATTACAATTTTGTGAGGAAATGATGATACGGTGTGACGACAATAATGGTTTTCAACGAGACGTACGAGCTACGTTTTATTTAAATGGAGTGGTTAACAGGCACACAGCTATCGCTTTTGGTCCCAGGAAAATCCACACTGGACATGCGAATCGCATATGCAGCACCCACAGAAAGTTAATGTATGGCCAGGTATCATCAACAACAGAATCTTGGGCCAATTCTTTTTTTAAGAAAATCTTACTGCTACACACTACCTGAATGTCCAACATTTGATCTGATACCTGTTCCAGATGTGATTTTTCCTCATGAAATTGATCCGGATATACCCAATGAAAAAATTTGGTTCCAACAAGAAGGCGTTCCCCTACATTTTGGTATTGATGTTCGAAGATACAGATGAAATGTTTCCAAATCGTTGGATTGGTAGACGGGGTACAGTTGAATGGCCGCCAAGAACTCCCGACTTAACGCCCTTGGATTATTTTCTTTGGGGATATTTGAAAGAAAGAATCTGCCAGGACAGACCGGATAATATTGAGAATTTCAAGAACAAGATAAGGGCGGAGATGCATAATTTACCAGCTGAAGTAATTCGGAATACTGTGGACAGCTTTTACTATCGTCTTGAAGGAATAGAGGACATTTTCAGCATTTGCGGCATTGAGTTTATTTATGTAAATTATCTACTTGTTTCAATTTCTAAATGAAAACATAAAACTTGTTCATGCCCTATGTTTCCATTTAAAAAAAAAGTAGGGGTAGCTGGGGGTTAGAGGGTATGTAACCGAAAGATGGGAAAAAATCAAGATCAGTTAACGTGTTTCGCCGTTTTTTTGGCAACAACGAATTTATAAGGTACTACAGTTGTAGTTTACTGTTTGATAAAATTGTAAGCATACATTTGTAGTAACTATTTCAGTAGTATTTCTTTCAGTGTAGTGCTTACTTTGGAAACATAAACACAAGAGACGTAATTACTCATGTGGATATTGTCAGCAATATAATCATGGAATTTTTAATGCTACTCATATCAAATTAAAAATAGTATAGCGTTCACGTTGTACGCATTAGGATTATTATCAAGTGTAATTTCATAAATAGCTTGTTGTTTACAGCTTGTCATCAATGACAATCATGTGTGATTAAAGGCAACGTATTTAGTGGAACTGTATTTCTTTTTGAAACCGCCAACTGACAGATTATGTTACGTTAACGTACAAACGCCCTGTATATTCCGTTTTCGCCATAGAAAGTCATTGCAAGCTTCACGGTAATTGAAGGCATTGATATATAGAAACCTTGTCTAATTAATATAAGTAGTAATTATGATTAATGCAACAATTGTAACTTTCCAACTGAGACAAAAACAGTTATGGAAAGTTTCATTATTCGGAAGATGCGCAACTTATTTTTTTTGCCTTGTCTGGTTAGTTTGGCGTTAGATTTCAATTATATTTTATTTCGGCTATATCGTAATAAATTTAAGTGTGAATTTAGAACCTTTTGTTGTAGAAAATAACATTTAATGCCATTGTCGTTGGTTTGTCGACAAATAAACAATATTATTACAAGTAAATGTAATGGAGATTTATACGTCATTATATTATTTGTAAATATAATTTGTTAAAAACATATTTCACGGTCAAACCATATACCAGTATATTAACATAAATTATCCAATCACCTCGGAATTCTCCAAGATTATTCCTGGAATAGGTGAAAGTGATGAACAAGTGGGCAAATTTAATCAGTAAGTATTAGATGATTCAGTAACTATAGTTATACGGTTAAATTAATCTTCCACCATTACGTTTCGGATGTTTTATTTAAATCAAGTTTTAATATGCATTCAAGTAGATCCATCTATTCATTCCAAACACTGTTAATACTAGTAATAATGTAGTGTAAAATTGCTTAGCTATATCCAGTAGATTTTTTAAATGGTATAACCATTATTCATCTTGGGAACTTAGGCAACCGATATGGACTTCTACGACTTTTTCCAGTAGAGACAAACTTTATGAAATCAAATTTTCGATACTTCCTACAATATTTGACAATTATATTTTTCGCAACTTATATAAAACCTATATAAAAAATTATAGCGCTATTAATGGTATACACCAATTTGTTATGACTTAAAGCCTTTTCGAAAAAAAGAGAAACGTACTCACCACAATACCACAACTAATAATATTTTGAGGTCTATAAATGATAATAATAATAATAAAGCATTTATTCATTTCAGCCTTTACAGGATATGAACGTCAGTAAAAAAAATGACATGAAACATAAAACATATTACAAATCAAAAATACAACACTATGTAATAAAACACCATTTAACAATTACTATAATTATAAAATTCCTGTAATCTGTAAAAACAGTTATGCAAGAGTAAAGAGCGAAGCTCCCTACAAAATCCATTCATGTTTGTCTCTTGTCTTATTGATAGTGGCAAACTATTGAATATTTGACCACACAAATAGAAAGGACCTTTCTTATATGTACATAAATTAAATTTACTCAACACTATTTGATATTTACCTCTTGTATTATGATCGCGAATATTAACGTGTTTGGGAAACTGTGTACTGTTCATTTTAACAAAAACACTTGCATCATATATAAGGAGACATGGAAGTGATATAATTTTGTTATTTATTAGTGTCGGGCGACATGACTCTAGTGGTTTTAAAGAAAATATCAACCTAATGATCTTTTTTTGGTATATAAATACTCTTGGAAAGTCACAGCTACATCCCCAGTAAATTATTAAGTATCTCATATGAGAGTAAGCCAGTGCAAAATAGATATTTAGTAAGAAGAATTTAGTCCTAAGAATTTAGTGCTGTCAACATTGTCAATAACAGAATCGTTCAGTTTCACCACGATATTAGGATTTTCACGCCTTTTATGGAAAAAAATGTATTTAGTTTTGGCAGGGTTAACTATAAGCCTATTGTTATAGCACCAGTCATAAAATTGTTGTAGTCAATTTAACTTTACTATACTGCAGGAAACAACTACTCCGCGGTCTAACGTCCCGACCGGCATTGAATTGCACCTGCAGTATCTGTGTGAACAGCCAAGAACCCTTGTCGGCCACTCCACCAGATATAGACCGGTTTCGGGCTTGTTAGCCCTCATCAGTACGCCATAGGTGAGATGACCAATATATATGATAATATTTGTAGTGTTTGACAGTTTTGCAAATTGCAATTGTCAAAAGTTGAGATGTTTGCGCTATAAATAATTAAAACAGAAGTTGCAAACTTCGTGCAAAAATCCGTGAATTTCGCGTCCATGAGGACAAGGCTTAAGTGTGATATCCGCGGAGTGCGCATCAGGTAGGTGTAAGTGGGTGGTGGTAGGCAATCACTGTCCAAAAGGACAGTAAATTGTTAATGTGCTAGATTCAGCCGACGTCAATTTATTTTCAATAATTCTGTGTGCTTTAACTCTTCTCAAGTGGCACGCTTAGGTAATCATAACACACGTATCTTCCGTGCTCACCTCTGTGTTGTGAATTAGTCACTCTCTATTATTTTCGACCTTGGGTAATTGATAATACAAGATAAAAATTGTAAATTTTGAAATATTCATATTACTTTTATTATCTAACGCCTCGAAATTGGTAAAAACTGTTATATCACTGTTTCTACTCTAAAAATAATGGATGTTATGTAATAAAATTATATTTGTCATTTTTGTATATTTTTTATATCTGATTACATTCAAATTTAGTACGCCTATGAAATGTTGCTCCCCACACGCTTCTCCCGTCGCGCTAGTCCACAAGCTAGCGATTAGTCACTCTCTACAATTTCGGCCGCTGACTATACAGTATTTAGATGCGGCAACGACTGTTTTGAGACCTATTTTTCCACGAAAATGTCTAGGACAAACGCCATTTCGATTAACATAATATATTCTGCACATATCATACAATTTTCCCATTCTCCGTGCTGTTATCAGATCGTATATATAGTTTTAAAACCAGTTTGTCTCTTATTCTAAACCACCTTTGCCTTGGAGCCTCCTTTACAGAGTTCTGTTACTCAACATCTGTAGGATCTTGAATTTGCGACACTTGAGATTATGACATTGCACAAAATGCTTGAGAAACACTACCAGTACACTACACGTACCAGTTGGAGTAAACTAAAACACCGTTTACCTTTTTACACAAATTGCAACCATTACTTTGCAAATCGCGTACCAGAAGCAGAAAAAAACACAACAGATTCCCAGCCTTGGGAAGTTACGGTTAGGTGCGCGTTAAATTAAGGATGCTAATCGTTTCTCTTATTCTTCGAGTTTTTTTATACCTGCGATGTCTCATTAATGGTTATATAAAAATGATCACTTCTTAGGTAGTAGGTGGTTGTGTCGAACAAGGTTTTTTCAGGTCAGATACACATGTCCTTGTGTTGATGCAGTAAGACAATTAATTTTTAAGAGGTGTAATGAATCTTCTAGATCCATCATTGACTTTTTTATGGTAGTCGTTGGAATGAGTCATTTCTATTAAGGAAAAAAGTTAAGATGATTTAAAATTTACTACCTGAAAATATTTAATTATTAGACAAATCGCATCCGTCGTGGAATAAAAGTACAGTTCAAGTTGCTGAGAAATCATTAACATTTTTGTTTGGGTTTTTGCCACAAAAATAAAGATTAATTAAATAAGCTCTTAAGCCAAACGGATCAGTCAAGGGTTATTTTTAAAACTAAGTTTTCCTAACCAAAAAATCTCATACTGAAAAAAGCGGATAAGTAAAAAATGACAAAAATCACATCACTATCGCGCATTTTTTTTTAGACAACTAATACTTTACGATCATTTTTGTCTAAAACACGTTAAAAAAATGATATACAAAATTCAAAAAATTGCATCTACAGCATATCTACAACAAACATTATGTTTTTTACTGTATTAGAAAGGTATTTTAAGCTAATATATATCAAATCTCCTACAATTCCTATCAATGAAGTCATATGTATGCTCTCTGATACCAAACATCTAGGTATGCTAATGAACAATTTCACAGACAAAGCTCTATTCAATAATTATCTAAAAAAATTAATCTAGCTAAATTTACTAACCTGGTTTAATGAAAACACTCTATAAATATCTAAGTTCACTTTTGAAAATGTGGGAACTCGAAAATTCAACCACAATATATGAGATCTGACCTATTTCTACTTAGATCGAGACCATAATGTTGAGGCTTTACTTTCTTTACTCATTTCAACAAAATATGCAAGCGGTATCGTTTCTGAAGTATGTTGCGCACCTTTCTTTGCTTTTCTCCAGAATTATTCCGTCAAGCGCAGTGTCAGCAACTTCTCGGACTTTCGGAGTAGTACAGTTAATTCAAAATCAGACATTATGTACTTGTTTAAGCAAAAAAAATAAAATTTCGTAACGGAAAGGATATTTTTTGACTTAATTGTCAAAACCGATAAACTAACAATATTGCCTAGCAACAGTTTCATGGAGTTCTTTGTCGAAAAAAATATTAAATTATGATTTTTTTCTTCTTCTTTTCTTAAATTTAAGGTTTTTAAAGGCTTGTAACTAAGCGATTGTGAATATAATAGTATACATACCACGCGGGAAGGATCATTTCAGCCACGGATTTTAGCGGCTCTAACAAAGCCTGGGCTGTAATGATCTACTTCCCCGCTAGGTATGTAATATACTATTGTCTACGTTTCATCATTATATTTTCTACTACTTGATATTGAATTGATATAAATTATTAAGTATTTTTGACGAAAACAATACAATTGACTGTATTTAATGAGTATCTATATCTTTTAACGTTTTATCCTTCAAAAGTTAAAGAAAATGATCAGCAAATTTAAACTTGTTAAAGTTTGGCTTTACGCTAATAGGAATCTTGGGTGGATATCTTTTCTAGTGTACAAACATGAATAAGTATTTAGTTAGCATGACTTATTCCGAGGTATCAGGAAACTGAGGCATGCCTTTACGACTCTTACAAACACGATGGAACGACGAAGCACATGTTCTTGGAAACCCATTCGATCGAAGGGTATAAAATTATATCGAAAAACAACAATTAACCGCAACGACATTCACGATATGTGTGTAAGTGCCTTTAAAATCGCTGTTAGTCATCCGGCTAGTTCCACTTGGCTGCCTTTTATCTCCTTTTGTCGTCGACCAGATCCATAAATTTTCACGTAGGTGTAGCAGTAAGGCGAATGTGGTCTACTTATTTTTTACATAACCGATGAGGTATTAAACTAGTACCATACGACATTAACTGATAGTAAATCCTTACTTGTTGATAACTTTTTTGTTTAAAGGTTCTCGGAAAATACACCAATACTTGGTTACAACATATTTATATCCGATTTGCACTTTCATTATATTAGCACTTTATTTGATAATTCTTCTGATATTTCCAACATAAACTGATCTTCCACGCTCATTGCATACAAGTTGATGTAATGAATTACCGGTACAATATACTTTATTTACAACCATGTATGTTAATGTTGATATTTCAAACTTTCAGTAAATTTGAAACAAACATATCTGACTTTGATGTATATCCAAATGGAAAGTGGCATTTACCAGGATGGAAAGTGACATAACCGAAATATTTGATCCAAAAAATATCTTATTGTACATTAAAACATTCTCAACAAATATTATTCACAGTAAGTATTACAAATAACTTTACTAAATTAATTGTAACATGGGTCGGTCAGTGGTCGCGCGGTTTAAGGCGTCAGTACTTAAATCGAGGTAACTAGATAGGAGTTGGTTCGCGCCCAGCTGCCGGTAGACCGTATATAAGCTATATTCGTGTAGAGGATTGGCACCCTCTCTGCGGGTATGGTAGGGTGGAAGAATGTTGGCTCGGGTCAATGTGAGAGATTGATACCGGATGACATTTGACTACACCCCTAATTAATGAGGTTTTCCAGGTTTCCCTCATTCCTGCACTGAATGGTGGTTAGGGCCTACCAACGTAAGTCGTTCCTGGACGCAAATGCGACCTGCTTAATAATAATATGCAACCCCCTCTCCGGCACAAGTCTTCGACTTCTGGGCTAATCCTCGTGATTAGAATGAGGGGTAGAGTTATTATTATTAGGTATTATTATTAATTCACCAATTATTAGTGCAACCTTTATAGATAGCATATCATCAGATACATTCTTCAATAACGCCGCTATGCTTTCAATGGAAAAAGTGCTTGACTTTTTGTATACATATTCTAGATTTTGTTTATTTTATTTTTTTATTTTATTTTTTTTTCTAATGGGCAGTTTTACACTGTATAAGAAATGGTCAATACATAAACTTAGATTTTAAATTAAAGTAAATAAATAAACAACACACTAAATCATACATAATCACATAAAAAAAACGAAAATCGCAATTTTAAATCTTGAAATATTCATTTAACGAATGCGGACAGATATCAACTAGGTACGATTTCAGTCTCTTTTTAACACGCTCAAGTGCACAGCAAGTCTTTATATCACTAGGTAATTTATTATATAGCTTAAGGCCCAGACAGTTTGGTGAATTCATGATAAGCTATAATCTCATGAACGGTATATGATATTCATTTTTTTTGACGAGTATTAATTTGATAAATTTCCTTATTGGTATGAAATTTAGATCTGTTACTGAAAATATAATTACACAATTCAAATATAAAGAGTCCAGATAAAGTTAGAATAAAATATTTTTTTAAAATATCTTTACATGAATGTGAACTTGAAGCATTAAAAATGCATCTTAGTATCTTTTTTTGGCATATAAATACATCAGAAGACATAGTGGACCCGCCCCAGAAACAGACACCATACATTATTCTACTGCCCACCTGTGCATGATACAGATTTATAAGCTGCGGAGTTACAAGCACCGTACGCAAATTTCTGAATAAATAACATATTGAATTCAGTTTAGAACAAAGATTTGAACAATGTGATTTCCAGGACAAATTGCTATTAAATTCAATTCCTAAAAATTTTACATGAGTCTCATTATTAATTGGTATGCCATTTATATCTACATTCAATTCTATATCTGTCCGTTGGCGATTTTGTATATAATTTATTAAGTAAAATATTATATTTTGCTTCTAAGTCATAGGAAGATTTATCAGAAATTAAAAGGGAAGTATCATCGGCATATATGGTAAAATGAATATTAGAAGCAATGGTGTTTATGTCATTAATGTATAAAATAAACAACAAAAGACCCAGTACAAAACCCTGTGGAACACCCATGGATAAACTTTGTATTTCTGAATTTACATATTGAACACTCAAAGAATCTCTATGCTTAAGGCTAACATATTGTCTCCGGCCATTCAAAAATGAACTTATCCAATTCAATGCAATATCTCGTAATCCATAATATGATAATATTTCAAGTAATATGCTATGATCGACGCAGTCGAAGGCCCTGCTAAGATCGCAAAAGATCCCAGCAGGACATTCGCTTCCACAGACTCTAATACAGTATCATAAAATGAATGAATGGCGCTACTAGTTGATTTTCTTGACTGAAAACCATGCTGATGTTCTATTATAATTCTATGCTTGTTAATGAACGATATAAGCCTGTCCAAGAAGGAAGACTCAAAAATGTTTGCCTACTTTTAATATTTTTGGAAAAGTTTTTGTTAAAAAAGATAAATTTACTGGATATGTATAAGGACGAATTACGTAGTCTATAACTTCTTTGATTAAAAACATGGGAATATCATATATCATCTGATCCAGAACAGTATTTTCGTTTTAATTTGATATGGAGTGAGTAGGTAGAAAAAAGAGCGTCGGTAGAAAGAATCTTTTTGGAAGGGAGTAGAGAATGAACAAATATATTAAAATATCATTGGAAAGTGGGAGTGTACGTTTCCATTTTTATTTCAAAGCTATATTGACAGAACGTATAGACTATAATAATTAAATACCTAATTTATACAGGGTGTTCTACAAATTCTATGACCAAATTTGGATAATGTCAAACATTTTTCCTTATATGAATATAGGTGCGATTTGTTTTTGTTTGTTGCAAGCATTTAATAGTTATTTTTTATACAACAAGTACAAAAAGTAAGTGTTTATTGAACGCGACGTGAAATTGTCGAGTGCAATAAGCACTTTTTGTACGAGTTGCATACAATATTTTTTCTACGTTCATGCAAAAACCAAAAAATGTTATTTAGATGACACTAAGTTTAGGAAAATGCGATATCGATTTGAACGTTTACGTTTGTCATGATGACAAAACGCTATTGTAGAGTGACAGATGAATGCAATAAACATTTTATTGCACTAGTGCAATAAAGAACCACTTTTTCCACTAAATATAGTTCAATAAAGTTTTGTTTTTTGCATGAACGTAGAAAAAAAATGTAATATATTTCAATCAAATTAGCCTAATAAATAAAAATTATAGTTACTATAACAATAATTATAATTTGTGTCATTTGTTTATTCATTTGACACTGAATCAAATTAGAAAAACATTTTTCTACAATTTCTAAATGCAAGTTTGGTAAGCTATTACTATACAGTGTGGAAGAAAGGTATGGAATAAAATCATTATTTCTAAAACAACGAAGTTTCATGAAATTTCCTCGGACCCGTCGATTTTGCTTATTAAAAAGACTCTTTTTTCTATACCAACGCATTTCCGACGTTCATTTGTTTTCGCGTGATGACGTCATCGGATATTTTTTTAAATAGAACCCCTATATTTTTCCATCGGATTCTTGTAGAGCTTAACTTGCTGAATTCAAAAATATATAATTTCAACACTTTATTCCTTCAACTTTCCGAGAAAAAAAATAATAACAGAAGACATAGTGTCCAATAAACGCTGCAGTTGACAGATGTCAATTCTGATTAGATTTTGTTTAGCTGCCAGAAACAGTTTCTGAGGTGACTTGATTTAATTTGTTGTTTTTGCTATCAAAAGATGTAATATTCTAACATGCAATCTAATAAAACAAAATAATAAATTAGGCTCAAATACGATTGAGGCAACCAGAATTTAATGATTAATTAATTAATTAATTAATTATTGTTAAATTGTTTTAAAAATGAAGAGTCCTTATTTTGTGATACTGCCGATGAATTCACTGTATGCATTTTACTCTCAACCAGCCCATCACAGACACAAATGGGAATATTCACATTTTTTCAAGGCGATTTTATTGGATCGGTTATTTTTTTTTCGGAAAGTTGAAGGAATGAAGTGTTGAAATTATACATTTTGAATTCAGCAAGTTAAGCTCTATAAGAATCTGATGAAAATATATAGGGGTTCTATTTAAAAAAATATCCGATGACGTCATCACACGAATACAGCTGAACGTGGGAAATGCATTGGTATAGAAAAGAGAGTCTTTAAAAAGCAAAATCGACGGGTTCGAGGAAATTTCATGAAACTTTGTCGTTTTAGAAATAATGATAATGACTTTTCTTCCACACTGTATACTGCGATTGAAATTGTCTGCGAAACAAATTTTTTAACTTTTAAAAATTGAGTTCGAGAAAGCTATATCTACCTTTTTAAATTAACTTTTTTCGGTTGTTGTATTTTAAAATGAGATATTGTTTTATTAATAAAATAAGGAAATATTTAATACAAAAACGTTACTACTAGTCATTATTTTTGAAATTTACTAACAGGTAGGTAGTTAATTAATTCTGTAAAATACGAAATAGATTCTGTAACGTTCCTTAATACAATATTTCCAAAGTAGATAGGAAATTAAGTAGTTTGAATTGGATTTTGTGAAATAATGGTACCTACTCGAAACATTTGTATGTAGAATCAATACATAGTACCTAGAATATTTGTTAGGATATCATGAGAAAGTAATACCCAGTAATTATCCGTGTTGCATTGTAATAAGAATGCTAACAATTGCTCAACTAATTAAAAAACCCGTTTATGGTTATGCTGGTGGAATTATTGTTGCATTCTTGGAATTGCATGTGTAAGTTCCCTTCACTTTATTATTTGTAATTCAGCGTAATTTTTTGGGAAACAATTATTAATTTGCTAAAGATAAAGAAGGTTATTTAAAGTTGAAAGAACCAGTCCAAATCACCCATACCTATACTACATTTATCAATAAGATTATTTTCAGATATTGTCTGAAGCTATTTATTTGTGGCATAATTTTAGTTTTTCTTTAGTTTTGTTGGGTTTTTGCCACACTTCTGGAAAAATAATAGAGATTAATTAAATAAACCCTTGCGCCAAACGGAACAGTCAAGGGTTATTTTCGAAACTAAGTTTGCCTAACCAAAACATCACACTGAAAAAGCAGATAAGTAAAAAATAACAAAAATCACATCACTATCGCACACTTCCGTATTTTTAAAACTCTCCGTTTTCGTTCTCAAAATAGTAATATTAAACGTATGTCAAATTTGACAGTTTAAAATTTGTTTATATGCTTCAATAGAGATGTTAAATGATTATTATATTATTTTTACCACAGAATATATATCTATCTGTGTTGTTACTTACTTCATGATACAACTGTAGCCAACAATGATCGATGTTAACTGAACAGTTAGACACACACTTATCTCCGTTCAACAAAATAATCGCGGTCTCTTTTAATTTTCTTTTTGTTGCGTTATCTTCCTTCTCTAACATTTTTGCCGAACCCGATTGAATCAAATGACCGTTTTCCCAAGCGTGTTCGCAAATTTTGGATTTTTCAAATTCCAGTCTTTTTATGTAATTTTTATGTTCCTGAACTCTAAGGTTCATAGGCCGAGACGTTTCCCCAACATAATGTTTATTGCATTCACAAGATATACTGTAGATGCAATTTTTTTAATTTTGTATATCATTTTTTGGACGCGTTTTAGACAAAAATGATCGTAAAGTATTAGTTGTCTGAAAAACTGTTCGAATATTAAATTTATTACCGACTCTTCTTAACTTTTATGATAATATAGGAATGTATGGAATTTTAATTGTATGATTAATTTCCTTTATTTGTCTTACAGGGTTCGTTTTTGATTCAATGGGGTTCGGCAAAAATTTTAGAGAAGAAAGATAACGCAACAAAAAGAAAATTAAAAGAGACCGCGATTATTTTGTTGAACGGAGATAAGTGTGTGTCTAACTGTTCAGTTAACATCCATCATTGTTGGCTACAGTTGTATCAAGAAGAAGTAAGTAACAATAAAATAAAAATCATTTAACATCTCTATGGAAGCAGGTTAACAAATTTTAAACTGTCAAACTTGACATACGTTTAAAAATTTTTACTACGATTTTGAGAACGAAAACAGAGAGTTTTTCGAAACGTCAATAACACGAAAGTGCGCGATAGTGATGTGATTTTTGTTATTTTTTACTTATCTGTTTTTTCAGTGTGAGTTTTTTTTTTTAGGCAAACTTAGTTTCGAAAATAACACTTTACTGTTCCGTTTTGCGCAATTGCTTATTTAATTAATCTATATTATTTTTCAGAAGTGTGGCAAAGACCCAACAAAACTAAAGAAAGATTATTTTCTAAGAAAACTTTTGTAGCGAAAACACATCTTTCTTTGCATTTTCTGAGAACATTTACCATAGCAATGTATATTTTTTTACACCATCAGAAAGTAGAGATTACTTATTATTACGATTACGAACAAAAGCCCACCGACTTTTTAAAAGCAGATATTTTGAGGTGAGAATTTTCGATTGAAAATTACGGCGCTTTTCGATATTAAGTCAAAATAAGGTGAAAAAATAAATATTTTAAATCAAAAAAATTACAGTGTGTTTGGGACATAAAAAGGTAAGTTTTCACCAAATTTCGTAAAAATATATTTTTTTTTTTGAAAAAGAAAAATAAAAAACCAAAAACTTGGTTATTTGAATTTTTCACATAAATTTTGAGGTTATGTGAAAAAAGTGTAAATACAAAAGTTGTAGATCTTTTTATTACCTACAACTTTTCCATTTAACTTTTTTCCATAGGACTTGTAGTTTTGCCAGAAATCGAGATAAACCGTTTTTTACCCTTAGAAACTCACCCTCTTCCACTTCCCGACCTCAGATTGCCCGTAAATTATTTTTCCTTTCATTTTTGTTGTATTCTCTTCCTTTTCCAATGGGTTTCATCCTACTATTATTTTTTTTGGTTTCAAAAATTATCGACCCTGGTCTATTTTATGTACCTATATAAATTTAATACGTCCTGTGTATGTTATTTTACTAAATGAATCATAATTTAAATTTAACGATTCATAAAGTGCCCTTAAGGAAATAAATATCAAAATAATATAAATTTAACGATTAGCTCATGAAAACACCATTAAATAATTACTGAATTGTGCTTTTCACTATCATATAAAATAAATTAAAATACAATGGGTGTGCTATATGAAACAAGGTATTTTACACCGACGAGAAAGTTACACACATTTACATTTCGCTTTTGTGTTATTTTTTCACAGCTAGTGTTTCAAAACAATCTCAAATTGGCCAACTGTCACTGTGTCACTATATTGATTCCTTTCTGATCATATAACTAAAAAAACTAAATTACTGCACAGTTTGTTGTAGGTGAAAAATTATTGAAACTTGAAACCGATGAGATACATTAATCATCGATTAACAATAATTTTTCAATTGGAAAAATATAATGATGACACTAACAAAATATAAGATACGATAGTTGCTGGCTGGACAAGATAGCCTTGATTTTAATAAAAAGTTCCAGCTGCCTTCACAGTTTGAAAAATCGCAACATGTAGGTCAAATTCCTCTCCTAGGTCAACACTGGAACTATTACAACTAGGAAATTTGAGCAGTCATGATTCTCAAACTCAAGTCATCAATCAGGGGTTTGAAATAAAAACTGGTCGAGGCGACTAGTTTCAAATTAACAAATCAGTGAAGGATAAGGTTTTGAAACAATTAAAATTTACGTAAAATGTAATTAAAGATTCGTTGTTTTGTGGTTGGCTGGGTTTGGCCACATGAAAGTTTACTTTCCTTGATTTGTACTAATTTAACGAAGTCTGGTTGATGCGGTTCGTTGGACAAGTCAAAACTAAAGTTTTTTTTCGTTTTTTGCGACCTTTTGATATGCAAGATTGTCACGTTCCTTACAGTTTGTATTTCTGGTAACAAACGTTTTTGCTGCGACTAAAATTACTAGTAATAAAATAATATATTACATACCTAGCGAGGAAGTAGATCATTACAGCCCATGCTGGAATGTTCTACTTCCCATGCTGGAATGATCCTTCCCGCGTGGTATGTATACTATTTTATTCACAATCGCTTAGTTACAAGCTTTTAGAAACATTAATTTTAAGAACTCCTTCTGAAGTTCAAGAAGCTCCGGACACTGCGCTTGACGGAATAATTCTGGAGAAAAGCAAAGGAAGGTACGAGAAAAATGTTTCGTCATACATTAAATGGTGCCCAATTAATGGTGTGCAACATACTTCAGAAACGATACTGCTTGCATATTTTGTTGAAATGAGTAAAGAAAGTAAAGCTTCAACAACAACAACAAGCTTGGTACACTAGATCGTTAATTAGAGATGTTAGACGTAAACATTTCTTGTGGAAACGGTATAAACGCTCTAGAGATATTAATCATTATAATGAATTTAAGACTTTAGACGTACAGTTAAGTATGACAGTAAGATATTGTATAATAATTACATATTGGATATTGAGAATAATATTACTCATCAACCTCAGAATTTTTGGAAATTTATATCTCAAAGAAACTCTTACTCAAACTTACCAAATACTTTTAATATGGACCATGATTCCTTTTTTGATCCAGAGGAGATTTGTAATGCTTTTGCTTCCGTTTTCCAAAAATCGTACTCTACCTCTATAAATGTGCCTTTTGTCTCCGACATTAATAACTTTAGCCTGCCTGAAATTTGTTCTTTTTCAGAGGATGAAGTTAGGTGTTGTTTAAGGAAATTAAAGCCTAAGTTAACTAGCGGTTTAGATGGAATACCATCCTTTCTTGTGCGGGACTGTGCCGCAGTATTTGCGCCACCATTGTGTAGATTAATAAACCTGTCCTTGAATACATGTACGTTTCCTTCACAGTGGAAAATATTTAAAGTCACTCCAGTATTCAAAAAGGTTAAAGATCAGATATTTGTAATTATCGGCCGATTGTTATAATCAGCAATTTTGCCAAGTGTTTTGAAATGCTGTTGTATGATTTTCTATTTCATCACACAAAACACTTAATTACGGAGGCGCAACATGGTTTTTTAAGGGCAGGTCTACTGTTACAAATCTCTTCTGTATTACACAGTTTTTAGCCAATGCCATTGATGATGGATTTCAAGCTGACGCGATTTACACTGACCTGACAAAGGCTTTTGACAGAATTGATCACGCAATACTCTTGAATAAATTAGTTAATTTTTTTGGTTTCTCCTTCAACTTATTAACTCTTATTAGCTCTTATCTTTCTAACAGAGGTCTTCATGTTGTTTACCGCGGTTGCAAGTCTACTGAGGTACGAGCCACCTCGGGTGTCCCTCAAGGGTCTAATTTGGGACCCTTATTCTTTAGCTTATTCATTAATGACATCATTAATAATTTAACTGTGTCCTGCCTGTTGTATGCAGATGATCTGAAAATGTTTAGTACGATCAAGAACGCTGATGATGCTGCTGAACTTCAGTACAATCTTAATGTCATTAATGAATGGTGCAGGGTTAATAATCTGTCACTTAATATTAGTAAGTGCCATGTACTGTCTTTTTCTACAAAGAAACAGTTAATTTCTTTTGATTATTCCATCGAGCAACATACGCTGTCTAGACCTGATACTTTCTGTGACTTAGGTGTTATTTTTGACAGAAAATTGTCTTTTAATAACCATCTACATCATATTACTGCAAGAACTTAGATCTCTTGGTTTTATTATAAGAAATAGTAAACAGTTTCGGAATTCTAACACTTTGAAAATTTTGTACTCTACTTTTGTCAGGTGCAATTGTGAATATGCATCAATTGTTGAAAATGTTGAAAATGTTCAACGTAAATTCTTGAAATATGTTAGTTTTAAAGCTGATGGTGAGTATCCCTCTGTTGGGTTCCCTCAAGTTGAAATGCTTAATAGATTTGGCCTTGAAACTTTGGAAAATCGACGTAAAAAGGCTTATTTAATTTGTTTACATAAAGTAATTAATAATGTCATTGACTGCAGTGCCATCTTGCGAATGTTGAGCTTTCATGTTCCCAGAATTGAAGCTAGACAATTTAACATGTTTCATTTGCCACCTGCTAGGACAAATATTCTGCAACACTCTCCACTGCATAATATGTATAATTTATGTAATGAAGTTATCTTGCCCGTAGATTTTTTGGATTGCAATATTTCAACTCTGAAAAAATCTGTTTTGTAAATGTTATTGTCTTTATCTAGATTTTTAGATTGATTCTTTTTTCATATTTGTTTACATGTGTTATGTCTAAGTATTGTGTAATTTACTTCATGTATGCTTTTTTTTGTGTTTTCCTATTCTTTAACTGGGTCTTTGACCTGTTGAATAGTGTAAATAAAATAAAATAAAAACAAAATAAAACATTATAGTCTCGATATTCGATGTTGCGAGCTGTACTTAATATCAAGTAAAATATCGACATTAGCCAGTATTCCAAATTGCAAGCATTTAAAAAAAAACAGAATGCTGGATATAAACGTAACAAATCCAATGTTCTCTCAGAAGAAAACATCAGTACCTTCTTAAATAAGGCTCCAGTGGAATATTTTGTTCAAATAGTAATATTTCTACTATTTAATTCATATCAATTATATGTTTAATGGTATATTTTACTTTAAGGTTGTTTTAATTATTGACATATCTGGCGCCTGCAGATGCGATGAACTCCTAAATATGAAAATGAGTGATCTGAAAATTTTAGAAAAGAGCATAATGATAGTTATTCCTGTAACAAAAACCTACACGAACATTTGCAATTACAAAACCGGAATGGATAAAAATAATAAAGCAATACTATGATCTTCATAAGACCATTGGTTACGACCGTTTTTTTACAAATAAGGAATGGCAAGATTACAAATCAGCCTTGTGGTCACAATGCTATTGGAGGTTTTACCAAAAAAATAGCGGCTTTTTTAAAATTAGAAAATGCTCAATTGTTTACGGGAAGTTGTTTTAGACGTACTTCAGCTACATTGCTAGCAAATACAGGTGGAGACATCCTATAGTTAAAAAAATTAGTAGGATGGAAATCCAGCGCCGTAGCCGAAGGATACGTGGATAACTTGTTACATGGTCAAGTAAAAATTGCAAATATGTTATCCCATACAGAAAATCTGGGAACGTCGGCCTCTTTGTCAACTTCCAAAATCCAAAATAATGTTAAGCAACAACATGAGCTTAATTAACGGTTCACAGTAATGAGAATTCAAATGTTACAATTAATATTTACAATAATGTAAATTAGTTTTGGTTCTTAATATTTTTCTTTATGTTATAATTTAATAAAATAAATACGTTGTTTGTATTAACTTATTTTTTTTTAAATCATCTTAACATGACATTGCCATTCTTCGGAAAAGTGGCACATGCTGCTAGCGTGGACGTGAAGATAAGTAATGAGTCATTTCCCTACCGTTTTAAAGGTAAGAAATGTCTATATTACTAACCGATTGTGAATAAAAGTTATTATTTACAACCATGTATGTAATGTTGATATTTCAAACTTACAGTCAGTTGACTTATGGAATTGTGGCCAAATGGCTGTTTTTATTTACAACGTATAAACGAAATGCAACATATGCTTTAATTACCGTCACCCATTCTTCATTTACTCACTATAAATGCTCTTGACTGGTAGGTTTTTGATGATGGAATTTCCATGTGAACCTTATTTTCCATTTTCAATTTCATTTTATACAGTTCACCACTTCGATATACACCTGATACACCAAATACGAGTACAATCTTTAGAAGTAGCATATCATCAGGTGTATTCTTCAAAAAATGCCGCAATGCTCGCACTGGAGAAAGTGCTTGGCTTTTTGGATATCAACTTTATGTTTAACATTTAAAGTAATACGCAATAATGAGTAAATGAACCAAAGGGTTGACGGCTTTTTGTTTTTGGCAATTTCCCTAAAATATGACAGCAAAATATTTCACAAGAAATAGCTTTCTGACAACCCTTTTACGAGCACGATCTTTGAAAACATCATAAACTTTGTTGTACCTGACACGACTCTTCTTAGGTAACAAATCTTTCCCAAACTTTCAGCGGCTTCTCTCAGTTGAGAAGGAGTACAAATAATTTCTTCTGAATTGCTCATTGTCGTCAAAAACAGTTTTTTGATAACAATCTATCAAAAATGCAACTAATTTAAGTATGTTTGACTTGTTTAGTACCATAGTAAACATTGTCAAAATGCTAACTTGACGTTTTTTTTACCTGCAATCTGGTTATACAGGGATCTTACTTTGTTAATTTCTCTCGTAATTGTTTTTGTTGCAAAAACCGTCACTTGCATTTGAATGGTATGGTTGTACATAAAATAGTATACAAACCTCTTGTGAAATCCTTTTCTCTCGACAAGAATGAAACACTTTTGACCTCGGTATGTAATATATTATTTTACATAACCATGCTTTGACAATTTCAGCAGAAACGACTCTGAAGGAATGACGCGTTCAAAATCAAGTATTTCTTGACCTATTTATAAAACAGACGCATATTAATCTGTTTAAATCAATAATATAATCACCAATGACCAACTGCTTCTAAAATTTTCTGCGAGCAAACTAATTATGACACAAAGAGATAATGTAACTTTCCATGGAGCATACACTTCTTTTACAAAAAAGGAAACAATTAACCAATGTCTATTTTTGTACAAGGTCAAAGTATTCAATAGGCAAACTAGATAGTAGCCCAAAGGCATTCCAGTGGTTTTAATGAAAACTTGAAATTTTGACCTCTAACTTGATTACCCAGAAATACTAGAGGTCGCCGAAATTGTTTTAGAAGCTTCAATAAAACTGTTTTAGATGCCATCAAACCTTTCTTTTATATTTGGTTCAATTTTCGTGTTGCTGTAGTTTTACATCAACCACCCATTCCCTTATTAGATCAGTCGTGTCATTGGAGTGACCTTCAAGGTTTCCTTATTTGATCTAACTTGACTTTAATGGATTCTGACCAAAATCAGATTTCCTGGTACGGTGCATAAAAATTCAAGTATTATACAGAACTAATGGTGGAAAATTGGATAAAGTTAGATTTTATAGAATTAAAACCATACTGAATTAACAAAGAGACTGATATATTGGTTGGATGAATAAGAAAAATGATAACGAGAGCATTAAAACCAATCGTGATGATTAAGAACTTTATATATATATTTTTAATAGTTTTTGAGTAATCAGTCGTTTACAGTCTCCAAAGAATCATAGAGCTCTAACAACTTATGAAAAAATATTGCTTTTGTTTTGAGAAAAAAAAAACTGAATAAAAAATTTCAACGTTGCTTTGTAACTTTCAAGATTTGCTTAGATCTATAGGTATCAGTAAAATAATGATTCAACTAAACTGAGTTCATATCACCTCTAATCAAGTCAAGTACGTTTCTGCTTCTGTAAATATAATAATAAGTTATGAAGCAACAGAAAGTATGAGAAAAATCCGTCGTTTCAAATTTTATTTCAGAGAAAGTTTTTTTTATAAATAGTAGTGGTAGTAGTACCATTTAGTACGAAGGCATTTTCTGTGAATCTAATGCAATTTTGAATTTGTGTAGCTTTATTAAAAATACCTGCTTAAGAGGTAAAGAGCATGGCAACTTATATTCAGACCATTTAATATTACAATGTTAGTTACATCGACTAATTAATTGCAAAGGAAAAGTACGTTCACTATAGCCATTGTATTCTCATAACAGTCAATTCTTCTTCAGTAAATCAGACGCCCAATGATAATAATTTTGAATTTGTGTTAACTTTACTAAAACAGATGCTTGAGAGATAACGAGCATGCAAATTTTAATTCAGACCATTTAATATTCCAGTGTTAGTTACATCGACTAATTGATTGCAAATGAAAAATACGTTCTCTATGGTCATTGTATTCTCATAACAACAAATACTTTTCCAGTGAATCAGATCTCCAATTAAAATTGCGATAACACTTCGTTTACTGTAGTAAAATTGCATTATAGGTATCAAATCTGAAGCCTATATGCAATCAGTCGTTTACAGTCTTCAAAGAATCATAGAGCTCTAACAGCTTGTGAAAAAATACTACTCTTGTTTTGAGAAAAGAAGTCTGAACCCTAAAAATTGCAACTCTGCCACATTATTTGTAACTTTCAAGATTTACTTAGATCTATAGGTATCTGTGAAATAATGACTCAACTGAACTAACTTCATATCACCCCTAATCAGGTCAAGTACGTTTCTGCTTCTGTAGATATAATAAAGAGTTACGAAACAACAGAAGGTAGGAGAAAAATGAAGAAAAATTCGTTATTTGAAAGACTTTAAAATTTTCTTTCAAAGAAAGTCTTTTTTTATTAATAGTATTGGTGGGAATACTATTTAATACGAAGGCATTTTCTGTGAAACGAATGCAATTTTGAATTTGTGTAGTTTTACTTAAAAATAGCTTGTGTAGCTACAAAATAAATAGCTGCTTAAGAGGTAACGAGCATGCAAACTTAAATTCAGACCATTTAACATTGCAGTGTTAGTTACATCGACTAATTGATTGCAAAGGAAAAGTACGTTCTCTATGGCCATTGTATTCGCATAACAATAAATTCTTCTCCAGTGAATCAAACCCCCAATTAAAGTTGCGATAACACTTCGAAAGTGTTACTAAGCGCGCAAGTCACGTGGTTGCCACCAAGTGCATTTCGGGTCACCACAAGATTTTCACAAATCGAATTTGCTGCAAGACGGGACTTACCACGATGCTGGAAGCGAAAAATAATCCAAAGAAAGACAGTCAGAACAAACTCACACCACAAGAACAACCACACGAGACACTACTCAGGCGGAAATTTTGGTAAGGAGGGCCATGCTGGCTCGCGGATCGGAAGACAAAACGCACTTGGGCGGCTGTGAAAGAGGCAGGCTCGCGACACCGTCACTTGTTTCGCGGGAAAGTCACTGTGGACGTAGCCGCCGCACTTGGATTACAGGTATTCTACCTTTTCGATTGCTTGCGGGCGATGTTGCCACGTGAGTGCCGTGGTTTGGCGGAGTCGCGTGCAGTGGATACATTACTTTTGCCCCAAAGAGTAGATATCGACGTTTAATTGCTTCTATTATAACAAAAGAAGCTTATGTTTGTAAATGGGGTTGTTACTGAGAGAGAAACTGTCATCCATAGTACAGGGTGCCCGGAAACTCGCAGAAAATTTAGAGGGTGATACTACTCGAGAAAATAATGTGTCAAGTTCGTGGAGCATTTTCTAGAAAAGTCAATATTAACGAAGCTACATAACCTCAAAGTTGTTTTTTTATTTGTTTGTTTGGTTATAACTTTTTTAATACTGGAACGATTTTTTTTCAAATTTGGCACAATTGTTACATTCATACATTTATTCGATTTCCTAAAAATAATATTTGAATGAGAAAATATTGATGTATTTATTGGAAACATTACAACTAATTAGAATTAGGAAATTTTATTACCTATATTGGTTTTAATTCAAGTTGTTAGCACAGCTTAAATAACAATCAGCTCACAGACTCCTATGACCGGGAACGTCTCGCGCAGATCTTCGCGCATGCCGCCATATTGGGATACAACCTTTCAAATAGGACCAGGGCCGTCTTGTGTTCTATTTGTGTTTATTGTTATTTATCATGATGAGTGAAAGAAGGGGAGGACATGTTTGTGCCGTGTGTGGATAACAGTAGTCGGGTGTGTGAGGATCATTTTGAACCCAGTATGTTTACGAATCATTTTCCCAATCGGTTGAATAAAAATGCAGTTCCTACATTATTTCCTTCACTTGAGGAAGTTCTAAATATTTTTCAGATCATACCTATTCCCTGCCCATGCTAGTCACCCTTAACATAAACATTCTTCAGGATATGGTTTTATGCCAAACTAATGTCTTGGAAAATAATCCAGGTATTGTATAGAGTACGGCAGAAAGTTGAACACAATGAAAACATTTTGTTTCAAATTTTAATTTAATAAGTTTCACTTTTGTTTTGTTTTCTTTTTTAGTCATTAGCAACGTAATGTTAATAAATTACCTATACGTACTTTGAAAAGTAATTGTACATTTTATGTTAATAATGGATCCACGTAGGTGTGGTATTTATATTAATCAAGCTCCCAAATTTAGGTAACATTTCCTATATCTATATTTTAGTAAAACAAAAACAAAAAATATTTTGAAATTCAAGTAGGTACACAGTGCAGTTATAACACTTTCTAAATTGGGCAACTATTTTTAATCCGGTCCTGACTTGTATCCCAAAAGACAGAGAGAACAAGCTTCAAGGACAAATTTTCACGTTTTAATACTTCAAAGGTGCCGCCGTAGAGTCTGTGAGCTGATTGTTATTTAAGCTGTGTTGTTAGTGTCAACAACGGCCAATAGTACCTACTGACACTGCGATTTAACAAAATCGAGATTCGTTGCTAAGATATGAAAAATTCGTTTGATTGTTAACTTTAATTAAATGTAGTCTAAACCATAAAATAAATTTGTAATCTATATTTCGGTAATTCTGAAGACGTGAACGGTCTCGAAACATCAAGAAACCTACTGTAGAAAAATTAGGTTATTTCAATCCTATATGAATAAGTTCACATACTTCCTAATTTTTTATTAAACGAGAATTCAGTTTCAAAACTCGATTAAATTTAATCTAGATTTAAAAAATCTTTCAATTAATAAAAAGAATAGAAACCACCTGTTTATAAACCAAGGAGTACGTGTATTTGTCTTTACTTATAATTTTATTGTGTATTGCGTACAAAATCATTATTTGTATGTCCTTTGAAATTTACTTTTATTATTTTTTTATTTACTCTACAAAGTTTACATCAATATGTAGATACTTCAATTTGAAAGGAATTGAATTAACAATATTTGATCAGTCAGTCTTATTTGAGTCATCGCAAACAGTATGTTTGTTATAATGGTTTTTGTTCCAGTAACTACGTTGCAACCAGTGGTGTTCCTCAAAATTCCAACTTGGGACCTTTGTTGTTTTTAATTTTTCTCAATGATTCATGTTATATACTGAATTGTACCAGATGGATGTTTGCTGATGACTTAAAATTATGTCTCTATTACAGATCTAAATGATTGTATGTTACAGGAACAGGTTAATCTTTTGAACGACGGATGTATAATCATCATCATTTGAATATTTCTAAATGCAAAATTATGTCATTCAATCGTAAATCTAACGCTGTATAGTACTCTTATAATATTGATCTCTCTCTAGTAGAAAATTTTGACAATTATATCTTTTTTCGTTTTCAAATTACATTATCCCATATATGTTTTTTGGAAACTCTGAAGGGCTATCTCCAAAGGGGTGAACATTTCAGTAAGGTCATTTTTATGCAAACGTGTTGTTTTTAGCTGTAGATTCACCGGTACCATTTGTGCTACTTCTTTTGAAAACACCTTGTAGAACCAAATATAAGTTGTTTACAGTACAAGCACAATTGTTCTAATATTATAAATATTCTACAAACCTGTAAGTACTTTTATAAGTTTAAGCATATTTTCTAATTTGTAAGGAATTTTATTCTTCTTTATTGAGACAAAACACGAACCATCGAGATCGATATGGGATATTTCCCAAAATAGAGACCCCTGTCGGACAAAACCTACTGTCTACCTGGCGATAACTGTAGCAAGGGATTGCCTCTAAAAGTCTAAAAGTGTAGTCGGAAAAGGATATTCAAGGATGTATATACTCGCGACAAGAATTCAGACGACTTACGTCATACGAACAAATGAATAATTCATTATATTTTTATCAAAATATTTAAGAAACTGCAACTGATAGTAATAAAACTATATACTACACTAAAAGTTTGCATTATATATTGCACTAAATTGCAAAAAATGATTGTTTTTAACGCGACCAAACATTGAAAATTACGTTGACATTAAAAACAAATGTGTAACGTCAGTCGTGACGTAAGACGTTTGAATTCTTGACGCGAGTAGGTATATATACGAATAGGACACCATGATCTATATAAAAAGGGCTAAAGACTTCGTAGGAGGATGAAAATTAAAATGCATACGTTTTACATATTCCAAATGTGATCATTTTTTAATTGACGAATAGACTTTGTAACGTAATTTTTATATATTTTTAGGTATTAATAATATTGTGTGAAACTAACTACTCTAATCTACTAATTTCAATTTGTATAATAATTTTTATAGTAAGATATTTGACTCAACTTAAAGGAGGCCACCTGAAGAAGCAATCCCTAAAATGCAGAAATAGGTCAAATCTCATCTATTGTGGTTGAATTTTCGAGTTCCCACTCTCAAAAGTGAAGTTAGATATTTATAGAGTGTTTTCATTAAACCAGGTTAGTAAATTTAGATAGATTAATTTCTTTAGATAATTATTAAATAGAACTTTGTCTGTGGAATTGTTCATTAGTATACCTAGATGTTTGGTATCAGAGAGCATACATATGACTTCATTGATAGGAATTGTAGGAGATTTGATTTATATTAGCTTAAAATATCTTTCTAATACAGTAAAGACTTGTAATTTTTCAATTTCAATGTAACTTGGTGATCTATTATACTGCAATAAATTTCATATTGAAGTGTAAAAAAAAACCATTAAGATTCGAAACAAAACAAGCAGGTATCGCCACAGTAAAAAAGACGATAGAAGTAGAAGATTTCTTATTAATAATCCTGAAAGCTTCATTTAGGGAATACTTTACAGAATAATGTAAAAACTACATGAAAAATTACTTGATCGTAAAATGTCCTGTAAATAAATATATGAGGTCAATGTCAAGATCGTTAATCCTTTTCTTATAGAAGCAGTGACGAAAATAAATTTGTGGCTTTGACCCTATAAAAACTGTCGTATTTTACTTATGAGTTAAATATATTTGGTATTTTTATCTTATTGAACTTATAAGGGTGAAGGTTATAGAGAAAACGAACCAAGAGGTAAACAAAATGGAACTATTTTCATCATTATAATGGAACGTGATTCCAAGGAAAGTCTATTGAAATGCAGAGAATGTGAAAATTGCTCTATTGTGTGTATTCAATATACAGGGTGTTTCAGAATGATGGTCATATATTTTACCAGTGTATTCCACAAGCCATATAAGGAGGGGATCTTCATATGAAATTTTTCAATTTAGGTCCTTCCTGTTGAGATATTCGAGTCTCAAAATGGCGGAAAAAAGTAGTTTTTTTATTTTTTCTTTAAAACGGTTACACTTAGAAACTTCAATTTTGGTACACATTATCAGCTAGTCAAAAGCTATTTTGAGGTGGTGTCTATTCCTTGGCTAATGTTTCTAGAGGACGGTAATAAGTAACTCCTAGATTTATTTATTTTAGAACTTTTTCCTGCAATTTCCGATTTCAACAAAACTTTTTTTTTAATATTACATAGGGGAGACCGGGTACGAAAGTAACACGGGTTGGTTGTAACAGTAAGCCTATTGTCTTTCTAAAGAGATTTGTCTATGATATTATATCATCATAGAGTCGGCAGTGAAATCTACATTAACTTATTTGAACAACAATATCCGTAGTGTCTTTTAGTTCGAGTTAAGACCTGCACAGTGCAAAATGATATGCAAAGTAAGTTTTCATTCTTTATCTTAATCTATCATAATCCTTGAACTGGACGTTATTTTGAGTTAATTTATTGGTTTGTTCAGTTAATACTAATATTGGCTATAACCTAAGCATGGTATTTTAATTAAAAATAATTGTTAAAAAAAGTTTTAAGCAAGTATCCTGTCAATCGCGTGAAAAATGCGTAATGGGACGATTGTAACAATGCCATAGGGGGACGATTGTAACATGTTACAACCGTCCCTTATATTTAATACCTATGACCGTATTTGTCATATTTAAAATGATAATTCTGTAGATATCCAGATAATTACTTCAGTATTTGTTATACTGTGTGGGAATATACAAATTCATTCTCTTTATTTAGGATGTCTAACAAAAGACAACAGATTGTAGGAAAGATTGTTATGGATTGGGAAAAACTTGATCCATCCCAAATATGGAATATGGACGAGTCTGGCGACAGACAATCGTGCAAAAGCCAAATTGGGATAGGATTCTTTATTATTACCAAAAACAAAAAAAATATATTTTATATTTTTGTTTCATTATTCTATTTATTTATTTATTTATTTTTTTCAAATAAAAAAATATATTATGTACCTGCACTACAACTTACTTTTATATAGATATAATCAATAAACAAATACCTTGTAAATACTAACTTTCTATACCTAGTTATTAACTATTATTCATATGTTACAAACGTCCCCATGTTCTGTTACTTTTGACCCATACCATTGGGTAGGTTGTAACGACACACTCTCTACTTTATTATTAATTGTACATCAATATGAACTTTAATTACTTCAATATTATTTTTCTTCTATATATAAAATGCCAAGGAAACGACTTCGAGTAAGTTACATTTATATAACTTTGTTAATTTTTATTTATCCGGCTTTACAAAAATGTTACTTTCGTACCTGGTCTCCCTATAATTATACTACTTTTTTCCCTCTTGTAATTTTTTCATACAACCAACAATGCGCGGAAAAAAATAAAAATAGTTTTCCTAAACATCTTTTCGTCACCGGTTACAGATAGCCGCAGTAGCAGGGGCGGATGGGCCATAGGGGATTTTGGGAATTTTCCCGAAGGGCCGGTTGCTTCCGGGCCGCTGCAGCCTGCGACTATATTTTTTAGTTTGATAAGGCATTAACATAGTCGAAACAAGGAAAAGCCATGCGTGGCACGTGCTTATTTTATTGTGCAGGTGCTGGTTAAGAAGCTATTTTGAATATTACTAACCAATTTTTTTTATATAAGCACGAACGAGGACTGAAATAAACTAGTATTACCATAACAGTCGAATCTTGGATGTTGGGCCGGTTGGTCAGGGTCGGTCTAAGTGTGATATGTGATAAAGTTATTTTGTTGATTTGATTTTATTACATATTTCATTTGATTTTGACTTACTTTATAAGTTTTAATATTTATTTCGGGGTGTAACAGATGCTGATGGCCAAACTTCAGGGGGTTATTATACAAGTAATTTTCAACAAAAAGTATTATAAGATTTTGTTGGAAAGTCGATAGTTGCTCTTTTATTTAACATATTTTGATTTCAAAAAATTTCGTACCTTTTTTCATAAATACAAAGAGAATTTCGCATACGTCAGTTCACAGAACTCTTAGAAGGAACAACCTTCACCATTATCATTTGACCCCTGTTCAAAGTTTACTGGATCGTGATAGGGCAGAACGTATTCAGTTTTGTTAGTGCTATAATCCAACAAACTAACAGAGATCCGCAATTTTACAAGCATATAATTTGGACTGACGAGGCAACATTTACCAGAGATGGCACATTTAATTGTCATAATGACCATACGCGGGCAGCTGTGAATCCTCATGCTGTCAGGCCCTCCAATAATCAAAGTTAGCGTATGGATGGAGATAATTGGAAATTACGTTCTTAGACCAATTATACTAGAAAATAAATTAAATGCAGAGGCATTTCTTGATCTTCTTCAGAACGAACTGCATACTATATTAGAAGAAGTTCTTTTAAATTTTTGGATTAATTCCTGTCTTCAAATGGATGGTTGTCTTACACATAACAGCAGGGAGATTTGGGTATGGCTAAACGAGCATTATGAAGATAGATGGATACGACGCTTTGGTACAGTTAAGTGGCCTCCTCGAAGTCCTGATCTAACTCCGTTAGACTTCTTTTGGTGGGGTAGATTAAAATATTTGGTATTTGTAGTACCAATTGAAACTCGAGAATAGCTCGAATAGGAAGGACAGTCTTAAAATAAAAATAAAGTACTATCAAGTTCCTGTATTTTCGATTTTTACGGTTTTATTACCTATGCGCTTCATATTGTTGCCAAAGAAATAGCAAACTCAAAAGTTGATATATCGTTGAAAAGCTTACTAAATACAGTAATTTAATTAGTAATTTTTGGTGTTATCACCATTAAGAAGACACCACTAATTTTGCTCATTTCACAATTACTACATTTAACTTTTTACAGCACCTGGTACAGAAGATTTTTTAAACACTCATATATGCTAGTCTTGTGGTCTTCCCGATGGTATGTCTAAATTTGACGTGGCTGTAACAATAACAGAGATATTTTTGTTTTTATGAAAAACGGCACAACATTTTTTGAAATCAAAAAATAAAAGAGGAAATATCAACTTTCCAAATCAATGTTATAATACTTTTTTTGGTGAAAATTACTTGTATACTAACCCTCTGAAGTTTGACCATCAGCATCCGTTACACCCAGTATATTTTCGATAGTTTACATTCAGTTGTACTGCTTAAAATATTTTATACTTATTAAAATCTTCAAAATTAAAGTCTTCTTAAAATCATAAAAAATTAATACAGAATGTTATCCACGACCGTTACAATAAAGAAATCATACTTTTTTCATCGGATCATATTAATCATATTTTTTCTCAACAAAATTGGGCCGGCTGATCCTACCGATTTCCCGGGCCGGTTTAATCTTCCCCATCCGCCCCTGCGCAGTAGGCGGTATATTTCTCTGTCGGCTTGTTACACAAATCAACCTTAATAATTTTTGCAAATATTTGTAAACATAACTGACTCTTCCGTACACTTAGCGAATAAATTGACGGAATATGCATACGGCAGGATTGTCAACAGTTACAGGAATACCTTTAATTAGAAACTATCAATTATAGACCTAATGGCGATTTGACAACAGAGAATCATCAACATAGCAACCGTTTACTGCGGTTATCAGTAACCGGTGACGGTGACGTTTAGAGTAAGGGAAACTATTTTTATTTTTTTCCGTGCAAACTGTTGGTTGTATGAAAATATTACAAAAGGGAAAAAATAGTATAATTAGATGTAGAATTAAAAAAAAAAGTTTTGTTTAAATAGGCCATTGCAGGAAAAAGTTCTGAGAGAAATAAATCTAGGGGTTGCTTATTTCCGCCCTCCAGAAACATGAGCCAAGGAATAGACACCACCCCAAAATAGCTTTTGACTAGTTGATAATGTGTACCAAAATAAGTTTCTAAGTGTAACCGTTTTCAAGGAAAAATAAAAAAAACTATTTTTTCTACCTTTGAGACAATGAGGACCCAAATTGAAAAATTTCATCTGAAGATAGAAAGCGCATGTTTTTATCATTATCCGTTAAGGAGTTACTGAGCGAAAACTATGGGTTTGTTCCAACACAGCAAGAATCGATTCCGAACTGTCCAGAATTAGTCAGTCAGTTCAGTTGTTAATGTACTCTCGGCGAATGCGACGTAAGACGGTGTTGGTCAAACATTTCTCACGGTTCTGAACCAGTTCTCGACGGTTTTTGGAACATACCTTATATATCGTTTGATAAAGCGCTCACCGTAAGCCTTACGTGTGATATCTGCGGAGTGTGTATCAGGTAGGTGTAAGTAGGTGGTGACGGGCAATCGCCGTCCAAAAGGACGGCATTCTGATTTGTAGAGAGAATGGCATATTGGGCACATTTAAAGTAAATTGTTAATGTACTAGGTTTAGTCGACGTCAATTTATTTTTGATAATTTTGTGTGCTTTGAACTTTTCCTAAGTGGCACGCTTAGGTAATCATGCCACCCTAACCTTCTGTACTCATCTCTGTATTGTGAATTAAACACTCTCTATTGTTTTCAACCTTGGGTAATTGATAATACAAGATAAAAACTTTGCTGTATAAAAATAGGTGTTTCCAGTGCCGTGCGTAAGTGTGTCCCTTGTACATTTAAAATTTTTTTTAGATAAGATCTGAATCACCCTGTATTACGTGAATTATGAATTATGTTCTACATATTGTTTACGTTATCAATTTAATTTACTAATTACAAGTTGAATTTTAATGATCTATCATTTAGGTGTTAAGTCTAATGAAATCGGGCGGCAACCGGCAACGCGGCCCTCCACCTTTTCATTTACCTGTCCGGTCGCGGACTCGGTCGGATTTTAACGAATGGAAATTTAATTAGAGGCCTGCGATGGAGTCACAGTTACATAATAAAAAACAGCACTAACAACAATACCATGTCGGCGGAGACTCGTTTTTGGGTTGGGGCGGTTCATTCAGATTTCACATCTGGTTAATCTACGATTTAATGGAAATAAAAAAAATCGCATGCGATTTAAACGGCGATCTACCTGCCCGTGTGTCTAGAGAGGCGCATCTGTGTTTTGCGCGACTGATGATCCATGAAAAATACTGGCGGCAGTGTTGACACTGGAAAAGGCGAGGCGACGCGATGATACACTGCCCTTCGAAATTAAAGCGTTTCGCTATGTTTTTTACCGTTTGATTTGATGCTAACAAGCTCTTGTTCCACTTATAATTTTTGTAGAATCATAAAGGATGATTGTACAGGGTGGTCACTTGAAAATTACCTTCTTTTTTTTTTCTCTAATATTATTCGAAATACGCAAAAAGGTCTAAGGTGCGAATCCATAATGAGAATATCTCATGAAAAAAATCTCAGGAAAACTTTAATTTCATTGCGGAAATAGGTGTGAGACATGTCATATACTAGAGATATTCTCGTGAAACAATGTATCGTGAGAGTTTTAATTTGGCGAACTAGTTTCAACGTGTAAACACGATATATTGCAAATCTCGCATGAGGCATTTATTTCACTCGTTGCATGTGAGTTTCGTTGTTGTATAGTGAGATAAACGTTTGTTTTTTACTGTTCAAGAAAGGTATTTTAAGCTAATATATATCAAATCTTCTACAATTCCTATCAATGAAGTCATATGCATGTTCTCTGATACCAAACATCTAAGTATGCTAATGAACAATTCCACAGACAAAGCTCTATTCAATAATTATCTAAAGAAATTACACTATCTAAATTTACTTACCTGGTTTAATGAAAAAACTCTATAAATATCTAACTTCTGACAGTGGGAACTCGAAATTCTTCCCCAATAGATGAGATCTGACCTATTTCTGCATTTTTAGGATTGCTTCATCAGGTGGCCTCCTGATAGAGTGTTCATCAAAACGGTACAACATTAAGTCGAAATTTTGCTGAAATATTAACATTGACGTGCTTAGTAAGTCTCATAATATAAATTTAAAAATTTTATACAGGGACGTGAGAAAATGCAAGGCTCTGGGACAAATTTAATCATATCTTTTTTGTATTTAATTTTTTCTTGTTTCTGACTTGAAAATATTTAAATTTGAGGTATTTAACATAAAAAACGTACTCTTGTTAAATTTCAATAGAATGTACGGTTTTTCAGTAAAATCGATTTGAATCATTCCTAACATGCCTAACATTCAGCATCCATTACATAATCAAATAAATTAATTTCAGTGTGCCATGGAGAAAACAACTGGTCTGACAGTTAACAGAAATGTATATTAACACTCTTAACAGTAACAAATGAGAACAATAGTACAAATAAAAATACGGTAATATAAATAACAGAAAAGCAAAAAGATGGATACATATTATGAGATTTAACTATTTATTACTATTGTAAACGGCTAAAACTTTTTCCTAACATTTGCAGTAGGTAATTTGACAAACTAAATATTCTAATTTCTACAGCAGAAAATGTGCCTCAGTCAAGAAGACAGACTAGATTCATCTTTCAAAATAACCGCCATTTGCCTTAATGCGCGCACTTAATCTGTTTTCCAAAGAAAATAGGTTCCGGTGTAGTTTGTGCTCCTCATTGAGTTCATTAAATGCATTTTCTATACGTTCACGCAATTTTTCACTGTCAACAGCTTGGAAATACACCTTTTGTTTCATTTGACTCGACACGTTAAAATCCATTCGATTGAGGTCTGGTGACCGTGGAGGCCAGTTTAAGGCAGCATTATTTCCTCGACCAATCCAGCGATTTGGGAAGTGCTCGTTTAACCACATTGACGGCAATGAGGAAGGGCGCCGTACCACAAGGAACCTCTTCTCGCCAAAGGAATATCCTCTAAAAAGTCATCTAGTGAACAAAAATTGAAAGTACATCGCTCCTGTTAAATTTCCAGGCATGATGTGATATCCAAACAGATTGTTTCCTAATGTGGCAGCCCAAACATTTATTTTAAATGAATGCTGATAATGGGTTACCTTCCGAACATTAGGATTTTCTTCGACCCACATATATTCGTTGCGCATATTAAATTTCAATATTTTCAAGTCAGAAACAAGAAAAAATTAACTACAAAAAAGATATGATTAAATTTGTCCCAGAGCCTTGCATTTGCTCACGCCCCTGTAGAAAATTTTGAAATGTATTTTATGAGAGATTAAGCACGTCAATGTTAATATATCAGTAACATTTCGTGACTTAAGCTGTTTTTTTTGTGACGAACCGTATTCATCGACTGTTTCAAAATGTATTCAATGGTGACGTCACTAATGGTTGCACCAAGAAAATGTATAATTTCAAAACGTAACGTCATCAAATATTTGTTTCTCTTTGATATCACCCTCATACTTTTTAATTATTGTTTACACCATTATCTGCACTAGATTTGGATTAAAATAGAACGATTATTAGTGGTAGAAATTATTAACAATACCTATTTCCGCATGTTTGTGTACATATATTTTGAAAATATGCGAATTTTGCAACAAAACCATAGAAATTGATTTTAGCAGCAACTGCAAACCGAAAACAAATATCTAACTTGTTTATGTATGAGTGACAGGTTTATGAAATTTAGATAGAAAAGTAGATTATGCTTTTGGATTATGTAATTCAGGAAGTCTAAAAATACGTTTAGATTTGCAGAAGTACATGCAATAATCCACTACCAACCATTAATCTAAAAATTTAAATCGCATCGATTTTCAAATCTCTACTTTTTAGGCAACTGCTGCATAGACCAATAGCAAAGCATCTAAACAGTTCAAATCGGACTCAGTGAACGTTTTAAACACGGTTTAAACAGCGACGTGTGTGACGTCACTGGTTCAACGCAAAGATATAATGTTTTGAACCGGTTTGAACACATTTCGTCGCAAAAAAACAGTTTTTATGTTGAACCGTTTTGACGTTACGCATTAAAAACTGTTTCCGAGGTTACTCCTTTAAAAGAGCGTATCTCCCTTAGGAGCCGCCACTGACAAAAGTTGTACTAAGGTTTTCGTAATTTTTCGATTTGTTTTACAAACTCACAAGTTTTGAATACTTGCTACTGGTACGTACACCTTGTATAAGGATTTAATAAAAAAAATACGATATTGACTCCATTCTACATGACGCATCTATTCTCAATTTTTTTATAGATAAGTTCTGTATAATAATAGATTAGTGATGGATTTCATATGTCGTGATATCTTTTCCAATACAAGCAACAAATTATACATCTACATGTTTAACCAGTTGCTTGTTGCTTCTCATAGTATATTTGGAGGCTTTGGCGGAGGCGCCGGTAACACTAAAATATTTAAAATTCGAGGTCAATTGGCGCTTTCTCTTTAATTTAATAATAAAAAGGCGTGAACCTAACTTGGCACAATGGAATTATATCTACAGAAATATCGGTTTCAGCTTGAAACAGCACCCCTTAGCCCGATAATCGGATTTACCCAGGCAGCCAGATTGTTGCTTATTAATATATTAAGAAAAGTTTCCGAAAGACGGGAGAACGGTCCGGACCTCGCGCTTAATTAATCTACAAGATTTATAAGATAACATCGAACCTTCTATCCGGAGGACGTATATTTTATTAGACTTTACCTATACTCAACCGCCGAAAATCTAGAGATTGACTAATCGCTAGCGTTGAGTGAGAAATTATAGATAGAGGCGCAACCTTAATGCCGAAATGCGTATACGATCTACAAGTTTAACACCCTGTATCTTGAAAACAAAGGCCCTAAAAGAAAATAGCTATAGGTAAAAATGTTTTTAAAGTCGGACAAGAAATGAAGGCCTTCATGTTTGACGTTCCGTTACGTTACAGCGTGTTTTACAGTAGGGTTTTTTTGGGCCCGAGATTTGTTCGTCTGTCGAGAACTGTTGTTAACGACAGGCAATTTTGAGTGTTCTGTGTGATTCAATGGTTTAACAAGCAAAGAAAACCTCCGTGAACAATCAGTTGTCGATAAATTGAGGAATCTTAGAGCTGCTATTACCTAATACTATCTCGGGCCCAAATATAAAAAAACATAGCAAAATGAAAAGAAAAATAATTGTATTACATACCATCCATTATTTTTAGTAGAAACAGTGATATACAGGGTGTTTTGATTTGAATGAGACCACAAACTTCTTAAGTGAAAATAAATCGATAACTGTATATTACGCCATCTTACTATGGTTAAATATGGCGATAATCAAAATAGTGTGCCTTACCTTTCTTATCTACAAAAACGTTAAAACTTTTTTTGACTGCAGCAAAATACACAAAATGGATGAATTTTGTGGTTTGTGTCCATTTTTATTACATTGGCTTTTAAATGTGAAAAATTAATTGTAGAAGTTTATGTAAAACTTCCATAGAAAGTGCCACTGTCAATAAATAGGTATTTCAAGTATAAAATCGCTACATTTTGACACTACCTAAGTTTAACATTCTAGTACCTATCCAACTATGTATAATTCTTTTTGGTAACTTTAACAGCTAGTTCATAGCGGTTGCCTATCCAAAGTCCGAGTCAATGTTGCCAAATGGTATAATTTTACGGAAATCTGTAACGAACAAATAAAGAGATAAATGATTTTCATACACTAATTAATTTTAAACTGTTTTTTAGCGGAAATTTAGGCTAGTTGTTAATAAAGACCCAGCATTACCTTACCGACATCTATTATTTTTATTGTTTACATACAAGAACACGATTATACACTCTTCTGTTACTCAAATCAAAATAGCAAAACAAACACAACACAATGCAAATCCATAAATACAATAACGTAATACACCGATCTTTTTCACAGGGCTTGGCTTGACAATTTTAATATTTCTTCTTTTCTTAACAAAAGTCTTAATAGAAAAGTAACAATTGGAATGCTTATTACAAAGCAGCTTTGATATAAATGCTGATAAATTAAGTAGATATAGTAGGATATAGTTTATAAAGACCTATTGCTCAAAATAATGTTGAGAAATATAATAACTATAATTGGTTGATCGTTAAAAACATTGATTGATTCAAAATTTGACAGAATAAATTTACTGTTTACTTGTTTTTTAGATAAATTAATTTGCATTCGATTAATTAAAGATTGGATTATTCTCCTTTCGTACTTACACATTATGGTTACGTAATGGTATTTGGTAAAAATTGTACGCATTTGTCTTATGTCATTATTTGTGAATTAATACACTCTGCGAATTGTTGTAGAAATACCCTGTAAGTTAATGAAACGACAAAAGTGCATAAAAATATAAAAATTAATTATAATCTGCACTGAGAAAACAAATTCGTTTAAAAATATGTTCTATTTTATATACGTACCCTCACTAATACGTAAGACATCAAATTTAGGGTTATTTGCAAGTTTTTAATTAAACAAAAAAGTAACAAAAATGCCACAAATAATAATAATAATATTCATTCTAATCACAGGGATTAGCCCAGAAGTCGGAGACTTGTGCGGGAGAGGGGGCGACATATTATTATTAAGCAGGCCGCATTTGCGCCCAGGAACGACTTACGAATAAACTTAATCATATTAAACAATGAAAATTGATTGATCTACTTACCCAAACGCGCACCACTTCTCCTTTTTACCCTGAGGCATATTGTCCGAGATCTTATACACTGAAAAAAAAAAATATTGGTTTTAGTTTTTCAGAAATAAACCAAACCTTCCACCTAAACACATGGTTTTAATATCATAACAGATATTTAAGAAAAATATTTAGCAAAATAGAGTTAAAGTTAACCAAAAAAAGTTGTAAAAGTAGGAAAACACTAAATAAAAAAGCAATTTGTTATTAAAAACTGTGTTCACCTGGTGTATATGACTGATTACTTCAGTGTGGGTGGCATCTTCAAGGGTCTTCCCATTCACTTCAAGAATTTCATCACCAACTTCCAAATTATCCTTGTCAGCAGGTGAACCTGAAAAAACGACGTTTTACATTTTTAGTTCACATGATATTCTAAAAAATTAGTTTTCTTTACATGTGGACCCTCAAATGTAATTAGTTCTATACAGCATGTAATGATAATTGACTGTCTAGTCAAAGTACATTCACATCTAACATAAAAATGGATGTAATAATGATTCTATTTATTCCTCATCACGATGAACTAAAGTCAGATATACATCTTCATTTTAATTTTGTTTCTATGCCAATTTAACTTAATCACATCTAGTAAATATACAGCACTTACCGTATAGTTTGATTTTTTTGTCCTTGGTTTCGACCAGAATGATTACATAGCCTCCTAGATCCACCATGATTTAGGTGGCAGTAATCTAAAACAGAAAAAAATATATTCTTTCAGGAAACCGTCCAGTAGTTTTGCAATCTCAATCTTTTAAAGTATTAAATTGCACGTGTTTGTTTGTTTGGGTTTTCCTATATCCTTCTGTTAGTAAATGTTGTCACGATCTATAGGAATATAGACCAAGATCATCCGTTTTAGGCGTGTGCTTAAGAGCAACACATTTAGAAGGATCAAAGCAAACATAAAAATAGTTACTAAAACACCAATACAGATTCAAAATAAGTGAATAGTGATAGGAACTTTTGGAATTTGTTTTCTGTATATCAGAGGAAATCAGCTATACTCGCGACAAGAATTCAGACGGCTTACGTCATAGGAACAAATGAATAATTCATTATATTTTCATCAAAATATTTAAGAAACTGCAACTGATAGTAATAAAACTATATACTACACTAACAGTTTACATTATATATTGCACTAAATTGCAAAAAATCATTGTTTTTAACGCGACCAAATATCGAAAATTACGTTGACAATAAAAACAAATGTAAAACGTCTGAATTCTTGACGGGAGTATAGAAAAGATGTCACAATGAGTAGTCTAGTGATCCTTTATGTCTTTTCTTTTTTGGTTTCTAATCATCCAAGCAGCAAATTTGTGTTGATATTGATAAATACATAGTAAGGAAGAAAATTGGGCTCAATTTTGATGAAAAAAATTTTTTGGCTCGAAAAAGGAACAGCAAATCATTGCCTTTATAGAAAATACTGTTTCAAGAATAAAGAACTCTTAAAACAACTTAAAAATACTGATCTAATAGAGAATCATTTTACATGCAACAAAATCTTAACTGACATATTTTTATTATAAGACTACCTAAGCTTTTTACCTCCCCATTTAGCGGTACTAAGTCTATCATGCAAACAATTGAAAATATCTGTGAAGTTGTGTTATATCGACAAATGTAAGTGTAAATGAAGTTTGAAGAAAAATCAATTATAATTGTTTTACGCTGTAGCCTTTCTTCGCGTTCCTTTTGTTGAGCTAGTCCACTTAAGATTATCTAAGACAATTAACAAAAACATAAATTTGTAAAAGGAAAACAACTATAGCCTACTCTGATATGGCTTGTAATGACGGAATGAAGTAGGTAACTGTAAAATCTACAGGAATATAGGCCAAGATCATCCGTTTTAGGCGTGTGCTTTAAGAGCAACACATTTAGAAGGATCAAACATAAAAATAATTACTAAAACACCAATATAGATTCAAAATAAGTGAACAGTTATAGTAAATTCTGTATATCAGACGAGATCAGCCAGAAAAGATGTCGCAATGAGTAGTCTAGTGATCCTTCATGTTTTTTTTTGCTTTCTAATTATTTCCAAAGTTGTTTCCAATTTCACTAGATTTCTGTTGTTGTTATCATAATAGGTCCAAGTGAAATAAAGATTTAATCATAAACAGAAATTATTATAACGTACTGTTTGCATTATGGTTGCAATGGATTAGTTTACCATCCGAGGAACAAATTTGTGGAGGTATTGACAAATAAAGAGTAGGGAGGAACATTGGGGACAGTTTTGATTTAAAATAAACTTTTGGCTTGAGTAAGGGACAGAAAATGATTTATTTTTACAGATAATAATACTGTTTCAAGAATACCGGACTCTTAAAACAACTTAGAAATACTGATCTAATAGAGTAGCTAAGCTCTTTACCTCCCCATTTAGCTATACTATTCCTATACAGATGTAAAAATAAATAAAGTCTATTATAATTATTCTACGCTGGAGCGTAGAATTTCTTTGTTGAATTACTTCAGTTAAGTTTATCTAAATAATTAGCGAATACAAATATGTAAAAGGAAAACAAGTATAGCCTCCTCTGATCTAGCTTGTAATGACGGAATGAAGTAGGTAACTGTAAGATCTACAGGAATATAGGCCAAGATCATCTGTTTTAGGCGTGTGCTTTAAGAGCAACACATTTAGAAGGATCAAAGCAAACATAAAAATAATTACTAAACACCAATATAGGTTCAAAATAAGTGAATAATTATAGGAAATTTTGGAATTTGTTCTCTGTATATTAGACGAGATCAGTTAGAAAAGATGTCACAATGAGTAGCCTAGCTATCTTTCATGTTTTTTGCTTTCTAATTGTTTTCCAAAGTAGTTTCCAATTTCACTAGATTTCTGTCGTATCATAGTAGGTCTATGTGAAATAAAGATTTAATCACAACTACAATTTATTGAAATGTACTGTTTGCATTATGGTTGCAATGGATTAGTGTCGTAGCATCCAAGCAACAAATTTCTGGAGATATTGACAAATAAATAGTAGGGAGGAGTTTTCAATGAAATTAACATTTTGGTTTGAAGTAGTATTAATTGTTTTTTTATTATTGAGCAAATGGAGGCGCAGAGACAAGTCGGTGGGACGGAAGAGGTGGCTCCTAGGCCCGCCACGATGTAGGCCAAGATCACCTGATTTAGGCGTGTGCTGGAAGACATGCAACACCAAAACCAATGCAAAATACGTACTGTTTGGAAATGAACGACGCTTCGACGAATACAACTAGCTCACATGGGGACTCGAAGGTTCTTCTCTAAGTAGGATACGTTTGAGTTTGTGCGTTGTGTTAGGAGGAAAACAAAACCCGTGGCCGTCAACTGAAAAGCGGAACGATTTCAGGTACAGAACGCGGCGCTAGGGAACTTATTCAAATAGCCGGAGTGGAACTTCCACCATTCGAGCCGCCTTTTGAGTCCCACGGTATGAGAAACTCCCGCACCATCGCTGGACGTGGCCATCCTCTCGTCACATGCTAGTTGGGGCCGCGGCGGAGCGACTTGGGGGGCCTCGTCGACACGGGCATTTCGCGACAGCGGGCGGGCGTGGAGACGAGAGCACACTTTTGATCAATAACTCCTTACGGGGATGCTGGCGTTTTGCGCCTCTGGTGCGCGTTCCTCTCTACTTGGCCTGATTTGGCGTACAGTTGACAGGAGGCGGCCGGCACAATGGGGTTATTTTTAGTTGACGATCGAACCCACCACTATCTCCATCCGCGGTATTTTACAAATGACAACTCTGAATTGTTTAGCATCTTCAAATATACGTAACGTTTTTGTTGCTACATGTTTCGTTATCACCACACTCCAAATACAGATATCTGTATCATCCAAATGACTACAAAACGCTTTATACCCTTGAGTAATGTGTTCCATTTAAACGACCAATACAGCAAAAAATAAATCAACTCAATTTCGACACGGAAATTTAAAAAACATTTATAGTTGCGGCAAGAGAAAAAAGCGCAGCTGATTTTGGGGGGCGGTAAGTATAACTTAGTGGGCGGTAAAAAAATAAACGAATAGACCAGAAAAAAGTGAAAACTAAATAGTAAAAGGGATTTTTACGGAAGTTAAATTTTCTATCGAATAATTCAATCTATACTATAGTAAGGATAAGGATCCCCTGTGTTGTTATAGAATAGTAAAGGCAACGAAAGCAAACGAAAACCGGCAATCCCGATATCCAATTTCCAAATTTATCAATAGTTGAAAAACGTGAAGAAGACTTGCTCGTTTGTTGTCAGCACTTGGAGGCCCTCCATTCGGACTTTAAAACAAGATTTCAAGATATTTTAGAAATGGACGTACCCGGTTGGTTTCTGAATCCCTTTTCAAATGAGATAGAAGGTGGTTCTCCAATATTAGAGGAACAGCTAATCGAGTTAAAAATAAATGAAGAATTAAAAATTAAATTCAAAATCAGTTATCAACAGTTCTCGTTGCAAAGCAAAATACTTCTGCTTTACCCTGGATTGTGGAATATCACCAAAAAGTTCCTAATTGCATTTCCTTCATCTTATTTAGTAGAACGCGGATTTTAGTGCCGTCACCACTCTAATAAAAAAAAAAAGAAATCGCGGCGTCTTAAGGATGTATTTAACAAAAATGGAACCAAATATAAGCAAATTGGTAGCAAATCTACAAGTTCATCCTGCGCATTTAAATTGGTGGAGATAATTTTAATATTAATACTTATAATTTTAATATTAATACTTAATTTTATTTTTTACATTTTATTTTATGTTCGGTTATGTTGGTACATATTTATTGTTTGTTATGTTGTTTTATTCGGTAGTATTGCTGTTGCCCTTATTTTAATAATACATGCACCTACTATATTTATTTATATTTATTATTGTGATCTGTTTTAAAATTTCATCATATTTACTGTATTTTAATTTTAACTCCATATGAAAATCAATATGTTAGTAGGCTTTCAATTTATTTTGTCAGGAAAACGCGTGACCTTGAAAAATTTCAAAAAATTTGCCTACGTTTTTTGTATCTGTGCTAAGGGGGCGGTAGAAAATTCCCAATTCCTAAAAGTGGGCGGTCGGTTAAAATAGTTTGGGAAGCACTGATATAAGCCAATATTAATAAAATGATGACAGGTTGTCAAAGTTGGAATTTAAAAAGTGATTTTTTATAATAATAATTAAACTGTCTTTGAATGTATCAACTTCTATACTACTGCTATAATAATTCGACGTATTTCCTAGAGGGACATCTGCCATATTTGTGACTTAAATGTGAGCGTAACTTTTTTTGGCACTAACGTTATCAGTTTGTTTTATTAAAAAATCCTAAACCTACATTGTTTTTGAGGAAAAACGGTACGCTTGTCATTAGTCTTAGAAATTGACCATTCTTGAGATAATATAATAGCTTTTCAGCTGCATAGTTCCTTGTACAATAATTTAACGTAGTAGGCACTGATAATCAACAATTTAAAACATCTGTTTATGAATTTAGAGTAAAAAAGACGAAAATGTGTTCTCATTGAGAATTATCGACGAATATTTGGAGCTGCACGAATCAGTATGACATTTTAAAACTTTGCATGTTGAAAATACTATCCGTAGCATTTTACACAAGTGCAAATTTTATTGATTGCCGATTTACCTTCAACATATCCAATTTGCAAGAAAATTTTGGCACCTACTACGTTAAAATATTGTACAATGAATTATATGCAGCTGGTTGTTGAAAAGCTATTTTCTCAAAAATTACCAATTTCTGAGAATTATACCTTTCTTCCTCAAAAACAATGCTATAACATTAGTTTGATACCTTGGCAAAAATAAATAGGGTGTCCATAAAATATAGTGCCAAATTGATACAGAAGTATTGAATTAAGAAAGCCGTTCTTCGTCTTCAGACTGTATACAGGGTGGTCTATTTCTCATGGCTCACCTTAGGCATCTCGGAAACCGTAAAATATACAGGGTTGCTCAAACTTGAAAAACGTTGCACATTTCCAAGGCCATTAAGATATATAATCTAACATCCAAGATATCTTCTGCTGTTGCTGAAATATTGTGAAGAATCTGAAAATGCGTCAAACGTCATTTTTGTTCAGAGAGAGCTAAAATTTGGTGCAGTGATAAAAATATACGAGAAATCGGTTTTCGTGGAAAGAACATTTCTACGCCCACTAGTTTCGGTTACGCAACATTCAATTTTTTATGTCTTTACATTAACAGATGTAGAATAAGATTGAAAAATAAGCCATAAAATTAAAGAAATTAAATAATGTCTATTAAAAATCTTGTCTTTCTTGATGTAAAACAAAAATCTGCAAACATTTTGACGCATTCGATATTTGCTAACTTTGTTTTTTATTGCTACAAGCCTTTTATGTTTAGAAGTACTAAATATTTTAAGGATAGAAATTATAATAATGTGTTTTCATTCAACAGCATGATTTCAAAAATTGTCGTTTATTGGCTCAAGATTCTGCATATCAAAAGTAATTTACGAAAGTTACATAATTTCTATGAACCTACGTCGTTTTCTTTTAAGTTTTTCATCAGTAAGCATTACGTCGTAAAAGGTTTTAAAGATGTCTAATCAGGATTGACAACAAAAATTTTTGTTTTTTGAAAACAGACATTTTTTTTATAAAACTGCAACATACGTTTCAATTTATTTTTATTATTAAAATTTTATATTAATGAGTAATTGATACATTTCTTCTTAATAATGTTAATTTTTTTAACTCTATAGCCTTGTTTATATTAGTAGTTTATACAACTACGTTAGTATACAGCTGGATAACGGACAAATAACGCTGATCAAAATGAAATAAATCAACTAAATTTATAAAACTCAATGGCTGTTTAAAATTATAATATACTTTGCCTACTTCTAAACAAAATTTATCCTCTTTGTATAATAGCTACAAACTTTTCAAATATTAGTGGTCGAAAACAGGAAAACAACACAGCAACTGATATCGACAGTTCATTCTGACCATATTGCAGCTCAGTGTGGCATGTTGGCCAGCTTGTCGTTTGACACATTTGCAGGTTTGCCACAACGCCGTATCAAAATTCGAGGTGTAGAGAAAAAAAAGTAAACTTGTCAAGTCAGTTCTCAACATGGCGGAATCAACAATAAAGTCGGGCCTCCTAACAAATATTTTTGTGGAAATTATCCAAAGCCCTATAAATCTCGCTTTAGTATTTCTCATATTCTTCTTATTATATAAAATATTCCGCCGCCAAACAGAAGCTCCGGTACGACAAATCGATGTGGAATTGCCAAAACTGAAAAAACGAGACTTTACAGTGGAAGAACTGAAGAAGTATGATGGTACGCAAGAGGACGGTAGAGTATTAGTGGCTGTTAATGGCAATGTATACGACGTTACCAAAGGAAAGAGGTTCTACGGTCCAGGTACAGTGTTTTAAGAAATATGATGTCACACCTATTAGTTGTGCAGTGTAATGTGAATAATGATATGATATCTGTATTTACATATTGTTTTGCGCGTCGCTGTTAATATAATTCGCTAAATGAGGTAGTATTTTTATTACAAATAACTGATACTGTAAATTATCAACAACAGGTATCTCAACATATTTTCAAAATGTTTCTTCGGAAGTAGGTCATTACTTGTTGCTAAAACCTTTGCAAAGATTATATTTTGATGTTATAGAATTGCTAACAATTTTTAATTTAAAACTATTCTCATTTTGCTTCAGGAGGCCCATATGCAGCATTTGGAGGAAAAGATGCCTCCAGAGGTTTGGCTACGTTTTCAGTATCGGCAGCTGGCGAAGGCTACGATGACTTAAGCGACTTGAGCACAGTTGAAATGGATTCCGTTAGGGAATGGGAGTCACAATTTAAAGGTATGTATGCATTAAAATGAACCAATTATAACTGTTATTTATTGAAATTTATAAATGCGTACATCTATTTTTAAAAATAACAAAAGCAAGTATTAAAACACAAATTATTTGCATGTTAATGATAGTGCTTTAAAACTGTCACTAATGCTTAACTTCCTCTTTTAATTGTTCATTATAATGTGAAACAAGTAATTAAAACCAATTTTATTAGCTATTCTTTTTAATAGCTTTTGCTTGAAAATTGTACAATTGTATAAAATTTAGATGAAATCTATCTCAATTTAGATTTCGTCAGAATGATGTGCATAAATTTTAATTGTATTAAATAGTTATCATTTTTAATCATTGATGGTTTGTATATTTAAGTGCCAAGTCATCTGAAATTCTAAATCTGATATGTTTAGTCACTTTGTTCTACTTATAATTTTTTCGACATTTAAATTTAATTTTTGTACATATGAAATGAGGTTGATTATATGCGCAATTCATATTGTTTTATTACTAGACATATTGAATACGTGTAATACTGAATAGGTAATTTTATTTGTGAACGGAACTATTCTTAACTTTTGAATTAATGTTCAACCAGTTTTTCCTTATTAATTTTTTTTACTATTTTTTAACAGCATAAACTGATAAGTACACGATACATTTATAAACTTTGTAACTACTGTGCCTGTTACAAAAAAGTGACCATGAGGCATGGTATAAGGTTGCTACCTTGCTAATATACAAGTTTCATGGATAGTTGTGCATATAACTCTTCTTCATTATTTTAAAATATTGTTACATCGTACTGAGAAATATTGCTTTTACAACTTTATTTTTTTATATCCTAATCCTTTACCGATGATTTGTGCTTGATAAGTGTACCCAAATATAGAAAAAATTAAAAATAATGCGATGACAACATATTTTTTTATACCAGTATTCAATATTGTATTAATAGTTTCACAATTATTAAGCGATTTTTTAAAGATAAAATGATATGTTGTTATGTCACGTTCATATCTTTTAAACCCACTTAAAGTTTCTCTATTTGTGTACAAACTGTTACCAGTGATTAACCTTTGTACACCGCCTTGAACTTAAAAATACTAAAATTTATTCACATGCGTTTTGAGACAACAATTTCTACTCTACATTTTAATACTATAGGTTTGTTATCAGTGAAAATAGTAGCTTACATGAAATTTTGATGTTTATTATATAACTAATTTAATCGTTTGTAATTATTCAAGTCATCCAATTAAATTTATCTGTTGAGTAGTTTAGAATTTTTTCCAGTTCTATTTTTATGTTTGCTTGAACAGATAACACTTGGTCATTTATATTCACCGGTATATAAACAAGTCTATTATTTCTCGTCGGTAACAATTTATAGTTATTTTTTTGGGATGCAGAAAATAACATTCTTAACATTCTCATATTTGTTTGTCCTTTGGGTTAGTTAAATTAAAAATAGATTGATCTCTTATTATTAAATAATAGCAAGCTGCAAGTATTTTGCCTAGCAACTGATGAAATACTGTCTGATTGTTCCAACTTTTTTTTTAAGTGGAATAATTCAGTAGAGTATTTCTTATACACCGAAAAAAGAGTTTAAATAATTACCTGTTTTTGTTTTGAAAGCTTTGATCAAAATCTCTAGAGTAGATAACGGTTTGTTATATTTATCTACATCTACTATTTTTAATAGAGTTAATAAACACTATTTTGTGATGAATATAAACAAACTTGTATTTCAGTGTTGGCAGGAGAGATTTCGTCCAAAAAAGGTAGTTGATTGCGATATTTTATCATTCTACAGGCACTGTCAGTAAACGAAATTTTTAGAAACTTTGTTGCATTGAGCTGTAGAAAACCTTTCTACTTAATTTTAATTTTCCGCCTCACCCATAAGTAATAAGAGGTGCATTTATTTTACCGAACAGATACGGTATTAATTATGTGCCCAAACTTTTAGAAATAAATCTGATTTTAAAGGAATTTGGATTTATAACGGCTCTATTTTTTTGAAATATTTTTTATATGTATATTTTCTGAATCATAAAATCTACAGGGTGTTTTAAAAAGACATGCCAATATTTCTAGGGCTGATAGAACATTAAGAAATATGTGGGATTTGCTTAATAAAAGTATGTCCTAGTCACTCATCAGTCACAAATTTGTTGATAATGCACTGTTTTCAATGAAAATGCAAAAAACTGTGGTAAAATCAACCAGGCGATAAAGTAGTAAGTGGTATGTAGTATAACTTATCTGTCAAGTGTGTATATGTCAAACCCCAGGTGGCGTTTCTGATACCTTGCTGAAAACTTTTCAAGCCAAAAGGATCGATAGGCCCTGCTTTCTGAGCATTGGGATCAAGCTTGTCAGTTTGACTCTTCCATTGAAATGCCATATATATTTTGTATAAGAATTAATAATAATAATAATAATGCTTAAGTATTCCAACAGGATTAAACCCAATTACAGAAATAAGTACTACAGAGTAATAAGTAGGCAATAAAAAGCATTTAAAGTATCATTAAAAATATCACAGTCCTTTCCAATTTTATTAAATATATTGGAGATTTAGCTAACATATTAGTCCTAGAAGTATCAGAGTAAAATAAAGTTTGCTGTCTAGAGTTATACCACGTGATACTCGAAATGAGATTTTACTCAACAAAACCGAACAGTCAATTTTATTATTTAGAATATTATACAAATAACGAATTAATGAGACATTACGATGTATCTCCAGTGAATCCATATCAAAACGATTCAGAAAATCACTATGATTGAAACCTTATGGGGGATACATCTTACAAAAAAGCTAAAAACTTTAACGGACTTTGGCGGTCTTTGAACGGACTCCAACCTTTGACGATGTATATTATAAATAGGATACGATATTATAGATCCGTATTCCATTTGTGATTTAACTAGAGAGCAAAATAAAATTTTAAATGTGCATATATTTGTAAAATCTTTAGTTACGGTATATAAAACCATAAGTTCGGAATGCACAGGAAATAACATTATTAATATGCTCGATGAAAGTAAGTTTGCTGTCAAATGTTATACCTAAATCCTTGAATAAAGAAACCCGACTTATGACATATCTATCAATGCTATAATTATAAAAAATAAAATTGGTCCTACGAGTGAAGGACATTCTTTTACATTTAGAAATATTAAGGGACAAACAATTTAACTCACGCCATGACAGCATACGATCTATTGTCTAGACAGAGTTGGAGATGATCACAATCTGATCTGTATTGAAGAGAATAATTTAAAGTCACCGGCAAAAAGCAATTTTTCACAAGATTTACTCAATTGTCTATAAAACGTTAGTGAAAACATGAAGTTTTAAACTGGATAAAGAGAGGAGTTTTTAAAAATTTTCCTGCAGCAAGACTGTTAGTCAATCTAGGGACGTTAAAATGGTCTAATATTTTGCATCTACCTGCAAAATTCATTTTCATATTCTTACTGTTCAAGATTACATTTTCACCCTTAAAAATGATTTTAATTTTATTTTCAGCCATTTTTTTATTTTTTCATGTTTTTCAAATCATTTTTTTTTAGTTCATCATTAATAAAACACTAATACTTTTTATGTTGAAATTAAATGGTTTGTTAAATAAAATTTGAACAATTTATTTGGAAGCTGTTGGAAAATTATTAAATTTTATGAATTTATTTGACAAAAGCATCTACTCCCATATAAAAAGTTGTTTTGACATTTCTTCCACTTCCAGAAAAGTATGATCTGGTTGGTAGGCTGTTGAAACCGGGTGAGCATCCAAACAGCTATTCAGATGAGGAGGACGAGCCATCTGGAACCGGCGACAAGTCTAAGGACGATTAGACGTCGCGGTACCACATCCATTGAAAAAAGGCTGAGAAGAGAGGTTTACATACCAATCTGTAAAATTATATACAGAAAGCACTTAATTTTATAAGGCATTTTGGCTTTTTACTTTGTATTAATATTTTAAAAATAATCGGTGTTATTCCATGGAAATTACTTATAAAGATGTATATTTTATATTTTTGTCATTGTGCTTAATGATCGTCTAGGATTTTGGTCATCATAAAATAATGTCAATGCGGCGTGACTTTTATTTGTGCCTGTTTCGGAGGTTTTTGTACATATGGCTGTATTTTAAAATATATACATTGTTTTAGATCTGCATTTTTATTTATTTAATGATGACCACGGTATACGTTTGATCTACGTACTAGACGAGTAAATTCGGGTATTTTCAAGTAAAATTGATTTCCAACCTTCCCATTTGTATTCTAAAACATTTATTTATTTAAATCGATGATCGGTCATCCATAAATTCTTGTCTATTCTCTACTTTACGAGGCACTTTTGACAGGTTTCTGATAGCGTCGCCCAGGTGAGAAGAATGTATAAAATTATGCACTAATTTTTGAATACTTAAACTTTTTAAAATTGGTTGAAAGGTCGCAAACATTGAATCATTTAGAAAAATTTGAAATTATTTTACTTACCATGGTTAGAAGTCATAAATCCGTTTGAGGAAGGGTTGGTATATTATAATTATATTTTGCGATCGTTCAACGTTTTTGTCACTTGTATTTATATGGTAAAAATATAATTATGGATAAATAACGATCTTTTGCCTCTAGTTTTAATAAGTGAGGTTTTACTATATGGGAGATGGTTATTAAAGCTAATTTAAAGTAATTATTTATGGTTCTTGTGGAGAGGTGTACAAAATATTCCAGTGTTTGTTATTTATTTAAAAAGTTTGAATCTGTACATACAGGTTCAAATTTCAAAGAAAACTGATATTTTAAAAAATTATCGATTTGTTACGTATTTATTTCATTGTTATTTTTATATTTTATGCATAATATAAGAGGAATACAATTTTCAAATTAAAATTACGAAAAAGTTTGGATGTGGGTCATAAAATATACAGTGGTACAATTTTCTACTTAAGTACTTAATGTATAAATGTCTTATTGTATTTTTAAAATCGATGAAAATCACTTATAAGCAAACCACTTCTTTGGCCTGCAAAGTAAAAAACTAATTTTAATTGTAATTTTAGGGACTTGGTGTCTTCTGCATTTATTTAGTAATCGTTTCAAATATTCGGTTATTTGTATTGTAACTATGGAGCTTGATATATTGAGGAGTAACATTATCTTAAAACAATTCGATACTGAAATTTGTTGTACAGATATGTTGACAAGATATTGAGCAATATTATATTTTAAAGGGTTTTAATAAAAATGTAAATAAAGTTGTTGCTTATCTATATTTTGCTAACTCGATAAAACCCAACTATGTTACGTTCATAGTAATTATCATGACTCTGCAAGAATTTTTAGTGTACCTTAATGTTTACTAGTGTACGACTATTCCAAAAACACTTTTTGGTGAGTCAGGATGATTTTTGTGGTGCGTATGCACTAAGAATTTTTAGTGTGGTGAAATTTTTTTGACAAAGTAACTAGTATACAAGATTTTTAGTGCATCATGAATTTTTATCAAATTACCAAAATGCACTAGTGTTTTACTAAAATTCTTTTAGTGTCTTATAAGAGTTTTACCTCAATGCTATAATCCAATATGGTTCACAATCTTTTTACATGCCATGATATATCAGGTGTACAGCAAGATTCATTCATCATAATAATTTTTAGTGTAGTACGAAAATTGTTGTTCAGTAGGTGGATTATTTTTGGTACACTACAGTAAAGTTTTTAGTGTACTATAAGAATTTTTAACAGGATGTTGTAGCACCCTGGTGACTTATAAATTTTAGTATATTATGAAGTTTTGTCAAAGTTGGCGAATTGACAGAGCAATAATTTTAGTGTACCTTAAGTGTTTTTACACCATAAACGTTTTTGCTAGAGTAACTGGTGTACAGCAAGATTTTTAGTGAACCATAAGAATTTTCTACAGGATGTCTACAGTTTTATAAAAAATTTTAATGTATCATGAAGTGTTTGCCAAGTAACTAGTGTACAAGATTTTTAGTGTACCATAAAAAAATTTCAGAGCGTTCTATAGCACACTGGTGTTTTATTAAAAAATCGGTATATCATGAATTTTTTGCCAGAATCAGTGCCAAGTAACTAGTGTACTAGATTTTAGTGTACCTTAATGTTTACTAGTGTATGACTATTCCAAAAACACTTTTGGTGAGTCAGGACGATTTTTGTGGTGCGTATGCACTAAGAATTTTTAGTGTGGTGAAATTTTTTGACAAAGTAACTAGTGTACAAGATTTTTAGTGCATCATGAATTTTTATCAAATTACCAAAATGCACTAGTGTTTTACTAAAATTCTTTTAGTGTCTTATAAGAGTTTTACCTCAATGCTATAATCCAATATGGTTCACAATCTTTTTACATGCCATGATATATCAGGTGTACAGCAAGATTCATTCATCATAATAATTTTTAGTGTAGTACGAAAATTGTTGTTCAGTAGGTGGATTATTTTTGGTACACTACAGTAAAGTTTTTAGTGTACTATAAGAATTTTTAACAGGATGTTGTAGCACCCTGGTGACTTATAAATTTTAGTATATTATGAAGTTTTGTCAAAGTTGGAGAATTGACAGAGCAATAAGTTTGGTGTACCTTAAGTGTTTTTACACCATAAACGTTTTTGCTAGAGTAACTGGTGTACAGCAAGATTTTTATTGAACCATAAGAATTTTCTACAGGATGTCTACAGTTTTATAAAAAATTTTAATGTACCGTGAAGTGTTTGCCAAGTAACTAGTGTACAAGATTTTTAGTGTACCATAAAAAAATTTCAGAGAGTTCTATAGCACACTGGTGTTTTGTTAAAAAATCGGTATATCGTGAATTTTTTGTCAGAATCAGTGCCATCAGTGGTGTACTAGATTTTTAGTGTACCGTAAGAATTTTTACCTGTATAAAATTTATTTGATGAATTAGGAACATTTTTCAAGTCGGCATATATATCAGCTGTTTTATAAAAAAATTTAGTGTACCATGAGTGTTTGTGCGGGTAACTGGTTTATAAAAAATTTTTGGTATACCATGAAAGTTTTTGTCAGAATAACTAGTGCACTAGATTTTAGTGTACTATAAGAATTTTTGATTGTTCATAGTGACAGCACACTGGTATTATAGAATTTATTTGGAGAACTGTGGAAGTTTTCCTCAGAGCAACTATAGTGTACAAAATTTTTAGTGTCATTTCGTCAAGTAACTAGTGTACAGGATTTTTAGTGTATCATAAAAAAAATTTAAAGCGTTTTATAGCACACTGGTGTTTTATAAAAAAAATCAGTGTACCATGGAAGTTATTGCCAAAATCACTAGTGTACCAGATTTTTAGTGTACCACAAGAATTTTTAAGGGAATAAAATTTATTTGGTGAATGAGGAAAGTTTTTGTCAGTCTGCACACTGCTCTTTCATAAAACATTTTAGTGTACCATGAAAGTGTTTGCCGGAGTAACTGGTGTCTGAGATTTTTAGTGTACCATAAGAATTTTCACAGGACAGCATATTATGCTTTATGCTTTATGACAAAATTTTGGCGTAAATTATAGCTTCTGTTAAAGTAATTGGAGTACTGTGAAGTTTTTAGTGCACCATAACTCATAACTGCTAGTGTACTATTAGAATGTTTGTCAATTCAGAAAAATTCAATATTTTCTTTTAATTCTAGGGTGTATGAAATGAAAACACGCTTGCTTCATATAACATTATTTCATCTTTATTAATTAAAATATTCTTAAAATATAAAGTGTTCTTTACAAAACTTCGATCCACAAAATAAGATCTTCACCCCCCCGTTGATCTGACAGGTGCTAAAAAAGCATTAATAAAAATAGTTACGCTAGCTCTGGGCTCACGCCCTACACTGAAGACCTCTATTCAATTGCAAAAGCCTCAAACTTCCTCTCACTGAAACCTAACACCGCATATCGACAGATACGTGCGCTTGTTCTTCAAAGACACGACTGGTACAAGTGTGTAGCTCAACACTAAGTCTTTGGTGAAATCCTCAAAGTAACTGTTAAACGAGTCGCATTCAATGTTCTTTGTGACCGAATAGAAGACCTTGATATTGAATATGGAGGTTGTGTCTCCCTCGTGACCCTGTTTCAGCTTTTGTATCGTGTAATTCATAGCTTCGGCGAATATTTTGTTGTCGAGGGCTGTGGTACTTTCGGGATGGTCTACCCGGCAGAGGATCGCGGAGATGTTATCGTCGTAGTTCCAACGGCGGTAGATGGAGATGAAGAAATTGTCGACGCACTTGCCACGCTCTTCATCTGAAATGAGGAATTATACAGGGTGATTCAGTGATAATGAAAAACAAACAAAAACAAGATTCACTGTTGCCGGATTGTTTATCACTGAATATGTATTGGACTGTTTTTTGTCCACAATATGAGGGTTTTCTGTATTAATATGTTAATTGTATACTTTTAACAACTCAAAAATAGTCAATACAACCGTTTATTGGTGTTCAAATACTAGGAAAATATTTAAATTTTGCAACGTTACTGTGAGCCGTAAACAATATGAAAAGGAAGTTTAAATGATATTTTAGTCTTGGTGTAAATATGCATTTAAAATGTTTTTAATCACATCACGACTGAATCACTGTATATAATGACTGGAAGTTGCTCGTGGTTGTTCTTCTGCTTACTCCGCATTGAACTGAAGAATTGATTTAAACGCTACTATTTAAAACTTACATTCAAACTGGTTGTTGTATTTGTGAGCCCAGACGTGCCACTCCACCAAAGCGTCCCTGGGCAGACCCGTGATGACCACATAATCGACTATCGCATTGTTAGTCCTCTCTTCCCACAGTTTTCTGCAAGTTTCTACATGAGAGACGTCCGTAACGTAACAAATTCCCTGTAAATAAGAACGTGGACTGTTTATATGTGAGAAGGGGCGTTATGTTATTATTTTGTAGTTTTTATTGGTAATAATAACTAAATACAAATAAAATGCATTTACAAGGGATCATAAGTGTTAGAATCACAAATATTTACCTGAACGACGTCCCTCAGATTAAAATTGGAATCCACAGCCATCAGCAGTCTTTTCAGGTGTCTCAGCGCCAGCTGGCACTGCGGCTTGATGCCTCCGGTAACTATCTCCATACTACCAGGCACCAGCCCTATCTGACCCGCTAAATGCACAAAATCGCCCACTCTAACGCTCTGACTGTACGGGCCTATATTGGCGGGGGCCCAGTGCGACCTGCTCTGAACGTGCATAGTGTGTCTAAAACAGTTTCAAATCAAACACAATTGCAAATCGGTTGGGTTGGACAATCCCTTCACCTTTCGATAATTCTGTCACCAGATGATTTAATTGACTGCTTCCAAGACAGAGCCTCGATTCTGACAGGGCAAGTTTGGTCGAAGGGAATCTGAACGCAGGCCCTGCTGGGTGGGTTGACGTGGTTGAACGTTTCGACGTAGAGTTTGTTCAGGGCGGTGTACTGGGACATGTCGCTCACGAACATGCTTATGGAGCACACGTCTTGGACAGTGTGATTGTTTTCCGATAGCAGAGCTAGAGGATGAAAGTTTCAAGCTTAGTGTTTCGTAAATTGTAGGGAAAATTCGCCCGTTAATGTTTAAAGCGGTAAGAAAATTTAGGTGAGGCAAAAAGTAGTTCAAATGTCACGGTGAATAATTGGAAACAAAAGCAACTTTTTAGTGTAAGTACTTTAAGAATATTTGTCTGGATGTTGCAGCATACTACAGTGCAGAATTTTTTAGTGTCTTATAATGAAGCAGCAAGATTTTTAATGTACCTTTAATATTTGTGTGTCATAGAACTCTAAGTTTCTGCAATATTTTTTTTTTTTATTAAGCATATATAGTAGGATTTTTATTGTCATAACAGTTTCTACTAGTGTTTCACAATAATTTTTTTAGTGTACTCTCAATTTTTACCAAAAATATTTGATATAGCAAGATATTTAGACAAAAAGTAGTTCAAACGTATCAGTGAATAATTAGAAACAAAAACTTTTTATTGGTTTTTAGTATACTATAAGTATTTTTGTCAGGACTTTATAGCACACTTCTACTTTTGTCAAGGTGTCATAGAACATTATATTTTGCAATAATTTCTTTATTAAGTATCTGATATGTAGGAAGATTTTTAGTGTCATAAGATTTTTTACTAGTGTTTTGCAATAATTTTTAGTGTATTACGAAAATATTTACCAAATATTTTCTATAGCAAGATATTTAGTGTGTTGAAAAATGATTTACTATAATACATTTGTGTCCCACAAGAATTTTCCGGTGCCTCAAGAAAATTTTTGCTAAAGTAACTGTGCACAGCAAGACTTTTAATATACCACAATAATTTTTACCACAGTGACATAAGAAATGCACTAGTTTTGCAATATCTTTTGATGCTGTGAAAATTTCTGCTAGAATAACTACTATACAGCAGGATTTTTAGTGTGTTAAGATTTTTACCGGAGTGTTTTTTACTGTATTATGAAAATTTTTGCTCAATAGGTGTACAACAAACATTTTACTTGGTGCTCCATCTAAATTTTTGGTGTACCATAAGAATTTTTAATAGGACGTAATCGAGTACCTGCATTTTGTAGTGTTAGTGTACAGGGAATACTTTTCCTTACAGGAACTGATGCATAACAGATACTGTTTTATAACTGAAATTTTTTTGGTTGTAAATGCACCGTACCTTGTTAACTTTGCTGGATTTTAAGGCCAATCTTATTTGGAAGATATATAGATATAGACATAAAATCTTTTGGTATACCCTACAATATGTTTAAATAGGCAAAATTTTCCAGTTTATGAGATTCCTTTACAATTAAACTGTTTTTTGACATAATTAAATCCCACCCTGTACCGAAAGTCCACCTCATACTCCAGATTTCATGCGGACGATATTTTTTTCATTTGAAAAGCAGAAAGTAATAACAAAAAATAACACACAGCGTTATATCTATGCATACCTACACTTTAAAATACTCATGGCTTCATCCATTGCTTCGGAAGGATCCGAAGAGGTGCCCTGGACTCCTCCCAACCACAGCCATCCGTCTTTACTCTTTTTAGTTACGGTCGGCTTTTGGGCTATTGTCTCATTTAAATAATTGACTTCTGAGATATTTGTTGCAGTCTCGTTATATTTGGGTTCTTCTGTAAAGAAATTAAAAATATAAAGAAACAACCAGATTTAAATAGACATTCTTTCTAGGTCAAGTATTATTTAAATTATCCAATTGCAAAATTCAACGGCAAATTTTAATCAAGAAGATTTATGACTGCTAATCATACTTTCGAGGTAACCCAGATAAAAATTATGAGGTTTATTGATTACATGGTAAAACCGTTAAAATTATCATTTTTTATTATAGGATACAGCACAACTTTTACGGCTTATCAAAGGAAAATGTTTATTTTGAAATTATCCATGGGTTTTGTATTTTTATTAAGCTGTAACTGTTTGAGAAGAATTATGAACATTATATATGATACCTGTTATATAATATTGCGTAGTTTTTGTATGTTGAAATTTGAGAAATTAATTGACGATCAGATTTATGTCGGTCTTTTCACATACCTTCCTCATTTTCTATAATCTCGAACGCTTCTTCCCCTTGGTCGGTGACGTAACCATCGCTGTCCTTCAACGGTAAACCTTCTAACCGGCTGTGGAGGTCTAGTGCCGGCAATTTTATCTCCAACACCAACTTATTAAACTTCAGATATCCTACAGGAGCTATGGGATCTTTAGAATGTAGTATCACATCGGAATCCTTACTAAAAGCAAACTTCAATGAAGCAAACAAAAAAAATAATTATGAAAAAAAATTATTAATAAAACGTGGAGGACACAAAATATATTTCGAATAAAACATCATAATTAAAAAGTTATCTTAAACGTTTTTTGTATTTCTCTTTCCAATTAAGACAAAGATAGGCAATACAACCATATCAGATTTATTTACTGTCGTTTTTAAACAACACTAATCCAATTTATTAGTTTTTAATCTGCTTCTCCAAGTGATAACGTCAATTTATGAAAATTATCATTATTAAGTTCCTTGTTATAATCGACTTAGATCCAATTTAATTAATTATACAATAAACAAAATCTTTTTGCATACAATTTACTTAAAATATTACAAAATGAACCTTATCTTTATATCGGCAGTTAAAAATATTATGGATAACAATTTGTAATTCAAAACGTACTACAAATATTACTAAAACTACTTACACGACTATTCTGCTTTTGAAAAGTGGACAATCCAATGTCAAAGTCTCATACTCTCCGCCTTCTCCGCACACATTTAATCCATATTTCTCATGCATCGCTATCAAGTGTGGTTGAAGTAAGCTTAGCGATCTACCCAAATGCTTAGTTTCCAAACCCAGGGCTGCAACTTTTATCACAATTGCATCCACCTCGCATCTTATCATCTCATCCAGGAGTTCCTCTTGATTTCGCCTCCAAAGATATGCTAAAGGTGTTAGTCTTAATCTACTACATCTAAAATTATAAAACTTGTTTATTTTATATGATTCTCAGTGCAAAACAACGACTACTTACACATTTTCTACTCTAACTCTTTGATAATCCGACAAAATAGCACCAACCGATACAGCTTCAACAGGTGTCTCATTTTTCACCTTTTCAAGTAATTGATATAGATCTTCAACTTCATCATTCTCAGACGGTTTATATGTTCTACCTTTCTCATTACAAATACCTATGAAATAAAGTAATTTATACCCTGTAGCTAGCACATTATAAACTACTTCATATATATTGTTCGTTATGTACTTACCTAGAGTTTCTTTTTTATATAACGGCAAGTCCATGGCAGCAGCTATTAGATCTATGGCTTCGTGGCCTACACTTTGGTACATATAGCTGTCTATTTCTGTTCTACTATGCGGTACTAAGTTTGCTAAAGCTACAATTTCGTGGCCAGCAGCAATGCACTGCATCATATTGAATGTGCTGTCTTTGCCACCACTGATAAGAGCGACTACCTTCATTTTAAAGTTCTAAACTAACAACTCACTTGGCTACAAAAGTAGTGAATGGAAAACGATGGAAAAGAACGTTTTAACTTATATATGACAAGATAAATTATATCACTAAGTAAGTATATTAAGATAATCTCTAAACTAAAAATATATTTGTTCATTTGTAAACAAAATGTTTACACTTCTACAGGCCGAAAAATGTGACCAAAACAAATTCAAATCGGTAATATGATGCTACTATTGATGGATGACTTAGAACTTACCTTAATTAAAGTGTATATTGGCCTAACTTAAAAGTAAAATAGTAAATTAGATTAAATTAATACATAAAAACTAGGTTAGATTTATGCTTGACATAAGAGGTCATTCTCGGGCGAATGACAGATTGTAAATTTAGTAAATTAAGTTATGTACATAGAAAACCATGGACAGGGTTTTCAGTGCTCTATGAATAAAGGCGTATTCAACTTATATCACAGAACAACAAATATAGTGGATTATTAAATATTATGGTGAACAGAATACGATAAAGCTAGACATTATTTTAAAAAATCTTTACCTAGGAGTTGTACCTTCTTTTCTACCTATTTCTGTTTCAGAGTAACAAATCAACAGCTTTGCTGAAAATCTATATACAATTCAAAGTAGTGTATTGCGTAAAAAAACTTCTCAAAATATATTGTTTAGAAAATAAATAAGATAATAATTGCATTGTAAACTTTCTCATATTAAGATTAAAATAATAATTTATTTTATTAAAAAAAAAATGATTTCAGTATATTTTAAAAAAATTTTGACAAATCTTATTGAAGCAATTTTAATTTTTGGGCTCTATAAAAATTGGAAGATCTGTACAATCAAAAAAACATCGTATCAGTGTTATATCTTCATAATAAGAATACATGTAAAAAACCTCTCATTCCTTCTCATTCATCTGAAATGGACTATACGACAACTTATCGATGAAAGACGGCGGCAATACTTCTTAGAGGGGACTTGGACTTGAAACCCATTCTTGTACAATCATTTACACCAGTCTTGGTTTCCAGGTCATCCTTACGTGGTCTCAGACAGTGTCGTGAAAGTTTTTGAATTTACGCGAAGTGTCGTTGGTTTTGTTTATACAATATCTCTTCGAGTATGAAAAATTGTGCATAATCTTAGACTGGGTTCCGAAGAAGAAAGCCTAAGAAAGCGCTCTTGCAAAATGGTACTGTTTGTTTTAATAAATGGGTGGTGGTATCGTTAACGCACTGTATAGAAGTAAAAGTGATTTTTTTTTTGCTTTTTGGTGGCTATGCAAGTATTCATAGTGAATGGGTGACAAATATATGGGTATATAATTTGTATTATTTTCAGTTCAGTACGCTATTTTAAAGCTTGTTGAATATACAGGGTGTTTGCGAGTAGTGGCGCATTCAATATTTTTATTTGGATAGGGGTAAAATATAAACTAAATTTTGTATGACTTATTCCTAATCAATTAGAGATGATTAGAATATTTTTACGCCTTTTTAGTTTATAGTATATAAATTGAGAAAGGAATTACAAAAAAAAAAAAATTAAAAACTTTTACTCAATAATAAATAGAACCTTAATTAACGAATGACTACAGAATAAGTAATTAATTACAATTTTGATCTTTTGACCTTTATACTCTTAGGTATATGGTCAATAAAAAGTCTACAACTTAAACTGTCTAGGTATTTGTCTTTATTATCCAATGGTCGGGTATTAATAATTAATTTGGGACATTTATTTATCCTTATATCTATCTGTAATCGGGTTCGAGATATTTCAATTCTATCAAAAAGTTGCTTTTGCTGAAGTATTGATATTTAAAAGAGAGATAGGAGGATGCCTATCATTTGTTACAGATATATTAAAAACTGTTTAATTTTACACAGAGTGATGAAAATTTATTGTCGAATTTGCTTAACTTCGAACCGCCAAAACTTTGTAAACGGAATAATTCCCTATATATTTAATCAAAAACTATTGTACAATATTATTCTTTATCTATCCATATTACACTTCTCTGTACCTATTTTTAAAAATTTTTCTATTATTGACGGTTTTTATGATATTTAAAGTGATCCAATTTTTTTCAAAAGTCATCATTTGCTTGATAAAAGTTTCCCTAAAATTACGCGTAGAATCCAAATATGTAAAAATATACAGGGTGTACCGTTTAAAATAAGCAAGTAGATGGCGACTTCCGGTATAACCGGAAGTGCAAAAAATTTGCCTTATTTTATTTAAGCAAAGCACCTCTGAAAACCCCAAAGCCTAAATTTTTTAAATTGAAAGCGCAGTAGTCTCTGAAATATTCTAATGAGCTGTCACCGTAAGACAGCCTGCATAATAAAAAACATAACTAAACTATTTTAAATTAGAAAAAATTGTTTTATATCCTACAAATAATATGCAATATAGTTAATACCTATATATATATCTACAATCTGTACAACTTTTAAAATGCCTTCAAGGCGTTTCGACAAGGCTGTGGTGTGTCCGCCATATCACTTTTTTAATATACTTATCGAATAACTATTGGTTTCATATGTTAAAACTTAGACAACTTCAGCTCTCTGTACTTGCAGTGTGAATTGGAGATACTGTTTTTCAGTTTGAGGCCACGGAAACTATTAATATAGTTACCGTTACTAATAATGACTGTATAATTAGTGCTAATATTTAGCATTTCTAAATCTATCTTATATAATTGCATTAAATGGTTTGCAATTATAGTTTCCAGTTAAATTGTTAATTCATATTTATTCTGACCTGTCCTGAAATTCGTCTGCTGACTTTTCTCTTTCTCTTTGTCACCGGAAATTCTGTATATGACACAAAATTTCAGCCAACAGTTACATTTACATTACTAAATCGTTAATTTCGTTTTCATACGTATATTCTTATAGTTGATGCATTTCGAATATCAGTATATCAGTAATATGTACATATTTTATTTATAAATGTTTTGACATATTCTCCTTTTCGATTTTTGAGGAAGAATATATCGATCTTAAGCTGAGGTAAAGTTCTAGAAGTTTTCTCTTTGTGTACACATTCACACAAGTAATTGTGCCAGTCATTGTCCAATATTAAGTGAATACAGCTGAACGAATGGTCAGCATTTATTGTTTTTCTTTCACTGTCCTTCAATTTAGTCACGGTTTAATTGACAGAAGGATATTTCATTTATTACTAAATTCTTTATATTACTTGTTATAATTAATATGCAGGGTGTTCTGTATAAGAACCGACAGAGAGTAAGTGCATGTAGGGGTCCCAAATTATACAAATTACAAGCCTTCAAAGTGGGACCAAATATTTCGATTAAAACTAATATTACTGAATTACTTTAATTTGGAATAACGAAATTTGGTACCTACATGATTTAGGTTTATTGGTCTTCTTTGACTATGAGTTCAAGTAAATTGAAACATTACAAGATGTTCGTTGAGGCCGAGTCACACCTAAAACTCTATCAAACTTTTTTCCATTGGAAAAAATGGATCGCGCTTAATTTAAATTCAAACACTTTTATCCTTATTAAATTTTAAGGTTTTCAAGAAAAATGCATTAGTTAAATCAATATTATAATAGTGTTATTAGTGTTTATTAGAAGAAATCAAAAAGTCAGTAGTAGGCTTTGTGTTTAAAATATGACAGTTAGTAATAAAACTATATTATCTCTGCTGCTGTTTGTTGTTGAAAATGACTAGAAAATTTATATTCAGTGAACAAGTTGACATATGTTACTTATGCTAGGTTTCTGTGAAGGAAACTGTAAAAGAAGTATGGAACAATATCATAGAAGATTTTCAAATTGAGCGATCCCTACATGGAGAGAAACATTTTCTAATGCTGGAAGATGGGCCCGAGAAACAGGAAAGTTTTTAAATAATATCGGAGAACGTCCTAGTGTCATAAGGGTACAAGGTGAAGAAAATATTTTGCAAACGTTGAAGACGAACTGCAAATAAGTACTTTATTATTAGAATAGGCAATTTGCATGAAAATTTTAAATGCTTAAAACTACAGAATATATATCTTAAAACTATTGTGATTTTATTATATATTAAGCACTTAACAAGAAAATGTTGCGAATTCTGTAAAATTGTTCTTATATTTTTCATAATTAATTATTTTATATAGCAATTTATTCAAATATAGTCACCGGTTCGGAAACAACATTCTGATTGGTCCACGTCACAGTATATGGAAACGTCCATGGTGACACATGTCAAATTGTCAAATCGACGTAGGTTTAGTTAAGTCGGTTAGCGAACTCGTTTCGAAATCTGTAATCTGTGGTTAGCTTCGATCTTTGTGGTCTTTGTGTGGGTTTCCTTACACGTAAAAAAGAATAAATTAACTAATGTAAACTTTACAGAAACGAAAACATTGACAATGGGTCAATTTTGGGCAGGTTATTTGATTGTCCTTTAACAAATCCACTCTTTGTTGTCTTTATTTACTATAATTATATGGATACACAATGCACACCAACAAAACAAATAATAATTTGACCTTGACAGTTCGATTTTGAAATTCATGGCACGGTATATAAAACAACATGCCGTGTTCATATACTGTGATGTCACATAGTTGCCATATGTATTTCTAGCGTTTTTGTGGTTGGCAAAGACGTAATAAATCTATTAATTTATTACCGCTTTATTTTTGCAGATAATGACATAAAACTAACACAGTACACATACAATGAACAATATTTTGGTAATAAATTAAAAAAATATGCAAATTGCTTATTTATCTCGAGAAACTGCATTATCAAAAACGTATGTATATCGAATTCTTAAAGTAATCTACTATATCCATATCACATTTAAAAAGTGCATGCAAAAGCTATTTGACTCTAGGTTTGGATCGACGAGTGACCCTTTGCGAGTTTATCTTGCATCAGGATATTAATTTTCACAAGAAAATTTCTTTCCACTGATGAGACTTGTTTCACTCGTAGAGGATTTACAAATGTTTACAACTTTCATGAATATTCCGATGTAAACCCCTATGCAATAACTCCCAGACATTTTCAACGCGAGTTTACGATAAATGTTTGCGCCTTCAAATATTATTGCTCATATTGATTATTGATTGGATCTGTTACTTTGCCAAATCTATTAAATGACGATAGTTATTTTGCAAAATACTTTCCCTGGTTTAATCGAAGATTTACCGTTTCAACTTTTAGACTAGAGTTTTGGTTTATGCATGATGGGCTCCGCCTCATTTTAGTGGTACTGTTAAAGACTTTTTAAAATTTAACAACAATAAAAAAGTGTTTTAAATTAAATTATGCAATGGAAAAAAAGTTTGGCATAGTTTTAGAAGTGACTCACCCTCAATGAATACCCGAGTGTAGTGTTTCAAATTACTTGAACTCATAGTCAAAGAAGACCAATAATAAACCTAAATCATGTACCAAATTTGGTTATTCCAAGTTAAAATAATTAGAGATATTATTTTTTTGAAATATTTGGCCTTACTTTGAAGACATGTAACCGCCAGTGTGCAGCTTTGTATATAGATCTTGTCTGGACAATTTGCAATATTTTGGGATGCCGTACATGCATTCTGCCTTCTGCTCTGTATCGATTCATACGCGGAGCACTGTAGAGGATATTTCAGAAAGACATGGCAATATTATGTAGGATTGATAGAACATTGAAAAATAAGTCGGGTTTGCTTAATAAACGTGTGTCTTAGCCACTCATTTTTGAGATACAGATCGTGCAATTTTTTTACAGGCTTTTAATACTCTCCGTTAAAGGTCACATGCACCCAGAATATTATAACAGGTATTAACTAAGTATAACTATCCCAGTTTGAGGAAAGAAGGAGAGACTATTTCTTATCTATTAGGTTTTCAGCGTTGATGTAGCTGTACCTATCTAAAATGTTTAGTTTTGCCGTTTAAGTCTCTTGCTGTAAATGATGAGTAAAAGAGTTAGTCGGTAATAAAATATGAATTGGCAAATAAACAGTTTGCTAAATTAACGGTGTGGCAATATGATTTACTCAACAGTCACATGTAAACTCAGTGTGCCAATAACAGTTACAAATATAATTGAATTCAGTGTGAAAAAGTTGTACGAACAGTTATTATTAATATATGAATTCCCATAGGAAATAATTTTCTTTTGCTTTCAAACTAATATAGTTGTGATGTAAGCAAACGTAATTATCAATTAAGATATCATCGAGATTATACAACAAAGAAAAATGCGTAACTTTCTCATCAAATACCTAAGCATCGTTAATTCTGTTGCAACCGATATACAATTTTAAATTATTGTTCATTTCACTTATCACTGACTCCTTTAAATGCTAGGCAGTCGTCCATCCATACCTACTCCAATTTAAACTGTAGGTATTAGAAATTGTCGAACATAATACGTATTGTCACAATCTTAAATGAGTGGTTAAAGAATTTAATTATAAATGAATTACTATAGATATTAGAAATCGTCGTACAGGGTAATCCAAACCTGTTTTGTAAAAATACTAGCATAACTAACGCCCTCTATGTACAAAACTACTATAGATGCACCTGTCGAGTGGAATGTAGTGTAGACTAGTGTTGCAGGAAGTGCATATTTTCTTTGCCTTGAAGAATTTTTACCTAAAATTTAACTCCAGTGAAGTGGTTTTGGTTTTGGCCCCCACCAGCAATTTGCTATAATAGCTACAAAAACTTTTTCGAAACAAATCTTATAGCACAAGTCACTAAAACATTGTAAGAATGTTTAAACATCAACTTTACAACCAAAATTGGTACCATATCTACCGTAAAATGGGGTCATTTTGATCTTCAAGGTATCTTCGAACGAAAAGTATTATTTATTTTGTATCAACCGTCGCTGGTCAGAGTATAAGCTTTAGCCACTTATTTAGTAACAGAAATACCGATTTTAGCGACAACAAAGCCTCAAATTCAGAAGATGAAAATACTTCATCTAGTACTTCCTCATCTGAAGATGTGTCTGACGATTACCATGCAAGTACAGATGCAATGCCCGACATTACATTGCTAAAGTTTTTTCTAGATATGGTATTGAAAATAGAAATGTTGAAACAGCATTTTTAAGAATTTCCAGAAAAACTAATCATACATTTTTCTGGCTTAATGTTCCAGATGAAGGAATAATCCAAGTATTAGAAGTTGTAAAATTATTATCTCATCCCAAAGAGCATAGGAGGGGAGCTCTTCTATTTCAAGAGAAAGTAACTTGCAACTTTAAAAAATCTATGCAATAAAATAAAATTAATTCTGACTTGTTACCAAAGTTTAGTATGTTTTTATGAACTTTTTTTAAATTTATACCTGCTTAATTTGATATTTTTATTTGTTACTGCTATAAAACAGCAATTCTGTTATTTAACAAGACTGCTTACAAATATTTTTTGCTTTAAATGTTCCTTTATTACTTTTTTAGAAACATATATGGGGTTCAAAGGTAGCTAGCAGTTGTTTATGATTGAAAACTAATCATTTATGATGGCAGTTCAAAGTAAACCCCAAGACGGGTAACTTTGAGCACCCTCTATTTTTTTAAATAAAAAAAATTGTAGAAAATATATAGATCACTAAAATCATGGAAAAATATAAAATAATTAATAAAAAAGTTACATGAGAAAATATTCAAAAAATTTATTTTATTTATTAACTGTATCATAAAGGTATCATAAGATATAACCTAACAAACATCTCTAATCACAATGTCTGCAACTGGAATGCTGCTTTAAATTCCAAGTAAGTTAAATGAGCGTTTTCTATAAAACACTGAAAATGATGATTCTATACTGAATTTATCATAACAGGACCATATCACAATAGTAAATAATATATGGATGCATTTAAAATTATGGATTTTTCATATTTCCAAAATATTTCAATAAAAAGGGTGAGATAAAAGTAGCAATTCTTTCAAATTCGAAATAAAAGCAAGTAGTTTTTTTTGTATTGATAACATTTCTTTATTTTTCTTCTAAATTCTCCGCTTCTTTGCATTTAAACCTTTTTTGCCCAATTGCAAATATTAATTTGATTAAAAATATATCTTACTGCAGATTAGTATTTTGGAGAACGCGTACTCCTAAATAATTAGCCTCCATTTTAAATTGCACCCAGTATACATAACAATGGCGAAGACATTTAAATCTTTCGATCTGTTTGATGTGTTGATATGTGCAAACAAGACAATTATAATACTCTTGACATGTAAACAATGGTAGAATAATTGAAAAAGCTCATTGTTGCTGGAGAAACTGAGAGATTTTAAGAATCTAGTAAAAAATCTACGACTCAAGTTCGCTTAACTCTATTCTTAGAAAGCCACGAATTTATTACATTATATTTTATTAACTACTTTCTTGCTTTCTTTCCCATATTTTGTTATGTGTTTACTTTCTCTTTCGAAACAAACGTCCGTATAATCTAGATAAGGTACAATAATGTCTGGTAATAATAATTATCTGCTGAAAGACTTCACAAGCCGGGAATAATATACAGGGTGATGCAGTTGTTAATGAACAAACTTCGAAGGTAAGTAGAACTTTGAAAAATAATGACAGTTTATTATGTAATAGCTATAATTTTGCGGCTTTATTAGGAAGATACAGGGTGTTAAAGTTTGAAGAAAAACTTTGATTTTTTGGTATAATTATTAAAGTAATGGAGATATTTAAGTCATCCTTGGTACACAGTGTAGTTAGTTCAGGTGTCGTGACAATATCAAGCCCTTTGAACAAACAGTGGCGGAGATATGGGCAATTCGTATCTATAAGTTATGAAAAAAAAGTTGTATCACCCCGTACAATGCTACAGGAACAGTGAAATAACTGAAAAAACTCAAATTTACTATATAACCGTAGCAGATACGAAATACATGTAAGATAGGGTTTTTGTTACAAGTTAAAATACATATTTCCTAAAGATACGATCTGCCCATATCTCCGCCACTGGTTGTTCAAAGGGCTTGATATTTTCACATTTTATGACACCTTAACTAACTATACTATGTACCAACTATGGCTTAAATATTAAAAAAATTTTCTTAACACCCTCTATCTTCCTTATAAAGCCGCAAAATTATAACTATTATATAATAAACTGGCACTATTTTTCAAAGTTCTACTTATAAAAAGTATAACTTCTTAGTATTTTGAAACTAGCTATAGCAAATTTGTCAACTACATCTAACTTGCAGCCTTGGAGGATACAGCACTCAAATAGAAAAAAGAAAATATAATTTAAACTTACATAAACAACGTTGCCAAATATGTAGCAATACTTCTTACTACATATTTCTTTAACAAACATTAATCAACTGGCCAATTTTTTTAAAATTTTACTTCGCGTGTATTTTCATTATCTTCAATACAAGGTACCTATTCAAAATAATTGTTAATTAAATTTAAGGTTATTATGACTTTCCTGACTAAAATATCGCATTGTATATTATTCCAATTACAATTAGCAATTGTAACTGTTAATGATAAAATTGTTCTTAATCGATTTCACAGTCAACACACTCGCTTGACCCTTATATTTTATCAGAAAAAGTGTGTCAGCTTGCACTCAGGTGAAGAAATTACAAAATTATGAATAAAATTTCGTAAAGTTAACGATCAATTTACAGAGAAATATTGCAGAATATGGACATCGCCTATCTGACACAGATCCCTCGAGGTGCAGGTTTCTTTCGTCATTTTGTAAAATAGCATTGCTGTTGCCATTGTTGATGGATATTTTTGTTCCTTTTTGATATTGAAAACTGTACTTTGACTCAATAATTCGTTATGCAGTAATTTTTTAAGCCTGGCGGGAAAAAATAACGAACATTACCAAAAGAATACACAATATTTTTCAAATAGTTTCAATTAATTTTAAAAATAAATTTTATTCGATTATTATTATATCATTATTGTCCTGCTTGTGAGTTTTTTTTTCAAGGAAACTTTTTATTTTCAGACCCTCAAAGCCTTCATCATTCTAGTGATATGTGGAAACGTCTTCTGTCATCAAACTCTTAAACTGCCAGAAATAAAAGACATACAACCTTCCGAGGTAAACAGCCTAATCCAACACAATCATCATACCAGATCCATAGCTCCAACTTCAGATATCTTTTCACTCAACAATGTCGAAGACACCATCAAAGAAGTGGAAGCTATGCTCAAAGCTAACCCAACTTTACCTAGACTAACTAGGGGTGAAATTTTGGACCTTTTGGAGAATATAACTAAAACTGACATGGAGAAGAATACTCTGAAGAATACAAATCAGGAAGCTAAGGAAAGGGATCGAAAAGCTATAATGGTAGTAATGCCATACACTCCATCAAATGGCAATGACGGCAGTATGCAGGAGTTGTATACTAAACCTCCTGTAACACATATCGTGGGAGCTGAACCTTTCAAGGCTCAGGCAGACTTTACATTCAAAAGAATTCCTCCAGAAATCAGCAACATTCCAGAATTAGGTAAAATTTAATTTCTATTTCTTATATTTTATTAATTATTGCCTATTTTAATAAAGACGTACCCAAAACCTCAACAAGAACGAACACACCTTCCACATCTACTCCTGCTTCCACTGTATCTGTACAATCTTCCGTGCAACCTCAATATACGGCGAAGAAAACAGGTATTCGAAGAAGAAGACCCCCAACATCCTCTACAAACTTACCAATGGCTACACCATCACCAACTACTTACCATCCCACAAGAAGACCAGTGAGAAGAAGACCAACTAGTACTGAAAGGTATCCCAATCACAAATATCCAGATGAAGTGTTGACAGAGCCAGCCGACATTGTCACTGCGTTGCCAGGTTTCGGTATAAAGATCATAGAAGCTCCCAAATTTACTTCCAGTGAATCAAACGAAGTCTTGCAGATGCAGGAAAATCAATATGTTGGTCACGTGGGAAAGCAACCCGTCTATAAGGCTCCAGGGACTGTGGATGATGTTACAGAGAGGAAACAGAGCAGTACTGGTTCTCCATTATTGGATTTAGTTCCTGATAATTTAAAAAGTAAGTAATGAAGTGAAAAATAGTGGTGAATCTTTGTTAGTATAGATAATTTGCAGGTGTTTTAAATGACATAAACTCACAAACCAAGAAACCGTTAAAGCCTAGCACACCTGCCACTACAGACAGAGAAAAAGAAGAGGAAGAAAAAATACGAAATATGCTAGCCTCCTTTGGTGTCCTGCCCATTAAAACCACTTCTACTACAACTCAGGTCCCTGACATCAGCAACATTGCTGACAATCTAACTCCAGAAATGAGAGACTTACTCATGAGTTTTGGCTTGATCTCAGGTAGAAACGAAAACAAACCCGCCAGCCCCAGCCCTACCACTGAAGAAGCATACGGCTTCAATCCTGTGAAAGCGGAAGTCGAGCCAGAGGCTTACGTAGGCTTTAAACCACTCCCTGAAAATGATTCAAGTAGAGCTGATATGGAAGAACTCTTGGCCAGGTTTGGTTTAGGTAGGAACTCAAGGAAGGAGAAGTCGTTACCAAAGAAGAGGGAAGACAAAGAAGAGAAGAAAGAAAACTCAGATAGCTTGAATTTTGAAGTTGTTCCACAGCAATATATGGAGGTATTGGAGAATATTGGACTCGCTGATAGACAAGGTAACACATCCACTTTTTTCAAACAAAGGTTGTAACTTTTCTTTAATTTTTTTTTTAAGGGAGAATGATCAGAGCTCAACCATTGGTGAAGACTCAAGAAAAACAACACGTCTTCAACCCAGGAGAACCGCAATATGCTTCAAGCGATGAACTAGAAAAGTTGAACAAACTTTTAGAAGTAGTTCGACAATTAGAAAAGCTGAATGGCACTGTAACTGATGAAGACTTGAAGAAAATCGACATGGGCAGCCTGAAAGAGCTTATATCCAGCTTGAATGAAGAAAACAAAATTGTACCTCTAAACCAACAGGACGCACCAAATCCGATCAACTTTGACCCAGGATTAGAGAAAAACGAAGTGAAACGTCAAGAAAACACAACTAGTACGACTGCGGCGCCCTCTACTACAACAGAAGAAGTACAAACAGCGAACTTGAAGGACTTGGAGGCTTCATTTGGTGGTCAAGTAGATTCAAGTCCGGTTACCGAGGAGGCTGTAGAAAGTACAACAGAGGCGCGTAGGACGGGTTTCTACTACCTTGTAGATTGGAATTCGTTATTGGACATAGACGATCAGAAGGGTAAAAGGGTGAATTTGAGGTTCCAGCCTAAAGTTGGGGATCCCAAGAGGTTCTATTCGGTGACCGTGCCTTAATTTGCCAATTACAATAATTGCTTGAACAATTTGCTCAATTAAACTCAATATATTTGCTAAGTGTAGATGTCTAGCAATATAGAAAATATATTGAATTAATAGGTATCTAAATACCTATATTGATAATATTTTTTTTACGTTTAAGTTTAAGTAATGCAATTTCACCTTGCAGTTTTTAAAAATATGTACATAATGTTTATTTGAAGGTTATTTATATGTTATTTAATGATTCTAATGTAGTTCGTAAGTATTATAACTGTTAAGTTCTGTATTATATTATTACTTACATTTTAATTGTTTTTAAATAGGTGGAATGTGTTCATTCAGCATGAACAATGTAGAAAGTGAAATTATTTGCATTGTAAATACAGTCTGGTTAAATTTTAATGTTGTTTCCTTGAAGTTTGTTGTTGACTGAAATTCATTTTAAATGAAATTAGGGATTTAGAGCCGCCAAAACTAACGATCATGTCTTGAATGTAATCAAGTACTATATGCGTTGTCACTGATTTTTTATACAGGGTGTCTCCGTTTTTTCGTTCTTAACTTTGGGAAATGATAGAACGTGAAGAAATAATAGGAATCTTTCCTATAACATTTTTCCTATAGCTTTCCGTTTTCGTGATACAGGGCGTTCAACTCTCAAAGAAATATTGTTATTTTCTTTATTATCTATTAAACAAATAAATATTTTTTGTTTAATAGATAATGAAAATAACAATTTTTTTGAAAGTTGAACGCCCTGTATCACGAAAACGGAGCGCTATAGGAAAAAATGTTATAGGAAAGATTCCTATTATTTCTTCACGCTGTATCATTTCCCAAAGTTAAGAACGAAAAAACGGAGACACCCTGTATAGTGAGAATTAACTTCTTGGTTGAAAAATGATCAAATTGGTTATGTATGTTTCGGGACTGCATTCCCCTATTTCAGATAAAATGAAATTATATAAAGATGTTAGTAATACTGAAATAAATATAGAAACAATACATTTTAGGAAAAAAAATTGCAAACAAGTTTTTAAAGACTTTGTAGTTTTCATGATCTAATCTTTTTAACTGTATTAGGAAGATATTTTAAGTTAATATGAATCAAATCTCCTACAATTCCTATGAATGAAGTCATATATGCTCTCTGATACCAAACATCTAGGTATGCTAGTGAAAAGTTTCACAAACAAAGCTGTATTCAAGAATTATCTAAAATAAAAATTAATCCAGCTAAATTTACTAACCTGGTTTAATGAAAACATTCTATAAATATCTAAGTTCACTTTTGAAACTGTGGGAACTCGAAAATTCAGCCACAATAGATGAGATCTGACCTATGTTTGCATTTTTATGATTGCTTTTTCAGGTGGTCTCTTTTAAGTTGAGTCAAATATCTAACTATAAAAATTATTATTATACCAATAAATTAAAATAAATTTAAAAAAATCCAATTTCTTGCGGAAATGGCTGTGAAATTGCTGATAAGCTTAAAAATAAAACAACCAATATGTCATAAGTCACCATTTGCTTGGTTGTTTTGTTTTTAAGTTTGCTAGCAATTTCACAGATAACCTCGCAAGAAATTGGACATTTTGATTACTTAAAAGATATAAATTAAAAGATACAGATATAGGGAAGTGTAATATGGACATATTGGGGATAAAATTGTACAGTTTTTGATTTAATATAGTGTTCCATTTAGAAAAACCAGATTTTGTTGGTTCGAAGTTAAGCAAATTCGACAATAAATTTAATGGTAAAACAGTTTTTAAAATATATGTAAAAATAACAGCCATCCCCCTACGATTACTATCAAAATTAAGCTATGACAATAAAGGATTATTAAGAAAATACAGATATTGAATGGAAAAAAATCTGTTCTTTATCTTTAAAAGATGAAATATGAATATCAAGAATTTTTAATAACATTTAGAAAAGGCAAAATAATTTTAATTTAATTTTTAAACATTATTTCATATATTTATTGCAAAGTCTATTGATTATAGACTACTAAACACTTTGTATATCAACAATTCTGGAAAAATGCTACTACTATTTATAGAATTTTTTCAAATAGGTATCTACGTGTTTTTTGAACACCTTACTTTTTTAATATATTAGTATCATCGCAGTGTTGTAGGTTTTAAGTGTCATCTTGTTCTACTGTTTTTAAACATGAAAATTATTTATTGTTGATTAATATTTAGAGAAAATGTTTCAAATTATTTGTGTTTGCCTTTTATTTACTTTCGCTTTTAACTTGTGTTTATGCTTTGAAGAAGCCTGGCAGGAATATCAAAGCAGCCTGAGAAATGCCAATAGAGAAGGTAAAAAATCTAATCTTCAAATTTTAAATTATTAACGAAATACCTTATTTATAATTTTTCAACGTGGCATATGTTCTATTTTTAGAACTGGTTATAACAAATCTTACTGCAGATGAAAAGTTTGCGATAAATGCCAGCGTGAAAGAATGGACGAGTTTGTCTATAGGCCCTACATGCTATTCTATCGGACTTATGGATGCTGGATTGGTTATTTTATTTTCAAGTTTGAGCACTAATAATACTGTATCTCACATCAAATATGAAATAAAAGGTAGGACTCTTTAAAAATTTTAGATAAGAATTTTCGCTTGAAGAAAAGTACATATAAAAATCGAATCAATTTAAGATATGCTTTAATAGTAGATTATTTTTAAAGAATTGTCTATTTCTTTATATCTTCCAAAACCACTTTCACTTTTCGAATATACGATACGAAAAATATTATACAGGGTGTCCGGGACTCCGCGTAAGTAATTCAAGGAGGGTACTTGAAACAATAATGTAATATTTTCTCGAAAAGTCAGTACTAACCTCCAAGTTATGTTTTGATTTGTTTTTTGGCTATAATTTTTTTAATACTGGAATAATTTTTTTCAAATTTGGCGCATTTGTTATTTTTATAAAGATGCAGTTTTAGGTTAAATATTTCTAAAACTGGGCCCTAAAGAATAGAAAAAGGACGTGCTAGGTGAAGATATGATCATATGTCTTTAATTATTTTGATGGTATAACCTTAATGACTGATAATTTATCTAAAAATTTGATACTTTTGTTAGAAGTCAAAAACAAAACAACCGTTTGCGAGAAAATTAACATATAAATTTTTTGGACCTGCTGGTAAATCTCTTTTTTTCAATGTAAGAAGTGTACTTTGAATATAATTGAATGATAGTATTGCTTTGACGGTAATTTCAAACCTTATGCTTCGTTCATATAAGGTAAAAGCAAAAACGCAATGTTTTATGAGAAAATAGTCATTTAAATAACCGAACTGGGCGTCATGCTGTCGGTTTAGCTTCCTTGACATTTCCATATATCTTGTATAAAGTGTGTTCAATTAAGTCGGCACCATATGGGAAACTTTTTTATTATTGATTTTATGAAAAAAGTTATTTTTGAGAAAAAGTTCTGCATGGTCTAAAATCGAAAATGAAGTAATCAGATTTTAGTTTTTTGCAGTCGTATACGAGGTATGTCGAAAAATGTAAATTTTTCTTAAGAGTAAAGTACTCTTATTTTTTATAATATCGACAATCGTTATTAAAAAAAGTTGATCCTAATTGAAAACTACGGTCAGATATCCAAAACAGATTTTGTTATTTTTACAAATTTCTCTGTATTAGTATTGATAATTTACGTTTAGTCTTACGTTTTGACGTTTGCTATAAAAAATTAATTGGTTTGCCAGTGCATCCAAGACTTAATGTCGATCTCTAGACGTAAATTATCGATGCTACAGAGAAGTTTGTAAAAATAACAAAATATGTTTGTCGATATTATCAAAAATAAGGGTACTTAACACTTGAGCAAAATTTACATTTTTCGACACTGACAACTTTTTATCAAGAATTAAATATTTAGACAATAATTGATAATAAATAAATTACTTAATTTAATACCACATGAAACACTAAAAATCAAAATAACTCGGAAACGCACAGGAATTTCGAAACAGAAGAAGGGACATTATTTTTCGTAAACTGTATGTAGATAATGAAAATAACAGTTTTTAAAAAAATAGTCATTGGTGTAGAAATTATGTTTAAGAAAGTGGTTGAGCATCCCCTACACTCCGCCCTTTAATTAATAGGCATTATCCCCCAAATATGAAAAAAATCTAAGTATTTCTTTATGTTATAATGAATATTCGAGAACAAAAAATTATTTTCAACATCCTGTATCTCGGAAACGAAGCCTTCTACGACATATGTTTATAAGAAACTTTTCTTCTTAAAAACATGTGTTCTATCTTCTGTTAAAGTTTGTCTACAGAAAACTGACTCACCCTGTATATAGCAAAGTTACTTCTGAGGAGAAGAGCGATATGTCAAGTGCCAGGAAAGCTAAACCGACGACGTGGCGACCAGTCCAGAAATTGTTACGTTAGAATAAATTACTTAAATGTCTATTTTCTCATAAAAGGTTGAGTTTCTGATATTACCCTGTAGGGACGGCACACAGGGTTTGAAATTACCGTCAAAGCAATACTATGGCAGTTATCATTGAATTATTTTCAAAGTACACTTTGCTTGCATCATAGAAGAAAGAAGATCCAACAATAAGTCCAAAAAATTTAAATGTCAGTTTCCTCGCAAACGGTTGGTTTTTTCGACCTCAAACCAGAGTACCAAAATTGTTGCATGAACTTATCACATTACTTTTTTGAGTAGTACCTCATCTGTACATTTTTCGGGCATCCTGTATATCTTTCTTTACATTTTTAGAATTTAATAGAAAACCCCTGAATGCAATTCTATTACAAAATCGAAGTTTTCAAGCTATAGAACCTATTTTAATAGTAGCATTTGAGGACGATTTAAAGCTGGAGTGGTACAAAATCCAGGAAGCGAAGTTGGTAAATATATAATACAACCATAACTATTCTTTCCTTATTATTTCTCTTCTTGGTTTTAATTTAGGAACCGTTTTGGACATGGGATTTAGTACATCCTGTACTTCATATAAATGCTTTCTCTGTGAACAACAAACAAGTATTGTTACTTGCTAGCAGATATAATAAAAAATCAACCCGTGTGGATCTGTATCAGTATCAACTCAAAAATGGTCAAAAATATTGGTAGGTATAATGTTTCAGTTACAAAGAGTCTTGAAAATATGCAAATACCACAAATTTGTATTGACATTGATGTTTAAAAAAATACCTTATGTTCTTCTGCATCTACTCTACTGACAACATTCTATTATTTTATAAAATTCATATTTTAGTTTGAAGATTGGTATAATTTTCGATTTTTCGTTAGGTTCTGGCAATCCCTCGACGTTTCGAACCCTATAGCATCATCCGCCTTCAACAACTTCGAATTCGACACTTACCTATCTCTACCTCAAAAAGAGTTAGATATTGTCACTGTTTTCAAACTGGAAAACGACCGTTTTGTGTCTTACAGAACCATCACCAGTAAGAACGTGGAAAGCGTAGTTTCCTTCGAAGTAGGTTTTCAGTCCTTCCTAGCTATCGATGGGTTAAACGCCGGTATTTATCAGTTTAAAAGACATGAATTGGAAAAAGAGAACATCATAAATTCTAATTTTGATGCCATTGAATTTTGGTTGCCTATTCCAGTGAAAACCTACAGAGATGAAGTCATACTTTTGGCGCAGAGAAATTTAAATTTTACCAGTCACAATGACTACGTGATTGAAATTATTACGTATAATGGAGGTAAGTTTTGTTTTAACAACATTAGTATCTGATTTTACACTTAATTCGTTTTTAGTGGAGTTTGAAGAGCATGAGGATATAGCATGTACGCATTTTGGGGAACAAACACAGTTGTTAACATGTCTAAGTGAGGGAAACGGTATTAAAGGTTCTAGTTTTCTGGCAACTGGTGATAAACTTGGTTTGATCGTACCAAGACCATCAAATACTTCAGTATTGTTCAATATACACTTCGAAATAAAACAAATATCGAATCCTTTGCAAACAGAGTTAAAAAACTTGCTGAAAGAAAAGGAAAACCTACAGGTACGTAGACTAATTGAACTCGCATTTTCTTTTGCCTTACAATCTGTTACTTTGCAGAAAATGATCGACCAAATGAGAAAAAATGAGGAAATACAAAATATTTCTGGAACATACGAAGTAGTTGATGGAAGTCCTCACCAGATTCTCCTCTCTAGACAAAGTCAAAGTATTAGTAACTCACTTGAACAACAGCTCGAAGATATTGGAAAAGATATAAAACATGTAAAAGAGAAAGTCGACGAAATCATAGAAAGGAATAACAGGACTGTGTATGATGTGCTTACTATAAATGGTCCAGTAGAAATAGAAGAAGGTAAATTCAAAGAAGTTGTGGTGGAAAAACTTGGAGGGGAAGTAGCCACTGAATTCTTGGAAGATATAGTCAGGTAAACGTCTAAAATGTTTGCCTTATTTTACATTTTCAACTGTTACCTTCATTTCAGGAAAGATTCCATTGGACAAATATCTGGGGACAAGATCGTCAACAAAATTAACGTCAGCCATGTCGTCTTTGATAAAGTAAATGGTATCAAAGCCAATGACATTGTTTTTAAGAATGATTCTTTGGTCAAACTGACAGGAAATGTAACTGTCCATGGTAATGCTGAGGTAGAAAATGTCGAAGTATTAACTGGACAAGTAAATAATGTAGATCTTATTAACGAAATAGTGGATACGAGAAATCGGTTCGACGGTTAGTATTAGTGATAAAGTAAAAGGAATTAGAACACATTAAGTGATTATAGGTTTTTTGAATTTTGAGAAGATAAAAGTCAACAGAGAATTTCATGCAGACATAATAAATGAAGAAGCTTCACAATCCGACCAAAATAATGTATCCAATACTAACACTACAGAATTAGGAGAACAGGATTATGTAAAATTACAAAATCTGACCGTTACTAATATCAATGGAGATGATTTTGATATCTTTTTAAAGCAACTTTGTTTGATTAACATCAAATGCTACATACCAGGAGATTTGAAAATAAATGGGGTACGATCATATGTCTACAAGTATTTTTAATGCCAAACATGTTAATTTTTAGAATATTACAACACAAAAGGGATCTATTAGTTATTTGAATACTTTAAAATTCCCAGATGAATACGTATTTAGAAGATCAGATGGTATGTCAACTACTATTACAGGTAAGATCATACATATAACATATGTCTATTTTTTTAATTTATATCGTCCTCGTGAAATTATTACTAATTTTAGGAAGAAAAATATTTAAAAATTCTGTGGTTGCAAAGGAGATCAAAACTCATGGGAAAATAGATGGTATTGACACAAAAAAACTTGTAACTCTTTACACTAATCAACCAGAAATGTTGGGAACCATCATTTTTAAAGATATCGAAGTGGTGGACCAACTAAACGTGAGTATCGGCAAAGTTAATAGACTTAAATCTTATAAACGAGCTGGTTATGCAATGGAATTCTAAAAATATTCATTCATGTTTATTACATCTATTATTTAGGTCACGGGGAAGATTTCAGGAGAGCATGTAGATAAATTCCTTCCAAATCCTACACTAGAAGTAGTAAAAAATATCTCAGCCAACGTGAACTTCAAAAAGCTTGAAGTGGAAGGGAACATCATTGTTGAGAACAGCTTCAATCACAGTAATTTTGAAATACTGTTAAACAATTTAATTTACACGGTAAATAAGAATATTTAATTAAAAAATTAACTCGTTTTATAAAGTATTTGCTATAGGATGAAAAGGAAGCAGACATTTTGGCCCATAAAATGTTTCCACAAGGTTTCAAAGTGAAAAAGAATTTAGAAATAAGTTCAAATTCTATCAACAACATATCTTTAGATTCGATAGTGACCAAAGATACAGATCAAATCCTCAATATAACTTTACTGAAAGGCAATGTAGTTATGGATAACGCAGAAGTCGAAGGAAAATTCAACGGTGAAAACATAACTCAAATAGAACAAGATCTGGTTAAGTTGTCTGGAGTGCAACACGTGTCTTCTACGTTTATTTTCGAAGAAGAACTTGATGTGGAAAACCTTGAAGTAACACAAACTTTGAACAATATGACACTTGAAGATTACTTGTCAACAGATGAAGATGAAGAAATCGAAACTGACGTAAAGCTCAAAGACATACATGTGGAAAACGTGACAGTAGAAGGCAGTTTTATTGGTAATATTTCAGGTTTTGATATCAAGGATTTCAGCGACAAATACTTGAGTTACAGCAAAGATCAAACTATTGATAAACATTACGATATTATTTACTCTACTATTGATAATTTAAAAGCTGAACGTATAAATAATGAGGAGTATGAAGACTTGTTTAATCACAAAAAAATCTCTGAAAAAATGAAGGAAAGGCTCAATTCAGGTCAAGTTGCAGTTACAGGTAATAAAGAAAGAATACTCAATTGTAGAATAACTTTATACTCTTCTCGATATTATAGATTTTTACGCTAAAGGGCCTTTGTATATTGAAACCATAAATGAAAAAAATAACAGCTACTGGGTTCCAAATAATGAGTTAAAGGACTTTGATGGGAAGTTCAAGAAAAATATCACGATAGAGGTTAACACACATTTGAAATAATAATTTACCTTCCCTAATCAACATTTTGAATCTTACAGGGTAACATTTTCTTCAAAACTTTGGAAATTGAGAAACTAAGCGATGTGAACTGGAATTGGCTCAACAAGAAGCTTATCCGCAAAGATGAGGTAGATACAGTTATACTCGCTCCTTACATAGATTTTAAGAGAGGCATAAAAGTGGCTAAACTGATTGAAACCAAGAAGATAAATGGGATTCCTATTGAGAATATTCTTACAAAGCAAGGGCAGCAGACTCTCAACGGTCCTGTTACTATAAAAGGCAACGTAGTATTCAAGGAAAATGTTAATGTTACAGAAAATTTAAACAAGATACCTTTAGGCGAAATTTTGAATAATCTGGATATAGAAAATGGAACATATACTATCAAAGGTAAACTGTGTTTATTTTTTTATTTTGGAACATTAAAAACATATGCCATTTTTTCTGTTATGAGTTTAATTTTATGTTTCAGGTGATATGTTCTTTAAGAGGGTACCACATATTTACAATTTGGATATAAATGGATCAATAAATAATAAGAACACCGCTGAATATTTATCCCATGTTGTTCGTTTAGATGAGGATTCTGTATTTTGTGAAGCATTTGTGTTTGAAGAACCTGTAAGTTACATATATGCGAAACGTCTTCCAATAAAATAATAAATAGTTTTTGTAATCAGTTAAATAGTTATTGATTTGCTTCATATCTTTGCACAGGTTAGCATTGCTGGTAATTTGGCAATAGAGGAAGGCATAAACGGAATTGATTTGGCAGAAGTTGGCAGCCAAATTGTTCTAACAACAAGGGATACCCAAATTCAGGGCCTTGTGACATTTGCCCAATCTGTAGTCATAAAAAACGAATTGACTGTAGATGGAGATCTGAACGCAGCTACTTTGTATGGTATAGATTTAGATGAGTGGAAAAATAATTCTGTATATCTGGATAAAGGAATGGTTGAAGGCAAGTATTAAAGAAACAACATTTGATTAAATCTCACACAAATAATTCTTTAATCAACCACAGGCATTTATGAATTCGACAAAGTAATCATAAAAGATTCTCTAAGAATAAACAAATTGAATGGAATTAACATGAACACAATAATTCCACTAAAATCCGACCAAACTATAGATCACTTAGAATTTGGAGAAGTCACAGCAGCAAAAGATATACCAGTGCTTGGTTCCGTAAACAATTACAGTAATTTATCAAACGAATTTGAAATTACAGTAATGGTATGTATTAGAAACAATCGTTTTATGATAATATTGTTTCTTTTTTATAGAAAGAAAAAGACCAAACAATTAATTCTAATGTAATGTTTAACAACGTTATCCTCGTCAGAGAAAACTTGTCCATCAATTCCATCAATGGTATTGATGCTAGAAAAATTGTGACAACAGATACAGACCAAAATCTCACTTCCCCTTTCAGTTTCAAAGCTCAGTGTAAAATCGATTCAGATTTATATGTTCATGGTCTTGTTAACGGAATTAACACAACTCCTTGGAAGAATGGAATTGTAAAAATATACTCGCCTCAAATACAAAAACTCTATAACGATTGGAAAGTTGTTAGTAACATGACTTTCTTTGGTGATATTGAAGGTAGAAGCTTGATAAACGATTTGAATTTGACTAGCGTTATGCGTGAAGTAGAAACTAGGAAGAATTATAAACTCACTGTTGAACATGGCATAATAGTAAGTGTTGAAATAAATGGAGGCGATGAGTATTGTTTTAATTTCGTTTTTAGGAAGATTACAAACAGATGTGTGTAGATGTTTCGTATTTATACCAAGTACTGAAGAAGCAAATCTACAAGTTTAAATATTTCGAGGAGCTTCATACCATTACATTCACCAGTCAAATACAATATGTTTTCTATTTCCAATTCAGAGGCAGTCATTATTTATTGGTTAATGACAATAACTGTAGTTCCCAACTACTAGTATTTAAAAGCACCGCATTTGAACATTTGAGTACAATTAAAATGGGACATATCAGTCAAGCTATAACTGTGCAAGGAAATAACAGTTTGTATTTGGTTACTAGAGATACAAACTTGAAGAAAAAATGTGAAGTGGAAGGCACCAACGTTTGGAGTTTTAGTGAAGACAATTTAGAGGTGAATTTGAATTAGTTATAATGTTTTTATTGCTTTATAGAATGTAGACTAATTATGTATTTATATATCAAAACATTGTTTCAGTTACATTATAAAATTGAAGAACTGGCTCTTTTACAAGAGTCTATGATACCAAATACATTTTATGGGCTAAATAATGGAAATAAAAAGGGCGTTGTCGAATACAATATCGCTTTTAATGTCCCTAGGAAATGTAGGGAATGGAGTGTATCAGAAGGTAATTCAAGTACCTATTAAAAAAATTCTTATTACTTTTACTTTTACAGAAAATGCTGCATTCGTACCAAGAGGGCTAAATACTGGCTTATCTCTAAGGACAGGTCACAAAATAATATATCTAGATCGTTCAGACCCTATAGAGGAAAATGTTAGCAAAGATACAGAGTTTATTATAAAAGGTAAGCTAGTTAAGGTATTTATTGAATGATGTGTATTCTGATATGTATTTTAGGAAATACAAGTGAAGTTACCAATTTTTTCATACCTGGTCGAGATGGTGGGGATCTAGTGGTCACAAAAGTCGGTATAAAAAGTGCTAGAAGAAATCTTTTAGCTGTTGCTACTCATGAAGAGACCAGCGTGAAAGGGCGGTTGGATTTTATAAAGGTAAGTACCAAAAAAACTGAACTCTAAAAAACTATAATTATTCACAATCTCCCTATAATTCACATTTTATTCGCTTTTTAAACCGTACAAACCTACACTGTATTAGGTAAAGGTTATTATCGGCTACCTCACCTATGGCATACTGATGAGAGCTAATAAACTCGAAACTGGTAGCTGCTAACGAGTGACTTTAGCTGTTTTCTATAGTTTTTCCAGGTGTAATTCAATGCTGGTCGGGGCATTAGCTAGCTGAGTATAGTTTCCTAGAATTCCGTGTTTGCAATGTCTGTCTACCTTGTCTACCCGTATGCATTTTCACCAGCTTTTCGAACAAAACTAAATAAAAAAATAAATAATCCATCATAGCAAGGAACATTCCTGTTGATGTCGTTTTTTTAAATTAAACTCTACTAGCTTAAGCCTGCGATTGTGGATAAAACGTTGTATCTATTGCATTCGTGTTTTCAGTCGGGTTTTAGCCACTTAATAAAGTTAAATTCTCGAATATCGTTTCCGCGTTTAAGCATTCTTACGTGAGTAAAACATAGTCTAAAACATTTTTACAACAAATAGGTACTTAACTATTAGTTAAATTATTTTGACTTTCAAAGATTAATATCTCATTTTCTACTTTATAGATCTACAATGACGCTGTGAAAGGGGATATATTCCATAAAGTCCCAGCCTACAAACCTAGTTCTCTATTATCTGTCGAATTTGGCCAAGGAGAAACTTTGCTAGTCTTCATGGAAAATGGGAATACCTTACAAGTTTACGAATACAAAGGTAGTATTTATAAACTTTTAGAACTAAAGATTTAGTTTATGTTTAACTTCTCTGCAGGAATTCAAGGTTTTCAACACCTCACATCGGCAAGAGTTGAAGGTTCCAACCTATTTCTAATGACCCTCCCAGTAGAACCCTACTTAAATCCAAGAAAAGCCATAGGAATTGTACACAAAAATAGAATTAGTATAATACATTCCATTATGGCAGGTAATAAAATTAGGGATGACTTAAAATGTGGTTTGTAAATATTTGTCGTGTACACAGATTTGTATTGTAAAAGTTATTATTGGTGATATTTGAAAGGTAATTGTTAATACAAACTATTCAAAATAAAAATTATTTATTGAAACATGTTTGATTTAATGTAACACGTAACTATTTTTATGAACAAAATTTGTTCCTATAGAAATTATATATTTCATTATCAATTTCGGCGTCTCCTGTCAAGGGCACAGTTTTCATGAACTCTTTGAATTCTACCGAGTCTGTGTCTTTGGTCAAGTCGGAAGTTTCGGGATCCTCACGTTTTGCTTCTCCATCTTCATTATCTAAGGCATTCTCACTATCTAGTCGGTTACTTCCACTTTCTTGTTCAGCAGAAACGTTAGCTATAGAAGGAAAAGGACACTTATAGCATTCAGGTATGCTAGGTAAGGACTTAAGATCAGGATCGTAGTTGTATTCGCATTCTGTTAAATTAGACAGTGACTTGATTGTCAAATCATTTTTATGTTTACAACATCTTTGTTCACACATGTCACAGTCAGGTGCTACTGTTATATCCTCCCCGAAATATCTCTCTCTTGGTTGATGCTCAGAATTAATCATTCTGCAACAGTAAGTTTTACTGTCCTTGTTCCTCATACTAGTCAGGCTGGTCCAGTTTTTATTGCGTGAGATAAGGGAACAGTTTTGGCATACCTTTGTTATTGGTACTATTTTTTCGAATTGTACAACAGTTTCAGGGTCGCATAGGAAATCGGAGCGATGCAGCACTCCAGATTTTCTCACGTTGTTCAAAACGTTTGAATGAGTTTTCCTAATGTAGTCACGACTTTTAGATTGGCGATGACAGCTCGGCGAGTGGTTACAGCATTGGTTCTGATCGACAACTAGACGTTGGCAAATTGGCCCCACGCATAAATTTCCACTCCAACTATTTGTCCAATAATTTGCTTCTTGCTGATTGTGGGCAGAATTACAACTAGAAGGAACAAATTAGTTAGATCTTATACAACTCGTACTATAACAAATCACCTACCGGACTTATAACATAAGTTACTATTAAGATGGTCTGCACAACTTTCAGCATTTACTTACCAACCGACTGATACACATTTTTCTTCCGGTATCCCACAAGAACAGGCTTTTGATTTCCTCGACATACTCTGAGTGTTTTTGCAGATATAGCAATTCGAATTGTCCGTGCCATAATCAGAATCCCTTGAATTAGCAGAAACGAAGCTTTTGCTGCATTTCAAACCTTGCTGATGTTCCAACCAACGTTTAAACGTCCTCATCGTTTTAAGTTCTGCTTTCTTAAGCCCAGACTGTAAATGATACGTTTCATTTTTGACCGTCTTCAAGTCGTCTAGAGATTTACTGTAAATCTTCTGCTGCTCTTCCAATTCTATAATTAACTTGTTTTTGGTCGAGTTATTCACTCGTGATTGTAGTTGTTGCCTGATGTAAGTGATGTTCTTTTGACACTGATCTATAGTCTCCGCGTAGATTTTTGCCATCTCCAATTTCTTCTGTAAGTTCTGGGTAAAATATTCTAGGTCTTTACTATTGTTTGAGTCTTTGAGGAAAGTTTCAAACAGCTCTTTTTCGATTTCTTGTTCCGATCTGGCATCGTAAATGTTGGCCTCCGACAGGTTTTTACTGCAACGACGTTTGTCTTTGGAGTAATGATCTTGCTTTTCTGAAAAATAATTCACGACGATATTGTTTGCTTCTGTTTCATGGGCAGCTAGAATATTTTTCTTAGAGGAGGGTCTACTGGGGCTATTTTTGAGATTGTCAACTATTTTCTTTAAGGTGCCTAAATGCGATTAAGAAAAATAGAACATTGAACAAATATTTGCACATGTATGTACATTGATATGAAGAAAAGGATACTGATCTCTTGATCTTGCATATCTATAGTGGTCCTTAACGCAGAGAGTGTTCTTTGGCTCTGTACGTATTCCAGTTGCTTCTCCTTATTCTCTGTATTTTGGGAGTTGATTTTATCCTTCAATAATTTAAAACAGTATTGGATGTACGTTAAGCTAGGCTCTACGTTTAATTCTTCACAAGTGGAAGTCAAATACTTTTCAACGTCCTTCTTGCACTGCTCTTCTTGATTTTTATCTAAAATGCTGCCAGTCTGTCAAGGAAATACGTGAATCATTCTAATGGCTTGTTGGTTAGTAGCTTTAAAATACTCACTGAGAGCTGACTCATCAACGTTATTTGACTACGAAGTTCTTCGATTGTGGCCTTTAGAAAACTGATTTCTTTTTGTGGATCTCGCATCTCATTGATCACTGGTGCCGTGCTGATCATAGATACTCTTTGAGCAAATTTGCAAGTACTTATAGTTTCCTAAGAAAAAAATGTATTCTCGGTTCAAGGTGATGCTTTTGAGATAACACAAATATTACGCCCTTTAAAAATGTTTACCAAATTGTTAAAGAAGTAAAAATAAGTGTTCAAAATTATTGTTATGCCTTGTAAAATAAACGATTTAATACACTGTAGTACAGGGTGTTTCAAACTCGATGATCGATGGCCTACCTTTCTCGATATAACACTATAGCTCTTCTTGAAATTTTTTGTGATTTGCCATAAATTTGCAAAATATCAACTTTTTCTGAATGAGAAAACATTTTGGAACCACAAAAGTTATACGTTTGACGTTCGTATTGAGTAATGATAAGTATTTTGTGACCTTTATGCACTTTAAATAACGAACATTTAAAAACATGGAAAAAATATATAAATTTTATTTAAAATTTTTGTAGCCCTATCGAATTTGAGACACCCTGTAGAAATAAAAAAAATACTATAATGTTCAAACGTATTCGAGAGATGATAGACCATGTTAAAAAATTGTTTCTCTTTTAGCTAATTTAATATTGAAGGACTGAACAAATATGCATGATTTGTTATCGATTGGTCTTGCATTTAGGGGTCGTTGCCCAATATATGTGTCAGTTAGGGAAAATGGTTGATAAACAAGGGTCTACTCGAACAAAAACTTTTCTTTTGTCATGAAAATAATTTATGGCCCAACTCTATTCGCTTCTATTCCCATTTTCGCGTTATTTATGTTGCAATCTAGTGATAAATGAAACCGAAGACTTTTATATTAAGAAAAATCTAAATGCTCTATGTTTTCAAATATATGTTGTGTGTATGTCTTCGTTTAAATATTGGTATGTTTATTGCACCTGAATATTGTCTTTACTCATCGCCAGAGTAGCTAACATGGCCGTGAAGCAATTTCCGCTCAATGAATCCTTCAAAATGTAAGTCATCATACTGTTCCTGTATGGGACATGCAGTCTCTTCGATTCTGACAAAGCTAGGATGACCTGCTGGAGATAATGCAATGATAAGTTTATATGTTTCGCCTCTTTTAAAGCTGTTCCGGTTGTCAACGATTTGCTCACTCGTTCAGACCTGAAAATTTAACAATGCGGAGTAAGTATATTTTAGTGCAGGTATAAGAGGTTTGTTTATTTCAACAGCTTCGTACAAGGTGATTCAATAGCCTTTTTACAAACTTTGGCAATAAAAATACACATATAACTTCATGAAGAAATGTTCGTAAACGAAGGTCCAATCTTTTTTGTTCAGTTATAGGGTTGTTTTAAAATTGTTGTGTTGGAGAAGTGTAGAAGACATGATTTAATAAAGTTATTGCTTAGTAAGTTAAAGCAATAGTACGAGTTTTCAAACAATCGTCTCTTGAGATGGTGTGATCTGAAAAATCTTAGTAGCAAGTTCAGTGAAGAGCATACTTTGAAGAAAGGTCCAAAATATGGAAATCGTCAGCGCTTTGGCCAAATTACTTCATATTTAAGCGGATGATAAACATAAAGATCAGGATATAAGTAAATATTACAAGCTTGTTACTTTTTTGATGCTAAAGGGCGAAGAATATAGACCGAAAAAGTTAAAAGTTTGTAAAGAGGATACTGGATCATCTTATATTTTGTATAATATACCAATAACATAATACTACTTTGTCACAGTTAAAACTAGAACAACTTCATGTTCCAGTATGAGTCTTAATAGTCTTTTGCTTATGTTATAAAACTGTTAAACTGTAATTACATTAATGGCATTAGTAGGAACCATTTCTTATTTGTATTTTTAAATTAAAAATCGTCTCAAAGTAGTACTACAAGTACCTCTTTAAAACCTTACCCAGCTAAATCGACCAGATGCAGTTTTGAGAACCTCAGAATGTTAGATGGCTCATCTCGGAAAGCTATGTAGGTTGTAAAAATGCAATGAGATCTGGAGGAATATTCGTTCATCGGTGTTTCAGCTATAATCCTAAAACATTAGCACCCAAATAGATTTCGTTCTTTAAAAAATATCTGCTAACAATTAGTTTGAACCATAAGAAATTACAAACACGGAATTCCAGGAAACAACTACTCTGCGGGCTAATGCCCCGACCAGCATTGAATTACACCTGGAAAAACTATAGCAACAGCTAGAGTCATTCGTCAGACGCCCACCAGACATATACCGGTTTCGAGCTTATTAGCTCTCATCAGTATGCCATAGGTGAGGTATCCGACGAATAATCCTAGCTGCTTTCGTCTGTCTAACCCGACAGAAGGGACCATGAGTACGCGGTGTAGAACTATCTACATCTATCGGCCGTTCGCTACTCCATGCCGGACTGAAAATGTCACAGGCGCGAAGCGTCTGACGAATGACTCTAGCTGTTGCTATAGGTTTTTCCAGGTGTAATTCAATGCTGGTCGGGGCATTAGCCCGCAGAGTAGTTGTTTCCTGGAATTCCGTGTTTGCAATATATCAAGAATATTACAATTCAATTAATTTGTTTAAATAAAAATAATTATTACTGTATTTGAAAATATTGAAAAAAACATTTATTTTGAAAACAAAATCAATATTTTGTTTCATTAGAAATGCTTCAGACTATTATTTTTAATTGGTAAAATGAAGCAAAATATATATTTTAAAGAATAGTCAAATGTTCAATTCAATTGAATATGTAAGAAAGATGTAAGCCTAACTTTTGGTTTTTTTAAAGTAAACACCCTGCATATTTTGCGCCATTAGAGAGACCATTAATTGAGCTTTTCGAAAACATATACATTCAGGATACTTATCTTTTACGGTTTTTGAGATATTATTAATATGCGACATCATAAAAATTATGAAATATATCTTTTTCAACGAAAGATATGTAAAACAAGACATAAATTTATAAAATGGTCAATATGGCTCCCTTGTTTCAGTGCAAAGTTGATATCTTTTTAATAAATTTTGCACATCCTTATATTATATTAAAAAGTAATTTCTAATTAAAAATGCTTAATTTCATATCTTTGATTTAATTTTTTTTTTAATATATCATATTCCAAGAGTTATATGTGCTATGAAATTGCATATTAACAATAAACATATAATATTTATTTATTTATTTATCTATATATCTCAAAAACCGTAAAAATAAGTATCCTGCAGAATATATTTTTAAAATGCTGAGTTGACAGTCTTTCCAATGGCGTAAAAATATACCCATGTTCCATTTAAGAACACAAAAACTGATCTACATCTTGCAAATGCGACATTCAATTCTTTTTGTGATATATGCTTTAAAAATTCATGCAACTTTCATTCTTACACGTTTCTTCGTATCTCGTATAATAAAGAAGAAAAAGGGGGGAACAATTGTGACCACCCTGTACAGTAGACTATAGACAAGTTATGTGTTGTGTTCTCTCAGCTCTGACTGCAAATTTCTAGATTTAAAATTATTTGTCTACTTCATTTTATTTCCCTTGTAGACCTATTTGGTGACTAATAAAGGACCTTTGAGTATAATCTAATAGAGCATCTCTATAAACGGGATTCAATTTCCTACCGACCTGTTCGTGTCCCCCAGGAAAAGCAATCTCATGGCTTCTTGTTCAGTCGAGACCGGAAGCACGCTAAGGTTTCTCATATGAACCTCACCGTTGCTGTCTTCCAGCAACACGATGCGTCTGCAAATTGAAAAGAGGGTTGCATATCAATGATTTGTCAGTTGATACACGATCCTAAGTATAATGAATATGATGGTATTAGGGAGGTTCGGACACGCGGCTCCTAACAGGGTCGAACTTAGTTAAATTGTAGTCGTCGTGTACATTTACTTAAATACAGTGCTTTCGAAAAGTAACGAATAAATTCATTATTTTGAAATTGAGAACTTTTCGAAAAAATCCCCTGGCACGTCGATTTTATTTTTCAAAAGGCACTTTTTGACATACGACCCCCATCTGTGACGTCATCGTTGTTCGAGATATGACGTCACCGACAATTTTTTTAAATAGCAACCCCTAATTTAGACCATGCGATTTGAAAGAGCGTGCCATTCTACATACATATATTATGAAAAATTATGGTGTTACATAACAAAAATTTCAAGAAAATAGTGTTTGAAGATCATTTTACTTACGGTAACTCCTCCAAGCTTCTAGCTGTGTTGTCATGTCTTGAACTTAGCAGATCATATCCGACTTCATTGTAGATTTCCATATAGGATATGTACACAGTTGGCTTGATAGTTACCTGTGTAATAATTACAAAGTATACATTGTTATTCACGTCAACCTTACACTAAAGGTACTTAGAGAACTGAGTGAGATATAGATACGAAGCATAGTGAATTTGTCTTCTAATATTCATCTTGTTCCAGTTATTGTGTAATATGCTCTCTTCTTAAAGCATTACTGCTATATCTCATACAAACAATTTGTGCTAACTGTACACCAGTAGCGGCTGGTGAGATTTCAGGTATGCCATATCTCAATAGGCAGACATGGGACCCAAATCAAACTTTAGGGTATGTGGCCATATAGAGAACTTTGGTAAAAGAAGAACGATTTTACAGTTTGCAAAAAAAAGTTGAAAAAAACGTCGGCCTCACCTCAAATTTTCAAAATGGCTTCTTTAAATTTCTAGAAACATTTTTTTCCATAAACTAGGTAGATGTGATTTTACCGATAGGTTTCAAGTTTTATTAAAAAATAACTATATTTGTAGAATTGATAGCATTTTGAAATTTTTATAATGTATCACAATACAATATTAATTTTCAAATTGCTGTAATTTTAACAATAATTACATTTTTTTAATAAAATCTGAAATCTATTGGTACAATTATGTCTAGTTTATGAAAAAAAAATGTTTCTCGAAGTTTAAACAAGCCAACTTGGAAATCTTAGGTGAGGCCCACGTTTTTTCAACTTTTTTTTGCAAACTGTAAAATCGTTCTTCTTCTACCAAAGTTCTCTATATGGCCACAGTACATATACCCTAAAGTTTCATTTGGGTCCCATGTCTGCCTATTGAGATATGGCATACCTGAAATTTCACCATCAAAATAAATAGCAAAATTCATTTTAGTGAGTGTCATTAATATTGCAAACGATAGTACATTGTTTTAATTGACAGATGTATACACTAAGCTGTCATTTAAGAGAAGCATGATGTACCATAAGTGGCGCTCTCTACTAATAACGTCAAAATTAGACAACAAATTTGAAATTATCGCCTCTAAAAACTCCAGATCTCCAAAATATATGGAAATATTATGATTTTTAGAAAAAGTTATTTGCAAATATCGAAAATAAAATATTAGGTAATTTGTGTCTGTATTTTTTTAACCATCAACTAAACTAAGGTAAATTTGGTTACTACGCATTATATTGTCGTCACGAATTTACTCTTGATATATATTGCATTAATTTCGGGACACCCTGTAGAAGTTGTCACACCCAATTACAACACTCCCTAACCACTGATCCCTCACACAATTCCTATTAATAGTCCACCAGCTCACTTCTTTAAAAGTAGTATTTTTACGTTTTGAAAATTAGGAAAAACTAGTATTATTTTGACTTCCCATGTACACACTCGAGCGATTAGGAGGTACTTACCGCATACCCTGTATTACTCTACTTATAACTGATTGAAGTTTTAGATTGTATACATTTTCTCTTAAAGAAAGACGGTAATAATTTTATTCAAAACGAAACGTGATGACACAGGACATATATCACTCAGTATATGCGCCTCTCCCGAGCATTACTATTTCGATATCCGCAATAGCGGAATTATGGTTATTGCCGTTGTAGCGATGCTTTAACTGTAATTGCGATCTTTGCCCTCCACCGCCAGTTCCATTATTCTAGATTATAATTATCTTACCTTCTCATTTTGTGCGAATACATATTGTATGCTCCTCGGTATGATCCCCCTGTCATTATAGTTCTTCGGAGAGCCCGTGATGCTGTACGTCTTGCCGCTTCCTGTCTGCAACAGCGAAGAAACTCATGAGGACTCGGTGGTATACGTCGTTTGAAATGTTGCGGAAAACATGCCTATTTTCACTCACTTTTGAGGTACAAGAACCCTCTGAATGTTTGAACATTCGTCTTACTGTATTTTCTATGAAGTAGCTTTTAATCTAGATATATTAATTTTTATTCAAAACCTCTCGAAATTAATGTTTATATTGATGTTTACACCCAACCGCCAAAATTCTGGAAAGTCACTCATCGCTAGGTTGTAGACAAGCGCGACGGGCAAAGCGTGCGAGGAGCAACATTTCATAGGCGTACTATATTTGAAGGCGATCAGATTTACAAAAATACACAAAAATGGGAAAAATAATTGCATTACGTAACATTCATTATTTTTAGTAGAAACAGTGATATAGCAGTTTTTGCCAATTTCGAGGCGTTAGATAATAAAAATGTTTAAATGTGCCCCCTGTGCCATCCTCTCTACAAATTAGAATGTCGTCCTTTTGGACGGCAATGGCCCACCACCACCCACTTACATCTTGTCTCGGACGCGAAATTCATGAATTTTTACACGAATTTTGTAACATCTGTTTTAATTATTTATATTTATTTATGGCGGGAAAATCTCAACTTTTGACAAATCTTTGAAAACAGTACAAATATTATACTTTCATTATTTTGTGGTGTTAATAAGTTTGTTTTGATCTTCTGACAATCTACCATGACAGCTTCATGATGAAAATGATAGAAAATATTATGGTTGACAAACAATCGTTACAAGTAGATATTATCCCACCATTAAATAAATCGTGCAAATAATCGCGAATTCCACATCAATAAAGACAAAAGGCTTTAGAATACGTTATACACTATTCACTAATGGTTACTATCACTGTCACTATAACGGTCACACGTTTGCCCTTCATATGTCCATGCTTCGTCAAAAGTTAATGTATTCTTCGATCCAGATTTCGACATTTTAATATTTATTTTAAATAGTTGCGTCACCATATCGCTATTTCATTTTTTTCTATCAGTATACTCTTTAACATAACATACCTAAGTCATATGTCACGCATAATTTGCAAAAGCTCCCTTGTATACAGTGTGGAAGAAAAGTATGGAGTAAATTCAGTATTTCTAAAACAACGTTGTTTCATGAAATTTCCTCGGACACGTCGATTTTGCTTTTCAAAAAGACTCTTTTTTCTATACCCACGCATTTCCGACGTTCATTTGTTTTCGCGTGATGACGTCATCGGATATTTTTTTAAATAGAACCCCTATATTTTTTTATGGAATTCTTGTAGATGTTAACTTGCTGAATTCAAAAATGAATAATTTCAACACTTTCTTCCTTCAACTTTCCGAGAAAAAAATAATAACCGATCCAATAAAATCGACTTCAAAAAAATGTGAATATTCCCATTTGTGTCTATGATGGGCTGGTTGAGAGTAAAATGGATATAGTGAATTCATCGGCAGTATCACAAAATAAGGACTTTATTTTTAAAACAATTTAACAATAAGCAACTAATTAATTAATTAATAATTAAATTATGGTTGCCACAATCGTACTTGACCCCCTAATTTATTATTTTGTTTTATTAGATTGCATGTTAGAATCATAGACCTTATAAATCATGGACCGGCCCTAGAAAGAGAGGTCCGCTGTCCTGATGTGTACAAGAGAGATGAAGCTAGTCCGGGCAAAACAGATGTTCTATGACGGAAAAATATATAAACATCACCCTGACAAAACCTTTCCTGTTAATATTGTTCATGATTTGTGTGCCTTTTGTGATATAGTTGTGTTTACTGTGTTTATTAACAATAGTTTTTATAGACTCATAAACTATGGTGGAGTCGGTCTGTCATAGTACGTCGGTAATACGTCTGTCATTTAAGGTTTTTCTTTTTTTCGGCCAATGATCTGTGGGTTTTTGCCCGGACTAGCACTATCTCTGTCGCACACATCTGAGCATCAACGATTTGTATAGGCATAAAACGGTTTTGGGCGCGTCCATGATTTATAAGGTCTATGGTTAGAATACTACATCTTTTGATAGCAAAATCAGAAAATTAAATCAAGTCACCTCAGAAACTGTTTCCGGCAGCTAGACAAAATTTAATCAGAATTGACATCTGTCAACTGCAGCGTTTATTTGATTGTAACAAATCGTTAGTGATCTTTTTCTCGGAAAGTTGAAGGAATAAAGTGTTGACAGCAAGTTAAGCTCTATAAGAACCCGATGAAAAACTATAGGGGTTTTATTTAAAAATATCCGATAACGTCATCACGCGAAAACAAATGAACGTCGGAAATGCGTTGGTATAGAAAAAAAAAGTCTTTTTAAAAAGCAAAATCGACGTGTCCGAGGAAACTTCATAAAACTTTGTTGTTTTAGAAATACTGAATTTATTCCATACTTTTCTTGCACACTGTATATTCTAGGCAAAGTTTCATCTTCTAAGTTATAGCAACCCAATTTTTTTTGGTCGAAAACTCATTTTTAAAATACCATCTTCCTTCAGCGAGTCTCCACTACTTTCCGTTTCGCAGGTGTACTTCTTTACACTCTTTTTTGCACTATACATATGCTACTCACGAACATCCTTGTTAATGAACTACATATTTTGACCTCGAGTCCTAAACCCTTCACACATCATCCGATATTCTTCACTTGCCCGATTTTGAGAATACGCTGTAGAGAATTATTCTCCATTCTTAAAAACACAAAATCACTAATAAATTGATTACCTACGTACATAATTAAATTAGCGGAAAGATTTACCCACCCTTGACAGACCTCGAAAATGGCTAACTTCTTCGATCTGGCGCATTCCTATTTGCTGCAGCAGAAGCTGTGTAATCTGGTATGCTCTCAGAGATATGCGCCATACGATTTTATAGGAAAAATATACAGACTGCATGTATATTTATTTGTATCGACTGCTATAAACTGTGAGCGGGTTTATGAGCCACTCTCTAGATTTTTGGCTAATATAGGTATAACTAGCATAATTTGGCAACATGTGAGGTGGCAAAACTAGATGTATTCGGATATTAGACATACCTGACCATAAGCAAATATTGTACCATTAAATCCTTGCAAGACACTGAAATTAAAGAGCGATTGTAAGGTCATAAAGCAAATAAATATTTTAAAAAGATAAGAAATAGTTCAAAAATTGAATTTGATTTTTTTTTCAATTGCATTTGTAAGTAATGGTTGTTACCTGTTAATAACGGGTTTAGCAACTGTATCAAAAACATCTTCCTGACTTGACTTCTGGTCAAACACTTTGTGAAACCTAAAATTAAATTCTATTCAAATAAAAGACACATGGAGCAAATTCTTTCAGAACAACTTTGGGTCCGTATAATCGACTAACATATTTGTGCAAGTATCTTGCACACATTAGTACCTATATGTTTCTTAAGATAGATATACACTAATGAAACTTTCCTGAATCTACATGGACTACCTCCCAGCTGGAAGAAACCATTATAAATGATTACATCTTCGTACTTTTCATCCCTCTTCGCAATGTCGTACAGCTAAAAATTCACTGGCATCAAAAATTGATTCCTTGCTGATAGATATCGATATGTTACCACTGTTTGGTCGCTACTCCCTTGATTTTTTAGTCTAGCGTAAACTTGTATGGAATGATTTACCATGATGCTCTTCCATTGACAGCTTTATTGGTTGTCAGTTAAAGCTGCAAACTGGAATTTGACAAAATACATTACAAACAAAATGACGTAGATGTAACCTATTCAACTCATGTTGACAGTGAAAGAAAACTAAACAGGTTTCTGAGATTTTTTGTATAAAATTGATTATCAGTATCACTAAAAACGCCATATTGTTAACATCCATGTGGAATATTAATTATATACATATTATTGTTATAATAAATTGTAATAACTTAACATTTGAAAACAATTATCCCTATATCTACAGGGTTGTACGAACAAATGATAAAAGCGGAAACGTGTAAAAAAAACAAATAAACTTATAAAAGTATATGTTGTTGTTTTTTAATCTTTTTTTGTAAAAAGAATAATATGTTCTATAAACTGAGTACTTAGAAAATTAAAAACCAGCAAATGTGTGACATTTTTGACAAAATTAAATCAAAAAGAAGTAAGAAAGCAAATTCTCTGCTTGACAAATAGTCGGTTTGACCTCTACCACGTTTCAATAGCATATTGACACGTCTGTGCATTGAGATAATCAAGCGGTTAACGAAATAGCAGGAGAGTTGGCTGGCCAATGTAGTCTATTGATATGTCCTGCTTCGAGTGTCTCTTGAACCCTTCCTGCGCGATGTGGTCCAGCGTTGTCATCCATAAGCGTAAAAGCCAACCCCTATGCTCTCGCGCCCACTGGAGACGGGCAGCACAATGCCTTGGAAGTAGAGTGGGGACCCGTAATTGCCTTCTAGCACGTAAATTTGTGTTGTAGAGACCTTGAAACTGGGCCCTGAGAGCTGAAGATGTGCGATGTCTACGGACATATTGCACCAAATACCAATCCTCCCTTTATTATGTACTCGAGGACATGCTCGATATCTGATGATTACAATGTTCTGCATCATGTAAAGTAGTCATTGTTGCTCTGGTAAACGCAGAAATTTCACGTCCTGGCATTATAATGTAAAAAAATTCAAAATAACACTTGGCTGAATACACTGCCTCCTGGCCAGATTTGTAGAACATTGGTAATAAAGTAAAGGTTCATGGTCTGCAATTTTTTATTGACTTTTTTGTTCCCTAAGTACATGAATTGTACTTTTTACCACATTAAGAAAAATCACTAGGTTTAATCGAATCATATTATATACAGGGAGCCCAAGACTTTTGACATTGTGTGTAGTATCACGCCCTGAACCTAACCTAACCTAAAATCACGCGCGGAGTTTCCGATTAGTTTTGTTAACAAATAAATATTGCTTTATGTTCTGTTTACTTTACTACATATACAGACACATTAAAAACGCAGTAAAAACTAGGTAATTGACCTAATAATAGATCAAAATTCACTTTCCATAAACTTGTGCATCGGATCAGAGGCGTGCCCGCTGCTTGTCACTGAATGTGTCTTGGGTTATATTTTGGCGACAACACGAGGGTTTTTTATTACTTAGTCAGTATTTAAATAGGAACAACTTTTCAGACTCTCTTAATAATTTACCGTTTATTTATGATGTTTAATATTAGAAAACTATTTAAATTTGGCAACGCCGCATCAGGCCAACACCGAGTTGATTTGGAAGCAGTAAATGAATCGAGATCGTTAGCGGTCAGTAGCAGTCTGAAAAGGGGATTTAAATAACGATTTTAATATATTTTTTTTCGGCGTAAAAAAGCATATTTTTCCATTGCATATTTGTATCATACTTAATTTTCCCTATTTTGCCTTAAAATGAATGATATTATGATTGAATCACCGTGTATAATCGATAAATATTGGTATTGGTTGAGTTTGACATCAAACCATACTCTCAATATTGTTATATCGATAAGCGCTATTAACAATACCGATATCGTTATTATCGTCATCAGTATTGCAATTATATTGTACTTATCGTTGAAGAAATGCTATAAGTTACGTACTCCAACTAAAATAGTGCCGGTGCAATACCGCTAACATGCAGGAAAGTGCAGTCTGTTGCACTATGCGTGGGGGAACAGATTCCTGCAGTCGTGCATAGGCTTTTGTCTTTCTCATGCAATTTATGAGACTGAGATACGATCATCTCGTGCTGCCCAAAATCGATTCCGGCGCGCGCGGGCGATAGAAATAGTCCGGGCGTGCGCCTGGCACCCTGTTCATTCCACCAAGGAAATATAATCGCTGAAATTTGCTAAAATGTCAAATGGGTGTCATTGACATGCATGTGCAAGGTTATTTATTATACAGGGTGTTATAGAATGATGTTAAGAAACTATATGGGCGGGTTCTATGTTTAAAAGATAATAAAAAAAACAAGAAAAAAGTGGTGTACACGGTGTTTTTAAATGAAGTAGCTAAAATGAGACCACAGATTCATTAGGTGAAAATAAATCGATTTAACCTAACGTATCTATATCACAAGTCGCGTAATAAAAAAGATACAGGGTGTCAAATTTACAATTTTATTTTCGATATTTGTAGATAACTTCTTAACAAATCCAAATATTTACATAAAATTTGTAAATCCGGGATTTTTAATGGGGAGAAATTCAAATTTGTTTCTAATTATGACGTCACTAGTAGAGGGCGCCACTTATGGCACGTCACGTTTCTTTTAAATGGCAGAACTTTTTTACTGTTTAGTGTATCCATCTGACCATTGAAAGAATCGATTATTTTACTTGTTATATCTGAAAAAGGTATACCTTGTTGAAGTCGATAGGAGTAACAGTTTTCGAAATAATCCTATTTGAAATATTCAGTGCACCGAAAGCTGTTATCGTTTCAGGTAAAGTGCCTTTTCTACTGAAAATACAGCAAAATGTTACTTGAAAAAGTTGTTCAGAAATTATGTAGACGTTTCAAAAAGATCGACCTGATTTGATAAAATCTTTGTGCTTTGTTGAAAAATTATATTATCAAAACTCGCCGATCTTTTTCAAATTTTGCACGTCTCCATAATTTACCATTCTGAACAACTTTTTCAAGTATCATTTTGCTGTATTATTAGCAGAAAAAGGCACTTTACTTGAAACCAAACATGTTTTTACTCGGTGTACTGAGCAGTTCAAATAGGATTATTTAAAAAATGGATACTCCTACCGACCTCAGCAAGGTATACGTTTTTCAAATAAAACAGGTAGGAGAATCGATTGTTTCGATAGTCAGATGGATACACTAACCTACGAAAAAGTTCTGTCATTTAAAATAAACATGGTGTTCCACAAGTGGCGCCCTCTACTTGTAACGTCAAAATTAAAAACAAATCTGAAGTTCTAGCCCGCAAAAACCCATGATTTCCAAATTTTTTGTAAATATTTGGATTTCTTAAGAAGTTTTTTACAAATATCGAAATAAAATTTTAACTTTGACACCCTGTATGTTTTTTATTATGCGACTTGGGATATAGGTATGTTAGGTTAAATCGATTTATTTTCACCTAAGAAATCTGTTAGTCTAAGAGCCAGTTTCCGGCAACCTATAAGTAAATGATTATTCCTGAATTTTGCACAGTGAGTCTCTTATACCTATCACCCTTCTATCACTCATGATGTGGGGACTCGCTAAGCCCGGCGTGGCCGACTCAAGAGTTACTCAGGTGCGAGAAGTATGAATATGTAACCAACTTCGTTATTAAATTAACAAAGCCGCCGTTTGAAAATTTTAAAATATACAATTATTATTATATAAAAATAACAAAGACAGACGATTACCGTGCTTCTAAGGTCATGGCAGACACTTGTGAAATTGGCATTTTAAAAGTATTTGATTAAATTTGATTTTTGACGTTAAAAAACTGTCAGAAATGTCAAGCATTGTAATTGACATCCCAAATCTCAGAACCTGTGCCAGAAATAGAGATTATTTGTTACTTATACTATTTTAATATAAAAAGGTGCTGAATATAATAAATAATAAAAATAAATGCCTAATTTGTTAGATTTGGCATTTTCAAATTTTCAAACGGCAGCTTTGTTAATTTAATAACGAAGTTGGTTAAATTTTCATACCTCTCGCAGCTGAGTAACAGTTGGGTCGGCCTCGCCGGGCTTAGCGAGTCATCACCTCATGAGTGATAGGTATAAGAGACTCACTGTGCAAAATTTCAGGTATAATCATTTACTTGTAGGTTGCCGGCCACTGGCTCTTAGACTATGGTATTATTTTTGCTACTTCATTTAAAAACGCTCTTTATAAACATGTTTCCGGAAATGCTTCGGTTTCAAGATACAGGTTGTTTACAATTTTCTGTCTAAAATACTATAGTCTCCATTTCTCGAAAACCGATCGAGATATTGAAATGAGATTTGGTGCACGACAGTATATAGTGGAGAGCTATTGTTGCATGTATATGTTTCTCTTGTAATATACTAACATCAGTGGCGTTTGTGCCGTTAAATACTCAATTTAAGCCAACAAAATGTACGCCACTGATTTCTGGACAAAATGGTACTGCTTTCCTAAAGTCAAATTAATTCTGCTTAAAAAGTGTCTCTTGGACTTTTTCTTCTTCACGCACTGGATTTGAGATAAAAATTAATATATTAATCATTACAATAGACTGACTGAAATGCTAATTAGAAAACAATAATCTAGGTGGCATGTCTCAGTTTGTCATAAGCTCCATGTCAGACTTAAACAAAAAAAGATAACACAAAGTGTCGACTGCCTTGTTTTTGAAGTGTTTAAGTTAGTTTTTAATAAATTTTTTTTACAAAAACAGTGAATATGCTGAATTATTCTTTTGAAGAATTAACCGACATACATTTTATGTATAGAAAAGCAAACGAAAATTCGAATGAAGCATGGGCGAAGTCAGGGGGCTTAGCCTCCCCCCCAGAATTCGGATTAGCCCCCCAAAAATATTCATAAATATCTCGCACACATTTCAGAATTGAAATAAAAACAGAGCTAAGATTTATAGATATAAATTAATGGTTTGTTCTAGATATGTCCAGAAACATTTCTTTTTCATTGTTATTTGTAAATATTTGAATACACTTTAAGTGCGTACTTCATTTAGTATACTATTATCTATCGTTAAAGTTATAGTCCATCGGAAGTCTTATCGGTCTAATTATTTATTCCAAGTAACTAACATTTACATTTCTGCCTTGTTTAAAGGTAATGAGTTGCGTCATATTTAAAAACATATTCAACAAAAATGTGAAACGTAACGTACAGTGTGGATATCCAAAAATATATCTTACCAATCGTGGAATACTGGTACAGTTCCAAACCAAAAATTATTGGGATATTACATTAAAGATTTGATTTTACACATAGGTATAACCTTCACAATATCTTCATATGTCACTTTCTACAGGGTGTTAAAAAAATAGTGTAAAGTAGTAGTATGAACCAAAATAAGCAGAAAAGTCTTAATAAACATGGGTCCGCAAAGTAACGGTTGCGGAGATATGGACCACTATTCGTTTTTCAAGCATTTTATTTTATTAGGAATAAACCGACAAAGGAAGCTTTTAACAAATAAAAAACAAAGTTACAGAAGATGTTCAAGGTCCCCTCCGTTCATATCCATGCTTCAAATATCCCCAAACAAAGAAATCTTGAGGGTTCAGATCAGGCGATCTTGGAGGCCATAAAACAGGTCCGGTGACGTTTTGGGCGTCCCTATAGCCGAGGTGGCTGGGAGACGACTGCTCGTGGAACCAGTCTGGATCGGCTATTTCGTTTACACAAATCGCTGAGTTTTATTTTCATGGGTTGCTATAACGTTAAATGAAATTTATGCGGCTGGTGCGCTACACTGTCACCAATTCCTTTGAATATCTCAGAAACAAGACCAAACGTCGAAAAAAAAACCAGGAGACGAAAAAGTTTCGAAATTAATCAGGTCAAAGTGGTGTGTAGATGGTTTATTGAAATTTATATATTTTTTTTGTAGTTTTGAAATAAAGTAAGAGGGGGTAGCATACAAAATACACTTCTAAGAGGGGTAGGTAGTTCAAACTTAAGAAGCTTATGTAAGATCATAAGGAGTGTTTGTGTTCCGAATTTCACTTAAATCGGATAAGTGGTTCAAAAGTTATGAGAGAAAAACGAGAAAAAAATTCCTACTTCAACGCCCTCTATCTCGGAAACGATGCATTTTAGGAAATAAGTTTATATCACAAATGAACATTATTTTAACCTATTCTATCGATTCCTGAAATTATCAAGATTAAACCTGAATCACCCTGTATATGTAAGCCCTTCCTGACAGCTGAAAAAATGTAAAGACTCGCATCACAAAAACGTTAATACATTTACCTTATTACCTTACCGTTAATAAGTTTCAATATTTATGGATTTCAATATTCGAAATCGCCTGACTAGGGACTACAGTAGCTCCAAAGGTTGAAAATACTACAACAATGCTACAATAATTTTATACTGGGAAACTAAAACAATTTAAAAAAAAATTGTTTACGATGTTGAATCCATATTTCCCAAATTGTTTTAGATTAAGTTTTGAATTTACAGGTTTTTAGATTCACTGTAAGACTTGCAAAAAAAATATTACAAAAATAGCAATAGTTGGATGGACACTTTGATAGGTATCGATTTTTTTCCAAGTCACCTCGTAGGCAGGCGACCGTGGTGGAAATGAGCCTTCCAGAATGCACCGGGTCAGACAACAGAATGTGCGATAGAGTAAGGACCTGCTCGTCAACCATGTAGCCCATAATTAATAACGAAACCCAGTGCCAGTGACATTACAGTGTTTATTATTTACCACTCAGTGTTTTCAGTGATCAGGGAATACTAGCCACTACCCATGCAACTTTTCTCAGGATCTAGACTGAAATCTGGAACTCGCCGACTGAAAGCTGAAAAATAACCGGTGAGTGATTGGGAGATAAGCAGATATTCGATGTGTGGCATTGTATCAACAGGGTGAATATGACAATTTGTGTTTTGCAACATTGCGACGATCTATCCGATGGAAATAATGTCATTAAGAGTGCCGTAGTCTTGAAATAGCGTGTTCTACAAATACAGATCATTTTAGACACTTAATAACTGAATAATCTAGAGCATAGCAAATAACAGGAATGTTATCTCATGCCACCTGTGAATTATCAAATATACCGAAGTAAAACCAGTAAATAACGAGAAAAAGCAGTCTAGCAACACATTTTTATATAGAAACGTTTTTTTTTAAGTTTAACTGTAGATGTAAATACTGTTATAACATAAACTGTCTAGAGATGAGGTACCAGATTGTCCACTTTTATTTAAAAGTATGTGAAAATAAATGTTAAAAATACTGGGTTAGAGGAAATAACATGTGTATTACAAACGGTTTTTAAAAGGTATTATTTTATTTAAGGAAAATTTTAATAGCAAGAATGAATAAACAACACATCAAGCATTTTATTTTTGTTATTACTTTTGTTCTACAGGTTTTACTTTTTGATATTTCTGTACCTAAAAACACTACAAATCTAATAACTTTGCGGTGAGAAATACGGCGATCTTAACGTAGTACTTGAATAGAACCCCTCATACAGGGTGTCCGCCTTTTTAGCTGTATGATAAATTCTACCAAACAAAACATAATTGACATAACAATTTTTTTTCTGTGACCAACGGTAACAGAATTACGACAGCAAACAGGTTTTGAATATCTGACAATTGTTGTTCCCACACCATAATAGAATTGTCAGGTGTTTGTATAATATAATAATTACAAACACCCTTAAATATACTTACTGTGAACACAACACAGAATAAAATGTGAAATAGTTATCTAGAAGTTTCCAAAATGACTTATGTTGCTTGCGACAGGTTATATGGCTGGCAATGGTTACTATAAATTTTCCATTTTTATTTCTGTACCTACACTCACAAGTATCAAGCAAGCACTAGAGAAAAATTAAACGCACTAGCCACAATACTACTATGACTAATAATACGTTTAGGTTAACAGAAGCATGTGATTGTTTGTGGTGTTGACAAACGTTATAGTTTGTAGAATTTTCTGGCAACTTTAAGTTAATATTGATACAAAAAGCAAATTACGTTGCAGGAGGTTTTACTTAACCGTATTTGTATTTTAATTTGTAATTTCTTAACACAGTTTTCTATTTTATTGCAGTTGCTTTTATGTTTGAAATTATTTTGTAGAAAAACTATTCGTTGAGACATTTTTTGTTGCTTTTGCTGGATATAAAAGCCTCTTTAGTATCAGCACTATTATTCGGGACACCCGTGTTATTGCATTTTTTATAATAGTTTTGGATCAAAATTGTTCAAATTATTTTACTAGTATGTCCAAATTTTATGAAATGTTTAACAGTTGCAATAGTTAAAAAAACATTTTGAATCTTCCGTATTTCTAGAGATCTTCATTTTATTTTTGGCAGATAGGAAGACCATCATTTTATCTTGAATAATTTTATACCATGTGATTCATTTTTCACGTTACATTTTGAAAACCTTAAATAACAAAAAATTTAATTTTTCAGCATAATCATGACTAGCTATGTTTCCTACCCTGTTCTCCAACAGTTAAAAAAAATGATTCAGTTTCATCTTAATTAGCTAGTATCTATTAAACCTTAATTATTTAACGAGAATGGATTACTAACAAAAGTTCTTTTTTCCGAGTTCGTTAGTTATCAATCACTAGCATTTACAGTTATGTCAGCTGTCCACAAGGTTCAGTACTGGGACTCGTGTTCTTTTTAACATTTTATTAAACTGTCAATTATTATATACACAAATCTTGACAAATAACTTTTTAATGTCAATTGCAGTATCATAGTTTGCTCTGAAACAGCCTGTATGTGTTTACATTTGGTAAGAATTTTAGGAAAACAAACAGGAACATCAAATTGAAACAAAAATAATTAAATTAAAAGTTACCATAAGTAAACTTATATGAATTATTGCTCATCATTTATCTGTAAAGCAGATTTGATCTGTACAGTATCAACTGAATGTGGACCGGAGATATGAGAAATAATTGTTGCCCTACATCCCTAAAAATAGCCATTGCTTATTCGTTTAAACATAGCCGAGAGTAAACATTTGTAAGGCCTGAATGACAGCATTTCAAAAATAGATCAGAGCGTGCATCTGGCTTATACATAACTTTTTATATCTTCTAAAAAAGTTGCGTGGCCTTTCTGCGCTGCACTAGCTTTGTTTATTTTCCTGGAATTAGTGAAATCGTCACTTAAGAGGCCTACGTCGCTTAGTTAAACAAAACATTTAATACAAGTCGTGCGTATATGTTGCGCATTTAAGATTATTTATGCAGAAAAGCTAAAGAATGTTCCAGAGTTTTCTACACTCAAAATTTGTTGTAGCACCATGTTTGTTTTTTTTTGTTCTATCGTGTTTTAGTGTGCGTAGTTCGAACGTAGGCCTCTTAATCACCTTTTCAGCGGTTGCGTAATAACAACGGTACTAACGACTGATGCATGCTCATCAGGGTTATTCTTAGAAAGGGAAATTAAGAAAAATAAACAAACATTGGGTTAGGATTCTCTGCATTTTTTCTACAAAACTTATCCAAGTAACACTGGAAAAAGCTTCTGCTATAAATACAACTGAATCAAACAAACTTGACCCGACATATTCATTAAAGAACGATTTTAATTATGACCAGCACACTGTCGCGGCTTGGCTAGACTGAGAGGCAGCGATTTTCTTTTGTTGTGACAACAATTAAATGCTCTGAACAACTTTACAAGGGCATAAACAAAAGACTGTGCTTTCATCATTAGCTACTTGATATACAGGGTGCGAAATTTATAATGTATACTACTTATAGGACAGCTTCTTGCAATATTTGGAATAAAAAAGTCATTATAAGCATATCAAAAAGTTCGATCTTTACTTATTTTCTCTCGTACCCGGCTATAATTCATAATAAATTCTTGCACTGATTGATAGTTTAGCTGCATAGACACATGGGCGTTTTTTGACTTTTTGGTGATTTTTTAAGAAAAAAGTAATCCAAATAGGGATTTAATTTGTCTTAAACTTAAAGTAGATTATTTGTAAACAGTAAATGAGTGCTGCTTGTGGCATCTTTTCCAAGATTTAGATCACTGCATGTTTTATATTCGGGTCAGCTTACATCTTTCTCCTTGTGGCTGAACACAAGGACTGTATATTCCCTTGGAATGCAACGATTTGGCAATCATTCTCTGGAGAACCTACTTACCCCGAGCGCATTTTCCTCGGCAGTACCATATATTAGAATCATATCTACACGTCTGATAATAGTAAATATATTATTGCTTTCTCCGTTTGCTGTAATAATTTGTTTACAAACACTGCTAAGTAAGCTAAAAATAGTATATTATTGTATTAGGATCAAAAGTGGCACTTTTCTGGCGAGGCAAAAAAGACACTCTTAATTCGAATAAAACTTGCTATTTTTTATCCAACTGAAATTCCCCATTTAATTATTAATTTGTGCTTTGAAATTCTTCAATCCAAATTTGGATAATAAAACAAAGTATCGATTAAGTCAAGGATACTTTGTCAAACATTAGTCACCATATTGCTAATTGAGTTCATTTGTGATTGTTTGTGGTTAAATTTGCTGAAATGTCTGTACAAATGGAATCTAATGAAGATTAAGGTGGACCTGAGGATATACTGGAGTGTGCGTAAGAAGTTTTATTGAATCTTTTCCCAAGAGGATAGATATAAGCAAATATTCAAAGTTAAGTGCTTCTCTCAAGAGACAAAATACGATATGTACCGAAAAAATCGCGAATATTTACAAAGGAGCAAGGTGATTGCTTTTTAAATAGTGCACCTGATAATTTATATTTGATAATGAAGGTAAACGCATTAAAAATAAAAGAACATTTCTATCTTCTTTATAGGTTGTCCTAATATTGAGGGTTGTAGGCACATGCCGTTTTGATGAATTAGACAATTTAACAATTGATAACGTTGAAGATGTAAAATCTGCCTTCATTATAAAAATTCTCAATATCAACACCAAGGGACCACATTCATTTACCGTGCTGGGGACAATTATTTAAGTTTTTATCGAAAATATATTGCTTTACGTCCATCGGATTGATAGAATGTTGATTATGCCTCAGATATGTTAGTGAAAAGTGTCATCGAATGGTGGTCGGTATTCATAAAATCAGTGCCGTCTCGCAAGAAATGGCAACAGTTTTGGAAAACTAGAAAGAGTATATACAGGGTAAAGGGACACGACCGGTGCAATGGCAATAAAGTAGCTGACAAACTGGCTAGGAGTGCATCGAATCTGAATATTTTTGGACCCGGTCCCTCCAGTATGCTTCCGTTGTCAGCATTTGTTGAAATTATCAAAGGAGACAGTCACAAAGAGTTTATGAAACGTTGGGATGAAACAAATGGCTGTAATTTTGCTAAGGAGTTCCTAGAGTACCCCTGCAAGGATACATCCAAAAAGTACCTGGTTATGTCTAGGACAAACCCTCGCCTAGTGACAGGTACTCAAACTGGGCACTGATGGCTAAGAAAGCACTTCTATAACATGACGAAGTGTGATACACCTCTCTGTAGAGCTTGCGAACAGGAAGGCGAGACAGTACTCCATGCACTCTGTGAGTGCACTGCCATCTCGTCAATAAGAGAATCCGTGTTGGGAGAGCGATGGCCTTCTATGGCCTACATTAGAGAGATCCCCCTGAGCAACGTCACCACCTTTTTCTCCTTATTAGGCTGGCTGGCGGCTCAGGTGGACTGATCTCCTAATGGGAGGAGGTACAAGGGGCCCAATGGGGCCTAAGTGCTATAGCCTTTTTGCTACCCTCCCCTTAATTCCAGAATTCCAGAGTATATACAGTGGACAACATTACAACGAATGTCTGCTACTCTTTTAGTTGATGGAGGTGGTGACCCCACTAGTCGAAAAAGATACGGAAGATGGTGGCCGAGCACTACATTGAAGACTCACTTTTGAATAAAGAAAATATTGCGAAAATATTACTGAAGTTGATAATGGTAATGATCAACCAAGCATCGTTGTCATTTCTGATTTTACAACATCTGAAAATAATATAACTATTAATGAAAACCTGTTGGACAGCTTTGAGAATTGTTCCAAAAATGAAGGTAGTGACGATTTCAGTAGTTTATTTAATTTTAATTATTGTAAACATTGACTTATAAATTAAAACTTGATTAAGACTATTAATCTAAGTATTAAAAGTGTCAACTTTAGCTCCTAGGATTGAAAGTGAATACTTCTATTGCTAAGAAAGCAGTAAAGAAAATGTCAACATTAGAGACTGATGGTCAAAAAATGTCATAGTTGTGTGACGGAAAAAACTAAATATCTAAACGTAATCGACAAATGATTATGTTTTTTAAATACACTGATACACTAGGCCAAAAACTTCTTCCCCACTTTTATTAAGTCAGTGTTTGTGCTTTAGTGAATACTGATCTAGGTTAACGATAAAGACCCAAACCATGATACATTTTCATACGTTTTTTTAAATAATTTAGCTCGACTAAATAATAATTGTATAAAATGTTCGGGTTGTTTTTGTTGTAGTGTTGTATGTTTTCTTTAAGGAATACTTAACGCAATACGTCAGTCGTGTTCAAGATGTTTGAAGCATTAACAGGATCGGCGCTCATATTTTAGTCCTGGTAGTTAATTTCCATAAAAAGTACGTAAAGTTCGACCTCTTTGATATAAGATTTTTGTATTCCAAATACCATAAAAAAAACTGTTCTATACTTTTTACACATCCTATATGTATGTATCTGGTCATACACTTCATGATCCATTATCGCTAATTCGCACGTAATTTTTCTAAATTAGTCAGATAAGTTCATATGAAAACACTCCTTGACGCCACTGGCTTTAAAGTAAATTGAGAGAAGTAATCGGCAACAGAATCTAGTCGAGTACTTTTGCAGGGACACATAATTATTCATCTAGATATTTTTATACAGCCGTATGCCCAGAAATTCCTATGACACAGATGTTTGAAACGTGCGAAATAGAACTCGGTTGTGCCCTTGTGGACAAGAGCACAGCTGTTGTGGAATGGGCCGTACACAATTACGGCACGTGCTGGTAAGAAAAGGGTCCCATTATAACAATAAAAAGCCTATTTCCAGTATTTCCTGTGTGCTATGAATATTTTTAATTATTGACCTGTCAAATCGTGCTACCCTTTTATTTAGGGGTCGAAAGGGCGCTGCCAGGTGCTTAATATTAGCGTTGTTGATAATCGAGAAACGATGACTGAGCCACAGCCTTCTTCATCTAACCATAATCTTCATAAGATGAAGAAGCTGTGACTGAGCTCTGAATAAAAATAGAGTAGCATTACTTACACATTGTATTTTGTAGACATATTTTTATTATAAGTACGTAGAATTCAGTAACATATGGTATTTATTTACAATTTGGAGACTTTGGAAAGGTCACAGACCCACAAAAGGCAACAAACAAATCGTTAACAAATAATCATGGTACATAAAATAATGAAGTAGTTTAGTGGTAAAGTTCTTGGCCAAAAATAGTTAAGTTTAAGTAGATATTAGTTATATAAACTAACAAATCCAACAAACCTAGCTGATATACAGGGTTAACTATGAGTAAGTACAAATATTTTAAGAGCGAATAGAGAAAATTAAGAATTAACGAAATCACTCTTCAAAAAAATTCCAAACTTATAATTGTGCATATTATAAATACCAATATCAGAACAAATAGTGGCAGGCATAGATGTGAGCTTTGCAGTACGCCAGAAATAATAAGCACTTCATGAAGAAGAGAATATATTTGAAATTACACTTAACTGTACTATGAATGACTAATTCTGATAAAGTAACTTAATATTTTTTTATCAGCTACAAGTAAGCGTTGGTGTCACTAAATTTAAAAGGATCTTAACGTAATTTGCATAGATTTTCCATTAAGGTATAAGTTGAACAATTTGTCCAAAAGTGCATATTCGGTTTCATGCCATTGACGCTGTCTGATCTGAAAAGAAATTAATTCGTCACATCCTAAGGTTAGAGAGAGTAGGCGGTGGTACTTACTGGCTATTCGTTTGGGGTGGAAGAGTGTCAGTAGCGTCATCAAGGGGTGCCGAAAATAAATGATTTACTATTTGACGTACGAGGTGTAATCAAAAGGTTTCAGGATGGTTTGGATTTTGTGGTGAGGTTGTCAGCACCTTTTTGAACGTAACCTCAATTTATGGAGATATAGTGGTTTTTCAAAGAGCATTTTTGCGTTTCCATTGTCATTGCAAAGCATCAAGTTCTGCGTGAAGTTGGACTAATCTTTCCTATAAACTTTTCAAGTGATGTAAACTGCTTACATGTCAAAAAATCTGAGTCGATCAACGTGCCACGAAAGGTTTAAAAGATTCAAGGAAGGCGGGAATTGAACACTAGTTATTTGTTTGTCCGCTACCTTTACACAAAAAATGATAGGAACTGTACGCACCTGATTTGGCTTCCATGTACTTTTTTATTTCTCAAGTTCAAGTCACCGTCTCTGGAGGAAGTATAGAGAAATCCAGAAGACGCTTCCAGCATCGACTTTTTCTATTCCTCAAGTTCAAGTTACTCTTAAGGATCGAAGAAAATCCTTAGAGTAACTACAAAATATTGTAGAAGATGATTCTAGCAGTAAAATGGTCACTGAGAGAAGTATGTCACTAGAAGGGGGGAGTACTTTGAATTCTTGTAACAAACAAACAAAAAGTTAGTGTTGAAATGACCTTCTGGCGTTTAGTTTTGCTTGTTTATGGAATAAAACTAACTATGATTTCAAATAGTATTGGATGATACAAAAAATCTTACAAAATTTGAAAAGGTGTCCCTCAGGGGTCAATTTTAGGTCCCTTATTACTTGTGATTTATATAACATGGTTCAAGAACAAATATACAGGGTGTAACTAAATAAGTGTAAAACATTTAAGGGGGTGATTCCTCATCGAAAAAAAGATAGGATCTTTCATATAAAGAAACTTCATTGGAGCATCCCTTGTTAAGATACGGCCCCTTAAAGGGGGTACATAAATCTTGTTTAACAATTTTTTTCACAAGCACTAAACAAGTTACAATATTGAAATTAATCTGACATTTTCTACTACCAAAAAGACACTTAGCCAGTAATTTATTTGGTTTACCCCATGGTTGTAAGGGGTGGAAAACGCAACCCCTAAAATTTATTTCCAACGTAACTTTTTGTCGTATTATTTATTTACCATTTAAAATTTATTTCCTATAGCCTGTTTCATTCTAAAAAATGTCTCTTGAATTTTTTGCCCAAAATAAACCAGTTCGCAGCAAAAAATTATTTTACGAACAACTACAGAGATACATCGTCATAAATGCGAACTGGATTTACTGTTATTTTGTAGTTACTACCTGCATTAAATGATTAATAATAATCAAAACTAATTTATTAATAACAAAACATACAACATGTAGAAATCATAGTAAATGTTCAATATGTCTACCTTCAGACATTACGCATGCGTCTAGACGTCGGCGCATTGAGCCACAAATTCGCTCAAATATTCCTGGAGTGTAATTTTTGCTGCGAACTGGGCAAAAAATTCGAGAGACATTTTTTAGAATGAAACAGGCTATCGGAAATAAATTTTTAAATGGTAAACAAATAATAAGACAAAAAGTTGGAAATAAATTTAGGGGTTGCGTTTTCCACCCCTTACAACCATGGGGTAAACCAAATAAATTATTGGCTAAGTGTCTTTTTGGTAGTAGAAAATGTCAGGTTAATATCAATATTGTAACGTGTTTAGTGCTTGTGAAAAAAATTGTTAAACAAATTTTATGTACCCCCTTTAAGGGGCTGTATCTTAACAAGGGATGCTCCAATGAAGTTTCTTCATATGAAAGATCCTATCTTTTCGATGAGGAATCACCCCTTAAATGTTTTACACTTATTTAGTTACACCCTGTATAGCAAGATTAATGATGCTAATGATTGTATTAATCTCTAATAATATCTCTCTAAATAGTAAGCAAGTGTAGCATGATGACATTTACCAGAAGAGTGAATCCTATTTTATTTGATTATGACCTTAACGGCATCATGCTGGACCGTCTTGATACAGTAAAAGACCTATGCGTCTATTTTGATCATAAATTAAGGTTTAATTTTCATATTGATAAAACAGTTCAATGTGCATACAGAAGTCTGGGTTTGTTAACAACAATGACTTGTGGTTTTTCAAATATTTAAGTATATATGACACTATTTAATGTTTTTGCTGGATCTAAACTCGATGCCAGTGTTGTATGGAATCCTAGTTATAATATATTTCAATCAAACCTTGACGATGTTCAGCGGTGTTTTTTAAAGGTGCTCTCTTTTCGTCAGGATGGTATTTATCCTCAAATAGGTATTCTGCACAATATCTTGCTTATATGATTCGGGGTATACAGTTTTGAACAAGGTAGAAACATGTACTCTGTCATGTTTCTTTATAAAGATCTTACATAGTATGTGTAACTGCTCTGAATTTTTAAACTTAATACTATTGCAATCAGTCAACGCGTAGTTCTCGTTCTTTTTACTTAAATATACCTAAAACAAATTTATTAAAATTCTCACCGTTACACAAAATGTGTTTTACTTATTATAACCTGCAGAATGGATTGGATATTGTATTTAACACCAATATCAGTGCAATAATAAATCAATTTTTAACATAGTGACAATTTATCTGATTTTTTTCATTTTCTGTATTTATATTTTATGTTGTTATTATTTCTTATGTAATTTTTAATTTGTCTAGTGTCTTTACTCACTCAGTAAATGGATTCTCTGTTGGGTGATGTATTAGATAAATAAACATCCTGTATATTTCAATCTTTACATAATTTCGATTAAAAAATACAGTTTTTGGATTTTTATTGCTATCAAAAAGAAAACAGAAAAGAGAGAAAAAATATTTTTTTCATTATCAATATTTAAAAATTACCCGCTCCCTAGCACGCCACTGGAGGGTGGCTCCCCTGACTCAGCCGGCAGGGGATCCAGAGGGCTGGGCGCCCTAGGGCCGTCGTCACTGCTTCGACATCGTCGAACACGCCACGCACAAACGGCCTGTCTTTTTAAGTTTAAAACTCGCAGCATCCACATCTCTGTGCCTGTGAAACATGTGACGATCGCCGCAACAATAAACCCGCGAATTTGACAGTTCGTCTTGTCGGCGCGAGTGTGACAAATTGAATTTCTGTTTCTGTGCTTGTGTCGTTTCATTACATTGTGTTTGAAGGATTGCTCTGCATTTGAAGTCGTCATTCTGGATTAGTATCTCGTGCGATCGAGGTAAATATAGTCTGGAACGAGAATGGGACACATTTAAAGCTTCAGTTCTGGCTGTTAGGATTTCACATGTGACGGGAAACTTGCTGGGTTTGCTTTAACGTTTACCCTCTTACAGAACCAAGGTGTAATAATGTATGTAAGGCTTTCTTTTCTCTTCCAATATTTAGAACTTACCTATATTTTCTTTAAAATGTATTTCGGGCGATACGTTACTACTGTATCTAGTACGATTTTATGCTAAAATGTTTAACGTCAAGTGACAAAGTCAAAGTCCTTGCCAATTTTTAAGGATTCAATGTAATCATTATTTAGAAATGTGGGTTAATTTGAAGGCTATAATTAACATTGGTGGATAATATATAGGTAATTATATAATTATAACTCATAATATCGATTGCCTTGGTCAAGTAATAATAAATTGGGAACATAGGTGTCTATCAAATTCAATAACAATATTAATAAACATTTAAATATCCTTCGAAATAACGCTTAAAGCGAATTGTGAATTTACACAGGGCATTCCAGGTTATAGTAGCAATACAGAGAGGTATAGGATGTTAAATTTGATGAAAAAATAAATTTGAGGTAAAAGCTTTCGATTTTTAATTTGACGTTTTTTTTCCATTATGAATGGTGTATTTTTGTAAATACTATACATGCGCTCAATGTCCAGTGCCGTAGAAATTGTATATAAAGGGTTGTTTTTGGTTAGTAGGTGGTCCTAGATTTTCTATAAAAATATAATACTGTGTGCATTCAAAATAAAAAAAATTGATTCACTGTATAAAGTAAGTTTAAGTATCTAATTTTAAGTGTGTTTTTTTTGTCGAAGACAGTTACTAACTTTGGTGGAAGAACAATACCTTAATATGCCATATAGCAAAATTGAAGGGGTTTTTCTTCTAAATTGTAAATCTGGTGTTGCATAGTTAAGTTCCACGCAAAAGATAACTCAGTTTGTACGCCACTGGACATTAAGCACTTTGTACCGTTTATGCAAGATGCAAGGTTTAAAATCAAGAGATTTTACAGTTTAATCTGAAGTGAAATTTGGGCGGTCACATTTAGTTTTAAAAAGACTGTTCAAAATTATAATATCTACGCATACATTACATTAAGTTGAAACTGCAATATAACGCCTCTGCCTTCTTCATTTCATGACGTCACGTTGTTGGCAAAATATAATGAACTTCAACCTAATGTAATGCATACATAGAGGTTACAATTTTGAACATTTTTTTCGAAAACTAGACTCAATTGCCAAAATATGACTTTAAATTCGTGATCAACACTATCGAAAATAAGGAGATAGGAATTGTTTAGTTAAGATTGGATAATTTTACGCTGTAATTACCAAATTGGATTTAACCAAAACCGAAATCGCCCATATCGATATGAAGAAATAATCTTGTTTTTAGGTTAGGAACCTACTCTCGAGTGTTGGCCTATGTTATTTCAAACACCCTGTATATATGTAAATACTAGCGGTTGTTTTATATGAAAAATTATAGATCTGGAATTGACATTATGGAAAATTGTATATATTTTATATAACAAATATTATATTAAGTAGATATTACAAGAACTATACTAATTATTGTAAAAATACTTTAAAATGCTACATTGAAATTAGTCGAATCTTCCAAGACCTTGATTCAAATCCTGTAAATATGGTTGTATATTATAACCCTTGTAACTCATTTTTTTAACTGTCAAATAAGAAAAATATGGTAAAATTATCATTCACCAGTATCCTAAGAGATTCAGTTCGAGGTCTTTGATCTTTATAAGCATTGAGTATACTATTCTTTACTCAAGCTATAAAGTATGACTCAGAGCAATCCTAGAAATTACCTAGCGCCGTCGTATATAAATAAATAATCCTTATCTCTGCGCGTATTACAAGAAATTGTTTGGTTTGTTTGACTATTGTTATCCTTGTTGACACTGTGAGACCATATGGTGCACGACAGTCCCTTAAATTTGCAACTTTACGTATATCATTTGATAATAATTTCTTTAAATTAATTACATATAAGAGAAAGTGACATTTATGACAAAAACTCAACTCAACTTTACATATTTGTCTCAATAATTGAATCTGTTTATTCAATATAATAATGCTATTAATTTGAGTAAAATAAATTGAATTGTTACACTTCTTTCTATAACATGAATTAAGTCACATTCAATTGAGCAAATTGACTTCAGTCCATGCGCAAGATTCAGACACTGCAACTACCGACAAGGTGCTGATTTATGGGAAGTGTGGCGGTAAACAAAATATCATGCCGACTCCTCTTGGAACCATATTGAACAACTGATGTAATGGCTTGGTAGGAAATATGCAGCAGTGTTTTATGTACTTATATACATTTGTATGTGTTTTTTTATTACACTTTGTGGTTTTTCCCGACGGAGGGAATCCATCTGATCGTGGTCGTCGGGCCGAGTACTTCGCTTAAACAGAAAGAACGGTCTAGGGAAGGAGAGATCTCTAAGAAGTACAAAAATCTTTGCAATAACAAGTTTCAATGTAAACAAGTAAGAAAATGAGTTACCATTCTTGAAATCTCTCCAAATATCAGTCGTGGAAATAAATATCACTAAGGTAGGTGCTGCCTCCCTGTGCTACCACATCTTGTTTCTCATTATAATCATCTGCATTTTGTAAATATTTTTCTTCTTCTAAACTGGCGTAAATTGATACACATGACAACGCCGTGCCCTGTCACTACCTTTGGCCTCCTTGACTTATGCAGAAAATACCTAACCTCGTGGCTGAGAGAAGGCTAGGCTCGGCGACAAATAGAGGTAGGGAGCTATGTTGTCCGCCGATGTTTTGGATAAATTTTGGCCCGCGATGCTCTTCTTGTTTCGTAAAGAGTCTTCTATGTAATCCTCCGCTACTGTACTGCACTTCCATCCACCATGTCTCTTAACTGTACTAAGATTAACACCAGAGTATGTCAACAAACTAGCCCAATATCATCGAAAGCAATGGCTAGTGTCAAGGTGACAATCAGGCTAATTTAGAAATTCAACAATGTTGGCAGGATGGCAGGCATCTTACTAAATGGGTTGATTCCAAGACAAGTGGAGTCGTGGCATATTTATTCTTAATGTATTTTATGAAAATTATTAAATGATTAGTATTCGCTGGATCAAGGGCTATGCACTTTTTATAATAGTCCAAATATAATGTACTTACCAGTAATTACGAAAGTTCGTTGCATATTAGTTTTTGTTCCCAAATTCTCGATATTATTGGATGTCAAGATACACAGATCTTCGCGACGACAGGCTCCAAATATACCAAAAATGAAGGAAACCTTCTTCATCATGTGTCATCCTGCGCTTCTGCGATTTTTTTGAAATTTGTAATATTTCCTTACGTCCTTATTCTTCATGTTTATCATCGCTTTCAACATGGACAACATGAAGTAATTTGACAAAAGCGTTGGAAGAAATTCATTTTCTTGATCACTTTCCATGTTACGAGATTTGAAGTTACTTGTCAACAAACGATCGATCTCTCATTACTTTAGCAACAATAAACATCATGGACAACTGGATTTCAAAATGATATTTTATAAATTCAATAACGTAAGAAATGCGTTGATTTGTACTTTTGTTACAAAATAACTATTATGTACCCTTCAAAAAGAGACGAGTTACTTTTACTAATTATATTATATTAATTAACCTTGAGAAATATATGGGGATACGCCTCTGACCGAGGACATTAAGTCGAGCATTCCGAAGACTCCTGAGTGCAGCTCCTAACCGTCGGTTGTTTATTGCACAGATATCGGATTATACTACCGGTAGGCCGAGTTGCTTTGCGGAAGTCTTTCTGCACTTTGTTTAGGTCTCAGTCCATTTATCTTATGCACTCTGAAACGGCCACTCTAATGGCGCACTTGGCGAAGCGAACGCGGTCTCTGCACGTTCTCCTGCATACTTGCATCTCGGTATGCGCTGCGAGAAATTTCCTGCAGCTAGTGCGTCTGGTGACTGTAATATATTACGTGGTTTTGCGGAATCTATTATGCGAAGTCTGAAAAACGTCTAGTAAAAGTCCGGTATGTCAGTGGCGGGTCGTTTAGCATTTTTTTCATTACATTTTCTCAATGATTTTGTAATTCTAGTGCGATCTGAAAAAAATATAATTCTTTGATAAATTTAAAACAATTTGACAACATGGACCCGTGTAAACCGCTGTGTGATGTCACTGATTCCTATAGCGTGCAGGGTTGCGCTCGCTGCCGTTTACTTGTATTTAGAATGCGAAGCGTAGGAGGGCCGTCGACATCGTTTTGATTTAATTCAAATATTGAAGGTGTTATTAGAGACCAGTACACCCAGTACAAAGATAATATGCCCAGCTAAATTATTTGTTAGTTTATCCCGAGATCTCAATATGTGAAAGTTGTGGCAAAAAGCAATGAAGTGCAAGATATTTCTTGCAGCCTTCTTGCAAATAAATATGTATTGTATGATAAAATTTATAATAAAATTATTTTAATAATTATTTATGATATACTTGTAGTAGGTATGAGGTGTGGTAATTAAGTTCCGGGAATTTGTAAATGAAAACCCAAGCAAATTAAATTTCGCCAAAATTTAATTACCGACCTTCACAATAGTCTCCCTATATCTCTACACAACGCTTCCAACGTTGCTCCCACGATTGGAAGCACCCTTGGTAATCCTCTGCAGTTAACCCGTTTAGCACCATGGTTACAGCTTCTGCGACCTCCTATACGCCGCCATGATGAGTTCTCTTGAGGTGCGACTTCATCTTGGGGAATAAAAACAATCACACGGGGCAATATCGGGGCTGTAGGGTGGGTGCGGCAACGTTGGAATAATGCTGTGGATATCGAAAAACGATCAACATTGTCTTCTGTCGTGACTTAGACATCCTCGCTTTCGTTGGCCGCTCTCCACCCATTGCTGACTTTGCTTACGGGTCTCGGGGTCATACTCAAGTATCCAGGTCTCATCTCCAGTCACTACCCGACTCATCCAGTCTCTACTGTCGCTCCGAATGCCGAACAACAAATCCTCGCAGATCGATTTTCGCATGTCCTTCTGTTCACAGGTGAGAACTTTTGGCACCATCTTTGCGCAAATCTTTGGCATATTCAAATATTCGTGTAACATCTTGCGAATGGTTTCTTTGTTGACGTTTAACTCGTCAGACAACGCACGAATGCTTAGACGTCGGTCAGACGTGATCAATGCACGCAAACGGTCAACATTCGCGTCAGTGCGAGAGGTGACGGGAGCTCATGTGGATCGTCTTCTACCGATTCATGCCCCTTTTTGAACCGTTTTGCCCATTCAAACACGCACTGGTCTCCATACACCGCCTGCAATTTTCGAAGGATTTCCGAGGTTTTTTCGCCAGATTTCACTAAAACTTAAATCACATTACAACATGTTGCTTGTAATTTGAGTCACTCATTTTCTCGACGCCACTAAAAAAGTTACTTCCAAAAAATACACATAAAATACAATACAACCGTGCTATCGACTTCAACCTTGGACTGAAACTAAAAGAAAGGTCCCCCCTCTCTAGGAAAACGTTAACGAACGATGTAGTGTTGCCAGTTTCCAAGTTATAACTAAATTCCCGGAACTTAATTGTCACACTTCGTATATGTGTAAGAATGTATTCTTGACTTTTGGTTTAGTTAAATTTAAACTCTTACAATCGAAATAAATGAAATAGACCCCTTACTTTGAAAACCGATATGAAGAAAATATAGAGGCAAAAAAACAATTTTTTTTTTCAGATTGTTGTTTACATTTATTTTATTTTTTTAAAGAACACAACATTTACGGAGATAGCACTCCCTACTAAAAATAATAGTTCGATTTATTGTCAGTAAAAATTTGTAATTTTTTAATTAACAAGTTGATACTTTTCCGCCATTAATGATTTAAATCAAAATCTGCGAAATTTGTTAGAATTTTCAATTTTGTAGACAGAAAAACCGTGATTTTTTCAACATTTTCATAAATAATTAAAAAATGAACGAATCTAACTGAAATTTTAACGCAAAGTAAAGTAATAGTGAGGCTATATATGATCCAAGTTTCAAATTTTTTCACTCCTACATTTTCTTAATATAGTCGCACTGTATAGATACCTTAATATTGCTTCCATTCAGTATGTTTGTTAAGTCAAGATTAAAAAAGTGTTTTTTCAGACTCCTATAACCGATATTTTAAAAGAATAAATATCGTATCGTATTTTTGGTGATAACAGGTAAATTATTACGTTCTCATTTTGAGGAATTATCTAATATTTTGGGGAATTCAATTGATGAATGATTGATGAATCAATGACTCAATGAATCAAAAAGTATTCAATGCGAAATGCCAGGGGAATGAAGAGATGGAAGCGATCAGGTTACCATTCGACGACTGACAACTATAACTTGTTGTCTTTTGTTTGTTTTAGTTACTCCAACGTATTCCATATTCTCTTTAATTATGATTAAGCTTTGTTTAGTCTATGGGTTCAGATAAACAAAGGTTAGTGTAGGGCCCTGATTAATATGATTTTGACAGACATTAAACACTGAGGTCGTTACTATTTAACATTGCGAAGGAAATATAACACGGGCATTAACTGAAATAACGACTTCCATTAGCGTGATTCGATAATATAAGTATTTTAACATGCCCATGACTAGTTAATGAATAATACTTGAGGATCATAATTGCATAGACAGTGGCTATACATATAATTACTGTGCTTTTTACATACTTATTTGTTATAAGTGAAGCAAGTAATATCAGAATGCTTTCAGTTTCAATGTTCGTTGTTTAAAAAATGATACGGAAACAATATTAGATTATATTTTGATCACCATTTACTAATCAAATCAATCTAACTTTTTCTATTCTTGAATCATTCATAAACTAAGCCCAGTTTCGATAGCAAAGCGTCATTTACACAACTGTTCACAGTATTTAGATACTTTTATCTAACTTTGGGTAATTATGGTTTATCTTTAGGGGCCTAATACATATATCAATATTAATTTAACTTAATCTACATATTTTTGATGCCAGCTTGACGAGTTTATCGTATATATTTCAATATAAATACACACTAATATTATCTGGGCTTAAGTGATATGCCCTTACGATAATCCGTTTCTGAAATGTAATAGCCATTTACGACACCTGATTGAAGATCAACTGACTCTCTGTCAAAACGCAGAGAAACCACATATTTTTTATTTAGAAAATTTCGACTGTGAAACAATATTTTGGGTTACAACTCGAAATGTTCAGTTTGAACACTTAATGTCGAATTTAAATACTAATTTGTGAGTTTAAACTTTAACTTTTGAGTTTAAACTTTAAAATTCAAGTTTGAACTCCAAATTTCGGTATTGAATTTGGTATGTCAAGTTTGAACATGCATTTTCAACAGTAAAACAGAAAGTCTTGTGTTATAAATACGAAATATTCGAGTTTGAATTTAATTTTGAAGTTTCGAGTTTGGACCTTAAATTTCGAGTTTAAAGTTGGAACTAAAAACTTCGAGTTTGAACTCAAAATTTCGAGTTTGGACCTTTAATTTCGAGTTTAAAGTTTAAGTTTGAACTCCAAATTTCGGGATTGAATTAGGTATATCAAGTTTGAACTTGCATTTTCAACAGTAAAACAGGAAGTCTTGTGTTTCGACCTTAAATTTCAACTTTAAAGTTTAAACTCAAAATTTCGAGTTTGAACCTAAATTTTGAGTTTGAAATTTTTGAGTTTCAACACGAAGTCTCGAGTTTTAAGTACGAAATATTCAAATTTAAACTGTAAAACAAGTAATTTCAAATGTTAATATTAAATTTTAAGTATAAAAATTAAATTTTGTGTTTGTTACCGTAATTTTGAGTTTACACTCAATACTTTGAGTTTGAACACCAATTTTTAACTGTAAGACACGAGGTTTTGAATTTCAAATACAACATTTTAGAATTTGGATACTAAATTTTTAGTTTGGACACTATATTTAGAGTTTGGCTGTTAAACTTTAAATTTGAAATTTTGATTTGGGAAAATAGGAAATTTGAATATTAAATTTCGAATTTGAACATTAAATTATCGGAACTCAAAGTTTTGAATTTGAACATTAATTTTCAATCGTAAGACTTCGAAAATGAATAATAAATATTGAAAACTGCACTCGAAATTAAAAATTGAGTTTCAAAATTTCATATTTAACAGTTGAAGAATCATGCTTAAGGTTGCCGCATTTCTCGCTGTAAAATTATCAAATTTGTGGTATTTTCAGGTACAGAAATCTCGAAAAAAAAACACGTAAAACAAAAGTAATATCAAAAATAGAATTCTTGATGTTCTCATATCTCACCTGTATTTTAGTATCGATACTTGAAACAGCCTGTATTTACAACAATATGAGAACCACGGAGTAATAAGCAGTAAATTTCTATTCAAAAGTAGAAACAGTTATAAATAAAATCAGAGAAACGCAGAATAAGCTTCTGATTGTATGAGAAAGCGTGCTGGAATTGGAAACAATGAACCAATACGCATACACTTAAAATATTAATAAATGATATCATATAATTATTGAAAAGTAAAAAAAAAATATTGAGAAAACACCATGGGAAGAAAAAGCTCGCTTACGGAAATCGAACAAAGACTTGCCTATTCCCATATACAAATCCCATAAAAACGGTAACAAACGATCGGCGTCGATGCCATTTAAAGGCCATAAAAATCGTTATGAAAGGCTCCAAAAGATCACGCAGATGAGACAAAGAGTTACGCGTAAAAGAAGCAGCGCCTACCTGGCCGGGGACCAGTTCTTGCGTTATGCCTATTTTGGCCTCTGCCACTGTTGGCCTCCCGTCTTTAGCGATGATTAAGAGGATGCCTGCAGACGTGAGGCGCTTTTGATATCGGGACGGCCTGTAAATTAGCGAAGATGAGATAGTTGCGATCAGTGGCTGCTAATGAAAGATATACGAGGGGGTTACAATCTCATTTCAAAAGAGTTTTAAGTAATAAATCTATCAATGTGTCAAGTTCTTAAACCCGCTTTACAGTGTGCAATTCTTTCTGTAATTTGTAAGTCTTGCCACGTAGTCATGTGCTCTGAACAGTAGCATATTGCAAAAACCGTCGTATCTGAAGGATTCTTGCACCTTCAAAATATAGGTCTTGCTCTATTTTTATTGCAGCTTTTCTGCAATTTTAGGGAACAATTTAGTGACTTGTTGATTTGTATGGTTACTGCCATATGCAAAAATCCCTAGGCTGCACTTTCACATTCAGATTGCCTTGTTTTACTTCTACTTAATTATTATTTGATTGTTGAGCTTGCAAAATACAGTGTGTCCACGGATGGAGTTGACAAGAGGAGAAACTCTTTTGTTTTTGACTTTATCGAAAAATGTCACTCTTTATAAAAAGTTCTGCTTCCTGAAAAAATGAGATTCCCATAGAAACGTCTTAGATCAGATATACAGGGTGCTCATAAATTAAGAAAACAAGAAAATACTCAAGAGAAAAGTGTCATTATTTATTATTGTATACAACATTTTTATAAAACAAATCTGTTTATAACTTCAGATATAGTCCCAATACAAATTTTAAAATCAAAATTGAAATTTTAACATTTACTCTACCTCTACGTCCCACCTCAACACATTTTTCCGCTAACTTAATAAATTTTTCGAATAGTTAGCGGCTCATTCAGTTCATGTATTCCTTGGCGTATGTGCTCTTTTAATACTTCCCTATCATGTGGCAAACCATTTGAATAAATGTTTTGTTTTAGGGCACCATGGAGAAAGAAGGTAAGGGGTGTAAGGTTAGGATTGGGCCAAATCTTCCTCTGAGCAGGACAGCCGTCCTGTTGCCAAAACATTTGGTTTACCATTTTTAAATACTTGAGAGCCAGAAGTACGCAATAACCTGTTTTGGCAACATGACTGCTGTCCTGCTCATTTTACAGCCTTGTTCAGACAATAGTGAAAGGTGGATAGGAAGATCTGGCCCATTATCCTGCTAGACCACCTGACCTTACGCCCCTTGACTTTTTCCTAAAACAAAAGGTTTATTCAAATGATCTGCCACATGCTATTAAAATAGCGCATAAGAGAAGATATAACAAACTATTCGTAGTGTAGTGTAAAAGTCAAAAGTGAAATTTTGATTATAAAACTTGTATTTCGGGTTATAAACAGATTTGTTTTATAAAAATGTTGTGTAAAATAATAAATAATGGTATTTCTCTCTTCAGTATTTTCATGTTTTTTAATTTATGAGCACCCTGTATATCGGATCTAAGACGTTTCTATGGGTATCTCATTTTTTCGAAAAGCAGAACTTTTTATAAAGAGAGACATTTTTCGATAAAGTTAAAAACAAAAGACTTTCTCCTCTTGTCAACTCCATCCGTGGACACACTGTATATTAAATGAAACCTTTAATTTATATATTATATTTAATGTTGTCACTTGTCAAATTTGAATAAACAGTTTAGTTTTTAGTGTACATTAGGGTTGGAGTGTTGGTATCATTGCGAATTGACGACTGTAAAACAGACTGCAAGTCAGAATTTTAGGAATGGTATTGCAGGTGTAAGGGCTTGCTGTAAAGCTTGTTAAGGTGCCCGATATACTCGCCGTAAAATGATCAAATAATTGTCATTGTTTTTATGCTATTTACTGAAATCTCGAAAAATAATAAAACTCGTAGAGCAAAAGTAATATCAAAAATAGAATTATTGATGTTTTGTTTATCCACTTTTACTATTTAAACTTTCCTCAAATAATGTAATAACTTTTAAAATGCATTTATATGACACACATAATTTCGCTATTCTAACCCCACATTTTAACAATTATTTTCACATACTTATAAACAAAAGTGAACAATCTTATATGCAGAACTATGTAAGTTTATGTTATAACAATGTTTACATCTATAGTTGAATTTAAAAAAATACGTATTCTGAAAGATTTCAGTACCTAAAAATTAATTAGATAGATCGCTTTCTGATGTTAAATATTGATTTTACTGCGGTACCTTTGAATATTTGCAGGTGGCATGAAATAACATCCTTGTTATTTGCTAAACTCTATATTATTCAGTTCTTAAATGTCTAAAATTATTTATATTTGTAGAAAACACTTTTTCAGGAATACGGCGCCCTTAAGCGGTTTTTAGGAATTACCCTCGATGATACTTTGAATTGGAAGGTTGATTGAAATAATTTCATTGCTACATCCCGTTCTCTATGCTATTTATCCAAATGTTTGATATGTTATTCGCGAAACAATTATTAAATTCCTGAAGATATGACAGGCTTGGAAAATACCTTCTATGAATGTATTACGTCGATTTGTTTTTTTTCCGTGTCATTAATAATGTCACACCAACTATAAAAATTAACTTTACTGTAGGTCTTCAAACGATACTTCGACTGCCTTTAATATCAGAGGCTGAACATATTTATCCCCTCATTTTCACCACTTTCTATCCCCATCTCATTCAAATCCATACGCGATCTGTCATTAGTTTCAATCTGACCCTCGTCTCAACACCGCATAGTGAATCGCTGAATCTAAACTTCGCTTGCGGTGAGGGTGCAAAGGACGTCTGAGCTTTTCATATATAGCATGATGTGGAATATCGATTCATTTTCAAATCTGTTATTTGGGGAAGGATAACAACCCCGGAAGCAGGAAGCGAACGAATTACTTCGCCAAAAAGGGGAACGGATAATAAGAAGTTATTTTTAGTAGTTCATATTAGCAGAGCGAATGAAAGAAAGTTTTCTTTATAAAAGGCTTTAGATGTTTCTAGTTCTAAATTAATAACATCTCTTTTGTACGAAGCTTTTTTTAATCAACTTGGACAAGTGAGATTATGATTGTGTTTGTAAAAAAAATGTTTATATAATCTGGTAAGGTAGTGAATAAAACAATAGGCTATTTGAATTCCTTCCTTATGCTAATGAAATTTTTATGAAGGTCGTTGCGTTGCTTAGTTATATAAAAAAAAATGTAAAACATTTATTTTATAAATACATTTTATTTTCCTACGTTATTAGAATATACAGTAAGTCCACGGTTAGAATACGTAAAATGATAAACTTTATTTATTTTACCTTTCATGGAAAAAATACAGTTTTGCTTTGTGCTTCCTTTTTGTAAAATAGAAACATTTATCTATTCGCAAAATAAAAATCACGACGTTTCTTCAATGAACAAAATTTACAACACCACCACCAGGCAGGAAGTCCATAGATTTGTCAAATAATGAATTTTCAGAAAAGAGTATTACTCAATATTATTTTACATGTTTTAGTGCACTTTGCGAAAGCAATTTTTATTGCGGAGAAAATTTTATTGTGATTTGTATGGACCACATGGATTACATCTAAGAAACAATTATAAAAAAATAGCGTTAGATAGGGAACATTATTAAAAAATTTAAAATAGTTTAGTTTTATTAGCTAACCTTGTCGCAGAAATGTTTATAAAAGTTATATATTTGTCGTACAAGCAGTTTTATAATTTAGATGTCAAAACGTTCTTAATAAGCAATACAACAATAAAACATAATTGTCGCATAACCTAAAAATTATAAATCTGTTTTACTGGTTGTTATAATGATCCATTTAACGTAATATTTAGAGTGCTCTGTTTTTATCCATCGGCCTGTATCTTTGAAACATAATTTAATCTTGGTATCTTGATCTTCTAATCTTTTTTCTGTATTACGAATAACAAGGGAGTTGTTAAACTTTCTTAATATTATGTATCAAAAACTGAATAGCTGATTTAAAAAAATTCTCAATCAACAAAATTTGTAAGCCCGCTGAAATAGTTTTCCCACACAAAAAATTATTCAAAATCTCTATCCAAACAGAGATATTCAAATATAAAAATGCATATAACAACAAGCAATCCATTTCATGTTTGCGTCGACAGACATATGATGGTTTAACCGAATTTTAGAATCATATGTTCAGCAGTGAGTGAAACAAGATAATGGTGTGTTGGAAATAACTACTGTTTCTCTCTTTAAATCCTAGGATATAAATATACAAAACAAAGCTGAATCGTAGTCTGGTTTTAATAGCACCTAAATATATTAACAAAAGGTCTCGTTGAAAGTAAAGTAGTTTTAGAACTCTTACCACTCAGATATATTATCATTAACACCACAGTTAAGAATAGTTTGCTGTAATTTAAGTTAATATTCCTTGTTTTTTTGACACGGTTCAAAGGAGGTTCAATAATCTTCGATACAAAAATGTACCTAACTTTCCATTATATGACGATTAAAAATAATGGTCACTGGGACTATTGTCGTATATAATTCGATCAAAGGTATTATTACTTCCCACGGTACTTTTGTTAACATTGGCGCCTACTTGTGAAACCATGGGCTGGTTCATGGGAACCAAATTGAATTAACGTCATATTAAGTATGTAGAGTTATTAACGACAGATTTCAACTGTTAAATTCTTTGTTTATCGTTACGTGTATAAATGTTCTTCTCAGATCGGTTCACCTTCACTCATCGCTGGAAATATATCCTTCATTCCCAACAATGGGGAAGTTGGATGAATTTTATATTTGTTTGAAATGCATTACAGGGTACAGGGTTCAAACATATTGAAAGGTAAGAACATGCGTCTGGCGGAAATAACCGCATAATAATTAAAATATTAATACTAACAAATTGCCATAGAATGTACACAAAACCACGTGGCCGAAAATCATTAGTGCAAGTAAAGAGGCATTTGTGTCTTGTATTTTTGCCTTTTTATGGCATTTTGGGTCATAGATACATAGCATAAATACTGTGTAGGTAATGCCAAAATTATTAGTAGTGATGTAGTGAACTTACGGTATTGTTAAACGTAACTTATTCCTTTGTTTACAATATGCAGGGTGAACCTCAAATAAGTACAAATATTTTAACTACAGGTGCAGTTCGTCATATAGATGAGTCTAGTGAAAGTAATTTTTAAAAATTTCTAATATTTACGGAGATATTTTATTTTAAATTACCCACATTTTGAGGGTCGCTGATCAGATAGAACAGATTACCTAATGTAATAAACCAGATGATCCATTCAAGGGGAGGTTGCCATATCGTCTTTAGAACAAACGCCATTTTGATTAAAATAATACAATATTTCTTCTGTACGCAGGTATTTGAAAAATCTTGCAATTCATATGGACAGTACTTTTTAATTATGACAATATTTACCTCTTCTGTAAGAATAATCTGTCTTCCTTAATATATCCTGTATGACAGTTGTAGTCAACCTTATGAAGTGTCGACCTTCCCCTTAATTCGATTGAATCCACAGAACACACCCATTTCCTTGGGATGACACGCTATTAAGGGCATAGCCTATTGTGCTATTACCATTGATTTGGGTTATGATTGGAACCATTGTTATGGCTAAGGAGGTTATGTTGTACCGCTAGAATACAAATCAGAGCCGTACATCAACCGTGACTAAGTGGAAGAGAGACATGGGTACCCGAAGATTTATATTTTATGGTCAATTTACGCACAATTCTTTTGTCTGGAGATCAAACAACAGCTAGTTATGAGTGAACTAATGTGCAGTATGTACATTCAATTTTTGAACCAATTGAGTTATTAATGCTACAGAGACGTGCCAAGATTTTTATTTGGGAATTTAAAATGAGACTGCATCTAAACTTATGTCATGTTCATATATACAGGGTGTTAAAAAATGTGTCGCAAACTTAGAGGTGGGACAGTATGGTTTTGACACTCCATAACACATTTGATAGTGGTTGTGATACTCACAGTTTAACATTTCGGGCAAAATTTATGTATAGGGTGAATCTTAACTAGGGGTTTTCCTTTTAATATGAACCAATAAGGTGGCCTACGAAATATAAACCCATATGCTATGTTACTAGGAGTAGACGGGGAATATTTTGCTCAAAGTTTTCTCAATTGTTTCTATAGTCAGATACACTAAGCTGCAAAAAAACGATTTATATTCACCTAAGGAATCTGTGGTCTCAATTTTGGTACTTCATTTAAAAACACCCTGTATAATCTATACGCCCGAAGAATAAAAAATTAATTTCATTTATTCAACATACTTTTCAAATGAGTCATTCCATTAAAACTTTGTACAAAAGTAAATATTTACCTTTCCTTATTTGTATTCAAATAGAAATATTTGAGGGGTTAAAGGGGTCATTACCACATTCGATAAACAAAGCGATTCATTTTTGTCAAGTGAAATTAGCCCCACGCCACGACCTTCTAAACAATTTATTATACGTATACCAGGAAAGCAAAGTGGAAACGAAATTAACCGTGTTTGTGTACAGCTATTGGTTATTCCGTTCACTTCCACTGTATCCTTCACTTCGCCTATATCTCTGGTCTAGTTGTTAAATTTATTCTTCATTGTGCGCCATCCATCAGGATCTGAGCAATGTAGGTGATACCAGGTACAGGTGCGTCAGTATTTATACGCGGTGATTTGCATAATTGTTACAAGGCGATCCTTGAGAATGGTTTGTCCGGAGAATTTTGTTTTTTTCGCCGTTTCTTGAGATTCCCATGACAAAGATTTATCTGTGAACAAAAGCAAGATGTTAGACACTACATACTAGTTATTGCGATCCTTTCTTGAAAATTAGAAGAATAGTATATTTCATTTCCAACGGAAAAATTGCATGTTTGTTCTAAATACGTGCAGAAGAAAGAATGTTGTATTTTAATCGAAATGGCGCTTGTTCTAGACAATTTCGCGAAAAAATAAGCTTAAATACGGCATTTAAAAATGTAGTCTGGCTACGTTTGGTCTTGTCTTGGTCTTGGTCTTATCTTGGTCTTGTCTTAGTCTTGTCTGGGTCTTGTCTTGGTCATGTTTTGGTCTTGTCTTAGTCTTGTTTTGGCCTTGTCTTGGTCTTGTCTTGGTCTTGTCTTGGTCTTGTCTTGGTCTTGTCTTGGTCATGTCTTGGTCTTGTCTTAGTCTTGTTTTGGCCTTGTCTTGGTCTTGTCTTGGTCTTGTCTTGGTCTTGTCTTGGTCTTGTCTTTCGAGACCAAGAAACATCAAGAAAAAGCAAGACATGCCAATACTAGTTGATTGTAGGTGCAACCATATGCACACGTACATTATCTTGATGTTATCATTTTCCATCGGTGATTTTGAACAGCACGATATGCTCCTTATGGTACTATCACTCATATACATCTCGTCCTACACCTCAGAAACTGATTCAACCACTCAAGGAAATCGCTGAAAACTTCAGCGAAACTTGCTGCTATTCCAGACGGTAGAGCTTTATGAAAAGAGTTTTTAAACGCTTGTTCCACGATATCAAATGTGTTTGGAGTAACAAAATGACTATGTAGAACGTACTATATATGTATCTCCATTCCATTTCACTATAAGTATACCCGTACAATATGAAACTTCTGCCTTTTTTTGAGAACCCGCACATTCAATATGTAGCTGAAAAACGCAAACATTGTGGACGACAGTTATTCAATCTGTTGATTTTTTCGTAATGAAAGAGGTCATGCGGGTGCAATGAAATGCAGGAACTTTCTAATATGACCGACCTTAGTGTAGGTCTTTACTTGTATTTAAATAAAATCGAAATGAGTGCGTCAGTAACGGCTATTCCATCTACGGTGGTATGAACTGAGCTAGTTATTAAACGCTATGAAGGACAATGCTTGGCCCAATAAGGTGTCAGATGGCAAAATCACTTAGAAGTTATACCGATTTGGCTATTTAACTATTCATTACACAATACAACAGCGTTTTTCATAAGCGCCAAGCCAGGGGCAACATTTGTGTGGTAAAAGGGGAAGTACACTATAACTCTAGTCCATATCACAATATTCTTTACACAATAGTCAATACAGGGCGTCCGGAAATTCTGTGCAGAAAATTTCGGGGGAAACTAACCAAAAATGTGTCAAGTTTATGAAAAATTTTGTCGAAACGTCAATATTAACGAAGATAACTAAAGTTATTTTTTTTAATTATATTAAAACGGAAACCCGTCATTTTAATAGGCTGAAACTCGGTAGGTAAATGTTTTATTAAATTATCAATATTCTGATGCTAATCGCAGCCACTAGCATGCTGTCAGAGGGGTGGATATTGGGGTAAATTAAAAATTCGATATTTCTCAAACGGAAATCGTCATTTTAACAGGCTGAAACTCGGTAGGTTAATGTTTTATTAAATTATCAATATTCTGATGCTAATCGCAGCCACTAGCATGCTGTCAGAGGGGTGGATATTGGGGTAAATTAAAAATTCGATATTTCTAAAATGGAAACCCGTCATTTTAATAGGCTGAAACTCGGTAGGTAAATGTTTTATTAAATTATCAATATTCTGATGCTAATCGCAGCCACTAGCATGCTGTCAGAGGGGTGGATATTGGGGTAAATTAAAAATTCGATATTTCTAAAATGGAAGCCTGTCATTTTGACAGGCTGAAACTCGGCAGGTAAATGTTTTATAAAATTATCAATTTTTGATTATAGTGGCATCCACTCGCATGCTGTCAGAGGGGTGGATATTGGGGTAAATTAAAAATTCGATATTTCTAAAATGGAAGCCTGTCATTTTGACAGGCTGAAACTTGATTGAATTTTGATAATACTGGTATCACAAAATTGATAATTTTATAAAATACTTATCTACCGAGTTTCAACTTGTTAAAATGACGGGTTTCCATTTAAGAAATATCTAATATTCAATTTACCCCAATTTCCACTCCACCGACGGCTTGCAAGTGGATGCCACTGGTATAAAAAAATTGATAATTTTATAAAATAATTACCCACCGAGTTTCAGCCTGTTAAAATGACGGGTTTCCATTTTAGAAATACCGAATTTTTAATTTACCCCAACTTCCACCCCTATGACGGCCTGCGAGTGGATGTAAGTGGTATTAGAAAATTGACAATTTTATAAAATATTTATGTACCGAGTTTCAGTCTGTTAAAATGACGGGTTTCCATTTTAGAAATATTGAATATTCAGTTTACCACAATTTCCACCTCTCTGACGGCATGCGAGTGGATGTCACTGGTATTAGAAAATTGATAATTTTGTAAAATATTTATCTACCGAGTTTCAGTCTGTTAAAATGACGGGTTTCATTTTAGAAATATTGGATATTCAGTTTACCCCAATTTCCACCCTCTGACGGCTTGCGCAAGTGGATAACACTGATATCAGAAAACTTAAAATTGTATAAAATATTTATCTACCGAGTTTCAGCCTGTTAAAATGACGGGTTTTCATTTTAGAAATATCAAATTTTTAAAATACCCCAATTTCCACCCCTCTGACGACTTGCAAGTGGATGCCACTGGGTTCAAAGATTTTGTTAAAGCTTTTTTGTCCTGCCCTTATATTGCACGAACTACAAGTGTATTTGTTATGTATTGTTTAAGTTCCACCTGTAACCAAGTTCAACACGCAAATTTCTTATGTGTTAATTTGTTGTCATTTTGATTTCTTCACAATTAATATTTGGTATCATATGATATAGGTTCAAATTGGGAAAATTACTAAATTAAATGTTTTATTTAGGATATTTTAAATATATTCTAAATGTTAACCGTGTTATATCTCGACGAACGTCTATGATCATTCGTGTGTTACCGTAGCGCTTGGCTGATATCTTTGGCTGCTGTCTTCACACCGGTTACATCTCTGTTGTAGTAAAATAGTATTTGGAAAATATTATTACTAAATTGTAAGCATAATAGTATGTAGTATAATACTACAAATTGTGTGTGGAGCTATAAATACAACAAATTATTGTACGTAGATCTACATACAGTATGCGCCAAAAGTATGGAATAAATTCAATAAAACGAAACAATTATTTTTGGGAAATATCCTCGAACAGGTCGATTTTTAATTTAAAAATACATATTTTAGCGTGAAATGCGATTTTCAAATGTCATTTGTTTTCGAGTAATGACGCCATCAATTTTTTAAATGGCAACACCATATTCTTTTCCTTGATTCTGAAAGATCATTTAATTCTCTATCAGACAGTACTAAAATTTTGCCCTCTTACATAGGAAAGTTTTCGAGTAAATGACGATTGAATGTTAGAAAACGTAAATTTTATCCATAAAAAAGTAACAATTCTGAGGTATGTAAAATAAAATACAATTGATTAAATTTTATACTTAAATTAAATGTTCGAATTGCCATCCACCAACTTTTTGACAATGCGCAAGTCTGTGAAGAAATTCGGGACGAAATACGCAGAGTTACCCTAGAAATCGTTCATAATGTGCAAGAAGAATTTCTTCACAGACTTGTGCATTGTCAAGAAGTTGGTGGATGGCAATTCGAACATTTTATTAAGTATAAAATTTAATCAATTGTATTTATATTACATACCATTTTCATTATTATTTTTGATCGCATCGACCGTATTTTATGATATTTGGTATAGGGGGTTTATTAGGACTAGAAATTCGAATATGTAGACGGTTTTGGTGTATCTGCTAGAGGGCGCCACCAACAATGGTTTGGACCCCTTTAAATCGCTACTCGACTCTTTTGTGCTGCGCTGTATCTCATTTTGGACTGGATAAATTTTCTTCCCTATCTTTTCTAGTTAAAAAAGGTACACCTTGTTGATGTCGCTAGAAGCAATGGTTTCTGAGAAAAACGCATCTAAATATCATGATGCATGCAATTTATCTAAAAGTTGTCAAATTGTTGCGTAAGCAATGGTCCATGTAACAACATAATACTGCAACCAAAATAAGCAAAATTTCGTGAAATTTGCTTCAAGCAATAGAAAGAAAATGTGATTTATTTCTGCAATTTTGACACCCTGTATCTTTATTATTGATTTTGGTGGATTTCTGGATTTTTTTAGAATAAGCGAAAGTAAATCGGCTTATTTAACAATAATAAAAATAAGCTTTCAGCCTTTCATTGTAGTGTGCTTTCTAAATCATATCAAATAGAGGATCTCCTAACTATTAAATTTCAGAGGTATTATTTATTTTATTTGTACATGTGCAATATATTTAGTTACATCTAACATTATCCATATGTGGCTGACTTTTTAAACTGTTTGTAACTGACATAAATTTTATGTTTGATTATAATTCAGCTAACACTTAATTTGTTATAACCCGTTTACTATTTTCAACTAGATCAGACCAGGTACTTTCATGGAATATTAAACCCCTTTCGTCGGCCTAAGAAACTAATATCACCAGATATATCTAATTCTGGCATATCATTAATGCAATGTAGGAATAGTTGTGGACCTATTATAGTCCCTTGTGGAACACCATATGTTATTGTTCTTGGTGTACTATTGCACAAATAGGTCTGCTTGCATAAGTTTGAAATTGTGTTCGAGAACTAGTATTCGTCTATCTATTTCTTGAGTTACTGAAAATATATCTACAACTTAACTGGTAGAATATTTCTATTGGTTTGAAATCAATTCCTGACTCTTGTGAGAGCTAGCCTAATATCATTTGCATTCTTTGTTTTATTACAATTCAAATAAAAAAACATGCGTTATTATCACATTCGTTATCATTTTTCCACATGAAATTTCGTTTATCTAGCAACTATAATTCTTTAACTTTTTCGTTTTTACCTTGAGTGCCTTGTAACATTCAATCGTCATTTACTCGAAAACTTACCTATGTCAGAGGGCAACATTTTAGTACTGTCTGATAGAGAATTAAACGATCTTTCAGAATCAAGGAAAAAATATGGTGTTGCGATTTAAAAAAAAATCGATGACGTCATTACTCGAAAACAAATGACATTTGAAAATCGCATTTTACGCTAAAATATGTATTTTTTAAATTAAAAATCGACCTGTTCGAGGATTTTTCCCAAAAAATAATTGTTTCGTTTTTATTGAATTTATTCCATACTTTTGGCGCATACTGTATATGTTTTTCAGTAAAGATTCAAATGTTTGTATTAAAAAAACAGAATACCAGTTAGGAAAAAAAACTTTACATAATTTTTTTATGAAATCACTTAAGAAGTATCTTATTCGGTTTTTTCAGATTACGTAGGAAACGACATGTACTGCTTTCTGATAGTTGCTTAGCAACGGACCAAAATACTGGAGTAGGATGTTTTAGGATATGAACACCAGATTCATCGAGAAAGTAGTAGACATTCTCGAATTAAGTAATTTCACAGTTTTCTTCGGTATTTTTCAGTCTCGCATTTCAGTAATTAGTCAAGAATTCTAATTTCTACGTACGCGGTGGCGTTTTAACCATGTAGGCCAAAACGCAGCAGGACGGCACCAGCGACGGATGCGGTCCGTAATAAATCAGGAATTTTTAATTAGCGTAGCAGATCGCTGATTGACGTACCTACGATTATTTTCTATTTGTCTTGCTAAAAACGCTGAAAGTAAAAGTCGTTAATTATTTCAAATAAATTAACAGATAGGATCTGTTTGTTCCCGTTAGATCTTAGATAAATGCGTCTTGTTGACGTGCGTCTCAATGGAATATTAATTGTGATTTTTTTGATTGCAGGAATCCTCAACGAAGGGAATCAGGTAAGCCGATCTGGAATTAGCAGCAAGTAATGTTTTGAATCACTATTCATAAATAGACTTGGTATCTAATAATCGCATTACTAGACGAGTCATCTTAACAAAAAAAAAATGTCAAGGTGTTTGTCGAGAAGAATTGAAGATTAAATCAAATAGCATATAATAATAACTATTTTTATCTAAAGATGGATGAAAGACTTTGTTTGGAAGTAATATGACAACAGTACCTACTATTTTTAAATAAAAAGTCATTGGAAACTTTTATACAGACACATGTCTTTATTAGAGATTCTATATTTTAATTTGCTTGTTACATTATTATTTTATTGGATTGCATAGACGTATCATGGCCAACAAATTATTGTAAGGATTGGGGGTTGTGTTTTCAATAATTGCTTTGGGGGTATTTTTTTAAGTCGGAAATATAATTTTCTAAAACTGCGTATTTCTTTACACAAAAAGGTACTCTTGTTGTAAACTGCTGAGGAAATTGATTGATTGTTAATATTTTGCTGTACTTTCACTTTAGAAACATAAAAGTTAAATTCTTCATTGATTAAAAATTACACATGATTGCATATTTGGAAAACTAAATTAGTAAGATCTCCTACTTCACTACTTAAATAAGAAAGAAATACAATTTTTTAAAATTAATTAAATTTTGGCGTGCACGATATTTTACAAAAATCGAATTCCAGGAACCAACTACTCTGTGGTCTAATGCCCCGACCAGAATGGAACTACTCCAGCACAGCAAACAGCTAAAGTCATTCTTTATCAGCCCACTAGACATATGCCGGTTTCGAGCTTATTAACTTTCAACAGTATGCCGTAGGTGAAGTATCGAACGAATAACCATAGCTGTTTTAAGTTTGTCTAACCCGTCAGAAGGGACCATGAGTACGGTCAGTACTACTCTGCGGGCTGATGCCCCCAACCAACATTATTCTTTTGATATCTCACCTATGGTATACTGATGAGAGCTAATAAGCTCGAAACCGGTATATATCTGATAGATGCTGACGGCTGACTTTAACTGTTCGTTGTTCCCAAATCGCGATAGAGTTCGATAGCATTCAATGGTGTCTACCGCTATGTAGAACGCTTCGTGTCTGTGGTTTTTCAGTCCGGTACACCATGTAGATGTAAACCATTTCTTAATACTTCATATCGTCGTGGTAATCTCGTATTTGTCGCATCTCGAACACAATAAAATCTAGTGAAACTCCAACCTAGGCCAATGTTTATTTTCTGCGATGGCAGTTTGAATTTTCTTTAATGTTGGAACTTTATTTTAAAAAACCGTTAACCTTCGTACAGATCTCATATTTCAGGTCGTGAGTCTCAGTTTTTTCCTACATTTACATTTTAGCGCACGACAAATACTTGCAAGAAACGCTTTTGTTAAAAATGCACCTTTCCACTGCATCATTTACGTATATATGCATAGTGGTTTTTAGGCTCAGTCCTCAGTCGCGGCGAAGCTTTTGCAGAGTCACCACTGAAGATGCCGACAGTGAAGAGCGGCGAAACGTTTGGAAGCATGGGATGCGACCAGTTACAGCGGCGGCTACGGAACGCCTCGGAGAACCACCAGTATCCGAGAAGCGGTTCCGACCGTAGCAGTCGTAATACCAACAGTAGGAACCGAAATCAATATATGGACAGGCCCAGAGACACCGATAGCGGGTCTGTCCCACAGAGCCTAGCCCGAGAACAACCAGGGCAGGTAAAAGTATCCCAGCTAATGCTAGGGATGTGCATTTTAACTCTGTTTCTGGCAGCTACCAGTTACCGAGGTCACGGCATAACAACCCGGAAAATCACGATGTATCAAAGTATATATGCATGTTTAATTGACTGATACAAATTGTTACATAGCGTTCTTTATTTATTAAATTCACCGGAGTATCACCGTCTTTCAAGATTCAGTTCTATGACCTTTTTCATTTGTTTTGTAATGATTCATCAAGAACAATATTTTGGATTGCATTGAATTTTGTTTTAAAAATGTAGCCAATACCTTTATTTTTCATATGTTGTCGATTTGGTATCTTGATATATTGGTTGTACTGATAACAATTATCAAGAATGAGTCATCGAAAAAGAATTCTTGTTTGAAATTAATTTTGCAGGAAACATGGCGGTGTCAAAGGTTAAACTGAAGGCTAAATTCATTTAATAAAATAATGTCTTCTATTTACTCGTTTTATAATGATAAAGTTAAAAACCATATTTAGGTTTAATCTATTTATCGTAATGTTATCTTTGTTTAGCTATTCGAATAGGCATGAATTGTTCCAATTAAAAAATGCCTTATCCTCGTCGCCAACGTCAAATACAGAAACTAACCCATTTATGGAAAATCTGCATTAATATTTATAAAGCGAGGGCCATATGGCTGATCTGTGGCAAAACCTACCTCAACGACGAAGAGCCCAGCTGGTAAAGTGACACGCTTCGGTAATTATGGCCGTAACCGATACTTTTGGTTTCGATACAGACAGTGGTGGCTCGTACTCGTATCAGGGAAGGCGGAAAATTTTGTACAAATCTACGTCTATTCATTTACTTTTGTCCGAAATGGTCTTCTCGGTTATTTTTTATTAAAGTAATGGTAATGGTGGTAATTCTCGCACAAATTATTTTGCGAAAGATAGCATTACAAGTACTGTTAGTCATAGAATATAGTTCAGGTTAAGGTTTTTCTACAATTTCACTTTTGCTGTTTGATACATGAAGAATTGAACATGACGGATCTAAGACTAGGTAGGTACTTCTTTCTATTTGGCGGACATTTTTAATCCACCTACTGTCTGTAGAAATAAACTTGAGGTAGTTAATAATCTTATTTCAGAGGATCAGCACAGATAGTGTTGGCATCTTGTATTGCTTTTCTTGATCTTGTCTTGGTGTTCAAGACAAAACCAAGGCAACAATTGACTCCAATTACAAAACAAGACAAGATTTAAAAAAGTCTTGCGGGACAAGACTGTTCTGTTTTGCATATTTTGTCCATTACGAATTATTGTAAAACTGTTTCTGAAATTTATAACATCTACCAATCGACCACTGTCGAATATCAATCGTATTTATAGTTACGTGTGAGCTCTGAGCGGGACCGTAGCCGACCGAGAGGAACCACCATTTTTACAAATTCGAAATAAAAGTTATACAAGAGTCTTACAAAATTGCTTCTTGCAAGATCCAGCAAGAACAAGACTTTAAAGTTAAGATAAGAAATCTTACCCAGCACCAACTGCAGACCAGAGCATGTTGATGAGGTATATCGTCACTTGATTAAAAGTCTCGTTATGAAATGAAAATAGCAAATTAAAAACAAATAGTTATTTTTATATTAAGTGCGCAAAATCAGTTTTTTTAATGCCGTGTGAAAATGCGAATTTTTGGTCGAGACCGTAAGTCGAGACAAAAAATCATTCGAAAACACCATAAAACACTGATTTCGCGCACGAAATATAAACAATATTTTTTGTCCAATAGTCTAAAGTATTTGCTATTGTAGGTTTATTATTATTTTTAATATAATTTTATCTGTTAGTGTCAATGTTAATAGTGACATGATCGTGAAAAAGTACCCGAACCGTCACAAAACTATGACATTTTTGACTGTCAGGAGTCTCTAAGGTTGACTTTTTCTTAGTGACAAAAGTATTCACTTTTAATCTAAGGATTAAGCAAATTGAATTTCAAACAATCACAAATGAACTCAATTATAATCACAAATGAACTCTATTATGCTGATGCTAATGTTTGACAAAGTATTCATGACTACATCGATATATCCTACTTACCTGCTTTGCTTTATTATCTAAATTTGGTTTCAATAATTTCAAAGTACAAATTAATAATTAAATAGATGATTCCGATTGAAAAAAAAGTAGCATGTTTTATTCGGATTAAAAGTGTCTTTTTGTCTGGCAACTTTGCTAGCCACAAAAGTAACACTTTTATAATCTTAAGGCTTGCTACAGACTATGCGTGAATTCGCGATTCGTGATGCGCGACGCGTGATTTGTAGGTAATTCGTGCATAGTGTACAGGGCCTTTATTAGTGGATTTTTAATAATACCCTACACACTATTCACGAATTTCTCACATATCACGAATCGCGCATTACGAATCGCGAATACACGCATAGTCTGCGGTTTTCAAATGAGATTTGTAAGTTAAATAGGCCGCACATTACAAGTTAACAGATTTTAGAGCCCCTCGCACCAGCCGCCACTGGATAGAGACTGTTTGTCCGCCAAATGGCTTCAGCCGTCGAGGCTTACAAGCCAGTGAAGCCACAAACTTCAGAGGCGTCAAACTATGCATAAAACCTTCAAATACATTTGCCTTATGAGATATTTGTTAATTTAACATCCATCATTTCTAAAATCAGTAGCAGTTCTAGTTATTTAACGAAAATTCCTGTGCAGATGACGAAAATTATTAAAAAAAAAACGCTGCTGTAGATGATTTTTCACTGTAAGGGCTTCGAACTGAGTGCCATAAGCACTGCATCATCATCATTTTATTATTATTTTTTAAACTGTCAGCTCCTTTTATGATTCTGATGTGATGAATTGAGTAGATACATCATCAGACGTCTGTTGGGTAAATAATATCACTATATGTAATCTTAATGGGAGAAAGTATGAAAATATTTCGAACTTTCTGTACGGCATTTCCCTTCAAAAGTTTCGAAATACCGACGTAAACAAAGAACCATATTAATCTCGAGATATTTTTGATAAAGGGAAAGCAATGCGCTTGGGAATACAAATAAGAAATGGAATTCCTCCAGAGGATGTTAAAATATTTGTTTTTGGCAACATATAGTAGTTATGCCAATATATTTCTTTTATCTGTATACAGGGTGGTTAAAAATCTTAAGTCTTAACAACAAGAAAATAACAAACTTACTCTGGATCAGTGCGAGGAGAAACTCTTATTCCGCATTTTTTCGAGTTTCAAAATAGTAGGGATTGACTAATCTATGCACTTAGATTAGTACACGGTGGCGGGGGGAGTGGATGAGGGTCGCAGGGGATTAGATCCCATAGGCGTACCACTTGAGAAGGGTTCTCTAAGAACATATAATTACCAAAAATAGGTCTAGTGAACCTAGCACTTTAACAGTTTATTTTAAAATGCTTATACGCAACTGTGGATGTCGTTCATTTGGACGGTGATGGCCCATCATCATCCAATTTCATCTACCTGATGCTCACTCCACGGTTATCACACTTTAATACTTATAAAACACTAAAACACTGCGCTATATACAGAGTGATTATTAGCCTATACGCAGCCAGTATATAAGCTATATTCATGGAGAGGATTGGCACCCTCTCTGCGGGTATGGTAGGATGAAAGAATGTTGGCTTGGGTCAATGTGAGAGATTGATACCGATTGGCATTTGACTACCCCCCTAATTAATGAGGTTTTCCAGGTTTCCCTCATTCCTGCACTGAATGGTGGTTAGGGCATACCAACGTAAGCAGTTCCTGGACGCAAATGCTGCCTTCATAATAATAATATACCGCCCCTTTCTGGGCTAATTCTCCTGATTAGAAAGAGGGGTAGAGATATTATTATTAAATGCACATACACCGTATTAATAAATTAAAAAAAATAAATATTGGCCTTAATTGTAAAGAAAAAAATTTGAAAATTGTCACAAATATTTTTTATTTTACTGCTCTTTTGGAAAAAAATATTTTATAAAACTTTGATTTACAAAAATCAATAACCATGTATTAATTCTCAATTAAGTATTTTGTTGTGTTGAATTTGAACAGAGTTCAAAATGTAAAATATCGAAAAAATTGGTCTTTAAAAAATATCAAGGGATATAAAAGTTTGTAAATCAAATTTGCTAACAAATGAACATAGACCATAGGCGTACGTTGAAAAATATTTGGAGGGGAGAAAAGTGCCAGAGCCCTCCCCTCAATTATAGAGTTCTAAATATTTTTTTTCAAAATATTCTCCAACAAAGCATCATAAAGTTAAAACTATTTGATTTGATATGATTTTAGAAGTTTGTAGATCTTTTTAAACACACCCTGTATATATAAACAAGGAATTTCCACATTTTTTAAGATCAATTAGAATAATTTAATGCAAAACAACCCGAATATAATCCGTAATCTAAGTTAAATATGCTAAATTAAATAAGCGATTCTCTATTCTTTCTATTTACATCTACTCGTATTCGTACATAAATATTGGTACCTATTTGTTTTGCATATCCACTTTTGAAGGTGAAATTTTTCGAATATCTCGCTAGTAATTTCTTATTCAAATAAGGGAATTCAGTGAAGTCACCAAAGCAAATTTATCAACAGCCTAAGATTTGCATAAAGGCGATTGTGATTATAACAAAGGGGTATTTTTATTCAAAAATGGTGTTTAAGATTCTTACTAAGTTGGCTTGCATGACAGAATTTTCTGTGCGTGTCGTGGGTATAAACTGCATTATGAAGATATAAAAAGATTACGCGGTCATATTTTTAAATATTAATTTCGTCGACCTTTACTTTATACGTTCACTTCCTCGTTCATATTGGATTATTACCTTTCAAACACGTTCCATGAAGCAAAACAGTCGATTAGTATTAGATCTGGTCTGTGTGGAGGCTGTTTTTTTATTTAAGGTATTTACATTTTCCTATGAAACGTGTGGTTTATTTTAGATTTAATTTTATTGGGAGCATAGATTTGTTTGATAACCTTCATGGATTTGTTACGCCTATGGCAACAAATGATAGTGGTAGGAAACCGCAACTTTTTATCTTTTTCGTTTGCTGGCTTTATCTTGGCAAACAGTGATATGGGTTCATTCTACGTTTCCTCTTGAAAATATTACACATAATGAGTCGTAGTTCCTCGTTCAGTTATATAAGACTGGTAATTATTGATGAAACAACCAGTATGTTGTTTTTTAGTGGTTAATATTTAATAGTAATTCGTATACTATTTTATTAGTCGAAATTGTAGGTCTCAGGGCCAGCAATAATGTTGAAAATAAAAAACATACAGAGTTATAAATCAAATCTGTTGTCTATTTCGACGTTTTTCCTATAGGGCAGCCAGAAATTTGACATGGGGGGGGGGGGGTTCAGTGAACAAAGTATTTCAGATTAGATTTTTTTAATAAAAAAAAATAAATAATTTTTAATAAATTGAAAAAATTAAAAGTAAATAAAAAAAATGTCATCATAAGCATGTAAATAATAAACAGGTACGAACAATATTTGTTACAAAAAAGACAAAAATAAAATTAGAACTTAGTTGCAGGCAGGGTTGCCACCTTTTGAATTTTAAGATATGGGACACATTATTTTTTTATTATATCAGTTGAAGAGGGGAGGGAGGTTAGCGTCGCAGGCGAAAATTTTTAAATTTTCAATGTCAAATTGCTTAAAATAAGTCTAATCGCGTAGGGGCGATCGGGGAAATCTAGCGTTTTGCGATACCACAGTCGTCGAATTGGGTGCGAGCGGGGCAAATTCTGTGACAATATTTTTTTTAGTGGTTCAGAATCTTTTATAATTTTTGGTAAAAGTTTGAGCCCACAATCTAACAAATTGTAAGATTGAATATGCTTAACGCAGTGGTAGATTTGCCGCTCTGCTGCAGTAACATCGATAGTTTCTTGAATATTTTCTGTTTGCAAAAAATTTTGTTAAAACTTGAGAAGATTTCGACATTTTCGCGTCTTCTGTGCTCTTTTGTATTAGAGTGCTATTAGACATCACTAAGGCCACCGTGACTAATTGAAAAATCCTTTTTGCATACTAGACATCTTGTAAAAAAATTGTTTGAACCCTTTATTAGCCAAATATACTCAGTCTGCCATGTTGGTCGATAGCTGCAGAGGCGCTTTTCTTTTTTTGGTGGCGAGATGGTCCTTTTCCGAGGTCTCCATAGTCCCTATTTTTGTCGTGTTTTTCTAAATATTTATCCATATCCTTTAATTTTTAAATGATTTAATGCAGATGAACCCTAATGTAAGGTTGCCGTAGGAGATCTAGTTCACTGACCGCGTTGCTAAATCTTGGCGAATAGAGTGATTGCAGGTTTGTAGTGAGACATTACCTATATGACCCAACCAACCCAACCCATGGGGGGGGGGGGTTCTGACCCCGAAACCGCCCTCCCCGTGGCTACGCCACTGTCTGTGACGTAAATGTGAGCATAACTTTGTTGACCATAACGTTTGTTATTAAAAAATCTTAAACTTACATTGTTTTTGAAGAAAAAAGGTATGCTTGTCTTGTCATTAGTCTCAGAAATTGACCATTTTCGAGATAATAGCGTTTCAACAATCAGCAGTATACTTCATTGTACAATATTTCAACATAGTAGGCACCGAAATTCCCTTGCAGACTGGATATGTTGACGGTAGATGGACAAGCAATAAAACATGCTCTGGTGTAAAATGGTACGGATAGTATTTTTCAACATGCAACGTTTTTAAAATTAAAGTTATACTGATTCTTGCAGGTCAAATAGTCGTCCTGAATTAGTTTGTGGATAATCCACAATGTGAATAAATTTTTCGTCTTTTTTTCTCTAAATTCCCAAACAGATTTTTTAAATTGTTGATTATCAGGTTGCAATCTATTCTTCCAAAAATTTTCGTTGTCCGTTGAAATTTATTTGCTAACAAATAAGTCACCTCTGACATCTGAATATAAAAATTATTGTCCCTTATTTGTAAAGTAATTGATTTTAACCAGAACTGGATAAATACCTTACATTTAGAAATACTTATTAACTTTAACATACATTTTGTCTAATAACTGTTAAACTTTGACTTATTATTCGTCCTAATACATTAAAATATTACACAAGGAACTACGATTGTTGAAAAGATGAGAAAGGTCTAATGACAAGTATATCTTTTTTCCTTAAAAACAATGTAGGTTTAAGATTTTTTCTACGTTCATGCAAAAAACAAAACTTTATTGATCTATATTTAGTGGAAAACGTGGTTCTTTTCTAAATGTTCTAAATGTTTATTGCATTCATCTGTCACTCTACTACAGCGTTGTGTCATCATGACAAACATAAACGTTCAAATTGACATCGTATTTTCCTACAGTTGTGTCATCTAAATAAAACATTTTTTGGTTTTTGCATGACGTAAAAAAAATATTGTATGCAACTCGTACAAAAAGTACTTTTTGTACTTATTGCATAAATAACTATTTTAATAAAAAACATAATAACGTTAGGACTAAAAAAATTATGTATACATTACAGCTACTCTCCTAAAATTTTGTAGGTACTTATTATTTATAGTGGATCATCTCATGAACTAAAAACCGGAATCAAAGTATAACCAGGGTTGTAGATATGAGGCATCGACAATACCCTTTGAGAAAGATATTTGGTATGCCATTGAACAGGGTAAAAAACCATGCAATTTTTGTAATGTTCATTTCTTTAAATAAAAATGCTATTAGATATCTATATTTGTGACCTTTGAAATAATTCATAGATAGTTTGGCGAGTTTGGTATAGGTTAAAAAATAATGTAGAGACAGCCAACGTTTCGGTTAATAAACAGCCTATGAGTAGAAATCAAACAAATTACATAACCAAAGAAGCAGAAAATTTTGCCTGTATTACTTAAATCGACATTTTAAGTTCATAGAATTTTTTTATTTTAATAAGAGAAATATAGTCCTAAAAGAATGCTGTTTAATTTCAGCTTCAATATGATATTTTTCTGTATACTATTTTTTATAATTTAAACGTGTATTTATATTTACTTACTTGAAGTTATTAAGAAGCTGATTAACTATATCTGTTCAAACAAAAGGATTTAATTTATCTTACGATTTGGCTTCACAGTCAGTGGCGGATATTTCATAAACAGAGCATACATTTTTTTTAAACACCATGATTTGAAAAATCTCTTATTGTAAATCCGTTCTAGTTGAAGAAAACAGACGAAACAAAACAAACTCAAATGTTTATTGTTGCTGATTCAGAAGTTCCTAAACTGATTTTTTTTATAGTTTATTGAAAAATATTATGTCTTATTCAACTTAATCCATTTTAAACTACTCTGTCTAGTTTCTTCAAACGATGCTTCCGGAAACATATAGAAAATGCGTTTTCCATAATCATCTGGTAGTTCATCCAACAATTTCTGTTTAGTTTCTTGAATTGTGTCAAATTGTTGCCTTTTGAGGAGGGCTTTGAACTTGAATAACAAAAGTCGACATGGACCGAATCAGAAGAATACGAATGTTAAGGTAGAACTGTTGTTTTAGTACCTATGCAGCTATCTTCCAGGCAGAAAGCCATTGCACCTGAGTTGTTTGTTGAAAACTGGAAGAATTGTAACACACACTCAAGTCGATGAAAATATTATCAGATAGTCAAACAGCTTTAAATACTTTTGGAACCTACTGCTGTAATTCAAAAACGATATGGAATTAGTAACACACTCTGGATCTGTTGGGAATAGAGGAACTTTGCTTTAGATGTTTGGTCATTCAGGTTTCCAGGGGAACGAGGTGATATATTTTTAGCTAGAGACGGCGCTTCCTCAAGCTTCATTGGTGTACAACGAGCTATTGACCTAGATTTGCCTACTGCCTACAGAATTCTGTAAACTTTGGTTAAACAGGCAGCACCGATTTGGTCTGATTCAAATAGAACTTTTCGGTGGCCTAGACCTTTTTCTCGTACATTTGTGACACATCAAACTCTTTTCATATATTGATAATAAATATTTTATTACATCAAGACACTGATACGCCAATGGGATTTTTAACCGCATTTCCGCTTAAAGCACCAAGGTACTAGGTATCTGTATCTGGAAGGGAATACGGCAGTACTTTGCGTCTCTCATGTCTATAGTCGACGCGTTTTCAACTTGAATGTGTTTTTTTACTCTCCAACGTTCCTGAAGCGGTGACGATGAAAGTAAGGTACGAAAACATTTGTTTGTATATTTACGTGTTATTTACCCATTTCAAGTGATGAACAATTTACAAAAATATCCTTTTACGTCATACCGGCAGTCTCTCTAACACGTCGAGAAAGTTCTCATATCAATAATTAATGTCTAATCCTTTAAAACACTAATAGGTAGTCGCAGCGACATGTTAGATTAGCGACCTACATGTTATGTAAATTTTTTTGACACATTTAGTTACATCACACCTTAAACGCGATTCAGGAATGGAATTTATAATAAATAAAAGATGTACCGGTTTTTAATGGGATTTTAATTTGTATTTGACAAATAGGATATACATATTTAAACATAGTGGCCGAAAAAATATGCTTAATTTGGGAAAATCTTTAATTGATGGTTTGGGCACACATTTTAGATTCATTAAATATATACAGAACAGTTATTTTAGGATTTAAAGTTGCCGTATTTCTCGTCGTAAAATGATCAGGTGCTTTTTAAGTTTAGAAATCTCGAAAAATTAAACACATACAGCAAAAGTAATATCGAAAATAAAAGTCTTGATGTTTTCTTTATCCACTTTTACTATTTAAATTCTCAAATAATATAATAACTTACTTAAAATGCTTTTGTATGACATTATTTCGCATTCTAACCCTACATTTTAACAATTATTTTCACATATAAACAAAAGTGAACAATCGTACGCAGACCCATAAGTTTATGTTATAACAATATATACAGTTGAATTAAAAAAATAACGTATTTTGAAAGATTTCTGTATCTAAAAATTGGTTAGACTGCTTTCAGCCGTTGTACAGGGTGTTTATAAATGATCTAGCAAAAATGAAACCACAGATTCTTTAGGCGAAAATAAATCGATTTAACCTCACATACCTATAACCCAAGTCGCATAATAAAAAAGATACAGGGTGTCAAAGTTGAAATTTTATTTTCGATATTTGTAGATAACTTTTTTAAAAAATTCAAATTTGTTTTTAATTTTGACGTCACTAGTAGAGGGCGCCACTTATGGCACATCATGTTTCTTTTAAATGGCAGAACTTATTTGCTGCTTAGTGTATCCATCTGACTATTGAAACAATCGATTCTGCTATCTGTTTTATCTGAAAAAGGTATACCTTGTTGAAGTCATTGCACCGATTGAAAACTGTTATCGTTTCAGGTAAAATGCCTTTTCTATTGAAAATGTTGTGTTCAGTGTTACTTGAAAAAGTTGTTCAGAACGGTAAATTATGGAGATGTGCAAAATTTTTGAAAGATCGGCCTGCTTTGATAAAATCTTTGTGCTCTGTTGAATAATGGTTTCATCAGACCTCGCCGACCTCCTTGAAATTTTGCACGTTTCAATAATTTACCATTCTGAATAACTTTTTCAAGTAACATTTTGCTGTATTTTCAGCAGAATAGGCACTGCACTGAGCATTTTAAAGAGGATTATTTTAAAAATGGTTACTCTTACGAGAAGATTTACCTACGTTGTGTTTATTTATATTATTTATTAACTTACCTCGAATGTGCTACATATTTACGAAATTAGGGAGACTTGAGTAGTTTTAAATAAAACAAAACAAATTACTAAATACACCTCGTTTATTAGTTTTCTGTCAATGGTGTAATAGCCTACCTAACCACCTATCAGTGCCGTACTCAGCCTTGAATTCACGGGGAAAAGAGCACGACAGAGAAAACCCCGATCACAATTCAAAGAATCGCTGTCGCTATTGCAATGGTACTAATAATGATGACAATAATAAAAATGGATCTCTACTTCAGTACTTGAATACACGGTAGTATAATTATCATGATACATACAAAACTGAAGAGTATTTTGGTTAGTTAGCCGACTTGCGTCAGAAGGTACTGAGGTCCCATACGGGAGGCTACCCAGCTAGTAGTTGAGGGGTTGAACAAACATCTCAAATCATATCTCATGCTTCATATGTTTTTAACGGATGTTTGTCCAGTCACGGGAGAAAATATTAATAGAATCACCAAGGCTCTTACAAACATCTGACAAGCGAACCGCTAATTCAAGTAATAAAGCAGTAGTCCTAGATGATTAATAATAACTTACAATACCATTTACAACAGCATAACTTCGACTCAAACTAAAGTTATACATATAATTTCAACAATATATCAACAAGTACTGTTTTACCTCAAAATTGTAATAAAATATAATAAAACTGTAATAAAATATTGAACAGACAATAAAATAATAATAAAAGGGTGTCCCTGACATTCAATGTTTAAATACAATATACAAAAACAAGTTACTGACCTGTAAAATTAGAACAGATGCACTACTTATCACCATTCACTCTTCCAGCCCGCCGAAGTCCTAAAACCCAACTAACTAGTAACTACCCGTTGAACCCCGTCCCGCGTTCCTGTGTTTATTATTGCTTCGTCTCCAGTCGTCCCTCTAGCTAATACTTATATAATATTCTATACAGGGTGTTATTTATTCAGAAGTACAGATATAACAAAATAATATTTAACTAAGTGGATTCCCACAATACCTTTTCCAAATAAAACAGGTAGGAGAATCGATTGTTTCAATAGTCAGATGAAGACGTTAACCTGCGAAAAAGTTCTGCCAGTTAAAAGAAACATGGTGTGCCATAAATGGCGCCCTCTACTAGTGACGTCAAAATTAGAAACTTGCCCGCAAAAATCCCTGATTTACAAATTTTATGTAAATATTTTGATTTTTTAAGTTATTTACAAATATCGAAAAGAAAATTTTAACTTTGACACCCTGTATCTTTTTTTATTATGCGACTTGCGATATAGGTATGTTAGGTTAAGGGTATAATGTTCGGTCAAACAGTGTAGCTTTTATCAGGCTCCGCCCATCAGCACCTTCAACGGCAAATTTAAGTTTGTGCCCCTGTAAGTTAGGCAATTGTATGCAGAAATTTAGCAAAACATGTCTTCTTGGCGGACAGATTTCATGAATATAAATGCAAAAAATTGAAATCTGAGGCAATTGTCTGTTATATGAAGACTTGATTTACTAGCCTACAGCTTTCTTTTTTTATAATAGTGCCTAACAATGTCTCACCGCAGTCCTAAATGTGGGCAATATTGCGACCGAAATATTGTTCAGATCAATTTTTTTTTTGAAAATATGGCTCTGCTGTCTAGTAAAATAGACTTTTATTAGTTGATTAAAACTTGCTCCATCTTAATACGAATTTCCATTGAGGAGAAATATGAAAGCGCGTGGACGTCTAAAAACGGCTTTGTAAAATTGCGAACATTACAGCCTTAAATCGATTTATTTTCACATAAAGAATATGTGGTCTAATTTTTGCTACTTCGTTTAAAAACACCCTGTATATTAGTTTTACTTCGGTATCTTTGAATACTCGCAAGAGACGTGAGATAATGTTGCTGTTATTTGGTAAAGTCTATATTCAGTTCATAAATGTTTAAAATTACTTGTATTTGTAAAAAACACTATTTCATGAATACGGTGCCCTTAATCAAGAATTTAATATTAATCAAGATATTACATGTATTTTTTTAGCGCATAAAACTTTTTTAAAAAGTTGTTAATTATTATTCAGAATACCCTGACTTGATAAATATGAGGTGACAAATATCGCTATTAATTATTTTTTTTAGGGCAGATATTTATCTATACGTATCTAAATTTTCTATTACATTAAACTTTCTTGTTGAATATAAAAAGAAACCAGCCTTATATCACCTTTAATCGAATAAAGAATATTAATAACTACGTACGATATATTACATTACAAGTCATGTTGCTTTTAATATAAAAAAATTTAATACTTGTGATAGATATGATACGTGTGACGTAGAAAGAAAGTTTTTCTTCGAAATTTAGTTTGACATGAAAGCATACAAGGTGTCTCGTGAAAGCTTATTGCAAACTTTTTCGTAATACATATCTCTTATCTTTGTATTATATAAGGTTTTAAATTCTCAGAATGATAAGCTGAAGTAATATTTTATAATATACAGGATACTCTTATGAAATTTATAAACTTATTTCTATCCAATTTTGGTGTGTGACCTCAGAATACTATGTAGTGGGGGTACAGTTGGTTTCATGCCAATAACTTATAGAAACACAATATTCAAAAGTGCCAACTGCAATTTTGAATCTATAATCTTGTGGGGGTATAGTTGATTTCAGGTCAATAGGTTATAGAAACATAGTTTTCAAAATTGCAATAATTGCAGTTTAGTCTATTACCTATTGACCTGAAACCAACTACGCCTCCACTTATTTCTATGTAAGTTTTTTTTTGAGGAATTACATTTTTAAGCTTTGGCATCAAAAAGTCTACTATATGGTATAAAGTCAAGAAATCCCAGATTATTCTCGGATCTTCGGATCGGTCAGTGGTCGCGCGATTTAAGGCGTCAGTACTTGAATCGAGGTGACTGGATCGCTGTGGGTTCGACCCCCGCAGCCGGTAGACTGTATATAAGCTATATTCGTGGAGAGATTGGCACCCTTTCTACGGGTATGGTAGGCTGGAAGAATGTTGGCTTGGGTCAATGTGAGAGATTGATACCGGTTGACATTTGACTACCCCCCGAATTAATGAGGTTTTCCAGGTTTCCCTCATTCCTGCACCAAATGGTGGTTAGGGCCTACCAACGTAAGTCGTTCCTGGGCGCAAATGCGGCCTGCTTAATAATAATATGCCGCCCCCTCTCCCGCACAAGTCTTCGACTTCTGGGCTACTTCTCGTGATTAGAATGAGGGGTAGAGATATTATTATTTTTTTTTTCTCAGTAAACACCCTTCCGAGGCTCCGACACATTCGGAGATGTTCTGGAGAGTCAAGCAATGACCACTCTCCACTCCGTGGAGTCAGTAATCATTGCGCCCGTAAATCGTGTGTTCTGAGCAGACGTAGCGAACCAAGGACGATTGCCTTCTATTCTGCATTCTGCCGGCTAAGATCTCTGCCGAATTTCGACAAGCCGGTATGATCTTTAAGTCAGAAAGCAACGTATGTCTTATTATTATTCTGCAAAACAGCATGAATTTTTGTCACGTTCAGCACTAGGTCTTTATAACTGGGAAAATAGTCGTAAATAAAAAATATTATTTACTGCGTTATTTATTGCATGTCCAATTAGCATCGCTTTAGTGTAGTGGCTGTAGAATACTTTTTATGCCGTCATAGTCATAGTCATAGCAGCTTCCAACAACGTATCCCAACGTACAGTTCCATTACAACCATTTTGTTTTATGAGTTAGATCCTGCTGTAAGTCTAAATAAAAACAACACTCCTGGCCGCGATTCTCGAATGCAGAGAAATAAGATCGAGTGGGAATTCATTCTACTTCAAAAAATTCTTACCATTCTTGAAGCTTTATATTCCTTTAGCAAAAACCATGTGAAATAATTCCCAAATTTTTTATGGGAAATAACTACAATAAGAATGGTCAATTTACGTCACATCCTGAGGAAATGTGTTCCACTAAATTCAAGAATCGAGCCCCTTCAGGTAAATAATGGGATGCTTCTTTCGATTAGCTGGCATGAATAAGATTAAATTTGCTTTAAAATAAATAAAATATATTTAAATATCAAAGTCGTCTCCAAGTCCGGACCTGAGGTCTGCGAACAAAGTGCGAGCTCTACTTATGACGTCTCTTGTTCATCTTCCATCAGAACACCCTGTATAGGCATATTATACTCCTCATAGCGGCCACGAATGAAATTACATATCGCAACAATCAGCGTCGCAAACGAAATTACTGTCCATTTGCTATTCAAAACCGAGCGCAATTTGCATATTTGTTTATGTCATTAAAAAAATTAAATTGCTATTCAGTGCGTCCCAGACGGCAGCATTCATTTGTTTGTTCTGGGCACTCCTTTAAACACCTGATGGTACACCTACCCGTAGGATTTTTGAGAAAACTGAAATGCGAGGAATGATCTCTTCATATATTCATAATCATAAAGAGGTAGGGTCTATTTGCCCAGGTTGATTTAATTACAACTAACTACTACTTGTTCTCGCTGAGTATTGTCGGAATCACATGAGTATGCGATTATTATACCTAATTATTAGTTTGGCACAAATTTGTCCTTACTAAAAGATAAATTTGATCATAGTAATTGTAGGCAATTAAATTGATTTTACAAATAAAGAACATGTTGTTACATTTGAAGATATTAGGGAACAACTGGTTAATTCACACCATGTTGATATAAGATTTATGAACATCTATTGAAAGTAAATTTATTATCATGTTAGAAATCGACTACTACAATTTTATACAAGAAAAATCATTAATAAAAAGCAAAAACAAGAGCGGCCCTAAATTAGAGCCTTGTGGAATACCTGAAAACGGAGAAAGCGAACGAGAAATTTTGAAATCTAACCATACATCGTCTATTTGTCAAAAACTATCCCGACTAATGATAAATCAATCATTACGTTTTCCCTTTTAAAGTAGAGATGTCACATATTCCTTTTCTTCAGGACGGTCCCAAAGTGGAATGTTTCACTATTATACAGTTGCACAACGATGCACGTAGGAATGCCCTTTAGCAGAACTGTCTACATCACCCGAAAATGATTTAAAGCAGTATGTACTTTGTCCTTTTTTTATGTAAATTTCGAATTAGTATGACGGATCTGTCACAGTGTCTCCAGAAGAACGTCTCATAAAAAAACAAGACGCAGCGCGGCGTGCGAAGGAGCAGTGACCATCAAGGTTAGCGAAGTCTACAGCTCTGCTTGGCCCACTGCCAAATGCTACCGGGTTCATCAACTTGACCGACGATCTCCGACGAGCGTTTCATTTATTCGGATTAACAGGGATATCAAGATTAGAGTATTCGAGTACCTGTAAGTGGAAACTTCTATCAGAGAAATCTCCGACGGTGATCTGAAGCCAAAGTTTTCAAAATTCCTCACTCTCTTACACAAGCCATAGAATCAAACTTACTCGATGTTTTTATATCTACAGGATGTTTCTTAAGTAGAGGTAAAAAATCAAGGGACGTATTCTGTACATAATTTTCTCGTTAAAAAATTGTTTACAGTTACTATTTTCGATGGTAATTACTTCCAGAAACAATTTTACACCCTAAATATCCATAACTTCAACTTGTGGCTGAATTTTGTCTATGATATGTGTTCTTAATTCCCGCGGAGCATGAATTTTAACTCTCAACAGTTAAGACGCTAGAGTCGATTGAAATTCACGAAAAGACTAAAAACATCATTTTCAGCACGCTGCTATTATTGAAAGGGACCGTCCGAGCCAATTATCTTCATTTACACTGAAACTACTATCTTTCCCACTCTGAATTCCGTCTTGATCATTCAAATATTCAAACAGAAAAATTTGACAGCAAATATTAATAAAGCTTAAAAATTGCTATTTTTAAGAGTCTTTATTTAAATAGGCGGAAACAAGCGCTTGTAAAAATCAAACTCGTGTAAATTTTGTTGTTTGGGACCCTAGAGTAGAGTTTTTCAAAGTTACACCAAAATCTAAAATGGGTCGGCAACAATTTTTTATTATTTTCAGACTATTTCAAATGGAATGAATGGCTAGCGGTAAAGTCAACATGTTAATTTTTTTGCAAAATGGCAGCAAAATTGTAGACGAGCAGGATAGTCTTGCTTGATCCTTTTGTATGTTATACGGGTATAACTGTTGATATTTCAGAACGGACGAAACTGATTTATGATTCATTTTACAATGATCTTCTTAGTACTAGTATTTGCGTCTTCTTCAATTTCGTATAGAATACCTTATTCCAACCAAAGCGTTCTAACACTCCAAGGCCTTATAGAAATTTGACCTTTCTGAAATTTGGAATACAAAAAAGAGTAAAGAAACAAAAGGTGAAGATAATACAATGGCGCATATGGTGACCTATTTTGTTTGTAATATTATACAGGGTGATATATATTTTTTGGCAAATAATGATGGATTATACCCTCACCTCTGCACCGGTAAGTTTCTAAACCTGGTAATTTTTTATTTGTATATCATACCATACCACAATATCATATACATACATCGAATACATTTTCTATTTCTTCTTCCCTGAGTGTTAACGGGAATGAAAAAGTGACGATTATAATCTCACATCAGCTATAGGACTTCCATCATTAGTTTAATGGTAAAAATATTACGCTGTTCTGGGAAATCGTAAACGGACCATTTGCCGGGCCTGTTTCCTCCGATTGGTCTTAGTAATAGCCTCATTAAACATTTTTCCTATCCCGTTTAATTGCCAAGTCGTAAACTTTTTGATGAAACGCGCCAAAGTAATTCGTAGCCTATTCCTTTATGGATAGATTGTGGTCGTTTTGAAGTTTATTAACGAACGATTAAAATTACATTTGGTGGAAGAAATATGTGAGTGCGTGCTTGTGTTTGTTCAGTTACAATGTAAATAACAATCTATACGTTCGTGGCAAACAGGTGTTTAGTCAATATATGCCAGCACAATTTTAGGTAAACTAAAAATAGATAGTATAAAGTTAGTGCAATATATTGCTGACTATTGCTAGAAGAGGAACAACTTTTTTATTTTCAGTTTTTTTTTGGGAAAAGTTATTCATGATACAAAAATTCACTCAAAGATTACAATACAATCAAATATACAATTTAACAGAAAAAAATAAATAATATTGTGTATATTTTTACACAGTTTTCTATATGGAACAGTGTGTTAAAGGTTTAACATTTGTACAGTGCCTTCATAAATGATTACAAACCACGTGACCAAGACTGTGATTCTCAAAGAACAACTCTTATGCAAATAGATTTCTTGTCTCTCTCAATTGCCGTAGTGAGGAAAAGGATATTCGCATATGAATTGCTCTGCGATTGATTCGAGAATCTCGACCCTGATCACGTGGCTTGTAATCATTTATGAAGGCACTGTACATTATATAGCAATTTGCATGTAGATACTATTTATAGATAAGTTAAAAGATTTTGAATGAAATAAATCGAATGGTTTTATAGTTCAAGACGTAGAACTGTAGAAAAATATAATGGAAAAAGAAAATAGAAAAAGTGGGCTGCGTCGGACCAGACGGTGGAAGTTATACTTCTTTTAAAAAAAAAACTTTCAAAGCCTGAACGTACAAAAAAAAAAATTCTTAAAAATTTGTTCTTCCTTTTGAGCGTGACGTGGTTTCTCGACCAACATCCCATCCCAATGTGTCTAACGGGCGCAAAGAAGTATAACTTCAAAAGAATGCAAATGATACCTACTAAAATTTGTCCAGTTTTTAAGAACAGGGATAACCCAGATGTCCGAAATTATAGACACATATCTATAATATAAAATTTTCTAAGGTCTTTGAGATAGTATTATATAACCGTATATATCCATCGGTCTGTAATTTAATTTCTCCATATCAGCATGGTTTTGTTAAAGGTATATCTACTTCCACAATCATTATATTGCTACCTCAGGAGTTCTTCAAGGTTCCATAGTTAGACCACTTTTCTTTCTACTACATATTAATGATTTGAATGATGTGATAAGTTTTTGTACACTTTTTTACGCTGATGATTTATACTCTGTTATAAATAGTTTAGAGGATTGCTTGAAGTTACAAATTGATCTTGATCCTATACATTTTTGGTGCTTAAAAAATAGATTGTTTCCTAATCCTTCGAAATGTAAAATTCTTCGCTTCTCGAGGAATCAATCGCTCTATGAATTTACATACAACAATAATTTAACTCGTTGTAACTCTTATTTACATCTTGGAGCATTGTTTGATGCTAAATTAACATTTAATGACTATATTATTGAAAACACGAGAGACATTGAGATTTTATGGTTTTACACTTTGCAATTGTAAGTAATTGTCAGATATTGGCTTCAATATGGTGCTCTGGTATGGTATCCTTATAAAAATAGTTTTTCCTCCGTATATGTAAGTAATATTTTATCTTATTTCCTGAAAATGTGTCTACCTTCAAATGCTTTCATATATATTTTCGCCTTGGATACGCTTCTAACAAACGCCTAACTAGGGCGCGGTTCGTATAAACAATGATTCACTTGTTCTTACATTTTCGTGACCTTCTCCTTCTACGTAACCAATTTAGACCACTGTCAAATTAATTGGGATTCATCGTGTGGCATATCGGCAGCCATTTTACGGTGCTTACAAGTGTAAAACGAAACTTTAATTTGTCGATAACTGTTCTGTCTACCAGACTGAGACATTGCTCGACGAAAACAATTGACCGTGGTCGTCATGCCGCGTTAATCGGATTTTTTTTGTTTACGTCGACGTCGTGTCTAAGAAAGTCGGTTTTGACGAACACCAAATTCGTTATTTGCTACGTTTGTTTAATAGAAAGTGAAAATAAATTAATATTTTGTTCTTTTTTTGAACCTAGTAAAGATAAACGATAGAATCAAAAATACGTCAGTAGACATCTTACTTTTACCTTCAGATCAGTAAGGAGAATCTAGTTTTAGTACTATATTTACTTATTTAATTATTCATTCCCAACAGCCATTTATGCCTAATTACAAGGAACAATTAATGCACAATCTATTACAATAATAATGACAATCATTAAACCAAATTTGGCTATTTATTTCACTTACCAATAGAGTTCCAATATTTCTACTTAGAATTTCCAGTAGTTCAAAAATTGATTTGAATGAGTTCCATTATCCCTTACAGTGCGTTTCAATAACTTTGATAACATTTTGATCAGCTGTAACTTTTCTGTTTTTAAATATATCGGAATGAAGCAGAAACCATATGGCATAGTGGACTAGCAACTTTTTTCTTATTAAAAAAAAAAAAAAAATAAATATCTTAACCTAACTAACTAATTATTGGATATTTGGATTCTTCTCAAAATTTCAAGCATATTTTAAAAAGCATTTTCCTCAACAGAACAAAACACTAAGGCTCGATTGTTACCAGCACGGCTCAAGCAATGCTGAACTTCAGCTTTAGCTCAGTGCAAAGTGTGCCATGAACAAGTAGAGCAATTTTTATGATAATTTGACATGTTTGTAAAAGTATTTCTCAGAAACAGTTGAAGATAGGTATAGGATATGCTTTTTAAAATATTCCTGGAATTTTGAGTGGAATGCAAATATCCAATAATATACAGGGCGTTCCATTTAAAAAATATAAGTTAGGTTAAGATCTCTCAAAATCATTGGTCTTTTGTTTTTTTTTAAATAAGAAAAAAAGTTGCTAGTCCACTATGCAATATGGTTCATGCTTCATTCCGATATCTTTAAAAACAGAAAAGTTACAGCTGATCAAAATGTTATCAAAGTTATTGAAACGCACGGTACTTTAGGATATCTGAAAAATGAAACTTCCATTCCTTAACTAATTTTTCACAAGGATTTCAAGTTATAACCAGTATATCTATGATATATTGCTAATATCCTTAAACGTGTATTTAGGAAGGAATAATCGTAAAACAGGACAATATAGTTAATGGTCTAGATTTGCTGACTAAACCAACGTTTCGATTTTATTTTAAATCTTCCTCAGGGCTACAATGGAAAAAATAGATTTTTTTTTCTGTACAAAACTGAATTTATAAGAGTTCCCTGTACATTCTAAATTTTTTTTTAAGATAAGTTCTGAATCATCCTGTAGATGTCGTCTTGAGTGCATCAAATAACACTATATTATGACTATTACATTTTGTTTAGATATTACTATAGCCTTTTTCCTCGAGGTCTACACTCTTATTTTTCCAAAATGTAATCCTAATCAGCTTATGGTGAACTTAACGTTTATACTCGTATTTTTCTTAACTTGGAGCAAGATAGGATCAGAGCACTTATATCTCTCTTAGGTGTCGACTTGTCAGCTAGAGCACAATTCGAAGCCGTAATTAGATGTTATCGTCGTTTTTAAGCCCGCATCCGCCTGTGCTGAATATCCAGTCGTTAGGCGTTACGATTTTGCATCGATCGCCAGTTGCATATTTATGACATGATGGCGAGATCGACTGTACGTGATGGGCATCGAATGGTGGTGATGTTTCCCGGATCGATCGAACTTTCATATTGACGAAATCTGCCATACAATTCCAGATGATGTCATTCCCGCACAAGCCGACCTAAATTGGACACTTCTAGAACCTCCAGATTGAAAAACAAAGAATTATCTGTTTTCATCCATTCTTGATCGATATGTTTTTATATCAGAGCGTCTTTTATTTATCTTACATTATCTCTAATGCTTTAAAAACAGTAAAAGGAAATGAAAAGTATGGCAACGTAAAGAAAATCTCTATAGAAAAACCATTAAAGGTTAAATAAGTGATTATTGGCGAAAATCACGAAATGGCCTACATCTGTTGATAAGTTTCGGCACTGCGGAAAAGGTGAACCACAAATCGAGTACATTGTTTACATATAGAAGTAAATGATGTGAACAGTATAATTTTATCTTGATCATAATTTTCCAACAAATATAAAATTGTGTAAACAGTGGGAAATTATGTTAAGAATTAAGAGATCAATATCTGAATATACGTATGTTTGTAGCAAAAATTTTACGTCTGAAGATATTGGAAAGATATTTCTTGTATTGTTCAAAAAAGAGTATGAAGCGATCACATTAAAAACGGAGCAGTACCTTCTCAAAATATTTCCAATATAGCAATATCTAACTCGAAAATTCAACGGCAATAGATGAGATATGACCTAATTCTGCATTTTTAGGATTGCTTCTTGCAGATGGCCTCCTTTTAAGTTGAGTCAAATATCTAACTATAAAAATTATTATACCAATAAATTAAAATTATTTGAAATTATATATCAACAATGTCAAAAGTAACGTTAACCTGCCAATATTTGATTCAACTTAAAGGAGGCCACCTGAAGAAGCAATCCTAAACATGCAGAATTAGGTCAGATCTTATATATAGTGGTTAGATATTTATAGAATGTTTTCATTGAACCAGATTAGTAAATTTAGCTAGATTATTTTTTGTTGATAATTACACAGACACATAAAAAAAATAAACGTTCTGTGCCAGAGCTCCGACCAATGGTTCCCCATGTATTTTTGGCTCCCGAAACCGATCCCGGGGTCGGTATAACCCAGACGTTCCATATTTGCGCGCTACGGTAAAAAAATGACCAAAATTTGGCCATTAGCTGGAAATAAGCTTAAAGTTTTTATCTCCGTGCCACTGAAGGGTTCAAACATGAATCAGTTCATTATGGATAGGACCTCGCACATCCCAATTCCTGATCATCCTGATGGAATTGATTTAAGAGGATTGTCTTCATGTAGCATTGCACAGGGAATAAAGACATAAAAAAATAAACGTCTGGGCTATATTGACCCCGGGATTGGTTTCGGGAGCCAAAAATACATGGGGAACCATAGGTCGGAGCTCGGGCACATAACTTTTTTTTTGTGAGTGTGCCTGTGTTATTAAATAGAGCTTTGTCTGTGGAACTGTTCATTAGCATACCTAGATGTTTGGTATCAGAGAGCATACGAGTACATATGACTTCATTGATAGGAATTGTAGCAGATTTGATTTATATTACCTTAAAATACATAAATGTTACATAAGCTAATAATAAAGAATATAGGGTAGATATTATGGGTGTAATTCAACGCTGGTCGGGGCTTTAGTCCGCGAGTAGTTAGTTTCACACAATATTTTTAATACCTTAAAATATATATATATAAAAATAGTTTTTGTTCTCTATTTGCCTCCAGTTTGCATTATTTTACTCATTTGTTACTCACAACTTTCATGTTCAATGCAATTCCTGCTTGGAAGATCTGACTTTAATGAAGATCGTTTGAAAACCTTCCTAACTCCGGAATTTGGTATGATAGATGCTCTGTACATGGTAAGCCAGTTTGAGACATTTAGCTGGAACTGTCCCTAGACTTTTATTTGTGTTGCAAGTGAACTTGCGCCCTACAAAGGCCTTTATCACAAGCCACACACGACTCGAGGTCAAACGTGCCGTCTAAGCATGATTTGTATTTTAATTAGCGCTGCAATTAATTACATTCAAGGAGGGATTCCAGTTTTAAGTGTATTAATTGAATTACAATTCTATTTATTCATTTTATACTCAATGGTGTTGCTTAGAAGGATCTTGGTGTACGATACTGAACATGGTAATATTTTGACGGAATAAATTTAAATGCCTTAACGGAACTTGTCACCTCTCATTTTGTTGTGGAGTGAATAACAATAAATAAGGCTAGGGCGGTGCAGTTATAGATAGGAATTTGTATTTTAAATCTGAGCTAAGCAAAACAAACAAAATTTATTTTCTCTGGTATCTCTTGAACACCTAAACTTTTTCAGCTCATAATCTTTAGTCAGTTTTTTTGGTAATTCTGACTTACAACAAAGTGTAGGCCTCTTAAACTGCTTTCTTCCCAACAAATATTTAAAGTTAAAATTATTTTAATTTGACCCCTAAATTGGTTAAAAAATGATGGCCTATTCCGTATAGGGAAAGTTTACCTATATTTGTTGGTCTTTTTCCTTATGCTGGGAAAAAAACTAAAGTAATATGGAAGTTAATAATTGGTCGGCAAGAATCTTATTTCAATAAGATAATTGGACTTGGATTTGGAATTGGAAAAATAAAGACTAATTTTATGTTAAAATATCAAAACATGAAATACGTTATTACCAACATATACCCTAATATTACCTCTTTATATTACTTGCTTCTGGTCGAGAGAGACAACATAATATGTTTGATTAAATACATTCTAATAGCGAAGAGGGATAGTAAGAGAAAGACAGACTATAAGTCAGGTTGCAAAGCTACAAGTAGAGTAGGAGTAAATATATGGGTATTTATAGATATTTAGATTTTAGATTTTTAGATACAATATATTTTTAGTTTCCATTCAACAAATTTTACAACCCAGGAAATTTTTCCATTTGTAATGTGAATTCATAAAAATAACGCGCCTTATAAATATACAATTTTATTATTGCTGCAGAATAATATTACTATCCTGAAAAATAACCTAAAATAAAAACTGAAATAAATAAGTTTTACAATTTCGTAATAAATATGTAAATATGTACCTATTGTAATAATTTTAAAAATCCCTGGATATTGAAGACAGAATTCAAAGCGAAATTTAATAAATTATAACTTCGTCTTACGCATTATTGGAATGTTAGCATTTGAAAACACAGAAATGGTAAACACTTTGTAATTTCGAACTATATAAATTGACATATTTCATTTTACTCTTGGTAACAAATTTTTGACTAAAATTTTGATATTATAGGATTTTGTAACATTGATTGCTATTTTTATGGCGAAAAGTAGTAAATCTCGATCAATTTAGGTCGGTTGAAGATAAAATCAGTGTTCAAGATTAGATTGTTATGATTACTATTACGAACTTCAAATGAAAATTCTGTGACGATGTGTTTATTTTGTGGTCATACATGGCCATCTGATCCATGAACGAAGGGATGAGGTCACTACTTTCCAAGATGTCAACTTATTAGAAGTTTTGAGAAATCAATGTCATCTGCTCTTTCCATCTCCTACTTCTTATATATTTTTGGCTAGAATTAGGGTAGTAAAGATATTTCTAAGGGGACCATTTGTAATCCAAATCAAGGCTCAAGGCTTTACACCCTGCAGTTTCAAATTTAATTTTAATTTCTAAAGGATTAATTTTATATAGTTGTTTCTCGCACAGAAGCAATTAAAGGAAGTTCCCTACATACACCTACGCACTTTCCAACTTGCTATACCCGGTTAGTCTAATTAGGTAAGAGAAACTTACCTTCCATATTTATCAGTGACACCGCGTTATCGCCGTTATTTACGACATTTTGATTAAAGTCATTTGATTTAAATCGAGAAATATCACTGTTGGTGTTGTTGCTCATGATGCAAGATAAGGAAAATGAGGCGGAATGAGGATGATGCAGGAATCTGTGGTTTCATTTTTACTACTTCATTTGAAAACATGTATATGTAAATAGAGATAAATCATCATATTTTGCTCCAAAAATACGCAGTTAACGGGATGACCTGCTTCTTTGTTACAGTGATTGTTTTCAAGTAGGAAAAATAGTTGAACAGTGCAATCCATCATACTAGCCAATTCTCAGTTTGACTGACGTAGGTCATCACAACTTAGAGCGTTCAAACAATCTTCATCAAAGTCAGATGTCCTTGCTGAACGTAAAGTGTGGTTCATGTCAAAATGGTTCTCTTTGTTGTAAGCAAAAATTGTTTGTCTTACTCAGACTGACTTTTTTAATATCCTTTTTTTTGTTTATAAATTATATAGACATCAAACATCTGTGTGCGCGAAATCCGAGTCTAAATTACTTCCATGTTTTGGGCGAGGCAAATACCAAAATACCTAATAAACAACTCAGAGTCAAAATCTGACCTTCCACGCTAACGAATTACAAACAAGACAAATCTGCGGCTAATTATTCTCGCTGAATGGTAGACTTTCTTTTTAAATTCCATAATTTATATTTCAGCCTACAAGAAAACTAATAATAAATCAAAACTTAATTGAAAACGAACATAAAAATGTTGTCGCTTAAATGGAAGTGCCGTAAAAAATATAATAGGTATTCAAATTTTATTAGAAACTGTATTGTTGCTGACGGCGGGTATTGGCAGTAGTAAGTGACTTAATTATATACTACTTTTTTCACTGCTACTGATATTTAAGTTCGTATTTTAACGTTTCCGTATAATGTTAGCGTAAACTTTAAATATAGTTCTATGCAGTTTTTTTAATGAAACTCGTTTTCAATGTCTATTATTTTAAAAAGCGTTCTAATTTGTAAATTTCTATTTGAATATTCCACACGTTCCTTAAAATGTGTTTGTGTTTTGGCTTCTTAGAACTTATTTTAGAAATATAACGTGAAAAAACGTTTCGCAGAAGCAAATCATGTTGATGATATTGAAAGATTGCTTACTTATTCGCATATATTTTGGATAAAATTTGGTCGTATATATAGAGTTTTTTAGTATCATTCCTATTGATGTATTACGTATAAGAACCCAATGTTAAAAAAAAAGATTTAAAAAAATGTCGCGCGAAAAAACGTTAGTTTTTACTGAAAAACGTTATTTTTAAATAAAAACTTTATAAAATATTGTCAGCTACATTTAAACAGAACATAAATTATACAGTTAATAGACGTTTATGAAAACGTTTATTTAGAGTTTTATTAACGTTTTGATAACGTTTTATATAAAGTATTTTTCAACACTTAAAAAATATAATACGATTTTATTTTCAAATTATGGTATAAATTCAGAGATGATTAGTTATATACTGATCTCTCGACCAATTAACAGTGAATTTCACTCAGAAACTTATAGCAGACAGTCAGGGCCAGAGAGTCCAAATGCAGGTGACTAGACATATAGATTTCGTGCTTGTTAGCTCGCTAGGCAGACGGTAACCGTGCCCCTTGACTTCTTGATTTTATAATCAGTCTATGAAGAGATAAAAGTATAGAAGAACATAGTGCGTGAGATATAAGTGTGTACATATATTGGCTATTAGATTATATTTTGCCATTTGGACGTTTATACAGTGTGTCCACGGATTGAGTTGACAAGAGGAGAAACTCTTTTGTTTTTGACTTTATCGAAAAATGTCACTCTTTATAAAAAGTTCTGAAAATAAAATTCTCATAGAAACTTCTTAGATCAGATATACAGGGTGCTCATAAATTAAGAAAACAAGAAAATACTCAAGAGAAAAGTACCATTATTTATTATTGTATACAACATTTTTATGAAACAAATCTGTTTATAACTTCAAATAGAGTCCCAATACAAATTTTAAAATCAAAATTTAAATTTTAACATTTACTCTACCTCTACCTCCCACCTCAACACATTTTTCCGCTAACTTAATAAATTGTTCGAATAGTTAGCGGCTCATTCAGTTCATGTATTCCTTAGCGTATGTGCTTCTTTAATACTTTCCTATATTGTGGTAAACCATTTGAATAAATGTTTTATTTTAGGGCACCTGGGAGAAAAAAGGCAAGGGGTGTAAGGTTAGGATTGGGCCAAATCTTCCTGTGAACAGGACAGCCATCCTGTTACCGAAACTTTTTAGAAACATTTGGTTTACCATTTTTAAATACTTGAGATCCAGAAATACGCATTAACGTGTTTTGGCAACAGGACTGCTGTCCTGCTCATTTTACAGCCTTGCTAAGACAATGGTGAAAGGTGAATTGGAAGATTTGGCCCATTATTCTGCTAGACCACCTGACCTTAGGACCCTTGACTTTTTCCTGAAACAAAAGGTTTATTCAAATGATCTGCCACATGATATTAAACGAGCGCATAAAAGAAGAAATAACAAACTATTCGTAGTGTGTAGAGTAAAAGTCAAAATTGAAATTTTGATTTTAAAATTTGTATTAGGACTCTATTTCGGGTTATAAACAGATTTGTTTTATAAAAATGTTTAAAATAATAAATTATTATTTTTGTTTCTTTAGTATTTTCATTTTTTTTTTTTAATTTATGAGCACCCTGTATATCTGATCTAAGACGTTTCTATGATAGTCTCATTTTTTCGAAGAGCAGAACTTGTTATAAAGACTGTCATTTTTCGATAAAGTCAAAAACAAAAGACTTTCTCCTCTTGTCAACTCCATCTGTGGACACACAACATTGTTTTATTTTTGTTATTAAAACGTAGTGTAGTAAATGTGTTATTAACATTTGGATAATACGTGTAATACATTAGAATCACATATGTACTTAAAAAGTTTAATTCTACGTTTTATAAACGTTGCACTTAACTTGTAGTTAAATATTATTAAAATAAAAACGTTTATAATACATTTGTGTACAGCAATCTAATAAACATTATAAAAGAAACGTAAATATCTAGTGTCCACTTCAACATCTAGATGAAATGCGAATATTATTAACGTGTTTTAAACATGATAGAAATATCAGCCAAATTAGAGAGACTGTTGTGTTACATTTGTTCGGTCTAGCAGTTGCGTTCGAGAAAATTAAAGACCACAAACAACAAAAGCCTAATTAAGGAAGCAAGCCTCAATGTATGTCGCGACATACGGTTTTAGTGAAGGGTACTACATCGTAAGGACGTCTGAAAAGCCCGACGTGCCTTTATTTCAAAATCCGTGGACGAACGTGAGCGCGCGCCCTAGTATTTCACCAACATGAACGAAAATATGGTTCTATTAATAGCAACCACACGGTTCATACAGGATGTTCTCTGTAGCAGGCGCTGGAATTGTACACAGAAAAATATCTAATCTACAAGGTTAACTATGACTAAGTACAAAAATTTTAACCACCTGCTCAGGTCTATAAGACAATACAAAATTTGTTCCAGAATTTTAGCTCGATATTTATGGGGCAAAACCCTCTTTTCCTACAGAAAGTCGGCGCCTATGATAAGCATCGACTAAGATGGCTTAGATCCATAGATAAAGCTTACACCTGTCAACAATATCTACTACCATGCCGTAGTTTTTTGCAGCTTTTCTAAATGCAGAAATTACAAAAATTAACATTCTTATTAGTAATAATACCTGATCGATAGGTAGGTAACAATTTTGCATTCGTTTTTGATTATTTCGTTACAAACTGGCAAAACTATAACATTTTCATCCTTTACAACCACTTACTATCGATAAAACACACTTCCCGTAGGTACAGCTAGATAAAATGCCTATTTATTATAACAAAATCGAACGAAATGAATAGATAACAGAGTCTTGTCCCATAACCTAGAAAAACAAACCGGCGACCTATACTGTGGGAAAATATCTGCACACGAAACAAATTTTTGAAGAGATATTGTTTCGAACTTGATTAGATTTCCTAAGATCCATGTCAATATACCGCTGTGGATTCAATTATTTCAAAATTACATTTAAAAACGTCGCCCTTATCGTACAGATTCAAATCAAATCTGAATATTCATATTCAATTTGGATACATTTGTACCAACAATAGACCATCATAAGTCAACAATGGTTGTCCAGATGTACATATCGCTTTCACATTTTCCTGTTTTCCCCAAACTAGAACTTGTGGTTTGAAAATTACTGTATATTTTTTAAATACCTCGTAGCCACATTGTTGTAAACCCACAAAGTATCTGTTTTTATGGACACCTTGTACTTTGTTCTCAAGGTTGGATATAAGGAGGAGAGGTATAACAATAATTTTAATTGAATTGAATTCTCTCATATTTTTTTGGCTGGGATTGGAAGAAAGCGACGCCTACATTCTTTCTGTGTACTGTGGCGAGTATTTTAAAACATATTCAAGGGCAAACAATCTACAGAGCGTTTCAAAGCAACAACACACAATTAAGTAGAATTAATCAATAATTTCTTAATGATTTTCTGCACCAAATAGATCCAAAATGTTGATTATATGAATAAATATCGTTGAAACAAATTGTTCACTTTCCAGTATACTGAAAAAGATTACTTAGAAAGGTATTCTTCGAGTGGTTTCTATTTCAAGAGCGACACAAACCGCATCCTTTATATATCAACTAGATTTAGTTGTTTATGGATAAAAACCACTTAAAAATGTTTATTTACCAGAGACAACGGTAAGGCCTCTTGAAATGCGTGTCGCCTATTAAAAGTATAACCATCTGTCGCGCCCCTTATGGCAACAGAGGTGCATTACCTTCTTACGTATGTAATTCATAATGCTAAGGTGTGTTTGTGATAATTTGTAAGTGGAATGAGTTACTTAATATTTTGTTTTGAAATGCAACGGGGAATATATAATAATATAGAAGCTTGTCTTATAAATTTTAATGGGCTGGGATTACACCTTCGGGTGTACTTGGAAAAAATTGTGGATTATGCGCCTCATAATTCTCAGATTATTCATTTCACGGCGCTGAAAAATAACTTTTTGTATCCTGCACTAGGTGAAAATACTATTTTTGTGAGCCTTTAGAGGCACAAAAGAAGACAATCACATTTTGATGTTTATTATCTTTTGCTTGTGTAGGATAAAAATTGTTGTATGCACTATGGCGGGAAAGTGACTTTCCGGTTCATTTCTTCTATCAGCCCAGAAAATTTCCACTTTCCTGTCTAAGTACACAAACTACTACTTTTCCTGTTTAAACAAATGTCACAGAGACTTTTCTAAACAAGCAAGACCCAGCATGTGCTCTGTTTGTAGTTTGTCAATTACGTCGATTGTTTTCAAAGCCTACTAGCTTTTGTTTCACCAAGGGTAACTAGATGTAAACTGAAAATATTACGCAATCCTTTGACCACAACAAAATGTGTAGAAGTTACTAAATTGTAACGGAATCATGTTTGATACGAATCTGTTTACAAGTTGAAAAAGAGGTTATTTAATTTTTTTCTTATGCCTAGTTTCGATGTAATCTATATAATGATAGAAATCTGATGAATTTTAATTTGTTTAGTGTGCGTGTGTGTATGTGTAAGTAATGGTTTAGAAAATAAGGGGGCATTATGGGTCCAGAAAATTTCATATAATTTGGATCAATCAGGCCTGTAGAGAATAAGTTAATTATAATTATTATAGTTAAGACTTTCACGTTATTTCCTTGTTTTCAAGTAAATCAGTACTTCTACTTATGTAAGAATTAGTAAATAAGGATTTATAATAAATGTTCCTTTAGAATTTTTTTGCAAATATGGGTGGTATAAAGCGACACATTTTTAATATCTATAAATTGTTTTGACGCTAGACTGTAGCCAACTCAAAATTTAAAGTCTTATTTTGGGACTCTTTAAGGGTGATACAGGGTGTTGAAATTTAAAGAAAAATGGAGAACAAGTAGAATTGAATAAATTTTGTGCTGTTAACCTTTCAAATTTGAATAATTGTACTTTTAATAAATAATTTTCTGTCAGACTGTATTTTATTAACAGTGACATAACTATATAGTAAAGTGACAAGTTACAATTTGGTAAAGTGCTATTAGTAAACGATTTTGAATTTAGTAAAATAGCATATTATGAATTAAAATGCGACAAAAACTTATATAATAAAATGTTATTATTTTTTTAAGTTCTGCTGTCCCCTCGAAGTCTATCAATTTAAAACTAAATCACCCTGTTAATTTTAATGAATAATATAATTTTATTTATGAGAACTTCGTAAATACCTACATGAACTGTAGTCTGTGAAGTAATTATATAACAATTGAACTACTCAGAACAATGCATATTATTATTGATTTCTTGCTAAATAATGCATCAATTCATTTGGAAATTATTAAGTATTATACATTGATATACAAATTATACTACATACTTAGATTGATAGGACTCAAATCAAAGTATATGTTTTTGCGTCCGTCAATTATGATAACATATTTGATCCAATATCTACTTCAATGTTGTTAACTATTCTTATATATTGACAAAGAAAATTAAATGTTTATTTATTTCATACTAATACATTATAAACAAAGAAACCATTAGGTACCGTATATATAAACATGTTTATGATTCCCTTGGGAGATATACTAAGTAGTTATAGATCCTTAACTCTCTCTAATGTATTTACAAAAATAAACCTACAACTGTCGAATTTTCGACTGAAATTATTTCTCTATGACTGTAGTCAAACATGAAGTTGATGTTCCACTTCTTTCATGTGTCATGTCAGCTAATATTCTTGCAGTTTTATTTTTCAATTCCATGCTGTCGGTCAAATAATCTTCTCCAACAGTTGAACTTCGCCATCCACCATATATCTTCAATGGCGCCATATTTGCTCCTGCATTGACCAAGGCAGTCGCCGAAGTCCTCCGTAGACAATGTCCCGTGAAAGATTCTGGATTTGGAAAACCTAAAAAGATAGCAATTTTGCTTGGCAATTTTCAAAACGTATTTTTTCTACCAGACTGAACTATGCAACGCTTTTCGCGATACGTTTGAAAAAATCTGTCTGAATGCGACGGACGCCAAAACATATACTTCCTCACTAGAGCCATTGCAGATAACTCGTTTTCTTCCATATTTGTAAATTTCTTACGGATATCTGTTTTACTTTCAGGAATGTCAACCACTATAACCCCTTATATTAGCCCTTATCTTCAATACGATTAATGTTCTTATTTAAAAGTTCTTGACCCCCGAAATAACCCATACTCATAATCACCTGTACAATAGAGCAATAAATCTGTAATTCTTACAGTTTAATGTATTATCTTATGTATTAAATGTTCTTCATCGGAAGCATCCTTAATAACTTTGGCAATGTCATCCCGACTAAACACTTTAGACTTTTTTGGCTAACAGCCTTTAACTTTTCGTTTGAGTAATGCTTCCAGTTCATGAAACCTTCTCCCATCTGTATTACTATAAGTTGTAATTATTGATTTTAATACCAACCACTTAGTCCGCAGAGAATTAGGACTGTACGATTCAGACTGTAAGAAAATTAAATCAATATCACTTATACTAGAACGTGAAATAATAAATATACACCATGTCTTGAAAGTAAGCCAATTATAGTTTCACTTATATTTTTGTTTTCAATAGGTATACTTAACTTTCAGCCACTGCAGGAATTTGCCGTATTCTTTTTTATGCTTTGGTTCCGATTTTGTTGGCAGTAGTGTGGCACGAGTTTTCTCAGCCTTTTGTAACAAATCGTCTGAAATCTCACTTCTCTTCAGGTTTTAGTTCATTTTTACAAATTAATAAATCTGATCCATGGTAATCATACTTACTTAATTATCAAACAACGTTCGTTTATATTTCATTAGTAGGAAATATAATGCTTTATCATATTTCATTAGTAGTAATCTGTCTTTTACTCTTTACCATACGAGCGAAACCAGGTTATTTTCCTTCGATTCTCCACCATAAACCGATTTATTAAAACTTTCATGTAACACATAATTATTATGCCACTCGCCGACTGCCTTCGTATCACGTTGTGTTGTCAGTCCTATGATACTGGACAGCCCGTACTTCTAAACAGTGTCAAAGACCTGATTTTATTATAGGTTTCAGTACATGATTTAGTTTATAATTCGTTTTATAATTGAACCTGTAGCATAGGTGAAATCGAACTACGTCGATATTGAGTCTCTAATCTGTATTCTTTTGTTCAAGGTGCATCCAAAATTTCACACCTGCAGGAAGGGCTGCTAGATGGGCCTAGCACGACAGCTGTAAGTATGATGGTTTCCGAAAAGTTATTAGCTTTGTATTAGTTTGCATCCTTATTGGCTCCCGATGGCTTGTACTTTACTACAATTTAAAGAAAAAAAATTGAAACAATTATGAGCGAGAATAAAAAAGTAATTATGTGGTTATTTTTCAAAGTGATCAGCAATTCAGTACACAATTTTATTCCTGCTGTATTCCGATTGTATTATTGCTATATCTTAATATATTCCAATTTTTTTCTAATTAACTAAGTATATTTCAATTTTGTTATTTGTAATCAAAATTGATTGCGTCAATTGTATTCATATTATACAGGGTGTACGAATGTCTACACAAAATTTGAAGGTAGTTTACGTGGCAAATTTTAAAATTCCCTAAAGCGTTCAGCCCCTTATCTGATTTTTCCGTTTTTTACAAAAATAATTGAATATAAACAAATGAATTTAACAGTTACGTAATACTCATAAAGTGATATTTTACTGACATATTTCCCTGGTTTGCTATAAGGGAGTGAAATGAAATAAACCACCCCTAAAAAAAATTTTTTTTCTTAAAAACTGAAAGTAATATGAAATTTGTACAAGAAACAAAGATTTAAGTTGTATTCCTATTATATTTCAAATAATTTTTAACTGTATTATATTATATTGTAATTGTACCTATTCGTAAATAAGTAAATTCATCCAATGTCGTTATTTGTAATCAACTTATATACCAATGGAATACCATTTGTATTTACACTAAATTCCAATATTTGTATTTAAATTAGGTTCAAATTGAAATTCTGTCATATTTCAGTCCAATTCTCACTTTATTCTAATCGTATTGTAATTACATTTGCGTATGTTCCAATTGTATTCCTAGCCTGATATATTGAATTCCAATTGTATTTAATTCAATTGCATACCTACCTGATATATTGAATTCCAATTGTATTTAATTACGATTATATTCAAATATTTAAATGCAAACTCAATTGTATCTCTATTTATATTTCAACTTAATTACAATTGTATTCAATAATAATCGTAATACTTATAACAAAAATAATATACTTAATATATGAAACAACATTGCAATTGTATTTCGGTTACATTTCAATTGTATTACAGCTTCTGATTCTTCAACTATATTCCAATTACATTATCATTAAACCGGTATTGTATTCCCACTGTAATCATACAAGCTTTATTTCTTAAAAGTAAAAATATAATTGGATGTATTTTAAATACAATTGGAATAAGCTATAACTGCAAGTAGAATCAACTAGATACATAATTCAAATTCAAAATTGAACCATAATGTGAATATAATTGGAATGTAACTTGAATATATTGAGAATACACTACAATTGAAATATAAAGAAAGCCTTTAAATTTGTGTAAATTTTAAGCTTTGATCTTAATCTTCATATAAAAGTGAAAAGTATATGGTCAAATTTAAATCCGGCACCATTTTCATGCATATATTCAAGTCGTTTGGGAATCTAGTCATGAAAGCAATATAAAACACCATAAACGAAACCATAATAAATTATCTAGGACGCTACTCTTGTTCCACAATCATTCAGTTTTAATTTAACGACTTCTATTCGGTGGGAAACGAAATATTTATGGATTAGTACTATTATTAATTTAAAAGCATTATGTATGACAGTTTTGTAATGAGAGATAGAAACTATGATAGTATGAACAACGTCATAGGGTGGGTAAAAAGCTACTGTCAACAAACTCTGATGTGCGTCCCTTTACATTTACACGCCTCTTTATTGCATGGTAATCCCAGTCGGCCTTTCGCGTGGCCTCCGGATGCTTCCCTGGGGATCCTCTCCCCTCTCACTTTTTTCCCCAAAGCAAGAGCCAGACGTCAGTGCTGTGAGTCAGACGGTATAGCTAGTGTGTGTTAATTTGTCGGCTTGTGCTAAAAATTTGGGAAATGAAGGACGTTCTGGTGAGATTTCCGAGTCCAGTATTGTTTATAAATACTTTTTAGTTATGTTATTTTTTTTTTGAAAAATAAACATAATTCTTGCTTCTGTTTAAAAACTCAAGGTGTTGTCCCGTCGAGAATTTCACTCTGAAACAAAAAAATAATAATACTTATTCATTGTGAATGAATATCACTGACGTTTGAAAAAATCACGTCGAAGTCTAATAGCGTCAACTTTTGTTGTTTTCATTTGTTTGAAACATCGTGAACAATCTTATATTATTTTATATTATTTTAAAAACAAATAAAATATTAGTAAATGGCTGTGGTTGATTTTGTTTCAACTTCTTTAGATGTTTACTTCAAAATAAAATTCCTTTTCAGATTACGATACTTTTCAATTATTTGCTTCATTGGACTTACACGTGTATGATATAATACCCAGCTTTCACTAAACTTTAAAATAAGAGGTACATTCGATGATAATTAATTGCAATAATTAAATACACTGATATTTAGTTTATACATTTTTTTATTCAAATTTAAATTACATATTAATTTCAGTAGCATTTAGTAGTTTGATTTCATTTATTGGGTCACTCTGTAAAACCAAAAATTAGGCAATCCATAACCTCGGTATTAAAAAGATTAATAAGGTACTAACTTGATAGTAGATATACAGGGTGTTTCAAAACAAAGGCGAAACAGTTCAGGGGGTGATTCCTTGCTGAAAATAAAAGGTAGTTTGTTATATAAATGTTGGGTCACAAGTCAACCATTAGGGAGATATCGCGTTGCAAATATTGCGGAAAAAGAGTGTTTTTATTGTTTTTCTCGGAAATGAAAAGCGTGGAAAAGATAAAATTTTGTGGAAATGTTACCATCATCGAAAGACACTTGCTACATATTTGTTCACTTTTTGAAAATAATTGGAAAGGGTTGAAATAAACTACCCCTTTCAGTTTTTTTAACTATACTTTCAAAAAACTTTTTTAACGACGTAGAAAAAAATGAATTAGGTTAAGCCGATTCATTTAGAAACTTTTTTCTCTCTTATATATTTTTGATAAAATTAACTGTTTCGACGTTAAAAAATAAAATGTAAAGTATTGTATTAAATATGTCAAAGCAACAATGGAAACATCAGGAAAATTGACAGCAGCCAACTAGTTTTTCCTAGTAATGGGTGTAGTAAAACTGCCTCTTCCCGACGTCCAAAACAGTTAATTTTATCAAAAATATATAAGAGAGAAAAAAGTTTCTAAATGAATCGGCTTAACCTAATTTATTTTTTTCTACGTTGTTAAAAAAGTTTTTTGAAAGTATAGTTAAAAAAACTGAAAGGGATAGTTTATTTCAACCCTTTCCAATTATTTTAAAAAAGTGAAAAATTATGTCACAAGTGTCCTTCGATGATGGTAACACTTCCACAAAATTTTACCATTCCTACACTTTTTGTTTCCGAGAAAAACAATAAAAACACTTTTTTCACCCCCTGAAATTTTTGGCCTTTATTTTGAAACACCTTGTATGTATCGCCTATCAGGTCCAGCATGAAGTAACTATAGCCACTAGATGTAGCTTTGCTACATTTCGCGTACTCAAGGTCTCTTTTGTCAGGTTTGACAGACATTAACAGCCAGAGTTATTCGTCGATTACCTCATCTATGGTATGCTGATGAGAACTAATAAGCTCGAAACCAAAATATGTTTGATGAATGATTTTGACGGTTTGCTATATGTTTTTCAGGTGTAATTTAATACCGGTCGGGGCAGAGTAGTTTATATGGTAGAAACTGTAAAATCCTTTGTATAACCAGGTTAAACACAGTTTCATTCAAATAGCAATTTTTACTTTCACTTTGACATATTCTAAATATTTCGTTACATTCTCTATGAAATTTTTCAGAATTATCCTGAATTCCGAAAGATTTCATCTGACATCTTTAGATTTTCACTGTCGAGATTGTTCTAACTAATTTTGAAAAAAGGAAGTTCTTGAAAAATAAAATACTTTTATTGGAGTATATTGAGAGGTAGAAGTACTAAACGCTGTAAAAATCACGACGCTAGGTAGGCACCATTGACCATTCAATGCGTAAGGCATATTGCTGCCCTGACGCGATCGTGTAAACAGAATTATCGTATCGGTTTTAATTTGTACTTTGTCGATGGTTTCGTGTTCCGATCGCCCGTTGACATTTTCGCGTTGCACAAGAAAGGACTGAAAGATCTCGAGTAACATTTATCCTGGCATCGGCTGCACCCACACCTATACAAGAGGATTTATTCGAGACATTTCAATAAAGAAGCTGCCTCGGAGACGTCCAAGGTAAACGCTCATACAGGGTGGCTTTGGAAAGGAAAAAAGAACTCCTTTATCGGTTCTTATATGATATTGACCTTCAATTTTTCAAAACGGAAAATCATTTATATAACAAAAAAAGAGAAATCTGTTGGAAACCATTGAAATGCTTCAATGTTTGATGTTTTACCCAGTGGCACTGAAAATGTTTCTTTGCATTATTGCAAGTCGATATTTATGAAGAAAATTATTGTGTTATTTGTAAGAATATTTATGCCAATAGATTTCTCGATGATTTATATACTGTTTAAGTCTCCTCCAAGTTAGTAAACACTTTTTATATAGATGTTTAAACAAAGGTTAGAAACTTTGGCATATAACTAAAAGGAAATGGACATATAAGACAGGAAGTACTGTCCGAAATTATGCCGTTATGGCGCCCTACCTACAGAAACCTAGCTCGTTAATCCTATTGCTGAGATCTTCAAAGGGTTGTCTGGTTCATGGATGAATCCAAAATACACCAACGTTCAGAATTGGGGATCTATGGAATGCGACCAATAGTGAATTATCGACGTATTCATGAGAATCTAATCCAGCATATTCAAATATGTCCTGACAGCTTGATCTTTATGAACGCTTATGTCATTCTTGGTCACCTTTGGTGTGATCTTGGATTGTGTCAATGCTCTTTTTCATTTGAGAAAAGAAAATCAGTCCTAAGCTGACTTAGGTTCTGGGCCATAGTGATGTGACGGGCAATAAGAGCGCTGATATGTTGGCCAAACAAAGCTCAAGTGGTTAATTTGTTGGACCTGACCCAGTGTTGGGGCTACCACAATGCTATCTTGCAAGATCCCTTGATGACTGGATCAAAGAGCGGTCAAAATAAAATTAGCTGGGTGGATCTGGTCTGAGACAGGTTAAACTGCTTGTAGAGTCAGGTTTCCTAAAAGGCCATGAACATCTCAACAAGCACCTTCAAGATTGTTTTAAGCAATGTCTCCAGCTTATTATAGCATTTAAATAATGCGGACTCCAAACTGTTCTAGTGTGTTCTAATTTGGAAAGGATAAAAACGCAATATAAGCTAAATAGCACACGACAGTCTGTAAAAGAAGGCGAATTCCTAATAACAAATCCCAAACATTGAGTTATTAATTTGTTCTCTATGTTACTCTAGTTAAAGGGGAACCAGCGACGGAATGATTGTTACTTAGATAATTAATTTTCCGAGTAAATGTTTCATTTACTAATATCAAGAGGAAGATTGTTGTCTATACACCAAGTATTTATGTTATCTGGCGAAATCTGAAGGTTAAGAACATCGCGATGTGAATAAATTTAGAAGTTATTCACTTAAAATTATCAGCGTACATGAGACAGTTAATTGAAATATATCGTTGATGAAAATAATAAAATGTAAGGGTTCTAAACAAGATCCTTGGGGAACTGTTGACGATGACAAGAATTTTGGAGATCTAAGACTGCGAATTTCCACAAAAATTACGCGGACAATGAAAGATATGATTTAAACAGACTAAAAAAGTCATCTGGAAGCCCCATCTTATAAGAAGTCGCTACCAATTTATTATTTTAACAAAAACAGTATACTTATTTTATATACAGATTCGAAAATTGCGGATCTTTACAGAGAAAGTAGAAATTGCCGCTTCATTCCAGGAAACGTACGAACTTTAAGAGGGGCGGCGACGTGCATTGGTCTAGCGTTCCCCACTACTACGGCAATCGGTTCCGTATCGCCAACGCCAATTTGCCATTGCAAATCTAACTGTCAGATCAACTGATGCCAGTGTTGTCAGATCTCATGCATTCCGAGGAAATCTCATGCTTTCATATTTTGATTACAAAATCTCATGCTTTTTAATAGACACAAAAAGAAATAATAAAATTATTAAAATTACTCTTTGAAATCTACCAAAACAAAAACCTAACGAGAAATAAAGGCAAAATCGAGGGCAAAATTGAATAGATAAAAGTAGGTATCTACAATATTTGGGTACTTGAAATATCCTTTATTGTAGTCTCTTAATAATTAGCAATGAATACATAAACGGGTATGACAGTCTACGGATATGAGGTGTGTGTGCTGTATTCACGCTGTATTGCAGTGATTCTTAACTCTATTCCGTAAGGGTACCTACATTTTCTGGAAACAACAGATTTTACGACCCGTGAGTCACCCTGCGTCACGTCAACTGCGCCTCAACGTTTGCCCGGCCTAACAATAAAATAAATTAGAAAGGTTACGTGGTTAATAACTTTTAAGTATAAGTACCTGTAACTACCTACTTACAATGTAATATTATGATAAAATAGCAGAACATAATGATTTTTAATGAAATAAAAATGGCATTACAAAAGTAATTAAAAATTACTTGCTTCTTTGAAATTATTCTCATGCACTGAATTTTTCCCACCTGGCAACACTGTATGCGTGTAGCATGACACAAATACACGCAAGCGGCAAAATACAATTCACCATCAAGATCCTCACTTTCCAAATCTGTATGACAAGATTGACTTCTTTGATGTTCCTGTTAGAAATAGTAAATTTTCTTCTCACATTCGCCTTTGTGTTTGGGAATCTCTATCAATATATCTTCTTCCATGTCTTTTATATGTTCAAGCTGAAGAAATGTTAGTTCTTCACGACGGCACTATCTAAAATAAGAAATAATTTTAATATTTGGAGAAAAGCGTGAAAATTACACTTTACCTTCATCATTATCATCAAATAGGTTTCATTATCTAATTCTTTCAAAAATTTCTTTTAAAACACTAGACTTGTATTAACTATATACTTTGTGAATAAAATTAACGAAAACCTAATAAACACATTTTCAATAAAAATGTATGACAGCTACTTTCAAAACACTAATAAAAAAATCATGTGTGCAACTCGTAGAAAAAGTGTATTTTCCACATGTCACGTATTTTTAAATTCGTGTAGCGCCTCGATCAAAAAATCTAACTTATTGTACAAACAGCTAATTATCTGCTGAAAAAGGATTATAACATGATCATATTAATAATGCTAGCTTAAAGCTACAAGTGTATGCAAACTAACGACATGTTCAAGTAATAAATTAACAGATAATTAAAAATGACACGGTTCTTCAAACTTGACCTATATTTAAGCGGCCCCACCCAAAATAATAAGGCGTACGTGTTACATACACATGTACAAGCGTAATTAAAAATTCATCCGTAAAAACGGTATTATCGCTATCGATCTGAATATGCTTGTATTTTCTTTCCAGAGCTCGAACGCTGAACCTTGAGCGTAATGACTGTGAAAAACTTGCAGGTTCGTGAATTATGAAAGTGAAAGCTCATAAAAATGTGCTCTTGATCGGAGCGTATTTTGAATTTTGCTATCAATTCGAAAAACCTACCGTGACGGTCATGGAGACAGAGGAATGCTGTAATTTGTTTTTTGTCAGTATGAATAAATAAGAACCATTTAATTTGTAAACAAGTAGAAGTAGTTGTAGGTTTGAGATTTGGAGATCGATTTTTGATATTTCTCCGTTCTTTTGAATGTTACCAGAGAACTGGTTGTATGACTAACGGCCGGTTTCATTATCAAATTTAAAGTCACTTTAAATTTAAAAGGATCTTTAAACTAAAAATGTAGTTTCATAACAAAACTTTAAAGTTTAAAGCCACTTTAAAGTTAAAGCGCCGCTGTCGAGACTTTAACGGCAGTAATGTGGCTTTAAGTACATCCTAACCTAATATTTTGGTAACCGTTTGTGTAGTTATTTGATAGAAAAAAGTAAAAAGAATATATTTTTCATCATCAAGCTCTAGTTCTTCAGAAGATGAAATTTCGATGATGAAAATGTAGAACCTGAAGAAATAAATGTAGAAAATAATACATGAACATTTTGCAAGACTATAAACTTAGTGGTACTGATTATTTTCTCATTGTATGAGTTAATTTATTTTTCAAACATGTGTTACTGAAATTCATGTAGGTATAACAAATTTTATTCTCATATGTATTATAAAATAAAGATTTTACTACAAAGCATAATATTTATTAAATAGACAAGAAAATTATTGTTTACATAAATACTGATGTGCTTAATAAACCTATATTATTTTTAATTAGAATTTTACTACTTATTTTTTTATATACCCAAGTTTATTTTTAACATTGTTGTAGTTGTGTTCTGCTGTAGATATAATACAAACTTGCAGCATGTAAGAAAAATTTGAAACACCGTGAGACTCATTAGATATTTATTATATTGCATTGGGTACATAAACTACATTTATTTTCTCATTAGTTCTGCCACCTTTAATTTTATGTCTAAATCTCTTCATATTAACAAAAAAATAAATCGACAAGATACCAAAATACGTTCCAGGAAGCGCGCTTAAAAATATGAGCTTTTATAAGTACAAAGACAAACGCTAATGAAATTTAACCTATAAATGTTCATAACATCGAAATTGGCCCGTTTTTTTCGGGTTGCATAGTGCATAGACCATAGTTATAATGGCATAGACTATGAAAGGAATAAGCAAAATCAACCTCCCCAGTTCTACCACAACATAATAAATATGACGTTTTGGTATTTAGTTAAAGTAACCAACAGAAACGTTTATGAAACCCAAACAGATTTAAAGGCAACTTTATTTTAAAGTGTCTTTTAGTTAAAGTGACTTTAACGGTCTTATTATGAAACCGGCCGTAAGACTTTTGGAGATAAAAGCCCATAAGTTATTTAAATTTTACAGAATATTCTACCAAGCAAATATTAACACATTAAACATGACTTAGCCGCGTAAGACAAGAATTGTCAGCTTGAATTGCAAGACAAGATTTAAAAAAAAAATTGAGAGAGAAGAAATATTGGTACGACAAGAAGTTTTGCAAATATAAGAAGAGGTAATATCTAATTGAACATTAGCTGAAAAAATAAATGTTGCGTTTCTATTGTAGGTATATATTTTATTTAAAGGACATCCAGCAAAAATATTTTTAAAATCAAAGTGTATTGAGTCTAGGTCTAGTTCTGCTGAACTAAACTAATTATACATTACCTACCACTTGACTAAAAGAAACTCTAATCTCGTTTTGCAAGAGATAATAAGATTCTTTAAAATTTTACCAACCAACACTACACCTGACCAATAAATGTATTTTTGTATTTATGTACACTAACAAAAAATGACATTTAACTGTCAACTTAGTACTATAGATAGAATGACTAAAATAAGAAATTACTGGACTGAAGTTGTCTGTATTACGATGACGAAGGACTGTTATCATTTGAAGAAGACGGATCATTCGACATTTGGAATATCTGTGAAATGAGCTTGCAAACGAAGAGATAAAATCACAAAACAGCTCTGAAAACTGCCACTCCAACTGTACACTGCGCCGGACGCAATGACCAGTGTATTCATTGGCGTTGGAGAGTCCAAGGAATTCCGCAATCTTTTTTATCCAATAATATTGATTCCAACGTAGTTTTGCGTACTTACGGAATAACAAAAAAATTGATAGCATCTATTGATCCCTCACCTATCGTAAACATTATTGGAACATGAGTTTTGTATTCGGAATTATGGCACTAATAAATGACTGACGGTCTTTTATGGCATCTACTGCCAAAGATGTGATTTCTTCCCTTCTACATGCTCCAGATACTCCAACGATTAAAACAACTTTGGCTAACGGGAATTCTTTATCCTCGGCTTGTTCATCAAGCGTTCTGTTTCCAGCTTCGTAAATATTTTTGATTTTTTGGCTGATATTCGAAAACTTTCCTTTTTAAAAATGCAATTAGATTTGTAAATTGTTAACGTGGATAGCGCAGCTTCAACAGCTTGCTCAATTCAAAATGTTTGAAAATACAAATAAAACCATAAACATATCAAATTCTCCGCTTTCACAAATAATCTTGTATGAAATTCGTTGTGAAATCGATGTCTTGTATCTGCTTATTAACTGTAACATAATTTTTGTCTAGTAATTGTTAAAATTTGGCTTACTATTGGCGCCTACTACGTTAAAATATTGTACAATGAAGTATGCTGATTGTTGAAAAGCTATTTTCTTGAAAATGGCCGCTTTCTGAGACTAATGACAAGTATACCTTTTTTCCTCAAAAACAATGTAGGTTTAAGATTTTTTAATGAAAAACGTGATAATGTTAGGGGCAAAAAAGTTAGCTCACGTCGCATACATCATAAATATGGCGGATATGGCGCTCTCTAGGAAATACGTCGAAACAGAAAACGCACTAGTGTTTAGTGTTTATTGACCATGTTAAATTACACACAATCTTTATAATAATAATAATAATAATAATTGTTCGAATTTACCTGGACATTGCAGACGGGATTTTCCGTAATTTACCTTTAACCCTGCCTAAGTATCACCTAGTTTAAATTTATTATCCTGTATATAATTTAATACTAAGTTCTAATATAATCTTAAGCTTCTTATTTTGTTTACGATTCTAACTATTTAATCTTAAGTAAAGTTGTAAATAAAATTAGGGTAAGAATTAGGTAATATTGTAACCCTATATAAGAAATTGCTGAGTCGAGTAGCAGCAGTTCCTTCACAATAACCAAAGGGTGTACACACGCTATATTTCTTGTATAAATTCTTTTTTTTGGTATTATATACTTCATTACAAAGTACAGTGTTTTATTGGAATAGATGTTACGGTCTGTTCCTGGTCCTTCGAGAAGAAAAAGAGTACAATAAAGTACTCACAGATGTGGTGCAGTAGCACAAGTAGTTATTAAACATTCCTTAAAAAGAGGAATTAAGATCGCTACGAATAAACATGGTCCTTCGAGCCGGATATTGAAATCAGATAGAAGAAAACGAAGAATTCCAAAGAAAGAAAAACAAGTGCTTCCAGCAAACGAGTACAACGCAGCAGTGTATCAACGCAGGAATCAGAATTATTTAAACCCAATCAAGTAAGTGTGCAATCCCATATATCCACATTACCCTTTATAAAAACTGTTTCTATTTAATTACTCATAATGGAGGAACTCAAAACATTAATTAATAAAAGAGCCATGTTAAAGGCCAGTCTTACGAGATTAAGTAAGTATTTTAATCAAATGTTAAATAATGATACAATCACTAATGATGAAATAAATAGCTTAAAAAAACGATTAGATGTTAATCAAAATTTATTAGAAAAATATTACGAAATTCATGAAAATATTATATCGTATTCAGCTGAAGAACAGCACGAAATTGAATTAGAAGCATTTGAAAATACATTTTGCAACGTTACATCAACCATTGAATCTTTTATTAATGAGAAAAAGAAAAACACCGATAAAAAAGAAGCAGATGTAGTTCAAAGGAACTCACCTAATGTGGGGGAATCGTCAATACTTTTACCCAATATAAAAATGCCCAATTTCAATGGCGAATTTGAAAATTGGTTAGAATTTCGTGACACCTTTGAGTCTCTTATTCATAAAAATTCGTCGTTATCAGATATACAAAAATTCTTTTACTTAAATACAGCATTAACTGGAGATGCTGCCGAAGCAATCAAATCGTTAAAAGTTTCTGCTGAAAATTATCAAGTCGCGTGGGATTGGCTACATAAACGTTTTGAAAATAAAAGTTAATTGTGCAAAATAATATTAAAGCTCTTTTAATTTAGAATCTCTCCAAAAAGATTCTTATTTCCCAGTACAAAGGCTTTTGGGTGGATTACTCAAAATATCACAGTCACTAAAAAATTATAACCAACCCACCGCCGATACATTTTTTATTTACATTGTAACTTCCAAATTTACTAGGTCCATGAGACGCGATTGGGAATCCTTTAAACCAAGCGGAGAATTTCCAACAATTCTTGATCTTTTAGATTTTCTTGAAAAGCATTGTGAATTTTTAGGTACATTGGAAGCTAACACTTCCAATCATAATTTATATCAATCTGATTCAAATAACCATAAAAAACATAATATGTTTAGAGAAGGAAATAATAATAATAATAAACATATTAAAGCTCACGTGAGCGCATATAAAGCAACATGTAGTTTTTGCAAGTTTTCGCACCTAATTTATCATTGCGAATCATTTTTAAAATTAACTATAAATCAACGGATATCTGAAACTAAACGCTTGCATCTATGTTTAAATTGTCTAAAGAAAAATCATGCTACAAAAGACTGTACAATGCAACCATGCAGAAAATGCGGTAAAAACATAATTCCTTATTACACCTTCATTATCCAGAAAATACTGAAGCAAGTAACAGCAATATGCAACAGAATTCCAATCAACAGTCAGTTAATTCTCAAATAGCCGCATCAGATGAATCTCTTGCTGCAGGATCATCTCAAGTGTCATATTCAAATCATTGTGCAAACAACTCACAAATATTATTATCTACCGCAAATATTCTTATTAATGATATATACGGAAATGCGCATTCTTGTAGAGCCTTGCTAGACCCTGGTTCTCAGTCAAACTTTATAACCCGCGAATTATGTGATCGTTTAGGATTACCAAAAATCCGCTTTAATTCGACAATATCGGGCATCAGCCAAATAACTTCAAATATTGATTTTAAAACTAATATAGCTTTCAAGTCTGGTATAAATAATTACCAAGCACAAATTTCCTGTCTTGTTTTGGAAAGGATTACTGATAAATTGCCTATAAATTCATTTAAAATCTCAGAATTAAATATACCTCGAAATATTCGATTAGCGGATCCAAATTGTAACCTCCCAAGTCGTATAGATATTTTATTGGGAGCAGGTATATTTTGGGAATTATTATGCGTAGGACAGCATAATTTAGGGAATAACAAGCCCATATTACAAAATACTAAATTGGGATGGATTCTTGGAGGAAATTTTACTCAAAATAGAAACAACAAAATTTCTAGTGCACCCAATTCATTAGCATATTTTAGTGCAACCAATAACAGTATTGATACTCAATTGGAAAAATTTTGGGCATTAGAAGAATGCAATAATAAATATAATAAATACTCTCCTGACGAACTACATTGCGAGAACCATTTTATAAAAACTACAGAACGCACCGACACAGGGCGATTTGCAGTAAGCATTCCATTTAAACCAAATATCAAAGAGATTGGCGAATCGAGAGAATATGCATTAAAAATATTTTATTCATTAGAAATATTATTGGATAACAATAATGAATTAAAAACCGAATATATTAAATTCTTGACAGAATACGAACAATTAGGTCATATGACAAAAGTATCGGAAGGTTCAATTGCCTCTCCTCATTTTTATTTACCTCATCATGCAGTGGTAAAAGAAACAAGCCTTACAACAAAGGTTCGCGTAGTGTTCGATGGGTCAGACTTCCACGGGTATTTCATTAAATGACACTCAGTACATTGGGCCTAAAATACAGCATGACTTATTTTCAATATTATTGCGATTCCGTAAGCATACTTACGTAATAACCGCCGATATAGCGAAAATGTACCGTCAAGTACTAATACAAGATAATCAGAGAGATTTACAATTAATATTATGGAGGCCTAATAAAAACCAACCGATAAATTCTTACAAATTAAATACTGTCACTTACGGTACAGCATCAGCATCATTTTTAGCAGTACGCTGCTTAAAGCAATTAGCAATCGATAATCAAATAGAATATCCTTATATTTCTAATATAATTGAAACAGATTTTTATATGGATGATCTAATAACTGGATCTGATTCATTTGAAGAAACACTTGCTATTCAAAAGGATATTACTTCCATATTATTAACAGCTAATTTTGAACTACGTAAATGGTCCTCAAATAATAGTAATATACTTAAACAAATTAATTCACATAATTATGATCAGAAATTTCATGTTCGATTTGATAATGACGAGCAAAATAAAACATTAGGTATTTATTGGGAACCCAATGCTGATAATTTATTATATTCAACGCAACAAATCTCAAAACAAGCTAAAGTTACAAAGAGATCAATTCTTTCTGTGACCGCTCAAATATTTGATCCTCTAGGACTTTTAAGTCCGGTAATTGTAAATGCCAAATTAATAATTCAAAAATTATGGCAATATAAACTATCATGGGATGAGGCTATACCTCTTGATTTAAATACGAATTGGTTGAAAATTAGAGATCGACTGCATGATCTTCAATCTATAAAAATTCCAAGACATGTTTTATGTAAAAAATCTAAATTTATTGAGTTGCATGGGTTTTGCGACGCCTCTGAAAAGGCATACGGAGCTTGTATATACCTTAGAAGCACTGATAGCTTAGGTTGTACTCAAATTTCTTTACTTTGCTCTAAATCGCGAGTTGCTCCTTTAAAAATGTTACGTTACCGCGTCTTGAGCTATGCGGTGCTGTTTTATTAGCGCAACTAGCGAATAATGTCAAGAAATACATAGACATTAAATTTGAGAATTGCTTTTATTGGTGCGATTCAACCATTACTTTAAACTGGATACAAGCCGCACCCAACAAGTGGAAAACATTTGTTGCTAATCGTGTCTCAGAGATTCAGCATTTAACTCAATCTAGTGATTGGCGGCATGTAAAAACTAATGAAAATCCAGCGGATCTTATATCACGTGGTTTGTACCCGCAAGAAATTGAATCCGCTCAACTGTGGTGGAATGGGCCATCCTGGTTGATTGAGGAGCATTCAAAATGGCCAATAATAAATGAAAAATTTAAAGATAACCTATTGGAAGCTAAAACTGTGGTAACTATAGCCACACAGATCAAAAAATGTGATATTCTCTCTAAATATTCATGTTTGAATAAATTAAAACGCATAACCACCTATTGCCTCAGATTTATAAATAATACCCAACCTGCCAGTAAAAACTATATGGCCCTATATCAGTAAATGAATTGGAAATTGCTTTGACAAGGTTAATTAAAATTGCACAATCTGAGGTATTTTTTCCGAAATAAATGATTTAATGAAAGATAAACCAATAAGCACGAAGAGTAGTTTATTAACACTCAACCCATTTCTTGATAAGGATCAGATCTTGAGAGTTGGAGGTCGAATAGAACATTCAAACTTTAATTACTCTAAAAAGCACCCAATTATACTACATCCTTCACATGAATTTACGTATTTATTAATAAAAATGAGCACCTACGCTTATTACACTGTGGCGCAAACCTCTTATTAGCGTCTTTACGGGATAAATATTGGCCAATTTCGGGAAAGCGTACAATAAAACACGTAATCTATAAATGCGTAAAATGTTTTAGAGCTAAGCCAAAATTTGATAATCCACTCATGGGTAATTTACCCAAAGGACGCTTAGAACCTGCCCCGCCTTTTTACAATTGTGGTGTAGATTACGCTGGTCCTATTTTAATAAAAGATAAAAAAGGACGAGGATCAAAATTAGTAAAGACGTATATTTGTATTTTTGTATGTTTCGTAACTAAAGCAGTGCACATTGAGTTAGTTACAGAACTTAGTTCCGAAGCATTTTTAGCTACCTTACGCAGATTCATGGCAAGGCGTGGACAACCTTTAAATATATATTCTGACAATGCGACAAACTTTGTAGGTGCAAATAATGAACTGACAGAATTAAATAATTTATTAAGTAATAAAGAGATTCAAAGGCATTTACAGTATTCATTAAATCAATATAATACTTCGTGGCACTTTATACCTCCTCGTTCCCCACATTTTGGTGGTCTCTGGGAAGCTGGAGTAAAATCAGTTAAATTTCACATGAAACGGGTAGCTTCCAATGTAAATTTGACGTTTGAAGAATATTACACTTTGCTAACGCAAATAGAAGCAGTTTTGAATTCCCGTCCCTTAAGCTCCTTATCCACAGACATCAATGACCCTGAACCCTTAACTCCGGCACATTTCCTGATTGGGAGAAGAATTACTTCTGTACCTGAGCCCGGTCTATTGGAGTTTCCTGACAACCGCCTCAGCAAATATCAGCACATTCAAAAGGTGACTCAGCACTTTTGGAGACGATGGAGCAGAGAATACATAAACGAATTACAGATTAGGACCAAGTGGCGACAAAAATTTCAAGATATTTTGAAGGTTGGCATGCTCGTTGTCATTCAAGAAGACAACCAACCCACCTTTAAATGGCAAATTGGACGCATAATGGAATTGCACCCTGGAAAGGATGGGATAACTCGTGTTGTGTCCATAAAAACTACAAGTGTGTGCCTTGCCCATTTATTGACAAATATTTTTAGGATTAAAAATTTCTACTTATTTAATAATCTATATTTAGTTGAAAGCACGACATTTCAAGGCGGGCGGCATGTTCGAATTTACCTGGACATTGCAGATGGATTTTCCCGTAATTTACCTTTAACCCTGCCTAAGTATCACCTAGTTTAAATTTATTATCCTGTATATAATTTAATACTAAGTTCTAATATAATCTTAAGCTTCTTATTTTGTTTACGATTCTAACTATTTAATCTTAAGTAAAGTTGTAAATAAAATTAGGGTAAGAATTAGGTAATATTGTAACCCTATATAAGAAATTGCTGAGTCGAGTAGCAGCAGTTCCTTCACAATAACCAAAGGGTGTACACACGCTATATTTCTTGTATAAATTCTTTTTTTTGGTATTATATACTTCATTACAAAGTACAGTGTTTTATTGGAATAGATGTTACGGTCTGTTCCTGGTCCTTCGAGAAGAAAAAGAGTACAATAAAGTACTCACAGATGTGGTGCAGTAGCACAAGTAGTTATTAAACATTCCTTAAAAAGAGGAATTAAGATCGCTACGAATAAACAATAATAATAATAATAATAATAATAATAATAATAATAATAATAATAATAATAATATATCTACCCCTCATTCTAATCACGAGGATTAGCCCAGAAGTCGAAGACTTGTGCGGGAGAGGGGGCGGCATATTATTATTAAGCAGGCCGTATTTGCGCCCAGGAACGACTTACGTTGGTAGGCCCTAACCACCATTCAGTGCAGGAATGAGGGAAACCTGGAAAACCTCATTAATTAGGGGGGTAGTCAAATGCCATCCGGTATCAATCTCTCACATTGACCCAAGCCAACATTCGTCCACCCTACCATACCCGCAGAGAGGGTGCCAATCTCTCCACGAATATAGCCTATATACGGTCTACCGGCTGCGGGTATCGAACCCATAGCGATCTAGTCACCTTGATTCAAGTACTGATACCTTAAACCGTGCGACCACTGACCGATCCTTACTGACCGATTATGGCAAGTCAAATACAAAAAAAAAATGTATGGATGTACACAAAATCATAATATATATAATAAAACATCACAGTAAGATTACAAATAAAAGAACACAAAGCAAGATAAGTATATAAACATATTGTTCTAAGAAGGTGTGACAAGGCCACTTACAATAATATATGCATATCAGAACTATTTAGAAACTCATTAACTGAATATAAACAATGTTTAAGAAGAAATGATTTTATTTTGTGTTTAAAATTTCTAACATTCAAGGACTTTAAACTAGTTGGAATTTTTCTTAGTTAGTCTATAACGTGGAATCATAAAATTGTCCGCAGATCTCGTCTCATAGCTATGACATTGAGAATGTGTAACATAGATTGAATTTCAAGAAGAGTGGCATATACGTAAAGACATGGTAACGGTAGAATTTTAAGTTTTTTAAAAAGCGGTCGACAGTGTTCAGTATAACAAGAATCAGTCATCAAACGTACAGCCTTCTTTTGCAACTTAAATATTTTATCGGAAGTTGTGCTGTTTCCCCAAAGAATTATAGCATAATTCAAATGCGAGTGAAAAAGTGAACAATAACACATCATCAAACAGGCGTCACTCAAGAAATGCTTCAATCTTCTAATTAAAAACAAAATACTAGATTGTTTAGTTCCCAGTTGGTCGATATGGGCATTCCACGTAAGAGAATTATCTAGAATCACACCCAGTACTCAAGCAGATTTGCCTTGCGTTATATTGTTGCGAGTAGAAAAGGTTAAATTTTGCGTTTTAGTGTCAATCAGTGTAAGATTATTGGCTGAAAACCATTTTTGTGCTTTTTCAATAATTTCGTCGGAAAGCAATGAAAGATCGGTCAGATGATAGGCAGATGTAAAAATAGTATCATCGGCAAATAACGTACTACGAAAAGCTAATAAAAATGAGAAACATCATTAACATAGATAATAAAAAGCAAGGGCCCCAAAACAGAGCCCTGTTATCATGTCTCATATCGAATAACATCTATTCCCAAATTTTTAAGTTAATACATTCAAAAAAACTGCAATTATTACCAAAAGGCACTTTTTAAATTCCAGCTTTTTTATTATCAACATTTTATTAAGGCAAGTTGCCTTATATCGTAATATTTTGAAATGAAATATCTAATATATCCATGGACCATTACTGACGAACCACCCTGTACATTTTTCAGAAATTCACGTTGTACTAACCATCTGGATCGCTCCAATTGTGGAACGCACAACAATTACCAGTATTGGATTTCAAGGCCCCAAAGTTGTTGTCTCGGAAATATTACAGTAATTCATTGCGGAAATACCTATTTTTCTATTACCAGATGCATCGACTGCATATTTGCACGACATACCCGGCAATGTGTTCGTGTATGATGGACGTGTGGCAACGTTAGGAGTTCTTGTTGATGTAACTCAACGATAATGCCAGATAAGCTGGTAGGTTATCGAAACCGTGGTGAATTCACATTTTGTTTCAGTGTGCCAGCTTCGTGATGATATCTCGATGGGTTGATTAAAGTGGAAAGGCACAGTGAGTGAGTAGTTTGCAAATATTGCTATCTTTACATAGATTTCACTAAAATCGTCGTGAAACCGGTTGACAAGTAATATATATTCAACTGTTTTTGAAGCATAATGTTGCTTTTTTAAAACTTTCGACATTGTAGGAATTAAAAAAATATATATTGAGTTATTCAATGTGTATTAAACTATTGAACAGGGTAAATATGGTGAAATTTTGAGCAATCATCGTACAAAATTCTGTGGTATAAGCTAATAGTCTAATAGGCTTACTGCTTACTGGATGAAAGGCATTTTTTTATTAATTTTTGTTATCACTTATTTTATCATATATGTAAACAAATATATTGCAAACGGGTTACCTAATAAAATACCCCTAATTAAAAATATTGAAATTATTTTTTAGTTAACGTTTAATTCATTTGCTTACCAAACAAATTTAACACCATTCTAAAGTACAAAGCATAAAGAACATGCATAAGTTAGGGTGTCTTCCTCTTTCTGGTCCCTATTACCATGGCATCGAGAACCGCTTGTTCTGATCCTACTTTTATAAAAATAAAACTTTGAGAACGTGTAGAACACTCTGTATAGTTTTTATTAAAATTTCACACATACGGGCTCTGAGACAACCTGAGTAACACCACCTTATCAGATTGAGTGAGCACCCTATATAGAGTGAGTCAACAATTACTTAAAATAGATCTTCTCCAAATTACTAAAGTTTATCAAAAAATAATTTCTACAGTGTAATAATGTAATAATTACGCTAATAGGGTACGCTTTAAAACTATTTTCGGATATACGGATATATTAAAAAAAACACATCAAACTTATATATTTTTTAAATGGACGTTTTTGATTATTCGTTCAATTCGAAACATAATATGTTTTTTATTTGAGATTAAATTAAAACAACAGCGCATTTTTCACCTATATTTAATTTAGCTATCATCATTATTTTAAGAATAAAAATAGCATAAAATACAATTTCAATAGGCACTTATAGGTATTTGTGAAATAGTGACAAATTTTAAGTTATGAACGAAAAACGAGAATACCTGTATATTTATGCGTACCTATTATATTCAAAAATTATTTTTCTGGAGTTTTCTATTATTCGGAGTGAATAGAATTTCTGTAAATTTACCTGACGGTACGTGACACGCCTGCCAAGCTTAACACACATCTTTATTTACATATATGTAAAAAACAAAAGTGGACCAGATCCGCAGTACTCGATTCCTAATTAATTATCCTAATTGCTTACTAATTTCATTCATTCGACCGGCCTATGGCACAATGAAAGTGTCTACGCATCGAACCGAAATCATTATAAGGAGTACTTATTAGTACCGCGACAGTTGATCACATACGACAGCTTGCGTTGTCATTCTTTTCTTTAGTATAGTTGCAATTATTTGCAGTACGAAATGGCTTCATTTCCCTTGGCCTTATTCACTGAGGGTGGTACGAGGAACAACAAAATCCATACTTTACAAGCTGTTTAAACCAGCCAGGATACATCTACCAAACTTTTATTTGGTGATTGATGGACACACCACAACATCACACGATGCTGGCGTGTTGATTCTAAGCACATCTATTGACTAGTCCCTATGTGAAACAGCCAATGTGGTTGTTATAAAGGAAGACGTCGACCTCGCTGGACTACTTACAACAACACGTCACTTGACCACAACATCTGTTCATAAAACCTGACAGAGGAAAAGTACAAACCAACATTTACTCCACCCATCAAATGCAGCAGTTGGGGTTTTGAAATCGACATTGAATAGTTGCTCTCGATTATGCCAAAATTGCTAGGGTCACTGTTTAAACATCATTCCCATTTTAAAAGAAGATGACGAAGAAGACTTGGAGCCTATTTCCACTTCTCCTGCGGAACTAATGACGAAGACAAGTGTGATTCGCAATTCGTACTGCGATTGGTATCAATCGTAGATACAGAAACCTGGACCCTTCCGGCCCAAGAGAAACAGGTCCAGTTAATTTTGTTAAGATTTTTCATTTGTTACATTTTCTCCTTATTAGTTTTTATAAAATGAAAATAACATTTATATACATTTGTTACACAATCGCCTTCTCCTAAGGTTTTCCATTTTTCAAGTCATAAGCGAAAAACCGAAAAAATGGGAGTTTTCTACCCCTTCCTCCAGAAGCGAACGGGCTAGAGGCGGATATTTTTAATATGTTTATGTCCTAACTACCTCCTGCACGGAACATGTTTCCCCCTCAATGCTCTCTACACCCCATTTTCGGTATTTCATCGCCATAACAAAACAAAAGGCCTCTATAAAAACACTTCACTTTTTATAAAATCATATAAGTTAACTGATATTAAATAAAAAACCTTTTTTGGACCTGCATTTAATTGTAGCTATTGTTATTATTTTTGAGAATTAAAAGAACATTTTTTGTAGCAAATTGCTAAGAGGGCTACCTGATAATACTATGAAACATTTCAATGCAAAATGGTGATTTGAAGAAATTTAAATTAAAAAAATCAATATTTTTCAATATTCCTTCAGATATTTTGTTAACCATCTTAACCATATTCTCATACTTCGCTTCGCTTCATTCGCTTAATTATTCAGTCGACTCTTTATTTTATCAAATTATCACAACAGCCATGAAAAAGTCAACATTCTTATTAGAAAATTCAATATAACGATTCACTTACAACAGAATTTTAAGAAAATGGAGGGATCCCATCTAGATCAGGTCCTTTTTAGTGTCTAAACATTTCACTTTATTATCCGATATCAGTGTCACCGATCCACAAACACTGTATTGTTATGTAGAACAATGTACGATTCTCTTACTATCGAATGGATTTGCCCCACGAGGCCGTCGATTCATATCCTTGTAGTAACGTGATTTGATACTGAATCAAGAAACTTTCCTCGACGAGTACCTAATAATAGAAACCTAGAAACAATCGAAGTCGAGCAGGTGGTGCATTCTAGATATTTCTGCCGGGAAAATGTGATTCGAATTTGTCAGTACTGTTTACATTAAAAATTGATGACAACTCTTTACAGTCTCGACGACATAGCGAAGGATTCAGCTACTTCTCAAAGGCTACTTTATATTTCAGAATGATCAAAATATCTGATAATCTTCTGTGCTACGATTGAAAAGCTGCAGTTTTTCTGGAAATGAAAGGATTTGTTTTTGTTTTGCTTTGTGTGTGATTATTGAAGTTACTTCTTTGGTAGCTTCGAGCGGTATTACTGCAAGAATAACAGGAAGAAATTATTACTATTTTATTTTTATTTTGTCGTCATCTAAAACCCTTTGTTTTTGAACAAATTGCATGTAAAGAAATTAACGTACTCTCACTGCCATCACCACGCGCTTCCTCAGAGTGACCCACATACGTTGAGACTTGATGGCGCTGTTTACGAGAATTAGTAATTATTATTTTTATTGACTCCTAAAACAATTCTTATGTGCTTGTTGTTGGTAAATCGGAACAAATAGTTCTGTTCTTAAGGATTTTTTCTGAATACACAACTTATCACAGTGAACAGGATTCCTAATAAAATTAAATCTGTTGTAGATATTGATCTTGAATATATATGTACATATTATGTATGTGAGGAATTATTGAAAAGTTTGAAATGCAAAATAACAAAAAGAATTATTATCAACTATACGCGTATGTGAATATGAACATTAATATACAGGATGTTTGGTGTATCGTTTGTCAAATTGAATTGGCCGAAAGTAGGGGTGATTTGTAATCTCTTCAATAACTCTCACTCTTGACCCCATGTTATTTTTATTTAAACTTTTTCATTGTCTTCAAAAATCCCAAAATTCAGTAAATAAATTTAAAAAAAATCTTTAAATTTATTTTTACCCCTTCCAAAAACTTTGTGTGTTAATAAAATGAAAACTAAATATTATTTGGAAGAAATTTTTGATAGAACCATACAATAGTAAACATAAAGATTTAAATTGAATTTGGAGGCTATACTAATAACTTTCTCTAAATTTAAGTTTAAATACTAAATTTTGGGATTTTTTAAAACAATAATGAAAAAGTTGAAATAAGAAAACCTATGGGACCAAGAGTGAGTTATTGGAGCTGGAGAAATGGCAAATCATCCCTCCTTTTGGCCAATTTAATTTGGCAAACGATGTACCCAACACCCTGTATAAGGCAATCGGATAAATATCATATATCATTTTATAAATACAGAGTGTCTGGAATATGAGTGCCTTAATTTTGCCGTATGATATGTTGTTTTAAACAAAACATATTTGACTTAACAATTTTTTTTCTCTGACCAACGGTAACAGAATTATGACAGCAAACAGATCCTGAATAAGTGACAACGTCGCTCACATACTTTGTTAGAATTGTTGTAAATCTCAATTGTTTACTGTATTAAAACTGATCAAAAACCAAGATACGAACAAATTACGTTACAGACGCTTTTACTTAACCTTAGTTGTACCTTGGTTTATAATTTCGTAACATAGTTTTGCATATTGCAATTGCATTTTTATTTTTGAAATGTATTTGTAGACAAAATATTCATTTTAGACATTTTTTGCATGAGAGTTTTTTTATTCCTTTTGGTCAGATATATCAGCCCTTAAAATGACGGCACTCATACTTCGGACATCTTATATGAAGTTTTATTAAATTCATTTACATTTTTTACCATTTAGGTGATTACATTCAGTAAAGTTTTGACATCTTTGCAGGCGAAATTAAAAAAATGATCAGCTTCTTCGATTCTTTCGATTGGTTTTGTGTACTCGTCATCGTCCTTGTCTGTCATTCACAAGCACTTAGTTCTCAGATTCTGTAATGAATCAGTGTTAAGTAAACATTTCACATTCCTTTATTTTTGTTTTTTTTGTTATCTCGTACATGTCTAAATTAAGCTCGACCATAGCTAATTCAAGTACGATAATATTAATGTTTCCGTTGTTCTTACTGAATGGTGATATTCAATATACCTGACTCATTGCTTTTGCGACTTCAAGAGAACAAATATTATATTAATTTATACATGGTGTTTCTTAAGTCGGGGTTAGAATTCTAGACGCGTATTCTGTGGCCAAAAATAATGCTTTTGTGTTATATAAATGTGGAGTCTCAGGACAGCCGTTGTCCAGAGACAGCGTGTCAAAAATTAAAAATAAAATGTTTTCATTTCTAAACTGCTTCAGATAATTTAACCAAATTCGGCAGTCGGTATGAAACAAAAAATTACCAGCTGTAGAAAATTACTAGGGATGGAGGTGTGGGTATCAACAGTCATTATTTGCCAAAAAAATCGGTATAATATTACAAATAAAATAGGTCATCATTTGCGCCATTGTATGATGTTCACTTTTTGTTTCTCTACAGATTAAGTTTTAATAATGGCTTATGCTTATTCAAATGCTGAAATGGCCAATATGGTTTACATGTATGGCCTTACAGATGGAAATGGTATTGAGGTTAGGCGAATTTATATGGAAAGATTTCCAAATCATCCAACTCCAAATCGAAGAACATTCCGTCTTTCGGAGTCAGGTTCATTTCAGAAAGGTCGAATTTCTGGAAGACCTTTGACTGTTACGTCTGAGTTGGAAGCAACTCGAAACTGAAGAAGAACCAAATACTAGACATTTTCTGAAAACGTTTTACCTGAACTACTTGATGATGTTCCCTATGTGCTAAGGCAAAGAATGTGGTTTATGCACGACGGGGCTCTCCCAAATTTTACTTTGACTGCCTGTGAATTTTTAAATGAAAGATTCGGTAATAACGTGATTGAACGAGAGACGAAGAACCAGGCTCACCTTGGCCACCCAGTTCACCCGATATGAAACCGATTAATTTTTTGTTTGAGGACATTTCAAGACATTAGTTTACATGGTTCGCATTAAATGGGAGGAGCACTTACGTCAACAAGTTTAAGCTGGTTGTGATGTGATTAGAGCTACTCCTGGAAATTTTGCACGTTTTCAAGCTACAATTTCAAGAAGATCTGAAGTATGTATTTTGGTTGAATGTGAGCATTTTAACTCAAAAACTGATGGAGTTACATGAAATAAACAAGAGTACCTTTTGTATTCAAAATTGAACTGCCTTTTAGATTTTCTAGTCATTTTAGCCATAACTCATAAGGCAAAATAGATATGTTGTAATTTACCTAAGTAACAGGGTGTAACTAACGCCCTGTATAAATAGTGCTAAATTCAGCATAAAATTCGTAATTTTCCTGCCAAAAAACATAAAGTCGCCAATTTTCAAGACGATACTGCTTAAAATCACAAAATTATTAAGAAATTTCAAATTACAATTCCAACTTTAAATACCCTGTATCTCGTAAACCTGCAAGATGTGTATAAGACATGTTAAGCTCAATCATCATATTTTGGTGTGTAGTATCTCCAGTTCAGAGATTGGCCATTCTTAATGAATCACCCTGTATATTGGATACCTATAAAAACTATTATTGAAAACTAAATACTATTGGAAATTACTATTTTAGTCTTTATAAACACTAAATTTAACTCAGAAGAACTCCCTGATCCTCTCTAATACCCCCATGTCTTCATTTGGCATACCCCCTGGGACATTTCCGAATGTGCATCACAATAGCATCTCTTTTTTTCTTCTGCAATATGCACCTCTAAGTGCACATGCCGGTGGTCAACAGGTAGAAGTTGAAGAGGTGGAGTAGGCCGTGGCTCGTGTTCGATTCTCACCTGTTCCGCGGCCAGAGTTGATTCTGCCGTGTTCGAGCGCAGAACGCGAACCAGCGGCTACTAGATCGCGCGACATGCGTTAGCGTTTGAAGGCGAAGAAGCTGAAAAAGTCGATAGGACTGAAAAAAAATGACAGTTTTTTGGAATGTGTAGGAAGTAAATCTGTTGATGTGGCGTGTCGGACACGGAGGAAGGTGTTTTAAAGTTTCGTTGTAATGTAATTTTTGTGATAATTTGTACTTTTGTGAAGAGAAACAGTCGAAATGTGTAGCAGAGAACAAATCTCGGAGATCATGGATAAGATCCACTCGGTATGTTTATTATTATTTACAAAAAAATGATTGTACTCTATTAAAATTTGTATAAAATGAAATGCGTTACTTAATATTTTTTAAATATTACAGTTTTTGAAAAAAACTAAACAGAGAAGAGTCCATATAATTATCTGTTTTTTATTTTGGACTTTATATTATCAAAGTTTACTTTTTCAACTTTTTAAAAATAATATTAACTGATACTTTTGGAAAATTTTATAAATAAAGAAAATATATTTTAACTTCTTAAACGACGTAGGTATACAGGGTGTCAGAAAGAATGGGTCAACACTAAGCTGAAGATATTAGACATCAAAATATTATATTTCATCGTGCCTTATACGAATGTCGCTGATTTAAGAAATACAGGGTGTTCAAGGTTTAAATTTTATTCTGAAATTTCTCAATGACAATAACATAGGTGGTGTGGGTTTTTTTTGGTGTGAGAATTACGAATTTGAGGCTTATTTTGCCGTTGTTCCTAGGTCGCTAGTTTTACCGTATTAATTAGGTAAATCAAAACATATTTTTTTATCTGTTGGGCTATACCTATAATAAGTTAAAAATCTAAAAGAACGTTTAATTCTACATAAATAATGTACTCTTGTTTAGGTCGACTAACTTTATCGGTTTGTGAATGAAAAGTTTTAATGTATTTTGTGGTGAGTTTTTTCAGGTTCTGATATTGCTACTTCTTTGCTAAGTAGGCTTGTGGCAAATTGTCATGTCAATAACTATTAGCGTATTTCGCGTGTGTGTAATCAAAAAATACCACGACATAATAATAAAATTTTGTATGCCATGAAATTTTAGCGGATTTATTTAAACAGATTGTACGGTACATATTATTATGCTTCGTAAACAGGTATTGTTTAATAGAACATTTTGCTGTAATATCATACACCCATATACGGCAAATCTAATTTTATTCATAAAATAAGCAAGATATTTTTGAGATTTGTTTGTTTCTCTATTATATATTTTTTTACTTGTTACCGCAACCCCTATAGAAAATGTATTAGTTATCTACTTTCAGTTATGCATGTTTTGAAGTAAAGTGTTGTCTCTTAAGTCATTAAAAATAGGTATGTAAGTGAGCTAGACATTCTATGACTTGTCTGTAGATAGTGAAGTGAAATACTTAGCTTTTATTAGTAAACATTAATGTTAAAATCGTTAGGTATTTTGTTCCACATTTTGTTAAATCAGATGTTTTTGTATTGTTCGAAAAGTTTGAGACCTCATATTCAAAGTGTTAATGATAAATTTTCTCTAACTTCTGTGATCCATTCTGTCTTTGAAAATAATTACGGTTTGGCATATAACAGTTTTTTATTTATAGCTTCATGAGAGGTACAGGATGATACAGTTTTATACAAATTTTCTTGTTCATCCGTAACTTAAATTTTGAAAAATATGACGAAATCTGGGGGGTGACATTTTTCCAACATGCACTATTTTTATATAGGTAGCTAAGTGCCAAATTTTCTACCTAACTGTCTAGTAAATTTTCGGTCAGACAAATCTATGTGTATCACTCTCTAGCGCATCTAATTTTTTATGAGACATATACATTTTCCAGTCTAGAAGAATTTTAAATACACTACATTGGTATAGCTACGCCAGTTTGAAGAAACAAAATCTATATCAATTTGTGGAAAAAATGTTTTCTAGTACACTATTCTTTAAATTGACAGGTTTTGAGATAAATATGATCATAGATTTTAATTTTTAAGTTTATTTACCGAAAGCATTTGTTACTTCAACGTTTAGCAAGTTTTACAACCCAGATTATTTCAAGACCTGTCAATTTTACGGATACTCTATAAGAATAGCCCTACTTACCTATATACAAAAATGCCACCCTTAAAAGACACAGGGTGTAAAAGTGGAACTTTTAAAATTTTGTTTTTCTTCAGGTTTTTAAGTAGGTATCACTATGAAATTTTATGAAGATACGAGTATATCTTGCTACTAACCAAATCCTCAAGGATATTATTGTAAACGGCGCCTAAAAAACAAATGTAGAAACAAGGGAGAAGTGGGGTTATTTTTTTCTCCCACTTTTTTCGGACGTATATATATGTTTCTTAAATCCCTGTTTTTTCCTTAATAAACATATTTACATTAATAATAATAATATCTGTACCCCTCATTCTAATCACGAGGATTAGCCCAGAAGTCGAAGACTTGTGCGGGAGAGGGGGCGGCATATTATTATTAAGCAGGCCGCATTTGCGCCCAGGAACGACTTACGTTGGTAGGCCCTAACCACCATTCAGTGCAGGAATGAGGAAAACCTGGAAAACCTCATTAATTAGGGGGGTAGTCAAATGTCAACCCGTATCAATCTCTCACATTGACCCAAGCCAACATTCTTCCACCCTACCATACTCGCAGAGATAAAAAACATTTATTTGTGTAAAAATAGCATATCTGGCTAGCCCTATATTCAGAGAAACTCTAAGTTAAAACATTGCAAATTGTTTCTTTGTAATTTTATATATAAAAATATTAGTTCATCTTTAAGGTTGCATTCCCAAAAATGGAGTTTAACTCGAAAATGAAGATTTTCTTCGAAAATCAAGAGTAACAAAATATTTTAAACAAAATTCTAAATTATGACGTTATAAAACAACGTCCATAGGCGTACGTCCGAAAAAAGTGGGAAGGGATAAAATAACCCGTTACCCCTGTTTTTACGTCTGCTTTTAGCGAAGTGATACATGAAAGTATAAGGAAATTATAGCGCAAAAACAATATTTCGTCCAACTGCCAACTATTTTAGCAAAATTAGCTATTTTTTAACAAAAGCACGCGAATGTAAAAAAACAGTTCGGGTATTTTTTTCAATATTATGTCACGTTTGACATTGACACTAACTTCAGATAAAAACGTAATGAAAAATAATATACCTACAGTGTCAAGTGACAGTTGACAAAAAATATTGTTAATATTTTGTGCGCGAAATCAGTTTTTATAGCTCTTTCGAATACTTAATATAAAAATAACTATGAAAAGGGTTAAATCGTGATATTTTGCCGCCAAATATGTGCAATTACCGGGATGACCTGCTTTTTGTATGTTAATAAATTTTAAACGTCACAAATACAAAGTGTATCGAATATTTTAATGACAAAAGCATGTGGTGTGAGTAATACTGACTCCAGGATGCTTTAAATTTTTCCTGATGAGGTAAAGCGAACCAATTAAAACTGTCAATTTGTGGGAAATTAGATACAATTATACTTCATAGTACCTATGTATTTTATTGTTCATATGAATTCCAACAGTTAGTTTACGTAACTAAATGTGTGGTTTCGGTGTTACTAATTCAATTTTCGACTACAGTTTAATTAGGAACAATGAGAGAATATTACATTTTAGAATACCGGATGACCCTGAGGATGAGTAGGAGTTGCATCTTTTAGAAATATAATTTGTAGAAAAATTATGGGAGAGTTTATAAAACGACTTGTTACTGTTCTCTGATGAAGGACTTGTATAATTAAATTTTAAAATATTGTATCAGCTAACCTCTTTTATTTTGAAAATGTACAGGGTGGCAAGAATTTTCAGATCATAATTAATTTTTGAATGAAAATTCTTAATTATTTCAAGCATTTGCGTGAATACATTTGTCTAGCTCCTATAAAATTACTATAAAGTTATTTTGAACGTTTTGCCTTTGTCTTTACACGCAGACATAAAAAAATCGCAAATGGTTTGCGGTGACACGGTTGGTGAATATTTCTCAGCAAATTTCTACTTGATTTTACTATTGCGTTATAATTATGTTTGTTTCAAACATAGCACACAATTGTTTTTTTATATGTCATCGAATACGGCCTTGTGGAGACCATTCATCGGTTGGCAGATGCACATTTAAAAAATATATACAGTGTCTACTTATATTTGTGTACAAATCCGTAAAAACTTTATTCCTCAAGACAATCCAGCAAGTATGTTGTTATTTTAAATAGCATCTAAACGCGCTTCTTCTGATCCTACCACGTAATTTAAGATGGTCAGCTATGATTTTTTTATACCACCAAATTTCAATAAAACGCTTAGTGATTTTTTTGTTTAAAATTTGATAAGCTGATGCCTGAAAATCCCTATATGTGAAATTTGGACAAAAACTATACAGTGTTTTCTTCTACCCGATCCCAAAAATTTATTTGTGTACAAATTCGTAAAAACTATTCTTCAAAGTAATCCAACAAATATATCTATATATTTTTTATATGACATCGAAAATTGCTTCTTCTGATCCTACCACGGCTTTTAAAATGACAATCCAAGGCCTGCTATGATTTTTTATATCTTCGAAATTCAATATAAACGCTTAGCGATTTTTTTAGTGTTTTCTTGAACGGTTTTAAACCAGATTTATTTTTCAGTTTTACAGTTTCTAATTTTTAGTTTTAGGTATATATTTTTTGTGCTCATAATAATAGTTCTGTTTCTTTTTGCCCTATACCTAACGCTTTCCTAATGTGGCTAGAACCTTTGCTTTACTTTCCTTGTGTATTTTAAAAAATAACAAATATTAATAGTTCTCAAGTCTTTGATGTAAATAATTTAAATTATCAATTAAATTTCAAAACGAGTTGGGTCATTCTATTTTTATTTTATTCAATCTTGTTCTGTTGACTGTAACAAATTCTCAAAAATTACGTTGGAATAAGAAGAAGCGGCTTTCACTGTTATTTAAATGAAAAACACATTTGATATATTATCTTGAAGAACAAAGTTGTTGCGAATTTGTACACAAATAAAAGTAGACATACTGTATATTAAAATTCATGATTGTGTGCAGCTTACTTAGTTTTGCATCGTTCATTGTACAATATTTTAACGTAGTAGGCGTCAAAATTCCCTTGTAAATTAGATATGTTGAAGGTAGATCGACAAGCTATAAAATGCACTGGTGTGCTATGGATAGTATTTTTCAACATGCAGCGTTTTTAAAATTGAAGTCATACTGATTCTTGCAGATCCAGATAGTTGTCCTGAATTAGTTTGTGAATAATCGGTAATGTGAAGAAATTCCTAAACAGATTTTTTTTAATTGTTGATTATCAGGTTGTAATCTTTTTTTTCTCATATATTTTCAGGTATTAACAATATTGTGTGAAACTAACTACTCAGTGGACAAAAGCCCCAACCTGCGTTGAATTACACCCACAATATCTACCCATATATTCCTTATTATTAGCTTTTGTAACATTTTTTACTGTTTAAGAAAGGTATTTTAAGCTAATATGTATCAAATCTCCTACAATTCCTATCAATGAAGTCATATATCAGAGAACATACATATGACTTCATTGATAGGAATTGTAGGAGATTTGATACATATTAGCTTAAAATACCTTTCTTAAACAGTAAAAAAAGGTTGTAATCCATCTCGAAATTCTCCCAAATTTTTTCGTTGCCAAGCACGTCCATTGAAATTTAATTGCCAATAGATAGATAGATATTTAGATTCTTTATTACCCATTTAGCCATAACATCATGAAGGTTCGTCATTAAATCTACTATGATACATAGTATCAATTACAATACAACTATCCATTAAAATTAATCATTTTCATCAAAGATTTAAAAAATATATAACGTATACATAACATACCATGTAAACAATAAAAACATAACTATCCTGTAACACACAGACAACAACTACAATTAAAGACAATCTAAAATTTTCGGGTTAAAATATCTTCAAACTGAGTTATATTGTAAACAACAGAGTCCAGAATATTTTTTAAAGTATTTCTTAAATTTGCCTAGAGATAAGGCCTTTATATGGAGTGGAAGCATATTGTACAGGAGAGACCCTGCACAATCCGGGGATCTTTTGTAGAACATGTGCTGAAATTTGCTCAAATACAAGTTTGACTGACTACCTGTGCTATGATTATGTACAGTGCCTTCATAAATGATTACAAGCCACGTGACCAGGACGGTGATTCTCGAAGAACAACTCGTATGCAAATAGATTTCTTGTCTCTCTCAATTGCCGTAGTGAGGAAAAGGATATTCGCATATGAATTGATCTGCGATTGATTTGAAAATCTCGACCTTGATCACGTGGCTTGTAATCATATATGAAGGCACGGTACTTCTGAAACCACTTTATATCTGCTTTTATTTTTGTGAAAAGATAGTAAGAGTTTAAATATATATATCCCTGCTACAGTTAAAATACGTTTCTTTTTAAAGACTTCTCTGCATGATTCTTGCGGTTTTAAATCAAATATCAACCTAACAATTTTTTTCTGAATCACAAATACACGCAATATATCAATAAATAACATATCTGAATACGTAAAATATTATTGTGTCTCAGAATTTTTCGATTTGGTAAAGTAATTGATTTGAACCAAAACTAGATAAATATATTTCATTTAGAAATATTTATTAACTTTAACATACATTTTGTCTAATAATTAGTAGACAAAACAATTATAATTGTTAAAATATAACTTACTAGTATCTCAAATATGGTCAATTTCTAAGACTAAAGACAAGTATACCATTTTTCCTCAAAAACAATATAGGTTTAATATTTTTTAATAAAAACCGTGATAACGTTAGACACAAAAACATTTACTTATGCTCAAATTTACGTCACAAATATGGCTCTATAGGGAATATGTCGAAATAGGCAACAGATTATGATTTCTCATATCCAAAAACATCTATTTCCAAATTTCTAAGTTGCGATACAGTCAAACATAGTAAATTATTAAAAAGAATCACTTTTTAAATTCAAACTTTCACTCTGTATCTGGCTTATATCGTAATATTTTGAAGTGGAAAATCTAGTATGTCGTCTCCATAGGCCATTACTTATGAATCACCCTGTATAATAGATATTTAACCGTTTCATATTATACTAATTTAAATATCGACAGATAATAACATATTTCACAACATATTAAAATAATATCACAATATTTAAATAAATTAAGCGATATTGGAGTAAAAAGTCACCTTGGCACCTATTACAAACCACTTTAATTTTATTAAATTACACAAAAATGCGGAACCGACTTAATTATAAGTCAGGAATTGTTGTTAATTTATACGTGGATTTAGCTTCGCCCGGATTATCTTTTTAATTTGTGTTGCTTCGTGTTATTTTCGTTATCGATTATAATTGTAATTATTTATGTATTGGTACGTGGAGAACTCAATAAAAACATTAAATAATATTAGTATAGGCGGAATATATTATACACATAATTTGCATACCTTTTATATTGTTTATTAAAGTATTTTTTGTTGAAATTATGTTTTAATAGCGTCATTTACAGAAATTGTGAAGGGATTAGTTAATTTTATTTTAATATTGAAATAACCCGTATATCGTAAATGGAGAAATAATTTCAACTAGACAGTATCGGTTTGCATAATGTATGTATTCGGGTAACGCGATTTGAATATTCTACAGTTTTTAACTGCCACTAAAGTAAATTAGAAATTTGTAGTGTTTCAATATCAGCAATAATCCAATTACAATTCACCCTAATTGGATTAGATTTGCTAGACGAAAATAAGCTGGTTTCCCAAGAATCCAGAAATCCGCAAGTGGTGAGATTTATAACTGCTTGTATTTAGCAAGAATATTTTAAGTAAAACAAAACACGAGAATGTCCTTCACTAATATCAAACGGTACTCGAGATAGTTCGAAAAGTAATATTATATTTTAAAGCCTCTTGAAACATCGTAAATTTGAGTATGTATTTACTGTACGTTGTTTTAAAACACATTGTATCTTGCTCAAGACGTATGCAGTGTTCTTCATAAAAAAAATATATATACCGAGTGTTTCAATATTAATGATACACAGAGTATGAGTTTGTCTAAAAATTGATAACTTAAAAAGATACGGGATGTCAAAATTACAAGATTAAATTCAAAATTCTTCAAATATTTAGAAATTTCTCAATGAATTGCTTTGAAAATTTGTATTCAGAGGTTTTCTAGGACGACAAAAATTAATCCATACTTAATTTCGCGCTATTGTTAGAGGGCGTTACAAAATGTATTCTTGATAGATATGTTAATGAGAATTTTTTTCTTGTGTATACAAGGTGTTCTATTTAAGACTCCCCAGGCGATTATATTGAAAATTGTAACAGATACACACGGAAAGAAAACTATACTAATATCAAGATTAATACACTTATTCCAGTGCTAGCTTAGTTTCACTATTCCCCAAGTATGCTACTTTATTGAAAGATTAACTTATTCTTGTATAATAAGGTTATATATTCTTCATTTAAGAATAAAAATTACTTGAAGTCAAGAAAACTACTATACTTAATATGAGATAAAGTTATATTTGATGTTTTTTTAAAGAATTGATTTGTTTTATTTAGATAATATGAATTACTTAATTCAACAGTTGTTATTCTCAAAGTAAAGTTTTCTTTATTTGAAGTTTTAAGTGTCTTGAAAGAATTACTAAGTAGTTAGTTGCATTAAGAACAAATAAAATTGAAATATTGACTGAAGCTATTTCCCAGCTATCAAAGTAGTTCTATAAATTTAGAGTAATAGGAGTTTTATATTCTGTTAATATTTTATAGTTGTATTTAGAATACTAAATTGTTGCATTAATGTGGCACATGAGACTATTTTGCCTTCAGAAACTGAATTGTTTTTTAAATTTGTTGCAAGAACGTTCTTAGAGCATAATTTATAGAGCACTTATAAGATAAGTGCTAATGTAGCCCTATAAGTGTGTACAATAACACAGTTTTATAGCAACGGTGCTTATAGAATCAAATTACTGTAAAACCGATGCAATATACTGCTTTATAGAATTATACCTTCTCCTGTGACACAAATATAAAATTATTCCGTAATGTCGCTTATAGTTTAATTATAGAACTATTGTATAAGGCGTTTGTTAAGTTACAATTCTGCTGCGGAAAACAAATTACAAATATGGAAGCTGCTATCGAACTTAAGAGAAAAAGCTCTTTAAAGCAGTTGTAGAGAATAATAATATAGTTGTTATAAAATCATTATAGAGTAAATAAGTAACAAAAGCCTTTTTGTTTCATAAAGAAATGCTATAGAACTATCATTTTTTATGTATGTAGGTTTCCCATAGCCCCATCTGACGAGACCTGCCTGTAATACTACGAAATATTTTGATCAAAGTATAATGGGGAAATTTGTATAACATAGCCGTGACTTGTAAAAATTATTATCTGCTTGCAGAAAGAAAATTTCATTACGATAGATAACATTTATTTGATTGCTAAGAGAAATTGATTTTCTTATAGAAATTTAGTAACATATTTAATTTAGACCTTTAAAAACCTTAAACATTTTCACTTTTAGATGTTAAGTTAAAGAATTTTAATAGATTTATTAAATAAGTTTGAAATAAGTGAAATTACGACAATAAAATATGACAACACTGTGAATATTAAGTAGTTGCTTACGAAGCATATTTGCTCTATAATCATTGCAATCGACACAAAAATGTCATAGTAGTGAGAATCCATAGGAAGTACAAGATGAAGCCTTTCTTTCTGTCGCCATATTGTGAAGAAGGAAAAAAAAATGTTAATTAAAAATATGTACAATATAAATAGGTGAAATGATATCAATAATATGGATATACTTACTTTCTGACTATTTTATGTACAGTTGGTTGTTAAATTCATCAATTTAGAAAAAAAAAAAATTTATTAAATTTTCAGCATCATAGGAAATATAAGGTTAACTGAGGGCGCGTCAACAAATTACCATTATGTACCACATATTTCACGATAAAACTTTTTCCGCATTAAAATTTACTGCTTCCTGATGGACAAACAAACTAAGCAATTCGTAATAATGTAAGTAAGTACTTCTATGCAGGCTGATTAGACCCATCTTATTGGTTCTTATTGGCCCGTCCATATTATTTTTAACATAGATTTTTTATGAGATTGCTTTGTAACTGTGTGATAAACATTCTTTAAGACTTCTATAATTATTTCCTGCAAGCTTTACATAACCGCTTAAAGAACTAAAAGGTTCTATAGAACGGTGCCCATTTTTATGGTATAAGTGTTGTAAGAACGTTTTGAAAATGTTCTTAGAACAAACATTGCTCTATAAAATTTGCTCTGGAAACGTTCTTACAATTTTTACAGAACAAGAAATTGTTAGCTGGGTTATTTGTGGCATAATTGTAGTTTTTCTTTAGTTTGATTGGATTTTTACCATACTTCTGGAAAAAACAAAGATTAATTAAATAAGCCCTTGCGCCAAACGGATCAGTCAAGGGTTATTCTTGAAACTAAGTTTGCCTAATCACACTGAAAAAAGCAGATAAGTAAAAGATTACAAATATTTCATCACTATTGCGCACTTTCGTATTTTTGACGTGCTTAGAAACATTTATATTGAATGAAGTCACCTGCTGTCAAAAATATTTTACATTGCAACGCTATCTATTCCGTTATGGAGATAATTTAAACCCTTCCCTTAAATTTGAAGCCATGTATAGAGACTGTACAATGCATATTGCAAAATTTATGTGTATTTTATAATTTTCAATATAATCGCATGAAGAGCCTTAAATGGAACACCCTGTATATGAGTTTTAATAAATCACATTTATTCTATTAATTTTTTTTACACAAATAAATTTCATGACACCCTGTATAAGCATCAAATTTTAAATCTAAAAGTAATTCAATGATCCACGAGTTCCATCATATGAATTCACTTATTAAAAGCATTTGCATGATTGCACAAATTTAATAATGTCAAAACTATTATTCATTAAAACCCCTTCTGGTTAATAATCCCTCATTACGTGAATTACGACATTCTCGGTTACGTCACACGTGACACTCTTCCGCGTTGGCCTCTGTCGCCTTTTGAAAATAGCAGATACAGGAAAAAATATCCGTGTCATAGTTTATTAATTTGAATAGACGGAGAGATATAGGTACCGCTCAAATATCGCGTATCTGATTTCCAATTGCATAATTCGTAGCATATGTATGGTGTACAGATAAGTATCTATCAACAATATCGTTGTAAAATTATTTTTCGAATCCGGTGATCGTCCTATTTAGGATGTCGAAATAGTTGTTATGGATATGTATTTTAGAACGTAGATCTTATCACTTTTGGAACATATACTATTGTGATATAGTGAAATAAATGTAGATTTTGCGTTAGGGTGGGTTTTGACGTGTCCTTCGTTTATTTTATGTGTCTTGTGTAATATGCTCTTAGATAACCAAAAATCTCCAAGCGTTGTTTCGAAAAGAAAATCCAGTAATGCGACAAGCAATTATACCGTGTTTATAAATCAACGATTTTATCTGTTTTTAAATGAAGTTGAAAAAATTACACCACAGAATCCTTAGGTGAAAATAAATCGATATAACCTAACATACCTATATCCCAAGTTGCATAATAAAATAGATACAGAGTGTCAAAGTAAAAATTTTATTTTCCATATTTGTAAATAACTTTTTAAGAAATCCACACATTTACATAAAATTTGTAAATCGGGGGTTTTTGCGAGCGAAAAATTTAAATTTGTTTCTAATTTTGTCGTCACTAGTATAGGGCGCCACTTGTAGCACACCATGTTTCTTATAAATGGCGGAACGTTTTTGCAGCTTAGTGTATCCATCTGACTATCGAAACAACCGATTTTCCTACCTGTTTTATTTGAAAAAGGTATACCTTGCTGAAGTCGGAAGGAGTAATCATTTTTGAAATAATCCTATTTGAAATGCTCAGTGCACCAAAAAACTGTTTTGGTTTCAGGTAAAGTGTCTCTTCTGCTGAAAATACAGCAAAATGTTCCTTGATAAAGTTGTTCAGAAAGATAAATTATGGAGACATGCAAAATTTCAGGAAATTTTAAATTTTGCACGTCGCTATTTACCGTTAATAGAAGCCAAAAAAAAGTTGCCCTTATTGCGTATATTCTCATTTAACGTGAACATAGACTTATTTCTAAACACATACACATACATTTCTAATATAAGCAATGACACAACAGTTAAAATATTAAAATTTGAAAAATTTGTCTGCACCATATTGATCCTTAGGTATTTCAGCTATGCACAAGGGAAGAATTAGCCCAAAAACAATTCCAAACGGTTACTAATAATTGTAATAAAGTAAAAACCTGTTTTAAGTGCCTTATCAAATAACCTCCAGTTCAGCCTTTCGTCAATTGTAACCCCAAAAATTTAATTTCTTTGTCATAACGTAAAATTGTACAATCATTTATAGCTAAATTTCAGTTGGTACATTTTTGCCTATTATGAAATCTGATGACTTGAGTTTTTTCGGGATTAAGATAGAGATCATTGAATTCATACCATGCGCCGCCGGCTGACTTTAATAAAGCACTCGCCTTTCTCTCCAAACACTTATCCATGTTATCAGACACTAATAAAAAGGTGTCATCCGCATACATGACAAAAAATAGATCCCAAAATCGTTGGTATACATTAAAAAAAGTATTGGACCGAGACTAGATCCCTGTGGAATCCTAATACCTACTTCTAGAGCTTCAGAATTTATCATATGTGTTAAACTAACATACTTCGCCCTTCCAAGAAAGATGCCACCCATTTATTCACTACGCCTCTTACACCATAAGAATCCAGTTTTGATAGTAATTTACTGTGGTTGACGCAATCGAACGCCCTACTGACGTCACATGATATGCCAATCGGGCACTCTGCTACTTTAATATATTGAATAATTTTGTGATAGAATGATAGTAAAGCTGTACTTGTAGATTTGTTAAACTGAAAACCGTGCTGATTGACAGTAGGTACATTTTGTAATAAATTTTAAAAGACCCTCCAAGTAGCAATATTTATAGATTCTAGAAAATGCAAACGGGACAGTTACTGTTACAGGTCTGTATTTTCCCATAAGTTGTGGATTTCTTTTTGAAAATAGGAATGACTTTCCTTACTTTTAACACACTTGGAAAAATCCCGTGTAGAAAAGATAAACGAGATAGGTAATAAGAACAATAATAAAATCGACAATCTCTCTAATGAAGAACATAGGTATATCATCCGAACTAGAGGTATATTTACAAAAGGAATTGTTATTAGAAGGAATATGACAAACCAACGTATAATCGTTAGATATGCACTGCATAATATCTAAAGGAGTATTTTTAAAATAGCAATTAAAATAAGAGGCCACCTTCTGTTGATCCTCGTGTAGTTTACCATCCACCAAAATATTTATATTATGTGTTAGTAGAAAAAATGCATTACACTACATTATTTTCAGTAAAGCCTGCCTCATATCGCGCGCTGGCATACTTTTTCCAAACTGGGTACTCGAATTACTCGTGGAATTTCATACAAATTACACCGTGTAACCTCACCTCCACGTTTGGGCATAGTAAAAGTTCCCCGGATTTTTTGCCCGTAAAGCGAGACTATTAAAACCGTTTAGAAAAGTAGAGTTATGTGACACTCTCGTTTATTTTCCATTTTGTCGTATTATAAAGGTGCTATTGTGTGCTCTCTAACACGTTATATCCTTTGACTGATTAAATAAGTCGCTTTCAAACTGGTTTCGGTTTGACCATAATCGCGTAATTAGCGATTAGCTTGAGAGGATGTTGGATATCAGTGTTACATTTTCAATGGTGGTGGCGTTCTAGAACAATACCTTTTGTATTTTTTTTTGGCCATTTATGCATTAGATCAATATTTTGCAACTGTATCATTAGTAGTAGTAGTAGCGTTGTTGCAATTTATAAAAAGCCTTGGAAATTCGACAAATTTTTAAGATATTTTCTGCGATATACAACAAAATGTTGTCAGGGTAAGTGTTCCCGAATGGAAAGATAAGTAAGTATGTAAAATTTCATTGGCTAGGCCTTAGACTGACGACAAAGCACCAAAGCACATGTAACCTTTGTGACAGATGGCAACAGACTTAAGGATCCTGTATTGCTTATAATGTAATGTTTTCAGATATGTTTACCAACACAACAACGAAAATACCCATTACTTTTTCACACCTCGTTTACCCCTTCTTATATTTGCGAGACTTCTTACCGTAACAATGTTTCTTGTCTTGTCTCGAAAGTTTTTTTTATATCTTGTCTTGCTGCAAGCTGTTATTAAATTTTGTCTTGGTCTTCTCTTGTCTTGTACCATAAGACTAAGAAAAAGCAAAACACGATTGCTAATACTACTTAGAAGGCCTTGAACGAACCTATAAAAAGATATCTTCATCACTGAGATATCTTAAAGAATTACGTATATATATGTATGGGGAGTTTTGAGGGGTGTACCCTGTATATATGGATTTTTTGTTTTACTTCTTTTTAAAAGGACAAAATAATATAAAAAAGAAATACTAGTAACACTACTTTCAGTCAATTGTTTTGAAATTTTGAGAAAATTTTCCACACAGTACAAATTTTAATTGTCACCCTGTATGTATTGCACACTCTCCACGACGTTATTTAAGTAATCTGAACGTAGTAGTCAATTATGTCGCGGTCAGCTTTCAGCCTTCTTCGACTTTCCCATCAATTTCCGAACTTCCATCGGATTGCTTTTCTGTGTCCGACGCGTATTCTTACTTATGTCCACCCACTTCCTTCCTAACCCTCTTGGATTACAAGAAAATGCACTCGGCCGGCTGCATTAGTGGGAAAGTCTGTTTGCTTCGGTAATTTGACTAACCTGCCTCCTAATAGTGGAACTACGTGCATCCGGGAAAGTTGACCGCACGATTTACCAATAGAGATGTGCAGCGAACTTGATTAATGTTATGGTAATGGGATTCAGTATCGTAAAAATTAAAAAGAACTGTGTAGTAATAGTTTAATTTTCATATTGTTCTTATTGAGGTGATTAAGTATTGATTGAAAAATGAATTCATCTACTGGTCAAAGATCTTTCAGCAAACTGTCGTGGTGATGTTGTTGTTGTCAATAGCTGTGCAGGTTGCCCGCAGCATTCTGGCCTGAAGACCCATTGTACATGTCGCTGATTATAGAGTTCAAAACATGTCCATACTGCGTGCAAAATATAGCAACCAGCTCTGCTGGAACCTCTCTAATGTTAGTAGGCAGAAAAGCCGCCCCAAGATATTCGTGTCTCTTTACCATTAAATGTGTGTATGTGAATAGAATCCTCATCTGCATCGTCGCAAAGTCTGCATCTCGCAAAATTGATTTCTTTTTGAGCCAATCTTCAATGGACCTTGCGAGATGGCATTGTGGTAACCCCAAAACTGGTTCGGGTCCCACAAATTGACTGCTCGACCCTTGTCTAGTCAACATATCAGCCCTCTCATTGCATGTCATATCACTGTGACCGGGAACCCAGGTCAGCTTAACACGATTGTCCCTTCCCAAGAAAGAACACACATTACAGGACCATACGAGAGGTGATCCTAAAGAACAGAAGCGCTCGTATATCTGCCTGACTGTCTGTGCATACTTGAATATGCTGATTTACATATCTCCTCCTGATATTCTCTTGAACGCAGGCAGATATAGCAAATACTTCAGCCTGAAAGACCGTGGCGTGTCTCTCCAGAGAGTGAAATAAATTCTCTCTTAGTCGTATTCCATAGATGCCCGCTCCAGAACCCTGGTCTACCTTGGACTCATGCGTGAACCAGACGAGTCCTTTTGAGAGCTGAACAACCAGGCTTCTTTAGCCGGAAACTCCACCTTAATATTTCTTCGAAAAGCATAGGTAGGGGATATCTTATCGTTGGGTGCACCAAAAATCTCATCCCCATCTCATAACCTCTTATAGATCACGGTGAGACCTCTGTCGTGATTTTTACTTTTCCACGCCCCTCACTGTTTTAGCGTAGTGGTGATACAATATGACTTATTAAGTTTATTTTGTCAAAGATGTGCCATTGGCTGACATAATTTTCCATTTTGATATTTGTCAACCTGAACCTCCTCTATTTAGGGATCTTGCATCAGCAACAATTACAATTGTTTCAGACGCTAACTTGATCAGGGATGAATTTTACTTGAACAAATCTCATAGTATGGAGTTTCTCTGAAAAAAGTCCCGTTATTAAGTATTACTCATATATGTCGTATTGTTTATTGTACATCAATATTATTTTAAGTGACTGTTAAATTCAACAGTGCCTCTTTTTTGTTTGTAGAAAAATAGAACTAAATCTGAACATATAATTTTATTATCCCTGTTGTGTTTGCTATTATTAGAAGGCCTTTGATGGTGCGCCTGTGGCATTTAGATGCAGAGGAATGCATGTCATTAACGCGTATAGCTGGCGGGTAAAAGCATAGAAACCTACTAAATGAGCTGGTCCAAGTGCAGGCAGTGAGAACAGGCCTATTAAGAAATTGTTAATATCTCGGCGAACGCGCGTTCGACGTGCCCTTTTACACACCTCCGTCTATAACCTCTTTTATTTACGAGAGAATTTACCGTCGGGGTAAAAATCGGCGAATGGAACGCGCTTTCGCATAAATAATATCCAACAGAGCCGGAAGCGGCACGCGATGTCTTGGTTTTTTTTTTAATTTACATTAAAAGGCGCCAAAGTTGTTCCTACATCGATTACGTGATGGAAGGGACGATACAGGGTGTCTTGCAAGTCGTTACAATAATTTTAGGAGGTGATAGAATACTTGATTATGAGTTGATTGAAGCAGACATACCTATATACCAAGTGTTACAATCTGTGTGATAATTAATTTTTTAACTTAACCGTGCTTTTCTATGATTATTGAAGTGTAGAAGAAAACAAACCTTTTTATAACAAATATTTCTATACTTTGCTTTATTGGAATGAATGGATTATATAAATGATTTAGCCAATAAAATCCAAAGTAACTTCCTTACTTACCTAAAACTTCATATAGTTTTTCTACTTTGTAAAAGCGAAGAGTCAACTTTAGACATGGATTTTATTTAAACCTTTGTGTGTAGGTTTATTCAAATATTATTAAAAACTTGCCTAAGCAATGCTCTTTCAGTTCTTAGGAAGAGTTTCTTGATAAACATTCTAAAAATTAGGGAAATTAATCTTAACACGTTTAAATATGGAGGGAGCGGAAAATTGGCAAAATGGAAACAAAATATGAGTGAGAATGCTGAGAATTTCTTCACTCTGGCTGAAATCTAGCAAGAAGCTCAAGAAGCAACATTACGTGTGTTACAAGAGAAAAGCAAAACTATGTACCAGCAGCATTTGGTGGAATTCAATAACAGGCGAAAAAAAGAGGCATTGGAGAAGGAGCAATTACAGAAGGGTGCTATTATCCTACTTTTTCAATGTGGAGAAACGGTTTGCTGCCTCTTCGTTGTCGTCAAAATATTACAATCAACGTTGAAAATGCACAAAGGTATTGATATTTCGAAGTATGGTAAACTTACTTCATATTTGAAAGTAGAATCAAGAAATGATAAACCAAAGAAGGCTAAGATACTGGAGAAAAATCAAATCGACGAATTTTTGAAAAAAGCACCGGATGAGAAATATTTGCAAGCTAAAGTAGAAAATACACGGTTTTAATATTTCATTTTATACATTGAGCGTTTGATTTAGAACTCTTTACAGGTTGCAACGATCATGGGAGTCGAAGGTGCTTGTCAATACAGTGAATTGACCTTTTTGAATATCACCCATGTCCAAGACATGGCGTGTATATATTTATTAGTATATATTGTTTATTAAGTATATTCTATGACACTTAGTAGTTAGTGAAAATAAATAGATAGATATATTAAAGATTTTAGACCTAAAATAATTGAAATGCAACTTATAAATGATTTAGATAAGTGCAAATTGATTGTAAAAAAGAAACTAATAAACATTTTTTGTATTTTGCACTAGCATACGTAATCGTAAGTATTTTTGTTGTAAAGAAAATATATACACCGATTTCAAATAACGTTTATTTACGTAATATAAACAATTTTTTCTGCACAACAGTATAAAGAAAAGCTTGTAAAATATGCATAATACGTGCATAAGTTAATTAATAATTTTAAAAATGTAGTGTTTGATATTAGTAGAAAATTGTAAGACTTAAACAAAAAAATGTATACATCATATATGCAGAAATTTCACTAAGCTGCTATTGGACACCCTGTAAAACAACTACGTTGTTGAAATAATCGGAGGGGTATTAGTAAATCTTTATGTAAATAAATGCTTCGCTTCAGATTAGAGTAAATTATATTCGTTTGAATTGCGTGGCTGTAAACATATTGCCTAAGTAAATGTAAAAAATGCAATACCATGCAATGTCTAGTGAGGAAATAAAAAATGTTGTTTCAATACGATTTTTTTAAATACTTTGTTTAGAAATAGAATACATTACTCGCCAGCTTTGTTCCGATATCTTAAAAATATAGAGGTAGTACGTTATATAACTGTTATATAACTTTATGCTACATAATGCATGACCTTTTTCTAGCTAGAGTATTATTTAGATGAAGATGGTATCGATGCAGATTAGGATTAGATACAAAGGATTACCGGTATCTACTTTTGTAAAGCATAAAGAAAGCGTATCAATAAAAGTATCCTTTGTATAACAAATTCAATTGAGTAGTGCCGTGATTTGTTTTGATTTTATATTGAATGTTGCACGATATTTTTTCTGACTGACTGTTTGACAATTTGTTTTTATTGTAACGTACAGGTTGATATTTCCTTGTCATTAAACAATTCAAGGTCTTCTTTGAAAGTAAAAAAAAGAATGTTAAATGACTTGATAGGCATAAATTCGAAAATAAAGATGATACAATTTTTTAATTAATACTTTAATTGTGATACCTCTATAACCACAAAAACTTTTACTTTAGCATGAAATCGAATTTAAGAGTATGCATTTCCTTAAGAGCTTTTTAACATCCATATCGGACATTTCTCCACTTTCTTCTGCATACCGTCTTTCAGGACGTTATCTTGCGCCGCCGATACAAATAAATAAGTGAAAGTTTGCGTTAGTAATTATCGTGGTTATAGGTGTAATCAGTTTATATTAATTGCATTAATAATTTATATTATTTACAGAGATATCGTTAATTAAAATCTAATTTGTTTCGTATATCTGTAATTTTAAAGCGGATGTATTGTTAGCAACTAAATCTAATGAAAATATCTGGTAAAATCGCATGAAAGGCAGATAAATATATTACTAAATTAAATATACAGGGCGCGCCAGGTAAAACTCCCCAGGCCTATTATTCCGTTATTTTTTGAGGTACCTTAGCGATCAAAGTATCATTTTGTAGGTCTGTTCGAAGTCAACCATTTAATTTCAAAGAACAATTTAATTTTACAAAGGTTATTTTACCAGAATATTTTCTGTCTAAAGTGATACTTTATCCACTAGTGGAATAACGAAACTTTATTTTGTTAGTAAAACATTGAATAAAGTAATAAATCAAATTAAATTTATTTACATTATTATTAACATTTATATTAATAGTAATAGACATTTCGTTTTTTATTTTATCACATTTAACTTAATTTCCGTTAATAACAACCCTTGTAGCATTGTTACCATCATTTTTGGAACGCATAACATCTGCCGAAGTTTCTGAAGAATTTGCACAAGTTACTGATGTCTCTTCTTGTTAGGAACAGCTGTATTTTCCTTGGATTATCCGTGCAATATCAAGTTTGTTAGATATGGACTCCTCAACTAACTTTCTGCTACAGAGGAACTTTTCCATCCGCCATGCCGTTTATTGGTGTAAGATCAGTTATCTTTATTGAACAATAAAGTTGTTGAAGTGCGTCTCATATAATGGCCAGTATATGCTTCTGGATTTGCGATTTATAGGAATGAAGCAACTATTGAGGGCACTTTCGCCAATATGTTGATTCCAACAGGCTGATAAGCCTGTGATTAAAAGAATCTGTTTTGTGTTGAGCGAATAGGTCGCAGAGGAATATATTTTCTGCATATTTCAACAGCATTCACTCAAAGACCTTCTATAATTGAACATTTTCTTGAAATGCCCGTCTTGGTGGAACGTATTGAAACAAGTGGGTAACTTTCAATGTCCTGTACGTCAGTAATTTTTAAATTTGTCAATTCGTAGCATCGACAGACACCGGAAACCCCCATTATTAGTACCTAACAGCATGTAAGAGGTAAGGAGTGTTAATCATTAAATATTATCTATCGGAAGCCCCAGTCAAAAATTTTCTCAGTGCTCTTTCCACTACTGCAGCTTTTTTGATTTGTATCCCCTCGATTCACTATTCAAATAAGCAGTAAGCTCTTTCCAATTTTCCAAGATAAGGTAAGGTTTCCAAGGTAAGATTTTCCAATATCTGTGTTTTTGTAGACCTTTATAGTAGCCTTCAACATCGAATACTTGGACCACATAGATGAAATTGCATATTTTTTCTTCAAATTTAAAAAATACGATAGCATGACTTCTTCATTTATAGTCAATGCTCTCCGTTTTTCTCTCCATTCGTTAAATTCGAACACTTAATGTTTCCTAGATTTCGCTGGCATTAAATGAAAAATTTCATGGATAAAATACTACTTAAAATAGTTATATAATAAATAACTATAAATGCTCGATTTTGCAATTTTGAAAATATTATTGTTGGTATCAGTAAATATTATTTTAAGTAGCCAGTGACCACAACATTCGTGTTTTCCTATCGGTTATAACACAAGCAAACAAATAACAAACTCAACACCAGTATATGTTTAATGGCACCTCTGACAATTAACCATGGTTGTTTGCTACAGATTTTTTAGGTATAATTTAATGTCAGTCGAGGCATTAGCCCGCAGAGTAATCGTTTCCGGATATTACGCTTTTTTCTAAGTACCTACAATATAGTGGGTCGCTCTCTGCTTGTGACCGAGCAAAATATTCCAAATATGAGATAACTACTTACACAATTTGTACATTATTTTTGTCACGATTTTCAGACCAATTTGAAGTGCTCTTGTATACGATTAGAGTAAAATTTTACATACGTTTATTGTGTTATTGCATACATTTTGTAGAAATTGGTCAATTTTTGTATATAAAGGTGACACAAATTATGTATAAATATACTACAAATTAGAATACAATTGAATATATAAAAATACTACAACATTGGCAGGACTGCCACTGAATTGCAATTCTATTTTATTAGTGTTAGACACTTTGTAAAAATTGTAGCCTGTAATAATAATTCTATTTTACAGTTATCTCTTTTATGGTGTCTATTCAGACTTTCAGCGATAAAACGAATGCCAAAGTCCTTCTAATTCTACATTTTAATTAGCGTGCATTGTTGAGAGACGTTACTAAGACCTTGGCATTTATTTTTAAAACCGAGACTCGTGAGTTACCGCGGCCAAGCTGTGACAAGAAGTTTTTATTGTCGTATCCTAGTTCTGTGGTTCAGACACGGAATATATTTTACTCAAATAGCAAGCAATTCTGTCGGAAGTAGGCTACGAATGCAATTTTATGAATAAAGTGTCTGTGTATAAATTATCTTGCGTTTACATACAACCTTTTTTGGACTGTTCGTTATTTGTGAAAAGAATTACGCGGTTTCTAGTTTCTCTAACACGTCGTTACTGATATTTGCTCTGGTAAAAATCGAGCTCGCAAGTTAAGAACTAATTTAGAGGCATTTTTTTTTCAAAAAATGGTGACAGCAAGTCGTCAGTGGACCCACCAGACATACCTTTTTCAAACTTGTTAGCTCTCATCAGTATGCTATAGGTGAGACAACCTACGACCAACTCTAGCTGTTCGCGCTCTGTCACTACTACAGATACAGAAAAGAAACTTTTTTAACCATTTTGTCAGATTTCATAGAGAAAAGGCGTTTTAATAGTGAAAATATAAAGAATTTATAAAATTTCCAAAGTTTACTTCATTTTACAAATTTTAAATCTTGGCAGATTTTGTTTCATGAACAATCAAGGTTGAAATCAGGAAGGCCATATTTCAACATTTTTTTATCTGTTACAATATATATTTCACCTATTCGGGTATAACCGGTATATACAGGGTGTCCCAAAATAGATGGCCGTACTATTAACCACATATTCTTTGGACAAAAATAATGTGACTTTCCTTATGCCATTTTTTATTTGGGCGACCCTGTTTCAATATACAGGGTGTTAAAGTTACATTTTAAAAAACTATTTTTGCACGTACTTTTATCTTATTCCGGCATATGTAATTTTGGTGAAAAGAATCGAAGGGCGATTGGAGGTAACTGAGGGATGTAGTACTCTTTATCCCCTCAAATTATTTCTAAGTACGCCTATGCAGCTTTTTCTTGAAATATCAAACGTAGAATTTTCTTCTGATCATTTTATCTCTTTTGTAATTTTTTGTTTAAGTGCTCCGTTTTAAAAACTTTTAAAAATTTCCAGTGTAATCACATGCAGCTTGCTTGAAGGAGGATACAAATTTCCAGTCAATGAAATAAAATTCAAGCTTCTAATATAACATTTGTGTAATGACAAGGTAATTTTAATGTTTAGTCATTTTTTAGACATCGTGGATATCAAAATTTAAATTTATCTATGGTAATGCAACTATGCACATTAAAAAGTGTGTTTCTTCCAAAAATTGAAAATATGTACAAAAGTTTTTCCTCTCCTGGGAGAAATCCATGGACATAATGAATGATATTTTAAATGACTATCAGTTTCATTGTGGTTATACCTTTACTATATTTATGTCACCGTACTTCGGAGAGCTGATATTTTGAATAACAATAAAACTATAAATTATAAATAATAACGTAAATGCGACTTCAAATGAGGCGTAATGCGGACAAATAACTATAAATTCTTAACACAATGACGTATTTGGCATTCTATAACGCGGCTCCCAGCCTTTTCAGCTCTTTGTGCATCGGCGATGTAATGTTATAAAATATTAATATATCGCAATCATAAATTGCGATTGGGAATGCAGAAAGGCATCTCATTGTGATCGCAGACCATATGGCAGGGAAATAGCAGTAATTTATAATCAGCTTTCAGATTAAATAACAAGAAGAAGTCAAATTAATGCAGTTATTAATACTCGGTAAATATTTCATATTTGTTCAAATGAGATTAGTGCATACTCATATAGGATGCGCAGTATACGTATTCGTTCATAATGATATACAGGTCGATCTAACTTTTAATAGATAATGTTCAGGAATTGGTAAATACTATGAAAATATACAGTATGTCCACGGATGGGCTATCGCACTCTTTTAAACTTGAATCAATTTGTGTTTAATCATTTTCGCGCCCATTAATTTATTAGTTTGAAAGAATGGATTTTATTACTATTATTTTTTCTGTGACGGGGAAAAGTTTGACATTGTATCTCTCTTGACAGGTAATAAAATGTTACTTTTTATGAAATTACTTTTTTCCCCGGAAAAAAATGAATTAAATTAAATTAAATTTTCTTAATGTCAAAACTACAGTTATTAACTGCCGTTGATGGTCGTGATCGCAAATTGGGTCTTATTTCAGATGATTTCCAACCATCATGTTTCTTTAGTGTCATCAGGTCTTCTCCAGTTTCAATTAAAAGTGTAGCAGACCATCTTCGACATGCATGACTTATATATGATAGCATTTTCAATTAGAAGAAAATTGTCTACTGTTTGAGGTATCTCATAAAATTGATTTTTACCAACAACCTGATACATTTTCTATTGCGATATGCATAAAACAGGCAGTGATTATTTGGTGCTGGTGGTCGAAGGGCTATGTACGTTCTGTAAAATTTAATATTTTTCAGGAGCTATAAATCGTCTGTTTTCATTATTTTTTGTTTGCTTAAGTTTCACAATTAATAACGTTCTCGAATTTTCATTATCATTTAATGTTACTTAGCTGATTTCACATATTCAATAAGCTTCTGCAATACAACAACAAACTTGACCATTAAATAAATATCATCAGGAGCGTTATTTAAAATATCATTGATGTGTACTCGTAAAAATCGCAGATTTTTTGTACATATAAACTTTTTCATTTAACTACTACACTGTTGATGGCTTTTGTTGTTGCGCCAATGAACTACATGTCTTTTTCACCTTCCATTCCATAAATCTTGAATATAAGGATTTGTAAAGTTTCCGTGATTTAGCTGGCAATAGTTTTAGTGATGCTACTTTCGCTGTTTCTACTAATTCCAGTACAACATCCTACCAGTTTACTGCAAATTTTTTACTAATATATTGTAATCATATGTTTTTTCGATATTAAGTCACCATTTTTTAATCACTCTAGACAAAATGTCAAGCAAGAACTAGGATCAATCAGTTGTGGGTAAAATTTGAGGTTTCAAATAAAATTTGATCCCCAATTTCTTCGTTACATGTATTTAGGGCCAGGTGTGTACTTTTACAATTGTATCATGCGATTTAAAACACTAAGTACATCTAAAATTGCGGTGTCGCTTTGAGAATGTTATTAATACTAAGTAGGCAATCGTCAAAACAGCCACCTTTTATAGATATCTTATAATTTAATTACATTTTGATTTCTATCTGACAGCAGCAATGTAACGAGTTGTATTTTATACTCTCTAACCGTTAGAACAAGAGGCACAGCATCAGTAGGATGTATAATTTTATCCACATCTACACCTCTGTGATTTTCTAGTGAAATTCAAACAACAAAATATCGTACGAAGCGGTCAATGTTTTAAATAATAAGCGACTTGTTCCAGGATATTCCGCGGATGTTCTGAAATTACATGGATATCATCGCAATCGTTATATCCTCGTGAGGATATGGTGAATTCTCAAAATATAATGTATAGAGTAAATCTGAGAATGCAGAACGCTGTAATAGTACATTTTTGAATACTTAGTTACACTGTGAATGATTGCTGTTGGTGAATACGAACCAAACATTTTAAAACACTTCGAGCAAACAAATTCAACAGAGGTACACGTCAATGTGGCAGCAAATTAAACCGACTGAATGGCATGTTTTGCAATTTTATTTCCAATAATTCGACTTCATGTTTGAGTTCCACTTCACCTGATTGTATGTATAAAACCTATAATAAGATCTATAAGAACATAAATACCTACCTTAATTATCTAAAATCATATTGTAAACAATTTAATTTCTTTTGTTAGATGATTCTTGTTTGTTTTATTATTGTGTACCTTTAACATAGATTTAGTTACAATATGTATTCTCTTATTCTATAAATAGATAGCATACGTGAAATGTAGCAAAGCTACATCTAGTGGTCATTAACTATTTTATGCGGGACCTGAGAGGCGACAAAGCATTGTTTACTAAACTGGGTTGTTTCTGCTGCCACAAAGTATTACAAATGAGCTGTGGCAGTTATCAGTTCATAAAATTGATACAAAAACATATTGATAGTGAAAATTATTATTGAGGTTTATTACTTTCCAAATAATACAATAATGCAGTCAAGATTCATATTCGATAATTGTTGTACTATTCTTCATTTTCATTAAGTAATGACAAAAGTTATGCTCAAAGCGTCAATAATAAAAAAAATTTAACGCAATTTTCGAGCTATTGAAATATAGTTCAAATATAGGAGTGTCTGTGAGTAGTGTATAGAGTGCAATAAAGAGTAGCAAAGAAGAACGCAACTGCGAAAATTAGAATAGTGGAAGATCGTGGAAGGAAGAACATGGAGGTTGATGACGACACAAACTACGCGATTCGAATATTTGAAGCGTGCTTTTTCGAATTATGCGGTACGTGGCATGCAGTTTCGTTTTATTAATCGAAATAGAAAAAGTATGCTAATAGAGAAAACCAAATAGTGATTTAGTGAAGAAATTATTTTAATCTGAATCGAAGAATATACAGTAGGACTTTTGGAATAGGGCTTACATGTTTCTGAATTACTAAGTACAAAAGATATTGGCCATATTCAGTCAAAATCAGCCGCTAAGTAAGAATCCAGCTAAAGGCATGCATTCCATTGGTCTGGGTTTCTAGTGCTAATAGTAGAAGTAGTAGTACCTGCATAAACAACGAAACAACAAACATTAAGCAAAGGTGTATTTAGGTACTACACAATTAGGAGCTTACGAAAATTAACAAGTGGTGATCTCAGTGGCGTAGCGTGGGTTGGTTGGATCATATAGATGTCATATAATGTCCTACTACAAACGTGCAATTTGCCAAAATTTGGCAACGCGGTCAGGGAACTGGATCCCCTACCCTACAGCAACCCTTCATTAGGGTTCACCTGCAATTAAGTTCTAATTTTATTTTTGTCGTTTTTTGTAACAAATATTGTTCGTACCTGTTTATTATTTACATGCTTATGATGAGATCGTTTTTTATTTAATTTTTATTGTTTTAATTTATTAAAAAATATTTATTTATTTTTATTAAAAAAATCTAGTTTGAAATACTTAACTTTGTTTACTGTCAAATTTCTGGCTACGCCACTGACTGATCTAAACATGTTCTAAAATTACAAGAAATTAAATTACAGATACGGTGATCTAAAATCTCAGAGCGAATTTTAATAATAATAATATCTCTACCAATCATTCTAATCACGAGGATTAGCCCAGAAGTCGAAGACTTGTGCGGGAGAGGGGGCGGCATATTATTATTAAGCAGGCCGCATTTGCGCCCAGGAACGACTTACGTTTGTAGGCCCTAACCACCATTCAGTGCAGGAATGAGGGAAACCTGGAAAACCTCATTAATTAGGAGGGTAGTCAAACGTCAACCGGTATCAATCTCTCACATTGACCCAAGCCAACATTTTTCCACCCTACCATACCCGCAGAAAGGGTGTCAATTCTCTCCACGAATATAGCTTATATACGGTCTACCGGCTGTGGGGGCGATCCCACAGCGATCTAGTCACCTCGATTCAAGTACTAACGCCTTAAACCGCGCGATCACTGACCGATCGAATTTTCGTTAAGCTATAATACTGATTATCTTTAGTTTTATCACAATGATCAGCAATATTTGGTAGTTAGATACTTACAATTTTTTTCGTTCAAATCTCAACTTAAAATTATTGAACATTGCAAACAGAAATTAATGGAACATAACAACGCAACACGGCCAGTATGGTACTATATTATATGCGCAGTTGTGTACAACCAATCAGGGGTAAGGATGTATAACACAGGTTAACACAAAATAGTGTATTCTTAACACATTATTAGTAAATATTATACAAATCAGGTATATTTTATTATGACACTAGTAATTTTAATGCATTTTGTGTAAAACGTATAAACAAGCCGGAGTGTGTAAAAAAATTTTATATCTTTTTTTTACAGTGTTATGCAACTTCTTTACAGAGTAATAATCTTCTAAAACATTTGCCACTTGAACAGTCAATAGTCGTTTGTTGTTTAATATTAACCCAATATCTAATAATAAACTTAATACTGTTTCTGTACACTTACAAAGTCTTAAATATTGGACGTTTTTTTAATATTTAATTGATATTTATTAAACGAAAACATTTTAGAACGTTTTGAACGTTCATAAAACCAACACAAGTTCATGTTGATTGCTCAAAATATTTGCTATACCAATTAGAAAACTAGTTTCCATATTGGGGCTCTTTCCAAAGGTTCACTTACCTGTAGGTGGTCTAATAAGCCACGAAACTAATTGTAGGTCATAACATTTTCGGAGACATAAACGTATTTCAAAATTTGCTAAGTGACGACGCGTTCGCTAACAGTTTCTTCGACTGTTTCGTAACATATTACCACGATAGGTGGCATTTACCTTAAGAATTACTAATAACTGCAATTAAACCTTCAACGGCGTGCAATAAAATACGTTTGAACGCGAGTACCATCATCGCCCGACGATTTGTCAGCCACACGGAACGAAAGTAACAGAGAGCACGTTTAAAACGCCATTATGAAATAAAGAAATCCGTTTTCGAGTGGTTTTCCAGCTGCTTGGTTTCCTAGTTTGTAAGTAGATAACGGATAAGCTGAAAGCTGACGCTCTGCCGGATTGCTTGAGAATTTGCCGGTAGTTGCCATTATCGTACGATGAAGTCATTATTATAATTTGACAGTTATATTATTTAGTTATTATATTATATTATTATTATTATTATTATTTTTAAATTATAAATGTCACAAAATTTTCGCCACTTTCGAATATATGGCGGATGCGCCAGTTATTAAAATTTGGACGCTGTAATAATAATTATTATAATACAGAGTGTCCCCTGTATATTAAAAGCTGTAGGTAACTTTCACTCGCACACTTGACTCGAAAATTGCCTATTTTACCGCCGCAAAGGCTTTTTGCGAGCCGTGCAGCGCAGAACGGCTAAAGGCTACCTACGCCTTTCGCCGTCTTTCTAGATTGCCTACGACGCATTTTGATGCCGATTTTTTCGCGTTTTCCTAGCTAAATTTCCGTCTTTCTGGTGGGTTCTCGCGTTTAATTTACGATTTTTTGTGTTAGAGCGAGACGCAAGACAAGATGGCTACCCTTGAAGGAAAGTCGAGAAATGTCAGACGAGTTGACAGATGCGATGTGAGAATGACAAGCTGGAAATTCGAGATTTTTATGTATTCCTACATCTATTTCTATAAAATATTATATAGAAATTTTAAATTTGAACCTTCTAAAATGTCCGGCATGCCCTATATAGATCTGGGTTTAAAATTCGATTATATAACGAAAATTTCTTAAGTTTCAGTCAACTACGAGGCGCACCGCCGACCAAAATCTCCGAAACGTCAAACGTATACTCCGGCGGTGTATCTCGGTATAAAACGTATGAAATTTTGAAAAATTGGCGGACTAGAGGCCGGCAAAGACCAAAAAATGTAAATTTGAAGTCCATAGAAAGTGTCTCGCACCCGAGCGTTGGGGTTTGAGGTCGTTTTTACATTGAACTTTGCATAAATACGAGTGGAAACGTGGTAAAAATGAGCTAGACAATATGGCGGTAGTCATTTCATTGCCGTGTCGCTTCAATTTATAGGGTGATTTAAAAAGACTTGATAGACACTGTTAAAATAAAAATTGATAAAAAAATAAAATTCCAAACTCGAGGAAATTCTCGGCTTCTTTGCCTCGGAACGAATGTCGAACGTGCAAAAGACTGCTTCGTATACATAGTGTTGAAAAAAATTTTACCGTAAAAAAAAACTCAAAATTAAGGGAATTAAAAAATTGTTGATGAAATATACATTACATACATTATATTACAATTGGGGATTTTATCGGTGTCGACAAGACTACAGCAGGTCGAACAATAGAAAGATTTACAAATGCTATTCTATTGTTTTCTCTATTCATCTTCAAATAATGCAGAAAAGCTCGTCCTGTACCCTGTCACCACAACTATTGCATATCCAACATCTAACAAATTATACTTTTAAATATGCTTCTAAACGTTGATACATTCTCCCGACTTCTAAAATAAAATGTTCACTTAATGTATTTTCATAAATGACAGAAAAAAATTCAGTGCAAATTCCGGATATTTTGTTATTACCATTGTAACGTTTTAAAATATTATCAGTTGATTGGTTACAAGGTACAGATGTGAAATTTTCTAAGAAATTCCCAAAGCAAACTTGTTAGTAATTGTATTTAGAGACATTCAAACTTAATTGGGACAATATAGCACTAAAAGAGATAATAAACCTTTATTTTAATGTAGTTAATATTTCCGCATTAATCAACCTCGGTTAAGGCATAGATACCGTATTGAAATCTTCATTCATCTTATTGAACACATGGCGACAGTAATGTTTATTGACTGTTAAACAAAATTAACGTCTTGGATAATTAGAAATTAAATAGCTAGACAGTTTAACCTTTGACCCACATTTGTTTAATGTATAGTCAATTATATCATAATAAACCGCCTCTTTGTAAATTATAATAAAGGTGTATATCCAGAACTGTTATCACTTCAAATCTAACCCAAAATATAATAAGAAATATTTGTGACGTCATCGACAATTTTTTTTAAATAGCAACCCCCGATTTTGACCATGCCATTTGAAAGAGCGTGCCATTCTACATACACATCATGAAAAATTATGGTGTTACATAACAAAAATTTCAAGAAAATTATGATTTTAAAATTTAATTTTCACCGAAATGTATCACCCGAGAAGGGAGCCGATTGAGTGGCCAGCCAGATCGCCTGATTTGACACCCCTAGATTATTTCTTGTGGGGATACTTAAAAGCAAAGTATATGTTACTAGACAAGTTTTAAAAGCAAGAATAATTTTTCATGATGTATGTATGTAGAATGACACGCTCTTTCAAATGGCATGGTCCAAATTTGGTGGTTGCTATTTAAAAAAATTGTTGATGACGTCATATCTCGAACAACGATGACGTCACAAATATGGGTCGTATATCAAAAAGAGCCTTTTTTAAAAACAAAATCGACGTGCCAGGGGATTTTTTCGAAAACTTCTCAATTTCAGAAATAATGAATTTATTCGTTACTTTTCGAAAGCATTGTATTTAAATTTGTTCATTTGAACTTAATTTGAAATTTATTTTTGTAATTTTATATTTTTTTTTATTTATTTTCTTATTTAACAGTAGACTGCTTTATTTGCATCTGCTTTTTTTGTAATCTTATGATTACTTCAAAAATTACATTTTAATTCTGCCAGATAAAGTTATTTTTTATTCCAATTAAAAAATAGTGAACAAACGCACCAAATTGGTTCCATCGTCCATGAAAATTCAGCATAAATAAAAGAATATAGTCCAAATGATTAAATCAATAAGGCTATCTAGCTAGTGCAACTATTAATTAAATTCACAGCCACAACTCCTACTTCTTTTGATATACAGATAGAAAACAACTCTATCTATTTCTTTATTACAGTATGATTTAGCTTAATGGCCACTTTACAAATTAAAACCTTGAGAAAAACAATTCCAATCCGATCGGAAAACGTGACAGACAATTTAGGTTACAAATTACCAGACCTCTGGGTTAATATCTCAATAGAGGCCCATTTTTAGATGTAATTGTATTCGTAATGTATGCAAATTGAAACGAAATAGAATAATGGATTGAGTATTGGTACACTTTTTACGGCTTCTACATTAAAAAAAAAAGAAATTGTTTATGTACGAAACAATTGCGCTGGTCTACTTAACAGCTCGTAAAAGGATAGTTAAATAATGTTAGTTAGTATTCACCACTTGATACGCCTCATACAAGGTTTTATTTTGCTGCAATCGACCTGCATACTTGTTTTGCTTGTAGAAGTGAGTGGACTGGCGGATTCCATCGAGATTAGCTTCGTTTCACGTAGAAAAAGGTTTTCACTACCATTGAAAAATGCTGCGAAAAGGAGTGAGATTCCAAAGTATAACGTTATTACTAAAAGCCGTTTGTCACTATGCGATAATTATGGTAAAATTTATGTAAATATTATTTGATAAATTTACAAAATAATTATATTTAAATCTAAAAACGATACAATATCACTGTATGCAACTACCATAAATTATTTTCTATTTTTCATTCATGCGCAAGCGCAGTAGTCTGAAAATACGATTAACAACTCATTAACTATAATAACTAGTTTATATAATAAAATAAATAGCACGACACTTATTCTCACACTTGACAGAACTATTGTTATATTTAGGTTAGGTTGAAAATTTAAAATTCCAAATTATGTAAATACGTTTATGCGCATATTTCTGCGTCTATTTCACCGCAAAAGTAGAACAAGTTAAAAATATTTTCTTAGTAAATTATTTTATGAATTTCATACCCAATCTCCCGCTTGCAATTACAGGATATTTTAAAAATAATTTTCAAATTAATTTTTTAATATTTTTCTCAGATAATATTGTATAGTGACAAACGGCTATTAGTAATATATCTGTTTTTAGTCGCACGGTCTATTTATAACTACATGGAAAAAATCTAATCCGTATTTAAGTATACAGGGTGAGTAAAAATAATGGGTCAATACTAAACTGGAGATACTAGACACCAAAAGATTATGTTTGAGCTCATCATGCCTTTTACGAATATCACTGGTGTAAGAAATCCAAGGTGTTCTAGGTTTAAATTTTATTCTGAAAATTCCCAATAATTAAGAGAGTTTTGATAGCATAACTTTGAAAATTGGTAGTGTTGGATTTTTGGTGTGAGAATTACGAATTTGAAGATTATTTTGACGTTATTCCTATAGAGCGCTAGTCTCAACGAATTATTTAGGTAAATCAAAACATATTTTTTATCTGTTGAGCTATGTTAAAAATCTAAAACATTCAACATTGAATTCTACATAAAAACGTAGTCCAGTTTAGGTCGCTTAATTTTATCGGTTTCCAAGTTATTTCTATATAAAAGTTTTGATGTATTTTGTGGCAATTTTCTTTCAGGTATATTGCAATTTTTTCTTAGTAAGCTTGTATCAAATTTTCACTTATAATACCACTAGAGCTTCAATTATTACTGGAAATTTTTTCGAGCACACGAATTTTCTAAAAAATATTCGTGTGCAAGAAAAAATTTCCAGTTTTGAATTGAAGCTAGAGTGGTATTCGGTAAGAAAATTTCACAATGAAGTGTACTTATTAAATTATGAAGTTAAATATAAATGTCATTTTATTTATAAATGTCAAAAAATTTCCAGTGTAATTTCATGCTCCTTACCCCAAGGAAGAGAAAAATTTCCGGAAATTTTCTTAGTTGCTATAGTAACGCTACAAAATACAGGCTTTTAATTGGCTGTAAAATACTATTGTGAAATTTTCATATTAATAGATATTAGCGTATTATCCGCGCATGTGATTTATTATTTATGTAATTATTGAAACATTTCAGAATAAAATTTAAACCATGAACACCCTTTCTCTATTTCTTAAACTAACAACATTTGTGTAAGGCTTTATGACGTCGAAAATACTATTTTGGTGTCTAATATCTCCAGCTTAATGTTGACCCATTCTTTCCTACTCACCGTGTATACGTAAAATGTTTAACTTCAGTCAAGTATATATGTATTAATTAAGAAATAAAGTATATTTGATAGAAATATTTACATATTTTGATATCCCAGCATTCTTATTCATATACTTGCAACACTTGTCTTTCTTAAAATGACACTAAAGTTGAGATTTACTTAAAGCATAGCATTTTATTAAAATGTGAATGAAAAATATTATTAATTATAGAATGGGCTATTCTTATTTGCTTGCTTTAGGTTTTTCAGGTGTAATAAAATACTGGTGGGGGCATTAGCCCACAGAGTAGTCGTTTTCTGGAATTCCGTATTTGTAACATATCGTTATCGCCGAATCTAGATGGATATCGCTAGCTCTCAGTGGTTTCTACCGTGGTGTAGAACGCTTCATGTCTGTGGTTTGTCAGCCCAGCATGGAGTAGCAAATGGCCGCTAGATGTAGCTTGGTCCCTACTCTCAGATTGGACAGACTTAAATTAACTAAGTTTATTCATCGTTTGTCTGACCTAGGGCATACTGATGAGAGCTAAGAAGCTGGAAATCGGTATATTCCTGGTAGATTGCTGACGAGTGATTTTATATAGTGCTCTAGGTTTTGCAGGTGTAATTTAATGCTTGTGTAATAATATTTATAGATTATATTAATACAACACTTATAGTGGTCATTATCAAAACTATAGGGACACAATTTACTACAAATTTTTAGCCATTAAGATGTTATATCTCGAAAATGCTTCGAAATAAATTATTACAATTTTATACAGAGCTACTCTTTATCACTTTATGTAATTCATATTAACATGTTGTTTTCAGGGCCGTCCCAAGGTTAAAAATCCGTAACTTTTTCATTTGTCAAACCAATTCTAAATAAAAAAGATATGCTTGTTTCATTACGATATCTGCAATGGTTTTCCAGACAAAGCCGATTTTAACTTCTTATGCTTCTACTGAAAATTAATTGTAATAAAATTGTGTCTTAATGACCCCCCTTTAAAGGGGCGTAGCGCCACAGGGGTGCGTTTTGTGACACATGTCGATATGAATTTTTTTTGCTCAAAATTTATCATCTCTATTCGTTTGGCACACCAGAAATGAAACACCTTGTATATTCGAGGGGAGCGGAAAATTATAAATGAACTAACAACAACTATCATGTTAAATCACTTTATGTTACTACTGAACCAATTTTGTATAATTACTCGTATATAAAATTCATGGCCAACAATGCATCATCACTCACCATCAGTTTTATCAATTTAACGTTTTTTGACAATTTCCAACATATAAAAAAATGTGTTTGGGTCATATTTTAAAAGAGAAATTGCAATATCGGAAGCAATTTACACCATTCCGAGATCTCAGATATAACTCGCGTCAAGAATTCAGACGTTCTTACGTCACGGCTGACGTTACACATTTGTTTTTATTGTCAACGTAATTTTCGGTATTTGGTCACGTTAAAAACAATAATTTTTGCAATTTAGTGCAATATACAGGGTGTCCAGAAACTCTCCTGACAAACGAAGACCGGAGATTCCTCAGATAATTTTAAGACAATTTAACCCAATTCACCTAGTTCGAAAATGCTTCCTAAGGGAACTAGAGCTCTTTGAAGATGGCGACTTGTAAATAGTTTTGTTTAAATACCTCAGGAACGCTTCTACTTAGAAAAACAAAAACTAGTATGCTTGTTTAGCCTTCAGAGATGAATCGATTCCATCAATTGCGAATTTCTAGTACCGGTCATAGGCGTCCGTTTTGGGTAGGTCAACGGTTATTTTAACGCATAACTTCTTTGTATTTAACTTTTAAGCATTTGTGACACTAGATTATTAAATTTTCAGTTATACTAGTACTAAAAGGTACTCTTACTTTAAGTCATTAGGATACACCGTTTTCTAGAAAAATGGATTTGAAAATTTTTCGTTTTTTCGTCATTAAAGTTCAATTTATATTTTTTGCACTAGTTGGCTCTGAACTGCCAACAAAAGTAAAACATACGCAATTGATGGAATCGATTCATCTCTGAAGGCTAAACAAGCATACCAGTTTTTGTTTTTCTAAGTAGAAGCGTTCTGGAGGTATTTAAACAAAACTATTTACAAGGCGCCATCTACAAAGAGCTCTAGTTCCCTTAGGAAGCATTTTTGGACTAGGTGAATTGGGTTAAATTGTCTTAAAATTATCTGAGGAATCTCCGGTCTTCGTTTGTCAGGAGAGTTTCTGGACACCCTGTATAATGCAAACTTTTAGTGTAGTATATAGTTTTATTACTATCAGTTGCAGTTTCTTAAATATTTTGATGAAAATATAATGAACTATTCATTTGTTCGTATGACGTAAGTCGTCTGAATTCTTGTCGCGAGTATATAAAGAATCCCTTTTAATTTCGCCCTGTATCTCAGCAACAATGAAGTCTATGAAGGTTCCGATTCCGGCATCTTAAGTTTCTCGAAAAAGTAAACCAGGGTTGTGAAAACCGTATCCTTCTATCTCTTGTAGTTTCCGAGACATTGGGACGACACACTGTACAGCACTATTTAAACCACACGCCCATATTTAACAAAAAACTGGGTGTATTTCAGCAGTAAATAATATTTTCTTGTCAGCAGATAAAGCATTAACAGCGTACGTTCAGATATCGTCTTTAGTATAGTAGTAATATCTTCAACTAGCACCCAACATCTTATACAACGTGTAAATCATCCCTATGACAAGTCGATAAACGTTTTTACTTGACGCCAGGCTTATAATTGATAAGGAAATAGCAACCAGCTTTCATGAGTCTCGACGGCGACGGCTCTTAATGGCTTTTCCTGGAGGCGGCTCGCGAATAGCTCTTATGCCCGTCTTCAGAGATACAATCTCGGCTTGTATAATTTCGACGTTATAATCACGGATGCTCCAAGCGGCAGCGCATAGGTGTTAAAAAAGATCGCGTTAATACTTATCTCACTCGGGGAGTATAGTTTACGAGCTGGCTGCCCGTATTGGGGTTCCGCAAGGCACGTATCGGGGCCATCGGGGGCGTTATTCTAGAGCGGCACTCGGGGCTATGTAATTGTGACTATTATAACTGGTGCTGGAGAAACACATAAGTGCTTAAAGAATGCATTGCTGCTGCGATAAGGAGCAAATGGAATGTTAATAAATTTTGCGAAACAATTTCAAGAAAAACGTACACCTGTACAGGATGGTTTTTTATCGCCGGAAATGCGTTTTTATTGTAAACGGCTGAAGTGAGTGTTGCCAAACTAAGTTTGTTTGGGCTGACTAAGACTAAATTACACTGCAATTACACAAACACAATCCTGAGTTAATCGAAGAATTAGTGCTTTAAAAAAAACGAAAATCGCTTAACATTTGAATTTTATATTATTATATTGACGTGTAGAATCTATTCTTGGAGTTTAATGCATTCCTCTCGACTCGTCCTGTATGTGTTATTTACGTTTCCATTTTCTTCTTCTGTTCTAGATGATAATGAAGTTTCTTAGTTATCATTGTTCCGTTTTTTATTATTTTCCATTGCTTTCTTTTTTTTCTATACGTATTCTTCAATATCGGTCAGTGGTCGCGCGGTTTAAGGCGTCAGTACTTGAATCGAGGTGACTAGATCGCTGTGGGTTCGACCCCCGCAGCCGGTAGACCGTATATAAGCTATATTCGTGGAGAGATTGGCACCCTCTCTGCAGGTATGGTGGGGTGGAAGAATGTTGGCTTGGGTCAATGTGAGAGATTGATACCGGTTGACATTTGCCTACCCCCCTAATTAATGAGGTTTTCCAGGTTTCCCTCATTCCTGCACTGAATGGTGGTTAGGGCGCAAATGCGGCCTGCTTAATAATAATATGCCGCCCCCTCTCCCGCACAAGTCTTCGACTTCTGGGCTAATGCTCGTGATTAGAATGAGGGGTAGAGATATTATTATTATATGTTCCTCTTTCTGTTGTCCTTATTCACAGAATTAGATGAAACTTTTTAGGCAATAGTTTTGGTACCTATGTGCCCAGATACCTAACTTTTATCATTCAACTCTTTTCTACTTATATTCAGTAAATATCTTTCTGGTACCACATAAACCACAACAACGTGATTTTCTTTAGATTGCACGTGTTTTGCGAGAAACCAGAAATTGGAATTTCATGTTAACGGCGCTCGGCGTGCTTCGCTGGGATTTTTTCATACGTAAACAATAAATATCTAATTAATTATGAGCCTTTTACCGATAAATACAGCTGAGGTCGTATGCAAACTATCCGAAGGTGACATTTTATTTTATTATGTTATTTACGGCATAACTGCACTTTATGCATACTGTACGATATCCTTCACGAGTCACGTGTTTGAGCAAATCGTAATATCTGCAAGTGAGATTTTTTCCTGACGGCGATGACGTGCGAATCTTGTTGTTGATTTACGTTGCTTTGTAAGAGTTTATAGAAGCATTAAGTTAGCTTGTACTTAATTAAAATTCTCCTTAACAATGATCTTATGTTGGTATACGACTTAAATAGTATTGCTGTAATATCATGCCGTGATCAAAAATTTTACTCGAGCCAAACATTGCAAAGATCTTCATTGTGACCAGAGGCCATGGTTATTGTTTAATTGTCGTTGGGGGCACTACCAGAACGACCTTATTCATCAAAAGGGGGCAAAATGTATCTTCATATTTGACTTTCTCATATGTTATAGAGACCATCTGACTGTTTTACTTACCTATCTTTAGTTTTATAATTCACGGTTGCACGCTCATTTACTGGGACAATTAAACTGATTAAAAATGAAACGCCATATTTCAGAGAAAGGGTTTTTACTAACAAAAAAAAGAGATAAATAAAGCGTTAACAAAAAATAAAGAATACAATTGTGTACAACGGGGCCCACAAACAAATATTAAATTAGGCAGTTTCCAAACCAGCAAAACAGTTTTATAATTTCCAGGTTATACTAAAAATTATGTCCTATTGCCGTAATATTATTGCTTTCGAAATACAAATTTGTTTTATTATAGCGCCAAGTACCATTATTTTGTTGCCACTAACTGCAACATTTTATAAATTTATTATAAGAACTTGATACATGGTGATTTCCGGGTTGTTATGCCGTGACGTCGGTAACTGGTAGCTGCCAGAAACAGAGTTAAAATGCACATTCCTAGCATTAGCTGGGATACTTTTACCAGCCCTGGTTGTTCTCGGGCTAGGCTCTGTGCCTCTGTGTGTGTGTCACAGAGCCTAACGGCATAACAACCCGGAAAATCACCATGTATCAAATTACAGCACTGGCCGTGAAAGCCTAAAAACCACTATATTATAAGAACGTTATGGTAGCTAAATAATAAAACAGCTTATACGCCAAATATACAGGGTGTATCAGGTATTACAGGCATCCTTGCAAGGGGTGATTGTACAGTCAAAATAAATGAGATTTACCCAAATATACCTATATCTAAAAGTCCACCGTTTCCGAAATGTGTCAAAGATCTCGAAATTTTTATTATAGCTTTTATTTACTTGAAAATCTTTCATGTTAAACCAGCAATAGTTCTAGGTTGTAAGGAGATATATTTAGTATAATTATTCAGTATATTTCAATATTTCCATCATCACCAGTGGCGTAGAAACCATGTGGCACTCTTTTCTATTTAAAATAAAAATGGCCTGTCTTAATTATAAAAAAACTTAAGAAACTTTAAATTTTGATTATTTTGAATAAATAATTATTCTTTAAAATGCAATGTTCCTTAAAGCAACTTTTAAAACTATTATAGATAATAAAACATACTTGGAGACAAGTTTACTTCTTAGGGCAGGCATATAGCTGTTTATATACTGTAATATAGTTATGTAATAATATCAGTTATAAAATAAACAAAGTAATATAACAATTACAACAACGTAAAATTACATTGATAAACCATTCTATAAAACAAATTTGAAACAGCAAAATGATGGGACCTTGTTTTGTTTGTGTTATAGCTAACGGTATATGTCTAGTTTTACCTCTTTAGCTTTCATAGTCATTGTATAAGAATAAACATCAAGTTTAAGCCAGTGCAAAAAATGCGTAGGAAGGAGTATATTTAGAAAATCCTACCTTTATTTCACCTGTTTTATTGGAATGTTTTGGAAATATGAAATATCCGTGGTGTCACATATCATTTACCATTACGATACTGTCCTGCTATGATGAATGCTTTATAAAATCATAATTTCCAGTGTTTTAAAGAAATTACTTGTTGTTACTTGTCATTTGACGATAGTTTTTACAACCAAATTATTTTATAAGCCGCAGCCATTTTGATACAACGCTGAAAATCATTGTGTTGTGTAACTACAAAAATATCACAAATTTAGTCGGTCTCCTAATATTAAATAGTCAAAACGAAGACAATTGTGAAAAGTTATGATGTTTTTAATGCTTTTGGCGCTAGTTTTATCGTCAAAAACTATGAAATTTCAAAATATCTCTCCTTTAATTATGATAATATTGTAAATAATCACTCAATATGCGGTGCATGTAAAGTTCACTAGATAAGAGTCATACAAATCACAAACAAATTTTCTACGCAACGAAAATTGCTTTCACAAAGTACAATAAAACACCTAAAATAATATTGAGTAATACATCACGAAACATTCCAGTTATAGACATTGTGATTAAACAGAGATGCTTGTTAATTTATACTTCTCATACATTTACGATACACTTAATAAATAATTTACTTCTATTGATGATTTTGTTGCTATTATATGACTATTTTTTAATTGTTTCCAAAATGCTTTATAATATGATGCCAATTTTGGTTGTATAGTCACTATATAACCATTCCTACAATATTTTTGTGATTTATGCTGTTTTATAATATTTGTTTCGAAAACGTAAATGTAACCGTTATAAAATACCAAATTGCTCGTTGGGTGCCTTTTAGATACACAATTTTACTTAAAAACTTCGTTACGCTTAATCTCTATTTATTACTTCTCTTTATCAGAATACCAACCCTAAACTAACAACATATTTAGGTTTTTGTTACGTATCAGTTCTTTTTCTTAGATTGCGTCAGTTAATGAATATACCTCTCAATATTTTCATTCTGCATACAGGATAATTTAGAGATATTAGGGAATAATTTGGTAGATTATTTGTACCGTATTTTTGTGTTCTCCCGACTGATTTGTGAGACCTTTTAAAGCGGCAATTTGAAAAAAATTGGCTTATCTTCTGTCCATTAAGCTAACTGTTCTTTTGTTAATATAATTTTTTAGCTTGAACTTTCAAATGAAACAAACATACGAGTATTTCGATTATTTCCAAGTATATACGTATGCTAATTTAAGAACTAGTTTTTAACCTTTAACATTTTAGTCTAGACAACAAATGCAACGCAGACATTCCTAAACTACTTTTTAATGCTAATTTTCATTCACGTACCAAAAAAAGGTACTCCTAAATTGCGAGTGTGTAAAAATTGTTTATGTGGTCAATTGTGGTGTGGGCCAAATAACAAAAGCACAAAAATATGCTAGTATACAGTGTGTCTCCACATAATAAACAAAATTGATCCACAAGGGATGTATGATCTTTCAAATAAGTACGAAGTTTCAAGTTGTATTGTCAATAGTTCTCCGATTGGACTTCGCGGTACGTCATGCCTGTTATATTGGACACGCTATGCTGTATGTTATGAAAAAGAAACAATTATTTTTCTTGTAAATTTATTACTTTGTGTGTAGTTGCATACAGCCTCGCAGTGGTATTTTAACGATGTTGTAATGTTTTAAACCGTCCTTTTTACGACCCTTTGTTTGTTGCAGGGCCTGCCGAAGTGTTCCTTAAAGCTTCCTGCCTGGGACAACATAACCAACGCCCTGCCTCGACTGCACATTCCAGCCATGCCGGCCGTGCGGTCCAAGCGCGGCTGGTGCGGCTGCCTTCAAGTAAGTATACTATTTTTTTGTTGAAAAAATCGAAATGTACTGAGAAATGTTCACTTGGTAGACACACTAGTCCATTGGCTATAGGAATCGAAACTATAGCTCACAAATCCAACGGTTAAACCAAAGGTTTAATTAAGTTCGTTCCTTCATCCAGCGAATCGACAACGGTGATAAGTTCTTATACTTAATTAACAATAAATTGGAAATTTCTACATAAATTTTGCTGCTGGGAAACATGATCTATAGATAAAATGTCTACAAAGTAGTAGTTTAAGTTACTATTATTAGGAATAGTTCATTGTTCAGGAATGAAAAAGAAGACGTAACCTAAAATAGTTCGTTTATGCAGAAGTTTATTTTTGTTTTGTTTATACAGGGTGTTAAGTTAATTAAGTATGTGCACAAACTTTAAGGGGTTAATCTATGGCTGATTTTAAGACAAAAAGTTTATATAAACATGGGTCCGCAACGGCTTTGTTTTATAGATACAGGGTGTTAAAGTTTGAAAAATGGAAATGGATAAATTTAGTAAACTCTATAACAGAGTTGTCATATTTGATTCTAACATTTCTTTTCTGATCATTTTCTTCTTATTGCTTGCTGTACATGTTTGCATTGATCATCGCTCTATGCTCTTTAAACTCTGTCCGTAAGGGTCCTTTTGTTCGAAAAGAATGTCAACATCACCTTGTTTGCAGAAGATATAAACTTCTATGTTGGTGATGAGTTACATCGATAACATATAACTGGATAGTTCAAAATAATGAAATCAAGTCTCATTATCATTGACGAGAGGAAATCATTAGGTACTATTTTAATTGTGCTTCGTGAATGCTTGAGCAATCATTTTTAATCTTCAGACTAAAGACTGAGAATCCATTGCGAACAAACTTTGTTATAACTCAATGTGTGCAGTAGTATCTACCAATATTTCAGCTTCTAATAGTTTTTGAAAGTCCTAGATCCAGATTCAAAATGACGATATAGCTTGGTTGGTGAAGAATATATGAAAATTTAATACAGAAAGTAAAACGTTGTTAACAACTTGCTAGGCTTTACCAGTTCCGTTTGCCTCCCATTATAGGAGTACCTGAACACGAAATTGACCTTTAGTATTTCGCAATTGTGGTTAGTTTTTGAGAAAATCTCAGTCGCTGCTTCACTTTCAGTAATAATTATTAATTGTAGCCATACAAGGTGTTCTGGTTTAAAAGATAACATACATTTAACATCATATGCCTCAATTACGAAAACTTAGAACTTATGTTTATATGAACTTTTCACATGAAAATAACATTTTCTATAGAATGCCAAAGTCCTGACCATAAAAACCAGGATATATCTGCCTGTTTCATAACTGCAGAATTTTACACTTTTAAAAAATGCTGCCAAAAATTGTTTTCTTCTGCATTTCTATACAAAACACTCCTTAATTTACTCAAAGAAAACATCTAAACGGTTTTGAGCAGTACCTACCTATACTGAAAATCACAGATAGTCGCGTCAAATTAGCATTTCACTTACAACTTTTTGCGGAGAAGTCCGATTGAGATGCGGTTTTCTGCAAAATGTTCAGGAAATTATTTATAACAAAACGTACATCTAACCTCTGTACGCTCGCAACTTTTTAATTGTTTATTAAACAAATGACCCATTTTTGTTGAACATATGGCAAATGTCACACACGATTCAACGAAAATGTCTGGAAAATGTTCTCTCGGGGGTTGTCGAGGTCCCTTTAGCTTTATTATTTATTGCTAAATTGCTGTAACTGGGCTAATTAACAAATTAAAAACTCCACCCCCGAAATCACTAGAGAACCGGAATTTTTCCAGGATTTCTGGCTTATTAAGGCAAACCATCGGCACAAGATTTTTGCAAATATAATTGTTTATTGTTCAATTGTTGCAACCTCGCTAATTAACAAATTAATAACTCTACTCCCGGAATCGTTAGAGAACCAAATTTTTTTGCAATAACTCTGGGATCATGGGGAGAACCATCGGCACAAGGTTGTTGCACGTCATTGTTTATTTTCCAATTGTTGCAACCTGGCTAATTAACAAATTAATAACTCTACTCTCGGAATCACTAGAGAACCGTTTTTTCCGGGATTTCTGGCTTTTTAAAGCGAACCATCGGCACAAGAGTTTTGCAAATATAATTGTTTATTGTTCAATTAATCCCAGAATTATTTTTAAAAAAAATCGATTTTCTAACGATTCCGGGAGAAGAGTTATTAATTTTTTAATTAGCGAGGTCGCAACAATCGGACTTCTCCGCAAAAAGTTGACTATTTTCACATTTTTCATGCTAATTTGACGCGACTAAGAGAACTATATAAAATAAGCATCACATAATAAGTACTTTTATTCATAATTACTAAAATTTGTAACTTCAACTAATCTTAAGAAATTGGGTTTTGTCCTACACCTTCATATTAAAAAAATAATCATTCTTTCGTCGTTTTTTCAATAAAATATTTTTTAAGTTATCTTATCTCTTCATTCTTCATACATGACAATGATACAAATGTTAATATCATGACGCAAGTATTTACCTAACTAGATATTTTTATTATTATTGTATTATGACTTAAATGTATACTTGTGACATTTTCTAGAGTAAAAATAAGAGACAAAAAACATGCAAAGACGTAAAAAATCGTCGCCTCCGTAAATACCTCTATCACAAAGCAAATAATAAGGATTACCACTTATCTTTATTCAAGTATGGTTGCGACGAATTATTAACTACACACAAATAAAAATATACCTCGTGCATATTAATCATCCCATTACGTCTAAAAAACGAGCGCGATGTACTCAACGACCTTGCATTGTTTCTAATTGGACGGCTCTCCTAAGGGAACAGTTTTAAGAGTCTAGGGCGACCGTAGAACGCGTGTGGCATGCCCAAATGTGTGCCCGCTTTGTTGTTTGTTGACCAGTGTGTCATATGGCATATTTGGTCTTTGCGGTCGATTGTGAAACATATCGACCACACTGGAGAAATTCGACTGGGTTCTTTCTCTTCTAAATTTGGTATGCTTTGAATTTCCGAATGGGGAACCGACTGATAAGAAAGAATGTTGCGATGTGACCAGAAGCATTTTTGGAATACTTTGAATTTCTGAATGGGGAACCGACTGATAAGAATCAATGTTGCGATGTGACCAGAAACATTTAAGATTATGCAGGACATGGCGTTTTTAATGCAGAAAAATTTAAATCCAGATTTATGATATCCGGAATAAAAATTGTTTACATCAAAAAGTCCTATATTCATGTTTTGCCAAGAGAATTTTGTAGTGGAAAAACACATTCTAAGTACCGTCCTGACCAAAAGTCACCGTTTAACAACTAAACGTAGCACATTTCAAGAAAATGTACAATTATAGAAAAAGGATTTTGCATGAATGCTGTTGAAATATGCAGAAAATTATCTGCGCCCAATTCGCTTAACACAAGACAAATTTTTTTCTTCTCAAGCTGTTAGAATCAACACATTGGCGAAGGTATTGGCCAATAAAAGTTCTGATCTTACAACCATTAAACAACATGGTGGATGGAAGAGCTCCTCTGTAGCAGAAGGAGTCCATATCTAACAAACTTGATATTGCAAGAAAAATCTAAGGAAAATATAACTGTACCTTATAAGAAGAGACATCGATAACTTGTGCAAATTCTTCAAAAACTTCGGCAGATGTTATGCGTTCCGAAAATGATGGCAGCAATGCTACAAGGGTTGTTATTAACGAAAAGGAAGTTAAATGTGGCAAAATAAAAAAACAATAATAATAAATAACGAAATAAAGGGTTTTCATACACTAATTAATATTGAACTGTTTTTTATATATAAAAAGTTGGCTAGTTTTATCGAGTTTCCTCGAATTGGTCACAAGATTTTATCAAAAAATCAGATAGAAGAGATAACAGAAGACCTGTCTAAAATGTTTTGTATTGTATCTAATTGGACCTCTTACAGATATGTATAGTATACCCAAGACCAAAACCTCGAATAATGGATGGGAAAGTAATTAATGTAACGGTCTGTTGGAAGGACCTATCTAATTAAACTAATTTGCATTAAATCTGTAATTACTTTTTCCGAAACACGTATTAGAAGTACTAATTATAATAATTTAATAACAACCTACCATCAAAGGATTAGAAACGTTGAATGAAACATTCCAAACTTAACTGAGCTAAACTCACCATTTAAATGATAAAGGGTTAGTTTTTAGATAGCCGTGAATGATTTCAAAACAAATGAAAGTAGAACAGGCTTCCACGATGTTACGATTCTGGAAAAACATTTCACTGTTGCAGCCTACATTGTAAGATAAACTAGCACCTTTTTTAACGCTGTAACTTCATCTGAATTATTTTTCGACACACATCATATATCACCTTGTTTATCATAAGCTGTTACCGGTGGTTTTTATGCGACTATATCATGTTTTACAGACAAAGAATACGCATATAGCATTTCGATTTAATCTACACAATTATCCTTCCTTATGAGTGACTCACAAGGACAAAATCTTAAAAACCTAGTTAGGTATTTCGTCCATGTTTAGATGGATATAAATAACAATAATAAAATGAATCACAAAATCCCATTTTAAAAATAGCTTCCACTCACAGCTATCCATGTTTGATGATTTAGCAGAAGACAAAAGAACAAATGGATATTACAGGTTACTGTCACTAGATTTCTATTATCGTGCTCGCTGCGTTTGTAAATATGTATCTGCTTTTTCTTTACACATATTTGTAAGTGCATTTTTCGGAACGTTCAGGTATCTTATTTGTACATATGTGTTTAAAGTAAAAGTAATAACATGCTGAGTCAAAATAACAAACAAGAGAAAGTATGCTCAGGTATGTGGTGCGCTTGAACCTCCAAGGATAAGTGAATAATAGCTAATTATATGCTATTCTATTGAAAAATAACGTATAGTGATAGAGAAAGATGTTACAATGGTTATTTTCATAAAAAATATGTAGATAGGTGTTTATTTAAAGTTATTTTGGGAAACATTTTTGTTTACAACTTCCTACATGATTAGCCCAGTTACAAGATTAGGAAACACAATATACAGGGTTAACTATGACTAAGTACAAATATTTTAAGAGGGGATAGATAAAAATAAGAATTTAGTAAGTTTTTATTTCACATCGCAGGTAGGTATACAATTTTTCTTACAAAATGCTTATGTATATGTTACAAGTTTAAGATGGTCCACTATAAGCGAGGCTTGTGTTGTGGATCATCCAATTAAGAAACAATATAATATTTAAAACCAAGTAAACAATACAAGACTTTATACTTAACAAACTAGTTTTAAAGCTAAATGAAAAAAAAGGAAGGAAAATTAATTAACGGAAGCGTTTATCAAAAAATACCCAAACTTACTTATAAAGCAAAAAATATATTTTTTTTCGAAACTATATTAAACCCCTATTAATCGCCGACTCTGGTCTTCTGTCAACCGCGAGGTTAGAAGTATATTCCGCAAGTCAAAGGTGTCAAAGGCAGTGGTAGGTCACCGCGTTGTCACATGTATACTCGCGTCAAGAATTCAGACGTCTTACGTCACGGCTGACGTTACACATTTCTTTTTATTGTCAACGTAATTTTCGATATTTGATCGCGTTAAAAACAATCATTTTTTGCAATTTAGTGCAATATATAATGCAAACTTTTAGTGTAGTATATAGTTTTATTACTATCAGTTGCAGTTTCTTAAATATTTTGATGAAAATGTAATGGATTATTCATTTGTTCGTATGACGTAAGTCGTCTGAATTTTTGTCGCGAGTATATCTATTTACGTTGTTTTGAAAATAGTTATTTATGCAACAAGTACAAAAAGTAAGTGTTTAGTGAGTAGGACAACATGTCGAGTGCAATGAGCACTTTTTGTACGAGTTAAATGCAAAATTTTTTGTACGTTCATACAAAAACCAAAAAATGTTATTTAAATGACATTAAGTCTAGGAAAATGTGACGTCGATTTGAACGTTTATGTTTGTCATGATGACAAAACGCTGTAGTAGAATGACAGATGAATACAATAAACACCACCACCACCAATAAGAACCACTTTTTCCACTAAATATAGTTCAATAAAGTTTTGTTTTTTGCATGAAGAAAAACAATATTTACATTGTATAGATGATTATTTAATGATTTAACAAGAAACATGATATGGTATACTCGCGACAAGAATTCAGACGACCTACGTCATACGAACAAATGAATAATTCATTATATTTTCATCGAAATATTTACGAAATTGCAACTGAGAGTAATAAAATATATAATTTATATTGCACTAAATTGCAAAAATTGATAGTTTTTAACGCGACTAAATGTCGAAAATTACGTTGACAATAAAAACAATTGCGTAACGTCAGTCATGACGTAAGACGTCTGAATTCTTGACGCGAGTATAGCACCACTTTGCTGATATTTAATTTCAGGATTGATATTTAGAGAGATTACAAGAATGTTGAATCATTTTATGTTTTCTTACTTGTTCACATTAAAACTTGTCATTGCAAAGATTTTTGTACTTGCTGGGGATATCTCCTTCCTGGACTGTTCTTTTTCTTTAAAGTGAAGTTACTCGGTCTAATGACCACGACCAGGTGGATTCCCTCCGTCGAGAAAAACCACAAAGGGTAACAAAGAATCACTGGCAATACACAAATACATAAAAACACTGTCACACGTTCACCGCTAAGGCATTACAGCAGTTGTTCAATGTGGTTCAAAGAGGATTTGGCCTATTTTGTCTACTCGGAAATTTGGTATTAAGCTGCCACACGATAATATACACTTGTCACACTTTCCATTGTTGTTTGCATAAAATAGTTAACACTATTTTAAACTATAACATCTTGAGATGTTCACAATGTTCTGTAAATATCCTTTATTTGGCTATGGAATATAACATTTTAAGCTTTGGTCAGTGATCTGTGATGTTTGGAGGGTATGCAATTAGCAATGCAAAATTTTAGGTTATGGTTTAGGATTAGTGACTGATTTATAATGGAGTTACGGCAATCGCATAAGATTTTATAATTAAAGACTTCCGCTATTACATTCCGAGTTTTCTGTTAGTTAATTAATTAATGAGTATTTTATTTTAACACGGATATTCTATTAGTGGATAATTCTGATAGACCTGTAATGAGTGAAAATGTAGTTTTGGCAGTATGCAAGGAAGGAATGAAGAACTAAACAATATTGAAGCATGGATCTTCTTCAGTGAATATTTTTAGACCGTCAGCCTGAAATAAATATGTGATAGTGTCATTAATAAACTGCCTAAAAAATATGGAAATATCTACGTTGTACGTATAGTTGCTTCGTTAATAAATTGAGTTGACATAATATGTTCAATATTGTATTTAATATAGTGGTATACAGAGTGAGTCTGTTTCTAAATTCGTTAAATTGAAAATTAAGCTAGTTCGTTATACTTTCCCATAGACGTCTTATATAAGCAAGGCAGTCTTAATAACCGATGTAGCTTTTATAGATACATGAACATTTTGAAAACTAATCTAACTATAAACGTTGAGTGAGAAATTATAAAGAGGCGCAACCTTATGGCGAAATGCGTATCCACTTTTGGGCTCGAGACAGTATTAGGTAATAGTAGCTCTTTGGTACTAAGATTCGTCAATTTATCGACAACTTATTGTTCACGGAGGTTTTCTTTGCTTGTTAAACCATTGAATCACACGGAACACTCAAAATTTACTGTCGTTAACAACAGTTTGTTCTCGACAGACGGACAAATCTCGGGCCCAAAAAGCCCCTACTGTAAAACAGGGTGTAACATAACGGAACGTCAAACATGTCAAATTTGTATTTTCACCGGTGACTCAACATATACGGAATGCCGTGTAATTCTCGAAGAAATTAATCGAAAGGATTGCATGTGACTGACGCGTTTCTTGCATCCAGTAAACGATACTTTCATTTGTCGAAATTTCTAATAGGATTTGTATTGTTTGTAGAGGTTTATTATCTCTAACAGAGAGACACATGGGGTCTTTTAACGTCGCAGTGTGCGATGAATTGGCCTTTGTTGGACAAGGACCGCAGCCAGGGGGCTGAGTTCTCCCTAAAGCAAATGTGAGCTCATCAGCAGTATTAAAAAAAAACAAGTCACGTTCATAAAAAAGAACAATAGATTGCTCATTTTACCTTTTTCTAACAAAGCAAATTTAAAATATGGCAGTATTATACTACATTTTGTTTTACAGCCCCTCCAAGATTTCACTTAGACCCCCCCCCCCTGACAAAGTGGGCTGGCTACGGCTCTGTGTTTAACTCTGCTTTCTGAACGGTTACATTTTGTGATTGGGAGAATCTTTAAAAACTATTACAACTTATTCATATGAACCAATTTTACATATTTAATAACTAGTAAAAATGACGACACGTTTATTAGTATTTGCCATGGACTCTGTTATACAGAGTGATCATTTTTAAGACGCCTACTACTGGAATCTCGAAAACGGTAATGCCTGTTATGGCTTTTTTATGTTTAAAAGAAATCTTCTATAGGTTTATATCTTTATATTGTTATTGAAGGTGGAAAAAATATTCTACGCCAACTAGTTGCTTAAATTTACAATCAACTTTTGAAAATGCGAATTCAACCATGTGTATTCTGCCTAAAATTTATAATTTTTTTTAACAAATGAAAAATAATTAACCAGTACTGTAATTTTACTTGCCTGAACTGAATGCAGGGTGTCCGAAATATGAGTGCCTTTAATTTACTGTATGATAAATTGTACCAAACAAAATATATTTTATGTAACAATTTTATTTTTACCAATGGTAACGGAATTATGACAGCAAACAGGTCTTAATTATGTGACAACGTCGATAACATACCGTGTCAAGATTGTCAGCTAGTGGTACACAATAGTTACAACTACACCTAAACTGTGAATGGTTTTCTTAGAGCTCTTTTCACAACACAGAGTAAAATGTAAAATAGTTTATTACACTACACAAAATAACTCATGTTGCTTGCGAAAAGCGTTTATCGTACCAACGTCTTGTAGTCAGAGAGTTTTGTTCAGATTCATCATAAATTAACATGTCAGGCGGTTGGTCATACTATAAATTGTCCCATTTTTGTTTGTATGTATTTTGTATACTCACAAACCTCGAGCAAACATTAGAGAAAAACGAAACGTACTAACCACAATGCTAGTATGACTAATAATAATTTTAAGTTAACCGTAGCAACTGACAAATGGCACTGTTGTCGAACGTTACGGTTTTAAGGATTTTCTGGGAAACTTCAATTGTTTACTGCATTAATATTGATACAATAAACAAATTACGAGCAAATTGCATTACAGGAGCTTCTACTTAACCTTAATACTTATGCCTTAGTTTGTAATATCGTAACAAAGTTTAGCAATTTATTGCAGTCGTATTTTTATTTTTGAACTGTAGTTTTGTAGAAAAACTATTCGTTTCAGATATTTTTTTCATAAAAGTTTTTGTGGCTTGTATTTTTTTGGTATCGGCACATATATTCTGGACACACTACACTGTAACAAATTTAACGTAATCTCAAAAAATAATCTATTCATTCAAAGACTGTGTCAGGAAAGCAAGAATTAAATTTTACACAACTTGAAGCATAAAAATACACGGTGTTATTGAAATTGGTAGAATATAACCGGAAAAGTTAAACACTTGGTGTATTTTCACAGAAATAGTAAAAGAGAAAGATGCAACACCTTAAGATTCCAAGTTATATCAGAAATTGGATGCCTAAATGTAGTGGTGCTACATTATAGTACTAGCAATATGTTATAGAAATTCTTATAAATCTAGTCAATTATCTTTTTTTTTTTAATGACAAATAACTCCAGATGATCCTGTATACATATCTGCATAAAATTAGTAAAAATTACATATAAATTGAATACAAACCACCGCTCAGATTTAGCAAGGAGTAGCTAGTGACCACTAGATATAGCTGCTACATTTCCCGTGAATGCAATCACTTCTACATAGAATGTTAAAAATGTGCGTGAACTTAGCCCCCCATTTTTTGATAAACTAAAAAATAAAGGTTGTGCTGAATTGTGCCGGATTTGTACTACATTGTGCCGTAATATTTGAAAGAAAAATGATAGCCATTTTCCTAGAAAATGCAAAAATCGTGTTTTTCACGTAGCCCCATGTGTTTTTTTTAATGTGCTATATTGTGCTAGTTGTTCTGAACATTGTGCCGTTTAAAAAAATTTTATGTCTGCCTCCGTTTTCCGGAAAATCCAGAATTTTCTAGCCCCCCATTTTATCACTATCCGATTTTTCGATGTGCTGAATTGTGCTAGTTGTTCTGAACATTGTGCCGTTTAAAAAAAATTGATATCTGCCTCCGTTCTCCGGAAATTCCGAAAAAATCCTAAATTTATGCGTGAACTTAGCCCCCCATTTTCCTCGAAAATTAAAACACGGGATTGTGCTGAATTGTGCTAATTGTCCTGAACATTGTGCCGTTCAGGACAATTGGCACAATTAAGTTCACACTTAAATTTCCGGTTTTTCCGGAATTATTGGAGAACGGAGACCATTTAACACCACGTGTCTTAAATTTTAGTTAAATTTGTTGTACCTCGCAGTAGGTCCATACCATCGAGTTTGAGACACTCTGTACACATTTGATTTAGACCATTTTTGGCACAATTTATTTGAAAAAATCAACAAGAGTATCACTCTTACTTTAACAGATCTATTATCAATTTTAATAGTTCCGTCCCATGTATAGTTACACCAAAGTATCATTGACCAATCGTTTTACACTTTTGTGGAATTGAATTGGTAGGTACCAACTTTTGGTTAACAAACTTACAATATCAGCCATAAAGTATCACATATGGCCTTGCTGGGAACAAAAATGAATCTAGTTTATCAAGCAGAAGACATAAACATCGGGTAGGAACAATTTACTTCAGTCTGAAAAAAATTACCTCCTCATATCGTAATTTACGACCCATCCGGATGGGAAAAAATGACAACATGGGAAGGTCTGCCCATGGGACGGGGTTGGTATCTCGGAGATATAAATTATTCGTAATGGCTTCAATTTAAAGCTAATAACAGGGAATGATGAACGGTCCTCGGTTATGCTGATTGGCCAGCGTAAATTAAACTTGCTTTTTTGTTCTTTGTGTGGCCGATGATGAGTTCTTGCTGCATACTGAAATAGACCGCCGTGAATAATAGACCAGTCTAAGGAGAGGAGGCAGAAAATTCGAAAGACGAGCACAACTGTACTATTATTGTTACGTTGTTCTTTGTACATCATGTTTTATGTCTTACACGTGATTTTGTTTTGTTCTAGGATGACGAACCACCTGAAATCACTTATTGTGTTGTCGAGAACACAGGTACCCTCACCCTACAAGCCATCACCCCCACACAACCGATGCCTTCTCAGGAAGAACTGGACACCAAGTTTGCCGAACTGGTGGTAAGTTATGCTCGTATAAATTCTTAAAATTTGTTGCTTGCTCCATATAGGTATTTCTGAATGCCGTAAGTTCAGTTCAGTTATTTTCAAGGTTTGATGATTTACTGCTTCAGTTGTTTAAATCTTATTTAAATGGGTAGGCATCAATTTAGCCAGTGTTTCGGTTGCACGTCTGGGTCGGCATTTGTTACATCGGGTGTGCCTCAGGGGTCGATTTTAGGTCTCTTATTATTTATGATTTATGTCAATGACATAGTTCAAGACCTTGACTGTCACTATCTCATGTATGCAGACAATGTAAAAATGTATAGCAAGATCAATGATGCTAATGATTGTATTAGGTTGCAGCATTTTCTAACTCAGAATATTGTACTGCTAATAATGTATCTTTAAATGCTAGCAAGTGTAGCGTGATGACATTCACCAGAAGAGCAAATCCTATTCTATGACCTTATCGACAGTAAATGATACAGTAAACAACCTAGGCGTCTATTTTGATCATAAATTAAGATTTAATTTTTATATTGATAAAACAGCTCAATATGCATATAGGAGTCTAGGTTTTTGACCAAGAATGATCTATGGTTTTTCCAATATTCAAGTACACAGGGAAATTATGCGTCAAGACTTCAGGAGGTGATTCCTCATAAGAAATTAGGGTCACGAAGTTCTATAACAATTTTTCGAAAACTCAATATTAACGGAGATACAGGGTGTTAAAGTTAAAATTTTATTTTCGATATTTGTAAATAACTTCTTAAGAAATTCAAATATTTACATAAAATTTGTAAATCGGGGGTTTTTGCGGACGAGAAATTCAAATATGTTTCTAATTTTGACGTCACTAGTAGAGGGCGCCACTTATGGCACATCATGCTTCTTTCAAATGACAGAATTCTTTTGCTGCTTAGTGTATCCATCTGACTATTGAAACAATCGATTCTCCAACCTGTTATATCTGAAAAAGGTGTATCTTATTGAAGTCGTTAGGAGTAACAGTTTTCGAAATAATCTTATTTGAAATATTCAGTGCACCGAGTAAAAACTGTTTTGGTTTCAGTTAAAGTGCCTTTTCTACTGAAAATACAGCAAATTGTTACTTGAAAAAGTTGTTCAGAGCGGATAATTATGCAGATATGCAAAATTTTTAAAAAACAATCTGTAATTGGATCACTATGATCTGTAGATTGTTTACCAATAAATAAATAAATATTTTGAATAGACAATGTGTACTTTGTCAACCCGTACGCTTCGTTGCTGAGTAAAACGGCTGTGTGAGTAGTTACTAATTTTAATTTGCTGAAACAACTGTAATATCGCGCGGCGTCCTTCAAAAAAATGCATAAAAGCAGCGCGGCCTTCCGCCAGTAGGTACCGCAAAGTGAATGCAATTCGTAGTATTCCCTGGCACGTAGTATTCTCACACGTGATCCTGTAACGGTCCGGCTGCAGCAGTAATAATTAATAAAAACGAAAGTATAGTTAATCGAAAAGTGTTATTTACCGTTTAACGGTACGCGCTCGCGATGGTGCGAGCCCGGCTTTAATGCATCTGTCGATTAAAACTGTATTCGAGGATTGCTGTAATTTAGTAATTTTCCTGTGTATGCTCTTGAACGATGAAAGACCTGCTGTACTTGAATAACAGAAGAAATCGCTGCCGTATCCGGGGTTATGAGATGTATACTTATTTTGATTGGATTCTTTTTATGAATTATCTGGACAGGGGGTCCGGAAATGATGCGTTAATATTCCAGGGGGTCATTATACACGAAAAATTAACGCCACAAAGCCCTATGATATTTTTTCGTAAATTCAAAATCATCGAGGATACTGGACGTCAAGAAATTGTTTTTAATGAGTCTGCCGATTTTTTTCTAATTTTGTACACGTTTCATAAGTATCTAACTTCAGTAAGAAGTAGGTATTAAATACATTTTTATGAATTTAAAATAGTTTTTCTTGGAAACGGTTTATTCTATAGTCTGTTTAGAAATTAAAGAGAGTAATAAAAGCTTATTATGTATGCAAATCGTAAATGTAGTATGGTGCTTATATTCAATATTTTTATATTATGTATTATCGGTATAGATGAGGTGTACTTTTAAAAAAAACTTTGTGTGACCGGGTTGTACTAAATTGTAGCAGGTAGCTAAAATTTAATCCCCGACAATCCGTCTTTGTCTATGCCGCTTCAATTTCTCGGTCCATTTCTCTTATAAGTAAACAATATAAAAACAGCATTTCAAAACATGAAGCATCATAACCGGATTAAGAGGGTTTTTAGCAATTCAAATAAAATTATTCAAAATTATTATCAAAATATTTATTTAAATTTAATAAATAGACTTTTATTCCATACAAAAATATATGTATTTTGAAAATTGAAATTATGATGAGTAAATGTAGTGTTGTATAAATGTACAATAAAGAAAATAAAAAAGTAGGGTATATTAAAATTCATTCTCTGAATATTCTATTCTGATGAATTATCTTCGTCTCCTAGATTGATAACGATAGGTTCCACAGTAACGTCAATTAAATTATCGAGTTCCCACATTTTATCTCTTCTTTTTGTACATGATGTATACATCTTTGCCAGTTATCTGCAGTTACTCGTTCCAAGGAATTTTTTAACAAAATTTTCACGTCACTTAATTTAAACGTCGTATTATTTCGGGCTAAATCTCCTTTACCTGCGCTCAGACTAATTCGATTGGGTTAAGTTCACAGTGATAAGGTGGTAACCGTAGTACCGTTATTTGGCGATTAGTTTCCATTTCATCGATAACATTTTTTTTTCTGATCTTTATTAAGTTCCTTTTTCACCATATTTGTTTCAAAAGAATTTTTCCATATAACCATTGAATTATATCGACATTCCTCCAAGCAGTCATAGGCGTCCGCTCGGTCTGCCGTGAATGGTAACTGGCATTGTCCATAACAATTACAGACCCCGGAGGAATAATATCCAACATCTGTGTAAAATACTCTTCAAAAACATCTGCATTCAATTTTAGATTCAAATAAAAGTAAACCGTCATCTACAAAACCACTGGCACTACATATATGTGTCACTATTAATCTTCGACCTTTACCTGAAGGTGCCTTGAACCCTGTTGAAAGTCCATCCAAAAATGCTTGTCGAAAACTTTTTACATTTTTATCTTGCCATACTTTTGTTACAGTATATCCCTCGTTGACCCAAGTTTCGTCTAGATAATATATATTCCTCTCTTCGTCACGGAATTTTCTAATTGATCTTAGGTAGGATCTTCGCCAACAAATAATTGCATCTTTATCGATAAGAACTGACTTCCTGTTCTGCTTTTCCCAGCAAAAATTCAACTCTCGTAAGACGGCCCATAATTTGCTTCTACTGATTTTTGGCAAATCGTTGTCTTCTGAAAGTTCACTTAAAATTTTGTTTAGCGTTAGTATTTCTTTTTTAAAATAAAATGATAGTACTTTCCTGCGAATGACATATTTGAAGAAATTATCTATAATGACTTTTGACTTTCCTGTAGATGATTTTGGGGGATTTACAGTATCTTGTTTATTTTTTGTTTCCTTTAAAAGTCTGTAGATAGTCGATTTTCCAATCCCTGTCATTTTGGAATAAGAATATTAAACCCTCGAAATATGTTCTTGCGTTTAAATATTCTTGCATGGATAAGATGCTACTTAAAACACTTATACAATAAATAGCTATTATAGTATAGTAAGCTGGGTCAGTTTTATAATTTTAATTTTTTTCATTTACTTTCTTTTTTAAGGAAAATTGATTCTACTATTCATGACTTAAGTTCTATTACATTTTTCAGTTGCATGTAGCTACTTCTACTTCTGCTAATGGTTATTTCATTAGAACAGATTTAAAAAATGAAGTTTATGAACCATATTGTACTCTGTATTCACATTTTAAAATATACATTCACTATTTGTACACCTGTTATTTTTCATTTCACACATCGCGATCGATACATAAAAGCATAACCGATATATACAACTTCTAGCATCGGTGATTTCTAACAGATTTCTATTAGTGAAATACGCACGCATATATCATAAAAATAGTTTAAATCATTTGTTTCGCTGTTCCGACTGTCGTGCTTCCTCATGTGAGAAGTTTACACGCCATAGATAAATGAAATAATTTATTATATAAGAAAACTATCGACTAGTAACCATCGTTAAATTATCTGCTTGGTTGTAATTGCTTTTGCGAGCTTTTACCGCATTAAATATGTATTACGAGCAAATATATATAATAATTTTCTGCTTCCGTCCGATTGTTTTACTTTACCACGATCTGGAAATCTTGGGAATGCCGGGAGGAAAGCGATCTCGTTTCTTTTCCCAAGCCAATATTTACAGGAAACGACTGGCTTCATCAATAAATTAATATACAGGGTGATTGGGGGAAAACCCCCAATATTCTAAAAGGGTATTCAGGGGCAAAAGTGACCAAAAAAAGCCTAATAAACATATGGTCGAATATTAAAGATTCCTGAGATAGCAATGAAAATATTTTGACCCGAGTTAATTATTGTAATGCATCAGTAGAGAAAAGTGTTTATTCTGTAGGTATTATTCTGATCTTGGTAGTTACGTAAAGACACCATTTTCATCGCCAGTAACAATGGAATATATAAACGGGCGATATTGTAGACAAATTAGGAGCTTTTAAGAAAATGAGAAGGTTTGAGCATAATACAGATCATGTTGTTTGCAGGAAGAGCTCGACTTGACTGCTCCCAACAAGGCGGCCATGATGAGTCTTCCTCCACAGAAGAAATGGCAGATATATTGCTCAAGGAAAGGTGGAGAAGATGCAGTGGACGAAACCCACGCCCCGGAACATTACGTGGAGAGACTCCGGACTTTGGCAACAGTAAGTCGAATTAGTACCACGTTACCACAGTATGCTTGGAAATCTTTCTTTCAGTTGCAGTATCCGGAATCGAACGCAGAAGAAGAAGTCAGATCTAGGACGAAACAAATCGACGGTCTAAAGACGGCACTGAGAACGTCCACGCACAGTTTTGTGATAAAGTTCATCGAATTAGATGGCCTTACAGCCCTATTGGTCTGCCTGGAGAGGATGGACTACTTCACGGCTCAAAGTTCCATCCATACCAGCATCATAGGGTGCTTCAAAGCTCTTATGAATAATTCAGTAAGTAAAGAATTCATTGCGCCATACCTTGTATTATGCATTGTTTTCTTTTAGACCGGCAGGGCTCACGTCTTAGCACACCCCACTAGTATAAATACCATAGCCCAGTCCCTTAGCGCGGAGAACATTAAAACCAAAATCGCTGCCTTAGAAATCTTGGGCGCAGTTTGTCTGGTATCCGGAGGCCACAAAAAGGTACTGGACGCAATGTTGCACTACCAGAAATACGCCTTCGAAAGAACACGATTTCAAGGCATCATTAATGATCTTGATAGGTCTACAGGTACACTCTTTCATAATTTGCACTTGCAAGTATTATGTAACATATATTTTAGGAATCTACAGAGACGAAGTGAACCTGAAAACAGCAATAATGTCTTTTGTCAACGCTGTGTTAAACTACGGCCAAGGTCAAGAAAACTTGGAATTCAGATTACACCTCCGATACGAATTTCTGATGTTGGGTATCCAACCCATAATAGACAAGCTCCGAGGTCACGAAAACGAGACCTTGGACAGGCACTTAGACTTTTTCGAAATGGTCAGAAACGAGGATGAAAAAGAATTGGCAAGGAAGTTCGAACAAGAACATATCGACACCAAGAGTGCCACGGCGATGTTCGATCTACTAAGAAGGAAGCTGTCACATACAGCAGCTTATCCTCACTTGTTGTCCCTTCTGCAACACTGCATCCTGCTACCCTTAGATTACGGTTCCCATCCCCAACATTGGTTGTTATTCGATAGGATAGCCCAGCAAGTGGTGCTGCAACAAAGTGCAGATAGCAAACCTCAGAACCCGGACTTATCTCCTATCAACATCAACGTTAAAGAGATTGTTCACCTGCTTGCCAAGGAAGAAGAGTTAGCAGCTGCTAAGAAGAAAGCAGATGAGTTGGAGAAGGAGAACATCGATATGTCGAATAGGTTGGCGAAGAAGGAACAAGAATTGGACCAGAGAACGCAGGAGAAGGAAGACATAGAGACTAGTTTAGCCAGAATTAAAGAAAGACTGGAAAAAGAAACTAGTTCTCACATAGAAACAAGACAAAGGTAAATGTAGACCATATATTTCTACTCCTATAATTTATGTATCTTTTCTCGTTTTCACTTCTAGATTGAACGAATTGGAGTATCTCGCCGCCGATCTTGATCGTCAGGTGAATTGCGAACGCGGTGAGCGACATCGACTAGAACGCCTGGTCAGCTCTGGTTCCATACCCGACGACGCCAAAGCCATGGGCCTCAATAAAAGCCTAGAAAATAATCCAGTAGAATGCAGGAATGACTTCGTATGCGCCCCGCCACCCCCGCCTCCCCTAGCTCCGCCCCCACCGCCTCTCGCGCCACCCGGACCACCCCCACCACCTTGCGCGCCCATGGCGCCCCCCACTGAATCGTTCAAAGTCGAACAAGTGAAGAAGAAGAACATTCCCCAGCCGTCCAATCCCTTGAAGAGTTTTAACTGGTCTAAATTACCGGATACCAAGTTAAACGGTACCATTTGGAGTGAGTTGGACGACACCAAATTGTATGGTACTATGGAGTTGGATAGTATTGATAAGCTGTTTTCTGCCTACCAAAAGAACGGAGTTGCTGTAAGTTAGGTAACAGTTAAAATAAAAAAAAATAAAATGTTTCTGGTCGTTTCAGAACGAAGGTTCCATAGAAGACCTCAGGCAGTTGGGAAAGAACCGTACCAAAGTCTTATCTGTCATCGACAGTCGCAGGGCGCAGAACTGCACAATACTTTTGTCGAAATTAAAAATGTCCGACGAGGATATTACGAAGGCTATCTTGAGTATGGACAATAAGGAGCAGTTACCTATAGATATGGTGGAACAGTTGCTGAAGTTTACTCCTAGTCCAGAAGAAGCCGCTTTACTAGAGGAACATAGTGATGAGATTGATTCATTAGCAAGAGCAGATCGATTCCTTTATGAAATATCCAAGTATGTGGACGTACATTATACTTTGGATATAATTTATTGAATAATGTTTATTTTAGGGTACCCCATTATGAGCAACGTCTTCGCAGTCTGCACTACAAGAAGCGCTTCCAAGTCACACTTAACGAGATTCTACCGAGGATCACCAGTGTCATGGAGGCATCCCGGGAGGTATCAAGGTCCAGAAGACTTAGAAGATTGCTGGAAATAGTCCTCGCTCTGGGCAATTATATGAACAGGGGAGCCAGAGGGAACGCTTCCGGATTCAGATTGACTTCCCTCAACAGACTAGCTGATACAAAATCCAGCGCTGCTAAGGGAACCACTCTCCTTCACTACCTGGTACAGATTCTTGAGAAGAAGGTAAGTGCATTCTTATTTCTTTACCTCTATTCTCTTGACATTTCTTTTATTTCCAGTTTAAGGACATTCTTCGATTAGACGAGGACCTGCCACATATCCGAGAAGCCGCAAAAGTGTCTCTTGGTGAGCTGAACAAAGACATGGCTCAGCTCAGAGTGGGACTGAAGGACGTAGCGAGAGAGATCGAGTTCCATCGCAGCCAGAGCCCTCTGGCGAACGACAAGTTCGTTCCTGTTATGAGAGAATTCCAAGCAACGGCCACCTGTAGATTGGCAGAAATCGAAGACCAGTATCAAGATATGAAAGTAAGTATTAACTTGTAACAAAAAATTGAGTCTGACTCTTTGTTTTTTTTTCAGACGCGTTTTGAGAGAGCCGTCCGCCTCTTCGGGGAAGATACGACGAACGCACAGCCCGACGAATTCTTCGGAATCTTCGACGCCTTCCTCAACGCCTTGATGGAAGCGCGTCAGGACAACGAGAACATGCGACGGAGGCAGGAAGAAGAAGAAAAGCGCGCTAAACAAGAAGCAGACCTCAAGAAATTGACGTTGGAGAGAAAGCATAGCAGAGAAGGCATCCTGTCGTCGATTAACAAGAGTCTGAGCTTGAAAAATGGAGAGAAGAATGGAGATAAAGGCGAGTTCGACGATTTGATCTCGGCTTTGAGGACCGGAGATGTGTTCGGGGAAGATATGGCCAAGTTCAAGAGATCGAGAAAGAGCCGGATAGGCACAGGAACCTCCCCACCAAGAAGGAACTCCGCCAACAGGGAGGATAGTAGAGAACGCATAGTTACCACCGGCAGGAGACAGTGATTTTATTTCGTTTTAAGGGACAGTAAGTTTTTATCAGACTTTTATTTTGTGGATCGACCTTCGGACCAAACCGTTAGCAATGATATTGCTAACCGCCACCACTTTTTATATCATTTCAACTGCCAAAAATGCTTTTAGGTAGATCGTAGTACGAAAGAGGTCCGTTTGTATCGTGAACCCCTTGATTGTGGAAAGTAGCCTTAACCCACCCGCTTGACGGCGGTGGACATTTTAGGATATAACTTTTATAAATTGCGCCTAGTATTATATATAAATGTACCATATTAACGATTATATTTATTAGGATTTTTTACGATTGCCACGTGCTTTGAGATTCTAAACGATCGATGGACAAATACAGCCAAAGATTACGTAATACTTCAGATTTAAATTTGGATTTTATTTAGAATGTTCGTAAAATATCTGTCAAAATTTATGACATTGTTTATGATTTCAAAGCAGTGGGATGTAATTATATATGTTTGTAAAATGTAGCTGCGTAGACTTAATGTTTATATACTTTTGGATCTAGAAGAACGATTGTGCTATGCATTGAAGTGGAACTGATATATACATTTTAATGTTGAATATATTATTGTTAATTTATTAAAATCTTGTTTAATTTCTACTAAGTTTTCGTTTAAGTTGGCGCCCATCGTGGGGCTTATTAAACCAATTTTAGATTGATCTGTTCTGAATCTGATTTTTTCATAGAATGACAAGGTAGAACGCATTTCCACGCTAAATATAATATTCTCATTTTAATTTGACGCATTTACGATTATTCCTAGAATGATACAGAAGAACTTATTTCCATATGATGCCTTATATTACTAGCCAGGAGAGTTAGTGGTCCGTAACCTTTAGTACTTAAATATGTTGCTAATTTATGGAAAAGGACGTTAAAATTTAACCTTGGTAGCTCGTATGTATTCACAGCGACTTCCTGCCTTTAATTTTCATTGAGAATTTTTTGTTCGTGGACAAGCCTGTCATATATTACCAACTGAAGAAAATATCATGTACAACATGATTGTATCCCTACCAAATACAAAAAGTTCAAAACACTATGTATAACTGTAATTTAATTTTGAATTTCCTGTCCAATTGGCGCCCAACGTGGGACATAAAAATTCTGGTACTGTGGTTGTATTCTCAGCTCGATCATTTTTCATAGAATAACACCAAATTACGCATTTCTATATATGATTAGGCTCATTAAATAGTTTTTCAACAAAGAATTTGGTCCTAAATTTCGAGTAAGTCAATAAAACTGCAAGGTATAAATCTCTGAAATAAAATATATTTCATACTTCAATACAACATTACAAAGGTAACACTATACATAAAACTGGCATGAAAAAATATTGGCAAGTATAAAGTATTTTCAATACTGATCACAAAGAAAATAAGTACCTAAAAGTGTACATTTTAGACTCATCTTCAGTGATATGAGATAATACTTACAAGGAATATATTACAAAATGATATGTACATAAATATACATAACTAAAATCTAAAATAAATAGATAATAACAAAATTCCACAAAAAGGACGAATTTGTGAATACGAACAATGGCTAAAATAAAACTTATAAAGAATACCAAGTCTCTAAATAAAGAGATCCAACAAGCACACATATACAGACATTTATAAATCACAAAATCAAAAAGGATGATAGAAAATTGCATCTTAACCTTTTCTTGCAAATCAAAGCAAGATTCAAGAGCAACTCATTTATATACACAAAGGAGAGCAGAACAAAAAACTATCATGAACATTTTTAAAGCTTTTGATGCAAAAAATATATTTTCAAGGACTATATCCTAATTTTCTTAAAAGCCTTACATTCAGCAAACATCATCTAAATTATTATACATTATATGAATTCGGTTGTATAAGCAGATGATACTTCTATACGAGGTGTAACCTGACCAACCAAGACCCAAAATACATTTATTTAATTACTATAAAAAGTGTATATACCGATTGTCTAATTTAATGTTTGACTTTGTTCTTGCATTTTGGCCCTAAGAATTTGCATCAGTTACACTCTCCACGCGATCACTTCATGATCATTACAACGTTATTGTCATCGTTAATATTGTCATGTGTTCGCAAAGCAACAATTAACCCCCTATAAATTACATTTGCTGTTCAGGGTACAATATATTCAACAAGCTCACGTATGAACCCACCAGAAAGCCTATGAAACCAAATATGATGATAAAAAGATCCTTCCACAATACCCACTTGTTCCTACCGAGACCGTCAGGCCAGAAAGTCACGATCTCGATGAGAGGAGGAAAAATTAGAGCTAGAGCGGAGCTGCTGAAAGCTCCTACCAGAGATATAACCGCTCCTAAGTTGGGAATGGCGATGGCAAATATAAAAGTTATAAATACAAGAACTGTTCTGGTGATGTATTCGGCCATGTTTTTGGTTTTATCTGTTTCAAAGTACTTTTTGATGCTAGGCCATACGATGTTGAAAGGAACGTAGAACTGTAGGCTGTAAGAAAGGAAGATTGCTATCGCCATCATCAGTCGAACGGATTGTGCCAATCTGAAATCATAAAAAGTAATTAACACAAGGCATACTATTTGTAAATTTTGTACTTCACATGCGATCTGATCAAAAAATTCCAAGACTGTTTCATTTATGCGACGATGTAGACGATCGTCAACATTAATCGAAAGTGTCATGTTGCGCGAGTAAACGAATTTTTGCGATCGAATGGTTGATCTGACAAACAGCTGAAGAAACAGAAAAATTACTTTCTGGAACTTTATGATCCAATGTATTTTATTAGCCCACGCGGGGAGCTTTTGAAATGGTTACTTACAATTCATCGGCAGGCAACAGAAGAGTGACGCTTCCTTGCACAGCCTGGTCTCCATATTTAAGGTAACCGAAAAATCCAACACCCGTATACAACGCCGCTACAATAACCATGCCAGTGTTAAGAACTCCTGTTATACCGCCGAAATCTTGTGGGTTCTTCATGTTATTCTCCAGGGGCAAAATCTGTAACAAATAGTGTTTATTGATAAACTATTCTATGATTTAATTAAACAAAGTTTGCTCTAACTATTAAACATGTACATGGTTAGATGCTTACCACTCCAATACCTTCGAACGCATAGATCGCAGTTCCAAAGTAAAGAGGCAACTGGGACCAAGACGAAAAGGCTTTTACTGTAGTGATACTTGGTAATCCGTGTAGCATATAGAAGAAAGTAATAACCAATCCGCTGCAGGTCACTATCGACGCAAATAGCGAAGCAGGAGTCAGATATTTCAAACTCTTTACCCAGTTTAGAAGCACCATGGGCAAGAGTAATAGCAGGAGGTACCAATGAACACTCATATCGAAGAAATAGTGTTTGACGACCTCATGGATGTTGGCAGCCACGAAGACAAAGTAAACGCAACAGAATCCCAGTTGAGTGATGCAGAGGAAGATATTTATTAGTGTTCTGAAAGATATAACAAATTATGAAAATACACACTAAATTTTGTTTGAATAGAAATATCTAGTTCCATCCCAAAGCAATGTAGTAATTTTCGAACATTTACTAGGTTATGTTATCCTTACCCGCTAAATGTAAAGGACATTTTGCATAAGAACCAACATAGAAGATCTTTCTTTGAAGATCTTCACCTGGATGCAACTTTGTATATAAGATTGACTGTTTACTTTATTTTGGACATCCCTATATGCACCTGCTCTGTATGGGTTGTTATGTTGTTAAAAGGTGACTTACTTGGCAAGCTTCGCATATTTCTGTAGAGACTCCGGTCCCGTGGAGAATGAACTCTCTACCACCTCGGAAAAGTTCAAAGACTGCTTCTTAGTTCTCCTGCAGAGTTCATGCGAGCACCCCACCAACATATGCATGCAATGGGTACAAATGATTCCCATGAACATGGTCCCAAAGAGCCCCACAACCCATCCAGCGTTCCTGAAAGCATCCGGCATGGCCAGGATGCCTGTTCCGATGTTGCCCTTGAGGAGGTGCACCATGGTGTCGAAGTTGGAAGTCGGGTGTTCCAACTTCCTGTTGAAGACGGGATCGCTGGAACCGGCGGTGACGTCGTCCAAGTCTATGGAGGTGGCCTCGCTCTGCTGGTCGCTGTCGAGGAGACGCTGCTTCTCCTCGTACTTGAGCATGGCGGGCTTTGGGAGGATGGGCTTGGTCTCCTAGAAAAAAAATCATTGTTCAATAATAAACATGTTTACATCTTAGTAAACTTATGTGAAGAAAATTAAGAATTAGTTTGAAGCTTGCTACACATTGAACTACAACTCTGACAGCTCTGATAATAATTAATGACGATGAACATGGATGTTTTCAACATAACGGAACCACAGGATATACTGCAACAGAACTGTAGCCCGCATTATGTCCTGATCTTACACCACTACATTTTTATGTGTTGGGGTCAAAATAATATATTTGAAAATCATCAAGAAATGAACATTATAAAACCAACATATATTTGAATTTAAATTATTATTTTTGAATATTTGTTTATTTTTATAAAATAAAAATAGTTTTGAACATTATATTATAAACTTAAAAATAATAAAAATAAAACACTAATACTTAACATTTTATAAAACATTCAATAAAAAATTATATTGAATAGTTTTTCAAGATATGAAAGTTTTAATATTGTTTTCATTATCTGAAAATATACTAGAATAAACAGTTCAGTGATGTTTTCAAAATGTTTAAAAACATTAAAATAAACATTAATACAACGTTATTAATATATTAATCAACGTTAACAAAACATTATTTATAAAAAATTTATTTTAATCAAAATATAACCATCTGCTAACATTTTGAAAATGGTATTTTAACGTCCTCAACAATATTTTAAAAATGTTTATAAAACATTTTGTAAATATTTAAAATTTTATAAAAATATTTCATTATTTGACTGATAACATTTTAAATACATTTTTAAAACATTTCCTTGCTGTATGGGTATGTAGTCTTGACACCTAGAAACAAAGACACAACCAGCATGATTATTCTTAAAATTTAATAAAAGCATTGCTTACGCCGGACATCGGCTACTTTATTGGTCCTTGGTGGAGATATTATACAACTGAAGCGAGTGGAAGAGTTCTACAGTTGTAGAAGGATACATAGGTACAACAATGATAACAATGATAAAATTGAAACAAATAAGAATATTTTAACTAGGCCATCAAATAATTTACAAGTAATTGAATGTAATAAATGATGAAATGTTTACCATATCAGAATATGTATAGACCTAATATGCCTTCTGAATCGGGAATTATTATTAAAGATTGTAAAGACTGTTCTTTCAACATCCAAATTACGAATGCCAACAGATGAATTTCTTACCTTTGTTCTATTTATAATTATAAATATTCTCGTTGTAATAAAGTTAATAATTGAAAAGTGACAATAACGTATCATATTTCGCTCTTAATACATAAGTAAGTATTTCAGTTTATATTGGCATACAAATTATAAATATTGTAATATGATTATTTTCTATGTAAAATGTAAAAAATATATCGTCAGTTTGGAATAAGACAGTATTGACTCAAAATTTTCATTTTTCAAGATTTAGTGGTGTATCAACTCCAAATATAGCATATTTTTATGTGTAAAAGAGTTACAAGTGAACTTTGCTTAATAACCGTCGAATGGCGCTGCGTTGAAATGTCACATCTCCACCATTCGTTTTGTGCTTTAGACAAAACTGTCACAATTAGTCGTGCTGTGACGTTTAATGAGATGATGAGCAAAAGAGAAAAGAGTGTCACAAGTCGAAATAATATCAATAAGAAACTAGTTTCTTTATGTGTATTTATATGCAAAACTGTCACATCTTTAAATAGACCAGTCATTATCATAAACTAAGTACCTTTTTTGTTCCCATTTCATACAATAAACCGTAATATTGTAGTATTATAAATATTTTTATAATAATATTTAAAATTGTATAATTTTAGTCTTCTTTAATAAAATAATTTAGTTTATTGAAAATGTATTTCATTTTATTACCTAAACTCATGTTGAAAAACTTGTAAAAAAATATGTGAAAGAGTCACAACTCGTAATTATTTAACAAAAATAACAATAACAAAGTGCCAAAAACCACTGTAAACACTATCCACACAAACATTTTAACATGATTCAAATATTATATATTTATTTATTTTTCAATATTTAGAGTAAGATTATTTATAAAACTTTACCGAGCTCTTCGGAAAATTTACATTTTTTGAGTTATGATATAGGGTTTTATATATTTTTAGCTATTCATAATATTGTGTGAAACTAACTACTCAGTGGACAAAAGCCCCAACCTGCGTTGAATTACACCCACAATATCTACCCATATATTCCTTATTATTAGCTTTTGTAACATTTTTTACTGTATTAGAAAGGTATTTTAAGCTAATATAAATCAAATCTCCTACAATTCTTAGATGTTTGGTATCAGAGAACATACATATGACTTCATTGATAGGAATTGTAGGAGATTTGATTTATATTAGCCTAAAATACCTTTCTAATACAGTAAAAAATGATATAGGGTCTTGCACAAGTGTACATAAAATTTAGAAGTAGTTTCCTTTTTAAAGGAAGCTCAAATTAAAAACAAATATGTATATAAAAAAACACCCCTTAAACTTGGTCATTTCTGAATTTTAAACAAAAATATATTTGCAAAGTATGTGCATTATTTTAATACTTACTATTTACAAAAGATATTCGGCACTATTTGAAGTATACTGATACTGAACATATTGTTGACCAAGCGATAGCACGATTACTAAAAATGTTTACAAAGATATTCACAGTTATCACGTTTGCTAAGTAGTAGTGTTATAGGTATCACTATTATTATATCACAGCCTGTTACCTTCTCAAGAACTTGGTATCCAGTTCAAATTATGCCTACAGTTGCCAAAGCCTTACACACACAAAATATTTAATCTATCTCGTCATTTTCCTTTATGTGGCGAAAATAAGCATTATTTAATATCTATTATTCACCGGAATATGAAACTACTTATCAGCAGTCAAATAATCTAATCATTTGTGGGAGGTCCATCATAATATGGTTTAACGGTTTTGCAAGGCATATTAATTGAACGTTTATTATAGAATGGGAAAATAAATACAGCGAAGCACTGTCTGTTGTTTTGCAGAAAATTAGAAACAAAATAAATAAAATACATTATATTTTTTCCTCCTCAATTGTACTCTTGAGACGAACAACAAATATTTTTAAATAGTTTATAATATTTATAATGGTATAACAATTATAAGTTCGTTCTTTACGTACTTTAATGTAAATTAACTACCACATTTCGCAGAAGTGCCAAAATATGATCGGCGGGTCTATGTCAATTTATCAAAAATATAGGAAACGAATATCGTCTGACGTACTGCGTTCAGTATTCCTTAAAAACAACCGTAAATCACACTAGAGCTTATCATAGGGCATCTATGTGGTGTGGATAAAAAAACACAACCTGAACTCTTATTTCAGCTACAATAAAAAATCAAAGAATCTACGTCTTGCGACTCACGCAATTTTGTGTTCTGATAAACTTTTTCACAACACCGAAATTTGCAACCGAATCGTGGAAAAGATGGGGGTCCAGGGCGTTCACGGCGTATTGCAGCAGCTCTGAGGAACACCATTTAGAGATTGTTGAAGAGATAAAGTATCAGGCAAATCGCTTAACAAATACAAGGAATGTCCCAATCAACAATGTCGCATATGGGTACATGAGGTTCAATTATATATGTACCATGTACAGCGTGTCAAGCTGCGGAACACATACATTTTAAAGATCATTGAAGAGAATCCCTGATCAAATCGCTCAACAAGTACAAGAAATATCCCAATCAACAGTGTTGTGTATCATACACGAGGCTCAATTATACCCTCACCATGTAGCGTGTCCAAGCACTAATACCAAGGGATTACAGATTACATTCTATGAATCCCAGATTTACAGCTGACAGATGAAGTCAGTTTTACACGGAATTGGATGCATCACTAACATTCATAATACTCATGTTTGAGCTTTTGAAAATCCGCACGTGATCGGGATAATTTCCAACAACGCTTTTAATTAAATGATTGGGTAGGGATTGTCGATGATCTCTTGATCGGACCATGCATATTATCAAATCAAATGGATGAGGTTCAGTATCTTGAATTCTGTCGAAAAAATCTGCCAGGAGTTCTGAAAGATGTGCCCTTAGTTGTTCGACTTCGAATGTGGTTCTTGCACGATCATGCTCCCCCTCATTTTCGACAAAATGTTCGGGAGTAACTGAAGTTCAAGGGGTACCATGGATTAGACGAAGCCCGATACCATGGCCGCCATGATCTCCTGACTTAAATCCTTTGGACTTCTTTTATGCGGATATTTAAAAAGTGAAGTGAGTACCTTACTGAAGTTCAAGGGGTACCATGGATTGAACGAAGCCCGATATCATGACCGCCATGATCTCCTGACTTAAATCCTTTGGACTTCTTTTATGTGGATATTTAAAAAGTGAAGTGTATCGCACCGAAGTGGACACTAGTGATGGTTTACACGAACGTATCACAGCTGCTGCTAATAACTCACGAGTCAGAAACGGACAATAACCAGAAACATTTGTGTTAGTTCGTAGAAACTGGGTAAAAAGGGGTCAAATATGTTTACACGTCTGTGAACAAAATTTTGAACAATTGTAACATCAGTTTTGTCAAATTATTTTATTAATTAAAACCACAAATAAATTTTATTAATCAATAACAACAATCTCGGCAAAAACAGTTGAATTTGCTGATATAAAGTAGGTGTTATAAAATTTCATTTATTTCTTTCTTAAGGAAATTCTTTAAATATTTTGTCGGTTCGTTTTTATTACACTCTGCCGTCATGTCGGTCGACGACTGCCTAATTTGCCATGCGTAAAGTCAGGTTTTACAGAGGACCAGTTTTCAGTGCCGTTAAAAAGTTTATTATTAAACTGAACTGTTTTTTTTTAATTTTTTTAACAAAATTGTATTTGTAAGTTTCCTGTACATTCAAAAACATTTTTTGTATAATTTTTTAATCACTAAGTAATACATAAAAAAGAAATCTAAATATTTCAATATTTGAACTGCTGTTTGTCTGCATTTCTTTTATCGAGGTAAGTTTAACAATATGCGGAAATAGAGTGGATATCTCATTGCAACAGGAAATTATATATCTACTACTGAATGTTTCCTGTTTTTAACACACACGGGTGATATCTTATAATGTGGTTTCCAAAAAGTTAAAATTATTTTACCGCATCCTTAAGCCTGTGGGTATTCAAACCTCAAGATTAAGACTAATAGGTATTTGGTGAATGAGACATAGTAAATGCATAGCATTCTGTATTTTTAATTAACACGCTTTTATTAGCTTGACCTGTATGTATGTATGTATGTATGTAACGGAATTTTTCAGCGTAATTTTCACCAATTTCAAGAAGTCTAATCAGCTTGAAAATTTGCACAGGGGTCTAGGACTGATGACAATGCAATTATTTAATAACTTTGTTCTAATGTCCTGACTAGGCTTATCAGAATAAAAAAAATATAGTTTAAAAAATTTAAAAAACACGCTTTCATAGCACTAACTAAAAAGTAGAAAATAATTTTGAATTATCAAGAGTTTGTATTACATCAATAGAAAATTCCGACAATAATTACCACTAATTAATTGGGAATAAGATTATATTAGAAATTAAATTATTAATAAAATAATTCAATTATAGCAAAAAAAGCGTGGGGTGCTTGATATTAAATGTTACAATTATTACAGTAGTGTAGCTATTTATAAAATTTAAGTCGTTATGAAAATATAGTAAATTGCACCCCTCGCTTTTTTTTACTATGCTCGTGACAAGAATTCAAACGACTTACGTCATACGAACAAATGAATAATTCATTATATTTTCATCAAAATATTTAAGAAACTGCAACTGGTAGTAATATAACTATATACTACACTAAACGTTTGTATTATATATTGCACTAAATTGCAAAAAATAATTGTTTTTAACGCGACCAAATATCGAAATTTACGTTGACAATAAAAACAATTGTGTAACGTGACGTAAGACGTCTGAATTTTTGACGCGAGTATATAATTGAATTTCTAATTTAATCTTATTCCCAATTAATTAGTCGCAATTGATTGTCGGAATTTTCTATTGCTGTAATACAAACTCTTGACACTTCAAAATTATTTTCTACTTTTTAGTTCGGTTTGCTATTAAAGCGTGTTTATTAGTTCTTTTTAAACTATAATTTATTAATCACTTTCTTTCGAAAACATTTCGAAAAAGTTCTGAAACGAAATAATTTATCGCAAGCGTGGCAAAAACCTGATGGTTGATACTATATCGGAATACAAATAAACAAATAACATTCCTATATATTTTGTAACCACAAAGTCTGCTAAACCCCGTAATCTTGTCAAAGGGCGAAAGGTTAATTTCGCAAATTCATTATTTATTCATCTATTACCAAACGTTAATATTTATTTTTAAAAAAGTGTAACATTCCAAGTGTATGCATGAAATTTCTGAGAAATGCGTTTTTCATAATTAAAATCTACTTTTATAACCTTTCTTCAATTGTTTGTTTGTTTGACAATAGTAACGTTTCTGGCAGCTGTCAAATCTAATATTAAATGACTTTGGAATAGAAACCTTATCAGTCGTATATTATAATTAACAGCCCAACAACCAATTTGGTATTTTATAAAAAGCTGCAAAAGTTTTCGAAAAATTTTTTATAAAACAGCATTAAATGAAGGATGTTCGATTTTTTTATATATTTTAAGAACGTATGGACAGATTATTTTGAAAATGTGCAGTCTTATGTTTTCCAAAGTGGAAATAATAAGTAGACAGCTGTCACTACAATACAATACAATTAGGGAGTCTTAAGATATCAAAACGAACACTACAAAAAATCATCTACTTATTATTTTCACGCTTACTACTTTGGAAAAAATAAGTTTCTAATTTAATTCCCGCCGAATCTCAAAAACTTAAATCATCTGTTTCTCGAAAACGGTTGAGTTTATCGATTTGTGACAGGTATACCTTTTCTATTTAGAATTGGAGGTAGTTCAATAGTTTCTTATTAAAAAATTCATAAGTGTAAAATACAAAAAGTTAGACATATTTTTACATCGACAGTACAGTATAACTAGCGCCCCCTAGTCGTGATCTCAACACTGTTTGCATATTTATAATTGCCACCTTAAAAAACATGACTACAAATTTTCAAAACAATCGGTTCATACGTTCTTAAAATATAGCAATAAATCGAAAATATTTTTTCAACTATAACACCCTGCAGAATGAAAAGGAGCAACAATTAAATAAGTCATATTCGGCTAAATCTGCCCTTAAGCTACGTTCCATTATTAATGACTCACCCTGTATAAAAGCAACATATCAACAATTTTATAAGGACTCTATTCTGTTTAGTAGCAATAATATATTTTTGTAACATAAAATCCATGAAAAAAAGTAAATTATGTGTGAAAGCAAGTTTTATTGCGGAGATAATTTTACTTTTATATGGTAATATGTCTGTTGAATGGTTATTTCCAATATTATCATAATTAAAAAAAAACAGATGTAAGAATGTAACAGATGTAGAATAAATTTATCAACATGTTAATATGAAACAATACTATTTTATTTGAAAAATAACCCATAAAATTAAATAAAATGCTTCAACACAATAAAACCTAATAATGTGCATACTGTGTTGTCCGAAAGCATGAAAACCGTATACAGGTATGAACTAAAGCATACTGCTGTATTTAGGGATAGGTACACATGCGACCGGCATCTGACGTCACAGGTCTACGCTATGGCAGCAATCATTTCGTGGGGGCGTGGCCAGCCTAAATTTTTAAATACCGTTTTTAAGCTTATTTTTCCACAAAACTGTCTAGGACAAACGCTATTTCGATTAAAATAATACATTCTTTCTGCATGCAATTATGCCATTCATTATATTTTCAAAATATTTAGGAAACTGCAATCGAGAATAATAAAACTATATACTACACTAAATGTTTGCATTATATATAGCACTAAATTACGAAATATTATTGTTTTTAACGCGACAAATTATCTAAAATTATGTTGACAATAAAAACAATTGTGTAAAGTCAGCTGTGACGAAGTCGTCTGAATTCTTCCCGTTACTATACTACCGCTAGATTTGTCAATATTTGGAGGGATCATTTTACCTTAAGAATGCCGTATTCTCGAAATACTGTTTTCTACAAATACAAATAATTGTAAACATTTGAGAACTAAATAATATAGAGCTTAGCAAATAATAGGAATGGTATCTCATACCACCTGAGAATTTTCAAAGGTACTGAAGCTAAAGGAATTTATAACGGCAGAAAGCGGTCTAACATTTTTAAGTACAGAAATCTTTTAAAATACGTATTTTTTAGGTTTAACTGTAGATGTAAATATTGTTACATAGTTAAGCATATAAGATTGTTTACTTTTGTTTATAAGTATGTGAAAATAATTGTTAAAATGTGGGGTTAGAATAGCAAAATGATGTGTCTTACAAATGCTTTTTAAGTTTACTTTATTTGAGAAGAATTTAAATAGTCGATAAACATTAAGAATTTTGATATAAGTTTTATTCTACGTGTTATATTTTTCAAAATTTCTGTATCGGTTTCTAGTTATACTGTTATATATTAATAACACGTAGGTACATGAGGCTATTAAATGATACTTTATTTAATGTTGATACTTATATGAGTATAAAAAATAATTTTTGATAACCGAGTAAGTAGGATGAAGGTCATAGTTACACTTTTATCACCTATCTAATATAAACTAAAACATTTCTCAACTTTAAATCATTCAAAAATTATTTGTATAGGCTTAATAGCGATTTTAATAAATTAAAAGTTCCGCCTACATTAAACGCATATTATCTCAACTGGTAATTGACGATAAACTGCTTCTCTAACAAACATTCCATAGGAAATTTTCCAAATTGTCTGCAACGGAGGATTTACTTGATATTTAAAATCGTAATCAATTTATGTCAATAAAATATCGTAATAAATAAAACATAATCGAGATTGGTCTGTACGTGCTAGCAGATGTTTGCTGTCTGTTTAAAACTGTAACCCTGTACATGAAAACTACAAAAACAAGTAGAAATACCAGATAGATTACATTCATTGTGGTAATTGATATTATAAGATTAAATTTTCAAAATTGAAAACTAGGAAATAGCAGTAAAGGATTAAACATAAATGAAAATAGTACAGGATAGGACTCAACCATGTTTGACCCTTCCCAAATTCAATAATAAACCATGAAGTCAGACATAGATAAAAAACGGGGAATATAATAAAAATATAACTAAAATACGTAAATAAATAAATAAAATATGTGTAAATAAACAAAAATGTTCTTGGCCTTCTTTAAACTATTTTGTAGTAAATTTCTTATTTTACATTAAGAAAAGTATTTAACAAACCCACTTACATTTTAAATATAAGATATATTTCTCGATTTTTTAAAACTATAAACTTATGATGTAAAATAATTATAGAAGTTCGTTTAATAGTCCTTCCTCATTTCAAATTTTTGCCAAATTTGTAAGTCTGATGATATCTACTACCTAGTTAGCAGAGAATTATTAACTTCTTTTACACAAGAAGAAGTAGTTATTATAATATTTCCAACAAAATACAAACAAAGACCCGACACAGAGATAACAACACTGATAAACAGGCGAGAAGCTATCGACCTCCTCGACACCTGCTAATTCTGATCAGCTAAACGCGTCCCCGTTGTCATAGCAACCGCCATAAATAAAGCTGATGCGCTACAGTACCGTCACTGATATATTCTTAACATAAATAGTAAAGGCAACAGATGCTACAGATTCTATGCCAAATATGGATGAGAACATAAATAAATTGTGTGTGCATCAAAAAATGTGTATTATATGGTAATAACTGCTTTGATTTTAAAGATTTTTGTAGCATTAGTGCAACCGTAACATTACCATCGAACTTATATGACGTAATAAACTATGGCATGCTGCTACAGTAATGTTATTCAAGTAATCTTATCGCTACATTGCTAAGTACAGGAATAAGAGCAGTGGAGTGAGGATTTATACTTTTTTGTCGCGAATTATTTATGGAAAATGATGAAAAAAACATTCAGTAGACGCCGCCTGAAATTCGTGAAAAGCCGTTAGAAACGAGTTTCAAATTCTACCACAAAAATCAGTCGAAAATACAATTGCTAGTATGACATATTCATGGAATGGTGCAAGAATCATAAAATTAAGAAATATAGTGAAAATGTTTTACTGGCATATTATCAGAATTATCGAAAACGTATTCTCCTTCTTCGATGTGGTCGTATTATTCCTTAGTAAAAGCGAATCTTTTAGCAAAAAGTGTCGTTGACTAAATATAAAAAATTTACTGTTTTTTTTAAGGAAGAACTCATATTCCAAAAAAGTACAAAACTCTTTCATAAGCAGAATACTTAAATTTTTATTAAATGCGTCGGATGAAATCTACCTAATGATAACGGCAATTCATGACAACTTTTCAAAAATAATTTCATATAAATGTAGTAATATTTTAGATTTGTGTTGTGTTTGGCATTACTGACTTACCGTAACAAAGAACTTTTTAAAATTAATAATAAGTGATACGGAACACAAAGAAACAATTCTGGTTGTTCATGTAACTAAAACAAAGACCAACAAGCCTTGAATATTTGTGATCACTTTGAGAGTTTGAAGGAAAAGTAGATAAAAATTGTAGAGTTTAATAAGTATTTAGCTCTATTATTTAGTCCAGGCAGTTGGAATTCATACTTCTGGAAGTGTACCAAGCAAAATTGCCACCTATTTGCATTTACCAGAACCATCACTTTAGAGGACATTGTTTTCGTCGCATGTTTGCCAAACGCAGGCGGCAGTCAGTAAGGAAAATTTAAAGCGTCATGGAGGGTGGAAAAGCGACACGATTGATGAATCCCATGTTGAGGAATCTATTCTCAACAAAACGAAAATCGCAGACAATTTTAGGTGAAGGTCAAACTGAGAACATAATGCCTACCAATGATAACTCTACTAAATAATCCCCAAAAATGATCAATTCAAACTCCTTCGACTTCAGGAAATAATTTTTATAATGCGTCAGGGTGTACGTTCACGTTTAATACTTAATATAACAAAAAAATAAGTATTTCCTTTGTATCTTCTATTATTATTTAAAAATATAAAACATTCCGGTAAATATAAAACCTGGGCCTGTATATAAAATAAATAAATACTTGGAACAAATTTTCGTAAACAGAAAAATATTGCAGAAAACAAATATTACATGAAAGTGAGTTATATTTTCAAAAAAAGTACTGCCAACATAACTTGTTGTCGAACTTACAAATTGTCCAGAATTGATAGTTCCATAGTCTGTCTTCATGTTGCACGCCGTAGAAGAATGGGGTAATTACCAACTGACCCAGCACTGCAGACTGCAACCACCTAACTGATATAACCAACAGCCCTACGATAAAGTCACTAGACTATTCGTAAGACTGAGACGGTCTCCCACCACCCTTTAGCCACAAGATGATTGTATCATCATGTTCCTGCTTTGTTTATTTATGTATTTTATGTTTCGTCAGCAGAAAAAGCGTTTGCAATATTTTTAATGATAACTGGTTATCGTATGTAGTTCATTAATTGCTTATCGCGTGTAGTACATTAATTTCGTGTCATTAGTTTTTGGTTATCGAGTCAGCACGCAGCACGCACTTTGCCAAAAAAAATGATAAATAGAACGTAGTACACACCATAATATTGAGGAACGTGCATAATTCTAAAAAAATACTAAATAGTATACTCGCGCCAAGAATTCAGACGACATAAACAAATAAATATTCTTCAAATAAACTTCAACTGAGGGTAATAAAACTGTAGACTGCATTAAAAGTTTGCATTATATATTGAACTAAATTACAAAAAATTATTGTTTTTAACGCGACCCAATATCGAAAATTACGTTAACAATAAAAACAACTGCCTAACGTCAGCCATGACGCAAAACGTCTGAATTCTTGCCGCGAGTATACCTAAAGTGAGTGTCTAATAAAAGTAATAATAAATGCTTTTCAATTGTTTAACCTGACATCTACTGCGAAACTGTCAGGTCATCGTCTGCTAAATCGTAGCAGCCGTGCTTTATTTCTTTTATCTGTTCCATTGCCCGTTTCAGTGGCTCACCGCGTATGGCAGCACTCGACAGCACAAATGACGGTAGTTGCCAATTGTTTGTATCAGTAATTTGACGTTTCTTAAAAAATATGACAAACGTGAAAAATAGATATATGTTGAAGTACACTTTCTGATAAAACAAGTTAGACAAGTCCTCGTTATTAAGATAGAGTAAGTTACTTCAATTTCAAATATCAAATTCTGACATTTCCGACCCTGACATTTGTGATTCCAAATAGTAACACTGAAGTCGCCACACTACAGTACATTACAGAATTCTATATTGAAATTCGGCTGATTCGACAGACAAGTATTGCCATAGAATATATAGCTACGCAAGCGTAGCTATATTTTCTGTGGTATTACAAAGGCAACGCGATTTTGAAGGAGAGAGAGAACGACTTTTTGAGCAAAAATACTAACTTATACAAAACAATTGTAAAGAGAGACTATAAATCTACAAACACTGAGCGCAAAAAAAAATATGACATTAACAGTATCATATGAAAACATATGATAATCATTTTAAAAAATCAATAATTAAAAATGTTTTTCAAATTGAAAATAAATTTGAAATATTAAATTAAAATTTTTCGTAATGTTTTAGCAAAGACAATATATTAAATAAAAATTTTGCAGCAACTTTCGAAAAAAGTTAAAGACATACTTTTCTTATAAAGAACTTTCAAGCAACATGAATATAATTGTTTTTCACCTCTTTTTATTTCATATTCTTCTTGGTATGCTTAAAAAATTTGTACGATGAGGGCGACTTTGTCTAAAAGGCACAAATATTAGAGCCGAGCCTGTTAAATCTACAAAACCATTACGAAATGGCAAGAAAGGTAATCTGTAACGTGGCGCCTCGCATCTGTAACATTTTATATGGAAATTTACTTCTGTTTAAGGCCGTTCTATTACCTTTTTGCCAGGTAGTTCGAATCTTTTCTAAATAAATACTGCCCCTGAAAAATACAACCATAAAGTCTAGCCTATCTTTCGTTGATCTACCTGTGATCTTTTCATATATTTAGGATTCGATTCAAAGCAGATTTGTGAAGGGCACAAACAAGTATAATTTGAAAGTGTTTTATTTCTAAATTAAATACGGAGTGATTTACAAATGATCACCAAAAATGATATTTGATATTTGAAAAACTACTGAGTGAAATAATTTTAAATTGGACACATGCATTTATGTAATATTGTTGTTGTGGTTTACGTAATTCTCCAGGCAACCAAATTATTAATCTTAAATCACTCGTTCCCATTTGAATTTTGTTAAATATGAATTTCTCAAGTTTTGTGGTATTAATCATTAAATATATCACTGAAAATTAAAGAGAGTTTCACAACAACAACAGATAGAATATACAGTCCATGATGAAAATGATGATACAGTTGGCAAAATTCGCTAAAAGTTGAGACTCTTCCCGCCATTAAATAATTTGCGCAAATTTTCGCTAAGTTTACGTCCATGAGGACAAGGCTTTATATGGTATTAGGCAAGACTGCATCAACTGTTCAAAATCTGAAGTCTTTTCCATAAAATTTGGATACTCCAGTGGTTGAGACACAAGAAATTGGCGACGGATTTTTCTAAATGAAATAGTACGCCCCTGTTTTGTCGTATCAATCATAATATTTTTAAATCGGTTCATTTGGTCAAACCTGACTTATCTACAAATAATGTAGATACCGAGGTACTTAACTAAAACATGTATTTATTATGTTAAAAAATTAATAATAAAATAAAACGGTGTTATGCTTGCTACAGACTATGCGTGAATTTGCGATTCGCGATGCGTGATTTGTATGGAATTCATGCATAGTAGTAGTAGTAGTGGTGTGTCGGGCGGCATCAGCCTGGCAATTAGGGCACACGTGGGCCCTTTTTGTCTACCCTATCATCCCATCACCTCTCCACTATCTGCCCTCGGCCTTCCTCGAGCCTATCTGACGCCCTGATGAGCACCAGGATCTTGGTCCATGGTAGGCTCTCATCTCTTCCCTTTGCAGCTCCACGGCGCCAAAGGTCCTATATCTTAGACTTCTAAGGACTGCACAATATCCTAGAAAATAGATAGAAGTCTCCCCCCTCTCAACATTCCGGACATAAGGGACTCTCCTCTATGCCTATTAAGTTCAAATGCCTTTTGAGTCTGCAGTGGCCTGTCAGGACCCCCACCATTTGGTTCAGAGACCTTCGACTAAGGCTCAGCAGCCACATCGTCCTAGATTTACTAGGTTCAGGTCCCTGGAATTCATGCATAGTGTGTACGGTTTTTATGAATGGATTTTTAACGAACAAGACCCTACACACTATTCGCAAATTTCTCTCGTATCACGAATCGCGCATAACAAATCGCGAATACACGCAGTCTTGCTACTTGCTACATTTGCCTTATATTTTCTTAAAAAATAGTTTTATATATGTATCTACAACAAAACAAAAAATGTGTTTCTTTACATATCAAGGGTGTGCAAACAAACCTTCACATTCATTCTTTTTGGCATTAAATATTTAAAATTTTATATGAAAATATAAAATGTTTAAAAATTATTATATTTAAGATCTTCAGATAAAGTTGCAAAATTAAAAAATCATTAATTCAGAAAATGTAATGAAAAAATGCTGAATGACCTTATTCGTCTTTAAATTTCTTTACAAAACACATTTTTTCGTAAAAGCATAGTTTTTGAGTAATATTTATAAAACTAACTAAAAAAATACTATTATTTAAATAATATTACACTTTTTTAATCATTCGTTTGTTTAATCAAATGCAAATGCGGCCTGCTTAATAATAATATGCCGCCCCCTCTCCCGTACAAGTCTTCGACTTCTGCGGCTAATCTTCGTGATTAGAATGAGGGGTAGAGATATTATTATTATTATTATTATTATTATTATCATTATCATTATCATTATCATTATCATTATTATTATTATTATTATTATTATTATCAGTGGCGTAGCCAGAAATTTAACATGGGAAGGGGGTTCAGTGAACAAAGTATTTCAGACTATATTGTTTCAATAAAAAAAAAAATAATTTTTAATAAATTGAAACAATAAAAAGTAAATAAAAAAAATCTCATCATAAACATGTAAATAATAAACAGGTACGAACAATATTTGTTACAAAAATGACAAAAATAAAATTAGAACTTAGTTGCAGGCAGGGTTGGCACTTTTTGAATTTTAAGATACGAGACACATTATTTTTTTATTATATCAGTTGAAGATGGGAGGGAGGTTAGCGTCGCAGGCAAAAATTTTGAAATTTTCAAGGTCAAATTGCTTAAAATAAGTCTAATCGCGTAGGGGCGATTGGGGCAATCTAGCGTTTCGCGATACCGCAGTCGTCGAATTGGGGGCGAGTGGGGCAAATTCTGTGACAATATTTTTTTTTTAGTAGTTCAGAATCTTTTATAATTTTTGATAAAAGTTTGAGTCCACAATCTAACGAATTGTAAGATTGACTATGCTTAACTCAGTGGTAGATTGGCCCAAGTTCTGCTGCAGTAACATCGATAGTTTCTTGAATATTTTCTGTTTGCAAAAAATTTTGTTAAAACTTGAGAAGATTTCGACATTTTCGCGTCTTCTATGCTCTTTTGCATGTGCTGTTTGACATCACTAAGGCCACCGTGACTAATTGAAAAATCCTTTTTGCATACTAGACATCTTGCAGAAAAATTGTTTGAATCCTTTATTAGCCAAATATACTCAGTCTGCCACGTTGATCGATAGCTGCAAACTGCAAAGGCGCTTTGCTTTTTTTGGTGGCGAGATGGCCCTTTCCCGAGGTCTCCATTGTCCCTATTTTTGTCGTGTTTTTCTAAATATTTATCCACATCCTTTAATTTTTAAATGATTTAATGCAGATGAACCCTAATGTAAGGTTGGCGTAGGAGATCTAGTTCACTGACCGCGTTGCTAAATCTTGGCGAATAGAGTGATTGCAGGTTTGTAGTGAGACATTACCTATATGACCCAACCAACCCAACCCATGGGGGGGGTCTGACCACCAAAGCCCCCCCCCCCCCGTGGCTACACCACTGATTATTATTATTAATCAAATAAAGACTTCAATCATCATTGTAATGATTTTATTTTAGTAAATGTTACAAAATTCCTCCATTTAGATTAAGCAAGACATTTTTTAGTAACAACAGTGTTATTTGATTGAAATTTATTGTTGCTTGAATATGATAAAAAGCTATTAATTATTTCTTGTAACTGACCTCCACCCACTGGATATCTTTTTATTGACGTTCTGCTAGCTCTAATCCTGTATAAATTTTAATCAAAATATATAGGTGTGTAGAAATATTACTTTAATGTCTAACCATCGTACCCCTTTGTTAATGTGGAAGAACACCACGAAATTATCCTTTTATTTATTCTGTACAGCAAATCTAAAGTAAATGAAAGTGCGTCAAAAGTCAATACGTACAGAATTCTTATTTGACTACCCTGGTACCAGCTTTTGATAAAGGGGAATAGCAAACAACTAAAATAGATCAAAAAGTTTCCGTTGTCGATGACAATGATAAACGTTCTTAAGAGCAAAGAATTTGTCGTATCAGCAAAGTTCAGAACTTTTCCACTGTTACACCACATAAATATGTAATATTTGTTGTAGACGAATTAGCAATATGTTTATTTATACAGGCAAAAGATTAAAAAGTATTCATAAGTGATCAATTTTCTGGTGTTTGTAGGTACTGAAATCTCGAAATCGCGTAAAACAAAAGTAAGTAGATACCTACCTACCTACCTAAAAAAATAAAATTGTTTATGTTTTGATGTTCATTAAATAGTAGTACTTTTTAAATTTTTCTCAAATAGTATTCACGCTGATTCACAACTTATCCAAAAAATGAGGTCAATATAATACAACAAATGTTTGTAAAATTCGTATACTTTGCGAAAAAGAAATATTAAAGTTGCTGTATCTTTAACCTTTATATCTCTTGGCTACTGTAATGCCTCGTCATCGGAATGCATTTCTTCCGCGTTTTTAGTATTAACATTTTTGCGATAGTGTTTACATTAGTTTAGTGGCTTATGTATATATAGCAACTATGGTGAAGGAAGACAAAATTCTTTAGTAGTTTATCGTCTGTAGACATATGCCAAATGTAGTAACTTTTATCTTCCGTAGTACAACGCGGACGTCCTATGGGCAATTTGCAACCGAACCATGGAAGAGATGGAGGTCCAGGGCGTCCACGGCGTATTGCAAGAGCTGAGGAACACAACAAGTACAAGAAATATCCCAATCAACAGTGTGGTCTGTCAAGCACGAAGCTCAGTTATATCTGTACCATGTCCAAGCATTAATACTAAGGAATTATGCCTTACGAAATAGATTTTGTGAATAGTTGCTACAGCAAAATCCCACAATTTTAGCTGACGTGTTAGTTTACAAGTGAAACTATTTTACGCGGAATGGGATGCATAACATTCATAATACTTATGTTTGGGATTTTGAAAATCCGCATGCGATTCAACGGGATCATTTCCAACAACGCCTTTCCTTAAATATGTGGGTAGGGATTGTCAATGACCGCTTGATTGAACCGTGCATACTACTAAATCTAATGGGTGGTGTTCAGAATCTCGAGTTCATTCGAATTATCTGCCTGGACTTCTGGAAGATATGCTCTTAACTGTCCAACTTCAGATGTGGTTCTTGCACGATGGTGCTCCCTCATTTTCGACAAAATATTCGTGAAGCTCAAGGGACACGATGGATTGGATGATGAGGACCGGTATCTTGGCCGCCAAAATCCAAGAATTCTTTGTGTCTCAGTATATTAAATTTATAGCTAAAGAATCTTATTTCTTGGTTTCTTTTCTCTAATAAAGGTATAACCAGTAATCAGACAACATTCCAAACCTACATTTTCCAATTGTGAAAGGGTGAAGTAATAATAATTACTTAATAAGCGTAATTTTGAGAATTGTGGCAGTAGTTTTATTTCTTTGTCTCAGTAAAAATAGGAGGATGATATCACGGTCCAGCTTGTACCGCAGTTACATTGAATTATCGCTAAAACATAACAACGTATGTTTTGAAACGTTAATGAGGTCACAGTTTTTAAAATATTATTTAGTAATAACTGCTTTATCAAGTCAAAGTTTATCATGGAAGTGGATTCCTGATTCGCAGCCACCATATCAGCCGGTTTTATTTGTTAGGGTAGTTTTCCGTCTCCTCAAGGTCAAGGTATGTCGATAATGCGAAGACTAATTGAATTTTTAAATTTACAGTAATTGCGTAACTAGGCCAGAAATTCTTGGTGGCGATCTTCCTCTGATAAAGTGACGTTGTTAACGGCAATGCGATATTTAATTGAAGGCAAGGACATTTTTAGGCACACTGTGATCACGAGAACAAATTACAGATAATTTTTGAATCACGAGAATCCTCACAGATCATAAAACATATCTTCCTACTAACAAATTTGTAATTTTCATACAAGATTTTTGGTTTGGATTTTACTTAAAATCGTAAATATTACAGTGTGTATCTATTTAAACAATTACTCCAAATCCAGCTTAAAAAAATATTATCCATCTAAATAAATTATAAAATAATAAATTAAAAAAGAACATGGAAAGTATTAATTTAAAATTTACCAATCTAAAAAATCGAATATTATTTTTGTTAGGTACCCGTAAAAAAGTTTGAGTGACGCTCATGTTTGAAACATAAAAATTACTTTGCTTTTTATGCAAAATAATATATACAAACTTGTATAACTGGTTGCCTATACAAGTGTTGTAATATTAATGTGGTAAATTATTTTGGAATAATAAATTGATCAACAGCATTTGAATTGGTATAAGTAGAAATTACACGCCTTTCAAATGAATTATCAAATTAATACGACATTTGCTATTCTAGCGAATTCGTTCTTAAGTATGTTATCAGCTCGTCTTAATGTGTATTGTGTGGTAGTTTGTGCTATAGGTGCAAAATGGAAATTACTCACACGAAAAAATACCATACTATTAGCATCTAAAGTCGCCTATCCACTGAGAAAAGGTCCCATAAAATCGACAAAAATGGAACATTTTGCAAATGGAAAATTTGTAGAAGAAGCTTGTTAGGAACAATATTACAATTCATTATTTTTTCTTTGGTCAACTGCTAGTGATTAAATGTTAATAACATTTCTGAAATACAAACTTGTTTAAATAACAATAATTATTACACTTTCACCTTATACTATGCAGAAAAGTCGCATGGCCATTGTTTAGAACAGAAAATATCATTTTAATTTTTAAAATCAATGTTTCCTTATATTACAAATACCTCATACTATTATTTCTAGTGGTTAAAGTAAAGCAAAATGTATTCTAAAATAGTCTACAAATAATCAATATATGTATATAAAATAACATAACAATTAAAAATAATATTTAAGTGCTTATAATAAATAAATGATTAGGTACAAGCAAACTACTGCTAGTTTTTGTTCATTTTTATGGTATTTTTTGTCACTCCCATATTTATAAACAACAAAATAATAGACTTATTACATTTATTATGTAAAATAAAATTACTTGTACACAGATAATCTCGGCAGTGATTACAGCTTCATTTGTATTGTACCATAAATTACTTCAGCAGTGTAATCCTTATCAAAATCAATAATTATTAACATACGGTAATAATGCACTGATTTTAATATGTGGCTTTATGCGTCTCCGATTTAATATTGCGGTTATACAGGGTGTTTCATATATACTAATCTCTTATATGAATAAATTATTTCTGAATAAAAAAACGTAAATCATTCTTGAGCCCACAAGACATGTCCGCGCCCGCGCGGTTAACCACACTCAGACTGAACTTGGCCTAGTTAGTTCATTGTTAACATCTGAGCATTTATCTCAAAACACCTTGTATATTCCATATAAAATGTTTAAAACAGTACCTATAATATTAATAAATGCAGCATATAAATTTTCTGAAAGCATATAAAATAAGGATTAAGAAATAATACGTACCTATCTATTCTGGATCCCTTTCATCGAATTATACATTGTTATACATATAACTACAAAATTGAGGTTTAAAGATTCTTTGTGCATTTTTTTTAAAGCTGTCAAATTCTGAACTAAAGCAACTACTAAGGCCTCAAAAAGCAATTTACTGCCAAATATAATAGAGTCTACTTAAATGTTATAGCTATGACATGCTTATATGTATGTGAAGAATTATACATGGTTAATCAGAAGTAGCGCATCGGTCAGATTATTGGAAAATGACATCTATCAATACTTATATGAATGGAAATGCTTACTTCTTAGTCTTTATAAACAAACAATTTTACCTGATAAATTTTTGTAAACTTCCGAAACTAAACATAATTTACATACCTATTTTTTTTCACTATTTGTCGTTATTTCTCCTCAGCTATAATTTCCAACAGTTTATACGTATGGATCAAGAATCGCCCTGTATGTTTATATCGATGCCGTCAGGAAAAAGTGGAGAATCCAAAAATATACTGGAATTCACGTTCCAATTTTCAGATATCTTAGTAGCAAAGGGCAAATTTATTATTTAAATAGATTTTTTTTCTGCAATAGATTTTCTGCATCTTGTCAAAACAAATTCAATTTGCAAAGCCGTAACGGATTTCAGAAATCAAAACAAAATAATAATTCAATGAAATGGCAATGCAAATATATAAAACATACAGGGTGTTACATTTAAAATAAAATGTTCATAAAAATGAGTTTAAGACATTAACAGCGAATTGTCAGGTTACATTCTTTTGCTGCCTTTATTATTAGAGATTGCACAAAAAAAACCTACATCAATGTGTATGTAAAAGAACACCCTATCCAAATATGTAAAAATAAAGAGGGTAAACCGGTATATTTGACAACGTCGCCGAGACTATTATAAGATCAAACTTTGTTGGTCAAATTTTGTTTCAGTAGCTCTAGTGGTTTCCCACTTTCCCAGTTATTTGACGCATACGCTATTCTGATTAACACTGTACAGAATGTACACAAGTTTGTTGTAATTCCAAGTATCTCGAAAACTACAAGAGAGAAGGATGTGTTTATTCGCAACATTGAGATACTTTTTTGAGAAACTGTCACAATCAGAATTTTCATTCATCTCTTCGTTTTTGAGATACAAGGCAAAATTAAAAAATAAAAATACTTCGGAATGGTGGAAATTGCTTTTGATAGACTTTTTTTACTTAGAATTCAATGACGTACTTGTAATTTATCTACAGGATGTCTCTTTGAAAATGTAACCCAAATATAAAAAATTTTAAATGGAACATTCTGTATATTTTTATGCAATTGTACTGCATTATGTTGATGTTGCGCGGTGCATAGTTGGTCATGCAATTTTATATAATTATACAAAAAAAAAGAAATAAATATGGGAATTAAATTACAAGTACACCACTGAATTGTACATAAAAAAGCTTTTCAGAAGAAATTTTCATCATTGCGATATCTCATTTATTGTCTGAGATACAAAGAATCCTTCAATAGTTTTCTAAATTTCGCCCTGTATCTTAAAAACGAAGAGGTCTATGAAACTCTGCGGCATTTTAAAGCCTCTCGAAAAAGTAGTCCAGTGTCACAAAAAACACATCTTTATATCTATTGTAATTTCCGAGTTACCTTGCAATTATAACAAAATTAGGACACCCTGTACAATGAAGGAACAGGATTGAGAAAAACATTCATATTACATTATTCGTTTATTCTAAAAGTATATACATAAAACATGGTACAAATTTGCTTTCGAGTTACAGAGAATAGGCATTATTTTTATATAATATTTCTCATATCGTATGTGATACTTCTTAGATCGTTATACATACATAATATCTAAGTAGAAGACATGGTAATCGATTACAGGTTTATCGCAGGAAATTGCATACAAAGAGGCTACAATTTATATGACGTGGGCTTTACTCACTTGCAACTCCTATATTTGAAACATAAAAGCTTGCCACAGTTTTTTATTATGTATTCCACAGTATTCTGACTAGACACAATTTGAATATACGTTTCTCTCATACAATTTGTGGCCTCGAAACATGTCACAACGTATTTTACATGTAAAACAAATTGAAGAACATTTCTCATGTTTGATAGTTATTATATTTACTAGAAAGTATTGTGTACTTATTACTGCAAAAAAATGTGTTGTTTGCAGATGCATAATATGTATAATCAACAAAAAATAATAAAAAAAATAAGAGTATATTCCATTTTGATCGAACTAAGTATATAAGAACTGCGAAATAAAAACTATTTTCCATTTTCATCATTTGTTTTACTATTTTTAATATAAATATTAATCTGAATATATATAAGTATTGCAAAAAGTCGATAAAATTGAACAAAGTATTAGTTATGCTTAATTTTCCAATTTAAAATAAATTTTAATCAAATCTGCAATATCTACATATATTTAGGTAGAGTATTATTGCAACACAAATTGTAAAAAATACATCTCAAAACATTTATTTATTACTTGAGAATACAAAAATGTGAGTAAATTAAATATTGCAATGAATTTTCATAACACAACGACAATTCGTATTTTTCAACAATTCAACATGTCAAGATTTTTTAAAATCATTTAAGACAATATATAATCTGTACAAAAAACGTATTCATTAAAGTCTTAGAAATTTCAAAATTTAACATACATACAACGCAGTCCTAACAGAAAAATAGGTATATATTTTATTTAAAAAATTTTTATACAAACATTTCTTATAAATTTTATGACAAATTTTTGTATTACAGTAGATTTTGGTTCAATATATCTGACGTGATCAATAAAATGGCACAAAGAACAGTGCTGTATAGAAAATGAACTGAGGCAATTTTTGCCGACGCTAATTCCATGGGCGTACCCAAGGGGTGCACGGGTATCTTGGTCCGCCTGATTTTTATAATATAATGTCAATGCTATTCATTCATTTTTAAGGCCAGTGTTTTTATGAATTATTAAAATTACTTTCATACATTTTGTAAAAATGAAAAACTTTATATTTCAGTTATTTTCAAATCAAATTTCAGGTAGCAAATTTAATGAGTACAAAAAAACATCTGAAATATTACTTGAGGAAACAAAATTGTGAGGTAAATTACATATTGCAATAAATTTTCATAAAATAACAATTAGTTTATATTGTTTTCATACCCAACCATTCAAAATATGTTACGACTTTTTTTTTAAGCACTTAACAAAATATACAATCTATACAGAACAAAACATGTTTATTAATCTTAAAAATCTCAAAATTTAACATCATACATGCAGTCCTAACAGAATAATAGGTACACACATGTATTTTTTGTACAAAATATTACTTTTACAAAAAATTGTATTACACTGAATTTTTGGCTTGATATATCTGATTTGAGTAGTAAAATGACACAATAATGTGTATAGAATAAAATGAACTGAGGCAATTTATTGGCGAGGCTAATTCTGTGGGCGTACGCAAGGGGTGCACGGTAGCCTTGGTACTCTTGATTTTTATAGCCAACGTAACGCATTTTTTGTGGATTATTAAATTTCTTTTCGTACATTTTGTAAAAATTAAAATTTCAATTTTTCAACGCTACTATTTTTAAATTAAATACGATACTACGTACTATATCAAGTTGCAAATTTAAAGCAAAGTACAATAAACACAAGTTTTGATTATTGTCTTTTTTTCTCAAATAAAATAATGTTTATCTAAGTATGTAAAAATATTTTATAATTGTAATATTTTAGTAGTATCGAAATAAATGAGTTATTTATTGAACAAATGAAAGCCAGTCATATATTTAAGCATGAAAATACTACAGATAACACTAACTAATCAGCATTTATTATTCCACCACAAAATCCACTAGAATACCCCATGCCAAAGCGGCATAAATTACATCAGTGCATTAAACTCCATACAAAGAAATCAGAAATCACATTGTTAGATCACATTATCGCTCCATATAACGGCCCTCCTCGACCTGTCCACCCCGGCCAGGTAAGTGGCAAAGGGGCACCAAGCAGTCGCCGTAACGGCAGAACTGTGCTCCTTGAGTATCTTCTCCACTTTAGCGCTGGCCACTCCCCACACATAAACACTACCGTCCGCCGAGCCCACGGCCACGTATTGCCCGTCGGGACTGAACGTGGCCCTATCAAAGTCGCAACTCACTTTAAAACCCTCACAACTGAACACTGTCACCACCTGGTTCATTCTCAAGTCGAGAAGTTTCAGCGTATCATCCCGCACGCAGCAAACGAGGTACTTAGCATCCTTTGTCAGATCCAGAGAGGTCACTTTGCCGTTCAACACGATGTTATCGGCGCTAGATTCCGACCTGCTGTCCCAAAAGCGTATACTTTTGTCGAAGTGGCCGCTTATTATTACCGAGGCGGTGCTGTCGATCGTAACTACGTCGTTGCAGCTGGAACCCGCGAATTTAGTTTCTATGCAGGCCCTGCTCTTAAGGTCCCAGATCTTGAGGGTGCGGTCGTGGCTGCCGGTAACTACCTTGGAGGAGTCGCCCAGAAACTTAGCTGCCATTACTTTCCCCGAGTGGCCAGTTAAAGTGTGTCGTAATCGTTGGTCGCCGACCGTCCACACTCTCGTGGCATAGTCGTTGGAAGCGCCCAGGATTAAACTGCCCGACGAATCGAAATCAACGGCCATGACACCAGCGTTGCTCCCTACAAACGATCCTCTGCATTCGCTGATGCCTTTGGAGACGTCCCACAGTTTGAGTTTGCGATCGGCACCACCTGTGGCGACGAGGCGTTCCACGGGATTCCATTTAACGGCGCAGACTTCTCCTTCGTGGGCGTCAAATTTCACTGTTATTCTTGTTGGTAGAGTGAACTCGCATAAAGGGGGTCCTACACCTTCGACTAGTTGTTCAGGGGAGGTTCCACGGGTTTCCCGGCAAGCTTCTTCTATCTCCTTCTGCATACGTTTATAGCGGTTTTTGAGAAAGTTGTCGTTCTCTTCATTCATTCGATCCGCATCTTTAGCTTTGTATTTTATTAGCCGTTCGACGAGTTGGCGGTTCTCATCTTGGATCTTCCGCAGTTTCTCCTCGATAGAGGAAAATGCGAGTTGTAACGCTTGATGTTCATCTCTCAAAGTGTCGTTTAGGTATTTTAACTCCTTGTTAGACTGCTCCAATAATGACACCTCTGCTTGCAAACTAATGATTTTTGCTGCATTATCGGCTAAAGTTATGTCTTTTGTGGCTAATAATTTTTCCTTTTCTTGCACCACTGCGTTTAAATCTATGATTTGTTGTGCGTTTTCGCCCTTCCTTCTATGCAATTGCGTTAATTCTTCAGCGTTAGCCAGTAGTTTCTGTTCTAGCTGTTGGATCCTTTCTTGCAATCGTAAATCGCTTACGCTTGAACTGTTTGCGCCTAGACCACCGCCCTCCGTCTTCAATTTCTCGTTTTGTATAGATAACTGTAAATTTTCCAAGTACAGTCGATTGGAGTTTTCAAAGACTTTGTTGTGTTGCGAAATCAGATCTTGAAAGAGCTTCGTTTCGGTTCGATTCCTATCCTGCAACTGGTTCAGAATACTGTCTCTCCAGTCACACTTAAGCTGTGTAGTCATTTTAGTAATATTCACTTATAAACCTCACACATCGAGTCACATTTAACACTTTCCAATTAAGGTAGGCATAATTGGATCTAGAACAAATTGAAAAGAGTAAGTTGCTTTTGTCAAGTTCAGAGTCCACATAAATTGTTCAATTCTCTCAATCACAGTCCCGATCGCGAATTTTGATTTAACTTAATACAATATTATCCTTACATGTCTCATTAAAAGAATTCTGTTTACTGTAGATAAAAGAGAGTAGAAATTACCCAGTGATATGAAGGTTGTATTTACCTCTAAATAGCTCCATACTTTAGTACAAATATACTGCTCGTGCAACTGGTAAATCTCGCTAAACATATCCATGCAAAAACATGCGACACAGTTACACAAAGTTAATAATTACGGATATAGCCTTCATTAGCACTTCAGAACTCATTTTGACGATTTTAATTCTCTCTTGAGACACTGAAAGGAAATCAAGAAATAAGTACGATTCTGATATAACCTAAAATACATTTTTTAGTTTAGTTATTTTTTTACAAGCATATTACAAAATCTTTTGAAGCAATTAGTAAATATATTTGCGTATTTACACTAATTTTTACATAAATCGGTATTGATTGGATGACTGTTAATAGGAATTTAATGCGTTAAAATACTTCAATGTATAGTACTGACGTTATTTACATTAATTTAGAAAATTTAATTGCCGAAATTTTTTTATACTTACTAAAATCACTTTAATTTAAAAAAAACATTTCTTCCATGACAAGACAACAGATGTAAACTCTCGTTCTGTCAATTCACCTGAATTCACCCATTTTTGCTTAGATCATTAGTGACACTGAACTACAATAGATCAGAAGGAAACTAGCTCCAATTCAGAAGAAAACATGATCGAAGATAGCGAAAAAATATGACAGAAATTTAAATGTACGAAAGAAGTCACATTGATATAATTTTAATATTCCTTTTTACCTGGATATTTACGTTGTAAACTTAAATAACATATATTGGAGAAATATAAACAGAAGTCATATGATGTAATATATGACTAAATTTACGCCCATACTGCTGGCACGCAGTGAAAAAAAAACATAAAAGCAGGATCGTAACCTGATCGTAACGAGGGGAGAGTGGCAACGCGAATGGATTACTCATGATCAGCGCCATATTTGTTTTGTGCCTCTAGCAATGGCGGAGCAGTAGGGGCTTAGCTGATTGTGAATTGAAATGAAATTGAATTCTGGATATGAATAATTATTTCGTGCTATATGCTGGTTAATTTTACAGTCCCTTATAAAACATGATATGTTCCAACAATAACACCCACAAAAATACACAAAGAATAACACTAACGAGACACAAGATAAAAGAAACCACATTGTACGCCAATGACGTGTTTACAAACTAAATAATGGGAAATTAAGAACACATTCATACATTCATATCGTACATACGTGCAGATAGTTGTCTCTCACGCACCCACATACATAACCAATGAAGTATGTCTGCTGAGTTTCATGTGCCTCCTTTTGTCTGCTTCTTGGTGTAGTACCTTTATTTAGATGCGCAACGGAACTAAAAGCAATCCATATCCTACATTTCAGTGGGTTATCGCAGCGGCCATGTTTTCAAAGGCGACCCGATTTAACAGACGATGGTGTATGCAACCCGTAGTACTTTGTTAAAGATTGTTACACTTGAATTTGACAGAAGAATATAATTTGCTAGTTTTAAACCAACTATTTTAAAATATATTCTTAGTCCACCAGTGCCAAATTAGAGTTAGCTCAAATGAGTAAATAATATCATTTATGGTTCTTCTGAACTGTTACTGTCAGAAAACTTCAACTTCTAAGTTTGTGTTTTATTTACTAAATGATATTTAGTGTAGTAATCGAATAATAAAGTAGCACTTAGGTGTTTCTTGATTAAATTTTGATTCTCAAGTTACATTTCTTGCCATTTGTAATGCTGGTTGCATAAAATATTGGTAATGCAAATCGAAAGTGTTCTGTGCATTTAACCACAAACTAGGCGACATTTGAACTACTACCAATTTCGACGCCATTGCACAATATGGCAGAGAAATATTTGAAAATCTGTTAACAGTATTTGAATATCTGATTTTGCCGATATTTAACGAAATGGAAAACGGTTAATTAAGGAAAATAAAACAACTATATTAGGTAGAAACATCTATTTATCTAAATATTTCACATAACTGGATTATTCAATCTTTACAGCTCATTTTTAAACATCACCATCTGGCGCCCTTGTTTCTACTTTAACATTTTTAAACTAACTTTAAACATAATCTCAAAAATATTTTCAGAGAAGAATCAGTCTAGATTTTTTTCTATGAACTAGCTTTATATTTCTTTAACCATAATAAACGTCAACTGTTTGCTTGCATAAACTTCTGTGAGAAAAAAGCAAGCTTAGTTTGAACTCTGTGGGTCGAACAATTTGAGGTTATGTTCAATAGAATTTATGAAGAAATTCCTCCCGAAAGGAAGAAAAATAAAACGTATCGGGTTTGTGGTAACTATATTACTACAAGTAAATCGAAGCCACAAACTAAATAACACATTTTTATTAAATTTTATCATTTAATTGTAATTTACAGAAACATATAAAAATAGTTATTAAAGTAAATTTTGTAGGAAAAATGAGTAAAACCGTTTTTATCTTGACATATCAGTGAGTTAATAAAAGTGACAAGGTAACTAAAAAAAAGCCTAAACGGAAACTTCAAAATACTCGATCAATAACCAATCGCACCCACTCGTCCCAAGCTGCATATAAAGACACGATACATCACGACAAATTAAGTTACTGCATTAAACGCAACTGTAGAAAAATAAAATCGTCTTTTTCTTTTGAAAAAAAATAAATGTATATATACACACAATATATATATCGAAATAAAAAGTTTTAGGGTAGGTACGTCCAGACCTATAATTTTATCACAAAGGAAACTTAATAAAGTTATCGTTTAGTAGATCTAAATGTACCCAGTGTATTTACAGGAAACTTAATGAGATAATTTGGATATATTTAACCCGCAGAATTGTTTGGCCTGTTAATCGTTATTTTGTTCGGTGTGAACATGTTCATTATATCCAATCTGAAAGAGAAAAATGTATTTTAGTTTCCGCCGATTTCAAAATTTTTGGAAGATTTTCCATATTTCCTAGATGTCACGAATTTCCACAAAAATTAAATGATTAAAATTGCACCATGACATCTTAAATTGTTTAAGAAATACATGAAACACTTGTTTTATATATACAGGGTTAACTATGACCAAATACATTCATTTTAAGAAAGGGTAGAAGAAAATAAGTAACGGAATCGTCCTTAAAAAATTTACAAAACTATAAACTAGAATTTTCTTTTCTAAACTATATTTTTTCCTAAACCCGTTTATTGACGCCCATGGCCACTCCTCAGACGCAAATTTAAACTTTGCATATGTTAAAGGTACTAACCAAAACTTTTATTTAAAAAATGTAGAAGACTATCGGTCAGTGGTCGCGCGGTTTAAGGCGTCAGTACTTGAATCGAGGTGACTGGATCGCTGTGGGTTCGACCCCCGCAGCCGGTAGACCGTATATAAGCTATATTCGTGGAGAGATTGGCACCCTCTCTGCGGGTATGGTAGGGTGGAAGAATGTTGGCTTGGGTCAATGTGAGAGATTGATACCGGTTGACATTTGACTACCCCCCTAATTAATGAGGTTTTCCAGGTAGTAATAATATGCCGCCCCCTCTCCCGCACAAGTCTTCGACTTCTGGGCTAATCCTCTTGATTAGAATGAGGGGTAGAGATATTATTATTTATTATTTGATAAGGCACTTGAAGAACATGGTTTGTACGCCAAAAATATCCATCCACGTGATAATTACAAATCTGTACTGTTTATATTGGCTTAATTTCTTTGTTCTACAGGGTTGGAAAACGGTGATGGTCCATGTGCCGTTACATGAGAGCGACAAAGTAAAGTGTAGAAATCTGTGCGATAGACAAGCATGACTATATTGACGACGTTTTAAAATCTAAATAGTCACCGCCCGTTTCACCATTCAAAACAAATATAAGAGGGAGTGACTGCTCAGTTGTTATTCTAATTTATAAAAGGTCTTGCTATAGCCATCCTTGTCTATCGTACGAATTTCTATACTTTACTTTGTCGCTCTCATGTAACGGCAGATGGACCATCACCGTTTTCCAACCCTGTAAAAAAAATCGACTTCAACACTCAATTCTGGTGTTGACAATCAAAATGTCAGACATTATCCTGCATCTTTGCTATGCAACCATCAACACAACAGTTTCATGTCTCGCCAACTCTTATGTGCTGTTAAAACTGTCAAACCATCGGCCAAAATGTATTTATTATACGTTAGTACAATTCAATTTAGTGCACATTTAAAGAAAAACTTTAAGCAAAAAATATCCATTTTTTAACATCAAGCTAAAATTTGAAAATAAACTTTTACCGTTTTTTAGGCCTCCTTGAGCACGTGGCTAAAATTTTTGTACTTAGTGATAGTTAACCCTGGTGGTAGGGTGTTCAAAAAATTTAAAAACTTCAAATTTTCCTTAAATACCCTTATTTTTTTTATGTTACTCAAAAGCTATTGCACAAAATTATTGTTAAAAATGGGAGAGACACTTAAATATGAAGTTTAATTAAAATGCTGCAAATATCACTTTTCCAAATAATTTAAAATGGAAACGTTTTCCCTCTTTGGGCAGTATTCCATGGACTTAATGTAGATATTTTTAATAAAGCTAAATTTTGAATGATGAAAACACTTGACTGTATTATGGAATAGGTGAAATACATAACTAGAGTAATGGTACACTTGCGAGATAATTTTCACTGCCACTTAAAAGCATGCTTATTATCTCGTGGGAACAACAATTCCGAACTAACTTAGAATTACCTAATATCGATTTATGGTGAGTTTTTTTTCTCTTTTTATTGGTTTTCATGTGTTCTATTTTCACTTTTTCAATAAACATCTTGAATTTTGAAACAAATTATTTTGACAATAACTTGAAATTTTAAAAAGTCGACAATATTGCGTAGATTACATAATTCTCCCAATACATACAAAATTTGCTTTAAAAAAATCTAACATTCCCACAAATAAAACAATTTGTCGAAAAAAAAAACATCAAATATCTGAAGTTACACAAAGATATCGGAATGTGGATTTTTCAAATAAATTTTTAATTTTAACTACTTTTTGTCATCATTTTCAAAAATAAAAAAAATTGTCAAAGAAAAAAAACGACAAAAAAAATAAAAAACGTATCTGAAGTTAACAAAGATATCGGAATGTGGATTTTTCAAATCAATTTTTAATTTTAACTACTTTTTGTCATCATTTTCAAAAATAAAAAAATATCAAAGAAAAAAAAACGACAAAAAAATAAAAAACATGTATCTGAAGTTAACAAAGATATCGGAATGTGGATTTTTCAAATCAATTTTTAATTTTAACTACTTTTTGTCATCACTTTCAAAAATTAAAAATATAAAGGAAAAAAAGACAAAAAATTAAAAACATTAAGTACCTATCTGAAGTTAAACAAAGATATCGGAATGTGGATTTTTCAAATCAATTTTTAATTTTAACTACTTTTTGTCATCATTTTCAAAAATAAAAAAAAATATCAAAGAAAAAAAACCTACAAAAAAAATAAAAAAACATGTATCTTAAGTTAAACAAAGATATCGGAATGTGGATTTTTCAAATAAATTTTTAATTTTAACTACTTTTTGTCATCATTTTCAAAAATAAAAAAATTGTCAAAGAAAAAAAAACGACAAAAAAAATTAAAAACATGTATCTGAAGTTAAACAAAGATATCGGAATGTGGATTTTTCAAATAAATTTTTAATTTTAACTACTTTTTGTCATCATTTTCAAAAATAAAAAAATTGTCAAAGAAAAAAAAACGACAAAAAAATAAAAAACATGTATCTGAAGTTAACAAAGATATCGGAATGTGGATTTTTCAAATCAATTTTTAATTATAACTACTTTTTGTCATCATCTTCAAAAATAAAAAAATTATCAAAAAAAAAAAACGACAAAAAATTAAAAACATTATGTACCTGAAGTTAAACAAACATATCGGAATGAGAATATTTCAAATCAATTTTTAATTTTAACAATTTTTTATCATCTCCCTGGGAAATACAAAAATTCTTCCAAGCGTATAAATTAGCGATCTTACAGGGAATCCCAAATTTGATGATGGGCTTGGTAATTATAAAAGATACAAAAATGCTTAAATTGGGCAATGTTGCACAAATTGTTCAATCAAATGCCATTTAAAAATTTATACCCAAAAAAATAAATATTAGAAATTGTCTTATTTTATCTTGAGTTAATGTGAAGGCATCGATATTAATTGCACTTTCTCAATGCCATTTTTTAATTTTTATAAAAGGGCATTTTTTCAGTTTTTGATTCAACGTTTCGATTCTTCAGGCCCATCATCAGTTTCAATCTTTTAAATACGGACCTGGATGATTAATTTCAATTTTAGAGCTCGTTTTTCTGGAAACTTATTTCATTTGAATAGGGCGATATAAATGAAAAAAATTAATCAAAACTGAGAGAAAAAATTATAGGTGCATATGCAGGTTAAACGACTATTATGTCAACTTGCACTGTCAATTTTGTTGTGACGATATAGTGATTGTTTTCTGTACCTCAAAATTTGGAACAACCTGTACAAATACATTCCCAATCTGTAAAGAAATTGTTTTTCGACGCAACCTGACAAAATTCATACAAATCGAATCCAGAAAAAACATTTTAAACTTACTTTACATTTGTTGGTAACACGGACTCATCCAATTTATATTGCCTGACCGCTATGATGCACAGCGTCTTCAAGGTGGGTTGGAAATCCAGGACGTACATATCGCTGTGATCCATCAATACATCGTCCATTTCTTCACCGTGGTTGCTATTCGCCTTCAATTGTTGTTGCGGACTGTCGGGAAAAATTAGAATATTAGAAACGTTACGACAAACGATAGAAACACCCACCTGGTGCCCCCAAAAAGGAATATTCTGTCGCCGACGGGAATGCAAGCTTGCCTCCTCCGCTCGCTCGGGCTCTTTCCCCTGCACTTTAGCCTCTTCCACACGTTCATCTCAGGGTTGAACTCATACATGTCGTTGTAGTGTTGATCCTTCACGGAATTGTAACCGCCGAATATGTACATCTTATCATTGTACACGACTGAAAAGGAAAATATATGATACAGATGTTATTTCACTGTTTTCTCATGGTGTGACAATCCAAATTTCAGACATTATCCTGTACATTAGCTATGCAACCATCAACACAACAATTTCATCTGTTACCAGCTGTAAAAACAAAATATTTTTGCATTTTGATGCTGTTAAAATTGTCAAACCATAAGCAGAAATGTATTATTACTAAATCGAACCACAATTTTTGTGTTCCACTTATAGCAGATAGCGTTATAATACAATATTCCCCTTTTTATATTTGTTTATTGTGAAAAGAGAAACAATCGAGACTGCATCAAAATACCTGTACCTTTGCACGTGCTACATATCATAATCTTACACCTAAATAGAAAAGACATTATTTTACACATTTCAGTTATTCTAATCATCTCTTCCGATATGGAATTTAATAGTTAAAGAATGTTGGAGGAAAAATAAAGTATATCAGAAAATTTGGGATTTAAACGCGAATATGCTGGTGAATGATGCTGTGGAAAGGTGCAATTTTTAACAAAAGTATCTGTTGCAAGTGTTTATCGAGTAAAGTGGTATTATATAAAACCATTAGAAGGAAAATTTTGTTTTGTTTTCTAATCTATATTTGTAAACAATTCTCATACTAACAAGCTGAGTGACTCCTGCGCCCCACAGGGATGTCTCCGGTGACCATACAGGCGTGCCACGTGAAAGTCTTGAAATCCAAATACCACAGCTGATTCGAGTATGTCTCCTGCGCCCCCGTCAACGTATAGTGGTTGGGGAATATCGTCCCGCGACCCCCAAACAAGTACATCCGGTCTTTTATGCAAACCGTTGTGTGGAAGTCTCGAAGGGATGGTTCCATGCCTGAAATAAGAACTGTCAGGCGGTTATGACGTTTTTTCGAGGAATATTCGATTAAATGGCATGTTTTCGAAGATAAAGGAAATTATTAATTGAGTGTAATAACATTTTAAAGCATTAAAATTAATACAGTGTTCTCAGAATATTGTACTGTCTTAAATTTCACTAGTAAGTATTTATTTGTTTCATTTGCAACATAACTTGCCCAGCTATTCAGTTTGTTTGAGTAAAAATGGGGAAATGTAAAACAATCCAACTTTCATCAAATACACAATTTTATTCCACCCGCTGTATGACAGGACACTTTTTTAAGCTCTATTATAAACGTTCTGAGTAATCTACATCTAAAATAAATTAGATTTATGTGTTTTTAATTTAAAAATAGTGTTACACGATGTCCTTGCCAACTACAAACAAATCCATGTTTTGTGTTTAAATGTTATGATTAAGCAGCAATAAATACACTTTATTCTGAATATTTTTTAATTATCTTTGAAAATGGGCAACGATCCAAACCGCTCAACACGGTGGTATTACAACACTATTACATCAATTTTACAAGTAAAATCGGAGGTTGCAAAGAAAATAAGATGACAATTTAATGGATATTCTGAAAATAAATGTTGGCAAGTTGAAATTTTAGTTATATTTACCACAAAAGCATGGGTTTTGTTGAATAAAAAGTATATTTGGAAATAAATAACCGCAAAACAATGTAAATTTTACAGACACCTTGTATAAGTATAGTAATTTCAAATGTGAAATCTTTGGAAATTGCCCGGAATTCCGTGAAATCCTTTAGAAATCTCTATTTTGGGAAATATTGGCACAATTTTGATCCCAGTGGTTACCCCTTCGAAATGTGATTTTCTTTCCCGACTTAAATATCTTAAAAAAATCAAAAAGTAAGGCATTTCCATAACGAAAATTTTATATTTTGAGTTTTTTTGAATACGGTCTGGGTAATTGAAAATCTGATTATGTTTCATAGAATTTTTTCAAAAAAAGAACAATAAAAAAGTTTATTAGTTCAATACCCTATTCAGGAACACACGGATAAATGAAGATAGTCTAACAAATCGATGACACTATTGAAAAATATTATCAGCAGCATATGATTACGATATCAATAAATAAAATATTTTACCAACAAATTTCATTACAAAATAAACATTACTTAGATGCTTTCAAATTTATCTACAAAAGTTATATCCCTGTCCGATGATTATTTATTTATCTGCCATTGACTTCTATGAACATATCACTCACCTGAAGTATGCACTATTGACCAGGTCATCTTATCGAGATTAAGACAATACACAGACCTGGCAAAAGCATCGGATTCCTCTTCGTAGCCCCCGAATATGAACATGAAATTCTTCCACATGCACGCCGTGTGGCCATCTCGAGCTAGAGGTATATTTCCCGTAGTTTTTGGGGCCGTCCAGCAATGCCACACTGTATCAAAGCAGAAAAGTGTCGAACATGTGGCTCTGTCGTTTCTCCCGCCCCATATGTAGATTTTGTCGCCATATACCACTGCCGTGTGCCCATATCTTCAATAAAAGATGTGTTCAGTGAAAGATTTATATAGGTGTACACAATTAATGCAATTAGGGTTGCCAAAATTTCCACAAACAAAAGGACTTCCGATGGGGGTAAAAAATTTGAACACAAAAAATTATAGGTACATTAAATAAATAAAAATAAATAAATAAAGCGAACAGTATTCAGTGGAAACATGGTTTGAGAATTTTGAGATTGAACAGCTATTTTATTTTTTATCGCAATCTTATTATACATTAGTAGAAACTAGGGACATTTAGGAGAAAGCAGAGCTCAATGTCTTAAAGAAGGACTGTCATTCTGAAAAAAAGGCCCTAGCAAAAATCAGTAACTTTACACATCAGTTTTTTTTTAAATTTTATGGTCTCGCCTATAGACTGATTACCTATTCAGTTATTTACATAACAGTTTGGACAAGGACAGGAAATAACGGAATATTTATATTCGAAATTATGGAATATAATACAATATTAAGTTATGATTAAAAAACGCAAATACTGTATGTTTACATTTCAAAATTGCCAGTCATTAGGGTGATTTAAATTCATTCAAAATTTAATGGTGAAAATACTTAAAGAGATTACTATTTCCACACAGTCAGCAAGTGTTACAAATCTTGACTAGATAACAAAGTAAATATATTGCAGAAAGAGAACATGTATGAAATGAAATGTTGCAATCTTATTACAGATAGGTATGTTTCATACATTTTATTTCACACCACCTGTAAATTTAACTAAAACTGATTTATGCATCATAAATAGATATGATACTTATACTTATTTATGAATGTTAACACAGTAAACAATGTTGGTAGAAACATTATAAATATTCTACTTTACAATATTATTCCCATCAAAAGATTATGTAAACAATATTTTGTTTACACCTAGTGTTTAAATTGCTACAATTTCAAAATACCTCAAAGAGAGGCATATCATTTCTCAAACGAATGAATATCTATTACATTGTTCATAAAAATCATTTAAATACTGAATCAATTGTATTTGCTATAATACAAACCTTTTAAAGGGTAGTATATCATCATTCTCAAAGTAGGGCAAATCACTGACAGGGTGCTTTGTCCACCTGAATGTGGTGGTGTTCATCACATGGACATCCATAGATGCATATTCCCTTGAATTTTCACCTGTACAGTAGCCCCCAAAGGAGTATATTTTGTGTCCTACACTAACAGCTGCATGGTTTACCCTTTTGGGCCCACCTTCTAAATTGGATATCCACCTCATATTTGAGTCCACAACAACAACACAACCACGCTAACAGTAATTGTAAATAAAACAGTTTCAAATCTGTTTCAAAGAACTTGAACTTAACATTTAGGTTATAAATATTCACTACACTTTGTATGTTAATTGGTTAGTACAGCAAAATTTGTTTACGATCACTAATGGTTTGTATATCTTCTCTATTGGTAATTTCCAGTGGCTCAATGCTACTAATCACAGGAAATTTTCTTGGGAGGTATACGCTTTCCCCATTTTCGTTTTCAACTCTTCGAATCACATCACAATACGACCTTGACTGAAACGCCTACGTCGGACACCACAAATATATTACAAAAAAGTCCGACCCGACACCACGCAGATTAATGGTTGCCAACCACTGGCGGACCCAGAAAACATATGGTAGACCCAGTATTTATAAATTCTACATTACAGAACCACCAAAATTTTGTCCATTTGAAAGTTGCTTGACAGCACGCCCATGACTGCACGCGCCAATTTTAAATAACTACCGATTCGAGAAGGCCATGGAGCTACGAGCGCACCATTTTTTTCGAGATAGGTTGTGAATAGATGGAAAGCATATTGAAAAGTTATCGCTTAGTGTGCAAATTTGCCATTAGTATTCAAACTTGTTTTGTTGGTAACTGTTTTTAATTATATTGTTTATAAATGTCTTACAAATGCACAATACATTTGAAATTTTGGAGATATAGACCCTGAAGCTTGGAAGTGGACCAAATACAAGTACAAAGTAAGAAATTACTTAAATTATTAAATTTGACACTTAACAAAAGAAGCAGAAATTATAACTGTAAAATATTTTTAAATTATCTTGTTTCTTCCCTATTATGCAATTTTAGCCTGATGTGGTGTAAAAATTATTATTTTAAAATATACCTAGTTTGTTTTATGTCATTGTACATCGTGAGTAAACATTTTATATGCTAATAGGTGTTATATTAGTATGAATCGTATATCATAGCAAATTAGTTAGGTATATCATTTAGCACTAGAATAATAATGTAGAATTTGCGCTTCTCCATTTAAATACACCTTTATTTAGATGTACAGCTGTGGACAATAAAAAGTTTCTACCCTAAGCTGCTGGCTTTTTAAATGAGGTTTTTATTTCGTTATTCTGTACAAGCATCGTCGGCTAAATCGCAGCAGCCGTACTTTTTCAGTTCGCCCCGCGCGCGGCTGCACAAATGACGTAGTCGGACATAGTCATCAATTGTTTTCATAGAAATTATGACAAATGTCAAATATTTATTAAGGAGTACGTTTGTTTACATATAATTTTTAAATTGTTACAACCTAAAATAATAAGTATTGTGTTTTTATGGTGAAAGTGTAGAAGCAGCACTCCATTATTAATATGTATGTACTCAATTTTGTGAAAAATATTTAGACACAAAAGCTTTGTGTAAAGTATTGGAACAGTATCAGTGCTGCATATTATACCTACCTACATTTTTGCAATTCAAATAAAATAAGCAGAATCTATTAAAAGATTAAGTTATTAGTCTCAATGTATAGGTATGTTTCCAAAAACTAACATTGGTGTCGCCACACTACAGAATTCTATATTGAAATTCAGGAGAATCGACAGACAAGAATTATAAAGGCGACGTGATTTAGCAGAAGATGGTACAAGCAGTCAGTTGTAAGTATCACAAATTATTGTAACTTTTTCTACCTTTCAAAAATGCTGGCAGATTTGTTGATAATGTTAATTAAATAAATAAAATTACATGTTACAAAATAAAATATATTTAATTTGTAAAATAAATACATGTAACAGTAAAAATAAAGTATACATTAATATATCACAATTATTTTGGTACTAGTTTCCCTACAAACATAGGGAAAACTAAACCTTACATAAAAATATGTCTTTTTGCTTATAAAACATAAAATAAAATCATATTGAGCACCACAGTACAATAAATAGGAATGCTATACAATATATTATATAAGGTGTTTGAAGAAAAACAGTTTTACTGTGATTAGATTTTGGTTCTGAAAACCGAACACCCCGTATCTACTTCCTAAGAATAAGATAAATAAAACATATTTAAGAAATGCATTTTCAAAACCTGAGATCCTAATTAGTGCAATCATAGTAGTTCATTTAAACACACATATTGAACTATTCTAAAAAAAATTTTTTGGACATATTGAATTCTGATTATTTCTCATAGTCAACTTAGATTTTAGACAAAATTTTTCCGAAAAAATAATATAAAATACTTAATTCGAAAAAATCAAGTTTGCCCATAAACGGTGACAGATACAGATATGCTTGCGTCAAGAATTCAGACGTCTTACGTCACGGCTGACGTTATACATTTGTTTTTATTGTCAACGTAATTTTCGATGTTTGTTCGCATTAAAAACAATCATTTTTTGCAATTTTTAGTGCAATATATAATGCAAACTTTTGGTGTAGTATATAGTTTTATTACTACCAGTTGCAGTTTCTTAAATATTTTGATGAAAATATAATGAATTATTCATTTGTTCGTATGACGTAAGTCGTCTGAATTCTTGTCCCGAGTATATGTCGAGATATTTTTTTTCTGTAACTGAATGCCTATTGAAAAATGTTATCATCATGTCCAGGGCTGTACTACTTTTTGTTTATTGAATTAGTGGCATCGATTAATTTAGAAATTTGATATTATTCACTCATTGTTTGGATAACTTTGACAGCTCAGAAAATAAACGTTTACTTTTACTGAATACGAAGAATTTTAGAGCTACCCACCATAATATTTTCTGTAGAATCAAAAAATGCAATAATATACAGGGTGTCCCATTTAAAAAAACGAAATTGGTGTATAGCCAAGTATAACCAGTATAACCGGAAATGCTGAAGAATTCTAGATATATCAGCCGTGATCCCTTCAGGGACTGAAAATTTTCAAATTTTTTGGATTACTATTTTTTCAAATAACGATCGACACAATTTTGAATGGGACACCTTGTATATAAAAAACTTTTCTGTCAACATTCACTATTGTGTCAAAATAACTACAATAAAACTACTGGACGTAAATGAAATAAGAACCAGATTGAACAATAAAAAAATTAAATATAAGAGATATTAAATAAAGTAAAAACAACAAAACGAAAACATTTGGTACAAAATCATGAAAAACAATAATCGCCAAAAATAATAAAAAAATAATGAGGTTCTTGTCATTCAAATAAAAAATTATAACAATCTAACCATAAATAAACTAACGGCAGACCCTAAAGCTAAGCCTACACCCATAAAAATTGTCATGATGGACGAGGCGATTTCCTTTTCATGGTGGTCTACTATCCTAAAATGGAAAGTTATATTTTAAGAACATTAGGAACCTAATCCTCATTCAAAAACTGAATATTCTCATAGAAACAAGATCAAGAAGTATGATTTTAATAATTACTTACTTGGGAACATATATTGCTACAATATTGGCTAAGTATCCATTGCTCAGAGCACACATGAACAAGATCAGTATATATTGATAGTCCTTGTCGAAAACTACACCCCAGTAGTGTCTAGGCTGTGCATTACATAACATCAGAAGTGGGATAAAAATAAACCTGGCCGTGCTCAGTATCATAAGTATAGTGATATTTTTCGGCTACAAAAGTTTATTGTTAAAAAATTGTACTCAAAGTGTATTTTACAGTTACTTTAAGAATTCTGCCAGCCAAGAGTCTTCCCAGATAGTCACCAACGCTGAACAACAAATATGCAATTGTCGGAACAAAATACACGTCTAAAAATATCCGAATGTCAATCTAATGCAATAAAAGTGATATCGCCTTACCATTCCATCTATTACCCTGCCCTTTCCCTTCTGATTCGATCAAAACCGTCACTCCTGGGTACACGGACAACGTAAAAGCAAACGTGAGGAACACAGATAAGCCATGACACCACATTTTCTTCAAAATGACCTTGTGACATATCTCGAACTGCACCTGTTCTCCTGAAATATCGTTAATTTCCGGATGATGCGAAACATGGTACTTGAAGAACACCGTGTTCTCCAGAACGACATAGCAAATTATAGCTATGACTATCGTGACATTTCCTATGATGAAATACACTAGAGCAGTGTGAGTTGACGATGCTCCTATCGCTAGGGCTGCGATTTCAGCAAGAGCAGCGAATATACCACCCAATGCCTGACCCCCTATTACAGCTGTGATGTAGAACGGAGAGAATTTTCCTACGACCCCAAAGATGCTTCCTCCAAATATCGCACTGCAAACTAAAGGTTACGTATGTAAAAACAACTGACTATCAATTTGTCAAGGCCTACTTCATTAAATATTTAATAGAAGAATTAAAAGAAACAAATTGTATTAAGAAACATCGAGGGGCCTCTCACCTATTAGTGTAAGAGCCAGTGGCCGGCAACCTATAAGTAAATGATTATACCTGAAATTTTGCACAGTGAGTCTCTTATACCTATCACTCATGATGTGAGGACTCGCTAAGCCCGGCGAGGCCGACTCAAGAATTACTCGGGTGCGAGAAGTATGAAAATATTGAAAATGTAACCAACTTCGTTATTAAATTAACAAAGCTGCCGTTTGAAAATTTTAACAGTATATTTATCTATTTTACCTATGCATTTATTTTTTTTTTGAGTGTTAGATTATTTTGATTGTTTTAAGTTTATTTAAATTTTAGGAACTTTTATGTATATGACCAATTTCTATTATGGTCCTGTAATTGGGTTTTTTGTTCCTGTTGGACTATTAAATACTATTATTATTATTATTATTAGTACTTTACAAGATTCAGCGGTAAATAGCAATACTATGAGCAGTACTTGATCGCATGATTGAAAATTAGGTGTACAAAATTTTTAGAGGCCCCTCGAAAAAAACTACAAGTATTATCAAAAAAATATGTCGATGTAAAACGTTTTAAATGTTAGTTTATGAAAACGATAAAACTTTCTTTTACTTACATGACTTTAAAGGATGAAATTAAATAAGAGATCTTACCATTAAGCAGCACAATAGTAGTTATAGTCAATCCGAAAAATAACTGCTGACCTAAAAATTATTTTAAATATATTTCCTGCGTTCATCTCCAACCAAAGCCTACTTACAGTTATCTGTATTTATATTTACAAACACTAATGTTAGCAACATTAGCAATAACATGAAAAATAATGATCCCATAACCCGTTTATTTAGTGATATCCTAAAACAATAATATTTTTTAAGACGGATAGAAAAAATAATTACGAAATGAAACTAAGTAATAATTATTTTAATGAATATTAAACATTCAATTGATCATAATGTGTAGGCGTTGTTACTGTTGTTTAATGACAATATTATACAATCTTTAGAATCAAAATTAATATCTTACCTATGGCTTATAGCCGTATTCAGTATCAAAAAAATTAAATTAGGAACAGCGGAAGCTACACTTAGGTATGATGTGAATTCAGCTTGTAGGGGTGTCCTTTTTGCTGAAGCATTTACCACCGAACTGTTTATACTTGTATTTCTAAACTTAAACAACCAGTACTAAAAATAAAAAACAGTTTAATTATAAACTAGAACCCTCCCAAAAATATTTTTTTTATTTGGCAAATGCAGCAAAATAGGAATAAGAAAAAGATTTCCAAACAAATACTTACATCATCAGCTGTTACATAAAAATTCCAGGGTAGCATAGTAACAATGCCTAATAAGTAAAATATCAAATAAGACATGTAATATTTGTCTTTAGGTTCCAAGGGTTTAAATAGAGGCTTGTCATCCCTAACTGCAACTTCCGGGGTGATTTGTCTTTCATCTTCATTGTCTGAATCATATCCCTCTAACAGTGGGGTGGTATTCACAGAATATGCCATTTTTACCATTTTCTACAATTTTTTTCTAGCAATTTATTCACTGCATTGTAATTTGATTACATTTATTTCAACACCAGCTGATAAATAATACAATAAACTGATCGAACAATTGTTTTATTGAGGGACAGATTAAACCCTAGAAAGATTAAATGACATGACAGATGGCCATGGGAAATATTTCTCATTTATTTTCCAAGGTTGGTACAGGATAAGGTTTTCTGTTTCGCAAATTACAAATATTTTAACAAGGTTTAATTAACTTCCTGATTCCGGTACTTATTTATAACATAACTAATAATATATTTGGTAACAATTTTCTAAATTTCTATGGGAATTATTTACTACACTACATTTTAAACTTGAAACTTTTGAAGGTATAGGAAGTAAATAATTATTAATACTATAACGTAGATCATAGAATTCCAATTTTAATTAAAAATTTCAACCCTCCTATATTCTAGGGTGCTGAACACGATTCTGAAATAAATTTTGTGCGTTCGAGTCTAGTTTTCAAATAAATAGACGTTTTTTTAAATTAAACTCGAGCGAACAAAATTATTTTTAGAGGGTACATATTCTGTTTTGCTATAAATAATAAAATAATATACTCTCCAGCCTACGAAACCAATAATTTACTATATTTGCGGCAAGAATTCAGAAGACTTACGTCATACGAACAAATGAATAATTCATTATATTTTCATTAAAATATTTAAGAAAATGTAACTGTGAATAATAAAACTATATAAGTACTACACTAAATATTTGCACTATATCTATATGTTGCACTAAATTACACAAAAATTGTTTTTAATGTGACAAATTATCGAAAATTATGTTGACAATAAAAACAATGGCGTAACGTCAGCCGTGACGTAATAAGTTGTCTGAATTGTTGCATAGTCTGTAGCTCCGTTAGCACACCAAAATTAAAATGTTAATCCAAATTGATTTATGTTGAAGTTACATATTTGATATGAGTTAACCGTCATGTAATACACCTTGGCTAATACTAATGACGTTATGTGAAGCCGACGTCAGAGAGGTCATGGAGCGCCAAATTTTAAACTGAAATATTCTGATATCCAAGAAACTATAGATAAATATGATAGTTGAAACTATATTGTTTTGCAAATATTATGTGATTCACACGAAGATCAGAGGTTATTGAAAATATTTTAAATATCTGAATTATTTGACTCATTATCTTCTCTTCAGGCTACATATTAATACAGAGTGTAAAAATGAATTTAATATAATGAAAGTATCTACCCGTTTTTAACATATAATTCTCTATGCGCTCCCGACTTATTGTATTGTACTACTTAGGTGTCAAAAAATGTTCTGTAGAAGATCTATTTTTATTAGTTCTTTTATTTGACGCGACTGGCCGAAATTCTTCAAAAAGCTTTCTTCGAGACCGCGACTTGAGGTTGCCTCGCTCTGAACCTACTAGTGCAAACACAGACAGCCTAATTAGACGCAGTGCAAACGTGTACATTTAAAATCATTAGAAGATACTTCACTGAACGAGAACGAGACTAGTATGGTCCGCGATGCGCCGTGACCGCGACCGCCTAGTGCGTTTTCTCCCTTAAAATTCTGTATGTACTTTGGCAGAAACGTTTTCGTAAGCACGTATTAAAAATATTTGAGAATATGAAAAAAGTGTAAAAACTGACGTATCAACACTTTTTGATGTCATATAATAATTCTAATATTATAACATAACAGCTGATTCTCGTGAAATTATAAACAACAAAAATATAATGATTTCTAAATAATTACAAAAACAATGTGACGTATTTTTACAAAATTGTAGAATAACAATATGATAACATACTATTTCTTTCGTATATTTACAGACAACTGCTTTTTTCCACTGCGCGTACGTTACCTACTTTTAAATTCGAAAATTTTTATTTACATGAGGGTGACATTGAAAAGATAAAAATATTTTCTTTGATAAAAATGTATGAAAAAAAGTACTTATGAATTAATTAGAATGTTTATACAAAAAGTAGATATACCTATCTACTTGCCAAACTGCTGAATTCCAATTTAAGTAGGTACAATATATTACAGTAATAATGGCACTCCCGTAATAAGTTTTTGAACTGCTAGTTTTGAGTAGAAATTCATTAGATGTCTATTAGTGTGTAGAACTAAGAACTAATGTTACAATTGAGAGTCGATTTCATTACGAATATGTTAGAAGTTTGTAATAAATCGCCAAATTCATTGTAAAAACTGCCATTATTATTACAATAGATTATACCTACCTACTAATGAGCAGCGTGGTGAAGAGAATTAATTTATTTTTTTAAACGATATTTATTTATTTTTCTCATTACATATTCTGCATGAAAGTTACACGTCTATAGGTAATTAAGTATTTCACTCTATGCGAATTTCAGGAGATATTAGACGTGATGTCCAAACAGATTCAAAGTTGAGTCCATAAAAAAATGAATACTAACACTGCATATGTTTTACAGTGAAGTCTAAAGCTTGTGAAATATAAGTACACCATCCTAAAACATTTTCAAAGTAAATAAATCAAATACCAGTACACTTTTACTGGGTTTTAATCTATGTAAATCAGAACCGTACTTGGAACATTTTAAGAGTAAGAATTGTAAAACTAAGTACATACCTGTACGAAACTGTAGAAGAGCCACGTTCACATTTTTTTTAGATTCAGACTTTAAACTTTGAATTCAAAGTTTAATCTCTGAATTAGATACTTTTAACTCTGAATTCAGACTTTTAACTCTGAATGCAGACTTTAAACTGTGAATTCAGACTTTAAACTATGAATTTAGACTTTTATGTTTGAATTCAGTCTTTAATGTCTGAATTGAGACTTTAATGTCCAAACAGGGCCTTCAATAGTATCTAGCTCGCTTTCTGCTTCTAGCTTTATCGAGGCTCATCATTGAGTAATCAATGAGTACCAAATGTAGACACTACATGCTACGCCTCGCGTACAATCGTTTGCAATAATAATGACACTCTCTTAAAACAGTTTTTAAACTTCTGGAAGTTCTGAGTAAAAATTTCATTAAATCTCTCTTGGTAAGTGAAACAACTAATAACTAATGTTAAAATTTTAAAGCAAATTTCCATATGAATACGTCAGAAGTTCAAAATAAATCGCAAAATTCATTTGAGTGAGTGTCATTAATATTGCAAACTATAGTACTTATATTTTCCGTCAGTAATGACAGAACATGAATAGCCAGGGTTGCTCGTCGTTGGCCTTACTTGTGGCATACTGATGAAAACTAACAAGATCGAAAATGATATATGTCTGATGGCACCACTTAAGACTAACCGTGGTTGTTTGCTATAGTCAGGGCATTAGTCCACAGAGTAGTTATTTCCTAAAATTCCGCTTTTAAAAATATGGCAATGGATGGGGCTTTTAATAGTAGATACTCTCAGTATAGAGAATTGCTTTCTGCTTGTGGCTGTGTCTGGCGGCCTCGTTGGACAATTTCACGTCGCGTACTTTTTGTACGAGTTGCATACAATATTTTCTCTACGTTCATGCAAAAACCAAAAAATGTTTTATTTAGATGACACTAGAAAAATATGACGTCGATTTGTTTATATTTGTCGTGACGACAAAACGCTGTAGTAGAATGACAGATGAACGCAATAAACATTTTATTGCATTAGTGCCATAAAGAACCACTTTTTCCACTAAATATAGTTCAATAAAGTTTTGTTTTTTTACATGAACGTAGAAAAAATATATTATATTATCTTTGAATGCAGATAGACAATATTAAGTGATCCAAGGCAAAGTATTGATAGAGTCCCATTAGATCGCACGGGATTTGGATAGAGTCTAATTTTCAAGCCGAGTCATGTTGCATATTTTATTCCAATCAGTTTCCAATGTCTGCTGGAAAGTATTTGACTTAATCGTTATAAAAAAATAACAATCATTTGTTGGACTACGTGATAGTGCACTTAGTATAATGTCTAGTTACATAGGAAATCGACGCAGAGAGTAAACATTAGAAATGAATTGTCACATGTGAGCTTGCTTAAAATATGTGTTCCTCAAGGTTCTATTTTGGGGCCTCTATTATTTTGTGTATATACCAGTAATCTCTGCAAAAATACTGTAGTCTACACATGCATGCTGATGATACTCAACTGCATCTATCTTTTGATAAAACTAACTATGACGAGGCATTAAATAAAATTAACTCGGATCTTAAAATTATCTACCAAAAAATCAGAAGCATATTCCTTACTTTTGAATACATCTAAGTCAAAATTAATTCTGTTTGGTAATAAATTAGCTGTAACTGAAATACCTATGCGATAATTTCAGGGTTGTGATTGATGAGAATTATATTCTTATGTATCGATGTTATAACCAAAAGAAGAATACAGAAGTGTCAGAATTCATGTTTAAGATATATATTTGGCATTCGACGTAGAGATCACATTTCACATAAATTACAAGACCTGAAATGGTTAAATATGAATAATCGTCTGAGATTACAAACTTTGTGCCTATATCATCAAATAATTTGTACAAAAACTCTCGTATCTGCATAATAAAATTCGTTTTCGTACTGATGCGTACAATATAAATGTTAGAAATAAGGATTTTATAACAGCACCTTTACATAAAACTAGTTTCTATGAACGATCTTTTACCTACAATATAAATGTTAGAAATAAGGATTTTATAACAGCACCTTTACATAAAACTAGTTTCTATGAACGATCTTTTACCTACAATAATATCTCAAAACTTTACAATGCGCTGCCAGATGTTTTTAAACAGTGTCTTTAAGAAATTTGAAAACCAAAGTTTCAGAACATTTATTTAGTAATCAGTGACCAACAATATTTTGCTAGATTTAAGATTTCATAAATTGTTGCCAATTTCTGTTTTTTTAATTTTTTTCTTTCTCTTCTGTCGACTACTGTTGTATTATTTATGTTAGTTATTGTATACCTTTATTAGGCTAAACTTTATCATAAGATGTATTTGATATACTAGGTAAGTAGGTACCTATGCATTTTACTGAGAACTGGAGCTTACTCTATCTGCTTCAGCACAACCTAGTGGTTTTCCTATCTCTTTGTAAAATAATAGAACTAATTTTGTCGTTTACTCTGTATCTCTAAATGGAAAATAAGTGTATTATATTTATTATTAAATATTACACATTTTAGTACCTATTCTAGTAGGTACTTACTTACCTAGCCTAATAGGTTAACGCACCATTAGGACCTCGAACTCTGTTGTTTCTTCTTTAGGGCCGTGACCTCATTACAAATAGAAAGTACACACTAAAAATCTGACCCAAATGAGATCCGGTTCCCCCCCGGCTTTTTCTTCCCATTTTACGATTAACTACTTTTTCCTAGGCCAAAATCCAAAGGTGTCAAAGAACTCTTCCATCAAGTGTCGTTCACCCTTCCATGGATATATTTTACAGCCACGTAAAACGTAAATGCGTTTCTAATAACTATACTGACGCTCTGTGCGTTTTGTTTGATGCCCTAAATTCGAAATGACTTACGTTTGTCTCTCAAAAACATAAATGATCGTTTCAGAAGTTTCAAACGATGGAGGATAAAATTTCACACTAACGTGTTCTAACCAATTAGAAGCTTATATTTGCAGTACTGGTTTTAGCAATACTGGCGCTCTGGACGAGATTTCTACGAAGTGAAGTTTCTTCTGTGAAGGGTCGCATAAATGTGAAAACACGGAAAAATAATAAAAATTAAATAACATTCAGTTTTTAAAGCCATAATTTATTTAATAAAATTTTCGGAAACGTCATTTTTGTTCGATGAGTTTTAATTTTTTTCATTTTTATTTCCTTTTCACCTCCTGTAACGGGTTGACAAATGAAATTTGTATATGGAATAGCTTAATCTTCTTACTTTCAACGTTTTTTTACGGAGATCATTACAGTTCAAATAAGATTTAGGTTTTTTTTTAATTTTTTTTTTCATTTTTTTGTTCATTTTATTTTTTCATGTGCAGTCTACGTGTAAAATTCAGGAGATTTTATGATAAAACGCAACATTCGAACAGGTGGAAATTATGCTTTTCTTCCTTATTCTAAATGGCTAATCAGCCTGGAAACTGTTATAAACTTTGGAAAAAAACTTCTGTAGATAGACAGATAGTTTATTGGTGCTGAAATTACTACATATGTTTACACAAGTCAAATATAACAAAATGCAAAAAATCATAGTAACATATTAAACATGTTGATTATAAAGAAAAATAACAGCACTTTACTTTTATGAAGTCTCTTACAGGAATGAATTAACTTATCTTTTCGCCTTGTATTGAGTATATGTTGATCAGAGAGACACATAAACTTGTTAAAATTATTTTTTATGTATAGCAAATTTTCATAAACCACAACTGAACTGAGAAAAGTGGCATTATGTCCAACCTTTTAAAAAGGGGTTGGCAGTGTTCAGTATATTTCTATAATATATCTTACAGCCGCTTTTTGGATAATAAATCCCTATTTTAAGTAGGCATGACCAGAACTTCCCCATCGTAGACTCTCATATGATAATACAGAATGTAATAAAGAATGGTGTGTCATTATAGATGTTTCTGGATTAACGATATGAGAGATTCTACGTATTGCAAATACTACCCTTGATAACTTAGTACATAACCCCTGTACTGAGGAATCTTTAAAACTGAACACACTTATTTCTGTTTCACCCCTATTTCAGTATAGTTCACTATAGTCAAACCAATGTTGTGCATTTATCTTTATTTTATCAGTTAAAATGTTTGCATTAGGTACTTATGTAATTAGTATTACAAAAATTGGTGTCATCAGCATACATCATGGTCAGTAACTCATTGTTAATTGTTTTCATATATATAGGCAAGGCACTGATATAAATCAAAAACAGCAATGGACCCAAAATAGATCCCTGTAGAACATCCCTCCAAGTTTCACTCCAATTATTCTTATAATATACACTCTGTTTTCTGTTATAATTTTTGAAAAAACTATACACCTTCTAAACGTACTTGTAACCAACAAAATATAGCGCAAAAATCGCTTTGATATCGTTATTTCCGGAACAATTCTATGATCTATTAGCGCAATATTTCACTAGCAGCTATCATTTTTATCGAAAACGGCACAAGCTACAAAATTGAAACCAGTGGTAAAAATTAGCAACAAATATCCACCACTTGTTCTTGGCTGTTGCTGAAGTTGGCTATCCTGGGTAATAGATGTCTCAATTTCCATTCTAAATACATATACTATTTGTTTATCGATTATTTTAGCCAAAATCCAAAATGTAACAAAACAACACACAAAATAGGCGCCTATGCTAATGCCAAAAATCTTGATATTTTCAAGAAAAACTTACTGACAATTTTGCAGCCTAGCATACGTCAATTTTTTTCTTAATAAATTATCGCAATGTTACACAAAGCGACCGTAAAATTGCAGAACGTCCTGTTTAATATAGATAAAAAATTTGGTGCCAATTTTCGGTATAACCGGAGTTATAGATCTTTTAATTGTATTTGCCATGTTGCAAAATTTTTGGAATCAGCATTTTTCTGGATAACGATCGACGCAGTTCCCGGTGGGACACCTTGTATAGACAATTTTATCAACATTTAAATGATATAGTTTTTAATTTGACATTATTGAGAATAAAATAGTGTGCACGTTTCTGATAAGACACATTCACATTATTTATTCGTTTAACAATTTTGACATCTTCACTTTGAACCCATTTAAACACAATTTAAAACATTCCTGTTATCTGCAAATCATTATTTACTACTGAATCAGGAAAAATAAAAGAACAATTTAGAGGAAGGTGACCCAACTTTGTAAACAAAAATGAAACTGTTTGTCCGATGGTATCTTACGACGGTGGGCAAGTTTATAACAGAATGAACAAATATTTTTTAGGTACCCAAAATTCTGGGTAAAAAATAAGTTAAGTAAAGCATTTCAAGGACCTGATTCACGTTTGATAGAATTTATATTTAGTCTTACTTTTAAGAAACATATATCTGTTCGCATAGAAAAACAGTTTAATTTGTGATATAATGCATAATTTTTTTCATTTATCAATGATTGTTATTGACCAAAAAGTGCTTTTCGAAATCATATTTTTATGGAAATTAGTTACTAAACTATTTTTTAAAATTTGTCATTAGCAAATGATTTGGGTAAGTACACCCAGCACATATAAAAAAGTGGTCTGTTCTTTTGACGAAATTCACCTATCTTTATGTATTTTGACGCACTCAATCCGAATATGAAGTTCGTTTAGCTCAAATACCCTAAAAATTTTGAGTAAATCGCAGTTTATGAGAGCAAAAAAATTCGTAAATTTTTTTCTGACCATGAAGTGTGTTTTTTATGAATTTCGATACGCTGCATTCGAATCTGAAGTCTAATGAGCTGCAACACCCACAAATTTTGCAAAAATGGCTAAAAATAGAAGTAGCTGGAATAATTTCCAGTTAAAACTAATGCAAATTTTTGCAAATTTACTCGAAATTGTGAGCACAATAGACTTCAGATTCGAATGTAGCACAACGAAATACATAAAAAACACACTTGATCAAAATCAGACTTTTTTTTTAAATTTTTATGCTCACTAACATAATTTTTAGTTACAAAACTTTACGTACAACCGGTATTTAGAACACTTATAAATTTACTATACATCATATTATGTATTTGTGAGAATAAGTATCTCGATAACTGATACATATCAAGTAATTTTTATTGGAGCCGAATTGACAAGTGTGACAGATGTCTAGCAATAATATCAACACAGTTTTCATGTACACCATATTTAGTAATGTGCGTGAACTTAGCCCCCCATTTTTGAATAAAATGAAAAATAAAGATTGTGCTGAATTGTGCCGGATTTGTGCTACATTGTGCCGTAAAAATGTTAAGAAAAATAATAGCTATTTTCCTATAAAATGAAAAAATCGTGATTTCCACGTAGCCCCCCACTTCGCGAAAATCGTATTTTTCTTTAATGTGCTATATTGTGCTAGTTGTTCAGAACATTGTGAAGTTTAAAGAAATTTGATATCTACCTCCGCTGAAACAGATATAACTAATATTAGCGCTATGGTGGTATATCAACCACTATTGCTGAAGTGTCCAATAAAGTGGAAATAGCAAAACAAATATTGGCACTAATATGCCTTCAACTAGTAGGTGCTCTGGATCTTGCGCAGAATTTTCTAGAAATACTAGTGTTACTGAAGTTACAAAAAGTAGTTCTGCAAAACAAGTAGAGAATGGACAAGACAAAAAATGTCCTAATATTTTTATAAGTAATGCCGTTAATTATATTGTAAACATAAAAATCCAATTCATAATTATATTAGTATGATTAATTATAATTTATTGTTTATAGTTCTTTATATTTTTTCATAAAATGTGGTGTTTATACACAAAATGATATTTTCCCTCAATAAAAGAGTAGAGTACACACCATTAGATAAATGAATAATATAAGGTTTTATTTGTTTAATAACTATGCTTTTAACACTATCAAAATATAATGAAAATAGTTAGGATACTTCAATTTCGAACACAAAGGGTAAATAACTTTACTATGAAATAATGCACCGCATTACATTCTTAAGGTAGAGATAGGTCAGTGACGACCCTTCAACCCTATCATAAGTTATCGCTGTTGGAAGGTCCGTTAGGACCTACCACACCTGTTGGGCATAGAACTTGTTTTTTATGTACTAGCAGTATGTGTGGGAGATAAAAATTGAAGTAGCGCGTCTTTCCACTTTGAAGAATTTTTATTTCACAAAGAAGAGCAATAGACAGGGTGTGGTCGTTGCCCTGCATCCTGACCCACCAAAGAGCTACCTGATAATGTTTTTTATTTTTATTTAATTAGACAATTATGTATTTTATTTGTTAACTCATTTGTAAACGTCAATTTATCAAAACATCGTATTATTCAAGAAATTTTATTTTTTCAGAAGCTACTATTTTTACAGGTCAATTTTACAAGTGAGTAGCATTATTTACACTAGAGAATTCTGTTTTATTTGTATCATATATGTTAAAAATTATGGTACAACTATTATTTCAGGCAATACAAAAGTTGCTACTGAAGTAGAATACAACGGCATAGCATTTATAGATTCTTTACTAGGAAATTATTTTTTTGATTTTATTATTAATGGAATCATTGACAGAACTCGCTGGACTTTCAACCCTCTACACGTTTTAGCGATGAAATATCTGCACACGCATACTCAACCACAGTAGTCCCAGATCGGTCAATAGTATGCTGATCAGCATTAAGGGTAAAGCACTTTTCATTTCTATGGGTTAAAAAAATCGTAGGCTTTCGTTCTAGAAGACCGAAGATTTACATATCTGTACAACATGCAAGGCTCGAAACTGCAGCCATCATCGGTTATTGTAAATCTCCTTGCTAAATTTTTGGTTTGTTGCAATGTCAGAATTACATATATACCCATATCTTCTACATAATTCATGGTCAGAGAGAGAAGTACATCACATCGACGACAACCATAAATCCCGAATACTGTTACAATGTTCCAAGCAACCAATGATCATCAGGAGCGTCCAACAGAATTCGTCCAACCTTTTCTTTAGTTAAAACCCTGGCCTTTTTAGGAATATAATGTTCATTCTATCGTTTGAGAAATGGGAACCTTTAGACATCTACAAATGTCAACTAAACGTCCCATTTCAACATATTTTAAATAAAAAACAAATCTGGGAACTTATAGTATATTGTGTCACATCTGGTAGGTCTTTGAAGTGCTAACCCTATGGTGACTTATTTCTATGGATGAAGTTGATGATGCATTTGAATTATCTAGATTAACTGGCAATTCATTTATTTGGTCGTAATTATTTAACACTTCAGTTGTGTTTTTTTTCTACTAGAATTAGGCTCCTGTTCTTGGTTTGTCAGGATTAAATCCATCAATTGTTTTGTTTGTGATTATAAACGCCCTTGTAATACCTATTATTTTTTGTTTCTGAAACAGTAATAATCAATATATCTCCCCTATTATCTATGTGGTCAAGCTTCATATTTACCAGTTAATTTCGGCGACAAGCTAAATAATTAATAAAAAAACGAAATTAATTTATCTTAATTTATTTGTTTACCTTTATCATAAGATATTCAGAATCATCTGATTCCTTAAAAAAATTAACGCATTGTTCTTGAATCAAAGTTTTTGACTTTTTGGGTAGGTAATTTACAGAATTCCGTTTCAAAAATGCTCGAACTTTATGAAAATTACCAAAATTAATATTTTCCTCAACATTAAGTGCTTTTCAACATTGCAAATTCAGACTATAGTATAGTACCTGCATTTACAATCTTTGATTTTTCCGATGGATAAGCAAGTAATACATTTTCTGTTAGGTTTTTTGCTTTTTTAACTCTTTTTCCAGTTGTTAAATAATTTATAGTACTTTTCGTACTTGACTTTGCAGGTAAACAAATTTAGAGAAATATTTCAGCTTCTTCTTTCAAGTCTGGTGGAATATTCGTAAATTCTTCATCACTTTTTGTATATTTTTAGGTATTAATAATATTGTGTGAAACTAACTACTCTGTGGGCTAATGCCCCAACCAGCGTTGAATTACACCCACAATATCTCCCCATATATTCCTTATTATTAGCTTTTGTAACAATTTTTACTGTATTAGAAAAGTATTTTAAGCTAATATAAATCAAATCTCTTACAATTCCTATCAATGAAGTCATATGTATGGTCTCTCATACCAAACATCTAGGTATGCTAATGAACAATTCCACAGACAGTCATTGTCATTCATAACTCTCTGAATTACTATTCATTTTCACAAATTCACACAATCACAATTATTCAGAATCAGAACGTCTTATTATTTTATAGTTTTGTTCCTCTTGATTCCAAACTTTGATTTACAGTGACGCTTAATGAAAATTTATATGAAACGTCAAAGTACGCAAGGTACGTAAATGACAGTCAAAGGTGTCTAGACAGTGAAAAACTACAAAATCGCCTTGTTAAGATTTTAGCAGCCCACCGGACGATAAACATTACTTTCGGTCATATTTTTAGGGATGATATGATTAATTTTCACATGTGGTAGGCGAAAAAACGTTTTTCTTCCTTTCTAAACAGCTTTTTAGCATATTCTGTTTTGCCCATAATATAATCGGACTTAATTTAAAAAAATAGTTGACTCTTATAAACCAACAGAACATCTGTGTGGCTTCTTTAATAGTAATTGCTTGGGGCGCATTCATTTTCACCAAAATAAACAATGGAGAAACTGGGGAAGGTAACTGTTTTTTACACGTCTGTATCCATATCCATCTATCTCATTTCTCAACTATTTTCTATTTAGATATTGTCTGAAAGAACTTATTTATACCATTTTCTAAGTAGAATTTCTTCTCTTTTTGTTTTTTGCCCCACTACGACGAATATTTAAAAGAAATCAAAATAAATTTGTAAACAATTTTTTAAATTTGTAATATAGTTCCATTTGTTAAAAACTATTACGAATTCAAGGTTTTTTATTAATAGATATTAGACTATTCTTCTCAAACCTCGTTATCGCACTTACGGATCAGCATATTTAGAAAGTACAGTAGATGAAATCAACCAGAACTAGGCATAACTAAAAATGTTAATGCATGGGATTTTTAAAGTTTCAATAACAAAAAGAGTAAACTTAGAAACTAGGTACTGTTAGAATATTCATTTGTGTACAAGTTTGTATTATTCATGGTTTTGGTCAATATACAGGGTGTTATAATACACAGCTTGAAATATTTTACAGATAAGTTAAAAAAGGGCTTCATTTTCGGTGATAATTTTTGACGTTTGCAACGTATACCTACATAGGTTAGCTAAGATGTATTCGGGTGACTATAGCGCAAACAATTTTAGACATTTTGAAAACTGAATTTCATGTCACCTGCGAATATTCAAAGGTACCGAAGTAAAACAAATATATAACTGCAGAAAGCAGTATAACCAACAAACTTCTAGATGCAGAAACTTTCAAAATACGTTTTTTTTAAATTTTACTATGGATGAAAATATTATTACCACATAAACTTACATATAGTTCTGCATATAAGATTTTTTACTTTCGTTTAAGACAATGCGAAAATAATTGTTAAAATATGGGGTTAGAATAGCAAAATAATATCTTACAAACGCTTTTAAAAGTTATTATTTTGTTTGAGTGGATAAACAAAACATCAAGAATCAAGATTCCTGTACCATAAATTTGATCATTTTACGGCGAGAAATACGGCGACCTTAAATGACGAAGAGATGAAGAGATTCAAAATTAAGAGCTACAATTAGCATTTGCCATTACGTTAGGAGATTTTAAAATAATATTAGATACAAGAATGACATCCGATATTACCTAAAACGGCAAAACAAAATTTAGCTATTAAACAAATACTAACAATAATTAATATGAAAATCAAAATAAAAAAGTTAACTGATTTAAAAAAAACGGCAAGAGAAATATTAAATTGAATAAATAGCAAACAAAATTTTAACATCTTCCTAAATTGCATTCCAAAATCACCTTAACAGAAAACATAAATATCAATTACTATATTTATAATACATTACTTTAGATAGTAATAATAATTATTTATCAACACATATGTTTACTACTTTGTTGAATATGTAAAAGTGCACCACCTTTTGTTTCATTTGATGGTCCTAGAGATTCGTTAGCTAATAGCGACACGATTTTTATAAATATAAAAAATTGTTGCAACTTTGGGCCATTACTATATTTACAACTACCATTACAACTGTAATATGCGAAGTGAAATTGGTGCGGTACCAATTTTGCAATTTTTGAAGTAAATACTACCATCTTTGCTAAACTTGAATTATCAAGTACGTACTTCATGCCGTAGTACATACTCTGATAGTTTCCCAAGGAATACTATTCACTGCTGTAATCATTTTCGATAAAATATCAGTGTCTATTTTGACGTATAGTACCTTAAATATTCAAGCGGATACTTGAACAATTTCAAAAAATTGTATGTTTCAAGAACGGAAATCTATAGAGCAGTAGTTCGTAAAAAAACGCTAATATTTGATGTTCTATCACTCCGTATTTTTTATACTAATTCCTAAGCGTTCTATTAATGTACACGTTTTATTATTACATCCCCTGTCAGTAATTAAAAAAATGTGGTTGTTAAAACAAACTTGGATTATTGTCCCAAGTTTGTGTCAGAGTAATACCTTACAGATATGTAAATTTACAGAAAAACCATACAAAACGACCATGCTCGGAACCCGTCTGAGAGCTGGAAGTCGAAAAAGACGACGACAACGAACCCCCGATGCCATGACCAAGCCCAATTATTTTTTGTCGAAAATATTTTTTGTTTTCTCTTCGTCGGGTGGATGACCTACGGTCTGGTTTCGTGGGTCCTAAAGTCTTAAATGTTGTAGTGGTCAGTACTAACGCACCTCTTCCAACTGTTCAATTACATCGAGTCGTTCAAAAGCCGGAGTGGCCAGTTTTAAAAATTCCTAAAAAACACGTAAAACATATCAAAACAGATCTAAGTTGAAAAATACTCGGGAGAGGTTATAGGTGAGAAATTTTAAATAACAATTAGTGAGGTGTTATGCAAAGTGAGACAGTGATCTTCAACTTTTTACGCGTTTTATTTTTCGTCTAGAAGTTTATTCACATTTTCAAACAGACAATGTCGAGATTCTACGACGAAAATTCTTGTGTTGAAAAGGGCACACAATTATTACATACGTGCAAGCAGAAACGTACGCGCATTCCAAAGACATTAAAAGGAAAATTGTCTGCAAGAAACGCTTTTTGAAAATGTGTATATACTATTGCTTGCATTAAATGACCATTGCACGTACGCTATGTTGGTTGTATGCAAATGCAACTTAGCATTTCTATTCATATATCAAGTAAAAACTATATAAGGATCTGTTCTGAAACCTTCAATACATTTCGTGTGACAAATTCAACTAGGGGAGCATTTAACATATGCAACATTGTACACTGTTGTGGTAACAACATATGAAGAAGACGTCTAGGTAGAGGAGAATTTTGCAATTTTGATGCAAATTGAGTAATTATCAGGGAAAAATCACCTGAAACATCCCGAAAATCAGTGTCCACGCCACCATTTTTCTAATGGACCCGTTTGGTGGCCACTGTGCTTAAAATCGTCCTCCCCTCTTGTATAAAAGCCCAGTGAATAAAAACTTCGAGGCACAGTCGACCTAGAGCCCAGCTAGGGCACCAGCTCCAAAATCCTCTTTGAAATGGTGGAACCAAAGTCGTATTCCAAGCACAACGACTTGCAAAAGACCGACAACGTCTTCGTCTTGGACAGCTTCTTCAGACTGGTAAAATGGAGCGGTGACAACGAGACGATCCTCGACGTGGGGGTTGGAGATGGGAAATTCGCGGTGGAGAAGCTGGTGCCTCTGTTGCCCAAGAGATTCATCAAGTTGGTGGGGTGCGACGTTTCTGAAAAAATGGTGATGTTCGCGAAGGATAATTACAAGCATCCAAGGATTGAGTTTGTGCAGTTGGATATATCCTGTGATGAAATTCCTGCGGATTTTGTATCGAAGTTTAACCACATCTTTTCGTTTTACACCTTGCACTGGGTATCAAAGCAAAGGTATGTATATTTTCTTAGCACTTCTCAACTGAAAAAACATATACAGAGTGATCCTTTATTAACTAGATATATATGGCAAGGGTGCAATTGGATTAAAATTTTGAAAAACGTATTTGTAATTTAACAAACTACTTTTAAAGGATTCTTCGTATCTCAGAGAATAGCTGAGCTATCGGAATAATAAAAATTGCTTCATAATGATATTATAACAGTTACTACTTTATATCTTGGAAATTGTAAAAAAGCATTAAATTAATAAAACTGATTTTGCTTGGTGCATAGTTGGCCATGCATTTTTATATAATTATACAAAAAAGGAAACAAATAATGTAATTCAATTGTATAAAAGTATAGAGGGTGTTCTATTTAAAAAAAAAATGTAAGTTTAGGTTATATTTTAAAAGAGACACCCTGTAGAGAAGTTACAAGTACGGCACTGAATTCTACGTAAAAACTTTTTTGTATTATACAGAGGAGAAAAGTGTACTTTAGGACCAAGTGTCAACCTTTTTATACAAAAACCAAGATCCACAAGGTCATTTTTTGAAATTGAAAAGACCAAACTAGCGAACTTTTTTAGAAAAAATCCGAGTACACCAGTGAATTAAGTGCTTAAAATGAGCCTATCCAAATTTCATTAAAAAATATGATTCTAAGATCAAATTGTCAATCGTGCTCATTTTACGGATTTATATCTTTGCATCCAGCAACCCGTGAAATAAAAACTGAAACGCAATGATCATTAAATAACAACATTCTTTTGTTCTACCAGTTCTTTATTAATTTCAATACACTTATTACACATTTTAATGGTCTCTACAGTTTTCTCAATTTTTGACTCCCCAAAATTGATTTGGTAAGAATTAGTTTTTGTACAAAAACCATGGATCATAATTGTACAATTAAAAAAAAATGTTCAAAATCGCTCTGAAAATTACAGTAAATTATGAAGGTTTATTATTATCTTTAATTGATAGTAATTAGAGATAAAATGGAACTGCGGAAGAGGTGAATCGAGAGTGATTATCCCTAAATTTATGTAATTTTTTTGACAGCCCACCGATTCCAGTAATTAACATTATTTAATACTATTTGAAGTATTAAATAACAACAATATATATGTAACAGGAAACTATTTATCGAAATTAATGGTATCAGATCTTCTACGTTCATTTTAACTTTAGGTGTACCCCAGGGCTCAAACTTGGGGCACCTATTGTTTTTACTGTTTATTTATGATATTTGCAACGTTGCTACTTAAAAAAATTGCTTTTTACTGATGACATGAAGGTATTTAGAGAGATAAAATCTTTGCATGATTTGTTTCAGTGTCAATTATTTAGATGTGAATACTGATAAATGCAAATACAATACAATTTTATAGAATATTTAATACCATCAATTATGATTACCCCTCAGACAATGTAGTACTCAATCGCATTTATGATATGCTCAAATATTTAAATACATAGATATGGTAGAATCTATACAAAGATTTTTGAAATATATTCATTTAAAAAAACAGCATGTTCAATTTCAGTTCTTTGTATAAACGCTGTAATGTTACTAATATTTCTATTCAGCAAATTACACTTTCTGCATAAAAAAATGACACAATTTTTTCAGACAGGCTTTTGCCAACATGTTCCGAATGCTGAAACCTGGCGGAGATATGCTGCTGAGTTTTTTAGCCAGCAATCCCATCTATGAAGTGTACAACAACATGTCAGAAAATAGCAAATGGAAAGCATACACCAAGAAGGAATACATCTGTCCCTACCATGGATCCATAGAACCCGAGAAGGAGCTGGAGACTATTCTGGTGGAAACCGGGCTGACCAGTCATCTTTGCCGGGTTGAGAAGAGAACGTACTATTTTCCAAATCTTGACATTTTGAAAAGTACGTATATTTATATTATATTTGTTTAAAAGCTGTGTAAAATTGCTCAGTGTATTTGAAAGTACTTGAAATTTCGAGAAAATGTTTTATTAGTAAAGCCTCGTTCACACGATACGACATCTTGTCGTAAATTAATACCAACATAAAATTAACTGAAAATTCCGATAAATTTTCTAATATCAAGCCATTTGAAATTGGTCTTTTTGCTTTTGATTAAGAATCGTTTAAAAAATCTTTATAAAAGTCGTACTTATTTCATTTCTTATTGTAGAATCTATCGTCGCAGTAAATCCAATCATACAAAGACTGCCTCAGGAAGAAGTACAGAATTACGTGAATGATTTCATGAACCAAATACGGAAACTGGATAGCGTAACCATCGAAATTGTCAACAATAACGAAGAAGGAGTCCGAATACAATATCAGCTGCTAGTAGTATTTGCCTCTAAGCCTTTAGAGAAATGTTAGACATCGAAAAGGAGTGAAAATAACTTTTTTCAAGGATACACCTCTAAGTCAGAGAACTCGACAAACAACTTAAATTTTATATAACAGGAATTTTTTTTGTATGTTAGAAGTAAAAGAAATTGGTATTGGGAGCAATATAATAGGATCGTGAACAAATAGCTTTAGATATTTTGCTTTAATTTTTATTATATGCTATAAACATCTTATATATTTATATATTCGACACAAAATGTGTGGAAAAACGTTGAAGTTGAAAATAATAATAAAATTCTACAATCAAATTGTACTTTATGTACCGTGTTTTCTGTGCCTACTAATAAAGGGTTCAATATTTAATTTGGTTATATCAGCTTTGCTATTATATAAGTCAACAGAAGGCTTTACTATTGACGACAAAATTTGACGTTTGTAGGTCGTCCAGATCCAGAGGACACTACAATTAATTGATACCCCCAAATCTAACAATTAAGTAAGCATTTTTCATTTATTATTATTTATTACATTTATTACTTTTCCGCTTTTAAGTAACAATTTGTCTCTTTTTCTCTCAATATACAAGGTGTACCAGTAGTAAGTATTCAAAACTTGTGAGCTTGTAAAACAAGTCGAAAAATTACGAAAACCTTAGTACAACTTTTGTCAGTGGCGGCTCCTAAGGGAGATACGCTCACTTAAAGGGGTAACCTCAGAAACAGTTTTTAATGCGTAACATCAAAACGGTTTAAAATTAAGTCTCAAAATTTTGGTGAGATATTACCCTTGACGTGTTTAATAAGTCTCATAAAATAGATTCCAAAATTTTCTACAGGGGCGTGAAAAAATGCAAGGCTCAGGGACAAATTTACTCATATTTTTTTAGTTAATTTTTTCTAGTCTCTGACTCGAAAATATTGAAATTTGAAGTATTTAACATAAAAACGGTACTCTTGTTAAATTTCAATAGGATGTACCGTTTTTCAGTAAAATCGATTTCAATCATTCTTAACGTGCCCCACATTCAACATCCATAGCCAAATAAATTAATAATTGCAGTGTGCCATGAAGAAAACAACTAATCTGACAGTTAACAAAAATGTCAAGTATTTTTAACACTCTTAACAGTAACAATTAAAAACAATAGTACAAATAAAAATACCGTAATATAAATAACAGAAAAACAACGCCTTTCGGTGCAAAGAAATATTTTATAATTGGGTACATCTCTATTGAGGAACTTTATACCAAATCGGTGTGAGGCTGCTCCTGCGCTCCCATGACACTCCACCTAACGTCAAAAGCATATCTACATACTCAGAATATGTATACGGTTGCATTTTTAAATAATTTTTATCTATTTTTGTTCACTATAAAAATGCCACTGCGTAGACTCAAATAGGTAATATAATTTTCAAACTAAAAATACTTGACATTTCTGTTAACTGTCAAACTACTTATTTTTTCCATGGCACACTGCAATTATTTTTTTTGGCTATGTATTGGATGTTAAATGTGGGTCACGTTAGGAATGATTGAAATCGAATTTACTGAAAAACGGTACATCCTATTGAAATTTAACAAGAGTGCATTTTTATGTTAAATACTTAATATTTTAATATTTTGGAGTTATAAACTAGAAAAAATTAACTACAAAAAAGATATGATTAAATTTGTACCAGAGCCTTGCATTTTCTCACGCCCCTGTAGAAAATTTTGAAATCTGTTTTATAAGACTTATTAAACACGTCAAGGTTAATATCTCACCAAAATTTCGTGACTTAATGTTGAACCGTTTAGATGTTACGCATTAAAAACTGTTTCTGAGGTTACCCCTTTAAGTGAGCGTATCTCCTTTAGGAACCGCCACTGACAAAAGTTGTACTAAGGTTTTCGTAATTTTTCGACTTGTTTTAAAAGCTCACAAGTTTTGAATACTTACTACTGTTACACCTTGTATAGAGTACAAATAAATCAATGCGAAAATTTCAAGGGATGATCTCCTGTGGAAAATTACATGGGACTTTCATACAAAAAAATCTTATTTGAACATCCCCTGTGAAGATACAGCCCCTTAAAAAGGATGCCAAAAAAGCAATTTCAATTTCAGATAGTTTGATCCATTTTAAACAAAAAAGACCTTTTGCATAGTTTTCTTAAAATGAACGATTTCTAGGCAAAAAATTAATTAAAATCAATTACATGGCACAATTGGCATAAGGTAGAAATTTAATCGAACTATAATGTATCTAGTAGGCGGCTGTCACGTTGACATTTTGTAATGGCAACTTAATTTTATTAAATATATTATTATTATATTTATAAATGATTAAAACCTAATAGAAATCATATTATATGTTGCAAAAAGTATCACAGCATATCAGCAATACTGTAAACTCACCAACAACAATTAAGTTGCCATTACAAAGTGTCAACGTGACAGCCGTCTACTAGATAAAATACAGTTTTAAATAAATGAATTTTTTGCTCAGAAATTGTTAATTTTATGAAAAAATTACGAGACTATTTCTGTTTAGAATGAATGAGGCTGACTGAAATAAATTTTTAGATAGTAAGATAGCAATAAGAAAAAAAATTACATACCTATGAAAAAAGTCTTAGGGGTAGCTTTTTCCATCCCTTTCAACTGTAGGGGAAAATCAATAAATTGTTTAATGATGCTTTGGTCAACATAGTAGCAAATATCTACTAAATTTCTGTCACTTTTTTGGTATTTCAGAAAAAAATTAAAAACTACTGTTTTGGCACCCTCTTTAAGGGTTTATATCTTCACAGGGGATGTTCAAATGAAATTTTTTAAAGAAAGACCCATCTTAGTTTTTCAAAGGGAACTGTGCATAGCGGGCACCTCCCCCCCCCCTCTACAAAGAGCCTGGCCCGAGAATAACAAAGGCAGGTATAAGAATTCCAATTAGGTTCAAATCTATTTTAAACTTTATACAGGGTGTTCCAGAATGATGGTCAAATATTTTACCAGTGTATTCCACAAGCCATTTCAGGGGGGGATCTTCATATAAAATTTTTCAATTTGGGTCCTTATTGTTGAGACATTCGAGTCTCAAAAATGGCGGAAAAAATAGTTTTTTTATTTTTCCTTAAAAACGGGTGCACTTAGTAACTTCAATTTTGGTACACATTATCAGCTAGTCAAAAGCTATTTTGAGGTGGTGTCTATTCCTTGGCTCATGTTTCTAGAAGGCGGTAATAAGCAACCCCTAGATTTATTTCTTCCAGAACTTTTTCCTGCAACAAAACTTTCTTTTTAAATACTACATCTAATCATACTACTTTTTTCCCTCTTGTAATTTTTTCATACAATCAACAGTTTGCGCGGAAAAAAATAAAAATAGTTTTCCTTACCCTAAACATCTTTTCGTCACCGGTTACTGATAACCGCAAAATTTTGAGACTCGAATATCTCAACAATAAGGGCCCAAATTGAAAAATTTTATATGAAGATCCCCCCCTGAAATTGCTTGTGGAATATACTGGTAAAATATTTGACCATCATTCTGGAACACCCAGTATATTTTAAATCTTAAATACCTTATAGTAGATCTTTTATTGCAATAGTTAAAACCGCTCGACTCATTTTTTGATAACATTTTTAGAATTAAAAAATATGCTTTTCTGTTCTGTGCATTACTTGAGAGCAAGGTTGACATATTTTGTTGCACAATTTTGCTAATTAAATCGGTATTCCCATAATTAATAGGGTTTTTCTTGTTTAATTATTACGCGTGTCTTCATTAATCATTTTTGTTGTGCTTTGTTGATTGTAGTTGGTATTGTATTCTAATACTGTTATTTATAGTTTTAAATTTTATGTTGTTTTCAACTAATTTAGTCACTGTGTTTACATGTCAATGTTCTTTTTTTGCGTAACCTACCCTGTAATTGGGCTTTTGCCTGTTGGGTTTGTATTTAAATAAATAAATAAGTAAATAAAAATAAATTACTTAAGGGCGACAACAGACATAGCGGTTTGTGTCTTCTCGGCAACCGAATCGGCACAATTTATGGGAAATGACACACACAGCGGTTTGCACAGCTAGCGGCGCACGCTTTTCATCATTGGTAAAGACATTTTCAAGAAATGAGGCAGTGTATTTTGGTCTATCTAGCGCTTAGTAAACAGCCGAGTCGGATGCCGAGGTGGCACAAACCGCTCTGTCTCTCATCGCCCTAACTCTCACCTAAGAGATAAACAAGAACAACTTTAAATCTTTATTTCGGCCATATGTAAAAAAACATCGATAAGATAGTTAATGTAACAAACAATACAATTTGCATTGCAAAGAACGAATCACTTCCTAAAAAGTGAGCATACAGTATGTCGCGTGAAACATAAAAAAATTTCGATCCGACGGATCGCGCTTAAAGAACGTGCAACAACTAAATTATAACGCTTGTAGAAATAAGTATTTAATGAGAGTAAAAATGGTAGGTACAAGAAAACTCTTGATTCTATATGACTTACATGTTGTAGCTCCCGTAGACGATCTCAACACAAAGGCCTAAACAACAATAGGGATTGCAAATTTCATAGAAATTATTTATCATTTTTGAACACCCTGTATATTTACAAATAGGCGCGACTTCTTTTATCGTTTGTTGTACCCGTATTTTTATGTTTCGTACGACATACTGTACAATTGACAATATTTAACAGTATCAATTAGTAATACGAAGCTGAAGAAGCTATCTCTGCGTCTTTTTCTCTGTGTTGCAAATGCTGTTTTTCCTGTATCATATGTACTCGTAGCCGTAGTCGTCGTCGTAGTCCTCGGGGGTGCAGAAGAAGAACTCTACGAGGTTCAGGATGGGTCCGCGAGAGAAGGGGTTGAGATATCTACCCCTCTTGTCTCTCAGGTAGGGGTAGCGTTTGTAGTTGAACATTTCGTTGGTGGTGAGGTTCATACAGGCGTGTAGAATCTGAAAAAATGCGAGATATTTGAGCTAGAATGAAGTACGACTCCAAGTAATGTTTATAAAACATTTTTATAGAGCAATGTTGTTGATATAAACATGTACAGGATGTTTACACAACGCTTATAAACGAGAAATGCACATTTTGAAAAACAACGTAGTTCTTTATTTTATTATGGCTGTGATAGCCATTATAAAACAACTGTATAAAGTTCGCATCTAATCCAGCAGTAAACGATGGTTGTAAAAACGTATTTATATTAATTATAAAATATATATTTGAGTTACCTATTACAAAAAAATTGCGTTGCCTTTTTTGACATGTCTTAAACTTTATATTATGAGCCTACTGTGAGGATATAAACAATTTAAATAAAATTTGGGACATGTGGTGCTAAATGAGATGAGGTAAGGTTCATTTTCAATCAAAAGTATTATCTTTGGAATTTGACAGAAACGACTAATGACGTCATCAATCATATTTTTTCAGAAACATACCCAAATTTTGTTCCTGTTGAAAAGCTCTCTTTTTTCTAATAAACTTACAGATTTCTTTCCCGTTCAACATCGTCCTAAAGAGTCTTAAAAGAAATATCACCTAAAAATCACATTAGCGGTGGAAGGATCAAGTACCTAGTCGTTGGAAAATAATTCAATGTTTGTTGTTCAGGCCAATAAAAATAGTATAATTTCAAAGCCATAGTACACCTCTATCCAAAGAAAAAAATTACGAAAATATTTTATCCTGTTAATACAGGGTGCTCCCAACCATTGGTATTTTTCGAAGTTTGCACCTAAATTATACACACTCTGTAGAAGATGCAACTTTGAAACTTGGTACTAAGGGTTTCGAAGCATGGCTAAATCAATTGGACAAATAGATTTTTTGTTAAAAAAATGCCTAATACGATTCTGCTATTTTTGGTGTTACATTTAATACCACAGCAGGCCATGCAAAGGGCCTAAATAAAAAAATGCACATCACTGTGTAGAGCTTTTTAAGTGCAATATATTTTAAAAAAGAAAAAAATAAATCGGATTTTCCATTAAAAAAACCGATTTTTCGAGTATCAAAGTGAAACACACTGTATTTACATATATGGATGATTATATGAAATTTCTAGTTAATAATAAAAATAAATTAAGAAACTGTTAAAAAATGAATAAATTAAAACGTAGTAAAGGACTTTTCGAGAGAGATAAATGTATACATACATTAATAATTATTTGCCAGGTAATCTAATAAAAAGATTTTTTTTACTCCAAAATTATAATTATTTGTATGCTTACCGATGTACACGTCAAAATCCATCCCAATCCAGAGAAAACAAACGCCTCCAGCAACCCCAAAATATACAGTACGCCAAACCCTTCTATGGCGATGCAGTACATTGCAAAGTATATGGTAAAGGAGCAGTTCACAGCTATGCTCATGACGAACAAGAAGAACCAAGTCCTGTTCCTCAAACCGACGCAATTGTAAATGAAAGGGCAGTGATGGTCGAAGTAGGAGACGCATCTGTTGCAAATCCTGCAGTGTTTCGCGCGAAGAGGTCTTAAGCAGCGACAAGTGTGACAGAGCCTGTTGAGGATGGCGTTACGCTTCTTCCACTTGTCGAACATCGGGATCTGTTTGATGGATCGGTGGTAGGATTCAGAGTTCATAGGGATGTAGCCGGGGTTTTTTCTGTTCGCAACGAACCAGCAGACCCACATCACTATGTTCCAATAGATGAAGCAGTAGTGGGAACCTCGCAGGATATTCCATGTTATGGGTATGCACTAAAAGGGTGTTACTCGGTTATTAGTTATTTTTTATACAAGATGACAAATAGTATATTGTTATATTAGAATTAAAAGAGTCACTTTTTTGGCGACATGTACCGAAAAAATCACGAGTATCTACAAAGGAGCAAATTCATTGCTTTTTGAATAGTGCACCGGATATTTTATATTTGATGATGAAGATAAACAAACGTTTTAAAAATAAAAGAACAACATTTTCAAAAAGCTTCTTTATAGGTCGTCCTAATATTGGGGGTTGTAAGTGCATGCTGTTCTGATAAATTAGTGAATTTAACAATTGATAATGTTGAATCTGTGAAATCGGTCTTAATTATAAAAATTCCCAATACCAAAAACCAAGAGACCACGTTCTTTTACTGTGCTGGAAGATAATTATTTAAGTTTTTATCGAAAATATGCTGCTTTACATCCACCTGGATTGGTAGAATGTCGATTATTTGTATGTAAAACAATGTTTTTTTCTGCAGCCCAACGCAATTCAGCTTAATGCAATGTGATGTAGTTTAGTATATTGTAATGTTGACGAATACTTGCGATTTATACAATTTTTGTTTTGTTCTCTTTACTTACCCTTACAATATACATGGGATAGCCCCACAGTAGTACCGAACTCATGAAAAAAATAAGGGGAGCTTTGGAATTTCCAGCTTTTCCGAAAAGTAGGCCCCAAACTTCATTAATTGGAGGAAACCAGCTAGAACGCCGTTTCTTCTCCGTCTGTAGAAGTTCAACAATGTCGTTGTGTCTGTGGCTTTGAGCAAGCATTAATGGAGTTTTATCATTCTTGTCCAAAGGTTCTAGGTTTATATTGCTCTGTAACCAAAATAAAAGAAAATCATTGAACATTTCACGCCCGAGGAAGTTCCCCAAGGAACCATTACAAGGCCACTTTTCTATTGTAATGTTATTAATGACTTTTATTCAATTTTGTGCCCCTGGTTTAGGTTTTTTTATTGAAGTCGATAACAGTAATTTATACAATTAAATCATCTAGTTTGTAACTCTTACTTTTTCACAAAGCAGTTTGACGCAGGTTAGATTCCCTGAAAGGCAAGCTAGGTGCAGTGGCGTCGAACCAAAATGGTCAGGCTTCTGCAAGTTAGCACCCGAGTACATAAGGAGTTTGATTAGGTCAGCGTGACCTTTATAGGCTGCCCAGTGAAGAGCAGTGTCTCCATTAATATCCATGAGATCGTTGGCAGCACCCATTCCTAAAAGATAGGCGGCAGTGGCGGTGCGTCCAAACATGCAGGCAGTCATGAGGGGTGTAAGGCCTTTGAAATCTGCTGTGTTCACCGCGACGCCGGCCTGCAGGAGGACTTGAACTAATGCCGCGTGACCTAAAAAGCAATATTTAAAGTTATTGAAAATTTACAGTACAATTTTGTTTAAATTTTTTGTTATTACTTTGTTACCTTTTCTACAAGCCCAGTGTATGGGTCTCGGACCTTGTGTACCAAGGCAAGGTAAGTCGATGGGGGCACCTCTGTCGACTATGTATCTCATGATTTCTACGTTTCCATCAAGAGCTACCCAGTGGGTTGGAGTATAGCCCCACTCATCCCTTGAGCGTAAGACTTCTGTGCCAGATTTCTCGACATATTCAGCTATTTCGGAAAGTTCTCTGAAACATATGCACATTGTAATATAAAGAAATATTAAATAATTTTTGTCTCATCCCAAAATCCTACCCAATGCCATATTCTACACAAATACCTACTACAGTTATTGAAGAAGTAACTGAAGAAAAACTTAATAATATGTGGTGTCACTTTGTACATATCGTTTGGAGACACCCTGTTTAATTATATTATTAAAGCATTTTGAAGATATTATTTCTTTGGTTTCGTTTTACCTAATCGTATAATCATTGGAATTTGTTTTCTCTAAGAATGAATATTTTACTGCAGAATATAAGACCTCAAACATTTTGCATTTGCAAAGTTGCCATGTTGCCATGTTGTTTACTTAAAAAGAAGAATTTAGATATAAAGTTGCAACTAAGCAACTAATCAAAATAAGCAATATCATGCATTGATAAACTAAACGCATGCAGAAAAAATATTTTCAATCGAGAAGTATATTTATTTGGCAGATCTGTAAAAATACAGTCATGTTATTTCTGTCGTCCAGATTTATATTCTGTTCGAACATTCTCTCCAAGTTCCTAAACAACCTGTGCAAAAGTGAAAAAACGAATTCACCCAGTATATACAGGGTGATTTAGTTTTAAATGAACAAACTTTAAAGCTCAGTAGGACTTCGAAAAATAATGCTAATTTGTTATATAATTGTTTTTATTATGGGACTTTATAAGGGAGGTACAAAATATTGAAGGTTTAAAGAAAATATATATGGACTAAATCACCCTGTATTATAACATAGCCTATCAAGAGACTATATAGAGTGTAGCAAAAGAGTAATCCCATTAACTGTGTATTTTTGATTTATATGTAAAAACCCCATATGCCACAGTATAATTGTCTCTTTACAGCGGCAAAAGTTATCTGCAACTTTTACAACGACAAATGCACTAGAAGTTTTTTCACTTATTCATTTTTAGAAAAAAATAGTTTGGCATTTTTTTCAACAACTTATTGAATTATTAAACACTAACATCGGGTCGATTCGGTGAGTCTACGAACAACGAAATTAGTCAAATTGTTAATACCTGTGTGCCCAGTGGCGTAGCCACGGGGGGGGGTTTGGGGGTCATGGGTTGGGTTGGTTGGGTCATATAGGTAATGTCTCACTACAAACCTGCAATCACTCTATTCGCCAAGATTTAGCAACGCGATCAGTGATCTAGATCTCCTACGGCAACCTTACATTAGGGTTCATCTGCATTAAATCATTTAAAAATTAAAGAATATGGATAAATATTTAGAAAAACACGACAAAAATAGGGACAATGGAGACTTCGGAAAAGGACCATCTCGCCACCAAAAAAAGCAAAGCGCCTCTGCAGCTATCGACCAACGTGGCAGACTGAGTATATTTGGCTAATAAAGGGTTCAAACAATTTTTCTGCAAGATGTCTAGTATGCAAGGATTTTTCAATTAGTCACGGTGTCCTTAGTGATGTCAAACAGCACTCTAATACAAAAGAGCATAGAAGACGCGAAAATGTCGAAATCTTCTCAAGTTTTAACAAAATTTTTTGCAAAAAGAGAAAATATTCAAGAAACTATCGATGTTACTGCAGCAGAGCTTGGGCAAATCTACCACTGCGTTAAGCACAGTCAATCTTACAATTCGTTAGATTGTGGGCTCAAACTTTTACCAAAAATTATAAAAGATTCTGAACTACTAAAAAAATATTGTCACAGAATTTGCCCCGCTCGCACCCAATTCGACGACTGAGGTATCGTGAAACGCTAGATTGCCCCAATCGCCCCTACGCGATTAGACTTATTTTAAGCAATTTGACCTTGAAAATTTCAAAATTTTCGCCTGCGGCGCTAACCTCCCTCCCCTCTTCGCCTGATATAATAAAAAAATAATGTATTCCGTATCTTAAAATTCAAACGGTCAACCTTGCCTGCAACTCAGTTCTAATTTTATTTTTGTCATTTTTGTAACAAATATTGTTCGTACCTGATTATTATTTACATGTTTATGATAAGATCTTTTTATTTATTTTTTATTGTTTCAATTTATTAAAAATTTTAAATTTTTTTTATTAAGAAAATCTAGTCTGAAATACTTTGTTCACTAAACCCCCATGTCAAATTTCTGGCTACGCCACTGTGTGTGCCTGCTAATACAGTTGAGACTCTTCAAAAGAAATTTATATCACATTTTGGCATTTGAATTAGCTTGGCGCGGAGAAGCACTTATTTCATATCTGAAATTGAAAATAAAGGAAAAGAGACTGGACGTGTTGAGTATAATCCTCTATTTTTGAAAACGAGACAAGGTGGTGACAATAAATTATGTGACAGCAAATGGATTACGTCTAATATTTTAGAGGAAGATATTTGCCCAAAAAGAGGAACTTTATAGCATTGGACAGAGTATTTCTTACACCAGATCCCTTTTGGAAGAAGAGAATTCTAAAGGTTGGTATAAAAATGTGCCGATTGAAATTAATGAAATTTCCATATGGACTAATTGCTCAGCACAACGCACTGATATAGATGTGATACGTGTCAAAATTACATATCACTAAAAATCGAGCGGCAAAAGTTAGCGAATTAAGTAAAAGCGAAATTAAAGAACAAGCTCTAATAAAAATAACAGAACACAGCAATTCATCATGAATACAACCATATTACAAATTGGCAAAGAGTATAACTCGAGCATTATTCAATCGATTCGTTTGGAAAAGAACAAACTTCAACATGTACCACAGAAACGATTAGCTGTGGCACCCATAGCACAATTAGTATTCCTCGTATGAATTTCAATAATTGCGTTTAATAATTGCAAGTTCAAATAAAATTGTATTTGTTTTTAGTGTTTTATAAATAAAGTTTGCATTGATATGTTTCTAAATGTATTATTCACTAAATTGTCCTGCCGAATTACACTCGATGCTTGTATATTGATACCGTAAATTTGTGTTGTTTAAATTCTAATCTTTCTTTTAGCAACCACCGGTGTCGCGTTGTTAATAGTTGACAGTTTTTTCCGTCTAATTGCTAAACAACAGTTACACGGTAAGATACAAGCTTCTTGTGCGATTATAAGTGAAAAAACAAGTTTAATAATTCAACTTCAACACCCTGTATCATTTAAGGAGGTCATTTTTATATATAGGCAAGTTGGTTGAAATTGCAATATTTTGTCGCCAAAAATATGCAGTTAGTGGGATGACCTGCTCTTTTGTTCCACTCTGCACAATTAATAAGGAAAAAGGAAACCCTTACCCGGACTTGACCAGGTCGAAGATGGTCCTGTGGGTCTGTTCGGCGATGTCCGCCTCCCCGCCGTCCTTGGCGACGGTGGCCGGGTGGTCGGTGTCGGCCACCATGTTGCACGACGCCGTCTGCGGAAGCTCCCACACGCTTCGGGCGATGCCCGGACTCGGGTACACCTTGCACAGCGTCCTGACGGATGAGACGACACCCCGAGGTAACCAGAGGATCTCGAATGTCTCTCGTAACCGGTTTCGAGGGTTGCAGGCTTTGAGGATGCGAGTGGCGGACTGTGGGGTGGGAAGATAATAGCGTCGCGTGCGGCGGGGTGAGTTATCGATTCTGGGGACGGTGCATGCGCGGGCGGCTTCCGCATTTTCAGTTTCACGTGGTTGTGGGGGCGACTGAGGCGAAATGAGGGCTTTTGTGGTTGATCGGATACTTTGAAAGAAACCTGCACTGGCTATTTGTTAATATAATTGCAGATCTAATGAATTCAAGCATACGTTGAATAACTTAAATTAATTGACCCAAAAACAAAGGAGATATTAATTCCTGCAGATCGCTCCGCCCTCAATCAGTGCAGCGGGCAATGTGACGTCACATGTACCTATCGTTCGCACCATCCCTCTAGCGACTGTTACATAACCGCCGTTGACGCTTTGTGTGGAGTCGGTGTATTCGTTTTTGTTACATTTTTTGGGTTTTATTAGTGTATACAGGAAGATATAGGGTGTTAAAATTTGAAGAAAAAATTAGATTTTTTGGTATAATTACTAAAGTAATAAAGATATTTAAGCCATATTTGGTACACAGTGTAGTTAGTTAGGGTGTCATAAAATGTGAAAATATCAAGCACTTGGAACAACCAATGGCGGAGATATGGGCGGTTTTTAATTTAGAAAAAAAAAATTGTACCGCCCTGTATAATGTTTAAGGTTATGACATTTTTTAATGTGTATTTTAATTTCTAACAAAAACTCTCTCTTACATTTTTTTCGTATCTGCAGTATGTTCCATGTTAGCGAGTACACTGAATACTTAAGAAAATGCAAATATCAGAAAATTTCCAAAATTAATACCATATTTGAAAACTAAATCAGTTGAATGCCTCCCAAAAAAGTCAGGATTCTAAAGAAAGAGGAAATTGAGAGATTTTTACTAGAAGCACCACCTGATAATAGATTTCTGCTAAAAAAGATAATTCAAATTAATATAAATCGATTCGACTAATTTCGGACAACTTGCTGCAACTCCTTTTTGTTTTTCGTAAAAAGCTTTAAATAAACTACCTAAAAATACTGTTATTTAAATGACATTTAATCTTAAACATTATAAAATGATATATTTAGCCTACGTGAATGAGTAATTGTAGTAAAAATAAAACATCAATTTTTTATTTGTGCATTATGCAAAATCGTGCATGTTCAACAGTTAAGTGATAAAGCAGATTAAAAGCAACAAAGTATAAGCATTATTTTTAATATGTGTATGCATATTTTGGAGCAAATATTATTTTATCCACTCATTTGTCTCAGTACCATAAAATATGATGCTGATCCTCGAACAATCTAGAACAAAGGAATGTGTTTAAAACATTGTTGTCAATTTGAAAATTTAATTGAGAAGACTTTGTATTTATTATTTAAAGTAGTGTTTGCTGATCTTGAAAAATTTGAAAGTGTTTCTTTAAAGTTAAAAACATGGAACTTTATTTCGCATTTTTTAACAGTGGTGATTACTCTCGGTCGGCTACTGTCCCGTTCGAAACTCCCAAGAAACTATCGACTTGGTCGATTATAATAACTGATAATGGACGACATAGCCCAGCAAAACAGAATCGAAGCTCTTTCAGTCAAGTGACAGTGAATTTATAATTAGTTTTTGTTCAGCTGAACTGGACCTAGAGTGAATAAACTTTGATTTTAAAAATAATTTTTTATGCTGGGTGCTTAAATAAAGTATACCTACAACAGAAATTCAATATTTATTTTTTCAGCTAATATTTATTTAAATATCACCCCTTCCCCTTCTTATATTTGCAGACTTCTTGCCGTAGCAATATTTCTTGTTTTGTCTTGTCGGACAAGATACAAAAAGTAAGAGACATTAGATACGAGTACTTACAGCCATGAAAGTTTGCAAAGACAGCAAAGCGAACTTGCCAGCAGTGAACTTTATGGGTCTCTGAGCTCTCATCATCATCAGCAAGAGAGACTTTTTAGTGGAGTTGTTCAACACTAACCAGTCTGAGTTGTACAAAACTTCCGAGAATTTCTCGCTCTGCACCATGATCTCATTTCCGTAGAAACAATAACAGAAAAGTTGGTACATCAAGAGAGTAAGGTAGAAACACATGCTGATAAAGTCGAAGCTAAGGATGTTGCCCATCTAGAAATACGTCAAAAGTTTCTAATGCAATCAATATTCTGTTATTTTTCATATTAAGGATTTTGCTACTACGTATACTTACCAAACTGAGTTGGTACAACTGGAAACACAACGTATAAAGACTGAACAAGAACTGCGAAAGCATTAGGTAAGAAAATTCATTCTCCAACTTATCACAAAATTCAAGAATATGCACGTGATGCTTTGCGCAATTATGAACTATTTCCTTCACTTTCTCCTGCACAGGTTCAGCAAGGAGATCTATCTTTTCATAGCCCGGTGGCAGAGATATGACTCCATTGCGAGTAACTTTGACTTCATTATTTTTCTCAACAAGGCTTGTAGCTATAGATATAATGTTACCCATCACCTGTTTCAAGATAAGAAATTGAGTGTTCATGTGGAACATCATACCGTATACCATGGAATCCATTACTCCTATGTAATATCCATACAGAGTCAAAGTGAAGGCTTGGAGGAAGAAAATTATTTCAAATATGGGACTTTTAGTAGTTTCGATAGGTAGCCAGATTCTGTAAGGGAGAATTCTTGTGTGAACAGACGTGGTGGTGTTGAGGTGTTCATCGTCATATCCCGTGTCAAAAACAGCATAGAGGCAACGGATGGATACTATAAAGTAGACTATCCAATTAAATATATCTGCCTGGAAATTGCATATTTGAAAATAGTACTGGTGCAATATTTGTATATTTACATGTCTGGCACATCTTGCAACAGCGATGTTAATTAAACGAATTTCTTCTTCACCTCCTCTATCAATGTTGGGTACAAACTCACCAGATTCCAGTTCTCTCAGCATGTCTCTTATTTTTTGCTTCTTCACTATCATGATCACGATCTTTGCTAATCCTGAAAATAATTTAAGTAAAACCCTTAAGCTTGAATTTCGCAAATAAATGTCATTATTCTCTCTATTGTCTCTAGATACAAAATCCTTTGTTCTAACGAGATTTTGACAATAGATACATTGATTTCTACTCCCGATAGTGAAAACCCAAGTTATACTTTTTTTAAACAACGATAACAGTGCGGCACCTAATCTGTGGACACTCTGTATGTATGACATCTTATTTAATTCTACACATACTATAGACGAGGCCCAAAATAATAGAGAATAATGTTATAGGCCCGTTCACCATTTAAAGCAGTTTACAAATATAGAGATTTGTTTTAAAGGTTGACGTTTTTTGTTTTCCAAATGGTTCCAAATAACAAATAAAATGTTTATCTCTTATCTGATTGTTTTTTTGTTTTGTTCATCATTGAGTGACTTTTTCAGTTTTCGGCTAGTTCTTATCTTTGGTGTTTTTAATAATTTTGTACCAGTCGTTGTTTCGAGTTTATATAGTCAACTCTTATTCAAGACCTAAAATTTTTGTTTTGCAATAATGCCTAGACGTAAACTGAGCGCTGCTGAAGCCAATAGGGCTATTGGAAAGATCGAGGCGGTACGCTCTCAGAGACAAGTTGCTATCTTCTTTCAGATCAGTTCAAGGCTTGTGCATCAATATATAGAAACAGGAAATGTTTTTGAAAGACCGAGGAGTGGACATCCAAGATCTGCTACCCCTGTACAAGACCGGTTTCTAATCCACCCTAGAGAGTATTTGTCGGATCATGCAACAGCGACTTTTAAACGCTTCTGGGGTTGCGGTTTCAATTGAACAGTTCATATAAGACTGCGAGATGTTAACCTACGTTCACGACCACTTTTGAGAAGGGTTCCACTGACACAAAATCACATGCGACTTCGGGTGCAATAGGCTAACGAACACGAAAATTGGAATGATCAGTGGAGGTCTGCATTGTTCACAGATGAGTCGAGATGTGGAGGGTTTTCGGATAGTCGGCGTGTTCGAGTATGGACCCTTCCTTTGGTACGCATAAATTGTAGATCCATCCAGGAAGTTTATCCATTCAGAGGCGGTACAGTTGCTGTTTGGGGAAGCATTTGTTTTAATGCGCGTACAGAGTTGTTGGTGCTTGATGGAAACATGAATGCACAGATCTACGTCGAATAAGTTATCAACAATGTCATCCCTTTGTTTCATGGTGCAATTGGGCCAAATTTTTTATTTCTCGATGATAATGCGCGACCTCATTGTGCGAGAATTGTTGTCGATGCCCTGGAATTTCATGGTATTCTGTACTTGGCACTATCGCCTTTCTCACCAGACCTCAATCCAATTGAGAATGCATGGGACCAATTACAAATAGCCTTAGATTTGCATCAACCACCCCCACATACACTTGAGGAACTTAGAGGGCTTTTACCACGCCTGTGGCGAGAAATGGATCAAGGCTACTTCAACAACCTGATAGACAGTATGCAAAGGCGTTGCCGGGCATTGAAGTGTGAGGAAAACATGCCCTGTATTGAACTTTTTTGTAATTGTTTTAAGAATTTGAATTTTGTATTAAAATGCTTTCCAAGGAAGGAACAAAAAAAGCCATTGCTTTTCAATGCCATATTTTCATTGCTTTCTTGTTCACTTTTGCCCCCATTCACACCCCATTCGAATATTGGGGGTGCCCCCCCTCCCCCAATCACCCTGTATATAGTTATAATTAATTAATATTTATATTTATTTACCATACATCATTAGATGCAACTTATGAAACCAATGTAATGGTAATATGAATTATAAACAAACATACCCAACAAATGAGTAGCACAGTAGCATAAGCCAAACGTCATACTGTTGAAATCTGAGGTATTCAGTATATCAATGACTTCCAACAACGTATATATGATGACAAACCCTACAATCAAAAAAGACCACAGTTTATACAAATATTTGTACCATACGTCTTTCACAGGGATTATATCTATGCCTATAATCGTCAACCACTTCAAGTGTTTCTTAAAGTAAGGTGTTTTGAGTTCCATATTTTTTCTGGACTGTTTCCACGTACTGTATCAAATCGAATGAAGTTGTTTGAAAAATGTCACGGCACAGATTTTTTTGTAACAAAATAAAATAGTATGTAATCAAGAAATTATAGGTACTGTTATGTGTTATTAAGCAATCTTGTAGGTAGTTAAAAAGTTTTCAAAGTAATTTTGTTTTGCCAGTGCATGTAAAAATTTAATAGGATACTTTTGTTTGATTCGTGTTTGTTTTTTGAATAACTAATGTGTTAAATACAAGGTAGCACATATATCAATAATAACGTTATATAGAAAATAAAATAGCGCTCTAAAAGTCACTTGGAAAAACTACTACGGATACTATTTACAACCACATTGCGAATTCCGTATAAAATTGATTTAGCGGTTTAGGAGATCTAAGATCCCCTACCCAAAATTAAAAATTTAAAAAAACAAAAAAAAAAATTGGAAAAATCATTCCTCATATTGATTATTATCTCCATTTATTCTTAATAGTTCTGCATCACTTTGTACATTAATATTAATTAACAAAATTGAAAAGAACAATTTTTTTAAACAAACGAATGCATTTGGTATGAAACCAAGCTGTATCTCATTGAATAGAAAGACATTTTGTATATTTCATAAATTACAAGTAATCAGTAATATTAAATAATATTGACACACTGAATTGTTTATGTGTTGGTTCGTTATTTCGGGGCTATAAAATTGGCTAATAAAATTACAAGCCGAAGAAATGTGTAATGCCCCTTTTATTTTGTTTATACTGCGATAGCTGATTGGCTATCTGTTTGATCTGGAATTCATATTTTTCCATTTAATGTTTATATTGCTGTATACTACTGTATTTTCTCAGGGAACAGTAGACTCGTAAAAAAACTTTATAATGAAACATAACAGGTGAAAATACAAAGTGTCTGTGAAAGGTTGGGAAATCTCAGAGCTGGAGATACTGGTGACCAAAAAAAGTCGATTGAGCCAAATATGCCTTTCGAATGCTGCTGGTTTCAAAAATACGGGGTTCAATGTTCAATGCTAGAATTTTATTTTGAAATATCTCAATAACTTTAAAACCTGTCGGAGTATTAAAAAAAATTGGCACACTTATGTTTTCTGGCACGGCAAATAAGAATGTTTAACTAATTTTGGGGTTGCTTATACAGGGCGTCAGTTGTGCCCTGTTTCTTTGATAAAAAGGGAAAAATTCACAGGATAGGACAGGTTTCAAAGTTATTGAGATATTTCAAAATAAAATTTCTAAATTTGATATTTCAAACTTTTAGTAAATTTGAAACAAACATATCTGACTTTAATGTATATCCAGATGGAAAGTGGCATTTACCAGGGTGGAAAGTGATATAACTAAATTATTTGTTTCAAAAAATATCTTATTGTACCTACATTAAGACATTCTCAACAAATTTTATTCACATTAAATGTTCTCACTGGAGACATTGCTTGATTTTTTGGATATATATCCTAGATTTCAAAAATGCCAATAACTTCGAAAATTTGGAGATATCCACTGTATCTTTAATATTTAAAGTAATAGACAACATTGAGTAAATGGCCATAGGGTTGACGGCTTTTTGATCTTTGCAATTTCGGTAAAATAGGACAGCATGCTGAACACCTTTTTGCTAGCACCAACTCTTAAAAATATTAAACTTTATCGTGTCTTGCATGACTCTTCTTATAGGTAACAATTGTTTTCAGCTGCTTCTATCAGTTGAGGAGAAGTACAAATAATTTCTTCGGCGTTGCTCATTGTCTTTGAAAACACTGTTTTTATGACAATCTATCAAAACTGCAGTTTGTATTTTTGATTTTTTATTACCATAGTAACCATTGTCAAAATGCAAACTAAACGTTTTTTTATCTATAATCTGGTTATACATGGATCTTACGTCGTTAATTTTTCATGTAATTATTTTTGTTACAATTGCTTGCATTTAAAAGGTATGGTTGTAAATAAAAGTATACAAACCTCGGTGAAAAGTTTAATTCCTGTATCGAGAAATGGTTCACCATCCTTTTCTCTCCATAATAATGAAACACGTTCCACCTCGCTATGTAATATAAGTACTATTAAATTCATATATTGGTTACTTTGAAATGCAACCTAATTTTTCATATTTGTCTCTTTATTCGCGCTCGTAGAAAAAATATTGTTCCTAATTTTATTAAAATTAACTATTTTTTCTTATTCTAAATGACTTGTCAATCTATAAACTGCTATAGATCCAGGAGAAAACTTGTACAATTGACACTTTGAAGATATATTTTTCCTAACTTGTTACAATTTTGGTAAGAGTTAGAAATCTAAATTAGTATATAGATTTTCTTGGCAATTATTTTAATAACGTTTCCTTTACCTAATTTTCATAGTGTAGAATTAGATCAAGGACGTAGAATCATGGATGCATAATTCTCAACGCTCACAATAATTTTCAGTATTGAATTCCCGGCCAACCAATGAGAATTCCATATTGAACATGCAATTGCAGCGCTGCGTGCACAGTTTTAGACAACAGTGACGTGGTCAGTCAGACGTAAGCAATTACAACTATTTATATCAACAAGTAACCCTGTCTCTCCACCCCCGCCTGGGGATCGAGTTCAGGCATGCGCAGGCGAAAACATTCCCCCGCGTTGTAAGTGGTTTCAGTGCATCTTCCAAAAACGAAAAAACGGCACTAAGATGATCCCCAACGCCAAAGTTTCATAACAAATTGCTACTAATACGTAGAGCTGTGCTTCTGTTGATAATTATGTGTGTGTAGGACGAAATACAAACAAAGCGGAGAGTTCGATCGATACCACGCCCTGAGGGCTGTACGATGAGCTGCAAAGTGTCTCCAAGGCCCAGAAAACGTAAACAAAAGGAAGAGATGAAGGAACAAATAGTAGCTCAGGTGCACAAACCCATCAAATCCAACACGAGCTCTGAAAATGACTACGCCAACTCGGAGGACAACTTGGAGTCGAACAAAACCTACACGTACGAGGACAAGAATGAAAATATCAACGTCCACACTCCCAGCAGAGACGTGTCTGTGGATGAGGAGAGCCAGATAAACTCCAAGATCCTTTCTCTCATTGAAACAGAGATGCGGAGGGACATCAACAAACATTCCCACTTCACCGACTCCAGGCCGCAAAGTCTGAGTTTCTACGAGGACGAAAAAATACCGGAAGAATTATCAGGTGATAGATAGTTTAAAAAATAAATGAAGTGTACAAGTCTTATTCGAAAATTGTGGATAACCTTTGGGTATATTGGATTATTCAGACCCTTTGGCTGAAGATTGTAATATCCGAATCGCGTTAAAGGGTAAAGGTCAGGTTGCAAGGGGAGTGGAGAATTAGGAAGTAGTAGCACTTTAACCTTTGTTAAGAAACTAGGGTGTGGAAAGATTAATTCTTTAATATTATTGGTAGCAATCAAATACAGTTTACAAATGAAGTACGAAAAGTAACAACATGTATAAATACCAACTATTTTTCATAATAATTCTTGACATTTCGCAAATTTTTGCCAATTTAATATTATACTAATAAATAATTAACGTATTTATTGTAGAATTACCTAATATCGATTTGTAGAAAGTAGCTTATTATTATTTTTTGTGATGGAAAGAAATAGCTGATTTTGACATTTATAAAAAGGTTGTATCCTTAAGGAAAATCAGTATCTGTGTATGATTTAAAAAAATGTTTTCTCATAATAAGTAGTATAAATAATAAGTTACCAACAAAACTATAAATAAAATTTCACTTTAACAACCTTAATAAAGAATCAAAATATCTGAAAAATGGTGTCAACGAATTTTACCAAGAGTTTTATTTTCAGAAACAGATAATTTTAATGTTTGTACCAAAAAAATACTTTTCCCAGTTTTGCTATGAGTTTAGCTAATCTTGGTAGTCGTCAATAATGGTTGCTGTGAACCAATTTGAACAACAAATATATATTAGTTTAGCTGATAACATAAATAAATACATTTGTTTTGTAAAAATTTAACGAAGTTTATCAAGAAAAAAGTTATATAAATGTTTTAGAATTTGCAGTTATAATTTATTTATTTATTTACTCTTAAAATATCCAACGGGTATAACCCACTTAAAGGATAAGTAGTTAAACTAGAAAAATTGCAGTAAGAGAAAAAAATACTTAAAAAGATACTTACATATTAAAAATCGATTGTAAAAAATAAAATATAGGTAGCATAAAAGTCTAAACAAATAAAAACAGTTTAAAATAAGCATAATTGCTGTCAACAATCCTTAATGCAATTTCTATTGAGATGAACACTTTATTTTTGCAGTTGACAGCACGGAAATGTTAAACATTGTGTTATCCTATTTATTCTCTGCAACTGGTAAACAATGTGGAGTAGAATTTTACACGATTTATTTGTAAAAATGTTGAAAGCATAAAAATGTTTATAAAAATCTTAAACGGTAAAATATAGATTTTTTTACCAAAATGCAACATAAGAAATGTACCAAACCGAGCTGTCGTTTTTATTTCAAGAAGTTGTAATTGCCAATAGTTCTATTCTTTATCAGTATAATTAGTTATTGGCTTCTTTATGTAATAGCTAAGTACCTGGATATCTGGATATTTTCTATTAGAACCTTGAACAAAGTTCTTACGGTAATTTCTCCTTTTAGGAAACTTGGAACTGCTCAGCCCGGAAGAGCGCAAGCACTACAAGAAACGGAAAGAGTACTTGCAGATAGACACGGAAGAAAGAAACGCTTACAACGTGATGCAGGACATCTATACAACCAGAGATTCCGAAGACATAATGACGTCCTCCACCAAGAAGTCCAAGTCCCGCAAGAAGAGACATGCAGAGTCGGAAATGGGCATGGGCGACAGCCGCGAGATGATGATCCCCAAAGAAAAACGCAAAAGCAAGAAGAAGAAGAGGGACGTCTCTCCCATGGCGCCCAACAACGCCAAGCGCAAGCACAAGAAGCGTGACGAGGACTACGAGCTTCGCAATGATATCACAGTGGCCTTGGAGGAGCTGCAGGACGACGTCTTCGAAAGCAATCACGAGGAACCCAGCAATAAACCTGAAAGGGTCAGGAAGAGTCCCAGGAGGTCGGAAAAGTTGTATGTACAGAAGAAGAATAAGTTCGAAGCCGTTCCCAAGCCTAATACATATCTCAGCAGACAGGGTGCTCAGGATTTTGAGGATGGCAAGTTTGGAAAAAGGTATAGTGGTAACATATTTAATAATTTCTTTAGTTTCAATGTTATAACTGAGAAAATATTTAATATAAAGCACTTAAATGTAGTGATTTAAATACAACACTTTTATTTATATTTTGTTTTGTTCCTTTTCTTAGACATATAGATACATGGAAATACAAGGTCATTCCTCTTCCTAGTGATTATTCAACAAAGTTTCATTATCTTCCATCTACTTCAATTTTACCACGATTAAGTAAGATTCTTAAAAAATATATGGAAGTGCAAGTTACTATTTTTCAAAATACCAAAATAATATTGAAAATAGAAACAAATTGGCTTCCCAATATTTACAAAAATTACAAAACCCATGTCCATATTTGAAATCAGAAGCACACAAAAAATATGCTCCTCAAATTATAGGAATTATCTTAAATATCCGTAATGGAAAATACTTACTCTGTTTTAAATCTCCTTCATATCTCTATAGAAAAATTAAATACATAACACATGCTCATAATTTAAATTTTGAATTAAAAACCTTGATTACCATTATCACGAAACCATTATTACTACTGTTATTATTTATTACCAGAATCACATCAGCGATATCAAAGACATACTACAATAATTATACAGAGTGTAACACCGAAAAAATATAGGGGACGATTATCTGATGAACATTAATAGGAAAATAATTTCTTGAAAACACCCTTCTAATAAAAGTTCCGCTTCTCCAAAAATTAAGTTAGTTGTTTTTCTTTTTTGTCTTCCATGTCCATTAAGCTAAAGAAACCAAACTTGATGAACATTATCCATCAATAAAACTACACTTTTTCTTTAGTTTTATTTGGTTTTTGCCACACTTCTAAAAATATAATATAGATTAATTAAATAAGCCCTTGCGTCAAACGGAACAGTCAAGGGTTATTTTTGAAACTAAGTTTACCTAACCAAAAAATCTCACACTGAAAAAAGCAGATAAGTAAAAAATAACAAAAATCACATCACTATCGCGCACTTCCGTATTATTGACGTTTCGAAAAACTCTCTGTTATCGTTCTCAAAACCGTAGTAAAAATATGAAACGTATGTCAAGTTTGACAGTTTAAATTTGTTTATCTGCTTCCATAGAGATGTTAAATGCTTTTTATTTTATTGTTACTTCTTCTTGATACATCTGTAGCCAACAATGATCTATGTTTACTGAGCACACTTATCTCCGTTCAACAAAATAATCGCGGTCTCTTTTAATTTTCTTTTAGTTGCGTTATCTTCCTTTTCTAAAATTTTTGCCGAACCCCATTGAGTCAAATGACCGTTTTCCCAAGCGTGTTCGCAAATTTTGAATTTTTCAAATTCCCGTCTTTTTATGTAATTTTTATGTTCCTCAACTCTAATGTTCATACACTTTCTGAGATTTTTTTCAACCCCTAATTTCTTCACAAAATCATAAAACTTGTAATAGAGTAAGAAACAGTAACAATAAATGACATTGACATTTGCTTAGCTAGATATACATGGAAGATAAAGAAGAAACATAATTTTTTTTGGAGGGACATAACTTTTCAGGGAAGGGTTTTTTCAAAAATTTTTATTCCAAAAACCTCTATTAATTTTTATCAACGAATCGCCCGTTACATTTGTTCGGTGTTATTTAGATACACCCTGTATACGTTTCAACACCTACTGACAGTTATCTTGACATTGCAATGTCAGTATGAGAAAATTGACATTGATAGTTTCAGGATAATTATCCAGAAGAAATAGTTGAACTATTCGAAGAATTAAAGAACAGGCAAAATTGAAATAGTGTTTAACGACATAGACAGTGTGTGACCATGTAAAGTTGTATAATCAAAGTATTTAGAAGTAATTATATAAACCTTTCATAGACTTAACTTTTTACTGATTGAAGTATTTTTTATTTATTTCAAAAAGATATTTCATCATTTGATAATATAATAAATTACTTTTGGTACTTATTTAAATTATGCCACTAAAAGTTCACATCAAGCCAGAATCAGTTGCCTGATTTTTGCAAATTGCTTTACATTTTTATTCACACTTTTATTATCTAGGTACGACATCAGCATGGATTATAGAGTAGACATGTACGACTTTCAATATCCAACAAAATCAAGAAATTCTAAACACCCTTCTTTATTTTCAGGTGTTCAATATACCCCCTAGAAATAGCCATCGTTTTCCAGAGATGGTGGATGCGCATGTCGACCTTGAGTCACGGCCTACTGGGCGGTTTAGCCTTAGGGCACTGGTTGTACCTAATTTGTAACATGCGCAGACAAGACGACGACTTTTTGATACACTACGCTTATTATAGTGATACATATGTGGGCCTGTTTTTTGCGATGTGCGTTCTATGTATTGTCTCTGTCTACGACAGGTAAGTGTAAACCAAACAACGTTTCTTAGACCTCTTGCACATTGGCGATTTCTTAGACCGATGAATTATATGGCGCCATGGCAAAATACCAGATCGAATAAATATTGCGGTTGAAGGATGATGACATACTCGGACCTATCTCATAATACAAATTATTAAATCAAGTTAATACTTCTTACATCATTTGCAATTAAAAACTGACTAAACTATTGATTGAGGTGTCATTAGACAACACAGTACAATTTGATAAACATTAGATCGAGATGTTCTGAGTTGAATTGACTGATGGTCGATAAAATTCGGTCCTAACTGGGACTTTATTTTTAGGATTGACATAGGTCACTTAGAATTTAGAAATATGAAGGAAATCTGGAAGCACAAGAAAGGACTTATAGTAGTTGTAATGTATATCACCTGTTTAATTGTACATCTCTCTAGCGCTGCATACGATGAGCAATTGTCCCTTTTATCGTATAGCAACGCGACCATAGTAAATGTAAGTCCTTTATTAATATTCAGTCATATTTACAATGTTTGTAATGTAAAAGAAACATCCTGGGACATATTTTTGAATTGAAATGATAGTGAAATATCAATTTTAGATCACCAAAAGTGAGCTAGGCACTTGGAACCACCTGTCGCTGTGGAGGGCCATTTTGGCCTTCACGGCATGGATCATGGTTGGCCTAGGACAGCCAGACGACACGCTGTACGTTCATCTGAAGAACATGGAAACATATCTACCAGACAAATGATGGTTGTTTAATTATATTTTTCCTTGGTTGATTTGATAATTTCTATTGTGATATCTATAATAATTCTATGAAGACTGTTAAACTTCTAACACAACAAATCAAATACATTTATTTAATTCTTATGCTGGTTTATTTTTTGGAAACAATAAAGTAAACGAATTTGTAGGTAACATAGAGGGTGGGTAAGGTCAGTAAGTAATGGTCTATAGAGATATACTAGATTGCTTATTTAAGATATTTTAATAAAAAAAACGTTAATGTTACGGGTAAAAATGTTAAAACTCATATTTACGTCATAAACACGGCTTATGTGGTGGCCTCTGGAAAATGTATCGAAATAGATAACAGATTATGATCTTCCGCGTCCAAATACATCCACTCCCAAATTTTCACCTTTAGACAATAGAAATCGTTATAATTATTACAAAAATTCAATTCTTAAATTTTAAATTTGAAACTGTTTTTTATTAACATTTTATTAAAACATATTGGCTCCAATCGTAGTCTCTATGGACCTTTACTTACGGATATGAAGGGCATGAAGGGTATACAAATAGAAAAGAAGTGTGACATGATAAGCAGCACTTTTTGACTACACATATTGCCAGCAACTGATTGGTTCTTATATTTTTTCACTTAAAACTTTCCACCTTACTAAAATTAAATTCTGAATATTTCGACTACTTTTTATACATATCTAGTTAGGAATTTCTACACTGTGCAATTTTGCACTAAATATGGTATTTCTAAAATAAATGTGATTCTTCAAAAGAGTGATAAAAGACGGACAATAATCTTTGAGCAATGTTTAGTCTAAAATATTATATTTTCAAAATACAAAAAAATGTCAAGTCAAAGAAACAGTACTATATATCTAAAATAAATGTGATGCTTCCAAAGAGAAATAAAAGTCGATCTTTGAGCAATCTATAGTCTATAATACTGTTTTACTGTTTTTTTAAATAAAAAAAATCAAGTCAAAGAAACAAAAGACATATTTTTAAACCAACCCTAATGTGTCAGTCCTGGAGATAGTGATTTTTTGGTGTTTATTCTTCCAGTCAGTAAACATCTGTAGAATTACGCTTGATGTACAGTGCATGATGTAGCACGTAGCTACATCTAGTGACCACTGACATACTGGATCTGAGAGGTCCTACCACAAGTGACCTACCGTACTGCATGTACCATGGAAAACCCATGACCTCTATCGGCGATAAGCAGAATTTCAGAAAACAACTGCTTTCTAGGCTAATATCTCAATCAGCACTGAATTACACCTAACTTAACCTATAGAAAACAGTCAAACTCATTCGTCAGCGACGCCACCAGACATATATCGGTTTTGAGCTCGTTCTCCCACATGAAAATTCCTAAAAATGTTTTATATTTTGGTGGTCCTGAAAATTTATCAAATTACGGCTAACATGGGTCAAAATTTGTGATCAAAAGTGAATCCTTGCTGTGACTTATTTGATAGTAAAGCTTATGCAGGGTTTCCCGCCTGTACTTAAAAAGAAAAGGAAAAAACAGATAATAAGTTTCTCTTCAAAAAATTGTGGGGGAAGAGGGTTTTTCTTAATTATCTTTAAATTTATATCAATTTGTACTTGAAATATAAACTGTGTATTGAGAAAAACGTGTACAACCTTTTATTTTCAATAGCAGTGGCGTGGATGGGGGCAGTTTGAGGGGTATAATTGAAGAAAAAATGTATTAATAGCAAACATTTCTTAGAAATCTGAAAGACTTTGTAAACTCCAAGAGACAATAAAAAAATAATATTTGGCAAGATAGGATATAATTAGTACAGGTTGAATGAATTGACCGACATGCATATGGTATATGATAAAAATTAATAAAAATATTTTGATATCTTGTGACATTTGCTTATTATCAAAATACCTTGTATTTCTTGACATTAGAATAAAGGACTCACTGACTTTGTATATTTTTTTTATTAATAAATAAAGTACATCTACAGTTGTCTCTCTGACAGGAGAGTTTCGTTTCCACTGGGTGTATCGTTAGGCTCGTACTCCAGACCTGATTCTAATTTTAAGAACAGTACGATGCCAAAAACTATCCCTATGACTTGTATTAGGCAAAAACCTAGAGATACCGCACAGATTAGCCACAGGAACCATTTTAGCTGGGAAGATACTGGTTGCATGCAACCCTAAAATGAAAAAAAACATTTAAATACAGGGTATGTCACGACGATTCCCCGTAGACATGTTACGAAAGCCAGTACAAATTGAAACATGAAAATTTGTAAATGAGAATTTCTCGCAATAACCTATCGAATGAAAATATCTAATGCTATGAATATGGCATTTCCGGTTGTATTGGAAATTAACGTCAGTTTCTTTATTTCCTATAAGATACTTCGTATATTATTGCATTTTTGAAAATATCGTAAAATTTGGGGTTAAAATTATTGTTCAAATTATGCCGAAACATTGCCTTTTTTGAGATATTTGATATTTTTTTATATATTTTCAGGTATTAACAATATTGTGTGGAACTAACTACTCTGTGGGCTAAAGCCCCAACCAGCGTTGAATTACACCCACAATATCTACGCATACATATATTCTTTATTATTAGCTTTTATAACATTTTTTACTGTTTTAGAAATATATTCTAAGCTAATATATATCAAATCTCCTACAATTCCTATCAATGAAGTCATATGTATGTTCTCTGATACCAAACATCTAGGTATGCTAATGAAAAATTCCACAGACAAAGCTCTATTCAATAATTATCAAAATAAATTAATCTATCTAAATTTACTAACCTGGTTTAATGAAAACACTCTATAGATATCTAACATCTGACAGTGGGAAATCGAAAATTCAACCACAATAGATGAGATCTGACCTATTTCTGCATTTTTAGGATTGCTTCTTCAGGTGGCCTCCTTTAAGTTATGTCGAATATCTAACTATAAAAATTATTATACCAATAAATTAAAATTATTTGAAATTAAATGTCGACAATGTCAAACTGATTAATCTGTCAATGAATTTAAACATCATAACGACCTACTAAAATAAATAACAAAATTTACCTTTTATGTATCGTTTTTTTATATATTTTCAGGTATTAACAATATTGTGTCAAACTAACTACTCTGTGGGCTAAAGCCCCAACCAGCGTTGAATTACATCCACAATATCTACCCATATATTCTTTATTATTAGCTTTTGTAACATTTTATACTGTTTCAGAAAGGTATTTTAAGCTAATATATATCAAATCTCCTACAATTCCTATCAATGAAGTCATATGTATGTTCTATGTTCTCTGATACCAAACATTTAGGTATGCCAATCAACAATTCATCAACCTCAATCACATAAATACTATCGTTTTTCATATGCTCTGGTATATCATTTCAAGTCTTCTTAGCTGTCAAAAATTTCACAAAATATAAAATATTTCGAAAGCGGCAAGACTTTGCTAGCTAGCTTAACAATTTTGATCTCAAATTGTACGTTTTGTTCAAAACCGGAATAAAATACAAGGTGTTTCATTTAAAATAATTAAGTTGACATCAATAGCCAGTGTAACCGGAAGTGTCCCATTCATGGCATGGTATTCTAATTGCGAGAAACTTCCATATACAGGGTGATTCAGTTATAATGTCATTAATTTTAAGGAAAGATGATTTAAGCTAAAAAAATATCAAATTATTATTTAAACCTCTTTTCAGACTATTAGTGATCGCTGTGGTCTCCATTCATTCACAGGTCCCGAATCAACTCGGTGTCGGAGTGATGCAACGTTGCCATATTTAAATATTTTCCTAGTATTGGACATCATAAATAAACGATTGTATTGACTATTTGAGGAACTCTTAGATTGTTTCTTACTCATTTCAGCTAATAATATTCTTCAGATCTTATTTATATCTCCAACTGCCTTGAAATGATTTTTGTCAAAATAATAGGTTGATCCTCAACTAAATTTAAAACGTCTTTAATGAACCCGGTGTCGCGAAGACATTGAGAGGTTCGTACAAAACCTCACGGACTTGGGAACATTTTTGCTTATGCGGGAAGCGCCTACACTATTCTGCTGCAGCTGCATTTGCATTTCATAAACATATATGAAACCACCATTTCCGCATATTTGAAATTAACCAATACGACCGACACGTGAAATAATCTGAAATAAACTATCAGTTGCGAGTTGCATTGCATAGTTCTTTCCCCTCTCCACATGTGATCTCCATGGTGTGATCTCCAAATTTGCAAAAAAAAAATAAATGGGGGAAATGCGATTGACAGTGGTAGATTTGAATGAATATTCTTAGGTATGTGGTTCTGACATGGCAACACTGTTCCGCTTCAACGCTCGAACGCTACATGGCTTCGTCATCAGAAAATTTATTGCGTATCAGGAGGGTCGTGTTACCGGAAGTTTTGGGTTGATTTGCTTTTGTTTTAAACAGTCGAGTAATTTTTTGTCTTTATTAGGCCTTTCGAATACGTGGTTAAATGATAATGACAGTATGTCTGAATCACCCTGTATTAATTTTTACATACAAATAATTGATCACATTTAAATATTCAAAAAAGTTTTTTAAGAAATAATAAAAGTTCAAAAAATAGTAAGACCATATACGTACTTCAAAAAATATATTGGATGGATGATCTCTGATGCCACACTCACTCAATATGGACTTACAACAAGAATCAGGTACTTTATTTAAGACTGTTGTATTCTGCAACCATTTACTATACCTCCAATCTTGATAACTTGCAGCACCACAACATGTCAACTGAAAAAAATTGAAAAATGGTTCATTAAGAATGACCCAAAATATAACAAATCAACACTGTATCTTAAAAAGTTTAAATATCTTATTTGATCTTTTACTTATTGAGAGGTGCTGATTTAAGGCAGAAATCATAAAGAAATAAACCATATTTTTATTCTAAATTAGAACCGAATACAGTCACGTCTAACAAATGTTTATACTATCTTACCCTCTGTTGTATGACATCTATAGATTCCGTTTTCGCATCTATCTGCTTGTAAGTAGTGAGAAGAGTGGAATTAAACTTTAATTTCATTTCTTCGTCGATGTTTTCTTGATAAATATAAGAGAGAACCCCTACAAGAGCCTCCATAAGAAATATTAAAACTAAGAATAAGGTATACTGAAACAAAGAAAATTATATTTATGATCTCAATCATTATACAATTTGTTTCTACAATACAAATATTAAAATGTACAGGGTATCCCATAATGAATTGTACAAAGGGTAACAAGTGATTTGTGACGTCAAAATAATATGATCGAGACAAACTTATCTTAGTTCTAACCCAAAAGTTGATAGTAACCAAGTTACAGGGCGTCAAAATTAAAATTTTATTTTCATTTTTTTTTAACAATCTTTGAAGTAATTGATGTATTTAAACGTAATTTGGATCCTGAGATTTTTTTCCAACAAAAATTCAAAATTCCTCTTATATTTGATATACATTGTAGAGGCTGCCACTTACAGTTAACTAATTTTTTGTTATACACTGACTATATCTTACTTTCTGATAGCAACATCTCTGTCCACACAACTTTCATATCAAAAAGATATACCTTCTTAATGTCGTTAGAAATTACCGTATTTATTATGGGGCACCCTGTATAGATAGCAGTCTGTTTTATTTGCAAAATGTCAAAAGCATTTTTAGATGCCAGATTTGGCAAAAAAAGAGCTGAAAAATTTTTTCTCGGACATTTTTTTCTGATTTTCTATTTTGCAACAAATATCACCAGTGGTTGAACAAAGAACAAATTTTAGCCTAACTGGTTTCCTGACGTTTCGAGGGACATATTGCTCTCTTCCTCAGAATTTACACTGAAAAAATTGTTCAAACATTGGAAATTGTTATGGGAAACTTGTAAACCAACGTTTTCTGACACGTACTTCCATTTTAATGTTACTTACACAAAATAGTAGTTTGGTCCTATGTTTTGGTATGGCACAGCAGCCCAAGACAGCCACCAGTATGACTAGACAACCCGTGGAAATGAATAAGTAAATGGCAGTGGAATAAGCTGTGCTGTCAAGCACGTTCATAAAATGGAAGGTTCTGAGAAAAGCCCACACTCCAATTACACATAGTGCCAAACCAGTTATCTAAAAAATAAATTTAATATTATATTTTGTTCCATTACTTAACTCTTGAAGATTTACTTTAATACAATTAAAAATGATTTAGCAAAATGATAAACAGTTACATATTTTTTTTAATCTAAAGATTAGAGAGATTACCAACAGTTTTAATAATTATTATTGTCGTTTCTAAAAAATATAACTGTCCGACCGACAACGTATGTGGTTTTTATATTATTGGGCACGGAGTATCTTGGCATGACCACAGCGCTTTCCTTATTTAAACCCTATTGACTTTTTTTGTGAGGCTGTTTAAAAAATAAGGTGTACCGTACCGAAGCGGAAACCGTCACGGATTTGCCCGAGCGTTTCTTTAAAATTAGTATAACAGAATTTTATTCTTTTTAAAAACACGTCATTTTGGTCAGATCTATTTTTATTTTAAAGTAAAAACGCTACAAATATTTTTTGCTCTGGTGTCGGTTTAATCACAGGTTTTTTTCGTGCTATATGTGACATTGTGACATCGCCAGTTTGCACTGTCACTCCATTACAGTATGCCAGATTCCAGCTGCGTGTAATTAAATACTTTTAAATAGTCTCAGAATGCGTATCTATATATATTTTTTTATTATCATATTTGTACATGTATTTTGAACATTCTCAATTTTCTTTCGGATAAGTTTTGAATCATCCTGCATAACCAATGCTGTACCCTCAAACTCAGGGCAGGCCCGTGTTTTTGACGCCGTAGGCAAATCAAAAAAATGCTGCCCCCAACCTTCAAAATAAATATTTGAAATTAAAAAAAGAACAGATTCACGAAAAATTGATCTAACAATCTAATAACTTAGGAATTAAAGCTAGTAGGTACCTACTTCCTTCATAGATAATTTAATTACACTTTAAAGACAATAAACAAAATTAGATTAATAATATACAAACATTGGTCATAATACTTAATGAGCTAAATAATACTAAGACTAGAAATTTATATAAAACCTAAATTTTAGAAGCCTTGTTAAAAATAAAGAATCAATTTTGTATAGATAATGCATGCCGGTACAAGTGATATAACTGAAAATAAACTGGTGTAACTATAATAAAACTGATGTTGCTTTAATACAAAAAATAGCACAAAAATAAAAGAAAAAATAACTGCAACAATGCATTGTGATGATTTTGACTAGCGCCTTCGCCATTTTATATAAAACAAAAATACAGAGTGTTTCGCATAAGAATGAACAAGTGCATGTAGGAGTTCCAAAATTGTAATTTTACTAAATATACAAAGTTTGCACACAGGTGGATTTACAGGCCTTCAAATGACAATATCGCGCAGAATTTAATTTAAAACACTTTTCTATTCTTGTAAAATTTTAAAACACTTTAAGCTCTTCAAGAAAAATTGCATTAATTAAAACACCATTTTAATAGTGTGTCAGAGAACAACTAAGTTTGTTATGCCTAGAATTACATCATATCAAATTTAAAGACTATAGAAGCCGAATAAAAAAGCAAAAGGACTATACAGATGTTAGCTCTTTAGAACACAGAAATTATTATTATTTAGTTATAAGTTTAAAGTTAGGAGTTGGTTATTTCTTGGGAGCGTTTAGAATTAAGCATAGTATTAGTTCTATGTAAACGACCTTAAAAGTTGAAATATTTTAATTTTTATGGTTATGTTTTGTTTTGATTTGCGCATGTTCAGATGCTCAAATTTGCGCAAAATCGATTGCTTTAGGTTAGTTTGCTTTAAATATTTATCTTACAAACCTGTATACGTTCAACGTGCAATAGGTCAACTGCTAAAATTTTATTTATTGGCCAATAAGACGTTTAACAGCGATCAATACAGTATATATTAAATCTTCCTGCAAAACCAGATTAATTATTTTAGGCTTGAAGTGGCTTGCATAAACCGATAAAAAAATTTAAACAAAGTCAAAGGTTAATATGAAAACAAAGCTGTGCTTATGTTCATGCTGCATAATAAACCCGCCTTTAGAGCCTAGATACTTACCAAAAATACAAACTGGAACACGTACAGGACTGCCTTTATAGCTTTCACTCCGCAGCATTTTCCAGAACCCATTTTTTACGGTACTAAACACCGGAAAAGCCCGCAATTTTATTTTTCGCTCGACATCTGGAAAGTAAACAAATAAGACTCACATCAGATCGAAAATGTATTTAAAAATCTATTCATAGAGATTGCCTAATCGTAACAACATATACGGACGGGATTGAATATTTATTTACATATTTTTGCGAACTGGTAGGTGGAGAATATGAGCGGATTGAATTCGTCAAGTGATTCATCAATTCGGAAAATAATATTCAAATGTTCGACGTAATAATGTAGATGATACTACAGAAAAGTATTATAATAAGTCTCGTGCACTACTGCCAGTGTTAGATGACTGATTGGTTTAATAAACGAAAACAAATATATTTTTAAAATATTTGTACAGCGCTTTTTTAAATTTAGATCTCTTGTTTACATTGTAAGTTGAGTGCAGTTAGTGATTATACCTATACAGCGTGTACAGTAATATATCTATACAAAATTGTATCATATGTTTTTTTATCAAAAAAAGCCGGTTTAAAAAATGTAGGTAATTTATTTTATTTTTTATTATTTTACACTCAAACAGGTAAGATACCTTTTTACCCTGTAGGTATCTACTTTAGTACACATGTGCTTAATTTGAGCGTTGGATGGCTTTTTGATTAAATTTAAAAAGCGGGCATTACACTAACAATTTATTGATGTGTTCAGGGTTTTGTCAAGTTTCTGAACAATTTTGCTGTCAGATGTCACCCGTACACTGTGCCCGTACCAATCCAAAGTAATTTTTACATTTGACGTTATATCATTTCCATTTATTTACGAAGCAAAAATTGTTATAAAAATGAAAAGTAACTTTAATAATTATATTTTACGACAAAAAAAGGGAGAAATAGTTAAAAGCTTCCATTACGTTTATTATTATTGCTTCTGCTCGATCAGCATATCTTCTAACTTCACTTTTTTGCATTTATTTTAGGTTGGTATTCCTGAAGTAAAAATTGACGAAAAATTAGAACAAGTTCTAAGCTAAGTCGTCAATAACTTGACGAAGTTCTTCATCAATTTATTTGACGTTCAAGTTTTAGCATACTCGCGACCAGTGTTGCCAACTTAGCGGTTTTCCTGCTAGATCTAGCGGTTTTCTTTCATGTTTGGTGGTAATCATTTCCATCTAGTGGTTTAGCGGTTTTTTTAGCTTGTTGACAAACTGATTAAAACTAATTAATCGTTTATTTTAATTTGTAAATTATTTTTTCTCAAGAAGAAATTGTCACAACCAAAAAATTAAATCCACGTCCCCGAAGCATATAAATTACTGTTATTGTCATCACATCTGTCTAAATAATCTCCACAGATAATTGGCCAAAAAAAATCATCTCATACCGACGTAGCGCGGTGCTTGGTTTGCCTTTCACCATTCCATACCTTATTTTGTTGTTGTTCCATGCCGTACAACGTGACATTAAGGGCACTATATTTGCTCAACTAAATTATATTTTTTTTGGCAAAGAAGCTGAATACTTGCAAATGCATAGAACTAAATGTTCTCAAATTATCATGCAAAAATATTCTAGCTCCATATTTTATCAATGAACTACGTGAAGATGTCGGGGATCGACCCTACAGCATTTTAATAGACGAGTCTAATGATATTTCATTCACAAAATATTTGGGAATATCAATTATTTATTTTAGCGTTAAGCATAAAAATAATAACTACTGGTTTAGGATTAGGGGAGCTTGAATCTGGGAATGCTGATGGCATTGTCCAGTGTTTATTAAAAATGTTAAAACACTATAGATTAAAAATAGAAAAATTGCATGGCTTAGGGACTGACAATGCTTCTGTAATGACTGGCATAAATAACGGCGTGCACAAAAAATTGTTAGAATAAAATCCAAATATTATTTTAATTCGTTGCTTATGTCATTCATTACAGTTGGCTGCTTCGGCTGCTACGAAGGAATTACTAAGAAATTTGGAATTTCTCATTAGAGAAACTTATGACTGGTTTTCCAAAGACAAGTTCAGTACAAGAACTTGTATAAAACTATAAATGATGATAATGCTAAACCGCTTAAAATTGTTCAGGCATGCGCCACTAGATGGCTCTCGATTGAATCAGCCGTTTCCAGAATTCACACACAATGGCTAGAATTAAAAACCCATTTTCAAATAGCTAAATTGAGTGATGATTGATCCAATAGAATGTTTAAATCTGAGATTTCTGTTTTTTTTTAATTACCCACGTAAAAATTTCCCCGCCAAAAATATATTAAATATTTAGTAGCTAGTGCCGACCCTACCCTGATTTAGCGGTTTCTAGCGGTTTTAAAATGTCAATTTGGCGGGTACTCATATCCGAGAGTTGGCAACACTGCTCGCGACAAGAATTCAGACGACTTACGTCATACGAACAAATGAATAATTCATTATATTTTCATGAAAATATTTAAGAAACTGCAACTGATAGTAATAAAACTATATACTACACTAAAAGTTTTCATTATATATTGCACTAATTTACGAAAAATGATTGTTTTTAACGCGACCAACTATTGAAAATTAGGTACGTTGATAATAAAAACAAATATGTAATGTCAGTCGTGACGTAAGACGTCTGAATTCTTGACGCGAGTATATTACATTTGTCAATTAACTTGACGAAGCCACTTGATCAATAAGAAATTGAGAAAAAAATTGTTAATATAAAGAGGGTTTAATATATGTATAAAATAGTTGGTCGGTGGTCGAGGGGTCGGTGGGTGCACCGCAGATTCGAATCCTGCGGCCGGTAGACAGGAGATCAGCTATATTTGTGAAGAGGATTGTGGAACGTTGACTTGGATCAATGTGAGATAATGATACCGCTTGGCGTTTGACCACCCCCCTAATGCATGAGGTTTTCCAGGTTTCTCTCACTTTCCTACACTAAATGGTAGTTAGTTACTAACGTAAGTCATTCCTGGGCGCAAACGCGGCCTGCTCAATAATAATATGCAGCCCCCCTCTCCTGATTTCTGGGTTAATCCTCGTGATTAGAATGAGGGATATAGATATTATTATATTAGCACTATTAATTTGCGGCTTCTAGAATGTCCATTTATTTTGTTCTACCTACCTTACCCTACACTGAGAGAAATATCTTTAGTCATTAGTGAATAATAGGTACTGATTAATTCCAGTAAAATATCTGCATTAAATAGGCTTCAGAACGTTACAATGCTGTCATAATAAAAATAATTTTGCTAAAAAGACCTACCAGCGGATAAGTTTTTTTTTTACTATTGATTTATTTCTGTAATCCCACCTTTTTATTATAGTAGATTTTGCAATTTTTCACCCCAACAAGAATTTTTATTTGGAGCTGTTAGGTTTTTATCCTAGGATGAATAGTTCTATTGCAATACCAATAAATACTTCTTTCTAATTCGAATAAGTGACTTTATAGCCACTATTAAATGATCTTCTCGAGTCAGCAGTCTCTCCTTAATATTGTAATGTTGGGGCATGATTATTATGCGTTAGCAAAATATCTAACTACTGTTATATAATTTATATTTGGCGCAGTTTCAAGTCTTCTAACTATAAGTAAGTTGTATTTAACCGTTAGTAAGTAGACCTCAACTAAAGTGAGTGAGGGAAAACTGGTACAAACCGCATCAGAAAAGGCATATCTTAACGGCGAATTTGTCTCAACCTTTAAAGAATTTTGCAAAACATTAAAAACCACATAACTCCATTATAATGATACATATCAAAACAATATGGGTTTTTGGCGTCTTAACTGACTTTTTTTAAGTCTGTAGAAAGCGCCAATGTTATAGTTTATTTATTTGAAAATTTTGCTCGTTTATATAATATGATAGGTAGACAACCAGTTAAACTTATGAAAGAACATACCAGGTGGATATTCTCAAATAAAAATCACCATCCCAAATTTTCGTCAGTGATCAGGCGTGAACTTTGACTAATCACGTTTAGATATTTGTTAAGGCTTTCCAATAGAATGTGTTAAAGAAAAGTAACAAATAGAATATCTCAGTAATAATAAATTCATATTGTATTAGATTTAAATTTTTTTAAAGTAATCACCTTCTACATGTCGACTACTTAAATCATCCAAATCCAACGAGAAAATCAAATATAAATAACGATAAATAGTACCCCTATTGTCTTTTGGTTATTTCACTACAAATATTTTTTTTGTTTTATTTGTATTGCCTTATTTATACAGAATATAGGGATACTGTGGTTTTTAGGCTGTCCCCACAGAGCCTAGCCCGAAAACAACCAGGACAGGTAAGAGAATCCCGGCTAATGCTAGAGATGTGCATTTTAACTCTGTTTCTGGCAGCTACCAGTTATCATAACGGTCACGGCATAACAACCCGGAAAATCACTTTGTATCAAAAGATAGTGATACTCTTTTAAAATCGAAGTCACCCTTGTCTATAGTGTAAATAAGGATATGGATTTTAAGAGTATCGCCATCTACTGTTTTTACTCTTAAGCATGGTTGGTTGACAACTATTAACAAACATTTTTTTGGCTTTATAAATAAGTTCGGAATTTTTTTGAAGGGTGATTCCGTTAATTCTTATTTTTTCATATGCCCTCTTAAAATATTTGTACTAAGTCATAGTTAACCCTGTATAGGTTTGTTTTTGCAGCAGTTGGAAACGGTTTGAAACTATCAGAAATGTCCGCCCAACTATTTATTGCGTTAAATTCAATGGTAACGCATTCTCAACTTAACTGGTCAAATATTTCTGGCAGTTTCAAGCCACTTCCACTGCTGCAAAAACAAACCTTATATAAACAAGGGTATTACTCATTTTGCAAAACATTTTAATAAAAATACATAATTCGTTAAAACTTACCTTTCGAGTTCAACAAATAAAAAAAAAACAATAAAAATGTATAAGACATATATTTATAAAGTATATATAGTAGTAATAAAATATACATTTTCTCAACAGAATGTACAGCCATGGCTTATGGGTTACGCTACTTACACATATGCATATTAAAATACTCCTCACATGCAGACTTAAAATTTAAATGTATAATATATAAAATTAAAGTAAAGATGATCTGTACAAATCACAACGCTGAACCGTCGTGAACGAGCTAGGGCATACGATATAAACTTTAAAACAACAATAATATAACAATAATTGGTATAAAGATCACAAATATTTTCTTCTGACTTCGTATCCTAATAAAAAGGCAATTAAATAAATAACTACTTAATATAAATGATTACTTGGTAGTGTGTAAAAGTCTATGAATTCCATGATTTGTATATAAAAATAATAATATACAGGGTGTCCGTTATTTTCGTTACCAAAACAAAAATTGAGTAAGCATATTTACCAAAAAAATTCCCACACACACTGGAAGCAAAATAGCCTACGATTCAAAAATTATAAAATATTTGAAAAAATGTGTGCCCGTGCAACTTATTTTTTATAATAAATTAAAAACAAGAAGTTAAAAATTACAAATAAAAATGTACTGTAAAAGCCAGCAGTAAAAATTGACAATACGTTTTTTACCCAAAAATTAATATTTTGACAAAATTCTATATCTGTTATTTAATATTCAGTTTTAAGCACATATTGACATGTACCCATTATAAGACCAGCTGGAGAAATAAAAAAAAAACATAACCTCAATTTGCTTTTTTTTTCCTACAAACTCAGCAGGAAAAAAACTGATGTTACAAATTCATTTTCAACTTCTTCCAGTAAAATGTCATTTACAATTAATTTTAAGGCATACATTGATATGTACCCATTATAAGAATTCAGAAAGAGAAATGAAATCGACTGCTATGAAACATAACATAATCAATTACTAATTCTTACACTTCTTCTTTAAACACCTAACCCTAACCTCAATCATTCTTTTCTTCCTCTTCCACAAGTCAAACAGAAAAATTAATGCAAATTATTAATTTTTCCAAAAAAAAAAAAAAAATAGATAAAATCATTACAAATTTTTCATGTTCTTTAGGCATTACATATCACTCGATTTGTGTCCTTTCTCCTACAACTCGATAAGAAAAAAACTAATATAAATTATTCTCCAGAAAAATTATACTTTAGCATTAAAATTCTATATATCTGCAAATTAATAATCATGTTAAAGCATAAATTGATTTATAACAGTAAATATCAATACTAAAGCCAAGATTAAATCATGAAAATAAATAAAATCAATTGCCGAGGAATTTTTCCTCTTCTATAGATAATGCATAATAACATAAGCTTAATCACTAATCGTTACGCTTTTTCTATTAAAAAAATTACTTCAATTTACTTTTCTTCTTTTTCTACTAGCTCAAGTGGGAAAAAATGATATTACATATTAGTTTCTTCCAATAAAATTGTCATTTACAATTTATTTTAAAGCACACATTGATACGTAGTTACTATAAGATGTAAGAATTGAAGAGAAAGAAATCAACTGCTGAGAAACATAACCTCAATTACTAATTCTTCCACTTCTTCTCTAAACACCTAACCTAACCTCAATCACTCTTTTCTTCCTCTTTCGCAAGTCAAATAGAAATGCTAATGCAAAACTATTTAGTTTCTTCTAAACAAATCATATTTTAACTATAAAATTTCTACATTCTTGATATAAATTTTCCACTCTTCCAAAAAAAAAACAAAAAACAAAAAACCTTTGATATTAAAATTCTATATAATTTGAATCATTTTAAAACACATTGATTTGTAACAGATACATATCAATAGTTCAGCAAAATTAAATAAATAAAATGACATGTTGAGGAACATAACCTCAATTAAGTTAAATTCTCCTTCTTCTGACATAACCTCAATCACTTTACTTTTTACTCATAAACTTGGGTGTGAAATTAATTATTCATAATATATTTTAATTGTAATTGTAAGTATTATTGTGGCATTTTCTCTAACGATTATTTTAAAGCATAAAATATTTAAATATAAAGTAAAAAAATAAATATTGTATAAAAAGTTGTTTTTTTCTATGATAATGGTACTTACTAGGAAATAAAGGAACTACAGCTGCTAGACCGAAAATAACGGCTACCCCGTACAACCGCACCTAACCACCCCGTTTCGTCACGGCAAGCAACTCAATCGAACTGCTTAAGCGTATCTTCCAACTTACAGACAATGTTTTTGTAGAAATTCAGCTGCTCCTGCAGGAAAGTCTTCATGGTAAGTTTCAGGTCGGTGTCCCTCTCGTTCTGGAAGTGGCTCAGTTCGGCAAACACGGTATAAGTTAAAACGTCTGCGCGTCTCCGCACATCTGCCAAGGCCACCTGTTGCGTGGCGTTCCTCTCACACTCCCTCTTCTTTTGTTCGGAGAGCTTCTGCAGGTTCAGTATGTCGGGTAGGTTGTTTGTGATGCCCTTGTATATGTAGAGCTTGTCGTACAGCGGCTGCCAGTCGATTTTGGCTTGTTCCTCGTACAGCTTGCCGATCATGATATAGGTGGAGCCGATGCTCTTAACGTCTGCAAAAAAAGCAATAAGTCAATAGAAAACACTCGCAGATTGTCAAAACTTACCGACGGAAGCTTTTGAGTACATTCCCTGCTGGTTGTACTCAAACGCTGACCCCAACGCGAAGAAACTCTCTCCGATTCGCGTAAATTCCCTCTTGTACATGTTTGCCGACTTTTTCTGCTGGTCTTGTGCTGTCTGCATGAGGTTTTTAATACACTGGTCCAATTTTCCTATATAATTGATACTTTCGTCTACTTTGGGGTCCACTACGGAGGACAGAATTTCTTTGTCCGGCGCCTCAACGCACATGCAGAAGTTTGCCCCTATTAACATGTCACGTTCGGCGTTTCTTTTGCCCTGTTTCCACTGTTTTTCGTCCGTGCACGTCAGAAAGTGGATCCAAACCTCAGAAGTCGACAGGACTGGATGTCGACACATGTAATTTATAAATTCCTGCAACTGTGCCCTGCGATGTTCGATGAAATGCTCTTCGTACCTCCCCGAGACTTGTTTGTCGGGCAAAGGAGGTATGGCGATGATGTTGAATTTCTCCGTTAATCTGGTGTGCAACCAATCAAAGTGTTTGTATCTACGCGAGACCTCGACGTTTGAAAATGAAGGGGTCAGCTGGTAGGCTATGAAGGATTTTAAACCTCCCATTTTCGTGGCTTTTTTCGGAGACGCAATTTGTACTGTGTAAGGGTTTGATATGACCTCCCATCGGGCCAAGCTGTCGTCGCTGTCCCTATAGATGTGGAATTTTTTGTTGGCTATTGGTAACTCTTTTCCAGTACCTACAACATATTTAACCTTAAAATTTTCTAGCCAAGAACTACCAAGGTTACAATCTATGTTTTTATATAATAGATTATCATTTGATTAAATGATAAGGTGAACGGTAAATATTGACATATAAAATATTAAACTACACTGATACCCATTTCACTTGCACATAAAAATTTAGTTTATTTTTATAGGATATTTAAAAGATGATAAAATTTATTATGTTAACAGATAAACTATTACTCACTATATTTATGTTCTTTTTGAAATTAATAACACCTGTTTTCAACGCCTGCTTTTTCGGTTTTATTTTAGAATTTCTTACACACTATAAATATAATATTACTTACCTAAAATATATCCTTCTAAACCAGATTTAACGTATGACGAAAATATATTCAAACTCTTTTTCGTAATGGTTCCTTTACTGTCCATTGCTGCCATATTATTACTCGCTAAGGAGATATTATCAGACTGTACCTGTTCCCCTTGGGAGAACTGATTCTGATTCACCTCATTAGTATATAAGGTATCTTTAGCATGCTGATGGTTGGCTATTTCCGAATAAGTATCTTCATCCCAGTCGTCGTCCCAATCATCGTCTTGATGAGTTTGGGTATCGCCCCAATCGTTCGCTTGAGGTGGAAGGACAGGAGCAGGCATATTAGGGGGGTTGGATGTTGTTACACGTTCAACGTACGCTTCAGGGAACAATCCAGATTGTCCCTTGGAGTTGAGACCCTCCCACCAGCCCTCACCCACATCTGTCCTTGTAACTGTCAGCATTTCACCCGCGGATATCGACATTTCCGCGGTGCCTTGCTCCCCTTGGAAGTCATAAAGGACACGAGCTTTAAATGTAGCCATTTCTGTGTCAACTTACTGGGAAATGTCAAGCTGGCATTAAATTGTGGGTGTACTTGTTACAATTTGACAATTCGTTAACCTATATCGCAGACAATGAACTGGATGTTTTTTTGCTCTCGCTCTCGACGCGACACACTCACAGGATTCACGCCTCCTCCAGGAGGTTACTCTGCATCAGCACAATAAGGCGAGAATATTCTTTCAACACGATAATTCACTTTCATTTCAATCATTAGTCACTTATAATTCGTATTTACGTTACATATTTTTCAGCTGCTAATTCTTCTTACTCATTTCGTCACCCGTAAAATGTAAGACGAGATTGACGTAAATGACAAATGACAGCGACGTAGCAGCTTTGGAGATTGCCGATCCAGATGGGATCTGTTCGATCCGGTTTATGTCATTCAGCAGATCGTTACTAGATGGCAGAGTACTGCAGGGACTTTACTCATTAACACAGTGGCGCGTTTTTGAATAATGAAGTAATGTATTACATTTTACGCATTGGAATACAGTGAAGTGATAAATTATGGATAGCTTAATCCACCTTATTTAAAAATTGTGTGATAAATAAGAATGATAGCTTGACTTTATTAGGAAATGGAAACCAGTACCTACAATTTTATTATGCAAATTCCTTTTATGTTTGAAATCGGATATCTGGTTGCTCTTACGAGTATGATGAAATACCTAAAATATGGAAATGTTTAGACCTGAAATAAAGTTTTATAAGGTATATTATTGTCAAAATAAATGTAATTATTGTAATTGACTTTGTTCATGCTAATTTAAATTCGTTGTTCGTGCCGTTAAAAGCACTATTAACAGCAAACGTGATATTTCTATTCACATATCTTTATTTGGTTGGTACTAACCGCATGTTTAATTCATGAGATGGATATAACTTTTATTACCTAAACGCAGTTAAAATGTTTACAATTACCGTTTATTTCACTCTTCAGAATGTCTACGGAATTTATAATAACAAACAGAATTCACTGGTCAATGAAAATGAGGAAGAAACAGATAATATAAGTAGCTTATTAAAGACAATATAAAAGTAGAAAATATTTTTTCATTATGTCTGCTTCAAGTACAAGGCCGAATCGATAAGTTTTAAACCAACGTATGTTTGTTACGGTAGAAATAAAGTAATGTGCACACATTTCTTTACAAATCTCTTTTGTATGTAATTTTTAAGCGTTTTTACTGAACTTGACCCAGTTAAAAGACACATGTGTGCACTCTGTACTGTATCGACAATCTCGGAATCTCGGTTAAGTCAAAGAAAGGATGGGAAACTTAATATTAATTAAGTGCTCGCCAAATATGATCGCGAACGCTATAATGCAGTGCGTGAGTGAAATATAAAGCGGCACAAGTGAAGGAAGAAAAGAGGAACTAATTCTAAATCGTATTAATGAGGTCCACCTGAGCTGTATACGAGGGATGCTAAATAGTCTGCTTCTCATTTTTTTATATTGCTATATGTACAATATTTAATAAAAAAGCAACAAATTAAGTAAAACTTTACTCTGATATCGAGTATATAGAATGAAAAAAGTATAAAACTGAGTGTGAATAATGAAATCAATAAATTAAGTAGAATTAAATTATTTAGATACCAATTTTATGCGTACATTTTTATATTTTCCCCTAAAATTTCGAAAGTTGATAACTTTTTATCTATTTTGAGCCCCTTTTATGTAGAGGGTGTCGATAGTATGGATCTAGTGCGAGGATACAATAATAGCTTTCTCCTTTCTCCAAAAGTGCAGGAAGTTCTTCTTATGAAACTTAATTAACTCACGCTATTCAATGTATGTTCATAAAAATAAGGCCCAGTTAAATGCCTACTGATGATGCCGCACCATACATGTGCTCCAAAAAGGCCTTGGTTTTGGGCTGGATTTACATTGTGGAGATTTTCAATGGAGTGTTCGTTGTGCCTGTTTGGCAAACAATTACTGACAAACCGACTTTCGTCCGTTCAAAGAATGTGCCGAAAAGGTTCTGACCAACCAACAAATTGCGAATTTTGCAGTCATGATGCCCATTGGTCTTTAAAATTCGTTCTCTTACTATAAATTCCATGCAATTTCAACACTACAAGTACCACTGGCGAGAATGAAAGAATTTCTAATTTCAGTTTTTGCGATATGTTGACCTACATATCCTTTTTCGATACTTTTATGCAAATTTCTAACAACGCTTGTTAACGGGTGATGACCATATTATAGTAGACACACCAATTATATTATGAATACCTATTCATTCTGTGATAAATTGTTTTTTGCTTTGCTACAACTTGCTAGGAAAATGAGTTGCCTGAATGGAATGTGTCGTACCCAACCTTACAGTTAACTGGGAAGGTTTCAGTCTCACACCCTGTATATCTAACCCGCACACCTACACCTTCGTCCATAATTAGATTCTGACGTAACTTGTAGTTCAAGTAATTAACCCAGTAGACACTAGTGTAATTAGCAGGTGAATAGCTTCAGAATAATTGATGTTAAGGTTAAAAAACACGACGTAAATAATTTTCTAATATAGATATTTACGTTTTCTACTTTTTTTCTTGACGATTTCTAGATGGTTGCGTTTTTACTAAGGATTCTAATTTGAGAAAGTTAATAATCATCATTTCTTCATTCTCTTTGTCTGGCCTTGTCCTAAATGTTTATTTTGAAATTCGTATCTCCAGACAAATGTTGATATAGATATTCGAACTTGAAACTATAATTGATATTATTATTCAAATTTAAAACGCCGCTACAAAAGTGAATTATTATCTGATAAACCATAATCCTATATATTCCAAGATGTTAAAAATGATAAGGCGAGTTCATTCAATAAAAAATATGAGACGACTTGTACTAGTTATAATCTTGCAGATACGCGGTATTGATTTAGCTGTGACAAACACTAATCTACACTGCTCAATGCCAACTTGTTCATATTATTTTTTATTAAATATAATTGCGCTATGTATACATTGCTGAAAAACGTATTGTCTCACTCACTATGACATAAATTACTTTCATTATAAAGTTAATTTCTCATTACTCATTCTGAAAATACTCTGTTGAACCTTATTGTGGTATATCAGTAACAATTAAATAAAAGTAAAAGTGAGAATGTGAATGTATAAACATAAAGTGAGCTTTGAATTTAGCCATGCATATTGTTTCGTATTTAACAGGTGAGTTTGTTTGTTTTATGAAATCCTTCAACATTGAAACGATTTTATTATCTTATATTTATTTAATTTGACTTCATTAGCTTCAAAGTAATTATTATGTAAGTATTTATATCCACTGTGATTTATTATGAAAGGTTAGTACAGTTTGGAGGGAAATTAAACTGTTAACATAACCTCAAAACATATTTAGAAGGATTCCAAACATTTTCATGGTCACTGTAACTGCTACCCTCGAGGAAACAGACAGTCTAAAATTAAACTTACTGGCGGATTCAAAGAAATCATAAATTTAAATATAGAATTCGCATAAATATTATTCAGCATAGCAGAGAGCAAAGCAAGAATCACTTTCAACGGCCTTCGACAATGCTGAGTCGACTATTTTCATAATTAGAGGTTTGGTCAATCAATTCGATTCTGAATAAAGTGTTCTCGACGATTATCAGGTCATTATCCTTATGGACATACCAAATGTACAGAGGGAGTGAAATTGATGTAACCGTTTATATTGTATGAATCACTGGCAGCCAGTACGACGAGCCAAGTGAGACAGGTGTCTCAAACAAAATTTAAAAGTAATAAGTAACAAATAAGAATCACTAACTCCTTACTTTAAAAATTTAATGAATTTATTACGTCCAGTAACAATAGAATACATTGGTTATGTAATTCCTAAATATATCTATAAATTGTTTTAAACACACAAATGTTACACCAACAACAGCATTAACGCTTCTGTGACTGCGGAACAGAGCCCCTTCAGAGGCATGCCTCGTCTCTATGCGAACAGACACAGAAGCAATCTAATATGGTTTGCCATATTGTACGGTCGTTTCGGTTATTATTAAAGGTAATTCAGAAATACAATTTTGTAGAACAATCAAAAGAGCAATTCAAAAATGATTTAATACACTTGTTTGAATTTTATGATCATTTAATACAGAAAATTGATGCGGGTGAATGCCCAGCAGCGGTGTTCTCTGATTTGAGTAAAGCCTTTTAAACTGTATGAGAAAAGAGAAAATAAATTATTATTATTATTATTATTATTATTATTATTATTATTATTATTATTATTATTATTATTATTTTGAGGATTTCATTAATAAAATAGTTTGACATACTTGATGTTACAACAACAAAATATTAGGCCGTCGTTGTTTCTGATTCGTTTAGTAGTTTCAGATGTATGTACTGTAATATGTAAATGGCAATACCCAGGGCCTCTAGCACCACTGAAGAATAGGAAAATATGAGGAATATGCTAACGATATTATTAATTATTCAAAAAATAACCGCACTTTTTCAACATTCTCCGATTTAAAAAGTTGTCGCGAGATTTATTGAAATTATTTATTGTATTTGTACGTCCGTATACACAATCTGATTTTCGTCAAGGTTATAGCTGTGCATATTACTGATGATATAATACAAGCAGTTAATAATAAAGTTGGCAATGGTACTCTTGGACGATAGTACCCAGATAACACAACATGATCTAATAGACGCCCAAATCAGGTCTATTTGATCTAATTCACGTCTTCATCTATATTGCGACCGTCTATTACAAAACCTTTTTATTATTTTTATTATATATGTATATTGGACATCTAGACGTAGAGTAGCAATTCCAAATTTATCAACATGATCTAATAGACGTCTTAATCAGGTCTATTTAATCTAATTCACTTTTTGATCTATATTTCGACCGTCTATTACAAGACCTTTTTTATATTTTACTTTTTATATATGTATTTTAGACATCTAAACGTAGAGTATCCATTCAAAATTTATCAACATGATCTAATACACGTCTAAATCAGGTCTATTTAATCTAATTCACTTTTTGATCTATATTTCGACCATCTATTACAAGACCTTTTTTATATTTTACTTTTTATATATGTATATTAGACATCTAAATGTAGAGTATCCATTCAAAATGTATCAACATGATCTAATAGACGTCTGAATCAGGTCTATTTAATCTAATTAACTTTTTGATCTATATTTCGACCGTCTATTACAAGACCTTTTTTATATCTTACTTTTTATATATGTATTTTAGACATCTAAACGTAGAGTATCCATTCAAAATTTATCAACAAGATCTAATATAGGTCTAAATCAGGTCTATTTAATCTAATTCACTTCTTGATCTATATTGCGACCGTCTATTAAAAGACCTTTTTTTATATGTTCCTTTTATATATGTATATTAGACATCTAAACGTAGAGTATCAGTTCAAAATTTATCATCTATTACAGCGCCCTCTTTTAACAAGTACGAAAGTAAACGTGCGATTACGCGCGAAAACACCGTGCTGGCCAATCGCGTACCGCATCTCCTACCTAACCTGTAAATTTTATCGAGTAGTCGGCGTGCATTCGGCGTGGGTTTGCTGTGTAATAAAGTTTTAGTGCATTTTTTTGCTAATAACGTAAGTAGAATATATCGTATTTATGTCCATTAGTAATAAATGTCGTACTGCATTCCTCCTGTTAGTTTTCAAGTAGTTTGCAAATGTATTTATTGTATGAATTCGTTTGTGCAACGTGCAACTAACGTAATAGAAAATCAATTACTTCTGCTTATAAAATGCATCGTAGGGTTTTGTTCTTAATGCGGAATTGATAAATCATATTTACACCAAAATTCTAGTTATTTACATATTAATGTGTAACTAATTGTTTTTTTATAATCTAAATCATATCTAATTGTAGTATATTGTAATGTTCAATATTAAAATGGGGAATATTATTTGTCATTTGTCGGAGTATTTAGTATAGTTCGGATAGGATACGAGGAAGTACTCCTTTGACAACATTTATAAGTAGTCAAGATGAAATCGTTTTACAAAATGTTTCTCCAATAGTTATTTCTCAGGATCGCACATTTATGCTCCAGACCAACAGGGAAAGTCCATTATATCAAAGTCAACTTTTGTTAAGAAGAAAATCTTGGTTTGTGAAACAAACGTTACATCACCTTTTGTTCGTGAAATCACTTCAACTTCTTCAGTTTTTTTTAGATTACTTTGGAAACAGCTTGTATGTTAGTTAAGGGAGGTATTTTATTGCATTTACTTTGTACTTTTATAAATAAAAATGTTTTTGTATACGAGTATTATTGTTTTTTTCTACACATATTTAGATCAAAGGTATTATATTATGTATGTATTTTGGATATCACAAAAAAAACAAACAAAACATTGCAAAATCTATTATTTGACGTCTTTAGAAACATCATGTAAGTATGAATAAAAATGAATGAAAACGTTTAAAATACATAAACTATATAAACATCTATTGCAGCAATACCAATCGTCATGGTGTATAGATACCCCTTATTTTCAATTAAGTTTCGAAGATAAGTTATTGAAATTTGAGACCGTATTTGCTTAATAAACTTCACTTTTTGATACATAAATATTTTTTTTTCCATTCATATGTCAAAACGTGAAGTTTATTAAGTATATACGCTGTTCCAAATTTGAAGAACTTATCTCCGAAACTTAAAACCAAAAAGGGGGACACCCGGTATAACAGACGTTTAAATGTAGTTTATCGTAGACGTCTATTATACTAATATTTAATACGTTTAAATTTAGTCTATCATAGACGTCCATTACACTAATATTTATTACGGTTAAATGTAGTATATCATAGACGTCTATTATACTAATATTTAATATGTTTAAATGTAGTCTATCATAGACGTCTACTATATTAATATTTAATACCGTTAAATGTAGTCTACCATAGACGTTTATTATACTAATATTTAATACGTTTACATGTAATATATTATAGACGTCTATTATACTGATATTTAATATGTTTAATATACGAACGAACCTACATCTATTTTCAATCAACAAAATATGCAAATTATACGTAAATTCCGCGGACATTAATTCATCTATTAGATGTCAACAATTACCATCTATAGACGAACCGTCGCGACGTAAATTTAACATATATTAGATGTAATTGTGTTTTCTGGGTAAGGCTTTCGACATCATTAATTTCCATATTATTTTAGCTATCCTGAAATTTTGTGGTTTTGCAACTGAAGCTCTTTCACTTGTTCAGTCTCAATTACAAGATCTCTCTCAAATAGTCAAACTATCTGATAAAATATTTAAGGTTAGATCGACATGCTGGTATCCCCCAAGGCTCCGTATTAGGGCCTGTTCTATTTAGCATTTACACCAGTCAGTTTGTCAAATATATTAAGCACGCTTCTATTCATATGTATAGTGATGACACCCAGCTTTATTATTCATTTAATGTTAAAGATTATGTCCCAGCTAGTGATAAAATTAACAGTGATCTACACAACATTTATGACATATCTAAAAAGCATTCTTTGATCCTAAATTCGACAAATTCGGCTGCAATTTTATTTGTAAATTAAAAACAATGTTGAAAATCTAAAACATGCTATGAACATTGAATTGATGGGTACAAATTTACCTATATTTGAAAGATTGAAAGTGCTAAAAACCTTGGCATAATTTTAGATAGATCATTGAGATTTAGATAAAGATTTTTTTGTGCATAGAATCCGCTAGAAAAAATAAAAAAAATTGAAAATAAAATATGGGCGTTATATTTTTTACAACGTAAAGAAGAAAGCACATTTTTGGGGAAAAAATCATTTCTATAGTGTTATAGCGACAGCATGTCGAGGAGGGAGTAGATATCATAACTTATTAGATATTATTCTGTTCAAGGGAAACCAGTACTCTAGCGTAAGATGGGAGAAAAGGTGGTAATTTTTAAAACAAACATCAACCGGTATAAGAAGCAAACTAAAAAAAGAACGCATTAGTAGAACAAACAATTGAAGCGATGGGTGTGAACAGGCTCGTCCCAATATCTGGATATAGATTTCACTGTTTCATGTAAATATTTCAGTGAAATATTACGAAAATGGGTCAGATACAAATTAGAACTACAAGACTGAAAATTGACTTGCTCTTTAGAACAGACTAAAAAAATAATCACGCACGATTATTCTTCTTCGGGAACCCAGTTTAAAATAGAGCAAGATTTTAAGCATAAATTTAATACATCCTGTTATAAATTTTGCATAATATAACTCCTCTAAACACCGAATCATAACAGCATTACTAAATGTAAATATTTATCCAGACCACGAAAATGTTCGCCGACTGGATTCGTCGTTATACAAATATTTTTAAATATATCGGTTTTATCAATGAAACTTATCCTTATATAATAAACTTAACGTGGACTTGAATACGGGTCAAAGTCTTTCCATTTTTAGTATGCATTAAAATCTGATGATATTCAAAGTAAGCTTTGCCTTATACGAAATAAACGACGACGTAAACAAAAATATACAACTGCGGCAGTAAACAAAGTATTAACCTCGTATATTGGATAAGTGTAAACAAATGGCATGGTTTTTAGTAGTATTGATGAAAGTATATTTAGCTGAATCAGTAATTTCGTTATAATGTGCTTTCTATAAGTGTCTGCGAAGTAAAATATCTTTTAACTAATAAATAAATGTTTTCATGACTTTTATAAAAACACAACCTGCTATCACAGTTTACGGAATTTTATTTTACAAACTTTGCTATTATTTCCTTCACACTTTGACTTATTTTTCAATAAACTTGCGATAACATTGTATTTTCGAGTAAATACAACGGTTCGTGCTTTTCAGAACAAACAAAACGGAACTGCTTCTAATATCATAGAATTTATACAAAGAAAATTGGATATTTAGGTCAGCCCTTTATGCCTTGGCTTGTAATAAAGCGAGTTGCTCTTTGATATTCACGCTATTTGCTTCCGTATAATAAGTCATTATGCCAGTAGAGCTTCGCTGAAAATGTTCCTTTCAGCAATTATACAGGGCGTTCAGTAAAAAAAGGATAAGGACAGCTTTCTTGGACAAAAATAATGTATAAAATAATAAATAACAATTGTTGGGTAATTGTACTCAAATTCTGGAAAGAAAGCTTTTTTGTGAGATAAACACGAATATCTGATTATTTTTTGCTTTAAATGTAGAGAACGTTCTGAGCGTCTGTGCCACTATATTTTTTCTTTTATATTTTGTTGAGGGCACAAATTTTTAGTATATCAATCAACCTTGTTTATTCTAAAACAGTCTTAAATTAGTTATAAAAAAAGTATACTTGTATGTCGCTAAAACGCACCATTTTATAGAAAACTGCGTTGTTAAACTTGGAAATCAATGCAAAAATTCTAATAAATTCATAATTCAAAAACATTTTACAGTTACTTCTTATAAACCAGCATGAAACAGAGAAATATGACAACATGAAATAAAGACAACATTTAAAAAATAATAAAATAAAAAAGAACCACTTAAACCTAAACAACAAGTATACCTTCTTTAAAACGAATCGAATTCAAAATTAAATTAATCATTTTTAAAAAATCTCTATCCTTGAAAAATATCTGAAAGGAGTAATATAGTGATACAGACGATCGAAATGCCCTGTACATTTAACTCAAAAATCAATTAGATATTCGTGTTTATCTCACAAAAAAGCTTTCTTTTTCAAAATTTCAGTTCAATTATTAACCAACAAATAGGAACATCGTAATAAAATTGTAAAAGTTGTTTTAATTTACATTATTTTTGTCCAAGGAAGCTAACCTTAAAATATGGCCCATTCTTTACTGCACACCCTGTATAGAATAACACTCATGAGTGCAAGTGCAAATGCAAATACCAAAACAATTCAATTTATTTTAAGTACCTAATACATCAATATGTTTTAACATTTGCACATTTCATATTTTATATTATTTCTCAGTTTCTACATATATTGTATAAAATTCTACGAAACTACTAAATAAACTTATTACACAAGATATTTTCCGAATATAGTATGTTAGTAATGTCTCCACATTTACATTACATGTTTTGCAGTAAGTGTTATGATTATGGAAAGCCTTGTAAACAGCTTTATAGGTATAATATTATGATTATTTTGTCTTTTATTCATTTTATATTGTGTTTATATCTTTAATTCCTTTTATATGTACGTTGATTTTTACCATATTATAACCGTTTTCGTAGTATTCTTTATATTTGATGATATAAATTAATTATTTTTTTATTTTTGTTACTAGTTAATTTGCAGTTTATTTGTTTCTTCTATTATAATTAGTCTGTTGCTTACACTATGTTTTTTACCATATCGCTTTTTCTCCATTCAGCAATTGGATTTAATAATTCGTGTATTAAATAAACACTTAAATAAATACATATACAGAATGTATTTGATCACAGGAAGCTATGTTTAAGCTGGGTCCCATTACTTTTCGGAAACCCTGTATAACATAGATGATGTACGTTTTTATGGTAAAGAATATCAAATTTAAACTAAAATATTACAATTTCTTGAATATTCTCTTATTTCTATTACATCGTTATGCCATAACAATTTTTTTTACTGTGGTGTTACATCATACACAAAATTTAGAGCTCTTCTAGATAATTAAAATCATGTTAAGTGAAAGAGGTGTGGATGATTAAAAAAGTAGACGCATTATGTCATGATCTAGATCATGATCTATTTAAGGGCGCTGTATTCTTGAAATAGTGTTTTCTGTACTTAAAATGTTGTTGTCTATGCTAGTTTTACTTCGATACCTTTGAATATTCGCAGGTGGCATGAGATGACATACTTAATATCTGCTAAGCTCTATATTATTCAGTTCTTAAATGTCTAAAATTATTTGTATTTGTAGAAAACACTATTTCAAGTATACGGCATATTTAAGTTCTTTTCCAGGGTATGTTTAAATACTTGTTCAAAGGTGGCATGTGTTCTAAATGATATATAGCACAATGTTAGGCTGTGGAATCTGAAATTTCAAATTTATTACGTCTATAAATATTTCGAGAATTTTCTAGAATAAAAAAATAACTATTTTAATTCACTACATATTTTTCTCTGAAGTTTTGGGTAGATAAACCGTAACATTGTAATAAAAATTAATATATTATACCGTTATCTATCAAACAGTGACGAAATTAGTATAATACCTTTCAGATAAAAATTGATATGTGAATATATATTGGATAATACTTGTTTATATAATCGTCTATGTAGAGATTGGGCGTTTTATCATGTTAAAATTTGATTCGATACTATTTTGAAGAAATGTATACTAGACATAATTCTAAATTTAATATTAAGTCAATATTTAATCAAATAACACGCAAATTTTAGTATTTTTTAAGATTAAATTTAACAATGAGCGGATATCTAAAATGATATCACAATATTTTCATATCAAAAACGTTACTGGTGATTTCTTGCTTGTACTTTTGTCCGTAACTATCATCTTTGTTGTAAACCTTACTTTTCAACTTACGTACCGCCACTGGGACTTGGAAAGCTTGAGATTGACCTTACTAATTTCTTAGAATCGCCATACACAAGAGGTATGGTACCAAAAATCGCCGGTAATTGTGAGGTGTAACGATTGTTTCTAAGAAATTAGACATTACGCCGGATGTTTAGAGATATCGAGTATCCTGGGAAATGAAAGAAATAAAGAGTACAATATGGGTAGCATAATGGACAACGCATTCAAATGTTCAATTGGACTGCACCCAGACGACTATACTGATGCTGATCCACGGTTTCTCATCTGTTTTCCATTATTGAAGAGCTAGTTTAATCATTGAGTAAAAAATTATTGCGTGGTAATTTAGAATTATAACTTAATACGATTTATACAGGGTGGTTCTTTTTTCATAGCTCACCATCATTGGCATCTAGGAAACAATATAATATGTTATATGGGTGACTATAACTAGAAAAAATGTGCGTCTTTTGATAGTTATTAAAGTAAACCAAATAAATTCAAGATATCTCCTGCTGTTGCTGAAATATTGTGAAAAAAATTAGAAAATGCCATCTAGCTTCATTATTTCTCAACAGAAAGAGCTGAAATTTGGTACCGTACAATTTGGTTTCAAATACAGAAATAAATTAAATTTCATACTGAGATTCATTGTCTGCATGTGTCCAAAGTACATTTTGAAAGTTATTTAATAATTTCAAATATGTCTAATATTTTTATTTTAGATAATTATTGATTCTAACCTTATCCACATAGTTTTATCTCTAGAATTTCTAAATATTTTATATCAAAGACCATACATATGATAAGAACTGAAGAAAAATTGATTTGAAATAGTTTGAATTTGAAATTACATGATTTAAAATGTATAAAATCTAAATTTAATAATAAATAATTGGTGTACAATGTATTGCAATTGTATGACACTTTTTAAAATGAATTTGGCGACTTGTTTTGCACTGCTGAAGTATTTATAATGTAATCTATTTTCAGCCTTTAACATTAGTTCTTAATTGTTTTACTCACCAATATATCTAATAAAATTTCTACTCAGAACTTCCCATAGCTCAAAAACTATTTTGAAGGAGTGTCATTATTATTGCAATAGATTGTACCTATGTAGAGGAGATATTAGTAGATATATTATTTAACGAGCATATAATGATGGTTACATCCATTCACAAAAAATGGAGGTAGCCACGTGCCATAAGCGAGTGTTGTAAATCACGCGAGTGAATTACAACCATTACATGCAAGTAGAATACTAGGTATGCACTTTGTCCATGACTATTTTAGCAAACTTTTTACCGAAAAAGTTATGATATATTTTGACATTCATGTACATGAATATAACATATAATTCAAAACTATCAAAACACCTGACTTTCAGGTTTGACATTCGTTGTTCACTTGATAATTTAAAAAAGCAGTGACTAATCATTAAATAGCAAATTAATAATGACAATCATTAATAGTCCTATAGTGCTGTACGTCATTATACGCGAAGAAACCAACGAATAAGAGTATGTATATATTATAATTGGTGATGTATAAATAATATACATCATCAGTAGCTAAGAAAATTCATATACAGGGTGTTCCAAGGGAGATGTACATACTTCAGTATGTTATGTTACGTTCAATTTTACGAAAAAAAATTCCTATAGTGCTGTACATCATTATACTCGAAGAAACGAACGAATACGAGTATGTACATATTATAATTGATGATGTATAAATAATATACATCATAAGTAGCTAATAAAATTCATATACAGGGTGTTCCAAGGGAGATGTACATACTTCAGTATGTTATGTTACGTTCAATTTTACGAAAAAAAGTTCCTATGAACTTAGGTCTGGAAACACTTCGTTTAGGATGTCAAATTAAAAAAAAAATAATTACATTTTTTTTAATAACTCGCGATTACTTTGAGACAAGTTCATGAAATTTTGTATGTGGAAGTTTCTTTGGTCGGGAAATTCAAATTTTATGGACTATTGGCTGTATCTCTTAAATAAACAATATATAACTTTCGATTTACTGTAATACATAATTTGCATACATCATCATCTTTAGATGAGTTTTTAACGGAAACGACTGTTTCTATAGACTTCAATAAGGTGTACATTTCTTAAGTAAAAGAGTAGGGGAAAATGTTTTTCTATTCCGATATGACATACATGGTTGAAGCGATTTATAATGATCCTAATGGTCGCTTGTGGCGCTCTCTGGGAGATACAGCCAATTGTCCATAAAATTTGAATTTGCCATCCCAAGAAATCTCCGAATACAAAATTTTATGAATTTAACTGTAAGTAGTCGAGAGTTATTAAAGAAAATATAATTAATTTTTTTAAATTTCATATCCTGTATTTGATATTTTTCGAGAAATAATACTGCATGTATATTTTTGTGGTAATTTGTACAGCCTAAAACAATATTTAACTGTGACAGATTTTCATATAATACCAGAATACTATCTACTTCGTATTTCAAATTCGTGCAGTGTTTATTTACAATTATCATGTCATGAGCACTACCAACATTAACATTTCGCTTATAAAATATTAAAATTATGACATCATATTTGTAAATATGGATACACTGTCGAGGATATTTATTGCAATATGATAATTAATTACATTGAGTAAATCTTAGGGGAAAGTTTCGTAAACAATGCAATGTAAAAAGTAACACTTTATCTTCAGCTAAGAAGATGTTATCTCTGTTACCATATTTTGCGTTACAGAATATTTTATAGTTTGTTGGGGGTTTGGGTAGTAGTAGCAATGCACTTGTTATCTATTGATTTCAGATAATTGTATGCCCTTGGTAAAAATAAAATTTTATACTCGGTTATAGTACGAAAAATGTGCATATAATAGTGATGATTTTGTCACTTTGACGTAGCTTTTTATTACCAATAAATATTAATAAATATATTTATTTTTGTTGTTCTTTCTTATATTTCATCGTTAACTTATCTTGCTAAAAACCACTCGAGCTTTCTTTTTAACTACAATTTTTGCAAATCAATAATTTTGCTCGAATAACGTGATTTTTTATGTCAGTTTTTTTCTGAACAAAAGCTCTCGTGATTTTACTGTTGATAAATAAATCGCGTTTTTGAACCGGATCCTTCACCATTTTTCTAAAATTGCACAATTTGCTTTATTGGCTTTCATATTTTTGCGTTAAAGGCATAAAGCTACCTGAAAACGATTCTAAAGGAATGGAAAATATATTTTTGAACATAATCATTCAATTTAAATTTGCGTAAAATATTTTCAAATGGATCTAAATATGAGTCGCGTGACCTTCTTCTGTTCTATAGTACTTGATCGCAGTAAGCTCATTCAAACAAACGCCAATATGCAAAATAATTTAAACAATGTGTGCCCTTACCTCCTGTCAAGCTTAGAAATCCCTCTGTCCTAATTTCGGGGCATGTCGTAGCGACAATGCCCTGGGAGGTGGAAGAAGGGTGGTAGAAAATAATTGAAAACGATATAAACAAAGAATTCAATGTCACAGCGGCGATTAATTGGATTTTTACACGCAGGAAACGGTCCGTTCGCGGTCGTGTTGAGTAATATACTGACGTTTATCGTTGGGGAACCGCGTGGTGTAGCCCACGTGAGTTTGTATACATACAATTAACTTGAATCCGCGATTCGACTTGTTCGCGCCTTAATTCACGAAAATACAGGGGTGGCTTGATATTTAGTCACGTATCTTTTAGTCAATATTAGATACTGATTATCCCCAAGGTCCCTAAACAGAGGAGGTTCCTACAAACTGCTGATTCTCTTTACTCCGTCCGCCAACAAACTCATGAGTGACGTCACTGGTATTTGAATCGAAAATGTCAAATATGGCTTGCTAATAAACATTGGCTTTTATTTTTATTTGTATTTTAGAAGTATTCCTGTGTCTCGTGTTATTATTTTTGTGTGACTGGAATTATTTTTGTGTTTTGACGTAATAATTTTGTTCTGGTATTTGTTAGTAGGTGATTTTCTGGACAAGTATGGTCACAAGAAATGCCAGTAACCAATGTAATGTTTAATTATTATTATTTAATAAAAAAAGATAGATTTAGACACAAAATTGTACCTACAGATAAGTAAGTACCTACAATTAACTGCACAGTAACTGAGATTGCGTTGTACCAGTTGTAGTTCTACGAAAGTTCTAATTATGGGATAATTTTTTTTTAAATACGTTTCCAATAGCCTTCAACCTTTCATTTTCAACACCAAGCATGATGCAGATGTATACATTTGTTACGAGGGAATTAAAATTTCGATCTAGATAAAAATTAGATTCGCAGAGACGTGCTATATTTTTGAGGTTAAGAATTTTTTTTTTATGATGGGTATTTTACTATATCTGCTGAGTTATGTACTATATTTCAAGAATACTTGTATTATAGGTAATGTTAATTGTGCTGTTGCATATACAGTCGATAAACTTGGCGTAATTTTTTTGAGTTATAAAATATGTTGATTCTCCTACCTACATGGTGCTCCTCTAGTAAGAATAACTTGTCCATGCTGGAAGTAAGTCATAAAATTATGACTGGTAAAGTAAGCGCATCTGAACCGAAATATTGGGTCATATTTCGTAGCGGGATCGAAAACATTTGACATACCTAACTACGAGGTGTGGCAATTAAGTTCCGAGAATTTGTCAATGAAACAACAAGCAAATTAAATTTCACCAAAATTTTATTATCGACCTTCACAATAGTCTCCCTCTAACTCTACACAACGATTCCAACGTTGCTCTCACGATTGGAAGCACCCTTGGTAATCTTCCGCAGTTAACCCGTTCAGCACCATGGTTACAGCTTATTTGACCTCCTGTACGCCACCATAATGAGTTCCCTTGAGGTGCGACTTCATTTTGGGGAATACAAAAATCGCAGAAGGCAATATCGGAGCTATAGGGCGGGTGCGGCGACGTTTAAATGCCTTTTTTTGCCAAAAACGCTTGCACAATGAACGAGGAATGGGCTGGCGCGTTGTCGTTGTGCAATATGCAGCCGTTCTCGGCGAGTTAGGGTCGCACATGGAAAATACAGGCCTGTGACTTGGACATCCTCGCTTTCGTTGGCCGCTCTTCACCTTTTTCCACCCACTGCTGACTTTGTTTACGGATCTCGGGGTCATACCCAAATATCCAGGTCTCACCTCTAGTGACTCATTATCATCCAGTCTCTACCGTCGCTCTGGATGCGGGACAACAAATCCTCGTAGATCGATTTTCGCATGTCTTTCTGTTCACGAGTGAGCACTTTTGGCACCATCTTTGCGCAAATCTTTCTCATATTCAAATTTTCATGGAACATCTTGCGAACGGTTTCTTTGTTGACGTTTAACTCGTCAGAGAGAGATATAGATACCTATCGATGAGCCTACCGATAATACCATATATTTATATTGGATATGTTAAATATAGTCTTACCCTGTAACGAAGTTCATTTTTATTTACTTTAAATTAATACTTGTCTTGTCCTTAAAACATTACCACCTAATTTTGAAATATCTAAGAAATCACATTCAATAGTAACAACTAATCGACCATTGAAATTTAAAATACAATTAAAAATATTAACAATCGGTTAATCGCGTTACACATATTACGTCGTCCAATTTGTCGGAAAACAGAGTGAGAGAATAAGAGGCGCCAGAAACCGGGCCTCAAATTAAGACGGAAAACATCGACTTTGACTGTCTCGCGTGGTGGGGGAAGCCAAAACCACAGAAGATAATAACAATCAGAAGTATATCTCGACATGGTGGGGTATTCGCGCAGATCTCTGTGCACCCCACTTTTGGTATGCGATCAAAGTGGTGTAGTTACTAGGGCATTTTAAGACCTTGGCGAGCCTGCGTCGTGGTTTTTATTTGGTGTTTAATATCCCGTACGTTAACCATTGGTGTCGGATGTTTAGCAGCTTGGCCAACTTGAAGATTTATAAATTTAGCAAGCTCTTTTGATTCACAAAATTTATACGTTAATTTTATACGTATCTAGAGTGATATGTTCCATCACATCATCCAGTTGCTTCTGCATATCTTCCACCTTTTTCAGAAGCAGTTGCTTATCGTGGGATAATTGTTTAATTTTTCTTTTACGTTTTTCTTTTCTTGGAGTATTGACAGATAAATCCAAGAATGTTTAATTTTCATATTTTTGCATGAAACGTTAGTTTATTAATGTGCCATAAGTCAGACGACCTTTAAAATGTTTAAAATATTACCAATTTAAAAATTTTCTGTCTCATTCTGGATTTTTTCCTTTTTTACTGAAATCTAGGTTGTTTCAAAAATTTTACATGAATAGAAATTAATGAGGTGACATTTACAAAACGAAATTGATTCCCATGGCTACGAAGTTACTGGTTCCCAAACATTCAAGATTATCAAAAGATGCAAAAATTTAATCTCAAATTTATTTTATACTAGATATTTTAAATTATTCTATATATTGGGTAACCTGTATATTTTTGGAAAATCTACACAAGGATGGTCATAATAATGACTAGTTTATATATCGATGGTAGTAAAAGATATATTTATATATTATACAATAAATGTTTGTTTAAGTAGTTCTTTTCATTTTTACCTTACCCTTATAAATTTCTGTTGATACATATTTAAATTTTCAAATTATTCACTCGTTTGATTCATAACTATAGTATGCAAGATTTCATTAATAGACTGGTTTAACCTAAAAATAAAATAAATATAAAATTCGCCTTTAAAAACTATTTTCAAGTAAATTCATTATCAAACTCATTTTCTATTGCACATAAATTTCTGGCTTTTGTGTTAATACATCCCTGTTTAGTGCAATAAAATTTCACTGAATACAGTCCTGACTTTGTATACCAAAAGTGGGGGATTTACGTCATTCAAGGTCACTGAAAAATGACATCGATGATCAAAGGTGCCGACAACGAGATATACTTCTGATTGTTATTATCTTCTGTGACCAAAACGTATTAGGCATTTATGAGGCAATTTGAGGCTCGGCAAATTGGGCTTCACTGTGGTGGGATTGGCGGGTGACTCGTGACTCCCTGCTCTGGTAGAACCGGCGGGATATTGAAGTGTAACCCAGATCCGTAATTTATAACTTATGAGAGCTACAATTGAAGCAATAATTATTTTATTCCGTTATACTGATTGTTAATAAATGTAATAGGTAATTGGAAGTATATACAGTGTGAGAGCCAAATTTTACAGTGAGGCCCGGCCTCAGTTGCTTCATACGACGAACCGCCACTGGTATATTTTGAAATTTGAACGCTCTTCTAGTTTTGACGATTTTATAGTGTACAGGCTTAGGGTTTTTTTATTAGAATGCAATGTATTTTTTAATGAACCGCAGAAATAAATACTTAGAAAGAAATTATAAATGACGTCTTGACGCTTAGCGTCGGCCGGTGTCAACCTCACAGATTAGACACAAACAAAGCTTAGGTTTATTCCTAAAAGATATTTTAATTCATTTTTTTTACACCTAAAAGGAGACTACCTTGTATATATCTTATCGTTAAATATAAAATTATCTAGACAATGGAATATAGAAGCATTACTTTTATTGACTTTATAAATGTTATAATAATTACGTGACATAAGGTGATAGATACCAAGTAGTATTTAAATATTTTCTTAAATGTCATAGTGGAAGTGGGTAAAAATAAGTTAGACATTAAAAAACATTTATTTTTTAAAAATAATTTGTTTACAACTACATAGTAGGTATTCAAACTGGAATCTACAAAATGGTTGACTTTAAAAATTAAATACATAGAACAAACATAATATGAAACGTATTGGAAAAAATACACAGATTACATAAAACAAAAATAAATAAAGCACTTTTTGAAAAAAAAATACACATATTTTTTAGGAGGTCTTTGTCTTATCACTCTATTTAGGCAGCAGCTGAAAAGAAAGTATTTCAATTAAAAAAATAATCAATAAACGTACTTTTGGACAAAATCAGTGTATCAATTTAAAAAGACTGTAATGATTGCCTCCTAGCTTATACCAAGGCCTAACCTAGTAATACATTACCTAATGACAAATTGTGATATACCTGGTTGTCTAACCACTTTGATATTATTTGAAGTGTATTTATTTTACTGTGAATAATATATGCGTACGTATTCGTATATGCTCTTTAAAACAATGCGAATCAGGGATTTAATTTAGGTACAATAATTTAATTTAACATAACTTCTTTTGGGAATCCAAAACTATAAACTATACAATCTGATTGAAGTTACCAAATAACCCAAAATTTTACAATAAACACGTCAACAAGTATCTCGGCCTATATAAAATTATTAAACATAAATATTTTTGTAATAGTTGTGAAATTATTAAATTAAGCTAGGTATGCACGTGTCGACTTGTATGTTACTTTCAATTAGAGGAATGGCCTTTTGGTTGTGACGCTACTAAACTACAGAATATCAGATGTTAAACCTTGACTCTAGGTGGCAATGCTTTGATCCAGACACACTTTGATGATAAAGTTTTAATTAATTGATGAAAGATTGTTTGTTATTCACTAAAAATGGTGTCTAAGATATATTTGTTGAGGTATATATTCAGCTGATTTCTTAAAATAATTTAATATACAGAGTGCCCTGTAGAAGAAACGACTCTTTAAGAGACAAAGTAGTGAATGTGAACAATTGTGTTTGTTGGTGGAACAAAATGCAAAAATGCGCTAGCTACGATTTTAAATCCATAAAATCAAGTAAGTCTTGGAATTTAAAAATATATATATTTTTACTAGTATCTAAGTTACACTACTATACTCGAATCAAGAATTCAGACGTCTTACGTCACGGCTGACGTTACACATTTGTTTTTATTGTCAACGTAATTTTCGATATTTGGTCGCGTTAAAAACAATGTTTTATTGCAATTTAGTGCAATATATGATGCAAACTTTTAGTGTAGTATATAGTTTTATTACTATCAGTTGCAGTTTCTTAAATATTTTGATAAAAATATAATGAATTGTTCATTTGTTCGTATGACGTAAGTCGTCTGAATTCTTGTCGCGAGTATATACTACTATGAGGTGCGACGACAAAACATTATTAAGAAATATTCTAGGCCGACTTTGATCTTTTGCTTTCGTTTAATAACATTTTGTCACATCTAATACACAAAAGGCGTTACTAACGAGAAAAATTCAAAATTAAGTAAACACTCAAGAAAGATAACATTTAAATTTTGCACAGATATTCAATGACTCATTCTGATAAACTTTTGTTAACAGCCCCCTGTGGTTCCGAAATTAATGCAAAATAGAGTAAGAGTATATTTTAGACGATACAATAATGCTATGTTGCCACCAAACTTACCACAGTTGGTGGTTAAAAAGTTAAAATTTTATTTTCGATGTTTGTAAATAACTTTTTAAATGTATATATCTAATACATTTCGGATATTAGGGTTTTTTGGGGGTGAAAAATTCAAATTTGTTTCTAATTTTGACGTCACTAGTAGAGGATGCCACTTTATGGCACATCATGCTTTTTTAAATGGCATAACACTTTTTCGGCTTAGTGTATCCATCTGACTATTGAAACTATCGATTCTCATATATTTTTTATCTGAAAGAGGTACAACTTGTTGAAGTCGTTAAGAGTAACCATTTTCGAAATAATCGTATTTGAAATGCTCAATACACCGAGTAAAAACTGTTTTGGTTTCAGGTAAAGTGCCTTTTCCACTGAAAAAATGTTGCTTGGAAAAGTTATTCAGAAGTAATGGTGATATGTAAAATTTCAAAGTTAGAAACAAATTTAAATTTTTCGCCTCCAAAAACCCCCGGTTTCCAAAATGTATTGTTACGAAGGCTCACCTACCTTTTTGGATTGTTAATTGTGTTCCTGTTTACGTTGGAATTTATTATTGTTGTGATGCCTTTATTTTGACGTTTTCCGGAATATTCCAGGATATATTCTATTTGTTTCTCGACACGTTCTCGAGATCTCAGAAACTTCGAGAACTGTAAAAACCTATATAAGCAGATTATTTTCGGCGCTGGAGTCAGTTTATATTGAGCAGTCGAACGTGAATGACTGAAACGTCAAAATAAAGCATTTGACAGTTGTGAATTTGTTGAAGCAGATTTCTTGTATAATCAAGAGTGACAATAAAGTTGTTTGTCTACGCGACGTGTTTCAACGATAACCTAATTTCGAGGTTACAGTATGTAAATATTTGGATTTTTTAAAAGTTATTTGCAAATAATTAATATATAATTTTAACTTTGACGCCCTGTTTAGTAGTCAAACTTACTATCGCATTATCCTGTCGTGACAATTTATTATTGTTCTATGTTTCATTAAAACTAGTTTCTCAGAATGAGTCATTCTACTTGATTTTTTGCTTAATTTCGAATTTTTCTCGTTAGTAGCTCCTTTTGTGTATTAGATGTGACATGTTATTAAAAATAGTTTCTTATCAAAAATGAAGTATGTGTGCACTGTCTCAGCCACAGTATACTAAGCAATCAGTAGGGAAACTCAGCTTTCCCGCGTCTTCCAAAAATCCGCCATGTTGTTGGCGACTGACAGTTATTACTATAATTACTCAATCACTACCACAATTTATATGAAACTACACTGGATTACAACAGTTAATTAAGAATTAATGCAAAGTATTATAACTACGAAACAACTTTGGTTATGTTTACGCCAAATTGTTAGCTATTTTTCGTATGTTCTGTGAAATCCGCCATATTCTTGGCGACTTTTTCTAGAGTGGGGGTATTTAAAAACTGCCAGACGTATTTCATTCATAAATTGTCTAAGATTCCGTACTGATTGCTTAGTATACTGTGGTCTCAGCATTACTTTCCTGATAAAATAAAAATTTGATTTTTCTGAATTTCCAAAGCTTATTTGACTTTTCGAGATAAGAGTTCTTTCATCTATCAGGAGACACCCTGTAGTTAAGGATGCTTGCAATCATTACCTTCGATGATGGGAGGTGATGGTAATGACGGAGCAGGCTCTGGAGGTGCCTCTGTCGCTGCTGGAGGCGCCGCCGATTCAGCAGCGGGTGCTTCAGCTGGTGGAGCTTCTGCCGGTGCAGCAGGGGTTGCTTCGGCCGCAGCTGGAGCGCCCTCTGCTGGGGCAGGAGTTTCAGCCGCGGGGGCAGCTTCTGTTGGTGGCGCTCCTTCGGGTGCTGGTGCAGCGCCTTCGGAAGGGGCCGGCGCGCCTTCTGTAGTTGTAGGAACGCCCTCTGCAGGTACAGGGGCGCCCTCTGCCGACGCAGGAGCTCCTTCTGCAGGCGCGGGAGCGCCTTCCGTAGGAGCGGGTCCTCCTTCTGCTGGGGTTGCGCCTAGAGAGGATACATCATGAATTATCTTATAGGTTTCCATAGCAAAAGAAGTTTATGCGCTGAATTCAAATCTAATAGTCGCGTCAAATTAGCACGAAAAAAGTGAAAATGGACAACTTTTTGCGGAGAAGTCCGATTGAGATGCGGTTTTCTGCAAAATGTTCAGGGAATTGTTTATAACAAAAGGTACATCTAACCTCTGTACGCTCGCAAATTTTTAATTGTTTATTTAACAAATGACCTATTTTTGTTGAACATATGGCAAATGTCACACACGATTCAACGAAAATGTCTGGAAAATGTTCTCTCGGGGATTTTCGAGGTCCTTCTTTATCACTTTGGTGTTAGCTTTATTATTTATTGCTAAATTGTTGTAACTGGGCTAATTAACAAATTAAAAACTCCACCCCCGAAATCACTAGAGAACCGGAATTTTTCCAGGATTTCTGGCTTATTAAGGCAAACCATCGGCACAAGATTTTTGCAAATATAATTGTTTATTGTTCGATTGTTGCAACCTCGCTAATTGACAAATTAATAACTCTACTCCCGCAATCGTTGGAACCCAGTTTTTTTTGCAATAACTCTGAGATCATGGAGAGAACCATCGGCATAAGGTTGTTGCACGTAATTGTTTATTTTCCAATTGTTGCGACTTGGCTAAACAAATTAATAAGTTAACGCCCGAAATCACTAGAAAAACAGATTTTTTTGCAATAACTCTAGGATGATGAGGAGAAGCATTGCCACAAAGTAATTGCAAATGTAATTGTTTATTGTTCGATTGTTGCAACCTCGCTAATTAACAAATTAATAACTCTTCTCCCGGAATAGTTAGAAAATCGGATTTTTTTTGCAATAATTCTGGGATCAATTGAACAATAAACAATTATATTTGTAAAAATCTTGTGCCGATGGTTTGCCTTAAAAAAGACAGAAATCCCGGAAAAAATTTCGGGTCTCTAGTGATTCCGCGAGTAGAGTTGTTAATTTGTTAATTAGTCAGGATGCAAAAATATAAAAATAAACAATTTCGTGCAACAACCTTGTGCCGATGGTTCTCCCCATGATCCCAGAATTATTGCAAAAATCCCATTTTCTAACGATTCCGGGAGAAGAGTTATTATTTTGTTAATTAGCGAGGCTGCAACAATCGAACAATAAACAACTATATTTGCAAAAATCTTGTGCCGATGGTTTGTCTTAATAAGCCAGAAGTCCTGGAAAAAAATTCTGTTCTCTAGTGATTTCGGGGGTGGGGTTTTTAATTTGTTAATTAGCCCAGTTACAACAATTTAGCAATAAATAATAAAGCTAACACCAAAGTGATAAAGAAGGACCTCGAAAACCTCCGAGAGGACATTTTCCAGACATTATCGTTGAATCGTGTGTGACATTTGCCATATGTTCAACAAAAATAGGTCATTTGTTAAATAAACAATTAAAAATTTGCGAGCGTACAGAGGTTAGATGTACCTTTTGTTATAAATAATTCCCTGAACATTTTGCAGAAAACCGCATCTCAATCGGACCTCTCCGCAAAAAGTTGCAAGTGAAATGCTAATTTGACGCGACTATCATAACGTCAGAATTTTGAAATATTATAATCCAGTAGGTGTAGGATATTTTTGGGTGGTCACTACTGTTTGGAAAGACTATCATCGACAAAAACTAGTAAAAATATTGTAAAATACGATTTCTGTCTATCAATTTCTAATTTGAAGCCTTCAAATAGTATTCTAATCAAATGAAGCAATAATGGAAATTTACTTGAAACGCCTTAACCCATTTGATTTTGAGCAATTTCGGAAATAAAACGTCGAATTCAAAGGGTCGTACTCGTGGATATGATCATATGATATTTAGTTATAAAAAGTGTACAAAAATGCAAAACAAACGCAAGAATATTTGTACAAAATCTCCATAAGTTGAGTATTGGACTGTAAGTACATTCTGTAGATTTATTTTACCTATTACCCAAGTTTTGTTGATCTTTCCCCCCCTAAAAATGCAGCTTATCAAAATGAAGACAGCAGCGGCATCGTTCTCCATTTTCAGGTCTTTGTAACTGTCTACAATTCAAATATAAAAGGTTGTAACCAATAAGGCTAAGCTGTTTCAAGTGAACCTACATAATCGCATTAATTGATTTTTTATACGGAAATAACTACACAGACAAATTTCAATCTACCGCATATTGGTGAAAAAAATCAAATTTGAATGTTTTGAAATGGAAATTGAAGGGCACGAATCATACTTTGGTTAATTTGTGCTGATAAAATTCTCTGCAATCAGCAGTAAACTAAAAATCCTCAAAAAACAACCATTTCAGATTTCGATTCACGATAGTAAATTTTAGTGAAAATTGAATGGAATAGAAAATCAGTATATCTACAACAAAGTGTGTAACTTTCATTAGGATATATAGCGTCTAATATTTCGATATAGACTTGGATACTCATGTAACATTGTATGCTACCCAATTTTTTTTCTACCTTCTGTCGGTGGGACAACTTCCACTGCTGGTGCGCCTTCTACAACTGCTTGCCCTGAAGAAAAACACACGTCTTTTACCTTTTTTTATCAATAAAATCATATCGTTATGAAGTCACTGATGTTTTGACAAAGCGATGAGTTGTGAGGTGATTGATGATTGATGCTACACCAAGATATTTAAAATTTCTGTAGATGAACAATGAAATCCACTTCATCATAACGTCTTTTAAAGCTTATTTCTACCTACTTATAGAGAACGTTTAGCAAAGAGGATTTTATAAGATAATTGGTAATATTTTCCTTTCATTTTTTGGAAAACGTTATCCTCCTATTGATTTACCCATATTTTTGCATTATCAATAGTTTTTCATTAAACAATATATTTATTACCTTCAGCCGGTGCCGGTGGTTGTCCCTCAGCAGTTGGTTGCCCTTCAACGGGCGGTTGTCCTTCAACGGGCGGTTGACCTTCAACAGGAGGTTGCCCTTCTGCAGGAGGTTGTCCCTCAGCAGGCGCTTGACCTTCTACGGTTGGTTGACCTTCAACAGGTGGTTGTCCTTCAGCCGATGTTTCTCCCTCCGCTGGTGGCTGACCTTCAGGAGGCGGTTGACCTTCAACAGGTGGTTGTCCTTCCGCAGGGGGTTGTCCTTCAGAAGGTGGTTGACCTTCTACTGCCGGCTGACCTTCTGCACTTGTTTCAGCCTCGGCAGGCTCTGCCGGAGGTGCTAAATCATTATTTTTTAAATCAAATATGTCAAATATCGCAAAGTTAGTAAAGAAAAAAATTACGTTTCTATCGATATCTCCAAATTGTCGGTTTTGTCTTACCTTCTGCTGTTTCTTCAGCTTCCTAAAACAAAAATGCTTTATATTATAGAAGTATTAGGAAGTGTTCACACATTAATTGATAGGCAACCATACAGTCAACATGCGGTATAGAGTGTAGTAGAACTTGACTATCACTGTTCTGTTTTGCCTAAGAGGATGTCTTTAATTGTTCGAGACATTTGCTTTTTTGCACTCACAAATCTAAATAGAAAGACAACATAGTTTTGTTATGATATACATAGTGTATACGAATAAAATTCGACTTCCTTGTTTTCCAAAGATTTCAGATACTTAATAATATACGTGACCATATATGACACGTAGGAAAATTGACATTTAATATTTTTAGGTCAACTAAATTTAGTGAAATTATAGTAGCACATAATTATTGACTCATTTTAAAATATGTAGCATAAACTTGATATTTGTTAATCTTTAAGAGTTTCAGATATCTTATAAAATATATTATTGTACTATGTGTTAAAAAAATTGTCATTTTATATTTTGTGATTAGCTAAATTTGGTGAAACAAAGGAAATACTTTTTGACTCAAATTTAAAAATGTTTTTGCCAGGGCCTTTTTTTATAGACTTATAAATATAACTCGCGTACAATATCATGTACTTAGTAGTTTTTCTGTGGTAAAAATTGCCGCTTGTTATGTAATTATATTTTTACAAAAAAGTAATAAACGATTGTCAATTAAATTTATTAACTTTGCAATTTATTGACTTTTAGATCGTATTTTTAATTATTATATAAACATGTTCCCCGAAATATGCAATGATGGTATTGAACAACAAAATAAAATAAAAAATAAATACAAAATTTTCATCCATTCATCTTATGTTTTTAAATTTTGTGCCTACCTAATTTAATTTTTTATTATTCAGATTTTAAAGATATCAATTAAAAAATTATTTCTACATGTCATACTTATTTACATAATACGTCTTATATAGGTATATTTGTCATGCAAAAAAAACGAAAACAAAAAAAAATAATAAAATAAAAAAACTAAAATGAAATAATACAAGACATTGGTTTAAGAATTTTTTTTAAAATAATGATTTACAAATACAGGAGTATTGACATAAACAATTAATATACATGCAGACAGGTGGACAAGGGAATTTCTCCCCAAAAGTCTGGTGCACAATAGGTAAAATAAATTAATTTCTTAATCATACAGATCCCTAGACAAAGGAGGGGATTGACGGACACTTAAAAGTAATCATGCTTCAACTTCTTGTACCTTCTTTTCGTCACCCTTTTTGGACCAATCTGGTTTTTTCTGTAAAATTAAAAAGTATTTAGTAACCAATACGCATAACAACGTTTTAGGGACACAGAAAACTACACTACAGATAGAAATATGTATGGATTGTACAGAGGAAAATTAGTAAAAGGTGCAAAACGTAGAAGAAAGATAAAGTCATACTAAAAGAAAAGTGCTTATACTGTGCAAAAATACAAAATAAAAAGGGTTAGGATAGATATTAAGTTTTAAGTAAAAATAAAGGGGCAAATTCTTCTATTATTAATTTTTAGATGGTTCGATTCAATATACATAACATTAAAAATTGAGCAGTCTGGTAAATGGTTTTAAATATACTGGATGTTCAATAATGTTCATAATTGTTCTCTCAGAATACGTACTATATCCCAATATTGATAATTTCTTTAAAATTTGTAATAACACCCAGTATACAGGCTAATTTTAATTAACTAACTACTGGATAAAGTGAAAATTGTGATAAAAATAGGTAATCTATATCATTCAAAATAACTGTAGAAATTTTTCGACCATCTCTTTTTACCTTGGAAGCAGTAGCAGCTTTTTGAGCATTCTGAAAGTTACACAAAGCACTTTAAGCACAATTACATCAATTTTCACGACATTTATGTGTGACAATGTGAAAAATTGTTGTACAACATCAAACAAACTCAGCAGGATGGAGTCCTTTTTTGTTTATGCGAAACAAGCGACATTAGCAGCAGCTCACCTTGTGTCTAAGGTTTTTCCGTTGCAATAAGACATTACAAAAAGCTGGTTAAAAATAGAAAAGTACAAAAACAAAAATGGGAAAATGAAAATAAAAATTGAAAAAGTAATTGTATGGGAAAAACAACAGACGTTATCTGTGTAAAAATTTATAAATGCCGCACATCCTCAAAAATATATAGATAGCGCTGGCTTTTCTAAAGAAAAATATTGTTTTCAAAAAATTATACAGTACAGAGAAACCGCTAGAATATATTAATAATTTATTAAATATTTGTTGGGTAACATAACATCGTTTTTTTCTCTTAAAACTGTATAGTAATAGGTAAAAATATCGTCGCTTTACTTCTTGGTCTGCCACTCAGCTTTTTCTGATTTCTTCGGCTGCGGAAACAAATTTTTGTTCTAAGAATTGCTTATTCGCACATGGATGATTATATTTCCAACATGTATGATTTGGAACTATAATCATTATAGTTGTTCTCAGATTACTGACCGAAATTCCACAATTTTGACATTAAATTTTTCTAAAACATACTTTTAAAATTTTGTGGAACAGTGGTCAGTGTAGAATGAAAAATATATTACATAGAAAAGAAGAGAAAATTACCATAACAGAACAACGTGCCACAAACTAAAATAAGTTAAAATAATAATCTGATTTTTTCTCAAGAAGTAGATCAGAAAGTGTATTGTAAATTATTGAGAAACCGAGAAATCATTGGTGTAATTTTTAGACAAATAGAAACAAAATTTTATTCCAATATTCAAAAAATATTTTTTGAAGATGTATGTATCAGATTTTTTTGGAGATTATTGTTAATATATAAACCTGAAAAATAGTTATATCATACTTGACACGTTGTTAGTTTACGTTGTATATTGAACTTTTTGTTTCACATGAATGATAAAATTTATGTAGGTATCAAATTAAATAAAATTTTTAATATAGAATTTGTTATGTAACAATCATTGCCCACAATTTCATTATATATATATGTACTCTCATATAATATAAAACTACAAATATCTAGGCATACTCGAGGATTTTCCAACAAAAATTTACTTGAATTTAGGAAGTAGGATACTCTAATAAAAAATGGTGTGACTGAATTTATAACTAAGAAAAAATTCCAATTTCAATGTTTTGCTGCTAACAAAATTATTCACAGAATTAAAGGACATTGAGCGATACTCACTTCCTTATCCTCCTCTTCTAAGGTGAATTCCTTCTTCTTCACAACTTTGAGTTGGTTACGGAAGTTGAATTCTGCTGCCTTCTTTTGCAATTTGGCGAATTTGTTCTCATATTTGGATACTTTTTTCAAGGTAGGCTTAACGCTGGAGAAACATTGGATTAAATTATGTCACAGACTTGACAGAAACACTTACAATTTGCCTCTGAGGTCGTTGACCTGGCTGTTGAGTTCGGCGATCTGTCAGAAACATAAAAATGTGTAAGAGAATGGACAGATTATTAAGCATTGAAGCGCTGGCTATTTTTTGTTTGAACAGAAAAGTGAACACTAAGTTTTGAAATACAAAAAATAAGCAGCGATAGAGTTTCGTTAGTAAAATGTGCTATATACAGAGTATCGCGATGAAGACCCTTTAGACATATTAAAATTGGTATCTGAAGACAGAAATCTGAAACAATGCTATTTGTACAGGAAATTGATGTTAGTGTTACTTTTTTCAATGTAACACCCTGTAATGATAATATTTTTGATATAAACATTAAAGTTGGGGTCAAAATTTGTTAGACTACCTAAACGTTGCTGGTTTTGAGATACTTGATATTTTGTTAGATTTTTGACGAATACAAAGTAAAATACTTTCTTAAATTAAATTTATTAGGTTATTGTAGGTTGGTTTTCGCAGCAGTTGGAAACAGTTTCAAACTATAAGAATTGTCCGTCCAACTATTTATTGCGTTACATTCAATGGTATTATAACGCGTTCTCAACTTAGCAGGTCGAATATTTCTGACAGTTTCAAACCGTTTTCAACTGCTGCAAAAACAAACCTAGTGTGACTTAGGGTCTTATCTGATAAAAATAAAATGACGATTGTCAAGGGTATGAAAGCTATAAAGTGTTTTTTTTTGCATCTGTCAACAGTTTTACAAAATGTCAAACATCTCGGAAACGGTCAGGTTTAACATTTTTAATATTATTCACTTCAATTAGGATTTACTTTTCGTGATATGTCTAAGGAAAGGTTTTCGTCGCGACATATCCTTTACATCTAAGAAAAAGTTGAGTTAAGTGAGTGAAACTCATAGCCACACGAAATTCACAAGTCATGCACACAAAATGTTAAGTAAGCGAGAAGAGGAAAATCGTTAGAGAAAAATAGTACTACGGCTTGCGAGTATTAAAAAAAGGCGTAGAGAAAGAGAAAAGGACAGATATAAGAACAGGAAACAGTAAACGAATAAACTACTACATAGGGGATAATTATAATCGGTCAACGTATCTACAAAAATATTTATATACACAATATACAGGTGGAGAAACGTCAAAAATTCCATTTATTTCTCAAAACACAAAGTGTGGGTTACGTTTTCTATGGGACACAAAAATTCCTGAACCTCTCTAGACGGTCTGTCGAGCGGATTACCCAAATAGCTGGTCTTAGGCAGTTTTCCTTTCTCTAGGAAGCTCTATTAATCTACATCTAAGCTCAAAATATTGCTGCAACTATACATCTTAAAATATATACATATACATTTAAGGACTTGGCACCACCAATGACAATCTGTAGTTAATATAACGGAACGGTAACAATTAGTACATCAGTGGTGGTGCTCAATACATAAAAGATTGCAGTGTACCACAGACAATATTTTGACAGGTCGTTTTGTACAATTATTTACAAGTGAACCAATCCTGAAATGGTAGATAGGATTATGAAGGATCGAGCATGGCACTTCTGAACTGTCAGGTTCCGTTATCCTTGTTACTTGAAGTAATGAGTTTTTGGTGATTTGGAACGATTACTCAATGAGGAAAAACAAAAACATTTGTCAGTGAAACGCTGGAAAAGAAGAAAGCATGAAGGGCCATGCCGTATTCCTAGGGGGGCAAGTGCAAGGGCAAGCGTTAGGCTTCGTTATTGGTCGGAAATTGAACAATATTTACAATTTTTAGCAGGGTTAGTAACATAAAAAGCTGTTGACAGACTGACAATCTACGGTCTCTAAGATATTTGACTGAAAAAGAGACGCAATGATAAATTACTGAGGTCAAGTTAGTTCGATTTGCTAGATGGCAACACTGTTCAGAAATTTACTTTTTTAAATATTATGCAAATTATAGTTATTTATCAAAAAATTGTGAACCATGAATTAATTTCAAATAAAAATAAAAAAAAACAAAATTTTTTTCTACGTTCATGCAAAAAACAAAACTTTATTGAACTATATTTAGTAAAAAATTGGTTGGTAAAATTTTATTTTGCTTCACTGTTATTCTACTATAGTGTTTTGTGATCATGACAAACACAAACGGTCAAATCGATGCCATATTCTGTCCATTTTCTGTGAGATTGTAAGCAATTGCATATTTTACATTTGCAATTATATTTATTACCTACATACTGGATTATGTAATTACTAGAAAATGAAATTTATTAAAAATAAAGTTAATTTGTTTTGAATATCAGCTTAATTACAAATAAAGCATTTATTGGTTTTTGCATGAACGTAGAAAAAATATTGTATGCAACTCGTACAAAAAGTGTTGGAAAACATTTACTTTTCGCACTTGTTGCATAAATAACTATTTTCTACGGTCATGCAAAAAACAAAACTTTATTGAACTATATTTAGTGGAAAAAGTGGTTCTTTATTGCACTAGTGCAATAAAATGTTTATTGCATTCATATGTCATTCTAATACAGCGTTTTGTGATCATGACAAATGGATACGTTGAAATGGACCATATTTAGTCGATTTTCTGTAAGATTGTATTACGTTTTAAAGAATTCAATATTTTATATTATTTTTATTTATTATTTATTAAAAATAAAATTAGTTTCCTTTGAATATCACCTGAATTACAAAAAATATTTTTGTATTACTTTTAGCAGCTAGAGAACTGTTCCTAACATATTAATTTCCAACTTTGCTATTAAATTAGGCTTTTCATTTTCATATACTTAGTGTCACCTAAATAAAACATTCTTTGGTTTTTGCATGAACGTAGAAAAAATATTGTATCCAACTCGTACAAAAAGTGTTTATTACACTCGACGTGTTGACAATGTCACATCGCGTGCAATAAACACGTACTTGTTGCACTTGTTGCATAAATAACTATTGAATAAATGAAGACACGCATTTAGATATATAATTTTGGTTCTACATATTGAAAAGAAGAACTTGACTCAATCATTCTATTTTGACCTCAGGACCTTCCTATGTCACATTCTCAATTAACTCTCTGTATACTTGACGGTAAAAGATAAGGGGAAAGCTGCAGAGCAGGGATTATTTCAGGAAAAGTTTGAATGCGTCTACAAGCGAATATGCTTCGCCGTACTACATAAAACTGAGAACTATTTACAATGAAATGGCTGCGACAGGTTTAGTTGGGAGTTATGAATGATGTTACTGCGGGATGGGATCAACTACGGCCTAACACTTCATGTACGTATTAAGTAATTTTTTAGTATTCACAACGAAGGTATATGTTGGGATTTTATACCTCAAGATTCAACAGCGATTTATAAAGCTGTTCGTGTGCACGTTTATCAAAATTGTTTGAGCTTTAGCACCTGTCGTTAGCTGTACACACGCTGCAGTTTATAAATCGCGACCGTGTATGAGTACTTTAATATGTATATAGTGTGTGATATGAAGCACAAAACTGTACACTCGGTATGTATGTGGTACCTCCCAATCCCGTTTTCGCACTTCACGTTCCAAATCCCACTTCTGCTCCTCACATATATACATGCGGTCATAATAGTCTTTGCAAATCTTCTTAAGCTGGCCTAAAAATCGGAAACGGAACCAGCAGTCAGCAATAATTTACTTTAAAGATTGATCACTGGGGCCCGGTCACCTTATCTTTAAGTACTTGCTCACAATTCAATAGATATGTCGATTTTGACGTATTATTTACAATTTTACATAGCAAAGAAGCCTATAAATAACCCCTGAAATGTCGTGGAGGATACAAGATTGCTACAGGTTCTAATTCGATAGCCAAAAAGAGGAAATGTTATTTCATGTTCATGATTCTCTGTAATATTGAACCCATGAATAATATCAACTGTGGGCAAGTACAGCATCTGAAAATATCTCTATATAGGATTGGTTTATACTGTCCTCCAAGTCTAAAGGAGAATTGAAAAAAGATTGTCCTAAATAGCTTGGCGAAATATGTACATTGCAGGTGAAAACCAAGTCACCCAAAAAATAACGGATCGTACCAACTGCGCCGTTATTTTTTGGCTGCTCTTTCATATTGTAAAATGCCATTCCATAACAGCGCCCTAAAAGAAAAAAAATTGCAAGGCCTGTGTATCGTGTATAGTTTGTACCTCTTGGGCTTTAAAACGTTCGATTACTTCTAAATCATATTTATCCCCTTCAAGTTTCTCAATTCTTGAATGATAGGCTCTACAAACTGTCTGAAGTTCGGCTAGAAGAAACAGGTTTAATTATCAAAACGTAAAAGAGTACCGCAGCCACTCGAAATTGGGATTGTCCATCGAACTGGATCGTACCGAAGTACCTCCTCTCTCATTGACTTTAACAGCTAGTAAGAACTGCGACTAGTTAGAACTGAATATGGGAAGTACTTCGGTAGTTGCTAAAAAATGTAATTTTTACAGAAGGAGGATGACAGTTCTTTGGGGTGAAGCAGAAAAAAGCTGGAAGCAAACTTTCTGAAAAGTGTGTTCCTGAAATCATACAGTGTATATACAAAACAGAATTTGAGGCTAAGAGAGTTGTATGTGAATGTGGATTTGTACAATAGCCAATCGGGGAATAGAATTGCTTTGAAAAAAGTGCAAAAAAGCTCTACGTGACGGTGTGTTATAAAATTTTCTATGCATGTGCAATATAACATGCCCTCCAAATTGTCCATTCTACCTGAAAATCTCTGAATTCCACTTCCTTTTCAAGGTCAAATTTCTTATTTTCGAGATCACTAATGCGTCTGTGATAGTTCTCGCATACTTGTTTTACAGTGGCTAGAAATATAGAGGAAGCGACATGTCAATAACGTTGCTTTTACAGAAGTTATACATTGTGTTTGGATCAGCCAGTTGAGATCTCATTTTAAAAAGTCACGCGTCCCATCTTCTAACACACTTTTTAAAACCGTTCTAGTGTACATATCTGTGTCGTATTTAAAAGTGTAGAATTTGAAAATATTAAATGAAGAAACTAGCATATTTTCTATGATATATATCCACACTCTTCCAAAAAAAAATTCTTAACGGAAGCACTTAAAAATATATACAGTGTGTTCCACATAAGAACAGACACATATCAGCTACATGTCCAAAATATTGCAAATAACCAAATATACCTATATAGAAAGATGCACACTGGCGGAGTAACAAGCCTTCAAATTGGAACCAAATATTTCTATAAATAAATTAATATCTAAATTACTTTAATTTAGAATAACCACATTTGATACATGATTTAAGTTTATTATTAGTCTTCTTTGATTATGAGCTCAAGTATATTGAAACACTATAAGGTATTCATTGAGGATGGGTCAGCCCTAAAATTATACCAAACCTTCTTTTCTCATTGAATTTAAAAAGAATGATAATATCCCGCGCACAATTTAATTTAAAACACTTTTATTCTCGTTAAATTTTAAAAGTACTTTAAGGTTTTCAAGAAAAAATGCATTAATTAAACCAAGATTTTAATAGAGTTTATTAGAAGAAATCAAAAAGTCAGTAGTAGACTTTGTCTTTAAAATTTAAATGAGTGATTCCTATAGAGAAACATTTTCTAATGTTGAAAGGTGGGCTCTAGAGACAGGAAAACTTTTCAATAATATCCCTCTGTATACCGAATTCTTAAACGTAATCTACTACATCCATATCATATTCAAAAAGTGCAAGAGCTTCAAGAATCGATGAGTGATCTTTTGCAAGTTCATTTTGCATCGGGATATTGACTTTCAGAAAATTTTTTTAACTGATGAAGCTTGTTTCACTCGTAGAGGAATTACACATGTTCACAACTTTCATGAATATTCCCTATGCAATAACTCCTAGACATTTTCAACGCGAGTTTAAGATAAATGTTTAGGCTGGTACTATTGATCGTTATTTGATTGAACCAGTTATTTTGCCAAATCCATTAAATGGCGAAATTTATTTGCAATTTCTGAAAAATTATTGTCCTCAAAATTGGCCGCCACGATCGCCAGATTTCAATAAATCTGACTATTTTCTTTGGAGAACATTGAAGGATATTTTTTTTCCGAAATATTGCCCAGCTTTGACTCCACCTATGTACAACTTTGTATATAGGTGTGTTTGGATAAAATGCAATATTTTGAGACCCCCTACTTGAACCTGCTCTGTGTCTGTTCCTACGCGAAACACACAGTATTTTTATTTTGAAATGCATGGATATCTAAAAATTGGCTGGACTTCCATCTGTTTACTGATTTTAAAGCCCACAAAAATAGTTTGGAGGTGAAAGCATAGGGCAGAATTTATTTTCACTAGTAACATTCCTGTGCCTTGGCACCGTAGAATAGCTTCAATTGCGACGTTGTAACCCTTTCAAAAATGCTTGGCTTATTGACAAATACTGGTGACAAGTCGATATGCAATGTCTCCGTATTGGTTAGGAAGTAGTTAGAAATTGAAAATTATGATTATGAAGAGAAATAGGAAGATTTCAAATCTGCTACACTGTATAATATTATTACATGAACTGACTGCATTCGTTTCCGAAAAAATTCAATCGTAAGCTGAAGCGGAGTCTTTTGGTACAGTGGGCAAAAATTCAATAGGAACTCAAAATAAATCATGAACCATAAAATACCTCTATACTCTTTCAGTTTCAGTAAAACAAGAACTGACCCACCAGCTTGAGTTTTCACCCACTGACACTAATTCTAACGAAATGCAGTATGCTAGCACATGCATATACAGTATGTAGCATGAATGGACGTGCAAAAGTATCCGTTTTGGGCTAACCTCAATGTCTTTCCTTTTAACAATGATTTCCAAATCATATTTTTGATCCTCCAATCGCGTTATTCTTTCGTAATATTGCTTGGCAGTGCTCTTTAGTTGTTCTAGGGAAAAATTCAATTTTTTTAATGTTTAGTGTGAGTGTACTGTGTGGCGTTTTATTTTGTAAAAAAAAATAATAAAATGGTGATGGGGTGATACTCTCCTGGTGATTCGTTGGGGGTAAAACGAAAAGATATGTTTAAAAAGGTTTTTATAGAAGCTGTTACGGTTTGGGAGTGACTGATTGTGTATTCATGAAGACTTATAACAACTTTTATAAAAGGGCAGGACACATCGTGCTCATTACCTTCATTGGCGTCGTCGATGAGCTTGGGTTTACCGCAACGTTCTTCAATGATACGCCTCCTTTCGGCTGCTTTGCGTTCTTGTTCTTTCTTGAGTTCCTCAGCGGCTTTCTTTCTCAACAACAACTGTAAGGATCAAACATACTCATTACCGTGTCTCATTGAAGAATACTGCCGTACTTACCCTAAGTTTCTTCTTTCTTTCAGGGGTCATGAAACCTTTCTTAGCTTTTTTGGCCTTGGAGGCCTCTTCCATACGGGCTCTGACCTCAGCCCTTTTGCGTTCGATTTCCGCCTGTTTCCTTCTCTTTTCCTACACGCCCAATCAAAAAATCGTTAAGACCGTTCAAATAAGACTCAATAAACAGAAGGACCAAATAAACAAAGTAAAAAAAATCAGTATTTGGTCGTTCTGTTTACTAGAGCAAAGACTTATCCCTATACATGCCTCATCCAACTTCTTTTTCTGAAAAAGGAAAGAACAAAACTATTAGGTTCTGATCGACTTAAGTTAGCTACAGCAAGAAGTTTTCTCTTTCAAATTCAGATCTCCTTGCTATAACCTCATGAAAGTTTAGTGTGTAGTGTGATAGTGCACATATAACAAGGGAAAGTGTTATTTACATTTCTGAAGTGCTTTAATTTATTAAAAGAGTGAGTGCTTTAAGACATTATAGTCAAGAAATTAATTACAGTGAGATTGGGGTTATAAGGTAATTAAACTGAACGTTAAAGTTTTTTTGTCAAATGTTTTACTGACTATAACACAAACCCTATAAATTTATTGTTAGCAAAAATATTCATACAAATTAACATAGCATAAAAGAACATTATAAAGAATTATTATAAAGTGATCATAAAATGAAGGAAGATGAAAAATTGGAAATGGAATACAGAAGTATGGCGACAAATATAGAATTAAATACAAGTGGTGTTAAGTTTTGTATAACTGTTCAGTTATATTACAATTCCTTGTCCATTGTAAACTACATGATTAAAACAATTAAATAGAGTTATAATGATACAGTGTATTACATCTATATTATTGGTATATGTGCAGTGCAGCATTGTTTACTTGAGATATGATTGCTACAATGTATATTCAATTTGATGTTTTGAATCCCATTGTGTCAAATCTCAATAAAAATGCCATCTGGTATGGTGTGCTATGAAGTACTTGTTGTTAGTTGTTAGTACCAACGATCTACTTACATAACCCCGACAAAATAAATATGTTAAACTAAATTCTACTAGAATATAGTAACAAATACTCTAGCGATCGGCATACTTTGCAAAATAAAAAAATAAAATCTACATTTCCTCTACTACAACCTGTAATAATATTTGTAAAAGAAGAAAGAAGCGTCAAACTACTGATAATACTTGTATTAAAGAAGCTGTCTACTTTGTCGTTTAAGTAGATTTTATAAAAGAAAATAATTCAATATACTTCTACAAAAGAGATCAACATTAGCGGTATTTTTTCGGAGTTTGGAAGTGATATTTACCTTTGAATTGGAAGAAGGCAATCAATGTCATGATTCCGTTGTATACTGAAGGGGCACATGAAAAAGAAAAATGCATTAGTCATATATATGACATTTTCATTATAAAACAATAGGATGACGTCAACTGATATGCAGTGGCATCCACCATAGAAATATGGTCAAATATAAGCTGTATTTTGTATGACTCATTAGTTGGACCAAAAGAATTCTCTTTCCATTATAAAAAATAAATACCATCACATAGAAAAAAAACATAAAAGTAATATATTACATTACAAATTTTGATAATAAAAAAAAATAAAATAACGGAATAATTCTTGAGGGGGTGGGGGAGAACCCAGCACCGCCCACTTTGGGTATGTATACATTATATATTATGTATTTATTGAGAAAATTTGCGTGATATAAACGTGTTATTGGTTATAATATCATCCTTTTGTTAAACAGTAAATAATGTACGATTTGTAAAAAGGGTCAGAGAATTTCGAAATTTCTATTATTTTGATGTGATAAATTTTTTGACCTAACTCTATAACATTTTTTATTAGATGCTACAAAGTAATTTGTTCAAGAATGCAGTAAAATGTAAAACTTTTATACAAATTTAAAATATTTTAAAGAGAATAGTTTTTCCACATACAGAGTGATTTAGAACGTGGGGATATTTAAAAAATTAAGTAAATCACACCGAAATGGATATATACTATTGATGATTTACGCAAACGTATCATAGTTGCCAATAACTTACGAGTTCAAACATTTGTGTTGCCCAAAATTTTGTTGTAACAGCATATATGTCAAACTATTTTATTAATTAAAACCACAAATTGATTCTATTAATAGTTACTAACAATAGTGGCAAAAGCAGTTGAATTTGCTGTATAAAAGAGGTGTTATAATATGTAATTTATTTCCTTCCTTGGGAATTTATTTCCATTTTTTGTCCGATCACCGATCGTATGCTGTGCCGTTTTATCAGTGTATTTTTAAATCATTTTCGAACTCCCCTTTTTGATTTTTTTTGTACAAAATTGTATTTGTAAGCGTACCCCGTACTTACATTTTTTTTTAGATAATTTCTAAATCACCCTGTATACTAAATAAATCGTTATTTTTGTCCATAAATACCTACCTAACCTCGTCGTCCGCCATGGTGAATGTTTTTGATGTTCTGAAAAGGAAAACGCAGAAAAACTTCAGTTCAGAATGAATTAAATTATATATAAACTGTAACAGATCGCAAAATATAGAGCAGGCGTAAAAATAAAAGTTATTTTGGGAACGTAAGCGGCCATTTTACAGCAGCGGGGCTAAATTTAAAGCCTTTGGCTACGCTCCAAATAGCTTCCAACATGTGCCTATCACCGCCAAATTTGGTTTCAGCTCTGAAATGTCGGGCAGACAAATATCAAATTACTTCGGTTAAATAACTTGTTTTCCACATAAATTTGGGTGGAAAATATTACATATAATTCAAATTTAGTATCACTCAATTGTTTTAGATGTTATAAAGTGCTTCGTAATAATATATACCGTTTAAAGTGTATTTTTATATACATGAATTTAAAGAAAAATGATAAAAAGTTTAGCAAGGATGTTATATAATCCTACTTTAGAACATTATCTAATTTAACAAAATCAAAAGTGAACGAACGCAATAAAAAATAATAATATAATATTAATTACATGAAGCAACAAATATTTGTCTTTTGATATTCCTAAAAAGCTCTAAAATGATTGATACTTCTTGGAAATATTCCAAAAATAATATTACATTATATTAAGTTTATTTAAGCCATCATTTTTTACATGTAAAGTAAAAATTAATTTGGATTTGATAGTTTAAAATAGTCATTTGAACTGATTTTCTTGACCTACCTCTGGTCATCGTATGACGTGATTTAGAATCGTTTCAAATTAAAACTAAAAATATATTCTCGATGACAAATCAACCAAATAAATCTTCATGGAATGCAATTTGGTACTATTAAAACAGTTTCATTTAATTATCAAATATAATAAAATGTGAACAATATAATAACAAAACCAATATTAAAACACTCTTTTGAAAAGAAATAAATATCTTAAAACTACTATTTAGATAGTTTAAGCAAGATTATTTTGATGATACCATCATTTTATAAAATATATTGAACTATCAGATATACAAATACATTTTCAGTTTCAAATCAACACCCTCTTTTCTCTAATACCTACCCTCTAACTACTCTAAAAATTGTCAATACTAAAAAATAGTGTGAATCATGAAACGTTATCTATTATCTTAAATTTAAGAAGTCAAAGTATAATAAAAAAAACCGCTACGATTGACATTTGAATAAAAAAAAACGGTTCAAACTATGATAGCTATGTCAAAATTTAAATTTTTCTGCAACGGTAACGCTTAGATGAGTTACATGTTTGATAGTATATGGACAAATATGGTAGCAATAATCCATTTCAGGAGTCACTACTACATTGATCTAAGGAAAACAGCTATTTGGTGACAATCTTTCGATTATTAGCTTACGAAACCGCACAGGGACTCCTTATATTCCAAAATGGAACACCCTGAAGCACTTTCCTCCGAGGAAAACTTCCAAAAGCTTAACACTTCCACTACACTATCCACTTAACCCCAACGTACCTGGTTCAAGCGATGGAAAAATGAGCAGTCAACAAGGACCCTTTGCCGACTGTTGAATGTTCAACCTCGACGCCTTTAGAGTGGCGTCGGTCCTCCCTCCTCCCCGCTTCCTGCCCCGTTTCGGGAGGACCGTTTTGGATGTGGAGGTGGTCGCGTCTCGAGCCCAGAAATAGACTTTTCAGAGACTTGATACTCGGTTCAAGCATAGGGAAACGTACACGCAGTGCGGGTGATGATGATTTGGGTCTTTGGTAAACAGGGGCTAAGCCAAATAGAAAGATTGATTGTCCAGGTTTGTAGTTTAAAGATGTCTAATCGCTGGTGATGGAAATTTCCGAAATGTGCGTACACATTATGGCTATGATAAAAGGTATACAGCTCTACCCTCTCTAACTGGAAGTGCTTTGTAGTTTATTATCAGTTTGCTCCTTCAAATATAAAGTACAAAGTAAATAAATTATGTATTATTAGTGGCTTTGTATTAGTAATGAATTTTCACTTCAATTCAAATGATCTCTACGGGACAATGGCTATAGTATAACGTCTGCGAACTCCAAAAGTGACCAGAAGAAATATAATTCAAATGAACTGAAAATAACGTCATCATAAAACACTACCGTCCTATACTAAACCCGATCTCATAAACCAACTTGAGAAAGCTTTGGATACAGATGAAAAATCTTCTAATACTTGGAAAACAATTCCCACGTATCACCTACAGGCGTATAGTTGGTTCTGTATGCTTTTCATTTCCTTTACAAATAGAGTATAAACACATTTTAACTGAATGACCTCAGCCAAACTTTGAGTCGAATACATATTGAAATATGATCTTTTCATACACCAATATTTTGTGTCATCTGCTTTTTCATTTGCTTTACCAACACATTTTAACTCAATGGCCTCAGCGAAACTTTGAGTCGAATAGATATTGAAATATATTTTCTTATCTTTTAAGACACCAACATTTCGTATCATCATTTGTTGAAAGAGACAATCATTTCTAAGGTATTTGCATCGTTCTCCTGATCATCCAGGCAAAAAAGAGATAAACAAGTATAAATTTCATGCCATGCCGAAAACATTACCTGAGATGCTAAAACTTGCTTCAAATTAGGGTTCATTAAGTCAAAATATTAATTACTATTATAAAAACTACTTAATCTTTCATTACAAACAAACTTCTTTGCAGTTGGTAATTATATTCCATTTTTTTGTATTCAAAACCTCTTCTAAGGATTCTTCCTTGCAACCGAGTAAAATATTTCACACTAAGAAGATTTTTATTATTATTATACAGGCTGTTTGAAAAACACATGGTATTTGATTAAAATTTGAGGCAGGTATGTTTCTGATGCTGCCAAAGACACTGTTATTAGTTTTGTTGTATAAAGTAGAAGGCGCTAGTTGCTAACAAGGATCGCCTGGTTGCCTTCACTACAGTTTTTTGCATTTTTTTCGAAATAGGCTCATTTTCAACAAATTTACTGAGAGCGACTTTTTTGTGTAAAATGAAGTTTTATATAATATAACAAGGCTGAGAATAGAAGAAACCCAACTTAAAAAAGTTAGAGAATAAAATGTCAGCGAGAATGCTAGCAAGTAGCGCCCTCTACTTTGTACAAAAAAAAATAATAACACCAACATGTTCGGCTTCAGCAAAAACGTACATATGTCAAAATTTAAACAAATCTGATAGTCATTAAAAAAAATTACATCCAAAATTTGATGTTTTAAAATAATTTTACATATCCTGTATCTCAAAAATGAGTGGCTCTAGGACATACATTTAGAAAGCAAACTTCACTTATTTTTCAATGTTCTATCAGCCCTAGTAATATTGCAATGTCTTTTTGAAACATTCTCTATATCAAATCTTTAAGCTGTATAGGCTTATATTAAGGCTCAATAATTTTTATCCATGTTTTCAAACTGCCGAAATATGTAGAATATATCACTTTTGACACTTTCATAGTTCCAGTATAATATTTGAAGGTATATTTTTAATATATAATTATTTTGAAAGCTGTACAATTTTCAGTTGGCTTGTAAATTAAATTTTTAGCATAAATAATAATATATTATGATATATTATATATTTTACTGCAAATTGTTAAACACTTTTACAACCATTAAGTAATTTATGTCACTTTTTTGGCAGAATCTCCTTACATACATATTTTGCCAAAACAACAGGAAATAGTTCTTTTTTCTAACTTGGCAAAGTTTATATTTTAATAATTATTATTGTTGTGACTTCCATATTCAAATGTAAAAATCAAAGTTACTACTCAAATGAAATACTTCTGTTTTCATTATAGCATTAATTACACATTTTTTAAATTACTTTGTACTACTATCTGGTATCACACTAATTGCTAATTTCTTTTTCTGAAATATTGTTCGACTTTTATCTATTTTAATAACAGAAGGATAAAGTTAATGACTTTTAAAATAGTACGTGTAGATACACTTCCATTTTGTTGAAAAACCAGGAAACATGTTACTAGTTATTATAACTATTTCATATTTTTAACATAATTTCTTTTTTGTTTCAACTGACTGTGATTAGGACCAAGCAATCTTATATGTCCCTATCAGTTTTTTACTACTATTTTTAATTTCCTGTAAATTTTAAGTCAATAATTCTATTACTTTATTAGAAAATGTTCTTTGATCACAGTGTAATACAGAAATAATCGGCATGTTTGTGTGAGTTTAATAATTTAAAATAAACAAAGCATCGTGTGGTTTTCAATACATGCATTTACGTAAAATGTGTTCCAGGCTCGAACGAGAATGTTTGCAATAGCTGTGCCTACACTCTTTTACGCCTACAATAGAATGTCAGGCTCTACTTTTGAAATTTTCAGTTATCGTTCTGATGTAACTGCCGTCTAAAAATATGTATAATATATTTCAACGATGTAAGTATATATGTCAGTGCTAACGAGAATTTCAAATGTAGTTGGAAATTCATTTAAAAATATGTGTATTTATGTAGTATTTAGATATTCATAAAGAATAAAATTAAAAAGTAGATGAGCAGATTAAGCATATAGGGGTAGGTACAGAAATATAATCGTAGATAACACTATGATGTTAGTTTTTTTTTACATTTTACAGATTGCTTGTAGTACAGGATTATATTTTCAACATACAGGGTGTTATATGGATTAGCTATATTTTTTTTAGTTTTTTTACGTTCGCATATCTGTCTTAAAGTTAGCAGACATGCGAACGTAAAGAAACTTAATTTTTGGGTAAATACTCATATACTGAATAATTTAGAGATAGAATTCATTCAAATTTGCCACAAAAAGTTCTCTGTTCCCACATCACATCGAACGTCTATCATTTATCACTAAAATCCGATATTACTACGTAAAACTATTTGTTATGTATCTCATCCTGAACTTTCTAAATAACATGTTTTACACCAGTCAGGGGTCTGAAAGCGGTGACATAAATGCTTAAATTATTTATTGAAAAGTAGAGAACCGTTGGTAGAGAAAATTTGGTACAGAGGAGTTTCTAATAAAGCTGAAAAGGCGTTAAAAATTATTTCCTATTCCTAATTTTCATTTTTCGTAAAACTTGTCTTCTTTTTCTATCCTACGTGCGCCGCCTATGACTAAATTAACACCTCACAGTGTAAAAATAGTTGCTTTATGTATGTATTACCTGCCAAAAATTCAGAACAATTGAATAACAAGTAGGAGAGTTAAGACTCGATGAAAAGTGAAACAGGGTGTATACAGGGTGTTAAAAAAAGAGTGTAAAATATTTCAGGAGGTAATAGTATGAACCAAAATAAGCAGAAAAGTCTTAATAAATATGGGTCCGCAAAGTAACGGTTGCGGAGATATGGACCACTATACGTTTTTCAAACAATTTACTTTCTTAGGAATCACCGACAAAGGAAGCTTTTAACAAATAAAAAACAAAGTTACAGAAGATGTTCAAAGTGCTCTCCATCCATTTCCAAGCAGGCACGACATCTTCGTCTCAACAATATTCGAACTCTTTCAAAAACACCCTTCTTGGTTTGGATTTCTTGACACTTTTGATTAATCCGTAGCTGCATCTCTTTCAGGCTATTTACAGGAGTACCATACACTAATGTCTTCAAATATCCCCAAACAAATAAATCTAGAGGGTTCAGATCAGGCGATCTTGGAGGCCATAAAACAGGTCCGGCCCTTCCTACCCATCTATGTGGAAAAGTTTGGTGTAACTGCTCTCTAACAGCCATGAAAAAATGAGCTGGAGCACGATCATGATGGAACCACATTTGTTGCCTCTGATTCAAAGGAATGTCTTCCAAAAACTCATACAGTGTGTTCTGCAGAAAGTTGAGGTAAGCAGCGCCTGTTAATCGGTTTGGTAAAACAATAGGACCTAGAAACCTGTCACCTACAATACCCATCCAAATGTTTAATGAAAAACGTGCCTGATGTCCAGATTCTATTATAGCATGAGGATTTTCGTATTGTGAAAATTAAACACTCCATTTCTTGTAAACCCGGCCTCATCAGTAAAAAGAATGTTTGGAAGAAAACGAGCATCATGACGTAGAAACCAGCGGCAAAAAACCAACCGTGCTTGATGATTATTTATTGGATTTAAGGCCTGTACTCGTTGCACATGGTATAGATAAAGCAGTTGCTCGTGAAGGATTCTCCAAACAAGAGGACCACTAATTCCTACCTCGGCTGATATTCTTCCCACACTCGTACCTGAATTCTGCTCTACCGATGCTAGAATTTCTTCTTCTGCTCTAGAAGTGGATACCGACCTTGGTCTTCCGGATAAATGGCACTGTTTGCTCAAGGAACCGGTATCACGCAATCTTTGGTGAATTCTTCCAAACATGCGTTGTGAAGGAATCTGGCGATATGGATAAGCGTCAACATAAATACATGTCTGTTAATTCTGCGTTAGAGTAACCAGCCATAGCGAAAGAAAACTTGTGCACTAAGAATTGTCAAATGTTTATTTCACTAAACATCAACCAACTATTATAAGAAAATACACAACGTTTTTGCAAAATGAAAAAAGAGACTAAAAACATAATACATTCTATATCTCCGCAACCGTTACTTTGCGGACCCATGTTTATTGAGACTTTTCTGCTTATTTTGGTTCATATTATTACCTCCTTAAATATTTTACACTCATTTTTTAACACCCAGTATGTAAAAATATGGCCCACAAAAATTGTTTACCAATGACACATAAAGTACCAATATACAAGGTGATTCACTACTTATTTAAAAAAAATTGAGAATAGATGTATCATGAAAAATGGGGTCAATATCTTAAAAAAAAATTGTAAAATCCTGTCAAAAATTATTGAAATTGTAATATTTTCAAGCTTTGCATGACTAAACTACTTTATTTTTAGCGTCATCGGAATGCAGGCTATTCCGAATACTGAAATCCGATTTTAGTATTAACGTTTTTTCAATAGCGTCTACATTTCGCCCTCATTTTCAGGAGTACTTTAATGAAATTGAAGGGGTACGATGAAATGGACGAGGAGGGCCGGTGCCATGCCCGCCACGAACTTAAATCCTTGGGACTTTTTTTTGTGGATATTTAATAAATGAAGTGTATCGCACCAATGTGGACACTATTTGACGCGAAAGTATTAGCTGCTGCCAATAATTAAAGAGTTCAAAACGAACAAGAACCAGAAATATTTGTGTTTGTTCGTAGAAATGGGGTAACACGGGCCTCAATATATTTACACATCGGTGAATAAAATATTGAGGAGTTGTTATAACGTCAGGTACCTACGTCAAATTATTAATTAAAACCACAAATTAATTTTATTATTTAATCAGCAGTAACTGTAACTGTAACAGCAGTTGATTTTGCTGATAGAAAATGGGTGCTATAAAATTTTATTTTTTTCATTCTTTAAATTCTTTCAATTCTTCGTCTGTTCAATTTTTATTACACTTTACCGCCTTGCCGGTCGCCGACTGCATGCTTTATCTTGCACAAAGTCAGGTTTTACAGTGAACCAGTCTCTAGTGCAGAAGTGTATTTTCTAAATCATTTTCAAATTGACCTTTTTTTTTTAATAAGTTTTGAATCAATCTGTGCATATGATAACCGCATAGTTAGACTTAAGCTACATACGGTTAAAAACAAAAATTGAATATTTTTTTCTATCTGAAGTAGATACTGTGAATCCTTAAGGGCGCCGTATTCTTGAAATAGTGTTTTCTACAAATATAAATAATTTTAGACATTTAAGAACTGAATAATATAGAGTTTAGCAAATAACAAGAATGTTATTTCATGCCACCTGCAAATATTCAAAGGTACCGAAGTAAAATCAACATATAACATCAGAAAGCGATCTATCCAATGAATTTTTAGGTACTGAAATCTTTGAAAATACGTATTTTTTTAAATTCAACTATAGATGTAAACATTGTTATAACATAAACTTACATAGTTCTGCATATAAGACTGTTCGCTTTTGTTTTTAAGTATGTGAAAATAATTGTTAAAATGTGGGTTAGAATAGCGAAATTATGTGTGTCATATAAATGCATTTTAAAAGTTATTACATTATTTGAGGAAAGTTTAAATAGTAAAAGTGGATAAACAAAACATCAATAATTCAATTTTGATATTACTTTTGCTCTACGTGTTTTATTTTTCGAGATTTCAGTACCTAAAAAACACCACAAATTTGATCATTTTACGGCGAGGAATACGGGCACCTTATAGCAGATATTTGATGTTTGCTTCTTCGTCCAGTAATCGTAATGCTTTTTCTTGTATTATGCTCTGTTTTTTGTAGTGTAATCTAGAAATAGCACTGTGTACTGTACAAACAATTGTAGGCATTAGGCAACCAGTAACTCATGTTTCTTTGTATTGCGTCGGCAGTACCTTTACACTCAAAATCTACAAACTAAGTTGTGGGTTTATTTACTAGTGCTGACGCATTTGCTGAATAGCATAGGTACATGTTATAGAATCTTTATTACAGATTTTCTGAATAAGGAGCTACCTAATGGCCAATAAATGTAAAGCATCACTTCCTTTTATCAGGACGATATGGAATGTTTTAATAATGCAAAACGGAAGCACAAAAGAAATATCGTACGACTAATATTGACAAAATTGACAATGACACAAAATATGTTCTAGTATGTCTTCTAGACATGCAAAAAATGTTCTCTTACTCATTTTCAGTTAGATTTACTCAAAAATTGTATTAACGAGTTCATTGTCTCGCAACGTCAAGTCGTCTTTGAAGACATTTTAAAATAGTTAATAATTTAGGAATTAATGACTTTATTACTTGGATAGGTCAGTGGTCGCTCGGTTTAAGGCGTCAGTACTTGAATCGAAGTGACTAGATCGCTGTGGGTTCGACCCCCGCAGCCGGTAGACCGTATAAAAACTATATTCGTGGAGAGGAATGGCACCCTCTCCGCGGGTACGGTAGGGTGAAAGAATGTTGGCTTGGGTCAATGTGAGAAATTGATACCGGTTGACGTTTGACTACCCCCCTAATTAATGAGGTTTTCCAGGTTTCCCTTATTCCTGCACTTAATAGTGGTTAGGGTTTACCAACTCAAGTCGTTCCTGGGCGCAAATGCGACCCGCTTAGTAATAATATGCCGCCCCCTCTCCCGCACAAGTCTTCGACTTCTGGGCTAATCCTCGTGATTAGAATGAGGGGTAGAAATATTATTATTATTACTTCACGACGTCTAGTAATGTTGATAAAAATTTTAAAATAGTGAATAATTTAGGAGCTACATTCTAAAATCAATCAAATCAGGTTTTGAGCATGAGGTATTGAAGTGATTCTTTGAAAAAAATGTTAATAATATGTTTTGTAAATATGAAAATATCTAAGTAATGGTATGTGACTGATACACCTTATTATCTTGCGATTTACTATGTAAATATTTATATCGTTAATTTTGGAGTCCCACGAGTATTGCTAAACAGGATGATTCTTAATCCATAAAATATTTTTAGTTTACAAAAATTTATCATATCAATTTTTTTTATTTATAAAAACTAAGAAGTAAACATTTCTATAAGTACATAGGTATAAGTATTGATTGATGTCAAAATTGTTTCTTTTCTTTCATTTAAAAGCCAACTATGTCTCAGACTCCATAGATTGTTAATGATATTTAGCATGTGCCCAGAAGGAAAATTAATTTTTCTCGAATGTTGTTGGCGACATTTCAACAAGAGTACTATTTTTTTCTTATTTTTGTTTTCTTGTTTGATATGAAATTATCAAACAAATATACACTAAAATGCTTGAGTATTTTAGAAGCATTACCCCTTTGTTTTTACCCACCCCTGGACAAACTATATTGATTGTTTATAGATTTTCAAAAAGATACGATTGTGCCAAATTTCATAAATTTATCGCTTTTGCAAAACAGTAAATAAAAAGCGTCATCAAGTATCCTTTCACACCCTGTATGACGAAAACGAAACGTTTATATAAACTTTTCGTCTTATTATAAGATGTAGAAAAAGCAGTTAAATTTATGTTACAACTTTTAGAATTGTATACATATTTCCACAAAATCCCATGTGCTGTTTCACTAACCAAAATTTCACATTGCACTCTCAGTATTTTTACTACTTATTGGTGAATTACAATTAAGGAAATTGTGTTTTACTTTTTAAAGTTCTTTGAATTTAATTTTTACTGAAATATATATTGAAATATAATAAATCCATTTTAATCATTACCGTGGATTTTGCTCAACACAAATGTGGTTTTAATAATTAATTTATCTATGCAAAACAGTAGTTCATAAAAACAAACTTACAAATATAAATTACGCTATGCATGCATTAAACAAAATGCAAATTTATTATATGGGATCTCACTTTTAAAGTCTGTGCTATAGATTTCCTGAACTAGTAAAACGTTAAGCAGATAAAGTTATAAGAAAATGTACTAACTTTTATCGTTTAATATTACAAAAATAAATATAAGTCTAATAATTATATTTTATGAAACAATTCTATTATACTGATTATATAGGATATATCAGGATTTACATTATTTTCAGTTTCTTCTAGAATATATTGAACACCTTAAAATGGCTCATAGGCTCAATTAACATCTAATTTGTGAGGGGAGAGCTAAACTTCAAATGTGTCAAAGGTGACTTTTTATGCAAGAATTATGCATCTTGCAAAATTGCGAGATAAGACAAGGTATGATTTTGCAAGATCAAGCCAGAACAAGACTTTAAAGAACCTTTTGTCTCAGCCGCATGTGCGCCCAGAAACGACTTACGGTGGTAGGACGTAATCACCATTCAGTGCAGGAATGAGGGAAACGTGGAAAACCTCATTAAGGGGGGTAGTCAAATGTCGACCGGTATCAATCTCTCACATTGATCCAAGCCAACATTTTTCCTCCCTACCATACCCGCAGAGAGGGTGCCAATCCTCTCCACGAATATAGCTTATATACTGTCTACCGGCTGCGGGGATCGAACCCCCAGCGATCTGGTCACCTCGACCACTGACTGAACATTTTACCGTTTTTTTTTCCTCAGTAAGGAAAATGACAACCTTGGAGAGTCCTGACAAGACATGTTATAGTTTTTGTGACGGTTGGAGAAAAAATAATTTAAATTAGAGTAGCCTCTTTTATATTTTAAGGTGCTTAGTAAAGCCTCCCCCCTCCCCCTTGTTGCGCCAATGAACTACCATTATCTGATATATTACTAGAAAGACAATTTATTTAAAACATTGAGGAAGATCAAAGCATTTGTGCTGTCAGACAGAACCCAAGCAGTTCTTATTCCATTGTTACACTCTATTATAAAAATACAAATAAATTTGTTTCTATTTAAAGAACTGAAACCGTTTTACAATAATGAGATCAAATCTGCGGGAAGTACCTTGAAATCATCAAATCGGAAAGAGATCTACAATAAATCTGGAATATCTGAGTATGGCATTGATGCTTACAACTAGTTAGCGTTAGTTTTTCTTCGTTTTGGCCTTCATCTTTTTATCAATCAAACAATTCAGAATGTCACAGGCGTAGTTACAATCTACCACGAAAAAGTGTTTAATAATTTATCGGGTTTTTAGGGATTTTAAAATAAAGAAATCACGGTTCGTTGAATTATAAATTAATAACCGCAGCAAATTTTATTTAGCTGACAGTGACGAAGAAAAAAGTACATTGCGTTCGATATAGCATGTACGATTGGTTAATTTACATCACTCCAGTTCCAAAAACTTTACAATTTGCATAAATCGCAACAATTTTCTGAAGATGTTTTGTAAGCGAAAATTTTAGCTCGTACCTACTTTATGTTTACGAGTATATCATTTATTTTTCCTTAGAAGCGTAATCTACATGGAATAGAATCTATTAGCATTTTTTATTACATTTTCTGAATGATTTTTTAATTTTAGTGCGATTTGAAGAAAACTATAACTTTCTGACGCCTTGAAAGCGTTTAATTTGAGAACATGGACTGTGTGACGTCACTGCATCCTGCAGCATGATGGGTTGGGTACGTACCTTTAAAACTAAGTAACATACCTACTTTCAAACACATAAATCAGAAAACAACTACTCTGCCAGCTAATGCCCCGACCTTCATTGAATTACAAATAGAAAACCTAAAGTCATACGTCAACAGCTCGCCAGACACATATCAGTTTCGAGCTTATTAGCATTCATCAGTATGCCATAGGTGAGGCAACCAACCTTAGCTGTTTTAGTCTATCTAACCCGACAGTAGGGAATATCTGGAGTAGATAAGCTGCATAACGACCATATATATAGGCCTTCATGTGATAAAGGCCGCCTATTATAGGCTCCTCCGATCCAATTAGCGCAGTGGATTTCACTCGGTCCGTTATTTCCCTCCATTCTCCTCCATTGTATGTGTCCGAATCATCTCAGCCTTTGGGCTATTATATATGTTTTCTCCGTTTATTATATTATTTCATGGTTCATTAGTGGTCTATATTCTCCTTGTATCCTCTTCGGACCTAGTATTCGTCTTAGTATTTTCCTTTCTAGTCTTCTCAACTTTTCTTCATCTTTGGTTGAAAGGCACGTTGTTTCTGACGCATATGTTAATACTGGTCTAATAACTGCTTTATATTTTTTAATTTAATTTCCTTGCCGAGGTTTCTGTCTTTTAACAATCTTTGGTATTTGCGATATAATTTATTTCCTGCTTTGACTGTTTCACCCACTTATATGCTTCCATCATTTTTCCTGTTTATCATAACCCCCAGGTACTTAAAGTGTTCCACTTTTTCAAAACTATATTCGTCCATTTTGAAATTGGTTCTATTATTCATTTTCCTCGAACTAAACAAATATTTTGTTGATTTCAAAAGTTACTTATCAGATCGGCTTCAAATTTGCTGGGTTGACCATCCATACTAAAGACTTCGTAAAAATTAGGCAAATAGTGCAATTTGGGGTTTAACCAAATGAATGAAATTGTACTTTATATTAAATATTTTCTAAAAAATAGCTACCTGTGTTTAATATTGTTTGATATCACTAATTCAAGAGGAATTTGTTTTGTATGCACAATATATCTATTGTGGAATTTCGAACATAATTAGCACAATTACATACATTTGTTGGTGTTAAATAATTAGTTAATTAGTGGAACTCGCAAGCATACCTAGAGATACATTTATATTATGAATATGCCGTTATTGATCTGGAGAATATAAAAACAATGAATAGGCGTCATAAATGAAAAGTCGTCACAAATATTAAATTAACGTTACAAACAATTCGATTAGGTACTTGACTACACGTACTGAAGTAAAAGCTAATATTTCATGAAATAAACTTTTTTTATAATTGGAAAAAACATTTTTGTTTAGCTTAGTGCGACTATTACCTAATCATTTGATTTTCAGGTCACAGTAGCAACTGTAAATAATATGCACAAATATCTAGTTTTTTGTTTTGGGAAAATACAACTTTCAAAAGGATAAATCCAGAAAATTGTTTTCCTGGTATTAAATTATATTAAAGAAAACTTATCAGTTTTAAAGGTCACAGTGTAGGAACTGTTATATTTGAGAACTCTTTTTTTTATACAGGGTGTCCTGTAATGGGAACAGACTAGATTCCTGACGGCAAAGTAATGTAGCCAATCTTATCTCATTCAAAAACTGATGGTTAAAAAGATGCAGGGCATCCAATTTCCATATTGTTTAACCTACCTTGATTTCAGGTAAAGTTCCTATTTCCCTGAAATTACAGCAAAATATTACTTAAAGATGTCATTCAGCATGATATATTTTAACGAGGTGCAAAACTTGTAGAATATAAGCAAGGTTTGGAGATGGTGATTAAATTTTCAACAATTTTTTCAGATGAAAAAGGTAAGATAATCGATTGTTTCAATAGTCACAATGATACACTAAGATGAAAAAAAGTTCAGCTATTTAAAAAAGCATGTGTTACAAGTGGCGACCTCTACTAATGATGTCAACATTAGAAAAAAATTGAATTTCTTTCTTTTGGATTTTTTAAAAAGTTGTTTACAAATATCGAATATTAATTTTTTATTTTGACTTCTTGTATATTTTTAACCATCAACTTTTGTATAAGATAAGTTTGGCAACATCACATTATTTTATTAAATCATCTGTTTTCTGTTTTTTGTGAACAATAATTTTGGAATTGGTTTTCTGTAAACAAAAACTTCTTGTATTAGAATTCAATAATTTCCTAAAATAAATAAAAGCAGTTAGACAAAATATTATAATAAATTTGTGTTTTTTTGGCATTTTAAATTAAATAAATAAGCAGTACGTTTATTTCGTAAGGCAGTAGAAATTAGCCATATTAACAATGAATTTGTCCCTACATAGATCATCCCATTTTTACTGGTATGTTGTTTTGTTCAAGCAATGGGATATTGGAAAAAACCTTAATTAAAATTAAACGGAACAATAATATTTGTCAATCTGATATTCATTCAGTAAGTATTAAGATTTGCTAAGCTGCCAAGGTATTGTAATAACAGGTATATCCACAAAATTTCAGTTTCACTTAAAAATGGTAATGAAAGATAGATTTATGGGCACTACAAATTGCCGTTTTCCTCCACAACGAAGCATTTAAACAAAAAATTACAAAAGAGGTAAAATGATCAAAAGAAAATTCTACGTTTGATATTTCAAGAAAAAGCTGCATAGGCGTACTTAGAAATAATTGGAGGGGATAAAGGGCACTGCATCCCTCAGTTACCTCTATTCACCCTTCTATTTTTATCACCAAAATTACATGAAAAATATGCCGGAATAAGATAAAAGTACGTGCAAAATTTCAAGTGTGTATCTTACAAAACAATGGGATTATTAACAAAAATAGTTTTTTAAAATGTAACTTTAACACCCTGTATATTGAAACAGGGACGCCCAAATAAAAAATGGCATAAGGAAAATCGCATTATTTTTGTCCAAAGAATATGTGGTTAATGGTATGGCCTTCTATTTTGGGACACCCTGTATAATAATGCATCAAGATTTGCAAAAAATATACATTTAAAAAATAATTCTGTCGAATTACATGTATTCCCCTTATCTTATTATACCTACTTTTCTGTCATAGAATACATATTTTTTATTTAGATCTCAGAAGTACTATATTTTACAAAAAGAAGTTGACGACCCTATCCATACTGTATGTAGGTTGTCCTATTTGGGTCAGTCTGTCATTCAACTTAAATATTCAATGAAATATAAAACCACTATTAATCTTTCAGATGAAAGTTCAAAATTTTTACTTCAGCCGAAAGGTTTGAGAAGTAAATTTCTTGGTTATGTATTCACGAAACATTTGTTATTTAACAAATAAAGTCTATTAAACATGAATTTAATAAAAAGTATATTGTGGTTGTCCGAAAATCCCCCGTCGAAGAAATCGCGGTTTCTGCACCATCTCACGTACTAACATCATAATTAATAAACCATAATAAATGCAAACTTGACTGATTGTTGTCGGAGCATAAAAGTGGTAGGAACCAACTTAACCGGACAAATATCCTTCACACTCCGTAGATATAGTGCTATAGAAAAAGTATACCGGTGTCTTAGATAATATTGCGAGTTACCATGTTTTTTATGGGGAGGCTGAATCACGCCATTCTGGCGGTGTGTGCAGGTAACTAACAAACATAATTTGAAAATTTTAAATCATGATTACCGGTAACATAATTTCGAAAATATGTTTAAATTTTAATGTGACAACCATCTGACATATAAATTTTTGTTTTATTTTCCTAAATTTAACCTAATCCAGTTTATAATTAATAATCTTAGTAATTTTGTTCGATTTAATAACTTTAACTATTTAACATTTATATTAGAAATGCATAATATGGTCCTAAATTTAATTGTATCACATATATAATTATAATTTTTCGTATATTTTGTACTTTTTTACATTTCATTTATATTTTTTTTTGTACATTTTTTATGCTTTTATTATATGAATATGTACATAACAATGACTGAACTGAGAACCATGACTGACAATTTATTAATAATTTCTCAAAAAACTAACACCTATTTAAATTAAGAATCATTTAATTTAAAGTTAAAATTAATTTTATACACAGTGTACCACTTTTCAATAGCAGGACTTCAAGAGTATTTAGAGGACCTAAATTTTAGATTAAATGTTCCTATAAATATTGATCCTAAAACGCTTTGTTTTTGATATACAGGGCGTTGAATTTTATTTTTTATTTACTTTTATTTATTTTTTAACGAAAAACGGCTAACAAAAAAATTCGTCACGTTGCAGCTTAGTATTTGAGAGCAAATATTTCGCCACCGAAAATTATCGCATATTAATTTCAGTGGTGGAGATAGAGGGGTATATATGAATCTTTTTTGTAAAAAAAGTGTAGCCGAATTGAAATTTTGAAAATGTTTTCGAAAAACACGAAAGGGCATTCAATTTTACCCATAAAAGGCCCTCTTATCCGAAGTCGATAATTTTTAAGCATTGTGTTATAACTAATTAAATAGTTCAAAAATTCAGTCAATATTGTTTTTAATTAAATAGAAATAAATATACAAAAATAAATAAAAAAATTTTATTAAAGCAAAGTAAATGTTTGAAATGAAAATTATTTTGTTCAATACATATCTAATAAACGATAGTTTTCCACAACATCTAGTTATCGTTGTATATAAAATCACAATTGAAATGTCATTATAATATTGACATTTACGCTTATTACAGTTTATACTTGTGTGCAGTGTGTACAGAACATTTACTTTGATTTGATATGACTTTCGTTATTTATTTTTCTGTTTATTTCCATTTAATTAATGAAAAACAACTTTAACTGAATTTTGTAACTATTTGGTTTAGTTATAACACAATATTTAAAAATTATAATTTGAGATTTAGACATTTATTTTTGTTTTTCCTGAAAATGCCGCGATCTATAGACTTCGGACAAGAGGGCCTTTTCTAGATAAAATTAATTCCTCTTTAATATTTTTCAAGAACATTTGCAAAATTTCAATTCGGCTATACATTCTTTTAATGAAAAGATTTATGGATTACCCCTTTATCTCCACCACTGGAATTAATATGCGATAATTTTCGGTGTCGGTGTATTTGGTTTTAAATACTAAGTTTTTCGCAGCAATAACGATTTTTTTCTTAACGGTTATTCATAAAAAAATACATAAGTAAATAAAAAATAAAATTCAACGCCCTGTATCTCAGAAACGAAGCTTTCTTGGCTCCTTATTTATAGAAACTTTTAGTCTCAAAAGTCCTCTAGAGATTCTTGCTATTTAAAAATGAGACACCCTGTATTTGAAAAAAAAAAACTATTAGATTGTCTAAATCTATTATAAAGTGAGTAAAATTGTATTTGGGAAAAAATATAGTATAATAAAATAATAAATATTTGGAAACTACTAAATAAAAATTAATTATTAATTATATTAAATAATGTAGTAATTTACTCAATTTTATGTTATTTTTGTACCCTGTATGTGATAGTGACAAATTTAAAATTATGATTAAATGGATTCGCTATATAATATATAGATGTAAAAAATATTCATCTATTGACGTTTTTAATGCTACCATTATTACGTCACTACTGTACATAAACTATAAGTATTAGTTAGCAATAATCATTTATGGTTAAATTGCTACGTGGAATAATAACTTCTGTATTTTTATGCAGGCACGTTTTTCATGAAACTAAAATTAATCGGCTTTTAGAATACAAGGTGATTTTTAACCTATACGCATAAATTTAACTGCGTTTTCTAGACCCCAAAATAAGACGAAAAGGCTTGTCATGTAACCTAAAACTTATCATTGTCGACATACAGGGTGTGAATGGTTAGTTCTTGATGACGGCAAAAAATTTAACCTAATAAATATTTGTAAACGAAACTAAAAATCTTTACCTACATGTTTTTCACTATTCGGTACTGTTTGTCCTCAGCTATAACTTGCCAAGTTTATGCGTATATGTTAAGAATCGCCCTGTATATGTATTTGTCACTTATAATTGCTCAATAGGCTTGTATTTTATCGGGTAAATTTGGTTGTTTAATGTGAAACTGTTGCCTAGCGATTAGACGAGGAAAAAAATGTGAGGGGTTGTCAATTTCTCGATCAAGACAAATTTACTAGGTATCAATACAAACATCGAATGTAATTCGGTAAGAAAATTTAATGAATAAGTTTAGAAACATCAATGTAAACTTTATTTTTGAAACACTAAAAATAAATACATTTTTATTTAAGCGTACAATTATTAAATGACACCGCGATAATTGATTAAAACATGAATCAGTGAAAAAAACATAAGTGCATTTGTCGTTGTAAAAGTGAAGGTAATTTTTGCTGCTGTCAAAGTGACAATTACGCTATGGTATGTGGGCTTTTCTATATATAAATTAAATTGTCAAACCAAAAACATATTTTAAAAATTATGAGAAAGCTGCATCCAGAAAACAGCGTAGTTGCTCATATAGACAATAAATACTTTCTTACACTAATCTTATGTTTTTTTTTTAGTTTTATTTTTTGTCGACTACTGTATAAAGTCTTATACATAGTGAAGATAAATATTAATACATTAATCTTAAAATTATTTCACATCCTCCATATTACAAACTTTTTATAACATTTCTACAAGTTCAAAAAACTAAAAACCCGCTATTTATAGTGTCAATTATGGATGATAATTGATTTTCAGTCAAAATTTTCAAATATATGCTAGTTTACTTATTGAATTCTTGTTTAATTAGTTACCCAACTAGCTAAATCAAACCGTACTGGAATGTAAATAACTCGACGCAGTATTTAGAATCATGTTGTTAATTTTCAATATTTGTAGTAAAACATAACTCCAAAAAACTCTACTTAATATTTTTCACCTAAATGAAGATGGGAATTGTAGTTGTGATTATATTGCAATAAAAAACATTTCAATTTCTGGATATTTGCTCACCCTGTATAAAGGATGCAGATGATTACATTATAGTCTTATTATTACGAAACGATTCGGATATACCAATTATGGACAAATATTGGTTGTTTTATTTACTAAAATCGATCTGTCGTGCATTGCCAGTAATTAGCCAACTGAACACAATTAGTAATTCAACGTATGCCCTCTGCTTAACTATATTAACTTGTTGTGCAATGCCATATGATCAATAAATTGACCATAATTTAATAAAACCTACAAAAATAATAACTACTATTTGATTGAGTATTTTTCCATAACGGAAAAATTAATCGATGGCACATTTCGTGCTTAATATCTACCTATATAAAATATGGTATTATTGGCTCTTGTTTATTTTTTATAGCTAACACAAAAGTTTACTGACTTCATTTTGTGTCATTTAAAATATATTCATCTGCTGGTTTTAAATTAATTAATAAACTGCTCCACAAAAGTTAAGAAAGTTCACAAATCTTGAGTTTCTTTTAAAGGTTGACAACTTTTATTCAAAAATATTTTTAATATGCCATCTTTTGTTCCTCCTTCGAAAACATTTTCAGTTTTTGGTTAAGTTTTATTTTTAGCGATTTCAATACATAATTCAACGCAACGCCTTTGCATACTATCTAACAGGTTGTTGAAGTAGTTTTGTTCAATTTCTTGCCACAGACATGGTAAAAGCCCTCTGAGTTCCTGATGTGGAGGTGGTTGATGCGAATCTTTTTGTAGTTGCGTACACAATTGGATTGAGGTCTGGCGAGAGAGGCGGCAGTGCCAAGTGCGGAATACCATGAAATTCCAGAGCATCGACAAAAGTTCTCGCACAGTGAGGTCGCGAATTATCGTCAAGAAATAAAAAAATTGGCCCAATTGCAGCATGAAACAAAGGGATGACGTAGATGTATTCATGTTTCGATGAAGCACCAACAACTCTGTACGCCCATTAAAACAAATGCCTCAAACAGCAACTGTACCTACTACCTCTGAATGGATGAACTTCCTGGAAGGCTCTACGATTTCTGGGTACCAAAGGGAGTGTCCATACTCGAACATGCCGACTATCCAAAAACCGTCCATATTTCAACTCACCTGTGAACAATACACACCTCTATTGATCAATCTAATTCACGTGTTTGTTAGCCCATTGCAACCGAAGTCGCATATGATTTTGTGTCAGTGGAACCCTTCTCAAAAGTCGTCGTGAACGTAGATTAACATCTCTCAGTCTTCTACCAACTGTTTCAATTGAAACCGCAACACCAGAAGCGTTTAAATCGCTGTTGCATGATCCGACAAGTACTCATAGGCTCTCTGCGGGTGGATACTGTTAGAAATCGGTCTTGTGCAGGGGTAGTAGATCTTGGGCGTCCACTTCTTGGTCTTTCGGTGACATTTCCTGATCCTGCTCTCTATATCAATGCACAAGCCTTGAAATTACGCTTTCACTGATCTGAAAGAAGTTAGCAACTTCTCTCTGAGGGCGTCTCCCCTCAATCATTCCAATGGTCCTATTGGCTTCAGCTGCACTCAGTTTACGTCTAGGAAAACTGAAAAAGTCACTCAATCATGAGCAAAATAAACCACTCAGACAAGAAATTAAACATTTTATTTATTATCTAGTACCATTTGGAAAACAAAAAACCTCAAACTTAAGAAATCTCGATATTTGTGAACTTCCTTAACTTTTGTGGAACAGTTTATGTTTAATTATAGAATTGGCTCGAGTCAATGCAATTTAGAAATAGCCGGAAATAGCTGATTCAGCACTGCATGGAAAGCGGATTAATTTAACATTTTGAAAGACCGACCAACTCTTAATTGTTATGTCAGATAATTAATTATTTTAATCAAATATTTTACCATATTTTCATTAAAATCATACTGGTCAATAATTTTGTAACTCGATGTACTATTTTATTTGCTGTCTGCCCTGATCGTATAGAAATACAAAATTTAGCTATAATATTTAAATAATAAAGTAAACGTATACATTCACCAGGGATTTTTTTTATATCTGATTTTTAATGTTGCTTGACATTGTATTATTAAAAAAGCATAGAATGTCGCATTCTCATATCTGAACTTATTATGTATTAAATAAAAAATGCAATTATAAACACATTGTCAAAACCATTATATTTGTATCAAGCGAATTTGCATTGTTGCGATAAAATTGGGTCACCTTTACTATAACTAGAGTTAAAAAAAATATGCAGCAACAGTTTTGATTCTACAGGGTGTTAAGCATAAGAACCGACACAGAGCAGCCGCATATAGAGGGTCCCAACAAAAATATTGCAATTTAACCAAACATATCTACAGGGTGGTTCACTTCCGAAAGCGGAAACTTTAGAGGCAGACAGAGAACCACAAAATAATATCAGTTTGTATTATAAACAATATTCGAAAATACTTCGTTATAAAGATACAGGTTGTCAAAATTTTTATCAAAAGTTCCAAATTCATTAATATTTTTAAAACTACTTTAGATATTTAAATGAAATTTGGAGTCTTTGAATAGGTAATCAAGATACATATTTTTACGTAAAAAATATTATTTTTCTCCCACCAGTGGCGTGCGTACGGACAGATTTTCGGGAAATTTTAATGAAAAAAATGGTACGCCAATCTTTCTTTTAGAAAAAAAAACTATTTCTAGAATCTTTGTTCAATTTACAACAGAAAAAGGATCCTTACTTTTTTCGGTTGACACACCGTTTGCTAGTAAAAAATTAAATTACCTAATGTTAAAATTTATAAACGTATTAAAGTGGATCATACATTAATTATATTAATATTTAAATGGTATTATACTGAACATTATTTTTTTTAGGCGATTTGCTAATGCTGTTATCTGGATCTTCGTTCACATGGTCATCTCCCGTACTTCCCAAACTTCTAAACAACACTACTAGTCCGTTTGGAAGAAGCATATCTGCAGATGAAGCTACATGGATATCATCATTGGTGCCTCTTGGCGCAGCGATTGGACCTTTTGCCCTAGCCTACATGGCTGACAGATTTGGAAGGAAAATGACCCTACTCTTCTTAGGAGTGCCTTTCCTGCTATCGCACTTAATGCTGGCTTTCGGAAACATCGTGGAGTTGTACTACGTTGCCAGGTTTACCATTGGACTTTCTGCAGGAGGAACTTTCACTATAATGCCAAACTACGCTGGAGAAATAGCCGATAAGTCCATAAGAGGTGCTCTTGGTTCAACAATAAGCACAGCCACGTGTGCTGGTTTACTTCTGTCATATGCCCTAGGGCCTTATGTCAGTCTTATGGCCTTCAATTTGGTGCTGGCCATGATATCAGTTGTGTTCTTGGGGTTGTTTTTCTTCGTGGGAGTGGAATGTCCTCAGTATTTTATCAGTAGGAAGGAGTACGAGTTGGCAGAGCATGCTCTACGAAAAATTAGAGGTAAATAATAGTTTTGTTTTGTATTTTATACAATTTCAAAAATTTCTTTTTATTTTCAGGTGGGCTTAAAACTGGGGATATTGATAAGGAACTGGCGGAAATCCAAATGACGATAGAAGAAGAGCATCGTGGATCAATTTTCAACTTAATCAAATCAAAAGGATTGATCAAAGCTTTCTTCATGGCAACAGGACTGTTGGTGTTTCAACAGTTCACTGGTATCAACCTCGTCTTTTACTATACCCAAATAATTTTCGAAGAAACTGGGTCGCTATGGTCGCCGGAAATCTGTTCTATAGCTATAGGGCTCGTACAGTTCCTTAGCAGTTTAACTACGCCTTTGATTATAGACAGACTGGGTAGAAAATTCACCTTGATGGGTTCTGCAATCTGGATGATATTATCCGAAGTACCTTTAGGTGTATACATCTATGTCAAACAACGTGGAATAGACGTATCATCGATAAGCTTCCTACCACTACTGACCCTAACCATCTTCATAGTCGCCTACAATTCAGGATTCGGACCTTTACCTTGGGTGATGCTCGGAGAAGTATTTCCATCCAGGGTCAAAGTGATTGCCTCCTCTGTGGTGTCTTGTATCAGCTGGAGCTTGGCCTTTGTGCTTACCAAATACTTTGAACTGTTTATACATTTTGGACTGGCAGAATCTTTCTGGTTCTTTGCGGGTTGTTGTTTCCTTGGATTAGTGTTTAGTAAATTTTGTGTTGTGGAGACTAAAGGAAAAAGTCTCCAAGAGATTCAAGAAGTTTTTAATAGATAGGGAGCTATTTGTTTACGTAATAGCAGAATGTTACAGAATTATTGCTATAAATAGTATGATATGGATCTCGTATAGCTTTTATATTATAGAATAATTAATTACTTCATTTTCTTGCCACAGGCTATCTGGGTTTTCTCTGACTTTGTAAGAATTAATGTTATTTATTACTACTAGGCAATAGTTTTAGTTAAGATGATCTGTGGTTTCAAAAGTACCTGATGTTGCAGTCATATTGACTGTGGTATATTATAGTAATAGACAGTACAGTATTTTTTATATATAGTAATTTTGTATACGGTAAACTAGTTCACTAGTTAATAATTTAATAAAAACTTTGAAAAGCGTTATATTTCTCTAAATCCGCTTACAAAAAATGTTTTACTCACTTCTTTAATGAATTACTGTTGGAAAAAGATGTTGATAAGGCTTCAAGCTATTTTATTCTAACATCGAGACATCAATAACCTAAACTTCCCTAAAACTCCCAACACTAACTTCCGCTATCCTCCTTGGTACACTAATGACATAGTACATAGATTGAAGTTAAAATATCGCTTATTGAACTCCACAGAAACAAATAATGCTAATGTTTCAACTAAATTTAGTAATCTTCGGACTGATATTAAGAGGAACATACGAGGCTCAGTTATATCTGTACCATGTACATCATGTCTAAGCATTAACACCAAGGGATTGAACGAGAAGGACCGTTACCATGGCCACCACGATCTCCTGACTTTAAACCATTTGGACTTCTTTTGTGGGGATTTTTCAAAAAGTGTATCGCACCGTAGTGGATACACTTCATTTTTCATAGTTGCCGCCAATAACTTACGAGTTCAAAACGGAGAAGAAATTAAATCTATTGATAATTAACGGCATTAACAATAACAGCAAAAGCAGTTAAATTTGCTGTATAAAATGGGAGTTATAAAATCTTATTTATTTCTTTCCTTGAGCATTTCATTAAATTTTTTGTCCAGTCGCAGATTGCCGCCAGGTTTTACAGTGGACCAGTTTTCAGTGGCGTGCAGAAGTGTATTTTTAAATAATTTTTGGACTGCTCTTTTTGATTTTTTCTTTACAAAATTATATTTATAAGAGTCCTCTGTACACTTACATATTTTTAGATTGTTATATTATATACAATTGTCATGTAACAAAATTGGAAACTTTTAGATGATGAATGACAGCAACACATCGCAATAGATCAAAGTTATTATGGTCTAACTATTTTTTAAATTGTTTCCAATAGGCCTTACAATGTTGGTTGTATACTTGCTGCATTAACATTGTTACATTATCTTTGTGACATACACTGTTCTATAAGAATTGTTTCGAAAACGTTTTTCTAGCTGTTATACAATACCAAATTGCTAGTTGGTTGGTATCTAATCAACACCACAAAATAAATTGCTTTGCTTTTGATATTAGTAGTTTCTAGTTTAATCGTCTCATTAAAATTATCAATATCAACCTACGTGAGTTTTTTTTAACAGCCGCACTCATTATTTTCTAGTGATATCTATCATTGTCATTCATTTTCAAATAAGTGAACAAGTAACTGAAAGTGTTTTCAAATGAACTACTGAGTGCTGAACTGACTGAACTTAAATGGAAGCCACTAAAAACATTTTACCGGAACAAAAAGCGAATATTTTCTCTAAGTTGTTTTTCTGGTAAGCAGTATTTCACTACAAAATCGTTGATACAACTATTTCTCCTCTACAGGTGGATATTACCATTGGTAAAATATGGTTATAAACACGGCATACAAATGAAAGATATATACGACACTCCTGATGAACACAGCTCTGAAAATGTTGGGCAGTTGTTAGAAAGGTAAGATAAAAGTTACATTTATTGAATATTAGGAAAACCATTCTTGAGTAGTGTTCAAATTTTTCATTGCTTTCATCTAATAAGAGTTATAAGTTGATATCAAACACTTGTTACCTTTAAAATCTGCAATATAGTGTAAATGTTCTCTTTCAGAAATTGGAAAACTGAAGTAATAAACGCAAGCAAAGAGAAGAAGGTACCAAGCTTACTAAGGGTCATAATACAATCATATGGGCTCTCTTATATGAAATTTGGTTTGTGGTTATTATTTTTGATGACCGTGATAAGGTATATTTAATTTTTTATAGAGAAATTTAAGCCGGATATGAAACTGTAATATTAAAACTCTATACAAACAATCTTGTAGATGCTCACAACCTTACATCCTCTCAATGTATATAAGATCCTTTCGGGAAGGAGATTCCAAAATAGAAACGGGCTGGATCACTTCTGTCGGATATATTCTTTTAAATATCTTAGGTGCTTTGATATATGGTCAATACGGTGCCTATTCACAGATATTTGGACAAAATGTCGAAGTTGCTTGCTGCTCTCTTGTGTATAAGAAAGTACGTAAAGTTAATTAATCACTAGAACTTAGATCACCATCATCAAGTGTTTCATAAGTTCATTCTACAACTATTTTTTAATATAACAACTAACTCTTCCAGCTCTTGAAATTAAGTCTTACGTCTTTAAGCAAGATGGCTCCTGGACAACTGATAAATTTAATATCTAATGATATGCAAAGAATTCAAGTAGCCGCCATGTACGTGCATTATATGTATGTCATTTTCTTTCAAACGATTATATTGTGTTATATGACTTACGACTTTACTGGCATTTCCGGAATTCCTGGGTTACTGTTTGTCATAATAGAAGGAATCGCAATTCAAGGTAATCTTTTAATTTTATGGTTTTAAAAGCACGAATTGAGTTGAGTTCTTATAGGTTGTTTATCAAAAAGCCAGGGAAAATTCAGACAGCAGATCGCCGAACTGACGGGAACAAGACTGACAGTCATGAACGGACTTGTGTCAGGAATTCAAGTTATAAAAATGTACGCTTGGGAAAAACCATTTGAAGCAGTCGTAACAAGAGCAAGAAAGTAAGTACTTCGAATGTTTTTCTGAGATGTATCTTCATTTATTTCACTTGAAAATATAGGGCAGAACTGCGTGTCATCTGTAAATCAAGCTACGTGAAAGCAATCACAACGGCCATGGTGGTTTTCACGGAGAGGTTTTCCCTTTTCTTGATCGTGATGACTCACGTCATGTTGGGAAACAGAGTGACTAGTGACATGGTCTTTTCGATGGCATTTCTTCTCAATATGCTCCAAGCATCATTTTGCTTCTACTTACCTGCAGCCCTAGAAAGCTATGCAGAGATCAAAGTGTCTATGAGTAGGATACAAGAGTTTCTTTTGTTGGCCGAAAAGGTACAACCTACAGTAACTAATTCTGTTCCAATAATGAAAGATAGGGGATCTATACAAGTGACGAATGCAAGAGCTGGGTGGCTACCAACTACTCTAACACTGACTGACGTAAGTTTAAATATCAAACCAGGAACCTTGTGTTGTATCTTGGGGAAAGTAGGATCAGGCAAAACGTCTTTTCTGTATATGGTGCTTAAGGAACTACCTATATCTGAAGGGAGAGTAGATACAACAGGGAAGATATCTTATGCCTCTCAAGAGCCCTGGTTATACGTTGCTAGCGTGAGAAACAATATCCTCTTCGGACAGAAGTTCTTGCAGACTAAGTAAGTGTTGTTGTTGTGTCAAAATACACTTCTGGGTTTTATAAACTTTGACAGGTACCAAGAAGTAGTAAGAGTGTGCGCCCTGAATAGAGACTTCCAACAATTCCCTTATAGGGACCAGACCATGGTTGGTGAGAGAGGTGTGTCCTTAAGTGGAGGACAGCGTGCTAGAATAAATTTAGCTAGGGCTGTATACCTTGAGGCGGATATCTACCTCTTAGATGACCCCTTATCCGCTGTTGATACCCACGTGGCCAAACATTTATTTGAGGAATGCATCATGAAGTACCTACGTAAGAAAACTCGAGTTTTAGTGACTCACCAGTTGCAGTTTCTGAAGCAGGCTGATCTCATAGTGGTCCTAGAAGAGGTAACGTGGTAAGTTACTTCTTCGAGATCTATAAATAGGTATAATTTTAGGGCAAAATCAGCAAAGTTATGAAGAACGACGAGGTATCAGAAAGCAGTTTGAATCAGTTGAATCAAATATTGCCTGATCCAGATGAAAATTCTGAAGAAAAACCGAGTGTACTAAAAAGAAAAATATCTGTGTTGTCACATTCGGTAAAGTCACAATATTTTTATAATTTCTATAAGTTTTGTTAACATTTGCAGAGCACAGCAACAAATTGTCAAGAGGAACTAGAACAAAGTGAAGAAATGGAGTCAAAAGATGTTTCTTTTTCAACTTATTTAAAATACTTTCGTTCTGGAACCAATGCTTGTATTATAGTGTATGCAATAAGTATATTCTTTATTTGTCAGATTTTCATTAATGGCTCTGATCTCTGGATTAAATACTGGTAACCATAAATCTCGAAAAACGAATAAATGATTCTTATATTATTAAAAAACTTGTTCAATGCTCTTTATATATATGTTTGTAGGACTAATAAAGAAGAAGAAACATTCATTCCACTAGGTGAACACGACATATATCTATTGCCAAACGGAATCAAAATGAATTCTACTAATTTGACTCACATGGCTAACAACTCCATCAATTACTATGAGGCTCAAGTGAAATCGGAATCAGATTCTTCACACGTGAATTACTTTTACCTTTACATTTATTCAGGAATCATATTAAGCTGCATACTTTTAACTACCATCAGGCCAATATTTTTCATTAAAATTTGCTTAAATGCGTCTAAGGTTCTCCACAACAAAATGCTCAACAATATTCTGCAAGCACCCATGAAATTTTTTGAAACAAATCCATCAGGTAATTATTAAATGTTGAATAGTATGCGTGTAATATTTTTCGTGGTTTCAGGCAGAATCTTTAACAGGTTCTCTAAAGACTTGGGAGTTGCTGATGAGATACTTCCGAGCTCCATGATTTGGACGTTACAACTAGCATTGGTTTTGCTAGGAACCCTTATAGCAATTTGTACAGTCCTTCCTTGGATGGTCGTTGTTATCTTAATACTTTTTGCTGCGACATATTATTTGGTTGTTGTTTTTTGGCCAACTTTACTGAAAATGATCAAGTTAGAAGCTAATAGTACGTATAATGTTAATGATAAATAATTTTTTTAATAAATCATTACGAGTTTGAATTTTTTTATCTTTTGCTTAGATCTTTCACCGATGTTTTCCCATATTGCCGGTACAATGTGCGGCTTACCCACTATAAGGTCTGCAGAAGCAGAGGAAATGGTGAAAAAGCATTTTGATTCCTTACAAGATGTCCATACAAGCACTCAACAGCTGGCGATATTCTTGGAAAAAACATTCGGCTTGTACTTGGAATGTCTGTGGAATATTGTTGTGGCGGTTGTAACACTGAAGTTCATGGTTTTTAGGCAAGGTAAGAACAAGTCCATCTGCAGCAAAACTCAAGTAAATTGTACATTTCTCATTTCGTGACACTGTTCAAAATCTCTTCCAGAGAATACACGCGGTGGAGACATAGGACTGGTCATAACTCAATCTTCCATTATTGCTGGCGTATTTCAGTTTACAATAACCAAGACGACAGAGACGATCGCCGGCATGGTTAGCGTAGAAAGAATCCTGCAGTACAGCGATATTGAAAAGGAGGAGGCTTCTGAGGTCAGCAATAGGCAGAAATTGATGAAACGTTGGCCGCATTCTGGAAAAATCTCTTTCAGTAATGTTTACCTTACATATGCGTCAGGCGAAGCACCAGTCCTCAAAAATTTGAATCTTTGTATAAAAGCAGGAGAAAGGGTATTATTTACTTGCTATTTAATGCCACCAAAAGCCTGATCAAGAAATAATTTTCAGATTGGTATAGTCGGTAGAACCGGAGCAGGCAAGTCCAGTCTTATTTCTTGTCTGTTCAGATTAGCTCCCATGGAGGGTTCAATCGCCATAGACAACATAGACACTGCCATAGTAGATTTTAAAACATTGCGATCTAGGATCTCGATCATTCCTCAGGAACCAGTGCTGTTTTCTGAATCTATAAGGTACAATTTAGATCCTTTTGGAATTGCTACGGATGAAACCTTGTGGAAAGTAATAGAAAACGTAAGTAGGAATGATTTACGCGGTTGAAAGTATATCTAATATAAGTTTCACTTTGTAAGGTTAAATTAAAAGAAGTCATAGAAAGCTTGGATTACAAGGTGAATAATGAAGGCTCAAATTTCAGCGTTGGACAAAGACAGCTGATATGTCTAGCTAGGGCTATTCTTCGGAGGAACAAAATACTAGTGCTGGATGAAGCCACAGCTAACGTGGATCACAAGTGAGCCTAGGATATTATAATTAGTAGTTGCAGAGCAATGTCCTTTAATTTTATTAAATATTTTTAATTCTGAATAGTAATTCGTACTTATTTTTTTTATAGTACAGACGAACTGATCCAGAAAACTATTCGGGAAAACTTCAGCAACTGCACGGTTCTAACCATCGCCCATAGACTCAATACCATCATGGATTCCGATAGAGTTCTCGTAATGAGCTATGGACAGGCTGTGGAGTTCGCACATCCTCACGAACTTCTTCAGCGGTCCGATAGTTATTTTACAGAGATGGTTAAAGAAACTGGCAAGTCAGTGGAAGAGAGACTCAGGAAGACAGCCAAGGAAGATTTTGAGAAGAAATTCTTTGACATGTCTTAAATAATCAGTTTGTATGAGCAGAAAGTAAAAAATTAGTTTAATTCGTACTTGCTAAAGTACATAATAAATATACAGTGTGGATACAAATTATGGAATATTGCTTATATTTCTTAAAATATTCGTCATATCAAAAACATGTTTTAATACAAGTGTTAGGAGAAATTATTTCCCGTTTAGTGATATGGAGTGGAGTGGAAACACAAGATTGTGTTATTTGAGGTCTGTTTGGATGAAATTCGTTAAACAACTCGCATACTTTTCGCTGTGTCCTTTTCCTGTCACCATATCCCACCATCATTAAAACCTAGGCTGTATTCTTTTCGTTTCACTTGCAATGCACACAATTACAAGCAACTGCCAGCTAGTGACAGTTTCGCATTGTTCTGATTTTTGCATGGCTAACTTGATGTTAATAATTATTTTGATAAATAGTGTCAAAAGCATAATAGAAAACTTAAATTTACTGAATTTTTTTCTTATGTGACCCCATTAAAATTGTATTGTATCGTATTTAGAAAGGTCCAATGTATTAATTTTCACCAAAAAAAGTATACGGTGCGGTTTAAAAAAGTTAAGTAGGGTCCCTTAGCAACCACATTTTCTGTGCTACGAAAGATTGCTTGATATCACTAACCGGGAAATAATTTGCCCCAACAGTTTTATTAAAACTTGTTTTTGATATGACGAATATTTTAAGAAATAAAAGCAATATTCCACAATTTGTATCCACACTGTATTATAGTAACGATCAAGATACTGTTTTGGGACGGCCTATTACTGTTTTTCATTTCATAATTGTAAATGAGTGGATATCTGTCTTAATAACATAAATATCTAAGGCTGATCAGTACGTTAAAAACTAAATAAAGATTAATTTTGTATTTCAATCAATCACCGTATTTATTTATTTTTTTCTTGAATCAAATTTAATATCAAAGAAAACAAGAAATGTTCATGTTGAGCGAACACGTACGTACGTTCTTTTTGACATTTGCAATATATAAATATAATATTTTTTTTATCAGTAACTAGTGACCTATATTTCTAATCTAAATAACTATGATCTACTTTACTAATTAGCATGTGTATTTTTCAAATAACGAGTATAACAATTAGTCCTTTTATTTTTGTAAAATAGTTATTAAATGTGCGAATGCTATCTAAATAAACGTAGACAGATATGGAATCCAATAAAAAATTCGAAAACCATCCCTAGAAACAAACGCAATTTATTTTTACAAATTATTGTTTTGGTAAGTTATACAGGGTGTTATAGAATGATGTTAAGAAATTATAGAAGCAGGTTCTATATTTAAAAATAAGAAAAAAAAAGTTTATATAAAATGGGTCCCGAAAGGCCTCGTTTTCGAGATACAGTTTATTTAAAATTTTCTATCTTAAATATTATAACCTGCCTTGAATATATTTTGTTTATCAAATATGACATTCAGAAAATACAGCCTATTAAATTACAAGCATGAATACAAAACAGAAGGGCGCCAAGAATTGATCCGTGTGGAACACCACATTGTCTCTGCTTCTAACTTGATTATTTAGTATCAGCTCAACAAATTACATTTTATTTGGAAGGTAACGTACTCGAGAGTGTCAGATGTTCCAGTACTGCAGCAGAATAATTATTATCTCTTGTTATATTCATTAATGCTGTCGTTATCTTCAGTTTCAGTTTTTTAGCACTGACTCATTGATTAAAAAAATGTATCTGTGAAAATTTTAGTTGTACAGTTATTACCATACCTCATAGACTCAATACCATCATGGATTCTAACAAGCTTTATATTTCGCACATGCTCATGAAATTTACAGAAAAACGACAGCTACTTTTTTCAAATGGTCCACGAAACTGACAAAGCAAGCGAAGAAACTTCAAAAGAGGACATTGAGAAGATTTTTGTATACATCATAAGTTACAAAATACAGAATATATCGTTGTAAGATAAGAACTAAAATTAAAGTTGCATCGATACAAATACATCTATTACCCATTTAGTAAATTGCGTCTGCAACCCATAATACACGCTACTTGTATGATGTGTTGTAGGCTGTTGTATTTCAAGTTCTCTATAGCTAGAGTGGATCCCTAATGAGAAATGAGAACTTTTACACATTGCAAAATATCAAAACAGCTATCCCCAAGGAAATCTGGATGTTTGTAATTCCCATTGTATTGGCTATTTTATATTTTTTTTGCTTTGAGACATTAATGCAAACTCTGTCCATCAAAGTGCATGAAAGCTTTATCTATTGCAATGTCATTTTTATTTAACTCATGAGCTATAATTCTCTAGCAAGAGATACTAATTTCAGAAAAACCAAAAAACAGCGAACAAGCCCAGTTCAATGAAGACTTATGCAAGGCATTCTTTGGAGCCAATATACCACTTAAAAAACTAAGCAACCCCAATTTATGATCATTTTTGACAAAATATTGTAAATTTAATATACCGGACGAGTCAACTGTACGTAAAGGTAGTGTTGATGTCATTTACAAACAAACTGTAAATGACATTAAAAAAAGTGGGTGAAAATTATTTTTATCTTGTGGTTGATGAAACAACTGACTCATGTGGGAGATATATTGCACACGCATTGATTGGAGTCTTAGGGGAAACCAATGATTATGGTAGATCCTATTTAATTGCATCCAAACAATTGGAAAAAACCAACAAGTTAAGTGTAACCAGATTTTTTCAAGAAACATTAACCAACTTTTTTTTTTTTTTGGCCGACAGTGTTCCGTCAGAAAAATTCATACTCCTTTTGTCGGATGCTGCACTCTATATGGTTAAGGCAGCACAAAATTTAAAAATATTTTATTCTAACCTATTTTATGTAACCTGTTTAGCTCATGGTATCAATAGGGTGGCAGAATGTATAAGAGACCAGTTTCCATTGGTAAATAATTTAATTAATCAAGTAAAAAAAGTATTTCTAAAAGCACCTTCGCGTGTTCAATTTTATAAGGAAAATCGTCCAACTACTCAATTACCACCACAACCAGTAATAACTCGCTGGGGAACTTGGTTAGCCGCTGCTGTATTTTATGCCGAGAAGTTTGAATTAGTTAAAAAAGTTATCGACGTAAAACTATTTTTTCTAACCCAACAGTGAAAGAAAATTTAATATTTATAAAAACAAATTATTCTTTTGTACCTATAGCACTCACGAAATTGGAGGCTACCTCTGTTTCTTTGACAGATTCAGTGACTTTAATAAATCCATTTGAAGTAGATTGCAAAAAGTTTCAGGTACTGCTGGAGCTGCGGTTATAAAAAATGTATGTCAGTAATTGAAAATAACACAGGCTTCAAAATCCTAAAATATTATCAAAAAGTTTTTATAGGCAATTTCACTGGTTTAACTGGATTTGTATAAATTAGAAACACAATTCCAAAACTAAAATACTGTCCGACAACTTCTGTAGATGTTGAGAAGTTTTTCCATTTTTAAACATATGTTTACAGATAAAAGACACAATTTTCTTTTGGAAAATTTTGAAAAACATTTAGTTATCAATCGCTTTTATAACTGCAAAGAATAGTTTGTTAATTTACGAATTGTATGTTGTGCAAGTAGCTATTGTCTGAATGTATCAATGGTATTGTTGAATTATTAATTGTATTATTCATTTCTTTTATAATCCCAAATAATATTTTGTCACTGCAAGATTTTTATGTTTTAGATTTTATGTTTTGCAATTTGCTATGTAAGTATCAATGTGTGTATCTATGAATAAAAAACTTTTATTACGAATTTTTTTTTGTTTCATTTATATTTATTCAAATAGGTCTGTGGTATAGGTAAAAAATTATAAGATTTCTGAAGAACGGGTTTAACTATAAAGAAATAGTTCTGGCTTTATTTAAAATAACATTAATGTTCATAATTTTTCAAATAATAAAAATGCATATTTGCATTTTTTGTTCATTTCGATGCATATATTCTAAAAACTTAATGCATTTTTTTATTTCGTTTATGTTCCTCGCCTGCCTAGGGCATTGGAACGGGTACTAAAGATTTACAATGTAAAATTTCTGTAATGTACAATAATTTAGAATCCAATTCAAACGTCAAATATTGCTATACATATTTATCGCATGCAAAAATGCATTTAAATGCGCATATATTTGGGTTTTTTGCTTGCATTTTTTTCGCTCCTTAGTGATAACATTATCGGTAAAATTATGTATATATTTACAGGACAATTTGAGTACTCAATCAAAATTGAATGATAATAATGCATCCTTGCATTCTACTTTCGTGACCTCTTCAATTTTGCTCAAGATTATGTATCATAGGTACCTTGGTGATTTTTTCCTAGACATTAATTTTAACGAAATAAGGTTAAATGTTATAAATAGAAAATAGAATCAATAAAACTAAGATATACATATATTTACAGCCAAACTGTCATAATTTCGCCAAGCATTAATAATGTCAATTGGGGTAAACATCAGGGTTGTATTTATAAATCTTAGTGACTAAGGGTTACCCATCTTCATAAATAATTAATAATTAAAGCAGACATAATTGTATTTAATATAAAACTTTTTTTGAGTAACAAATACTTTTTGTATCTGTTATATGGCCTATACAAAACTCGACAGTTCTTCAATATTGGTTATTAATATTTATATACCTATACTAAAGAAAAAAAGAATATTATAGCATGAACCAAATTTTTAGTAATTCAGAAAATAGATCAAAGTGTTAATTTGTATTAAATTATTTGTATAATTAATACTATTCCCACTTACACTAAGCGTTTTGATCATGAGAAATGGAAAGTACATGTATACTTACTTTTCTCATATTCAGAACTTATCTAAATGGATTTGGGAATAGATGCGTCATTAAATACGGAGTCAGTTTCGTAAAAATTTAATACCAAGAGATTGGACGAGGAGGACCATGGCTGCCATGATCTCCTGACATTAAATCGTTTGGACTTATTTTTGTGGGAATATTTAAAAATGTATGTATAATAGCTACTGTCAATAATTTACAAGTTCAAAACGGACAAGAAGCAGAAACATTTGTGTTAGTTTGTAGAAACTGGGTAAGACGGGCCCAAAATGTTGTTGTAACATCAGACGTGTCAAACTGTTTTACTAATTAAAACCACAAATTAATTCTATTAATAATTAATAAATATAACGGCAAAAATAGCGGCTGCAAAGTCGAATTTCAAACATGATGTCTGTGATTGGTTGATGAGAGGAGCGGGAAATTGTTAGGATGCGCAGTAGTCTTATATCCCTCTTCCTAAAGCTATGGTCACCTTTGACGTATGCGTATGGTGTGCGGCCATGGGCGTAAACAAATAGGGGTGTAATATAGTTTAGAAAAAAATTTCTGAAATTTTACTCTATTCTCTCTTAAAATATGTGTAGATACTTAGTCACAGTTACCCTGTATTTATTTTCAAAAAGAAACAAAGTTGTATGTGACCTTGTCCATCAATTTTAATAAATAATTGTTATAAAAAAAATTGTTACGCAAATAAATATTATTAATAAGACGTTTCAGTTTGTGCTGGCCATAGATTTGTACCATTTCGAAGAAACCGCTATACCAGTTTCTAAACGCTTAAGATTGATTAATAGGTTCAATATGGTTAAGTAATTAAAGAAGAACTAAGTGACCTGTAAAGTAACTGGGGACTTTTTTTATTATATAACAGACAAGTGATAATGACGTCATACTTTTTAAATATAATTTTGCTTTCCTACTTTTGTTAACACGTGGACATGTAATATACAATTTCAAAGGTATGATGGAATTATAAATAAAAATTGCATTCCTTTTAAATATGTTAGAATTTTATGTTAAATTTTGTGAGTAAAATAACCATTATAAAAAACAGAACAATTTGCACGAAAATATATGATTAAACGAGATTTACGACAACTCAATACAATTTGAGGTTAAAATTAGTAAATGCATTCAATCTAACTGATCATAAGTGATCCTAGATAACAAAATCACTTAGAACTGGAAAGTTGTCTTTATTCAATCCTGTTACGTCAGGATCCGATCTTGGGCTACTCTTTTATTTTCTGATTTTCTGTTCTATTCTGGGTTCTTTTTAGATTATTTTAATACTATTCTTTTCACAGATAAATGCAAACAACTCAAACACCGATAGAGTTAGACAAGAATTAAACAAGAGTACCTATCTTTTCTATGTAAAATTTAACTGCCTTTTAAATTTTTAACTAACTTTAACTGTTGTGCATTGAACTTTGTCTACCTAATGCTATATCTGCGTCAACTGCGACTGCGTCAACCATTAATTACTATTACTAAAACTTAATAAATATGGTATAAGAGGACGCCATGTAACTGGATTGCAGGCTATTTAAAACAACGACAGCAATATGCATCACTACTGGATAATGAAAATAATGGTATCAATAATTATGTCAATTCTGAAATAATTGAAATTAACATAGGCGTACCACAGGGATCAATACTAGGCCCTATTCTTTTTTTATCATATATTAACGACTTAGGCCATATAAATGATTCAGTGCAGTTTACATTTTATGCAGATGACACATCTATTATAGTTTCGGATAAAAATATTGACCAAAGAAAAATTAAATGCTGTGAATTATTGCATGACTTGGGTAACTGGTTTTCCTAGAATCATTTATATTTGAATCCTGACGAAAACTGAAGCAATGACTTTTCATAGTAAATATAAGAATTGTGAATATCCTGAATTAAGTCTAAACAATGTAACTATACCTTGCAATACTTCAAATGTTAGATTTCTGGGTATAAATATTGATAATGTGCTGAATTGGAGGAGTCACTGTGAGTTTTTGATATCAAAGCTTCATTCTGTTGTTTATCAATTTAAGAATCTTAGAAATATACTTGATATAAGTCAGTTAAGAATATTTTTCTCAGGTTGATTCCAGGATAAGGTATGGCATTGGATTTTGGGGTAGTTCCACCTTCTCTAATAAAGTGTTTCTGGCTCAAAAACGGGTTGTACGAAGTATGTTAGGCTTGTCAACGCGAGTGAGCTATACAAATATCTTTAAATATTATGAAATATTAACTCTTCCATCTGTGTTAATCTTAGAACTAAGTGTATATGTTTTTAAAAACAGGCATAATTTTTTGTGCAGATGTCCATAATATAAATACTAGGCATAAAACTTCATTTTTGCTCCCTTTGTATAAAAAGAATGTTTCTGTTAAATCGCCTAACTATTTAGGTTTACGAGAAATAAAAAATTGTGAAAGTTTATTCTCATTTAAAAACCAATTGAAGCAATTTTTAATAGAAAAGGCTTTTTATTATATGGACGAATATTTTACTATGTGAATGTCTGATTTATTCTAATGTTGTATTTTATCTGACCTAACACTTGTGTGTTTTTTTTTAATGTGTGTACATTGAGTCTCCTTCAATTTGACTATTCCTATACAATGTGTGAACTATATTGTCTAAAAGGAAAATAAACATTATTAATATTATTATCTTTCATTGCAACTTAAAAGAATTATATTCCACTTTTAGTAATATCAGTATTATAAAATTATGCTTGTACTCTACTATGTTTGGAAATTGGTTTCTCTATTTTTGAACAAATAAATTTATTATTATTATTATTATTTTTGCAGGAATTGAAGAAACCAGTCTGACTCCATTACCGCGACGTACCACATAAGAATAAATATTTGATAACAAGTTTTACTGATAATTTATTTGCCCCTAAGGCTACATGCTCTAAAGTAGATATATCGCCTCGGGCAACTACTAGATATATTTAAAATACGTGACTCATTTAACAAATAGACTTAAATGAACTGATGGGAAAATTCTGCTGTACATACAGAGATAAGTATATTCGCCTCCATAATATTATAATTAGCGAGGCATTAAATATTTTAAATATGTTTTATGGTGACTGCAGTTTGATGCTGCAGCGATTAAGAAGACAGTCTACATAAAAATCTTGCTTTACGATCTCGAGAAGATTTATGCAATGCTTAAAGAGGATTAAGTGTTTTAAGAAAGATATATCAGTAATTGCTTTTAGAGAGGACTTAAGCTGCAGAAAAAGAAGGATGATTGTCTTCCTAAATATTTACTATAATATATAGGGTGTCCAAGAAAATGTGGAAAATCTCTCGGATGTAGACAGAACATAAAAAAATAAGATAACAAGTTCCTATAAAAAAATTTCTACAGGCCCTCCCTACGGATATATGTGTCTCTGAAGGATGCCGCTGGAAATCGGCTTTTCTCGTAATAACTTTTAAAGTACTCAACAGAGATGCTGCGATTCCTTGCGTCAATTTGATACGCAATGCCCTGCGCAATGGTTGTACCTGATAAATACTGTCTCTTTTTTGATACATGGTGATTTTCCGGGTAGTTATGCCGTGAGCTCGCTAACTGGTAGCTGCCAGAAACAGAGTTAAAATGCACATCCCTAGCATTAGCTGGGATACTTTTACCGGCCCTGGTTGTTCTCGGGCTAGGCTCTGTGGGGACAGACCCGCTATCGGTGTCTCTGGGCCTGTCCATATATTGATTTCGGTTCCTACTGTTGGTATTACGACTGCTACGGTCGGAACCGCTTCTCGGATACTGGTGGTCCTCCGAGGCGTTCCATAGCCGCCGCTGTAACTGGTCGCATCCCATGCTTCCAAACGTTTCGCCGCTCTTCACTGTCGGCATCTTCAGTGGTGACTCTGCAAGAGCTTCTCAGTCGCGGCGAAGCTTTTGCAGGGCAGGTAAAAGTATCCCAGCTAATGCTAGGGATGTGCATTTTAACTCTGTTTCTGGCAGCTACCAGTTACCGAGGTCACGGCATAACAATCCGGAAAATCACCATGTATCAAATTACAGCACTGGCCGTGAAAGCCTAAAAACCAAATACTGTCTCCCTTAATGGTACAATATTCCAAGAAATCTAGTAGGACGTTTAACATTATTTTTTAATAATCAAGTACTGATTATTTTTTCACTATAAGTTTTGTTGTATGAACGAATTTAACGTACTTCTGCAAAATAATACATTTTCATAATATCTTTGAGTACGCACTTAATTTTTAATTTCTAATAGCATCCACATATTTTATTTATTTACATACTTGTACTTATCATAAACATTTTTTGACAGATCTAACAGCCATTTAAATTTCTTTATTTTTGTCATGTGACACAAATCACCCAATCATTTAAACATTTAACTGATAGCAGCATTCAGAGACGTTTTCAATCAAAACACCAAGATTGTTTAAGTTTAAGTTAAGACAGCTTCATGTTTCAAATAAATTTCAAAATGTTAGGTACGTTTCGGCAATACGGATTTTCAATTTATTAACGTGCTAATTAAATCAAAAAGTACCACACACAGTCACAAATACAATATTGGAATGCCTTATAATTGTATGTCAAATTTCTCGAGCACGTTGTGATACTAATTCCTATTTCAATTCCAGCCTAAACACTGCATCAACACCATTTGCATTTTTTTCCAATTAATTAAAAAAAAACAAATCTACCCTTGTATTATACTCGTATGTGTTAAAATGATATTTAAAATTTAATCAATTAATAAAACTATATGTATATGCAAAAATACCTGTAGACTCATCAAAGCTGAAAATTTTTCTGGTTGTACCTGATGACAGTCGTCGTCCTTGCAGAATATTGCTATATGATTTTACTACTTTTTGCATATTTATTGTATTGCAAAAGAAAATAGCAATATATCCTGTTAGGTTTAATATTATATTTTATATTTAGGTACCATTCGACTGTATTACAAATAACTATTCATATCGCTACTGGGTGAAAAGAAAAGAAAGAAAAACAGACTTATTCGATATATCATTTAATCGCTTTTACCTAATTCCAAAATTATAGAAAACTTTTATCTGTACCTTTCATATAAGGAACAGTAAATAATGTATCGAAAGAAAAAGAGTTTTATTTCATGTCACCCTGTATCGAATAGCCAGCATTGGCGGCATTTTAAGCACAACGGACCTAAGTACAAAAAAAGCGCACATCTCAGGAATACCATACTAGTACGGCATTTTTGCTGTCATCCCCAAGTTGGCTATAGATTAAAAATAGCGCGGGGTTCTTAAACTGGTTCTGCGTTGCAATAAAAATAGCCTAGTCGAGTTTTTCAAAGGATGCAAGAATAAGCAACGGGTTAGTTTTAGAGTCATGTACCTTAAAAAGGATCAGGGAAATAAATCACACAGTTATATCGCCGTATCTCGTCACGAACAATTTATCAAATTTCTGATTTTTTTAGGTACAGACATCTCGGAGTGCAGAATAAAAATAAGTTAAAAAGAGTTTGAATAAAACGTCATTATTGCTATTTTAACTTCAAATTATAACAATTATTTTCACATCTTTTAATAAAAGTAAACATTTTTTAAGCCCTAAGCCCTTAAGCCTTTAAGCTCTAAGCGTCACAAAACTATGCCTGTCAGGAGTTTCTACGACAACTGAGAAAAAAATGGTCAAACAGTATTCACTTTAATTTTAGGAGCTAAAGTTGATACTTTTAATCCTCAGATTAATCCTCAGATTAAAAGTATGAATCAAGTTTTAATTTATAAAAGTTCATTCAACAACATTTACAATAATTTTTGTTTATCCACATTGACACAGTTTAAACAAGTATTAAAATTAAATAAACCAATGAAACTGCCACTGTCCTTTTTTTTGTGCAATTCTCAAAGCAGACCAACACGTTTTCATTAATAGTTATATTATTTTCCAATGTTGTGAAATCAGAAATGACAGCGGTACTTGGTTTATCATTACTGCTATTAACTATTTCTATCGAGTTACTGCATAGGAGTTGACATCGGAATATTTATGAAAGTTCTAAACATTTGTAATTCCTCTACGAGTGAAACAAGTCTCATCAGTGAAAAGATTTTTTTTGTGAAAATAACTAATAACTACTTAACAGAAATCTTCATTTACAGTACGTGACATGGCTAACAAAATAGATTTTAAGCTGGTATGATTTATATCACAGAGATGCGATACTGTGTTAAATAACTTGCACAAATTGTATACCGGTGACTTATATAAAAGGTTAGTTCTTGTTCGCAAGCAATAAAAAGTATGAGTACTTTTAGAATTATGCCTAGGAATAAGAAAATTAATTTGACTCAGAAGCTCAGGACAATGACCATGCAATAACTTGTAAAGGAAAGTGGCTGAGTTTAATTTTCTCTTCAACTATAAACTCTGAAACCCAAATCTATAAGTCAGTTGCCTATAAGGAGTACCTCTTACAGGATAAACATCTATCTTAAAACATAACGATTTGAGAAATTTCCTTTGTGGTTTTTCAAGTAACAATATATGACATAAATAGAATGGATTCCAAACAGCAGAGCAGTGTTCTAGTTTAGTTCTGACATATGAAAAATATAAAATAAGAGATTCGATATTAGTAAACGATTTACAGTATGAAACCATAAGCCTTTATTGTTTCATCCACCTTGGACACGATATCACATGAAAAATATAATTCCTGATCGAAAATCAGACCCAAGTCTTTAATTTTAGTCAAACGATTAATTTCGATGTTATTAATTAAGTAACTATAACGACAAAGAGATTTCTTCCTTGTAAAGGCTTCAATTTTAGTTATTTCTCCTTGAAGAGTAACAGTCATTTAAAAAGAAAATGTTTGAAACATTTTTTAAATCATCAGCATACATAAGTTTTCGGCAGCCTAGAGTGGCAGTAAGATCATTAACAAATAAGAGGAATAACAGTGGACCCAAATTCGAACCTTGAGGTGCTCTCGACTTCGCCATATATTTGACAGAATCATAACCATTATAAGAAACATAATGTTGTCTTTCAGATAAATATGACTGAATCCGAATTGAATCCAAAGTTGTAAAGTTTTTGCAAGAGAATATTATGATTAATTATGTCTGTCTTCAAATGTTTGGAAAATATTTTCTTCAGCTTGTACCTACCCTTATTACACTAGGATGTTCTCGGATATTTTTGAAAAACTTTCCTGTCTCGCGGGCTCGTTTTTCAACATCAGAAAATGTTTCTCTAGGGGGAATCACTCCACACTTCTAGAGTTTCCTTCGCAGAAACCTAGAACAACTAACATCCCAATTTGTCCACTGCATGTACATTTTCCAGCCGTTTTCAACAACAAACATTAGCAGAAATAAAGCAGTTTTATTAATAACTGTCAAATTTTAAAAGCAAAGCCTAGTATTGATTTTTTGATACACTATTAACATCTTGTTTCAATTAATGCATTTTTTCTTGAAAACCTTAAAGTTTTTTAAATTTAACAGGACTAAAAAAGTGTTTTAAATTAAATTCTGCGCGGGTTATCATCATTATTTTTAAATTCGATACATGGAAAAAAGTTTGGTATAGTTTTAGGGGTTACTCACCCTCAGTGAATACCTTGAAGTGCTTTAATTTACTTGAACTGATAGTCAAAGAACCCCCTTAATAAACCTAAATCTTGTACCTTAAAGTAATTTAGAGATATTAATTTTTTTCGATATTTTGCCCCACTTTGAAGGTGCTGTAACTTCGGATGTGTGCAACATTGTATACAGATTAGTTAAATTGCCATATTTTGGAACCCCCTAGATGCTCTGTGTTGGTTCATATGCGGAATACCTTGATGTATATCATATACTTTCTTAAATAACGCATTCAAGATTTGGAAAAGCATCGCTATCCTATCCTATTCCACCTGAACACCATACACCCTGTATGCAAAAGAAGATTGATACCGTGGCGCCATACTCTCCAGAAATAAATAAAATGGAAGAGCAACTTTACAACCTGAATACCGCGATTTGTTGCTTTTTCATATAACCAGTTGCCGAGGCAAATTAACATAAATGTCTTGAACATCACAACATTTTACAAGAAGCACCTGACATACCAATTCGATATTAAACTCATATTCTGTTACTTTGTAAAGCAGATTCAATTACACTTTTTTCTCTGAAATATTGGTTTTCATAAATGTTTCCTTGAGCTACAATATATTCACATGGAAACAATATTCAAATTAGATTTAAAATCCCCTTATTTGCGCCATGTTCAGATCAGTTACCAATTGTTTTGCACTTTTTGCCAACTATAATTAGCACATTTAAAATGCCTGAAAAAGCAAAAAATGAATTTTGCGAACTACCTGACGTCAAGCTTAAATAAAAGTCCCTGGGTTTGGTTCCCACGGTGGTATTAGATTTATTCCAATGGTAGAATCAATTAATATACAACTTGATAAACCAGTTGCTCAAATAACTTATTATGAGTACTGTCAGGTGGTTTTCTTACTGTCATTAATACATTATAGTAAGTGTTTGCTTTTAACATTAAAGAAATTACCATTGTGGTCAATGGGCGTAAAAAATTAATATTATTAATAGTATGCAACGTAGAAAAGTTGAATTGATGGTATAATTTGGATGCTTTATTGGTTTTATCAATTAACCACTTATAAAAAGTTAAAATGAGAAGTAGGTACTTTAGCACGCAGTACTGTAATGTTATTTTGAAAACTAGGAAAAATGGTAATATATTTTTTTGCTATTATGAATAGAATAAAAAAAGTCTTTATTAGAAAAAAAGGGCTTAGCTTTAAGGGCGCCGTATTCTTGAAATAGTGTTTTTTACAAATACAGGTAATTTTAGACATTTAATAACTGAATAATATAGAGTTTAGTAAATAACAAGAATGTTATCTCATGCCATCTGCGAATATTCAAAGGTACCGAAGTAAAATCAATATATAACGTCAGAAAACAATCTATCCAACAAACTTTTAGGTACTGAAATCTTTCAAAATACGTGTTTTTTTAAATTCAACTATTGATGTAAACATTGCTATAATATACACTTACATAGTTCTGCATATAAGATTGTTTACTTTTGTTTATAAGTATGCGAAAATAATTGTTAAAATGTGGGGTTAGAATAGCGAAATAATGTGCGTCATACAAATGCATTTTAAAAGTTATTATATTATTCGAGGAGAGTTTAAATAGTAAAAGTGTATAAACAAAACATCAATAATTTTATTTTTGATATTACTTTTGCTCTACGTGTTATATTTTTCGAGATTTCAGTACCTAAAGAATGCCACAAATTTAATCATTTTACGACGAGAAATACGGCGACCTTAAGAAAGATAGAAGATAACTGAAATCTTATGATATAGTTTTTGTACAAAATTAGTTTCAAAAATGATGACACTAGAATTTTTAAAATAACGTAATTTTTTTAATAACTGAAAATATGCAAAATATATATAGAAAATTACAGGCTGTTATAAATCGAGAAAATAAAACAATGCTAACAATTCTTCACTGGACGAAGGAAAGAAATAGCTCTAAAATGATATTACACTGTTAAAGTATTTCAACAAATCAATCAAAATTTTTGTTAAGTAAGTAGGTATGTGTTTCTGAACATATATTTAAATATTTTAATTAATATTCTTTGAATAATTGAAAATAATAAAAATTGGCAATATCAAAAATGACACAGGCTATTGTGAATTGCGAATATATTTTTAAATAAAAAAGTATGTGAAAACATAAATTTAAAGTTTTTCATAAATTTATTCATCATTATGAAAATATTTATTACATAAAATTTCAGTTTCAAAAAATGAAGAGATAATGATTTTTGAGATATCTTAGAAAATATTCTTTTAATAACCAATATTTCCTTGTATTTTTTTAGTTACCAAAATTTTTCATTTCAAAAAATACTTTAGGTTAAGTTAAACACAACATATTTGTTTATATTTCTCAATTCATCTGAATTTACCTTTAAATTAAACAATAAAACAACATTTTTCTGACCATTTCAATAATTTATTATAAAAAAATATAAATACGCTTTATTGATACAATAAAATATAAAACAATGCCGAGGAGACATTATTATCTACTCAATTCTAACTGGATCTCTTGCAAACTTCTCCCCCTCGTTTCAATGACATAAAATTTGGCGAAAAGAGCTGCTCCCACGCAACATGCAGCGTAGAACCAAAAGTACTGGGCCAGACCAAAAGCCTTGAGCATCGACTCAAAATGCTTGGTGATCAAAAAGGCCAAGAGCCAATTCACTGAGGTTGCAACAGAGGTGGCTATAGATTTGACCCTGGAGGGAAAAAGCTCCCCTAACATAGCCCAGGGCAGGGGACCGTACCCGCTGTTGTAGGAAACTATGAAAACAATCATAATCAGCAAAGGTAGGAAGGATACAGCTTCCATATTGAGTACTTCCTTTCCCTGAATGTAGCTGTAGATGCCTAGCGAGGCATCGGACAATGCCATGCCCACAGCTGAAAATACTAGGATAGTTTTCCTTCCCAATCGTTCCCCTATAAGGGGTGCTATAAAACTGCTAATAAATTGCATAGCAACTATGATAATGGTACACACTTCTGGTGCTAGGTTAGCACCTACTTCTTTAAATAATATTTGCCCGTAAAATAGCACTACGTTGATTCCTGAGAACTGCTGGAATATCAGCAGTCCTACAGAAGTTACCAAAGCCTTTATTAGCGCCTTGGACCTAAATATTTCCGAAAAGGAACCTTGTTCTTCTTCCTTGAACTTCCTTTGGATTTCCCCCAACTCATCGTCAATGTTACTCCTTGATCCTCTCAGTCTTTGCAAAGCCTCTTTAGCTAGATCAGTCTCGTTAATGCTGACATAGTAGTGAGGTACTTCCTTTCCAACAAAGGGGAACAATATTAGAAACATCAGTGGAAACGCCGCCAGTACCAGATTGAATACCATGACACTGACATAGGGTCCCAAAGCACAAGAAAATAGTAACCCGCTGCATACTCCACAACCCATTTGGAAACCAATGGATCCCCTGTTGTTCTTATCAGCAACTTCTCCTGCGTAGATGGGCAACACGGAGAATACTCCGCCTACGGTTAAACCAAGGATAAATCTAGCTACGTAGAAGAGCTCCACGATCCGTCCAAAGGCTAGCATTACGTAGCATACAACAAATGGCACCCCAGCTGAGAGTAAGGTATATTTTCTTCCCATTTTGTCTGCAAGATAAGTGAAGAAGAAAGGACCGGCGACAGCGCCTAAGGTTACCAGAGATGAGACCCATGTGGCTTCTTCGCTGGTGAGAGCTCTCTTGAAGGGACTCGTAGTGGAGTTTGTGAGGATAGGAAGTTCTGGGGATGACCACGTAAGGGCGGTCCCAGAGACGAACATAAGGATGTTACCTGTAACAAAATAAACTCGTGTGAATCAAGTAGCAAATACTTCTCTAGTTGTCTAGAATGAATGAATGTATATTACAAGTATTATTGTGCAGTATTTCATAGCTTTTAACCATAATAACATAGCAACAGTTACGTTTTCATTAACGGAGTCTGATTAAGGAACGGGTTCAAATATGAACCTTGTGGTACAACAAACTCTAGCATCGACAGTTATTTCAATGTGACACTATAGAGTAATATTAACATATCAAATTAACATTATTCTATGGTAGCAATCCTTTTTAAATTTCAGCTGTATATTTTTTTACACTGTTCCATTCACTAATAAGAGTCGTTACAGGAGATTGATGAAGTAACGGGCTCAAATGGGAACCTTGCGGTTCAACAAACTTTTATTGACATGCGTAATATCAAAACATAATACAACATAATAATCTTGACATAAAAAGTAATATTTTCAAATATTGTTATAATTTTGAATAAGATTTGCATACAAACGTAGACCAACTGAAAAAATTGAAGGAACCCAAATTGGAACCTTGTCGTACAACAAACGTTTTAAAAATATTTTTTTTTTCAAAAAAGGTATTTCCATTTCAAAATTTACAGCTATAAAAGTTTTGTTTTACAAAAAAAAAAAATAGCAAACAATTCATTTATTGAAAAATAATTTCTCTTGAAACAAATCTTTTTGGCTGTAAAGCTCACTTCTTTGTCAAAACTAATTTAATTTATTTGATTTGATTTTATTTAATTTCATTTTTTAACGAGTATTTGATTGAATGAAACGAAATAGTTTGTTATTCCATTTGAACATATTATGAAAACTTAATTTTAAAACTGATTTTCAAATAAATATATTTTTTTCATTTCCCCAAACAATGTATTCAAATCTGTATAAAAATAATATTTTAAAATAAAAAAATGTTTTTTGATTGAAATGAAGATGCACTTCGAATCAAATAATGCGTTTATTTAATTCAAAACTGCATATTTTTAATTGATGATGAAAAGGAAAACATCTTTTAATTCATTTTGTAAAATTTTTAAAAAAATTTTTAATAAATTATATACCTAATCTTTTGAAAAACCGCAAATAAAAGGAACAATTTTCTAATATAGTCGTATCGTCGAAAAAAGTATTTGTTTGAAAGGAAAAATTCGAATTGTTTCCTATAAACAAAAAATAATTGTCAATAGGTGCCCGCTAGATGTAGCTGTGCTATATTTCGCGTACTCAGGTATGTCGGGTTTGAGAGACATGAACAGCCAGGGTTAGTCGTCAGTTAACTCACCACTCACCTGTGGCGTACTGATGAAAACTAATAAGATTGAAACCGGTATATGTTGACTATTTGCTATAGACTTTTCAGGTGTAATTTAATGCTGGTCGGGGCATCAGCCCGCCATTGTCTCCTGAAATTTCTGAGCATTAAGTTGTTGACTTAAATAAGCAGTTACTTAATTGGAAAAAATCCTTTAAAATACACAAATAATGTTTTATCATAGAATATAATTAAATCAACACGGAAAATGTATCATTGAAATGGAAATAATATTTTTTAATGGAAACAAATGCATCCTTTACACAAAATAACTGTATTTTTGCTATACAAAAATGATATGTTATCAGTAAATAAATATTTGTTCGGATCTATACCTACAAACAAATTTCCATAAAACAAATTTTTTTAAAGGCACCATATTTTTTTTCGGTGCAGTTACAAAATGTTTTTTTGCAAAAAAAGGTATTTCTAATTTAAAACTTGCTGCTGTAAACGTTTTCTCTTAACTAAAAATTATTTACCTAAGTCGAATGCACTAAAAATACAAATTCAATTCAAAATAATGAACCGGTTGCTCTAACTGACCATATTGAATGACATTCGCCCTGTATAGGAAAATAACAACATCCTTACCAATGCTAAAAGTAAGCATCGCTTGAGTCGAGACACTTTCACAGTCCGTTATCAATGCGGTAAGCGACTATACTCGGAGGAGATCCAAACGATACTGAGTAAGAATTACCCAAAATGAGTAACAAGGGCAGCTGGCACTACGGATTGTTCAATAGCACGTAAGCTATATTGTTTATGATGGTAATCACGGCTATGACATAATGTGATTAGTGGATTAGTGACCATTCGGGAGGGGGTACCTGGATAAATTTCCACTGTTTTAAATTTACATGAGCCGTCAGTAGATGATCGGAAATTATTGCTAATTATGAATAATTCCAGGCAATTACACTATAACATTATTGTCTGAAAATTTAATTAATTTTCGTTGTACATAAAGCACAAACACCGAAAAAAATTTGATGCCTGTAAAAAAATTGTTGTTTCTTTACTATATTAGAAAGGTTTATAAGCTAATATAAATTAAATCTCCTACAATTCCTATCAATGAAGCCATTTATGTATGCTTTCTGTTAAGTATATTTTTAATTTCAAATAATTTTAATTTATTGATACAAAAATGTATAGTTAGATATTTGATTCTACTTAAAGGAGCCCATCTGAAGAAGCAATCCTAAAAATGCAGAAATAGGTCAGATCTCATCTATTGTGGTTGAAATTTCGAGTTCCCACAGTTTGAAAAGTGAATTTAGATATTTATAGAATGTTTTCATTAAACCAGGTTAGTAAATTTAGCTAGATTAATTTTTATTTCAGATAATTATTGAATAGAGCTTTGTCTGTGGAACTGTTCATTAGCATACCTAGATGTTTGGTATCAGAAAGCATATATATGACTTCATTGATAGGAATTGTAGGAGATTTGATTTATAGCTTAAATACCTTTCTAATACAGTAAAAATTGTTACAAAAGTAAATAATAAAGAATATATGGGTAGATGTTGTGGGTGTAATTCAACGCTGGTCGGGGCTTTAGTCCACAGAGTAGTTAGTTTCACACAATATTGTTAATACATAAAAATTTATTTAAAAAAAATGTTTCATGGAAATAAATTAGTTTTTTGAATAGGGTCAAGCAAATATTTATTTCCCGATACTAATTTTTAAGCAAAAATACAGTTATATTGTGTAAAGAAGGCATTTGTTCAAATTAAAAAAATATTCTGTTTCCCATAATACCAATCTATAGCAAACCAACATATACCGGTTTTGAGATTATTAAAAAGAAATTGGTGCCTGTAAATAATTTTTGTTTCATGGAAATAAATTGTTAGTATGGGGCTAAACAAATATCAAATTATTTTTTTGAAAAGCAAAAATGCAGTTATTTTGTGTAATGAAAGCATTTGTTTCCATTAAGCTGTTGACTTGAATAAGCAGATGTTTAATTGGAAAAATATTCTCTGAAATAGAGCAACATTGTTCTATCAAAGAATATAATTAAATAAATCAATACCAGAATTGTATCATTGGGAAGGATATAATGTTTTTAATTTAAACCAATGCTTTCTTGATAATAATAACTATAGTTTTGCTGTTGATGAGGCCCTATACAAACAAATAATTTATTTCATGAAATAAGTTTTTTTTACAGGCACCATTTTTTTTCCGGTGCAGACATGGACTTAAAATATGGGAATACCCGTAAGAAAATTAAAAATGTATTAAGTTATCTATCTTAGGTACGCTTACTCACCTACTTATATATTTTGAGGAAATCGTTAAAGAAACATCAAAATTTTCAATACTTTAATTTTATGTGCCTGGAAATTTATTTTAACCGACAACTTTTAGGAATTTTTGCTGTGATAAAAAAATTGACTAATAATATAATTTGTAAATGAGAAGATTCGACAAAATTTAACCGACGAGTTAATATTTATAAGACGATTGCTTCCCTAATCAACTAAGATAACTCTAAATAAATATTTTCCGACAACTTCGATAAATATGAACAAAATCTTAGTCATTTATAATATTAAGCAGAATAGACACGCACAATGTTTTAGTAATTTTGTACAGTTATTTTGAATATCTAATTTTATGGGATTTTTATTCATAAGTTCCGTACTAAGTCTAGAAATCATGGTCATATGGTAAGTAGATGCAGAAATTCAGCTGGCTGAAAAAAAACTACGTCACTTTTTAGGTAGATATAGGTAATGCGAAATTCCAGAAAGATAAGTTTTTTTTTTGAATAAATAAATTACTTAGTAGTAAGATCTGATAACTTTAATAAAAAAAATAATTAAGTACTAGAGGTGTTTCACTATGCACTTACATAAGAACTTTAATTACATGTATTTGCCACTTGGGATGTACACTGCATAGAACTTCGTTAAAGTTCAGGTCAAAACCAATAGGTACCCTGCTGTTTTGAAGGAAGAAATTTAAGTGATTAATTTGTAAGTAGGTACTTAAGTAAATCTATATTTTTTAAACTACAAAGTGATGTCACTTTTTAGGTAGATGTAATGCAAAATGTCAAACAGTACATTTATTTAATAGAAAAATTATTTAATAAGACCTGATAACTTTAATAAAAAAAGTGAATTAAGTACTAGATGTTTGACTAAGCGCTTACATAAGTACTTTAATCATAACTAGGTTCAAGTCCAGATCAAGACCAATACACATGTTACTCTGAAAGAAGAAGGTTAAAGCAATTAGTTTGTAAGTACTTATGACGTAAATGTGTGTTTATTTTAAGTACTTACCTAAGTACTTACGTTTAATAAAGTGACGTAGATGTATTGCAAAATTCCAAACAGATAGGTAAGTAAATTTTTTTGAATAGACAAATTATCTAATAAGACCTGATAACTTTAATAAAAGAAGTAGATTAAGTACTAAGTATTTGACTAAGCACTTACATAAGTACTTTAATTATATTTGGTACTTGGAATGCGCACTGCATATGACTTGGTTCAAGTCCAGGTCAAGGCCAATGTATATGTTACTTGAAGGAAGAAAGTTAAGTGATAAGTTTATAAATACTTAAGTAAATTTTTGTTTACTTAAGTACTTACCTAAGTACTTAAAAATTTATAAATTTTATTGAAAGGACATTACAAAAGACCAGTATACTTTCGAATAGCAAGAAATGTAGATATTGTGCATAATCAACACATTTAATATTCAAAAGTCTTGGCTTATTTAAAAAGATACTTAAGTAAAGAAGTACCTACTTGATTAAATAATCAAATATTAAAAAAACTATTTGACCAAGATTTGTTTGGTAAGTGTAAGAAAATGGTTGAGTTCTTCATCGATCATTGAAGTCTCCACAATTTTTACCAAGTTTTCAGTTTAATCATACAACGCAATTTAAAATAAAATATTTCTGGTTATTTAAATAGTAACGTTGCCTCAAAATATATACCTAACAGATTTAAAAAAACTGTAGCAACAGAACACCTAGGTATGCTTTTAACTACGTACTTATGTACGTACCTATGTACGAGTTTTAAGACAAACTCATGGAACAACAGTTTTATTTATGTCAACTTTTTGAATGTTGCTGCAACAACATTTTTCTTGAAATAAAACAAAGATGGTTAAAATAAAATTACTGCTTAAACTAAAAAAAAAATTGTTGACGACATTGCTTAATTCAACGATTTCTCATATTTGATGTTAAATCAGCTTCATAATTTATTCCATCTACGTGTTATTATTTTATATTAAGTTTTTTTTTATTTGGACACAACTTCTGATGATTTAATACAATGATTTCTGTTTACTGTTTTTACTATCATTATTTTTCGACATAAAATCACACAAGTATTAATCGAACTGTTATTTTGTTTGACTTAACGGTGTCAAATTATTACATTTAAAATTTTTTATTAATTAACTCCAACCAAAAAAACTTTTATTTCAAAGTGTAAACTATTTTAATTTAATACTATGAAATGTTGATTCAAATATCCAGTTTTTTACTTGAGAAGAGTTTTTGTCGGTCAAAAGCGGAAAAGGAACCCGGGGGCACACCTCTACAAGGCGTGCGGCTATCCGGTCCTACAGTTTAATAATGTAAGAGATAATTCCTCTCAACCCCGCACATCTGACGTAATTTATCCTGCCAAGAATATTGGCGCACACTGTAAAGACAAACACAAAATTTAACCTTTCGAACGGTAGGTTGACAATATGATGTTTATAGAGAACAGTTTTGTAATTGTTGTTTGAAATCTATGTTGCAATTAATAGAATCAATAGCGTGGTTCACTACTTTTACGTCGAATTAAAATAATAATGGAATATCGATTTTTTCTCAGGTTACTTAAGTAAATATTAAGTACCTTCTTAAGTAAATATTAAGTACTTAAGTAAATAGTAGGTCTCCTGAAATTTCTGAGCATTAAGTTGTTGACTTAAATAAGCAGTTACTTAATTGGAAAAAATCCTTTAAAATACACAAATAATGTTTTATCATAGAATATAATTAAATCAACACCGAAAATGTATCATTGAAATGGAAATAATATTTTTTAATGGAAACAAATGCATCCTTTACACAAAATAACTGTATTTTTGCTATACAAAAATGATATGTTATCAGTAAATAAATATTTATTCGGATCTATACCTACAAACAAATTTCCATGAACAAAATTTTTTTAGAGGCACCAAATTTTTTTTTCGGTGCAGTTACAAAATGTTTTTGCAAAAAAGGTATTTCAAATTTAAAACTTACTGCTGTAAACGTTTTCTCTTAACTAAGTCGAATGCACTAAAAAGAATAATTCAATTAAAAATTATGAACCGGTTTCTATAACGGACCATATTGAATGACATTCGCCCTGTATAGGAAAATAACAACATCCTTACCAATGCTAAAAGTAAGCATCGCTTGTAAGAGTCCAGACACTTTCACAGTCCGTTATCAATGCGGTAAGCGACTATACTCGGAGGAGATCCAAACGATACTGAGTAAGAATTACCCAAAATGAGTAACAAGGGCAGCTGGCACTACGGATTGTTCAATAGCACGTAAGCTATATTGTTTATGATGGTAATCACGGCTATGACATAATGTGATTAGTGGATTAGTGACCATTCGGGAGGGTACCTGGATAAATTTCCACTGTTTTAAATTTACATGAGCCGTCAGTAGATGATCGGAAATTATTGCTAATTATGAATAATTCCAGGCAATTACACTATAACATTATTGTCTGAAAATTTAATTAATTTTCGTTGTACATAAAGCACAAACACCGAAAAAATTTGATGCCTGTAAAAAAATTGTTGTTTCTTTACTATATTAGAAAGGTTTATAAGCTAATATAAATTAAATCTCCTACAATTCCTATCAATGAAGCCATTTATGTATGCTTTCTGTTAAGTATATTTTTAATTTCAAATAATTTTAATTTATTGGTACAAAAAAATTATAGTTAGATATTTGATTCTACTTAAAGGAGCCCATCTGAAGAAGCAATCCTAAAAATGCAGAAATAGGTCAGATCTCATCTATTGTGGTTGAATTTTAGTTCCCACAGTTTCAAAAGTGAACTTAGATATTTATAGAAGGTTTTTATTAAACCAGGTTAGTAAATTTAGCTAGATTAATTTTTATTTCAGATAATTATTGAATAGAGCTTTGTCTGTGAAATTGTTCATTAGCATACCTAGATGTTTGGTATCAGAAAGCATATATATGACTTCATTGATAGGAATTGTAGGAGATTTGATTTATAGCTTAAAATACCTTTCTAATACAGTAAAAATTGTTACAAAAGTAAATAATAAAGAATATATGGGTAGATGTTGTGGGTGTAATTCAACGCTGGTCGGGGCTTTAGTCCACAGAGTAGTTAGTTTCACACAATATTGTTAATATCTAAAAATATATTTAAAAAAAATGTTTCATGGAAATAAATTAGTTTTTTGAATAGGGTCAAGCAAATATTTATTTCCCGATACTAATTTTTAAGCAAAAATACAGTTATATTGTGTAAAGAAGGCATTTGTTCAAATTAAAAATATTCTGTTTCCCATAATACCAATCTATAGCAAACCAACATATACCGGTTTTGAGATTATTAAAAAGAAATTGGTGCCTGTAAATAATTTTTGTTTCATGGAAATAAATTGTTAGTATGGGGCTAAACAAATATCAAATTATTTTTTTGAAAAAGCAAAAATGCAGTTATTTTGTGTAATGAAAGCATTTGTTTCCATGAAGCTGTTGACTTGAATAAGCAGATGTTTAATTGGAAAAATATTCTCTGAAATAGAGAAACATTGTTCTATCAAAGAATATAATTAAATAAATCAATACCAGAATTGTATCATTGGGAAGGATATAATGTTTTTTTATTTAAACCAATGCTTTCTTGAAAATAATAACTATATTTTTGCTGTTGATGAGGCCCTATACAAACAAATAATTTATTTTCATGAAATAAGTTTTTCTTACAGGCAGCATTTTTTTTCCGGTGCAGACATGGACTTAAAATATGGGAATACCCGTAAGAAAATTAAAAATGTATTAAGTTATCTATCTTAGGTACGCTTACTCACCTACTTATATATTTTGAGGAAATCGTTAAAGAAACATCAAAATTTTCAATACTTTAATTCTATGTCTAGATGCCTATATTTGGAAATTTATTTTAACCGACAACTTTGAGGAATTTTTGCTCTGATATAAAATTTGCCTAATTTCAATATAATTTGTAAATAAAAAGATTCGACAAAATTTAACCGAGAGTTAATATTTGTAAGACGATTATTTCCCTAATCAACTAAGATAACTCTAAATAAATATTTTCGATAAATACGAACCAAATCTTAGTCATTTATAATATTAAGCAGAATAGACACGCACAATGTTTTAGTAATTTTGTACAGTTATTTTGAATATCTAATTTTATGGGATTTTTATTCATAAGTTCCGTACTAAGTCTAGAAATCATGGTCATATGGTAAGTAGATGCAGAAATTCAGCTGGCTGAAAAAAAACTACGTCACTTTTTAGGTAGATATAGGTAATGCAAAATTCCAGAAAGATAAGTATTTTTTTTTAATGAATAAATTACTTAGTAGTAAGATTGATAACTTTAATAAAAAAAATAATTAAGTACTAGAGGTGTTTCACTATGCACTTACATAAGAACTTTAATTACATGTATTTGCCACTTGGGATGTACACTGCATAGAACTTGGTTAAAGTTCAGGTCAAAACCAATAGGTACCCTGCTGTTTTGAAGGAAGAAATTTAAGTGATTAGTTTGTAAGTAGGTACTTAAGTAAATCTATATTTTTTAAACTACAAAGTGATGTCTTTTTAGGTAGATGTAATGCAAAATGTCAAACAGTACATTTATTTAATAGATAAATTATTTAATAAGACCTGATAACTTTTATAAAAAAAGTGAATTAAGTGCTAGATGTTTGACTAAGCACTTACATAAGTACTTTAATCATAACTAGGTTCAAGTCCAGATCAAGACCAATACACATGTTACTCTGAAAGAAGAAGGTTAAAGCAATTAGTTTGTAAGTACTTATGACGTAAATGTGTGTTTATTTTAAGTACTTACCTAAGTACTTACGTTTAATAAAGTGACGTAGATGTATTGCAAAATTCCAAACAGATAGGTAAGTAAATTTTTTTGAATAGACAAATTATCTAATAAGACCTGATAACTTTAATAAAAGAAGTAGATTAAGTACTAAGTATTTGACTAAGCACTTACATAAGTACTTTAATTATATTTGGTACTTGGAATGCGCACTGCATATGACTTGGTTCAAGTCCAGGTCAAGGCCAATGTATATGTTACTTGAAGGAAGAAAGTTAAGTGATAAGTTTATAAATACTTAAGTAAATTTTGTTTACTTAAGTACTTACCTAAGTACTTAAAAATTTATAAATTTTATTGAAAGGACATTACAAAGACCAGTATACTTTCGAATAGCAAGAAATGTAGATATTGTGCATAGTCAACACATTTAATATTCAAAATTCTTTTCTTATTTAAAAGATACTTAAGTAAAAGTACCTACTTGATTAAATAATCAAATATTAAAAAACTATTTGACCACGATTTGTTTGGTAAGTGTAAGAAAATGGTTGAGTTCTTCATCGATCATTGAAGTCTCCACAATGTTTACCAAGTTTTCAGTTTAATCATACAACGCAATTTAAAATAAAATATTTCTGGTTATTTAAATAGTAACGTTGCCTCAAAATATATACCTAACAGATTTAAAAAAACTGTAGCAACAGAACACCTAGGTATGCTTTTAACTACGTACTTATGTACGTACTACCTATGTACGAGTTTTATGACAAACTCATGGAACAACAGTTTTATTTATGTCAACTTTTTGAATGTTGCTGCAACAACATTTTTCTTGAAATAAAACAAAGATGATTAAAATAAAATTACACTATTTAAACTAAAAAAAAAAATTGTTGACGACATTGCTTAATTCAACGATTTCTCATATTTGATGTTAAATCAGCTTCATAATTTATTCCATATACGTGTTATTATTTTATATTAAGTTTTTTTTTATTTGGACACAACTTCTGATGATTTAATACAATGATTTCTGTTTACTGTTTTTACTATCATTATTTTTCGACATAAAATCACACAAGTATTAATCGAACTGTTATTTTGTTTGACTTAACGGTGTCAAATTATTACATTTAAAATTTTTTATTAATTAACTCCAACCAAAAAAACTTTTATTTCAAAGTGTAAACTATTTTAATTTAATACTATGAAATGTTGATTCAAATATCCAGTTTTTTACTTGAGAAGAGTTTTTGTCGGTCAAAAGCGGAAAAGGAACACGTGGGCACACCTCTACAAGGCGTGCGGCCATCCGGTCCTACAGTTTAATAATGTAAGAGATAATTCCTCTCAACCCCGCACATCTGACGTAATTTATCCTGCCAAGAATATTGGCGCACACTGTAAAGACAAACACAAAATTTAACCTTTCGAACGTTAGGTTGACAATATGATTTATAGAGAACAGTTTTTTAATTGTTGTTTGAAATCTATGTTGCAATTAATAGAATCAATAGCGTGGTTCACTACTTTTACGTCGAATTAAAATAATAATGGAATATCGATTTTTCTCAGGTTACTTAAGTAAATATTAAGTACCTTCTTAAGTAAATATTAACTACTTAAGTAAATAGTAGGTACTTTAATAAATAGTAGTTACTTAAGCAAACAGAGAAAAGGCAAATTTAATTCCACATAAAATTTTTAACTGGACAAATTTACATTTGCTTTCAAAAAATGAAATTAGTTACAACATCAGTAAGACAAATGGATATTTTGAAATAGTTAATTTGTGTAAGTAGGTAAGTTAAGCGTCCTGTAAGTACTTACGCAAGTATTTACCTACTATTTGATTGCCGTTAACTGTAATATTAGCTGATTTACTTCTTCGCAATTCCTATCTTAGATTTAAATTTGTTTACTTGTACCGGTGGCATTGAAGTCGAAAAAAATACCCCGAAGACAAACCAAACATAGCATTAGGTTTCTGTTTACGCTGTCTTCGATCGGCTGCAATTATAGCACCATTTCAAATGGAAAATTACATAAATCTTGACCAGGAAGTCATTGACACACGGGTAGATAAAACTGGTCTAAACAATTTCGTACAAATTAGACAGACTCAGTACAGTTGGTAAATTCCATTGCAACACTGGGCAAAAAATGGATATAAAGAGACAGCCTAAGGCTTAGGTCACAGTGGATCTTTCTACACATGATATTCAGTAAATCGGTTAGTTACTATATAGGGTGTTCTACAAATATATATACGAGGATTTCGTTTATTTAACTTAACAGAGAATTTTTAGAGATTGTCTGTGATTTTTTCTTCTTATATTCTTCTTATATTAATCCGAGCGCTACGATACCTTATGAAATATATTTTCAAAACATCCTTAAACATTTCTTGTTATGTATAAAAAAACTACTAATTATTTAACTTTCATTAAGTTACGTTATTGAATACAAAGTAATATATCAAGACCTTTCAAAAAAGAAAGTTTGGACCACGTAGATTTATTTATGTTTCATGTATTTTAATAAATATACAGGCTGTCTTACTGTGACAGTCCATTAGAATATTTCAGAAACTACTTTGATTTAAATTTTGCAATTTTAGATTTTCGGCAGTGCTGTTTTTACCAAAACAATGCCTTTCTTGTAGCACTTTCGGTTATACAGGACCTACTTGCTTATTTAAATCGAACACCTTGTATATTTATGCATATTTGGATCCCACGCGTAATTGTATGGGGGCTATTATCAAGCTTCCTTATACTTATCTATTTCTAATGGTCTTTCAGATATTTGAATTCTATCGCAAAAGTTGCTTTTCCATAGTCTAATTCAAAATGCCTCATTTGTTATAGATATTTTGAAACCTGTTTAATTTTGTGCCTTAACCTTCGCTTAGCTGTTTGGACCACAATATAAAATGAAAAAACTGTTGTGTATAAAAATTCCTCATAATTGTATCTTCAAGATAGTTATAAGCAACTTCATCGGAAGATGAAAACCTGGTCCTAAGTTTGTAACTGCCGGCAAGTATTTACCTAGCATCACAGCTCAAAAAGCCATCACTTATGGCAATCCATACTGTCAAAGTTCTTCTCAAATCTTGACAGCTGATTCCTGACTGCTGAACGTTGCTCCACCCCGTATATTATGTGATTCCGAGAGCACTATCTCGTAAATACGCAGCCTTCATTAGCACCCAGTTAGAGGGACTATTTTTACACATTAAATCAGCCTCTGCTGTCAATAGTAAACACCTCATTACCATCCATGCATCACAAGACAAACAAAGGAAGAAAAACCGAGTGATGAGGAACGCTAAAATTACAAACGTAAATCGTCAAAGGAGAGCACTGTATGAATAATATGTATCTATTAATGCGATCAGCAAACAATTTGTTTATCATGAGGTTTTACCTACAAACCCAACCCACTATAATTAGACAAATATAACTATATAACCTACATAATCAACATGAATATGAAAAATTCCAATAATGCGACTGTAGCTGTCACCCAATTGCAATCCAATTTCCAAGCAAAAAAAAATAATGAATAATATTAAGAAACGTTTTCAATATGAGCACCTTATTGTTTCTAAAATTTCTCTCCACCTCCCCTTCATTCGAAATAACACGTTGGGGTCATTTTTATTTTTTACCTGGAAATACTACACTGTTAATAATTACACAGCCACACACAAAAAGTTCTCTGCCCGAGCTCTGACCTATGCTTCCCCATGTATTTTAGGCTCCCGAACCCGATCCCGGGGTCGGTATAGCCCCATATTTGCGCGCTACGGTCAAAAAAATGACTAAAATTTGGCCATTACCTGGAAATAAGCGCAAAGCTTGATCTTCGTGCCATTGAAGGGTCAAAACATGAATTAGTTGTTGACGTAGGAAGGTATTTTTTTTCATTTTTTTAATTTTTTTTTGCTTTTTTTATTATTTTTTTATTTTTCTTTATTTTTTTTATTTTTTGTCTATTCACTGTGCAAAAATCCTCTTAAATCAATTCGATCCTGAATACGGTGAAATCATATGATTTTTTCTGGCAATTTGAAATATTTTAGGACCAATTTTCTGCCAATTCGTGGCCCTCAAGTGACAATTGGAATGTGCGAGGTCCTATCCAACAACTGATTCATGTTTGGCACGGAGATAAAGCTTTGCGCTTATTTCCATGTAATGGACTAATTTTGGTCATTTTTTGAGCGTAGCGCTCAAATATGGAAAGTCTGGGCTATATTGACCCTGGGATCGGTTTAGGGAGCCAATAATACATGGGGAACCATAGGTCGGAGCTCGGCACAGAACTTTTTTTTGTGTACCTGTGTTATTATTACATACATCATTATATATGCGTTTATGTTGAAAATGGTACACTGCAAAAAAAATAATTACACATTTTAACAGGAAAAAACACAATCCTTTGTTTATCGAGGTCCACACGAAATTGTGTATATATTTACACATTTCTATATACTTATATAATTTATAGTGTTACAGTAATAATAAAATAAAATACATTTCACTGTTTATGATTTTATTCAATCTAAATAATTTAGTTCACTTGAACGGCAGTCAAGTTTTCTAATATGTTTAACAAAATTAGTAGTAGGTAGTAGTACATATTTAAATAAAGATCTTAAAAACGAATAACACCCCAGTAAATCATAAATAACGAAAGAACAAACATTAAACAAAAATAACTAGTAGTAATGTGAACATGCTTCTCCTAATTTACCAAAAAGCAAATTACAGTTACAACAGTAATCTAAAACCTCAAAGTGAATGTTCGTAAAGCACTAAAGTTTTAAACAGTTATAGTTCTAATAACTTTATCTTTATCACAATTATTAACAATATTTGATAGGTACGTACTTACAGCTTTCTTTGATCAAACCTCAACTGAACACAACAACGCGATACAACTGGTGTGTGTGTTGGAACTACTGCCATAGGCACTGCACTTGTGCAGTTGTGTATAACCAATCAGGAGTAGGAACAGAGAACACAGAAGTATGTTAAGTTAACATGAAATGATGTACTTTTAAAACATTATTAGTAAGTCTCTCACAAATTAAATATGATTTGTTACAATACTAGTAATTTCAACACATTTTGTGTAGTATGTAAAACTATTAACACGGAAATTTTACACGCACAGTGAAATAGATATCGCTTAAAACAACAAGGTAGGTATAGATTTTTTGCAGGCTAATTGATACACAGTAAAAATAGCATTGAACTTCAAATCAAAGTCATTTATGAGTTAAATATCACAATTTTCGATCAAAGAGATGGTTGTGGAGAAATATATTGATAATAAAACTCAATTTTGTGCTTGCAGTAACTCTTAGTTCGGTGAGCTAACTCAAAAGTATTCAATGTTACTCATAAAAGATTTATTAAACTGACAAATAACTTAGTGATCATAACTCAATGAATTGTGTTATTATTTTAACACAATAGGGTGTGGATTCGTTTTAACAACCATTTGTGTTGATTTTGAGTTACATTTTAACCAAAATTTTTTATTACTTAATTTGGACCCTACCTGTAATAATAAAGCTTTTTTAATTCCAATTTAAATAGTTAAAGTTGTATTTATAAGAGTTTAGGGGTTATGATTGAAATTCAATATTTTTAACTTGGTCCTTAAGTCCTTGGTCTTTAAGTCCTGTCAAATAGGACAAAAAAGTATATGAAGTACATTATTTTGAAAGATTGGGCAGTTATGTATATTTTAGACTAAAATACCAATACAGGGTGAATGTTTTTGACCCGCCGTATTTACCGATATTTGAAATCTTATGTATTTACTGGGAAATCATCTGGGTTTTCCTTGGCTTGCACTATAATAAAATTCCAGGAATAATAAACGCACCACTCCTTCATAAAAAAATGTGAATGGCTAGTTCTTATTACGCAATATTTTATCTAAAACATAAAAACATCGATCACGTCTTAGGAAAATAAGTATGTCTTGAAAAACAGATCTTAATCTACATTATGATATAGACAAATTAGCGTAAACCTGGATAACTGCAAGATTTCGATGTTAATATAAAAATCACGCTTTATTTGCCTTTTTGCTGTTTGCTAATAGAACAAGGTCGCCGTCAACGCGTGGATAGGAAAATTTTCAAATACAAGAGGAATAGAATGGTTCTTAACATTTAAGATAAAAATAAGTCTGATGTGTAGATATTAAATCTACATTAAATTATAATATGAATATATTATGTAACGAAAAAAATTATTTCAGGTTTTGACGATGTGAGTGCATCCTGAAGCTATGTTTTCAGCAAAAATATATAAAAGAGCTAGATACAGGGCTAGTAGGTAGTGAAAATACTTAAAGAACATATATCTAACCCAATTTATTTATAACAAATATGTTTTTGCATTTTGATCAAATGAAAAATGTTCCTTGTGACAACTGCATAACTTAATATTCAGTACGAAAAATATGCTTAATTTGCATTTGTACATAAATGTAGAGTCTGGTACACTTACATATTTATCTTTCGCTTTGACCTTGGATTGACCTTGCATCCAGGACGATGGGGTTAAATGGACCCTAGATTAGGATTTAATGACCTCAAAAACATAAATATACGATAGTCTAGTATACTAGAATATCTATCTTTTAATTTAACCTTGAAATGACCTTGAAGCGGACCTGATAGGGTTAAAAAAACCCGGATTCAGATTCAGCGACCCTAAAAACATAAATGTACGATAGTATGGAGAACTTGCGTGCTTTTTCGTGTTCACCTTGGATTGATCTTGAACCTAGGGCTGTGGGGTTAAATGGATTCCAGATTCGAATTCAGCGTGCGAAAATACATATAGGTCTAGTCCATAAGACAGACCACTTTTTTTGTGGTGTTGTGTAATTATTATTATGTAAAAAACCACTTTAGGAAATATTACTGTTTTTGCCAGTATAGTTAAAATATAAAAAAATTGCAAAAAGCTAATTTCTCATAATACTTCTATGAAAGATAACTAATTTCTTACTTACTTAAATAGTATTTTATTTTGAAATCTGCCAAACGTTCTAATTTTGCATACTGTCCTCAACAATCTTTTCCTATATTTCGCCATCTTCTCGAATGTAGGTCACTGACAACGAGGGCACGTGTGAATACATATTAAAAAACGCTTGTTATTAAAATTTTATGAGGAAACAACTATTTCAATGTCTAAAAAATATAAACATAACTCTCCCGCTTCTACCTATGACTCAATGAAAGTAAAAGGAGATAAACAAATAATGACAAAATATGAAACCACATGACTTTGTGACCCTATTACATGCAATAAAGTCTATCCGAAGGTCCCAGAGACCAGAAAATTTCTCTTGTGGGACTGTTATTAACTTCACTAAATCATATTTGCAACAGGTATACCTTGGAAATATTTTGTGGTATATAGTTGGTGGATACAATAGTGATGACTTTCAGGGAATGATTCCTTGTTATAGTTTATGTAATAATGTTCATTCAACACTATTAAAAAAAATAAATTAAAAACACCTAGCTGAAAATGTTTTACCATAATCTGTTGAAATGGCGGCGAATGACTTGACGATTCCAAAACGATAAGCTCTATAGAAAAGCAACAAGACCATTTGTTTTAATAAAATTCTCGAAAACTAAGCGAGATATAAAAGTTGTATATTTAATATATTAATTTGTAAAAATTATCATATTTGGAAATATACTGGCATTTTTAGAAATATACTGGCGTATACTTCTGGGCGGCCACTGGATTTTTTATTTTAAATAAATTGGGGAAAAGATTTTTGAGTAATTATTCAAAATCCGATTTTTTATTAAAACTTTGACAACTTGGTTTCGACATCGGAGCAAGGACACTTGTTTATACGAACATTCTTTCATAAAATTTTGTCACAGAATTTGCCCCGCTCGCACCCAATTCGACGACTGTTGTATCGCGAAACGGTAGATTGCTCCGATCGCCTCTACGCGATTCTGGCAAACAAACAAAATAGGCCGTGTATCGAGGCGCAACTGGAAAAATTTTGAATCGATAAGAAGCGTTCGAAAGTCGTTCGAGACATGATCTAGAGATGCTAGAAAATACCTGGAATATTCTTTTGGTATATAAAAGATGAATAAACGGCGGAGTCAGTCAGTCTTGAATTACAGTCTTGAATTAGAGAGTTGTTATTTGGATATTTAGGAGAGATCAAAGCGATTTAGATAGTGACTAATTAAATAAGGTTTAGTTGAGTTGTAATTAGTATTCGGTAGTGTACAGAATGTTAAGAAATATACATTAACGGATTATTTTTCTGGTAAAAGAAAAAGTCGGATTGGGAAATCTGTGAGAATATTATGAAATTAGCTCCTATGGGCTCTCCTGACTACGACCCTGATACACCCTGTATATTTTTTCTCATTTCCGCCAATTTTCTCTATCGGTAGAATAGCACACGACAAATATATATAGAGATCAATTAAAAATATGCTGCATTACAATATTGCGGTTTATTAATTATTGTAGGAGCTTTTATTGCTACCAATAAATATCGTGCTACCGATGCATATCGTGTTAATAATTAAGAAAATATTTTATATGTGGTCTTATTAAAATTATTTCTATTAAATAAATAAATAAATTATTAGTTATGCGATATTTGAACTTAATACTATTTAATATAAAAATAGTGGGTCTTATTCTGATCATTTTGTTATCATGTTTCCAAGAGATTAGATTTTTTGAAGAAACTATTGAAATATTCGGATAATTAATAAATCACTTTCAAAATTTAAATTTACTTTTAGTTACACAGGGTGTCACCGGATAGGTGAATCTACTCTCGTAACAGGCAAAAAATTTTAGTGTTTCAAAATGGCCTTCTGAATTTAGCTCTGCTTATTTAAGAAACAAAATCTGCCATGATTACAAATCCGTAAAATTCAGTAAGCCTTGGAAATTAAGAAAAAACTGATTTTTTTCACTAGTAAAGTGCTGTATCTGGACTACAAAAATGTTATTAAGAAATGTTTCTCAAAATAAAAAAACTGTGATCATGTGCGAAATTTCAATGTCCTAGGTTTACTTTGATTTTTTGCTCAATTTTCAGATTTTTCAGTAGAAAATTGCTGTATGTGATACAACAAAAAGTTATTAAGAAATGTTTCTCAGAATGAAAGACTTAGTATTTATGAAAAATTTCGATGTCCTGGGCCTACTTTTGTTGATGCTTGATTTCAGGTTTTTCTCAACGTACAATTTTGCACACGTCCTCAATTTCTCATGCTGACAAACTTTTTAAAATAATATTTTACCATATTTCACACAGAAATGGCCACTTTACTAGTGAGAAATCTGAAAATCGAACAAAAAGTCAAATAAAGACAAAACAATTATTGATACATACATACTCAATAAGTATAAACAATGAAATGAGACTTAAAAAAAATTAAAAATCAGTTTTTTTGCCAGTTTTCCCAATGCGCATGGCTTTTGAAACACACTATATTTTTATTGAGTATTATACAAAAATGTGTACCTAATTGATATCTAGGGCTGGCATCTAGAAACATTTGAAAAAGTATGCATCAACACGTTACATTTTTTTTTCAGTTTTAACCATTCATCTTTAGTAACAAATAATTTTTTTTCGGTAAGTATGAAAAAATACTATCTGAAGATACTATTTCACACAAAATTAGAACTAAATTATTTGGCTTTTAGTGGAAAAAGCTATCTGCAACTTTTACGACGACAAATGCTCTAGTGGCTTTTTCACTTTATTTTTTAATCAGTTATTACGGCCAAAATAAATAGTTTGACATTTTTGTCAACAACTTATTGAATTATTAAACACTAATGAGTGGATTCGGTGAGTTTACGAGCAACAAAATTAATCATATTGTTAATACCTGTGTACCTGCTAATACAGTTGCGACTCAATCATCAATCTGGTAAAAATTTTCTACTTTTTGCAATGCGAAAGGATATAAATTTGAGCCAGATACTTCCATTGAGAAATTGAATGTAAAATTGCAAGATTGGGTTTTTAATATGCGCAAATGTTAAGGAAAAGACTACAAAGAAGCTAGTTAAAACTATTTGAGACACCACTGCTTAAATGTTACAAAGTAAATATTATAAAGAATTCAATATTATATTTAACCCTTTCGCTGGTGTACAGTTTAATTCATCATGAGCTGCACGTAATGCTAAACGTAAAATTCTACAAGCACAACCCGGAAAGAGAAAATCCAGTGCAACAGGTCTGAATAAATGTGAAATATTTGCAATGGCCAGATTATATGACGAAAATGAACTAGAAGGACTTCAAAAGAAATTATATCACGTCTTGGCATTCGAATTAGCTTGACGCAGAGGAGAATCAACTTACTGCAAAACCACTTATTTCGTATATGAAATTGAAAATAATGGAAAAGCAGCTGGACGTATCGAGTATAATCCTGTATTTTCGAAAATGAGGCAACGCGGTGACAATAAATTATGTGACAGCAACTTGACTACGCCTAATATTTTAGAGGAAAATATTTGCCCAGTACGTTTATTTAAAAAGTTGATGGAAAAACAGGGCACTTCTATAACATTGGACAGAATATTTCTCACACCAAATCCCTTTTGGAAGAAGAACAATTCCAAAGATTGGTATAAAACTGTGCCGATTGGAATTAATGAAATTTCCAAATGGACTAAATGTTCAACACAACGCATTGGCATAGATGTCAAACGTGTCATAGCTACAAATCACTCAAATCCAGCGGCAGCAGTTGGCGAATTAAGTAAAATCGGAATTGAATAACACGCTCTAATAAAAATAACAGGACACAGCAACTCATTATCAATAAAACCATATTTACAAATTGAAGAGTATCATTCGAGCATTATTCAATTGGTTCGTTTGGAAAAAGAAAACTACAACATTACTACAGAAACGATTAGTTGTGACACCCGTATCCACTGCGTGTTTAATAATAATACGCTCAAATAAAAATGTATTTATTTTTAGTGTTTCATAAATAAAGTTTGCATTGATATGTTTCTAAATTTATTATACATTAAATTGTTCTGCGGAATAATAATAATAATATATGCCTTTATTGTTTACAGTAGTAACAATAATGGGGCAAGTTTAGTATTACAGTCGATGTTTGTATTGATACCAGGTAAATTTATGCTGCTTTAAACTGTTTCCTTTAGCAATTTTATTATTTGAAAACTGTCAACCTAAAATCTAAATAGTTAACAGTTTTTCTCTTCTAATAGAGCAATCCAACGTTCTGTCACCTTTCTGTCAAATCACTTTAAAAATGGCGGCTGTAGGACAAACAACTTGAAACTTGATATATGATAATAATTGGGTTTTTGTCACACTTCTGAAAAAATATTAAAGATTAATTAAATAAGCCCTTGCGCCAAACGGAACAGTCAAGGGTTATTTTTGAAACTAAGTTTGCTTAACCAAAAAATCTCACACTGAAAAAATCGCATCACTATCGCGCACTTCCGTTTTATTGACGTTTCGAAAAACTCTCTGTTTTCGTTCTCAAAATCGTAGTAAAAATATTAAACGTATGTCAAGTTTGACAGTTTAAATTTGTTTATCTGCTTCCATAGAGATGTTAAATGATTTTTATTTCATTGTTACTTACTTCTTCTTGATACAACTATAGCCAACAATGATCGATGTTTACTGAACAGTTTGACACACACTTATCTCCGTTCAACAAAATAATCGCGGTCTCTTTTAATTTTCTTTTTGTTGCGTTATCTTCCTTTTCTAAAATTTTTACCGATCCCCATTGAATCAAATAACCGTTTTCCCAAGCGTGTTCGCAAATTTTAGATTTTTCAAATTCCTGTCTTTTATATAATATTTATGTTCCTCAACTCTAACATTCATAGACCGAGACGTTTCTCCACAATGTTTATTGCATTCACAAGGTATACCTGTAGATGCAATTTTTTGAATTTTGTATATCATTTTTTGGTCGCGTTTTAGACAAAAATGATCGTAAAGTATTAGTTTCCTGAAAAACTGTTTGAATATTAAATTTATTACCGACTCTTCTTAATTTTTCTGATAATATAGGAATGTATGAATGAAATTTTTATTGTATGATTAATTTCTCTTATTTGTCTTACAGTGTTCGTTTTATCTGTAATATTTTTGAATGTTCTATCAACAAAATTTGGAGGGTATTCATTATTTATTAAAACATTTTTAATAGTTTTAGTAGTTTGTTATTAAAAATATCATTGTTTGATGAAATTAATTTTGCTCTATCATATAAACATTTAACAACACCTTTCTTAATATCAATGTGATGGTTAGATCTAAAATTTAAATATCTATTGGTGTGAGTTTGTTTTCTATAAACACTTGTTTCTACAGAATTATCGTGTTTTTTTAATTAACAGATTTAAAAATAATAGCATTATTATTATTATTTTCTATTTCCAAAGTGAATTTTATTGTTGGTTCTTTATTGTTAACATCATTTAAAAATTCATTTAATACTGAAACACTTAAAGGCCAAATTGCAAAAATGTCGTCTACATAAATCCACCAGATAGATAAAACTAAAGAAAAACTAAAATTATGCCACAAATAAATAGCTTCAGACAATATATGATAATAAGTAGAAATTTGTGTTTATGTAGAACTGTCAACTGGTGTGTTTGCTCTTTGTATTTTATGCGTATTTCGTAATATCATGGATAATTTAGACTATTATAGTGGTTTTGTTTTGTTGTGCTACAGAAATCCGCACTGTTTGTTCTACAGACGCCTTTTTAAAGGTGATTTGGCAACAAATTGCTATGCAACAGTTTTTCTCTAAATAGCCCAAATTTAACCGGTAAAATATAAACCTCTTGTACAATAAGTATAAGTGATAATTAGACTGACCGAGAAGTATAACGCAACAAATTCCATTTTTAAAAGCAAGAAAACTGTTAAAAAAAATAAAAAAATATATATTTTTCATTCCAAAATGTGTACGTGAATAAATGCATATCGGATCTAAGGCAATTAGAGAGACGCCGTGGAATAAACCGTCCTGCCTTGAAGCATCGAATCAATCACCCGCAGATTCGAGTTGGACAAATTGGGCTCTGAAACCAGCTAGTTCCCCATAACCTTAAAAATTTCGATACTCGCATAGAGCGGCGTCAAAAGGCCGAGACCGAGCGCTCGTACTTCGCTGATGAGTTCGGTACCATATTCAGTACCACTCGTTTAATTCACTACACTTCAGCCTCCAATCGCGTTGGAAAGTGTCTGCGAACGCACACACTTAAAATTTTCATAAACATACCATGTAATACGCGAGAGGATTGTTGTGGTGAATTTTGGTACCCTAAAAGACTGATTAGTGCGTGACAGAATGGACTCAAGCAAAAAATACGACAACCCTTCCCCCGAAGATGACACCAACATCATTTCGAAATTGTTCTTCTGGTAAGTACCCATACATTTATCTTATGCTTTCATATTTGAGGTACCTTTTCCTTTATTTTTTTTATGCTTTTTAAAAGGGTGCATCGTTTTTTAAATTGGGTTCTAAATTTAGCCCGGTGCTTACTGTATACCGTGCGAAAAACTCGTTTGTGTTATTTTGATTGAAAGGCAGAACCAGTTTAAGAACCCCGCGCTATTTTTAGCTGCAGTCTTGGTGTCGAGTTGGGGATGATGGGAAAAAAGTATACGAGTATGGAATTCGTTAGATGCGCGCTTTTTCGCCAAGCTCGGCTGGTTTGGACTTAAATATCTACTATTATGAAAGCCTGGCGCGTCTCGAACTCCTACAGGGGGAAACACAGCAGCAGTCTTAAATTCTTTTCATAATTGGCATCAGATTGACGGTTTCAGAAGCAGAAATTGTTGTTACTGATTCAAATTTTCTATTAGATACTTAAATTATCTTACAAGAAAACTGTTTTTAATTAAGATTTATTTATGTAAAAAAATCAATCCAGGCCTGTGTTCCAGTGCCAAATGTGTCAAGAAGTTGACACTTATGTTTTGTTCTTTAAAAGAATTATTGTTACATATATAAATAATTATTTAAGGTGACATGTGTTTCTTTTTTTATTTAGAGAAATTTGGATATTGCGACAGCATCAAAAAATACCATGACCTTTTATTGTGGCCACTGATTTATCTTTTGTTTTTTATATACACGGCATCACAGAGGCTTTTTGAATTAAATTTCGGCCAATTTGATTCAACAAAATTTTCAAAAATTTATTAGCATTGTTAATTCCCGTCTATCTTGTCAAGGTGGCTAGTTACGATTCTCTGCAATGACTTTTTTGGGGATAACTTTTATGGGGTTAGGTTTACTGCTTTGTACGCTGCTTGCTATACAAATACAGGGTGTTTACAAAGATATCTAATATATGAAAGCCACTAATTCCTCAGATTATTATAAAAAAGAAAATATATAATCAAATTTCATTAATTTTTTAATCTTAAACTATTATCTCAAATATGATACATATAGGCAATCTTTTCTGATATTCGTATCTGTAATTGTTAAATTTCACATTTACAAGATAAAAAATGAATAAAAAATCAAAATTATAAAATATCTACGTACCATGTGGAAAAAATGTATCAAAATTAAAGTACTGTTTCCAACATTAGCTGAGGTTCACTATTTCTCAAGTACAGTAATACTTTATTGAAAGATAATCTTGTATAATAAAAATATATATTATTCTTTTAAGAAAAAAATTAATTGAAATCAAGAATATTAATATACTTAAGAAGTTCCTTTTGTATAAAAAACTGTTTTGTTTAGAAAATAAAAATAGTTTAAGGAAACAATTGTCATTCTCAAAGTAAAATTATGTTTTTTTTAATTGAACATTTAACTGATTTGAAAGAATAGAAGTAAATAATAACATTGCATTAAGAAAAATAAAACTGGAGTACATAATTAGTATTCTTGCTTTAAATATATATTATATTTCTTTCTAGGGTGGTATTTAGTTATTTATAAATGGTGGGTCACATAAAACAGATATCTATAACATAAATATGTATATAAAATCCATGAAAAATAGTAAACTGTCAAAATTATTCATTAGCGGCACAACAGACATATATCGTTTTCAAGCATATTAACTCTCCTCAGAATGTTATAAGAGAGACAATCAACGATTTATCCGACAAAAAAATCTGAGTAGATTGTGATCCCACAAAAATATTATTTTATTTTTGTACATGACCACCTACACACACTACTTTAAATGCAGTAGCAGTTTACTACAATTTGTAGAAAATGTGCTACAATTGTGTCTTTATATAGATTTGGTAACGATCGCCACAAGTGTTGTATTAATATCATTTATAAATATTATTATTTTGCACTGTAATCATGTTTTAAATATTACATTATGATATTTATTACAAAATATTAATAATTTTAATTCGTAGATTATAGATTATAAATCTACAATTTAAGGAAGAATAACCTATTCTATATTAACATTTTATTCATATTTCAACAAAGTATTTATATCTAATATACTTTATTTGTGAATTAATACATATACTTGAGTGAAGTTTAAAATTTTAAGTGTTTTAACATACTTAAATACTTCTATTTTTCTCGTATATGGTAATATACACTTCTTCATGAAAGCATATTTTATTACAATACTCATATAAACACAATTCAATGATCCATACATATTGATTCACTTTGATCTGGCAACATTTTGTATAAAAATCGAGTGAAACCAAATCAGGACATTTAGGAGGCTGCTATGCCTACATACAGCGGGGTTAATTTCTTGGGTAGATGATTAAAAAAAGTCAAATGTTATTGGCTATAGTATCTTTGTGGAACATTCTTATTACGAGCTGGGTCAATTACAAAGTGGACGTCACATTCTCACCACTCTGTATGCAGTTGGGTAACTTCCAAGTGTTACGGGGATTAACGGTTTTGTGAGAAACGTTCTTTGTTTGCATTTGTTGGAAACAGCTAATTTTAAAGTAAACGTCGTCCATTGAAGTAGAATAAAGTTTACACGTAGTCTAACATACGAAGAATAAAAAAATTATTAATTTGATGATATGAAGTGCTAAAATTATAAAAATGTTATTAAATTTTAGTATGTCACTTTTTAGGAAAACATTTTTTATTTCTAGATACACTTGCAAAAGCAATTAGTTCCTGTAGTTTTAAAAGTATTTGTTTACAAGCCCTATTTGGATACAATGGAATATTACAAATAATTAAAAAAGGCCTTGACTACTGCTATTACAGTTTATAGTCATATTATTTTGTTGTGATTAATAAAATATTAGGTAACAATGTAAGAAATAATGTATTTCAAAGTGTTACAGTACATAATTGAAATAAAAAAAATAGAATTCAATTCTACAGGGTGCAACAAAAAAGCAGGTCATTCTATTAACTCCATATTTTTTGCAACAAAATATGACTATTCAACTCCACATACCCATATAAAAATGCGTACCTGGTGTTGAAGTTGAACTTTTAAAAATGTTTTTTCGCAATAACTGTCAATTTTTCACAAATAATTTTGAAATTTACCCGAGATACTCGTCGTTAACTAAATTGTCAAAGATATTGATGTAAACGACATCTACAAAACTAACGTAGAAACTGGGGGGTACTTTAAAAGTTCAACTTCAATATCCTGTATCTTTTAAGGTAAGCATTTTTGTATATAGGTAAGTATATAGAGTTAAATCGTCATATTTTGTTGCCAAAAATACGCAGTAAATGGGATGACCTGTTTTTTGTTACACCCTGTATAAAACACCAATCAACCTATACAGTATGTTTCATAATTCTTAAAAAGGAATGTAATTTATTGCTAGATATAAGCTGAAAATTTGCAATATGTTTAATAGCAAGCTTTGGAAGACAAACAATGATTACGCGGTGTAGAACTAACTACATCTATCGGCCGTTCGCTACTCCATGCCGGACTGAAAATGTCACAGGCACGAAGCGTTCTACATGCAGTAGACACCATTGAAAGCTGTCGACCTTTATCGCGATCGGCGAGAAACGATATTTTGCAAACACGGAATTCCAGGAAACAACTACTCTGCGGGCTAATGCCCCGACCAGCATTGAATTACACCTGGAAAACCTATAGCAACAGCTAGAGTCATTCGTCAGACGCCCACCAGACATATACCGGTTTCGAGCTTATTAGCTCTCATTAGTGATGAGAAAAAAGTAACTACTCGTTACAAAGTAAGCGTTACTTGTCAAGTACTCAAAGTAACGATTACTTAATCTGAAAAAGACTCGTTACTTAGGCTGTATAGTTACAATTTTTGCGACTCGTTATAACGAAATAATGTAACTAGTCCTAGAATAACTTGGTCACGATTGATGTCATGTATTGAGTATTCAACTAATAACTTATGCACAGATCATTGGACAAAAAAAACTAATGTTAAGCACTACGAAATATAAATAATTGACAACGAGTGAACTTATCATTACGGATACTATTGCCATACAGTTACTGCTAACACGCTTCCAGCAGGTGGCATTTAATTTGACGATTTTAGCTTTAGATGTTTGATTTGATTTATTATTTCAAATTTTAGTTACTCTTCACGCACGATAAAAAAGAAGCAGCAATTTACTTTTTTACTAAATAAAGACTTTTATTTTCATAAATTATAGACAATAAGTACATACAATAATTACTTCAGTTAGTTGTATCACTAGTTGACTACTGCTACTACTAAGACTAAGTAACTAAGTAACGAGTCCTAATACTAAAAGTAACTAATCGTTACAAGTATTCAAAAGTAACTAAAGTTTGCATCACTAGCTCTCATCAGTATGCCATAGGTGAGGTATCCGACGAATAATCCTAGCTGCTTTCGTCTGTCTAACCCGACAGAAGGGACCATGAGTACGCGGTGTAGAACTAACTACATCTATCGGCCGTTCGCTACTCCATGCCGGACTGAAAATGTCACAGGCACGAAGCTTTCTACATGCAGTAGACACCATTGAAAGCTGTCGACCTTTATCGCGTTCGGCGAGAAACGATATTTTGCAAACACGGAATTCCAGGAAACAACTACTCTGCGGGCTAATGCTCCGACCAGCATTGAATTACATTATACATTATTGCTATAGGTTTTCTAGGTGTAATTGTAGTAGTTCTACACCGCGTACTCATGGTCCCTTCTGTCGGGTTAGACAGACGAAAGCAGCTAGGATTATTCGTCGGATACCTCACCTATGACATACTGATGAGAGCTAATAAGCTCGAAACCGGTATATGTCTGGTGGGTGTCTGACGAATGACTCTAGCTGTTGCTATAGGTTTTCCAGGTGTAATTCAATGCTGGTCGGGGCATTAGCCCGCAGAGTAGTTGTTTCCTGGAATTCCGTGTTTGCACAAACAATGATTGTTTATAGACATCATTATTATCATGCTTAATATAAAAATATTTAATTTTTTGGCATATACAGAGTGTTGTAAAATATTATCCAAAGAATTTTAGAGCAGATTTAAAAAAAAATACAAAAAAAGTAAGAAATTTGTAGAGTGCTATTAGGACTAAATTTGTTCCTAAACATAAAATAAAAATCAAAATAGAAACCAGTGACGTAGAATTTCTGGTCAAAAATCAGTAGGTACGTTCCATATCCATAAAAATGGAAAGTCTGGAATGAACGTGTTATATAGGTGCTTGCCCACATTTAAACATTTTCCAGCGAAAATTTTGGGAATAATTATTAATAAAAACAAATATCTTTAGTTTTTTGACAGCTTGTATGTCGAAAACTAAGCATTTGCAGACTTATATTTGTAGGAACTGTTTTTATACTCTAAGTTGTATAATCTGCTTTAGAATTCTCTGGACAACATTTTGCAACTATAACGAAAAATACCACTTTTGAATATCCAATTGTTCATAGCAAAACCGTATTTTTGTACACATGAAATGTAATTTTACAAAGTTATTATGTATTTTTGGATTTTAAATTAATTTAAATAAAATTGTTAACTGGTATAAAAATTTAAAAAATGTGACATTGCTAAAATCACAAATAAAAATAATATTTGATAAAATGTCAAACGCATTGTTTTCAGTTGTTTCTGATTTCATATACCTACTGATTTGATTTCACAGGCCTTTTTACAAATCTCTAGGCTTGTCTCCTTCATATCTAAATAGTGAAAACTAAAACAAAAACAGATTAATTAAGAATCATCTTATACATAAACATTAAAAGTTAGTTGTATGTTACATTCTAAGCTTAACCGTATAGAATCCTTAAAAATATGCATATTTATCAACAAAAATTAATTCGCCAATAGAGACCATAATATTATTACATATATAAATTATGTGGTCACACTGGTTGTTGTTCCTAAGATAACCACTAATGGCCATAAAATTTGAATAAATTCACTTTTATTTCTACAGGTGTGTAACGGTTTTCGTCTGATATTACGAAAATGTGGCAGACACCATAATGGAGCTGGTACTAATATTCTACACATGCTAATATATGTAAAGGTGTAACCATCACAATAACGGTTGTAAATAATTGACCCTACTAACAAAATCAACACGATTTGTTTTCGCAGAACTAGCGATATACAGTGAGATAATTAACTTGTACATGAAAAAGTTGCCCAACTTGCAATTTGGTATTTTACAGGAGCTACCAAAACGTTTTCGAGACAAATCTTAGCATAAGCCACAAAAGCATTGTAAGAACGTTTATACAGGGTGATTCATTAAGAATGGGCAATATCTGAACTGGAGATGCTACACACCAAAATATGGCGATTGAGCCAAATATGCCTTATCCGAATGTTGCTGGTTTAAAAAATACAGGGTGTTTAATGCTAGAATTTTATTTTGAAATATCTCAATAATTTTGAAACCTGTCGGAGTATTAAAAAAAATGGCACAATTATGTTTTTTGGCACGGCAAATAAGAATTTTGAGGGCGCCACTTATGGCGCAGCATGTTTTTTTAAATGGCAGAACTTTTTTGCTGTTTAGTGTATCCATCTGTCTATTGAAACAATCGATTCTCCTACCTGTTGTATATAAAAAAAGGTATACCTTGTTGAAGTCGTTTGGAGTAAAAGTTTTCGAAATAATCCTATTTGAAATATTCAGTGCACCGATTGAAAACTGTCATCGTTTCGGGTAAAGTGCCTTTTCTACTGAAAATACAGCAAAATCTTACTTGAAAAAGTTGTTCAAAACGGTAAGTTATGAGAACGTGCAAAATTTCAAGAAGATTGGCGAAAATAAATATAAATTTTTAATTAATCCCCTATGTTTAATATGGGATTTACAGTGATTTTTTTTCGACGTACATCAACAAAATGATGGGAAAAACTGTATGTGTTATGTGTGCAAATTTTTGATGTCCTATCAGAAGACAGTATTCTATACGGGATTTTAATAGTTTACTGTAACATTTCTTCACTTTTCTCCTAAATGCGCCACTTTTCTTTTTATTTTTTCACTAACTTAAACCTGACATTCTTATACAGTCACTATGAAAGATAATACATGAAGTAAAACTAGACTTACCGTTTGCTATGACAAAATAAGTTCCCACCATTTTGTCGTTTTAAAGTTGTTTCATAAAATGGTTTGTCAATATAATTTTGCGTCAAAATAAACGTTTTTCTGTTGTAATTGTTATATTACCATTTTTATTTTGCAGTTAAAAATATCATTACATAATAACTGTATTGTAGTATATAAAAAACAATTATAGGTATTACTTTTTTATAACACGGTTAGAAATAATATTAGCTAAAATGTTCTATAAGCTTGTCACTCACAGAAATATTTACAAAATAGTTATATATTTGCCGTATAAGATGTTTTATGAATTAGCTGCTAAAAAGTTTTTGTTATAAATTTATAAAATATTTCAGTTGCTGACAACAAAATTATGGTACTTGCCGCTACAATAAATCAAATTTGTATTTCGAAAGTAATAATAATGGGGCAATAAAGCATAGTTGTCATATAACCTGAATATTATAGGATTGTTTTGCTGGTTGGGTACATATCATCTTCCCTGACTTGGAAGATAGCAGGTTATGATTTAAATTTTTAGGAAAGTCCAATGAAATTATTCATTATCGTTTTCAAATGACAGCCGCTGTGTCTGCCTTGGACAATGTTAACCACACCGTAAATTTCAAAAAGTAAGATTTATTTTATCCAAATGTTAATCATTGCTAAGGTTTAGCCTGCTATGAGTCAATGTCGATATTCGATGACAAAATATGATGAAAGGCCACGTCTGTTTAATATAAAAATTAGTATTTGTTTAATAATTTATTTAAATGTCATCATTTCATTGAGTGTTACGCTTTGATTATCATCCTAGGTATAATGATTACAGTCATGTGCATGTAGCCTTCTGATATGTAGGAAACTGACTAAAAGAAAAAAAAATAACTTGTGAACGAAATTAATAAAAAATATTGTATTAACATTAACCTTACCTACGGGTACAGTGATTGATATACAGGGTGTCCCAAATATGAGTGCCGTAATTTTAAGTTCTTGTACAGGGTGTCTCATTTTTAAATAGTAGAACTCTTTAGAGGATCTCATTTTGAGAATAAAAGTTCCTAAAATATGGGTCCTAAAAAGTTTCATTATATTTGTATTTATTTTCATTTAATTAAAACAATTTTGACTGAATTTTTGTAGTATTTAATTTAGTGATCACACAAACTTGACATCTAAACATTACTTTTATAAATTGATTCATAGATACCCCTTTATCTCCACCACTGGAATTAATATGCAATGATTTTCGGATTATTTGCTCTCAAATACTAAGTTCTTCGCCGCAACATGACCATTTTTCGTTAAAAAATAATTTAACAAAAAATAAAATTTAACGTCCTGTACTTCAGAAACGAAGTGTTTTAGGATCCATATTTGTAGGAACACCAAATGATGTCCTCCAAAGTCTCCTGAAGTCCTGCTATTTAAAAGTGAGACATCCTGTATATCTGACCAAAAACAACAAATAAACTGTTGTAAAAAAATGTCTAAAACGAATAGTTTTTCTACAAATACATTTTTAAAATAAAAATACAATTGTAACAAAATGCAAAACTTTGTTACGAAATTGCAAGCGAAGGTTAAGTAAAAGCTCCTGTAATGTAATTTGTTTTTTGTATCGGTATTAATGAAGTAAACAATTGAACGTTCAACAATACGTATTGTAACGTTCAACAATATTGAAATGTGCCAGCTGCTGCTGTTAACCTAAAAGTAATATTAGTCATATTAGTATTGTGGCTAGTGGGTTTCGTTTTTTTTAGTGCCTCTTTGATACTTGTGACCATAAGTAGCGGCCATGACATCTTAATTTATGGCATATCTGGGTAAAACTCTCTGGCTACGAGACTCTGAACGATTACTTCTCGCAAGCAACATACACCTAAGTCATTTTGAACACATATAACTGTTTAAGTAAGTTTAGGTGTGCTTGTAATTATTATGTACAAGCACCTGACATGGTATGTGAGCGACTTTGTCACATATGCATGACTGTCATAATTCTGTTGCTGATGGTCAGAGAAGAAACATTGTTGTCAAATATGTTTTGTTTGGTACAATGTATGATACAGCAAAATAAAGGCATCATATTCCGGACATCCTGTAGAATTGAATTTTATGCAATAATTATGACATATTTTCTCTATGAAATAAAAACAAAAAAAAACTTTCAATATTTTGTTTTTGGAAATGATACTATTACTGGTCATGAAAGTGTAAAATGATTTTTTATCCAAAACTACTTCACAACAGCAGAAATATTAATAATTTACAAATACCGGCAGTTTTTGTAGAACGCTACGTATGAAGTTAATATCTTGATCAGATTTACTACGGTCGATAAGATTGAGCAACAAATAGTCCAAGAATTCGCTGTTATTAATGGCGTTTTTTTTCATTTTGCCTGAAGGTGATACAAGCTGAAATTAATACGGTAATTCTTCTAGCAAGTTCGACCATTCTGTTACGTATACAGAGTGATCAGACGATAATAACAGTTTAAATTTAATTCATCTCAGAACATGCAAAAAAATATCATAAAAGCAATAAAAACTGACATTGTAGGTCATACGTGTATACATATAATGCACATAATGTATAACAAACACTTTAAAAAGAGAATAAAATAACGCCAATGAGAAATACAAAAACAAAAAACATGTCACTATAACATAAAATGAAGTATGATTTAATTCCGGTTAATATTCTTTTTCCAAAATATTTTGCAAAAAATGTCAATCTATTTAAACCTACTTCTTGGAATTTAATTTTTTAATCTAAAGACACTTTTGCTATTGGGAGTCATATTAAAAAAAAACTTTAGATCACTGATCGCAATCTACAAAGACTGAATGCAGTTTACAGAGGTGATAAAAGAAGAGAAATACTTGTGAAATGGATTGTATTATTTTAATAAAGACTTTACTTGTTTCCTGGTCACCATGAGGAATAGATAAACAAATATTTAGCGATACCTAGTTGGCCTTACAACTAAAATTCCACCCTTGAAAACGACTTCATATATGAGATGGCAACCTTAAAGACCAATTATACCATACACGAAATATTTTCAGTTATAAATACGTCTTAATCGATCCAGACGTACTTACCCGTTACTTACACATATGTTATAAAAACGAGTATATTGCGCAAGCTAAGTAAGTTGTTTACTCGGGTTTTTCTAAATAGCCAGCTGATCTCATGAGATTTTTTTTTATCGATATGTCTCAGCATGGTACAGTAAACAAGTACATTAATGTCATCTATTTTTAATTCTCAACGCGTTCGATGGTTTCCACTTAGTAAGTTGTCAGTGGTTGAATAATTTCCGGGTTGGTTGTCATGTCATGGTTTCCGAGTTTAGGTTTTTGACGTTTCGACAAAGATATCACTTTCTTTCTCAGAAGTGATTTTGGAACTGAAATTTCCAATGCTTGGTACTTTATATCGGTAGGTACATCCTAATACCCTTTCAACCTTACATACAAGAATGTACTGACAAAATAGGCCTCGTCCTATAAATACGCGGTTCAAACACTATCTACACCTAGAGGAAAACAGGGGTAGCAATATAGTTCAAGGCATGTATACATGTATATATCATTCCATGTACATGGGGCAAGATGTACATTGAACAAACAGGGACACTATAATGAGGCTGAAGGACCACAAATACCATATGAAGTATAGTGGCAATGAGTCAGCAATTGCTGAATATAGGGCGGATACAAGTCACTCAATATATTGGCACAAAACCTAGGATTCTAGTGAGACAGAGAACATTCTGGACAATACTTTACAAGTATTATTAGTAAGCAACATAAATCGAAGATAGTCATGTACTGACAAGAGAGAGAGGCCTCTGCCTAAAAAACACGGTATGAACACTGTCTGCACCTAGAGAAAGACAGGGGCAGCAATATAATCCAAGGAATGTATATATTATTCCATGTACATGGGGCAAGATATATATTGAACAAACAGGGAGCCACTAGAAGGACCACAACTACCATATGAAGAGTAGTGGCAGTGAGTTGCAGTTTCTGAATGTATGGTGGATACAAGAGATTCGATATACTGGGACAAAACCAAGATTCTAGTCAGAGAGAGAGAGAGAGAAGAGAGAGAGAGAAAGCAGATTCTGGTCAATACCCTACAGAGAAGCAACAGACATCGAAGACAGTCACAGGCCAGCACCTTCAAACCATGCAGCCGATTGTCATGGACCAGCCCATCAAATATAAATATCGACCAAAGGATTTAATCTCCAGCTTCAAAGTTATAAAATGTCAAGAAACTTAAACCACCAACGTCGCAACTAAATTTTAAACTGTAACTGTTAAATCTGTTTCTCGAATATGTGTAAATATTAAATAATCAACTAATGCTATACAAGAAATTTTAAAATATTGTATTTATTTTTGGTTCTATAATATACAAATATAGATAAATAAAACACCTTCAACATGTGTTCAAACATTGACCATCATCTGTTAAGTTTAAAAAGCAGCAGAGCAGCAGTTTGAGCTCGTCGCTACCTTATGTGCGATCCACTCTGTAGACATAAAAATAGTGGTTCTTGGTGATTACAGTCGCGTCTTCGATTCTAAATATAGAATATAACATTAAATCTAACAAGATGGTTTACTGTTTCCTTTTGCTGAAGCTTAAGTATGCAGAATGCTGTAAAACGAAGAAGAATTTTCCACAAGGCCAACCGCCATCTTCCGTTACTTTGATAGAATTTTAAGATGTAACAGCGCATTGCATAGTAAAAAATTCGTCTTGTGACAATCCTTGCAGTAGGTTAGGAGGCACCTGATCAAAATACACGAAGGTTATTAAACACATGAATTATATTGCAGGAACATTACAAAAATAAATGTCATGGAATTGGTTAAAATTTGATAATCGACTTTGAAGTATTTTTTAAGGTCGTCCTTAAACTTGATCACGTTTCTTAAGAGAAAAAATATTACGAAGGATATTAACGCTGTTATTAAACATTGTTTCTGATACTTTCTACAGAAGGTAGTGTCGTAATGAAGGAGTCATTGACCATTGGATTCCGTAACATGGTTAGAGGATTTTCAGCACCTTATACAAGGACGCTGTAGGACGACACACTTGCTGTACCAACCGGTAGAGAAGGAAGGCAAACCAGTCGAATATTGCATACAGATCGGTTCAAAATTGAATTGTCTGAAGTATTAGAGAGTTAATAGGATTATATGTTATTTCAAGAGTTTAAAAACGTATTAGAAAGCATAATTAAATTTCATGATGATCTTATATATTACTGTTTAAGAAAGGTATTTTAAGCTAATATGTATCAAATCTCCTACAATTCCTATCAATGAAGTCATATGTATGTTCTCTGATACCAAACATCTAGGTATGCTAATGAACATCCACAGACAAAACTCTATTCAATAATTATCTAAAAAATTTAATATATTTACTAACCTCTGGAGTGGGAACTCGAAATTCAACCAGAGGTTAGTAAATATATTAAATTTTTTAGATAATTATTGAATAGAGTTTTGTCTGTGGATGTTCATTAGCATACCTAGATGTTTGGTATCAGAGAACATACATATGACTTCATTGATAGGAATTGTAGGAGATTTGATACATATTACGCTTTAAAATACCTTTCTGTAAACAGTAAAAAATGTTACAAAGCTAATAATAAGGAATATATGGGTAGATATTGTGGGTGTAATTCAACGCAGGTTGGGGCTTTTGTCCACTGAGTAGTTAGTTTCACACAATATTGTTAATACCTAAAAATATAGGGAAAAAATGATCTTATATATTGAAGTTAATTATTGAGAAAACAGAATTACAAAATTGAAAATATGTGATCTTGCAATATCTTTCGTCTTCTTTTTGATAAGTATTCCGTTTTATTCCACAAGTCTATTAAATTATTATTTTCTTATCCAAACTAATTTTTCTTAAACAAGTACTTAGTACTTATATTTTACCTATAAATATATGTGTAAAAGACCTTTCGACCTTGAGAGGTCAATTCACAGCAAGTGCGAAGCCCATCACCTATAATACTGCGCTTCTGGTATCCATAGGCCTCTGGGTATGAGATATCCTTGTGTACGTCCTTTGCCATGAACTGGGTTGACGCTTCTGAGAAAGTTTAATGGGTTGGGCTTGTGAAAAACCGAGATCACGTTGGCGATGACTCATATTGACGTTCAGCTGTTGGTCGTCTACGTCGTCGTCGACAATGTCGGTAAATGTCAACCAGGAAGGATGACCGTCAGGTGATGTTATCGCCGCATATAAATTTATGCAAAAAAGTGACATTATGGAAAAATAAACGCCTGTCGGCCTTTTGTGTTTGTCTTAATTTTATGAGGTGCCTTGAACTTGTAACACTTTGCTCTATAGGTCTCATAAACCGCTCTCTAAAGGACAAGATGGCAAAAAATTCTCTTCATTAACCTTCAGCTTATTATAATATTTCACTGCGTAAAATCGAATAACTTTTGAATAAACTGTAAAATATTACCAGTTTCGTAATCGTGGTGGACACCAAATGACTCACTTGATGATACAGTTCAATTATAAGTATTTTTAAATAATTTATTTTTTAAAAAACACATCCCATCTTGCTGTGCAGCGGCTAGATTTAAAATACTGCCCATTTTATACCCCAACTGGCCCCAATTCTGCGTCACAGGATTTTTTTTAACAGAAACCGCTTTCGCTTCAAGAATTTCCACTTCTGTTCAGTACTATTGATTTATGAATACATTATTTTATAAATGTTATTGCGTTACGTATGTTTTGTACTACATACTGCGACCCTTAAAGTTCAGGAAGAATTAACTAATAAAAATTTAAAGATAGTGAAATATGTTTTTAGATTACGTTCAAACTATAATAGAAAATCAGCTTGTTTAAAAAAATGAGACATCTATACTAATTATTATAAATAAAATCATTATCCTTTTATTTATTTTACTAACGCATTTGAAGTGGAAAATATATTAATGTTTGAATAATTCCATATACTATGCTAACATTTTAATTGAATAAAAACTTTCGAAAACATAAAAATATTAAACTTATCAGTATCATATTCTTTCATAAACTTCTGTTTTATGTTTCAGCTGGATCATACCATTTTTTCGATATGGATATAAGAACGATTTGCAGCTCAAAGACATCTACAACACCACAAGTGATGATATGTGTGGACCTTTAGCAGAACAACTAGAAAGGTGAGACTTTATTTGGCATCCGTCAAAAATATTAATTATCCACGACCACTATAATATTAAGATTTAGTAAATCTCGTGGATTAAAAGCCTTTAACACACTAGTGGATGAGAATTCATAATACCACGTTTCGATTTTATAGCATTTTATTTAGAAATATTATTATCAACATTAGCATTTATTATATATTTTTAGGTATTAATAATATTGTGTGAAACTAACTATTCTGTCGACAAAAGCCCCAATCAGCGTTACACCCACAATATCTACCCATATATTCCTTACTATTAGCTTTTGTAACATTTTTTAATTAGAATGATTGAATTAGAAAAGTATTTTAAGCTAATATAAATCAAATCTTCTACAATTCCTATCAATGAAGTCATATGTATGTTCTCTGATACCAAACATCTAGGTATGCTAATGAACAATTCCACAGACAAAGCTCTACTCAATAATTATCTGAAGAAATTAATCTATCTAAATTTACTAACCTGCTTTAATGCAAACACTCTAGATGTTTGGTATCAGAGAACATACATATGACTTCATTGATAGGAATTGTAGGAGATTTGATTTATATTAGCTTAAAATACCTTTCTAATTCAGTAAAAAAATAGCATTTATCTCAAGAACGATCATGTCATTTTGACTGGGATTAGTATCAATCGATAAGGAGTTTCTGAAGGACTGGAGGGGCCCACAACTTCGCTAGGTAGGACCTGGATTTTTTCAGCAATTGCCATCTCACTGAACAGTGAATCTTCAATATAACGTTCCTCTACCGCAGTCGATTTCCAACCACCGTGACGCTTCACAGTGGCATTTGCCAGTAATATTGCCGAAGAACGCCTCATTCTATGTCCGGTGCAACTTTCTAGATCAGGGAACCCAATAAATACAGCCATTTTTGAAAATGAGTATGTTGGTGCCTACAAGTTGTGTAAAACATTTTCCAGCCACATATCGCAAGAAAAATCTCGCACTGAGCTGCCTTTCTCTTGGACATGGGTGGTATCCAAAAAGGTTAATTCATTGCATCGACAAGCCCCTGTGACTCCCATGATCGTTGCAGCCTGTAAAGAATTCAAAACAAAATAAAAAGCTCAATGTATACATTGAAATGTTAAAATCATGTATTTTCTACCTTTACTTGTAAATATTCCTCATCCGATAACTTCAAAAAATCTTCGATTTCGTTTCTCTTCAGTATCTTTCCCTTCTTTGATTTAAAATTTCTTGATTCTACTTTCAAATAGGTATGAAGTAAGTTTACCACACTTCGAAATATCAATACCTACCTTTGTGCACTTTTAACATTGATTTTAGCATGGAATATTTTGTCCAAATCGAAGATGTAGCAAATCGTTTCTCTACATTGAAAAGGTTCCTCTTCTGCAATTGCTCCTTCTCCTATGCCTCTTTTTGCCACTTATCAGATTCCACCAGTTCCTTATCGTACACACTTTTGCTTTTCGCTGGTAACAGCCGTAATGTTGCTTCTTGCTGGATTTTAATCGGAATGAAAAAATTCTCAGCAATCACTCATTATTTGTGTGGATTTTGCAAATTAGTTCACTGTTGTTGACAAATAAACAAACGCATGCCATAGAAACGATGCCAAGACTTTCTAATATTCAGTTGATAATAAATATTTTTGATTAAAAGAAATTTGTAAAATATAACGTTTTTCAAAATATTCACTGTCCTAATTGACCAGTTTTGGACGTGGTCGTGGATAATACGTTGAATTACATTCGGGAAATATTAATTTCCTTATATAATTAATAACTACAGCCAATTTACAAATCTTTGAAAAAAATCTTGCTTTTGGCAGGACATATTTTGCATCATTTCTTTCATTCCTAGGCACTGGGCAGAAGAAGTTAAAAGGGCTGGTGAAAAAAAGAACGAACCCAGTCTGAGAAAAGTCATATTCAAAACGTTTGTGAGGCCGTATTCGTTGTATGGGGCCTTTCTGTTTTTTCAGGTGATTATTTTAAAGTAAGTACGAATATAATTGAATTATAAATTACTTTTTCTAAATATTTGTCATTGAATGAATCTCATACATATTAATAAGTTGCATTCATTGAAAAAACAAGGAAGTTTTTATATTATAGAAGCATGTGAACTTGTTATATATTTTTTTAACAAATAAATAATTCATGTCATTTTTATTATGTTTTGGTTCGTAATGTTAGCTCTAGAAACAGCAAATGTACGAGGGCGGTCCGATAAGTACTTAGCCTCACCGCCCGATGGCGCCACTATCGCAAGAGAAATTTACTACCGTGTAGTACATTCTCCTAGACGGCTACGGTCGAAATTTCAGCTGGATCGGACTCGTAGTTTTGTTTTGACCGCATATGGAACCGGGCGTGTCCGCGGATTTTAGAAAAATGGAAAAAGAGCAATATCAGTCGGTGCAGTGAAATCAAAGAGCGCTTGGATGATGTGTACAGTGACTCTTCTCCTTCGACGGCTACCGTCAAAAATTGGTTTAACGAGTTTCAACGTGGTCGCACGTATGTTTTTGATGAGCCACGTCCAGGTGCCCCAAAAACGGCTACCATGGAGGATACCGTGATAAAAATCAACGATCTCGTATTGGCAGACAGGTGGTTGAAGACGCGTGAGATAGCTGAGGTAGTAGGCATCTCAAAAGACCATGTGGGTTATATCCTGCATGAATTTGGGCATGCGAAAGCTGTTGACGTGATGGGTGCCGCGTTTGTTTACTTCGGACAACACGTGCAACCATGAGACCACTTCAGAGCAGTGTTTAACGCTGTTTAAGCGCAAGCCGAAGCAGTTTCTGCGTCGTTTCGTGACCGTTAACGAAACATGGATCCACTGATATATACCAGAGACCAAGGAACTGTCGAAACAGTGGACTTCACCCGGCGAACATGCTCCGAAGAAGACGAAAACTGTCCTATCGGCCGGAAAGATGATGGCCACCGTTTTCTGGAATTCACAAGGTGTGATCTACCGACTACCTGGAGAAGGGCAAAACGGTCACGGGGCTGTACTATGCCGAATTATTGGGCCGATTCGACGCAGAATTGCAGAAAAACGGCCCCATTTGACGAAGAAAAAGTGCTCTTCCACCATGACAACTCACACCTCCGACCTCGCCACGGCCAAATTGGACTACGAACTGCTGCCCCATCCATCGTATTCTCCAGATATGGCTCCGTGCGACTTCTTTTTTTTTGCCAAACTTGAAAAAGTCACTCGCCGGGCAGAAATTTTAGTAGAATGAGGAGGTTATCGCCGCCACGGAGGCACACTTTGCAAACTTCGAGAAAATGTATTTTTCAAATGTGTTAAAGAAGTTGGAGCAGCACTGGCTGAGGTGTATCGAACTAAAAGGATACTGTATTGAAAAATAAATCGCCACTTTTCCAAAATATTCGGTTTTTTTTTTCTAGGCTAAGTACTTATAGGACCACCCTCGTATTAGAGTATTCAAATAACATGTTGAACACACTTAAACATCAAAGAATGTAATGGAAATTCTAATAAACCATTTCAACATATTTCTTAAAGGTCTTTACAGCCGATAGTCCTAGCAGAGTACATAAGGTACTTCGATGACACTGAGACTCAAGACGATGATAAAAGTAAAACGGAATGGGGATGGACCTTGGGCTCTGCTGTAGTTCTTTTGGCGTTCTTCAATATTTTGATGTTTCACCACGCGCAACTGGGTTGTCAGAGAGTTGGCATGAGAGTTAGAGCTGCTTGCTGTTCTTTGGTGTACAGAAAGGTAGTGTAAATATTTTCCATTGCAAAAAAACTGTGAAGAATGAGACAATATTAAGGCGCTAATAGTTTCCTGGAATAATAGCGTTTAGAAATGATATCTAATTACCTTTTGTCCGAGACCTTCACTTGTTTACTTGAGTTATCTCACTAAGAGAGGAAATTTGCTTTAAATTGTACTAATGCATTTGCCATTACCGTGACCTTATGAATTTGACTTAATATTTCTTTATATGTAATTTCGGGAAAAACCTTGTTAAATTGCATCCAACTTTCCAAATAATATAATGATAAAAATGTTTTCCGAGTAATACATAAACACTAAATAAAAACGGATATCTAATTACTTTATTATTGTTTAAACAATATCTACTTTAAGATAAATGTAAACTCAAATTTAGTTAATTATTGGATTGTTTGAAATCTCACAAGTAAATAGCTATTATGCCTTAATTTTAAATTGGAAATATCTTCTATTTAAAGTTTTAGAAAATAAATATTATTTCCAGTTATTAAAACTCAGCCAAGCATCTTTGGGTCAAACAGCAGCTGGGCAGTTAGTAAATCTTCTATCAAACGATCTACAAAGGTTCGACACTGCCTCCCTCTACCTCCATTACATATGGATAATGCCTCTTCAAGCTGTCATTGCTTTCTACGTCATGTACAGAAGCGTAGGCATAGCTGCACTGGCTGGCATGATTGCTATGGGCTTGGAAGCATTGCCTTTGCAAGGTAAGACACTGCATAGTAACAAAAATATAACATTTTGTAAATTGACACTCATTTATGAGTAACATTGTTTTTATGCTGAATTTTGAGTGATTTGAATTAACAAGGAAATGAGCTTATCAGCACAATTTTTGGCTAGAGAGTTGTTTTTGGAGAAATAACAACGACACATATTGATAATATAACTCAATTCTGTGTTTGTATAGGTAATAACATATAGTTTAGTAACTAAAAGTTTGCGATTTATGATCAGTGGCTCATTGCTGGGTCTGAATACGGCCACAAGCAGAAAGCGACCCACTATTAACAAAAGCGAAATTAGGAAACAATTTCTCTGCAGGCTAATGCATCGACCAGCATTGAATTACACTTGACAAACCTATAGCAAGCAGCCACGGTTAGTCGTCAAGAGTGCGACCAAACATCAATATGCCATAGGCGAGGTTCTCGACGAATAACTATGACTTATGTGCTTGTGCCTAGCATTGAATATCCAGCAAGCACTAGATGTAGATACGTACTCAAGTCTATGTTATGACAAAGAGTGAACAACCGGGACTATTTGTCGGTGGTCTCACATCTGGCATACTCATAGCTAACTATCTCGAAACCGATTTATGTTTGATGGCACCGCTGACGTATGACTGTGGCTGTTTGCTATAAGTTTTTCAGGTATAATTCAATGGTGGTCGGGCGGGATATCAGCTGGCAGAGTAGTTGTATCCTAAAATTCCATTTTTGTTAATTCAAAAGTTATTCAGTGTTGCTCATAATAGTTATTTATGATAAGTGCTAAAAGTGACATTTTTATTTTGTTAGATGGAAAGTTTGTCCATGCCTTAACAACAACAAAATAAAACACTGCATATTCATACTGGATATTGCTTACCACATCATCAGCTAATTTGTTGACAAGATCTGGTGCTAATATTACTACAATTAAGAGACGTGGTGGAGTACAGTAGCGGAGGGTTATATACGAGGTGTGGCAATTAAGTTCCGGGAATTTGTCAATGAAAAAACAAGCAAATTAATTTTCGCCAAAATTTTATTATTGACCTTCACAATAGTCTCCCTCTAACTCTATACAACGATTCCAACGTTACTCCCACGATTGGAAGCATCCTTGGTAATCCATCGCAGTTAACCCGTTCAGCACCACGGTTACAGCTTCTTTGACCTCTTGTACGCCGCCATGATGTGTTTCCTTGAGGTGCAACTTCATATAAGGCAATAAAAAAGGAGCAATATTAGGGCTATAGGGTGGGTGCGGCAACGTTGGAATGCTTTTTATTGCCAAAAACTCTTGCACAATGAACGGGCTGGCGCGTTGTCGTGGTGCAAGATCCAGCCGTTCTCGGCGAGTTCGGGTAGCACACGGAAAACGCGGGTCCGCAACCGTTCCAGGACGCCAACATACGAGTAGAACTGTCCAGTCACTGTCTGGGCGGCTGAATCATATTCACGATGAATGATGCCGTGGATATCGACAAAAACGATCAACATTGCCTTCAGTCGTGACTTGGACATCCTCGCTTTCGTTGGCCGCCCTCCACCCTTTTCCACCCACTGCTGACTTTGCTTACGGGTCTCGGAGTCACACTCAAATATCCAGGTCTCATCTTCAGTGATTACCCGACTCATCCAGTCTCTACTGTCGCTCCGAATGTGGGACAACAAATCCTTGCAGATCGATTTTCGCATGTCTTTCTGTTCACGGATGAGAACTTTTGGCACCATCTTTGCGCAAATCTTTCCCATATTCAAATTGTCGTGTAACATCTTGCGAACGGTTACTTTGTTGACGTTTAACTCGTCAGACAACGCACGAATGCTTAGGCGCCGGTCAGACGTGAACAGTGCACGCGAACGCTCAACATTCGCGTCAGTACAAGAGGTGACGTCCTTCACGTGGATCGTCTTCTATCGATTCACGCCCCTCCTTGAACCGTTTTGCCCATTCAAACACCCGTGTTTTCAACATGCACTCGTCTCCATACACCACCTGCAATTTTCGATTTCCGAAGGTTTTTCCACCAGATTTCACTAAAAATTGAATCACAACACGTTGCTTGTACTTTGAGTCACTCATTTTAACGACGCTACTAAAAAAGTTACTTCCAAAAACTACACATAAAACACAAACAAAACGTGCTCTCGACTTCAGCCTTGGACTGAAACTAAAAGGAAGGTCCCTTCTCTCTAGAAAAATGTTGACGAACGATGCAGTGTTGCTAGTTTCCGAGCTATAACTAAATTCCCGGGACTTAATTGCCCCACCTCGAAGAAAACACTGATCAAGTTTCACAGAAATAATTACTCTGCAGCTATTAATGAGATTGGCCATTTTAATTGTAGTTTCTTTAATTGTACATTTCTTTAAAAAAATAAATAATTCTTTGATATCAAATTTCCTAATTGTTTTAATACTTTTGTACCAGTGTTAACAGTAAATCACGTAGCACCAGTGCTAAAAGTAAATTACTTTTTTAACACCAGTGCCTTAAAATGACGTTTTGACACTGAGAGCAAGGAAAAAAACACATTTTTGACAGTAGATGCCATAAAAGATTGTCATTTATTAGTGTCAAAAATACGATCACAAAAACTCATGTTCTAAGAATGTTTACAATTATTGAGCGATCCATAGATGGTATCAATTTTTTAGATATATTTCGTAAGTACGCAATACGACACATCAGCGATTTTTCTTGACATATCGAAGTAATAAGTGCTGTACCCCGCCAGTTGGAATCAATACAAGTAGAGGTATATCGAAAAGGGCAGAGGAATTCCTTCGACTCTCCAGTGCTAATGAATACACTGGCCATTGCTTCCGGCGCAGCTCTGCAACAATGTTGCCGGATTCTGGAGCGGACATGACACCTTTAAAGCGACAAAGAGGTTGACGATCAGGTTCAGTGGCTAATGGTTATTTCAAATTCTATTGAACAGAAAAACGAAATAGCAAAAAGAAAAGATACACCAAATAAGAAATTAAAAGAAGTTCACGCAGAAGTTAGCAGTATTGCCACTACTAGCAATTTATTCATTCCGACTACAAGTACTTGCAGCTGGATGCCTCTAGTAACAATTTACATAATTGTAACTTTTACATTTATAATAAATAAATATTTTCAATTGTTTTAATGTTTCATTTTCACTTTAAGGCACTAGTGCCTAAAGGCTTGTCATTTCGAAATTCTGATCAAAATTTGTCAATTTCGAAACGTTTACACAAAAAATATTTTTTTAGCAGTCAATTATGTTATTATCTCAACACAACTGTGTGTGGACACTTCTGAACAACCAATTGTGTTAATTTTCGGAAAAAATTTGTCAAATTGTGTTTTATAATTTACATTTTTAAATTTATTTATGTATAAAGTTAACAAACGTTATATGATTTTTCTAGAATCTTATAAATATAAATAAAAATAATCGAAATACGTAAATATTTCTTTATAATAAAATCGTGGTGGTATGAAACTCTCACCATTATGTATATATCGACACGCAATTGTTAATCGTTCCTCCATTGTCATAGGAAGCCATGAAAGTCCTCGACTGCAATTGTTATCTCGGAATGTTTCATAATCAGCAACCTAGACATATATTCTTAGTTTATTATGTTACCTACACTATGCCAATTATCGATAGACGCATTTTTTCAGAGCAGTGTATAGATAATTTCACGGCTTAATTGTGGTAAATAGACGTACCAGACCAGGTGACAGCTCTATTCACGCGAATTAAAATTCGCAAATTTCTTTTTTGTTGATATCCGCAATATACTGAGACGTAAGAACGTGAAAGTGTGAAAATTTTCCATTCGAAATCGCTTTGAAAGCGCTAGCAATAGTCTAGATTGTTCTGTGAAAATTACAGGGTGGATTAAAACATTTTAAAATATATTATCAAGGTCTCATATTATACTACCAATATAGGGTGTAATGAAAAAAGCAGATCATCCCGTTAACTACGTATTTTTGCTGTAAAATATGATGATTTAACCCTACTTACTTATACAGGGTGTTAAAAAAGAGTGTCAAATATTTATGGAGGTAATAGTATGAACCAAAATAAGCAGAAAAGTCTCAATAAACATGATATATGAGATATGGAATGTTTAATGTTTTTAGCCCCTTTTTTATTTTGCAAAAACGTTGTATATTTTCTTATAATAGTTGGTTGATGTTTAGTGAAATAAACAGTACGTATTTGTTAGTTGTTCTCAGTGCACACGTTTTCTTTCGCTATGGCTGGTTTTTCTAACAGACATGCATTTCATGTATGGTCGTGCTAATGGGAACGCCACCGAAGCGTGACGTGGTTATGTTGACGCTTATCCAAATCGCCAGATTCCTTCACAACGCATGCTTGGAAGAATTCACCAAAAATTGCGTGATACCGGCTCCTTGAGCAAACAGTGCCATTTATCCGGAATATGTGCGGAGAATATCAGCCGAGGTAGGAACTAGTGGTCCTCTTGTTTGGAGAATCCTTCACTTTAGCCATACCATGTGCAACGAGTACAGGCCTTAAATCCAATAAATGATCATTAAGCACGTTTGGTTTTTTGCCGCTTTTTTCTACGTCGTGATGCTGAAAACCCTCGTTTTTTTGCAAACATTCTTTTTACTGATGAGGCCGGGTTCACAAGAAATGGAGTGCTTAATTTTCGCATATTTGGGCCGACCAAAAACCTCATGCTCTAATAGAATCTGGACATCAGGCACGTTTTTCATTAAACATTTGGATGGGTATTGTAGGTGACAGGTTTTTATCATGTCCTGTCGTTTTACCAAACCGATTAACAGGCGCTGCTTACCTCAACTTTCTGCAGAACACACTATATGAGTTTTTGGAAGACATTCCTTTGAATCAGAGGCAACAAATGTGGTTCCAGCATGATAACGCTCCAGCTCATTTTTCCATGGCCGTTGGAGAGCATTTATATCAAACTTTTCCACATAGGAAGGGCCGGACCTGTTTTATGGCCTCCAAGATCGCTTGATCTGAATCCACTAGATTTCTTTGTTTGGGGATATTTGAAGTCATTAGTGTATGGTACTCCTGTAAATAGCCTGGAAGAGCTGCAGCTACGGATTAATCAAAAGTGTCAAGAAATCCAAAACAAGGAGGGTGTTTTCGAAAGAGTTCGAATATCGTTGAGACGAAGATGTCATGTCTGCTTGGAAATTGACGGAGGGTACTTTTAACATCTTCTGTAACTTTGTTTCTTGTTTGCTAAAAGCTTCCTTTGTCGGTTTATTCCTAATAAAATAAAATGTTTGAAAAACGAATAGTGGTCCATATCTCCGCAACCGTTACATTGCGGACCCATGTATATTAAGACTTTTCTGCTTATTTTGGTTCATACGATTACCTCCTGAAATATTTTACACTCTTTTTTAACACCCTGTATAATTTTAAGTTACTTTTAGGTATTGTAGGATTATTAAATGTTCTTTTGTTTCAGGTTATATGTCGAAGGTCCAGGGAGTACTGAGATTCAAGATAGCCCATTTAACGGACCACAGGGTGAAACTAATGAGCGAGATAGTCTCAGGTATCCGAGTTATTAAAATGTACGCATGGGAAAAGTCCTTTGAGAAAGTGGTCGAACTCGCAAGAAAGTAAGTAACGTATTAATTAATATCTGCATTAATGCAAAGCCGATACAATCGAAACCTGCGTGAATTGTTCTCGGTATTCCGTGTATTGCTCAAGGCCTGATGTTTTATACAGGGCGTAACTTTGAGTCATATATTTATGGAGCTACCTGTGGCTTCTAGAAACATATGTCATGCGTTTGGTTTCTTAAATTTTATTGTGAAAACCAGTGGCGAAGCGTGAGGTTTTTTCATGGGGAAATTGAAAGTAAAAAATTTATTTTGAGCAAAATATTTTGTTGTAAATGTATCTATAGCATATTCAATTCACAAAATTAAGCGTTACTTTAAAAAAATAATAGCACAAACGTTTATTGCATTTTCTACAAAATAGAAAATATATAAAAAGTTAAATAAAATATATCAACACAAAAATAATTTTGCACGAAATAAAACATTAAAAAATGTACAAATACAATTATTACATAGTATGCAACTTTAAATTTTTTGGCAGAAGTTTAAGTTGCAATTTTAATTCGACTATTTGTTTGTTTATTCAATTTATTAATTTCTTTTGTCACTTTGTCAGTATCATACACTTGGTTTAAAAGAGTAACAACAGGCAACACTGATTTGAGAAATAATTTAAGTTGCAATTATTATAATGCGACTATTTGTTTATTTATTAACTTCATTTCATATCAGTATTCAAGGGGCGAAACAAGTACTAGTGCCCCTAAAAAAACTAATCCTCAGTAGAAATTACATCTTGTAGGTTGGTCGGTTTCAAGGGTTACTGCAAACCAGTCATAGATAGAACAAATCTGATAGACGAGTCCATAGCTCTTTTGTTTGAGAAAATAACAATGGCGCAAACCCCATGCCTTTATCTGTTATCGTTTTTGAGCTACAGGGCGTTTCTCAATTTTTGCTAAACGGACCTGTTCCGTTTTCTCGTTTCCCTTTCAATATATCTTAAAACGGTTTGAAAACTTTTTTTAGATACAGTCTATGGCATAACAATAAATGTAATAACATTTTTAGCTTTTGAGATATGACCACAACTTGGGTTTTTTATATGGACCACCCTGTACTTTATTTCAAAAACGGAAAGGTGGCTAAAAATGTATTCCAAAAATATATATTTTACTTATTAATTATTGTGCAAATTTGCGGAAAATATAGAATTCCCAAAATACGACAAATAAATTCAATTACTGATATTATTTTAGTCTAGTAATAGGTCAATTGTAGTAGAAAAACTAATTTTTTTACAAATTGCCAACGTCTCGGCTTATATGTAAGCCATCTTCAGAGAATATAATAGAATTGTAAATGTGTTACATAACCAATATAAAATTACAATAAATTAAAACTTAAGAAAGAAAGGAAACAAGAAAAAAACAAAACACATTGAAAATTACACATTAAAATTACAATTTTTAACTTAATATTAGAGCAACCTAAGTACCTAGTAATATTTATTTTTATTTTATTTCCGTGTTTATAATAAAATACAGAGTGATCCCTATAACAAGTTGCAGTCTTATCATAAAATCTAAAAATTATATTACATTTACTTTTATGCCATCGAATGTTTCTCAAAAAAGTGCATGTAGACTATTCAAATCGTTTTGAGATATCTTGAAAGGTAAACGAGAAAATGGCACCGGTCGCTTTAGCAAAAAACCAAGAAACGCCCTGTAGCTCGAAAACGGTGACAGATGGAAACATGCAGTTTCCGCCATTGTTATTTTCTTGAAAATAACACTCTGGTCTATCAGATTTGCTCTATCTATGACAAATTTGCAGTACCCTTTAAAAACCGGCTAAATTCAACCACCCTGTACATATAAGTTGTTCTATACGTTTAATTAAATTTTATATAAAATAAAAAAATATACTTGATATATAGGTATATTTAAACTCTGAATCATATTATTTGACGTTATTAAATGGGAAAACAAATATAGACGCGTTAAAACTGCTTGGACCCGTCTGATACACTTCTTTTATTTTAAACAATTATTACAATTTTGCACATTATATAACTTTTAGAACCAATTAAAATCCTTTTAACGGAGCCTTCATAATTACAATAACCATCACTGTATACTTTATCCGCCAAAAAGCGATAAAAATAAACTCGATTAGTCACTGGCAAAAAACAAAATTTGCGTACCATATCCCTGCAAAATTAAAATGAGGCATTAAGTGAAATAACGTATTGACTACATAAATTTACAATAAAAATTCAAATTTTGCCAATATATAAGGCTCAGTGATGTCAAAAGCGTAAATAAATTCAAGAACATCTACCTGTAAGAAATTATTATTGTTTCGGCAAATTATGCTAAAATTAAATTTAATTATATTCCGAGTTGTGTCTGTTTGTTGGAAAATACAAATGGAATCATGTAGGCAATTAGGAGAAACAAATTATAACGCGATAAGTTTTTTGTGTTCGGTTTTTATCTCGGTTTTTATATTACATCATCTGTAGAAATTCATTGAAGGATTAGTGATAATCAATAAGTTATATTTTCTGGGATACATCAAATTTTCACAATAAATGTCAACGGATTTACTAAAATTAAGTACAATTTTGGATTTTTTCAAATATTTTCAACAGTGTGCCGCGCTTTTTCAGATTAACACCTCTAGAAATGGAAGAAGGCTGTGGAATATCCGCAAGCATTTTTTTACAATTAGTAGCCATGAAAGGAGGTTATATTCTACTAACTATTTTATTGATGTGACAAACACCTGGTCTCTACGATTTTTAAGTGTCGATTTTCCAGAAACTGCTGCTCCTCAGCAGCCATCAAAATACACATACACGGTTGGAAAACGGTGATGGTCCACCTGCCGTAACATGAGAGCGACAAAATAAAGTATAGAAATCCGTGTGATAGACAAGGATGACTATATTGACGACGTTTTAAAATCTAAATAGTCACCGCCCGTTTCGCCATTCAAAACAAATAGAAGGATGAGTGACTGCTCAGATGTTATTCTAATTTATAAAACGTCTTCCTATAGCCATCCTTGTCAATCGCACGGATTTCTATACCGTACTTTGTCGCTCTCATGTAACGGCAGATGGACCATCACCGTTTTCCAACCGTGTATACGAAAATATCTCTTGTATGTTTTTTATGGGATGCGAAACGAAATATCAAACAATTAAATTATAATAAGGTCAAAGATTGCCATGATAGTGAAAACAAACACCAATCGGACAAAGGAAAACACATGCACTACAAGTTTAACACTTTTAATTGCAGCCACAGTTAAAATAATGAACTTACGTGAAAATGCAATAAATTGTTATTAAACTATGTAAGTAATTTTGAATTTAAGAAGACGATTGGAAAAATGAGTTCGACTGGAAGAAGGATTTTGTGTATGGGTATTTTGATTGGTGCTGAACAGCCTACCAGTATCATTTCGATAAAAAAAATGGCTGATACCACTTTCTGCAAAAAATGATACTTTTAAAAAATCGTTGACAGATGTTAACGTGAAAAATGGGACGCACTCTATATAGAAACAATAAAAAATTTGATTAGATTTTTTAAATGCTCACGATTTTATTATGCAACGACAATTCTACATAGCAAATGTATTTTTTGTATTTTCAATTGTTATAAATATACAAAAATATCTATTACTCTGTGGGCATAGGTCTGGATCGTCTTTGTTTTGAAGTTACATGCAATTGAAAAAATATATTTTATTATATTTCAATCAAAGTACAAACAATAATTATTATTTATGTCATTTGGTGTTAAAGTGCTAAGTGAAAAATTAATTTATTTACAACTGAAGATATTGTCTTTTTATATGGGTATTCCAATGGGAACGCCAGAGCAGTCCGCGAATACCGACGAAGATACCCAAATAGATATCAACCTGCCCACGCAGTCTTTAGTGCATGATTTCGTAGACTTCAAGAAAAACGTAACCGCTCCAATAAAGGCCATCCGTCCTACTGGTGGGAATGTACAAAATGAAGAACATATAATAAACGCTGTCAAAGACAACTCTTGAATTAGTTCGGCGTATAGCAAGTAATCTTCATTTATCACCAAATTTTGTATCCGTTTCATCGCCAAAATATACCAGCGTTACATGCTCGAGATGTTTCTTAGCGATTAGAAATTTGTTGGTGGTTACTTCAGCAACGTGCACAAAATGATAGATTTGCTGGTTGTGTGGTCTGATGAAGCGTGTTTTACTAGGGATAGCATACATAACAATCATAATGAACATATCTAGTCATTATAAAAATCCGCATGGAATTAGATCTAGACGATTAAAGCAACGTTTCAGTGTCAACATTTGGGGTAACATTTTCAACAATAATTTATACTGCCTGTAAATGTTTTAAATGATCGTTTAAATGCAGATCCGTATATAACTTTCTTGAAAAATAACCATTTTGATTTCATTGATAACGCAAGGCTTAATATTGTTCAAAATATGTGATATCAACACATAGAGAGAGACAAGCATGGCATGGCCACCGCGTTCCCCAGATCTAAATCCTTTGGAGTTTTCCTTATAGGAACATATGAAGCTGCTTGTCTACCATGTTGAAATGCTACCAGTCAGCCGTTACTTGAAAGAATTCAGAATGCAGCTAACCGGAATTTACATTTGGAACAATTTTTATAGTCTTAAAATTTGTTAATTTCCTTAATAAAGGTTAACTACTAATGTTTAAACTTTAAACACAAATAATAATTATTGTTATAACAACAATCATAACGTCTACCAGAACCACTGAAAAAGTTTCACTGAAAAAGTTTTAAGTTTCTATTTTTAACGATCCCGTATAATGTCCAGTATATATTTTACTATAAATTTCTTAAATACATGGCCTTTTAAGTAGACAATCAGTGCTAATTGCTGCCCAAACACATCATCTTACGTTATTCGTCCTTTTGGCATTATAATAATAATGGACATAATTATATTTGTGTTGATTTAACTGAATCCAATTTTGCGTCAGAGAACGCCTTGTTATTTTTCTCACAAATTGTACGGTAAATAACCGATTACTCACTTATACACAAAAACTCGGATACCGTATTCAAATGGAAATCCTTTTCGATTTTTTCAAAGCTGTGCGTGGTACCAAAGTTTACCGGTACCTTGTACTCCGGGTGTTAATTTTTTCATTAAATATCTGTATCTGTAACCTGTTGATACTCCTGTTTGGTCACTGTTTCGAACGTCATAAAAAAATCGTATTTATTATAATTTCTATTTGCTTAGCAGAAACCGACGAAATATGATGCAAAATGGACAGTAAATATTTAGGTAATTCTTCTTTTCATACTGTGACCACCTTGCAATGTCATGTTGTCATTATTAATAGCTATGAACTGTTCTGCGATTTGAATTTATATAACACCATGTATCAGTAAAATTCGAAACTGAAAAGCCAATAAATTTCTTGGAGCTATTTTTGTTATGATTTTTTTTTTCAAATGACAAATAGTTTCCACTTGCCTACCTTAGTGGAACACCCTGTATAATATGTCTTTAACATCTGAATCGCAGCATTTTTTAAATTAAGTTACTTTTGTGTCGACTATCTTCCATAAATTCCTAATATTAGAAATACCAAAGTGCAGCAACATTACAACCTGGTCCTATAAACATAATTAAAGCATTTATGACCTCTCCGATCGTACTATCACGCAGCCACATTTATTTCTTGATATTCAACAAGATTTTCCCAGGACCGATAGCTGCTACGTGCAGAGAACTTGTTTATTATCAATTAATTAATAGGCAAAGTATTTACCAACCTGAAAATTAGCTAACGGCAAGGCATTCTACTTTTAAATGTATTCCTAGTCGTATAAAAAACGTCCTCAAGCTCTTATGTTATTATCAAATATTTATTCATAGGTAGTGACTAAGGTTTAAGATTTATATCCACAAAGAGTGGTTTTGTCCAGACACATTAGTACAAGATCAAATACAGCGGTTCCCAGAATTAAGTCGGTGACAGGTCAATAGCTTGTGTTTTATGCATTTGCTTATAAATTCAAACGCAATAAATTCGAAACCTCTAACTGTAGATCTAGGGAACAAGTAGACAAACATTAACAAAAAAAATTCTTTTAGGAAAGAAATCGACATTATCTCCAAAACCTCCTACATTCGAGGATTTTCTCTTTCATTGATGGTCTTCACCGAAAGGCTTGCACTTTACTTGACCCTCATTGCTTTCGTACTACTCGGCCATAAACTTTCGTCCGATATCGTCTTCTCCATGGCACAACTCTTCAATTCCGTCCAACTTTACATGTGCATCTACTATCCCCATGCCTTGGCCAATTTCGCTGAAGCCAAAGTCTCTATAAAGAGATTGGAGGAGTTTCTTCTGCTGGAAGAGAATGGAACTAGAGCTGTTTTAAACGGGGGAGACAGCAAGGACGATCCAGGGTCCATCAAGATTGAAAAAGCCACTGCTAGTTGGTCGCTGTATCCTGTTACTGATACTCTGATGGACATCAACCTAGATATAGCTCCAGGTACTCTGTGTTGCGTAGTAGGAAACGTAGGAGCTGGTAAGAGTTCTCTTCTACAAATGCTGCTGAAGGAATTGCCATTGAATTGTGGGACTATTGATGTGTCTGGAGTTATGTCGTATGCTTCCCAAGAACCATGGTTGTTTGTATCTAGTGTCAGAGATAATATCCTGTTTGGAAAACCTTATATCAAAGCTAGGTAAGCATTCGCCGAATGTACCAATCATGTTTGTGTTTGTATTGTTGATTTTTTGAGAAAAAGTTATTCTTGAGGGAGTTTTGTTTATCTTTAAAAGCTATGAACAATAGTCAGATATGTAATCAAACATAGAGAACGTTATACATTTTTTAAATCAATCATTTTGTCAAAGGCAATATTTTTCTCTAAGTTCTCCGTCCTTAGCGTTGAAAGTTGGTCATGGGGTTTATTAATTTATAGTTGCTTGTAATGATTATTAATAAAATTACTCGATAAATTATCCGTGACACAGTCTTACGACTTTTTTAAAGGTAATATATATGTACTTGTGCTTGATTACACCAAAGTTATAGAAATACTAGAACAAGATACAGGAATTCCTATATTTCTCCTGACACAAGGCTTCTATGATCTGAAAAGAGACATAAAATGATAACAGTTTTTCATTTGTAGATATGACGAAGTCGTGAAAGTTTGTGCTCTAGAAAGAGACTTCGAGCAATTCGCCTTTGGCGATAAGACCCTTGTTGAGGAACGAGGCGTGTCCTTGAGTGGAGGGCAAAGGGCAAGGATAAACTTAGCAAGGGCAGTGTATGCCACAGCTGATATTTACCTGCTGGACGATCCTTTGTCTGCCGTGGATACTCACGTAGGGAAGCATTTGTTTGAAGAGTGTATCAAGAAATACCTGCACGATAAAACAAGGATTTTGGTGACGCATCAGTTGCAGTTCCTGAAGCAAGCTGATTTGATAATCGTAATGAATAATGTAAGCTTTCTGCACATATACATTTTTCAGATTTTAATTTTTGGTTCATTTAACTTTTACTTTATTTTTCGTTTCTGTTTTATGTAGGGGCGGATTACCAAAGTTGGGTCCTTCAGTGAACTATCAGATGATGAACTAAGCAGCCTTTATCCCGAAACTAGTCAAGAAGACAAAGACAAATCCCAAGAAGATGATACAGGAAAAACCCTTGCTATTCCAGAAAGTGAGGTAGGTTGGTAGATATTATAAATGCAGTAATCAGAACAATTTAAATAACATGCCTTGATAATAGAAAAAAAAACATTCTATATCGGTTTTAGTAAGAACAAATGTGTTTTTTATAGAATGCCTTAGAGGAACAAGAATTAGGTCCTGAAGAAAGTCTTGAAGAAGTTGAGAAAGGTGCCATCCCAGCATCGTTATATGCCGAATATTATCGCTATGGCGCTGGTGTCATCGTGCTGCTCTTCCTTGTATTTTTACTGATAATTGCTCAATTGGCCTCGAATGCTGCGGATCTGTGGGTTACCTACTGGTAAGTTAAGAATATTGGATCACAACTTATTAGATCAAAATAATGAAATTTGAAAAGCATTGTGTAACTTCTTAATATCTTTATACTCTTTTAGGACTAATATGGAAGAGGTTAAATACAACTCTACAAGTCTGCTGGCAGACGACGACGAATATACTCTATCCGGCAACTCTTCAGAAATAGAGACTGATGACTCCATGATCTACAACGTGGATTTAAACAATTCTACAGAAGTGCTACCACTGAACGATTCCATGTCATATGCTGACATAGTGGAACCTGCAGAGTTCATCGGCTCCCGAGACTTCTACATCACCGTTTACACTGTGTTTATAATAGCTGCTATGATCTTGACACCTGCAAGGAGCTGGCTCTTCTACAAAATATTCATGAATGCTTCCAAAGGGTTACACAAGAAGATGTTCAGCAACGTGTTGAGGGCTCCTATGAGATTCTTTGATACAAATCCGTCAGGTAACTGAAACATCATAGCTTCAAAATGATGAAACTAAAGAATATTTGTCTTTTTAGGAAGAATTTTGAACAGATTCTCCAATGATATGGGAGCCATCGATGAATTGCTACCTAGAGCATCTTTGGATGCAGTTCAGGTTTTCCTAGTGATGTCTGGTATCTTGATGATAGTTTTTATTGTAAGCTCTTGGATGATAGCACCTGCAGTGGTACTTGGATTCGTCTTTTACTACCTCAGGGTGGTATATTTGAAAAGTGCACAAGATGTCAAAAGATTGGAAGGAGTTAGTAAGTAACTATAACCTTCTATTGTTGCTTTAACTTACAATTTATGATTTCTTGTAGATCGAGCACCTGTTTATTCTCACATATCTGCGTCTTTATACGGAATGCCAACTATAAGGGCTTCGAACGCCGAAATGATGGTCATCAATGAATTCGATTGCCTACAGGACCAACATACCAGCACTTGGTATATGTACATAGCTTGCAGTGAGATATTTGGCTTTTGGTTAGACGTAATCAGTACCATCTTCTTGGCTTTGGTGACTTATCAATTTCTGGTATTCCAAGGAGGTACTAAAATACTTTTTAATGAAAGGTTCCTTTCTGCAATGACTTTTTATAATTTCAGAAAACTTTCTGAGTGGCAACGTGGGTTTGGTAATATCTCAAAGCTTGGTATTGACTGGAATGTTGCAAATCGGGGTACGACAAACAGCTGAAGTTGCCAGCAACATGACAAGCGTAGAGAGAGTACTTCAATACACCAAGCTAGAGAAGGAGAGTCAAGAGCACCAACCAACAAAAAATTTGGAAGCAGATTGGCCGCATTTTGCAAAAATTACGTACAAGAACCCGAAAAGGAATTGGCCGCAATCAGGACATATCACTTTCAAGAGGACATTCCTAAAATATTACCCTGAAGGAGAGCCAGTATTGAAGGACTTAAATTTGGAAATCAAAGCTGGAGAAAAGGTAATGCTAGTTCTTATTGGTACAACACTGAATATATACTATGTATCAGCTACTAAGTAATATTTTTTACTCCAGGTTGGAATAGTTGGCAGAACAGGTGCCGGCAAATCGACTCTAATCGCTGCTCTATTTCGCCTAGCCCCCATAGAGGGCGTAATTGCCATAGACGACGTCGATACCGCCAAAGTGCGACTCAACGACCTGAGGTCCAATATTTCTATAATTCCACAAGAACCGGTATTATTTTCTGCTACAGTCAGATACAATTTAGATCCTTTCGAAAAAGTCAGTGATGAAGTGCTATGGAGAGCCTTAGAAAACGTAAGTCACCATTATTATTATTATTGTAAGATGTATAGCAAACTACTATACTTTATCAACGTATTAGGTATGTGTTATGGAGGTATTAATTTATCTGAATGAATATTATTTCAGGTTGAACTGAAAAACGTTATAGATAATCTTAGTCAGCAAGTGTGTGAGGGTGGCTCCAACTTCAGCGCTGGCCAAAGGCAGTTGATGTGTCTAGCAAGAGCTATAGTAAGGGACAATAAAATACTAGTGATGGACGAAGCAACTGCAAACGTGGATCCACAGTAAGTATTGTTACGGTTTCGGTTTTATAATTGCTTCTATAGTGCCTTTAATAATGATCTAGATCTATGTTATTACATTAATAAAATTTTAACTTTGACAACCTGTATCTTTTTACCATCAAATTTCGACTATGCTGCATTTATTTCCGGACACCCTGTATAGCGAGAATATATTAACTTATCTCCACCGAAATCGCTAACAGACTTACTCTGATATTTAATATTGCTTAAATATTCACATTCTAAAGATCAGGAACACCTCAAATCTTCTATACGATTCTAGGGCTAGAACGCCGTTTATCCTATCGCATCTGAAAGTACGTCACAGTTAACCAGCCTCACAATGGCTACAATCCGGGCAAATCTCGTGGTAACTAACCCATATAGCAATGGGGGTGTTTGTGACGGTATTTTCAACCAGAGATCTAATTTGTCTTTAGTGTTATTGAATTTTAAGATTAATCCTCCTTATTTTCTTCCAGTACTGACTCTTTGATTCAAAAAACCATCCGAGAGAACTTCAAACACTGCACGGTGCTGACGATAGCCCATCGATTGAACACCATCATGGACTCTGACAAGGTCTTGGTAATGGACGGAGGCAGACCGGTAGAGTTTGCCCATCCCCACCAGCTTCTCCAGAAGCCTAACGGATACTTCGCCCTTATGGTCAAACAGACAGGGGCCACCATGGAGGCTATCTTGCGGAAGGTGGCGAAGGAAGACTACGTGAAGAAATTTTCCGTGAAGAAAAAATGACGCGATGATGTAGATACCTAGGTTTTTTAATTAATAACTTGACTGTTCCGTTTATTTTTATATTTATTGAGTACGACGAATGACGCTAGGATTGAATATAGGTTAAGTGTCTTTACAGTAGGTCATGGAATAGCAGCAGATAAGAGTGATGATATGCTTGATTATGTTATCTTTATCGATAAGGACTAGTCTACGTTTAAGTGTATCAATAAGCGATTTATTATTTTTTTATACAAAATTAAGAGCTATTGCAGACTTTAGTGGGTATTTTTGTACATCGTACAAGCATTCTGATATTTTTTTAGTAGATACATCCCTTTCATCTGTTATGAAATGTTATACGACGATTTTAGAAAGTAAATACTATATCTTGAATTATAAACATTTACTTTATCTTTCATATACTCGCATATTAGATACGTAAGGTAATTAGATAACTCTTAATTTATAAGTTTGTATTTCTTCGAAATAGTTTTGTGATTCTGTAATTTATATACTCACTATTTTATCGTTCTTCTCGATTATTGCGGGATAAATTAAGATATCTAATTGAAATTAAATTAAAAAGAATAGGATGTTCATAAAATGTATATGCCAGCGAGTCACCAAAATTGTCAAAGCCAAAATACAACCATGTATATGAAATTATATTGGTAAAAGGTTCTCCTTTCGCAATTAACGTTAATTACCGACTTGCACAAATGCCTTAAACTGGATACGCCAGTTAAAAAAATATTTATATATTTGTTTGTGTATCTGATTATCACAATTTCTTTCTGGCAAAAGTTAACTCATTTTTAAGTCCTTTCTTACAAGCAGGGGTGCATTTTCAAGTTCAGTGGGTAAAACTGAAGAAAGAAATTCAGATACATTTCTCTGTTTAAAATGGTAAGGGGGCAATCAAATCCCGATTCGTGGAAATAATTTTACCCGCTGATCCAGAAAGTGTACTCCTTCTTATAAAAAGGGAATGTAGTTTATGCACGATAGTGCCCCTCCTCAAGAAATGTTAGGTTATCTGTATGAAAAGATTTTTTGCAACTAAACGATACAAGTTGTCCAAAATCTTGAATTTACTTAAGAAAGTGTTAGCTTTCATTTTAATCGTTCAACGCGTTTCTGTTATTTAACCGATTATTAAAATTTTTTCAAAAATTTGGCTTCCCCTAACGCCCTAACCGTACATTTTTGCATATAGTTAAATTAGCTTAAATCGTTGTATTTTGACCTTAATAATCTAGGGTGGCTAGCTGACACATGCGTTTCAGGCAGACCTTGTATTTATTATATAATTAAGAAACCTAATACTTAAAAAAATTTTAGTACCAAGAATAATACAAACATAAGTATGTGAAAAAAATCCCTTGCCTGTTTGTAGCATGTAGGATCATAACTAATAAACCTCGAATTTCTCTGTTAAATGTTTTAATGTTTACTAGTAATTTAATTCTTCTAGTAGTTACAGTTAAAATAATTAGTTTTACTTTTTTTGTATTTCCTATATAAGGCTGACATTGTTATAAAAATATTATGGTACTTAGTAATAGTTAAACTTTTTGTACAATATTGTCAACATTAAACGACCATATTCCATATACTTAAAAAAATACCTTTGTATTAATAAAATATTATTTAATTTAGGATTATATAAAAGTAAAGTCAATGATAATTTAAATGAAAGAAAGTTTTAAAATTGTATTAAATTAAAATATAAACAAACTCTATGGTAATACCATGAAATTTTAAAAATGTAATTGATCTCTTTTTAGAAAAGAAATATCTGTTAATAAAGATGTTGCCATGGTCTCTTGAACTACTCGTTTCATTTATTACCTTATTTTTAATATCGCAGACTGTTGTTGGAATTGTGTCAGATGCAGATCGTTTTATAAACAATAATAGATTACGGTCGAGTAGATAATGGCTTTGATTATTACCTATAAAACCATAAAAAAATAAAAACTGTGATATTATTAATAAGATCTCCAGCTTTGTTGTTGTATTTGGTAGATAATAAGGTGCTATGTTTTTCCCAAAATGGGACATTGTCTATTCTGCAGTGTTAACAGGTAAGGTATTTACGAGTTTTTTTAAAGTTTCTGCAACAATAAAAAATGTTACGCATATTAAAATTTAATAAATTGCATTGACTTCAACCAAAGTGTACTGAATAAATATAAGTTATACCACTCTCTGTCGGCACTTTGATGTTTTGAGATCAAAGCCGAACCGCCGCATATAAATACTGTCGCAAAAAATGGTCAAGTACGAAGGACTTAAAAAAGTAGTTTCTTTCAAATTGGGAAATATTTATATACGAGGGATATTCCAAAAGTGTGATGAGGCTGCTTATTATATAAATAGAATATATGTAATGTAATACATATAAATATTATAAAACGATTATAGGTAAAGTTCTGTTAGTTGATATTGGAAGTCGTATATATTCACTTCATTCACGTAATTTTTAAAATAAAATATATATGTACTCTACTATATAAAAAATAATGTAGGCATGAGGAAAATTTGCAATTAAATGTTTATTTAAATATTAAAAAAACAATACCTATATATTATTTTAAAGCTAAAATAGGATATAATATAATCTACATTGTTTACAAGTTACAAGTGCTGCAGTACAGCTTTTTTACTTGCTCTTTTAATGCAGCTTTCTTGGACTCCTACACGAAAGTGCTTGTGACGTTTGGCAGTCTTGATCTGAAATATAATAAAAATGCATTATATTCTTGTTTAGTAATTTAAGAAACTATATATTCTATTCAGTAAAAAAATTACTCAAATGAAAACCAAATGTATAAGTATGCCCAGGTCATTTTTTAGTACTTAATAATGTTTTAGTGATTTGGATATTTCTATACGTATATTAATTAATTTGAGACAAGTTATTTTAATTTAGTTACAGATGTTACTGTACATACCATTTTTATTATATATTGTTTGTGCACAGGTGTCACATAGAATCGGTGTACCAGTTTGAACTTCAGTATTATGACGCCAAAATAGTTTTGGTATTATCAGAAACTCTGCTTGAACAAAAAACGCTTGAGTATAAAATTTACATGACACAATTAGGTACTTACCTACTTACATAATTATTGCATATTACACTTCTTTTAATAAATACCAGTACAAATAACTTACTTGTTGGTTCATACAAAAACAATGTTTGATGTTTCATTTGAAAAATGTTTGCATCAAATTCTATTTTTGATAGCATTGATCAGGACAATCTTTCAAATGAAGATTTTAATTTTTATCGGCGTACCGCGTAAAATTTTATATCGTGACCTATTTCTTTATAGTAGTTGATGAAATATAAAATACATACCTTGAACAATGGAAAAAAGAAAAGCCTCGTCTTGAGGGACAATTATTCACAGTACAATATATCACGGAAGAAAAATAAAATTAAATTAACACTAACAGATATTCAAGGTTTTTTGTCTCACACTATATCGATCGCACTCAACATGTTACACTTCTAGCGTCGGTCACCGTGTAGGATTCTGGGTACCGAACGGTCCCTCAGACGGGTGTGGGGAGCGGAATTGGTAGGGCGGGGCGTGGTCGAGAGTGAAACAACTTATATATTTATTCTGTAAACTTTGCTTCAACGCAACTGTTAACATAATTCATATGGTCTCATTAAATAAGTACTTACAGATTATAATATCATTAGATGAGAATCTATTCATTAACGAAAATAATTTTAATTTATTTTAAACATTTAGGTATAGTGAAATTAGAACAGCTTGTAAGGGATATCTCTTGTCCTGTTTCTTTTGAAACATTTACTTCGTCTATTTAGGTTGAAGTGTTTTCACTAGTAGATGGTTTATGAACTATTGAATACTCCAAATTGGTTGAATTAGTTAAAAAATCGCTTTCAGCACTTGATATACTTGTAGTAGGAAATTTGTTTTGCTAACAGCTAATTTAAGAGTTATGGATTCCTCAATATAGCCTTCAGCTACCGTTGAAGATATCCATCCACCATGTGTATTTAAAGTTATGACATCAACTGAATTTATGAATAGTACGAGTATAGCTGAAGTTTGAGAAACGCAGCAGCTTTGACTTTTTCCAAAATGTAAGAATTCGTATTAATTGGGTATATGCTTTGCCATTTAAGTATTAAAAAAATCTGTTACTATTCAGAAACTTACCACTAGTGCACTATCAGAAAATTATATGTACAGGGTGTCCGGAAAAGACGTGTACAACGGAAGACCACAGACTCCTGGGTTCAAAATAAGACGATTTAGCCCAATTTACTTATTTCCAAAATTGCTTCGTTTAACCACTAGAGAGCGCCAAAGTTCGCGAAAAATTGTTGTTTATTTCGAATATCTCGAAAACGACTTGATCGATGTTAACCATTTTGGGCTACGCAGTTATTAGTCTAACCGACACTTTTTGACATTATTTAAAATCTTTTGGAGTCATTATAAATATAAGAAAAATCATGTATCATGCAAATATAAGCACATATTTTTTTAAACCCCTGTATAATCATTCTCAGTTTTTTTCTATTAGTAGTTGATTTTGTTTAGAAACTTTTTTTATACTTTCAGAATTTTGAATAGATGAGTAGTTTAGGCAGAAAAATATTTTCGTATGTCAAGAATATCAGCATTCGTTCTGCAACAAATAACGAAAATTCCAAAACTTATTTATATTTTATTTAATAAATACGAGATAATAAGATTAATACAGCAAATAAAAAAAGTTATGATCTCTTTACAATAAATGCTCAGTGACCCGTTTTCTCGTACGCAATAAGTAATCCGTTTTACGGTTTTACGAAGTTGTAGTGCTCTCCATGATTACTGGATTACCTCGTAAAATGTTAACTGCGTCTTGGATTCGCCTAAAAATCCTCTTTATTATTAACTGCGTAGGCATATACTTTACAAAAAATAATCGCAAGGAGGTAAGTCTGGTGCTCGAGGTGGCCATTTTATAGGAGCATCGTTTTCTCTTCCAATCCGCCTGTTAGGATACAGATTATGTAAATACTGACTAACGGGTATTCCATCGTGCATAAACCACATGTTACGACGAAGTAGTAACGGTAAATCGTCCAATAAATTAGGTAATACTTGCTGTAAAAAATTTAAATAGTTGACCCCATTTAATCGATGTGGAAACACAACCGGGCCAATAATAAAGTTGTCTATAATTCCACGTCCACTCTGAATTCATATTGAAAATGTCGTATTTCAGTACAGTGTGGTTTTCACCAGTATAAACGTGTTTGTTATGGTTATTAATAATTCCTGACCTAGCAAAATATGCTTCATCTGTAAATAAAATGTTTTTGCGGAAATTGATATCATGGGTTCTTTATTCTTGTATAAAATTACAAAATGCTAAACGTTTTTCAGGGTTCATGAACCGGTCATGAACCGATTGACTGTGGTACGGATGTAGTAACTGCTCCTTCAAAACATCATGAACTATGGATTTTGGTATCACTATGTCTTGTCCAATGCGTCTTGCACTAATTTTTGGGTTCTCTTCTATCTTATCTAGGATTTGTTCCTTCACCTTTATAGTTTTCGTGGTACGTTGACGCCCTTGATCTGTATTAATTTGGTGTAAAGAACCAAATTCGCAAAGTCGCCTTTCGATGTTGGTAAAAGTTTTATGATTTGACACTCGTCGATGAGGAATATATCCATGTAGACCCTAACACTTTTGTGACAAACTCCATAAACCAAAAGCATATCTACTTGTTCGGAATATGTATACGTATCCATGATGAAATATTGAAAATGAGGAACATAAACAACCACAACAATAACAACAACAAATAAAGTAAGATCTAAAGTAACTAAGTAATTGAGCAAAAATAATAAATCGAGAGACTAACTTCAGTAGCTGATTAGATTTGACATACAACTGATACTTAAAATATCAGAGCCTACTTCTGGTACTTCGTTATTTGTTGCAGAACGGATGCTGATATTGTTGACATACGAAAAATATTTTTTCTGCCTAAACTACTCATCTGTTCAAAATTCTGAAAGTGTAATAAAATTTTCTAAATAATGTCACATACTAATATAAAATAACTGAGACTAATTGTACAGGTTGTTAAAAAATTATGTGCTTATATTTGCATGATACATGATTTTTCTTATATTTCTAATAACTGCAAAAGATTTTAAATAATGTCAAAAAGTGTCGGTTAGACTTATAAATGCGTAGCCCAAAAATGGTTAACATCGATCAAGTCGTTTTCGAGATATTCGGAATAAACAAAAATTTTTCGCGGGCTTTGGCGCTCCCTAGCGGCGAAACGAAGCAATTTTGGAAATAGGTAAATTGGGCTAAATCGGTTTATTTTGAACCCAGGAGTCTGTGGTCTTCCGTTGTACACGTCTTTTCCGGACACCCTGTATATAAATATGTGTTTAACTTGGCAGTAAAGTAGGTTTAATGCCTTAGCCGCTTTATTAGACTCGGCTGCACTTCGCTATTGAATACTAGTCGCAGCATTAAATCTTGTACTTTACTTGTACTGTTAAATAAATAACTAATGTTCATTGTCTTCATTTCTTTTAATATTTAATTCAAAGAGCATGTATGTATTACCTACCTGACATTTGACGTTTTGTACAGGGGATCTTCTCCTCTTCATAAGTGGAACTGCCATAACCTGGTCATCGCCAGTCATAGAAAAATTAACGAATACTACATCATCACCATTTGACTACCAGCTTTCATCTGAAGAATCCAGTTGGATATCTTCTATATTAACACTAGGCGCGGCAATAAGTCCCTTCATATATGGTTACTTCTCAGACAAGTTCGGACCCAAACGTGTCATACTATCCATAGGCGTGCCCTTCCTAATATCATACGTGATACTAGCTTGTGCAAAAATCACAGCTTTATTTTACCTAGCTAGGCTTTTAGCTGGTCTAGCTGTTGGTGGGACTTTTGCGACGGTACCAGTTTACATAGGAGAGATTACTCCAAAATCAAACAGAGGAGCTCTGCTTTCCACAATGAGTTGTGCTGTATCATTGGGCTTTTTGTTTCCTTACTGTCTGGGACCTTACGTTGACATGGTTCTCTTCAATTTTGTGCTAGTCATATTTCCCTGTATGTTCTTAGTTCTCTTCTTTTTCTTTGGAGTGGAATGTCCTCATTATTACCTTCACAAACAACACAATGAGTTGGCTAGGGTAGCACTAAAGAGAATTAGGGCAGGACAGAAAGATGAGGCTATAGAGAAAGAACTGGTAGAGATTCAAACAAAAATCGAGGAAGAAGGACGTGGAGGTTTCTCGGATATATTTAGGACCAAAGGTGCCAGAAGAGCCTTCATCATAGCAGTTGGTTTGCTGATTTTCCAACAGTTTTCGGGTATCAATGCTGTTCTGTTTTACAGTCAAACAATCTTCAAGGAAGTGGGTACCAGTTTAGACCCTGATGTATGTTCCATAATAATAGGATCTGTACAATTCCTCAGCAGTCTAGTAACTCCAATGGTAATCGACAGATTTGGAAGGAAAAAAATTCTGATCTACTCTGCTGCAGGTATGGCTCTGTCAGAGATACCTTTAGGCGTTTACAGTTTCCTAAACGATCGCCAAATCGACGTTCACAGCGTGTCCTTCCTTCCAATTCTCATGCTTACGTTATTCATCATTTCCTACAACAGTGGGTTTGGACCTATTCCATGGATAATGCTAGGGGAGATATTTCCGACGAAAGTGAAAACCGTATCTACTTGTACAGTGTCCAGTGTGAACTGGTTGCTCGCTTTCCTCATTACCAAGTATTTTAAGGTTGTGATAGACGCATTTGGAATAGGAGAGTTGTTTTGGGTGTTCGCAGTGTGCTGCGTTGCTTCCATAGTTTTTACCCAACTCCGTGTGGTAGAGACCAAGGGGAAGAGTTTGGAGGAAATCCAGGATATTCTCAGTGAGTAAGAAGATATTGAAAGACAGTTACTCTGAAAAGTGTAAAGAATTTAACTTTATATTGCCCAACTGAACTTTTTTAACTGTTTTGCTACTGTTGTTATTTTAAGTAAATATATTTATTTCTATTTTTAATAATAAGTAAGCGAATTATCTATCACTAAAGGATTTTTTCTATTGATACAACTTTAATGTGTATTATGTGAAAGATGGATTGGGGCTTATTTCTTTACCATCGACAAACAAATTAATGTTCATGCAATCTTAGGATTTATATTTATCAAAGCTTCGCGGACAAATAATCGTATCTAAAGATGTACAAAAAAAAGATCCACTCAGTAGGTGAAGGTTCCTATTAACATAGTACTAAAATATAATGCTGAATCATTTACTTTAACTTTTGAGGGGGAAATGCGCTTGAGAACATGACAAATCGCTGAATCCACCGTGAAAAATACTATTGTAAAATAATAATTATTTACATCAATTCAGGTGTTGCAAGTTTTATAATATAATTCTGTTGGATGTGATAATGTTAATAATATCATATACAATTTTCTCCATATAGTTGACGCTAACAAGAAGAATTTAAGATAAAACATAACAGGTTTTTTCTTATTCTAAATGACTGGAAACTGTTGTATAACCCAGAGAAAAACTTGTATAATTGACACAGTGAAGATATATTCTTTCTAACTTACTCGGATTTTTTTAGACTCTCTCAACTAACATTTATGAAATGCGTTGAAAATTTTCTTATAAAACCAAACATATAGGTATTCTCATGAACAATTCCACAGACAAAGCTCTATTCAATAATTATCTAAAAAAATCAATATATCTAAATTTACTAACCTGGTTAAATGAAAACGTTCTATAAATATCTAAGTTCACTTCACTAACTGTGGGGACTCGAACCACAATAGATGAGATCTAACCTATTTCTGCATTTTTAGGATTGCTTCTTCAGGTGTCCTCCTTTAAGTTGAGTTAAATATCTAACTATAAAAATTATGTTGCAAAAGCTAATAATAAAGAGTATATGGGTAGATATTGTGGGTGTAATTCAACGCTGGTCGGGGCTTTAGTCCGCAGAGTAGTTAGTTTCACACAATATTATTAATACCTAAAAATATATAAAAAACGATTACATAAAGGGTAATTTTTTTTATTAATTAAGTAGGTCGTTATAATGTTTAAATTCATTGACAGGTTAGTCACTTTTGACATTGTCGATATTTAATTTCAAATAATTTTAATTTATTGGTATAATAAAATTATATATATGTTTGATCAGCACCTAATAGCAACTGAAATTTATTATAAATACAGCAAATATTCTAATTAAAATCTTATACTGTATTCTAATGTAGACTTGGTTGCATAACCGTCAACATCTGTGAGTTATAACAACAAAGTTCATAATTATATGCTAAAAATACAGTTTATTATGTAGGCGGCCTTGCTGTACCGGTTTTCAAACCCAGCAACGTATCGCCAATCATTGGAGCTTTCACGAGTAGTATTCTCGCTTGTTTTCCTGTATTTTTTTTGTTGGTTCGACCTTCAAAGACATGCTAAACAGAACTGTTGCAATCAAAATTCACTCACGAATTCTGAAATAAACACAAACAGTTTTCGTGCCAACTGATTAATAATAATAATTCATTACGATAAAAGTTATTAATATGGTACTCTCTAATCCTTCTCTTGGTCATTTAAATGGAATAGTCGAAAGATTCAATGTTAGGGTTGTCGATATGCATAATTTTTGTTGTTATTGACATATTTTTTTAGTAAAGCGCTTATATTTAATTTCCTATGGTTGTTACTCCACATAGCTTAATCTGAGAATAACAAGGGCAGGTCAAAAAATTTCAACTAAGGCTAGGGAAGTGCATATCAATTCTCTGACTGCACAGCATAAGCAATATTAATATCGTTTTATTTTAATGAACATAGAAACATTTACTATTTACTTAAGAAATAACATTAAAAAAGGAAAGGATAATTTTGTGTCTCATGTAAAAAAGATTCATGGTTACCGTAGAATACCAGCGTAAGGCGCAGTGTGAGGGGAGGAATATGATTATGAATGGCTCTAGGAACGAAATCCCACATGTTTTCAATAGGATTCATGTCAGGAGAGTTGGCTGACTAATCTAACCTATTGATATGTCCTGCTTCAAATGCTCTTGAACCCTTCTTGCGCGATGTGGTCGAGCGTTGTCGTCCACAAACACACAATTTTTATGCAATTCATTACGTAGGGGGTAAATAATGGGCGTAATAACTTGTTCGATGTAAATTTGACTGGTGATATTCTGTGGTATGCGAATTAATGGGATGGTCTAGCACGTAAATTTGCGTTGTGGAGTCGTCTTCGAATAGTAGGTGTCGATATAACACGGCAAACGTACATTGAAGTGGGCCCTGAGAGCTGAAGCTGAAGATGTGCGGTGTCTACCTTAAGATTCAGATGAGTGTACTGTAACTGTGTAATGTGAAATGGCAATTCCCAGGGTCTCAAGTACATGAAAATATGAGGAATGTGCTAACGATATTATTAATATTGAAATTTATTATTTATAGCATTGAAAGTTTGGCAAAATCGTCAAATAGTTAAAAAATTCTTACTTAAGGTGCCCGTATCTCTCGCCGTAAAATGATCAAATTTGTGGTGTTTTTTAGGTACTGAAATCTCGAAAAATAAAACTCGTAGAGCAAAAGTAATATCAAAAATAGAATTATTGATGTTTTGTTTATCCACTTTTACTATTTAAACTCTTCTCAAATATTATAATAAATTTTAAAATGCATTTTATGACACACACACACTTCGCTATTCTAACCTCACATTTTAACAATTATTTTCACATACTTATAAACAAAAGTGAACAATCTTATATGCAGAACTATGTAAGTTTATGTTATAACAATGTTTACATCTATAGTTGAATTTAAAAAATACGTATTTTGAAAGATTTCAGTCCCTAAAAATTCATTGGATAGATCGCTTTCTGATGTTAAATATTGATTTTACTTCGGTACCTTTGAATATTTGCAGGTGGCATAAAATAACATCCTTGTTATTTGCTAAACTCTATATTATTCAGTTCTTAAATGTCTAAAATTATTTATATTTGTAGAAAACACTTTTTCAGGAATACGGCGCCCTTAAATGAACTAATTCGCCTAACAAAGTGCAACATAATTCAAATAATCCTGTATTTGTAATTTATAATTTACCTATAAATCATGACTTAGACAAAAAAAAAACAGTTTCCAAAAAATGTTAATTATGTAGTTCGTATTTGCCACAGTACCAGTCTGCTTGCCTCACTAATTTAAAAAGTAACGAGCCGCTACTGTTTCAAAGCAATTCGTTGAAATTTTTGTATAAATTAGAATTTTGAATTTAAAATTTGAACTTTGACAGCCTGTAACTTTTGGATTTAAGGAAAATTTGGCTAGACGCAAAAATTTCGTCAGGAATCTACTCTTTGTGTTCTCTTGATTGGTACACCTTGTAGATATAGGTATATGGTATATTGCTCAGTAATAACTTCTCTGTAACAATACTAATGCTACACATTATCTGTATTATTATTTAGAGCATTAATTTGCAGAATGGCGTTGCTGAAATACGTTGTTAATATCACGTCCTTTTATCTCAATGTCAGAATACAAACGTGTTGCACGTTTTTCTCTAAAAGAAATGAACGACCGCAAATTAATTGAAAACTCGTTAGAAGTTAGCAAAATGCTATAATTCATCACCACAACCAGATTGCATAACCCAATAATTAAATAATTTTTCAACATCTGCATTAGCAGAATAATAAAAATGATGTTCAACGGCGAGATTAAAAAAATAATAAGTTTATATCACAAGAGCTGTAATGTAGAGCAAGGCTGGCCCGAGCGTCCTTGACCGGTTGACGTCAATGCAAATGTACAGGGTGTGGCCTTGTCCATGTTATCAATGTTTTCTTCATATATCTTAATATTTCATGCAAATAAACACCTGAAGGATTTTTTTATTAATTTTCACAAATCTGTCAACTCACTCGACAACGGTGTTTTATTTTTAATTATGGTCGTAGTAGCCTTGGAAGGATATGTTATTTGTTTAGATAAAAATACTTTAAATTCCAATCGTGATTTAAAAATCAACCACTTACATTTGATTAACGGGTATTTATAGGTATATCAGTATGCAGTTTATAACAATTATAAGTAATAATAATCGTCATTACGTTTTCTATGAGCATTCATTTTGTTTATAGAAACTTTTCACACACTACTGAGAAAATAAGACTTTTATATTAATCAAAACATTTATTGTACAAAATATAAATACATTTTACAGAGGATCAAATAAATATTAACCTTAAATAAATATCTGTTTATACATAATATGCATATAATAAGGTAATAATAAAGCTTTCGGTTTCACTACAATTTAAAAATAAATAATTACAATGAGTATCTATAAACTACGTAGATAAAACAATAAAACAATATAGAATATACAGGGTGTTAGGACATTTGCAACCGCTTTCCGGACACAATCCTTATCGGAGCTTGCAAATGTACTCCACACCTCCAATTTGTCTGTTCTCAAACTTCTTAGACATATAAATTTGTTCATAGAACTTACTTACTTAATATATCATAGATATATGGGACCAGAAATCACCGATGTTTCAAAATTCCTCAAGGAAAAGCGAACTACAAAGTATTTCTCGGCAAGAAGTCGAGCTTCTAAAGATTCTATATCTCGAGCGTCAAACAACCGTCGAATAAAATACCTACACGTTCACGTCCAAGAAGGAGATTTTTACTTGTCGGTAAATGTTTTACTTAAAAATAAAATTTAATGGAAATTACCTTCCTATTTGGATGCCTTACTGGCATAACGAAACGAGCGCAACGAGTAATACCCTGCGTTGCACCCATTTGCTGCATTTTTTACCAAATGCAACTTCTTTTAACCTACACCACACCGATACCCCCAGTTACTTGGTTATTCGCGTCTATAAAATCGCTTTGGTACGTCTAAAGCTGTTTTATAGAAGCAAAATAACCGCTATGTACATGTTTGCGGAAGAAGAAGAAGAATTACAAATTGTACGGGTGGCAGAACTGGTACACCAGCCTCTGCGATCGCTCCGTTTTCTTCATGATGCCCTTCTTGTAGTACTGTCGGATGGACCTGCTGAGCTTGTCGTAGTTCATGGCAGGCCTGTTTTTCCTCTTGCCCCAGAGGCGCGCCACCTTGACGGAGTCCTCTATTTTGAATATGCCTTTGGTGCGATCTAGCCACCGAATACACGAGCCGTGTGTTTGGGGAGACGCGAGCAGTTCCTTGAGGAACTGCCAGAGGTGGATGTGAGAGCCAGACCTGGACGTGGTGGGTTTCGGAGATTCAGTTTGTGAAGCAGGTTCTTCTTCCTCATCTGAAATAGAAAGGAGTGCATTAGGTCTAGTAGTTCAAATGATTTCTTAAAGTAAGAAAAATGGGTAATGGCTAGAAGAATCAGATAAAAGATTCTATAAATGTAGATTTAAATTTTGGATATCAAAACCAACTCTTTTTCAGTATAGTCAGCAGTCTTTAAGAAGTACTTAATATATGTAGTATGTGTTTTATAAGGCGCAGAGGTTACTATAGGACGTTCCGGTGGACCATCGTTATCTGCGGAGCAGTTCCGACCGTACCAGCTGTAATACCAACAGTAGGAACCGAAATCAACATATGGGTAGGCCCAGGGGTCTATCTTTATCACTATGTGGAGTTAAGTAAATATATTTTCAACTTCTGACAATCTGACACGAAAATAACATTTTATAGTGAAAATAAAAAAAAATGTTACAATTAGGTAATCAGTTTAATATTTTATATATTACTGGTATAGTTGCGGCAAGAATTCAGACGACTTACATCATGTGAACAAATGAATAATTCATCATATTTTCATCAAAACATTTAAGAAACTGCAACTGATAATAATACAACTATATACTACACTAAATTTTTGCACTATATATTGCACTAAATTACAAAAAATTATTTTAACTTGACAAACTATTGAAAATTAGATTGACAATAAAAGCAATTGCGTCAGCCGTGGTGACGTAAGTCGTCTGAATTCTTGTCGCGACTATACATAGATTTTTTATTTTCAGGTGTTAACAATAAATTTAGCCAAATTTCACCAAAACTTCAAATTCTATCAGCAAAGTAACTGGCGTTTGTTATATAGCAATTTTTTGTTCAAAGCTTAATAATGAAGTTTCAGGGCGTTACAACATTATAAATTTATTCTTTCTTTTATCTATAAGTTAAATACAGGTAAAGATTATTTGACAATATTATTATTAATTATTTATCTACGCACTAATGAATTTAAAATATACTTCAATTGGCGTAGTTATTTCTTCAAGTAAACAAATACGGCACTAACAGTTCTAAAATTTCAAAATGTTTTTAGAATTTCTGATCAATTCTTGACAAAAAAAATATTCCAATAAAGTGTTCTTAACATTGACAGGTCTTGAGATACACATCCTGTCATTATGCATGCAAAGCTTTAACTAAGTTATACCCTGTTCCTTTCTTTTAATCTCCTATCCATAAATTTCTTGTTTTTGTTAAATTTTCATTTGTAACTTTGTTATTCAGATAGGCTAAGTTTAATATATACTGTGTTCTCCAGTAAAAATAATAATTATAATATTTCAGTTGATTATAGATTAATATTAATTTTATTCCTTCATACACTCAATAAATTTTAACATGCAACCAAGTTGTCATCATGAAAACTTCTTAATATCTTTTTTTTTTTTGTAATGGCGAAATTCGTATGAAAATTCTGGAATTTTGCGCGCAAGGTCTAGTTTTATTGTTTCTAAACTGTCAACTGTCAAAATAGTCCGATTTATATAGCAATTAATTGTTTTCGTTCAAGCAACAAAGTGTCTTATCCGATATACGAAAAAAGTGTAAGAATGAACGTTGTAGAAATGAAAGGAAGGTTTTTTATTAAGAAACAAACATATCTTGTAATTATTAAACCTTTTTTAACATTTCTTCCCTTTTTTCAGTTACTTAAGGATTGGTATATGCATTTTAACTAAATATCACAAATTACAATTCATTTCGTTTTTTAATAGTATTTCACTTATTGTTAGGGATGGACACAATAAATCCCCTATGACTATGCTCGGCAGGTAACATTCGGTTCAAATATGTACAAATATGCAGGGCGTTTCATTAAAAAAAAGCTAGGACGGTCGGTGATTCAATATTCAATTGTTTTTGTGATATATGCTTTAAAAAATATGTAAAAGTTCCTACAACTTTCATTCTTACACTCATTCTTGTATCTCGAATAATAGAAGAGAAAAGAGGGGGAGAGGGGAAATTTTCGCGTGACGACCCTATAAAAATAATACCCTGTAGAACGACTAACTTTAAAGTTACGTAACCAGCAAACCTGTTCGTAGAACTGGACCGCAGACGTAAAATATAATAGGGTCTGTTTCTAGTCAATCAAGCGTTCAATTCTGCAAGCAAAAAATTCCAAAAATGTGCAAAATCTTGGGAATCCCTAAATCGAAAATAACACAGCAATTTCCTACGTAAAGGTCAAAGCGTTTCTGGTTCTTTTGTTTGTCTACGATCCTATATATTATATAAAATGTTTTATACTCTCTTATACTTTATATTCTATTAAAATGTTAAAGTTGTTAGCCTTCACTCAGAATCACATTCATTGTAAAACAGCGCCTTCTCGTTAGGTGTTGGTAGCTTGCAAGAAACTGTAAAATTACAATTTAAATTTGCGGTCATACGTTTTACACGCATAGAAAATTACTTAAATACACAGTGTATTGGAATACAGTGAATGCAATCAATTACTACATACTTAGCTACAAATTTCAGTAATGTTCAGTTTGAAACAATGCAAAGCTATTAATTGGAAGTGAAGTATAAATCGTATTTCATTGCACACCATATACATCACTGACACAATGTAGCATCCATTTTAAACAACAATTTTTTAAACCGCGATATTAATGGTAAGCGATTAGAAGCGCCATACGATTTATTAGTCTACGTTGATTCGCACAAACGATTTCGCATTGTTCTTTCACTTGTTTTACTGGAATTCTGATTCACCTGAATTATTCATTTGCAAACGTTAGCTTAAAATACAGCCAACAGTTTTCATTACTTTCCAGAACACTAAAATCTCAATACATAAATTTACGTATGTCTCTGTGCTTTGTAACTTTAATACCTAATGAATAAGAGGTAATTCGGTAATAAGTTTTCGAAAAATTGTATCAGTTTATGTTGATATTATTAGGTGCGGTATGCAGGTAAATTAAAAAATACAGATACAGGATTGTTTTAAATTGTTCTATATTGTTAGGCGAATAAATTTATTTAGATAAGATTTTTTTAACTATTTGACGATTCTGAAACTTAACTAAAACGAATCAGGAACACTGAAATTTTAAATACAGTGCTTTCGAAAAGTAACGAATAAATTCATTATTTTTTAAATTGAGAAGTTTCCGAAAAAATCCCCTGGCACATCGGTTTTGTTTTTAAAAAGGGCACTTTTTGACATACGACCCACATTTGTGACGTCATCGTTGTTTGAGATGTGACGTCAACGACAATTTTTTTAAATGACAACCCCCAATTTTGACCAAGCCATTTGAAAGTGCGTGTCATTCTACATACACATCGTGAAAAATTATGGTGTTACATAACAAAAATTTCAAGAACATATTGTTTGAAGATTTTAAAATTTAATTTTCACAATACTGAAAATGATAATGATTATGTAAAAAATCGACTAAATTAAATGTTCAAATTGTGCCAAGACGATCAATAAATTCTTTTTGGACATTTTCATTAACTTCAGGTATTTTTTACAAAAGATAATAATAAAGAATATATGGGTAATATATGTAATTCAACGCTGGTTGGGGCTTTAGCCCACAGAGTAGTTATCACACAATATTGTTAATACCTGAAAATATATATAAAAAAAAGTATACGATGTATTTCGTGACGAATTCTTGCTTTTAAATCTTCTAAATTAACCGGTCTAGTAACGTATACTTTGCTTTTTAAGTATCCCCACAAGAAATAATCTAGGAGTGTTAAATCAGGCGATCTGACTGGCCACTCAATCGGCCCCCTTCTCGGGTGATACATTTCGGTGAAAATTAAATTTTAAAATCTTCAAACATAGTTTTCTTGAAATTTTTGTTATTTAACACCATAATCTTTCATGATATATGTAGAATGACACGCTCTTTCAAATGGCATGGTCAAAATTGGGGGTTGCCATTTAAACAAATTGGCGATGACGTCATATCTCGAACAACGATGACGTCACAAATGTGGGTCGTATGTCTAAAAGTGCCTGTTTTAAAAACAAATTTGACGTGCCAGGGGATTTTTTCGAAAACTTCTCGATTTCAAAAATAATGAAGTTATTCCTTACTTTTCGAAAGCACTGTACATATAACATTAATAGCGGAAAATAAACTACGAAACGACCGTACAATATATTAGACTGTCTCTGTTGCACTCTCAAAGAGACCAGTCATGCCTCTGAACGGCCTTTCTTCCTTCTCTCTCTCTCTCTCTTCGAAAATGGTTTTAAAATCGCCTTCAAACGACACAACAGTCTCTTCGAAATAAGTTCTTTCATGTTTTTCTCTAACAAACATTTAATTTCACTGTCTTCTTCAAGAATACTGTTAAACTAATTTTATCAAATAAATGACATCACTTCAGCCATATAGGTTACATCATTTCAACTAGAACCGAACATAACGAAAGAAAATTAACATTAATTGACTTGATTGCCACCAAAAAGTGATATTTAAAATACATTAACAGATTTAGCATTATATTCCAATTTATTTGAATACAAAATAGACCCCGCAGGTGTCTAGAATTAAGAGAATTATTCACAAACGTAAGGACGACGACTACATGCAAATATTTTTTCTACATTTCCATTTTAATATATATCGTTATTTTATTCGAAATCGCTAATATCGTTTCACGCGGCGAACACGCTGAATTTTGATATATAAATCGATAATGTTTTCTTCAATTTCGTACAACGCCACATTATGAATTAGGTGAATAAATCAACTCTCTAGATGAATCATTGTTCTTTGTCTGTGTAACATTTTAATATTTTCTCACGTTACTCAGATAGAGGTGTGAGTATGACGTAGTTATAACAGAAAAAGAGTTGCTATCGATTTTTTTCAGGCTTACCATAATACTAAAGGTCATTGTTATTACCTTGTTGGTTGGACATGCAAACTTATGGTGACTCAAAGTAGTATTACCTACTATTCTACATATTTACAAACATAATTGGTCCAATGCAATCACTTTTTGTACGAATATTTCGTGTTTATACTTGTAGCAATCATAGATCTAAGGAAACTTACCTTCAGAAACATCACCACTTGAAGCGTTGCTAGATGTGGTTTCTGGAAGCCATTGCATACCCAAATCTTCTTCTGAATATGCTGCTTTCCATATCTCAAGCTGAGCGTGAAGGATCATACCACCCTGAAACAAAAAAGATGAGTTGAAGTAAGCTATCTTCTCATAAATCACTGTATTAAAAACTTGGATATTAATTTTGATAGAAATACTCAACAAATATAACATTAGCGTCAAGATTAAGGTAAGGTTCGAAAATATACTTGTTTTTAAATGTTGTAAAAACTGGTTGTTCTCTGCAACCGTTCGAGTTGCACCGAACCAAGCTTTTTGCTGAGGCCATAAACTTGATTTACTGCCTTATTCTGGTTTCTGGAGAAGTCCATATATCAAAAGTTGATTTAAAATGCAAAATAAAGTAATTAAACCAAAATTTTCCATGTTCTAATTACGTTAAAATATTATTTTGCTTCTAAATTAATTTCAAACTCACTCTATGAAAAAAAAACATATCAAACTTGTATACGATGATGGTGCTTTGATGATAATTTGCTTTTTTGTAAGTTCTATCAATGGATCATTATTTTTAGTTAATTTTATTGCTAGCAATTATTAAAATAATTAAAGAGGAGCTACCAGCAAGAGCAAAATTCTGATTCTATTTTAAGATCACGATGCGAGATAAAAAAAAACACCAAGCGCTTGCCATTTCAACCAATGGAATTCAAGATGAAGTAACATACCATAACATTGTTTACACTATCTGCAGATGTAAATTATGGAGCAATAAATAACATTTTTAATAAAATATATAGAACTGCCACTCCGAGTAAGGAGTGTTCAACAGGTTGGTATTTAGGTTGCGCTTATACTTGAACTATTAGTTTATATATCACGCAACTGCAATTACTTCTTGAGAAATACGCAATTGATTTATGCAAACTTTTAAGAATGTCGGTGGAGGGTGAGTCAAGCTGGTATCCTTTATGTGATACCAATCGAATTCTAACTATTATTGCCTTGTACAATATTTATCTAATGAATAGGTCATGAGTTTCTCTGTACCGGAAAATGGTTTTAAGACAGTCTTTGGAAGAGTTTGTGTAATAACGCAATAGTATCAGACCTTCAACAAGCTGATTCAGCTTTTTATAATTTGTCACTTCGTATAAATAAAGACGAGATTGGTTGGGTTTTCGCATGTAAAATATATTAAGTGAATTGTCCCAAAATGTTGGTTATTGTGACAACTCTGACTTAACCTTTCTGCTTTATACAGAAATGATCAGGCAAGTGTCACATATCATAACAACGTTGATGCAGCATTTCAGAATCTAATTACTTTGTATTCATGTATAATAGCATGTGGTCGCTGCTTCTTTCTCTCTATCAAAAGAGAATACTAACTGTAGATACGGTTTTAAACCGACAAGAAGGTGCTAAGAATTTTGAACAAACACATTTCAGCATGTGATCGGCATACCTAAGCCTTATCTATCGCATCATTAGAATATTAAACTATTTTGAGTTTATTTATCAAAAAGATGCGAAGGAAGCATAAAAATACATTCCTCGCGATTTTTACGGTCAAGTAGGTCGAGTTTGGACTTTCTCTTCTTGTTTATTGTAGAAAATAGCGTTCCTTCGTCGTGTTACAAACGCAAGGGCGGTGCTAAGGACGGTCAATGACATTGCTGGAGGTAAGAAACCTCCTAGCTTTATTAAAATGTCCAAAAAATTAATCAAAAAGCTATTCGCGCGTTAAGTTGAAATCGTAAAATTTTAAATTGGTCTCAAATGATCGCATGTTATACGTTACTTATAATAATTATTATGAGATTTTAAAGAGTAGCTCGATTTGATTCCTGGTCTTAAACACTCATTCCTTCTATGCAAGTTAAAGTTAGCTATCAATAATTAATAAATTAATTAAACATAATCTCTGCAATCTGACATGTGACTCATTTCGCCATGTATGTGGAAGATATATCGAAAGAAAACAAAATAATACAGTCAGCACCGTGAGAATTCTGCTATGTTTAGTTTAATAATGTGGTCGATGATGAACAGTGATGTCACTGTTGTAGAAGATTCGCGGTTTCTCTACATAATGAGGTTGTAATTACTATTTTTACTTCCTCTTGAGTTTTTGGAAGATTTCATTGAAGGATAAATAAACGTAACGTCATTCGCACCAGCTTCAATTTTGTGACAGTTTTACTGCGTGAAATAAAGACAAGGTAGACATCGTCTACTCAAAATATTTTATTGTATTTTCCAATTGTTTTAACACCCAAAAAACAGCATCAAGTCGAATTAATTACCTGACGGGCTGATAAAAGATAATGCTGTATATTATGGATATAGTAATATCAATACCGAATCTATCTGTATATTTATCTAGACAAAAAACATCTCAATTCTCATTTGCCTTTAAAGAAAGTTGAGTGTGTTTAGTTTGAGCACGAGTGAAAGTAGCTTTTAAGCAAAATTATCACAGCCACTGACAAAACTAATTAATTCTGAATCCCACTAATCAACTGTATCAACATCACTACTACGTACGTTAACATCGTGCATAGCGTACAGATGTTAACGTATAGGACGTTATTTTTATTTTCCAGCTCTTCGAATACGAATTCGCTAAAAGGAATCTAAAAATCGGGTCAGGCGAAGTCTAGGCAAGGTGAACATAACTGTAAACTCCTCATTAAGATTGACAACTGCACCACACTCGGTTAGCAAGAAGTTAGAAGTGTTACTTTGACTAACTAAATGCCCCACAGCATATGTTGTTCGCTCCAACATCGCTTGTATAAAAAAGGCGCCTTGCAGGATAGGATAGGATATTGTAGAGGAAAGCACGAGAAGTTATTTTTTTAAAGATCTGAAAGTTTAGCGCTGGTCTGATGTGACCACTTGAAGAAATAGAATATTTATAAAAAATAAGAAATGGAAATTAGCATATTTCTTTCACATATACATTTGACATAAATAATTGGTAATTAGAATGCTATTTCTATCATTATGAAAGAAGACGCAAATCATATTTGTTTTTCATTTGTCATATTTTTCTTAATTCATATGTAATAAATTTTAATTATTTTTTGCACTGTAGATAACAAATTTTACTTTATAAATCTACTGCTAATTAATATATACTAAAAAAATCAGTAAAGCATCAAATCATCAATCAGCCACTATTAATTGGGAACAGAAGAAGAAAAATCATTCATTAGTTAAATTTATTGTTGTTTTGATGAGTGGACTTTATTTTTGGATCCTGATGCAAAGATTTTAATATTTAACTTTTGGGGCATACAATTCAAGGCTTGAATGATTTATTTACGAAATCATTTGGCTAAAACTTATACAATAACAAGTTTGATTAATCAGATTTTCTTTTTCAGAAAACATTTCTTTTTGTCTGTACAATATTTAACTAATGGTCCTTTCAATAACTGAATATTTGAGAAGTTGGTCTCTGGGATTGCAAAGAATCACTGAGATGATACAATAGCAAATAAGAACAAAAGGAAGCAAGCAAAATTAATAATTTTTAGAAAATGAATGTAAAATACATTGAAAAAAAGCTACGTTTCACAAATCTCCATTTTGGACTCGTCATTATTCAGTTTATATAAATAGGATGTAGTGCAAAAATTAAATGTTACAAACAAAGAAGGCAAAGATTGTTCAAAATTAACTATCGTTTTTTTTTGTCGATTTTTTTAATAGCATATCATCAATATAAATTCGTTTGCATTGTTTAAAAAATGTCAAGGCTATAACATAGAGCCAAATAAAATGCTAGATTCTAAATTATATTCACAGTTAACTCTACAATAAACCTTGAAAAAACAACATGCTAGCGTAAAGATTAATATTACGTTCCATTCTAGGAAGATATTTGCTGAATCAGCTTTTATTTTCATTTGGAACCGTATTTTCTATAAAGTACTTTAGTAGGAACTAACCTGAGGAGCCCTTCTGGTGAAATCTTCTTCTGAGAGAGCGATTAGACTCGAACCAGGCATATCCCACTGTTCTGAAACGGGTTCTGGAAGGCCAAACTGTCTAGATGTCCATCTGATCCAGGACAAGACGCTGGCCGGATCCCACTGAGCTGGATCTGCAAAAGGAAGACACTTTCAGTCAATAAGAATTAAAAATTTTATGAACAGTTCTCTTCTTTATGTGATTATGTATATTATTAGCCTAACTGCTTATTCGGAAATACAAAAATACATATTAAACAGAGCATCAATCAAAATCATGACAATTTTAAAGGTAGCCTAACTATAACAATAAATAAATTTAGTATAAACAAGTGAAAGTCGTCCAAACGATCCTATTAAATAAGATCACACAGGAAAAGACATTGAACAAAACCTCATCGTAGCGAGCCTGGCTGGCATTTGTTATAATAAATGAATTACTGTTTTATCTGTACGTTTTATCAATATAGTACTCTAAAAATAGCAAAAGTATACGCAGTTGCGTTCTATTGCTTGGAAACAAGAAGTGACCTTCGCCTAAGACCAGAGCTGTGTCTAAATCAAACGATTTCCATTCACCCACACTAATATTACAGAACACCTTCAGGGCCGATGAAGAAAAAGATATACGGAGTGTTGGACAATGTAGGATTAGCTTATAAGTACCGAGCAAGGCTGAAATTTGAGGCGAAATAGTGAGAAGAGCAAATTTTGCTAATAGTAAATGATAGTAGCATCAGATGCAAAAGATACTAATACAGTCTTTATTATATGTTGAAATGTTCTGCGAAAAAATACAAAAAACTTTTTTTAGTCTTCTATACCTTACTATTTGGTGACTTTTAAAAAATATGTGTCACCAAATAGGAAGTAATGGGAATTAGAAATAGCAACGAGAACACTTGTGGAGGAAGCACGTAAAGTGGGATTGCAGATAAATCAAGAGAAAGATAAGCTTTTGAGAATAGAACAAAAGAAAGATACCAATTTCAAATTGAAATTGAGAAGAAATTGAGAAGTACAATGAGGAAATATATGCAATGCACCAGGCACCAAAAATAGACGAAGTTGTAAAAAGAAAAGTGCAGTGGCTAGGGCATCTAGAACGGATGGAAGATGAAAGGACAGTTTAAAAAATTGTAGGAAGTAAACCTAACTACAAGAAAAAAAGAGGGAAACTGAATAAACGATGGAAAGAGGCAGTGGTAATAGAGCTAAGAAACAAAAATATAACGGATTGGAAGAGAAAGGAGAAGAACAGAGTGGAGGAAAATAACGCAGCTATGGGCCTAAAAGGCATGTAAACAGCTTTATATATAACTTTTTCATATACTGAGGTAACAGTTTCTCAAATTCCTAGGACATATATTGTTTATTTTATTTTTGCTAATTTATTTTCTTTCTTCAAAAAATGCTGCCTACTCCCAATAAATTGGTTTAAACTCTCATCATTCTTTACTGACCTTTATATCCCTATCAACATGTGAACGAAACGAAATTTGCTGTAATTACTGATAGTATTGTGGCAGACAACTACCTCAATTCATAGTGAATTACACCCACAAGATCTAGTAAACAATTAAGATCATTCATCAGTAGAACCGACAGCCATACCACACCCACAGTCAAAGTTTCTTGTTTTCGATACTCGCATAAATGTAAATGAAGAATATCATCTGACAGTATTATCACTTTTATCAAACCTCTATGGAAGATTTGGCATCAGAACAAAAGGTAGAAGCCCTTCTTTCAGAAACTACGTTAACAGTGGTACTGTAATTATAAAAACTTGTTCTAAATGACCTGGGATGAATACACATAAAGAACCAATACCAAAAAACGTTATCTGGTCCAGTAGCCCACTACGCTTGCTTCTAAATTTGGTCGCTGTAATTACATTAAAGACCCAGAAGTATCGAAAACAATAAACATAAAGCCGAAGTAGAATGGCGAGTCAAAGGTGTGGCCATCAAGGACAATACTTCTGAACTGGTATGCCATTTTCCTCACGCTCTGAATAAGATTGCGAGAGTACATCAATTATAACGAGCGTAATGAATGGGCGGTGGCCACTGGATTTTTTTATTTAAATCAGCTCGCCTCCTTGAACAAAGGATGTTTTGGTGCGGATAGTTGATATCTTGTTTTGATACGGTTACATAATAGTGTAAGTTTTTCTGCACCGTATGTTTGGTTGCTCCAGTTTTTAAACATCAAAGCGATAGAGAGGGGAATCAGTTGTTAAAAAAATTGAATATTAATTAAGAATTTGACAAGTGTGACGTAAGTTTTGCAATGCAGGCTCTTATCAGGCATGCGTCTTGTTATGTTAAGCTGCAAAGCGGATCTTGTAATTCAAATCCTTTGCAGTTATAAACAAGACAGGTCCTCGTTGCTCTATTTAAGCAACAGAAAGTTGTCATTCTGCGAATGAACATCATTTAGATGGACATAATTAATAAAACTACATCGTTATACTTTCAGTTTTGGGCAAAATACATTCTGCATTTTTGTTAATACGTAGTTGATTTAACCTTTTTAAAATTCTCAAATCAAATTCAATATATTTCATTGGTGTCAGGCATTGAAACATTAGCAAAATGCATAATAAATAGACTTGTAGATATCATATGCAAATTGGGCTGTGAAATATTTGATTTGCGTTGAAGTTAGAATTCTGTTATAAATCTATTTATAGCTCTTGTAATTATATCAAAATAAACAAACGATCTATTTTTTCATCACGTCTATATCTGTTTTTAGTATCACATAATTTTTACATCAAATTTTATAGAACTAGATATTTTATTTGTGTATTTCTATACATATATTTTGGTATACAATTCTATCAAAAGTGAGGAAATTTGAAGCCAGACGAATATTTTTACGATACACAACGTTAGTAAAATAATTTATAATCATAACATTTTTTTTTTTTATTTAATTTGTGACTTTTTCGTGTATACTTTTTCTAATTTTAATCTTAAAATTATCCATCGTCGCACTATTTTGAAAGTAATTCTACAGTAGACAGCCTCGAGAGGTCTCATTTTAATAGTTGTAGCAGCGAAATATTTCGCATTCCTAGAATAATTCTCAATGCTGATACTATTAATAGCTTCTGAAAAGCCACATTTTAGCCTTCGAATAAGTAGAAGACGCCACACATTTTTTTTCTTCGACATACCCTAATAAAATTAACATACCCAACATAAAATCTGTATTTGCTTGTTAGGGACCCGAAAATAACTCTTAAATTTATTCAACGCGTTAAAAATCTCAAGTGAAATATATCTATTCCAATTTGGGATTCCACAAAGCTAGTGTTATATTTATCTACTAGAACTTCTTAAAAAAATGATGTGTCATTGAAGATAGGTACCATATTTAGTTGACATCTGGAAGGAGTTACCAGTTTAATGCAATTATTTTTTTAACGTAATTATTTAAATTAAAGTACACTAAAAACAGTTAGTAGAAAATTTTGCAAAGTTGAGAAGAAATACTATTCTCAAATTTTGTAATATTTGTTATTTTACTGTAAAAGGTTAGTAATTTTTAGAACTGAAACCTTTACATCTGTTTGTACAATGACCTTGTCCAATAACATCCTAGTTATGCACACTAAAAACAATAAATAACATCCCTATAATAAACCGTCTTTTCGTTGTTTTAAATATACATATATATTTTCACAGATGGTAGTAACTGTTCCGTTTTATAGAACTAAAAAAATGCAAACTTACCTCTGGAGATCCCCAATGTGGCACAGGTGTTGTCTACGTCCTTTCTCATCTGCTCAATGGCCAAATTCAAAACAGGTTCAATATTTTCCCTGGCGATCTGCTCACTTAAATCACTCTGTTCACCTTCTGGTTCCTCCATCTTGATCTCACCACCCAGAAATCCAAAATCGATGGGTCTTATATTGTACTTCTTCTGGAAACTAGTATCTCTCAGCACCTCCCTCAAGAGCTGGTGATCCTTCGGCTTCTCGGGCTCTGGTTTTTTCAGATCCTCTTCCAACAGCTGCCTTAACGTGTCTGTATCCTGGAATCCTTGCAATATGTTGCTGAAGTCGACAGTGCTCTCCTGCTTTATTTGTTTTTCTAAGACAGTGGTGTCTAACAGATCCAAGACATCAGCACCGTCTTGTGTAATACTCAGATGATCCGGAGACCCGGAAGCGTATGACGTAGGAAAGCTCTCTTCCTTTATTTTGAACGGCGCGAAGTTCGGTAGCGGTGACGTAGAGTTGGAGTACACTTCCGTCTTTATGTACTGGGTCTGGACGTAGTCCTCGCTACAGGGTGATCTGGAATACACGGAACTAGGGGAAGCTGTGTATAAGGACTGCTCTGGGGAGCTGGGGTAGAAGTTTCCTTCGCCAGACTGTCTGTAGTTGGTGAAGTGATCGTTGGGCGACAGTAGACTTTGACTGTGAGGCGAATAAGGTGACAAAGCCCCCACAGGGGAATTTGGGTAATTCTTGGGGCTGGGCACTTCCAAGTAGATGTTAGACACTGGCGACCTGGGATAGCTATGACTTTTCTTCTCGTCAGGCACCAGTAACGTTTGGAAGTCAGGCCCCAGGTCTATATTGTTTTCTGGTGGAGGTTTCTGTTGTGGAGTGTTGGGGTAGAATGTAGCGTATATTTTGGGGTGGACCGTTTTGTCTGGGTTTGACGGTGGAGGTGATTGTGTGTAGAACAACGTGGAGGGCGATACTGGCTGATCGCCTCCTGGTAACAGCGACAAATCGAAATTGTCCGCGAAATTGCTGTAGTCACATGGGGGGGTGAACCCTGCAGATGGTACAGTTTGGGGCATCTGAAAAAAAGGCATCAATTAGTTCTTGGTTCCATCACATATAAATGAAGCAATAACATTCATTGATACGAAGAAAAAATATCAATCATAGTATTTAGTTTGTCCTTGAACTCTTCGTGATTATGTATTTATACTACGTTTTCCTCTAACTTTGCTATTAATAAAATTCTTTCCAAAAGAGGAAATTTTTACCATTTCAATTAAAACAACGTTATGCAATTAACCGACAAACTATATTAGCTACAAGTTGTTATGTTTATATTTATTTATTTTATGAACTGAGGTTACACACTTTGACCAAAAGATCTTTGACCTTATGAAAAGAGTAAGTCTACAAATTCTCTCATAGGAAAATTTTATAAGATAAAATATCACAAAGTAACAAATAACTTTCTTCTGAAGAATCTAAATACTGCGTTATATTATAATTGGTGTACTATGCAGTATTATTTTTAATTATTTTAGCAGTAGAATCAAATAATTTGATATGGCATCATAACAAAAAACGAACGAAATCATAATTCTCCATTGCATTGCTAGAAGCGTCATGTTGATAATACATCTGAAAACCCCGTAGTTTTATTTCGTCTGAAACATTTTTTTTATTTCACATATACCCACGTCACATCATCATTATTCCGTAAGATTTAGAAACATTGCGAATAATAACAGTATATATATATATCGCTAAACCGTATAGAAGGCACATCACGTGGTAGCCATATGTGAGAAATGCGAATATTTATTTTACTTTAAATATATATGCGCGTACGTTCTATATATAAACCGTAAAAATATTTGTACTTTATTTCTATTAAGCCTTATAATTAGAATCTTACTGGATTTGGAGTCTATCAAAGTAGGTGAATTCGATATGAAATCATCGAAATTTGATACCAAAACCTATCAGAAGAAGACGTTTGAATATTATCGTATATAAACGTCAAATCATCAAACTATTGCTGCAAAATAAGATAAAAAAATCGATCCTTAAATTATATCAAGTACTTTTTAACAAAAATTTTTTGAAGGAAATCTAGTATATGTGATATAAACAAAACAATGAAGCTCAATGTACTGTATTAGGAAAAATGAACACGATGTATTATTTATATTAACCAATTCAATTGATTGATTATATTTAAAAGAACCTTTCAAATGCAGAAGAAGAAATATTACTTTTACCCTATCTTTTGAAACATGAATTAACATCAACTGAAGCTTTGCCCATAGTCACCAAAATTGTGAATGAAATTAATCAAACAGTTTTCTTTCCTGCTTCTCAATAAAGTAACTAGGAATGATCTCAGGGTCAGCAAGTTACCAGCAGTCTCTGTCCCTAGTGTATTAGAGATTGTTATACGTGTGACAGTTTGGTAGCATTTTGAAAAGTTGTTAGTTGGCAATGTTGGTAACACCATTGTGGTATTACTGTTTCATTCAAATAGTATTTTCCCTATAATTTTAATCCGTAAATAGATATTACAATGTTATTATGAGCTTAGATAAAAATAATTGAAGTATTAAACAATGAAACTTTGCATTAAGGTACACTACATAAACTGCATGTATGATTTAATATACAAATAGATTTGGTTTATGTTTTCATCCCTTATAAATTGAAAATATAATAGCTTTAAATGTTCCTTTGTGATACTAACGGACGATGATACAAACTGCTGCAGTAAAACTTACTTAAAACCTTCACTTTCATTTACAAAAAAGCCACACAAAGAAATCAAAAACCGATATTTTAGAAATAACCGCACTAATATTTGGCACTATACCCATCTCTTTCTGTTGCGCTGAGCCAGACCGATGGGCAGCAGGATCATTCACCACACTACACTGCAACCAGGTAGAATGCATGCATTCATGTGTGATAACGCACGAGACAATCACAAAACTCAATCCCGAACTAAAACTAAAAAGCGTCCATCTTTTTTTGATTAGCCAGCCCGCGCTCCCTCTCATTTACCTTGATTTCGAACAGATCCCGTGTCCGCAAAGCCTGCATTGTCAAGGCACGGTCTAAGCTATATCCTTTTCAGCACGACGCTTTAGAATATGTCCTCTCTCGCTCCGCCAGCAGGAAATTTTACGAGTAAAAGTGCATTACGTCAGCGTGCTGTACGCTTTTTACGCAAATGAATTCGTCTGAGATGATGGCGGTTTTATTTTAATAAATGCCATAATCTGGGATTCGCGATGGAGCACCTACAGCGCTGGTCGCAGGGAATTCTCAGTTCAATTAGCGCTTCGCTGTTATGTCATCGGATAATGTTTATTTCATTACCTGGGTTTTTATGATTCACTATTAATTGAGGTAATTGATGGTATACGCGAACTACACAAACAACTTCACTGTTTGGAAACTTTACATGCACTGTAAAAGATGGCCCAATGAACCTGGGGATTCTAAAGGGCCTTCTGAAGGATCTAAAACCCTTCAATGATGATTCAGAAAATGCAATTTTTGCTAGTGACTGGGAATAAATAAAGTTCATAGTTATTGATGAGACATGAGACTGAAAGTTTAATACAGCCATTGAATAGTATCAACCACTTTTGTCTAAATGTTTAATTATTTATCGAATCTTATAGATATTAAATTAATTCAAACTCATTTTTAAATAATTTTTAACATTTTGAAAATAGTATATCCAAATAGTACCTAGTAATGAATACAATCAATGTTGCAACTCTCCAAAGGAAATACCTCTTACTTTTGCTTCAAATAGACCATCATTTCCTACAGCTGTGGAGTAGTTCTCATGGTTTCAGCATTCACAGATTTTTGTGCGAAATATGCAGATGTTAGTGTGAATACTGCAGTTTTTTGACAGAAATTATTTATAGATGGACCAGTCTCAATTTTTAATGAATTTCGCAAAATATTTTAAACAGTTAAGGTTATGTACAATCGTTTGCAATAATAATGGCATTCTTTAAAATTAATTTTGGTATTTCTTTTGAACTGTTGACATATTTGTAATAAAATCTACTCTCAACTGCAGTTTCTACTCAAACCTCCCAGAAGTTATAAAACTGTTGTGAAGGAGTGTCATTATTATTGCAAAAGCATTTAAATTTGTCTTGAGATTCTGACAATGTGAAATAATCACAAATTACAAAGAAGCCTAGCCTGACAATGACATCACTATAGTAAAAACGGGAAAAATTGTTACAGTGCAATAAATAATTTAGTATTACATATTGGAAATATATTTCATATGGACTGTCAAAAAAGTTTTAAATCTGTATAGATTGAAAGAATTCTTATTGGTTTCGTTATTTTTATAAAACTAGAAATAAATGAAGATTACACAATCTGTCAAATATCAAGTTATATAAGTGTACCTATCAGATAAGTTAGACTTGGTCACAAATTTTAAAGTTGATAGGCCGTCCAGAAAATTAAGCATTTATCATTATTATTTATTACATTTATTATTTTGACTACCCCATTATAACTAACAAATTGGCCCTTTTCTAGCACGGGTTCTTAGATTTGTAGATCATCATGTAAAAACCATAATCATCAGATGAACCCTCTTGTTTCTATATATCTAATTGTAGTAGGTACCTAATTGGGTAAATCATATTATAACGGAGACATTGGGATTGTCTGTACTAACAGCGACATCGAGACAAAATCAGCAAATGCGTATGAATCTAGTACTAAATAAGAAACCATAAATTTCGGTGTAGCGTTACACAAGCCAAAGGGCATACTGTTAAATTCATAATCCTAATCAAAGCATCGCGAATGCCTTCATTTAGGTTTGATTCTTGTCTACGTCTTGAAAATGAATTTAACTCATCTTTGGCTGTTGAAGAAGATACTGTGATGGAATATCTAGACTGTCGTTTATTATAATTCATATTATCAATATCTTTGAGGTGACAAATTTTATTCAATTTTGAATTCCTAACGATAACAGTCTTAATAAAAAAATTCTAGTTGCTTTTTCAGATATTGCCACATTTATTTTTCCTTGTTAAGGTAATGTTTTAGTAAATTCATTTTTAAATAAAAGTAGAAGCCATATTGTAAAAATAAGTATAGGAGTTGTTGACGTTAATTCTACTGATACCTGCTAAATCATAATGTTACGAACATTTATGATACGGTTCTGTCTCACTTTTAATGTGCGGCCGTTAATTGCTAATAAATTTTCGAATAACAATTAATCGATGTAATGGAATGTAAAACACTTCGAATGGTGCCTCGTACCAAATCCGTTAGATAGAATATGCATAGGCTGGTATTTACAGCAAATTATACTTTTCTCTCAGTAATTTTCGGAACGTTTACTGCATAAAAAATTCATATATCCATACGAAAAGATCTTTATCAAAATTTCAGCGATATGGAGTTCCTTTAAGGATATAGAGATAATTTTAACATTCAAGGTTAACTTTCATATCACGTATATGCATATATAAAAAAGGTTTTTCCAAATTTGCTCTACATTGCTAAGTAGGTGCCTATAGACGGAACAAAAAATTTGCAACTTGTCAATAGCTGCCAGTAGAGACAAAACAAGACCATGTAAAATGAACCATAAATAATTTGACTGACTGAATTGAAACCATCTAAATAAGAAGAATTGTACTGCATGTCATGCAAGTCAGTTAAGAAGGTAATGCAAATATTTTAAGGATGAGTTAGAATATAAAAAATTCGAAAGATTAGTGAAAATGGTAAAGTTTAAAAGTAAGTGAAAATGATAAGCATTCAAAGGATTAGTAAAGATTTCCGCCCTTTTATACTACCAATCACCAGCTACTGTATTTAAGAATGACGTCACTCTTAGTATATTTTAGAAAGATTACATAAATGTCATCGACAGCACTGTTTACATATTTTTTCTGTTAAATATTGACTTCTAAAAGGTACTAACGGTGCTAAATTATCTGCAAACACCTCGTTTACACTTATATTCACTTTTATGCCAAAGTGTTAACACAAAGTGAGAATTTTCCGAATCACTAACATTAACTGGCTAAATAATTAGACCTGAAATACCCCGTTAGGTCGATGTCGAAATGTTGCGCCAACTAAAAGTAAAACCAGAACCCATTCCTCAGGTAGGTCCATCGACTTTCTCTTTTCCTTCTTGGAATCCCATGACGCATAAGAGAACTGTACTAATTGCATGTTAACCGTTAACTTTGCGAAATAAACCGTTAATATTTTATTAACATTGTTTTCAACACCCAATACTATAATAACTATCTGGTTACCCATATTTAGGAAAAGGAATGTAACTGTTAACCACAAGCTTTAGCCTGTTTGTAGTGGTCAAAACAGAATTATATATATTGTCTGAAGCTATTTATTTGTGGCATAATTTTAGTTTTTCTTTAGTTTTATTGGATTTTTGCCATACTTCTGAAAAAATTAAGATTAATTAAACAAGCCCTTGCGCCAAACGGATCAGTAAATAGTAGTAAAAATATTACTGATAAAATGAACACTTTAAGACAAATAAAAGAAACTAATTATACAATAAAAATTCCATGCATTCCTATATTATCAGAAAGGTTAAGAAGAATCGGTAATATATTTAATATTCGAACAGTTTTTCAGACAACTAATATTTTACGATCATTTTTGTCTAAAACGCGTCCAAAAAATGATATACGAAATTCAAAAAATTGCATCTACAGTATACCTTGTGAATGCATTAAACATTATGTTGGAGAAATGTCTCGGTCTATGAATGTTAGAGTTGAGGAACAAAAAAATTATATAAAAAGACGGGTATTTGAAAAATCTAAAATTTGCGAACACGCTTGGGAAAACGGTCATTTGATTCAATGGGGTTCGGAGAAGGAAGATAACGCAACAAAAAGAAAATTAAAAGAGACCGCGATTATTTTGTTGAACGGAGATAAGTGTGCGTGTCAAACTGTTCAGTAAATATTGATCATTGTTGGCTACAGTTTTATCAAGAAGAAGTAAGTAACAATAAAATAAAAATCATTTAACATCTCTATGGAAGCAGATAAACAAATTTTAAACTGTCAAACTTGACATACGTTTAATACTTTTACTACTTTTTTGAGAACGAAAACAGAGAGTTTTTCGAAAGGTCAATAATACGGAAGTGCGCGATAGTGATGTGATTTTTGTTATTTTTTACTTATCTGCTTTTTTCAGTGCGAGATTTTTTGGTTAGGCAAACTTAGTTTCAAAAATAACCCTTGACTGTTCCGTTTGGCGCAAGGGCTTATTTAATTAATCTTTATTTTTTTTTCAGAAGTGTGGCATAAGCGCAATAAAACTAAAGAAGAATTATATATATTGAAAACATTTGTTTCTGCATCACCATGTATAAAAATTTATTGTTTTGTAGGGAACACCTTAGGTTAAAACTCAAATTGATTACATGTCTGATTTCCTGGGATTTTTAAATAATTTATTTATTTTACTCTCGCGCTTGTCAATTAGAAACACAAATAATAATTGAAATTCTAGGAATTACTACTCGAGAAAATGGAATTTTTTTAAAAACAAATTCGCATCAAGGCTAATTAATTGAAATAGTAGTAGTTGGGAGTTTATTTCGTATAATTAGTTAAGTAATATTTATAAATATGGAGGTAATTTTTAATTTAAACACAATAATTTGCATATATGTGAGAGGAGCTCTGTATCTTTCCCTGAGAAAAATTACGTGCGTTTATTATAAAAAATATGACTACTTTATAATATAGTATCTAAGAGATTTTTGTTATATATATGTGGAGTCTTAGGACAACCATTGCCCAGCAACAGCGTGTGAAAAATTAAAAAAAGCAGTTGGGTATTATCGATCCTTATTTGCCAAAAAATACATATCACTCTGTATAATATTACAAATAAAGTAGGTCATCATATGTGGCATTCTATTGTCTTCACTTTTTGTTTCTTTACACTTTTTTGTATTCCAACCCGATTAACAACAAAATTGATTTATTTGATCAAGTGCATTTTTATAATACTCATCACATTACTTAAAATTTACATTTTCTTGAAATTGCAGCTTGAACACGTGCAAAAATTCCAGGAGTAGCTCCAATCACATCACAATCATCTAGAATTTGTCGACGTAAGTGCTCCTCAAAGTCAATGTGAACCTTGTAAACTAATGACCCGAAGCAAAAAAATCAATAGGGTCTTATCGGGTGATATAGGTGGCCAAGGTTGACTTGGTTCTTGAGTGATTCGTCCAATCGGGATCGGTCAGTGGTCGCGCGGTTTAAGGCGTCAGTACTTGAATCGAGGTGACTGGATCGCTGTGGGTTCGACCCCTGCAGCCGGTAGACCGTATATAAGCTATATTCGTGGAGAGATTGGCATCCTCTCTGCGGGTATGGTAGGGTGGAAGAATGTTGACTTGGGTCAATGTGAGAGATTGATACCGGTTGACATTTGCCTACCCCCCTAATTAATGAAGTTTTCCAGGTTTCCCTCATTCCTGCACTGAATGGTGGTTAGAGCCTACCAACGTGAGTCGTTCCTGGGCGCAAATGCGGCCTACTTAATGATAATATGCCGCCCCGTCTCCCACACATGTCTTCGACTGGGCTAATCCTCCTGATTAGAATGAGGGGTAGAGATATAATTATTATAAGCCATTATTAAAACTTAATCTTTGTAGAACATAAACTGAATTTGACAATACACAATATTAAATAAAATGACGGTTTCTTAATATTACTGTTTTGCGCGGCCTCCATAGTTGCAAAAAGTCATTTATCCATAAATTTATGAAGAAATATTACATTGCGCATTATTAAAATAGTCATGTTCTCGCAACGTTTTGTCTCCGAAATACTAAACAGTATTTCTTCATTGAACCTTGTCTAATGCTTGTTTTGTAATGGGTATTTTCAAAATTTACATCCAACCAAAAATCCCAGATCCTTCACCTCATCCAAACACAAAAATAGCATAAGAAAATTCAATCACTATTTTGTTTTGTTCGGATTTCAGAAGCATCCATTGTTTTTATATAAAATTTGAATTAATTTTGTAATTCAGATTCCATGCGCCATGGAGCAAGTCGACGTACAATAACAGAGTTATTTGCGTCCGTGGCAGGAATAAAACACTTTTAAGTTAATTTAATTTCTTGTCGTATTACGTAAAGTCGCTTCTTGGATGGGATTATGGGTTCGATAGCCTCTTCGTGACTTTCATCTTAATATTCGTTTGAAATTATTATTGCGATGAACTTTCACCGTGACAAATTCAGCAGTCATTCCTAAACTTGATAATATCAATTGAGGAAGATCAGTAGAAGCGAATATGTCGAACAACATAGAGTTAAGGAATGTAGCGATATTTTATTTAAAGCAAAGTAGATAGAGCATGATTGTGTTGAAGACTTCTATAAGGTTCTTTGATACACATTCATCAGGTAATTTATCACATGCTGAAACTAAGCACTCTTTGCATTTTCAAATAGAATTTTGACAAATATTCCAATGATATGGGAGCTATGCTATCGATAAATTACTGCCTAAAGCATCCTTGGATGCTCACTTCTCTAGTAGTGGTAATTGAATTCGTCTTTTACTACTAAAGATAGTATATTTGAGAGCGCATAGGATGTCAAAAGATTGGAACAAAATAGTAAGTAACTAAAAACTTTTATTGTTACTTTAACTTATGTAATTTATAATTCCTTGCAGATCAAGCGCCTTATACACTCTCACATCTGCATTCTTAATAGAATGCCAAGCCTATAAGGGCTCCAAACACTGACAAAATAATCATCAATAAGTTCGATTGCCTCCAGGCTCAACATATCAGCACTTGGCATATGTATATAGCGTACAGTGGCTTGCATTTGCCTTTTGGTTAGACGTAATCACTACCATCGTCTTGGCTTTTGTGACATAGCAGTTCTAACTAACTCAAGGGGTAAGAAAATACTGTTTAATGAATTATTTCGTTTAATTTACTATGTACAATGATTTTCTAAAGTTTGGTTTTGACTGAATTGTTCCAAATAAGCATACGACAAACAGCTAAAGCTGCCAGCAACATGAGAGCAATACACCAAGTGAGAAAAGGGGAGTATTAACCCCATCAAAAATTTAGAAGTAAATACGCTGCATTTTATAAAAAGAAGAAAGAAATAAAAACATGCTGATGGTCATTCAAGCTATTAACGACGAAACAGAAGAAGTAAATGAGAGGAAACAAGCAGCAAGCAAATTATTTCAAAGTTTAAAAACAATACAAGATGCAAAAGCAAACAATCACAAATGTCTTATTACATATTGTGAAATTTATCAAAGAAAAACAGTACCTAATAGAGGATCTAATACCTATTAGATAATTTGACTAAGAACAAATATATTGGGAGTATATGAAAAAAGCAATTGTAAAGAAATACAACAAAAAAAGGAAAATAAAGAATATAGTAAAATAAATCTAAAACAAAAAAATATGATTTTAAATCTCCTCAGTTCTTTTTGTATTAGGTGTATCTTCAGTTATATTTCTCCATGTATATGTTTTGATGCGTTCATGACATCTGTCATATTAAATTGATCCTAATTTACGTTCTGTAAGATTTGTCCTAGTGTGCGCTTTACATATGCGACCCCAATTTACATGAAGAGTAAAAACTCACACAAGCATTTAACACTTGTTCTTTCAATTTTGTTTACTGTAAAGAATCATTCAAAAGGAGTATGCTTATAATGTAATTGGAAAACAACTAATAAATGAACACTTTATATTTTATTTTTTTAATCATAAAAGTCAGACTTGTTTATTGATTTGAGATTAAATGTTATAAAATGAAGCAATGTAACAATATCTGTATCTGATAAGACCAAACATTGGAAAACCCCTGTCATTAAGTGTCAAAAGCAGTTTTTCAAATTACCTACAATAGTCAATTATACCAAAATAAATAGAAGTAAAAAAATCCTGTCAAATAGTTCGATGTTTTAGTTAGATAATCCTTAACTATTACAAATTTATTACATATATGAATTTAATATAGAGGCGAAAAAAACCTAACGTTAATTTATTTATTAATAACTATGATTTTTCTAGTTAAACAAAGAGGAACCGCTTACAGTCACAAATCTTGTTCAAATAATTTGAAGAATGTGCCACCGAATTTACCTTTAGAATAAATTTGGCGAATTTTTATTACCTCAAAATTTAACAAGGCGAATAAATTAAACTTAGACAATAACAAACCCGTGCGTAATAATTTTCTTTGTCAAAAATTGAAATGTTTAATTGGCGCCCCGAGCCAATCTAGGAATCACACATATAAAAACTGTTGGACAGTCATCCCATATAAAGGGTAACGAATCATTTCCAAAGCATTTAAAAAGTTGGAAAATCTCTCATTTGCAAATGAAATTGAACTTAAAATGTTTTACAAATTTCAGTAACTCCCAAACTTTTTGATTTTTGCTGGCAACCGTTCAAATGTTATTGTTATCATTTCTATGTTTATTTAATGTAGAGTATTTCTTATATTTATTCCAGTAAAGGTTTGGTCAATTTTTGAGTTTATTTCGCCACCATTCATCCTTACAGTTTGAAAACCGCTGACAAATGAAGCAAATGTCGCTCGTTACAAATAACTGATCCTTCGTTTTGAATAAATTTGACAACAAAACATCGTTATACGGATCAGGCTAATGGCAGAATTTTATTACTACATCAAAATTTAACTAGGAGAATAAATTAAATTTAAGGAATAACAAGCTTATGCGTACATAATTTTATTTGCCAAAAATTTAAATGTTTAATAATTGACAGAACCAAGGTGAATATAGAAATCACACGTGCCAGAGATATTAGATAAAGTACAGGGTGTAAACTGTACCAAACAAAATAATTGATAATTTTTTTCTCTGAACAAAGGTAATAGAATTATGACAGTAATCAGGTTTCTTTTCTCATAGACAATTTTTGTTGCTTTTGGTGTTATTTTTTTTCATTCTTAAATTATATTTAACGTCAAAAATTTCAGTGATTCTCAAACTTTTTATACTACTTGTACGCGTAAGCTGTTGTTCTTTTTTTCTATTTGACACTACAATTATTTTATGTTAGGTAATATTGGTTTTATCACAGTAAAAGTTATTAATTAACTGTCTGAGTATATTTGCTTAACGTTCATCCTAACAGTTTGAGAACCGCTGACGACTGAAGCGCACGCCGCCTGTGATAAGTAATTGGTCGTCCCGTAAAATCCAATAACGAATTACTTCAAATCGAGCGTCTATTACTTGCGAGCCTTTATAAGGACGTGACAAACAATCTCTGCTCGACATTCCGAGTGTTGTAAGATGCGATTACGTGTTCTTTTGGAAAAACCAACCAGGTATCCTTGAGCCACGCTAATAAACAAGACAGCCACTCAATCTCAGCCTATTATTATACCTGATTTTTACGTTCACATTAATTTAGCTTGTAGCGTTTATTTTATTTTTAATTGTAAAAGTGATAAACTCATTTCGATGATGTTGAGTCATGTTACGGGAATAAAACAGTACCCGTACTGCGGTTTCAGTTTTTTGGCGTCGACTTTACTTGGTAATTAATTTATTAATCATAATCACAGGTAGGTAAGACTTTCACTTTCGAAATAAGCGTTTTTTAAGTGAAATAGTGATTTCAGTCAATATTAACAATTTTTTCAAATTAATTCTTACGTATAATTTAGGGTGACTCGTCAAAATTTAGGCTAATTAGTCCATCTAAAATTTTCATACAATTTCCAGGGTTTACAAATATGGCTTTTTTTGTTCTGTCTTTTAATATATGGCGTTCCTGATGACGTGTTAATAGGCAACGGTTCTTTGCTTGCTCAATTTTTTTTTAATCGCTATGTTTAAATGTCTTCGAAAATTCTTCAGCTTTTCTCTGAATTCTGGTACCTATGTGTTAATATGATATTGAATTAAATATTTTATCGCTCCCAGTAACAATTTTTATAAAAGAAAAAGAACAGTGGCAGAAAGAACAGAGCTATCCTGATCTTGTTACCTTTTCTTCTTTTATTTTCTTCAGTTTCAGTTACACCCGTTATGTTTTTACACACAGTGTATCTGATTACTTTACAAGTGATTTTTTTTTCATTTTTATTCATTGTAAAAAAGTTTCTTTGCTAAAAATTTACCTTTTGTGTTAAAAAAATAGTTTAGCTGAATTAAATTGTTGTTTTTTTTAACTGTCTGGTGTTAGTTGTGCCGTTTGTTTATTTAAATCAACTGAACAAAATGAAAATGGACATTTAATACTTTGAGACATTTACTTTGTGTCACTTCTAGCACAAAAGTGCTTGCAAAAAAGTTGTAATATCCCGGAAACCGAGCCCCAAAACAATATCTTATAAGAGCGAAAAAAAAATTAGAATAAAAACACGCTCTATCTAAAAAAAACATTTTGACACCCTGTATTTTGAAAATGGAGCTCCAAAATGGAAAGTGGCATGAGATAAGTCCCATTATTTTGGTCCAAATAATATGTGGTTAACGGCTTGATCTACTAATTTTGAACACCCTGTATATTTTTTCATTTATGGCTATTCAGATAAGACATATTCTGATCTTTTATAACCAAATATCTTATAAAATGTCTAAGCCAACATGACTTCCTTTAATAACTGAACACCTTGTGATGCAGTAATGCGACCTCTGATTTTCCACTACAAGAAAACGCCATTTAGTTCGCATTAAAGTATCCGGTGAAATCAATTAAGTTCTGCGCAGTAAAATAAAGCCGTAAAAAGCGCCAACTTTCTAAGACAAGCAAATTCGAACATTCCGATGCACTTTCCCCTTACATAACGTGTTTGTTACTTGCCACGAAAAATATTTACATCGAGTTGGCCGCGTATCTGGATTACGATGTGTAGTCACGGGTCAGAGATACCGATGACTGATTAATTTTTGTTTTTCATGTATTTTTTCCAAGGTGTGGATCAAACAGATAGGCTCATCAACATAAATCAGATTAGATGACCTTCGGAAGCAGATTGACATCAACATTGTAATAATCAGGAAACAGATGAAGGAAATGATATAAGAAAGAAGATAGATGCACTCTTAGAAATAATTTGGCATATAAAAAGTATTTATTTACACAATACGTGGGATATAGACATCATTACCGCACATGAATATTGTACAATCACATAAATGCGGTAATAATGTAGTACCTATCTCATGTATTGTGTACAATGTTTTATCTACAACTGTTAACGTTATTAATAATAATAATTACTATACTCGCGACAAGAATTCAGACGACTTACGTCATAGGAACAAATGAACAATTCATTATATTTTCATCAAAATATTTAAGAAACTGCAACTGATAGTAATAAAACTATATACTACACTAAAACTTTGCATCATATATTGCACTAAATTGCAATAAAACATTGTTTTTAACTCGACCAAATATCGAAAATTACGTTGACAATAAAAACAAATGTGTAACGTCAGCCGTGACGTAAGACGTCTGAATTCTTGATTCGAGTATATCATTATACATAATTTATATTCTAGTAAACAAGCATATGGTCGTTATGAAATACGGTGTTTAAAAAAAATATAGTTTTTATTAGTAGGTACCCTATTCTACTTATTTAAAGCAGACCTCAGCGTTTTTAAATCCAACTTTTAAAGCTACCATGGCAAAAAATGTAAAGTCTAAATATCAACTTTTTAATTATTGATTTGAGGGGAGTGCCTTGTAGCGTCAAATATTCATTTAATCTTAATTTTTAAATGAATGTGAAAAGTGCAATTGCTATTGTTTAAAATATTAATACTTCGTTTTTTTAATCGGGGGAAATGCTGTTCAAATTAATACTGTTAACATTCTCGGAAGTCAATAATTTTTTAAATATTCTTCTTATCGCTACTACCCCCTTTAATGTAATCAGTCGCCACAGCTGACAATTTTCATCCTTTTTGGACGTACGTCGAAAAGTATGTCCTGTGTATTTCTCAGGATCGTCCAATTTAAGGACGTGCAATTTGCAAGGGGCATGATCCAAATGTATTAATACCAATCACTTGGTGGACTTTCCCTTATCATACCGTAAGAAAATTCGGTCTGTGCCTACATCTTGGAGACCCAATGATAAATACTGCTTCACCAAATGCACATAATCAATTCCATCACTGTCAACAACAATAAAACATAGCCTTTACTGTTTTAGATGGTCGGGTAGTAATAAGCAAAACGCTCTTTTCTTCTTTGATGCCATGCAAGCGTAAGTCGCACAATTCACATCTTCACATCTAGAAGAGCCAAAGATGCCGCAAATGACTATCACCTTCAAAAATACATACGTAATATCCGGTGCATCTGTGAAAAACTTGCAAATCCGCAAATCATCTTCCTTGAATACATATGTCTTCTTGGCTACATTATTCTTGCTAATTGCTTTTATGAATGTATGCACATTTGTAAATTATTTTAAATCAACCCGTTTGTTTATACTCAACATACTTTGCAATTTCGAATAGGATAGCCCATATAGTCGACGCAAGGTACTGCTTCATTTTCTGAAGGTAAGCAAGCACAACGCGTTCATCTGTATCTGTTACCTTTTGCTCTTCCAACCATTTGATGAACTTGTCGTATTTTTTGTCATAAGCGTTTTCCGATTTTTACGATATTAATTTTACGATTCTGCTTTACTATTTAAGTAATCAATGTTAGAACTCATTTTAAGCAATATACAACCAATAACAACTGTAGTGACAAGAATTGCCTTCATTTTCTGGTGCTATTACCCAATTATAAGAACAGAAATTTCACTCAAGAAGAATATACTTAAATTATTGCATTCCTGAAGCGAAAATCAAGGGTACAAACGTAAAAATTCTAAGGTAGAAGAAGGGAATATCCAGGTCTTTAATGAATGCGGACGATGGCCAATTTCTGCTCATGAAGCTATAATACAAATATGTTTTTTAGAAAAAAAAGTTTTATAACAAATATTTATTTTTGATTATTTTGATTATTGGTTTGGTGGTGATTATGTTTACTCTCAAAATATGTTCTCCTATTCAAGCAAACTTATGGAGACCACAGTTAAAAAATATTCATCCTTTTTGTGAATTATCTGATTGTCACATTTTTTCTGGTAAAAGCTAAACATATTTTAAATAAATGCCTCTTCCAAAATTTCGATAAGGATTCAAAATATTCTAGTATGCAACCCTTTGATAAGTTCGCAAGTATGCGGTACATTGCATCAGATTTTAAGACAACTCTACACAATCTAATCTTTGTTATGACAGTTCAACGAACCACAACAAATTTTTTAATTAAACAAAGGTTACAACCCAAGGTTGCAAATTTTAATTGCCGAATACTTGGTTTTACTTTATACTTAAAAAAAGAGCTTGCCACGATTATTGCCCGTTGCTAAACCAACACCAATGGGTGTGTAAGAACTGTCGTAGATGGTTTGTAGTACCGAGAATCTTTTAACAAGGACAAGCAAGCTTGTACTGAATAAATTCGAAATAAATTTTAATACATTAATAAATAGTCATATATTTAAGCCGTAATAAGAGTTTTAATGAAATTAATCTTTATAATGTGTTGACAGAATTTGTTGAATAGGGTTTGATATACAATCAAGCCTAATCCACCAGGTGATTGAATATCTACGTGTTATGTTATAAGTGTTATATAGAAGAATGACCTTAACAAGATTAACAGTACGTGATATGTGTGTGTTAAATCACGTATACTTAATCATTGCATTGTAAAAATATATCTACTAGTATTAGATTAATTGGTTATTTAAACATTTTAATAAATACGTTGATAGAAATTTCAGTTTTGCCTGACTTTTGATAAATTTCGTACTATTATGAAAACTATTAAGTTTGGTATTGGTTTAAAACAAAAAACCTACGAAAACATTATAAAAATATAAAAACTTTACTAAACAAAATTTAGATATGCTAAGGAACAACCGAGGGAACAACTCTATGGACAAGGTTGGATTCAATAAATATCTAAAATAAATGGTAATGATTTTTGGAGCTTAAATTCTCTTTGGAACATACAGGTTGTCCAGCGTTAGATGAAACGACTCTTATATGAGGCAATATATTTTGGAATTGGTGACTTTCTGGGATTTAGCTCTACTTGTTTAAGGATCAAAATCTGCCATGATTTCAAATCCATAAAATCCAGTAAGCCTTGGAAATTTGGAAAAAACAGATTTTTTCACTAGTAAAGTGCTGCTTCTATTAGGGCTACGACAAAATATTAATAAAAAAGTTTCTCAAAAAACCAGGTATATGTCAAAATTTCAATGTCCTTCGCCTACTTTGATTTTTTGTTATTAGAAAAGTTTCTCAGAGTTAAAAACTGAGTATGTGTGAAAACATTTGATGTACTAGGCCTACTTTTTTATTGATTCCAGATTTTTCGGCACCGTATTCTTGAAATAGTGTTTTCTACAAATATAAATAATTTTAGACATTTGATAACTGAATAATATAGAGTTTAGCAAATAAGAGGGAAGTTATTTCATGTTAAAGTTGTATAGAAACCTCTCTATGTTTATTTTAAAGTGAAATTATATAAAAAATTCTTAGTTCCTAAAGAATTTTGCGTTAATAATTAAAATGTGGATCATCCAACACCTATAAAGCGTAGCTTACACCAGTAACCACAACTTACGAGCTGTGATAAGTAGGTAGAACGCCAAGAAGCATTTCTACAACAAATTTCACTTACTTATAATTCAGCTCACCAACTGTTTTGGTTTCAGTCTATTTTCTCCGCATTATTTTTAACCACTGTATTTACAACCGACATCGCACTTGCCAAAAGAAAACTCGTTGCCGAGAAAACGGCAATGAATGAATCACTTAAGTGCGGCTATGAATGAAAATATATATAGTATTTTCTTATCTGTAGAACATACACGTCTAGGAATGTAAATTTAATTAATTACAGTAGATACTTTTAGGTGAGTCACTCGCCGTGTGAACAATAATGGTGACAATCCTAGCTAATTAGTAATTACTAATACTAATAATTGCCAGAGAAAATTTGAAGAAAATGAGCATTAGAAGTTATTGCAGAAAATTCCTTGTGCCTCAGGAAAAGCTCAAGGATGCAAAACTGCTTTTACAATCACAGGTTTTATATACGTGAATAATATTTTACTTTGAGTATTTCATTCACACATGGCTCCATCTATAAAAAGTCATACGCACGATATGCAATATGATCGACTATTTAGGTAAATAAAATTATCAGCGGATATTTTATTCGACTATTTAAGAGTGCTATGATAAGTGTTAAAGTTTGACGTAAGATTCAGTCAAATTTAAAAATGTCTCGTTTTGGTTCATGTCCCATTATGGAAATTAGCGAATGTTGATAAACATATATGAATGATTCGCTTGCTTTCAATTTAGTGAAAGAGACAAAATAATCTTCCTGAATATCGCTCGACAATGACAAAGAGCAACTATTATTTTATTTAATATATTATCGGTCAGTGGTCGCGCGGTTTATGGTATCGGTGCTTGAATCGAGGTGACTAGATCGCTGTGGGTTCGACCTCCGCAGCCGGTATAAGCTATATTCGTGGAGAGGATTGGCACCCTCTCTGCGGGTATGGTAGGGTGGAAGAATGTTGGCTTGAGTCAATGTGAGAGATTGATACCGGTTGGCATTTGACTACCCCCCTAATTAATGAGGTTTTCCAGGTTTCGACTTCTGGGCTAATCCTCGTGATTAGAATGAGGGGTAGAGATATTATTATGTTATTAATATATCTCGACTAACTTGTATTTAGAGACAATTTCATTCGACCATGTCTTGGGATATTACCTGCAAAAATTTCACACCTCTACTTTAGAATCAATTATGCCTTTATTTTGACTCGTTACCATGGCAACTAGAAAAATTTCTGGTTGCGAGGCCATAATTAAGTGGAGTTTATTTGACATTTGAGAAGGTACACATATATGATCTACACCTTGGCATTTTATCTATATACAAAATATGGATATCCCTACATATGAATTTCCTCGAAATTGTATCACGTTACTTGTAAAAAATATATTTCTACCACTTTTAGTGACCTAAAATTGCCAAAGAACGATAGATTGAACCACTACCCATATGAGTTTTAACATTTGATGTAACTAAAGTTGGTAATTTTTTTTATTTAACGTAATATGGTGGATATACGTGCAAAATTCAACAAATTGTTTCCATACACCTGCTTTTGATTTTCTAGTGTTATCTGGTAATAGGTTCTGAATTTCTTGTCTAATAACTTGTTGATTTTCTTTATCAAATCGTGACATTTCAGTATACACTTATAAATCTTAACGTAAGTACATACAGTTGGAACTAATAATTGACATCTACTGTGACAGAACCGTTTAAATAGAAATATATATATTAGGGGTGTGAAATTTTCTTACCAAATACCACAAGAGTGTAAATTATTTAAGTAAGTAATAATTTAAGTTCCAATTCTGATTGGTCTGTGAGCTGTGTGTTTTCATCGACGTAACCATGCATATAGATGGCAAAGTAAAGTTTGACGGTTTGCCAAAAATAATTGTAGCCTCAGTCGTCACAATGAGTGGCAACGCTACTTCAAACGAAGTGATGAACCAAAATATTGATAAATAAACCTAAGAATGCAAAAAAATCAAAATATTATGGAGACAATTTATGACGTTCTGTGGGGAACGCAACTACCAATTAGATGTAGAATATATGAAAAACTAGCATTCATTTTAAAACACTGGGCATTCAATATTCGGAAAGTTGATGGTAGTGATTACAAGGAGAATGTTATTAAAACCATATGGAACACTGTTGCAAAATAGTGCAAGAAAAATATTTTTGTGAGTCCCTTCAAAGAAATAATCTTCAGAGACGAAAAAACTGTTGCAAGCTATACCCGAAAGAAGACAAATGAGTTCTATCGCTATGACTTCAGACGAATATAGAAATATGTGCTTACAATGAAATGTAGACATGCCAGAGGGATTCCAAAATAAGTTTTTTCACATAGCTATAGTAGAACTTGCTTGTTTGATAATGTTTTACTTGATATTTCAATTATTTTTTTATTCATGATTCTTTAATGGTCAATATGTAAAAAAAGATTGGAAATGTGTGTACCTTCTTGTCGTTAGGATAACTTTTGAATAATTTTATAATTCTGTTTACAATATTTATCATTTAAAAACAAAATTACCGAAATGGAAGATAAACTTGAAACTTGAACCTATTTTTTAATTATAAACTACTTTTAATATTGTGGGTTTTTATCACCCTCCCTCCTAGTTTCAGTACTATTCGTTGAGGAATACCATAAGTAACTACTGGCTTAGAGTACTTTTTAATGAAACCAGTTATAGATAATCCATATGTTATGATCCTCATCAAAATTATTGTTAAGTACCTCCTCCATTAGTAACAATTATGTCTAAAAATAGGAACTATAATTCTTGTAACCGCATAACCATATTAACAATGTAACTAACCAAAGCCACACTTCATAGAAATTGTATATAGTTGACCACAAATCTATTTTTGATAGTAAAAAAATAAATATTCTAAAGAAACGCAATAATAAATATTTCATGGATATTAAAAGAGATTTAGATTGAGGAAAAAAAATCGTTAAAAAATGTGCATGGTAAACACACACAAGTCTCTGCTGGCGTAGTTTTATGTGACAGCGGGAAATCCAGCAAAATAATATGGACTTTGGAGTTTGAAAATTTATTGTTCAATATCGTTACATAACTCCGATTGATTAAAATACACAGCCACGTTTCGGTTGGGTTGTCTGACATTGCTATGTCTCTTGTACGCCAAATAATTTAACGGGGAATTAGTTAGTGATTTTTTTGGGCTGCTTGTTTTGGGAATGACCAGACGTTTAGATATCATGTAAAGTACCTGGTTCAGGATGTTTGGAAACCATAAAAAGGCTGTAAACCAACCTCCAACTATAACTTAATATATTAACACAAAAAATTACATTTCTACAGAGTTTTTTGTTTTAATTCAGAACAATCCTACTTCTGTATTCTCCTTCTATAACTGTGGTGTTACTTGAATTGTGATACAAGTATGTGTTGGAGTTTTCATAAAACAAGAGAGGGATAAAAATGCCTTTAGTAAAGGGTTAAATTCGACTGAAAAAAATGGTTTAAGAAACACAAAATTATTTCATTCGAGATTTATGTTTTTAAGTTCTAAACAAGTTCTTTGTATGCTATTTTGAAATCCAAAAAGTGAAATAAATTACTATTCAAACACAAGGAATGAGGATTTGTACTTTGTCAATTTAAATAGATATTTTTTAACATTTAGGTAATAAAAAATATATTTACCGTTACTGTTACAAAGAATCTTAAATTTCATTTACCTCAAACTGATTAAATATGTATCGGATTTATTGCATGTATACAGGGTGTTCAGTAAAGAAGTGACCGTATTTTAAGACTAGCTTCCTTAAACTAAAATAATATGAACTAATTTTTTACGATTATTTTCTTATTAGTTCGATAATTGTAATAAAATTTTGGAAAAAGAGGATTTTTTGTCAGAAACACGAATATCTACTTGATTTTTGAGTTAAATATTCAGGGTGCTCTGAGAGCCTATGCCACTATATTATTTTTTTTATCATATCTGGCGGATATTTCAACAACTGATTTAAAATAAAGATTTTGTTTATGCTGAGTTTAGGTTTAAGTAGTTATTTTTTGCGAATGTTGTTTTTTATGTTATATTTCTCTATGCTGTGTATAAATATACCTTTTCTAAACTAATCGAAAACTGCATCAAAATAAGTAATCAGAAAATATCTGAAAGGAATAATATAGTGGCACAATCGATCAGAACACCCTGTACATTTAACTCATAAATCAATTATGCATACGTGTTATCTCACAAAAAACCTGATTTTTCAAATTTTAAGTAGAATTACCCAAATAATGACATTATCGTGAAAAAAGTACTTTGTAAAGTACCACTATACTATTTCTTTAAAAATTTGTTATAAAAGTAGTGATTTTTGAAAAATAATTAATTATTTTGAAATAGCCTTCGATTAGTTTTCAAAAAAGTATATGTTGCATATCGAAAAAATGTACCATTTTGGAAAAAATGCGTTTAACACATTTGTTAAGTTTGGAAATCAATACCTAAATTTTAACAAATTATTAATTGAAACAGTTAATAGTTAATAATGTCTTCTAAGCAACTATATGGTGAATATTTCAAAAATTGATTTAAAATAAAGATTTTTTTATGGTGAGTTTAAGTTTAAGTAGTTATTTTTTTAATTTGTTTTTTATTTTCTGTGAATGTTGTTTTTCATGTTATATTTCTCTATGCTGTGTATAAATATACCTTTTTTAAACTAATCGAAAACTACATCACAATAAGTAATCAGAAAATATATGAAAGGAATAATATGGTGGCACAATCGATCAGAACGCCCTGTACATTTAACTCATAAATCAATAAAGTATTCGTCTTTATCTCACAAAAAAACCTGATTTTTCAAATTTTAAGTAGAATTACTCAAATAATTAGGAAATTATCGTGAAAAATTTAAATAAAAGAAGTACTTTGACTTATAACTTCTTCAGAAAGTAAAATTGTATTAAGGTAAGTTGATTTAATTCACATTATTTTTGTCCTTAAAGTATGGTCCATTCTTTGCTGAACACCATGTAGATCTACGCATTAAAAATATAAATGTTGCCCTGAAAGAATGGCGTCTGTACCTTATAACTTTTTTAAATATAAGAAAATTGTTGTACAAGGTAAACTGACGAATACCTAAAAGCGCAAACCACAATAGATATCTATTTTTTCCGCCATATAACTTTTCCAATCATTTGAAACTAAAATTGACTCATAAAACAATATTTCCAATTTGTAATTGAATTCAGATATAATAAAAAAATGTTATTGGTGAACCGTAACTGATATCTTATATTTCGTACGTTCACTTTATTAATTATAGCCACATTTTTTCCAGTTTTATAGACAAACGTAGTTTATACAACTTTCGATAATTTCATACAATAATCCGACATGGGGGTCAACTGTTGAATCAGACCTTAAACTTCAACTTATTTATTATTCTGTTGATACGTAGGAGGCCATGGGCGTGTGGATTTATTTTCGGAGCTAAGTACGTGTTTGAGAAAACATAAAATCTCGATTAACATAAAATGAGAAAAACATACTTTTTTCGCCTAAATAACGATCAATTTGACAGTTATTGTTTAACAATATATACACCCATGCAGACAATAATTAATACAATACATCTATAGCCATTTCCGTAACTTATTTGGTATAATCTGCAGCAGTTAATATAATTTATTTTGGAATATATATAATTTTCTTTCTTTTTCGCGAAACCTCCCTCTTATTCGTTTAAACAATATGTTGAACATCAAATCAAATTTTGGTGCTCATTAATTTTTTCTCCTCATGGGTTTAAGTGATCAAAAAACAAAAACTTTAATAGCAATTATTTGAGGAATCCGATGATCTTCAACCTCTGTCACCTGGATTAATAATACAGCGAAAGAAACTTATCCATAGGTCAAAGTTACCTTGGATCATGAGCTACATATTTGGTTAGGGGACCATTCTACCTCTGAAGCTTTAAATTTGTCATTTCATCATAGAATCATTACCAAACTCGTGACTAATTTGAAACACATTACCTCTCAATGACCTTTTCACTTATCCAGCCAAGACTTCATAATAAATTTAATTCAGATAAGGAAACCAGATTAATTGCTACATGGATAACATTTGACAATTTTCATCACGTAAAAGATAAACCTCAGAGGACAGTTTATTTAAAGCTGCATCGTAACAGGCCGTAAACAAGCTATTCTCCAGCGCAGAGCCAAGATAAATTTTAAAAATATTTGACCTTACAACCTCCAATCTTGATATTTGATAATAACTGTACAATAAACTTATTCCTTATCTTCTTTCCAGTAAATTTATTCTGATGTTGGAGAATTGCATGTAACATGTGTATTGAAATTAATAATATGTAGGTATTGCTTTTAATAACAATTTACACATGTGCAGACAGATCAGGAAGCAGTACCAAGGATCGCTTCAATCTGATAACAATGAATTGTGAAGGTAAAGTAAAATTTAGGTAATTGATTTAGATCTTCGAGTGGCCACAACATGAAAGTTTCAAACCTAATACGTTTACTACTTTTAAAGAGGTGAGCCGATAGATTATTAATAGGAATTTTGAGGCATCAGTGATTAAGTGATGTCAATACATGTCAATAATTGTTTTTGTCTAGGCGCAATTACTGATTTCTTAATAAGTTATGTCAGTTTTCAAAACAACCTGATTTATGACCTAATAATGGCTGCATCTTTGACTAGTAATATCATAATCGTCATAGAAGTAAAAGAATTGACCACAGTATGGAAACTGAATGGATCATAATTTGTAACTCTTATTTAGCACCAACTCAATATATGTATATTGATAGTAATTGATTTAATCATGAAGATGTACTGAATTGGTATCAATTGCTGACTCAGAATATAATTTTTTGTGTATGCAACATATAATTATTTTATGACAAATTTGGCAGTTACTGATGTTTGCTATGGATAGAATTAAGGAATGACCACAGTGGTAGAAAAAATTAAAACCCTCGTGCAAAGGATATATCCTCTGCATCTATGGTTAATTTCAGTTAATATTAGTAGAACGAAGAAGAGACTAAGGTATCGTTAAGTAGATTGTATAAGCATTGCTTCATCTCATAAATGTATGTATACACTGCTTGAGTAGGAATAGTACAGTAGGCATGTTGCAAAATAGTATGAGTTGTCCCATGCAAATTCCTATTACCCCAAATGGCGCCAAAAGTCTTTTATCTCCAACCTGATAATAATTGTATTTTAAACCAAAAGGTGCAACTATTTCAACTAGAGAGCAGAATATACATATTTAGCAAAGTGGTTAAGTATACTTATGGTCAAATGAAAGTTAGTAATTGCTATTTTCCACGTCCATTAACAATTAAGTGTGGAAAACGCGCTCAGTTCTAGTCCAATAATTTATAGCATGAGTAAAATCAGTACCTGGCGATATTTTAAACAATGTCAAAGTCAAAGTCGGCCTGAAAACAATCGCAACAAGTACAAGTCCCACTTGTACGCGTCTGGTTCGCAAGTACGATCTTCGCGACAAAATTCCGAGCTTTTTAAGATCAGCGAGTCCAAGCAAGCGGTAAACGCTTTAATCGCCTATAAACCGTCAGTTGTTTCCTTTCGAACCAAACAGCGTACTCGGCGCGACTGTATACACAAGCGTTTAGCTTAATTGGCAGGATCAAGTAGGTGTGAACTCACCGCTTCTTCCATGTCTGTATTCCCGGTGAGGAGGACCATGCTGGGCTTCCGAAAAGGCACAGTTTACCACTGCACAACGTACTTTCCTGGACACAAATCGACTGTCGGTCTCCCCTCGATCTCTGTTCTCATGAATCAGATAGATCAAAACAAAATAGCAGCGCGTACGAACCGTGCTCTGTGATTGCCAGCCACTTAATGTTGGTGCCGCTCTTGGAGTTGAGTCGCGGCCTACTTTTCGCTTGAAGTGAAAGATACAAACAAGCCGTTCCACGGCCTACCTCTTCGTGGCTTTAATGGATGGCTATGGGTTCAGTCGCTGCACGCCGTTGGTAGCAGCACATGAGATTGCAATGCTGCGGATAAACGATTAAGCCATAATTCATTCAATAATAGACGCAAAAATTCATTATATTCTATAATCAAGTTTCAGTCCCTTTGGTTTTGATTGATTCTAGAATAGGACTGCCACCTTTTCATATAGGGAGGGGGAGAAAGGGTTTTGAATTGCTGTTGATGTTGGTTGTTACTTTGCTTTATTTTGTCCATTACATTTAAACATTATTTTTGCATATTGTCACTTTTTGTTGTAATGGTTAAATTTTATTACGTACTTTACTAATTTCACTAAGTAAGGATATTTCTACAAAAGTAACGACGGAAGGACACAGAGGTTGAAGTAAGGACTGTTCTTTCGAAGTAAGGATTGTCTTTCAGAAGTAAGGACAGGTGGCAACCCTATTCTAGAAATTTATTTTTTAGTTTTTCTATGATTTTGAGCTGTTATCGATATACAAAGTGTAACAGAACAGCAGGTCATCCTGCTAACTGTGTATTTTTGGCGGCAAAATATGATGATTTAACCCTACTTACCTATATACAAAAATGCCTCTCTTAAAGAGAGAAAAAGATACAGGAGATGTTAACTTTTGCATATTGTCACTTTTTGTTGTAATGGTTATATTTTATTATATACTCTACTATTTTCAATAAGTAAGAACATTCTAAAAAAGGAAGGAAGAAAAGACATAAAGACTGAAGTAAGGACTGTTCTTCCGAAGTAAGGATTATCCTTCCAAAGTAAGGACAGGTGGCAACCCTATTCTGGAAATTAATGTTTTTTCCGACGGCAACCTTTTCGTGGTTTTAATGGATGGCAATGGGTTCAGTCGCTGCACGCCGTTGGTAGCAGTACATGTTATTGCAATGCTGCAGATAAACGAATAAGCGGTGATAACTTCAGTAATAGACGCAAAAATGTAGAGTGTTCTATAATCAATTTTCAACCGCTCTACGCATTTTGGTTTCGATTGCATATAGGGTTGCCACCTTTTCAATTATTGTCAATTCTCAAGTAAGGACATTCTTGTTGTTGTTGAATAGCGGGGGAGGCGACGGGTTCAGTTGTTCATGATTTTGGTTGTTACTGGCATATTTTTCTCAGTACATTTAAAAATTATTCTTGCATATTGTTCCTTTTTGTTGTAATGATTATATTTTATTATATACTTTACCATTTTCAATAAATAAGAACATTTCTACAAAAGTAAAGACGGAAGGATACAGAGCCTGAAGTAAGGACTGTCCTTTCGAAGTAAGGATTGTCCTTCCGAAATAAGCATAGTTAGCAAACCTATTCTAGAAATTTAATTTAATTTTTTTTTCTATGATATTGAGCTGTTGTCAATATACAGGGTATAACACAAATGCAATACATCACGCTAACTGTGTATTTTTTAACAGCAAAATATGACGATTTAACGCTACTTACCTCTATACAAAAATGCCTCTCTTAAAAGACACAGAGGGTGTTAATGTCGAACTTTCAAAATTGGTTTTCCGCTGTAATTTCTTCAGGTTTTCACCTATCACTTTGAAATTTTGTAGAGATGCTTCTAGACAAAATTCTCAAGGGTATTATTGTAAACGATGTCAAAAAAAAACAAAAACGGGGCGAAGGGGTTGTTATTCCCGACATTTATTTGTTTTGATAATTTTTCCAAAAACCCTTCATTTTCAAAATATACTCGATTTTTGAGCATGTCAAGTTATAGAAGTAAAATTAGTTGCACATAACATTTTTAAATTTCAAATTACAAAGGAACAATTTGTAATGCTCTAACTTGCTCTAAACTTATATTATACAGAGTGACTCTGAACACAGGGTTAGCAGGATGTGCCATTTTTGCACAAATAAATGGTTTTTTATCAATGTAAATTTATTTATTTATTTAAAGCTTTTATAGAAAATCTAGAGATTCATTGCAAAGTGAGTTATTAAATCATAAATGTATGTCAATGTAATTTTATGAAATAAAATTATATATTCCTTGTATTTTTGAAGATTTGATAAAACATTGTTTACGAAATACTGCTACTTTAGTAACACAGAATGTTAGACCATTGCTTATTATACGTTAAACTGAAGAGTATGATCTTCTGTTTTGTAGATCTGAGTAGTTACTTGTAACAATAAGAATTTACTGAAAAAGTGTGAATAAATTATAAACAATTTTTTTATATATATATTTTTAGGTATTAACAATATTGTGTGAAACTAACTACTCTGTAGACTAAAGCCCCAACCAGCGTTGAATTACACCCACAGTATTTACCCATATATTCTTTATTATAACCTTTTGTAACATTTTTTACTGTATTATAAAGGTATTTTAAGCTAATATATATCAAATCTCCTAAAATTCCTGTCAACGAAGTCATATGTATGTTCTCTGATACCAAACATCTAGGTATGCTAATGAACAATTCCACAGACAAAACTCTATTCTAAATTACATAAAAAAATTAATCTAGCTAAATTTACTAACCTGGTTTAATTAAGATACTATATAAATATCTAAGTCCACTCTTGAAAATGTGGGAACTCGAAAATTCAACCACAATAAATGAAATCTGACCTATTTCTAATAAAGCAATCCTAAAAATGCAGAAATAGGTCAGATCTCATCGATTGTGGTTGAATTTTCGAGTACCCACATTTTTAAGAGTGAACTTAAATATTTATAGTGTTTTCAGTAAACCAGTAAAAAATTATAAACAATCCCATGCTCTGTAATTGCATTTTGAATATAGGATGTTTCCCATAATATTTCCTATATTAACAGCAAGTTCATGAATCTATGATCATAATTATACCACTATGAGACTTTACTTGCAGGACCCGATCAAAATACGAAACGAATAATAAATAGGTAGTCAATTTCGGCCTTTTTGGGTTATTAGGTAAAATTATTTTAATACATACAGTCCATTTATGTCACATTTACTTTAAAAATTGCATTTATAAATATTTTGTAATTTTTAATTTAAAATACGGATCAGACCATTTGTAACAAAAGTTCAGCCCTGAATCGCGTCGAATCTCCTTCAAAGATTAAAGGAGCCGCATCTCAGTTAATATTCTGATTGTTAAGTATTCTGTGCCAAAGCCTAAACTTTCAAAACTTAGCCAGTCAGTAGTTATAAAAAAAAGAAAAAAATTTCTATGACTTGTGAGCGACAGAACTTTTGTATTCTCAAACCCATCCGCCTTTCCATCTAAAGATTCGTTTTCATCAGTGATGCAGAAAAAAATTCAAAATTCCCGGTTTTTTGCCATCGGAATGCCGCTCTTGGAATCTGCATACTCGTACCTTACATTCGGATGTATTTTTAGCGACAAAACCATAAATAATCGCGCATGTTGTTTATATATTAATAAACAAATAGGTCGACTTATGTTAAGTCCGGTTTGTTGCTAGAGCTATAGTTATAAATCAAGACGAAAAAAACCGCTACGGATATGTCCGCTGAAAAAATTGTCCGCTGATTAATAATACGGCTGATTGTTCGCACTGAAAATGTAAGTGACATAATCGGAAGGTCCGCAGAAATACTACGACAAATACACACTAATAATTACAATGCACACAATGAGTGTCGGCAGGTATGAGGCTGGTAAAACCTAGATGAGATGGAGTTGGAACGACCACAAGGTGCTATAAATAAATCTGTATGAGATTGAAATGGAAAAGTACTCAGAGTTTTATTGATAAAATGAAAATGACACGGTAACTTTTTTATATATTTAAATTTAAAAAAAGCAAATAAAACTGCAGATGTCGATTTTACTAAGATTTTCTGAACAAATAAAACAACAACTAAGGAGGAATATTTCAATCCTGCTAAGATTTTCTAAAAATTTTAACTATAGTCGAGACTCCAAATTAAAGAGAGTAATAATTCACAGCACTTAGATGATCACGGGAGGTCAGGGTTGAAGAGGACAACATTCCATAGGCGTGCCACTTAAAAAGCATTCAAAGAACACAAACTTCCCAAAAATAAGTTGACGTTGAGTGAATATAGCACTTTAACAGTTTATTTTAAAAAGTGTATAGAATACCTTAGATCCTCTTAGATTGCGATGGCCTACTACCACCCACTTACACCTTCTTGATGCGCACTTCGCAGATATTACACCTTCAACACATAATACACTGTACTATTTACATACATATACACTAAACACTACTGGTTATTAACATTGTCACTATAACAGTCAGTTCGTAGAATAGTTGGAAACAGTTTATAATGCCCACATAAGGTTGAAAATGCTTTATTTTAGATGCAATGCGCATGAGAAAGCTGAGAAATGCGCGTATTGGGGTCTGTCAATTACAAATTTTTTGGAAAAATTTTATAGGAAAAAGTTGTTTATTTTTGTATCAGGCAGGGTGGCAATTTGGGGTGACCATTTTGATCTGGTCAAAAAAACATTTTGTAATTGCTTTACATAAAAGTGAATAACTTTGCACTGTGTAGATTTTAATTTTAAAACTATTTACCAAAAATAAACTCATTACGACAGGTATGGAGCTCACAATTAGTAATTTACTAATATCAATATGGCGGCCTAACTATGCAACGCTCTTAAATTTATAAAATTGCTTCCTGCTTCTCCATAAAAATTAAATATCGAAAAATATGTTCCATTTTAGAGAACATAACTTTGGGTTATAATTTGGCAACGCATTGTTCAACTGTTTTTTTTAAAACCTCATCGAAAAGTTTAACGTTCTTGATGACTATATCTTGATTATAAAAGTTTTACTTTTGACATTTTTTGTTAAAATTTTAATAACGGTCAAAATATTACCTATATTTATATAATTTATTCAGCCATTTTGGACAAATATGCAATGGAAATAAATACGGAACTGTCGGGAAAATTTTTAAAATTTTAATTATTCAGATCAATTTGAAAGGTCCTGAAATAATTCTGAAAGAACTGGACTGCCCCATACAACACTGTAATTATTGCAAATTTGCGGTTTCTGTTAAATGAACTATATAATTACTTGTAACCTTGTTTATAGCTGTACGTCTCTGTAATTTGTATTTTATTTGTTGTGGTTTCCAGTATTTACATTTTTCCAACTATCTGTTTTATACCACACATATGAATATGAATCAATGACTAATAACAATTTCTCTAGCATAGAAAAACAAATAAATTAGTAAATTACTATAGACTAGAATTACATACACTTTTTGTATAGATATATATTGTTTTATTTTTTTCTTAAATAACACACACAATTTATGAAAATGATATGGTTTCGTTGGGTAGTAGCTTTATGTTAATGGTAATGGTAGTATTATTATCATTATGAGCTGTAAAAAAATTATGGGTACCTATATAAAAACTAAACTGTAACACTCGGTGAAATCAGATTTTTTGTATCTGAATTTGAAAAGATATTTAGAGTAGGAAAGTCATAAGATCGGCTATAGCCAATAGCAAAGTAGTAATTAACACTTAAAGGCATATATAGTCAATTCAGGCTGATTTTAAATTAATAAGGTTAAATTTTTATTGTGTGCTTTTGCAGTTATGTGTGAGACATATAAATGTAAAGCTGCTTTACGGTAGAATGCTAAAAAATAGTTATGTTGGTGTAGTTTTAGGTTATTAACTGTGGTAAGTTCATCATTATTTATTGTGTCATCATACAGTTGTAGTTGTATACAGAGTGTCCGGATATTCTGTGCAGAAAATGCAGTACCTACTCGACATAGTAGGTACTGCAGTAGTCAAGTTCATGTAATATTTTTTGAAAAGTTAATATTAACGTATAACCTGAAAGTTATTGTTTTTAATTCTTTTTTTGGCTATAACTTTATAATATTGAAATAAATTGTTACTCTTGTTACTTTTTTTGGAGATGCAGTTTTAAAATTATCATATTTTTTTATTTTTAACTTCAATGAAATTTTAATACTGTTTAAAATTTAGATGTCGAGGTTTTTACAAACGGTTATTTTTTTCAGCTTCAAACAGGAGTATTAAATTTGTAGATTAACCTTCAGTCATTTAGCAATTGCTATCAAAATTCCAGTAAAATCGAAAATAAAAAAATTATAATTATTTCTTCAGATAGACATTTTTACTAAAATACATCTATGAAAGTAACTAGTGTGTCAAGTTTCAAAAAAATCGTTAAAGTATTAAAAAAGTTATACCTAAAAAACTAATTAAATTAAAAATAAATTTATATTAAATTATTCTTGAAGTAAAAAATTCTGCTAATAAAGCTCAAAGTAGTTGCTTAAAATTAGCTTTTGTGAGACAATAACTGATACTGATTGTTTGAAAAATATTAGCAAATTTTGTAGTTAGAGAATAAAAAATATTTAAACTTAAAATTGGTTTATTTTATATAAAAAATAATTTGGTTGTCCATAGACTTCCGAAAAGGAACAGAAATTGGGCAGAAAATATGCTGTGTCAAGAAGGTAATAGAATTTGTTAATTAATTTTATAATAGCTAATAATGGCATGCTTGGTATAAGGTACTAATGGTAAAATGAAAACAGACATGAAACGCGTAAACCTAAATTGAGTAGAAAAAAGTAAATACGATAGAAGTTTTCTATAATTTATCAAGTATTTTATAAATTTGTACCAAAAAATCATAGCAGATAGATATCTTCTACTATACAGACTATGAATTTAAATTTTTTTTATTATGAGTATGAAAATATAGATAACGCAAGAAGTTATTTTGTATCTTTTCTGTACAATTAATAGGTATGTATAAGTATACAGTATGCGCCAAAAGTATGGAATAAATTCAATAAAAACGAAACAATTATTTTTTGGGAAAAATCCTCGAACAGGTCGATTTTTAATATAAAAAATACATATTTTAGCGTAAAATGCGATTTTCAAATGTCATTTGTTTTCGAGTAATAACGTCATCGATTTTTTTTTAAATGGCAACACCCTATTTTTTTCCTTGATTCTGAAAGATCGTTTAATTCTCTATCAGACAGTACTAAAATTTTGCCCTCTTACATAGGAAAGTTTTCGAGTAAATGACGATTGAATGTTACAAAACGTAAATTTTATCCATAAAAAAAGTAACAATTCTGAGGTATGTAAAATAAAATACAATTGATTAAGTTTTATAATTAAATTAAATGTTCCAATAAACATGTGCCAAATGCAGCTACTTTTACCGCGGTGTGCAGGGAATGCAAGTGTAGTGCAACATATCCGTACCATGTACAGTGTGTCGAAGCATTAGTACTAAACGATTGGAAGAGGAAAACCGGTACCATAGCCGCCACAATCTCCTGACTTTAAATCATTTGGACTTATTTTTGTGGAGATATTTAAAAAAATAAGGTGTATCGCATCGAAATGGAGACTACTGACGATTTACGCAAACGTATCATAGTATATACTAATAACTTTAGTTTAAAATGGACAAGAAATAGAAACATTTGTTTTAATTGCAGAAACTGAGTAAGACGGGCCCAAAATTTTGTGGTAACATCAGGTACGTCAAAATATTTTATTAATTAGAATCACAAACTAATTCTATTACGAATTAAAAACAATAACGGCAAGAACAATTGAAATTGCCGTATAAAATAGGTGTTATAAAATGTTATTTATTTCTTTCCTTGGGAGTTTCTTTCCATTCTTTGTCTGGTCGCCGATTGCATGCTTTGCCGCGTTATCAGGTTTTACAGTGGACCAGTTTACAGTGCCGTGCAAGAACGTATTTTTAAATAATTTTTGAAAGGCCCTTTTTGATTTTTTGTGTCCTTTGTACATTCAAAAGTTGTTTTATATGTATATGTTGAGTTAAAGAAAATTTTGGATCAAAATAAACACCTAAATCTTTAATTACATCAAGTTGAAGCAGAATAGACCCATGCAACCTGTAGTCATATGAAATTTACTCTAACTAGAAACTCAAAGACATAATACATTTTGCAGCATGAGAGGTAATTTATTAACAGTACATAAGGTTTTTCACAAATTTAAGTGCGTCAAGCTCATTATTTATAGAAAAAAATATTGTTATATCACCAGTAGGTATATGTTATTTACTACACAAGCCCAACAGAATGTACATTCCATTTACAGGGTCGGAAAAAAAACAAAAATTACATACGACACACATATACAATTAACAAAACTCAGCAACAAAAGAAAAACACAAATAACAAATGGCTTAAACAAAGGCTTAATTTAACTAAATTTACAGTTTAAAATATCAAGATTATTTTCAATATATAACATAACTACGGCACATAATAATAATAATAATAATAATAATAATAATAATAATAATAATAATAATAATAATAATAATAATAATAATAATAATAATAATAATAATAATAATAATAATAATAATAATAATAATAATAATAATAATAATAATAATAATAATAATAATAATAATAATAATAATAATAATAATAATAATAATAATAATAATAATAATAATAATAATAATAATAATAATAATAATAATAAATTTATTTTCCTTTTGACAACTTACATTGTATAGGAATAGTCATATAACATTGAAAAGAACGACTAGAAGAAAAACTAAAGAAAAACAGAAACAAAATATAAAAAAAATAATACAAATGAACGTATCGGCAGAGATCCCACAAATTCACTCAAACTATAAAAGCATCTATCTATCCTACTGTTTATATTTTTAATATACACTGGTAATTTATTAAAAACTTTTTGCTTAAAAGTTAGGTGAATTAATTGTTACATTATATTTGCAACTCGGAATAAAGTAATGATCTCTTTGTCTCGTATTTAGACCGTGCATTCGCTCATTTGAAACAAGATTGCTTTTATTTTTAAAAATAAACATACACAGCTCGAAAACTAACAAACATGGAAGAGGTAAAATATTATATTTTTTAAAGAGTTCTCGACAGGAGTACCGAGAAGAAACTCCTGCAATGCACCTTATAATTTGTTTCTGCGCAATGAATACATAGTATACAACGGTGAGTTGAATAATACATTAGTCTTCAGTAGCTTCGATACTGTTTATATGTACCTACATCAAAGCAAGGGCTCCAAACAACACTAGCATATTCCAGTTTAGGTCGGACTAAAGTATTATACAATGTCATAAGGGTTCTCAAATCACCAAAATCTTTAGAGTTGCGTATAACAAAGCCTAGCATTTGTGAGCAGATGCTGTAATATTCTGAATATGATCTCTAAAAGAAAGATGGGCGTCAAAGCATATAAGAAATATACGTTTATGTCATATCAATATCGTTAATAAAAATCGTAAACATTAAAGGTCCCCAGCCAGAACCCTGCAAAACTCCAGAGGAATGGGTAAATACGGTTGACCTAACTAAATTTTGGACGAATTGGGTACTGCGCAATAGGCAATCCCGATTTGTGGTTGTGCAATCATGTGTAGTGTCTTGCACCTTCTCTATTACCCAACCTCACGAAAAAATCAATCGAGCCCGAATATTTGGGAAACCGAGGTGCGGGAAATTTTTTATCAACTTCAATCAGCATCGCAAAAATGCTGACAATATCTTGATCTGCTTATTTTTTTCGTTTTCGTACGTCACAACATTACATTACTGACGTCAAGGTCCTGGCGGTTGTGAGAGAACAGCAATGCGTTCGGTTTTTATGTAGCCCATATTTTTAATAGCTGCTGCTACAATATGAGCTGCTCGGCAAAAAATGGCTTATAAAAAGTTGGGCGTTGGAACTGGCTATTTTTAGCTCGCTGGGACTATGTTTATATGTGTGAGTGGCACATGGTGAACAGGAAGGACGAATGCTGAAACAATAAGTACGCTGGATTGAAAAAGTGCTTTTTTATGCGTTTCCTAAGACTGATTTAGAAAGTAGTTCCACCGGTGGTGGTTACATAACCCGTAATTACTTTGTTTTGTATTTTTTCTATTAACACACCGCAAAATTTTGACGCAGATTAATATACTTATTTGGCTACAAGAAAAAAAAAGTTTAATTTTGCAATCCATAGGGTTGGCATGTTAGGTAATATTTTAACATACAAAGATACCACTCTTTGAAGATACAGTCCCTAAAGTCACGCACAAGTTCATTATTAAGTAAATAAAAGTCATTATTGAAAATTCCCGAAACAGGTCGATTTTTTATTCGAATTTACTTTTTCTTCAAATAATCATTTAATATACAGGGTGACCTACCTTCGAATAATGACGTCATCACTTTTTTTTAAATGGAACACCACATTTTTTCTGGATTACCCTAGCTCAGCTGTTTCCAAAAATGTATCTCAAGTTGCTCCTAATTGTTACAGGGTGGGCAACAATACCCAAATTATTTACAAATGAATAAACATACTAAAAAATTTATTGAAATTACTACACATCATTTTAAAGTGGAATGTACTCAATTTATAGAAACGTTGGTGTTACATAGAAAAACGTAGAGTAACGTGTTCGATCGTAGGAAATATTATTTTCGCTAATTAAACCTTTGGACAAAGAACTTAAATTAAATTTTCAAATTGATTACCATTTACTGCCAAACAATGGGCCAGACGAGAAAACAATTCTTGTTATACATTTCCAGTAACTTCAGGCGGGATGGCACGAGCTTCTTGTCGAATTCATTTATTGAGGTCGTCAAGATTATTTAGCTTAGTGATGTATACTTTGCTTTTAACATGTCCCCAAAGGAATAAATCTAGCGGTATTAAATTTGGCGATCTGGCAGGTAATTCCTTAGGTCTTCTTCTGCCAATCCACATAAGAGGAAACACGTCAGTTAAGTAGCGGCGAATAGCAAAGGCATAGTGCCTCGGTGCACCGTCTTGCTGTAACCAAATTGTGTCATTAGGCAAATCTGGTTCTTCTTCATTGGGGAGCAGTACAACCAAGGAAGGAACTAAATCAAATTGAAGAAAGTCTAAATATCTTGCGACATCTAAATCTCTTTCAAAGAAATACGGCCCCAAAATTCGATTATCAACAATTCCGGCCCAAACATTGACCTTTTGGGGACGCTGAGTGTGTGCTTCCATCGTCCGCGTTTCTCAGGTTATCTGTATCCCGGCTTAGTTGTGTAAATAGACAAATTGTTGTGCAGAGGGATGAAATCTATAACAAAATGCCTGTGTATCCAGCAGCAATTTTAACCATAACACGTATAATACGTTGGTTCGGTTGGAATGAAAGTTAAAGGTTAATAAAGTTATCCATGTTTGCACGTCATCGTCTCATATGCTGCTTATCAATGACGTATCGGTCTTTTAATGTTATATTATTATGATTCGATTTATGTTAATTGGTACATTTTTATTTTTATACTGTAGTAATTATTAGTTATTTGATTTAATGAATGTGTGCAGTTTACTTATTAGATCTCAAATTATTTTCTTCTCAAATAATTAACATAATGTAAATTTTAATAGTTCAATCAATTTTTTAAAAGTTTTAGTCATACCCATTTGAAATTATCCTTAAGTCCAATAATGCACTGAGTAGAGTTATTGAAGCGCTATCACTGAAATAATTTTTTTAAATCGACCAAAAAATAAAACTTTTATATTGGTGCCCCGTTTTCAAGTGAATCACTTTGTATATAAAGGAAATGTTAAAAAAATATATACTATGAGACCCTTCACTAAATACGTGACTGCATTTATGGCCCTTGACCACTTTAAAGTTGGAAACCCCTGATAAATTGTGGAGTATTTGTGTGTTAATTCTATTCATCCTTGACTTCTTGGAATAGAGATATTTTGTAACTCCTGTTACAACTAAATTTTCAGTGAGAAATTTCACTATTAGTTACTATGAGTCACCTTGTATACAGGAAATACCTTACTAATGGAATGTATGTACTCAATAAATACTTTTGCATTTTTATTCTGATATTATAATTAGTTATTTCATTCGACTTTCTATTGTAACTTATATAATCCCCAAGCTTAGGTACTAGTTTTACGAATTTGGACATAACCTTCATAGAATTTTTCAATTTTTGTTCTGTGTATCTAGAGTATGTATTCTTCATGAATGTTCTGTTTCTCTTACATAAAAAAACATTACACAAGACGAAAATAGCTGGTAAAAGAGATGGTTAGGAGTTTTAAAAAATATTTTAATCGCTATAGATACTGAGAATTAGCAATACCGGATGAACAAAAGAACGCTATCATGAAAAAATGGAAACAAAAACACGAAATCGTGAAAAAACAGTTATTTTTACATTTAGAATGCTACTATGGTACTTTTACGTTACTTTGCTGAGCTTAGACAGGCAAAATATCCATTCGAGAACGCAAAAGCATTTCACGTTTGAGATACAAACAATATTTTTTCGAAAACTGCAATAAAAGAAGGCAATTGTGTTATGTACAACAATATAATTTATCCTTGAAATCATTTGAACCGTGTTTGAATCAAGACGGTTTAATAATCAATACAAATTAGTTGTTTGAAAAAGTAGTGTCAGAATTATATATTGTAATTCATATTCTAAAAGTCGGAAAGTAAGACTAGTATTTACCAGGGGAAGTATTGGAAGAGGTACAAAGTGCTGTTTCACAATTAATCCCCAAAAAGTTACCTACAACGAATTCAAAGAGTGGTGTAGTTTGAAGAAAATTCAGAAAGTTTCCTAAACGGTATTACTGGCATATTTTGAACTTAAAATTAAACCTTCGACGTTATAGCCAGTATTCTAGGTTAAAAGATACAGTGAGTGCCAAAGAAAATGTAGATATCAGAAAATCTCGAAAACTAATACCATATTTGAAAAGCAAATCAGTTGGATACAATCCAAAAGAGTCCAGAATTCTAACAGAAAAAGAAATTGAGAGATGATGATGATTGAGACAAGAAGCACTTGATAATAGATTTCTGCTAGTAAAGATAATTCAAATTAATATAAATCGTTCGATTTAACTAATTTAGAACAAGTTTTTAGATCATTTTAATAATTGGTGTTTGTGGAGCTTGGAGGAGAGATGAGCTACTAAAGATAACGATTGATGAAATAAAAGGCAAAGATTCAATTATTATTATAAAAATTCCGGATTCCAAAACTCATACTCCGAGATGTTTTGCGATTTCAAGTCGAGACCAAATGAAGATATACCGCAAATACTGTGCTTTCCATCTGGCAGTTACAAGTAGTACAAAATAAATTATAATCGCCATGTTTAAAACACTTACTGTTACTTAAAATGTATATTGTTTAAATAATAGAATCTTAAAACTGTCAAATTATTTTGACATTTGTTTTATGTCCTACAACGAAAAATACTTTGGCGTTCAAGAATATAAAAGGGTTTCGCAGCTAGGTGACAAAAAATGCTAATTTTGTCAACTGAAAATTTAAGGAAAATGTTGACTTTTTATGACAGTTTTCGAGAAAAGTATTTTTTTCGAGTATATTCTTTCACGATCATATCACGTTTGGCATTAACACTAACTCTGATAAAATGTATTGAAAAATAAACTTTCGGTGGCAAATACTTTGGACAGTTGAACAAAAAGTTTTGTTAATATTCCGTGTGTATTCAGTGTTTTATGGCGTTTTTGAATGATTTTTTGTCTAAGGTCGATCAAAAAATTCACATTCTCACGCGTCATTAAAAGACAGTGATTTTACACACTTAATATAGAAATAACTATTTTAGAATTAGCTATAAAAAAATTAAATACGATAAATAAAATTATTTAGTACTATACAAAGAATTGAACAATTGTTGCGTTAGTATTGTTATTTATGTCGGCACGAGTAACCGCATTACCTATAATTTCTTATATGTTTTCCGAAATTATATTTATCTATCCGCTTTACCTGATATTTAATCCACGACAGCTGGAAATCCAGCTTTTCTCAAAATTAAATGAAAATTAATGTGAACCTATCATGTATTTTAATAGTAATTTTTACATTATATTGCACGTACGTGTAGTTACAAACCAAATGAGATATAATAAATCAGTACGTAATTGCTACAGTTTTATTACCTGGTTTTCCTTTATTATTTGAATTCTGTTTAGTAACAATAATATCATTTCTCTGCCGGAACTTTTTTTAAGTCTGCAATTACACAAAGAAAATATATTACGATAATGAAAGGTTCAGTTTTCATAAAACAGGAGCCTATTTCCTTCAAGAGATTTTGTTTATTTTTTTCGTTTGTAGACATACACATTTAATATATAGATTTTGTAGATAAATTGGTAGAATTCAAAGTGATCTTGAAACAGTGATCACCAACATTATATTCTTTACTTTGTCTTTTCTCAGCATATTATATTATATCTGACTACAACTGAAGAAATAGTTGCCCATGTGAAGTAAAGTTATTCAAGTTTATTGGAATTAGCCATGTTTTGCATCCGCCATCAATCGCTACTTTGAATAGTGTTTTGCTGTTCTAGAGGATTTCCAACTTTGTGTTGTCATCAAAAAAAAACTATGAGGGATAGTTATGAGGTCATCAAGATCCGCCGAATATAACAGAAACAGAAGCGGTCCAACAACAGAACCTTGTGGAACTCCGGACCGTACTTGATGCCAAGAAGAATGATCTGATCCAACACGAACAGATACTGTTCTATTGCACTAATGGTTGCAATTCCATGAATTCAGCTCACCTCGAATTCCTAAGTGGTCAAGTTTTAAAAGAAGTCTATAGGTACCTGAGAACTGGAAAAATCCAAGTAACGAAAGTCAACACGATCAAAAGCAAGGGACTAATAACTTAAACAGGACACCAGATTGGTGATAGTAGATCTGCCTGGGATAAAACCATGTTGACATGCTGGTAAAGGTGAACTGTATTATTTGGGATACTATGATTCTTTCTATTACCTTAAGACATTAATCTTAATTGCCGATAATTATCAGGACCTATTTTAGCGCTTTGTTTTAATATAGCAATTGAAATAGGCATCAGATGGTAGACATGATATGGCAAGGTAAAATTTAAATGTAATATATAAAGGTTCTGCTAAAGAAGAAACACAGCGTTTGAGTGCTGAAGCTGAAATACTATCGGACCCCGGCGCCAAATCCACACGGATTGAGGTGGTGTATCACCTGATTCTGATCAAAAGTTATAGAGTCCAAAGAGTGGCCCACATTTGAAAATTCTGGAATAAGACCCAGAGGTCCCTCAGTATATATTTTTGAAAAATAGTGACCAAAAACTTAATTACATTCTAAATCAGAGGCGAACTAGAGAAGTAGAAACATTGGAGATAAATTTTCTAGTATATTTGAACACAGCTTTTTGGCTACTATGCGCAAAATTAAGTACGAAATTTCGTTTTGACAACTTAATTTCTTTTTGCATTATAGAAATTTCTGTGAATAGTGAAATCTTATTGAGAGTTAGATAGATTGAATCTTCACCAGAGTCTGTTTCAAGTTTTGAATTTAGCAGTAATTTCACTTGTCTATGGTGAAAAATGCCATGCTGATGCTCTGATATTTGGAATTGTGTATGCCAGCCTTTATTTCTGTCAAGACATAAGAGAAATTGATTTCTACTCCCTTGTTCGATAAAAGGTTGCCAAAGGACGTCCAAATGTGATTTGGGAATAAGGAATCTCAGAAACAAATGAACCATTTATTACCACTATATAATTTATTTACAATATACCTACAATAGTAAAATGTAAAACCATAATTTACAAAAGATATATACAAAACGCACAATTACAAATTTAACACTAGAAAAGTAGAATAGAGATGAGTATTTTTACATCAGCTGGTAAACAAGTAACTACAACTAAAACAAAAATAAAAATAGGAATGTTCGAGTTATCACAAGTAATTTCCAAAACATATAACGAAAAATTAATTAATTAGAAGTAAATTAGTTACAATGCATCAAGTTATATCAAGAAACACAGTCGATATGAACCCATGCATTCGGCATCTAGTAACATAGGCGTCTGCGGGGGGCAAAAATAGTCCAAATCTAAAATTAGCCTCATCCAAACAAGTTCGTCAGGTCAAGACGCCCATGACTAGATTTTAACAAAAGAATTTAGTTTAATAAATAAGTAAAGTTAAAAAGCAACTAAGTCCTTCATCCTGGCCTTGACGATGAAGCTTGCGCCAACCTTGAACCAGAGCCAAGCAGGCTTTGGAATCCTTGGGCTGCGCCCTGGAAATATAAACGATTGATTAGGACATAAGAGAAATTGAAGCCCATTCAAAACTACTGTTACTATTATTATTTTAGATTCAAATTTGACAGTTTACATTGCCTTATTAAAACAGTTGTGTTGAATGGCTTTTTATTTGATCAAATATTTTATCATTTATAAAAATACTAAATGATACGAAATAGAAAAAATGATTAGTATCAATGAAAAATTTAATTGCAGAAGATGAGACTACATACAGCTTTTTGAACATATTGTAAAATTTTTTATATAGAATTATATTTTGACAATTTTTTCGTTCACAACTTTGGAGATAGAGCAACGTAATATTACTTTTATAATATTTGTCTATATAACACTTAATTTTCGTGATATAAGGCGTTTAACTTTAGGAAAGTATGCTATTTTCTTTCTTGATCCACTTACTAAACGAATAAATATCCAAAATGGGAAAGGTTGTATGCCTAAGAAATCTCCGACTTTTACGAGTACAGATATATTTTAACTAATGCTCCTGATGAAGCATATTGCAATGGAAAATGTATCAATCAGGTTGTTGATTAAAATCAATCAGTCAGGTAACGTTAGATGATATTGAAGATTATGGAACGTTATTAATTGTGAAACATAAGTAAACAAATAATGATGTAAACAGGAGATTTATAGTAACTGAAAAATATATTACATTTTACTATATTTTAAAATGTACGTAGCTCTTCGTCCAGCAACAGCAAAGGATTGCACGTCTGTTTTATGCATATTGCAATGGAAAATGTATCAATCAGGTTGTTGATTAAAATCAATATACAGGTCATGAATTTAGAAGATCGTCTGCTACACTTTTAGTTGAATCTGGTGGAGAATTGATGATAATAAAGACCTACAGTCGTAGAAGGGTATGTTGAAGAATCGGTGGGCATATGACAGAAATGTCTAACAAAGTGTTTAGAGTGTGTGGCAGTGCATTAGCTGAAATAAGACCCAATTTGCGACCAGGACCATCAACGGTAGTTGTGTCCATAACAGAAAATATAATATCAACTCAAGAAAATGTACTTCGTGCAATGCACATCTGTTTGTGTTTTTGACATTAAGGAAAGTTAAGGTAAGTTTTGTACAATAAAATATTCTAAAATTAAATATTTCCGTGTTCTTATATGGAGATATCCAGAAATATAGTATTTTTTTCCTGGGAAAAATTAATTTCATAAAAAGTGACATTTCTCGTCACAGAAAAAATAATATATTTTTTAAAGTTGCACACCTTATCACGAAAATGTGCCATATGTAGAAAAAATATATATATTTTTTTCATGCTCTACCCTTTACGAAAGAACGAACAAACGGGGACAGTTTTTATACAAGGTGTTATTAAAGAAGAGTCTAACATCAACTTAATAAAAAAAATTTCATTGAACATTTTATTATGACAAATGAAATATTAATGTTTTAGGCGAAATTAGATATTTCCACCATCTGTCCTGTAAATGGGAAAATAAAAGCTCAATAATTCACTTTCATGCACCTGAAAAGGAAAAATATTTTTATCTGAAACCAACCTGTAAAAAATATTGTAAATAGAATACAGCCAGTTGTAGGTGGCATTTTATGCACGATGGCGGTTAAAACTAAATTTAATGTGAAAAAAATTAACAAATTAAATCGTAATCGAACCAGTTATAAGTGGTGTTTTCACGAAAAGAAGTAGTTATATTAAGAAACATGGTTAAAATCATAAAAGAAAGACTAAGAAGAGAAGGTATTAGCTCTGATTCATGTCGAATTTACCATTATCTGGCATTTTTGCAACTCCCCATGTGATTTTAGCACTTTAATTAGTGTTAGGGACAGTGCTAGTATTAGAGCTAGCACCTCTGGCAGCAGGGTTGCTGATTAAAAGGTTTCTCAAATTTTCAGATCCATTGGAAAACATATGTGTGACCTGGTAAGCTGCATCCTAGAAAAATCGTGAGAAAAACGGGTTACACCTGTAATTCTTACCTATTAACTTTTCTCCAAGTATTTATGTTTTTTATATTTTAGATTTTTGTTTCAAGATACGTCTCATAAAACAACTGTAACAAAAGCCTAAACTCGTTATTGGTTTTGAGTAAGAACATTTACTATTAAACTAATCTTCATCTGTTCTGAACATATCATTCAAAGAGCAATAGATTTACTAAATCGTGAGTCATCCATAAAATAAAACAAGAAACTTAGAAAACATATGGCCAGCCTCTTTGGCATCACCAAAGACAAAGAATTATCGATACTTTGATCTTCTAACTGATAAATGTACCAAACAACCTATTGGTATAAATAATATTGGCAATGCGCTAAAACTGATTGCACGATTTCTTAAACTGCCTAATCCGAATGAGTATACTGGCACTATTTTCAGCGATCTTCAATCTCTTTTAGCTCATTGTAGGGCAGACCTTTTAAGTATAAAATTACATGGCGATTGCAAGTATAATTCTGTCGCTGAAGGCTACATCGAAACTTGTACTGAAAACAAGAAACCAACGGCTATTAAAATTCTAGGTGAAAGCGAGAATATTCCCTTGGATACCGAAAATATCTGTCAATATCCAATGCTGTTTCATTAACATCTAAAAATGATGTCTAGACTCAAAATATTTTCTCCTATCCAAACAAATCTTTAGGCATGTCTGCAGCTGGTGTTAATTTATTCCATCTTAAAGATTTTACTGTCAATGTATTTATAGTTATTTATGTATCAAAGGGAGATTATTAGGATCCTGGCGTTAATTATCGAGGGCAACAGATTGCAATGCATGTTGTTAATTTGCCGAGATTAGATAGGACCCATGTGTGGCCTAACTCCTTGGCACTTACTACTACTACTATACTCTATCAACAGACTATAAGAAGTATTGTAAATTAAGTTTATCAAATTTATTAATTTGTGAAAATGAATGCAAATCTGGAGAAGTGAGATTTCAGGCGATTTGACAATTATAATAGATGAGAAAATTTCATAAACTGAAAGCGTTTCTCAAACGAAAAAGTAAAGGCTGTGAGACAAAAAGTGTATAGTGTTTAGTTAGGACAACATTGTCAAATTTATGAAGGATGCTTCTGATGAACATCATTTACAACATAAGGTAATGCATTACTATAAGGATTACACATTTATTGCTGTATAGTACAGGTGGTTCTGATTATGGGTTATTTCGGGGCTGTAGAGGACAAGAACTTTTGTATATGAAGATCAATCATATTGAAGATGGTGGTCAGTTATGGTGGTTGATATTTCGGAAAGTAAAGCAGACATCTGTAAGAAATTTACAATTGTGGAAGACAACGAGTTCTCTGTACTGGGTCAAGTGAGGAAGTATATGTTTTTGCCATTGTCCATCGGGCTCTGAGAGATTATTTTCTAACGTATCGTGAAAAGCGTTGCACAGTTCAGCCCGTTGGGAAAAATACATTTGAAGAAATGCCAAGCAATTTGCTAGATTTTTGGGTTTGTCAGATCCAGAATATTTCACGGGACGTTGCCTACGGAGGACTTCCGCGACTGCCTTGTTCAATTCAGGAGCAAATATGACGACATTTAAGAGACATGATGGATGGCGAAGGTCAACGGTAGCAGAGGGTATTTGGCCGACAACATGGAATTGAAAAAATAAAACTGCAAAAATGTTGGCTGGCTATCACATGAAAGAAGTGAAACATCAACTTCATGTTTCACTACAGTCATAGGCAGTTCAAAAGTTTTGCAATTCAGGAAATAATTTTAGTGGAAAATTCGACAATTGTCGGTTTATTTTGTTGATAACTCCCAAGGGAGTTATGAACAGTTACGGTAACTAATGGTTTATTTGTTTATAATGTATTAGTATGAGATAAAGATAATTTTGATCCCTTTCAATTAACAAGGTCGTTACGGTATTGTTCGTAACGACAATTTAAATAATAACCCGTCAGGCTACACAATGTGTTGCAAAGACAATGTATTAGCTCGATTCAAATTACTTCTAATTTTGTATTTGTATAAGAATTATTGGCACTTTCGTGTCTACTGAAGTGTTCTAAACAAACAGTTAGTGATTCAGCAAAATCAGTCAGTCGGGTAAAGTACTATTTAATTTTTTTTTGCGATGACGGTTGGCCGACCAAGCGGTTACGATTTTTATTATAATATATGAGAGCAAAACATGTGCGTTACGTAAGCATTGTTTAACTAATTCGTAACAAATGGCTATTGTAGTGAATCCCAGAACTAGCTGTGTGTGTGTGTTTGCCCCCATGGGAAAATATGTCCAGTGTTTGTCTTCCTCCGCTTTTTTGTCACTTTTGTTTTTATTAGCCATTAACAACTTGCGGACTCGCTAACGGACAGGTAACCACAGGAAATGCATGAATTAAAGTTACAAATACCGGGCTGACCGCATTAAAATCAATAAAAGTAATAATGGGAATGAGAAATTCACCACATTTCATATTTAATTGGAAACTTTAACATGTTCGGTACAAAACTTTGCAGACTAAGACTAAGAAATAAAAATTATAATAATAATTCCAAATGCAAAAACAGTGACTAACATGTAGCTACTACCACAAGCAAATCAATATTTATCTTATTAGTCTATGTATTTATCAAATCCTGATTCATAACAGTTGCTTTTATCGATACTTGGAGAAAAGCCAGTCAGTCAGCGATTTTCCGGGTTGCTATACCGTGATCTAGCTGGTCGTTGCCAGTAACAGAATTAAAGTGCACACCCTTAGCTTTACCTGGGATTCTTTGACCTTCTCTTGTTGTTCTCGGGCTAGGCTCTGTGGGAGCAATTTCGCTATCGGTATCTTTGAACCCGCCCATATATTGATTTTGGCTCCTATTGTTGGTATTACGACTACTACGGTCAGAATCGTTCTTCGGATAATGGTTGGATGTTTCTAAATGTGGAGACATGTGATCCGAACAGTTCTAGAGCCGCCTGTGGGGTGGACCACCATTATCAAAGGTACGGTTTCGATTGTAGCAGTCGTAATACCAACAAAAGGAGCCGAAATCAATATATGGACGCACCCAGAGATACCTATAGCGGGTCTGTCCCGCAGGGTCTAACCCGAGAACAACAAAAAGGGCAGGTCAAAGAATCCCAGGTAAAGGTAGGGATATGCACTTTAATTCTGTTACTGGCAGCATCCAGTTACCGAGGTTAGAGCATAAAAACACGGAAAATCACTATATATCAAATAATAGTAGCTAAAAACTAATATAGCTCTAAGTTTATTATAAAACATTATAATACCTGTAAGGCTGTCCCCAAGAATCCAGAAATTGCTCTCGTAACATTCACGGCCGCATTAATCAAGTTGCCTCTGATGAAAGGCTCTGAATTGTCGTCAACACCTGGCACAGGTCTCAGTCTAAGAGGAGGCAAAGCAGGTTTCTGCCTCGCTGTGGTGACTTCTTCGTCTTCGTCCTCTTCATCGTCCACGCTATTACTAACAGTTTCAGGTATAACTGTAGTCGATTTTGCTTTCTGCCCCCGCGTGGTTGGTTTTTCTGTAGTACTTACTCTTGACGTAGCGCCGTGTTGACCGTTTGAAGCGACCTGTACCCCATCGTTTGAGTTGATGAGGTTCTGCAAGCTTTTTATCTGTGAGAAATCCAAAGCAGCAGTGTTCTTAGGGTCTTTCTGCACGGCTTCCAACTGTTTGATCAACTTTTGGACGTCGTCCTGAGAGATAGCATTAGGAGAAAATGGCTTCGGGGCGGAAGTTACCATAGGAGTTAACCGAGTGGGGGAGTTGGCTAAAAGCTCTTCCTCCACTGGAGGCTTCTTTGGTTTTGATGGTCTCGGCCTTGGTTTCCTTGTGGTCGCAGGAGGAGGAGCTAGGACATTAAGCAGCCAATTCAATCCTTGCATCAGGCGACCTGGAGCACGGGGAGTGGTCACTCTTGGTTTAGGCTTCCTCGTCGTCGTCGTTTCCTCAAAAATACCCTAAAATTTATGTTAAATTAAAATTATGAACTGTCATTAAGAAATACACCTACTGCTTGCTTGATTTGATCTGCCAAACTCTTGGGTGTAGGCGGATTAATGCCTTGTTCTTTCAATAAGGCTGCCAAAAGAGCATCGTTGGAATTTCCATAAGGTGAGGTAGGTGTACTGCTAGGAGGAGGAGTAGCTATGTCCAGACCACTTAAATTATACTGCTTGAGGACATCCTCAATACTAGGTGTAGACTTTTTATTGGTGGCATCTACAATCGGTGGTAGTTGGTCTTGGATGTTCTGTGGAGGAGGTTTAGCAGTCGCTGCTGTCGTCGTCGTTGGTGCTTTTGTCGCTTTCGTTGACTTGTCTCTATCTACTGCCAGCTTTATAACCTAAATCATTTATTAATCATGTTTGTTGCATATTATTTTGACACAAACTTACCCTATTAGCTAGGTTGCTAGTCTCTTTATTCCTACCATTTCTGTTGCCTCCAAAATTCTAAAAAACAAGATAGATCTTTAGCATGAAACCATGGAGGTGTTACCAGTCTTACCAAGCTAGTTAAGAACGATAGCTGCTGCAACAAAGCGGCTTGCTCCTTTTCTAGCTGTGCCAGAGTTTCCAAATCTTTTTTCTGCTGTTCTGTCAACTGTTTCAATTTTGGTGTAACGGTACTTGAAGTAGCTGGAACACTAAGGGGTAATGGAGTGCTAGAAACTGCAGAAAGTTGAGCACTTCTCCTAGAAACCACTTCCTGAGTAGTTGGCACAGTTGTAGTGGTAGTTGGCCTGGTGGTGGTAGTAGTTGTGGTTGTAGTAGTGGTTGGAGCAGTTGTTGTTGTAGTTGTTGTAGGAGTAGTAGTAGTTGTTGTTGGACGGGTGGTTGTAGTTGTAGTGGTGGTAGTTGTTGGAGCAGCAGTTGTAGTTGTGGTAGTAGTTGTTGTTGCCATCGTTGTGGTGGTTGTAGGGGTGGTGGTTGTTGTAGGAGTTGTAGTAGTGGTTGGCGTTGTTGTTGTAGTTGGCGTGGTGGTTGTAGTTGGCGTGGTGGTTGTAGTTGCCGTTGTTGTTGTAGTTGGCGGAACGGTAGTAGTTCTAACTCTTCTAAACGTTGTTGTAGGCACAGTAGTTGTTGTTTCGCTAAATCTAACTCTTCCTCGCGTGGGAGCTACTACAGTTGATGGTTGTGAAGTAGTTGCTGACGCAGCTATTACTTCGCCATCTGTAACGATAGTAATTGGAACTCCGGTAGTACCAGGTTGTTGGGTAGTTCCTCTTAGCAAGTTCGGGAATAACGTTGTTATAAATGTGGGGAACGTTGGGAAGAATGTAACCGTTGGCGAAGTACTTGTGGTTGTTCTTGAAGTGGTAGACAATACCGTTGCAATGGGAGTTGATGTTATTCTTGGTGAAGCTGATATTACTCGATTGGTTGTTGTTGTTGGAGCTTGAGTACTTGTAGTCGTAGAACGCAGGGTAGTAGTTGTCTGAGGGGTGGTAGATGATGGAGTGGTAGCCTGTGGAGTTGGAGCTTGAGCAGTTGTACTTTCTAGTACGATATTGGACAGCGGGAGAGGTAATCTGCCTTCAGTTTGCTGATTCTAGAAATTAATATATAACGTAAGAGAGCTTTAGTCTATGCACAGTTTAACTTACTTGAGGGGCTGAAGTAGTTGGCGCTGCTGGAGTTACAGTCATAAATGTCGTAGTTTCCACCACGGGCATTGTGGTATCAGCAGCCTCGGTAGTTAGAGTTGGAGCTGCGGTTGTAGATTCAGTACTATTCTCTATCTAAAAAAATAGTTCAGGCATATAGATCGAGTTTATAGTTCAGAACTGTCCATATTCGTGCTGTTAGAAGATTAATTTCTCAGATCTACCACAACCAAACAATGTGCTTTCTAAAAATTGTACTATTGTATTACTTCCCAATCTAAAATATGTTCAAGTTGTACAGTGTGTTCAGTATTCTACTCCTGGAATGAATAGCTCAAGATTCCATTAGAAGAAAATAAATAAGCATTGACAGTAATACAGGATGTCCTGGAATTATACGGCATTAAAAAAGAATTATAATTTTTTGAATAGTCTAAAGAGGACTAGGAACACAAATAGCGATTTCACACTTTGTTTTTGAGAGATATGACTTATTTGACTTTCTAATAAGAAAAACTATTACTATGACAATTTATGCCAATGTTTTTATCTATTAAACGGCTTGAATGTTATTTTCAAAAATACGAAAAAAGTTTACTGTATTCGTTGCTGGTTAGTAAAGTAAGATTTTTCGAATTTGTGTTAAAATATGACTTTCAGTTAACGCCATGTTTGTAACTATGCCACTGGTAAAGAAAAGCAATGATTTTTGCGCTTCAGTGGTTAGTAAAATGCATCCATCAAATTTTAAAAATTCTTCTTTGAAATTTTTAGAATATTCGATTTAACTTTTTAATGATCTGTATCTCGTAAAGAGCATTTGTGTTTATGGAACTTTTGTTTTACTTTTATGAGAGGCATAAGATCTCAAAAATGCCATACAATTTTGACACCCTGTATATAAGTAATGTTTAATAATTGCAGAAAATACAATTGAATAATGATCTTTTTGTATTACATTTCTCTAATAGTCTTGAACTATCCGCATTCTATAAATATGAACATGTATACTTGTAGAAATGTATCTTCAGAACGCTACGAACGCTATCCATATGGTCAATTTGTGTTGAAAGTAATTTTCTTGTTTGTAAGAAAGTGAGAATTCATATTTTGCACTGTAAGAAAGACGTTGAAAGAATATGTGTGACTTTCGAAATGAGAAAAATATTGTGAGAACCCAAAGCAACTATTAGGTAATTGTGTTTTCAAAAATATTTTTATTTTTTTAATATTTATCTAAAGAAAATCACAGATTCTTGTACTCTGTTACTATTTAGTTAGTTTAGAAACCATATTTGCTTTTGTCCATTTTATTCTCACAATAATTATTCCCTTGTATCCTGAACATATATACAGCAACATATGTACAGCAACATAACATATATATAGCAACATACAGTGCTTGTTTTGAAAGGTATAATACAAGTGATATTTGTAATTTTCACCATTCAGAATTAGGGTCTGGGAAACTATAAGAAATACAATTGAATACAAGAAAGTTAAGAAATCTGGTAGTAGATACTATTTACTAAAAAATGTTGAAACAAGGTTAAACATGTAAACTTTTTCCTATGATTTCCCAAATTGGTAAAAATTTAACCCACATTAAAAAGTTCAAATAACAGAAAATACAATTTTGAAATAATTCTTTTAGACATTTTAAATATATGCTAGAATATGTTGTAGGTTTTTATATAATTTGACAATATTTACAAGTAGTAATATTTTGAATTGCAGTATTTTCGTTTGGTTTTCTTTCATGATTTTTCTATAATGAGAACTTTTTAACATTGCCATTTATTCTTCATGTGCATCACAATATTAACACAATTTGTTTAAAACATTAGTCACACATTTTAGCACTAGTGCGTTAGAGCATGCAGAGGAAGATAAAGAAAACCTCAATAATATAGATTACCACTCAAAATAGCTCTCTTGATAATTTAGTCCAGGCGTCAAAGGTTCTGTTGACTATAAAATTCCTACAAATTTTTTTTCTATCGCTTTTTTTCATGATTAAGAAGAAGAAAGTTAAAAATGGACACTAAAATTTGATGTGCAATACACTGTTTAAACCACCGAGAGGAAGGTTTCAGCATTTTTCGCAAATATTTTCGAAAGTATCAATTTTTGAGAAAAAAATATAGAATACAAAAATATTCATCATTAAATTTTGTATAAAAAATGCCTGTACGGTTTTTCTAACTGAGAAAATAGTTTCCATACTAAAACTTTTCATACCTCGATTGTTTGGAATCACAATATTTATTGTGAACAAATTTGTATAGATGAAGAAATCTTTATTTATCATATCTCAACGATTTCTTTTTTCGATGAACGAAGAAATAGATTGTAGCATTTGAATAGATAAAGCAGAAAAGAATAGATCATGGAAAGAAGTTATATCTGAATGAACTCAAATGAAATATTAAAATCGTTGTTTATTCTAACTTATATTACATAAAAAAAATTCTTTATTGAATTAATCCCTGTTTTTACGTTTGAGATGCTCATCAACGTAATGTGGCATTGGTAGGTCGCAGTCTTTACTTTTTCTATTTTCTTCAGTTTCCTCAGTGTCTTCAGTTTCTTTTGCCTTCTCTTTCTCATCTTATAGTCCAAGTATCAGAAAATTTTCTAACTCTATGTCAATGGGCTCATCGACCTTTCAAATCCAACCATCGCAAGTGATATAACAATGATCGAACAGCTCAACCCAAGCTTACGATAGCCGCAATTGTACTTTTGCACCCACTTTGATAACTACAAGAGATTATCTTGAGTAATACTGGCGGAGCTGCTTCTTTTTTAGTGATTACTGGCAGTAAACCATTAATAGTGCGTTTCCAACCCCATTTCATTAGTTCCAAATGAATTTCTTTCAAGCTCTGTATTTGGTGATCAAAACAATATGTTGCACATCAAATATTAATGCCCACTTAAAATTATAGTGAAATATATTTTTGAGACAGCATTTTTCTAAAACAATTTAATTATTTGAAATACTCGTAATTAATTTCTTCATTCAAATACTTGTAATTGTAACAAACACAGGGTCAAAAACAAATTTGATTATTGATATGATAATAATTCATGAGATGGTAATCTATATATCATATTGCTGTTAATGACTTGTCTTTCTTTAGTCTGTCAGTAAAATTAATGATTTAGTTCACATATAAGGAGCTGTAAAGCTGTCTTGCCTTGTCAAAACCCTCACTTGTCGGTCTAGTAACGGGTTTCCATCTGAACACAACGTTTTCGTTATCTATGCTATTTTGCCTTAGCAAGTCTTGTATGTTCAGAACTTGGTTATACTGCCACAAACGAAAAGATACATTAGAAGGTACGCTACCAAACATAAGCAATGCATTACCAACATTACACATAAAAAAATAGATGATTCATTCAATCTTATTAAAAATAACTAGATTGGTTTATTTTTAATAGATAATAGATGCTATGCGTGAGTTTTATTAACAGAGAAGAAAATGTTGGCAATAACAGTTGAAAGCTAAGCAAAATGTTGCTTTATATTTTCATATAAAACATCATTTAAAGCGTATTTTATTTATTTATATTATCAAAATTCACAGAAACTTTGCATAATTATTTTTTATGACAAAGGTTTATATCATATTATAAAATATTGTTTATTTTTCTGTTTAATGTGCACGATGAGCAAGGGACAGAAAACTTATCTATAAAATTTTTTATTGATCAATTTTTATGTTAACGATCAAACGATTCAAAAATTAATAACCATTTAGTATTCCCACTCATATTATCCTCAAAATAATGCTGTAACTATATCATCTTTATTCAGTCAATCAAGTAAAATTGTGAAAATACGCTTTTGAAAATACAAAGAAATTAGTGTGATGATGTCTATGTTTGACCCGTATAACAAGGGAAATGCAGGGTGTAACAATTTAATATATTTTTTTCCATTTCTTATTCATCACTTAAAAGATACTTTTCCAACATAAACTATTTATCTATTCACTTATGAATTTAAAATATCTATATTCCAGTAGCGTAGTTACGGATGGGTAGAGTATATTGTTTTAATAAAAAAAAGTGCGCCACTGTTATTTCAAAAATTTGAAGATATTTTTAGAATTTTTAATTTTTGGGAAAAAAGTATTCTTGCGAAATATTTACTAGTCGAGAATTAACTGAGGAATTAGCAAATACAAGTAAATTAAGGAACTCAGGTTTTTCATTTTGACAATTACGTCACAAAATATCGTGGCTAGGGAAATGTATTTGTTCATAACAGGAAGCAGTTAAAAGTGCCACTTACTTTTCTTGTCTTGTATTTAAGTTATGAATAAAATGAACATCTTGTAACTTCCTTATTAAGCTTTGAATAAACAATTGTTATATAACAACCCTCAATCATTCTCAATGATAGATTATGTCGGTGAAGTTTGGTCAAACTTATTGTTAACACTCTGTAAATATCTTTTTTCCACTTTTTATTTAAAATTAGTATATATTATAGACATGCTTCACAATTTCTTTGTACTTTCAATCATACCACCAAAGTTGCCATTACCAATGCTGTGTCCCCAAATCCTTACCTGATTAACTTGCAATGTCTTAAAATTGGTGTTTGAATTGTTGTTGTTGTTGGTGTTGGTAACATTTATAATACTATTTAGTGCTTCTAGCGTTCTTCCATTTAACAATTCGGATAGCGTCGGCAGCGTCGGATCTGGACTGGTACTACTTTCTGTGGTAGTACTAACGGTAGTACTGGGTGCCGAGGTGCTATTAGGCACGGTACTAGCCGCGGTAGTGGTGGCCGCGTTAGTAATTTGACCTACGTTGGTGCTATCTACAGTACTAATACTACTTTCAGACACCGTACTACTTTCCGCAGTGTTAGTCGCAGTGGTACCACTTTCTGTTTGGGGGAGAATTGTGGTTGTAGTGCTAGTACTAGTTGTAATACTTTGTGAAGGTGTTGTGCTAGTAGTACTTGTGGTGAGACCCTGAGTGGTGCTGGTACTTGTTTCAGGGACGGTACTTGTACTACTGACATTATCCAGAGATAATGGGTTTGCGTCTACTGTTGGTACCGTGTTTTCGTCGACCTATAAAAAAATGTACAAATATGCGTTTGATAAAACAGTTTTCTGGGTACTATAAAGGCCCGATATTAATGTTTTTAGAGCAGTTGGTTCTATTGATTGGGTACTAAAATAGAGAAATGGTAAACGGAAATTTACAGCCGCCTAGTATACGTACAACTAGTTTCAAATATATCTAAAAGCAATTTCAACTAGGGTACTAATCTTAGAGGTGTTAATGTTTCAGTACTCGACAGTAATATGTATATTTGTGACTGTATGCAATGGTTTATGTACAAAAATGATAAACTAAGGTACGTAAGGTAGAAACGTGTATATTACATTATATACAATGACCTCCTCTGTTACTTTATCGTTGTTTTAAAACAACCATTTCTGTATTTTATGTCACTCGAGTTCCAAATTTGAAAAAGAACGGCTATAGTGAACGCCCCATGTTAGCGTGCATATCCCACCACCTCTCTAGCAAAACAAAAACTGATATGTACACAAAATTATTCACAAAATGGTAAACAAGTGCAACGGTGTAAAGCGGTGACGCAAAACTTTCGTAGGGAACTCGGGTGACCAACTGAAGAAGCTGACAAAGCTCATCAACCAAAAAGTTATTGACAGTGAATACCGTTTGGACATTTTTATTATCCTCTGAACTTCCAGGGTCGTTTGTTACTTGGTTACTGGTTATTTCTGGCAAGGGTGGAGGGTTTTCGCGGGTATCGAATCCTCTTACCCTTATTATTTGTTCCATCGGAACAAGGGTACCATTTGGAAACTTTCTAACTACTGTGTTGTTAGGGAACAGGCCAACTATCACGTACGGGGTATCTTTATTCGGTATGGTAGGGGGCTTCTTACGCAAAATGGTATTGTTATTCAGTACAGCGAAAACGAAATAGTCAGGAGTAGTTGAAGTGGTAGTGGAGGGGGTGGAAACGTCGATGCTGTTCTGGATGGGATCTGGATCAATGTTTAGCAACCTCCCGGAACGGTTAGCCAATGATATATTATTTGATGGTTGATTAGAAGTATCATTAGTCGTTGCAGTGGTAGTACTAGACGGACTGGGAGCGGAGGTACTCAGGGAGGAACTGGTACTACTTTCGGCAGGCATGGTTTCGACGGTATTCGTTGAAAGTGCGTTAACTTGCACAGTTGTACTATCCTGAATTGTAGTACCTGGAGTAGTACTATCTTGAACGGTAGTACCAGCAGTCGTACTACTCTGAGCAGCTTCCGTAGCAATTTGCATATCGTTACTCGTACTACTGGCTTGTGTCGTCATAGTAGTACCTTCTGTAGTATCACCGTTCGAGACAGTAGTACTTTGAACCGCGGTAGCCATTTCCGGCATTTGTGTGGTAACCATCGCATCCGTGCTGCCTTCGGTAGTGCCAGTTTCTGTAGTAGTACTGTCAGTAGTGGCCGTTATATCGAAATTAGATCTTCCAGCAATAGTGACCGTACTGAGGAGGTCGTCCGGAGTTATTGAATTAGAAATATCGTTAGCAGAGAATATAGACACACTTCCAGGACTTACTTCAAAATTCTGCAGTGTCGGAATGGTAGAGAGGAAAGTGGTAAGTGTTTCTATGTCGGTGGTACCAGTTATACCGGCCTCCGCCGTGGTCGGGAACGTGTTGCTTGTAGTTGATTCTGTAATAGAACTAGTGACTGTATCATCGAGTGATAATGGCACCGCTGAGGCAGTAGAACCGCCCTGCTGAGTAGTTTCAAGATTTGTTGTAGGCACTGTTGTTGGTACAGTAGCCTCAGTTTGTGTAGAAGCCATCATATCGCTCGATGTTTCAGTAACTGTTTGACCAGCAGCCTCCGCTTGAGTTGATCCTACGGAGGCTTCTGTTTCTGTCATCTCAATGGTTTCAGTAGTGGGAAGTGTAGGAGTAGTAGCAGTTTGTAATTGAGGGGTGGTATCAGTATCTGCCAGTCTGCTTTCAATCATGAGATTTGAGGATGCAGTGGTAGTAACTTGTAATGATGGAAGATTTGCTGGGGATGTAAACAGCTCTGAAGTTGTGATTGTAAGAGGTAGAGGAGATGGGATATCAGACGATGTAGTAGCTGTAGGTGTCTCAGCAGTAGAAACTGGAACGGTATTAGTGGTATCAGGAGAGACTGTAGGATTTTGGGGAGCAGTTGTTGCGACGGATGCTGGGATGGTCTCAGAATTATCAGGAAGAGCAGGTGATGTGGTTGTACCAGATGCTGGCAGTGTTTCAGCAGTGTCAGGAGGACTAGGAGAGGTCGTGGTACTAGATGCCACAACAGCTGTACCAGTAACAAAGTTGGAAGTTTTCGGCGTAACAACGACAAGTTTTTGTGCAGACTCTGTGGTGGCGAGTAACCCATTCAGAATGGCCAATAGTTTGCCGATGGTGCGTTTTTGTAACACTTGGTCTGGGGATATTTCATCCAGAACGCTGAGAGGATTTAAAGACGTGCTTATTTGTGCAGGAAGTGTGGTTCTACTGGTGGAAAACTTAGTCACTTTAGATACAGGCGTGGTGGAGGGAGAACTAATAGTATTAAAATCTTTACCTACTTGATTCGAATTTGTATCGTCAGTGGCCTGAATGGCAGAGAGAGAACTGAGGATTCTTTCAATGATTGTCGTGGGTTTTTCAGTAGTCAAGGCGACTGTGCCAATGGGATAGGTCTGTGGGGTCTCGTCAGGTTTCGTCTTGTCTTTTTTGGTCGATTTTTTGGGCGCTAGTTTTAGGATGGCCGAACTCGACTCGGTAGTGCTCGCCGAGAAGGTTTGTTTGGAAGTGTCTGGAGGGGTGGTCGTCGTCATAGACGTTATAGAATTTATTATCCTTTCTATTATCGAAACTGGCTTTTCCGTGGTGGCTTCCTTTACCTTCGGAAAAGAAATTGGTTATTTGGCATGTAATAATGATAGTGTAGTTGTAATTACCAAAGAGTTGGGATTATTTAGGGCGTTTTCGGTGGAGGAAGAAATGAATTCTTCGTTGATAAGGTTCGCAGACGGAACGGTGTTTACGGGATCGTCGAACGAGATTATCTCTAGTCCTAAGTCTACGTCCTTTGATCCTGCTCCTGAATTTACCTGCAAAGTTTTTCGTACAGCTTACAATTCTTTCCTGCATTGGTATAAAGACTACACTAACAACACAACAAAAGAAACTTTTTCCAAAAATTGTTTAGCTTGTTCATGGATAACCGATATTTTTTAATTCTAATGATAAATTTATCAATCCTAGGACTTGTTTATCTTAACTAAACTTGTTTCTATTCAGACTATAACTAATTATTAATTGTTTAGTTATACAAATGATTAAAATAAAGGATATAATATTGTATGCATATTGAAAATGATGTAAAATACATACAAAACGTTATTTAAGAGTTTCTAAACCTATATTGTACTAAAACCTTAAGAAACTTCTACAGAAATAAGTAAATTATCTAAGAAATACAGTGACTTTGCTCAAAAATTAAAGGTTATCCTTGCTAATTTCCAAAATAATCCTTGAAATTTGATGAGTTGTTAGTAAAATTAATTAAAATCTATCATAACTTAATCAAATACTACATTGGTGCAAAGAGCATAGCAGTGAATTTTTAAACAAATATTACCAAAAATATAAAATAATACCATACAAGGTGTTACAACTGTTCAAATTTCACTAAATTTGCCTCAATTAATTTTTTCCAATGTGGATGCAATGCTGCCTGAATTATTTGCAGACTCGTTAAACAAACCCAGAATTTAAAAAAACTATCATTTTTGTTGAAACACCTTGTATATATAACTATGCATCTAACTACTGTGCGGCTTGGTTAATAGTATGCATTTGGCGTGCAGTTTTGTATAATACAATCTATGTACAGATTCATGTAAATAAATAAGACCAGTGTGTTGTGATTGCTTTTATTTGTAGAGTGTATAAACAGTATAAAAAATAAAATAGTACACCTTTATCTTAAACCTAAGGTATATGAATATAAAAAATAAAGTTGTGTGGTTTGTACTTGTTTCGCCTCTGAGCTAGTGTCAGTGTAGGATCAAAAATCCTAGAGAGAATTGGTGAAATGTAGGGTATTTAAATAAAGTACAATATAGCTTAGGTATAACAACATACAAAACCACCGTACTTTTCCATATCTAATATATATATTTATACTTTCTTACTGGCAAGAATGTAAGCACTAATACATATTTCCTATGTTTTATATCTTTAAATGGTACCTAAAACTGACGATGGAGAAAATAGCATCAGTATAAAATTATTTTCGGCTTTATATTAACATATTTATTAATAGAATCCTTAAAATAAGCCAGACTAAGTATAATTATACAGTTTTCTAGGGCCGGCTTTCATTTCTTTAGTCAAATATACGTTATTCTTACTGCTCTATTTCATAATATCCAATGACTTTTTGAATTACTCGAATATTTATTTCCCCTAATTGCTAAATATTTGTACATAGCTTTGCAAAAAAAGATTTTACGCGACGTGGAAAGCCGAGCCTGCCAAACTTACTGTCTAGACCCATCACCAAAATATGATAGAATCAAAATCCAAAACCAGCGCATAGAATATGCTCCCAATTTCAGTCTCATAATGTCCTTAACTTAAAATTTGTAATTCCACCTCGCTGATTTTGGACCTTGACGTGCTGAAATGGTGGTATTATTATAAGAAGGGTGCTCAGTGTAAGGAAGGTTCTTAGAAGAGTAGATAGAATGAAGTAGGTGTTGAGAAGAACGGGAAATTCTTCAGTATAACCTTGAAAAAGGCCAGTTGTAGTCAATCGCGTCTTCCGACCAAACGTTTTCCTTAAGCAAAGATGAATTAGTCTCAGTTTAAGGCTAAGGCGTACTATTTTATTATTGTTTTTATATAGATTTGATATATGTATGCATCGTTGTGTATGTGAAAGTATCCCTAGATGCTTGTGTTATTTTTTATATATCCTATCTCAGATTTTAATAAATGAATACACAGGGCGTCTTCAAATAGGTGAAAAGACTGTCGTAAGAGACAAAAATTTTAAGTGTTAATTTAATTTACTTATTGATATCTATACAAAATTGGAATTTCAAGAAACCACTACTCTGTGAGCTAATGCCCCGACCAACATTAAATTACTCCTGAAAAACCTATAGCAACCAGCCACGGGCAGTCGTCAGCAATGCCATCAAACATAAACTGGTTAGCTCTCATGCCATAGATGAGGTCAATTGAGATTAGTTTCTGTCTTACGCGATATGTAAGTGACTACATCTTGTGGTCACTACTCACTGTTGGTCTAAAACAGCCATAAACAGAAAGCGAGCCATTACACTGTGGGTACTATTGCCGACCTGTATTACCCTCAAAGTAGACCTACGACATGGATATTTTGCATACTGATTAATTTTTTTATTCCGAGAGTAGAGTTTTTCTTGCAATAGTCGTTTCACCTACTCCAAAACACCCTGTATAAGGACCTACTGAACTAGTTTGTAACGTTATAGAGAATATATCTATTGTTAAATTTTGAAAAATTATAAGTAATGCTAAAGCACCGTATATATTTTTGGTTGTTTTAGTTGCACTGTTGTCACATTATTATTATAACTGTAACTTCTCTATCTTTATCGTTGACTACAAACTACATTTTCGCATAATATTACATTGAAAGATTATTGACTATTAGTTTTATTACAGGATGATCAAAGTTTTATTGTAATTATAAAAAAAGTAGCTATCTTTTAAGTTTTGACCACCTTGTATATAATACAACCTGTTTGCATTAAAGTTGCCCTATAAAAATATTTTTTATTGATTCAACCACAAAATTAGTTTCGGAGTAGTAAAATTTATCACAGTATTGCTATTTTTAATATTTTACAAGCTGGTTTATGTCTGTTCTGTATTTTCCGTTTGTGTTGTTACTTGAAGAAAATTTGGTTTAACAAATTATTAGTACCAACCCGTAGTAAATTGTACCGTAGTAAAATTAAATTCAGTTTTACAGTATCTAGAATAGTAGTCTTTAAATTACGTATATCTGATTTATAATATTTCTTTTACTAAACAAGATGTTTCAGTCATTTTAATGGTCTTGTATTTTTGTACATCTCTAGTATCAGTTTTGTCCATATCTGTCGTATTTTGTTATTATATAGATCTTTTTCTATAAAATCGTCAGTACTTGTCCTTGGTCTAGTTATTCCGTCTACCTAAAAACAAAAGACGATTAAAATGGGTCAAAATTAGTCTTGTCAGTTAAATAACGTTACCTACCAGTAATGCAACAAATTAAGCTATTTATTAGCTAATTGTTTTGTTGATTCCATTAAGTTTTATGCTTATTTATTTAAGCGTAGTACAGACAAAATTAGTACACACACTATAGTATTCACTAAAACTTGTTTCAGTTTACAGAAATTGTCGAAGAAGGAGCGGCATAGTAATTAATATAAATTTTGTATTTAATTGTAGTAAAAAAGGACAACTTGAATGCAACAACATTGTTTTTTTCTTATAAGCGATGACTGTTTCACGAAATATATTTTTTAACTTTTCAAGTTATATCGAAACAAACATAAGATGCTGAAAATAACACATAGAGGTGAGAAAATAGCTAGAGAAAATACAGAGAACAAAAGAAATATTAGTAAATTATATAAATAAGCCATAAAATATATTTTAAATGAAAAGGATATTAAGAAGATATATATGTTCTGTTTATTAAAAGTGCATACTCTTTTCATGAATACCTACCAAACATATTGTTAGGAAAATTGATTTTTAAAAAATGTAAGGATATATAATTGTTCGCAATTTTGCAAAGCCGTTTTTAGACGTTCACGCGCTTTCATATTTCTTTTCAATGGAAATTCGTATTAAGATGGAGTAAGTTTTAATCAACTAATAAAAGTCTATTTTACTAGACAGCAGAGCCATATTTTCACAAAAAAAATTAGATCTGAACAATATTTTGGTCGCAATATTGCCCACATTTCGGACTGCGGTGAGACGTTGTTAGGCACTATTATAAAAAAAGGAAGCTGTAGGCTAGTAAATCAAATCTTCATATAACAGACAGTTGCCTCAGATTTCAATTTATATTCATGAAATCTGTACGCCAAGAAGACATGTTTTGCTAAATTTCTGCATACAATTGCCTAACTTACAGGGGCACAAACTTAAATTTGCCGTTGAAGGTGCTGATGGGCGGAGCCTGATAAAAGCTACACTGTTTGGCCGAACATTATACCCTTAATATTAACGTATACTGTAGAAAACTCACCTTGTACATCACACAAAGTATAAGAAGAATCAGATGCTTATTAAATCTTTTTTTTCAGATGTGCCTAATTTTAAAAATGTATGTGATTCTTACTGTAATTCTATAATCTACAACATTTTAGGTCAATCTAAAATCCATGTCAGTTTCATTACAATAAATACATTCCCTGCATTTGATCTTTTTCTTCATGTTTTGTTATATTTACTAATTACTAATTACAATGATGAAATATTCTTATGTGTTTTATTTTATGCAACTAACTAGGTATATTTCAAGGCCAACTACACTGCTAATACCGTTAATTTTCTAATAAGTTATTACATTCGCCATGGATTTTGATTTTACTCCATTTTCTGCTACATTATAGTAACAGCTGCTAATTATATCACATTAGGTACCCAAAATAACTTTTACTTCTTCCTACATAACCGTTATAGTTTATTTTATAATACTTTTACAGAAATATCCGCCCACTTTTGCCGACTCATTCGCGAATGCATTTAGGCAACGGCTAAATTGAATTTAAAAAGTAGGCCAGCAAACTTATAAAATCGATTACCGAAGTTGGTTCTCCTTAAGCAACAAATTAAAGGCAAAAGTAATTACACTATAGAGATTTTTTATGAGACCTTCAAGATATGCCAAACTGTACGAGAAACTGATATGGTAGCTAGATATTTATTGATCAACTTTTAAATCTTTGAAACTAATTAGTGGTTAATGTTAATGATTCCGAATTTCTTAACTATAGAAAGTTAAATGACAAATGTCGTATACGGGACGTTAATGTTGCATACATCTATACTCAACGGTCAAAAATCTAGAGAGTGACACATGTTATAACACACAGCCCGTATATTTTTTCTATAAAATCGTGTGCCGCATATCTCTGAGAGCTTACCCGATTACACAGCTTCTGCTGCAGCAAGTACGCATGCGCTGCAGCTTTTGATTGGCTGCGACGAATTGTCGGATCCAATTGTTCCATTTCCAGCGCTATCATGGGCGGGTATATCTTTCGGGCGGGTAAACTTTCCGGTATATCGTTCCGCTGATTTAATTATGAATGTAATTAATTTATTAGTGATTTTGTGTATTCTCAAAATCGTAAACGCCCTAATTTAACAAATGAGGAATAATGAATGATGACATGTATGAAGGGTTTAGGACGCGAGATCAAAATATGAGTGCAAGTGATGTTGAAATATGTAGTTTGTTAATAAGAATGTTCGTGAGTAGCATATATGCATAGAGCAAAAAAGAGTGGTAAAGAAGTACAACTGCGTAACAGTAAATAGAAGAATTTCGCGGAATAAAGAGGATATTTTAAAAATGAGTTTTCGACAAAAAAAATGGGTTGCTATAGCTTACAAGATGAAACTGTCTAGAATATATGCAAAGGTGCTTTTTGCGAATTATATATGACATGAATTATGGTATGTGAATTTCTGTATAAATGAAATCGAAAATATTATACTGATAGAAAAGACGAAATAGTGATATGGCGAAGAAACTATTAAAAAGTTGGAATCTGGATCTAAGAATATATTTTTGACGAAACCTGGACACATGAAGGTCATACAGAAAGCGATACGATGTGATATAAGTGTTAATCGTTATAGTGACAGTGCTAGTAACCGATAGTGAATAGTGTGTGTATATATATATAGTGCAATGTCTGCCTTTTGTCCTTGTGAATGCGAAACTCGCGATTATTTGCGTTATTTATTTAATGGTGGGAAAATCTCTACTTGTAACGAATTATTGTCAACTATAATATCATTCATCATGAAACCGTCATGGTAGATTGACAGAAGCTCAAAACAAACACCACATAATAATGAAAGTAGCAATAATGTTTGTATCTGCTGTTTTACTATTTTGCAAAATTTGTCAAAAGTTGAGATTTTCCCGCCATATATAACTAAAACAGAATTTGCAAAAAGTTGTGTCCATGAGCACAAAGCTTAAGAGTGATATCGGCAGAGTGCGCATTGCCGTCCAAAAGGATGACATCCTAATTTGCAGAGGATGGCTTGCTTTAAACATTTCTCAAGTGGCACGCTTAAGTAATCATGCCACCCTCACCTTCCGGACTCATCTCTGTGCTGTGAATTAGTCACTCGTAGATTTTCAGCCGTTGGGTGTAGCTAGTATGAATAACATTAAAACAATAAATAATACATTATTATAACTATCTCTGCATTTTCAGCTAGCCACCTCCTACTTCTTTGCTTGAATACAAGCGTATCAGTTCCAAAGTTAACTCTATCTTTATACAAAAAAGTTTTGCTAGGCTAGCACATTTTGTACAACACATATGCCCTGTAACCTCAAAGATATTATCACAAATTCCGCGAAGCGGTACTACTTATCACACACATGTATATTTCCAGCACTATTTTCAAAATATTCAAAATTTACTTACCGTTGTAGTCCTAGATGGCCTAATAGTCGGTATAGTCGGTACATAGGCAGCGGTCGGTATAGTAGGAATGTACACTGGAGCGGACGTTGTCGAACGAGATGCAGAACCTCGCGCAGAGATGTCGGTACGATACTTAGAACTGTACCGACTTGACTTCTTCTGGGGTGAGAATGTTTTCGGACTCTAAAATTATTATTGCTAATTAATTGTGATTAAAAGCACAAAATGTGTAGAAACATCTTTAGTTTTAGGCAGTATTATGTATCTTCTAAATGCATATTTATTTTTTAATATAGAACGCTGTAATCAGTAAACAGTAGAGGTTGTAAATTCTATAAACCACCGATAGATGGCAGACCCATATCATGCTAATTCATAAAATATATTCTATTTTTAAAGTGTCTGCGTGTAAGAGTGGCATCCAGTTTTTTGATAAATAATAGGACTTAATTAGTTAACAATTAAAGAATATTTGACAAATAATATCTTTTCACTAGTATACATTTTTAGTATACCCATAATTACACAATGATTTCAATTCCAAGTTTCTTTAATAAAGTTTTACTTCAGTTCATCTAGTAGGTCAAAAGAAACTACAAATTTTGCAGTTACAAAGTCAAAATATTTTGTCAGATATGAACAATGATAGATTTTTCGTTCAATATAAATTGCAAGAGAAACTAATATCAAAAGTACCTATGGTGTTGCAAATTAGTGGGTCAGCTATTAACCAAAATAATGGCTTTTCTTATTCCACTTTTCATTTAGGAGCTTCATTGTCCAAATACAGGGTGTCAAAATAAACAATTTTAAAACAGTTTTCTTGATAGCTCTGGTGATTTTACAGATATTTTTTTTTAAACTTGGCATTCAGTAAACTGAAATAAACAAACGGCATAACTAACAGCAAACAGTAAAAACAAAAAATTAACTCAGATAAACTAAATGTTCGATATGGGTACCATCTTCACCCACCTGGGGCTATTTTAATTTTTAATTAGAGATTAACAAATATTCTTATATAATTCGTTCCTTTAGTGCCAAATTTTAAATAAATATCTCTAAAACCACCCGAGCCATCAATAAAAATCAGTTTAATTGTTTATTTTGACACCATGTATATTGAAAGTGGAGCTCCAAAATGATAAGTGGCATAAGAATCCCATTATTTTGATCCCAAGAATTTGTGGTTAACGACCTGACCTACTAATTTATAACACCCTGTATACGAGATGTTATTAATTCACAGAAAATACAGCTGTATACCATACCGCATATTTTGCAACGCTATATTTAAATTGCGGTAATAAATAATTATGCTTGATTTAAATAACCAAATTATTTATTTATGTAATAATAACGTAAATTAGATTAAATAACCGTAATTACAACCTGCCTAGTGGACAGGCCGTTTATATATTACAGTGTAATTTCACTTTTCACACATGAATTAAAATAATTTGTAGCAGAAATTATTATTTTCTCTCTTTTAAGGGTTATTATGGTTGTTTCCCATCTGACAATTTTTGCCAAAAGGGCAGCGTGTTAACACAAAAAACTCACGTAAGAGTACAAATCAGCAATGAATAATCAAATCAATTTTCCTTACCTGTGTGGACTGCACAGCAGATTCTACTGATCCCTTTCTATACTTCTCCTTAACTTCCCCTTTATCCTCCTTATTCTTCCTACTGCTGTACAACCCCCTGGGAGGTATTGTACTCCTTCCCACCTTCACAGAACTTACAACAGGAGCCAAAGTGGAACTGAATTTGGCATGGAACCTATGTTCCTTCGGGGACGTCGTAGTCGTTGGTTGAACGGTAGATCTCACCACTTTGGAGGATTTCCTTGATGGAAATGTTGGTCTTTTAGTAGTGACGGTCGCCGAAATCTGCTCAGGGTATTTCGTGGTCAGAGAGAAGCGTTTTCGTGAAGGTCTGGTTGATGGTTTTACTGTGGTAGTGGAGGTTGTGGAGGAAGGTTTTGGATCCAGTTCGTTGTCGAGAATATCATCCTGAAATGAATATGGAGTGAAGAACTGAAAATGTGAATGAACTGTACCAAGAGAGCAAAGGTACAGTATGAATGGAAACACTATTTATAGTAATAACTGAAATGCTGAGATATATTTTAAATGAAATGGAATATGGATATCTAGATATGGAAGGGAACAAAGGAAGGAAAATGAGGAATGAATTAAAACGTAGGGGAAAAAAGCAAAAGTCTTTGTTTAATTCCGAATATTAGAAAATTCTCATTTAAACGCTATCATATCTTGCTAGAATTTTCTTTAAATTTTTAGAAAACTTGTGGCTAAAACAATTTTTTTGTAGGAAAAAACCTAAAGAAAGTATTCTCAAACCCTGTTTCTGTTAAGCTTTGTAGATAGAAAGATCTGCGGCTTTTCTGATTATATATGACTACTGTCACTTAAACTGCAAGCTCTTTTATTATTCGTTTTGGAACAATTTTAGGCTGGCACTGACCGGAAGTTATTGAATACGACATGGTACGGAGTGTTTTTAAAAGATTTTACCATTCTAACGTTTACAAGTTTGTTCGCACTTTTTCAAAATGACTTGTTCATTTACCTGATCTGAACCCGATGAAATATGTACAAAATTATTTAAAAACTTAGATATAAAAGTGTTTTACGTTACGTTTCTCTTGTTTGTTTGGTTAAATTCTCGAAATAAACTTTATCAAATACTTTGCAAGGCATTTGGCTATACCTATAGATATGTTCATCCTAAAATACATCAGTAGAAATGTTTCAAACTTATGTTGTTTAAAAATAATACTCTGTTTAGTTTTTTTTAGATGAATTACTGTGGTGGCTTTTCTAATAGGTAATTATTTATAGGCGAATCAGAAAAACAAATACACGATTATTTGAAACTGCTGTACTTTGTTTTTGTTTAGACATGTTTAGACTTACAGCAGGGGACTACTCGTAAAACAAAACAATTGAAATGGAACCATACGTTGGGATACAAAATTAGAAGCAAAGTCATATTACTATACGTTCATTTTGACGGTATGAAAAGTCTTCTACAGCGACCACACTCAAGTGATGCTACTTCTATTTTATATGCTTATATGGATATTTAACGAATGGACAGCAGCAGCATCAGATTATTCAATAAATAACACAGTAAATAATGTTTTTTATTTGCGACAGTTTATTTCCTAGTTATAAGGACTTAGTGCTGAACGTGTGAAGAAAAAAATTTATACCGTTTTGCACAACAATCCGGGATTTCTTGACTTTATGCCGTATGAGTAGATCTTTTTGATGACAAAGAAGTAGATTTTTCTGCATCCACACTAAATGTACCATCCATGAAAAATTCTATATACTTTAAATTCCCCAGTGACCTCTGTGAACGTTGAACACAAGTTTTCGACACTTGAACATTTGCAGCAGTTACTCGTTATTCAATTTTATTCCAGTACTACAAGTGAATAGTTAGTATATATAGTGTTTTGTAAACTAATAAGTTTAATATGAATAATGTTGCATATTATAAATTACCATTACAAGGTAAGATGTTGATATTAACTTTTTTTAGGTATATCGTTGAACCTCAGTTTCTACAAACAGTAACTTAGCGTCCTAAGTGCGCTCCTGATAAAGACATCATCTGCAAACGAAGTGCGGGCTCTAGCTATAGCTTTCATTATACCATATCTAAAGATTCGAGCTCATCATAATAAAAAGTAATTAAAGATCGCAAATGAGAGTTCAAGTATTTTCGAAATCTCTTATATTCTCTGACTTAAAAACCATCATCTCTGATAATTTCTTTTATGGATATCCCAAACTACATTCTATACATAATCACGCGATGGTGTTCTTATATAACTTCTTCAAATCTTGGCAACTTACGTTGACCATAAGGAAGCCGAATCACCTGAAACTAATCGCCTAACAAAATGAAATCCACATTTCTAGGTTGCGTATGTCGACGTGCATAACTACGTCAACTGACAATGTTCCATGAAATGCTTGTTATCAGGCATAAATTCTAAATTATTGTAATAAACGTCGGTAACCGCAATTACTAGTCAACTTTCTCTTTTAAAAGTTGTTACATTAAATTTACGGCGAGGGTCAAGAAATCTAGACAGGTCTAATAACCATTCCCAGCATATATCAAAATGGAAAAATGTCAACAGGTACTTGGAATCTATTTCTTTTGTGTCCGTAGGAATATTAGTATTACGCAAATTATACAGGGTGTTCCGCATAACCAACACGGAGTAGGTGCTTGTAAGGAGTCCCAAAACATTGCAATTTAACCAAACAATACTGTATACAAAGTCAAAAATTTATAACAGAATGACTTTAACTTGGAATAACTAAATTTGATACAAGATGCAGGTTTCTTATTGGTCTGCTTTGACTATAAGTCCAAGTAAATTGAAATACTACAAGGTGTTTATTGAGGGTGAGACACCCCTAAAATTATACCAACCTTTTTTTTCAATTGATCGAATTTAATAAGAATGATAATATCCTGCGCATAATTTAATTTTTACTCTTGTTAAATGTAAAAAACTGTAAAATTTTCAAGAAAAAATACTTTAATTAAAACCTTTATTAGAAGAAATCAAAATGTTAGTAGTAGGCTTTGCCTTTGAAATTTAACAGTTAGTAATAAGACTATTTTATTTCTGCTACATTTTCTGAGGTTGAAAAACGGGCTCGAGAGACGGGAGAGTTTTTACAATAAACTAGAAACTGTAGTATCACGAGCCTCTGTACACCGAATTCTTATACGTAAACTACTACATCCATATCACATTCAAAAACTGCAAGAGCTACTGTCTCATGATTTGGATCGACTATAGTGCCCTCTTGCGAGTTTATCTTGCATCAGGATATTAATTTTCACTGATGAGGCTTGTTTCAATAGTAAATATCTGCAACAGAAATCTAATATTTGTTTTTTCAGCTAATGCTCTCTTAAATCCCTTCTCTTATTTGCAAGATTTCTTGGCGTAGCAAGGCACAGAGCAGATGCAATATTTTTTGTTTGTCTCGCAGTATTTTATTTTTTAAATCTTTTGCAAATAAATAACGATTATGAAGACTAAAAATTTTAAACATTATATTCGTACTTGGAGGAGAAGATATTTGAACCTGCATGCCTCATTAGTTTAATAACTCATGAGCCGTTACTGTAGTATATTTTTTTGCAACTCATAAAACTAAAGAGACACACTCTTATTTCTTTCTAACAGTTCTTGAATCAAGTCAACATTTACGCAACATTTATTTTATTTAATGTGTTCTAATGCGAATGTAATCTCTAACTCCTGTGATATATTTTTTTGTGGCATTAATGAATTAAGAAATGTTGCACAAGTATTACTTTAACATTAGTATTAATTAGTACTTCAGCTTTAGTATATTTATATATTCATATTTTATTTTTCATTGTATCTTAGTATTAAGCACTAATTGTTTGTTTCTTACATTACTAAATTGTTTGCTCTATAAATGATTTATAACTGTTGGGCAATAAAGGTTATTATTATTATAAAGGTTATTATTATTTACCCTTCTTTATCATAAATATAACTTCTCAGTAGTACAACCAGTTTTTTAGACTTTTTATTATTATGTTTCTTTTCAGCGTAACAAATTATATGCACACAACTTCAAAATCTAAACAAAACAGCAATTTGCATAAGTCAAAGTACCTGTTACGTGATCGGACACATTAACATTGGTACTACTCATAAGATCAAGAGTATACATTTGATGATTACCTCTTTATCCGCAGTTGTCGAGGACACAGAAGTAGTGGATGGCGCCGTAGTCACGATGCTCGTGATGGTGGGAACTGATGCTTGAGGACGCGAAGATGGCCTTGACTCCTGAAACATCGCAGTCATTGTTAGAAATTCACGGCCTACTGTTGCTGCAGGTGACGGTTCATTCATAAGCCTAACAATGGGATAATTTCGTGGGTACGATGACAAATAAATATTGGAATGTTTAGCATTGGGTTAAAAATGCATTTGTTTGAACCTTACTGTACTACTGTTTGTGTTGTTTATGTTCATTTATTGACGGAAAAGGTTTTTAGGTTTGATGTATAATATTGCACCAACGATTTACTCCCATTGATTGACAATGGTTGGAGTTGATTTTCAAACTGGTAAATTTGATGTGCAAACCCTGTAAAAACACACAATAGTACAGCAGGGTTAAATATAGAATATTTCACTGTTAGTAGACTGTCTTAGAATATCACCAGTTTACACAGTAACATAAAACATGCATTAAGACAAGTATTTCATTACTTTTTTGTTCTTCTTAGCCTGAATCAATGCCTTAAAAGGTTCAGGATAGTTATCGGACTCGGCGACTTCTTCTGAATTTTCACCTGATTTCTTCACCTCCTCCAAATTTACCTCCGACTTCTTTTTACCTCTAGAACTGCTCACCACCTGACTGACGGTAACCTTCGGTTTTTCCGTTTTGATTTTTGCGCTTATCAAGTTTTTAAGACCTAGGTTTTTCCTCCTAGTGACAGTCCTTTTTGAAGTTACTTCGCTGACTTCGGCAATTACAGATTCCTTCACTATAGGTGCTCGGGTTGCAACTTTGCGCTTTACAGATGTCTCCGTCCGTGTTTCCACGTTCACTGTTTGGGTTCTGCTGACTGAAAATCTAGGTTCTTCCTTGGCTTTAGGGGTAAATTTCAAGTCGTTTTCGGTGGCGCTCGTCTGAATGGTTTCATGAGAGTGATTGATGCTTCTTGTTCTAGATCTAGATCTTGGTTTACTCACTGGACGTACCGTTTTGGGTTCGATTTCGAAGAGAGGCAGCACCTCCAGCTTCTGCTCGTCTATGATGGGAGGGAAGTCTCTAGCTCGAAATCTTCCCTTGGCTGATGTTGTTGGAGGAGTAAATTCGTTCACTGTAGGTATAACGTCTTTAGATCTAGACCTGGATCTAGAAGAAGGAGTGGTGGAAGACACAGAATTCCTTGACTGAAACCTGGTTCTTTTCTTAGAATCTTCTTCACTCCTCGTTGTCGTCGTGGTTGCAGGAGTGGCTGTTCTTTTCCTGCTGGCGTCCTTATTTCTGCCATTGGGATAGTCGATGGAGATTTTTTCAGGAGCTGAAAGTGGTCCACTTCTTTTTCCTAGAAGAAAACAATCGTAGTGCTATAATTATTCTATTTAGGATATTGGCTATCTCACCTGGTTTCAAACGAGGTACTGTTTGAGTTTCTTCAGCAACAAAGACTGTGGGACCCTTTCTAGAGGCTTCAGCTAATGGTGTCGAAGTTTCAGGTCGTCGTCTTGAAGGACGATTAATAACTCTTGAAGGCGCTGCTTGATTCGCTTGTGTTACCGTTTCTTCAGGTCTTCTGGTAGGTCTTACCCTTGATCTACTTCTAGGTGCTTGAGATGCTTCTTCAGAAACATCAGCAATACTTGTTCTTGATCTGATATTATTTCGTCTAACACCATTTTGTGCCCTTCGACTTTCCGTTGGTTTTGGCGTTGTAATCGATTGGCTTTTTGTAAACTCTCTTGTAATTTCATTACTTTTAGAAATTTCGCTTGATACATCTAAAAGGTTAGTTTTAAATGTAGCATCTGTCACCTCAGCAGACCCACCAATGTCGTTTGTGGTTTCTGGTTGGGACGAAGAAGATTCAGGAGCTGCAGTGTTAGCAATAGAACTGTCTACTGTCCTGAAGAGTTCTTCTAGTATTGGCGTTGGTTCTGCGTTTATGGCTTGAATAGGATCTATCAGTTTCTTTTTAGGAGCATGGATAGATTCGAAATGACTCTCAGTTAAGACTCTAGGTTTACTTTGCCTCTTAAAAGGGTCTATGGGTGATTCGTTGACTACTTCGTCCACCTCGTAGGCAGACGGTTTGACGGTTTTCTCGGTGGGTCTCGTCGATCTGCGTTCAGTTGTTTCGCTTACTCGCTTTCTAGATGTGAGCCGCCTGCTTGTGGATTCGGAAGTGGGTTTTGTTGGTTCGCTGATCTCTGCATATTCTGGGGTGGCTGTGAACCTCGATCTACCCCTCCCCCGCGACGGGGTGTGCGGTTTTTCTACATCTGTGGTGTCAGTTTTCTGAAACAATTGAAAATGTTGACGTTATACAGACACTTCTTTGATCCTGTAAAGATATTATTGTTTTTAAACATATGACTATTGAAAGAAACATTTAAGAACAAGTATACGCAGGGAGTCTAAAATATTTTCCTAATATTAGACCTTCCTGTAAAATATGTTGAACGCATATATGCACTGAATGATATAAATGCTTATAGCGGACGACTTATTATTAAATATACATATTGGTTTGTTCGTTGTACAAGATTTATACTTTCACCTTATCTTAAATGCTACAGAGACCCTGCCAAACAGTGTTCTGAAACCTCTAGTAAACTACCAGCTGCACAGTTGGCTATGTGGACCCCACCGCTTACTGATCTGGATTTTTTGTCACAAATAAGCGAACGGTATATCCTTGTACAACTGCCAGGAGTCAATAAATAGCCTGGTAATTTCAACAATAGATCTACGTTAGCTCTGAATGGAGCAAAACTGATTTACGCTACATTCGTTGAAGGTTTGATTGTTTTAAATTATAGAAAGAGAACGGATTTGCGTGCGCCTAATCACTTTCTAAATATCGCTATTTTAATTAGTGAAAACAAAGTTTGCCAAAGCAATAAGGAATAATCAAAGTACGGATATCACATTAGCTTCCGGTAAAGGGTTGTCCGATTCTACATATCGTAGCCATTGTTATTTCTCATATATGCAATAGTAGATTTTTTAATAAAAACACATTAATAAATAACATTCTGTCTGTCCACATGTCCGTAAAGAACATATCATTCAATGGTTCAATGGGGTCAGTTGGCATTTTTTTATTAGACATCTTCTGAATGGTTTTCCAATTTTAGATACATTTGAAAGTTTGTTTACACATTCTATATAATAACCACACTTTCAATAAACTAAAATTTAAAAAGGTGGTAAACAGGTATGTAACATAGATTAAAATGGAACATACCTATATTTATGAACTACATCTGCAACCATTTATCAATGTTACGCCAGTCCAGTTGTATTAAGAAATAAAAAAAGTAATTGCAGAGTTTATAACCGTTTATTTTAATAGCGGTTGTAATCCAGTTGATTATGTGTGGTTACACAAATTAAATTGGCCCATCACATGAGTCGATCAGTCACCCACAAGGTTACGTGTAATATGAAAAGTATTTTTCACCTTGCCAGTCGACATCAGCTTGATTTTTGAAAGTACAAGTACCCATATGTCAGTTAGTTTCTGTTATTAATTTATAGTCTATAGTAAAGTAACCTTAATATACTCGTTAGCTTAGATTCGTGAATTGTAAAAAACTACTCTAAGAAACTGTAAATAATTATAATTAAAAGTATTAAATAAGGGCATTGATATATTTTTACATTCAAAATAGTGAATGTAATTATTATTCTTTAGTATACATTAAATAAATTTAATTATACAGGATAAAAAGAAAATTAAGATGAAATATGTCATCATTTTTATGCTTTATTTTTCTATGAGTATCTTACAAAATTTGAAAAATATACAGGGCGAGTCATAAAGAATGGGGCAACACTAAGCTGGAGATATTAGACACCAAAATATTATGTTTCAGGTCATCATGCCTCACACGCATGTTGCTGGTTTAAGAAATATAGGGTGTTCAAAGTTAATTTTTTTCCGAAATGTCTCAATAATTGAGTTTTGATAGCATGAGTAAATTGGTAGTGTTGGTTTTGGTGTGCGAATTACGAATTTGAAACATATTTTGACGTTGTTCTTAATTAGGTAAATCAAAACATTTTTTTTATCTATTGAGTTTTGTTTAAAAATCTAAAAAAACGTTCAATTCTATATACAATATGTACTCTTGTTTAGGTCGCTTAACTTTATCGGTGTCTGAGTTATTTGCAATTAAAAGTTTCAATGTATTTTGTGGTGATTGTTTATTCTCAAAAGATCAAAATAACAATTATTGATAATAGTAATAATAATTTTAAATCAAATGCGACCTAAACAAGAGTAGGTACATTTTTTATATATAGAATTATTGAAAAATATAAGAATAAAATTTAAACCTAAAACACCCTGTGTTTCTTAAACCAGGACATTCAAATGAGGCATAATGAGCTCAAACTTAATATTTTGGTGTCTAGTATCTCCAGCTCAATTTTGACCCATTCTTTCTGACACCCTGTATGGACTAACAAAGATGGCTTGGTAATAGAAAAAAACCAGAAGGATATATGTAATATTTAAAAAAGTAATAGACAAAAACTAACAGATAACGACCAACAAATTGTAAATGAGACAATTTATAATGGCTAGCTACTATTTTTTTTTTTATTTAAAATGTATTATAAGTATATGGCATATATAATCATAAATTAAAAATTATTTATGCGTGAAATCGAAGTAGGATATATTTTGTTCTATTCTTTATTCAAGTAATTAATTGTAATTTTTTTCTGGTTATACGATAATCTGTTTAAAACAAGTATAAACCAACTGGTTATTTATATATAGATTCAACTATTGACTATAATAAAATATTTATAAGATGGAAAATACAACGATAGCTTTTATATGTTTACAACAGTTTTTGTTTCAATTGTAATAATTCAAGTGTGTTATTTGCCTGCGTATATAAAGCAAAGGTTGCAACACTCTGAGGCATTGTGACGTGCCTCGTTTGGTTACTATATTTTACACTTTGATATAGACAGAATAGCACTTTCAAACAAATTTAAAAGTCTTAATCTCATCGTAAATCTCAAATCCTAGCAATAATATTTTATAAAAATAGTGGATGTAACAACAATTACTAGCTCGCTTTTTCAGATATTAAAGAACCGTTTATATAACTCGGCAAAAGTAAATAAATGAATTTTAGTATCCAACATTCAGATAGTTTACACAAAAACATATTTTAAATCTAACCTTGGATACTGTTATTAATTTTAGAGAATAATAATTTATAAATATGGTTTAATTTATTTATACAGGGTGTTTAATGTAAAAATGTCAGTAAAACAAAAAAATTAGGAATAACAAATTTTGTAATATTAATTTATATACAGGAAGTTCATTATATAATTTTATCTCTTTATTCTACTCATTAAAATCGGCAAATTTTTCATATAACTTTTGGAAATAGTTAAAAATAGGAAGGTTTTTGACATACTAGTAGGCAAGAGTGATCTTGGCCTCCAGACTTAAATCTTATAGATTATTTTCTGTTTAGATGTTTGCAACAAAATTACGCCATTACATAATATGTCTCACCATACATTTATTTCAAACATATTTATTTTTATGACAGTAAAAATAGTAATTGCTTACACCAGATATTAACATAAGTTGTAGGTATACTCGCGACAAGAATTCAGACGACTTACGTCATACGAACAAATGAATAATTCATTATATTTTCATCAAAATATTTAAGAAACTGCAACTGATAGTAATAATAATAGTATATTGCACTAAATTGCAAAAAATGTTTGTTTTTACGCGACCAAATATCGAAAATTACGTTGACAATAAAAACAAATGTGTAACGTCAGCCGTGACGTAAGACGTCTGAATTCTTGACTCGAGTATACGTTAACTATAAATTTACGGTAACTATAACTCGACCTAAAAATATGCATTACCACACCTGTAAATATTTGCAAAAACCAAGGAATATATTATCGGTACTGATGTTTCAAGAAAAAATCCAATTATTACCCAGCTGAATAGGGTCAGTGGAGCGGTTATAATGAAAAATTACAGAAAATCCCATATAAAACCTGTAAAACGCGTGTAACTTTTTTACATAGAATGATCACCACGCGCGTATGAACATTCGAAAGAGCAATAATCTAAGAGTCGTTTGGTAAATTTTTAGCCAATTTGAAACGACCGTATGTGAGATATCAGTTTTTTTTACTAAAGCGCGGTTTTCGAGTTTTCAGGACTCCCCTTGCTAGATATCGGAAAACGGATGGCGTCATCGTGTTCTACGGGAAATTTGGCATCTTCTATGCATTTTTGATAATTTTTAGACCAAAATGCCGCGTCAGTACACGAAAAACCGATGTCAGACCCTGGGGTGAAATGATGGTCGAAAACTTCACTATGGGCCCCTGGTGACAAGAAGCGGTCTTAGGGGCTGAAAATTTGGGAATATCCTTTTTCAATAGTACCAATCGATGTACCAATTTTGAGCCAGATCTGAGAGGGTGATGTGGGATCGACTGTTGAGTTGGCGTGAATGCCCCTTTTCACAGTTCGGGAACTTTTTTCAAGACAATGTACATTTTTTACTGACTTTGACACTAACTTCAGATAAAAACGTATTGAAAAATAATAAACCTACAATGGAAGATACTTTATTAGACAGTTGAACAAAAATATTGTTTATATTTCTTGCATGAATTCACTGTTTTACGACGCTTGCGAATGATTTTTTATTTCGACCTACGGTCGCGACTAAAAACCCACATTCTCACTCACCATTAAAAAAACACTGATTATGGTATTTACTAAATTGTTTTATAGAACTCCTGTAGACATTTGAAAAACCAAAAAGTGTTTCTTGGGTACTCTGTATAATTCCATTAATTTATTTAATTATAACTTTAGTCTAAATATAAAGCCGGTACACCGTTATCAAGCAATTTATTAAATCACGAATTAAGTTATTTCAGAACCGTAGAAAGGACGTTAACATTGCCGGTGTTCCACATACTTGTAGTAATTGTACGACCTTGCAGATCCGTTGTTTTCCTACTAGTTCTTTCCTAGCCGTCAGATCCTTGTTTGAAATGTATGAAGGATGATCGTTATATGAACACAAACCCGACAAATTAATGCACATTTACGTAAATTTCGTTATCTATGCAAATTTTAATAAACGACACTGTAACAAAAGGCAATTATGTTAAAATTACGGTTTCTTGGTTCGCCTTGGCCACTACTCCAGTTAAATGTCAACCAGTTTCGATTTTTGTCGGACATTTTTGCCTGGTACGGTTATTAAAAAAACGAGTTTAACGTTGAGGTGATAAATATGCCAGTTTGTGAAATTAATAGTATCGAACCAAAAGTTGACCCATTTTTTATATTAATGAAATAGTCGAAAAAACGAACGAATAAATTAGAATATGGTATCGTAATTTTAGTATTGCTTCATCTTGTTACGAATTCTCAAATGTCACAGAATACAAATTTGTAAGTATAAGCATTGCCTGTATCAAACACCAAAGAATGTATACATGATTATTCATTGCATATACAGGGTTAACTATGACTAAGTACAAATATTTTAAGAGGGGATAGAGAATTAAGAATTAAGGGAATCGCCCTTGAGCATGTGATTAAAATTTTTGTACTTAGTCATAGTATTTACCCCTTATTATCGTTATTATTAGAGATACCTATATTTATTCTCTCATTTTAAATGAACCTAAAATAATGAAAATAGCTCATTATTCTGATAAAGTAATATCATCAAGTTTAACAAAACAAAGAAGTAACCACGTGCATGATCGTCACGTGAACTATAGAAAACGATCGGCCACCATATAGTTCGATAGTTATCGTTTTTAATAGTTATGAAAGATATTTACTTTATTGATCAACATCAATACCTACCTATGATGTTATTGCCAAGTAGGTAGCAATTTAGAAATTTGAAAATTTAAGGTATTATTTCTTGTGATATATACAAATGTATTATTTATTTTACCAGAATTTGAATTTTCATTTAAGGATTAAAGAGAATGATAAAGTTCAAATATACTTATATCATTTCAGATTTGATGTAGGTATTATATAAAGAAAAAAAAATCCAATGAAAATTTCCCGGACTGTCACAAAACAGAAATTTGGTCCGTACAATAAAACAGATTTCAAAAATATTTCTACAATGGTCATTGTTTTATTGCAAATTTTTCGTGCTATATCTGATGTGCCTCAAGGATCTATCCTTGGGCCACTACTCTTTACACTTTTTATTGATGACGTCATGTCTGATCTCAATGGTTCCTATCTCCTTCACGCTCATATTTACGTCAAAAGTATGGCGGATGTGGCACTTTCTAGGGAATACGTCAAAATAGACAACAAATTATGATTTATCATATCTAAAAACATCTATTCCCAAATTTTGATACATTCAAAGACAGTGTAATTATTACATGTCTCCGTGAGATATACAGATATACAGGGTGTCCGGAAATGATGAGCAAAAAATTCAGGAGATAATTCTAGATCGAAAATAAATGGTACGTTATAAAGGCATCAATGTCAGATCATAAATAATAAACGTTTTGTGTATTTACATAGATGTTATGTAAAAACAACACTTTCTCAAATACCTATAGAAAAAAATAATTTTAATATTTAAATTTCTAAAGGCGACTTGTCGATACAAATTCTTTTGTATTTGTACCGAGATCTAAATACCTACCTATGCATAGGTATATAAAATAAATAACAAAATATTAACCTTTTAAGAAAGTCGTAGGTAGGTATATAAAGACGGAAATGATTTTCAAACAAATTAAATTAATTTTAATGATCCTAATTATTGACTACATACCTACCTGATGAATCCGAAACTAAATTTTATGCCTACCATTTTAACTTAATTATACAGGGTGTAACTTTGATGGGGGGTCCGGTTTGAAGGGGGGGTACCTGTGACCCTTATAAACACATATCATAAGTTTGTTTTCCTAAATTCCGCCATAAAACTGATTTTTTTGTTACCTTTTTTTCAGAATTTTCATACTCCGCTGGTAAGGCCAGCGTTGGGCTAATCTAGAGACGCGGCCTTTATCGGTTGCTCCAGGCGTATACAGTAGTCCTTTGCGCTGTTGTCACATTTCATTATTGAAGTGAGAGATGGGCAAGATGAGAAATTTTACTGTTAGAAAACAAATTTCCACACCACCCGTGAGGTACTGTTTTTTGGCGCGTTACTTTTATTGAGTGGGTGTTCGCCTATAGCCCTATTATCCCACATAAATAAAAAATATATTCTTTTAAATAAAATACTCTATAAATCAACAACAATTCAACTAACAGAAAATTAAGTCAGAACAGTAATAAATAAATAAAAATAAATACATAATATTTTTCTACTCACGTGATGTTTATAGGAGGTTTACAAACAATTTCTTAGATACGTGTCGATCGGGATAATCCATCCGATATCGTCTTCTTGCAACTGCACTGTTTTCTCCTGACAAAAAATAGGCTCTAACCATATCAACTCTTTCTTGATTCGTATACATGTTTTTTCATAATATTACACACACTTGACAATAAAAGCACACTTTTATAAGTTATACACTTACACTACACAAGGAACTGAACAAAATACCACTTTAAATTAATACGAAAATAAATTTGGTAAAACACAATACTGCACTGAACAAATTATATTTTGATTTCACTAAAAACACATAAAAACTCTCAAAAATACACACCGCGTTACATCCTCCTCCTCATGCGACAAAAGGGAAACTGAATCTAAGTCAAAATCAAAACAAACCTGCGGCATATCTGACTCATTGGCCAGTTGTTATTTTGCCGCTTTGACTACTGTCAATTGACGGTATATTTTATTCTAACAGGTGCGTGTTAAGGGTGCCATAACCACCACATTCACGTATGCTAACATCGCAAGTTATAGTAGTAGTTTAACTTTATATTTTTCGTATATCTGTTTATTTTTACATAAAACGACAAATAGTTTAATAAAATTGCATACATGTTCATTAACTATACATAAAATTTGATATAAATAATTCTGCACAATAGAATAGTAAACAAAAATGCAAATTTGATTTTGACCATTGCCAGGCACAATTTGTGTAAAACAAATTAACAACACAGAGTTTTAAAAGTGATAACTCAAGTTTATATGGTTCTTGGTGATAACTGGCAAGGCTTATTTTAATCGAACGAAGGTGTTGTCTGTTGGAGCCCTTCAGTATACCTATATCATATCCATCCTCCGTATTATGAGGTATTTTATAAACTAGGCCAGAGCAAAGGTTATTCAAGGGTCATTGACACACTGTTTGAAAAAAAACAAATACTTTGTATTAAAGACTATTACTTTAAAAATATTTTAAAACTATCATATTAATAAGTAAATTTATTTATTTTTAATTATGTAGGTACATTTTATAAAACAACAAAAATTATTTTTCAACAAGCTTTGCTGACAATAAATTAATACCTAACGTATGCTTATTCATCCACCAATATTATTATTTAAGATTAATAATAATTATTAGTTAATACATTATACTTTAGACGACATACCTCTCTCTCATATCTGTATATTTTTTTACATAAAACGATCTAGTCTGGTTTCATGTATTGGGTGCAGTATTTATGCGATATTTGTATTTTATAAACTAGGTCAATGTCACGGTTATTGAAGGGACGTTGATAAAACCCTTAAAAGTAGTTAGTTTTTTAAACATTTTATAAAACAGCAACAATTATTTTAAAACATTAAGTTTTACTGGCAATAATTAGTAGGTAACGTATTAAAATCCACCTAACAATACTATTATTTAATAATAATAATTAGTTAATAGATCAGTAAAGAATTGTATTTTTACGTACTCTTACATTACGTACTTTTTACAACAGTCGAAAATGGTTTTAAAATCCATACTTCATCAGGATTGACAGAAAAGTATAATGGCATGAGTCGCAATGTTATAAAAAGCATATTTAAAAGATTATTCATTGCAGTTTTTTCTTTTGTATCTCCTTACTTAACATTTAGACGTCGGAACTTGTCGTATCATTGGCAGTTTATTACGATCAAACTGAGGTGTATACATGCAAAAATTAGTTTAACATAGGTATTTACATTGAATTGGTGCTCTGTTATTTCTAGTGACTCGCATCGCCTAAATCTCATCACAATAAATTGGAAGCTGTAGTTTTGCATATCCAGACTATTGTTTTCTGCATTCACATTACCTCACTAAAAATCCTCACTTTCACATTTCACGGCCTCACAATTATGTCACTATTTTTGTTATAGCTTCTGCATTTGCGTGTTCTAGTACTTTTGATGCGATCAGAAGAGATCTTGTGGCAACATTTTCTTCCAATGCACCTGTTATAACGTGTTATTAATACGTAGTACACACAAAGCTACGTATGTACTGAATTCATTATAAAATATCAGCTTCCGTCGCATCGCGCTGCGTGGAATACGACCCTGGGCCTGAAATGACCGGAATTCCGAAATCTAACTGGCAACGCCGTAGACATGGTTCTGCAGTGAAACTCGGACGCTGTGCAGGGCGGCGTGTATAGCAATTTGGGTGCAGTTTAAAAATTAATTATAACTCGGCTATTTATTTGATTTAAAAACTAATTTCAGATTAGCAATCTAGGGAACACGGACTACCCCCCCTCTAAACCGGACCCCCCTTCAAAGTTACACCCTGTATATTATCCGAGAAAAAAAACTATTTAACTTTCATCAGTCTTAATAACAGATGTGTTAGGAAGAAAGTCTTGCCAAATATTTAGTTTTTAAGTTGTTAACAAACTCATATAATTAACGTCTCCAAACTTCTTGAATATTTATGCATTGACATTTTTCAATAAATTGCAAATAATATATGCTAAATATTCATTCTTACAGCAATCTAGAAGTTCTAGTTGCTGAAGAGGAAATAACTGAAGAAATTTCTTCAAAAAAGAAAGCATAGCTTCTATATAAGGAAGCAATACAATCATGCCAAAATTGTTCGTCGTCAGACCATTAACAATTTGTTATGCTATAAGTACCGAGTACTTATCGTAAATAGTTTTTATACTTTTCCTTTGTTTGGCGAAATTGATGTCTCTTGAGCTGTCATTACTGTGTCATTGGAATAAGATACACATATGGGTAGATGTTTATTCCTGTTACTTTATAGTATTTACCTAGTAAATACTTAAGTAGTATTAAAATCTTTCTAACTGTAAATGATAGGTACTTAAGCAGGTAGCTGTCTAGAATATGAAGATTGTTATTTCTGTTCGAGGACTTTTCTATAAATTTATAAATCTGTGATTTTATTTAAAACAAGTACCTACCTAACTTATCCTAAAATTATATGTACTATTTTAAAACAAAAGTAATTTATTGCTGTCCCTTATAAACTAAATCAGAAGTACCTCTTAAATATTATCATTAACTTTATAATTCTAGTTATAAAGTTATAAAGCCCAATAATATGTGCACTGTAAACTATTCCCAGAATTTTAAGTTACGCTTCTAATCTAGCATTAAAGTCTCCAAATATTCATAGAGAGTGTCCTGCATAAGAACTGACACAAAGCAGGTACATGTAGGGGTAATCAAAACATTAAAATTTAACTAAACTTACCTATATAAAAAGTTGCACCTCTAAGAAATTATTAGCTCCCTTAAATAGGGCCTTAAATTTCGAAAAAAAATATCTGTGCTACACACTTTATCATAGAATAACTAAATTTGGTACATGATTTAGGTTTATTAGGTACTGTTTATCTTTGACTATGAGGTAAGTTTAATTGGAGCACTACAAGGTGTTTATAGGGAGTGAGTTATCCCTAAAATTATACGAACCTTTTTTTTCTATTGGCCAAATTAATTAAAAATAATATCATCATCTGTAGACTTATCTAAATTTAATTGTTTAACTCTTATTAAAATTTAATAAAATTAGGTTTCAAGAAAAACTGTATTAACAAAAACAAGATTTTAATAATGTTAATTAGAAATTAATGAAAGAATCGTTTATAATCGAAAATGTAGTATGCGTATTTTTTTCATACCACACACGATTGCAACAAAGATGAACAGTAATAAACCTGAAGCGATTGCCTAAACACCTAAATAAATAAAGAAGTAAATAACAGCGTCTTAACTTTTAGAAAACTGTATTAGGAAAGAAATGTGGTACAATATTCTATTCTTATAGTTTGGGTATATTTTGAATAAAGTATAGCTATTTAAAAATATTAGGTACTTATATAATTAAAGTGTTAATAACGATGTTCAATAATTTTTAAAGAAAGTCAGTTGATACAAAAGATAAAACGAAAGGAAGTTTGAAGAACAACCTCTATAAATATAGATCTTAATCGCAAGGTTATCGCATTAGTAATGTATCCTTAAGCATACAATGACTTTTTTGTAATTTTTATTTAGAATTGGACTTTGATAAAAAGTTGCTGCCAAAAAAAAGTGGTTCAGTTTTGTAACAAACCGAATACATTTCTGAATAATTATTGGGTGTGTTTCTAGATGTTTTCGAAACTGGCTTCTCTGACATAACATTAAGTATAGTTACATTGTGACATCAATAACCTGAATAACTTCTAATGTGTAACATTTAAAATGCAAATGTTACAAAAAAAACTAAGTAGGTGCATCGTTAGCAATATCTTCAACTGCTAAAGGGTATGAAAGTAATATCGATTTTAGCATGAAGCTGTATGTATTTATTAGATATTATACATACTACGTAAAATAGAAAGGTAAACATAGGTATGTGTTCATTAAAATTTAATAATTTTATCTAATAAGGTTGTCTATAAGTTCTTGGGGTATCTCATTCCAAGCTATCCGAACTTCATGTGTAAGAGATACTAAAGACTGTGTTGTAATTAAATACAGCAGTCTGCGGCTAACTATGTCCCAGATATATTCAATAGGTGACAGAACCGGCGATCTTGGTGGCCAGGGTAAACCGTTGATCTGATGTTGGTCCATAAAAGCTATTGTTTGTTTGACAACATGAGGTCTAACATGGTCTTGCTGCAAAATTATGTTTTGCATGGTGCGAAGATGTGGCTCCACGACATTCTAGATGTAGCGTTGGGCTGTCATGTTGTTTCTAATGAAAACTAGTGGTGGTCTGATACCATACGTGATAGCACCCCATACCATAATGACTACTGTGTGATGGACATATCTCTGTCAATTATTGTGGATCGCCTTCTCACCCTTGCACGACCCCGATGAATCCCCAGACAGAAAAACGATTTGTCACTAAAGATTACCTGATTCCATTCTTCCAATTGACGCTCTCACTACACCATTGTAAGCGATTAGCTCGATGTTAGCGTGTGAGAGGCAGCACCCAATATAGCAATTTGCGATAGTCTGACTGCTGCTAAATTGGCCTCTGGAAGCTAAAATCACAATCGACGATATTCACAATGTGGTTCCTCTACGATGGCCAGTGCATCTTGTTCTATGTCCACGGCCTTCCTGAGCCCACGCCTAGTAACACCGTACTATGGTACGTAAAGGTCTGTTAGTCCTTCTAGAAATTTATCTCGGCGACAAACCTGCTTTGCGCAACCCAAACCATCCGCCACCTCTCTAATTCACTAATCTGGAAAATCTGTCCAAAACGTATTTTAGGCGTAACCAGTTATAAAAATAATGTCGTTTGCAACAAGTTTCACAACTTGCAACACAAATGTGAGCAGACATTTTAAAAACAGAATTCTACGGTATGGAAACTTAAGCATAAAGTATATGTAACCTTAAGTAACTTCTTCAATAAAGATTTAGATATTATTTAAAATAATTTACTTCTTCAGCTTAGTCGAAAATCATGATATGACTTTATGCACAAATAAATTACCTATACAGGGTGTCCCACTGAGAACTGCGTCTATCGTTATTTGAAAAAATACTGATCCAAATAACTTTCCGACATGGCAAGGTCCCAGGGACCAATACAATAAAATATCTAGAACTTTCTAGCACTTCCGGTTATATCGAAAGCCGATACTAACTTTGTCGTTTTAAATAGCCACCTTGATATTAGTAGTAATAACGATGTGTTCGCTCTAGAAACATCACAATGTTGTAAAATTTTAAAATTTTTGGTTATTTTTTAATCGACACAGTTTCCGTTGGGACAACCTGTATATTTTAAAGCAGAATTAAATATATCTTTTAATTTTCTTTGTCACAGTACTATGATTTATATTAATATATTTGAATATATCAAGTATGCATACTATATATCTTGTTTACAAATCCTGTTTAAAAAAAATCTAGGCATTTTTTTTATGTAACAAGTTAGATCGTCAAGTCAGATAGCGTGTGTCACGTCTGTGCAACACTACTTTTTATTGCCAAAGAACTAGAAATTATGCACTAAATTTCCAAATCAAGCACACATCAGACATAAGAAATATCTTCATTTAAACTGAGTTAAATAATCTGTTTTAATAGATTGCCTAGGCTGGGCGTCCGCCTTGAATTAAATTTCGATTTATTAGATTTTTTTAAAGGTTTTTTAGTATGCTTGGCCCATAAAGTTATTTCATAGGAGACAGTGATATATTTTGCCAATAAAAGTTATGTAAATTTTCTTCCACCAAGCTGTATCTAAAGTTGTGCAATTTTTTTAAATGTTAATTAGGTCTGGTAATACAGGATGATATTCAAACTTATGCCATAATTTTGGGAGGTTATTTATTGGATTATATTGACAAAAATTTCTGTTTCTTAATATTTAACCGTTATACGGCCACAAAGAGGACGGCTTACAGTTCTCACATTTTTTCAAAAAATATGCTGAGCACATTTTCACGTTTTTAAAGGAACACCATTTAACAAAATTGTCATAAGTTTTGTTGTATTTTTTTTTTCCCAGCAACAGGCCTTTCGCTTTCCTCCATCGTTTTAAAAATTTCAGGAAGCCTACTTGGAATGTCTTCTGTACTACTATCACTATTGAAATCCATATTTTATAAATTATATACGAAAAAATCCGCCACTATGCTAGAAGTTTCGCGTAATAAATATGGCATATGAACACCGCTTTTGTTGATATTATTGCTAGGCATCCGTCACAATTATCAATTCGGTTCTAGCAAAAATTACTTAATTTTAGTTTGATTTATAAGTGTTCTAAATACCTACCATGTACATAGTTTTGTATAGGTACATCTCGTACGTCATAATGCGTTTAGTACCCTAAAGGTGTATTATCTTCGGTCTATGAATCTCAAACGCCTACTTAGCGTCCTTGATATATAAAAAAACTATTATAATAACAAATAGAATCAGAATCAGAATCAGAATAGCATTTCGGGTGCTCTTTTAAAACATCTAAAACACAGTCTTGCTTTACAGTAGAAGAAGTGTGCTGGTTAGGATATCACTCACATTCTACTAATATTGCAGGTGATTGCAACGCATCGAGGCTATTAGTCTCCTGATTAATATTCGTTTCATTAAAATTAATGACACCATAAATCTTACCTCACAGTAAGGACGATACCAGAATATCTAACAGATTACCCATTAACTGAGACATAAGTCACGTTTTTTAAACGAAAGTTTGTTTCTTACAAATGTATAGTTATGTTTAATGTTTCTACTTTTCCGGCAAATCTGGGTCATATATTCGACGGCTGGACACGATGGAACATTAATATCGAAAGAATATTTACTTTCACTGAGACTGTTTTACATGAGATACGTCTAGGCTTGGCATTTTGTAATTTGCGGCATCTATTGATGTAATTCCTGGATTGGTTTGAATTGTTTGGGAGGTAATTGTTTTAATTGTGAGCTTACGAAACACTCGCTGTTGTATTAGATTAGCAAATAGGTATTATCACAGTAAGGCATGATTAGGTACCTATGGATCAAAAAATCCATGCAGTACAGAGTGTCTTAAACTCGATAGAATGGGCCTACTGTAAAGATACAAAAAATAACATTTGGGACAAGTGGCGTGTAAATCGGATGAGGTAAGCTTAATTTTCAATACTTCTGGAGAATTTGTCTTTGCAGCTAAGGAGAAACCTATGATTTCAGCACGGTGGAGCTCCTCCTCATAAAGCCAGGATTGTGCAGCAATGTTTAGATAACACTTTCACAGAAAAATGGATTGGGTTTAATGCACTTATTCAGTGACCCAGAAAGTCACCAGATCTAACACCCCTCGATTTTTTTATGAGGGGTTTTGAAACATAAGGTTTATAAAACACCTTCGCGAGAAAAAATCACAAACGCTTGTAATGGGTTAATAAATGCAGCCCACAAATAAATCAGGCGAATTGAAATGAGAGGTCATATAGAGAATAGATTGTAATATGTATGTAATATTCGGACGTCATCATTTTTAAGTTTAATTATTGTTATCATCACCTTTTGTTTAACTGCATTAAAGAATTATCGAGTTTTATCCTTAGAATTACTGGGTAGACATAACTGAGCTCCTAACCGAAATGGAAAGATCGCTATGATCGAACAATCAGTTATCCGTGCCTGTTATAATGATAAGGCTGTCATGGCAGTTAATTTTTTACCGTACGTCATCTGTTATCACTCATATGTCAAAAATTATCAACTAACTCAATTAAAATTTAAACCATGGGTACTTAAATGTGGGTAAAAATGACAAGAAGATTAGGGCGCACGACCCCAAAGAAATGCTGAATTTAATTAGAGTTAGTAAAATATTGTTGGGAGGCAAAGTACATTCCAATGCATGTTATTATAGGTACTTTGGCATAATTTTGCAGTTCATAAAAATTCTTTAATGTATGGGCAGGAAATAAATCCCCAACAGTGGCGGCAGGTACGTTAAATTTTTTATAGTAACTTATTGAAACAATTACTTAAATTATAAACTGCAAGAAATAAACTTGACAGAAGTGTCAATCATACGAATTTCTGATTAACCTACCAGTTACCTTTAACAGGCCTGTTAGTGCTAACTGGATGTGATCAATCATAGGTCCGTATACCTATTAAACGGGAAGTAATACAGAACAATTTCTCTAATAAAAGTTTATTAGAAAAAAGAGAGCAATTTAACAGGAAAAAGATTTAGGAATTTTTCTGAAAAAAATATAATTGATGACGTCATTAGTCGTTTCTGTCAAATCCTAAAGATAATACTTTTGAGTGTAATATGTATTAACGTATTAATCAGTTTTTTGGCATTATTTATGTGGTAAGTATACAAATCTCATTACTGTATTTCAATATTTTTATGTAAATATATCCAAGCGTAAAATTAGCGTTTAAAAAATGTTTGTTACTTAAACTATTTATCAGATCGATAATCATACCTACTTCATAAAGTCTATGCAAACACTGTAATTTCAAGTTGGACCAAATGACGCTATTAGGCATTAAATACTATTAGAGGAATGGTTGGCATTGCCTAAGCATTACATTTTACTTCTTCATAGCACCTGTTTCTATGTTACGTCTTTGTCATTACATGGCTACCAAAAAGATCAAATGACACAGTGGGCGTGTAGCAACATAATATCGAATCTTGTACGTTAAGAGTGACATTTATTTTTTGATAAAGACGTCATTAATTTCATCACCCTTGCACTGAAGTTTCTGGATATTCACGGTGGATTTTGTAACTTGATGAATATTCGGTGATATTAAATAAGGTGAATTAATGAAAGTGTAACTAATTCCTGACCAACATTGGTACAAGTTCTGGCAAGGACGTGAAATATCCGATTATGAACGCGAGGTGATTGAAGTATTTATATAATATCGACAGTATATTTCACCTGCATGGAGCTTTTTTCATCGAATTCATTTTTTGTTCATTTTAAGTAAACGATTAAATCAATAAGCTATAAGAAAAGAAAGAAGCGTTTAAATATTATATCTACAATGCGTTTATGAATACAAAGGAAATGTAATACAAATCCTTTCATAGGTTATTAATAATATATTAAGAAGTTTAGAAAATCAATGTCTTACTTAACGAATATAGCTTTCGAGTTGAGTGTACTTAAAAGCTATATGAGTTTAGTAGAACTGCTTTTCTTAGGAGTTTTGTTATTACTTTTTCGCATTGATTCTAACATATTAATTATAAAAATGAGTCTTGTTACGGAAACCAATTTAGAAGACATTTTAAATACCGGTGAAGAAACATCTTTGAACTTACATACTTCCTTTAAAACCCAAGGAAAAATATATAGATATATACAGGCTGTCTCACATAAGAGGGCCACTTCCATGTATCTCGCTTAATATGCGAGACACGTCAAAAATCTTTAAATATTTTTTGTTGCATTTTTGGAGGCCTTTATGCTCGTAATAAATTTCAGATCCATGGCCAACTTTATGAGTAATAACAAAAAAAATCTGTAAAGTACTCAAACTTTAGGGCTGTCTAACTGCTTTTATTTTAAGAGATAGAGAAATTTATTAGTAATAAATTTTTATTGCAAAATTGATACGTTTCACCTGATATAAGCCGATTTTGAAATATTGTATGTAGTTCGCTGCGCAGGCTATGGCTACAAAAATTGCCTATTTTTCGTCTTTCATGCAATATACTACATGTTGCCCTTATCTTTTGTATTTATTACAGTTTTTTCAATTTTAGTTAAAAAAATGTACCTAAATATTTTCGTGTTGCTCAAGATAATGTAGAACCTGTCCTGCCAACTGCAAAAAAATAATAAACAGAATGTACTTTTTTATGCAAAATACAGATTTTCTTATAATATTATTATTTTATTGGTTTTCACATTAGAAGCAATTGGGTCTTTAAAATTATTCTAACACAGACAATGTACTTACGCTAAAATAATAATATTATAAGAAAATCTGCATTTTGCATAAAAAAGTACAATCTGTTTTTTCATTCTTTGCAGTTGGTGACTTTAAAACAGTTTCGACATTATCTTGAGCAACATGAAAATATTTAGGTACATTTTTTGTACTGAAATTGAAAAAACTCTAATATATACAAAAGATACGGGCGACATGTAGTATATTGCAATAAATACGAAAAAACAGGCCATTTTTTGTGACCATAGCCTGCTTCGATAGAATTTTGTTTTTGTTTGCCTATAGGGCGCAGCGAACCACATACGATATTTCAAAAATCTGTTTATATCAAGTGAAAGGTATCAGTTTTGCAATCAAAATTTATTACCAATATGTTTCTCTATCTCTTAAAAGAAAAAGACAGCCTTAAAGTTTGGGTACTTAACAGGGTTTTTTGTTATTAGTCAAAAAGTTGGTCATGGATCTCAAATTTGTTTATACGAGTATAAAGGCCTCCAAAATGCAACAAAAATATTTAAAGATTTTTGACGTCTCTCGCATATTAAGTGAGATACATAGGAGTGGCCCTCTTTGTGAAACAGCCTGTATAATAGGATAACAAACACGCAATAAGAACTAATGAAAATGTAATGCTAGTGTATTTTTAGAGAAGGTAACCTATGTTTTATACATATTTTAGTGGTTGTCATAAAATTTATTTTAAAATTCCTTCCTTTCAAAAAGTTTTAACTTTAGGGCATGCTGATGTATTTTTAATAAAACATCCCTCAAAAATCGGCTATAGAATTCGCTTTTTAATTTTCCTAAATTATTTTAGAAACAACCTGTATATGAAATAACTATAAATTATAGGTATATGCCCTTTCACCTACAAATTTAATTCATAAATTAATTAAAGTATAATTAAAAGTATGAAAGTTTTATTCTCATTTTGATTGTGTCGTGTGGGACACTATGAATAGTTCCAATATATGCCATTATTTACAGAATAGCAGCAATCATATTAAATAAATACTAAATAGTATAGATAACTTTCTATCAATGTTATACCTAAACGTGAGAATACTTATCCAAAAAGTTTTAAATTGTTGTCAGTAAATAACAAATTCAAAGTCTCACAAACATTCTCTATCTTCTAAACCATTTACAGTACCTAAATTAATTATTGGAAACTTACATACCATTTTTCCCAGTTATTTTTGTATATGAGGCAAACGTGAAAAATCATTCATCAAGTATATGTAATAAATTTACGATTATAAGAAAAAATGTCGAACTATTTTCGAAATATTTTTTCTGAATTTTTAAGTCATAGATAATTATTAAATATACCTACAGTTAAAAAATGAAGTAATTCTCTCTAAGAATAAAGGAGAAAAATGGTTTACAGATTATTTAGCTACTGCGAAACAAGTCTTAAGTAAATATTTCTGCTTTTAAAAGAGCAAAAATTTAAATTGATGTAGAAATATATTAATTTTATATCAAGTACATTGTGTCTACAGCAAGTCATTTAAAAAAACATTTTTAATCCAAGTTGCTTTCAATTTAATTTACACTAAACAGCGGAAGTTATTCAACCGTTCAACATATCTTTGGGGTAATAATAACATATAGAGCGGAATATTTTATGCTCACGACGAGAGCTTGTACCAATGCTTGCAAAATTCTGTAGAAGTAGTTTATTTATTCAAATTAAGGTGTGGTCGTTCTGTCTCGCTGGTAGTTTATTTCAATATACTTTTTTTAGAAAGGTATTTAAGCATTATTTAACAGTTTTTACGTTGAACGTAAATCAAAGAAAGGTTATGATACTTTTGAAGGAGACGTACACCTACCAGATGAAGATTATATACATTTTTCACATTAAATTGTCCTTTCGGATTTCAGTTGTCAACCGACTAATATTTCACGCACTGTAACCTTGGACAATTAATTTTTTTTGGTCTATGGTTTTCATCACGATTTAATAAGCAATCCATGAAAAGTATTAATCACATTAATTTTGTCTTTGTGTTGATTTGCACAAAGTGTATGGTAAAAACTAGATTCACATCGGATAATTGTTTTGTAACAAAATTCGTCATTAGAGAAAGTTGGGGCTCTCTTAGATTTAAACTAAATCCTACTTAATGGGTTTTATGATGTTTTTACTTATTCTCGAAGGAATTAGCGACGTTGGTAGAATATTTATTGCCTCTCTAAAACAGAAACCGCAGCTTCTGGAGGATTTTTGAGATATGACCTTGAAGAATTTAAATTGAAACTTCAAATATGTGGCACTGTTTCTTTTAAATGGCAGAACCTCTTTGCTGCTTAGTGTATCCATTTGAATATCGAAACAATCGTTTCTCCTACCTGTTTTATTTGAAAAAGGTTAACCTTGCTGAAGTCGGTACGAGTAACCATTTTTAAAATAATCCTATTTGCACCGAGTATGAACCGTTATGGCTTCAGATGAAGTACCTTTTCTGCTGAAAATACAGCAAAATGTTACTTGAAAAAGTAAAGATTGGTAAATTATGGAGACGTCCAAATTTCAAGAAGTTCGGCGAGGTTTGATGAAACCATTTTTCAACAAAACACAAAGATTTTATCAAAGCAGGCCATCTTTTTGAAATTTTGCACATCTTCATTTACCGTTCTGAACAACTTTTTTAAGTAACATTTTTCTGTAGTTTCAGTAGAAAAGGCACTTTACCTGAAACGATAACAAAACAGAGGAAAAATAACTTAAAATATACTTCTTTAAACCGAAAACAAAAAAAAAAATATTATGAAAAAATATTTTTTAGATATATTTATATCCTAGTGGCATATACAATATATAAGAATTATGATATATTTGAAGTGTTTATTTCCAATTAGCTGATGTAATTTTATCCACCTCCCTGGCGTCAAATTTTGGAAAGGTATTATTTCTTTGAATGCCTCTTTTCGTAGAACGGTTCGTTTATGAGCCGCAGGCATCTCAAATATTATTTCTTAAAATGCCTCTTTTTAGTTGGCTTCATATTAATCCAATCGAATTAAAAACATAGTAGTAAGAAGACAATCGTCCATGTCCATGAGCCATAGCCATCTCATCAGTAACATATTTCTTTTCAAAATCATTGCTCTAGACTATGTAGCAACTAAAAATCTTGAAGAGCGTTGTCTAATACAATGACACAATTATTAAATAATGCGGGTATAATCGATAGACTTTTTGTCTACTTTCGAGCGCCACTTCCCTTAAAATCGTTGTTTCTACCTTGATAAGTAACGTTTACATCAGTTTTGATTCAATTTTGCCTAAAAATATATAATCTGTTCTATAATGACATAATATTGATGAAAAAGGTTTTGCAGTCGGATGAAGGAGCACCTTGTGAAGGCCTTTAAATATACTCCTTATTGCGTTCCAAGGAAAACACCTACATTTTGCTTGACAATATCTCCCAATACACCTGACACAATTTCATAAAAACAGGTACTCTTACAGTATACGCTCTTATTATTTTTTTGTACAAATGTAGCTCTTGATTGAAACAGCGTGCATACAATTTTTTTAACAGCAATGTCGTGAAATTAACGTTTTGAAACTAAATCAAGTCTGCATATTTTGCACCCGGACTGCACTTGTCATCCGGTTTTTGACAAGTCGTTAACAAAACTCAAGATCTCTAAAAATAACCTGTTTGGTCAGTGACATTTGGTTTTCCACACTGCCCTAAATATGTTTATGTTAATAAATACACGCGTATTACGTTCAACGGCTTTTTAATGCGGTTCGAAACAAAGAACGATCTTAAGGTGCCCGTATCTCTCGCCGTAAAATTATCAAATTTGTGGTGTTTTAGGTACTGAAATCTCGAAAAATAAAACTCGTTGTTCAAAAGTAATATCAAAAATAGAATTATTGATGTTTTGTTTATCCACTTTTACTATTTAAACTTTCCTCAAGTAATGTAATAACTTTTAAAATTCGTTTATATGACACACATAATTTCGCTATTCTAACCCCACATTTTAACAATTATTTTCACATACTTATAAACAAAAGTGAACAATCTTATATGCAGAACTATGTAAGTTTATGTTATAACAATGTTTACATCTATAGTTGAATTTAAAAAATACGTATTTTGAAAGATTTCAGTACCTAAAAATTCATTGGATAGATCGCTTTCTGATGTTAAATATTGATTTTACTTCGGTACCTTTGAATATTTGCAGGTGGCATGAAATAACATCCTTGTTATTTGCTAAACTCTATATTATTCAGTTCTTAAATGTCTAAAATTATTTATATTTGTAGAAAACACTTTTCAGGAATACGGCGCCCTTAATAACAACTCATTATGTGTTACGAGTTCTGGAGGTCATTCCATGTCCTTTTCAAATGGGATTTGTTGGAGATCGGTCCGATACATAGTTTAATAGCTATGTTGCAGTGTTGGGGAGATCATAATCTTAATAATTGAAAAATAAAAGTTTCGGTACGATTCAAGTGCCAATTCTTGTTGAACAATTAGAGGTGTTGCCACACCTAGTAGCTGAATGAATGAATTGAAGGAGATTGTACGTATGACCTATTTACATGTCAAAGCTTGGTGCATAAACTGTTCTAAATGTACAGATGTAGGTATTTTGAATCTATATCAAATTAAAGGGGGTTATTCCTTGGTTTATTTTAAGCACGAAAGTCTTCATAAACCAGAGACCGAAAGTTACTGGTGGAGTAAGGTGCAGAGGAACCTTTAGAGATAATAATAAACATGTTTAATTTCCATATTAGAAATATGCAAGGTCTCTTGAATTTCTTTCTAAAGTACAATGATTCTGAATGAGGAAGTTGCATTATATTTCCAAATCCGTTCAAAAGAAAGAATGTATTATTTTAATCAAAGTGGCGTTTGTTCTAGAAAATTTCGTGAAAAAATAAGCCTAAAAACAGTTAGCATAATACTTCGACTAATATAAGCGAAATTTCGTGAAATCTGCTTCAAGCAATCGAAAGATAAAGAAAATGTGGTTTATTTCTTCAATTTTGACACCCTGTATCTTTGTTATTATTGATTTTGGTGGATTTTTGGATTTTCTAAGGATAAGCTAAAGTAAATCGACTTATTTTGGTCGCAGTATTATGCTGTTACAGTATGGCCCATTACTTACGCAACAATTTGACTTTACTTTTAGATAAATTGCATGCATCATGAGATTTAGATGCGTTTTTCTCAGAAACCATTGCTTCTAGCGACATCAACAGGAGCATCTCTTTTAACTTCAAAAAGATATGGAAGAAAATTTTTCCAGTCCAAAATGAGATACAGTGTAGCACAAAAAAGTCGTAGCGATTTAAAGGGGTCCAAACCATCGTTGGTGGTGCTCTCTAGCAGATACACCAAAATCGTCGACATATTCGAATTTCTAGTCCCAAGGAATCCCCCTATACTAAATTTCATAAAATACGATGTGATCGAAAATAACAAAGAAAATGTGATTTTATTTAGTTACTTCACATCATTATAAATGTTTATCTAGTCAATTTAAATGTATCTATATATAATAGTAGCTGTTCATTTAATTCAGAACCAATTTCAATTAAATTAACTTGAAATAAAAGGCAATGGGTTCAGTGTATGACAATAAAGGGTATCGCATGCAACTATTATGTAATTGAAAACCAATTTCAATTAAATTAACTTGAAATAAAAAGGAAATAGGTTCAATGTATGACAATAAATTGTAGCACATCCAACTACTTCATTCGTCAAGCGAACTCTACTAGGATATTGTTAAGTTAACCAAGTATATGGTACTTTCTTGGGAAATGAACATACAAAAAAAGATAATACTACGTAAAAAAATTTCATAAATATTAGCATGTACTACATTTTAAGCTAGTGCACTTAAAGATTTTTAATTCTTTACAACAAATAATTGCATAGGCTTTGTAATACAACTACTAGATATACAATGTGTCCACAGATGAATTTAAAAACTTTTTATTTTTATGGGAAATATAATATTTATTAAAAATTAATTATTATTATTAAATAATTCAATCACCCTGTAACTCCGTTAGTATCAACTTTCGAATTAAGGTAAGTTGAGTTACTTCAGCTTATTTTTATCCAAACTATCTACATCTGAAGTTTGGCCCATTATTTACTGAACACCCTGTAGCTGTATCCACGGAAACAAACCGCGCAGAACGGCGTATGACGTCACACCAACAATATCGCGTTTTCGGCCACGTTGTTTTGTGTACATTCTATGGCAATTTATTAATGTTAATAAATAATTAATTAATATTTTAATTATCATGTGATAATTGCCGCCAGACATAATCATGTTCTGACCTTTCAATATGTTTGAAAAATTACCCTGTACTGCATTTGAAACCAATATAAAATTCATGCGACTTTCCCATTATTACTTATTTTTCATTTCAAATTGATTTTAAAATAAACTTATCTCAACAGTACCTAACCATAACGGTACACATTTTTTTATTGACAGTAACATTTCGCCTCAGCCATTGCTGTATATTTTCAAAAATTCTTTGAATTTTTCTGACTTGCTGACATTCAGTTGTGATTTATAGTTTTAAATGTCCTTCATTTTCTATGGTGTTTTAAAAACAGTGAATTTAAGATGGCCCCAAAAAAATAAATCTATTGATACTTTGGATACTATTACAGAATACAATAAAAAGATTGTAGAAGATAATTTTATACATTGGTCATACTAATTTGATTAATATATCCTGTTTGATTAGCAATTATCTTTATCATCGTTTTCATAACCTTCTAAATATTAATTACTTTAGATTATACTTGTAATTATAAGGTGTGTGTTGTAATCATAATAATAATAAAGGCTTAAAATTATAAAATAATTTCATTAAAACTTTACCTTTTGGTTTATTTTAAGGTCAGTACTACTTCTTTCAATTTCTATAATGATTTCTCCTTTTCCATAATTTTTTTTTGAACCTACATTAGAAATTCCTTGAATAAAATATGAATTTTGGAATATATTATCTGTGACTCAGTATTCTGATGTAACTGCTGTAGGTGTCAACATAACCGTTTAATAAATCAATAAAAATGAAAAAATTGCGAAGAAAAACGTACATATACTCGCGTCAAGAATTCAGACGTCTTACGTCACGGCTGACGTTACACATTTGTTTTTATTGTCAACGTAATTTTCGATATTTGGTCGCGTTAAAAATAATCATTTTTTGCAATTTAGTGCAATATATAATGCAAACTTTTAGTGTAGTATATAGTTTTATTAATATCAGTTGCAGTTTCTTAAATACTTTGATGAAAATATAATAAATTATTCATTTGTTCGTCTGACGTAAGTGGTCTGAATTCTTGTCGCGAGTATAGCAGCTTACTTTTACTTTGATGGCAATTAAAACAAAGAACAAATTTTGATCTATCTACTTAGCAAATGACAAAAATGGAATAACGATTTTCTATAAAAGTCAAATGTAAAACCATTTGAAATTCTCATTTATCTTAACAACTGGTCTACCTTGTCCAAAATTACTACATAAGTTAGCCAAATGACTACCTGAAAGTGAAATTGATGAGTTTTTTTTTATTTTCAAACCACTTCCTACTTTGATCTGATGCAGTATATGTAATAATGAAACATGTGGGAACAGATTTGAATATGACCTTTTCAAGTATCTCGTATAACTGCATTCATAATAATTTTTTGAACTAACATTATATATTTTGATTATGTTAATAGGACTACTTTCAAATATTTAGTCATCATCATAACTCCCATCTCTGATCCATATATTAACATTTCCAAATATCATTTCAGGAAAAGATCCATATATCATTATAATTTACGTAATTTCAAAGCTGATATTTTATGGGAGCGTCTATATGTGGTTAAATCTGTTATGTAAAGCAAGTAGCATCTCAGATTTAGAGGAAGAAAGCGGAGAAAGTTATTAATTTTGATGTTTTATGGTAAAAGGAAAAAGCTTTGACACGTGAGTTACGCATTAAGAAATTAACACTGTGTTGAGAATGGCAAGAATTATTGTAAAACTAATTTCTGTACATTTAAGTAACCATTATTATCAACAAAAGTGCAGTGGCTGATTTGATGTAGGAGGGCACTAATGTTGAATATTATTTCCATTCACTCTCCGTTTCTATAAAAATGAAGTGGTTCCAAGTGGTACCTTCTTCACAAATATGCAGAACTGTGGAGATTTTACTCACATCTTTCAATCAAAAGCAATCGTAAATGGAAGAAAATGTAGTTGTCATGGAACAAAATTGACTTATATTAATTTATATGGCATACAGGGTGTTTCTTAACTAGAGGTCAAGTAAGGGTTTTTTTATTATATAAATGTGGGGTCTTAGAATTTTTATTTTATTTTATTTTATTTACACTATTCAACAGGTCAAAGACCCAGTTAAAGAATAGGAAAACACAAAAAAAAGCATACATGAAGTAAATTACACAATACTTAGACATAACACATGTAAACAAATATGAAAAAAGAATCAATCTAAAAATCTAGATAAAGACAATAACATTTACAAAACAGATTTTTTCAGAGTTGAAATATTGCAATCCAAAAAATCTACGGGCAAGATAAATTTATTACATAAATTACACATATTATGCAGTGGAGAGTGTTGCAGAATATTTGTCCTAGCAGGTGGCAAATAAAACATGTTAAATTGTCTAGCTTCAATTCTGGGAACATGAAAGCTCAACATTCGCAAGATGGCACTGCAGTCAATGACATTATTAATTACTTTATGTAAACAAATTAAATAAGCCTTACGTCGATTTTCCAAGGTTTCAATACCAAATCTATTAAGCATTTCTAATTAAGGGCAGACGGATATTCTCCATCGACTTTAAAACTAATATATTTTAAGAATTTACGTTGAACATTTTCAAGAGCATCCACATGTACAGCATAATTAGGACACCAAACAATTGATGCATATTCACAATTGCACCTGACAAAAGTAGAGTATAAAATGTTCAAAGTGTTAGAATTGAAACTATTTACTATTTCTTATAATAAAACCAAGAGATCTATAAGTTTTTGCAGTAATATAATGTAGATGGTTATTAAAAGACAATTTTCTGTCAAATATAATAAGTCACAGAAAGTATCAGGTCTAGACAGCGTATGTTGCTCGATGGAATAATCAAAAGAAATTAACTGTTTCTTTGTAGAAAAAGACATGACACTTACTAATATTTAGTGATAGATTATTAACCCTGCACCATTCATTAATGACATTAAGATTGTACTGAAGTTCAGCAGCATCATCAGCGTTCTTGATCGTACTAAAAATTTTCAGATCATCTGCATACAACAGGCAGGGCACAGTTAAATTATTAATGATGTCATCAATGAATAGGCTAAAGAATAAGGGTCCCAAATTAGACCCTTGAGGGACACCCGAGGTGGCTCGTACCTCAGCAGACTTGCAACCGCGGTAAACAACATGAAGACCTCTGTTAGAAAGATAAGAGCTAATAAGAGTTAATAAGTTGAAGGAGAAACCAAAAAATTATCTAATTTATTCAAGAGTATTGCGTGATCAATTCTGTCAAAAGCCTTTGTCAGGTCAGTGTAAATCACGTCAGCTTGAAATCCATCATCAATGGCATTGGCTAAAAACTGTGTAATACAGAAGAGATTTCTAACAGTAGACCTGCTTTTAAAAACCATGTTGCGCCTCCAAAATTAAGTGTATTGTGTGATGAAATATAAAATCATACAACAGCATTTCAAAACACTTGGCATTGCTGATTATAACAATCGGTCGATAATTACAAATATCTGATCTTTCCCCTTTTGAATACTGGAGTGACCTTAGATATTTTCCACTGTGAAGGAAACGTACATGTATTCAAGGACAGGTTTATTAATCCATTGCCATTGTCCAGCTGCAGCCAGTCAAAAATTAAAAAAAAAATCGGTTTTTAATTTTTAATTTCTAAACCACTTGGGATAATTTAACCAAATTCGGTGTGAATATTTAGTATGAAGCAGGAATGAAACAAAAAATTATCAGCTCTAGGAGCTTACCAGTGGCGGAGGTGTGGATATCATCTATCATTATTTTCCAAAAGGAAAATATCACCCTGTATATTATTACAAATAAAATAAGTCATATGCGCAATTGTATTATCTTCATTTTTTGTTTCCTTATACTTTTTTGTATTCCAAACCTATTAACAATAAAATTGATTTATTTGATCGAGTGCAATAACAAAATAATTAATTAACAGTGGAACTACTTTATTATGATTCAGTCAAAATACATGCGTTAGATCTTCTTGAAATTGCATCTTGAACAAGTGCAAAATTTCCAGGAGTAGCTCACATCACAATCAGCTATAATTTGTTGAATGTGAAAAAAAATCAATAGGTGATCTGGTTGGCCAAGGTTGACCTGATTCTTGAGTGCCTCATCCAATCACGTTATTACTGAATCTTTCATTTAGAAATTCACAAGCAGTCAAATTAAAATGTGGGGGAGCCCCATCGTGCATAAACCACATTTTTAGTCTTAGCCCATAGGGAACATCAAGTAGTTCAAGTAAAATGTTTTCAAGAAAATGTCGGTGGGAGGCATTGGTTAAAGTTCTTGGTAAAACTAAGGCCCTACAATTTGCAATAATAACCATCCATATATCCTGAAGAAAACTGACGTTGAAATCGATATTTCATTATGGCATTAGGGCTTTTCATCAAACCAAACGTGTTTAATGTGGAAGTTCATTATAGGTTTTCTGGAGAAATTAGCTCATTTTTTTCAATTTTTGGCACGCTATAGCTGGACAATGACTGTCTTGCGACACATTTACATAAAAAAAAATATTTTTGGCCATAGTATACGCCCCTGGATTTGTGACCACTACTTAAGAAACACCCCGTATAATGAATGTATCAAATTAGAATGGGTCATTCCATTTGAAGACGTCTAATTGGCAAAGCCGACTCATTTTAGATTTTGGTGTAACTTTGAAAAACTCTACTCTAGGGTCCCAAACAACAAAGTTTACACGAGTTTGATTTTTACAAGCGCTTGTTTCCGCCTATTTAAATAAAGACTCTTAAAAATTGCTATTTTTAAGCTTTATTAATTTTTGCTGTCAAATTTTTCTGTTTGAAGATATTTGAATGATCAAGACGGAATTCAGAGTGGGAAAGATAGTAGTTTCAGTGTAAATGAAGATAATTGGCTCGGACGATCCCTTTGAATAATAGCAGCTGCTGAAAATGAGTGTTTTTTTAGTAATTTTTCGTGAATTTCAAACATGAAAATAACAAAACAATAGTCATTTAAAGTTGACGGTAAGAACAGTAGATTCTGTATCAGATTTTTATCTCGCAGTCGACACGCTCGTTTCATATAACCTGAATATTGGGATTTTTAAAAATTTCAAAACTTCAGGCAAAGTTTTCTTCTATAAAAAGTGGGCTACTCAGGTCAACTTGTGGCTGAATTTTGTCTATGATATGTAGGTATACTTAATTCCCGCGGAGCATGAATTTTTAACTCTCAACAGTTAAGACGCTAGAGTCGATTGAAATTCACGAAAAATGACTAAAGAACACTCATTTTCAGCACGTTGCTATTATTCAAAGGGATCGTCCGAGCCAATTATCTTAATTTACACTGAAACTATTATCTTTCCCACTCTGAATTCCATCTTGATCATTTAAATATCTTCAAACAGAAAAATTTGACAGCAAAAATTAATAAAGCTTAAAAATAGCAATTTTTAAGAGTCTTTATTTAAATAGGCGGAAACAAGCGCTTGTAAAAATCAAACTCGTGTAAATTTTGTTGTTTTGGACCCTAGAGTAAAGTTTTTCAAAGTTATACCAAAGTCTAAAATGGGTGGCCAACAATTTTTATTATTTTCAGACGATTTCAAATGGAATGACCCGAATACAAGAGCCCTAAAACAGATTTCTCAATACATAATCAATGACTAGTTGCACCAACACGGTTACGTCCTCCTTATCGAAGTAATAAAAGTAAAGTTACATTACTGATCGTAATTACACTATCTAGGAACATTGAGGTTTCTTTTCGAACAACCCATTAGAACCGTTACGTAACGATATCGAAGTAATTATTCAAACACGGTCGGCCAACTTGCACATTCTGTGAATACAATTTTTTACGCGTTTAATTAAGGAAATCGGCCACGCATTCTACGACTTTTCCTCTTGTTATTGACTGAAACCGCAACACGAAATCGCCTTTGTTATCAACAGAATCCTGCTGAACTTCATTCTATGAATATACTGACAGCAACGTGCTGAAAATAATAACAGCGTATTATCTATATCCCGTACGTTGTAACACTTGTCATAAAAATGTTTAATATGCAAAAGAATAATTTTTCCTTTGCAAGAAACGTGAATCAAAAAAGATATAATTTTAGAAGGGCACATTTTCCGTGTTACAAATAGATTGGTTATTTCTACATAACTTAAATGATGTTAATATTGCTGTTGAAGTGGTATACATCTGAGCCTATTAAAAACAATAAAGAAACATTAGAAAAACTCGAAATGAACAATTTTTGCACGAATTTAAAATGTTAAGACGGAAAATAAAATTTCAAACAAAAGATAATTATTCAGAATACATTGAAAATATCCAACATTCCATCAAACATGAACCTCAAAGATTTTGGTCATTTATACATTCTATGAATATATCCCGGTATTTTACATTACGATAATAACACAGTGATACAAAATCAAACTTTCCGAATGGAAATGGGATGAGACCAATTGCAAATGAAAGTTGACATTATCCATAACAAAACCTTGAAGGTTTTTTTTTTAATTCAGTGCGTGATTTTTTTTACGCGCATTTGAAGTTGTTGATTTTGGAATGTTGTCTAACAAGGAAAGATCATTGAAAATTTGATAAAATAATGCTTTTTTATTTTTATTATCCTGGAAAGTTGTGGTATCTTACTGTTTTTGGGGTCAGATTTGAATGATCTTTCCTTGTTAGACAGCGTTCCAAATTCAAAAACTTCAAATGCGTGTAAAAACAAATCTCGCACTTAACTAAAAAAAATCCTTCAAGGTTTTGTTATGGATAATGTCAACTTTCATTTGCAATTGGTCTCATCCCATTCCCATTTTGGTTGTTGCACTGTGTAATTCATATGAGAACCCAAAGGATATTGTAAATGCATTCTGTCATTTTTTTAGTAGTATATACACATCTAGCGAACATCGAAATATGTATATTTACTATTACACCACCATTATGTAACATCAATATATAGTCGATATCAGAGAAGGAAATATGAATTTCTGCAAAAAAAATGAAAAATAAAAGACCTCTGGTCCAGACAGTATACCTTCATTCTCAGTAAAAGACTGTATTGGTGCATTGGTTAAACCTTTATTTGAATTGTATAATCTAGCTCTGAAAGCCACAACATTTCCAACTAGATGGAAAGAAGCCAAAGTAGTTCTTGTATTTAAAAGCGGTGATAAAGCTGAAGTAACTAATTACATATCAATTTCCACCTTATTAAACTTTGCTAAACTTTTTGAAATAATATTGTACAATAGATTTTATCCTTCGGAACGTTATCATATTTCAGAACATCAATATGATTTTATGAGAAAACGGTCCACTATTACAAATTTAGCAGTTTTCTCACAGTTCACATCAAGTATATTAGATTGTCTGGGCAAGTGGAGTATATACCGATTTCTCCAAAGCATTCGATCGTATTGGTCGCTCAATTGTGCTTGGGAATCTGGAATGCTTTGGTTTTAACTCATAATTAATACAATTTTTTAAATCTTATTTGTTTAAAAGATTGCAGTATGTGTTTTGTAATGGATTTTGTTCATCAAAACATTTAGTTACATCGGGGGTTCCGCAGGGATCTAACCTAGGCCCCCTGCTATTTCTTTTATTCCTCGATGATTTAAGTTACATTATACACGACTGCAAACTTCTACAAATTGATGGACACAATACGAGAATGGTGTAATAAAAACAGACTTAAATGCTTCTAAATGTAAAGTGGTTAGTTTCACGAGAAAACAATTTTCTCATAAATATGACAATATTATTAATAACATTGTACTTCCTCATTGCACATCGGTTAAATATTTGGGAATAACTTTCGATCAACAATTGTCATATAATGATCATATAACCCAAACATTTTCAGAAGTTATGAAGTGTTTTGGATTCATTGTTAGGAAATGTAAGAGATTTAATGATATCAATACGTGTTTTATTATACGTACTAAGTTAGAATATGGTTGTTTAATCTGGTATCCTTTTTATATTTCTCATATTCAAACGGTAAAGTACAAAGAAGATTTCTTAAGTACTTAGCTTTCAACGTTGACGGTCAGTGTTCAGTAAGAGGAGTAGATTATAATTATTTGATAAATAGGTTTAATATTGAATCTTCAGAAGTAAGGAGAAAACGTAATTTTTTAAAATTTTATACAATATTCTGCATAATCAAATTGATTGCTCTCAACTTTTAGCACAAATTTCATTAAACGTACCTAGATTACAGACTAGACAAAATATTTTATTTAATACTTTTGGAGCAAGAACTCTCTTCTCTTAATATCACCAGTTTATATTATGAGTAAAAACTTTAACGGCATTGTTTCTTTATGTGATATTCATATTTGTAAGCTGATTGATATTATCAAATTAATTCAAGTATTTGGTATTGTAATTAATTTTGAATGTTTCTTTTTATTTTTTTCTTGATTGTATTTAAATTATATAACAAAGAAATTATGTATTTTGTATGCACTATTACTTCAAATTTTGAATGTATTAAGTATTGCTCTGTAAATGGTGCTTGTACACTGTTGGGAAAATAAAGCTATTATTATTATTAATAGGTACTTATGGCATTTTGCCTTCGTATTTTATAACTGCAGAATTATTTGTAGTATAACAGGACTTTCAAGATGCAGAAAAAGACAAAAGATCAGTCACCTTATTTGCAACTGATACCTCTACCACCTCAAAGTCTGCTCCGATTGTTCTGCGACCAAGTCACATAGAAACCCTATTCATTCTTCTTCTTGTTCTGCTGTTCTTCTTCTTCTTTTTCTTCTCATTGTACGAACGCATTTACTGTTGGAGAGAGGCAACAACTGGAATGTCTTTATCATCTGGCACTATAGTAGTTTATGATTAAAATCTGATGTATTAATGAGTTATTATTCAAGCTTACGCTTATCTGTTTCTCTAACAATAGTGTGGATACAATTTTGCACGGCTAGTCGAAGGTCGACTGCTAAATTGCATTTATTATAACAAGCTGGGCAGCGATTCTGATAATGTGATAACTAAATGAAAATTACATCGGTTATAATAACGGTATACTTAAAACGAGTTCAGTTTCGAAAAATTGTTTCATAAGAGAAGTGTGGAGTATGTTTTTATAAATCTTATTCCCTGGCCGTATACAGGATGCTCGTTAAGCTACCTGTTAAAATGTCTGTTTTTTTTTTTCAATATAAAAAATTCAATCATATCTACACTCTAAATGTCTGTAAAATTTCAAAGAAACTATTTTAATTTATATACCATAATAGTTTTGGTAATTTTAGTTACCTCATGTAATTTTGAAAATATTAAGAAAATTTACAAAATTAACGGAATGAAGTTTTGAAATATAATAGAAATGGTTTTAACTACTGTTCATTACAGGTAGGACTTTAAAATTAAATAAATGTGTTAATTAGACTCGTCTTATTTTCTTTAAATAATAAAAACAATAATGTGCTTTGACTCTACTAGAAAGTTTATTTATATGCTTTCTAAAGCTATATAACTACACATTAGACATTGTTTGTAATACTACTGAAACTACCTATTAATTTGATTTATAAGACATAATTGACTGCGACATATTTAAAAGTTAAATGTGTTCAATATAGCATAAATCAATTTGTACCATCTGGGTACGTCATACAGACACAAAATATATTTTTTAATTTGAATTTAATCTAGGGAAGTGTTTACTATCTATGACATGTGCTTTCTAAAATCATGTATTCTTATATAATTTAAAAATGAATAGAAATCAACTAAAAATGCTTATAATTTAAAAATGACTTTTTGCTTCAGAATTTGATAGCTCTTATTAATTACGTTAGCTCACTGGTCGCAGTAGGGCTATTTTTTACGGTTAGATTGACATATTTCTTAATAGTTTGGAACCAGATCGTTTACATTATTTAACTTATATATGTCCTTACGTAATATTTTTCGGTTTAGAGTGTTTTAAAGCGTATTTTTGATGAAAGAGAAAGCCACGAGTTGATATAATTCTACATTTGTGGTGAGCCTATTATTAGGTGATTGAATTCAATGAAATTGACGGGTCTGAATTTGATAACCCGTCTAAAAGCAATGCTGAACTGCTATAATAATATATGTGGTCTAATTTCACTTTTCTTTGGCTAGATATATATTAAATAAAGTTTATGATGTTCCTTTATGTAGTGTAGATATAGCAGTCTCACTCTTTCTTCCAATTTCCTTGGATTTAACAAGAGTATATTACTCTTTCTACTATATATCATAGGTGTATGTGAAGATTGTTGAGAAAATATTTGAAGCACTTCTCTTTTTTTATTTAAATTTAAAATTGGGAAATATCTCAGCTTTAATATAACTGATAAATTTTATACATTAGAAATTAGTTGAATATTTAAATTTTTCACTTTACATTACCATAAGAAAAATGTAGAGAAAACTTTTTAATTAAACACATCTTTAAAAAATGACATTCCCATTACTGAATTATTTATAAAGGATAAGTTTTATTCATATTAATACAAATTTCAAAAATATTGGAAATATTAGAAAGTTTGAAAATATTTAAAGTGAATCAAATATAGGAAGAATGTAATTTTTACATAAAAAATTTATATATTCACTCAAAATCAATACAATTTATTGACAAACTTTCTCTCAATTATTTGCCAACTAATAAAATCTTTTAAATCATTGAACAACTTTTGAGCTAAACTAAAATATATGTTGTTACAAATACAAATTTGATGTTATCAATATATTTTATTGTTTTTTTTTTTCATAAATCAGTCTTTTAACCAAATATTGTTCTGATAAGTTCATTTCTTTTCTCATCTCTTTTAATTTTGTTACCACCCTGTGTAAAATCAAACAATTTTTAACATATCTGTAACAAATGATAAACATCCCCCTATTTCTCTTTCAAATATCAATGATTTAGTAAAAAATATGCAATTTTGAATTAGGCTATCGAGATGCAACTTCTTTGATAGATTTAAAATATCTCGTTTTTAAATAGAATTAACATTTCTTATATTCATATAACTTTATTAATTATTGCCCGTTGTTTTCAGAAGATAAAAACTTTCATTGTCAGAAATGTGACCCAAAAAGAAGTTTATTTGTTTTGCCTATTTAGAAATGACGTCTTTTTTATTTTTAATATAAAAATTACTTGAATTTACGAAAATTTTAAAACAAAAAAAAATATTATGCAATAATGCAATTCAAAACCTAAAACTGTACCCTTGACTTACTAACTGGCCCAAGAGTGCTACCGTTTTTCTCCACAGCTATTCTAAATCCCTTGCCCAACTGACATCGCGAAAGAACAACATTCGTCAAGTCCAAAATGTCACGTAGAGATATTTTACTTAAGCAAAAAATTGTCGCCAGAAAAAGGGAAGGTCAAGCGAAACAAAACAACAGCTCAACAAGGAAAACAAATCGACGAGAAAAGTTACTGCGATATTTAAAAAATTAACATTGTAACGTTTACCACATCCTATGCAATGATTTCTTTTTGCATAGGTACAAGTTGGGAAACTGACGATGTTATTTGTCGAAAGTTGTAAATTTGCGATTGAGGTGAGAGGAGAATAGATAATATGCGATTTTGCCCAGTTTGCAAGTCATCTTTGTCGAGATTAAATTCTAGAGCAGCTACTGATCTGTTACGGTTGAATTAACACGCTGTATATTTCAATATTTCCGACTTATTGCTCTAATTATGACATTCGACGTCTATAGGCTATCGCTACAATGATTATTTATAAAAACAGGTATTGATTAAGTTACAGATTGTAATAAATTCGTAAATTAAAATGATCACCCTATATATTTTGAGCTAAGTGCGCGGGCAGCAAAGTAACTTTCATTTGTTTTTTATAAAACTCCCGCCTATGTCAATGCAAGTAGGCGGAACAAATCACAGTGAAACATCTAGTCATCCTGCGCATCTAAATATAGAAAATATCATAGTTGCAGATGTTTCTGTGCGATACCACCTCTCATAAATGCAACAAGTCATGGATTTAATGCTACAACACCTAATGGTGTTGCTGGTAAGATTTATTTGCGAAATGAAAGTTGTTAGGCATTCGGGTTTCCTTGTTCATTAAACTATAGCGTAAGAAACAGCAGGAATAGGAAATCCCTGAAAATAGGGCAAAAAATGTAATTTGATTTGATGCAAAAGTGTGGATATTAGTTATGCATTATAATTATTAGAGATATCTGATAAAGTAGGCATGATTGTTACAAAACGTTAGATGGTATGTGCTATCTATGCACTTTATACAAAGACAAGGCATTAAATCAGTTTAATATACTGGGTGTAATATAATCACGGTATACTATCTCTTTTCATTTCAGTTTCAAAAATAAATATTGGAATTTGAGCCACCGTATATACTTAATACTTCACTTTTTTTATTTCTGGTTTTTAATTTAAGTGTGCCAGGACTGTTCGGATCTATTTTAATGAACCTATGCATTGTTAGTAAATCCTGTTGACAATACTAAATTAGGATCAATTATTCCCTTTGACAGACACAAACATCTGGGGTTAGTCATCGGTTGCCTCTCCTATGGCATACTGATGAGAGCTAATAAGCTGGAAACCGGTAGGGATATGTCTGATGGCGCTGCTCACGAATGACTTTGGCTGTCTGTTTCGCTATAAGTTTTTCAAATGTAATTCAATACTGGTAGCTGCATTAGCTAGCAGAATAGTTATTTCCTGAAATTCCGCTTTTGCACCGACGGCGACAGAGATCAGGGTCTTTCAATGGTACCTGTAATAAGGCAGGTCGCTTGGGACTGGCAGCTCCAACATGAAGTAGTCAGTGCTCACTAGATGTAGCTACGTGCTACATCACGTGTCAATATTACATCCTTTTATTAATATATATTTTATTTATTTATTTTACTTTAGTATACAACTGCCCAACAGCAAAAATCATTGACAGGATAGGATAGTTGCACAAATACATTCTAAATAACCACAACAAAAAATAAATAAAAAGATACAAAGTAAAAACATATAAACCTATAGTTGGATAAAGTCAATTTACCTTATGGTAAAAGTTTTCTTTGAACATCATATACCAAACCGAAAAACAGGATAGAACGCAGATGAAAAGATAAAATAATGCATCAATTGACTGAAATTCCCTCGAATTACGTAAAATAAAACCCATGTTCCTGTTAGCCTTAACAACGATTTCATAAATATGGTCACTGAGCGATAATCTAGGATCAAACGTAGCTCCTACATCACTAAAGGTCTTGGGTCTTAAAAGAGAAATGCCATATAGGTTATAAGGAAAGACTAACATATTCTGCTTGCTAGAAAAATACAATATTACACTTTTTAATGTTTAAGTTGAGGTTATTCATGTTACACCAATTATTAATTCAGTGGAGATTATTCTGTATCAATTCACGATATGCAATGTTAGAAACAGATCGGTAGATGTTCAAGTGATCCGTATGTAGTAGGTATTCAACATCAAGGCAAGAACATAAATGTTAAATGACAAGGGACTCAAAATTGAACTTTATGGAATCCCAAATAATGCACTAAATTATGACGACTTAAATCCTTAACACTGAAAAAACTGTAGTCGGTCGTGAGACTCAAATAAAAGACACAACGTACTAGAAATGCCTACGCTATCTAGTTTGTCAAGAAGAATATCGTGGTGGAGACGATCGAAAGTCTTGAAGTCATGAAGTATAAATGACATCAACATGACCTTGATCATCCGATATGTACTAGTTATTGAAAGTAAAATGAAGGTGTTCGTGGATCTGTCCTTCATAAAGCCATGTTGACAAGGACTAATAATGTTACTTGCTTACATGATTGTGTAAGAAAAAGTGGATTACAATTTCAAGAGTTTTAGCCAAGTTAGTAATTACTGTAATAGTTCAAATAACTATAGTTATGAAATGAATATTACAGTTGTGAATTTCGAAAATGTGAATCAAGAATCTTGGGGGAATGTTGATATAGAAACGAGTTTGTTTATTATGTTTTCGTTAATATTATTGTGTCAGTGATTTATAAGAAATATCAGAATCTTTTGCTTACAACGATAAAATGTAAGAAGATATAGGAGAATCGTCAAAAATCGCGATTCAATCATTATTACCGATAAAATCCAAAGATGAAAAAACTTATCACATATCTGAAGATTGGAATTATCAAAAGGGAGTAACTGTTATCACTGAGGTAGTTCTACTACCCTATGGAGTCTTCACTCAATTATAAGAACAATATTGTCAGTGAAAAAGAATATTGACATAAAGAAATTACCAAGTTTAATTGCATTTCTTAAGTATTTTAAGAAAACCAGAAGTTGAGTCATTTTTGAAAGAAGCAGATGATTAAACCTACTTGATGATGAAGATAAAGTTTAATTTTCACATTTCTCTCCAAATATACTTTTTTCTTATTTTAGATAGATGATTTTTGGTATCAGTAGAGTATGCCGTTCTGAAGAAATAACATTTCTTCAACTTGAACATATAAGAGACATGGGATAAGATATATTGATAGATATTCCCAACACGCAGACGATCGTGAGAAGAGAATTTACTATTTCTAACAAAGGAGTCAGTCTTGTCGAAATGTTTCGAAAATATTCCTCTTACCGTTCATCATCAATTGAGCATTCAAGATTCTTTTTAGGATATAGAAATGAAAAATGTACAAAACAATGCCTTGGTATAAATTCTATAGGAGGTTTTCCTAAAAAAAAATTGCAAAATTTTTAAAATTGCCGAATGCTATGGAGAACGTCTGCTACGATACTGGCTGATGCAGGACCAGACATCACCACTCTTAAAAGGCATGGTGTATGAAAAGCAATGAACGTGGCAGAAGGATATATAGAGAATTCCTTTCAACAAAAACTTCAAGTAGCTTAAACAATATTGGGTCAAAGAGAGATCAATATAAATACAATCTCGGTCTCTTCACCAAATACATGCACAGAGCTTTTCATAACCAATTGTAAAAAAGTAGCAGTAAAAATTTATAATAATGATAAGAAATGATTTATGTTGACAATAAATTAATAGTTAGTTCAAGAATTATGATGTATTTTTGCGTGTGGGAAAATTTCTCCTGCACTAGCTAAATTTTCCTAACTCAAATAGTTACTAAATGTACAACTTTTCAAATCACTATTAAAAAAATAAATATATTTTAAAACATTTAGTAAAGACATATCAACTTTTACTTACAGGTGTTGTCCTCCGTTGTCCATAAACGTTAGATATGACGAAAAGAAGAAGGAATATATACAAAATCTTCATCTTGCACCCATACACATTAATCTAAAGGTTCTAAAGTCAAGTAACTACACTTCTCTTCTCACACATATGGAATTCTACTGTTAGTATCCTGAAAAAATAAAACAGAATTTTACAAAAACGAAATTCAAGTAACAAATGTGAAATATTAATAACAGAAAAAAATTCCAGTGAATATTATAAATACAGCGAAACAAATAAATTGTACTATTCACTTGTTTTAGAAAAGACTGTGAAAAAAATCAATTTATTCATTTACTTTCTACAATTTTCTTGAAAAAAATCTTTACGATCAACGCAATTGCCTTGAATTCTCGTTTCATTTGTTCGTAATAAACGAAAAACCGTATACATTGTTATATTTTAAATATCTATAGCTCTATTTAAATTATCAGGACAATGCAACTGTAACGCTGCATTATCAGTAAGTATCGAAGAATTAGTCCGAAGATTTTTTTATTCGGGGTATTTAAAAATCGACCTCCGTTGTGCAATTTCCCAACAGATCATTTTGGAATAGCATTCATTCACCTGCCGGCTCGAGATATGAAATAAATTTTTTCAGTCGTAGCAGGCCGGTCAGCTTTCTATTTCTCCACACAGCCGTGCAGAATACCAGAATTAGAAACAACGGTATTAAAAGCAAAGTCCGCTGCAGCTTATTTATGAGATATATCGTTTTGTTTTTACGGTATTCGTTTCATAACACGCATATATGCACGATTACTACCTTCGGGCATTAGCTTTATTAATTATTTTTAATTGTGGTTGCGCAACTGGGGTGGTTATGTCGATTAGTTGAAATGTAGGCTGCCATTACATCGACGCAATCGATGTAGTTAAAGTTGAAATGGGCTGTTTTTATGAAATGTGAAGAAAATGCACATATGTACAATGCTTTCGAAAAGTAACGAATAAATTCATTATATTTAAAATTTAGAAGTTTTCGAAAAAATCCTATGGCACGTCGAATTTGTTTTTAAAAAAGGCCCTTTTTGACATACCACCCATATTTGTGACGTCATCGTTGTTCGAGATATGACGTCATCGACAATTTCTTTAAATAGCAACCCCCAATTTTGACCATGCCATTTGAAAGACCGTGTCATTCTACATACAGATCGGATGGATCGGTCAGTGGTCGCGCGGTTTAAGGCGTCAGTCCTTGAATCGAGGTGACTAGATCGGAGTTGGTTCGAGCCCAGCTGCCGGTAGACCGTATATAAGCTATATTCGTGGAGAGGATTGGCACCCTCTCTGCTGGTATGGTAGGGTGGGAGAATGTTAGCTTGGATCAATGTGAGAGATACAGTTAATAACATTTGACTACCCCTTAATTAATGAGGTTTTCCAGGTTTCCCTCATTTCTGCACTGAATGGTGGTTAGGGCCTACCAACGTAAGTCGTTCCTGGGAGCAAATGCGGCCTGCTTAATAATAATATGCCGCCCCCTCTTCCGCACAAGTCTTCGACTTCTGGGCTAATCCTCGTGATTAGAATGAGGGGTAGAGATATTATTATTATTATACATACATCATGAAAAATTATGGTGTTACATAACAAAAATTTCAAGAAAATAATGTTTGAAGATTTTAAAATTTAATTTTCACAATACTGTGCACCTCCCATTATGCAACACCTGTCCGTGCTTATTTAGGTGAGCTGTTCCCGAATCATTGGATAGGAGAAGGGGCCGATTGAGTGGCCAGCCAGATCGCCTGATTTGATACCCCTAGATTATTTCATGTGGGGATACTTAACAAGCAAAGTATACGTTACTAGACCGTTTAATTTAAAAATTTAAAAGCAAGAATTCGTGACGAGAAAACAATTTATTAATCGTCTTGGCTACTGTCAGGCAGCCAACGGTGCACAATTTGAACATTTAGTTTAGTCGATTTTTTACATAATCATTATCAATTTCAGTATTGTGAAAATTAAATTTTAAAATATTCAAACATTATTTTCTTGAAATTTTTGTTTTGTAACACCATAATTTTTCATGATGTATGTATGTAGAATGACACGCTCTTTCAAATGGCATGGTCAACATTGGGGGTTGCTATTTAAAAAAAATATTGCTGTTATATTACATTTTCCAGAGTATGTACAATTAGCCTAACTTATATTACTTACTTTATTCGTTATTGTGCTTTCAGAAAAAACAGTTTTGTAAAATACATAGGAAAAACAATCCAATCCTGTATACCTAATTAAATTTGACAACTGGTTTAAAATTCCATATTAACCAGAAACATTTGTTTCTTGGTTGGTATTCATAGCAAACTTGATTTTTTTTTTACTTAACCTGCAGGTGTTTCTAAAGAATCAGTGTACTCTTTTTCTATAGACTATAAGTAAGGAAGCTGAAACTGAGTAAATTGAAATTGATAGTACATCATATTATTTAAATCAAATATCAAAGATGAAAAAAGAATATATATATATATTTTTTAAATGTTTCCAGACCAGTATTTTTTTATTACTTTTTGACGTGGAATCCGGCATTAAAGTGTAACAGTGTATCTGTTGTGTGTTAATTTCATTAACACACTAAATAGTTTTTACTAGAAGGATAAAACGTATTGCAGTAGGCCTTGTCACTTTAGTGGAACTCCATAGGTACATTACTTTAAAAAAGAGTTAGTAAAATACTTGAATGTCTCTTTTATTGTATGCTAACAAGTTGAATGTTGAATAAGAATAAATATATACCTATTTATTAACAAAATCTTTGTTGAGCTTACGATTATTGTAAAGTTTGGCGGATGCGCTTGTGAAAATGGTACATCGTAACATGACGGTCTCAAATAATTTTCAAGGTATGAATAAAGAATATATTCAAAAATATTATTAGTAGAAAATACTGATGAATCCCATTATTGTTTTATAGACAGATCTTACAACTAAATACTTTTTCTCTGGAAATATGGATTTTAATAAAAAAAGAAAACTATACCCAGAATTATATCGTTAACAAACTGTTAACTGTTAACTAATTAACTTAATTGTTATTGACAGAGGAACAATTATTAATGTCCTGAAATATATCCTTGAACAACATTGCATTAGATATCTGTCTTTACCATAAATAAACTATAATATGGCTAAAATTCTAACGCAGATTAATATTACACAGATTTATAAAAACGGGTATCTTGAAATCAATTCGACACTTTTTTAAGCAAATATATTTTTGTTAATGAACGAAATTGCTTTACAGGAATTAGAAATACCTCATAATCAGACACCAAAACGAACTTTATAATAAATCGTAAACGTTGAAATATGATATTTTTATATTCCAGCGTGCATATTGTTCTGCTTCACTTATCAAAATGATTTGTAAAATACTATGGAACACAACAACAGCCAAATCCTTTCCAAAATCCAATAAATATAAAAGCGTACCGTATCATTAGTTTCCGCTACGAGTAAATAAAGTAGGTATTTATGTTTAGTATAAAGACCTTAAAGAAAGAAAGTACAAATTGTTGGAATTATTTCCTTGAATATTCAATTTAATGGGCACTCAACTGCATTCATCGACGAGGTTTTATTAGACGGTCAATATTATTGTATGGTAAATGTACTAAACGTTCAAGAAAGCAGTTTTTATACGTGCCAATACTAAAAGGACTATCTGACTAAAATTAATAAAACGCAATTACAAGCTAAAATACAATAATTAAGGCTTGAATTAAGGTTACTGTATTAGAAAGGTATCCTATCAATGAAGCCATATGTATGCTCTCTGATACCAAACATCTAGGTATGCTAATGAACAATTCCACAGACAAAGCTCTATTCAATAATTATCTAAAGAAATTAATCTAGCTAAATTTACTAACCTGGTTTAATGAAAACACTCTATAAATATCTAACTTCACTTTTGAAACAGTGGGAACTCGAAAATTCAACCACAATAGATGAGATCTGACCTATTTCTGCATTTTTAGGATTGCTTCTTCAGGTGGCCTCCTTTAAGTTGAGTCAAATATCTAACTATAAAAATTATTATATAAATTAAAATTATTTGAAATTAAATATCGACAACGTCAAAATGATTTTAGCCTGTCAATGCATTTTAAATTAAATATGACAAATACCTACTTGAATAATGTTTTGTTTACCCTTTATGTAATCGTTTTTTTTTATATACCTATATTTTTAGGTATTAATAATATTGTGTGAAACTAACTACTCTGTGGACTAAAGCCCCAACCAGTGTTGAATTACACCCACAATATTTACCCATATATTCTTGATTATTAGCTTTTGTACTGTATTAGAAAGGTATTTTAAGCTATTGTGGGTGTAATTCAACAATGGTTGAGGTTTTAGTCCACAGAGAAGTTAGTTTCACACAATATTATTAATGCGTAAAAATATATAAAAAAAACGTTATCACATATTCGAAACTTGTTTGCTGTCATTACTCTATTACCGTTGCCTAAAGAAAAAAAATTGTTGTAAATTATACTTTGTTTTGTACAATTTGTCACAAAGCAAAATTAACGTACTCATATTTGAGACATCTTGAATAGTAACTACAGTTCAAGAGTTGAGTACGAATAATTTTTGGACCAAGGTAAGCATTATTTAAATTTAATCGTTTTTACTCACACTGTATGTAACAAATAACATTAAGAACGTTCTATAGTTAGGCTGCCACATTTAAATTGATGAATTACTAATTTTGAACTCCATACTTGTCGTATGGACCCTATTTTTGGCAAGTAGCTCTATAACACACAGTGCAAAGTTATCCACTTTTCTGTAAAACAATTACAACAGGTTTTTATAAAAATGTATTTTTGACTAGACCAAAGTGACCACCTTTGTAACAGGCCTAATACAAAAATAAACAACATTTTCCTATAAAATTTTCCCAAAAAAATGGTCATTTTCGTAAATTCGAAATTTCTTAATATTTCGGTTTCAGTAAGCTAATGTAGAGACTCTTAAAATCAAAACTTGTTTACATTCTCTTAAAGGAAATTGATATAATCCTTAATCATAGACAAGATGTTTAAAAGTAAACAACATAATCATTATTTGAAGTAGGTGCTACTATTGTATTCACCTAGTTATTTATTTTGAGTATACTCGAGTTTGAAGAGTAATGCAAATTTTAATTTATCCAAGAATTGATGCTTTAAAAGAACAATGATAATGGAAACAATTTATTTTCGAAGCTTGCTTGAATGCATAAACTTTATCGACCTTAATCTGCTTGCTCCAAATAATAGTATACTCGAGTATTTATTAATTTAAATGTTTGGCAATGATTCCTAATCAGTCTTAATCGGTTTTCATAATTATATTAAATACAACTACTTTTCAAAATATCATTGAATGGCTTAATTATTCACACCCAGTTTGATGATGCTTATCTTATATAGAGCAAGACAATAATGTAACGTTTGCATATGAAACTTTAATAGGCAGAGGTTTTGATTTCAACCAATATTTGTCTTGTATTTAGCTGTACAACCTCCTAACCACCTACAACTTTCTTTTAGATACGTATCTCAAATCGCTATACAAATATATATGTATTATTTTAGACAATTTACTTTCTATTAAATGTGGGACAAATAAATATGATTTAATGTTTGTCTCCAGTTCTGAAATGAAATACAAAATGTGTTTCATTGTTAATCTATAGTGAGCATAAATCTTTCAAAGGTGTAGCTATAAACGATCCTATATTTATATTTTTTTCAAACAATAGGAGAATTTATGTTAAAAACTCTTAACGTTAAAAAAATATGTGCGAATTGTCTTGGCAAAATTTGTGTAATTTGCATAAATTAAACCAGAATATTTTAAACCACCAATTTCGTAATCAACCGCTATTGAAATCTTCATTGAGAACTCTTCATTTTTTTGTAAGTTACTAGAACATCTCTCTATCTCTCTGCTTCGCTGTTCTGATTTACTTTGCTTCGGAATAAGAACAGACGAAACAAATTGATTTAATCGTAATAGTCGTAATTTATCTAAATGGACTGTATACTTTTTTGTCGAACAAGAATCCGAATAGTACTGACAACAATGAATATAATAAAGCCACGATAACGATGAAGGTGATTTCGAAGATAGAAAGTGTAATAAAATAATTTGACTTCTGTAGATATTTTTTCAAAATCTGGCTCAGAAGTGACGTCTTTAGTGATGCTGAAGGTGAATCTATTAAAGCATAGAATATCTAACAAAAGATATATTTCTCATAGCGGTTTGCTTGTTTAATTTTAGTTGATAATACTAAAATATTTCTTATAAAATTTTAATGTTGTAGAAGTACAGTAGTACAAATAAAAGTAAACTACAAAAATTAAAATAATCATTTTTATGTTTATAATTAAGGTGCCTATATATAATTCCTTTAAAAATAATTACAGGCAAGTTTAATGAACCTTTTATAGAGGTTGCAGAAGAAATAATCTACAAAATATTGAGATAGATAATTTTATATATCATTATCTGGTTTTCAATGATACTATAATTAAATAATTTTCTCTTGATTACATTAGAAAAAATGTTTGTAATCAAAAATTATTGTTTTAATGATATGACATTTTTAATTAATGAAATGTGTTTTTCACAAATCAAAAACATCAAATTTATTTAAACGTTAATGTCGTGGAACATTTCATTAAATTTCTAACAAGTAGTTTTTGCCGTATGCGTTTTTTGGTAAATATTCACGCAAATTCTAGCACTTTCTCCGTAAGTCTAAATTTCAGTTCTAGACATCTATTTACAAATTAAATGTAGGCAAAGCAACGTGAATTACATTATACCTTAAACTGACATTAAACTTAGGTATTTAGACAGTTAAGACTATTGTATATATAACAAAATTAAAAAGCTAAGTTGTATTTTACGCATTGTACATTTATACGTACTAATTATTATAAATATAATGTAAGAACTGTCGCTTGTTTCACCATATTTAATAAAGCTGCGGTTTTATGTTCATTTCGCTATTTGCTGTTTGCTCATGCTCTAGGTCAGTTAACAGCTATTTATATTACGCTTTTACTATTGAAATTTTCATCATAGGACATACACTGTGATATGTAATATCCATTAATTCTTATTGAAGTAGATATTTTAACAAAATTTATCGAAAACTGTGTCTCACATTACTATACAAGGTGAATCAGAAAGAATGGGTCAACACTAAGCTGGAAATTCTAGAGACCAGAATATTATGTTTGCTGCTGCAGTTTTTTAAAAAAGAAATAGAGGCAGCAAAGAGAAAATGGAATACTTTCAAAAAATCTCTTGAAATAAGGTCAGGAAAAACTTTTCCGGATATGTACAAAAATATTCGGCATTTTTTCAATTTTTAATTAGCATTTTATTGATTTTGCAGCTTTGGCGCAATTTATCCCTGTTTTATAATTTGACTATTTATTAATTGTTTTTTTATAGTCGTTTTTATTTATTATTTGTGTGTTATTAAATTAAAGATATTTACAAATGACTAATATAATTATCTTATTAAAATTATTTTTAGAATTACTGAAGTAAATTAATTCATGAATCAATTTTATATAATTATATAGAAATGCATGGCCTACTATACCTACATCATGTAATGTCCAGTTTTTTTATATTTTGGGAAAAATGTAAAGTAGCAGTGCACAAAAATATATAAACAGGGTGTTCCATATAAAAAATTATATGTTTTGATCATATTTTGATAGACACATCTTGTAGAAAAATTACAAGTACGCTACTGAACTCTACATAAAAAATTCTATCAGTAGCAATTTTCACCATTCCGACGTACCTGCTATTCTCTGAAATACGAAAAATCTCTTAAAATATTTTTTTTAATTTTGTGTTGTGAAAACCAGCTTATTTATTTCTATCTCTTGTAATTTCCGAGATACTCTGCAATTGGGACACTCTGTACATATATATATGAAATTTATTGTAAGATTTCGTGCAAAATTAATAATACGTGCGTAATTTTTATTTTTATCATTAAGGGTCTTCAATATGTTTGAATAAAGATTTTCTTTTACTTTTGCGAGTTCTCTGATAAAGTAAAGGAAAATAATTCAATAAATTCGGCACAACTCCCAATCAAAAGACAAACAGAAATCTTTATTGGCATTAATCTCTACACATCTGATTCGAGATGACATGACATTTTGTATCTAGTTCACTGTTTGCAAGTAAGCTCTTCGAACAATAGGAAAATATCCCATTGTTACATTTTTGTCACTCCCTAACCTTTAGTCTTGGGCAGATTTCCAGAACGCATAAAAAATGTTCGTCAAAAAATTATGACATAATATGCTTGATTTAATGTATTCAGATCTATTAATGGAGCAACTAATGGAAAAATAACAAGGCTCTTAAAACAGGAGCAACTTGGGTGTGTTTGGAATACGTATTCAGTCACGGACTACTAGATTAAAATGTTTACCTTGATTAGTACCTCATTTAACATAACTGTAAACAATAAAGTGGTATCTCGTTTCCGTCTATGGTAGAGAATGACAGTTTTATTTATACCACTGGAAATTTTCGAGTTATAATTTTATTTGCATATTTGTAATGCAACAGTTCATGACCTGAAACCAGAAAGAAACCAAAAAATAGCAAGTATTTTGTCCATAGCTTCTTAAAGTACAACGAAGGTATAACTACGCATATGTACAGTATTTAGATACTAAAGAAAAATCTATAAGAAATTTTTAAAGAGAAATTTAAATTTTAGACAGTAGTAATATTGATACAATTCACTAATTCAGAAAGGTTTACTTGATAAGAAGATGTACTATATTGATTTTATTATCGGTAAAGAGATCTACAACCGAAGACGTTCACTCATTTTTTTAACATTCTGCTCTAAATAACATTGCAATCAGTATCGGTTGATAAAACTAGTTTCAATTAGTTTTCTATCCAAACATTGGGATATTTGGGATAAATTAACCCATTGCCTAATTCTTATTATTGTTCCGTGAGCACCATCATACATGTCCCACATGGTTTGGCAGACGTCTAATGGTGTATCCTCAAGTATTACTGGAAAATGTTCGTTCAATAAGTGTAGGTATGTAGCCAAGAGTCAAATAAAAGGACCAACAAGTGTATTTCCTACAATTCCTACCCAAACGTTCAAAGTAAAATTGTGCTGGAATTTGGTCTTATATGCAGCATGATGATTTTCGTCAGCCTATGAATGAGGATTGTGCAAATTTGTTAAACCATGCCTTTGGAAAGTTGCTTCATCTGTGAAAAGTATTGTTGATACAAAATTTAAATTATTTCTTGCAGTTTTTAAGCATGATTCACAAAATGCTACTCGGTTATGTTCGAGTAAGGCCTGCACTGGATGGTGAAAGGATGTAAAGAAAATGTCATGAGCAATATTTCAAACAAGCTTGTGACAGGCGTTTAACTACACCAATATTTTTTTTTACTTTGACAATAATTGTCGACAAAAAAATTCAATAGTACGAACATGAGTTCTTCAGCAATTTATATACCATAAGGCTGGGTTATCTCAGCTTCTCAGCTTCTTTTTACTGCTGAAGAAAGTCTGTCTATGGAGAACTGGACGATATGGATGCCAGCAGTTTTTCCGATATTCGAAACATACCTGCGGCATGTCAACATATTCATCATTAGTAAAATTATTTACCACAATTCTTCTCAAGTTTCCGAAAAAAAATAAAAGAGCAAATATAAGGTAGAATTTGAAACAGATCTAATGACAGAAATTATGATGACTTGTAATGCAAATGACAACGAATTTAATATTTTTATTAATAAACGATTCATTTTAAAGCCAAAAAGAAAGAGAGGTAAAGGCTGTCTGATACATGTTCTTGTATACTCAATTTTCGTCAAACAAATAAGTTGCAGCACAGGGGATTCTTATTGGAACCCTCTCCAAAGGGCAACATTTTTAAAAAATCATTGAGAAATTATATTAGTAGAAAAAGTGTGTATAATTTGCCTGTTATACCTGTTTTGGTTTTCAACCTCTGTCCCATATTTTTTTTGGGGAACTTTGAAGGGCTGTATATCTTAAGGGGTGAACATTTTACTAAGCTAATTTTTATGCAAAACATATCCGTTTTAACTGTAGATTCACCGGTACTATTTGTCCTACTTCTTTTGAAAACGCCCTGTAGTCAAAGATCCTTTTAGCAAAGATGTTGAAATATAAATTGTTTTTCCATATTCTTTCTTATTTTTTCTTTCTTCGTTTCTTATTTAATTTTGTTACTTTCCTTCTCTTATGATGATTCTATTTATTTCCAAAGTATGTTATAAATTTCTTCTCCCCAAGTGTTTATTCATATGTAAATCCGCTTGCAACTTCCTAATATGTGGCTGGTATCGATGTGACTTGAGAAATTAATATTATCATCTCATACATATACATTTTTTGTATGCAACCATATGCAGTGCTCAAATCATAAAGAGATAACGTGAAAGCGCCAAACCTTCTGCAGATGGTAAAAAAAACAGGACGCAATAATTTCTACTCTGCCGACTTACCAAAACGCACAAATTTCAAGCCATGACCCCGAAAATTGTTGTACCTGAATTTCATCAATCAAACTTGAAAATTACTGATACTGTAGCAATCATAAACATATTTCATTTGTTCCAAATAATTGCCTACTTAAAACAAAGCCGACTGCAATAATATTTCAGATTACTAGTTATTTATGTTAATTTGTGCCCACAAAAAGCCTTGACACTCGAAAGTTGAGTAAATTTTTCAACACATTACAGTTGCAGAAATTTGTTTTGGGATACCAAAATTGACTGTTAGACACACTCTGATTGTTTTGTTATTATCTGTAAGCAGAAATTATGAAAATTATGAGCCACTAACGAATTATTATATATTAAACATTAATTCATTACATGGTAGGTAGGTACAAGATAGCTACACTTTTATGCTTTTAAAAAATCAAATGGCTATGTACCATAAAGTCAATAACAATATTTTACATAACTGTTAATCTTATACGAAATTTTATGTGTCCAAAACGAAGCCCATTCGGGCAGCTTTGAAGCCCTCGTTTTATATGTAGTGCGTGTTCAAGTTTTCCTATAACATACACTTTGTTTAGTTCCTGAGAAAATTACTGAAAACTGGAAAAGTGCATTCTCTTTACTTTCATAACTTTTTTTATTTTTAAAGTAAATGAAAATTTGGGAATCTAGTAGGCGTAGAATTTTGTTTTTACTTTCATTGGGAAACTTATGGCAAACAATATAATAGCACCAAATTTCATAACATTTGCTTTAAGAAATAAGGTATGGAAGAAAAAGACAATGCAAATTTGAGTTTCTCGTATTTCAGGAATTATACAAAATATATCTCATCTTTTCTTTTCAGAACTTTTCAACTGTTTCCAAATTTAAGCCACCCTGTATATATTACCGTTTCCAATATTCCTGTACTGGGCGTCTTAAAATCGAACAACCTGTTTAGGACTTTAGGTCATATAAAAGTAGACAAACCAAAATAATACAAAAAATTAATAATACACACATAAAACAAAAAAGAGAACATATATAAAATATGAGTTTACAGTAAAAAAGAATTCATATAAACTATACAAAGACCGTCCAACAAAAGTTTTTTTCAATTTACTCTTAAAAACACCCTGTGTATTTCAGATAGTATATGATTATGTACTTTAATAGCCATGCAATTTGGTAAATTCAGAGAAATGTTATGTTCACAGAAGGGTATATGAAATGTATTACAATTTCTTGTGTTGTACGAGTATTCGTTGATTTAATAAGCAAAAAAACTTTTGCTTATTAATAAAAACATAAACTGCTACTCAATAATAAAAGGACTACATAAGGCTGCAATATTAAAAACATCTCTATATGAATTCAGACGATTTGCTATTAATCTCAACATTCGCTTCTGAATAGCCAATAAAAGTTCATCAGGTGAAAGAGTAGAGACAAGAGTAGAAACTAAATAACTGATGTCTGGAAAGTACTATTTTAAGTTTCTCAAAATCTTTGTGGAACCTCCATATTATTAATCAAAATATATATCTGAATTTTGACAATTTACTATTACCAATATGATTACTATTAATATATTGAAATTTATTATTCAAAAAAGATTGCACATGTTCTAGAACAACGCGCATGATAACCAAATGATGACAGAATTATTTATATAATTTTATATAAAAAAATCAAAATAGTAAAAATTATAAAAATGATAAAATGCTTTCATAACATATTTATAATAAGAATGCACTTTAATTTTGACCTTTTGATCAAAATATACCGGGTGTCGTAGGTATTACTGGCATATGTAGAAGGGTTGATTTTACAGTGAAAATAAATCAGATTCATCCAAATATACTTAAATCTAAAAGTTCATCATTTCCGAGATACAAGGTGTATATTTTGTATTTAGGTACTTGAAAACCCTTCATGATAAAACAACAATAATTCTAGGCTGTAACGGGATATCTTAAGTCTAATTATTTAGTATGTTTAAATATCTCCATTATCACCAGTGGCGTAGAAACCCTCTGGAACTCTTCTATTATTTACATTAAAAATTTTACGCCACTGTCTTAATTATAAAAAGTAAGGATACTTTAAGTTTTAAATAATTTGAACAAATAATCTTTTGAATTTTCATTAAAATATATTGTATTCAAGATTCAAGTAACTGTTCATTTAAAATATATCTGCATTTCGTAGTTTATGCATATTTTAAAATATAAAAAATCAACATTTAAAGAATATTTTTTATAATTAAGACAGTGGCGTGCCATTTTCATTTTAATTTAAAGAAGAGTGCCACAGGGTTTCTACTCCACTGATAATAATGGAAGTATTCAAACATACTGAATAATTAGACTAAAGATATCTCATTACAACCCAAAACTATTGTAGTTTTATCACAAAAAGTTTCCAAGTAAATATAAAAATAGTAAAAGTATCGAAATCCTTGACACCCTATATCTTGAAAACGGCGATATTGGATGCCCTTCCAAGAATGCCAGTAATACCTGAGACATCCTGTATATATATAAATACGTTCAGTTTTAAAGTTAAACATATTTTATAAACGCCGTTTTTTTTTAGGTAAAGAGATGACACGCACCATAGCATGAAGGGTATATCTAAGAGGGCTGGTTCCAATATTATCCTGTTTGTGTGGGGTGCACAGTATCACAAAATCACAAGGACATAACCCGTAGCGAACCGCAACGTACCGAATGTCGCACTGGCAGCCGACGTCGAACAGATTAAAAATTTCTTAAAAGGGACGAAAAAAAATTGTATCAGTTTCCCTCTCACCGGCCAGCGGTGGCCTTTCTCCTCCTGCGGAGCCTGCAGACGCCGTCCCCACCTCCACGGGCATGGTGTCCAAGCCTTCACTTCGCGGAGTGTCAAGAAACGGTGCGCTGCACGGCAAAGCTCTGTAAAGCATCAACGAGACTAGATAAGCCTCGAAACTGATGCTAGACCTACTGGACTCTTTCTGTTTCATTGCTCACAGTTCAGATGGTCTTTTTTGCCTAATCCAGTCCTTGCTAAACAGTTTTGCAATTCTTCCGGCGATTCGTAATTTATTTTGGTCCAGATTTACTAGAATTATACTTACTTACCAATGCTGATTCAAACTATTCCCAATTCTGTTTCCTTTCTGTTATACACATGTCTACAAAAAATATGCTTGATATATAGAAGAAAGGCAATATGCTTTAGAAACAGACAGAACACCAAAATATGCTCGTATAGATTTGTTTCCATTCCATTAAATTTACCAGGTGGATTTTCTAAATTCAGTGGGTATTTGTATAGAATCAAGTCATAAATTGATTTACATATTCGTAAATAGAAAAAGTCGTCGTCGTAAATAGGAATTGGAAGACTTGGATAGAATGCATATAAAATAGTTTGAATGTGTAGAACAGATAGATGGGACAGATAGGATATATAGGATAGATAGAATAGATAGGATAGATAGGGTAGATAAGATAGGTAGGATAAAATAGGATAGACAGAAAAGACAGGATAAACAGGAAATACAGGATAGATAGGACAGATAGAATAGATAAGATAGATATGATAGATAAGATAGATAGGATAGATAGGATAGAAAGGATATAGATGGGATAGTTGTGATAGGTGAGATAGATGGAATAAATAACATAGATGAAATAGATAGAAGGGATAGAATGGATATAGTCTATTAAATAGATAGAATAGATGAAATAAATGGAATAGATGAACTTATAACAAAATCTCTACCCCGCATTCTAATTGCGAGGATTAGCCCAGAAGTCGGAGACTTGTGCGGTGGAGAGGCGGCATATTATTAATAATTTGCGCCCAGGAACGACTTACGTTGGTAGGCCCTAACCCCCACCGTTAATTACAGGAATGAGGGGAGCCTCATTAATTAGGGATATATGAAATAGATAAAACAGGTGGAAAAGATGGAATGGATTGAATGGATATAATGGATAGAATAAACGGAATAAACTGAATAAATAGAATAAACAGAATACACAGAATAGGCAGAATAGATGAAACATATAGAAGAGATAAAACAGACATAATAGATGACATATAATAGATCACATACATAAAATAGAGTAAATAACACAGAATAAATAAAATAAGCGGAATCGATTGGTTCATTTAATTAATAAATAAAATAGACAAATATGTCGAATAAAATCAATAATTTAAATAGATAAGATGCTAGAATAGATATCGAATAGATAATAAAAATAACTTGGACTGATACTTAAACAGATAATGTAGTGTTTGGAAGAAATAGAATATGCAGACTAGATAAAGTAATATAAAATTATGTATGTATACGATATGTATAAAAAAGGTACAACAAATGCAATAGAAACAACAGAGATAATGATAGATATAAATTATGCAATAATAGATAAGGGAATTAGATAGATCAGATTTTCAGGGCAGAATCCTCTCACCAAAGCAGACAAATAAAAATAACACTTTTATATAAAACAATGACTAGTAAAGGTTCTAAGAAAGTTAATTATGTTACTGTAATTTCTCCACAATTAACGTATTGCATACAATTATGATATCATACTCAGGTGACGTGTTGATGTTGAAGTTGGCAGTGTTGGCACGCTATTATTTAAGTTTTCTTTGCTTCTCGCGTGCGACACCTGCAGTTTTGTAGAGCGGAAAAGCAACGAATTTCGGTGTTCATCCGTTGTTATCCGGTCCACTATTATTGAAAGTAAGACGGGATCTAAATCAACCCATTCATAAATTTACAGATAATACCTGGCAATTAGACGAATCGTCGTTATTACAGAAATCGGTTATGTCTGATGGGTTACGTTAACAATTAGGTGCAAAGAAATGAAAACGAAAGCAGTCAGGGGGAAAACGCCACGGGAGCACGAAAGCAGATAAATGCTGAGTTCGTTGATATAAGGAAAGTTTAACAGAGTGATAATTTTCAGGAAATCCACGTGAATTTATCGATAGAAGAAAGTTGGAAGGAGGAAACTCGTAACTATAGATATTTACATATTAATTGTAAATTAGATTCACTTTTTTGTCACAAAGTGATGCTAATTGTTAAACGACGCGTAACTATGAAATGTATAGGGTGAAACATTGTATTTTCGCTATGAAGTTGTGTAATGTACGAAGTTATCAAGCAGAGAAAATGAGATATTCAGAAGTAAGTAGAAATATCTTTGTTGTAAATATATTGTGTGTAATTATTCGGCGTTTTCTGAATCGTTATGTATTAGTATTAAAAATATTGATCCATTATCTACAAGGAAGTCTCTTGTAAAATTTTAACAGTAGATTGGGTTTTTGAGACAATTATAATTTTCAATACCATTACAACAGTGAAAATAAAATTCAATAGTGGACTTTGAATTTTAGAGATGACAGATAGCTACTGAAAACGATTTAGAAGAACTACTACTTGTGAAAACTTACCTCCTTTGAAATCCAAGAAAAAATACGAGATGGTATATGAAATATTTTGTAAGTGGAGGATAAATAACAAAAAAACGCACCAAGATTTTTTTATACATATTTTAGTGTTCTTTCATTTAATGTGTTTCGTTATTTTAGGCAAAATCCCTTAAGGAATCCAATTTATGGTCTACTATACAAATAAACGAAATAATATGAAAGCTACGTGCCTTTTTAAAACGTCAAAATGACACATACGAAATCAAAAGTTTTGACTATGGAAAACGTTACTATATTTTAAACAAGGTTTTAGAGGATAAGTTCTTATTAATAAGAGATTTGGTTTAAATGCAAAAGAATAGAAGGTTTTTGGAGAATTTTGGTTATAACTTTACATGATATCATAACCAAAAACAAACGTATACTTACCGTAGGTAGGATCAGAATGCAATGTATATGAAATTTATCATAAGTATTTACGATTGAGATCCAAATAAGTAAAACAATAGATTTTTCATTTACTATAATCACGGTATGTGCACAATACACCCAGTTGACATCAACAGTTTTGCAAATATTCCTCAAAGAGTTGCAGAAAACTTCCAGATGCATCCAGTTACACTGGCCATTGCTTGAGCAGTATGTCTGCCACCTTCCCCGTTGACAGTGGGGCGGATATTCAAACACTTAAAAGACATGGAGGATGGCAGTGAACTAGTGTGGCTGAAGGTTAGCATCGTCAATAAGTTGAAAATTTCAAAAAGTATATTTCATCAGCAAGAACTAGTGGCACCTCAAAATCATTGAGGAATGCAAACAGAATCATAATAGTTTTCAGGAAGAACAAGTAAAATTGAATAAATTTCACTTTTCAAACGTGAATAATTGTACTTTTAATATTATATAATCCAATACTTAAATAAACAATTTTCTATCAAACTGTTTTTTATTAAGTGATACTATACAGGGTGTCTGTGAAACGTTGGGAAATCTCGGAGCTGGAGATACTGATGACCAAAAAAAGACGATTTAGCCAATTATACCTTATCCAAATGTTGCTGGTTTCAAAAATACAGGACGTTCAATGCTGGAATTTTATTTTGAAATATCTCAATAACTTTGAAACCTTTCGGAGTATTAAAAAAAATTGGCACAATTATGTTTTTTGGAACGGCAAATAAGAATTTTTAATTAATTTTGACGTCACTAGTAGAGGGCGCCACTTATGGCACAGCATGTTTCTTTTACATGACAGAACTTTTTTGCTGTTTAATGTATCCATCAGTCTATTGAAACAATCGATTCTCCTACATGTTATATCTGATAAAGGATATACCTTGCTATCGTTTCAGGTAAAGTGCCTTTTCTACTGAAAATACAGCAAATTTTACTTCAAATTGTTGTTCAGAACGGTAAATTATGGAGACGTGCAAAATTTCAAAAAGGTCAGCCTGCTTTGATAAAATCTTTGTGCTTTATTAAAAAATGGTTTCAAAAATAAACAACGCCGATCTTCTTGAACGAACAAGAGTTTTATCACAAAAACAAATAAAATATTTTGAAAAAATTCCTAATTAGGAACAAAACGTACGAAAATATTTAAATTATTAAAACACGAACCTTGTTTCCCAACGTAAAAAGATATGGTTCAAGTATAAATATTATTATTCTTCTAGATATTTACATATTTAGAACAAGAAACTAAATATAAATCTGTGTTAAGAATTATTACTGTTTGAGTATCTTAATAGCAGCATCATGTAGGGATCGAAGAAATGCGGTTATTGTAGGTATTTATTGACAAATAATAAATAAACCTACAGACCAACATTTCAATTACACGATTAATTCGCTGCAAAGCCGAAGGCTGAGACTTAAAAGTCACTACATATCTCCGTTATTAATTTCATTTAGGTCATTTAAAGGAAACTGAAAGTACTGAGGCGAAATGTAGACCACATTCGCTTTTGGATTTTTACGTAGAACTGGTTGGGTCGTGCTTCCTTGTAGCCATACAACATACTTGTTGGAGATTAGAGGTGGCAATGAAGAATGTTACACAACGCTGTTATTATTAATCATTCGCTAGAAACTCGTGGAAGTTTAAATTGTCAATTTGGGCGAAATAGCACAGTCAAGTAACTCGATATTAAAAAGATAACACTGGCACAAAAGAAATGTTTCGTACTTTTGACTCACACTCATCTTCACGTATTTTGACGCACTGAATCTAAATTTGAAGTCCGTTTAATTCAAATAACCTCAAAATGTTGATTAAATTGCAAACTAGCGAAAAATCACAGAGAACCGCTTTAGTGAGCCCAAACAAATTCGGAAAATTGTTTTCTGGCCTTGATCAAATATGTTTCTTATGTAATTCGATACACGAAATACGAGTCTGAAGTCTAGTCACTTGCATAACCCACGAATTTTACAAAAATCACGAGAAATGACTGGAATAGTTTCCTTTCCAGATAAAAATAACATGATTTTTTACGATTTTTCGCAATTTTTTGCGATTTACTCAAAGTTTTGTGCTAAGCAGACTTCATAATCGGATTCAGTAGGTCAAAATCATAGGTTAGTAAAGTTTATAAGTCTATGGCCAAAATACATAGTCAAGTGGGTCTGGTCAAAAATACAGAGCAATTTTTTTTTGGTGATATTTCGCATTTTCCAGGTATTTCTCGCGATTTCTGTAAAATATGTGGTTGATGCATCTCAAAATAGACTTCAGATTTGAATTCAGCACATGCGAAATACCTACATAAGCACCACACTTGATCAAAGTCATAAATATGTTTTCCATTTTTTTTTTAACTCAATAACGTGTTTTTTACAATTTTTTTGCCATTTTCTTGAAATTTTAAGTGTTTGAGCGAAACGAACTTCATATTCGGATTCAGAGCATAATACGTAAAGGGTCTAGAGCTAAAAGTACCGATCACGTTTTTTGGCGATTTTTAATGATTGTTCGCCTTTTCCAGCTATTTCTTGTTTTTGCAAAATCTGTGGGTAACCCAGCACAACAGCCTTCAGATTAAAATTTTACGATCTAATTACCAAAGTCATAAATATGTTTTCCATTTTTTTTTTAACTCAATAACGTGTTTTTTACAATTTTTTTGCCATTTTCTTGAAATTTTAAGTGTTTGAGCGAAACGAACTTCATATTCGGATTCAGAGCATAATACGTAAAGGGTCTAGAGCTAAAAGTACCGATCACGTTTTTTGGCGATTTTTAATGATTGTTCGCCTTTTCCAGCTATTTCTTGTTTTTGCAAAATCTGTGGGTAACCCAGCACAACAGCCTTTAGATTAAAATCTACGATCTAATTACATAAGAAACACACTTGACAGAAACAAAATCTGAATATTTTTGTCCACTAACGTGATTTATTGCGATTTTTCACTATTTTTACGATTTACTTACTACAATAGATTTCAGATTTGAATTCAGTGCATCGAAATACATAAGAAACACACTTGATCAAGGTCAAAAGAAAATTCCGAATTTTTTTGCCCTCAATAATGTGATTTTATGCGATTTTATGTGATTTTTAAGATTTACTCCAAGATTTGGGGATGTTTGAGTTAAATGAACTTCATATTCGAATTCGGTGCGTCAAAATACCTACATAATAATAAGTGCATCTGATCAGAAATACACACCACTTTTTTATGTATTATTGATGGTGTATAATTAGAGGTTTAGGAAAACAAAAGAAATTTTACAATTGTACTTGCAACAAATAAACAATAGACTATTATTGTTTCATATCAGATATCATATGTAATTGACGCATTATACACATATTGTAACAAAAATTTCTTTTGTTGGTTTCATATTTCATGAGAGTAAAAAATAATGTAATCAGATAAATACCTACTTATCTATTTCTGTGGAAGTTTTTAATACAAATTTAAATTATTGTCTTGTCTTATCAAACCAAAAATTTCTTCGCGTATATTAGTTCATGTTTCCGAAATAATTTAAAAATCTCAAAATCAAATGGTAAAGTCCCTATCGATTATTACACAGCCACTGCCATCTGTTGGACACAGCTGGTTTCAAAATGGAGATTACATGAAGTTCCGCTAAATTCAAATGATTTTCTTGACGTGCACTGTTGCCAGATGTAATCAACTAGTAAATTGTATTCTATCAACGGATATTATTTTTAGTATTTCTCCTAATACACCGACACGATGATAATTGAATAACTTTTTTTGAGGACAATAAGCATCTCGTTAATTTTGAATATTTTGTGTATATTGCATTCTACTATAGATCACAAAAGAAGCGTCTCATTAGGATGAAAAAACTTTCATAATAGAAACAATAGCAGTAAAATACCAAATAATAAAATACAATTATTAAGTTATAATTAGAATTATTAGTTATATTTATTTTTTAATTTCTGACAATATTTCGCTAACATGGATATTTTTAACATTATTTGGCAACATTGTTACCAATTAATCAATAAATATAACCTGTTTACTATTTTACTATTTGGCTTTGGCTTGTGTATTTATTTTTGTAGCAAGTTTTATAGTAATTGTGTTTGTAGTTAGGTTCTTTATTTTATAATTTGTGACAGTATTTGTGGAGCTGTAAGGTTCGTGTTGAAAACCGCGTCAAATTCACCATTAGTTATAATAGAAAATAGTAAAGGTCCCAAAGCAGATTTTATTACAAGTATGTGTTTACAGTTAGATTATCATTAATTTAAATGCAGTATCAACAAAACGAAATTGTTTATTTTATTTCTAGTAAGTCAGCAATTTAGCACGTTAATCGTGTTTTAAAAGAATTTAACATTAACTTATTGCAGTTAATGATAAGTCGCTAGTGACTGCATATGTATAGAATTTATTAATAAAGTAGTGAGTGGTGACCAATACTGTGGCTACACTATCGCTTTGTTTTCCTGTAAACTTGAAACAGTAGATATGATTTTTGTAAGTTTAACATAATTTTTTACAGATGGATGCCAATACCAAAAATATATTTCAACAATTTCTGATAGAAGAATTTGAGAGACAAAAAGATAAAAGAATGGATGTTGTTGCTACAAAAAGGAAACAGTTCAAGACGCTACTTGAAAAAGCTGAAAATGAGCTTCGAAATAAGTCGTACGCTGCAGCAACAAAAAACTATTCCAATGTCATTAACTTTTTAAAAATTGAACCCTATCCTGACGAACTAGAATTATCCCAAGAAGATGATTATTCCATAAAATGCTGCTTTTGCTACTGCATTCTGATGAACCCAGATCGTTTTAAGGATGAAGAGATAAGTAGTGTCCTGTTAGATATCATCAAAGAATTGAATAATAAATTTATAACTAGGCTGTTTCCAATGTTTTTGCTTGTTTTGCTCAATTTTCACAGGAAAAAGTAATTGTGTTTGTATTTTGCTTTAACTGTTTTTTAATGTGTTTAATTTTAGTTGGCTTACCACTTTAACGTGGTGTAATGAAATCGCAGATTACGTGTACGAGGAAGAAAATGATCAGACTACGGAGATTTTTAAGGAATTGTTACCAACACCATCCGAGATTAGACGTGAAGTAGACAGATATGAAGAAATAGCTTTTTTCGGGTATGTGCTTTCAAATTTGAGTCTTGTAATTTCATTTTTTTTACATTTTTTGCTGTAGGTATGGGGAAAAACTGATCAGAAACGTCGTTTTGAAGCCTCGCTTTGAGAAATACAAAACTTGGACGAGCAAAGTTGATGATTTTGTAGCTAATAAAACAAGACAGTTAAAGCCACCGATATCGGAAGCTGAACTGCACACGATGTTTCACCAGGAAATTTTCCCGATGTGGTGTGTAGCAAGTGGTGAAGATCAAAAGAACTATTACAGCGACAAATTTGCTACTAAGTGTGCTGAATGTATGCGTGTTAAATTGTATAACGGTATTCCCAGGAAGAACGAACTCAACGAAGATCAGGCCAAGTTTGAAAAGTACGTAGCACAATGCGCAGAATTTTACCAGAAGTACGCTTCTGGCGCAGGTTTTGAGGTGAAAAAATCTAAAGAAGCAACTTCGAGGAAACAAACTGTGAGTTGTTTATTGTTTTTTATTTTTAATCATGTTTGAAAATAAATATAATCTAATATTTTCAGTAGATTATCGCGAAATTGTGATTACCAAATTTGATTAGTAAACTAATCCGCTAACATCAGAACAAGAATTGTTGCTAAATATCAATTTTTTACTTTATTTGAATACCATATTCTTATTATACAACTTTGAACAAGTATTTTTTAAGAAGCAACATTTAAGTCGGTCATTTATGGATCAAATTTGACTAGTAAACTAATTCGCTAACATTAGATAAAGGGTTTGGTGTAAAACGTCAATTTTTTGCTTTATTTCAATACCATATTCTTAATATACAACTATGAACAAGTATTTTTTAAGAAGCAATATTTAAGTCAATTATTTATGGATCAAATTTGACTAGTAAACTAATTCGCTAACATCAGAACAAGAATTGTTGCAAAATATCAATTTTTTGCTTTGTTTGAATACCATATTCTTAATATACAACTTTGAACAAGTATTTTTGTAAGAAGCAACAATTAAATCAATTATTTATGGATCAAATTTGACTAGTAAACTAATCCGCTAACATCAGAACAAGAATTGTTGCAAAATATAAATTTTTTGCTTTATTTCAATACCATATCCTTAATATACAACTATGAACAAGTATTTTTTAAGAAGCAACCTTTAAGTCAATTATTTATGGATCAAATTTGACTAGTAAACTAATCCGCTAACATCAGAACAAAAATTGTTGCAAAATATCAATTTTTTGCTTTATTCGAATACCATATTCTTAATATACAAATTTGAACAATTATTTTTGTAAGAATAAGCAACAATTAAATCAATTATTTATGGACCAAATTTGACTAGTAAACTAATCCGCTAACATCAGAACAAGAATTGTTGCAAAATACCAATTTTTTCTTTATATGAATACCATATTCTGAATATACAACTTTGAACAAGTATTTTTGTAAAAAGCAACAATTAAATCAATAATTTATGGATCAAATTTGACTAGTAAATTAATCCGTTAACATCAGAACAAGAATTTGTTGTAAAATATCAATTTTTTGCTTTATTTGAATACCATATTCTTAATATACAACTATGAACAAGGATTTTTTAAGAAGCACAATTTAAGTCAATAATTTATTGATCAAATTTGACTAGTAAACTAATCCACTAACATCAGAACAAGAATTTGTTGCAAAATATCAATTTTTTGCTTTATTTGAATACCATATTCTTAATAATATACAAATTTGAACAAGTATTTTTGTAAGAAGCAACAATTAAATCTATAATTTATGGATCAAATTTGACTAGTAAATTAATCCGCTAACATCAGAACAAGAATTTGTTGCAAAATATCAATTTTTTACTTTATTTGAATACCATATTTTTAATATACAACTTTTAACAAGTACTTTGAAGAAGCAACAGTTAAATCAATTATTTATGGATCAAATTTGACTAGTAAACTAATTCGCTAAGATCAGAACAAAGGCTTGTTGCAAAATATCAGTTTTTTTATTTATTTGAAAATATATGAGTACATCTTAGAAAATAAGAGCTGCTACTGTTGATACCCAATTTAAATTTGTTGTTACTATAATTCTTGTAGAAGTGTTCACGAAGATTACAAAATCATTTCCTCAAATACGTATAACCTTTGAGATCACTATAAAACAATATTTGAAATAATATCCCATATGTCTTTTCTATTGGTAGCATTTTACTTGATATTTGCCCTCGTTAATGTAGTAAACAACTAAACTTGCAATGGAAATATTAATCTGAATACAATTTGTTAAGAACTGCATTTCCCAAGTCTTACTAACTTATCAGTGAAAGATTAACAAAATATTGTTGGTATTCAATGTGCTTAGTAAATATATTTCAAACAGATTAGATTGATAAGCCTTATCTTTTGCTATCAGTATTCTTATCATAAAATAAGCCCTCACTTGTGAATGTAGATTGCAAACTAGTTTATTGAATACAAAAATTTTCAAGAAAAAACCTAAATACATATATTCAAAAAATGGCTCAAGTTATATCCATTATTGAAATCGACGGGGACAGACTTTTCATAGCTAAAAAATCGAAAGTGGGTATTCTATACGAGGGGTAAGACACTCGTTAAAAGTGCGTTGATAAATACTACTTTTGTGGTTAAATCATTAGCAAATCTATAAAGATGTTAAAACAATATATTTTTGTAAAAATGATTTTATATTTAACAAAAATTCTTGAAAAATTGAATGGTAAATTCTGCCATAAATTAATAATAAAAAAAATTATGTAAACATCTGTTACAAAATCTTCCTTATGAAGATATAGAGTTTTTTATCAACGCAAGTTATAGGTAGGTAGTAGTTATAGATAATATGATCGTTTTAATTATCATTTTCTACTTAATTTTTTTATGATTTTTTTTTTCATATAACGTACAAAATATTTTACCTTAATGAAAAATGGGTGTAAAATATGTTCCAATTGTAAAATTAACTAGGAAAAATGCACATAAACTAAATTACAGATTTTTTTATTTAATAAAAATTTGTTGATTTCAACGATTATTATTTGGTAAAATTAGTTTGACAAATATCAGAATAACGTATAGTATAATGCATTAAAACTAAATACAATTGTAAATTACAGTTTCTCAATCAATTTACGTGGTACACAGTGTATATTTACCCAGATTGGGTTAATTATGTGTTATTTTTTTATTGTTGAGCAAAGTATCACTTTATGAAAATATTTGCTTGTTTTACAGTTCTGAAAATAATCTTTTTATTAAAAAAAAATGTAAAATGTGTTAAAAATGTTTTATTTGTATGGTCACTTCTTTTTGACCACAACGCACCCACCGGTTCAGGCTAGTTAGATGTTGGTTGATTTGAACTACTTTGAAAAATTGTCTTACTAATTATTTTTATATTTGATTTTTTTTTTCATATGTTGGTTGATTTGAACTACTTTGAAAAATTGTCTTACTAATTATTTTTATATCTGATTTTTTTTTTCATTCTTTTGTCAACTATGCTAATTACGTATTTGTATATGATGTTATTTTACTTTGTTTATTCATCTTATAATTGACTGCCTCACTTGTGAGAAAAAATTAACATAATTTCTTCGTTTCTCACTGAATATAACAAATTATGTTTTTTAAACCTTTTCAAGTTATTTAAACTATATCGAATGTATTTTAAAAATTAATCAGTTATTTAATACCATTTAATCATTTTCATCTATTATGAGACATCTGTTTTTTTTATATTTTCTGAAGTTTATTCACCTATTTAACGAGCGTTCTACCCCTCGTTTCCTTATGACTCCTGTAAGAACAATCCATGTTTCTTTTCAGTGCTCAACGATGTCCCAAACTGAGAAAACAAAAATTAACCATAAGCACATTCAAACAGAGCCGCCTAAAACTAAAAATGCAGAGGTAATCATTACAAAATATTAATTGTAACGTCATCTTAAACTTGCGGCGTTAACTTCAGGTACAGGTCAGCAGCGACTCCCAACTATTAAATGCCGTATTGGAAATAAAGAACAAGTGTCTGACATTGCAGGAAAAGAAAGACGATACCATCACCAAACTGAACAGGAAAATAAACGAACTGCAGGATAAGATAAATAAAGACGTTAAGGCTAGGAAGACCGCCGAACAGGAGTTTGAGAAGAAAACTAGCAATTTGAAGTTCCAAATACAAAAACTGAAGTAATAATTACGTTTTTGAATGAATGTATTTGTTATTGTTTCGTTTTGTAGAGAACAGTTGGCCGAAAGCGAAAAGAAACAGAAATCGGAAAATGAAAAGAACGTTTCGCTTCAAAAGCTGCTCGTCGAGCAGATCAATGACAAGTACAACTTGCATAAACAGTGTCACAAAATGTTAGTTCAAATTCGCCGTCGCAAAAGAGATATTCATTTTTATATTTTGCAGGTGCGAAAAGCAGGCTCATTTCATGGTCACGTATTTAAAGGACTTGTTGACGTTTTTAACACCGAAAAGTATACCAAATGATAATATGTGTAGGCAGGGTATTGAAGTGTGGGAGAACGAGCTGCAAAAAGTTAAAGTCGATCTAGAACAGCTCAACGTGAGTATAGTTTTGAATTTTTAAATCGTCTAAATGAGCGGAACATATATTTTAAAAATTTATATACAGGATGCCCAAATTTGTTCATGTACAGCTGTGTGGCATAAATGGGACAAGCTAATAAAAATCTAAAGTAAAAACCAAATGAGCTTAAATATTTTTTATTTTGGAAATGCACATAATTTAAGATTAACGATTTTTTTACTTCATATATTTTTGCCAGCATAATTTGTTTGTGTAATTTTTTTCTGCATAAATTAGGTAACGTTCAAGATACGACAAAATATCAAGAGATCTTTTTTATTGCAAACTGATGATCCTTTCAGGACATATTTATTATTTCTGAAAAAGGCAGTGGTCTATCATTTTTTTCATTGAAAATGGTGAAAGTGAAATTAATAGCTACGCCGCTGGTTAAAACTGAAAATTCATTTCTTTAACAAAACGTGTGTCTGCATTTAGTTTACACCCACCAAGTTCCACAAGAATATCTAATGCAGTTTAGGAGTTATTTAAAAAAAAAATAATTTAAAATTTGTATCACCCTGTAAATCAAAAATAAAGTGGGAAGGGACCTATGTTTATATGACTCTTTTGTCTTAAAATCATGCGTAGATTAATATTGAAACACCCTGTATATTACCAAGAAAACTTATAAATTCTTTTGTTTTTTAACATTGTCCTCCACCTTGCAGAGTTTTTACCAAAACGTTAGATTGGAAATGATCAAATCCGACGTGTACAACACACCATGGCCAGAGATTCCAGAAGGCCCTAGACTCGATGAAAACTTCGTATTTAATAATTTTAAAGCCGCTATCAGGAACATCATACAAACCGAGGAAAAGCTTTATTGGAAATAGTAAGCGTTAATTTAATGATCAACGATTTTAACATAAGACATAATAACTATTTCGTTTTAGCGCTACAGACTATCAGGCGCAATTGCAGCGGCCCCCCACTATAGCGCCTCTTAATTTTCCGTACAACATCCCACGACCCCAGTTCCCACTGCAGAATAATTTATTTGTAGGGCAGCGGTTCGTTTACCCCAATACATCCAGCATTACAGGCAAGTCGAAATCTGGTTCGTTTGAACTACTTCTCAAGATTATGTGCATGTGCTACATTTTTTTTTAACTAATTATGTTTTTTTTTGTTCATTTCATTTTTTTCGTTGTTTATTTTACTGTTTTGTGTATTTTGTTCTGCGTTTAATTCACGTTCTCTTTCAATTATTTATTTTAGTGCCGCTACCGTTTCAACCGCAGATACCGCAAATTCCAAAGAAACCTCCCGCAGAAACTTTGACACCCGTTTCGACTAGTAAGGAACCGAAACCGATCTCCGAACAAAACTTGAGGATGAGTAAATCTATGGAGTTCCTTGACAAAATGGGAGGAACAAAGTTAAGTCTCGTGCAGGGGTGCAACCCAGTAAGCCCGAAAAGGAAGGCATGCACTTCAAAGAACGTGGACAGTAAAAAAGAGAGCAATATAGTGAGTGGTTTGCGTGCTGTTGACGATTTTTTTAATGTCAAAGGTTTGTTTTTTTAGATCTTGCTGGACTACGTTCTGGAACGTTGTTCTGGCGCGTCCGAGGAAGATGTGACGATGGCTTTGTTGAATCTCCTGGAGGAGAACAAAGGCACGTTGTCTAATCTTCCGAAGGAAAAAATTGTTGAAGACGTGAAAGTTATACTTCGGTAAGTTTTTTTTAATTTTACGTATATCATGTCCTTCATTCAGGGTGATGATTCATGTCCTTCATTCAGGGTGATGATTCAGCCTAAATGCAATTATGCCTATATTTACATTTGTTTTTATTAACAATTAAATATTTAAGACAAAATATTTTATTCAGTCATGTATGTAGGTAAGAAAATGTCTGTTTACTCCTTATCACCGAGTACATATTAAAAACCCTATAAGAAGTATGTTTGTGGCAAAATATGGTAGGTCAAGATTCATTGTTGGTATTTTTTTTATGGGCATCGACCAGAGGGCATGCCGGATCGTTTATCATTGAATGTGTCTCAGATTACTTTTCGGCAGTAGCACAAGGGTTTATCAGCTCCTCAATAATTTACCTAATGGGTATTGAAATGTAAATGTATTATTTCATCATTGGAGTTTTATAACATCAATATTAAATATTTTTTATACTAAAACTTAATATGATAAGAAAAATCATAAGAGTTTATAAAATAGCCAAATACAACAGTTTATTTATGATCTCCAATACTAGGAAAATATATAAATTTGGCAACGTCGCATCAGGCTGATACCAAGTTGAATTGAGAGTTGTGAATGAGTCGAGGCTGCCAGCGGTCAGTAACAGTCTGAAAAGGAATTTGAAATTATTTTATTCAGTGCATTTAAAAATTTGTTTAATTGCGTATTTGAATTATACTCAATTTTTCTTATCTTCCATTCAGATTAATGACTGTACATGTTTTCATTATTAACTGTTCTATTTTTCCTTTATTTTAAAGTCTAGGTATGTTTAAAAATAATTCCGTAAAAGTTGGCTAAATGGACAAAATCAACCTGAAATTCAGCCATGATCACGTAGCTAAATTATTTCTGCATTTAAAGATTTCTCTCTCAAAAAAATGAACCTAAAAGTCACTTGAGTTTTTAAAATGCAAAAATGACTAATTTACCGTGACTGAATTTTGTGTCGATTTTTGTCCAAAGTGACGTTATGGCTGTTAGAAACTAAATTAGACTAGAAAATTTATTTGCAAGTTTACAATGTTATTACCTTCTGTCTATTGTATAAAGGATGAAAAAGCAAGCAGCATGGGTAACCCCCAAGTCACCACATGTGGACTGGCACAATGAACATACGGAGAACGAATGTTCTATTTGCTTTGAGGACTTCTCTTCGGATGATAAGTACACTCTTCCCTGCCAGCATGAATATCACAAAGAGGTAGCGTATAGCTATGGACAATAAAAAGCTTCCAACATAAACACATTACTGAACGAGTTTTACGTTGGAAATTTTTCTTTGTCTACAGCTCTACTATGAACGTATTAAATGAATTTAAGGCAGTACTTTTCATTGATTTCCATTTTTCTTTAATTATTATCACTATTTGTTTTTACGTTTGCAGTGTATAAAGAAATGGCTGAAAACCAGCAGTGTTTGCCCAATTTGCCGCATCCATTCCGTCATCGACGAAGAATTCCCTCCGTTGCACTAGTACTTATTTTTATATGTTTACGTTATATTTCAGTGTAAATCAAGTATTATTAACTTAAAAATAGTTTTTATCTATCATGTTAATGTCTTTTTGATGTCAGATTTATTGTATGTTAAATAATTCGTTTAATAAAAGGTATATTATGTCCAACACTTTATTTTTCCTATAAAAAAAAACCAACCAGAGGCAAAAATTAAATAAGTAAGTGAAAAGTCTTGTCAGCCGGCTAGACCTCCAAATCTCAGTTCACTATAAACAGTTGAATAACATTTCTAGGGCAAAAATTATAATGAATAAGAGTTGTTAGCCGCCTAGACCTCCAGATCTCACTTTAAAATATACTACACAAGTAAGTCTAAACAATTTATTTTAAAATAAATCCACATATAACCTATTTCACAGTATCACCACTCCCACCGTCCTTTTTATCATCCACTTCTTCATTTTTCTTGCTCTCTTCATCACTTTTATCAGTCTCCGTTTTTAGTTCCGTCTTATTACCCGATTCATTAAATTTAACCTCCACCTCATCAATTTTTGAAGCAATTTCTTCATATTTTTTTAACCTATAAGCTTTTCTTGCTTCATCTAACAAGACGTTATGTATCAAATTCCTGTTTGTGTGTGTATCAGGCAAAAGAGATGGGTATGGGTTCCCTTTTAATTCCAAAAGTGCTTTCTTATATGGCTCGCCAGGGTAAGGTCTAGGTGCTCTAAGCATCCTCGTGTAACACGTGGTACTATTTTGAAATCGAGGAACCAGTACTTTAAATAGTTTGTGTACTAACTGTTTCTCTACTAGCCAATAATCGGCCATCTCCATCGTGGTTTTATGGCAATCTCCGTAACGAATGGCGTCGGATATCAACTGAAACATAGCATTATAGCACAGAAATGTTAGAGTTATTTCGAGTACTCACCCTTTCAGCATACATTCTCGCCTCATCTGCCCTGGGATAGTTTAATTCAATCCTTTCGTGCTTCACTAAGGCTGTGACTGTTTTTCTTAGCTTATTTAACCTCTCTTCAGGCCCTTTAGGGTTCCTAAACTTTCTCAGCCTAGGGTTTACTTTTATCCTTAATTGTGACACTAATTTTGATACTTCTGCTTGATTCATTTTAATATATACGAGTTAAAATGTAAGTTTATTGTATGTTTTCCTTTTTGCTTCTACCTAAATCAAAATATGAGGTTATGATATTCAAGATTCAAGATTAGGTGTTCTGTGATGACAACACTATCATTTGAAATGGTGGCTACACTGTGAAGTACGTTCCGAAATATAATGATAATTGGCTAATAAATATAGAGGTAAAATAAAAAAATATTCATTTTTGAATGGATAACATAACAAAACACAAAAAAGAATATATATGAAAGGTTTTTGCAGCTAGAAATACAAAATCAATAATAAGCCTCGTGTTTATCATGTTTTTATCCGCCTCTACATTGCCTGAACGCTTCTGGTGTTCAGCTATTTAACTGCTAAATTAAATAAAGGGCTTGCAGGAACATCTGGGGCCACTTCACAAATCTGCATCCCCAGGGAATTGCGAAAAGGCAAGCAGATAGCAGATACGTGTCTCGCACTTTATTTCAGAATATGTTGGGTGTTTATTCTCAGTAACAATAAAATATGATGGGATAGAATTATGTATTTTTTTTTAAAAATCTTCATGGGAAAGTGTGTGAAATGTAATAAAAGACTACTTTAATTTACAGTATATGTCTAATATATTTATACCTAATTATGTACAAATAAATAAACAAAAACTAGAAGAACTTAAACTATATATACATAAGGAATGTTTTGTAAATATTTTTAAAATAAAATCAGCTGTATAAAATTATACTAATTATTGCAGATACAAATTTAAAATATAAGCAACATTTTGTAACAATGAAAATAAGTACATAAATGAATATACACTAAGCATCTAAAACATGGTTGAGATATGCGATATAACAAATAGCCAGCCTCAGAATCTCTATTTTAGACAATTTTTTATCAGGTGGCAGTGTAGGTAGCAGTTTTCTGAGTTCTGCGAAAGCCACATTGAAGGCTTCGACCCTTATTCTTTCTCTAGTAGCATGGGCAGTGCGATACTTTTGGGTAGCTCGGCGACGACGACGTCGTTCTTCCCTACTAAGAGAACTCATATCGCTATTCTTTTCCCTGCAAAAAGATACTTTCATAAAAAACCGTCATAATTCCCCAACAGCCAATTATTCAAAATAAATTACTTATACAGGGTGCAAAATAATACAATTTAACCAAACATCCCTATAAAGTTATACACAGGCGGAGTTACAGGACGTCAAAGTGGGGTCAAATATTTTGAAAAAAATAATATCTGAATTATTTTAACTGGTACATGATTTAAGTTTATTATTGGTCTTTGACTATGAGTTAAATTAAATTGATACACTACAAGACCTGTTCATTGAGATTATATCAAACTTTTTTTCATTGATAGAATTTAAAAATAATGATAATATCCCGCGCAGAATTTAATTAACACTATTTTACGCTTGTTAAATTTTAAGAAAGTTAAAGGTTTCTAAAAAATGCATTAATTAAAACAAAATTTTAGTAGTGTGGAAGAAATCGAAAAGTCAGTAGCAGGCTTTGAGTTTAAAATTTGACAGTAATAAAATTATAAAATAAAAAAAAATATATATAAAATTGAAACTAAAGAAATTGTTCAAAATGGGCATCATGTTCTCTGAAACATAGATTAACTCTTCACCGAAAATTAAAATTTACTCCTTTTAATAAATAATGATCGTTTCTTATAACGTTACATTTATTCGTAATACAATTCCACAAATCTTCTCGGAATTCGATTGGCGATGAATAAACAAAATTCTTCAATCTTCCCCAAAGAAAATTTTCACATTTATTGAGGACTGGCGATCATGGTAGCCAATTTTGAGGACAATTATTTCCTCGTCCAAACCATTTATTTGGAAACTCAAAATTCAAAAAGTCTCCAACAGTACCACTAAAATGGGCGGTGCCCAATCATGCATAAGCCAAAACTCTGGTCTAAGTTGCAACGGTAAATTTTCGATTAAATTAGGGAGAGTATTTTGCAGAAATTCCACATAACCATTTAATCGATTTGGCAAAATAGCTGATTCAATCAAATAACGACCAATAATACCAGCCCAAAAATTTGTCTTAAACTCGCGTTGAAAATGTCTAGGAGTTATTGCCTAGAGGTTTATATCGGAATATTCATTAAAGTTGTGAACATTTGTAATTCCTCTACGAGTGAAACAAGCATCATCAGTGAAAATAATTATCTTGTGAAAATTAATATCCTGATGCAAGATAAACTCACAAAAGGTCACTCGTCGATGCAAATTTTGAGGCAATAGCTCTTGCTGTTTTTGAATGTGATATGGATTGTATAACTCGCGTCAAGGATTCAGACGTCTTACGTCACGGCTGACGTTACACATTTGTTTTTATTGTAAACGTAATTTTCGATATTTGGTCGCGTTAAAGTAATCATTTTTTGCAATTTAGTGCAATATACAATGCAAACTTTTAGTGTAGTATATAGTTTTATTACTATCTATCAGTTGCAGTTTCTTAAATATTTTGATGAAAATATAATAATAATAATAATATCTCTACCCCTCATTCTAATCACGAGGATTAGCCCAGAAGTCGAAGACTTGTGCGGGAGAGGGGGCGGCATATTATTATTAAGCAGGCCGCATTTGCGCCCAGGAACGACTTACGTTGGTAGGCCCTAACCACCATTCAGTGCAGGAATGAGGAAAACCTGGAAAACCTCATTAATTAGGGGGGTAGTCAAATGCCAACCGGTATCAATCTCTCACATTGACCCAAGTCAACATTCTTCCACCCTACCATACCCGCAGAGAGGGTGCCAATCTCTCCACGAATATAGCTAATATACGGTCTACCGGCTGCAGGGGTCGAACCCACAGCGATCCAGTCACCTCGATTCAAGTACTGACGCCTTAAACCGCGCGACTACTGACCGATCCAATGAATTATTCATTTGTTCGTATGACGTAAGACGTCTGAATTCTTGTCGCGAGTATAGATTACGTTGTAGAAAAGCTCTTGATTAGGCAAAATATTTATTTCATCTTGTACCGTTATTACACTGTTTCTTGAGTCCCTCTTTCAACATTAGAGAATGTTCTTCTTATTCGCTGAATGTAAATTTTCTAGCGATTTTCAGCAACAAGCAGTAGCAGAAATAAAATAGGTTTATTGCTGTCAAATTTTAAAGACAAAACCTACTACTGATTTTTTTATTTCTTCTAATAAACACTATTAATATATTGTTTTAATTAATGCATTTCTTGAAAACCTTAAAGTTTCCTTAAAAAATCAAAAAAAGTAAAAAAGTGTTTTCAATTAAATTCCGCGCGGATTATTATCATCATTCTTTTTAAACTGATCAATGGAAATAAAATGTTCGGTTTAATTTTAGGTGTGACTCACTCTCAATGAACATCTAGTGTTTCAATTTACTTGAACTCATAATCAAAGAAGACCAATAATAAACTTAAATCATGTAGCAAATTTGATGATTCTAAGTAATTCAGATATTCGTTTTTCGAAAAATTTGGCCCTACTTTGAAGGCCTGTAACTACACCTGTGTACAACTTTGTATAGGTATGTTAGGTTAAATTGCAATATTTTGGGACATGGAACATCCATAATCAATCATAATATACTGACTCAATGTTATTTAATGTGAGATTATTAAACACCTTGCATATTAGGAAAGTATAAATGTGTAGTTTTACCGATTCTAGTTTTTGACTTGGATTATTCTCAGTAACATGTTTGTGTGAAGTTGTGCTAAAATGGAAAACTTGCTTTCCTTAACATCGACTCCACTATTACTTAAATATTTGCTAAAAGACATTATATTGGAAATATGACATAATTTATGCATATCCCATGTCGTGAATATCCCTGGGACATGCAAATTCTTATATGGGATCGATGTTGGAATCGCATCGCATCAATTTTATTGGGGCTGTATGTCACGCTATACGAAGTCGTAAACAAAATAGTAAACCACCGACTTGTCAAATAACTCGTACATTATTTACCAGTCATATTGGATGTACTAAAGGTCGATGGATATTACTTCCAGGAATTCTTGTCATATGTAGCAAGAATAAAAGGAAATATATTTATATAGATCAGAATTCTAAGAATTTAATGTATTTAAATAGTCAAACTTCAGGGATAGATTCCTTACGAAATTTCAAGTAAAAAATGTAAATACAAATACCATTTATCTTTCTCTCCAACAGAGATATACAGGGTGATGGATTTCAGGGAAAAAATTGCAACCCAGCTACCCCAAACAGTATGTGTGGTATCTAACAAAGGTTGTACTATGACATTAGGCTAGTTGTTTTAAAGCCAGCCTACCTGGATATTTTTTCTATTTGTAAAATTTTATATTTAATGTACAGGGTGATCACACGTTAACGTTTGATTAGACTGTCATTTTGTTATTTTAGGAGATATCGGAAAAATGAAATGTACACAACTAATTTTTCACAAGGATTTCATTCTTTATCAAAAAAACAATCAAGCATCACACTACAGAGATATTGTATCAACTTGGTTTATTCTTATAAAACACCCTGTATATTTTTATATTATATTTTTAGATTCACCACTTTATTCTGATTGCATTAATATAGACATGTTTCTAATGGATCTTTCACTCTTCGCGAGATATTGATGATTTAGTAATTCCATAATCAACATTTTATTTTTTTATTATAAAGAATGCAAAACTATATTTTAACTCATTTTATGGAGTAATTTAAAGAATACAGTTTATAAAAATTGTTCAAACTTATTTCCTTGCTTTTCTATGCAAAGCTATGCAAGCTTATATCGTTTTTCCAAATTATTTTAGCAATTAGGCATTATTTTTGGGTGTTTGTTTATGTAACCTATAGCTTCTTGTATTCTAAAATAGTGGTTGATCAATTTTTCTTAATACTTTTCTTTTAATAGCCCTACCAAAATTGATCAAGTGGTGTCAAGTTTAGACTATTCGGCGGCCATCATTTTCCTAACCATTCTATACTAACTATTACTCAAATATTCCATGACTTATCTTACATTATGTGGTGGAGCTCCATCTTGCTGCCATCTCATCCCGTCGGTCTATAAAATTGGATAATAAAATCATTTATTTCGTGACCCAAAAGATCTAAATAACATTGGTCGTGTAAATTTTCCTAGCGGTACCATACGATGACCAGTGAATAGTCCAGACTTGACACCACCTGACACATTTTTATCGGGTTATTTAAAGAATGTTTATAAAAATAGACCAACCACTATTTTAGAAATTTAAGGTAGAGTACAAGAAGTTACAGATTACATAAACCAACATCGAAAAATGATTAACAATTGTTTAAATAATTTGGAAAAACGATATAGGTTTCGCATAGAAAAGCAAGGAAATGAGTGAATAATTTTTATAAACTGTCTAACGTCTGATCGCCCTGTACAGTTGTTGTTTATGGGAAAACGGTACGTCTGGCGAATTTATTAGCTGTCTGTTTTAGTCTTTTTATGTAGTAAAGTGATTCGGCGTTCCAAAAATTACATGTAGGAGAAAATTTTAAATACAAAGTTGTATGAATTTGAAGCACTAGCTTTTTGTATCAGATATTCCATTTGACTTTTTTGGCCATATCTTGGTATATAGACCAAACAAACCTTACATCACTAGCCTAAGATTACAGGGGCTTCATTTTTGTATATACAGGTTGTTCTTTTTATTTATTTTGTATATATCTAAAATGCTATTATTTTTGTAGAAAAAATAAACTATTCTGTAACATTTTTTAGTATGAAGATGAACTAGACTCGCGTCAAGAATTCAAACGTCTTACCTGACGTTACATTTGTTTTTATTGTCAACGTAATTTTCGATATTTGGTCTCGTTAAAAACAATAATTTCTTGCAATTTAGTACAGTATATAATGCAAACTTTTAGTGTAGTATATAGTTTTATTACTATCAGTTGCAGTTTCTTAAATATTTTGATGAAATTATAATGAATTATTCATTTGTTCGTATGACGTAAGTCGTCTGAATTCTTGTCGCGAGTATACCTACCTACTTTCTTGTATGTACGAATCCATCAAATTTTAAAATAATCTTAAAATACATACAAATGCTGTTTATTTACCTTTTTCTTGAAACTACGTTATTGCATGATGTAATGGTCTGCAACACCTCTCGGCTTTCGGTATTCATCATAGCATCCTCACAGGATGAGGTACAACACCAGTCCTGTAGATCCTTAATTTTTCCTGAAACAATACAGGGAATATATAAAGCTGTTGCATTTATATACAATGCAAATAGGTAAGTATGCATATATATTGTCAAATTTCCTATTAGAACCTTAACAGGACTTGTACCAAGATCCGATACTCCCTACAGAAACATTTAATAAATATTTTACCAAAACAACCCATATTTTCATAAAACCTGACACATGTTTCTATATTTATTCTCTCGTTTATACGAGATGGGGGAAATCCCAAACTACGGAGGCTGCAGATCCTGCGGAGTCCTCCGGGGAGCAATGCAAGGCCACCCGGGATCGCCAAATGCACGTGGCTTTAGTTATCGCCTCCGAATTATCCCATTATCAATCATATAAACAACAGTCTAATCAGATTAGATTCGCACGGTTAGTGGGAACAACCAGCCGAGAAATTGTAACACTTATTATGATTTGATTGAGTGTGGCCTGGGGTGTTACTTGAATAAGTTGTCACCGGGAAATTCGATCGACAAAGAGTCGATTTTTTCGATATTTATCGAGAGAGAGAGAGTCAATACGCGTAAACTATAGCCATAAATACTTAACCTAACGTTTTTCGTTTTCTAGAAATGACGCTTTATTTGAGTTCACCACAAAACTAAATTTTGTCAAGGGAACGCCTAACAGTACGCATACCTCAAGAGTAAGCATATTTTTTCCGTAGTTGATATTAGAAGTTGATGTAGTATTTTGATTGTCATGATTATAGGGTGTTGCCGAAAAATGAAATGTTTTTTCAGCAAACAATTCAGTCTATTTAAATATAATTTATTCTCAAGAAACAAATCTTGTTTGGTATACTACTCACTTTTTTGTCAAATATAAATTTATTTATTTGGTAAGAGAATTTCATTCTTTGACGAGTATATGTTTAAATGATGATTTTATGAAAACTTAATTTAAAAAAATGTGTTTCAAATAAATATATTTTTTCCATTTTCCTAAAGAATTTGGTCACATCTGTACAAAAATAACGTTTTGAAATAAAAAATGACTTTGATTGAAATGAATGTGCGTTTCTAATCAAATAATGCGTTTATTTAATTTTAAAATTCGTATTTTTAATTAAGGGATGTAAAAAAGAAAATATGTAATATTTTAATTCCTTTTGTAAAGTTTTTAAGTGAAGTTTTATTAGGTTTTATAATCTTTTGAAAAGTTGAAAGGAAAAATTCGATTTGTGCCTGCTAGATGTAGCTGTACTGAGCAGTAAGTTATTGACTAAATAAGCAGATGTTTAGATGTTTAATTGGAAAAAAAATCTTTAAAATATACAAATATTGTTTTATCATAGAATATGTATAATTAAATCAACACCAGAGGTCATATCATCATTGAAAAGGAAATAATGTTTCTTAATTTAAACAAATGCTTTCTTTACCCAAAGTAACTGTATTTTTACTACTTCCAAAAAAATTATTTGATATCAGGAAATAAATAATTTTTATTTGGCCCTATACAAACAAATAGTTTATTTCCATGACACAAAATATTTTTACAGGCACCAATTTTTTTCGGTGTATCTGAAATGGCAGCATAAAATTTATTTGTAGTCCAAATATATTTTCAACTTTACGGATAAGATTACAATTACGTGGTTGTTGTTGCTTTCAACATATCAACATATACAGGCTGTCAGAGGGCCACTCCCATGTATGGCAACATCAACCACGAAATATTTTTTGGACATCAAAATAGCACAAGCAGTTCTAGAGAAAAAAAGGTATATTTAATTTTTCATAAAAAAATATTTTTAAGACATTATCTACTGGGAAATTGAAGCTTACACTATTGCTGACTCCTACAGAAAATTTGAGGTAAATCCGTCAGAGATACTTGTGTCCATCTTATCTATTTTTTAAAGCAATATCATCATATTGTCTGTAGCTATTTATTTGTAGCATTTTTGGTATTATATTTTAAACGAAAAAGTAACAATATCATCATGTTTGAAGAAGTAAGTCTGTTTTAAGTTAAAATGTCTCAAAAATTAAAATAAATTATAACTGGCGCATTCACCATATTTTACAGTAACCCTAATATACATGTCACAGTTAAAAAAATTGATATATTACTTATATTTTAACAAATATCGTTGCATACACTGTGTTGTACTGGTCTTAGGTGCATCTTTATTTATTGGAATATTCTTAAAAAAGAATATATTTACTTATTATTTGTTAAAAAATACGTAAGTACAAAACATTGGCCCTTTTTGTTTGCAAAGTTAGACTAAAACATGACAATTTGACCATTAAATTGAAGAATATTGAAATTTTATAAGCATCTTAACTAACAATATTATTTTTTTACAACTTCCCAATTTTAACTGCATCAAGAACAAAATCTACAAATATTAAAAAAGCTGTAATATTTTATGACTTACCCGATTTTGTGCGACACTTTCACTGATAAGAGGCTCTATATTTGAGTGTCGCTTATCAACTAAATCAGGGGAAATGCCCGTCACAGCATCCCTTTGATCCTTTGGACCACCCCTGGACCAATGAGAGGGTGTGGTGCAGGCAGCAACGCCTTTAATCAATACGTTCTATTATTAAAGTGTGATTTTATATGTCTGGGGGAGGAGCCTCTTGATAAAGTGGCTGTATTTAATCCAGGTCTTTTTTTATTACGTATATTTCCTGGTTTGAAATACACTATACAAGGTAGTTTTTTAAATTAATTAGAAAAGTCGGGAATATTATAATTGTCAAACAACATGGATTTTTTTCTATCCGTTCCATAGACACTAACCTCTTAAGTTATAACGATTATATCCGCAATGCCAGGCTTTTGACAAAATTGATCATAATATATTAATTATTAAGTTGGCTGGTGTGCACGGTGAAGTGAACTTTTACGTTGGTTCACATCATCCTCTATATATATACAATAGTGTGGAAGAAAAGTATGGAAGAAATTCATTATTTCTAAAACAACGAAGTTTCATGAAATTTCCTCGGACCCGTCGATTTTTCTTTTTAAAAAGACTCTTTTTTCTATACCAACGCATTTCCGACATTCATTTATTTTTGCGTGATGACGTCATCAGATATTTTTTTAAATAGAACCCCTATATATTTTCATCAGATTCCTGTAGAGCTTAACTTGCTGAATTCAAAAATATTTAATTTCAATACTTTATTCCTTCAACTTTCCGAGAAAAAAAATAATAACCAATCCAATAAACGCTGCAGTTGACAGAATGATGTCAATTCTGATTAGATTTTGTTTAGCTGCCAGAAACAGTTTCTGAGATGACTTGATTTAATTTGTTGTTTTTGCTATCATATTCTAACATGCAATCTAATAAAACAAAATAATAAATTTGGTGGTCAAATACGATTGAGGCAACCAGAATTTAATTATTATTTAATTAATTAATTAGTTACTTATTGTTAAATTGTTTTAAAACTGAAGTCTTTATTTTGTGATACTGCCGATGAATTCACTATATCCATTTTACTCTCAACCAGCCCATCACAGACAAAAATATCCACATTTTTTTCAAGCTGATTTTATTGGATGGGTTATTATTTTTTTCTCGGAAAGCTGAAGGAATAAAGTATTTAAATTATACATTTTTAAATTCAACAAGTTAAGCTCTACAAGAATCCGATGAAAAAATATAGGGGTTCTATTTAAAAAAATGCAATGACGTCATCACGCGAAAACAAATAAACGTCGGAAAAGCGTTGGTATAGAAAAAAGAGTCTTTTTAAAAAGCAAAATCGACGTGTCCGAGGAAATTTCATGAAACTTCGTTGTTTTAGAAATAATGAATTTCTTCCATACTTTTCTTCCACACTATTGTATATATATAGAAGATGATGTGAACCAACGTAAAAGTTCACTTCACCGTGCACACCAGCCAACTTAATAATTAATATATTATGATCAATTTTGTCAAAAGCCTGGCATTGCGGATATAATCGTTATAACTTAAGAGGTTAGTGTCTATGGAACGGATAGAAAAAAATCCATGTTGTTTGACAATTATAATATTCCCGACTTTTCTAATTAATTTAAAAAACTACCTTGTATAGTGTATATCAAACCAGGAAATATACGTAATAAAAAAGACCTGGATTAAATACAGCCACTTTATCAAGAGGCGTTGTCTTAGAGATAATGAATTTATTCCATACTTTTCTTCCACACAGTATAATAGATCTCAAATGGTAGCAACAAATGGTAATTTTTCTAATTAAGTCCACATTACATCTGGTGTTCCTCAGGGATCCCATCTTGGACCCCTCTTACTTCTGATTTATATAAACGATATAGCTGATTGTATCAAATAGTCTAAGTTTCTCCTTTTTGCAGACGATCAGAAAATTTTTCACACGGTTTCTTCTCTAAATAACTGCGAGGATATTCAGGAGGACGTCAACCACATTGAATTATTATTAAATTATTTTTAAACATCAATAAATGCACTTCAACTACTTTTACCAAAACTACCTCCTCACATCTTTAATTATATATCAACAATGAGGAGATTGAGCAGGGAATTTGGAAACGAAAAGTCTCTTAAATCTTCTCTAAATCCGTAAACAAAATAAATAAATATTATTGGGTAAGTAGTGGGAAATAACACAGTAGAATGTAATATCTTACAACTGTAATGGAAAATTACTCTATATATGAATATGTATGTTTTTATAGAAAAACTGCGTATTTGTACACATGAAGTTTAATTTCACAGCGTTATGATGTATATTTAGAAAAAATCGTAATTTTACATGAATGATATAAATGTATTCACATGGATATTGTTGCAATAAATCAGTATGGAGGGTATGGTATGGTTGGTATGTTTTACATTAATGTATGTGTAAATTTACAATCATTTTTATCAGTGTAGTCTATTAAAACAAGTTGTCATTAGTAATGGAAATTTGTTTAAATGACTGGACTTTATAGCGGTATTTGTTTCCTATAGTTAATGCCAAGCGACTACTACTAGATTTATAATTAAAATGATTTATTTACGAATTTTATTGAATTCTTTGTACACAATCGGAAGTTATTTAGCACGACCTTCAAAGCTACCCAACAATTGAGAAGAGAATCATGAAACTATTTTACTATCAAACTGTTGCCACCTTGGCCTTATTCCAAAACGATTATTCCTCGAGATCCAGATAAGAAAATCGGTGAAGACGCGTGCCAGCAAGTCAATGTGGCATTGTAACACTTCTTTCAGCCGGATTTCAGGAGGTCCGTCGTCTAGGAAATGAACTATTTACCTTGGTTACCCTGTCGGGACGGGTTGTTTAAGTCAATGATTTAAATTTGGCAATCTTCATCGATTCGCGGCCTGCCTTGATATGTCGATATAAAAATACGTCTTCTCTGAGATGTCGTTCAACTACAACGCTAATCAGGTGAGAGGATTCCATGTAGTTTTGTAGAAAGTCGATTAAATTGTGTGTGTACTTGGTTTTACTTTAGGTTAATGTGTTAAGGACTTGTGATGTTATAGTTTCTAAGAGCATAGTGTTGGCATCTTGTCTTTTTTCTTGATCATGCCTTGCTCTCGCAAGACAGCAAGGGCTTGCGACACAATACATCAGCCCAAGTATGGATCCCATTTTTGTCATAATAACACCTAAAATTTTTGTAGTATGTATCACCCTAGACAATACAAGAAATGATATTGCAAGACTGAGCAAGAACAAAACCTTAAAGAAACTTACTACACGGGAGAGTTGCTACGTTCTCAGTTAAGGTTTAGAAAGACATACGTCGCTCTCTTCTTTAGAAATAATTCTCCTTCCTAATAAGGAACTCAGTTTAGTTACTTCTGAGGAAGACAGCGACATGTCACTCAAAAATTATTTAACCAGATGCTTATGTATGTACATATTTCTTCTATACTTAAGAAATTCTATTTTCCTTAAAATTCCGCGTACAGCAAATATCTGATTACATGGTATTGTTTTAATACTTACTTTACGAGATATGGCCGATTAAAATTTCAAAATGTATAATTGAATACCGAAGCTACTATAGAATATTTCTCGGTATGCTATGAGAATGAAATGACACGTGCACACACTTAAATGTCAAAGTAAACTACGAAACCAATTGTTAATATTAAATACCAGTCTTTTCGATTCTAAAATTATCTAATTCTCTCATTGCGACTCCTGTTGCTGAAACTATTCAAATAAAGTTTTTCCAGGACACTGGATTATCAGAAAGGGAACAATTGAATGGTCGGCTCGGTCAGCTGACTTTACCCCTTTAGATGTATTTCTTTATATTCCAATTGTCACAATTTGTAATTTATTCTGTATTTGTTTTGTCATACTTAATTCACTATTGTAATTTACAGTTGTTCCTGTATTGTCATTAATTCCTTTTTTGTTGAATTATTATTTGGACAATTTTTTCTCCAGAAAAGTGCATACTTATTTTCTATTGATAGCATTTCCGAGCATTTTGCACTTAGATAAACAGGGGATTGTATATTTGGAATTAAATTGTAAATTGCAAATAATAATCTCTTGAGCCGCTAGACCAGTTTTAAAGTATAAGTAAAATAGTGTATATATTTGTACACTGATAAAAATGATTGTAAATGTATTTTGCAGGGCCGTACCTCTGTAAATAAGGCCCACTGACTGAAAATTTATTAAAAACAATGTTCATCATTTTCTATAGCCGTTACCATAGTAGGCTTTGCGGTATATAATTACAAACCACCCTGTATACAGAGTGTCACAGGTATTACTCGCATTATTGGAAGGAGTGATTGTACAGTAAAAATAAATGAGATTTACTCAAATATACCCCTACAATCTAAAAGTTCCTCGTTTCCGAAATACACGGTGTCAAATTTTTTAATTTTGTTTTTAATATTTTTTGTTCACTTGGAAACCCCTTCATGATAAAGCATCAACAATTCTAGGTTCTAATTGCTTAGGTCCACTTATTCAGTACGTTTAAATATTTCCATTATCACCAGTGGCGTAGAAAGCCGGTGCCGCTTTTCTTTTATTTACAGTAAAAACACTACGCTACTGTCTTAATTATAAAAAAACGTAAGATACTTTAAGTTGTTATTATTTTGAACAAATAGTATTTTTTTAATGCATTGTATTCATGTAATGTAAGTTTGTGTATATTTGTATCAAAAGCACATCACCATAATTAACCATTTTGAGTAACTTTTTCAAGCAACATTCTGCTGTACATTCACCGGAAAAGGCGCTTTACCTAAACCAAAACAATTTTCCTTCGGTGCATTCAATATTTCAAATAGGATTGTTTCAAAAACGGTTACTTCTAATAACTTCAATAAGGTATACCTTTTTCACATCAAGAAGATAGAAGATAGTTTTAATAGTCAGCAGTATACATTAAGCCGCAAAAAAGCATGATGTGCCATAAGTGGCGCCTTCTACTAGTAGCGACAAAATTAGAAATAAATTTGAGTTTTTCGCCCCAAAAACCCTCGACTGCTAAAATGTATCCAAATATTTGGATTTTATAAAAAGTTATTAACAAATATCGAAAGTAAATGTTTACTTTGACACCCTGTATCTTGTTAACCAACTTTTTACTGAAGAAAGAAAATGCAGTGATATTTCTAAACAACAATTACCTAAATAGAGTGCCATAGAGTTTCTACGCCAATATTTAAATATGCTGAACAATTAGACTAAATAATGTAAACATTGCTACTACTCATGGGCGTATCTATGATTTTATCCTGGAGGGGGTAAAGTTGCAAAGACTTATAACATCAACATACTAAAGAACTAAAGATAAATAAAGACTTTTGTTAAATAAAAGAAGTTAATATCCAATATCAATAATAAAATATAAATTAAAAATGTATGCATTGCAGCAGTATTATAAAAATAAAAGATAATGGAAATTAAATTAATTTTTCTATTTTTTTTACTTGCATATCAATAATTGAAATGTCTAACTTAATATGTCTATGTATATGTAGAAGAGCAAGGATTTTTTATGAACAGAATAGGGAAAGAGAAAGTTTTCGCCGGGGACGAAAGCATATTTAAAAATATTGTATTTTTCTAGATCAGAGGTATTTTCAGCATTCATATATGCAGCAACATCGAGCAAAATTACAGAATTTAGGCTTGAAAGTCACATTAGTATACGCTAAATATTACTTATAGAAATATTACTTATTACACAAGTTAATATTGTTTGCATGCGATTATCAAATAATTCAAATTACAAATAATTCACCCCTGTTTTATTACATGGAAAGTTATAAAGTAATGTATTTCATTTCAGCAAGCTTTTTTGGGGGGGGGGGGTAATTACCCCCATTACCACCCCCCCATGGATACGCCCCTGCTACTACTAACTTGTAAAATTAACAGTTAACCCGTAATAGTATATTAAATAACAAGGTTTCAAACGAGTTTTTTACGATACTTTTATTACGACTGCAAACAGAGACCACAAAAATCAAATTTTAATTTAACTCGTTTTTATTAAGAAAATTGCTAACGCATTAACAAAAGAAACTAATATTTAATATTTATGGTAACATTTGAATATTCCTTGAAGGTTACGTTGGAAAAGGCAGTGCACCTTATTTTCGGTAATAGAGAATATTTTCCGTGTCGTGTTTTTAGTGTAGTGAGCGTGCGGTTGTTGTTTTCTTGTTGTATTCTAGTAGACGATCGTTGTTCTGATCTGTGGCAGCAGAAGACACTGAAAACTATCTTTTTCGAAACTTCCATTTTATTTCTCAGTCATCAACGGCCTTTGGCAACTGTACTGGATTTCCACCCTCCATGGCGTTTCAGGGCAAGCAGATTTGAACCAGAATTGACTAAAATTGTGGCCGGCATAACTTGGGTGACAACATCAAATAAAAATCACAATCTGGAGAGGCGTGTGCAAAGATGACATAACCGTGTGTAAAATGTTTAGCACACGGCGTGTGCAAAATACCGTTTTCAGAGCGTATTTTCGTGTGCAAAACCCCCTTTTGCAAGGCAGTCGTATAAAAAAAATTTAAAATAGCTTGTAAAAAATAAATTTTCTTGATTAATAAGTACGGTGTTTTGATAAATTGACGTTTATAAATGAGTAGTAATTAAAAATCATTTCCATTTCTCACGGGCGTGAGAAATACGTAAACACTAACTATAAAATTAATTAACATTTGTCCTGGGTTGTCCCAAAAACGACCTCATTAGAACTACACACAGAACGTGTCCCACCAACAGAAATGGAGCAATAAAACAAAGCAATAAGGTTCGTCGCACACGCACAGGACATGCCGTGGACTCCACTTTTAACCTAGTTATAACTCCATAATAAATTTTACGAAACAAATGGGCGAATCAATCATTCCCGACGAACCGAATCCGCGACCGCACCGCCAGTTCTCAGGCGCTCGCCGAAGAACAGCCACCGCTCCAAGGGACCCACCGCCGGTGCCGCCGCGTTTTTAATCAATCAGTTTTTGACTTTTAATAACCGCACAGGGCTGCGGCGCGAGTGTGCGAAGGGGTAGGCCTCCTGAAGGGTTAGTATTCCGCTTGTGTTAATTACTTTTGTCCAGTTGGCGGTGCTATTGTGCCTTCTTCTGTTCTGTGCGAGGGCGGCTTTGATTTGCGGTGACAGATCGACGGAGCGGTTTAGCAGTAACAAAAAACATCCGGTGGTGCCCATTTTTCATAGACAGGGTGTCTCAAATTCGATAGTACTGTGAGGATATAAAAAAATTAAATAAAATTTGGGACACGTGGTGTTAAATGGGATGAGATAAGCTCCATTTTCAATGGAAAGTATTATCGTTCGGATTTGACAGAAACGACTAATGACATTATCAATTATATTTTTTCCAGAAACATACCCAAATTTTTTTGCCGTTTAAGTGCTCTCTTTTTTCTAATAAACTTTTATTAGAGAGTTTTTTCTGTATTACTTCCCGTTTAAAAGTTATTAACAATATCGTCCTAAATAGTCCCAAATAAAAATACCACCTAAAAATCACATTAGCGGTGGCAGGATTAAGTAGTCGTTGGAAAATAATTGAATGTGTGTTGTTTAAAGTGCATAAGTGTCACAAAATACTTGTCATTACTCAATACCATAGACTTATAAACTAGCTCAGTACGAATGTCAAACGTATAACTTTTGTGTTTGCAAAATGTGTTCTAATTCAAAAAAAGTTGATATGTTGTTTGAGAGATAATACTTTCGACTAAAAATGGAGTTCCATTTAACACCGCGTGTTCTAAATTCCATTTAAATTTTTTTGTATCCTCACCGTAGACCCATACTATCAAGTTTGAAACACCCTATACAGACCGTCACATTTGATCTGGCCTTTATTAATAGAGGGGTAAAAAGTAGAGAGTAACACATAAAATGATAGAACTTTAGTGGCAAAAATTAAAGTACTCACTTTTTCCTTGTTTGTTAGCTATGTATTTTTACGTGATAACAAGTAAATTTTAAAGTAAAAAAATAAACAGACACAAAGTTAGTGGCCATTTTTGCTTGTTGACTATTAAAAATTCAACAACATTTATTTATTGTAAACATTAATTACAACTTCTGAATAATTGGTTACAAATGGGCTATATTTTTAGAAAGCAAATTATTTCCCGAGTGCTTGAACTTGTTGAAGGGCCATCAATGTCTGAAACGTTTGCCAACATATTAAAAGCCCTTTTCTTCTTATTTTCTTTGGAATTTTCTGTACCGCTTTCTGCCACTGTATTAGAGCGTCACCCACCATGTCTTTTAGTAGTTAATAAATCAACTCCTGAATCTGCAAGCAACGACGCAGATGATCTACGAAAACAATAGGTGTGTTCCAACAGCCGTAGAGAAATGGTTCATAACCGTTAAAAATGTTTTACCAACTCCGTCTTACGTCGCATTCGCCGAGAGTATATTAACAACTGAACTGACTAACTAGTTCTGGACGGTTAGGAATCGATTTTTACTGTTGTTGGAACAAACCCAATGTCTAATTCGCGGGAAATAGCTGAAAACTAACTAAAACTAGTTTGATTTTTTGCTGACTTTTGCGATTTACTTGCCTATTTGAGCTAAATCGACTTCAGACTTGGATTCAGCGCGTCAAAATATCTACAGAAAGATAAGTGGATCTGGTCCAAAGTACAGATCATTGTTTTTTAAAGATTTTGAGCGATTATTCATCTCTTCTACTGTTTTACAAATGTTGTGGATGATGCGACTCAATAAACTTCAGATTCTAATTCTGCGCATCGAAATACTCGTCAGTGGTCACGCGGTTTAAGGCGTCAGTACTTGAATCGAGGTGACTAGATCGGAGTTGGTTCGCGCCCAGCTGCCGGAAGACCGTATATAAGCTATATTCGTGGAGTGGATTGGCACCCTCTCTACGGGTATGGTAGGGTGGAATAATGTTAGCTTGGGTCAATGTGAGAGATTGATACCGGTTCATATTTGACTACCCCCCTAATTAATGAGGTTTTCCAGGTTTCCCTCATTCCTGCACTGAATAGTGGTTAGGGCTTACCAACGTAAGTCGTTCCTGGGCGCAATTGCGGCCTGCTTAATAATAATATGCCGCCCCCTCTCCCGCACAAGTCTCCGACTTCTGGGCTAATCCCTGTGATTAGAATGAGGGGTAGAGATATTATTATTATTATTATTATTATAAGAAACATAGTTGATGAAGGTCAGAAGAAGGACGTGATTCTTAACGATTTTTAGCTATTTTTGCGATTTACTCACAATTTTTACCTAAACGGACTTCAAATTCAGATCTAGTGCGTCAAAAAACACAAGAATAGATAGGTGGGCCTGGTAAAAGTTAGACAATTTTTTTGTGTGCTGGTTAGTACCTACAAGTTTTCTAGAAACATGAATACAACTCGTAAATAAAAGTTATCACTTGCGGTTTTTGAATAAACAACCTGTATATTTTTAAAACAGAAATATACAAATAAGTGTTCCGATACAACGCAAAGAATATATATTTAAAAATTTTTCAGAATTAAAGTATTACTAGCAGGTATATTGTTAGACATGCAAAAGCAATTGATTTTATTATGACAATGTAGTCAATGTACTTCTACACAATTCGCTTCGTAGCATGTTTACAAAAATAAGGACACGTGACATATCTCATTTTGTCTAAATAAAACAAAGAAAACTTATTATTTGTCATGCATCTAAGAAATAAATGCGGTAAAGATCCAATTACACAAAGCATTATGTACAATATATTTTATCTATACAACTCTGAACTTGAACTTTTAAAATTACCCTTAAAATCCCTTTGATATGAGTAATTTTGTATTTAATGACAACTATCTCTCTGTCTTTAATAACAAACATGTATTGATATGTTTTAATATTTTAAGATTTTCTTATTTTTTAATTCAAGAAAATATTCAAAAATGTTGACATTTCTCTTTCAAATAAAATAAAGAACTTTCATAGCTATATATTCCTATAAAGAAGAAGAAAGAAAGACTTTCGTATTATACGAATATACTAGATTCATTTTAATTTTTTTTCTTGATCATACAAATAACCATTAGCAAATAATAAAAAATTCTATTTATATATCAACAATGTCGCCTTCTGGCGCATAATGTACCATGTTTAATGGGTCAGTTTTACAAGGATTAGAGTGCGATTGAAATTAAGGGTGCTCCCTAATTGGGCATACGACATCCCCTCATTGTTAAAGTGTCTAGTGGTGTTTAAGAGATTATCTCGATATGATTTGTAGATTTTTCCCCCTAAGGCCAAAATAACAGGTGCTGCTACAAGGGGTGACGTATTTTTTGTATTTACATTCCAAAAAGCTGAATTTTTATTATTGTATGTACCTTACCTAACAATGATTTGCATAATTGATTCACTTTTACACTCGTACACTGTACAAGGCGTTTGTTAAGTAGAGGACAAAAATCGAGGGGCGTATTTTGTGGCCAAAAATAAGGGGTTTTTGTTATGTAAATGTGGGCTCTTAAGATATGTTTAAGGTAATTTAAATATTTAAGTTTTTGACACGCTGTAGCTGGAGAATGGCTGTCCTAGGACTCCATATTTATATAACAAAAAACCCTTATTTTGGTTACAGAATGCGCTCCTAGATTTTTGACCACTACTTAAGAATCACCCTGTATATAAACAATTGCATAGTTTGACCCCAAAAATTTTATTTCTATGCTATTTAAAATTTATATAGAAAGAAGAGTTTTGTAAATATATATATTCTTCTATGTTCTATGTATACCTACGTAAAAAATTGAGGATATCTCTTGCTTAATTTTTGTTACAAATTTCATTAGTTCACAGCTATATACAAACGAGTTGACTGTATATCGATAGCCTAAACTATGCCAACGCCAAGCCCTTTTTAATTCAATATACTTCGCAGGTCTTTGTCCTCTGACAGGCAAATATCAGACACAAAAAACAGCTTTTAATAATACGACCTGGTATCTGAATTTGTTAACCCAGCCAATAATGGTACGAATCAATTTTTGTTCCATCGATTTTCTAATTATAGTGAAATGTAGTAGACGGATAAATTGTATTATATAATTTCCAAACATAAAATTAACTACCCTCGTGTCTTTGTATTGCGATTTCTGCATCTCAGAAAGGAAACATGCAATCTAGAAAATGTATGAGAAAATTATTGTTCAAATCCCGGTATAAATTATTACTAAATTAGACTGTCATTCATGAAGTAAAACAGTTTGATGGTAATAAATGGGTGTCATTGTTTTCGTTTCATTAAAATGAATCCCTAAAAAACATATAGAAGTAAGAGAAAATTAAATTTTCAAATAGATCAACCTATCATATTTCAATTGTTTTTGGTTTAATTGTTTATGGAAATTTGCCATCTAGATATTTTATTTACGGTAGCGTAAAAAGTGCGTGAATTATCCCGCCCTTGCCTATAAACCCTGACTTAATGTAACAAAATTGAAATTAGATTGACGAACTTTTTTCCATCTATCTCCAAATTCGATTAGCTACAGTTAACGAGTCGGTGTCGATTTGGAAGAAGGGCCTTGCCCAGCTTAATTCGTGTAATGACACCAGCACACAATTGAATGTCGCACGTGTTATCCCACCCCCTGACAACCACACGTAAAAAACTACCCCTCGATCTCTCGTCAAGGGTGGGTCGAAACGGGCGGATCGTTTTTTCAATTGTTGTTTACATCTTCTTAATCCGAATGTAATTTATCATTGAGCATTAAGTTGTATAGTGTAACAGCATGTTTGCAAATACAGGGGATCTGATACTAAAATGTATATATTTTGAAAGGTATTGAACTCTTTGTTTTATTTATTATTTCTTGATATTTATTGTAATTATTTAATTTCAAGGTTGTCGCTATTTTATATTAAATTTTTATAATAATCAAAGTAGAAACTTTCAAATATTTCTGCTCTAGAGTAACTCTCATTGTCAATTTCTGAACGCATTATCTTAATCTTTCAGTGTTGCCAATATACGTTACGCTGCTACTTGACAGATGACAAGTCCACATTTTCAAATCATAACCTCAAATTGTGTAAACAATCTGCTACAAAATACAAAACATTATTAATTAAAATGGCAGTTTCAAAGACAAATAACTTAACTGAAGATGAATTATTCTGCGACGCTGAAGAAGAACCGGTTAACCTTGAGAATCTGAACATAGAAGATGAAAACTTTTATATTAATAACGAAGACTATTCAGATTATGATTACGATTACGACGACGACGATGATGGATACTACTTACCATCTAAAAGCCAGTACAGTAAACAAGTCTCTGATGATAATCTAAAGAACACTTCATTTCAAGGTAATGAAAACCTTTTCCAGAAATATATTAATAAGATCAACGTTGAAAAATTCGATGTAAATTCATTACCACAACACACTACTAATTTACTGAAGGAAAACCAAAAACGCATGGAGAATGACAGAAATCGTATCAAAGACAAACGGGATAGAGCCACCGCGGAGCAAGTAATGGATCCCAGAACAAGAATGATATTATTTAAACTTCTAAGAAGGAATGTAATATCTGAAATAAATGGCTGTATATCCACAGGAAAAGAAGCGAACGTATACCACGCCTCTGCGAAAGACGGCCAAGAATATGCTATTAAAATCTACAAGACGTCTATATTAGTCTTTAAAGACAGAGACAAATATGTAAGTGGAGAGTTTAGATTCAGGCATGGCTACTGCAGACACAATCCTAGAAAAATGGTACAAACATGGGCAGAAAAAGAAATGAGAAACCTGGTAAGAATGCATTCTAATGGCCTTCATGTTCCTGAACCTATTATGCTGCGTTTACATGTGCTTTTAATGAAGTTTATCGGCAAAAATGGATGGCCCGCACCAAAACTAAAAGATGTGGAACTCAGCCAGTCCAAAGCGAGAGAACTTTACCGAGACGTAGTTGTAATAATGTGGAAACTGTACAATAAATGCAAGTTAGTACACGCAGATCTTTCAGAGTTTAATATGCTCTATCACGATAGTCAGGTCTATATTATCGATGTTTCTCAATCGGTAGAACATGATCATCCTCACGCTTTTGAATTTTTAAGAAAAGATTGTACTAACATTACGGAATACTTTAAAAAGAAAGATGTAGCCACTATGGGTATTAAACAGCTATTCGACTTTATTACCGATCCGAGCATCAACGAAGACAACATGGAACAGTGTTTGGATGCTTTGGCAGAACAGGCAGCTGAAAGAGGAGACATTACGGCTACGGAACAGGTATTTTTTTAAATTGCTTGGTTGTCAGTTAAACAAATTAAGTACATATTGGTCCAGCATTAAGTTACATTACAGGGCATTACGCTGAATTGTAATGCATCATCTTGAATAAAGTTGATTTATAAGATATTATAACATAATATGTTGCGTTAAGTATAGTATATTACTATGCCATCAAAATATTTAAAAATATACCTGAAAATTGAAGATCAAGTGTTCCTGTCGTTTTTCAAATTTGTATTTCGTGAATTACCAAACATTCTGATACAAATCTTTATTTAGTGGATGACTCCTCAATTGCTTTAAAATCATTTACCTTTTTGGCATGTTTATTATTCCATAATTTCTTATTTAGGTGGAGGAAGAAGTTTTTAAACAAGCCTACATACCGAAGCGACTGACCGAAGTTATCGATTTTGAGAGAGACATCAACCAAGCTAAATCAGGGCTTGCGGAGAATCTTGTATACAAAACTCTTATAGGACTAAAGTCTGACCTTAGTGGCACTGTGCAGCAACCCGAAATACTTGACGATTCGAAGAATGAGGAAGGTGAAAGTAGTGAAGAAGGATCTTCCTCAGAAGATGAAGATGAAGATAGTAAATTTAAAGATGCTTCCAGGCCTAAGTATGAAACTTTGGAAGAGAAGAAAGCAAGGAAGAAAGCTGTGAAGGAAGCGCAGGCAGAGAAGAGGAAAAGTAAAGTTAAGAAGCATGTGAAGAAGAGGAAAGAGAAGATGCACAGAAAATAGTTGCAGTTGTTTATTTAATTTGTTGTATATACTTAATTAATATATGGTGAAAAGTTATTTTTGTTTTATTTACAAACCTTTTCATTTAGGAGCCTTAGAAAAAAAATAGTACATTTACTGAGTTGAGTGACCGTCATATGCTCCAGACCTAAAACCCACAGTGAAAATTTTTTTTTTGTTAGATTTTTATTTTAATAAAAAATAATTTAAAGCAAATTTACAATATTTTGTTTGTATTTCAATTTATCAATCAGAAGCTCCAAATCTAATACTTTTAGAATTCAAATATTCATAGGTGTCACGTTTTATGTCAAATATATAGTCGGAAGTAAATTTTGTCTTATTAACCCCTTATTTCAATTCGAGAAGAAAAAAAAAAATTGATTTGTATTTATCCACCAGATGCTCCAGACCTAATACCCACAGGATAAATTATCATTTGTTGGCATTTTATTGCAAAGTAAGAGAATTTAAAAAACAGACCATTTAAAAAAGTTGGTTTTCAAGCTCAAAAATTTAATTAGTTTGTTCTTCACTTTATTCATCATAATCTAGATTTAATACCTACAGAGCTCAGCAATAGTTACTATCCACTTTTTATTTCAAATATATGATGAAAACTAATTATTAATTTACTGGCCCCTTTTATTTCGATTCAGGAAGATGAACAAATAATTGGTTTGTATTAATTCACCAAATGCTCCAGACTTAATACCCACAGACTTCATAATTTGTTGCAAACAAACTTGATCCCAACAGCATTCGTCAACTGGACATTTAGATTACTCCTGATGATGACCAAACGTTTTGATCAATTTTTAACTAATGCTATCTATGTTTAGTTTGAATCGGCCTATAAACCTAGGGTTCTGAAGAACTGGGAAGTCCCGAAAGTGCGCTGCGACAGACCCCATCAGAGAAGCGGCAGAACTAAATTCATTGCCAACGATCGTGGACATTTGCTACCGGGGATAGAAAAATCAGGTGCTAATCCGTGGGGTAACTATGTCGGGACTTGGCGAATGCCTAAGAAAATTGACCGGAAAATTGGTGAGCAGAGAGCCTTTAGAGAACATTACGTTCGCAACGAAGGGAACAATTTATTAAATTGACTTTACTATTTTTAGCAAACGAGTTGAGTGGTTTGGTGAAAGAAACTAGACAAAGGGCAAAGTCTGGGAAGCAAAGGAGATTTGAAAAATTGGAGCAAAATGATGTGCCGAAAGAAATGTCAGAAGAGGTACGTAAAAGCAAAAATTAACTGTCAATTTTTTGTTCTATAATTTCTGCTGTTATATCTTTTTATACGTGTAACTTATCTTACAGGATTTAAATAAGGAGAACATTGATGGCACCAACATAAAACCAATCCCTTATGTCCCAGGCGATCTAACAGAAGAAAAACAACGGTTGCCTAGTCATGATGAATTAGCTGCTAATCGTTTTCCAAAAAGAGACATAGAAATTCCTAAAGGTTTCCCAAACAATAGAGATGATTTCTCCAAACCTATTCCTGAACCGGAAAAAGATACAACGAAGGAAGTAGAAGACTTCTACGCCTTACACAAAGCGATGGTAAATTCCGAATACAATCCAATTGATAAGAAAGATTCACCAAAAGAATCAGGAAAGGATAGGTTGTTGTCACCCATACTCGCAGCTATATCAAATTTTAATCTAGCTAAAAAACTGCACAAGGAGAATTTGGAGCATAATCCGTTACCCGATACGATAACAGATCAAACTTACCGCAGAATGCAAATGCAGAGGCAAGATAAAGAACCTGGTTTATCTATCAAAGACAAAAACTATGCTACAGGTAAAGTACAACCTTTTCTTTTTATTAACTTCTTTTTTTTTACCGTAGTGGTAAATAATTAATGTTTTATGCTCAGCTGTTGGATGGAAGGGTTACGGAGGATACGGTCCCACCAGATGTACAAAATTAAAAGTATTTCGGCCAAAAACATGTGGCCATGTAAGAGATCACAGAGACGACGAGAGCGTCAACAGTTTCGACAAAAAGTGGCGTTTCATCAGACAAACCAAAGTCAGCCCCATGGATCTAGCCATATGTTGGGATCTAACACCTGAAAACCCGAAAGACGAACCCAAACCACCCACTCACATAGACGGTTCTAATGGTTCCGCTGCACCCGCTGTTTTCTCTTTGATTCACACACCAAAAGATGAAGATGAAGCAGAGCAAAAGAAATGCGACGGAGTTCACGGTTGTGCCCAGATTTTTAATCACGGAACCAAGGAGGACAACTTGAAAGACTTCTTCTTTGACAGGCCCAAGACTTCCGGGACGAGAAGTAGGGATAGTGTCAAATCCGACTCCAACTCATCCAAACATAGAGCTAAAAGTGCCAGTAACTCAAGCGAGGTGGATAAAGCCTCCATGCACTCAAAACAGAGTAAAGCTAGTTCGAAAACCCGTGCCAAGAGTGCTTATAACTTACACGATGTAGAGAAACATTCCTCGAGTTCTAAAGATAGTAACAATAACGCAGTACAGAATAAAATCCACCAAAGTACGCCGAATCTGAGTGAAGGCGATAAATGTAGCGATAAGAACTGTCCAAAAAAATTAAACGGTCAACTGAATCGCAGATTGTGCATTGCTTGCGAACTTAAGAATATCCCTATGCAGGATAAGAGGCCTAAGTCAGACTATAAAATGGCATTTAAGGCAGGTGTCCCTCAAAAAACTGTAAGTAGAAACTTCCCCAAACTAAGAGTACCTAGACAAAAAGACCCATATAGCTTCAAGAACTATGTTATCGATAGCTTAGCACCCCCTTTTTCTTTGCAGAAGAGTAAGAGGCATGATTATCCAGACCACTGGAGGCTGGCCACGGTGTATCAGCACTCGTATAAGCCTATCCCGGCCAGAAAGAGGCCTCTGCTTCAAACTGTTTTTAAGTGAATTTTTTCCAATTTTTTTCCATTGAAAATATATCAGTATTATTATATTTTTTTAAATTGGTCGTGTAGATCCGGCTCGAAGGACCAACTAATATTGAATTTTAATTTCAAAATTGTAGTAAAATTGTTTTATTTTTTTTTATTCGAAATATTTTCAAATATATAGGCACAGTTCTTGTTTTTGAAGCAAGTTAGCAGAGGATCTTGAAGTGTTAAAATTTTGATTGTTTTTAACCTTGACAGGTTCTTTTAAAAAATTTAGGAATTTTTCACGTAAATAGAAGAGTATAAAAGATGTCTTGAAGATGAATCGAACAAGTGTAGAAACATCTAAACATGACTTTAAACAAAATTAGAAGTGGATTAGAAACATAACTTTAGACGTTAATATGTGTTAAAAACTATTATTTTTTTAGATTTCCACTGTTATTGTTAAAATAGCTTTACTATATTTTGTTTAGAATTGTTAGATTACGAGTATTGGTTCCTAAACGCAAAGCTTTGTAGTGAGTACCTTTACTGTGTTTGTTCTTGGTTGGCTGAGAAAACTCTAGATGTCACTTCAATTCAGAATGAAGCGCCATCTAGTTCATGAGTGAGTTATTAAAAGTTTTCGTTGTTTATATTTTATTATTAGATGTTTTTGTGCAATTATATTCAGCTGTGTCGATGACAAATATTGTTGAATCTTTACTGTTCTACATAACCTTATAAACTTCCATTAAATATATTAAAAAAAAAAATGTAATTGTGTATCACCTTTATTAACTTTTATAAAATATTTGTTACATACTAGAAAAATATATTGTAAAAAATCATGTTTAATAAAACTCATACAATTTTTACAACATACTCCTTTTATTTTTTATCGACAGTGCAGAAAATCACTGCTGGACATCCTCCTGAAACGGTTAGAGCTTAGCAAAGCACAGAAAATCTGCCACTTCCTGACAAAAATAAAATAAGCTGTGACTGTGGAAACATTTTATAAACTATCAAATCGTAAGTAGAAATTCCAAGCTTTGCCAAGAACTTTCCAAACTGCCACGTACTGTCATTTCCATTAAATCATTTTGTTTCCATTTCTTTCGTTACTTGAGCGTCAGATCTACGGCATCAGTTTCGTGTACTCGACGAAGAACGAGCTCTTCTTAACTGTATCCCAGACTTTGGAACAGTATACGAGCCAGGTTTTCTCTGTTAATTGTACGTGTGTTAACGGATTTTTTGTCGCACCTAATATAATAGCTCTAAGTCTCCTGATCAAGTCTTCTACAGGTGGGTGCCCACTGTAGATGATTTCTTCAAAAATACACAAATTACAAACAATAAAAAAAAATGTTACAAACTCACTAGAATCCAAATCAATTTCTGGGATCAGATACAGATTTATGGGGCTCCCGCAATTTTCCTTGTTTAAATAATTGATAATCCGACCAGACCCGAGACCCATATTAGACCTCATCTGCAGTTTAGTTTTATGGAAAAGCATTTTATATGTCTAAAAATTGAAAATAATAAAGCAATGGATCCCAATATAATCCCTCAAAGATAAAAGTGGAAGCTTTTCCAAAATTTACAATTAATTTCAGTAACTTTTAATAATTTTAATTTACTTTCAACCTTTCTATCTCTAAAAATTTGATCATTATAAATGAAACGTAAAAAAATATTAGAATAGCACATTTTCATAATCTATTGACACAATATTTGTATTGCGATGCAACTGGATAGATCGAGTCTTCGTACTAGAATTGTTCAGAAAATTTGAGACATTCTCCGACACTGTATCTACCAAACCTATAAGTAAGCTCTAAGTTTTGGCAGTTACCCAAACCAGCGCCATCTGGTAGTCACTTGTTCTCGTGGTTATAAATTATGTGCAATAGTTTTAACTTTTAGAGAAACTAGTGAATAGGGGCATTAATTAAAAAAAAAAACGTTGAAGTGCAAAGTCAATAAGATAAAACAAAAACATTAAAATTTGTAGACAAACGAAGAAAACGAATAAGTATAATAACATTTATAATGACGCAAGGTGGACAGTAGTCAGTCTTAACGAGTAAATTAACCTCTAGATTTCTCGGGATTTCACGTAATTTCATACAATATCTCGAGATTTCGCATGATTTTTCAGGATTTTGCAAAAATTGGTTAGATTTCCATGGGGTTACCTCCTCGGTCAAAATAATGTTGCAGTGTTGTAATATCTCAAATTAATGATTGTAACATCACAAACAAAATGTAAAAGATTTGATTTTTTACGTTACATATACAAGACTAAAACTCAAAAAAATTGTTTAATATTTTTCCTAATCATTTTCACATTTTTGTACTGTTGCAAATTATATCACCTTACCTGCTGCATAACTTTAAATTTAGCAGGGGTGAAATCTTCCATTTGAGCTCTATTATGAACCAGCAACAAATGCGGAAAATGTTCTATTAATTCGTCTTCCGGATTGGAAATAGTTGGTTTTAACATCTCGGCAGTGTGAATAAATCTATGATCAAATCAATGTAATACGCGGAATATCGTGTTAACAAATGTACCTTACCTTACTATATTGCTGTCGAAGAACCAATCCTGTACCACCACAAGCACGTGACACACAGACATCAAAAATGCCGTCAACTGCAGACTTTGAATTTCGCCACTGTTTTCCAGGGGAATAAATTCGCTCACTAAATTCGTTCTTTTAGTCTCGCTATGGATCAAGTCGTCTAGTACCGAGACGGACATAAATGGTTGGCAATCCAAAAACATTATCTAAAATATAGTTCGGAATAATTCACACAATTAGCGGAAAAAATATTACGTACTCTGTTGGAGGTGATAAAAAAATCTACTCCTTGGGTAGCGCTACAACTACTTTCTGTGTCCTCTAATGTTTGTATTTTAAAAATTTCGTTCCATTCCTGTTCACCATTTTTTATATCAACTTTTTCAAAATGTTCCGTTAGTATTTTAACATTATCGTCAAAATCATCCTCAATGTCCTTTTTCGCCAATTTAAAAACAGTCCTCTTGATTTCCTCTGTAACTTCACTGTGACTCAGAAGGTTGAGAAGAGTCGATTTACCTACACCGTGTGCTCCTATAACCCCCACAACAAGAAAATCGTTATTTTCTTGAACGTAATCCTGTAGAGATTCTGTACAAATTACTCCTTCGTCTATAAGTTTTGCCGACTTTGTCATCTGTTTCAATGTTGGAGCTGGTGCTAAAATATTATTTACGTCTATAAATTTCTATTACAATCACCTAAATTTACCTTCACTTTCTTTCACTGACGGAACAATTGTAATATTAGAAGCTGCTTCCTCCTTTTGAATTCTTTTTGGGGACGCCACGGCATCTTCAGCAGTGGGTTCTCTAGCTTTTATTAGTATAGTGGGCTGTTTTTTAGGAGTGTCATTGGAAGTATCTTTGGAACTGGAGTCTTTTCCGAATTTAGAGTAACTACCCTCGGACTTTACAGTGGAAAAACCTCTGGTAAATGTAGCTGTGTGCTATAAATTTACATTAAAATAAAATACAGTAAAATGGAATACGAGGTACTTACCCTGGTAGAATAAATTTGTTTTTTTGGGTAGAATTTATTACGATCATAATCTGACATTTTTCTTGTTTATGTCAAATTCAACTCAGCATAGCTTAGGAAGTAAGGTTAAATTCAACATTGTTCCAGATTTGTGATCGGGTTTTATTGTTTAATATATTGGCTGCCCTGAAATGTTATTCCAGTTATAAAATGTAATAAAAGTAAATACTTTACCATTATTTAAACAAAATTTACATTAATTATTATTAATGAAGACAAATACACTTTTATTTAGGACAAAAATTGGCTTTAAGTAAAATATTCAAATTATTAAATTTTGAAATTATTATGTTTAATGAAAATTAAAGATAATGTGAAACATTAAGGAATTATATTTTGGCTCAATAGTGTATTATTTTGATGAAATTTTAAATTATTGATATGTATTATTTCGAATTTGAATTATGTTAGTGAGAAATAGGGAATTTTGGAGAACATCATTGGCAATAATGATTTTTGACGGCAGTGTTTATTTTTCATCCGAACAAAGCGTGCTTGATGTTTTAAAAGGGAATAGTAGTTTTTAAATTAATTTTTAGAATAGAAAATGCCCGTAAACAAGCGGATAGCCGTTTGGATGTCGGAGAAAAAGCTACAGAAAATTAACTGGCAGGAATTCGAAGCTGCGTGCATTAGTCACGGGTTCGAATTGTTTAAGGTGGGCAAATTTAATATTTTCCAGGCCCCTGATTCTTAGAAGCGGCTTTATTTATTACACCCTATTTGTTCACAGCTAGACTTGAATAGATGCCTGGAATCCCAGGAACCATTTTGTGTACTATTGCACAAGTTGACGGATATTATTGCATCTGCAAATCTAGGTGATATAAAGGTAGGTTTGTTATTACTCTGTCTACCAGTGATGTTAATAGCTTAGAATTATATTTGCAATGTAAATTTACAGCTACTAAATGCTTGCAAACGGCTGTAAAAAAGTCTAGCTAATGGCAAGCGTAATTTAGTAATTTTTCATGCGTTTGCAGAGTTTTAACCAAATACATGAAGTGGAGAAATATATATCTCAAAACCCATCAGTGACAGTGATAGACCCCCTGCCAAACGTAAGGAAACTGTTAGATAGATACAGCTGCTACAGTATAATCCATTCCACTAACCTGTACACATACGACGTGTTTACCCCTAACTTCTGCACGTTGCAATCCAATGATTTGGACGTGCTGAAACAGCAATTGAAACTAGCCAAAGTAACCTACCCCTTCATCTGCAAACCTCTGCTTGGCCACGGCTCGAGGAAAGCACATGAAATGTCGATCATCTTCAACGAGAAATGCCTGATAGACTGCAGGACGCCGTGCGTCGCGCAGAGCTTCATCAACCACAACGCCATTTTGTTCAAGATATTTATCGTAGGCGAAAGACATTGCTTCGTCGAGAGGCCTTCCTTGAAAAACTTTCACGCGTGTGAGAGTGAAACGATATACTTCGATTCCAGTGATGTTTCCAAAGCGGACTCTAAAAGTAGGTTGTCCGTTTTGGATCCGGACGATGTACCTAACGAACGTGTTCAACCGAATGAAAAGACGTTAGAAGTTATAGCAAATACTCTTAGGAAAGCCTTCGGGATGGAATTGTTAGGTGTTGACGTGGTGATAGAAAGGAATACTAGGAAATATGCAATTATCGATGTAAATGCTTACCCAGGTAAATAGAAGCTGCGTTTGGTCTTAAGGCTCGTTTCACAGTACGTTAATAAACGTAAACCATTTTTCTCCTTTATTTTTCTACAGAATAACTCCATTTTTTAACTGTAGGCCTATATAATAATGATCTCTCACGTTAAAATTTTGATTAATAATAATAATATCTCTACCCCTCATTCTAATTACGAGGATTAGCCCAGAAGTCGAAGACTTGTGCGGGAGAGGGGGCGGCATATTATTATTAAGCAGGCCGCATTTGCGCCCAGGAACGACTTACGTTGGTAGGCCCTAACCACCATTCAGTGCAGGAATGAGGGAAACCTGGAAAACCTCATTAATTAGGGGGGTAGTCAAATGTCAACCGGTATCAATCTCTCACATTGACCCAAGCCAACATTCTTCCACCCTACCATACCCGCAGAGAGGGTGCCAATCTCTCCGCAAATATAGCTTATATACGGTCTACCGGCTGCGGGGGTCGAACCCACAGCGATTCAAGTACTGACGCCTTAAGCCACGCGACCACTGACCGATTCAATTCAAATATATTATTTTGATGTCTAGTATCTCCAGCTTAGTGTTGACCCATTCCTTCCGACTCACCCTGTATATTTTGTTAATAATTTTTTATGTTTGTTCCATTTCAATATACAGGGTGATTCAGTCATAACACCATTAATTTTAAGAGAAGATAGAACAAAAATAGTATAATACAAATGTGTGATTAAAAATATTTTTAATTGCATATTTACCCAGAAAAAATATATATTAGACTGCTGGTGGACTCGATTGAGTCACGGCTTGCTTTCAGTTCAATTCGGGGTCAGCCTGATGCGACGTTGCCAAATTTAAATATTTTCCTAGTATTGGACATCATAAATAAACGACGCTTGGGTCAATAATAATTTAAAATATTAAAAATATGTAATGAATGCCATATATTATTTTTCAAAAGTATGCAATTAACATACTAAGTTTTCAGTTAAAAAACTCCAACGGATCGAATAATAAGCTATTTGCATTTCATGAAGTGAATAGTGAAATAATAAAAACCAATACTCACTAGAGATAAATTGTCAAGAAAGACTGAAAAGTTTTTCGTATTTAAATACTGACTGAGTAATACAAAAACCCTCATGTTGTCAACAAAAAACAGTTGGAGACATCCACTGAAAAATAATATGGTAACAGTGAATGTTGACCTACCTTATTAGATCAATAACCTAGCTTTTACTGCGTACTCAACGACAAGGAATAAATAGACCTTTTTTAATTATTAAAAACAAATGTAGATAAAGTCAAATTTACCTAGGAAATGGTTACCAATTAATGGTTGTTTTTGAATTTTAAGTTATCAGAATATATTATTCCTAATATATCTATTACATATTTATAATTAAACATGAATGTTTATTATTATTTTCAATTAATTAATTAGTTGTAAGAGCTTATTGCTTTCCAAAAAGTAGTTTGATACATATCTGTTTAAAACGCCAGCTTGTATAAAACACCCCATAGCACTTTGTTAATAAAATTGGGATCATCTGCATTTTGATTTCGAAACCAATTGAAGTAAATCTAAAACAGCTTCTCAAGCCCGCTTTACATTAACAATTTCTTTGTCAATTAATTGATCAAGTGGCTTCGTCGAGTCAATTGACAAATGTAATACTAAAATTTGGACGTCAAATAAATTGATGAAGAACTTCGTCAAGTTATTGACGACTTAAAACTTAACTATACATAATATATCAAATTTTTCTGAAGGAGAAAACATTTTGAAAGCACAAAAGTTATATGTTTCACGTTCGTATTGATTAATGACAAGTATTTTGTGACATTTATGCACTTTAAACAACGAACATTAAATTATTTTCCAACGTCTACTTGATCCTTCCACCGCTAATGTGATTTGTAGGTGGTATTTCTTTTGAGACTCTTTAGGGCGATATTGCTCATAACTTTTAAATGGGAAGTATTACAGAAAAATGTAGCTAATAAAAGTTTCTTAGAAAAAAAAGTGTTTTAACAGGAAACAAATTTGGGTATGTCTAGAAAAAATATAGTTGATGACGTCATTAGTCGTTTCTGTAAAATCTCAGATAAACTCCTTACAGTAGGCCCATACTATCAAGTTTGTTCACTCGGTACATACATAAACAGCAGTACATACCTGGGAAACCAGCCTTAAACTTGACTTTTTCGCGATAAAACAATGTATTGTGTGTATGACTATTATTTTTTTTAGGTTACGATGGGTTTCCGAACTTCTTCGAAGCTCTGTTAGAGTGCATTTCCAAAAAACTTACCTCAGATTTCACGTAGGACGTAAGGTGTTAAATGTAACCTAAGGATATTTAATTTAAAAAAATATATTTAAAGAAAACTGCCAAAAAAACATATATTATTGCTCAAAGCAACCATGTTACAATGATATAGTAGATATATTTATAATTTTTTATAGCCTATTTATATTTATATTATTAAAGCTTAAGAAAAGATGGTGATTTTTAAAAGTCGTTTCATTGCGCTTTAAATGATAATTTTTAATTTTATGTAGTTTTATTATTAATTTTTATATTTTATTTTTACTATATTTTTACTTGGCAAAATTTTAAATTTTTATCAAATATACCACGGCTTTAAATTCTAAATAGTTTTCTAAAATAATCACCAGGTGGCGCATATCTGTGAAACATCTTTCAACTCAAGAATAATTCCAGGAAAGTGACCTACTTACCATATAGCGTATTTTCAAACACTAATTGGTAGATGGTGCTTGATATATGAACTTTAATATATCATAATTATACTTGTGAATTTAGTAACAATGATGTCTGTATAGGTATAAGCATTTATAATTGAATTTTTATTTAGAATATTACTCTATTGAACGATAATTGTATAATGAATTAAGTTCACCACCACTGCCACCTTTTAGAAACTCAAAGACTAAATAAACATGTTAAGGACAGTTCCCTATCTCCTTAGTATTGTATTTAATACATCAGTTAATAGATGGCGCTGCATATGACGATCAACAGGAATTAACTTCCATGGTGCCAGGAAATTTATATTATATTTTTAAATCTGGTAACAATGTGTCTTTACGTTTGTGACTGATTTTTTACTCAGAACTGATTTAACGACGATGTAGAAACAAACGAAATTTATGCACTAGTGCCACCTTTAAGAGACTCAACGACTATATAAATATATACAGCAAAGTTACCTACCCATCTTACAGAATCGTATTTCAAGCAATATTTCGTAGATGGCGCGTGGTATGACATCAACAATTAACTTCCATGGTCCAATAATCTAAATTGTATTTGTGAATTTGGTAATAATGTGTTTTTGTGTGTGTTTGTGATGACTTTTTATTCAGAACTTTTACTTTATTTAACAGTGATGTGGGATAAATATAAGAAAAAATTCAGCGAGATATCTAATATAGGTAAGTCGATTCATCTATTCTATCTTGTATGAATTGTTAAAAATTTGGTTTGTACAAAAATATTGTATATTAATTTCATAGATTTCATGGTATTTGACTTGCGACGTGCTTTTTTCACTGTTTTCATATCTATTGTAAAAGCTATAATCACATTTTATATTCGTATCGTATCATCGATTTTTACAGATCTATGAAAAAATAATTGTTTGTAAGAGACGAGGAAAATTGTTTAAAATACATCGAGATACATATATTATTATAGGTGATACATCATGGTTGTCGTTTTCTTTTCAATGCATAGAAAAAGCATAATCTAAAGAAAAAATGACGTACCTACTATGGGCGCCGGCAGAAAAAGTTTCAGGGGGGGCAACAAAAATAACGCGTGGGTAGTTTTTTTTCCTAGTTTTAATGAAAAATAACAATAAACTTTGATAAAATCTTTGGTGCTATAAGCAGATGACTTAAGCCTTGTGCTCATGGCGTGAAATTTGCAAAAATTCTCGCAAATTTCGCAAATTTTGATTTAAATTATTAATAGCAAGGCAGTGTTAACTTATCGTGAATTTCGCAAAACATGAATATTATCGTTTTTTCATCATTATGTGGGGTCGGTAATTTTAACTTGAGCTTCTAACAATTTACCATGACAGTCAATGACAGTTTTATATAATTTTAGGTATTAATAATATTGTGTGAAACTAACTACTCTGTGGAGTGTGGACTAAAGCCCCAACCAGCGTTGAACTACACTCACAATATCTAGGTACCTACCTATATATTCTTTATTATTAGCTTTTGTAACATTTTTTACTGTATTAGAAAGGTATTTTAAGCTAATATAAATCAATTGATACGAATTGTAAGAGATTTGATTTATATTAGCTTAAAATACCTTTCTATTTCAGTAAAAAAAGACAGTTTTATGATGATGACATAATGATGACATATTTATATTCTTTGGATTTTTCGGTTTGTTGTATTGCTTCACTTTTTTTTCCTGAAGATAAATTAAAAGTAGCGCATGTACAAAACGAACAACTTTCATATTTTGCGTGTTTAATTTAACATTTCTAGTTACAATAATGTTTATATAGAAAAAAATCATGTATAACGTTGGTACAATGAATGAATGGATTGTAATGAAATCTACTTTCAACCTATAACATTACTTCTTAGTTGTTTTACTCATCAATACAAATTTAATGAAATTTCTCCTCATAACTTCCAGAAGTTCAAATACTATTTTACGAAAGTGTCATTATTATTGCAAAAGCATGTACATACCTACATTTTCAATGTATTTTAATTTTTTTAGGTTATTTTTACAAGATACTACATATAAAAATTTTAATGATATTTTATATATCGATTAATATATAATATAATTGGTTTAACTTGCACAAGTAAATGTAAATATCCACTGATTTTTTATACACAACTATTAAGAACTCTAAATATTAAACATCACTAGAATTTTTTTAGATATTGTTGCGGCAATAATTCAGACGACTTTAAGTGTATTTTTACGATACCCATTACATTATTTAAAATAAAAAAATAATTTATTAACCAACAAATGTTGGAAATGGCCACTTTCAACCAAAACACATGCTTCAGATCTTAAAATTGCAGCTCAGACACATACAAAAACTCTGAACTACAATTTATTGACGTAAGTGCTTCTTAGATTCAATGTGAACCTTGTAAACTAATGGTCTTGAAATGTCCTCAAACAAAAAAATCAATATGGTTCATATCGGATACTCTGAGTGGCTAGGGTTGACCTGGTGCTTGAGTGCCTCCGAGAGTGCCTCCTTCAGTCACGTTATTACCGAATCTTTCGTTTAAAAATTTAGTAGTACAGGTAAAACGTTTTCATAATACCCACGCATACATTCAAAGAAAACTGAAGTTCAAATTGAGATTCCATTATGACATTAGGGTATTCATCATACCAAATGTGTTTATTGTGAAAGTTCATTATAGCATCTCTAGAAAAAATAACTGCAATTTCGTGTAGAATAGCTTCTTCCAACTCACGCGTTCTAACACTCAAAGGTCTTTCAGAAGCCTGACTCCGACGTTGAAAAACATCTGAACATTCTTGAATTTGGAGTTGGTTGATTTGGAAATCTTTTCATATAAATTTGCCTAGATTCAGTACCGTTTCAAGGCAAGGCCATAGATGTAAACCATATTGGCCATTTCAGCATTTGAATATACAGAAGCCATTAATAAAACTTAACCTTTTTAATAAATAAGCTTAATTTGAAAATACACAGTATTAAATCAAGATGACGGCTTATTATTATTGTTTTGCATGACCAAGATCCCACATAATAAAAAACCCTTATTTTTGGCCACAGAATACGTTCCTAGGTTTGTAACATCTACTAAATAAAATTAATTTTAATGAGTGCCATTATTATCGCAAACGATTGTACATGCAGATGCGCCTTCCTAAAAGTAATTCTTCCAGCGCCCATACTTGTTGGTTAGACCGTTTTATTTGTATTGCTGTTCGTTCATGTTTTTCCGGTATTCTATAAAATATCCAGGTGGGATTCCATCACATTCTGGTTATTTGCTGGGATATATTCTCCATTCACTTATTAAAAGTTTCAAATCATTTGTATGTGTATGTAGAAAACACTACTTCAGGATATGTTCTTCTCAAAACAGCAATAGAAAAACTGATTTTTTTTAAATATTTGACATGCTGGACAATGGTTGTTCTAAGACCCCACATTTATGTAACAAAAAACCCTTATTTTTGGCCACAAAATATGCCCTTGGATTTTTTTAACCTGTACTTAAGAAACACCCTGTATAAGGAATTCCTGTTATAAATTGTATTTTTTGTATTGCTATTCTTTCGTGTTTTTCCGGTATTCTATAAAATAGCCAGCTGGGATTTGATAACATACTGGTTATTTTCAAATCATTTTTATGTGTACGTAGAAAATACTATTTCAGGAATTTGGCCCTCTCAAAACGGCAATGGAAAGTTTGGAAAAGTCGAGGTTGAGTCGAAGTTCCGCCGGCCCCCTGTTACGTTTTTTTCTAGATAATTAGGACGTAATTATCGACCAACCTCTTCATCCGGGGGCCCCGGCATACCAAAACTAGCAAAACACGATGATTCACGCCGCTCCGGAGTCGCACAGTAGGCCGCGGAACAGCGGAACATCTCAACAGCTGATTCCCGCCGCCCGCTTGACTTTGATGGCCGGCTCTCTCGACCGTCGTCGATCAGGCAGTTTCGCGCGTTCGGTCGCGCCGCAACAAGATTAAATTCGATTAATGTCGACCTCTGCGATTCGAGTTTTGCGCGTTTTTTACGGGCGCGTACGTGGGTGAATATATCGCTCCGTGAACCCATTATTTTCGACGAGGAAGTGCCCCGGGTGGGTGTGTGAGTGCTCGTCAGTGTTTTGTTTTGGTTTTGTGACAGGCGCGACACGTGCAGCGTTTTGGGCGCCTCGATATTTTGAAGGAAACTTCATTTCCTGGTTCCTCGGCTGCTCGCAAGGTCAGCGCTGATTTTCAAGGTTACAGATTCGGCAAATGATTAGGATATGTGTATCTATACTGATATTTCCATTAACTTTTTAGTTTTATAATATCCCAGTCCGTTATGCAACTACAACTACAGTAAAGCGTAGATATTCAAAGAATGAAGTTGATTTATATTTTATAGTATATTTGTTATGTTAAGAGAAGGGCTCAGATTTTCCTGACATGTCTAGATTTTTCAGTCGTTCGGGAGATATAGGCGCATAGGGAAAGACTAAGTTGTATTAAGCACCCTTATAATTAAAATTAGCACCTGCAAATTAAATAATTTTTAATTACCTGCCAATAATTTAAGAAAGTATAATCATGAAACAAAAAATAAGTTTTGATATCTTTTAGGAAAATCTAAAAAGACAACAAATAATCGAATTATTATATTCGATAGGCAAGGCTTAGTAACTGAAAATTTCGATGGGCACACTATCTGAATAAACTATATTTACAGGGTGTCCCATAATGAATTGTACATGAAGTACATAATAAGTGATTTGTGACGTCAAAACAATGTGATCCAGCCAAACTTATTTTAGTCCAAAAGTTGATAGTACACGAGTTAGAGCCTAGAGGGCGTGAAAAATTATATTGTCAATTTTTTTAAATAATCTTCGAAGTAATTGAACAAAGATTTATATTTTTAAAAGTTTGTTGATTTGGTTGAATAGGTACATTTAGGATAGAACCGTATGTACAAAATAATTTTCTCTGCATGTCAATATTAGAAAAATTGTTGTGAGGAGGTATTACGAATGAAAAAGTCTGTAGAAATTCTAACACCAATGACAAGTTTGACATAAACTAATTTTGAAAACGTTTTTCATCGTTTCTGTTTTTATTTGCGGGACTACTTTGATAAAGTCCATCTGCAATAATTCAAATTACATTGAATCTTTTAAATGCAAATATCTCGAAAACGGTCATTTCTAGCGACATTAAGAAGGTGTACTTAATGTAAAAGTGATTGAACAAGAGATGTTACCAGAAAATAAGATACAGTGTCTAGAAAAATATTTGTGAACTATATTTAAATGTTCAATGCGTAACTGGCGCCCTCTAGTATGTATGCCAAAATTAATGTAAAATATTTGAAAAGAGAAATAACTCAATTAATACAAAAATTGTATACAAAAAAAAGAGCAAATAATTTCTATGTGATAACTCCTAGACATTTTCAACGCGAGTTTAAGATAAATGTGTTGGCCGGTATTACTGATTGTTGTTTGATCGGACCAGTTACTTTACCAAATTGATTAAATGCCGAAAGTTATTTGGACTTTTGTCGGTCAGTGGTCGCGCGGTTTAAGGCGTCAGTACTTGAACCGATGTGGCTGAACCTCTGTGGGTTCGATCCCCGCTGCCGGTAGACCGTATAGCAGCTATATTCATGGAGAGGATTTGCACCCTCTCTGCGGGTATGATAGGGTGGAATAATGTTAGCTTAGGTCAATGTGAGAGATTGATACCGATAGGCATTTGACTACCCTCCTAATTAATGAGGTTTTCCAGGTTTCCCTCATTCCTGCACTTAATGGTAGTTAGTGCCTACCAATATAAGTCGTTCCTGGGCGCAAATGCGACATGCTTAATAATAATATGCCGCCCCTCTCCCGCACAAGTCTTTCGGTGGTATTCATAGTAGCGGTCTCCGTCCCGAAATTATGCGAAGAGTAAATTTATGTTTTAGATAATATGACCATTTTGAACAATTTTTAGTTATAGTTAGCTAAATTGCAATATTTTGGACCCTCTACATGTTATGGGAAATGTCCTGTATTTTTTCTCATCGTGGTAAAATCGAGATGAGTATCGCACGTCGAAATCAAACGCCCTGTACAATTCCCTGCGCCCATTTGTCGGTGGGTGTTGAACTCTTCTTCGTTTATTGACTGCGTCTCTTTTACAGCTTCTGCAAATTGTGAGAATCGCACATGAAGGTAGGCTTTATTGCTCATCTGGCACTTGGCATATCCAGCGTCGGCATCCGTAGAGTAAATATTTACCCAGTCTGTCTGGTGCTGGAACGATTCCGCGGAGCATTCGCAAGTTATTTGTTTGAACTTCGAGGGTGATTTATGGAAAACTTATTTAGATTCGAGAGGTCTGCTAAGCTTTCAGCTGAGTGGGATATTAATGGTATTAAGAGTATTTTTCACTGGCTGGTATAAATGGAATCGAACCGATCGCGGTGCAGCCGCGCGAAACGCTATAGTGGTATAATTTTTGAGAGAAATTCAATATTACTCGGAATCGGATCCTGTAGTTTTACCGTAATTGATAGGATCAGGTAAAGCTTTATCTTCATCATTTATATAGGAAAAGGTATCGTTTGCAGACAGTGGATGGATTAGAAACTTGATTGGACTCACAAGAGTAACAGTATTTTATATTTCAAAACTGTAAATGGGAATGCGCCTTAGTCTAATCATTTTCTCCAGACCAGAATTTTCTTTTTTTTTTCCCAGAAATTAAACAAAACTGATCCTTCTAAGAGTGGGTTATCTATTTTATTCTTCGAAATACCGACGTCTATTATTACCCTGGCAAGCCAACATCAGCGACCGCTAAAAACAAGTAGTGGATATTTTGTTGCTAATTTGTACCAGCAGTATCAATTTTCTACCTTGTGCCGTTTTCAAGAAAAATGGTGGCTGCCAGCGTAATATTAGGCAGCAGACCATCGAATTACTCCGCATGTAAGAACGATAGCAAAGCGACTTTTGCACCATATTTTGTTGCTCGACGAGTACATTCTGATAGTGTATAGTTTTTTTCAATTTGTTAATAATATATTGCTTAGCAAATAACAGGAATGTTATTTCATATCACCTGCGAATATTCAGAGGTACCAAAGTAAAACGAATATACAGTGCTTTCGAAAAGTAACGAATAAATTCATTATTTTTTAAATCGAGAAGATTTCGAAAAAATCTCCTGGCACGTCGATGTTGTTTTTAAAAAAGACACTTTTTGACATACGACCCATATTTGTGACGTCATCGTTGTTCGAGATATGACGTCATCGAATTTTTTTTTAAATAGCAACCCCCAATTTTGACCATGCCATTTGAAAGAGCGTGTCATTCTACATACATACATCATGAAAAATTATGGTGTTACATAACAAAAATTTCAAGAAAATAATGTTTGAAGATTTTAAAATTTAATTTTCACAATACTGTGCACCTCCCCATTATGCAACACCTGTCCGTGCTTATTTAGATGAGCTGTTTTCGAATTGTTGGATAGGGAGAAGGGGGCCGATTGAGTGGCCAGCCAGATCGCCTGATTTGACACCCCTAGATTATTTTTTGTGGGAATTCTTTAAAAGCAAAATATACGTTACTAGACCGGTTAATTTAGATTTAGATTAAGATTTAAAAGCAAAAATTTGTCACGAGATACATCGTATACCTCCTGAAGTTATTGATATTGTCCAAAAAGAATTTATTAATCGTCTTGGCTACTGTCAGGCAGCCAACGGTGCACAATTTAAACATTTAATTTAGTCGATTTTTTACATAATCATTATCATTTTCAGTATTGTGAAAATTAAATTTTAAAAATAATGAATTTATTCGTTACTTTTTGAAAGCACGTATAACGACAGAAAACGGTCAAACCAAAAAATTTTTAGGTACAGAAATCTTATAAAATAAGCATTTTTTTAAATTTTACTGTAGTTCAAAATATTGTTGTAACAACCTTACATGGTTCTGCATATAAGATTGTTCATTTTTGTTAGCATGTGACAATAATTAAAAATGTGTTGTGTGTTAAAATGTGGTACTAGAATAGCAATATAATGTGTGTCTTACAATTGCATTTTTAAGATTATTATATTATTTGAGGAGAATTTACACAGTATAGGTGTATAATCAAAACATCAATAATTTTATTTTTGATATTGCTATTGCTCTACGTATTTTATATTTCGAAATTGAATCATTTTACGGCGGATAATATTGTGTATTGCATGTTTTTTCAACGACATTTGGGAACACCTTTTTTGAGGTTAGGAATTCACATATAAAAGGTACTTACTCTTATTGAAATCACCCACAAATTAAGTGTTTTTGAGAAAGACTATGTTTGACTTTTGATTACTTATTAGGGGACAACCAAATGTATTTTTCGATGTGAGGAAATCTGTTGGTATCGAGAGAATTAGAAAATACCCAGAAATGGGTAAGTTTCAGGTTTTTTCCAAAGTTGCTCTGAACATTTTTGAAATAAGAGAAACAATTCATTTGTCACAATATTGTTCTGATAATAATTTCAATAGCTTTTGCATTCGCGCGTGTGCAGAAATATTTTAGGTAAGTTTTGTTGAAAACGGTAGGATTTAAGTACTACCAAGAGCACATTTTTCAAGTAAAAATCACACCAGGATAACATTTTATAGTCAACCGAATCAGAACGTTTCATCATTCATCATCAGGCATTGCTAATACGGCGCCTTCAATGGCCGAACCTGATTTAATACATACATCATGATTCCTTTTCTTAAAAAAAGTTTTCCTACCAAATTTGATGATTTTAGTTTGACATCCCGTATCTTTTGCCACAGCAACATTTTACTAACACATATCTTCATATTTTGTTCCAATTGGCCCATTATTCACGGTTCACCCTGTATATAATGTCGATATATGATGTTATTGATGATTATTGAGCAGCACAATACGGAACAGTATGAAATAATGATTTCTCTTTGTACGACGTAGTTGTCAGATCCCCAGGACTCATCATTCGGCGAGCCGATTCCTGCAAAAAGTGGTAAATGCAGCCTTAGTTATTTAGTTTGTCTTGTTGGGATTCATAGAGAGAATGAGGGGGTCACGGTCATCGGCGAGAGAGGCCTTCACAGGTCGCACAACTGCGGATTAGTAATTCGTACTAATGCTGGATGATTCCTAAAATGGAAGCTTCATAATGTTAATATAAGTTTCGGTTGCTGTAATTCAAATAGGTTTCTTTTAAATGACATTATCGATAACATTTAAGTGTTACAAGTACATGTTCTAGCTTTTCTAAAGTACTTAGGATTTAAAAATGTCTGTAGAGAGGTTAGTGATAATCAGAAAAGTAATAAAAATCAATAACAAATCTGATTGCGTATTATCATTTTCCAATACACATATACGACGATATTCCTCGTAACTTTATTACCGCATTTGGAAGTCAACCGATAAATATATTACCATTATTATCTAAAATACTTGAAAGAAATATGAATTTTCAAATACCAGAACATTTAAATTATAATAATATATTGCTGGAGAAACAAACTGGGTTTAGATCTGGTTATAGTTGTGTACCAGCTCTGACTGACATAATATATGATATAATTAGAGCTTAAAGTATTTAGAGTTAAATCTATTACTAATTCTTCTGAAACATTTTCAAAGGAATACATCTACTTACTATTTACGTTTTGACATGTATTCATAAACTTAACTTCTGCAACGTGCAATACTGCCAAATTTAAAAGTTGATTCATTCTACCATAAGAAATCACCAATTTTTAATGTCGTAATGTTTTATGTAAGTATATCTGTTTGTTGGTTTATAATTGCTAATTTTAATTGGTATAAGTACATATGTATAATTCGAACATAATATATATCGACATCAAATAGTGCTTACAAAAAAATGTAAACAACGTAAGAGAAATCTATTATTCACAAAACGTTTGTTATTCCTGTTACTTATAGGAACATAATATAAACCAAATAGCTGTCAGTTGCTTGTAAATACATCTAACTGGCGGTAAAAAGTGGTAAATTCCTTCGTAACTAGTAAATTGCTTTCACAGCGAGACCAATCGAGAAATTAATAATTCTCATTTTTACGGATGTTTTCAGATCAATTTTTTATATACAGAGACCTAACAATGTACATAAGCTATAATTTTAAACGGGAAATCTAAGAACGCGTGAAACGGTTTTTGTTTTATTGTTAAAAATGTGCCCCTTTGAATAAATAATTTTAGAAGGGTTGTTGGTGGGAAGATGGATAACTGTTTATGGTTATGAGTATCTTCTTGTCTTGTTTTTTCTTGATCTTGTTTTGGTCTCACAAGACGGGTCAAATTGCAAGACAAGACAAGATTTAAAAAGAAAGTCTTGCAAGACAAGTAGTTTTGCAAATATAAGAAGGTGGTAAGAAGGAAATTTAAGTCAAGATTAGCTAAAAATAGTTATTTGTGTACCTACCAAGGACAGGTACAACTAAGAGCATAATCATCCTAGTATCTTCCTTGGTACATACGCGAAATAAAAGCTATAAAAGGTCATAGCGTTTCTTGATTTGTGATTATGACTGATGTTAGGTAGATATTTTCAAACATATCCATAACAACCCAAGCGTCATTATTGTCCAGGGTTATACGATTATATTTATATATCTCGCATCCTAGGTATTTTAACTAAATTTTAAGGAAGTGAAATATTAAATTAATACTGCATTTCTATTGTAGCTATATATAGAGTGTTGCATGAAGTTCTCTCAGAATTAATGGAGCATGTTTCTAGGTTATTTCTAGTAAAAAAAAATTGATGTGAACATGAGTTTTATTCACTTTATTTATTGAGCTATACGAATTTGAAATTAAAATAATTACAATAAATTTTCCAACCACAAATGTTATAATCCAGCGGATTGGCGTATGGAGACCTAGCTGACCAAATGTATGACCCACCTGGACCGATCTAACGACCAGAGTACTGCTCATTTAGATGAGCATTTATTGTTCGGGAAAATGAGGAGGAGCTCGTGTAGCTCTATAAATAAAATGAATCGGACATATGAACTTTCTAGAAATAAGCTAAACTCCATTAATGCCGGGAGAACTTCATGTAACATTTTATTTAAAGGGCATCCAGCGTATAAGATTATTCTTAAAATCAAAGTTTATTGAGTCTAGGTTCAGTTCAGCTGAACTAGAACTAATTATAAATTTACTGCCACTTGATTGAAAGAACTATGATTCTGTTTCGCGTATTGCGACCGTTATTTTGTAAAACTGGCGGTTTTCATACTTTATAACGTCTACCAATCGACCACTGTCGATTGTATGCAATAGTCTCACAAAAATCATGCAAGAGTCTTGCATGTAAATGTTATGTTTATCTAGGTATTTAAATTATCTGTAAAGTAAATTGTTTTTGAAGCGAAATTCTATAAAAAAGCTTCTATATTAGATTCACTTAGCTGAAGATCAATATTAAGCCAATATAAGAGAATTAATCGACTCTTGCTAGTGTATAACTAGTGTATTATTAGATTAGTCATCCAGGGGCTTCTTAGGGCACTAATAAAGGTCAATAAAAAGGCCATATCATGGTAATTAAGTTAATTTTCTAATAATTGTCTTATGTCTCTGTCTACGAATATACAATTTTTAGCTAGTTACCACTGATGCTTTTTGCAATGTCGTATACTTAGCAGCTTTTAAATGAAAATACTAAATACCAGTGGCGGCTCGTGATTCTTTAAATTAGTGAGGCGAGCAAGCTGAAACTTCCAAACTTCAGAATTAACATTTCTTGGAAACTTTTTTCTTAATCATTATTTATAAGTAAATCGGAACGTACAAATACAGTATTATTTGAAAATGGTTTTATTTTATTAGGCGAATAAATTCATTTAAGTAAGAATTTTAATTTTTATTTGACGATTTTTCCGAACTTTTAAATTAATTAATTATTGGTTTCTATTTTACGTGCATCGTCCAATACCGTTGTAATAGTTTATTTATTTGTATTTATCAGTGTTAATTTGCGGTTAGAAAAAATACAGTGAGTAATTTTATTATGAAATATTAATGAATCTCGACAACTTTTTAAATCGGAATATCCATTTTTGCAAATGTTGAAAAAGCGCGCTTATTTATTGAATAATTAATAATATCGTTAGCACTTTCCTCTGGTTTTCCTGTTCTTCGGTAGTACTTGAGGCCCTGAGCATTGCCATTTCACATACAGTTACAATACACACATCTGAAACGTAACTAAAACGAATCAGAAACGACAATAAAATTTTAATTACAGTGCACTGAAATTTGAAATATATTAATAACAGAAAAGGAACCACGAAACGACTATACAATATGGCAAACTATAGGTCTGTTCCAACAACCATCGAGAACTGGTTCAGAACTGTCATAAATGCTAGACCAACTCCGTCTTACATCAGTTCTGGATGGTTCTTGTCATTGTTTGACAGACTGTTTCTGTTGCACTCTTAGAGACGAGGTATGCATCTGAAAGGCTCTCTTCAGCAATAATTGGCTACTAATGGATTCCATGCTCTCCATGTCTTTCTTATTTTATATTACTGGTATGAGGCATGCCTCAGATGCGTTTTTATTTATCTTTTTGTGCTTATGACTGTATTGAAGATTGCCTATACACAATATTGCATATTAGTTATTACCATTATTACTATTCACAAAGTGCCTTAACGTCGCTGTTTACAAATCGCGCCGCCGTTTATGCTGTTGTTGGTGTAATGTTTGTGTATTTACAGTAATTTATAGATATCCATAGGAATTATATAGCCAATATATTCTAATGTTACTGTATGTAATAAATTAATTAAATGATTAAAGTAAGCAGTTCGTGATTCTTGTTACTTATTACTTCCAATTTTTTACTGAGGCATTGACTCACTTGCAAAAATATGTTAGGAATTTTATAATTTGAATTAGTTTCAATTTTTTTAACTCTCCGAACACACTTCCTTCGATTTGTATTTTTTGGTACATTAGAGAGTCTTTCTAACCCTTTAAATCCTCTTCACTTGAATTTTTAGAATGCATCATCTAAAAGCATTTCAACTTGAGTATTTCTGAATATTTATATTGCTATACCAAAAATTTAACAACATACCTATTAATTAGATGCAATTCTTTCTTTCCCAGCTCTTTTATTCCAACCTTCTGAAATTTGAATTCATATTTTTAGTTTTCGTCTATATTTGAATCGATCAGTGGTTGCGTGGTTCAAGGCGTCAGTACTTGAATCGAGGTGACTAGATCGCTGTGGGTTCAACCCCCGCAGCCGGTAGACCGTATATAAGCTATATTGGTGGAGAGAATTGGCACCTTCTCTGCGGGTATGGTAGGGTGGAAGAATGTTGGCTTGGGTCCATGTGAGAGATTGATACTGGTTGACTTAGGGCTACCCTCCTAATTAATGAAGTTTTCCAAGGTTCCCTTATTCCTTCTATTTTATGTATGCGATCTATTCTACGTCATCTATTATGTCTGTTTTATCTTTTCTATATGTTCCATCTATTCTGCCTATTCTGTTTATTCTATTTATTCAGTTTATTCTGTCTATTATATCCACTATATCCATTCAAGCCATTTCATCTTTTCCACTTGTTCCATCTATTTCATCTACCCCTAATTAATAAGGTTTCCCTCATTCCTGTAGTGAACGGTGGTTAGGGCCTACCAACGTAAATCGTTTCTGGACGCAAATTAATAATAATATGCCGCTCCCACTCCCGCACAAGTTTTCTACTTCTGGGCTAATCCTCGTGGTTAGAATGAGGGGTAGAGATATTTTTATTTAGATTAGGATTCATTCTGAATTAAATATCTCTGCTCCGATTTGTTAATCTGTTGAAGATGTTACGAACAAGTTAAAAAATAAACGAAAATACTCCACCAATACGGAATTTTTAATCTAGATGAATGGCCAAATTGAAAGTGCGCATGCGATATCCTTCTGCATGGATGTGTTTGGTATAAGTACCACGAAAATAACTAATAATTTAATCAACTCTGGTAAATATCAAATGATACAATCTGTTTACTGGATTTGTTAGCCTTGGTGATCAAATTTGTTGTCCAATTTCTACCTTATTGTTGACTAATTGTAAAAAAATGGATTAAACAGATTTTGGACACCTTGATATGCTATAGGTACTATTCACTTTTACCTACTGATAGTTTACTGTACTTTAATATTCTTATAGTATTTTATAAGTAGTTATATTAATGTTGACGTCGCAGATGTTGTGTTGCAGCTGAAGATAACAATTATGAATGTTATTTTTGTCCTCGGCTCAAAAGCAATTTTTTAAAGATAATTAACGCAAATTTATATTTCAGATACTTGTCGTCAGCGTTTACGTGCTGGTTTCCGAGGTCACGGGCATTTCACATCCCACACAGTACGTGTACATATTTTACAGAACAACAATGAAAAAATAATAATGTGTTTTAGGTAATACGACATTGTTCAGGGACACTATTTAAAAATAATCTCCAAAATAATTTAAAACATTTGTTGTTAACCACAAATGTTATGTTTTGCTTGAATCCTACAGGCTGATTCATAAAAATGAAGTCAATAACGAAAACAATTTTTTTAATAAAATATTTATAGTTTTATTTAATACAAGTATAAACCAAAAATTGTGTCTAAAATACATGTTACCTTCAGCTTGGTTTTACGTTCGCTAGTGTCAATATAATCATTAATGCTCCTATTACATATTTTCAATGGAATTAGCATAATTCGCAAATACCCATCATCTCTTCTGTGAGAATTCTAAAGGTCATGGTTAGTTTACGTCCTGATACAATGCACATATTATGAAACAACGCCAGACAATGTGTTTTCTAGGAAATGCTTATAATAGAGAGAGTTCAAGGTCATTGGTTAAGAAAGGTGAAGAAAAGGTTGAAGACCTTCCAGATTTATCTGTAATAATTTTGACAGTTTTGATCTGTCGGCCATCTTAAAGAGAAATTGTTCAGTCAACCACCAGAATGTTTGCTGCTTTTCTATCATCATCACCTTCATCAACGTCGTAGATGTCATGTCCACGAAAAGTTTTCTAAAATTATACTCCATCTAAAAATTATGAGTAGTTGAATGACCTGCAAATATAACGTATCTACTTTAAAGCATAGGTGTACGTGTTACTTTTCTGAAAAAGTTATAAATTATTAGTAAAAATAAGTATGAATAGAGATATTTGATTTTAATAAAGTTTAATTAGTATTAATATATATATTTAGATTGTAATGTAAATAAAGATTAAGTTGGGTTTTAGTTTGGTTCCATCACAATGGGAGTTCTGCTTTCCTCCATGATTGTCGTGGCATTTCTCCATATCTTCGACTGTGGTATGCAGCATTATCGACGACAGACTGGGGTTCTAAATTTCCAAGAATGCCTTCAAATCATTCTTCAAAAACTTCTGCATTCATTTCTTCGTTGTAATCTCCGGTCTTTTTTTACTGAAATGTCAGTTTCCCATTATCCAGAAATCCGCCTATGTGTGTCACTATCAAACGACGATTCTTTCCAGATGGCATTGTTGAACCAGTAGACTAACCATCTATTGCTGCTTTTCGAGAATTTGTCACATTACTATTTTGCCACACTTTTTTGAACTGTATGTTCCTCGTTGATCCATGTTTCGTTCATGTAATAAATTTGTCTTCCTTGTTGCCGATATTCTTTAATTTTCTGTAGATTCATTGCAAGAATAAGATGTGAACGGTTTGTCGTATGGCATGTTTGGCATCTTCATTTATTTTTCTTTTTTTTCGACTGCTGCTTGTTTTTGCCTTTTGTACTTCTCCATACGCTTTTTCTTCTCTCAGAAAGGCTTAATTTTGAAACACCATAACACATATCTATTAACTCATCTTTTGGACGCGAATGATCTCTTAAAAGACACTTGAAAACATGCAATGTGATTTTTTTTTGTCCAACTGAAATACGAAAACTTTTTTTGTTTTGAAGCATCAAAACATAATCACACTAACTTTATAACTGAGTACTTACTGTATAAGTACTAAAAATTATACACTTCGCTATATACTTCATAAAATATATTTAATGATTTATAAATCTCCTATACCGACGTTAATGTTATGGAATGTCAGGATGTACTTCGCTGAGGCAAGCCCACGCGCGAGGGAGATAGACTTATACATGTACATTTGTAAAACAAGGATAACAATGTATATTCACGTATTAGGTGTATGTCTGTTTCATGCGTTGCCACTTTTGCTTTAACAGTAAAAATGTTTCCATTAGTTCATTATAATGCTATTTAATAAAACGGCAAAACTGAAAAAAAAATTGAACTAAATATGAAACTTTTATTTAGCAATATTAAAATTATTAGATAAACATGAAATATATGATAATATTTACATATTTTCCTATTATTGAGATATTTCTGATCTAGATGACAACTGTACTGATTTACCAGGTCATTCAACTGTCTATAATTTTTAGATGGACATAGTAATTATATTTCCTCTTCGTGGAAGAAACTAAAGGGTGGCAATATAACTAAAACAATATGGTTAAGCGGTGATAACGCTGGTTTCGTACTTTCTCCTACAAAATTTACGAAAGCGTAACAATGGAGAATAATTCTAGCACTTATTCGATTCCAAACAACGATTATTATGCGCGATGCCCAGCTTACTGTTATTACTTATGAATCAAAGCAATTTGCAACAGTTGCGGCACATATTATAACTGTAACAGTGCAGGAAAGCAATCTTGTGTAATTTTAATGTTCAGTTCTCTTTCCTCGAGTAATACTACAATTTACCTTGAAATAAATTTCCCATAAATTTCAATCTCTCAATAGGACAATGCAATCTAACAATCGGAAATGGATCGACGCATCATGTTTTTTTTATACAAGGTATCCCAGAAATGCATGTACCAGTGAGGCATTCTAGATTATTAGGGGCAAAATACGACGAGATGCTAATTTACAGTGATGTAAAAGACAAAAATGATATACGAGGTGGGACAATTCAGTTTCGGAAATTTAGTTATAACTCGGAAACTGGCAACACTGCATTGTTCGTCAATGTTTTTTTAGAGAAGGGGGACTTTTAGTTTCAGCCCAAGGTTAAAGTCGATACCACGTTTGGTTTATGTTTTATAGGTATTTTTTGGAAGTAACTTTTTTAGTGGCGTCATGAAATTACAAGCAACGTGTGATTCAATTTTTAGTGAAATCTGATGAAAAACCCCCGGATCTCCATTGAAAATTGCATGTGGTGTATGGACACGAGTGCATGTCGAAAACACGCGTGTTTGAATGAGAAAAACGTTTCAAGAAGGGACGTCAATCGGTAGAAGACGATCCACGTGAAGGAGTTCTCGTCACCTCTCGTACTGACGCGAATGTTGACCGTGTGCGTGCACTGATCACGTCTGACCAGCGCCTAAGCATTCGTGCGTTGTCTGACGAGTTAAACGTCAACAAAAAAAACCGTTCGCAAGATGTTACATGAAAACGTTTTTTTTTTAGATATCCGCGGCATCATTCATCGTGAATATTTTCCTGCCGGCCAGACAGTGACTGTTAGCGTCCTGGAATGGCTGCGGGCCCGTGTTTTCCGTGTGCCAGCCCATTCCTCGTTGATTGTGCAAGAGGTTTTGGCAAAAAAGGCATTCCAACGTTGCCGCACCCACCCTATAGCCCTGATATTGCCCCCTGTGTTTTTTGTTCCCCAAAATGAAGTCGCACCTCAAGGGAACTCATCATGGCGGCGTACAGGAGGTCAAAGAAGCTGCAACCGCGGTGCTGAACGGGTTAACTGCGGAGGATTACCGAGGGTGCTTCCAATCGTGGGAGTAACTTCGGAATCGTTGTGTAGAGTCAGAGGAAGACTATTGTGAAGGTCGATAATAAAATTTTGGCGAAATTTAATTTGCTTGTTTTTTCATTGACTTAATGGCCACACCTCGTATATCCCATTTCATGTAAAAATAGCTTCACCTGTAACTAAACCGTCAGCTGTAAATCTGGAATTTTGAACATTTTATTGCAGCTACAATTTACAAAATCTAATTCGTAGGATAATCTCTTGGTATTAAAGCTTGAACACGCTGTATATGGTACGAATATAATTGAGCAGTGGCGGCCCGTGGGTTTTTCAAAGGGTGGGCACAAAAAATAAATTTAGATTCATTTAAATGTATTGCAAGAACAGAATGTAATTCTGCAGAAAAGTTAATTAAACCTATATAAATGCCTGGATTTTTGAACGAAGTCTTCTCATCATGACCTCGCAAGGCTAATTCGAAGGCTCCACAGAAAACTTTATACACATTATTAAACGACGCAAAATGTGACGATTTTTTCCACCTGTTTATTATGTTCTAACCGAGGTCCTAACTTATAGCGCAAATACGCACTATACTCTCGACAAGAATTCAGACGACTTACGTCATATGAACACATGAATCCGTCATTATATTTTCATCAAAATATTTAAGAAACTGCAACTGATAGTTATAAAACTACATACTCGACTAAAAGTTTGCATTATATATTGTACTAAATTGCAAAAATGACTGTTTATAAGGCGACCAAATATCGAAAATTACGTTGACAATAAAAACAAATGTGTAACGTCAGCCGTGACGTAGACGTCTGAATTCTTGACGCGAGTATATCTAATTGTTCACGTATGTCAGTTTTTCCTAAAACACTAAAGTCCATATATGCTTTTAAATGAGTCACATAATTATGTTTCCGCTATGTGCTTTAAATCGTCAAGTCCGTATTTGGTCCACGCTGTAACATATGAAACAAACAAAACATAACAATTTATTTGTCACAGAACAACCATATTTCTCGTATATGTTTCTATTAAAAACTCTATTATATGTTCTAGCTTTACTTGTAGATTCGTAATTAATATATAAATCAGTAGGCCTACCTTTCTTTATTAAATATTTTTGATCAAATGGCACTGGATTGTTTTTTAACAGATACTGAACAGAATTTATTTCTGGTTCCGGATCCATTTCTTTTAATAAGTATGTACAAATACACAGAATCACTTTAAAATTATATCTATAATGAGAAATCGCCTTTAAAACCAGCAAAGTTAAAACACAAATTTGTTTACACAACTATTCTGCAAGCGAAATATATTTGTATATATATACAAGTACGTACTAAACAAAGCAAGCGACTACTGAGAAGTGAGAACTGAAAACTGAATGCCGGAGGGAGACGGAGTGATGGAGATTGGAGACAGTGAAGACTAGTGGAGAAGGGACAGAGACACGTATTTCAGTGCCCTTTGTCGGCTTTAAATCGGCGAATTTCATTTACTCCGAGGAGTCCCGAACGTCGGAAAATGAGCCACGTTTGGAGACAATTCTTGGGTTCCCAGGAAATAAAGTTTGATATAGTTCGGCGCGTGGATGGTTGACGGGAAATAAGTTTTGAGTAGTTTTTCGCAACCGATAATAGAATTACAAAAAATATATAAATCTATAATAGCATCATATATTTCTTCGTGACATGTACAGTGAAGGGTGGGCACGTGCCCTTGTGCCCCTTAGCACCTGCCGCCACTGCTTATTTGGGGATTCTTTTCAACAATCTCTAAAACGAGTCTCAGCTGCTGCAAAAATAATAAATTGAATTTAAGCAATTCTGATTAATGGAATGAAATAAGAAGTACGAATTTGAATTGCAATATTTTCAATCACAATTGGTTAGAAAAAATTAACAATTGTGTACTTATTCTGCATAGAATTTTAAAGTGTGACATATTGAATTTATATAATCATTTTTCTATCTACCAATCCGATAAAATACCTCTGTTCGTAATGTCATGGAATGAGGAATAACGGAAGCCATAAAACCAATACGAAGTCGTAAATTATTTCAATTTTAAATGTTCTGTTTTATGTATGGTAACATATGTTTCGATTTCTTACTTAATTGGTATAAAATAAGTTTTACAGTTCGCTGTCCAGAATCGGATTGATCACAGTTGGTCTAGACGATTTAATCAGTTGTTGAATTAACAACAGAGTATTAAAATACAGGGTGTCCAGAATGTAAGTGCCTTTATTTTGCTATATGATAAATTGCGCCAAACGAAATATAATTGACTCAATTATTTTTTTTCTCTGATCAACGGTAATAGAATTATGACAGTAAACAAGCATTGAATTTGTGATAACGTCGCTTATACAGGGTGTTAAAAAAAGAGTGTAAAATATTTAAGGAGGTAATAGTATGAACCAAAATAAGCAGAAAAGTCTTAATAAACATGGGTCCGCAAAGTAACGGTTGCGGAGATATGGACCAATTGCGCCAAACGAAATATAATTGACTTAATCATTTTTTTCTCTGATCAACGGTAATAGAATTATGACAGTAAACAAGCATTGAATTTGTGATAACGTCGCTTATACAGGGTGTTAAAAAAAGAGTGTAAAATATTTAAGGAGGTAATAGTATGAACCAAAATAAGCAGAAAAGTCTTAATAAACATGGGTCCGCAAAGTAACGGTTGCGGAGATATGGACCACTATTCGTTTTTCAAACATTTTATTTTATTGGGAATAAACCGACAAAGGAAGCTTTTAACAAACAAAAAACAAAGTTACAGAAGATGTTCAAAGTGCCCTCCGTCCATTTCCAAGCAGGCACAACATCTTCGTCTCAACGATATTCGAACTCTTTCGAAAACACCCTCCTTGGTTTGGATTTCTTGACACTTTTGATTAATCCGTAGCTGCAGCTCTTCCACGCTATTTACAGGAGTACCATACACTAATGTCTCATTTTTCCATGGCCGTTAGAGAGCATTTACACCAAACTTTTCGACATAGATGGGTAGGAAGGGCCGGACCTGTTTTATGGCTTCCAAGATCGCCTGATCTGAACCCTCTAGATTTCTTTGTTTGGGGATATTTGAAGATATTAGTGTATGGTACTCCTGTAAATAGCCTGGAAGAGCTGCAGCTACGGATTAATCAAAAGTGTCAAGAAATCCAAACCAAGGAGGGTGTTTTCGAAAGAGTTCGAATATCGTTGAGACGAAGATGTCGTGCCTGCTTGAAAATGGACGGAGGGCACTTTGAACATCTTCTGTAACTTTGTTTTTTGTTTGTTAAAAGCTTCCTTTGTCGGTTTATTCCTAATAAAATAGTGGTCCATATCTCCGCAACCGTTACTTTGCGGACCCATGTTTATTAAGACTTTTCTGGTCATTTTGGTTCATACTATTACCCCCTGAAATATTTTACACTCTTTTTTTAACACCCTGTTACCATGGCAGTTGTTTGTACATAATAATTACAAATACATACCTAAACATACTTACTATGAATGATTTTCTTAGAGATCTTTTCGCAACAGAATAAAATGTGGAATAGTTACAACTATGCCAAACAGCTTTAAAATAAGATCAAGCTTGTTAAAATTTACTGTACCCACCTTATATAAATAATTAAATAATAAAAAGTCATATGTTAGTGGCACACTAGAGATATACCGCTTTTGAGCTTATTAACTCACCTCAGTATGCCACAATTGTGTGTTAGTTCTTCATTATCCTTCTGACTTAATTTTCATTACGTTGATGTATTTTTGCCTTTTGACAATTATCTCTACTTATTTTCAATTTCCAATGACATTACATGTGACAGCTATCAATGTAAATTCTATTTTATTTGACAATTCAGAACAGGAAGCCAATTTTAATTTTAATTTATTCCTGTTTTTCTCAAAATTAGTACTTACTACATTTACATACATTACAATATATAAAATGTTTAACCTCAAGTACGTGTGTTCTGAAGTGTTTTGATACCTCCAGAATTAACTTTTTTATAAATATAGCAAGAAACATGGGCAGCCTGTTGTATATCGATCTGAAGCAAATGTATAACAGTTACTTTACCCAGAAGATTAAGAGGTTTACATTACTCCCATCTGGTTTATAAATTACTAGACATTAACGCTTTTATAATACACAAATATCTCTCCAGAGACGTTTATTTGTTATTCGTTATGCGCTTGGCACCTAATCTACTATTCTGTTAACGCTTCTGGATGTTTTCTCATTTGAAAATATCCTGTACGTTTTCGGTTAATCGGGAGGTCAAATTTGGAACGACGTTGAAAGCCAGTCTCCTCTTGAATGAAATCGTACGTGTGGGATTTTTATTGTCAGATGCACATAATAAATCAACAATAAGCCGCTGGGATTCTTTATTATCGTTTTGTCGTCGCTGCCGGAAGAAATGCCGGCTGGCGGAGAAATTAATTGTGAGGAGCAGTTGCCAGTCGGAAGGGGAACAAAAAAAGGACAAAGGGAATATTAAAAATAAAGCCCAGCAAGAAGAATTGGCTTCTGACGCAAGGCCTAACTGGTACTAGAAGTAAGAAGAAATATAATCTCGGATTCTTGACGATGTAATCGGATATATCTGTAATATTATAGTACAAAGAGAATCAGAAGTGGGATTTAAACAGGCAAAAATTCCGTTTTGCGTTCTAATATGTATTTGTAAAGTTGATCGGATTGAATTGTTTAAAATATCGCTACCTTAAATCTATAAGTAAGATCCGCACTTTGTTCACAATTTGGACGCTAAGTTAATGTTTGCAGAACTTTGTACTAGTAATTTATAATATACAACACTATTCATAATAAGTTTGTTACTTTACAAAACACTCTACATAAGTATTCACTTGTAGTATTGGAATAAAATGAATAACAAGCAATTGCTGTAAATGTTTAGGTGTTAGGGTACAGACAGAGTGGAAGCAGGTTTTCCGCTTACTGGTACCCTGCGCCGATCCGCGTCTATATGTTTTAAAAATTATAACATACTTTTAAATGGACATGTACACAGCAAAAGCAGGTTGAAGCAGGTCCGCCCCGGAAACCTGCGTGCCCGCTATTATCAGGTCGTACCCATAATCTAGGTAGCCGAAGGGTCTGTTAAAACAAGTGTTTCTTAGTTTTCACCATGCAGAACCCTGAGATAAGATTTATGGGGACGCCGTTCATCTACCTACTTATATAATATTTACACAAGATGATATCTACATTTAGCACTTAAAAACAGACGTTTTAAATCTTAGCACAAAACTAACGAAAAGATAAAATGAATTTATATAAAGAAAGACATATTTTGACTTAAACAGTGTGTACAGAAATATGTGAGTGCAGAATTAATGAAAATATGAAGTGAATATATACAAAAATAAATATGTTAGTTTATACAGGGTGAATAGAAATATGAGCCGCCACAACTTATTTGCTCGCGTGTAGAAAAATGGACAAAGAACTAGTAATATATTCATCCCTTCCAAAATTTTAAGCTCGTCTTACCCAGTTTCTACAAACTAACATAAATTTTTCTGCTTCTTGTCCGTTTTGATCTCGTAAGTTATTGACAGCATCTTTGATACGTTCGCGTAAATCGTCAATAGTAGGTACTTCGGTGCGATACACTAGAGTTTTTAAATATTCCCACAAAAAGAAGTACAAATGATTTAAAGTCAGGAGATCGTGGCGGCCATGGTATCAGTCCTTGTCCAAATTAATGCTTGAACATACTGTACATGGTACGGTCTCGTGTATAGTACTCCACACTGCTGCAATACGCCGTGGACGCTCTGAACCTTCATCTCTTCCACGATTCGGTTTCAAATTTCCCTCGCGTTGCACTACACTTGCACTCACTGCACACCGCGGTAAAAGTAGCTGCATTTGGCACATGTTTACTGGGAAATCGTTCTGCTAAAGCATTTTCACATCGCCATAAATTAAAACGATATCCATCAATTCCGAGTTGCTATTATATACATAAGCCGTTTTTGACGCTTACAAAACGAATGTAATGACTGGCATCACAAAAACTTTAGTACCTACAAAAAGTAATCGGATTTCAATACTCGGAATCGCCCGTCAGAGACTACAGTAGCCTAGCGATGTAAAGGTTGAAAATACTACAATTTTTTTTACTCAAAACAGCACTCACCGGCAAAAAAAACCGCCCACTAAAAACTAACCCCAATTTTAAAGTTGGCTTCCTCACGAAGCGCTCATTTGATATTGATGATCTTTTTTTTTAATTGTACATTGATTTCTCAGGAAGGGATGCTATGTCGGAAATTTTTATTCGAAATTTAATTTGAGCATATACGGGGCGCAACAAAAAGTCGAAGTTTTTCTCCGTAAGTTTGTAACACCCTGTGGGGTGCAGCGGCTACAGTCGCTGTTGCTAACTGTAGTCACACTGTAGCTTCATCTTTTGTGAACATTTTGTTTTTTTAATGACGACATTATCCCTGTTTTTATTCAATATACACTGTTTTAAAACAAATTTTAAGGAACTAATATCTAGTGTGGCCTCCTCGCTTCAAAATGGCTTAATTCAATCGACGTGGCATCGAATCAATCAGGTTTGCAACAAATCCTTGTGAAATTGCATCAAATTCTTCCTGAAGTGCAATTCGCAGACAACCGTTGACAAACTCTTAATTGTCATATTTCAAACAATCAATCCAATTCCGCCTATGCCGCCTTGATTGTTTACACGTAGACATTTCTGCCTGCGAAGCCTTTTTCCGAATCGTTCGTTTTAAAACGGTGCATCTGCAATAAAAACAGAGATAATGTCGTGATTAAAGAAACAAAATGTTCACAAAAGATGTGGCTATAGTTAGCAACAGCGACTGTAGCTGTTGCACCCCACAGGGTGTTACAAACTTCGGGAAAAAACTCGACTTTTTATTGCGCCCCGTATACGCTAAAATTAAGTTTCGAATAAAAATTTCCGACATAGCATCCGTTCCTGAGAAATCAATGTACAATTTAAAAAAAGATCATCAAAAACCAAATGAGCGGTTCGCGAGGAAACCAACTTTAAAATTGGGGCTAGCTTTTAGTGGCCGATTTTTTTTGCCGGTCAGTTTATAAAGATTTTACAAAAAATGTTTTTACGATATTGACTTCATTTTTCACGACGCATCTATTCCCAAATTTTTTTAGATAAGTTCTGAATCACCCTGTATAATAAGTTCCATACAGCTTATTAAAAATTGTTATTAATTTGTATTTAGAAAAATGAAGTAATGTACTAATTCATAGTAGTAAATCCTTAAAATTTGTTCCCATAATTAATATATTATACATATGACATTGCTCTATATATATTTTTTAAAATTAAAATAAAACATTTAAATAAATCCACAAATAAATAATATATTCTATTAACAAAACTATTAACCTAATAAAACAAGTGATTGCTTTATGCTTTAATAATTTTATTTACACTGCAAGTACATTCATTAGTTTTATATTCGTTTTTAATAACTACCAAACGCACACAGAAACGTTCTTGTTCACTTCCCGGGTCCAAGTTCCTTTCACGTTGCTTTCTACTACTCGCATTTTAATTGGCTTCGCCTTTTCTGGCGAGCTTCCAGAGGCGACCTGGGCCAACTTATCTAGTTAGGCGCAGACATTAATTAAAGGCGAGAACGAGGATATTAATTATCATAGTTCGATTCGAAGTTGTACAAAAACCCACTCAATGTGGCTGGCAAGTGTACGCTAAGAGAACAATTTGACTACATTTATTAATCCTTTGCAAAGAAAGCAACGAAAACCACATTAGTTCATCGTTGCTACCAAATCGCATATTAATTATAAACAAATCGTTAATTTGTTACAAATAAATTGTTATTATGCATACATTATTTCTTTATTACAAACAGCAATAAATATATGAACTACCACCAAATCGTGTTGTAATATTTATTAAAAATAAGTCGTTTATTTATTACAAATAAATTGTTTATTGCAAACACGGAATTCCAGGAAACAACTACTCTGCGGGCTAATGCCCCGACCAGCATTGAATTACACCTGGAAAACCTATAGTAACAGCAAGTGTCATTCGTCAAAAGCCCGCCAAACATATACCGGTTGCTATAGGTTTTCCAGGTGTAATTCAATGCTGGTCGGGGCATTAGCCCGCAGGGTAGTTGTTTCCTGGAATTCCGTGTTTGCAAAATATCGTTTCTCGCCGAACGCGATAAAGGTCGACAGCTTTCAATGGTGTCTACTGCATGTAGAACGCTTCGTGTCTGTGACATTTTCAGTCCGGCATGGAGTAGCGAATGGCCGATAGATGTAGTTAGTTCTACACCGCGTACTAAATTGTTCATTTATTGAGAGTAAATAGTATAATTATTGCAAATAAATATCTTCACAGTGGCCGCTTTAAACTAGTGAGGCAAGCAGACTGGAACTGTTCCAAATAACAAACTACAGAATTAACATTTTTTGGAAACTTTTTTCTTAATCATAGGTAAATCAGAAATACAACTCTACCCCTCATTCTAAACACAGGGATTAGCCCAAAAGTCGGAGACTTGTGCGGGAGAGGGGGCGGCATATTATTATTAAGCAGGCCGCATTTGCGCCCAGGAACGACTTACGTTGGTAGGTCCTAACCACTATTCAGTGCAGGAATGAGGGAAACCTGGAAAACCTCATTAATTAGGGGGGTAGTCAAATATCTATTGGCACTATTTTTAAATTAGGTATAATATGCATACAATAATTTCAAAATTGTGTTATATTGCACATGAACATACTGTACCTTACTGGTAAAAATGTTTGGTTAGCAGATGGCCTTTCGATTACAACTAAATCAGTTTTTTTTTTATCATAAATAGATATATTATATTTACTAAAGTTTTACCATATCGTAGAAGGCGTCCTTTATTTTTAAGGTCGAGAAAGCGACGATGGAGAAACCGTCCCTGCTGCTAATTATTTATACCAAAAATAACGCCAAGAATTCCCGCAGTTTCTCGAGTTCCTTGACACGCTATCCCAATACGGTGTTTACAGAAAATATTTGAACAATTTTATGTCTTAATAGCGTTTACGAGCTTGTATGTGTACCGCGTAAGTAGGCGTATTCGCTAAAAAACTTTTTATGGCGGCGCTAATTCGATTAGCATGGACAAGATTATTGTAATTCGTTGTGGACTTCCATAATTCTTTACAAATTGTTATTTATTTATTGCCCTGAAGGAGCTGTCACACTAGCAGCTGCTTTCTACACAGAAATTTGAAGAATATGAACGCAGGCAGGTGAAGATAAGGAAAAAATAAGAGCGACTTTTTTTCTTAAACATCAAACTTGTCGCATAAACTTGTAGTTTTTCCGGTCAGTTTCATTCATGGGCGCAATATATTTAAAAGGGATTTAAATACACAAAATACAAAATTAATATGCGTTGCAATATTAATTTTTGTTTTCTGATTTAAAAACTGCTGACCGATTTTCAATTATTTTATTTTATAAAAGACGGCCTACTGGCCATGCATGTTTGCTATGCACTCAATCTAAAAACATCTGTTTCCAACGTTCTTTTTTGTAAATGTGATCAGGTCCATCAGAAGTGCAAGAGTGGGTTGTCCAAAGTCTCTGGGATTGGAAATATCCAAAAACCGAGAACACTATCACTAAGTTCACCTGAAAAAGAATGTGAACAAGAAAGGCTATGGATCGTAACCGTACCTCAAGTACGAAAAGTCACAGCCATTTAGGAGTACCTAGTTTTAATTTCACCAGTGTACATTGAAAATAGAAAAGAAGTGCCAGCAAAAAAGAAGATAGACAAAGGTACAAAGCTGAGAAATACAAAGAAAGTCAAGTAATTAGAAAACATCAAGAAATCCAGATGCAATTCTTCTTTTTCGAAGTTGGTTGATATGGTTTTGAATGATTCATCCGATGGAGATGAATGGTTTAGTCATTTAGAGTGAATGCGTTGAATGTAATAAATACTAACCAGAAGAAAGTAAAAAATGCGTGTGTTCAAGATGGTTACATGATGATTGCACATCCTATAATAACGTTTGTCAAAGTGTGGTACCAGTGCAACGAAGAAAAAGTAATAGACTCACCATCTAGGGAGGACCATCTATCCCATTATTGGTGGTTCGTCTGACCTAGATCAAGTATAATAGATGATCAGTTTAGAGTTTCAGTTCATGTTCATGTTTAAACTTTATCATACTAATACCAAAATGTAGTTTGTTCTGTGGATTTTGTAAATTGTGATACATCTCTCCTCACTTTATCCTACAGTTTTAGCCTTTTAAATTAATAACGGAATATTTTATTGTGATACAATTAAGTAATCCAAATTGGCATAATGAAAGTTTACCTACATGCTAGTGTGTGAAATGGATGGTTATCCAAACCATCTTATATATTTTGCAAGATACCCCAGATATGTTCAAAGGCGCGTTTGTAATATATATTTTTTTTATATTTTCACATTTCAGTTTTGTTGTCTCCTGCATAATTTAAATAAAAGTTTTAACACGAGCTTATATAACAAAACACATCCAATTTATGTCATAATTCCACAAAATCCAGTTGTTATTACGGCCAACTGACCGCATTGTTTTCCCAATATCACTCTGAAATATATATTCTGGACATGAGGTTGGGTTGCCAGGTAGTTTAGTTCAGTAAATCTTGTTACAGCTCCACAGCTATAAAATGTTTAAATATTTTTTGCGGCATTGAACATGAAGAGTTTTTCCGAAAACGTACACAGATGTGCTCAATATTCATTTCACTTAAACATTCTCAGTATCCAAATAAAACATTTATAAACATTTTAATCAATTTTGATTGTTTGAAGTGGAGTTTTGGCTTTAATTAAAGTGTAGAGTGATGCCTTCCATTTTAAAATTTCAATATATCAGTTCATAATTTTGTCCATTCATACAATGATGACAATATTTATTAGTTTCTGAATAATTATATACCGGCCCCGCTCCCACACAAGTCGATGACTAGAATAATGGGTTGAGGTATTGAGTATTATTATTATTTATGTAACGTAAATTTTCGATGATGTCTTTTGATTCTTATTTTTTGGTGGACACACGTCTTAAAAAAAAATAAAATAAAAATTTCTACCTCTCGAAGTTTCCTGAAAATAGACGGCTATCTTCCAACAAACACCATTTGCAAACAACAGCCGCCTGCAAGTACAGCTGCCTCACCTTATAATGCTCTAATTGCATGTAGACTATGCGCACTCATGAATTGCAGATTACGTTTAATTGTGGGGCAATTTGGTCTCAACGGAATGGTCCAACGACAACGCTAAACGACCCCGTCTGTAAAAATGACGTGCATCACGGTTATTGGACAAACAAGGAGAGTATTGATCGGTTAATAACATCGTATATATTTGTCTTCCATCAAAAACATAAAATAGAAATGTAAAATCACTGTAAAAGTCATTTCTTCCTCCTGATGTTCCTCTTCACCTTCCTCCTGTTCCTGGAAGCGGACTGCTTGGCCTCTGAAGCCGCCGATTCTGCCTTCTTGGCAGCGTCTTTAGTCTTGGAGAGGTCGCTCTTGGCTCCGTGGAGTTGTTTCGACAGCGCATCCATCCGAGTCTTGGCGGCTTCCAGCAGCTGTTCTTTCTCTTGGAGTTGCTGCTGGTCTCCCTCTAAGGCTTGTTGAGCGTTGGCCGCGTTGCCTTGTGCCAGCTGGAACGTGGTTTGGAGGAGTTTCACTTCAGCTTGAGCTTGCTGAGCCGCCTTGCTCGCAGACTGGGCGGTTTGCTGAAGTTGCTGGAGGCTGGTACCTTCTTCGTTCACCTGAAATCGCCCTCAATGTAAAATAAAAAGAAAGCATTTTGCGTCATGTATGTGTAAGAATGAAAAAGTTTGCAAAATCGACAGAAAAATAAGTGAGGATGCTGAGAATTTCTTTATTCCGGCTGAAATCTAGCAAGAAGCAACATTACATCTGTTACCAGCCAAAAGCAAAAGTGTGTACGAGAAGGAATTGGTGGAATTCGATAACTGGTGAAAAAGGGCATAGGAGAAGGACCAATTACAGAAGAAGTGCTACTATCCTACTTTTTCAATGTGGAGAAATGGTTTGCTGCCTTTTAGATCTAGACAAAATATTCCATCAATCAATCAATGTTGAAAGTGCACAAAGATATTGATATTTCGAAGTATGAACTTACTTCATATTTGAAAAGAGGATCAAGAAATTATAAACCAAAGAAGGCAAAGATATAATATCGAAGAATTTTTGAAAAAAACATTGGATGAGGAATATTTACAAGTTTAAGTAGAAAATACATGATTTTAATATTTCAATTTATACATTGATCGTTTCATTTTGAACTCTTTACAGGTTGCAACGATCATGGAAGTCGCAGGTGCTTATCGAAGCAATGATTTAACCTTTCTGGATATTACCCATGTTTAAGACAAAGGCAGTTACCTATATGTACTCATTCCGGATATGAAACAAATATCTTAAGAAGTTTCACGATCATAGAAGAAGCTTTTTCAGCCAATCTGCGATCTAAAAATGCCGGTGGGAGATTTTTATTGCGATATATGAGTGGAAATAAATGTACTACACAATATGTCAACACAATTTCGAAAACGTTTAAAAAAGTGATCCAGAAAGTTTTATCGGACTTGGAATTGGGCGTTCTTCGGCAACATTACTAATCAGCGCTGGTGGTGATATTACCAGTGTGAAACGTCAGGGTGGTTTAAAATCAACTACGGTAGCGGAAAGTTATATTGAATATTCACTGTCCAGCAAGACAGCAGTTGCTGAAAAAATACAGCTCCTACCTGACAAAGTTGTGGGCCCCTCAAGTCCTTCAGAAACTCCTTATTGAGTGAATTTAAATAATCCCGGTCAAAATAACAAGATCGCTCTTGAGATAAATGTTAATGTTAATAATAATAATTCTAAATAAAATGCTATACAACTGAAGCGCGCACTGTTATGAATTTTAATCCACTAGTGTGTTAAAAACCACGGAAAACACAACGTATCAAACCTTTTTAATATAGTGATCGTTGATATACATATACATTTTGGTATTGTCTCGACATAAACTTTCGATTGGTATAACCCAATTCTGGCATATTTCCTTTTCTATTATTAGATGCTTCGCTTCTAAGTGATACCTTATGTCATGTATTCTCTATCCACTACTACTGTATGGTTTAATCGGAATTTGTTATATGTTAATGTCGACAAGACCTCTTATTTGAGGTTTCATAATCCTCAAAAGGAGTGTTTAAATTTAAATTTAAAAATCAACAACTCTCTGTTGTCACCGCCTGGCAATAAAGTCAAATTTTTGGGTCTATTTATAGATAAACACGTTTCTTGGAAACAACACTGCGAGTACATTGTTTCAAAATTGAACTCACTTTATTATATGTTTAGGAATGTCCGTCACGTGTTGCATGATACGCAATTGCTTATGCTCTATTATGCTCAGGTGGAGAGTAGACTTAGGTACGGTTTGTGTCTGTGGGGTCTGTCTACCGGTTGGCATGATGTCTTTATTGCTCAGAAGCGTATTATACGTTGTATGGCAGAGGTAAGAAAGGTTTGTAGTTGTAAACCCTTATTTGGAAAATTAAAAATTTTTACTTTGCCTTCGTTATTTTTGTTTGAACTAGCAGTGTATGTTTTTAATAACACCGATAAATTTTGTAGACACAGAGATGTTCATAATATGAATACGAGGCACAGAGATGATTTTTACATACCATATAGTAGAATAAACGCTACTTTTAAGTCTCCCAATATATATGGGTTAAAATTTTTAACAAACTTCCACATCATATTAAGAACTCTGCCACTGTTGCATCTTTTAAGAATAGTTTGAAACTGTATTTACTTGAAAAATGCTTTTATTCTGTTGATGATTTGTTTTTGTGATATTTTTCTTTTTTTATCATTGTAGATGGTATTGTATTTTGTTTCTTCTCTTTTGTTCATCTTATTTGTTATTTGTTATTTTACACTCTATATGACTGTACTTTACTCTTTTTTAGTATAAGTATTACTCCTTATTTGTTTAATTGTACTTTTGTGACTTTTTCAATACGGTTACTGTGTACCGTCTCCTGAAATAAAATTATTATTATTATTATTATTATTATTATTATTATTATTATTATTATTACTAATAATATAAGCATAAAAATATTTTTACCACCATCTCCGCTTCTTTGATCTCCTCCTGCAACTGCTCTACCATCGCCTCTTTCCCAGCCAACGCAGCTTCGGCAGCCTTCGCCGCCTCAACGGCTTTTTCTGCCAGCTGCTCCTTAACCTGATGTGCAGCTTGTTGTCCGGCTTGCTGCTGAGCATCCTGCGCTGCTTTTGCCTCTTGCGCCGCTTTCTGAGCTATATTCGTGGCCTGAGCGCTGTGATCTTGACCCTTTCCACCTGCTCCTCCCGCAGAGGATTCCGCATTGATGCAGGAGATCTCCTCCTTGTTGGCGCCGCCGCTCTCGGCCTCATCTTCCTCGCACAGAGATCGCGACACTAATAGCAACAAAAGAAACACCAAGGAAACGGTTCTCATGCGCGAAACATCTATTCTCACTATTTTCGCTGACATAGATTTGACATTTTGTAAAACTGTCATTGGTAGGATGCAGCGATGAGCCAGCTCGTTGGGTTTATTAGATAGCGTAGTTTATACAGAGTGCAGAATATAAGATGACAAGGTCGTATACATTTTTGTGCTACAGGTCCTCCCTATGGAGATATGTGTCCCTGAAGGACGCCGCAGGAAATTGGTTTTTCTTGAATAACTTTTGAATTTTTTAATAAAAATTTTATGTGATGGACGTAACGACCTCTTAAAATAGAGTCCTTGAAACATATTTAGCTTTTTTAGTTTACCAGAGCCGGGCTAAATTTACAACTTAATGCCTACATTTTTAACACCTTGTGTGACAAAGACTTAAATAATAAATCTGGGTAGCTTCAACCTTAGACAAAAAAAGTACACCTGTTCATTATCGATAAAATGACCGTTTAGGAGAAAAAGAATACTAAACGAATTCATGTTTTATGTTTAATAAAAATAGCCATGATTTCTTTTTTTTTTCTCGACATCAAAGTGCGATTCGAGTAATTCAAGCAACAGGAAAGTTTCTTTTTAAGATGTTTAATCCGAAAAAATACAAAACTTAAAAAAACGCAGTGATGTCCCAGGAGGCACCTTATCGAAATTATTGAAAACATTGTAAGACAATAAACAAGGGTATCTACCCTTTTTAGCCGAAGTTTTCATCATACAGAATGTCAAAAATGTAGGCATTCAGTTGTAAAGCTTAGCCCGCCCCTGGTAAACTAAAAAAGCTAAATATTATGTTTCAACGGCGCTATTTTAAAAGGTTCTTACTAGTATCATTGAGTGAGAAATTATAGATAGAGGCGCAACCTTAATGGCAAAATGCGTATACGATCTACAAGTTTAACACCCTGTATCTTGAAAACAAACGCCCTAATAGAAAATATCTATAGGGCAAAATGTTTTTAAAGTCGGACAAGAAATAAAGGCCTTCATGTATGACGTTCCGTCATGTTACAGCGTGTTTTACAGTAGGGGTTTTTTGGGCCCGAGATTTGTCCGTCTGTCGAGAACTGTTGTTAACGACAGTTAATTTTGGGTGTGTGATTCAATGGTTTAACAAGCAAAGACAACCTCCGGAGCAATAAGTTGTCGATAAATTGACGAATCTTAGAACCAAGGAGCTGCTATTACCTAATACTATATCGGGCCCAAAAGTGTATACGCATTTCGCCATAAGGTTGTGCCTCTATCTATAATTTCTCACTCAACGCTAGTATTCATCACATTCAATTTTTATTAAATTATATTAATTAAGTACTTTAAAAATTATTCAAGAAAAACCGATTTGTAGCGGCGTCATTTAGGGACACATATCTTATAGGAACTTATTTTTTCATGTTATATCTGTTCTATCTTCAAATTACACATACACAAGTACATACCATAACCTAACAAAACTTAATGACGTCGCTGAATTTAGATGATGCAAAATATTCTTCGGTATATTTCGCCTTTATTCGTGACGCATTCGGCGGTAAGAAGTGAAGTTCACTAATCGCAACAACATAATTCTTTGTGGTACCGCTTGTAGTGACAATAAAGGGTTCAGGTATTGAGTATTATTATTATTTCGATGAACAGATTTTTTTGGAGACGATTTCTGACAATTTTAGATGTCTTTTGATTTTTATTTTTTGGTGGATACACGTCTTAAAAAAATAAGTACTTAAATAAATAAAAATTTCTACCTCTCGAAGTTTCCTTAAACTCGACGGCTATCTTCCAACACACATCATTTGCAAACAACAGCCGCCTGCAAGTACAGCTGCCTCACCTTATAATAATCTAATTGCATGTAGACTTTGCGCACTCATGAATTGCAGATTACGTTTAATTGTGGGGCAATTTGGTCTCAACAGAATGGTCCAACGACAACGCTAAACGATCCAGTCTATAAAAATGACGTGCATCACGGTTATTGGGCAAACAAGAAGAATATTGATCGGTTAATAAAATCGTATATATTTGTCTTCCATCAAAAACATAAAATAGAAATGTAGAATCACTGTAAAAGTCACTTCTTCCTCCTGATGTTCCTCTTCACCTTCCTCCTGTTCCTGGAAGCGTACTGCTTGGCCTCTGAAGCCGACGATTCTGCCTTCTTGGCAGCGTCTTTAGTCTTGGAGAGGTCGCTCTTGGCTCCGTGGAGTTGTTTCGACAGCGCATCCATCCGAGTCTTGGCGGCTTCCAGCAGCTGTTCTTTCTCTTGGAGTTGCTGCTGGTCTCCCTCTAAGGCTTGTTGAGCGTTGGCCGCGTTGCCTTGTGCCAGCTGGAACGTGGTTTGAAGGAGTTTCACTTCAGCTTGAGCTTGCTGAGCCGCCTTGCTCGCAGACTGGGCGGTTTGCTGAAGTTGCTGGAGGCTGGTACCTTCTTCGTTCACCTAAAATCGTCCCCAATGTAAAATAAAAAGAAAGCATTTTGCGTCATGTATGTGTACATGTGTACGTAAGAGTAAAAAAATTTGCAAAATCGACAGAAAAATAAGTGAGAATGCTGAGAATTTCTTCATTCCGGCTGAAATCCAGCAAGAAGCAACATTACATCTGTTGCAATGTGTACGAGAAGGAAATGGTGACATTCGACAATTGGCGAAAAAGGGGCATAGGAGAAGGACCAATTACAGAAGACGTGCTACTATCCTATTTTTTTCAATGTGGAGAAATGGTTTGCTGCCTCTTAGATGTAGACAAAATATTCCATCATTCAATCAATGTTGAAAGTGCACAAAGATATTGATATTTCGAAGTATGATAAACTTACTTCATATTTGAAAGGAGGATCAAGAAATTATAATCTAAAGAAGGCAAAGATATATGTAATATCGAAGAATTTTTGAAAAAACACCGGATGAGGAATTACAAGTTTATGTAGAAAATACATTATTTTAATATTTCAATTTATACATTGATCGTTTCATTTTGAACTCACAGGTTGCAACGATCATGGAAGTCGCAGGTGCTTATCGAAGCAATGATTTAACCTTTCTGGATATGACCCATGTTCAAGACAAAGGCAGTTACCTATATGTACCTCATTCCGGATATGAAAAAATCTTAAGAAGTTTCACGATCATGGAAGAAGCTTTTTCAGTCAATGCTGTAGAAATGTGTCGAAAATGCATCAATCTGCGACCTAAAAATGCCGGTGGGAAATTTTTATTGTGATATATTACTGGAAAATGTACTACACAATATGTCAACACAATTTCGAAAACGTTTTAAAAAATGACCCAGAAAGTTTTATCGGACATGGAATTGGGCGTTCTTCGGCAACATTATTGGTCAATGTTGGTGGTGATGAGTGTGAAACGCCATGGTGGTTTAAAATCAACTACGGTAGCTGAAAGTTATATATTCAATATACTCACTGTCCAGCAAGACAGCAGTCTCTGAAAAAATACAGGTCCTACCTGACAAAGTTGTGGGCCCCTCCAGTCCTTCAGAAACTCCTTATTGAGTGAATTTAAATAATCCCGGTCAAAATAACAAGATCGCATGTTATTGTCTCGACGTAAACTTTCAATTGGTATAACCCAATATTGGCATTCCCCTTTCTATTATTAGATGCTTCGCTTCTAAATGATACCTTATGTCATGTATCTCTATCCACTACTAATAATATAAGCATCATAAAAATATTTTTACCACCATCTCCGCTTCTTTGATCTCCTCTTGCAACTGCTCCACCATCGCCTCTTTCCCAGCCAACGCAGCTTCGGCAGCCTTCGCCGCCTCAACGGCTTTTTCTGCCAGCTGCTCCTTGACCTGATGCGCAGCTTGTTGTCCGGCTTGCTGCTGAGCATCCTGCGCTGCTTTTGCCTCTTGTGCCGCTTTCTGAGCTATATTCGTGGCCTGAGCGCTGTGATCTTGACCCTTTCCACCTGCTCCTCCCGCAGAGCATTCCGCATTGATGCAGGAGATCTCCTCCTTGTTGGCGCCGCCGCTCTCGGCCTCATCTTCCTCGCACAGAGATCGCGACACTAATAGCAACAAAAGAAACACTAAGGGAACGGTTCTCATGCGCGAAACATCTATTCTCACTATTTTCGCTGACATAGATTTGACATTTTGTAAAACTGTCATTGGTAGGGTGCAGCGATGAGCCAGCTCGTTGGGTTTAGTAGATAGCGTAGTTTATACAGAGTGCAGAATATAACATGACAAGGTCTTATACATTTTTGTCCTACAGGCCCTCCCTATGGAGATATGTGTCCCTGAAAGACGCCGCAGGAAATCGGTTTTTCTTGAATAACTTTTGAAGTTTTTAATATAATTTATTAAAAATTGTATGTGATGGACACTAGTAACGACCTCTTAAAATAGTGTCCTTGAAACATATTTAGCTTTTTTAGTTTACCAGAGCCGGACTAAATTTACAACTTAATGCCTAAATTTTTAACACCTTGTGACAGAGACTTTAAAATAATAAATCTGGGTAGCTTGAACCTTAGACAAAAAAAAACACAACTCTTTATTGTCGATAAAATGAACCGTTTAGGGGAAAAAGAATACTAAACGAATTCATGTTTTATGTTTAATAAAAATAGCCATGATTTCTTTTTTTTCCTCGACAAAAAAGTGCGATACAAGTAATTCAAGCAACAGGAAAGTTTCATTTTAAAATGTTTAATCCGAAAAAATACAAAATTTAAAAAAACGCAGTGGTGTCCCTGAAGGCACCTTATCGAAACATTGTAAGAACTTCAATATGCGAACATAGGTCGAACTTTTTCTTCTAAACAGTTCATTTTATCGACAATAAACAAGGGTACCCTTTTTTGGCCGAAGGTTGAAGCTACCTGATTTATTATTTTAAAGTTTTCATCATACAGAGTGTCAAAAATGTAGGCATTAAGTTGTAAAGCTTAGCCCGCCCCTGGTAAACTAAAAAAGCTAAATATGTTTCAAGTATGCTATTTTAAGAGGTCGTTACTAGTGTGCATCACATTAAATTTGTATTAAATTTTATTAAGTACTTTAAAAGTTATTCAAGAAAAACCAATATCCAGCAGCGTCATTTAGGGATACATATCTCAGTAGAGAGGGCCTATAGTAAAATTTTTTATGGGAACTTGTCATCTTATTTTTTCATATTCTATCTTAAAATTACACAAACCATATAAACTATACCGGTTAGAAGTACATAACATAACCTAACAAAACTCAATGACGTCGGTGAATTTTGATGATGCAAAATATTCTTCGGTACATTTCGCTTTTATTCGCGACGCATTCGGCGGTAAGAAGTGAACAAGTTCACTAATCGCGACAACATAATTCTTTGTGGTACCGCTTGTGGTGACAATAAAGGGTTCAGTTATGACAATAATTTATGTTTTATTGATCATATTTACTAACTATAGTTAACTGCAAAATAATTGTAAATTAAAATTCAGTAAAATATATTATATACCACAGTGGTATACATATGTAGAAATTTCAATTTACTCATGGGTAATATTTAAAACAACTACACTCTAGATAAAAAAATATGTATAGTAATTATTTTTTTTAATAACAGGATTCATTTATTGAAATCGTTTGGTAAATATCAAAAAGTAAGCTTATAATTGTAGCCCGGTCTGATTTTGCCAAACACTATGTATAAGGATCATAAAGGTATATGTTTGACAAATATAAAAATTGTATCCAAAAGATTCAATAAATATTAAATAAAAAAAAAATTACCCGTCCAGGACGCAATCCACCTTTTGTTAAATTTAATGTAGTTACCTAAAAGTCCTTTATTTTTTCATCTTTAGGAAATCCAAAATTATAATTCTAAATAAAATTTCAGCAAGCAAACGCAAGTTCTCGAAAATAATATCCCATTTTATTTCCAATTACATTATTTTGTTACCAAGAAATTAATAATTATTAGGTACATTTTTATTTGTACCAAAAGTAATAGTAAACAACACAGTTATATTAAATACAGCCCTGATACGGATATGTGTTATATAATATCAAACTGCACCAACCAATAAATAATAATAATAATATCTCTACCCCTCATTCTAATCACGAGGATTAGCCCAGAAGTCGAAGACTTGTGCGGGAGAGGAGGCGGCATATTATTATTAAGCAGGCCGCATTTGCGCCCAGGAACGACTTACGTTGGTAGGCCCTAACCACCATTCAGTGCAGGAATGAGGGAAACCTGGAAAACCTCATTAATTAGGGGGGTAGTCAAATGTCAACCGGTATCAATCTCTCACATTGACCCAAGCTAACATTATTCCACCCTACCATACCCGCAGAGAGGGTGCCAATCCTCTCCACGAATATAGCTTATATACGGTCTACCGGCTGCAGGGGTCGAACCCACAGCGATCCAGTCACCTCGATTCAAGTACTGACGCCTTAAACCGCGCGACCACTGACCGATCCAAAATGTTAGTAAATAGTCAAATAAGAAGTAACATTGCAATATTCAAATTGATGTATGTGATCGGTGGGTGAGAGGAGTGGGGAATTGACAGGATCCGCAATAATCTTTGGCTTTTCTCCCTTTCCCTAAATCAGTGGGCGATGTCGAACGTCAAAAATTGTGGACAATACAGTTAAATGTCAGGATTAGCTCTCCCTTTGACAGTGAATTAAGAAGTCTGCCGTTAAATTCCCGGAGTAACTACTCCCTTCCACTTCGGAGACGTCGTATTCTATCAGTCGCACCGCCTGAGCGTAAAATTACATCAGGAGAGAAGGAGCGGAGTCGCGAATAATTCGGAATGGATTTCACTAAATTAAACCATCTGTTTGTTCAGGACCTTGTTTGCTCTGGCACGCTATCAGCGCCAGCGGGCTACAATAGTGTTCTAAAATAATAATCAGATTTAATCCCTGCGAAGGTCTGTGACTGTGACAGCCAGGGAGTCAACCGTTGCGATTGCGGGGAGCAGTTCCAGCTCTTGCCGCGATGACAGGCCATGCTCCAGTGGCGACGGCCGCAAAACTTTGCCCGTGTGGAACGAAAAAGGCGAATTTAACAGAGTTATATCATTTGGAAACAAAACAACGTGATACCCGTGGATAATCGTCGGCTGAACCCCACTTTCTATAGCTGAATTTACGCGACTGATTTTGCGTAGCAAATAATATAATGCTCGTTTCGAAAAATGCTTTGTTATGATAATTGATAAAAAAATATGTTGACACTAGTAGTTCAGAAATTGTTGTTACAATTTGTTGTGTTAAGATCTTTCCTAGTAGTGCGTAATAAACAATCAATTACATACGCCCGCATTTCGATTGGTTTTCATATTTCGAAAAATAAAAAATACCTATCTAAAGATTTGCCTGCTTAGCTATGAACGCCTTCAAGTGGGCTAATCTTGACAAATCCCGCTAGTACTCACACACTTTTTCCTCCGCCCAAATAGAGATGGCTGCTTTGGCAGCCGTTCTGGACCTATAAAGCTGGAAGAGGCACCTCTCCTTGCTGCCTCGTTCCCCTGGATACCTGCATGACCAGGTTACTCTGTTGTTTGTTCCCAACCGCTCCAAATTCTTTTGACAGTTCTATACTGTTCTTGAATTACACCGGTAGGATCCAAGTGTTTTTAAAGCGGCTTGGCTATCGGAAAATGTGTTTATCGACCTGCGTTAAGTCTAAGCTTTTCCCGCCTCCATACACACAGCTCAATGACATAGAATTATGCCTGAAATGCAGTTGCATAGCTGCCCAAGCTTACGGACAGCCTGGTTTTTGGGTGGTAACTATATACTCCAGCCCCAACACCCTCTAGAGACTTGGAGCCATTGGTGTACCAGCAACTATCTGCCTTCAGTAGGTCAGTTTCACCCAGCTTCCATTCCTCCCTCCCAAGAAGGAGAATTTCAAAAGGCAGTCTATAGTTGATTGTTTGACTGATGTGACGTTCTATGTCTTCCAACACTCCACTGTGATCCATTCTATTAGCCTTGCCTCAATCTGTATACTGCTACCTGGCTTCTCTCTCCAAAAGTATATGGAGAGGTGATAGATCCAGGAGGACTGACGGTGTGGTATTGATTGTACCAGTTATCGCCAGACTAGCTTGTCTCTGTAAACTTGAGAGTTTTGCTTTGACTGTCTTTTGAAGACCACCAAACTATGAAGCTCTATGTGATCATGGGTATGATAACCACCACATACAGCCAATATAGTTGTTTAGGACCTACGCCCCAGGACTTTCCGCAAATGCGTCAATACTTTCATAGGAACATTCTGGCCTTGTGGATGACTTTTTCCATATGGGAGTTCCAATTGAGCGTCTCATCCAGAACAATTCACAGATATCTCGCTTGCTACGCAAATGGTATTGTCTCTCCTCGTAAATTAGGGGGTCTTAAGTTGATCATTTTGCGTTTCTTTGTAAAAAGCACAATCACTGTTTTATGGGGACACTCCACAGAAACTGGATGCGTACTTGTAGTAAGATTGTTTAAAACTGCATCAATTCAAGCTTCCTCGCTATCTGCAACATTTTGTCTTCGTAGAGCTCTATTGATTTCAGCCTTTAAAATTCCAAGCTCACTCAATCTTCGGAAGGTCGAAGAATATTTGATGATTTGGGGTTCTCAAGACTGCCAGATCATTTACATTACAAAAACCATACACGTAAACGATATCGGCGACTTCTTGTGCAGTAAAATCATCCATTTAAAAAATGTAATAGATTTAGCAAATAATGACTTTTAATGACAGCAACAGCTTTGATTTGTTGAGTATTTAATTTAGTTACTGAAAATACATACTTATGTGCATATTTTCGTAATAAGTTGATTTACTCCAAAAGGGAGCTATTTACTGAAATTATGTATGAATACGGTTTTGTAGTAAAAAATTACTTAATCTAAAAAAATTATCAGTTTTAGCATTGGTCAGTGGCGCAATATAGTTTTTTTTAAATGGTTCACCATAATGATTATTCAATTTTTCTAAATTTCAACACTCTGTATCTTTATAGGAGGCATGTTGGAACAAACATTTATTTGAATCAGAACATTGTTTTGACAATAAGAATCTCCAGTTAAATATTTTACATCTAATTCTTTCTCACCCTGTATACAACATGACCTTAACAATTTATAACATTTGCGTAGAATTGTTTGAACATTAATCATTCAAAAAGCAACAGAATTACCGGTACATTTTGTTGAGTTTCATCTTTTGGTTTCAGATGACTAACTGCAATGGCTTTTGGTAAATCCCTCCATTCGATTGACAACCTGCCCTGTGATTATGATCAACAAATGCCTCCAAGAGGGGTGCCGATGCCGGTAAGTAGCTATTCATGTTCTTTGTAGAGGTAATTGAAGGGAAGAACAGTACATTATACAGTTCAATGTATTGCCTTTACTATATTCTACACCTATCTAAAATTACATAATTACAACTATATTAAATGTCCTATCAAAATAACGCAAACCTTTAATAGCAAAAACCCTGTAAAATTAATTTGTTGTATAGATGGATATACAGAATATGAAGATTTTGTTTTCAAATTTCAAATTAATTCGATACAAGAACTGGTAGAACGAATCCAAAATGCAACCAATTTTTTTAGCGGGCTGGTTGCCTGTGAATAAATCTCATATCAAGAGAATTATAAAATACACAGAATGGGTAAATTTGAGTTTTTTTTCCAAAGTTACCGTTGATAAAATAAGATAATGGATGTCTCATCCCAATACTGATTTTCTGAAAATAAATTTAATTTTTTTATTATTGAAGTCGGGATTTTTGAAGATAGGAATGATCAAATTCTACCAAGTGTACCTTTCCTTGCTTAGAAATGACGCCTGGATAAGATTTTATAGTCAATAAGAATGTTCCGTCAACAGAAAATAAGAGAGAAATTCATCATCAGGCTAATCTGGCGCCTACTATGGCGTAACTTGATTTAATACATAAATTATGATTCCTTTTGTTAAAAAATGTGCCCCTACCAAATTTTGTGACAATCGATACTCAAGTTATTACAAAAAAATAATTTGAACTTTAACACCCTGTTAGTATCTTTCCAAAGCAACATTTTATTAAGACATATTTAGCTATATCTTCATATTTTGTCCCAAAGATTTCACCCCTGTTCTATGTCCCATTGATAATGGTCCACCCCGTATTGAGCGCTATTATTGTTAAAGCCTTAATCATTTCCTTTTCTCGAGGAAATCAAATCATATCAATTCACATAAGATATTTCTGCCGCACATAAATTTTGCAAATATCTAACAGGGAGACCAGATGGTTTCCTCAAAACGAAGGGAAAAAGGCAGTCATTTATTTAGCATAAACTGCCTTTGCATACAATGCCTAATACGTTACGTAACAAATCTGATAGCGCAGATATATTGACGTGGCCTACTAAGTATTAAGATGGTCAAGGCACTTGCCGTTTGGTTTATAACCCCCTTCGTTTCCTTCAGAGACTTCCATCTGTTAGGTGTCGCGAAGGTAATGTTGGGAAATATGTAGATTGTATGGGACGAATCTATAAGGTTGTAAGATATGCTTGTTGCTTTAAAAAGTTATTCATGGTATTGAAAGAAGATTTTCTAGAACAATTTTCAATGGAAAATTCTCAAATTCTAGAAGGAGTGTTTCCTTCTAAAATTTGAGAATTATTTAAATATTTACATCACTAACTAAATTATTTAAGTATCCCTCTGAAAACAATTCTTAGCTTGTAGCCAAACGTCTTACCTTAGACCTTACTTTACAGTATTTTACATTTTACCTTACCTTATAGTAAATACTTTACATCTTACCTTATAATGTTTCAATTAGCTTATTACATAACTTGTATATATGCTAAATAACAAGGTCCTATAATAGATCCTTGTGGTACACCATATCAGACTGGTTACACAATGTCTGAACAAACTGATGACGATTGCTTAAATAATTTATCAACGACCAATTAAGAAGGTTTAATACGTCTATTTTCCATGGATTAAAAATCTTTTAATTTTGTTTAGAATTATTATTATTAACATTAACATTTATCTCAAGAACGATCATTCATCATTTTGATCCGGATTATTTAAATTCAGTCGATAAGGATTTTTTTAGCAACTGCCATCTTGCTGGACAGTGAATCTTCAATATAACATTTCTCTACCGTAGTCGATTCTCCCACTGGCATTTTTAGGTCGCAGATTGATGTATTTTTGACACATTTCTATAGCATTGACTGAAAAATCAAAAAGTAGGATAGTAACACATCTTCTGTAATTGCTCGTTCTCCTATGACCCTTTTTTGCGCCAGTTGTCGAATTCCACCAATTCCCTCCCGTACACACTTTTGCTATACGCTGGTAACAGACGTCATTACGTTACGAAGCAACATTTTGATTCTTTGGCTTGTTGGATTTAAGCCAGAATGAAGAAATTCTCAGCATGCTCTCATTTTTTATGTCAATTTTGCAAATGTGTTCACTCTTGTTGACAAATAAACAAACGCATGTCACAGAAACAAAATGCAACTTTCGCCTGTGCCTCGAGTGGCCATTTTTTGTCGTGAATTAAAGGCTTGTCTGAAAAAAACCTACACTACTTTAACTTTTTTTTTCATTTTTAAAATATGTATTGGCTAAATTTTGAGAAGAAAAATCTATTGTGAAACAAATAAAGCAAAAGAAATGATGATATGTATTAACGTAATGGTATGTAATATAATATGTAAATGTCCTTGAACAACCATTACCCTGTGTACCCATCTATCTAGACGCATCAAAAAACCTGCCACATTTAGCACCTGCCTGTAAATCTAAAACAGACGGCTGAAATAGAGTCCTGCTCGTGAGATGGGCAATTATCGCTGATGACACAGAAGCTATTGCGTCCAGCTCTCTTATGGATTCCCGACATAAACCTGCAGCCATTAAGTTTATGGCCAGTTAGGTTAGGTGCACTGTTAGATTAACCACATCTTCAGTTATGTCGTGTAGCAGGAAACCGTTTTCAGGTGTGTGAGCGGAATAGACGGCCGAGAAGGTTTTTTAAAGGCAGTAGCTGTGGTTTTCACTACACATTACATTAAAAGATGACTGAGGTTGTACTAAATAACAATCGAATACAAATTGATTCAGGATTTAATATAGGTTGCAACAGAATTTAAAGTTTAAAAATATATATTTATACATATGGATGAAGCGTTGTTTACCAGTGGAATTAGTTGTTTATTTCTATATAGAGGTTTACCGAGAAAATGTGGGAAATCTTTCGGGTGCAGAGAGAACATGATAAAATAAGATGACAAGTTCCAATTTTTTTTTCTACAGGCCCTCCCGGCGGAGATTTGTGATTTTTAAAAGTTATTATTCTATTTAAGGAGAATTTAAATAGTAAAAGTGGATAAACAAAACATCAAGAGTTTTATATTTGATATTACTTTTATTCTAGGTTTCATTTTTCGAGATTCATATACCTAAAACACCATAAATGTAATCATTTTATGCCGAGAAATGCGCCGTCCTTAAGCCTTGTGTTGTGTAACTAGAGCTTGTAAATTCGTAACATAATAAAATTGTTTGTGATGGTACATGAGAGATATTTCCTAATTTTGACAAAACCAATTTTCTGGAACAGAGATCCCCTAAAATGATGGAATTTCGTTCAAATGAAATGGACCCGCGCCCGCGCATTGAACTTGTTGATCCTTTTGCGGTTGTAATTTTGAGCTTTCATTTAGCTTATGGCTTGTTGCGAACTGAAACTGAAAATAATCGAGTTGAGCCGCCAGATATCTAATAAATGTTGAAAATGCTTTATATTGTGAAACATTGGGAAAATTATTCACTAATAATAACAATCTACAGTAAGAACTAAAATATTTGGATCTGAAGGACTATCAATAAAATATATACTGTCGATATTTAATGAAAATAAACTGTTTTTATTAGATTTTTTTTTGTTTCGTAATGGTCCATTTCACTAAATTTCAAAAATACCTGATCAACGTTTAGCTGCATACAAAATCATTAAATATTTGCCATACCTACTGCGAAAAATTGTTACTATTATAAAATTAATTGTTACTGCTAGAATTTGAAAAAGTTCGCAATGTGAATAACAAGTCATCTAGTGCCATTTTTAGAAATACGTAAGTACAAACAAATCTCTTGGGTATTATACTAAAACACAAATCTACTGTGTGAAAGTACATCTTACAGTAACATAAGTATGTATATACAGGGTGTTCAGAATATAAGTACTTTTATTTTGCTGTATGATAAATTGTACCAAACAAAACGTCTCAGTTGGTTACTATAAAATGTTTAATTTTTGTTTATGTACACTTATAAATATCAAGTAAACACTATAATAATAATAGTTTGAGGCTAACAACAGCAAGTAATGAATTGCAATGTTTTCGTACGTTACAGTTTTAAGGATTTTTTGGAAAACATCTGTTGCTTCATTAATACTGATAAAGGCACGGTCTATCTACGACGGAGTCTGCAAGCGGAGTACGCAATGCGGAATTCGCATGGTTTGCTTTGTGTGTTTCTGAATGCGGCTGTTCTATGTATTATGTAAAGCGCACTCCGCACGCGCAACATGATCGTCCGTCGCGCACGTCGGTCGCTATTGGCTGTGGGGCGATTTCGACGACTGGTCCGCAGCAGTTGTAACTTTTGTTCGTTGTCTTTTAAATGGTTTTTAATTAAAACTTTGAAGGTTCCTTAAGTTCTCCTCTTTTTAAATAGACTACTAATGTCACCTCCGTCATCTAATGTTGATAGTAATACGAAATCATCATCTTCTTCCTCTTCTTCTAGTAGCAAACATAGCAATCTTTTTCTCTTCTCCATAGCACACAGCTACATCTGACCACACTCCAGACAAAACTAATAAATGTAGTTATCAAATAATAAATTCAATTGTATTGCGCAATACGCATTCTGAATAGACCACCACATATGCGGAGTCTGCCAGCGCACGTAGGAACGCGACGCAACGCTTAGTCCGCTTGCCGACTGCGCAGTAGATAGACCGTGCCTTAATAAAACAATTACATACAAATAAATTACGTTACAGGAGCTTTCAGTTTACCTTTACCCCTAATTCTTAACCAATATCGTAACACAATTTTGCATTTTTTTGAGGTTCTATTTTTATTTTTGAAATGTAAAAACTATTCGCTTTAGATATTTTTTTCACGAGTTTTTTTGTTGTTGTTTTCCGGATACTTTGTATATAAGTTAAAGAAACAAATAAGGAGACTTCTATAGTTTTTGTTCATACATATTTATAATTAAAAAAACAAAAAAAAAAACAGAAAGTAATATATAAAAACGTTAAAATAAATTACATGGAATTATAATGTTTAAAGTACTGTTATGCAATTTGATTTTTCTTGATGGCGCCGTATTCTTGAAATAGTGTTTCCTGCAAATGCAAATAATTTTAGACCTTTAAGAACTAAATAATATAGAGCTTAGCAAATAACAGGAATGTTATTTCATGCCACCTGCGAATATTCAAAGGTACCGAAGTATAACGACAGAAAACGGTTTAACCAACAAATTTTTAAGTACAGACGTATTCTTTTAAATTCTACAGTAGATGTAAATTTTGTTACAACATAAAGTTACATAGTTCTGCATTTAAGATTGTTCACTTTTGTTTATAAGTATGTGAAAATAATTGTTAAAATGTGAGGTTAAAATAGCAAAATAATGTGTCTTACAAACGCCTTTTAAAAGTTATTATCTTATTTGAGGAGAATTTCAATAGTAAAAGTGGTTAAACAAAACATAAACAATTTTATTTTTGATATTACTTCTGTGATACGTAGTTTATTTTTCGAGATTTCTGTACCTAAAACATAAAGATCATTTTACTGCGAACAATAGGGCGACTTTAGTAAATAAGTATTTATAGCTGCCTTTACATAAAATGATTACACAAGTCAAAGAAGAAACTGGCTAAAAACATATATTTAAAATAAAATTAAAATGAAATTAAAAGAGAGAGACACATCATACAATAAAATATTAAATTACATTTCGACTTAGATTCAAAATTAGATCTGAAATGCTATGATTCAAAAACTCATCGTATACGAGTATATATATCGTATAAAATGGATAATTATGCTAGTACTTTTATAATGAATGACACACAGATTTTTCACATTGACTGGCAATTATATATAAATTTTTGAAATACTTTATTTGCTTTTTTTATCTTGACAAAAATTTAGATATTGTTGTTGAAATATCTAATAATCTGAGAAATAATAAATTTTGCGTTGTTTTTTTTTTTGTGTATAGGCGATTGCATATAATTGTAAAGAGCTTAACAACTTAATAGGTAAGACAAAAAATATCTGAAAAGAACTGGAAGCTTTGTAAAAGCGAATTCAAATTCGCACTATGAGAACTACTCGAAATCTGCTTTTTTGTGAACCTGCGAAATCGCATGAAAAACCTCGAATTTCGCTTCCACGAGGGCTAGGCTTTAGTTTTAGCCGTGAAAATTTTTAGGTTAAAATGTTACAGCGCGTAAACGTTTTCATCCCAGTGTATACACATTCAATTTTTCACCCCGTCTGCTCTCTAAAACGTATGAATCGCCCTTCGCGTGTCCTCCTTTCCGTCCCGTCGCGCATGAAAAATTCATGGTCCTGGTATTTTTTCAGGCGGCAGGAATGATAAATTTTAAAACCGCGCGACGACTCTTCGACCTGTCGTAACGCGATACCTCAACGGGCGAGACGGTCTGTGTCCCAATAATTGTAAGGAATACGGGCGTATTGAATGTTTCCAGTGCTTGTGGTTGTTTTGGTGCAGTCGCCGTGTCACAACTGACACGCTTTCGGTCCGGAGAGCACCATGGGCGCGCGTCCGGGTTTTTTCCAAGGTTAAATCACCTCAGAAGTAGGATTAAACCGTTGTGAAGCCATTGGCGTGGGCAAAGCGCGGCTGCAAATAATAACTTTCCGTGCTGTTCATAGCTGCATAGGATTAAAAATAATTATGTACAAATCTACTAATATTGTCAGTCATTTTTGATAGTTTCTGTCTCTTAATAATAATCGATCTTTGCAAATTTTCATGTAAATTAGATTTAGTAACTAAAATACTTTGTAATCAATTTGATTGTTAAGTAGCGAAAAATTGCAGCGTTGTCGAATGTTACAGTTTTAACGAGTTTCTAAGAAACCCCAGTAGATGAGCTGTGCCGATTCTGCTCCAGGTCATTGACCTCGGTCTATAAATAGAAATCGCTGATGCTAGCATCCGGTCCATTGATCTTGGAACCACGTGATGTCTGGACAGCATCCGGTGTCAGGTTCAAGGTCACCGTTTGTTAAAGGTTATTGACCTTAATCTATAAATAAAAACCACGTGATGTCTGGCCAGCATCCGGTGTCATATTCAAGGTCACCGTCTGTTACAGGTTATTGACCTTAGTCTATAAATGAAAACTGCTGATGCTAGCATCCGGTATCAGGTTCAAGGTCACCGTGTGTTACAGGTTATTGACCTTAATCTATAAATAAAAACCACGTGATGTCTAGACAGCATCCAGTATCAGGTTCAAGGTCACCGTCTGTTACTGGTGATTGACCTTAATCTATTAATAAAAACCGCTGATGCTAGCACCCGGTGTCGTTGATCATGTTTAAAAATAGAAACCACGGGATGTCTGGACAGCATCCGGTGTCATATTCGAGGTCACCGACTGTTACTTCATTAATACTGATCCAAAAAACAAATTACGAACAAATAGTTTGTAATTTCGTAACATAGTTTTGCATATTATTGCTGTATTTTTATTTTTGAAATGTATTTGTAGACAAACTATTCATTTTAGACATTTTTTTATTGTTTTTGGTCAGATATATCAGTCATTAAAATTCTGGACACCCTGTATATTTTAGACCAATAAAATATAAATATATTTTTTACAAAAAATTACCAAAATGTTTTCTTATGTAACAAAACTAAATTATTTATTCATCGATATCCATATAACTCTATCACAATGTAAGAACGAAAAGTCAATCATGGGTTTTAAAATAATATGAAAGTATTGTTCTAGCAGTATTGCATGCTATAAATTACTTATCAGAGTCGAAAGAAGCTCCACATGGGATGATGCGAACGATAAGATACTGTGACGTCACGTCATCAGTTGTACTGATTGAAGGCGAAGATAACTCTGGACATATAATTATTTTATTTTTGGATCGATTAATCTAATTTTTTCATGTGCATAAATTGTTAGATCGGTAACATTATCAAATTTAGAAAAAAATGTGATCATACCAAATGCTCACATCTGACTACGAGTATCACCCTGGTTCATGTCAATCCATTCAAATATTTATTTTTTCCTACACCACTGCCCTGATATCCTATGTTTCTCACCTTCGACAGGCTACTCGAATAAATGTTTACCCAATCGAAACTGAAGTATCTATTTCATTTCTTTGTTAAGTCTGTATTACATTGTTTCTTTTTTATATATAAAATTAAAAAAAATGTTCACAAGGTAATTTGTAATTTTACCTTCTAGGTTACCTGTAAATGATCTTACAAGTGCTTTGGTTGAAGAATTTTAATATATCTTAAAAGTTCACTTTTCTTGTGAAAATATTCTCTTTAAATATACAGGGTGATCCATAACAAAATAAAAAAATAACATAATACCGTTTGTTTAAAAATGTCTAAGAATTTAAATTTCGGTATAAAATGGAAATTATTTTGACTTAAATAAACTTTACAAAATGAAATAGATTTGATGTTTCCCACATCCACGCTACTGAACAATTATTTAGTTCTAATCTTTTGTGTGTGTAATAAATAAAAACTTTTTATTGGTATCTGAGCTATTAGCAAATATAATTTTGTCTTTTATTTTTTTACTTCAATACTCGGTAAACAGTTTATATTTTTTAATTTTCTATAAATCATCTTCTATATTCCATTAAAAAAAATTAATGCTTATCCTAAAACTATATTAATGGCTAGCTATAGACCCTGAGTTTTGAACTTCTTATACTGAACTTAAGGGTAGTCAAAGAAAACTTAGTGTATCTAATAAAATGGCATCGAAAATAGCTTCTTTAGATTCTACCACGGCTTTTAAGATAGCATTCCAATGCCTGCTATGTTTTTTATTTAAAATAATGATAAGGAGGTTTGAATTGACCCCACCAAAGCCCCTATGTGTGCCATGGTATTATTTATGTTAAAATAGTATGATTAAATGTTAAAGCATGTCACTTTCATCCTACCCTAAATTTTAGAGATAAAAATGTATTAACTATTTAACGAATATAATAGATTTATTCAATTTATTACAAATTTTTCGCCACCAAGCCACCTTCTAAAAGAACGTTATTTTTGAGAAGACTTAAGGGCGCCGTATTCCTGAAAAAGTGTTTTCTACAAATATAAATAATTTTAGACATTTTAGAACTGAATAATATAGAGTTTATCAAATAACAAGGATGTTATTTCATGCCACCTGCAAATATTCAAAGGTACCGAAGTAAAATCAATATTTAACATCAGAAAGCGATCTATCCAATGAATTTTTAGGTACTGAAATCTTTCAAAATACGTATTTTCAAAAATTCAACTATAGATGTAAACATTGTTATAACATAAACTTACATAGTTCTGCATATAAGATTGTTCACTTTTGTTTATAAGTATGTGAAAATAATTGTTAAAATGTGGGGTTAGAATAGCGAAATTATGTGTGTCATATAAATGCATTTTAAAAGTTATTACATTATTTGAGGAAAGTTTAAATAGTAAAAGTGGATAAACAAAACATCAATAATTCTATTTTTGATATTACTTTTGCTCTACGAGTTTTATTTTTCGAGATTTCAGTACCTAAAAAACACCACAAATTTGATCATTTTACGGCGAGAGATACGGGCACCTTAAGACAATAAGATTGCATAATGGAATTTTCTCTAAAAGACAATTTAAGTTATTTACACCAAAAACTTGTGAACTACGACTACTAATATTTGTTATTTTTTAAATAAACATAAAAAAGTAAAGAAAATGTTCTATAGCCATATTAGATAAGGGCAAAAAACAATTATAATGTTTCTGGCCACAAAAAACTATATAGAACTGAAAATTAAATCTAGTTTAGTACCGTTCAAATTCAGTGTTTTGTTCAACTTTGAAATTGTTAAAAGAAGATACTAAAAAGTCGCTAAGCGTTTATATTGCATTTCGGAGGTATAAAAAGTCATAGCAGGCCTTGGATCGTCATCTTAAAAGCCGTTGTAGGATCAGAAGAAGCAACATTTTTATTTTATGAGATTTGACCACAAATAAAACTGAGATCATGTAGAAGAAAACACTGTGTATAGTTTTTATTCAAATTTCACACATAGGAGTTTTGAGAGGTTGTGATTAACACCACCTTATTAAATTTTAAATAAAAAAATCGCTAAGCGTTTATTGAAATTCGAGGGTATAAATTAGTCATAGCAAGCCTTGGATCACCATCTTAAAAGCCTTGGTAGTAATTATCACAGTATAGGGAGGTGGTATGCCATTTAAAAGAAAGAAATTTGTTGTATTATTTTGAAAAAATAACGTTTTTTTCGTATTTATACACAAATAACAGTAGACACACTGTAGATAATATTGGTGTTTTCCTATTGACGACACCAAGTATAACATTAGTGGATATTTTCCCTCTATTTTTACTAAAAGTAGTAGCGTTCTACCTTAAAGCATTCCTTTATCTTCATCTCTCTCATCTTGTATATTTCTATAGGCAGACTAAAATGTTTTTAACAGTGAATTATGATAAAAAAACAAGCTTGCGTAAAACTTCTAACTGTAATCGATCATCTGTCCAGATCTGCTGCTACCGATAAACAAGATTGCTCGAAAGGTCTACCAAAACACGATTTCTTCAAGGATTTTTACCAAAAAATCCATTACCAACGTTTTAAACAGAACTATGCAATCTGCACGCACGCCGATAGTAGTACCTAAAGAATTCTCAGCTTGATTAATTCCAATAGTACCAAATTTACATATTTTATAGCGTCTGTTTCAGACGCTCGCGGAAGAGAAATGTTAATCTACCAGAATTATGGGTCCGCCAAAATATCCAGCCTTGGATGGATATAATGACTTCTAGCTGGTTAAATATTCATCAGATTTCCATTTGCACATTGTCAAAATTTATATAATGTGTTTTGAGCAGTTTTTTTTTGCCGAAACTGGTATTTCTGTAGTACGCACGTGGTCGCGAGCTGATGGGACTAGCCCAGTTTCGAATGTCTCACTCAGGGGGCCCCTTGACTGATACGAACGAGAAAGTAGACGGTGGTTTTTATCGAAAGGTGATAATTAGACATATTTCCTGTCCAAATTTAAATAGTTGGGCGAGATAGTAGCAGTTTGAATTTATTAATTTTAAGATCTGGTGTTCTTTAATGTTCATATTTGCAGTCTTACGCGTACGATACTTCAAATCATTTTTGTTTATTATTATTTTATACAGGGTGTTTCTTAAGTAGACGTCAAACATTCAAGGGCGTATTCTGTGGCCAAAAATAAGTTTTTTTTATATAAATGTGTCAGGACAGCCATTATCCAGCTACAGCGTGTCAAAAATATAAAAAACGCAACGCAACGGTAGAGAATTATGACCAGTAAACAGGTCTTGAATATGTGACAACGTCGACCACATACTATTTTAGGATTGTTGTGTATTTATACATAATAATTACAAATAGGTGCATCTAAATATAGGTACTTACTGTGATTGGTTTTCTTAGAGCCCTTTTCACAACACAGAATAATAGTTACAAGTGTTTAAAATGACTTATGTTCTTTGCAAGAAGCGTTTTCTGTACAAACGTCTCTTAGCCAGAGCGTATTGTCTAGTTTCGTCATAAATTAACATGTTATGTTATAAATTGTTCCATTTTTATTTCTGTACCCTCACAAACATCAAAGAAAAACTATACAAAAATGAGACGCACTAGCTATATGCTCTACTATAACTAATAGTAATTTTAGGTTATTAGCAGCAGCCTGACACATTGCAGCGTTGTCGAACGTTACAGTTTTAACGAGTTTCTCCGAAACCCCAATTGTTTACTTCATTAATACTGATCCAAAAAACAAATTACGAACAAACTACGCTAACAGGCTCTTTTACCTAACCTTAATTTTATCTTGTTTGTAATTTCGTAACATAGTTTTGCATTTTTTTTTTCTTTAGTTTTATTGGGTTTTTGCTACACTTCTGAAAAAATAAAGATTAATTAAATAAGCCCTTGCGCCAAACGGACCAGTCAAGGGTTATTTTTGAAACTAAGTTTGCCTATTCAAAAAATCTCACACTGAAGAAAGCAGACAAGTAAAAAATAACATAACTATCGCGCACTTCCGTATTATTGACGTTTCGAAAAACTCTGTTTTCGTTCTCAAAATAGTAGTAAACAAATTAAACGTATGTCAAGTTTGACAGTTTAAAATTTGTGTATGTGCTTCCATAGAGATGTGGCAAAAACCCAATAAAACTAAACAAGTGACAAAAACCCAATAAAACTAAAGAAATGCCAAAAACCAATAAAACAAAAGCAGTGACAAAAAACCAATAAAACTAAAGAAAGTAACAAAACCCCATAAAACTAAAGAAAGTGGCAAAACCCAATAAAACCAAAGAAAAGTGGCAAAACCCCAATAAAACTAAAGAAAAAGTGTCAAAAACTCGATAAAACTATAGAAATAATAATAATAATAATAATAATAATAATAATAATAATAATAATAATAATAATAATAATAATAATACCTTTATTGCCCAACAGATTTCTCCAATTATAGGACAACATTATCCAACATATGTGTTAAACATATTAAACATATTACTGTGCTTGAAAATAAAATAATAATAATGATATCTAATAATAATAAAATCTTAAAACTAAACTAAGACCAAATTATAATTAACATGATACGATATATACCTAGAGATCTAAATCAAAATTGAAAATTAGCAATTATTTTATTAGAGATACTATATAAACTATCAAAATGTATATCACACACTTCTGCAACTACGTTAAAACTACGAAACATATTACACAAAGGAGAATTAAACAAAATATTAGTGTTCGTATGAGGTTGATGAAAAGCAATACAATGACGCGTTCTAAAATGAGGTACATGAAATACAATTTTCGATAATATACTCAAAGAATCAACTTTGTGATGTAGCAACATATAAAGAAATTTGAGATTAAGTAAAGTTCTTCTCAACTCAAGTGAATGCATGTTAGACTCGGTTAGAAGTAAAACGTTATCATAACCTCTAGGAGGATAGACCCCATTCGTTTTAAAGCTAAGAAATTTCAAAAACTTTCTTTGAACTCTTTCCAAAGCAAGTTTATGTGTAGCATAAATTGGAGACCAAACAATACTACAATATTCAAGTCTTGATATGACATATGAATAGTAAAGAGTTTTTAATGCACTAACATTATCGAATCTACTGCAATTCCTAATAATAAATCCTAACATTTTGTATGCTGATGTTGATATATTCTGTATGTGATTCGAGAATGTGAATTGTTTATCGAAAGTCACTCCTAAATCCTTTGTGACGTCGCAGCGTTGCAATACATGTGTGTCATATGTGTAATCATACAAAATAGGAACACGTTTCCGAGTGTAGGTCATAACCTTACACTTAGAAACGTTCATATTTAGGTTGTTTTCAGGCACCACCGATTAATTTTTATTAACTGATTTTGCATGTTCTCACAGTCGGAAACAGTACTAACTTTAGAGAAGAGCTTAAGGTCATCCGCAAAGAGCAAATAATTACAGTCAATAACAGAACACAAACCATCTATGAACATTAAAAATAGTAGGGGGCTAAATTCGACCCTTGAGGTACACCAGAGGTAGCTAAAAAGTTATTTGATTTAAAACCATTATAAGCCACAAATTGCACCCTATCAGAGAGGTATGATACAAACAAATTCAGAAGTGGTAGGCTGAAACCAAATATTTCTAATTTTTCAATCAAAATGCTGTGATCAATACGGTCAAAGGCTTTCGCGAAGTCTGTGTATATCACATCTACCTGTCCTTGCTCATCTAGAACCTCCGATATATGCTGCGTGAGATGAATTAAATTTGTAGAAGTTGACCTTTTCTCAATGAATCCATGTTGATTTGGCGAAATACGATTACATGCATATGGGTAGATGATGTTATACAATGACCTCTCCAAAACCTTGGCAAAGTTGTTCAGAATTGTGATAGGGCGATAGTTGTTTAGTAATGATGGATCCCCAGATTTCAGAATAGGGCACACTCTGCCTACCTTCCATACATCAGGAAATGTTGATGTTTTTAAAGATAAATCAAATAATATTAATAATGGATATACAAAAACGTATTTACAATCTTTCACTAAATAACTGGGAATCTGGTCATCCCCAGCAGTTGGCTTATTTTTCAATTTATCTATAGATGAGATTATGTTCTCGACCGATATATGATTTATCATCAAACCCGGAAATAAATTAAAATTAATATTCGGAACATAATTAATTTTAGCATTGTAGACACTACAGAAATATTTACTAAAACCGTCAACAATCACCTCAGGTTTATCATAAATTGTATTATGGTTATAAAGTTTCCCGGGAATCCTGGAGGTATTTTTTTTGTCTTGTATAAATTTCCAGAACTCTTTACTATTTGTTGTAATTGAAGACTGAATACTATTAAGATATGACTGATATGCTACATTAACATGTTGCTTTAATATAGTTCTTGTTTCCTTAAATTTTTCGTAATAGTAATTAATGTTATATTGTTTAAACTTACGATGATACATGATTTTCAATTTTATAAGATCAATGATGTCCTTAGTATACCACAAAGGGTACTTATTCTTTTTACTCTTAAACAGAGGAACATAAATATCAAAAATAGAAAACAACTTAAGATAAAATTCAGAACATGCTACATTAATGTCAGTATACCGATGCAAGAAGTTCCAATCAATGTCAAGCAGTGCTTGATATAATTTACCGAAATCAGATCGTCGGAAGTTGTAAGCTCTACTGTTAATATTACAAGAAAATTTTGGTTTAGTTTTGGAACTTATTTTAATATTAACTGATAACGGGGGATGAAAAGAATCTATTCTAGTAAGAGGATTTTGATCACGAATAACACTACATTCAATATTACTGATCACCAAGTCAAGAAGCCTTCCATCTTGATTAACTACATTATTTAATTGCGCGAAACCACAAAACTGCAAAAAATTGTTAATTAATTGAGTACGACCATCGTTAACTAGAGCATTGTTGAAATTAGTAATATTAAAATCTCCAACTATCAAAACATTACTATTTTGTGATACGACATTCTCAAGTAAATCAAAAAACATTTCGAGCTCCAAAATGGGCGTTGATGGAGGCACATACACTGTGTATATATAAAGTGAAAACGAGTTAAGGGCGCCGTATTCCTGAAAAAGTGTTTTCTACAAATATAAATAATTTTAGACATTTAAGAACTGAATAATATAGAGTTTAGCAAATAACAAGGATGTTATTTCATGCAACCTGCAAATATTCAAAGGCACCAAGTAAAATCAATATTTAACATCAGAAAGCGATGTATCCAATGAATTTTAGGTACTGAAATCTTTCAAAATACGTATTTTTAAATTCAACTATAGATGTAAACATTGTTATAACATAAACTTACATAGTTCTGCATATAAGATTGTTCACTTTTGTTTATAAGTATGTGAAAATAATTGTTAAAATGTGGGGTTAGAATAGCGAAATTATGTGTGTCATATAAATGCATTTTAAAAGTTATTACATTATTTGAGGAAAGTTTAAATAGTAAAAGTGGATAAACAAAACAACAATAATTCTATTTTTGATATTACTTTTGCTCTATGAGTTTTATTTTTCGAGATTTCAGTACCTAAAAAAAACCACAAATTTGATCATTTTACGGCGAGAGATACGGGCACCTTAATAATGCATTTAGCTCCAACAACGTCAATCCCAGGAACCAATAAAATAATTTGAGAAATATCTAATTGTACAACACTATAACTAGCCCTACATGCTAATAAAACACCACCACCGCAGGTTTTGTTGATATCTTCAAATCTTCTATCGCACCGGAAGACAATGTAATTTTGTGAAAAATATTCAGAGCTCAATATTTCACTGGAAAGCCAAGTTTCACACAGACAGATGAAGTCAAACTCAGTATCACTACTAGATGAAAAAATATCATCACACTTCATCCTGATGCTACGCACATTTTGAAAATAAAGAGAGAAACTAAAGAAATCCTTGGGCATATCTAGTTTAAATGACGAATAACCGGAATTCCTTTTTCATACTTAATCTTAAGATCTGTTTCTCCTTTAGATACTCTCTCATTCAATTCAGACTTGAGTGTTTTGTAATATTCTATCTGTCGTGGTGTCCTATCCTGGGATATGTGTACTTCATTAAACTCTGATCCCATTAACTGCTTTGTCTTACGAAGAATATTGTGAACGTCATTTTCATTTGGGAGAGACAGTTTAATGGGCCTAGGCCTTCGAGTAGTGGGATTTAGTCTTCCTAAACGCAACGGCTTTAGGTTGAAGGTCTCATAACTGATATTTAGGAAATCGAAAACAGAAGTAACTTTTAACTTGTCATCCTCTGCACGATTATTCTGGCTCTCGGCAACACCATAAAAATGATATTGTTTCGACGCTTCTGACGTTCATAAACCTCCTGAATAATTTCTTCTGTAAATTTGTTATTAAATTCTGTAGATCTGCCGTCTTAATTGGACCACCTCGTTTCTGAGTTCAACAATAGCGGCTTTCAATACCAATATATCACCTCCAATAGTTGAACAATTTGCACAGTTCCAGGTTAAACCCGCTTTTGTGGAGATAGATTTTACTTCAGCTATAGTTAAACCCACACATGAATACTTGAAATTATTTTTGCATATACAGCAGACAACTAATTTCGATACATCTGTATTACTTTTGCAACAGAAGCAAATATTAGACGCCATAATTATTTCTAGTCGGCACGCCTATGTATGCCCAAATAAATGTTAAATTTCTTTCAGCCAGCAAAAAAGTAATCCTCTCAATAGCCACACTATCAACTTGATAAGAGTGACTAGCTCAAATACACAAAAATGACCCTTAACGATGCCAGCGAGGAAGGATTATCAAACTATTACTGCTTCTAAATCGAAATTGAAGTCAAATGGTACATACCACAAACTAGCGATTTATGTTACAATCTCATATATCCAAAATCCAAATTTATTCGAATTAATTTCACAGAAGTAAATCAGTTCAAATACAACACATAAAATGCCGACCAAACAGCACAGCACTCAGCACAGCCAAATAAAAATGTGGCAAAAACCCAATAAAACTAAGGAAAAACTAAAAGTATGCCACAAAGAAATAGCTTCCGACAATAGGTGTCCATATTATTGCAGTTGTGTTTTTATTTTTGAAATGTATTTGTGTAGACAAACTTAAACATTTAGTTAAGTGTCTGATTTCTAAACCGCTTGAGATAATTTAACCACATTCGTTGTGCATATTTAGTATGGCAGTAGGTATGAAACAAATTACAAGCTTCAGAAACTTACCAGTGGCGGAGGCGTTGGGATCATTATCTTCCAAAAAATATATCACCCTATATAATATTAAAAATAAAATAGGCGCATATAATATATGCGTGTCACTCTATTATCTTCACTTTCTGTGTCTTTACACTTTTTTTTGTATTCCAAACCGATTAACAACAAAATTGATTCATTTGATCAAGTGTATTTTTACAATACTCATTATTTAAAATAATAACAAAATAATTAATTAATAATGCAATTACTTTACTATGATTTATTATAACAAATGTTGGAAATGGCCACCTTCAGCCAAATTACATGCTTCAGATCTTCGATCTTTCGAACACGTGCAGAAATTCAAGGAGGAGCTCTTGTCACATCACAACCAGCTATAATTTGTTGACGTAAGTGCTCCTCAGATTCAATGCGAACCTTGTAAACTAAAGTCTTAGCCCAAACAAGAAAATCAATAGGGTTCATATCGGATGATGTAGGTGGCCAAGGATGACCTGGCACTTGAGTGCATTCAGAGAAAACTGATGTTGAAATCGAGATTACATTATGGCATTTGGGTTTTCATCAGACCAAACGTGTTTATTGTGGCATCTTTGGAAAAATTAACTTCGTTGGTATACAATATGCCAGTTATGGTAAAGTCAACATTTTGTTCAATTTTTTGCAAAATCCAGTGACAAAATTGTAAGCGAGCAGAATTGTCTTGCGGCAGTAAGACTTGATCCCTTTGTGATACGGGTAAAACTGTTGATTCCTCAGAACGAACCAAAGTAATTGATGTTCTAGTACTAGTATTTGGGTCTTCAATGTCGTGTAGAATACCTAGGTCTTCCAGTAATTCGACCTTTCTAAAATGAGCCTGACTCCGAAAGACGAAAAATAATTCTGAACATTCTTGGATTTAGATAATTTGGAAAAACTCTCCATATAAATTCGCCTGGCCTCAGTACCTACCACTTTCATATGCAAGGTCATAATAATTGTAAAGCACTAGCATTTGCATATGCATAAGTCATTATTAGAACTTAATATTTTTAAAATATAAGACAACACAATATTAAATAATTCTTATTATTATTTTGCATGGCTTCCCTAAGATATGTACGTAATTTAAGTAACTGCAAAAATGCACTTGATCAAATAAATCAATTTTGTTAATAGATATGGAACGGAAGAATACAAAGAAACAAAAAGTGAAGATAATACAATGCTCATATGATGACCTATTTGGTATGTAATGTATATGTATACAGGGTGTTAAAAAAGAGTGTAAAATATTTAAGGAGGTAATAGTATGAACCAAAATAAGCAGAAAAGTCTCAATAAACATGGGTCCGCAAAATAACGGTTGCGGAGATATGGAATGTGTTATGTTTTTAGCCCCTTTTTTTATTTTGCAAAAACGTTGTGTATTTTCTTATAATAGTCGGTTGATGCTTAGTGAAATAAACAGTACGTATTTGATAGTTGTTTTCAGTGCACAAGTTTTCTTTTGCTATGGCTGGTTACAAGTCTCCAAGATCGCCTGATCTGAACCCTCTAGATTTCTTTGTTTGGGGATGTTTGAAGACATTAGTGTATGATACTCCTGTAAATAGCCTGGAAGAGCTGTAGCTATGGATTAATCAAAAGTGTCAAGAAATCCAAACCAAGGAGGGTGTTTTGGAAAGAGTTCGAATATCGTTGAGACGAAGATGTCGTGCCTGCTTGGAAATGGACGGAGGACACTTTGAACATCTTCTGTAACTTTGTTCTTGTTTGTTAAAAGCTTCCTTTGTCGGTTTATTCCTAATAAAATAAAATGTTTGAAAAACAAATAGTGGTCCATATCTCCGCAAACGTTACTTTGCGGATCCATGTTTATTAAGACTTTCTGCTTATTTTAGTTCATACTATTGAAATATTTTACACTCCTTTTTTAACACCCTGTATATAATCAAAAATCTCATTTACCATTTTATGGTAAATTATACTATTATACAAGATGATATACATTATTTTGGCAAATAGTGGTCGATGATACCCATACCTCCGCCGTAAGTAAGTTTTTAAAACTGGTAATTTTTTGTTTCATACTTACCGTCATAATAAATAGAAATACCAAATTTAATTAAATCATCTCTTAAAAATCGCGGCTTAAAAATTATTTAGTGTTTTTAAGAAGAAACTGGTAAACTTGACAATACACTCTGTATACACCAAATTCTGTATCCATATATCTAGCTGTTTTTCAGTTATTTGACCCATGCGTTACTTTTGACTAGCCCTGTAGATGTATTTATTTTCTTTTCTATTCTGGAATGTGCATTTATCGTCCTTCGTTTTTTTGTTTTCTTTTTAGATGTCTCTCCGACGATAAAACTATCAATTCGCAAATTTTGTTCTTCATCCTCCAAAAAAATCTCCCTAGGGGACAAAGCACGGTCGCCTCAGCATCCCTACGCCTAATGGTAGTTTCATTCCGCACTAAATCAATTCTCCGTTTTCACTTTTTATAGGTGAAAGCGATTCACGCTCATCGCAATCGAGGATGGTGGCCATTGTCTCGAGAGGATTGGGATTCGCTGGGGCACGGCCTCTTCCGCATAGTTGGCCGTGCATACAATCACGATCTTCCTCATTTTTTCCAATTTTTGTCAGTCGTCGTGAAATCGAGAACGGGACAGTGAGCGAGGAACATACGGGGTGTAGGAAAAGCCAAGGGCGACCCATGAAAATAAGTTTATGAAGCTTAAAGACCTGTTTTTGTAGCTTTAGTTCCTATAATAATGCCTAAAACCATTTCTTTTGGCGGCAATTGGACAATAAGTTTGACTTTTTTAAATTGGTAATTAAAAACTACCATAAAAAATCAATAATTAGGATCCTAGATCACAGATAACCATCAGACATCATTGGTTTAATTTTTGGCAGGGTTAAAGAAGATGGCGCACACATTTGCCTAATTGCATTTAAAAATACTCACCATGCACTGCAGCTCTATTTTATTTATATATTACTTTATTTTTGAATAAAAAAATTGCACCAAATAAATTATATATTAAGGAGGATTTGCAAAATTGTACAATTATTATTACAGATTCCTATCACAATTAGTATTAGAAAACTAAATTTACAGTATCCTTTCATAGAATAATGGAAACAATTAATTTAATGTGTCTTCTAAATTCTTTCACTAATTAATACATACTATACAGGGTAATTTTGAAAGTGGGATATTAGTTTGAACTGATGGTAGGCACTAAAATAAATCATTTTACGAAATGTTGCCCTAATACATGTTTTTTAATACTTAACCGAAATAGCTGAGTCATTGCAAATTTTAAAGGCGACTTTGTGTACCTTAACCTACCCTAACAAGTCAATGAACTGTTTCACAGCGTTATCAATAAGCGTGAAATCACGCGGTTCGCTTGTAACCGTCAAATAACAATGTAATACGTACGTAAACGAATCTCGTAGTATTTTTGTTATATTAGGTATTTTCTACCGTGTGCGTAGTATCATTTTGTGTAATCATGTAATTTGCTGACACAGTGATATAACAATGGCCCAAGTGTAATTAAAATTGGCTGGCTATGTACGCTTATAGATTTTATCCCTCTGCACAACGATTTGTACGAGATCAGTTATTTATAATTTTTTTATATAAACATTTTATTGGACTATTTGCATATCGTCTGTCCTTCGAATAAGTGGACATATTCCAAATTACTACCCGACTTTCAAAATCATGTGCTATTATCTATTTCGATACATTTTAATTCATAAGTTCTTCCTTCTATGATCAAAACAAATTAGGTTATATTTAGTACTGTATATTTTTAATAAAACTGTTAGTTTCCATATAACACGTAAATATGTTCAGATAGTGTTTTATTCTCATGCTATTTTAAAAGCCAAACATGATTTGACCATTTTTAACGAATCTACAGTAACAAAAGCTATCTCGTAGTTATATCAAATTAAATCTTCTTTTATGACCTATTCGATGACAGTAATTTTGTATACCTACTGTGCGTTAAAGAAAAAATTCTCCGGGAAAAAATAATTTAAAGAGCGGCCATTTTGTAAAAATGTTTTTAAATTAAATAGTTGGTTTAGAAGGCCCTCAACAGACTTGCAAAATTTTACCTTGTACGCTAAGATATCCCATTCTTCTCATTATAAATACCCTATAAAAAATTAATATCGTTTTCATTATCTCTTATTTTATGTTAAATTAAACATTTCTAAATGAGGTAGCAGCAATGCTGGAAATGCTACAACGTTTCCATTCAAAATCCATCCAGAAATTACTAGTAATATACAGGGTGGTCCTTAATTATATGCCACAAACCCTACTACGGTAATGGATATAAAAAATAATGAACATTTTCTTAATAAACTTTTAGTTGGTGGGGCCTATTTACGATGGTACGACCCTGATTTAAGATACTGCTGAATGCACTGTATAATATCCACTGCCTTATAAGTAGTTAGAAATCCCACTTCTGATTTATTTCAGATGAATAATTGAGCGCCATCTGTGGTGCTTACCGTCTTCCTTGCGGTGTCGACAATGTATTGTTTTACACCAACAGTGCCTGGTAGAGAAATAGCTGGTAATGTCTTGGAAAATCTGCGCCAAATGCGACTCAGGAAGTAAGCTATTAGTTCTAGTTGGATATAAATTGGTGTTTGCGGGATTTCATACTGATACAAATCGGTGAACATTAGTGAGGTGGGTGGTTGTTTTTACACATACTTTATCTCATCGGTATAAGAGAATAAAAAAACGGCATAAAAACATCAAAGGCTTCCGCTTGTATCTATCAGCAATTTGTCAGCCCTAGACATGGAGACAGGATACCAGTATTTGTTTAATTTTACCAATAATATAATAATGAATGTAATTGTGACTGGGATTGTGTTTGAAAAAAAAGAAAGAAGAGTCCTTTGAAAACTTTCTAAGAATTTTAAGAATTTCGAATTCAAAATTTGAACTTTAACGCCCTGTAACTTTTTTATTAGCCACAAATGGACCAAGGTAAATTTGGCTTAATCGCATTATTTTGATGTAAGGAATCTATTCTTGCTCTGTGTGCCATTAATTTCAGGACACTCTGTATAAATGGTATCTCTTTGCCGAATTGTACATTTTAATCATCTTGTAATACAAGTTAAAATAATGGAAAAAAGATGGTTTTATTAAATTTAAGCATAGATATTTGTTGCCAAGCCAATTCTTCCAACTTACAATGAAAACATTCTCCTGCCATATTCCATAAATTCTTGTTTGACGTTACATTATGTTTTCTCGAAAGTTTGCTTGTTTCCAAGCTGCTCTCTCTTATTGGATTAATGTTTCATTAATTTCATCTCGATTCTCCTCCCTCGGGAGGCATCCAAGTTTCTACCATCTACATCGGCGTATCATTCCTTAGAAACAAGTTAAAGTATCTGTTTTGGAGTTGTCTAAGCGTCAACAGTAATAAAAACGTGGGAACGCAGATAATTGTCGCTACATACAAAATAATTAATTTTAATTTCGAAAAAAAAAGAACAATTACACAAAATTTCTTAAGGCTGGGCACAGACGAACATTTATGAATTAATACATCAACGCGCATTCATCTACCTCGCGCATCAGCATGACAGTGTATTGGTCACAAACGTTGATTCATGTATTAACACATCAGTTCGCAGTAAACAACATACACGTTCGCACAATCTTCGTAAAACAATGACGAAAGAATTGCATTTCATTGCAGTGGCGTGCGCGATTATTGTGACACAAAAATTAAGAAAAATAAAAGCCCTAGTAAATGGTCTGCAACAATTTGCATTAAAGGATAGTACCATAATGTCGGTACATATAATATGTCCTCTGCTCCAGCACCAGATCTGTTCGAGTCTTTAACTTTTTAAATCTCTTCTGAATCCACCACGCAAACTGTTAATCTTTTGTATGACTGTATTTTGAGCGGTTCAGGTTGTACAACTTTTAACTTTTCAAGTAAAATCTGATAAGCTGTATTTTTCTTATTTTTTTGAGGTAGTCTTTTCACTTAATTTTCCATAAACAAGGATGGGTCCGACAGGGCCGCGACAACCCGTGGGTGCAAGGGTGCATGGCACTCGGGCGCTACGATCTAGGGGCGGCAAATGACCGTTGGTTAGAAGCAGACGTCAGTCAAGCTAAACTGCACACTCCCTGTCAAAATATATCTTCCCCCTTTTACATTTTTGTCAGTTAGATCAGATTCCCTTACTATAAATAAGTACTTTCTTCTCAGTTGACTTGTTAAAGTGTGGAGTTCACTCGACGTCAACTTATTTTTGTCATTGTATGTGCTTTAAACCCTTTTCAAGTGGCAAGCCTATAAAAGCTTGTTCTCTGCAACCAGTGCAACCCTCACCTCTCGTACTGATTCATGTGCTGTGAATTAGTCACTATCTATTATTTTCTACCTCGGGTAATTAATTGAAACATAACTTATATATATTAACCCAGAAATTACCCCCCTAGCAGTTTTAGAATATTTATTCAAAAATGACTTAATAAATATATGCCCCAACGTGTTCATAGCTTTGAAAACATTATTAACCATACCTGTAACGGTAGCCTCTGGCTCTTTCTCAAGATTTAGGATGCGTTGTAGGATGACACAAGACAGACTTTCTCATTTAGCTATAATAACTATCAAAAAACCTAGATATATCTGACTTGGTTGAGGAATTTGCAAAAAGAAAGGCCAGAAATAGTATATTCTACAAGTTGTAGAATGGCATATATTCCACACAAGCGAAAAGTTTGTAGTCTAAAGTATTCTAAACGTGTTTTAGACTATACTTTCTCTAATAAGATTTTAGAAATCATAAAAAGTTGCTTATTTGTACATATTCCATCACAGTATGTTAGAATAACATGTTAATACAGTGTGATAGAATGTCATTCTAACACAGTATGCTGGAATGACATGTATTACAATCTAATTTTTAGTTGTGGTTTTGTTAATTATTGTTGAAGAAAAATACATTTATTTTTATTACTATTAATGTATATTTCGATATTTATTTTATTACTCCATTATTTGATTATTAGAATGCTGCTAGGGAGGCAGCAAAGGTTCCGCACCCCGGGTCCGATATATAAGTCAATGAAATGTCTTAAAAAATCTCGTTTTAAATTTCGTAAGTCCGACATTTTCACTCTGTAAATAAAACTATAATTTATAAATGCCATATACTTATTTACTAATCAAATAATTATTATTAATTTAAATATATACTAATTTAACTAATTAAATAATAATTATTAATTTAAATAATTATAACTACCTTCTACGTCACTGAAGAACGCCGTGACTGTGTGTGTCAAATAACGTAGTTGTTTGCCACACACAGTCGAACATCAACGTACATTCAACAGCGCACGCACATGTTTTCTGGAAAACCAGGTTGACAAGTACGACGCACTTCTTCACCGCGCAATCATGTACGTGACGTTATTATGCCCATAGACAGGCGTTGTTGTTTGCGCGTAGATGAATGCGCGTTGATGTTTGCATACATGTACGTTCGTCTGTGACCCGCTTAATATTCTACAGTGAGACTTATATTCACAGAAAAAAAGCTTGTTTAATTTAACAAATTGTATTTCACTTATACAAAATAAAGTGACACATATCCACAATTAAATTTATAGTTTAGTAAATATGTTTATTAGCTAATTTGCTGCGTTTGGTAACAAAAGTTTTGTTTTAGATAACAAAATAATTTGCTGCATTTTTATCTGTACTGCGGATGAATCAAGTGATACTTTTGTTGAATTAAATAAATATTTTAACAAATTTAACAGTATTTTGCAAACACGGAATTCCAGGAAACAACTACTCTGCGGGCTAATGCCCCGACCAGCATTGAATTACACCTGGAAAACCTATAGCAACAGCTAGAGTCATTCGTCAGACGCCCACCAGACATATACCGGTTTCGAGCTTATTAGCTGTCATCAGTATGCCATAGGTGAGGTATCCGACGAATAATCCTAGCTGCTTTCGTCTGTCTAACCCGACAGAAGGGACCATGAGTACGCGGTGTAGAACTAACTACATCTATCGGCCGTTCGCTACTCCATGCCGGACTGAAAATGTCACAGGCACGAAGCGTTCTACATGCAGTAGACACCATTGAAAGCTGTCGACCTTTATCGCGTTCGGCGAGAAACGATATTTTGCAAACACGGAATTCCAGGAAACAACTACTCTGCGGGCTAATGCCCCGACCAGCATTGAATTACACCTGGAAAACCTATAGCAACAGCTAGATCGTCATTCCGTTCATTCTACTGAAAATACAGCAAAATGTTACTTGAAAAAGTTGGTCAGAACGGTAAATTATGGAGACGTACAAAATTTCAAGAAGATGGTCTCATTTTTGATACTTTATTTAAAAACACCCTGTATATCTAGAAATTTAGGTTTTCAAGGAAAATTGTTGAATTTAACAAACTATTTGTTTATAAGAAAAATTGTTTTCAAATTAACATATATACAGGGTGGTCCGTTTATCATGGCTTTCCATTGGCATCTAGGAAACCGTAAAATAGGGTAGCTCAAATTAGAAAAATGTTGCACCTATTCACGATCATTAAAACACTAAACAGATTTAAGATATCTGCTGCCATAGCTCAATTATGATAAAAAAATTGAAAATAGCGACTTTAGTGAATGCCATCTATAGTGTTATTATTATTCTACAACAGAACGAGCTGAAATTTGATACAGAGGGACAAGAATATAGGAGAAATCGATTTTCGTCGAAAGAAAATTTCTGCAGTGGAACTTTCAAATGTTTCAAGAAGATGGCGCTGGGCATCTGCAATAGTGTCCTAATATTTAAATCGTTGCTTTTCAAATCATTTAATTCGCTTATGGGCCTGTTGCTTGGCCTGCACGGTCTCCATGTCTCTCTCTGGAATTATCTGAAATATAAACTTTACTACAGTCCTTGTGAAAATATAGAAAACCTACACGACGAGTTTTTGCTGCCTTTAAGTCTATTTCATAAAGTATTCGAAATGTTCCGTCGTGGGTAAAATTAGATTAAGGACTGAGCTTTAGTGGCCGTTGATATTTTCATTTGATGACAATATATTTCGCGTAAGTTCTTATCCCTCTGTATAAAATTTATCTTGTAGAATAGTGACGCTAGATGGAATTTTCTGAAGTCGTTATTTTTACAATATTTCAGCAATAGCAGCAAATATCTTGGATCTACTTAGTTTATCTTAATGGTCATGAAAAGGAGCATTTTTTTTTAATTTGAGCTATTCTGCATATTTCACAGTTTCTTAAAAACCATTCTGTATATTTACGTTATAAGTTTACCACTAAATATGTCAGAAGGTTTTTCAAATAATTATTTGGGTATTAGAAACATTTCCATGTCTAGGCAGAATAAAAGTTTGCATTTGGTGCCCATATTAGCATAAATGCAGATTATATGAAAATGTGCACATACGAGTAGAAGATAAACTATATTACCTTGTTCAATCTGTTACCTTATCAATAAGACTATAAGAAATACTCAGAGTCCGCAAGTTATTTGTTTTCCCAAATCGGCAGTCATGAAATAACACCTACTTAAACAACTACTACTAGATAATAGACATGGCATAAAGAATTCTTTGTTTCATGGATAATAGGATTAATAGGTACTAATCGATAGTGTAGTCAGGGGACGTGATTGCTAATCGTTTTGTGATCGGTCGCTTGTTCTACCAACAAAATATTTTGTTGTATTAAGTATTTGATTTTGTTCATGTTACGTTAGATTACAAACTAAATATTTTTACAATTTATATCGTCTGATTGTTTCTAACCTAAATGTTTTTTTAAGAATATAAATTTTATTAGAAAGCGTTTTTTAATTAAACGAAACAAAATTGACTAAAACATGTATCTTGAATTAATACGCTCTCTAATCCGACCCTGATATTGACATGGGATTACGAGCTGCGATTAATTAAAATTGCGTGTTGTGTGTGGAAAGACATTGATCGCGTCGGTCCATATTTAATTAATGAATTTTAAAACATTAACCGTCATTCCTTCATTTCATCCGAGCGGTAATTAGTGGACTCGAACGTCCATATGGGCACAAAAAACAAAAGTCTGTATGAATTGTTGTATTTTGTATTAGTCTAGTTAAATTAAAATCGAATTTTATTTTAAATGACATGCAGATGTATGAACCTAATTCAGATTTTATTGCAGTTTAATTTCAGAAGAACCTGTACTTACAAGTATTTCCAAAATAGAGTACATTTGGAATTAAAGTTGAATATCCAAAATAATTGAATTTAAATTCAATTTTTGTTCCCATTCAACAACGAAACATATTTGGAATCTAGACATAATTCAATAAGACTCTATTCCAGTTGCATTCTGATCAGATTGTAATTAGAAAAAATGTATATCCAAAATAGTTCAATTCAATCTAAAATCAAGTGTCGATTGTCTATAATAAGATTCAACCATCAGATTTCAGTACCGTTAAATTCTTGGGTTTTTTAAAGGTCCAATAACTTTATTTGAATTTACTACAAACTAAAAAAATGTTACTACAAACAATACCACCATAATCTACAGGGTGTCCTATATTTAATGGGCCATACAACAACATGGTATAGTAGACGTCAAAACAGACCATTTCTACATTTACGGTTGAAGTGATACAGAGTGGTTAAACAAAATTTACCGAAAATCGGTAATAACTCGAAAGTAGCTGAGTAGATATGAATCAAATTCGGAGAGAAAAAACTAAAAATTTCGATTTTATAATTAGTTTTTCGAAACCTGTTAGAGGGCGCCAGTTGCACAATATGGATTGCGTAAATTCTTGCAGATTTTTTTACTTCTAAGGCTTTTTTTAAGCGCTTGATCTTAAATTATGAACATTTATATATAAAAAGGTGTACTTCATTGATCTCGATGTCTCAATTCGTTTTAGAGATATTTAAATTAATCCAGGTGGCTATAGACCACCGTAGCTTGTCATCCTGACAATTAATGTTGTCATTTAACGATTTGGAATATCAAATCGTGTGTCTTTCGTTGCACATTTATTACAAATGTTGAAAGACACATTCAATTCTCCAATGCTGAATTAAGAGATATGGATTTGTACTTATGCCAAGGCAAATTATAACAGTTAAGCAATAGTTAGAAGATATGCTGACCTTCACTTTGAGCATTTATTACAGTAATATATGTATATTATTATATAGGGTGATTCATTAATAATGGGACATATCTTAAGGGTATGTTGCTGACCTCAAAATAGAACGACTAAGCTAAATATGCCTTATCCGAATGTTGCTCCTTCTCCATCTACAGGGTGTCAACTTTATTATTTTCGATCGCATCGATCGTATTTTATGAAATATGGGATAGGGGGATTTCTTGGTACTATATTTTCGAATATGGCAACGATTTTGGTGTATCTGGTAGTATTATTTCAATAATTTGTGTTTTCTAAATAAAAGTGTTGTTTAAATATCTTTTATCATGTATCCAAAATAATTTTTAAAAAAATTTAATCCAATTGAAATTAGATTTAAATCAATTGGCTATGACCAAATAGATAAATATTTTGATATTTTGCGATATTATATTTTTTATTTGCGCTGCAATCTCCTTTTTATTTGCATGATCAAATCGATTAATTTCAAATTCTCAACTTAAACACAGCGTTCCACAGCAAACAACTTCTGTGGATGCGTCCATTTCGCAAATGATTGATTGAACCGCTCAGCCTTTCATTATAATTTGTTCAAATAAACCAGGGTCCTCTCTTTTGGTTATGAATTTTAATGAACGTTTAGTAAAAAACCCGGTCAATATACAGAGTGATACCGCTGTAAATATATCCGGCTTCACATTACTTCACCGGTTATCCTTCGGGTATTGATTATAGTAAACAAAATTGTAATTTAATCGGACTCCGAAGTAATAATTTTTCATGGATTTTCGATCTAATGAGAATGTTTGGAATCCTTTGGGAATCCTTTATAATCCAGGCCCCAGAGGTTGAAAATCATCGGATTCTTCGATTAATTGCTATTGAAGTTCTTTATTTTTTGATCACTTTTGTATACCCATGAAGAGAAAAAAATTTGAAATGGGCACCAATATTTGTCGTGCATTGTTTAAACAAATAAGAGGGAGGTTATTGCGTTTTTCTGATATATCTTCGAAAATATTAACTTTAAAACAAAATTATAAATTCAAAAAGGGGCAATAATTTTAAAGATATCGTTGTATATACGACGCTGTCACTAGCACCGGTTAATGCATAACAACTAAGACAGTCGCCAACAACTTGTGTAATATTCGTTTCCTGCCACCTGCACGGCAGCATGAGTACAATGACCAAATACAGAGCTGGAAATGTATTTGGAACCAAAGGAACAGGGTTGGAAATGGACTATCAACAGTTTACTGGTAGTAACCACTGAAAAAGAAGCAGCGTTGCCAACATTATTCAAGATAATCTCCTGTAATTGTCGAAGTGGGCAAGGGCATCTGTGACAATCATAAGCTTGAGCTGAGCTGTTCAATCATTTCTACTACTTGCTAAGGTCGAACTTGAAACATCGATGAACCCATTGACATTAATTTAGAGAATTTCCTGATAGTTGAACTACCAGATGAGGAAAAATTGGAGACACTGAGGAAACTGAAGAAAATATCGACTTCGAGCTACCAACGACACGTCACCTTGATGAGCATTCCAAATGTAAAAACTGAGATTAGTTGCATAAAGAGAATAGTTTATGTAAAATTAATATAACGTAAACAACGATTTAAATATGCTACTCGATTTCGTTCAATTATAATTATAATTTATTTCCATAATCTATTATATGACATCTCTACTTTATATATTCAACTAATCCAACCTATTCCTTCTTCCATCGAAAAAGAAGTCACTTACAATTACAAAAAATATTTAGAGTAACTAAATATACATAAATTTTCGTACACACACTTATAAAAATATACACATAAATATATAAATAAAAAGAGAGAAAAACGAAAAGAAAATATCAAAAATAGTACTGACTAAACAACAACAAATAGTTTCAAGATTATATAATTCAAGGTATCATGATTAATATCGCAGATATCAACGACGCAATTAAATATACTGCACATTGAATGAACAGGAGATCTAATAAGAATGAATATTCGTCCTAGGTCTTGCGTAGTAAAATGTAGGCTTACTTCTACAATGAAATCTTGGAACCAAAAAATTTATTTTGTGTAACATAATTTCACAATCAATACCGTGCAATAACTTATACAAAAAATTAACTGAAAGATTCCTTCTGTCGGCTAAAGAAATATATCGAAATCGATGGAGTAGTAATTACTAATCCGTACCTCTCTCAGAAAAAACTCCATCAGTCCGAAATGCCAAGTATTTTAAACATTTTCTTTGAACGTTCTCAAGATTTTCTGCATGACCCCGAGCTAAAGGATTCCAGATTACAGTCTCGCACTCTAATTTTGATCTCACTTAAGCAAAATAGAGAATAATTTTGAAAGTTGCTGCAATTCCATAATATAAAGCCCCACATTTTACTTGCTGATGCAATTATTTGTTGAAAATGTAGGTAAATAGACAGCTTGTTATCAAAGAGTATTCCTAAATCTCTAAATTCAGTACATCTATTTATGATAGTGTCATTATTTGGTAATGAAAATAATTTGGCGAGGCTTTCTTGTTAAAAGATGCGACAAAAACATTTGGATATATTTAGGTTTAACTTATTCCTAAGGCACCAGTTACTAAAAGCGACTAAATCTTGCTACAACAATGAACAATCATTGACAGTGTTGATAAATTGAGACAAGTTTATGAGTTTTGACTTCATTTAACAAATTATTAGTAAGCAATAGAAAGAGCAAAAACCAAATTGGATCCCTGTGGCACACTCGATGTAGGAACAAATTGTGGTGATCCAAAGCCTTTGTATTGAACATATTGTTTCCTTCGCAATAATAGGATTTTTTTCAATGTAAAGTTGCTGTGAAAATCCGTAGGCAATGACTGTTCAAACGAAGACAATTATCAATTTAATCAAAGGCCTTTTGAAAGTCAAGATATATAACGTCAACTTGCCTCTGATCATCCATGCCTTCGGCAACATATTGAGTTAAATAAGAAAGATGATTTGAACCCCTGCTGGTCCGGCAAAATCATAGAACTAATAGCATTGTAAATAACATTGTAAAAAATTATCTCAATCAGTTTGGAAAAGTTGCAAAGAATTGGCCTGTAGTTTGCTAATAAACTTGGATTTTCCTTCTTCAGAATTGGGCATATTTTCTTCTACTCTACTTTTGCAATTAGAAAACCTAGAGAAATTTTTATGCTGAATTTAGTGTGGCATATTTTCGTATTCTATATTTTTCCTTAAAATTGATACTTTCGAAAATATTTGCAAAAAATGTTATAACTTCCTCTTGAACCATCAAGCAGTATGTTGCACATCGAATTTTGGTGCCCATTTTTAAGTTTTTCTTCATCAACATAGAAAGCGATATAAAAGAAAACTCATTACGGTCAACGCCTGGACTATTATTAAAAATTATCTGACATGGTCTAACATCCCGTACATTAAGAATGGTTTATAAACCACTTTGATTTGTTTTAAGTGTGCTTTCTTGGGGTCTGTTTCCAATAATCTTGTTGATAAACGGAGCGCATTTCACTGCCAACTGCTAAGGAATCTGTAATAACATTTATGTTTGCATCTGCTTCTCTTTTACTTCTTTACGAGCAAACAGACATATTTAAAACGTACTTAGCTCTAAATAGTCCTTGACGGAGTTACAACAACAAGATATTTAGCAATTTGTGGTTCTTGTGGGGCACCACAGGATGATATTCTCTCAGCTAAATACACTATTTATAGCTTACCCAGAATATTTATTAATAAACAGACAGCATCAAGGTCATATTTATATATTTACGGATGGATGGATTTTACAATTAATTTATTCATGTATTCGGAGATATTTCATAAATAAAAATGTATCTATTCATTTAATAACTTCTTTAATTAAATTAGCAGAACCGGTATTTCTGATAATCCAGAGATTATTTATCGTATGAATGATTTCTTTGTCAGGTCAAGTTGGCGATAACAGTTTTAATTTTCTACATATTTTTCTATAAGATTGACTGTTTGCTGTAATTAAATCCGCAGTCATAGTAAATAAAAGAAACAAAAAACATATATCCTTGTCATATTTAATTATGTTTCGGATATTTATTACATAAAACCATCTTCAGATCTAATGGTGAGCATACACGATGCGGTTTACCTGAAGACTGGCCTTCCGGATAGCAAACCAGCCGGTAATGTTAGTGATTGTATTGGCCGAAAGTCCCAACCTCAACTCTCGGACTCCTGAAAAACTGACAGCCGTAACATATTTCTTAGTCTTCTGATACGGAAATATTTATTTATATAAAAAGTACAAATCGACAAAAATACTGGTGAAATAGCAACTTTCAATGATTTTAAGCATTTGAGAGCAATTTGAACCAAATAAATTTTGGGCTTTTATTGGTTATAAAAGAGGATTTAACTGTTTTGAATAGTATATGATATGATATTGACCAATTAAATCAACCTATTAGTATTATTAATTATTTTGTCAATTTCATTAGCGCATCATTTACAACATCTTATGCGGATAATGGTACCTTATATCAAAATATTTCTGCTGAAGTTTATAAAGTCGCGTCAAGAATTCAGACGTCTTACGTCACGGCTGACGTTACACATTTGTTTTTATTGTCAATGTAATTTTCGATATTTGATCGCATTAAACTCAATCATTTTTTGCAATTTAGTTCAATATATAATGCAAACTTTTAGTGTAGTATATAGTTTTATTACTATCAGTTGCAGTTTCTTAAATATTTTGATCAAAATATAATGAATTATTCATTTGTTCGTATGACGTAAGTCGTCTGAATTCTTGTCGCGAGTATACCACATTTGACATTGACGAAAGTGACGTTTTTACAGGGTTCAAACATACCAAACCTGAAATTGCTACTGGACCAGAATCTGTATCAGCATTCATTATAAAAGAAGGCGTTACTGTATTGTCATAATCCTCTTACTTTCTTGATTAATTTATGTATTAAAACGTGTAGTTTTCTTGAAATCTGGAATCATTCAAAAGTCTGTCCAATATATAAACAAGGAAACAATAAGGATATTACTAACTTTTGACCAATATCTATCTTATGCAACTTTAGTATCTACTTTACTCATGTACTACTTTATTCATTAGTATCGATTTGTGAAAGGTAGGTCTACAACTTCTAACCTAATGACAATGACACAATTGTATATCTGAATCTATGGACAGACAGTTGCAAATAAATGTTGCTTTCACTGATCTTTCGAAGGCATTCGACAGTCTAGACCATGGTATATTACTGACAAAACTTTGCATTTCAAATTTTTTTTTACAATTATTTAGATCTCATTTGTCCAACAGACTTTAGTATTTTTACTGTTTTAGAAAGGTATTTTAAGCTAATATAAATCAAATCTCCTACAGTAAAAAATGTTACAGAAGCTAATAATAAGGAATATATGGGTAGATATTGTGGGTGTAGTTCAACGCAGGTTGGGGCTTTTGTCCACTGAGTAGTTAGTTTCACACAATATTATTAATACCTAAAAATATATAAAGACTTTAGTATGTTCTGTTCAAAGTGTGCAGATCTGTTGACTACTTACAAACTTTAGGAGTCCCGCAAGGATCCGACCACTGTTATTCAACATTTTCATCAATAATATTACTGATTGTTTAAGTGCCTTCTTTATGCTGATGACTTGAAAGTATTCTCGATTATTGAAAGTCTTGATGACTGTGAGCGTTATCAAGGTGATGTGATACAAATTGAGGACTGTTGCAAATTAAACAGATTTCCTACGAATCCTCATAAGTGCTACATAATGTATATACTTTAAAATCGCCAATTTTGAAATTTAGAAAAAAAATTGCTTGGAGAACTTGGTTAGGTTTTTGAGGTTTATGACGTGTTAAACGAAAAAAATCTGTTACTGAAGATTCACCCTGTAGTTTGACAGATGACTGTTGCTATTGTAATTGTAATTCAGTAATTGTATTAAATACGTTCCCTAATATTTTTTGCGTTTATTATGTTACATTGCAAATCCTGTGCATTCAAAATTGGAATCATTATTTAAATTGCAAATAAATAGAGTTGTAATTTGCCCAAGTAAATCCGAAAAACCGCATGGTTTGTACACTTTATTAAATTATCAGTTGCCAAACACTGATTGGCTATTCTGTTTATTTACTCTGTTTTCAGTTTGCATTTAATTCATACAATTCATTAGTTACATTTACGACCAGATACACACAATATTTTAAAAACGTTTATTGTTTTTGTCGACCGTTTTACATTTACATGTTATTAATTATTATACAGGGTGGGCCATTAATGGTGGGCCATAGAGTAAGGATATATTTGGCACAAAATATGAAGATGTACCTAAATATGTCTTAGTGAAATGTTTTTTATTTATTTTTTTTATTAGGTATTAGTAATATTGTGTAAAACTAACTACTTTGTGGACTAATTTAGGGCATTACATTTACGAAACGGTAAACAAAAAGTAAAATGTTGCTGTGGGCGTCAAAGTTGAAATAATAATTATTATTATTCTTGGAATAACTCGAGTACTGCTCAACTTATTGTTACCAAAGGTAGGAAACATTTAAAAAAAAAATAATCATGATTTATTAATTAAATTATGTTCAGCCATAGAGGGTGCTGCATTAGCAATGCCTGATGATGAATTTCTCTTTATTTTTTTGGTGACAAAACATTCTATATGTAAAAAAGATACACTATAGAAAAAGCTGCCTTTAAAGATTTCTGCTTACATGCGTCTTCAAAATGGTATTGAACCTTTTTCAGAAAATGTTCTTATTTTATAAATGTTCAAAGTGCATTTGGTTATTCCCTAATAAATATTAAAAAATCAAGTAGATATATAGCTGTTATTGTTACTGTTTTGATCTGTCATTTACATGTTATGTTATTTTTTGTTTGGGGTGTTAAAAACAAGATTTTCTGAAAAAAAAAATCCAATAGCATTTTTTAAATCTGACGTAAACAGAAATCTTTTAGGGCAATTTACTCTTTCAAGTTCTACCAAGTGTATCTTTTTACGTAGAAATGAAGTCCGAATAAGATTTTGTAGTCAACAGAATCAGAACGTTTTGCCAACAAAAGTAAGAGAATAAGATAAATTCATCATCAGGCGCTACTAATGCGGCCGAACTTGATTTAATTCATAAATTATAATTATTTTTCAAGTTATTACAAAAAAAAAACATTTTAACTTTGACACCTGTATCTTTTTCCACAGCTACATATTACTAAGACATATTTAGCTATATCTATGGCTCATTATTAATGGTCCACCCTGTACATTTGCTTTAAATTGTATTTGTAACAATCATATGAAATAATAATATTTTATCATCTAATGATAAATTTTAAATAATTTGCGTGTGTATTCAGAATCAAACTGCACGATATTTAAAATAGGGGTCTCCCACCGATCGACAAATAAGGGTTCGAATTTATAGCCCTAATAGTCCTAAACTCGATCAGAAACTGCCGGCTACCTTAAAATAGAGCGTGTAGGGAAAATCGGTAGTAAAACTTTTCTCGCAGGAGTTGATTGGATGTGCATCGAGGGTCTTTTAGGACTCGAGTTTTTACCCTTGTTTTTAAAAGTCAAAGGAGGGTTGTACAATAAAAGGGTTGAATAGTAAAAATAACGGCAGTGGATCGGAAAATGTATGGAAGTTTAATTTTATTAGGGTTTTGTACGGGGTATGTCTGAAGTAAGTGCATATTTTATGGCATCGATTTGTAACATTCCTTTTATTATAAAATTAAGAATGTCACAATTTCAATATGTATGTATAGTAACTAGGTATTTTTGCACATCCTATATAAGTTGTAGTTTAAGTAAGTGTAAACCATATCCAGTGTACTATGTAGTTTTAGATTTCTTCAAGTAAGCCTAAAATGTAAACACTTTGTACGATAAATATTTTATTAATTATTTACTTACCATTGCGATGAACCAGTTACGTCGATGTATATCGTAATGTTATTTTTCTACTCTGGATAACAGCCTGGAGTAATTTGTTAACAGTTTATTATTTAATTATTATCACTTGTTGTATTAAGCTTTGTTTTGGCAAAAGCAAGGTTAAGGTAACTGTAACTGTCATAAAATTAATAATTTGATTCGGTTGAAACCACAGACCACATTATTATTCTTGGACTAAATTATGTGCTGAGATCTCGAACAAAGGTAGGGAAACATTTCATAGAAACCGAATCAATCAGATTTCAGTGAGTTTTAGATATTTGTAGGGTATAAAACCTACAGGAACCTAAATTCTAGTCCCTTTTCGTTCTGATTTTGGTCGATTGAAGTATTTCCATATTACAGATACACTATAGAAAAAGCTGCCTTTAATTTAGTTATAGTACGAAGCCTAATTTTGAAATATTAAAATTTATCAAGTAGATCAATATGGAGCTGTATATTTGATTAATAAAGATTATTATCGATAGTAGATTTCATTTACATGTTATGTTATTTTTTTTTGTTAAAAACTAAGAATATCTGAAAATACCTAATCCTGACCTTGCATCTTTGCTAAATCTGCACGTAAACAGCTAATTATTTTTTTCTTTTGTCATTTTCTTAACTTTAGAGGCCAATTAAATAAATTAACAATTAAATAATTGAAGGTTTGAATTAAATAAATAATCAAACAAAATAAATTAACAATTAAATATTTGAACAATTAAACAATAATTGAACGATTGAATCAATTAAATAATTGAACGATTAAATTATAAATAATCAACCATTAATTAAATAATCAATTGAAATTATTGGTGTTACGTCGAGTAACGTACATTTTGAGAATCTTTCCATTTCCCAAGTTGGAATATTTTGTTCAACCTTTGCTGGTTAAAGTTTATTAATAGAAGAATCAACATTGAATGAAGAAGGCCATTCTAAAGCTTTGAGAATCTAGATTGGAAGCGGCACTATCAAGTACGACAGCAAGGCTGCTCTTCTCAAGCACTACCTTGAAATCAAGATTAAGCGGCACTAGTCCAAGTACGACAGGAAAGCTGCCTTTCTGGGAGTCATCTCCAACATTATCAACGGATGATCTTTCCAACTTCTACAATTCCACGTCTGTATATCAACTGGTGGGCAAGTCAATAAACTGTGTTTATTTTTTATATTTTATTTTTCTTCTCCCATTTGACTTTAGCAAAATTTATTATCCTCCTACAGTAAAAGGCAAACCGAACAGATTATTCTGTAGGTGGCATAAATATAACATTCTTTTAAACAGTTTGCTATTCAAGAACCCACGACTTTAAAGTGCCCCGACTAAAAGAGCTGCTGTTTGCAACATTGTTTATTTATCGTTTGTAACAAACGATAGGTAACAAATATAATTAAACTTTTCCAAAACACCCAAAAATTTAGATATTTGCCGAAAATGTGAGAATCCCGATAATATCAAATTGTTTAATATCTGTGTATCGTCTTCCGATCTACAAGGGTAATTTCCCCAAGCGGCGAATCGTCTTTTCTCCCCTAAGCGGTTTTTCATGGCTTGCCGCGAATATCAAGCCCTGATTTTCTGTTAGATCGCTTCCTAATTTATCATTTGCCTGCTGGGAGCGTTTCTTAATTTTTTTTTTCACGTCGGAACGTGTTTCGCAGGTTCATAATCAATCACCTCGAATGACATTATTCCAGCAGCGCGATCAATCACTGAGGAGTCTTGAATTTCAAATTTATACCCCTCGGAGCCCTCTCTTTTTTTTTAATTTAATTTTGTGGAATTACATTCCAGAAAGGTCTTGGAGGCATTCAAATTTCATATAACGCGGTACCTGTTTACAGGTGCATCTTTCTTGCCAGATTAAATTCACACTGAGAGAAAAGGTTTTTTAAATTGAATAAGTGTCGAGGGGTTATTGATATTTAGATTTATATTTATGTTTGGAAAATGCAAGTATACAGGGTGTTTGGTTTGATAGAACCATACAACAGTAAACATAAAATTTTAAATTAAATTTGGAGGCTTTACCAATAACTTTTTTTAAAATTTAAGTACTGAATTTTGAGATTTTTCAAAACAACAATGAAAAAGTTGAAATGAACAAACCCATAATGTAAGATAATTCAGAACTAATCCAAAAGATAATTATTTGGTGTACTACATGGCACCCACTAAAATCAATTTATTTTGGTATTTTTTTCTGCTCACATTTGTGACATTTTTGACAACGTAGATTTGGACACCTTCCTCAGTCTGGTGACTTTGAGAAGGGACGGCTTGTTGGGTTGCGCGATGCAGGTTTGTCCGTGATATAAATTTCTAGAAGGACTAACAGATCCTTACGTACCATGGTACCGTGTTATCAGGCGTGGACTCTGGAAGACCGTGAACCACAGAAGAATATGGCAAGTCAGTAGCTTGAAGAACATGGAGGGATGGTCGATATGCCTACAGTATATGGCCGAATATGAAGTTTTGGCCTCTTGTTTTATCATTCATACCCTGTATATTCACATTTTTTTTTATGAAAAAGTTGTAGTAATAATTTATATTTTTTAAGTGTTTTTCTTCTATTACCTGAACAAGTTATACTAGTACTTTGTCAGGTATTCCCAGAATCATAATCAATCACCATCCACGACGTTGTACCTAGAATACGATCAATCACTTAAATGCGTTAAATGTGAAATTAAGACTCCCTTGGAAGACGGCGTAAGCTCTGGGCTTCGCAAAAGGAATTTTAATTTCAGGGAATTATATTATAGCATGCTTTGGGGATGCTGAAATTTTCATATTAAAGAGTCCTTTGCACAGCGTTTACCTCTCTACACGTGTCCTTTTTGGGGCGGGTATCATTCGCTCTACACTGATAGAAAAGATTTTTCACGTTCAGCTAAATCGTAATATTCAATGTAGTTACTAGTTTATGTCTTATTTAATAAGTAAAATGTTTTAAACCAAACAAGTAAATATACTTGGCGGTTATACGAGTAGTACATTTTTTTTTATTAGATATGATGATGGAAAATGTGTAAGGTTATTGGTATTAATAAAATTAGAAATGCTCCAACAGAAATCGCAACATATTTAAAATTACAGAAAGCACAGACCTACACTGGTGCTTGCTTCCAAAGATGATCTGCTAAATCGCTAGCTTATTCTGGAGCTGATTTTTTCAGTCTTAAAAGACATGACTCCTGGCGATATTCAACGGTTGCCGAAGGATATATTTCACAATTGTACAATTACAACGTTGAAGGAAACGATTAACTGTTAAATTGATTGTTAATTAAATTGATTATTAATGAATGATTGTTAAAATCTATGTATTTATTGATAATCAAGCGTTGCTTTCCAGAAAAATAAGTCAAAAGGATATTCTCAGACACCTGCTTTATCTTGTTAGCTTTGCATTAATATTTTAAATGTTGGTACTCCAGCGCATACCGCGCCTTGGATTTTGTCGAAACTAGACTTGAGATCGTTCCATTTGCTGCTGCTTATATATCAGAAGATAAACTTCCATCAGAATCATTCATTTTGAAAAGAGCTTTTTATAATTATGGGTTTGTTTGATATAGTTTTGATAGTAACCATGCAAAAACTTTCTGTTCATAGAAAATACACCAGCTTCTTTTCGCGCCTTTTGACACTTTTTGCCATATATATTATATAATTTTTCGTGTTATTAAATGAAAATAGATAAAATATTGTGCAATATTCTTGTTGTAAAATCTATCCAACACTTATACTGTAAATGACTTGTAATTACGTCGTAGATGTAAACGGCTTTTACGTTCTGGATACATAAAACTGTTATATTGACATTTAATTAATATCATAAAAAAGGCATCTTTTAATGACGGTTTTCGAAAAAAAACTACTACTAACTATTTTGTGGATGTTTGAGTTTGACAATTGATTTCCTGTTGAAACTAGAACACATTTCTTCCCTGTCTGGCACCCGCAGAATGAAATAAAGCCCAATCGATATCGAATGAACCCCAGTGTGGTCCTCCCATCTCCCCAGATAAATTGAATGTATTATGCCGGGAATTCTTACTCGAATGTCTTTTCAGACCCAAGATGAAACTCCTGAAATCCACGCTATAGCGTAAGCTCAGAATTACCTCCGTCTGCTCCTTTTTAAAATTAAGCAACCTAGAATCTTTCGAACTATCTTAATCGACAGGGAAGACAACGTAATTTTCTGAGCTACAATTAGAGTAGAGTGTAGTTGACAATTTCAGGGCTTGCATGAGCTGAAAAATAGTTGCTACTTTCTATAAATGATACTGCAGGAAACAACTACTCCGCGGGCTAATACCCCGACCGGCATTGAATTATACCTGCAGTATCTGTGTGAAACAGCCAAGAACCCTTGTGGCCACTCCACCAGACATAGACCGGTTTCGGGCTTGTTAGCCCTCATCAGTATGCCATAGGTGAGATGACCGACAATTGAACTGGCTGTTCCTTCATATGTAGTTTCACATATAAATCGAGTGCAGGTGAGATGTATGCAAGTCGAGCCGCTTAGGCCGAGCAGAAAGTAGCAGACCAGTTACATCTCACTAGTTCCTACTTTCCTGTCTCAACGTTTATTTTAACAAGCAGTCAGTATTTTGTACTGCAGTCCCTATACTGGCAGTGTTAGATTCATAGTGTGAGAAAGTTCAAATTTACCTACCATATTACAAATACGTTCTCATGAACCGATAAACAGAAAACTAAAATAAATATGATTCGGCATTTCTCTTTCCGCCGAATTAGTGTTGACCGTTTGTTTTACGTTGCTCGTACGGTTTTCTATGCATTTGGAACAAACCTTACAGTTACTATGCCCCTGAGGATGGCTTAAGAAGCCGAAACTATAGAAAAATAAATTAAAATTTATACTGAGATTCAGGACTCTAATTTCACCCCTTCTTGATGGCTTAATAATGTATTTATCATGTATATACTTTCAATGTGAAATATAGCGTTCGCGGCGCGGCGGCGGTTACAGTCAGGCGACCAACAGGTGAACAGGTGCGTAAATTGCAAGACTGGAACTGAGATATTTACAACCCGCCAAGTGTCGGTGTTCTAGGGCGGGGCGATTAGAGATGCACGCGTATTACCACGTCGTTCCCTAATGGTTTGATTTGTGGTGTTCGCCTCGGAATTTAGAAGGTAATCGGCGAGCTCCGGCTGCTAAGTACCCGTTCCTAGAAGCCGGAGCACTGTGTTTACCGGCGGTAAATCATGCCCGGAAAGGAAGCGGGTTTGTTGAACTTTTTGGCGAAATCGCGTTTTCCTCGGCGTATCGCCGGGAAGAAGGCGTTGATACCGGTCCGGATCTAGAGCAGGAGCGGTCATTTTGCAACGTCAAAAGTGAGATGATTAGTATTATCAGTGATCAAAGCTGGTGGATAAGCTGGTTCACTCTTGAATTCGCGCCTGAAGTTTCACTCTTGCCGATGCTATTTCAGTCTGCCAGCTTGACATTGACCGCTGCACAGTGGGGTAAGGCCCCGAGAAGTTTGCAAAAATTTGGAAAATTTTTATGAATCAAACGGTAGTTAATCTATATGCGCAGCAAAATACAATTCTTTGTCAAATACTGTTACTCCAAGATTACAAAATGGAGATTCCAGATCCAAGCGGTAGTCGTATATGAATGGGTTGATTTTGGTGGAATAAATTATTATATACATTTTGAAACATTCCAGGTCTTAATGCACCAGTCATTTCTTTTACTGTTTTTTTGTTTATAAAAATACGCAGTCATCTTGAGAAGTAATTATTTTAAAATCGTTTGCAGTTGACCTCAATATCGCTTACATCATTAAAAATATATTAAATAGAAAGGGTCCAAGTACAGATCCCTGCGGGACACAATATGTTGTTGAATAATCAATTGATCTGAAACCACTATAAGCTACATATTGTCTTCGAAAGGTATGGTTTGATGGAAAGTACATATTATTAGAGAATTCAAAACTAGCAAGTTTGCTCGGTAATACACTGTGATCTAGTCTGTCGAATGCTAGATGATGTCCATTTGCTGTTGTTGGGTATTTAACTACATTCTCATAAAGCCATGTTGATGTGACATTAGAGTAGATGGAGTCATGAATCAATACTTCAAATGCTTGGAAAAAATTGCACAGAATAGTAATTTGCCTGAAATATTTTATATCATGCTTATCTCCTTTTTTAATAATAATTTGACCAATAAGCAAAGATTTCAGTACTATCCGCTAAGCGTTCTTTATACACTCCCGGGAAGTAGTTAGTTATTTTGGTTATAAATCAACACACAACGTGTGCTTCAATAACTTACACCCTGTATTGTATTTTTTACATAGTGTTGTAATGTGCTTTTGGTCATGCCGCATTGCTTTATCTCTTTCTTAAATCTTTGTAAATTTCCCTGAGTGTACTTTCCGTAATAAAACAAAAAGTGACAAGAATTTGCTGATTAAATTCGTTTCGCCACCAAGAATAACGAGCGGAAAAGTCTTGTAAAAGGACACAGAGAAGGAATTAATAATTCCCGCAAAGGCGACGAGCTGTCTGCAAAATCATTCGGAAGGTGTAACACGAACCTCAGCACTTTTGGCTCCCCGATAATAGAATAGAGCCAGTTTAAATTCACGTAATTAACTACCTGTATTAGCTAATGGCTCCGTTCTATCGACGAAGACGTATCGTTTTGCTCATTAGGGGCCTTTTCGTCTAGTATTTAAATTATCTACTCCGCGCCGTCTTAATAGTCTCTAAAGTAGACTCTCTGGAGAAGGGCGACACTTCATTAGCCTAATTAATAGAATGAATGCACAGGGGACTCTGCAGAGAATGCATTGGTACAGAATTGTAACATACTTCTGTAAAGTTTTAATGCTAAACAAAGTTTCAGGCAGATTTAATTACACTTTTTTTGAAGGTTAAAAATATATTAAATACAGAATAACAAATAGATATGTCGATTTTGGTAAGAACTAGATTATTCTTACAGATTTACAGGGTGTTTGTAGTTCTATAAAGTCCTAATGCTAAATAAATTTCGAAACAGATTTAATTACACTTTTTTGGAGGTTAAAAAATGTATTAAATACAGAATAACAAATAAATATGTGTGTAAATGATACTGCAGGAAACAACTACTCCGCGGACTAATGCCCCGACCGGCATTGAATTACACCTGCAGTATCTGTACGAACAGCCAAGAACCTTTGTCGGTCACCCCATCAGACATAGACCGGTTTCAGGCTCTCATTAGTATGCCATAGGTGAGATGACCGACAATTGAAATGGTTGTTCCTTCGTATGTATGTTCACATATAAACTGAGTGCAGGTGAGGTATAAGTATATAGTTGTGTCTGGTGCTGTGTCCGACAAAGGTTCTACTGCAGGAGTAATTCAATGCCGGTCGGGGCGTTAGTCCGCGGAGTAGTTGTTTCCTGCTGTATAATTTACAGATATAATGGCTCGTCGCCCAGGGCGAGAGATCTGCGTTAAGTACCTGCTGCAATGTAGGTCGCTTCCTGTAAGTTGAGCCGCTTAGGACGAGCAGGAAGTAAGCATACCACTTTGCTATAGGTATACAAATATATAGGGTGTTTCTAAAAGGTCTATAAAAAATACTAGCACAAATTTCTGAGATTTCGTGCAAATCCTGCTATTATTGAGATAAATACTTACAAAAAAAATTTAACTGTCAACTTTTGGATGAAGGTAAATTAGGCTAGATCCTCTAGCGTCAGGAGGCTCAGTAGGTTGTGTACATTCCTTTTAGAGACGCCCTGTATAACAGCTATGTAAGTACTTATTCATATTTACGCAGTTTTTGAAACATAGCCATCGCTATCGCTACTAGGATATAGGCATGCAGGAGATTCAGAATCAAATTAAATCTGACTTAATAAATAATATCTTAAAATATATCACTGTACTACGATAGATATTCTATATCCACACAAATTTATAATTTGCAATAACATTTTTAATTAGTTTAAATCTTACGATTACTTGCCGAGCTGTTGCGAGCGTTTCCGAAGTATAATATGACGTTAGTTTGTTGTACTACTTGTCACCTTGAAGGTTAACCCACATTATCGCACGCATTTTCGTTTTCTCTGTGTTTCCATATATAAACAGCATATTGTTGACAGATGTAAGCTTTATCTATGCATCGGTCAGTGGTCGCGCGGTTTAAGGCGCCAGTACTTGTATCGAGGTGACTCGATCGCTGTGGGTTCGACCCCCCGTAGCCGGTAGACCCTGTATAAGCTATATTCGTGGAGAGGATTGCCACCCTCTCTGCGGGTATGGTAGGGTGAAAGAATGTTGGCTTGGGCCAATGTGAGAGATTGATACCGGTTGATGTTTGACTATCCCCCTTTTCCAGGTTTTCCTCATTCCTGCACTGAATGGTGGTTAGGGCCTACCAACGTAAGTCGTTCCTGGGCGCAAATGCGGCCTGCTTAATAATAATATGCCGCCCCCTCTCCCGCACAAGTCTTCGACTTCTGGGCTAATCCTCGTGAATAGAATGAGAATGGAATCATCAGTTTGTTGGTTAACTCCTCTGCTTGGAAATTTTGGGGAACGGCCATTGTCTGGCCTACTGCGTTTAGCAGTCTTTAACAGTTACCATAAATCACTATAGAACTCGTCATAGTGCAGTTTTATTTAAATCAGTTTAGCTTACATTGTCATAAACTTATGCCAATATCGCGTTCTTTTTTACCTCGTCCTTAAGGCATATTGCTTAGTTCGGTATATTTTCATTAAAGATGAAATTAAGGAGGCATTTTAAGTTTCGTTCTGGAGCTGTTTACTAAACCCAAATGGGAGACTTGATATCTTGTTAATGCCTCCCGTAGATTTTACACACCCCTAGAACTTCACCCTTGGACCTTACGCTTCGTGAAGGAAATATGGGTCATGTAGGGTCCGGCGCTGAATTTAAGAACCCCGTCTCTGAGTACTTTATTGGCGTAATAATCCGATGTATTCACTTTGCGACTCTCCTCGGTAGAAGAGCTGGCTGAGGTAATGGGGAACAAGGGTGCGGCCGTATATTCCTGGAAGATTATACGGGCTTTTAGGGTCTTCCCTGCTTAATGCATGTGAGACTCCTAACACTTACACCTAGATGGTTTTATCCGGTTTATTGTGGCGTCAGGCTCGTCTTGTTAATTACATTTCCAGTCACGAGAATGTTTTGTTTCTTATATTTTCAAGTATCTAGACAATAAAAAAAAACCTTTTGCCTTTACAATTCGCACAATATACAAGGTGATTCAGAACGTATCTAAAAAATGTTGGATTTCGCTCTGCTTGTTTTTAAGAAATTATGTCATTTTTTTTGAAATTTAAGGAAGAATTGTACCAGAACCAATTTTGTATTACCAATACCAACGTAAGTCGTTCCTGGGCGCAAATGTGGCCTGCTTAATAATAATATGTCGCCCCCTCTCCTCCTCGTGATCCTCGTGATTAGAATGAGGGGTAGAGATGTTATTATTAGCTAAGTCGATGCTTATCATAGGCGCGGACTTTTTGCAGAAAATGCATTTTCCGGTCCAGAAGGCATTTTTCAAAAAATGGCTAAACCAGACGATATAGACTTTTTTTCGTGGGACCTTCCTGAACACAATGCAGAAAGCCGCATCTCGATATCTGCTGTGCCTAAAAATTTCTGCTATTCCGGTCGATCTAAATGCCCTGGACTATATCGAGCTAAAATTCTATAAAAACTGCACATTTCTATAACATATGCGCTAGACATATGCGCGCTTAATTCAGAAATACTCTGATACACATTATTTAACACAGCTTTGTTTATCCTCGGTTCTCGTTCCTATTGTACATGATAAACATGAGCAAAACATTTATAGGCAGATGATACTTAAAATTGTTCAGATCATATTCATAATTTGAATACCGAAATATAACCAAATTTTCTACTAAGTAGATCTATTAAATTGTTGATGACTTATGTGTTATTCATTCTCTAGGTATGTGTGTACGCTTCATGGAAATATCTAACAGCGAAGGGCGATATATTCGCTAATTGAAACGTCAGGAGTTTCCTAACGGGAATCGATATAATCAAGGCTTATTCAGCCTAATGATTATCCCTGTTATCATTTAATTAAAACCGATCAAAGACGTATAGGTGGCTTCTGGGGACTTCGCCATACTTCATCCGACGCTGTACGAACACACAGATCTTAGCTATAATTGATATTTACTCGTTGCTGGAGTGAAACAAGTCGAAATCGGTGTAGCTTTAAATGTAATTGAACATAATTATTAGAGAAGTCCTGCAGCAGCCTTGCAGTTGGATAACCGGATCGTCGTATGCTTTATAGCCGGTTTTCAGTAATTATTTGGACAATTTTACTAAATCAACTTGTAATTAATTGAAAATGCTACTTAAGGTGATGAAACTTTGTATCAAAGTTTGTGATAAATTTAAACATTAAGCATGTAACATCTTTATAGCCGTCTTAAAGAAGTAGAACATGGTGGCAATGGAAAGGAAGTTAAAAGGATTGATTGGATTTAATTAATTATGATTTTCATTGATTTTCTATATATCGTATTTTTCTTCTTCGTTCTTCTTCTCATATCATTGCTATTGTTTTATAGACAACAGAAAATAAAAAACGAACTTATTGTAGCTGTACTCAATGAAATTGTAAAAATAATAGTAATATTTAAACACATCCGTTGTAGATGACAAAAAAATTACGTTAGAACAAACATAAGTGCTTGGAATGTTGACATTTTTCTATGAATAGGTATTCCTTGCTGAACATGAGTTACAAAAATGAACTTTGGGACAAAAAAACATCTAGGTCATTAAAATTACATTGTGCGGATCGATTTAAAATATTAAATTTGTACTCCATTTGATTGAGTACAAATAATGTTTCTTTAAAACATATATGTATTAACGAAAATTTTGTACACCATAAATTAACTGATGACAACTATTGCTGCAAACTTTAACAGTCAACAAATGCAAACAGTTTTACATCGTCAACATCTGGGAGAACATGAATTGAATGCCTTCCTATTTGTCATTTATTAATGCAACACATAAAAGAGGCCTAAGGACTGTTCCTTGCAGAACCCCGAAACATTTCATTCCTGAAGTCTTTTGTTTTAATATGTTTCGTAATCTTTTCATATAGATACAAATTGCGTATTTATGGATATTATAAATGAAGCGTCGTTACAAATAAATGTTCGCAATAATAAGTTCAAGAAATCGTTACACTAAAAAAAAATACAATGTATTTATTGGTCCTGGGTTGAAATGAAACATTAGGATCATTGTCCTCTACAGAAACATTGTCCCACTTCCCGCTGATCAAATTTGCATGAGGCAAACAGATTAAAGTCACTTTTGGCGTGAAATTTCGATCCTCTTGTTTTCTATTTATTCACCTACATGCATCTCCACTTTGTTACAGATGATCGTGAGGGTATTCGGAGATGGCGCCCCTACGGACGTCCCCGTTACCCCCGAGACCACCACATCCGACGTCATCGAGTGCTGCAGGGATCCGGGCGAGGAGTCCTGCAACTTGATCGCCGTCTGTCCTGAACGTGGAGGTAAGTTAGGAAAATGCAAGTGCGAACCTTCAAATTAGTAATAAAATACTTGAAATTAAAAAAAGATTGAAGCGACCTGTGGTCAAAAATGTTATTCAACATAAAGAAATTGTCAAAACGAAGAACTTGAAAATTTTGAAGCCAGTCCTGTTGCATAGAATCATAGAATGCAGGTGGCAATTTCGAAGTCCTTCACGCTGAATAATTTTTGTCCACAATCGCTATAACTGATATTTTATTCACTCTTTAGAGCGGTAGAAACCTATACTTTGTTCACTAGAGAAATAAAAGTCTTTTATACATTTTTATTAGCCATTAATAATGTTTTTTACTGTATCGGAAAGGTATTTTAAGCTAATATAAATCTTCTACAATTATAAGTCTCCTACAAGTCATATGTATGCTCTCTGATACCAAACATCTAGGTATGCTAATGAACAATTCCACAGACAAAGCTGTATTCAATAACTATCTAAAGAAATTAATCTATCTAAATTTACTAACCTGGTTTAATGAAAACACTCTAACTTCACTTTTGACGGTGTTTTCATTAAACCAGGTTAGTAAATTTAGATAGATTAATTCCTTTAGATAATTATTGAATAGAGCTTTGTCTGTGGAATTGTTCATTAGCATACCTAGATGTTTGGTATCAGAGAGCATACATATGACTTCATTGATAGGAATTGTAGGAGATTTGATTTATATTAGCTTAAAATACCTTTCTAATACAATACAAAATGTTACAAAAGCTAATACTAAAGAATATATGGGTAGATATTGTGGGTGTAATTCAACGCTGGTTGGGGCTTTAGTCCACAGAGTAGTTAGTTTCACGCAATATTGTTAATACCTAAAAAAATATAAAAAAATTAATAATATTGTGTGAAACTAACTACTTTGTGGATTAAAGCATTGAATTACACCTGGAAAACCTATAGCAACAGCTAGAGTCATTCGTCAGACGCCCACCAGACATATACCGGTTTCGAGCTTATTAGCTCTCATCAGTATGCCATAGGTGAGGTATCCGACGAATAATCCTAGCTGCTTTCGTCTGTCTAACCCGACAAAAGGGACCATGAGTACGCGGTGTAGAACTAACTACATCTATCGGCCGTTCGCTACTCCATGCCGGACTGAAAATGTCACAGGCACGAAGCGTTCTACATGCAGTAGACACCATTGAAAGCTGTCGACCTTTATCGCGATCGACGAGAAACGATATTTTGCAAACACGGAATTCCAGGAAACAACTACTCTGCGGGCTAATGCCCCGACCAGCATTGAATTACACCTGGAAAACCTATAGCAACAGCTAGAGTCATTCGTCATTCCGTTCATTCTACTGAAAATACAGCAAAATGTTACTTGAAAAAGTTGGTCAGAATGGTAAATTATGGAGACGTACAAAATTTCAAAAAGATGGTCTCATTTTTGATACTTTATTTAAAAACACCCTGTATATCTAGAAATTTAGGTTTTCAAGGAAAATTGTTGAATTTAACAAACTATTTTGTTTATAAGAAAAATTGTTTTCAAATTAACATATATACAGGGTGGTCCGTTTATCATGGCTTTCGATTGGCATCTAGAAAACCGTAAAATAGGGTAGCTCAAATTAGAAAAATGTTGCACCTATTTACGATCATTAAAACACTAAACAGATTTAAGATATCTGCTGCCATAGCTCAATTATGATAAAAAAATTGAAAATAGCGACTTTAGTGAGTGCCATCTAGTGTTATTATCCTACAACAGAACGAGCTGAAATTTGATACAGAGGGACAAGAATATACGAGAAATCGATTTTCGTCGAAAGAAAATTTCTGCAGTAAAACTTGCAAATGTTTCAAGAAGATGGCGCTGATCATCTGCAATAGTGTCCTAATATTTAAATCGTTGCTTTTCAAATCATTTAATTCGCTTATGGGCCTGTTGCTTGGCCTGCACGGTTTCCATGTCTCTCTCTGGAATTATCTGAAAGATAAACTTTACTACAGTCGTTGTGAAAATATAGAAAACCTACACGACAGAGTTTTTGCTGCTTTTAAGTCTATTTCATAAAGTATTCAAAATGCTCCTTTGTGGGTAAAATTAGATTAAGGACAGAGCTTTAGTGACCGTTGATACTTTGTTTTTGATGACAATAGATTCTCGTAAATTCTTATCCCTCTGTATCAAATTTATGTTGTAGAATAGTGACGCTAGATGGAATTTTTTGAAGTCGTTATTTTTACAATATTTCAGCAATAGCAGCAAATATCTTGGATCTACTTAGTTTATCTTAATGGTCATGAAAAGGAGCATTTTTTTTTAATTTGAGCTATTCTGCATATTTCACGGTTTCTTAAAAGCATTCTGTATATTTAAGGTATAAGTTTACCACTATACTACTATACTACTATACTATATGTGGTTTTTCAGATAATTATTTGGGGATTAGAAACATTTCCATGTCTAGGCAGAATAAAAGTTTGCATTTGGTGCCCATATTAGCATAAATGCAGATTATATAAAAATGTGCACATACGAGTAGAAGATAAACTATATTACCTTGTTCAATCTGTTACCTTATCAATAAGACTATAAGAAATACTCAGAGTCCGCAAGTTATTTGTTTTCCCAAATCGGCAGTCATGAAATAACACCTACTTAAACAACTACTACTAGATAATAGACATGGCATAAAGAATTCTTTGTTTCATGGATAATAGGATTAATAGGTACTAATCGATAGTGTATTCAGGGGAAGTGATCGCTAATCGTTTTGTGATCGGTCGCTTGTTCTACCAACAAAATATTTTGTTGTATTAAGTATTTGATTTTGTTCATGTTACAATTTATATCATTTGATTGTTTCTAACCTAAATGTTTTTTTTAAGAATACAAATGTTATTAGAAATATACGCGTTTTTTAATTAAACGAAAGAAAATTGACTAAAACATGTATCTTGAATTAATACGTTCCTTAATCCGACCTTGATATTGACACGGGATTACGAGCTGCGATTAATTAAAATTGCGTGTTGTGTGGAAAGACATTGATCGCGTCGGTCCATATTAAATTAATGAATTTTAAAACATTAACCGGCATTCCTTCATTTCATCCGAGCGGTAATTAGTGATTCGAACGTCCATATGGGTACAAAAACAAAAGTCTGTATGAATTGTTGTATTTTGTATTAGTCTAGTTAAATTAAAATCGAATTTTATTTTAAATGACATGCAGATGTATGAACCTAATTCAGATTTTATTGCAGTTTAATTTCAGAAGAACCTGTACTTACAAGTATTTCCAAAATAGAGTACATTTGGAATTAAAGTTGAATATCCAAAATAATTGAATTTAAATTCAATTTTCGTTCCCATTCAACAACGAAACATATTTGGAATCTAGACATAATTCAATAAGACTCTATTCCAGTTGCATTCTGATCAGATTGTAATTAGAAAAAAATGTATATCCAAAATAGTTCAATTCAATCTAAAATCAAGTGTCGATTGTCTATAATAAGATTCAACCATCAGATTTCAGTACCGTTAAATTCTTGGGTTTTTTAAAGGTCCAATAACTTTATTTGAATTTACTACAAACTAAAAAAATGTTACTACAAACAATACCACCATAATCTACAGGGTGTCCTATATTTAATGGGCCATACAACAACATGGTATAGTAGACGTCAAAACAGACCGTTTCTACATTTACGGTTGAAGTGATACAGAGTGGTTAAACAAAATTTACCGAAAATCGGTAATAACTCGAAAGTAGCTGAGTAGATATGAATCAAATTCGGAGGGAAAAAACAAAAAATTTCGATTTTATAATTAGTTTTTCGAAACCTGTTAGAGGGCGCCAGTTACACAATATGGATTGCGTAAATTCTTGCAGATTTTTTTACTTCTAAGGCTTTTTTTTAAGCGCTTGATCTTAAATTATGAACATTTATATATAAAAAAGGTGTACTTCATTGATCTCACTGTCTCAATTCGTTTTAGAGATATTTAAATTAATCCAGGTGGCTATGGACCACCGTAGCTTGTCATCCTGACAATTAATGTTGTCATTTAACGATTTGGAATATCAAATCGTGTGTTTTTCGTTGAATATTTATTACAAATGTTGAAAATGCCAAGACACAATCAATTCTCCAATGCTGAATTAAGAGATATGGATTTGTACTTATGCCAAGGCAAATTATAACAGTTAAGCAATAGTTAGAAGATATGCTACCTTCACTTTGAGCATTTATTACAGTAGTCTAATATACTCGCGACAAGAATTCAGACGTCTTACGTCATACGAACAAATGAATAATTCATTATATTTTTATCAAAATATTTAAGAAACTACAACTGATAGTAATAAAACTATATACTACACTAAAAGTTTGCATTATGTATTGCACTAAATTGCAAAAATCGGTTGTTTTTAACGCGAACAAATATCGAAAATTACGTTGACAATAAAAATAAATGTGTAACGTCAGCCGTGACGTAAGACGTCTGAATTCTTGACTCGAGTATATATGCATATTCTTATACAGGGTGATTCATTAATAATGGGACAGAGCTTAAAGGCATGTTGCTGACCTCAAAATAGAGCGACTAAGCCAAATATGCCTTATCCGAATGTTGCTCTTTTTCGATCTACAGGGTGTCAAAGTTGAAAAAAGAAATCACATTTTCTTTATTATTTTTCGTATTTTATGAAATTTGGGATAGGGGGATTTCTTGGTACTATATTTTCGAATATGTCGACGATTTTGGTGTATCTGGTAGTATTATTTCAATAATTTGTGTTTTCTAAATAAAAGTGTTGTTTAAATATCTTTTACTATGTATCCAAAATGATCAAATCGATTAATTTGAAATTCTCAACTTAAACACAGCGTTCCACAGCAAACAACTTCTGTGGATGCGTCCATTTCGCAAATGATTGATTGAACCGCTCAGCCTTTCATTATAATTTGTTCAAATAAACCAGGGTCCTCTCTTTTGGTTATGAATTTTAATGAACGTTTAGTAAAAAACCCGGTCAATATACAGAGTGATACCGCTGTAAATATATCCGGCTTCACATTACTTCACCGGTTGTCCTTCAGATATTGACTATAGTAAAAAAAATGTAATTTAATCGGACTCCGAAGTAATAATTCCAGTTGGATTTTCGGTCTAATGAGAATGTTTGGAATCCTTTGGGAATCCTTTATAATCCAGGCGTCAGAGATTGAAAATAATCGGATTCTTCGATTAATTGCTATTGAAGTTCCTTATTTTTTGATCACTTTTGTATACCCATGAAAAGAATAAATTTTGAAATGGACACCAATATTTGATGTGCATTGTTTAAACAAATAAGAGGGAGGTTATTGCGTTTTTCTGAAATATCTTCGAAAATATTAACTTTAAATCAAAATTATAAATTCAAAAAGGGGCAATAATTTTAAAGATATCGTTGTATATACGACGCTGTCACTAGCACCGGTTAATGCATAACAACTAAGACAGTCGCCAACAACTTGTGTAATATTCGTTTCCTGCCACCTGCACGGCAGCATGAGTACAGTCTATGACCAAATACAGAGCTGGAAATGTATTTGGAACCAACGGAACAGGGTTGGAAATGGACTGTCGACGGTTTACTGGTAGTAATCATTGAAAAAGAAGCAGCGTTGCCAACATTATTCAAGATAATCTCCTGTAATTGTCGAAGTGGGCAAGGGCGTCTGTGACTATCATAAGCTTGAGCTGAGCTGTTCAATCATTTCTACTACTTGCTAAGGTAGAACTTGAAACATCGATGAACCCATTGACATTAATTTAGAGAATTTCCTGATAGTTGAACTACCAGATGAGGAAAATTGCAGACACTGAGGAAACTGAAGAAAATATCGACTTCGAGCTACCAACGACACGTCACCTTGATGAGCATTCCAAATGTAAAAACTGAGATTAGTTGCATAAAGAGAATAGTTTATGTAAAATTAATATAACGTAAACAACGATTTAAATATGTTACTCGATTTCGTTCAATTATAATTATTTATTTCCATAATCTATTATATGACATCTCTACTTTATATATTCAACTAATCCAACCTATTCCTTCTCCCATCGAAAAAGAAGTCACTTACAATTACAAAAAATATTTAGAGTAACTAAATATACATAAATTTTCATACACACACTTATAAAAATATACACATAAATATATAAATAAAAAGAGAGAAAAACGAAAAGAAAATAACAAAAATAGTACTGACTAAACAACAACAAATAGTTTCAAGATTATATAATTCAAGGTATCATGATTAATATCGCAGATATCAGCGACGCAATTAAATATACTGCACATTGAATGAACAGGAGATCTAATAAGAGTATTCGTCCTAGGTCTTGCGCAGTAAAATGTAGGCTTACTTCTACAATGAAATCTTGGAACCAAAAAATTTATTTTGTGTAACATAGTTTCACAATCAATACCGTTCTGCAATAACTTATATAAAAAATTAACTGAAAGATTCCTTCTGTCGGCTAAAGAAATATATCGAAATCGATGGAGTAGTAATTACTAATCCGTACCTCTCTCAGAAAAAACTCCATCAGTCCGAAATGCCAAGTATTTTAAACATTTTCTTTGAACGCTCTCAAGATTTTCTGCTTGACCCCGAGCTAAAGGATTCCAGATTACAGTATCGCACTCTAATTTTGATCTCACTAAAGCAAAATAGAGAATAATTTTGAAAGTTGCTGCAATTCCATAATATACAGCCCCACATTTTACTTGCTGATGCAATCTTCCTAAATCTCTAAATTCAGTACATCTATTTATGATAGTGTCATTATTTGGTTTATTTGAAAATAATTTGGCGAGGCTTTCTTGTTAAAAGATGCGACAAAAACATTTGGATATATTTAGGTTTATTCTAAGGCACGAGTTACTAAAAGCGACTAAATCTTGCTGCAACAATGAACAATCATTGACAGTGTTGATAAATTGAGACAAGTTTATGAGTTTTGACTTCATTCAACAAATTATTAGTAAGCAATAGAAAGAGCAAAAACCTAATTGGATCCCTGTGGGACACTCGATGTAGGAACAAATTGTGGTGATCCAAAGCCTTTGTATTGAACATATTGTTTCTTTCGCAATAATAGGATTTCTTTCAATGTAAAGTTGCTGTGAAAATCCGTAGGCAATGACTCTGTTCAAACGAAGACAATTATCAATTTAATCAAAGGCCTTTTGAAAGTCAAGATGTATAACGTCAACTTGCCTCTGATCATCCATGCCTTCGGCAACATATTGAGTTAAATAAGAAAGATGATTTGAACCCATGCTGGTCCGGCGAAATCATAGAACTAATAGCATTGTAAATAACATTGTAAAAAATTATCTCAATCAGTTTGGAAAAGTTGCAAAGAATTGGCCTGTAGTTTGCTAATAAACTTGGATTTTCCTTCTTCAGAATTGGGCATATTTTCTTCTACTCTACTTTTGCAATTAGAAAACCTAGAGAAATTTTTTATGCTGAATTTAGTGAGGCATATTTTCGTATTCTATATTTTTTCCTTAAAATTGATACTTTCGAAAATATTTGCGAAAAATGCTATAACTTCTCTCTTGAACCATCAAGCAGTATGTTGCACATCGAATTTTGGTGCCCATTTTTAAGTTTTTTCTTCATCAACATAGAAAGCGATATAAAAAAAAACTCTTTACGGTCAACGCCTGGACTATTATTAAAAAATTATCTGACATGGTCTAACATCCCGTACATTAAGAATGGTTTATAAACCACTTTGATTTGTTTTAAGTGTGTCTTCTTGAGGGTCTGTTTCCAATAATCTTGTTGATAAACGGAGCGCATCTCACTGCCAACTGCTAAGGAATCTGTAATAACATTTATGTTTGGATCTGCTTCTACTTCTTTACTACCAAACAGACATATTTAAAACGTACTTAGCTCTAAATAGTCCTTGACGGAGTTACAACAACAAGATATTTAGCAATTTGTGGTTCTTGTGGGGCACCACAGGATGATATTCTCTCAGCTAAATACACTATTTATAGCTTACCCAGAATATTTATTAATAAACAGACAGCATCAAGGTCATATTTATATATTTACGGATGGATGGATTTTACAATTAATTTATTCATGTATTCGGAGATATTTCATAAATAAAAATGTATCTATTCATTTAATAACTTCTTTAATTAAATTAGCAGAACCGGTATTTATGATAATCCAGAGATTATTTATCGTATGAATGATTTCTTTGTCAGGTCAAGTTGGCGATAACAGTTTTAATTTTCTACATATTTTTCTATAAGATTGTTTGCTGTAATTAAATCCGCAGTCATAGTAAATAAAAGAAACAAAAAACATATATCCTTGTCATATTTAATTATGTTTCGGATATTTATTACATTAAACCATCTTCAGATCTAATGGTGAGCATACACGATGCGGTTTACCTGAAGACTGGCCTTCCGGATAGCAAACCAGCCGACAAACCGTAATGTTAGTGGTTGTATTGGCCGAAAGTCCCAACCTTAACTCTCGGCCTCCTGAAAAACTGACAGCCTTAACATATTTCTTAGTCTTCTGTTACGGAAATATTTATTTATATAAAAAAGTACAAATCGAAAGTACAAAAATACTGGTGAAACAGCAACTTTCAATGATTTTAAGCATTTGAGAGAAATTTGAACCAAATAAATTTTGGGCTTTTATTGGTTATAAAAGAGGATTTAACTGTTTTGAATAATATATGGTATGATAGGGACCAATTAAATCAACCTATTAGTATTATTAACTATTTTGTCAATTTCTTTAGCGCATCCTTTACACCACCTTATGCGGATGATACCTTATATCAAAATATTTCTGCTGAAGTTTATACCACATTTCACATTGACGAAAGTGACGTTTTTAAGGGTTCAAACATACCAAACCTGAAATTGCTTTTGGACCAGAATCTGTATCAGCATTCATTATAAAAGAAGGCGTTACTGTATTGTCATAATCCTCTTGCTTTCTTGATTAATTTATGTATTAAAACGTGTAGTTTTCCTGAAATCTGGAATCATTCAAAAGTCTGTCCAATAAGGAAATAAAAAAGGAAACAATAAGAATATTACTAACTTTTGACCAATATCTATCTTATGCAACTTTAGTATCTACTTTACTCATGTACTACTTTATTCATTAGTATCGATTTGTGAAAGGTAGGTCTACAACTTCTAACCTAATGACAATGACACAATTGTATATCTGAATCTATGGACAGACAGTTGCAAATAAATGTTGCTTTCACTGATCTTCCGAAGGCATTCGACAGTCTAGACCATGGTATATTACTGACAAAACTTAGTGCATTTCAATTACAATTATTTAGATCTTATTTGTTCAACAGACTTTAGTATGTTCTGTTCAAAGTGTGCAGATCTGTTGACTACTTACCAACTTTAGGAGTCCCGCAAGGATCCGTCCTTGGACCACTGTTATTCAACATTTTCATCAATAATATTACTGATTGTTTAAGTGCCTTCTTTATGCTGATGACTTGAAAGTATTCTCGATTATTGAAAGTCTTGATGACTGTGAGCGTTATCAAGGTGATGTGATACAAATTGAGGAATGTTGCATTTTAAACAGATTTTCTACGAATCCTCATAATCCTACATAATTAAAATCGCCAATTTTGAAATTTAGAAAAAAAATTGCTTGGAGAATTTGGTTAGGTTTTTGAGGTTTATGACGTGTTAAACGAAAAAAATCTGTTACTGAAGATTCACCCTGTAGTTTGACAGATGACTGTTGCTATTGTAATTGTAATTTAGTAATTGTATTAAATACGTTCCCTAATATTTTTTGCGTTTATTATGTTACATTGCAAATCCTGTGCATTCAAAATTGGAATCATTATTTAAATTGCAAATAAATAGAGTTGTAATTTGCCCAAGTAAATCCGAAAAACCGCATGGTTTGTACACTTTATTAAATTATCAGTTGCCAAACACTGATTGGCTATTCTGTTTATTTACTCTGTTTTCAGTTTGCATTTAATTCATACAATTCATTAGTTACATTTACGACCAGATACACACAATATTTTAAAAACGTTTATTGTTTTTGTCGACCGTTTTACATTTACATGTTATTAATTGTTATACAGGGAGGGCCATTAATGGTGGGCCATAGAGTAAGGATATCTTTGGCACAAAATATGAAGATGTACCTAAATATGTCTTAGTGAAATGTTTTTTATTTATTTTTTTTATTAGGTATTAGTAATATTGTGTAAAACTAACTACTTTGCGGACTAATTTAGGGCATTACATTTACGAAACGGTAAACAAAAAGTAAAATGTTGCTGTGGAAAAAGATACAGGGCGTCAAAGTTGAAATAATAATTATTATTATTCTTGGAATGTCTCGAGTACTGCTCAACTTATTGTTACCAAAGGTAGGGAAACATTTAAAAACAAAATAATCATGATTTATTAATTAAATTATGTTCAGCCATAGAGGGTGCTGCATTAGCAATGCCTGATGATGAATTTCTCTCTATTTTTTTGGTGACGAAACATTCTATATGTAAAAAAGATACACTATAGAAAAAGCTGCCTTTAAAGATTTCTGCTTACATGCGTCTTCAAAAATGCTATTGAACCTTTTTTCAGAAAATGTTCTTATTTTATAAATGTTCAAAGTGCATTTGGTTATTCCCTAATAAATATTAAAAAATCAAGTAGATATATAGCTGTTATTGTTACTGTTTTGATCTGTCATTTACATGTTATGTTATTTTTTGTTTGGGGTGTTAAAAACAAGATTTTCTGAAAAAAAATCTAATAGCATTTTTTAAATCTGACTTAAACAGAAATCTTTTAGGGCAGTTTACTCTTTCAAGTTCTACCAAGTGTATCTTTTTTACGTAGAAATGAAGCCCGAATAAGATTTTGTAGTCAACAGAATCAGAACGTTTTGCCAACAAACGTAAGAGAATAATATAAAATTATTATCAGGCGCTACTAATGCGGCCGAACTTGATTTAATTCATAAATTATAATTATTTTTCAAGTTATTACAAAAAAACATTTTAACTTTGACACCTGTATCTTTTTCCACAGCTACATATTACTAAGACATATTTAGCTATATCTATGGCTCATTATTAATGGTCCACCCTGTACATTTGCTTTAAATTGTATTTGTAACAATCATATGAAATAATAATATTTTATCATCTAATGATAAATTTTAAATAATTTGCGTGTGTATTCAGAACCAAACTGCACGATATTTAAAATAGGGGTCTCCCACCGATCGACAAATAAAGGGTTCGAATTTATAGCCCTAATAGTCCCAAACTCGATCAGAAACTGCCGGCTACCTTAAAATAGAGCGTGTTGGGAAAATCGGTAGTAAAACTTTTCTCGCAGGAGTTGATTGGATGTGCATCGAGGGTCCTTTAGGACTCGAGTTTTTACCCTTGTTTTAAAAAGTCAAAGGAGGGTTGTACAATAAAAGGGTTCAATAGTATAAATAACGGCAGTTGATCGGAAAATGTATGGAAGTTTAATTTTATTAGGGTTTTGTACGGGGTATGTCTGAAGTAAGTGCATATTTTATGGCATCAATATAATTAAACTTTTCCAAAAATTTATAATTTAGTTGTTTTTTTTAAGCAACAGGTGCATTAATAACTATTATTTAAGAAAATAGTGAGTGATCTGTGGTTCTATTATTATTATTATTCACACTGCTAGTGCCAGTACAGGTTGCATTAGTAATAAAATAACACCCAAAAATTTAGATATTTGCCGATAATGCAAGAATCCCGATAATATCAAATTGTTTAATATCTGTGTATCGTGCCCCGATCTACAAGGGTAATTTCCCCAAGCGGCGAATCGTCTTTTCTCCCCTAAGCGGTTTTTCATGGCTTACCGCGAATATCAAGCCCTGATTTTCTGTTAGATCGCTTCCTAATTTATCATTTGCCTGCTGGGAGCGTTTCTTAATTTTTTTTTTCACGTCGGAACGTGTTTCGCAGGTTCATAATCAATCACCTCGGATGACATTATTCCAGCAGCGCGATCAATCACTGAGGAGTCTTGAATTTCAAATTTATACCCCTCGGAACCCTCTCTTTTTTTTAATTTAATTTTGTGGAATTACATTCCAGAAAGGTCTTGGAGGCATTCAAATTTCATATAACGCGGTACCTGTTTACAGGTGCATCTTTCTTGCCAGATTAAATTCACACTGAGAGAAAAGGTTTTTTAAATTGAATAAGTGTCGAGGGGTTATTGATATTTAGATTTATATTTATGTTTGGAAAATGCAAGTATACAGGGTGTTTGGTTTGATAGAACCATACAACAGTAAACATAAAATTTTAAATTAAATTTGGAGGCTTTACCAATAACTTTTTTTAAAATTTAAGTACTGAATTTTGAGAAACAACAATGAAAAAGTTGAAATGAACAAACCCATAATGTAAGATAATTCAGAACTAATCCAAAAGATAATTATTTGGTGTACTACATGGCACCCATTAAAATCAATTTATTTTGGTATTTTTTTCTGCTCACATTTGTGACATTTTTGACAACGTAGATTTGGACACCTTCCTCAGTCTGGTGACTTTGAGAAGGGACGGCTTGTTGGGTTGCGCGATGCAGGTTTGTCCGTGATATAAATTTCTAGAAGGACTAACAGATCCCGTACCATGGTACCGTGTTATCAGGCGTGGACTCTGGAAGACCGTGAACCACAGAAGAATATGGCAAGTCAGTAGCTTGAAGAACATGGAGGGATGGTCGATATGCCTACAGTATATGGCCGAATATGAAGTTTTGGCCTCTTGTTTTATCATTCATACCCTGTATATTCACATTTTTTTTTTATGAAAAAGTTGTAGTAATAATTTATATTTTTTAAGTGTTTTTCTTCTACTACCTGAACAAGTTATACTAGTACTTTGTCAGGTATTCCCAGAATCATAATCAATCACCATCCACGACGTTGTACCTAGAATACGATCAATCACTTAAATGCGTTAAATGTGAAATTAAGACTCCTTGAAGACGTAAGGCGTAAGCCCTGGGCTTCGCAAAAGGAATTTTAATTTCAGGGAATTATATTATAGCATGCTTTGGGGATGCTGAAATTTTCATATTAAGAGTCCTTTGCAGATCGTTTACCTCTCTACACGTGTCCTTTTGGGGCGGATATCATTCGCTCTACACTGAGAGAAAAGATTTTTCACGTTCAGCTAAATCGTAATATCAACATAATGTATTTTCTAGTTTATGTCTTATTTGATAAGTAAAATGTTTTAAACCAAACAAGTAAATATGCTTATATTAATGGCGTTATCATTTTATCGATGTGGGTATATTAAATTATACCGAAAATATTATTTATACTTGGCGGTTGTACGAGTAGTTTTATTAGATATGATAATGGAAAATGTGTAAGGTTATTGGTATTGATAAAATTAGAAATGCTCCAAAAGAAATCGCAACATATTTAAAATTACAGGAAGCACAGACCTACACTGGTGATTGCTTCCAAAGATGATCTGCTACATTGCTAGCTTATTCTGGAGCTGATTTTTTCAGTCTTAAAAGACATGACTCCTGGCGATATTCAACGGTTGCCGAAGGATATATTTCACAATTGTACAATTACAACGTTGAAAGAAACGATTAACTGTTAAATTGATTGTTAATTACAAATTTGTCCCTGAGTCTTGCATTTTTTCACGCCCCTGTAGAAAATTTTGAAATCTATTTTATGGACTTATTAAACACGTCAAGGTTAATATCTCGTCAAAATTACGAGACTTAATGTTGAACCGTTTTGATGTTACGCATTAAAAACTATTGCTGAGGTTACCACTTTAAGTGAGCCTATCTTCTATAGGAGCCGCCACTGACAAAAGTTGCACTAAGGTTTTTGTAATTATTCGACTTGTTTTACAAGCTCACAAGTTTTGAATACTTACTACTGGTACACCTTGTATATCAAAAGGTAAACTTCCATCAGAATCATTCATTTTGGAAAGAGCTTTTTATATTTATGAGTTTGTTTGATATAGTTTTGATAGTAACCATGCGAAAACTTTCTGTTCATAGAAAATACACCAGCTTCTTTTCGCGCCATTTGACACTTTTTGCAACATATATAATTTTTCGTGTTATTAAATGAAAAATATTCTTGTAAAATCTTACACTTATATTGTAAATGACTTGTAATTACGTCGTAGTGTAAACGACTTTTACGTTCTGGATACATAAAACTGTTATATTGACATTTAATTAATATCATAAAAAAGGCATCTTTTAATGACGGTTTTCGAAAAAAAACTACTACTAACTATTTTGTGGATGTTTGAGTTTGACAATTGATTTCCTGTTGAAACTAGAACACATTTCTTCACTGTCTGGCACCCGCAGAATTAAATAAAGCCCAATCGATATCGAATGAACCCCAGTGTGGTCCTCCCATCTCCCCAGATAAATTGAATGTATTATGTCGGGAATTCTTACTGAATGTCTTTTCAGACCCAAGATGAAACTCCTGAAATCCACGCTATAGCGTAAGCTCAGAATTACCTCCGTCTGCTCCTTTTAAAATTAAGCAACCTAGAATCTTTCGAACTATCTTAATCGACAGGGAAGACAACGTAATTTTCTGAGCTACAATTAGAGTAGAGTGTAGTTGACAATTTCAGGGCTTGCATGAGCTGAAAAATAGTTGCTACTTTGCTGTCTCAACGTTTATTTTAACAAGCAGTCAGTATTTTGTACTGCAGTCAGCGGGATCCTATACTGGCAGTGTTAGATTCATAGTGTGAGAAAGTTCAAATTTACCTACCGTATTACAAATACGTTCTCATGAACCGATAAACAGAAAACTAAAATAAATATGATTCGGCATTTCTCTTTCCGCCGAATTAGTGTTGACCGTTTGTTTTATGTTGCTCGTACGGTTTTCTATGCATTTGGAACAAACCTTACAGTTACTATGCCCTGAGGATGGCTTAAGAAGCCGAAACTATAGAAAAATAAATTAAAATTTATACTGAGATTCAGGACTCTAATTTCACCCCTTCTTGATGGCTTAATAATGTATTTATCATGTATATACTTTCAATGTGAAATATAGCGTTCGCGGCGCGGCGGCGGTTACAGTCAGGCGACCAACAGGTGAACAGGTGCGTAAATTGCAAGACTGGAACTGAGATATTTACAACCCGCCAAGTGTCGGTGTTCTAGGGCGGGGCGATTAGAGATGCACGCGTATTACCACGTCGTTCCCTAATGGTTTGATTTGTGGTGTTCGCCTCGGAATTTAGAAGGTAATCGGCGAGCTCCGGCTGCTCCAAGTACCCGTTCCTAGAAGCCGGAGCACTGTGTTTACCGGCGGTAAATCATGCCCGGAAAGGAAGCGGGTTTGTTGAACTTTTTGGCGGAATCGCGTTTTCCTCGGCGTATCGCCGGGAAGAAGGCGTTGATACCGGTCCGGATCTAGAGCAGGAGCGGTCATTTTACGACGTCAAAAGTGAGATGATTAGTATTATCAGTGATCAAAGCTGGTGGATTAGCTGGTTCACTCTTGAATTCGCGCCTGAAGTTTCACTCTTGCCGACGCTATTTCCCCAGTCTGCCAGCTTGACATTGACCGCTGCACAGTGGGGTAAGGCCCCGAGAAGTTTGCAAAAATTTGGAAAATTTTTATGAATCAAACGGTAGTTAATCTATATGCGCAGCAAAATACAATTCTTTGTCAAATACTGTTACTCCAAGATTACAAAATGGAGATTCCAGATCCAAGCGGTAGTCGTATATGAATGGGTTGATTTTGGTGGAATAAATTATTATATACGTTTTGAAACATTCCAGGTCTTAATGCACCAGTCATTTCTTTTACTGTTTTTTTGTTTATAAAAATACGCAGTCATCTTGAGAAGTAATTATTTTAAAATCGTTTGCAATTGACCTCAATATCGCTTACATCATTAAAAATATATTAAATAGAAAGGGTCCAAGTACAGATCCCTGCGGGACACAATATGTTGTTGAATAATCAATTGATCTGAAACCACTATAAGCTACATATTGTCTTCGAAAGGTATGGTTTGATGGAAAGTACATATTATTAGAGAATTCAAAACTAGCAAGTTTGCTCGGTAATACACTGTGATCTAGTCTGTCGAATGCTAGATGATGTCCATTTGCTGTTGTTGGGTCTAAAGTTTCAGCTGTATTTTGGGTAATACAGAGAAGATTCGGAGTATTTAACTACATTCTCATAAAGCCATGTTGATGTGACATGAATCAATACTTCAAATGCTTGGAAAAAATTGCACAGAATAGTAATTTGCCTGAAATATTTTATATCATGCTATTCTCCTTTTAATAATAATTTGACCAATAAGCAAAGATTTCAGTACTATCCGCTAAGCGTTCTTTATACACTCCCGGGAAGTAGTTAGTTATTTTGGTTATAAATCAACACACAACGTGTGCTTCAATAACTTACACCCTGTATTGAATTTTTTACATAGTGTTGTAATGTGCTTTTGGTCATGACGCATTGCTTTATCTCTTTCTTAAATCTTTGTAAATTTCCCTGAGTGTACTTTCCGTAATAAAACAAAAAGTGACAAGAATTTGCTGATTAAATTCGTTTCGCCACTAAGAATAACGAGCGGAAAAGTCTTGTAAAAGGACACAGAGAAGGAATTAATAATTCCCGCAAAGGCGACGAGCTGTCTGCAAAATCATTCGGAAGGTGTAACACGAACCTCAGCACTTTTGGCTCCCCGATAATAGAATAGAGCCAGTTTAAATTCACGTAATTAACTACCTGTATTAGCTAATGGCTCCGTTCTATCGACGAAGACGTATCGTTTTGCTCATTAGGGGCCTTTTCGTCTAGTATTTAAATTATCTACTCCGCGCCGTCTTAATAGTCTCTAAAGTAGACTCTCTGGAGAAGGGCGACACTTCATTAGCCTAATTAATAGAATGAATGCACAGGGGACTCTGCAGAGAATGCATTGGTACAGAATTGTAACATACTTCTGTAAAGTTTTAATGCTAAACAAAGTATCAGGCAGATTTAATTACACTTTTTTTGAAGGTTAAAAATATATTAAATACAGAATAACAAATAGATATGTCGATTTTGGTAAGAACTAGATTATTCTTACATATTTACAGGGTGTTTGTAGTTCTATAAAGTCCTAATGCTAAATAAATTTCGAAACAGATTTAATTACACTTTTTTGGAGGTTAAAAAATGTATTAAATACAGAATAACAAATAAATATGTGTGTAAATGATACTGCAGGAAACAACTACTCCGCGGACTAATGCCCCGACCGGCATTGAATTACTCCTGCAGTATCTGTGTCAACAGCCAAGAACCTTTGTCGGACACACCATCAGACATAGACCGGTTACGGGCTTGTTAGCCCTCATCAGTATGCCATAGGTGAGATGACCGACAATTGAAATGGTTGTTCCTTCGTATGTATGTTCACATATAAACTGAGTGAGGTATAAGTATATAGTTATGTCTGGTGCTGTGTCCGACAAAGGTTCTACTGCAGGAGTAATTCAATGCCGGTCGGGGCGTTAGTCCGCGGAGTAGTTGTTTCCTGCTGTATAATTTACAGATATAATGGCTCGTCGTCCAGGGCGTGAGATCTGCGTTAAGTACCTGCTGCAATGTAGATCGCTTCCTGTAAGTCGAGCCGCTTAGGACGAGCAGGAAGTAAGCAGACCACTTATATCTTACCAAATAAATATGTGGATTTTGGTAAAAACTAAATTATCCATATAAATTTACTCTCACTTTGCTATAGGTATACAAATATATAGGGTGTTTCTAAAAGGTCTATAAAAAACACTAGCACAAATTTCTGAGATTTTGTGCAAATCCTGCTATTATTGAGATAAATACTTACAAAAAAATTTAACTGTCAACTTTTGGATGAAGGTAGATTAGATCCTCTAGCCTCAGGCTCAGTAGGTTGTGTACATTCCTTTTAGAGACGCCCTGTATAACAGCTATGTAAGTACTTACTCGTATTTACACAGTTTTTGAAACATAGCCATCGCTATCGCTACTAGGATATAGGCATGCAGGAGATTCAGAATCAAATTAAATCTGACTCAATAAATAATATCTTAAAATATATCACTGTCCTACGATATATATTCTATATTCACACAGAAATTTATAATTTGCAATAACATTTAATTAATTTAAATCTTACGATTAGTTTCCGAGCTGTTGCGAGCGTTTCCGAAGTGTAATATGACGTTAGTTTGTTGTACTACTTGTCACCTTGAAGGTTAACCCACATTATCGCACGCATTTTCGTTTTCTCTGTGTTTCCATATATAAACAGCATATTGTTGACAGATGTAAGCTTTATCTATGCATCGGTCAGTGGTCGCGCGGTTTAAGGCGCCAGTACTTGTATCGAGGTGACTCGATCGCTGTGGGTTCGACCCCCCGTAGCCGGTAGACCCTGTATAAGCTATATTCGTGGAGAGGATTGCCACCCTCTCTGCGGATATGGTAGGGTGAAAGAATGTTGGCTTGGGCCAATGTGAGAGATTGATACCGGTTGATGTTTGACTATCCCCCTTTTCCAGGTTTTCCTCATTCCTGCACTGAATGGTGGTTAGGGCCTACCAACGTAAGTCGTTCCTGGGCGCAAATGCGGCCTGCTTAATAATAATATGCCGCCCCCTCTGCCGCACAAGTGTTCGACTTCTGGGCTAATCCTCGTGATTAGAATGAGAGTGAAATGATCAGTTTATTGGTTAACTCCTCTGCTTGGAAATTTTGGGGAACGGCCATTGTCTGGCCTACTGCGTTTAGCAGTCTTTAAACAGTTACCATAAATCACTATAGAACTCGTCATAGTATAGTTTTATTTAAATCAGTTTAGCTTACATTGTCATAAACTTATGCCAATATCGCGTTCTTTTTTACCTCGTCCTTAAGGCATATTGCTTAGTTCGGTATATTTTCATTAAAGATGAAATTAAGGAGGCATTTTAAGTTTCGTTCTGGAGCTGTTTACTAAACCCAAATGGGAGACTTGATATCTTGTTAATGCCTCCCGTAGATTTTACACACCCCTAGAACTTCACCCTTGGACCTTACGCTTCGTGAAGGAAATATGGGTCATGTAGGGTCCGGCGGAGCTGAATTTAAGAACCCCGTCTCTGAGTACTTTATTGGCGTAATAATCCGATGTATTCACTTTGCGACTCTCCTCGGTAGAAGAGCTGGCTGAGGTAATGGGGAACAAGGGTGCGGCCGTATATTCCTGGAAGATTATACGGGCTTTTAGGGTCTTCCCTGCTTAATGCATGTGAGACTCCTAACACTTACACCTAGATGGTTTTATCCGGTTTATTGTGGCGTCAGGCTCGTCTTGTTAATTACATTTCCAGTCACGAGAATGTTTTGTTTCTTATATTTTCAAGTATCTAGACAATAAAAAAAAACCTTTTGCCTTTACAATTCGCACAATATACAAGGTGATTCAGAACGTATCTAAAAAATGTTGGATTTCGCTCTGCTTGTTTTTAAGAAATTATGTCATTTTTTTTGAAATTTAAGGAAGAATTGTACCAGAACCAATTTTGTATTACCAATACCAACGTAAGTCGTTCCTGGGCGCAAATGTGGCCTGCTTAATAATAATATGTCGCCCCCTCTCCTCCTCGTGATCCTCGTGATTAGAATGAGGGGTAGAGATGTTATTATTAGCTAAGTCGATGCTTATCATAGGCGCGGACTTTTTGCAGAAAAATGCATTTTTCGGTCCAGAAGGCATTTTTCAAAAAATGGCTAAACCAGACGATATAGACTTTTTTTCGTGGGACCTTCCTGAACACAATGCAGAAAGCCGCATCTCGATATCTGCTGTGCCTAAAAATTTCTGCTATTCCGGTCGATCTAAATGCCCTGGACTATATCGAGCTAAAATTCTATAAAAACTGCACATTTCCATAACATATGCGCTAGACATAATATGCGCGCTTAATTCAGAAATACTCTGATACACTTTATTTATCACAGCTTTGTTTATCCTCGGTCCTCGCTCCTATTGTACATGATAAACATGAGCAAAACATTTATAGGCAGATGATACTTACAATTGTTCAGATCATATTCATAATTTGGATACCAAAATATAACCAAATTTTCTACTAAGTAGATCTATTAAATTGTTGATGACTTATGTGTTATTCATTCTCTAGGTATGTGTGTACGCTTCATGGAAATATCTAACAGCGAAGGGCGATATATTCGCTAATTGAAACGTCAGGAGTTTCCTAACGGGAATCGATATAATCAAGGCTTATTCAGCCTAATGATTATCCCTGTTATCATTTAATTAAAACCGATCAAAGACGTATAGGTGGCTTCTGGGGACATCGCCATACTTCATCCGACGCTGTACGAACACACAGATCTTAGCTATAATTGATATTTACTCGTTGCTGGAGTGAAACAAGTCGAAATCGGTGTAGCTTTAAATGTAATTGAACATAATTATTAGAGAAGTCCTGCAGCAGCCTTGCAGTTGGATAACCGGATCGTCGTATGCTTTATAGCCGGTTTTCAGTAATTATTTGGACAATTTTACTAAATCAACTTGTAATTAATTGAAAATGCTACTTAAGGTGATGAAACTTTGTATCAAAGTTTGTGATAAATTTAAACATTAAGCATGTAACATCTTTATAGCCGTCTTAAAGAAGTAGAACATGGTGGCAATGGAAAGGAAGTTAAAAGGAATGATTGGATTTAATTAATTATGATTTTCATTGATTTTCTATATATCGTATTTTTCTTCTTCGTTCTTCTTCTCATATCATTGCTATAATACTTAATCAAAAAATGTTTTATAGACAACAGAAAATAAAAAACGAACTTATTGTAGCTGTACTCAATGAAATTGTAAAAATAATAGTAATATTTAAACACATCCGTTGTAGATGACAAAAAAATTACGTTAGAACAAACATAAGTGCTTGGAATGTTGACATTTTTCTATGAAAAGGTATTCCTTGCTGAACATGAGTTACAAAAAACAACTTTGTGTCAAAAAACATATAGGTCATTAAAATTACATTACGCGGATCAATTTAAAATATTAAACTTGTACTGCATTTGATTGAGTATAAATAATGTTTCTTTAAAACATATTATATTAACGAAAAATTTGACACCATAAATTAACTGATGACAACTATTGCTGCAAACTTTAACAGTCAACAAATGCAAACAGTTTTACATCGTCAACATCTGGGAGAACATGAATTGAATGCCTTCCTATTTGTCATTTATTAATGCAACACATAAAAGAGGCCTAAGGACTGTTCCTTGCAGAACCCCGAAACATTTCATTCCTGAAGTCTTTTGTTTTAATATGTTTCGTAATCTTTTCATATAGATACTAATTGCTTATTTATGGATATTATAAATGAAGCGTCGTTACAAATAAATGTTCGCAATAATAAGTTCAAGAATATAAAAAAATACAATGTATTTATTGGTCCTGGGTTGAAATGAAACATTAGGATCATTGTCCTCTGCAGAAGCATTGTCCCACTTCCTACTGATCAAATTTGCATGAGGCAAACAGATTAAAGTCACTTTTGGCGTGAAATTTCGATCCTCTTGTTTTCTATTTATTCACCTACATGCATCTCCACTTTGTTACAGATGATCGTGAGGGTATTCGGAGACGGCGCCCCTACGGACGTCCCCGTTACCCCCGAGACCACCACATCCGACGTCATCGAGTGCTGCAGGGATCCGGGCGAGGAGTCCTGCAACTTGATCGCCGTCTGTCCTGAACGTGGAGGTAAGTTAGGAAAATGCATGTTGATGCTGATAAGTGCGAACCTTTAAATTAGTAATAAAATACTTGAAATTAAAAAAAGATTGAAGCGACCTGTGGTCAAAAATGTTATTCAACATAAAGAAATTGTCAAAACGAAGAACTTGAAAATTTTGAAGCCAGTCCTGTTGCATAGAATCATAGAATGCAGGTGGCAATTTCGAAGTCCTTCACGCTGAATAATTTTTGTCCACAATCGCTATAACTGATATTTTATTCACTCTTTAGAGCGGTAGAAACCTATACTTTGTTCACTAGAGAAATAAAAGTCTTTTATACATTTTTATTAGCCATTAATAATGTTTTTTACTGTATTGGAAAGGTATTTTAAGCTAATATAAATCTTCTACAATTATAAGTCTCCTACAAGTCATATGTATGCTCTCTGATACCAAACATCTAGGTATGCTAATGAACAATTCCACAGACAAAGCTGTATTCAATAACTATCTAAAGAAATTAATCTATCTAAATTTACTAACCTGGTTTAATGAAAACACTCTAACTTCACTTTTGACGGTGTTTTCATTAAACCAGGTTAGTAAATTTAGATAGATTAATTCCTTTAGATAATTATTGAATAGAGCTTTGTCTGTGGAATTGTTCATTAGCATACCTAGATGTTTGGTATCAGAAAGCATACATATGACTGCATTGATAGGAATTGTAGGAGATTTGATTTATATTAGCTTAAAATACCTTTCTAATACATCAAAAAATGTTACAAAAGCTAATAATAAAGAATATATGAGTTGGGGCTTTAGTCCACAGAGTAGTTAGTTTCACACAATATTATTAATACCTAAAAACATATAAAAAAATTAATAATGTTGTGTGAAACTAACTACTCTGTGGATTATAGCGGTGAATTACACCTACGATGTTTGTCCATATATTCTTTATTATTTATATTCAATTTTCCTGCAGTTCCCATTAATGAAGTCATATGTATGTCGGTTCCTTGATACCAGTTGTTTATTACTGACTAATATGTAGGTAATATTTGGTCTCTCTGTAAATCTTTAGCTTTTAATATGTAAGTATAATTGGATTACTAATCAACAGTTATTGATTGAGTGATTTTAACAATGATAATACATTTAATTTTTGTTAATGAAGGAATCAATTAAATTTATATATATTAATTATATATTTTTTTAATTTCGTTAGAAAATTAAAACAGTAGTTTTTAGTCGTCCTCTTACAAATAATAATTGAAATTAATTATTACAATGACACAAAATAAATATTTCTACCTCTTTTCTACAAAGCCCACTCACAAGTACTTTCAGGATTCTGGATTATGGGTCAGCAAGCTTAACAGAATGGCTGAAACAGTGCTAATAACACAGCCCTACAAAAAAGTGGTTTGTCCGACGGACTAGACCTATATGTTTTTATGTATTTTCACACGCTGAATCGATTTAACCCTATCGCTCTAGATTCAAGGTCATTCCAAGGTCAAAGCAAAAAATAGATATGCAAGAGAACCAGACTATCATACATTTATGTTTTTGGGGTTGCTGAATCCGAATCTAAGTCCATTTAACCCCATAGCCCTAGGTTCAAGGCCATTCCATGGCCAAAGCGATAGATAGATGGACAAGTGGACCAGAATATTGTACGTTTACGTTTTTGGAATCTGAATCCGGGATTCATTTAATACCATCAGGTCAGTTTCAAGGTAATTTCAAGGTCAAATGGAACGATTGATTTGCAAGTGATTTTTTCTAATTTTGTAGAATTATCGCAAGTGTTGCTTTGTATCCACGTTCTTAATTGGACGCATATACTCCAACGCCAAAGAACTTAAACTGTCCTTGGCCGTCAAATATTGACTTAGAACTTTTTTGTTTGAACATTTTTATAAATTTCACTCACATTATCGATCTGTCAGGAAATTATGTTTAATTACAAATAACAAACATAATAACAATAACATGATTCATTTACAATACGTTTGTTCGCTTATGTAATTAAACTTTTAGGTTATCTAAAGGAATGGAAGAGTAGTGTGACATTCCAGTTCAACAAAGACTGCTATTGTGAATGAGAGTTAATTGACATATTAAAGGTACAGAGTCGGCTTCAAAATTTGCAGTAACTTTAAACTCATTTATATTGGTTATTAAAAAACATTTATTAAAGCAATTTTTGTAAATGATTTAATTTAGTGGCTACTGTACTGCCATCAGCTAAAACGAATTGTCTACTTTCAAAATCACCCTGTATATATAAATTGTTCCTGTTACGATTTTACGACTAATTTGAAGTGCTATTATGCACAATTGCATAAATTTTTTCACACATTTATCTGTGTGTGAACATAGTGTATAGCCTATACCGAACTACACCGAAAAAAAATTTGATACCTGTAAAACAATTTGTATAAGACCAAACAAATATTTACTTCTTGTTACCAAATAATTTTTTTGAAAAAGCAAAAATACCGTTATTTTGTGTAAAGAAAGCATTTGCGTCTATTAAAAGACATTATTTACTTTTCAATTATAAACTTCTAGCATTAATTTAATTATATTCTATGATATATTTGTATATTTGAAAGATCTTGTTTCCAATTAAACAAGTGCTTATTTAACAACAACTTATGGGTCAAGAATTTCAGGAAACAACTGCTAACGCCCCGACCCCCGACCAGCATTAAATTACACCTGAAAAGTCTAAGGGAGATAGTCAACATATAGCGGTTTCAAGCTTATTAGCTCTCATCAGTACGTCACACCCTGGCTTTTCAAACCCGACACACCTGAGTATGCAAAATATAGCACAGCTAGGGTATCTAGTGGCCACCTATTGGCAATTATTTTTTGTTTATAGTAAACAATTCGAATTTTTCCTTTCAAACAAACACTTTTTTCAACGAGATAACATTATTTGTTATTATATTAGATAATTGAGTTTTTTTTTAATTTACGGTTTTTTAAAAGACCTTATTAAACTTCATTTAAAAACTTTACAAAAAGAATTAAAATATTTCATATTTTCCTTTTCCACATCGCTCAATTAAAAATATGCATTTTTGAATTACATAAACGCATTGTTTGATTCGAAATGCACATTAATTTCAATCAAAAAACATTTTTTATTTCAAAACGTTACTTTTATACACATTTGAACAAATTGGTTAGGAAATAAAAAAAATAATTGAAAATCGTTTTTTTTTAAATTAAATGTTCATAAGATGTTCATCTGGAATTGGAATGGAACTATTTGTTTCATTTAAACAAATACTAGTCAAAAAACTGACATTTTCTTACCAAATAAATCAATTTATTTTTGAAAAAAAAAGGGGATTTGTTTTCCGAGAATAAATTGTTTAAATAAATTGAATTGTTTAAAGGAAAAAAATGTCAGTGTATGTACCTATGTGTTATTTGGTCCTCCCTGTACGCCAGACCCCCATCCGACTAATTAAAACACACATACATTATTGTCGAAGACCCTTTTCAATTTACCTCTCCTTCTGACGTCTCCTGCACGACCTCAGCTAATTTAGTCCCGGGAGGGACTCGACCTTGTCTCGCCCCGCAACAAGACAACTCGGCGCTCCGCGTGATATATAATACTTTCCTTCTGCTTCAGTCAAATGTCATTAATCAGCGAAAAAAAACCTCTCAGAATGGGAAAAGTTAGGCGGGCTCCAGTTTCGAGATATAGACAAAAACTTGCGTGATTAATATGTGTGTGTTAGTTTACGGGTTGGGGCTGCGTCGGAGGGGGTGACATTTATGAAGTGATTTTCGAGGAAAAATACGTATAAGGTCTCTCCGAGAAATACTTGTATTGAAAAACTGAAATAACTGTCACAATGATGTTGTAGCTGTAATTTATTTACTGATAGGGTTGCCATATTTACATGTTATCATGTAAGGACATTGTTACCTTGTTATATCCTTCGCTTTGTGGAATAACGGGAGCTGTACAGGGTGCCACGTGAAAATTGCTCCTCTCTTTTCTCCGTTTTCAAGACGAAGAAAACGTATAAGAATGAAAGTTGTAGGAACTCAAATATTTTTTAATGCACATAACACAAAAGCAATTGAATATCACTTTTCTTAGATCAAAGGACTTGTTTTTTAAATGGAACACCCTGTATATTTTTATGTCATAGGTCAACTTAGCTTTGAAAAAATATATTATACAGGATATTTAGTTTTTACGGCTTTTGATATATTATATTATTAATAATGCAACATCATGTCGCATCATGTAACTCATGTCATGAAATATGATATCCTTTTAAAAATTTTAATGAAAATATATGAAATTAAGCACTTTTAATTGGGAATTATATCTATAAAGCTGTTTACAGGATGTTTAGGCCTACATCTGCGTCCTCCACTGTTCTTCTTATAATTAGGTTTAGTATCTACTACTATTTTAATTTTGCTGTCATCTCCCATTGTTCTAGATTCCCTAGCCCCTCCACTCTTCTGAATATTACAAACTCCATCTATTTTTGTACCCAGAGACGCCGACTTACCAAATTCTCAGTGGGTGCTCACTTAGCAGATTTAAATCATCAACATTTAAAACTGTTATTTGCTTAGGTAATGAAAACTACACTATATAATTTTTATGCATTTATATTTTTCGTCAAAAATGCTACTTTATTATTGGTAGTGCCTGCGGTGTATTGGGTACAGTTCTAGGCAACAATAAAATAATTTCAGATTGGGCGCACTACGCACTCTACGTATATTTTGAAAATATATATATCATTTCCAATAAAATTTAAAGTAGTACATTATTCCAAAGAAATATAAAAAAAATAAAAATATATTATTAATTATTTTCTTCCTAATGTTTTCTGTGGGTGCTCAAGCCCCGGAGCACCCACGTAGTCGGCGCCCCTGTTTGTACCTGGTACATTCCATATATTTCCTCATTATTTCTCATTCCATAACCTTCTTCTGTCTTCTTTCCCTCTAGAATTTTTTTCCCACCTCATCAGGTTTCTTTCTTACTGAAGGTTTGATTGTCATATAGCATCGTCGGTCTTAAAACTATTTTGTACATTCTAAATTTTACTCCTGTGGATACATTTTTTGATTTCATTAAGTGGTTAAGTTTACTTTTCGGTCAGTGGTCGTGCGGTTTAAGGCGTCAGTACTTGAAGCGATGCAGCTATATCGATGTGGGTTTGATCCCCGCAGCCGGTAGACCGTATATCAGCTATATGTGTGGAGAGGATTGGCACCCTCTCTGCGGGTATGGTAGGGTGGAAGAATGTTGGTTTGGGTCAATGTGAGAAATTGATACCGGTCGACATTTGACTACCCCCCTAATTAATGAGGTTTTCCAGGTTTCCCTCATTCCTGCACTCAATAGTGATTAGGGCCTACCAACATAAGTCGTTCCTGGGCGCAAATGCGGCCTGCTTAATAATAATATGCCGCCCCCTCCCCCGCATAAGACTTCGACTTCTGCGCTAATCCTCGAGGTTAGAATAAGGGGTAGAAATATTATTATTATTTTATTATTCTCCTATTCATTTCTTGCTCGTCGCCACACTTAGCTGTTATTAGCGCCCACATATTTTTGAACTTTTCAAACTCTCTCCGCGCTTTGAAATTGTTTTGTTGTCCCATTTTCAAAAGCTTACTTTTCACTTGATTTATCTGTAATCCCACTTTATTTGGCTCCTCCACAAATTTTCTCGTTTATCTTTTCTGTTTCCCTACGATCTTTGGGAATTAGATTTTAATGTCATATAAGAATATATTATGCAAAATTTTGTAAAAACATATCAACATTAAATTAAAAAAGTTTTTCTGATAATTAAATTTTAATATGAATTGAACAATTTCCATCAAGTAAGGATATTTCTAGTAAAAGTATGAACAGAAGGACACAGATGCTGTGGTAAGGACTATGTCTACTACTACCCTCCAACCCTACATATTCAACCCTATTTGCTGATGATTTTTAAAACCCAGTGAACTCACATACATATAAATGCTGCGGCAAATGAAAATATTGCAAATGTAAAAAGTTTCAATACTCAATCCTTATGTTTCATAATTTGTGAGACCTTGAAATAAAATTGTAAAAATAGAGGTTTTGTTGATATTTATGTTTATGTAACTGGGGCATATATTGTTTTTGCTGTCTTTTTTAAATGTTTTATTGTAATGAACCCATGTGATCTTGTAGAATTAGAAATTGATGAGAACAAGAAAGTACACTTACACATAAAGTGGTCTGTATATTTTGAATAGTTATAAGGAAAAGTTATTTGGAGAAAGTACTTATAAAAATTCTTTCAATATCAGTAGAAAAAATGGTGTGTTGAGAAAAAAATAATATTGGAGCGTCATTATTCATCTTAATTTCAAGTCTCAGCCAAAGTATTTTTGGCACTGCTCACTTTTCTTCAGCCGTTTACAAAAAAACGTATTTTCCGTTATAAAATAGGTAATCATTCTGTACATCGCAGACTGATATTCCTTCAATTTCCACCACGATGATTTCAAGATTTTTAAATTGTATAAGTTGACTGTTGATAGGCCATACGTCCACTAACAACTAACATCCCACTAGTAGAAAATTACCTTATCCTTTCCAATACATCACACTCCGTAACGCCCCCTGCACTGAAACTGCGAAACCGGACGAGGAATTCTTATCCTTCACCCAAAGTGCACCTATTGAATTAGAAAAACAAACCTAATCTTTTAAAAGCTTTTAAAATGGATACTGTCAGCGCCGATCGAGAGGGCTTTATTTATCTGATCGTGAAGGAGTTTCCCCTCTAAACTTCCTCGATGCTTATCCGGAACGCTGAATTTAAATCATCTGGGAGGAGATAAAAGAACGAGACCACTTTATATAAGAACTAGATCTAGCTTGTAGTTCGATCAGCCGATACACTACACTAAAAAAAAACTTTCGTTCGTCGCCTCTTTTTTCTCTCTTATCTTAATTATATTATATCTCTATTATCTCATATTTCTCTTATCTTTACCCTTTTATTCCCTTTGCATCTCTTTCCTTGTAGCATTTCTATTCGTTTCAGTGTGTTCCATTCTAGTTATTCACTGTATCTGTTTTCGATATCCTCGTATTTCTTACCTGTTATCTGTCTATTCTCTTCCGTATCTCTTGTATTTTCTTGTTATCACTTATCTGTTTTCTACTCGTTTTGCTGCCTTCTTTTGTTCCATATATCTCCATTTCTCTTCTACCTTTTATTTTCGTATCTTCTTTCCCTGTCGTTTCCGCCTTATTCACTTTTTATTTACTTTCTCTTATATCTCCTTTTTTTCTCCTACGCTTCTCTTATCTGTATTTTCTGTTTGTTATTTCCCTCTTTTCAATATTAATGTATTTTATTCATTTGGTCATATTCATCTGTAGAAACTAAGAAGCCTGAATTTCTTTCTTGTGCCATTATTATTTTTTAACATCGTGGCGGGAGTTTGTCTTCGACTAGGCACAAATTCAGACGCAATTCGACTATGGACGGAGCTAATAGAACAGGATCTGCAGGTTTCCGAGACCAACGCGGCTCTAAATCACGTACCACCTATGAAGACGGTACGTGAATATCAATACACGGTCTTTTGTCGAATGCACGCAATATGCGGAGGGATTGGAAATAGTTCGCAACGTAGTTTTGTTTCAACGGCTCTGTGTCGATCGATAGTGAATTTATTTAAATGGATGAACATTAAATTGAAAACAAATATAATCGAAATCGTAATTTATTTTCATGGAAATTGATTGGTAACTGAAAAGAAATCAGAATTTTGTTTAATCAACATTTGAATCGATGCATGCAGAAGCGTCAGATATCCACAAAAGCACGTTATGAAGAAATGGAAAAACATTTTACTGTTGGTATTTAGAATACATTTTGCTTTGTTTTAACCATTAAAAATAGTTTGAATATAGTTTCTATGACTTTTTTGCATAGTCTAAGTGAAAGTGTAATAATTATTTTTTATCCTACACTAGATGAAAACTCAATTTACGAATAGCCTTTAAAGGCGCGAAAGTAGGCGTTCTCAGGGCTATGAGCGAAATAATATATTGTTATGTTTTATATTTGTGTTTTATTGTTTGTTTGTTAATTATGTTGAGTAGTATTCTTAAATCCTTGAAATGTCATTTACTTGCCAGGATAGCTCTGTTCTGGACGCCTGTGTGTTCAGTTATATTTTTGATTGAAATTTAAAATTTTAATGTGTTATATGTTTTCAAGAAGTATTCGACGGGAAGTACTTTGAATCTATAATTTTTTTTTATTTTTTATCTTTGTTCAATGAATTCAATAGCTGATATTAAAAAAAAATGTAATTTAATATTAATCCAAAAACTGTTGGCACGAGACACTTATTCCCAGTGTAGATTCTAAACTGGTCTTAATTGTGTTTTCATTATTTTAAATATTCTGCTTTATTATTCATTGGAAATTTTGCTTAGGCATATTTAAGAAATACATTTTTTTAATTTTTTTCATTTATTATTTTATGAATGAGCAATCAATGAATTTTCTTAAATATATCCTAACCCTGCGGTAACTATCTTATTTCTGCACACATGTACAGTTTTTATACTAAAAACAGTGGTTTCCTTTGGTACAGAATTTTTTTTTAAGCCCAATCAGTCCTTCCTTGATCCTTGTTTTCCCGCTTCTTCCTGCCTACCGTTATATTATTCCTTGTTCCGCTCTTTTCTTCCCTTGTTATTCCTATCTTCTTCAAATCTGTTTTGTCTGCTGCTTATCTCAAACCTTGGTTTGTTTGTTGCTTTTCTCATGACTGAAGTCTGTTCCGTAGTTTTATTTATTTCCTTTTTAAATCTTGATATTAATACTATTTCACTTTGATATACTTTTTTTATATAACTTTCACTAATTTATAACTGGTTTATACTCTATTTTAGTTAATTCTTCATGTGGGAGCAAAATTTTAACGTGGCTTCACATTTTTCACCAAATATCAACAACTTTATTTATTTCATCACTAAGATACCACAATTTTGCACTTCACTTTTAAATCTAATTATTTAATTTACAGTTAATACATACAATTTAGATTCCACCCAATGACATTCAAGCTATAATTTAATTTCAGCCATTTTTAATACCCCTGTATATTTCTACAAACAAATTGTCTCTTTTACTTCCCCGTTATTGAATTTACAGTCTAATATAATTTAGAATTTAGAAGTTTTGATTTCTAGTTGTCACTCAATTCACACAACTGTCATCTGAATGTAAATGATTTTAATCTGACATTTTATCAACGTATGCTGTCACTTAATACAATTAAGTAGGTGACGTCCGAATACAACATTGTTTATTTATTTTAATTTATTACAATATATCTGTCTGAATTCAGAGTTTAAATTCATAGTTTAAAGTCTGAATTCAGAGTTAAAAGTCAGAATTCAGAGATTAAACTTTGAATCAGAGCTCAGAGCTCAGAGCTTAAAGTCTGAATCTAACAAAAATTGTAGACGTAGCCCTTTTAGGGCTTCGAATAGTAATATGTCCTAAACAGTGCAAAATCAGTCAGTGGCGGAGTTACCAAAAGATACCAAAGAACAGTATAACGTTGACTCTACAGAGTATTTTGGAAATTCAAATAATGTTTGTCCTAAAATAATCTTACTGCAGTGTTGAATATTGTAATGCGCGTACGTTTATACGTTTTTAATACCAGACCACCTTTGAAGGAGCTATTGTAAAGCCAACGGCATGTAATTATACTGACACACACACAGCATATAGCACCGTGGCTTTTTCTCCATCGGTGAACACTTTTTGCTTCACCTCGAGTTAACTACATGTGAGAAAAACCGGGTTACGGTAAAATTAGGCACCGTAACTCACCTCGTTGGACATGACTGGGACTGCAATTAAATAAATAATTGCCCGTTTTATTCGGGATTTCGCGTGTTTCTGGATTTAGACGTGAGAAATTGAAATAGCGTGGGAATGGGTCGGATCCATCGATTTGGCGCCCTACGAATTCGTGGTTAATTTATTTAAATCGTTTAAAAAAGGTACCCGCTATAATTAAGGTCGTAGCTTTAGGAAATTATTTTAAATGCATATTCAAGTAGGAGCTGTTTTATAATGTTTATTGTTCGCTCTTAACTATTTATTGTAATGCTTACCCTGCATTAACCTGTACGCATAAACTTATCTCTGAATTCAGACTTTAATGTCTGAACGGAGTGGATTACTTTCTGCCTGTGACAGTATTCAGGCCCAGCTTTGAGTAGCCAATGACTACTAGATGTGTACACACGTGCTACGTTTTGCGTACTCATATTCAGTTAACTATTATGACAGATTGTGAACAGTTAAGGTTGCGATTTATTGGCCTCATTTGTGATATACTGATAAGAACTAACGAGTTCGAAACCCGCACATGACTAGTGGCACCGCTGACGATTAACTGTGGCTGTTTGCTATAGACATGTCAGGTCTAATTCAAAGGCGCAACGTTATTTAGGCACCCAGTACTTAAATAGTACTGTTCATGACAATAGTACAATCAAACTTAATCAGGAATGTTCAAATGTTACCATAAATATTAAATATTAGTTTCTTTTGTTAATGCGTTAGCAATTTTCTTAATAAAAACGAGTTAAATTAAAAGTTGTATTTCATTTATTTTGTTAATGCGTTGGCAATTTTAGTAATAAAAACGATTTAAATTAAAATTTGATTTTTGTGGTCTCTGTTTGCAGTCGTATAAAAAGTATCGTGAAAAACTCGTTTGAAGACCTCTTTGCAAGAGTCGTTTTCAAGCCTTGTTGTTGAATGTACTATAACGCAATTTTCGAGCTACAATCTTATAGCACACGCCGCCTTGCGATTTATTTCCATGTAGACTGTCCAAACTATTGCATAGAATTTCATAGCCTTCCAATAAATAGCTACATAAAGGGTAGGTATATCCGTGGAATTCGAAATATAACAGTCATTTAAAGTGTACACACCGTATACCTTCATTGACCTATTTTTCCTTTCCACGAACGATCGTTGTGCGAACGTAGGTTCCGATATCGATTCCGGGCAAACATCACGCAATTGATTGTACATTATTCAACAGAAAATAGACCGAACGATAATGATGCCAACATATCAAACAAACGTAAAATAAACACAAAAGTAGTCCGTATCGTGCCGGGAAAGATACGTTCGTGCTGATCGCTTGATAATATACTGGGTGGCCAAGTTTCAAAACGAAAAATCCAACATCTCTTAATTGCAGTTAATAAAAACTCATTCTCTTGCAAACGGTTATTTCTACAAAAAAGAAATTACAATACGGACATTTTATGCCGCAAGAATAAAATAATTAATGGCTAGGACCAGTATATACAGCATGTTACAGGTTTGACTACTATAGTTTTAACAGGCGATAGTATATTAAAATAAACAGAAAGGTCATACATCGGGTATCGCCTAACGAATGTTACAAACTTGCTTAAACGAAAAATGTCGCAAAACATGTTACAGGGTGTAGTTTCTTTTTTATTTCTTGTTTTCTCCTTTACTGAGAACCCACTTAACTGGCTTCTGCAAAATTTGCTGTTGTTTAGTCTCTTTTCATGAAGTAGGTATGGAATTATTAGGTTAAATCATACAGAGCGTTCACTTTACTACAACTCTTTGTGAATATTCTTATGTAACTTTTTTGTACGTTTAAATTTTTACACCCAACTATCAGAAATAGGTAGAGAATTGTATTCTATACATATGCATGTATATCAAATCTATACCTATTGAAAGTCGAAACATATATCCCATATTTATTTAATAGGTACTCCTAGATGTAGCTTCACTTTCAGACGTTGTCTGTACTAAATTCAAGAAAATTGTGAATTGTGATTTGACAAGAAAATTGAGTCAAGAAACTTGAACAAATTGATAAACTTTTAGCCTGTGAAGACCTGCAAGGTCTAATACTTTCATGTAGTATTTAAAAAATGCCGATGGGAAAAGAATTCAAGTATGCAAAACTAAATATAATCTGAAATATTAGACAGAAGATAGTGAAGAAGGGATATAATTAAATTTTCTTAAATATAGAATGGCAAAAGAAGAAATAAAAGACGTACCTTATCCTGAACAAAACCGAGGGGAATAGCAATTTTAAAAAAAACTATAATAAGAATTTTGCCCTCTAATGCCTAACAGCAGAAGACAATTCTGGGAAAATTTGAATGAAGATGATGTACCGAACCTTACAGGCTCGTATTGTGAATAAGTAGAAAGTAACGTTTATATTTTTAATCATACAATATATTTTAATATAATAAATCAGTTTTTTGTTGTCTTTTTTCGTTACTTATTGTTTTATATATTTGATGTATATCTATTTTAAACTAAATGAAACTACGCTTAAATTTGGAAATAAAAATTGTGCAAGATTTCTTCCCAATTGTTGAATAATTTTTACAAAATTATTAAAATTTATTTATGACAAAACAAAATTAAATGTAAAATTATACTATTACGCGTATGTATACAACGTTGTGTGAATTTCAATTAAATTGAAGGATTTTGCTGAGTAGGAAATGAAACCTTTACAAATAACTGAGCGCCATATATTCCTCTAAAAGTCCGAGTAGTATTTAATTAATTTTAAATAAATTTTTGTCAGAAATCAATGAACAATTTACCTCATCACAGCGTCGAGAGCAATCATTTAACTGTGCTTTTCATGCAATTAAATATTGAATACATGGAGTCCAGCTTTGCATAAATTGAATAATTTTCAATATGAATTAACCTTAATTACTTTACAGTTTCGTTTTAAATAAGCGATTTACAAAGTTGCCCCGTACAGCCGAGCGAACGAATTATAAACGATTATAATTTAAATTCGCGTTGATGAGAGCGCAACACCAAATACAACTTTGTTGCCTCGTTAGTGGAGATCGTACCGTTTTTCATCATTCCAGAGATGGTTTCATCTAGTGTTGGGATCACTCGAGTGAAAAATAACTGATTATTCGGTTATTGCAAAAACCGAAATCACTCCGTTATCAGTTACATGAGCAACGAATTATTTATTTGATTTTTGTTTAATGTTCACTAAGTAGGCTTGCCACTTTTGAAGTTATACTTCTTTGCGCCCGTTAGACACATTGGGATGGGATGTTGGTCGAGAAACCGCGTCACGCTCAAAAGGAAGAACAAATTTGGAAGAACAAATTTTTAAGAACTAATATAATAATAATATATATATATATATATATATATATATTTTAAGAATATTTTTACGTACGTATTTTTTTGTACATACGAGTTTTTAAGTATTTTTTTTTGATTTTTTTAAGATTTTTTTGTACGTACGAGTGGGTGTATGAGAATGGCCAAAGAAGTATAACTTCCACCGTCTGGTCCGACACAGACAATTTTATATGCGCAAGTAAGAACAATCTTATCTTTTTAAATTCTCAAGTAAAAGTAAGGACATTATTAGCATTTATCAGGTAAGCTATTGGTCATACAAATTTTTTAAAAACATTTTTCACTTACAATTTGTGTGTTCGAGCTCAAGATTTGTAACAAACGAAAAACCGAATAAGCATAGAAATGACCATCATGAATCTAATGTAATGTATACATAGAGATTACAATTTTGAGCAATTATTTTTCGAAAACTAGATTCCACTAGCCAACGTTAAAGCTCGTGAATTATTCACATGTTCTTCCAACAGTTTAAATAACAATTGTAATATAGCCACGACCTTCATCGTCGATATTATCACAAATTCACGATAGATCTTTTTTGTAGAAATGACACTTTTTATGTCTTTTCTAAAGTAGGCATTACGTCAAATAACCTCTAAGTGGCGCGCTCATCGAAGCGAGGAGGATGAGGTAACAAATTGCCACCATTAATTTTTCCAATAAACCTTATTGTTAAACCGCGGGGTTGGGGGTGACCGCGAGGGAGGGGGCTAGATAAACATCTGAAGCGAAGTTTTAAGTAAATGCCTTCCGACGCAGGAGCGGGTAAAAAGTTTCTCGATAATAATAGCTGACAATTATCGTCTAAGGAGACGCCTAAATTCTATTACGGCGAGATCTTGAGATATTCTTTGATGAGTTCGGATGAAAGGACGGCTTGGCGCTTTAAAATTGGTCTTTGTCGAGCCGAATGCGGAATGTTACAATGGAATTGATGTAGAAGGGAATTTTATGCTAGGATAAATAAGTATTTACTTGGATTGGTATTTAGGGGTATATAAATATCGTTGTTGGCATTTTGATCTTTTCCAGCTGGTTTTCGAGGCCATAAAAGGTATTCAGGACTGTAATAAAATTGTTTTATTCGCGCAGGCGAGTGTCATAAAATATGAGATAATAGTCGTTATAGATACGAGTATACATATAATTTAATAATAATACATAATTATTTATTGAACTCAAAAAATTATATGGGAATGTATTGTATATTTGTCAAAAAACGTGGTGTATTATTACAATAACATTATTGTACAAATACAAACATTAATTAAAAACGCATTTTTTGTATGTTTTTACCACTTTTTCTGTAGATATGCTGTAAATGAATACATTTGTTTTGTAACTAACCATTGTATTTTTATATATGTCAATACGAAAATACTGAATACTTGTAAATTGTCAATAAAAACGTGAAATTACAATGGGGAATGTGATTTATGTGTGAATTTACGAATCATGTAAAAATGAACTAATATACATTAGAGTTGTTATCACGTGATGATCTTTAACATGAAATTGTAAAACTATAAGATATTTGTGAAATTCCTGACAAAATAATGGGTAATAATATACCCTTTATTTACTACACGAACGCAATACTTATAACGTTTTATCCACAATCATAAGCTCAAGTTAGTCGAAACGACATTTTTAAATAAGAATGTTCCTTCAAAAATTCAGTCTCATGACGAAACTCGCTGGTTTACTATGGTGAAACATAATAAGACTTCTGATTTCACCAGTGAAATAAAACCAATTTTACTTCTCTAATAATAGATCTATCATCTATGTGGAAAAGTTTGGTGTAAATGCTCTCTAACGGCCATGGAAAAATGAGCTAGATGGGTAGAAAGGGCCGGAGCTGTTTTATGGCCTCCAAGATCGCCTGATCTGAACCCTCTAGATTTCTTTATTTGGGGATATTTGAAGACATTAGTGTATGGTACTTCTGTAAATAGCCTCGAAGAGCTGCAGCTACGGATTAATCAAAAGTGTCAAGAAATCCAAACCAAGGAGGGTGTTTTCGAAAGAGTTCGAATATCGTTGAGACGAACATGTCGTGTCTGCTTGGAAATGGCCGGAGGGCACTTTGAACATCTTCTGTAACTTTGTTTTTTGTTTGTTGAAAGCTTCCTTTGTCGGTTTATTCCTAATAAAATAAAATGTTTGAAAAACGAATAGTGGTCCATATCTTCGCAGCCGTTACTTTGCGGATCTATGTTTATTAAGACTTTTCTGCTTATTTTGGTTCATACTATTTACCTCCTGAAATATTTTACACTCTTTTTTTAACACCCTGTATATTAAATATTCTAAAATTCTTGCTTTAAGGACCCTTTAAATAGTGTTTTATACAAAAATAAATAACTTAATAACTGCACTGTAGCTATAGGGCTTACCAAATAAAGGGAATTATGACACCTGAATATTTTACCGAAGAAGCCGAAAAAATGTAACATAAATTTATTTAGTAAATTGTTTACTTTTATTTATGGGCATGTGAAAATAAATGTTAAAATGTGTGTTACAATCAGGATAGCAACAAAGGCATGTCCTGCAAACGTTTTTTAAAAGCTATTAATTTGTTCGAGGAAAACTTAAATAGTAACAATGAATAAACAAAATAAGAATTGTATTTTTGTGCTTATTTTAAACATAACTATTTTTCGCTCATGTATTTATTCTTGAGATGTGTATGTGTCTAAATATTACTTTTAAATTTCATTCAACACACCGGCAAATTGTGCAATTTTTAAATATGTCACTGCATATAGTCTCCTGCTACAGATCATTTAAAAATAAATAATTTTGGAAGTATTCTATTTTCTGGCGGAGGCGCTAGTCATACAGTAAAAGTATTCCTCTTGCACACCTCTAGTATTCTAAGAATGGCAATTTTGTGTAGGATATGTTGTTAATTTCAAATTAAATTTAAAAATGTATACAACTTTGAATATATGTACAGTATGTCCATGCTTGTGGAGTACATGTGAGGAATAATTTCTTAATTTTTTTGAATAAATCATTCTTATTAAAAAAATGTATGTAGTGTCATACATATTAATTTTTTAAAAGATAAGGTCAAAGTATGAAACAAATTCCTTATATACAGGATGTAACAAAAACACAGGTCATCCCATTAAGTAGGTACCTACGTGTTTTTGGTGGCAAAATATGACGATTTAACCCTAGTTACCTATCACAAAAATGCCCTCCTTAAAAGATACAGGGTGTTGAATCTGAACTTTTAAAATTGTGTTTTGCGCAATAACTTTGCCAATTTTTCACATATCAGTTTTAAATTTAATAGAGATTATTTTTGTGGCAAATCAAATTCTCAAGGCTATTATTTGTATCCCCCATTTTTTAACGTACGCCCATGGACAATTTCCCAATATTCTAGCGTAATATTAGTTTACATTATTTTATTACTCTCAATAATATTAAAAATATTCCTATTAATAAAACTTTCCTAAGCTACTAAAGCTAGTTACAAACTATTTTTTTTTTTCATCTTCATGGTAACGTTGGAAGTCGTGTTTTTAAGTTCATTTTTAGCTATCGCAGCAAATTAGCATAGAAAAATCAAGTAGTAGTATATATAAAACAAACGGTAGAATAATATACACACTCTCAAATCTAGCCGGCTTCTTTTTGTATAAAACATCAAGCTTGCTTCTGCGATATACCTACCTACTAGCCTTCACTTTTTTTATTCGTGTTCGTAACGAGTCTGTCAGAGCGACTAGGAAGAAATGATTAAATATGTATCTACAGATATATTTGTATTCTGAATACATAAGCATACATTACTTTATGAATGAGATATCCAGCCTTATCTTTTTGTGTTTATACGCGGAGCGGACATGCAACAAATACATAAAAGATTACTTCAAAGTGCGAGAAGAGTTTCTCTCAAGTATGGACTATAAATCGGATAGTTGGTTTCATAAATATTTTATGGAGATGGCCAGTTTACAGTACAGGTAAAACACAGCACTGACAATAATGATTTTCCTAGTAACATTCTCAGTATAGCGGCAACAAGAATAATTGCATAGTACATTTGCTTTAGCAAATCTAACCCAATGAGCAGGCATAAGGATAAAAAACATTTAAAAGTGGTCGAAAGCCAAAGGTTGAAACAACGAAAAAATGTCGTGTGAGAAAACGTTATTTTTAACTAAACAAAATTATTAAGCCCACTTTTAAATAACAGAAACTAAAACGTTATTAAACGTTTTATTTACAGTTATATTAAAGTTTATAAAACCGTTCACGTCACGTTTTAATAACTTTTTATATAACGTTTTCTTAACAATAATAAAGAATGTTATCAATTTCGTTTTCAAATTATGGTAATAATTATGATAATGGTAATGATCTGTCAGTGGTTGCGCGGTTTAAGGCGTCAGTACTTGACTCAAGGTGAATAGATCGCTGTGGGTTCGACCCCCGCAACCGGTAGACCGTATATAAGCCAGATTCGTGGAGAGGATTGGCACTCTCTGCGGATATAGTAGGGTGGAAGAATGTTGGCCTGGGTCAATGTGAAAGATTGATACCGGTTGACGTTTAACTACGCCCCTAATTAATGCGAATTTCCAGGTTTCCCTGTCCTGTTTAATAGGTATATTAAATTTATATTTGTATGTGAAACGTTTAATTTGACGTTTTACAAACGTTGCAGTTTAATATTATTATAATATAAAGCTATTTTATACATCGTGATATAAACGTTACGCGAAAACATTATTTAGGTATTTATTTCTATCTTCAGTTGAAAACATGTGAAGTATCAATGTATTTTATACGTTTTATTTTTATGTTATTAAAACGTGTACAAAACGTGTTATTAACATTTGGATAACACGTTTAATAAATTCAATTCATATATGTATTTAAAACGTTTAAATCTGTTTTACAAACGTTACACTTAACGTGCAGTTCAACATTATTAAAATATGAACTTATATATTATACGTTTGTTAATGTTAGTTGAATAATGTTATAATATGAGTAAAACGTACATTTTTAGTGTTCACTGCAACCTCTGAAATGTGAATATCATTAACGTATTTTAAACGATATATTTTAGGATAAGGTTGTTGGTCCTGTTTTCTTTTACTTCACTTTAAATAATTTGATGTTTCACTTTTACCCCGTTTAGCCCTAGTTGTATTGGTATGTCTCAAAACGAAACAAGGCAACTTGCAATTATATGGTGAACACTTTAAAAACGATATTTCAACTCTCTCTATTATTGTTTACTAGTGTATGGATTGTGCAATTTTCTGAATTTATGCGATACACCCAGTACTTCAATTCCGTTTTTGAATCGGTCCTATTACATCAAATCCTTTTTAAATTGTTATGCTCACTGAGCGTAACAGGCGACAATATATCAAATAAAAAAAACTTGACAAGTCCCGACTGTTTTATTTTATGATTTATTCTTCCAATTTGGTTAATCTTACAAGCTGCAGAGAATTATCACCCAGCGTAACTCCCAGGCGCCACATCGAGGAAATGGACCGAAAATCAAAGGTTGCCAGGACTTGTCACGTGACTAATACAATGTACGTGCCGGTGCCCTCAGTGCAACCCTCCCTCGGGACTCCCGCGCCCTCGTTCTGGAAAGAACTTTGGCAGACGTCCTGACAGGTACGTGCTCGGTTTACTAGGCACGTGCAGCTTTGATGATGTTAATTATCTGTTAGGTTGTTACATAATGTGGCCGTAATAGTTTTTTTAGCTACAGTTGTAATGATCACCAAATTAAATTTTTGATCTTAAGTGTAACCATAAAAAAATTTACATCACTAAAATAAATCATATTGATGGCACATATAAATCCTCATCAAATCAAAAAAAAATATATCAAATTAAATTTTAAAATCTTCAAACATTATTTTCTTGAAATTTTTGTTATGTAACACCATAATTTTTCATGATATATGTATGTAGAATGACACGCTCTTTCAAATGACATGGTCAAAATTGGGGGTTGCTATTTAAAAAAATTGTCGATGACGTCATATCTCGAACAACGATGACGTCACAAATATGGGTCGTATGTCAAAAAATGCCTTTTTTAAAAACAAAATCGACGTGCCAGGGTTTTTTTTCGAAAACTTCTCAATTTTAAAAATAATGAATTTATTCGTTACTTTTCTAAAGCACTGTATATTAAATTTTTTGACAATAATTTAGGTATAACTTTGATAATCAATTAAATACGAACTTATTTTAGTAAACACGGAAGAAGGGGTGAAGATACGGTTCCCAACCGTCCCAGTTTGGCCGGGATTAACCAGGAATGAGAAAGTTTGTCCCGCAAAAGTTTTGCCTTGGCCGGGACATAAAAAATCCCGGAAATCCTTAACTTAAGAATATTTGAACAATAATCAGAAATTTTCGTGTATATGGCAACCAACCGCCGCACCGTGTCTTGGTAGTCTGAGGTATATTTTCGCGCGTATAAGACGCTTCAAAGCTTTTACTTGTGATTGGTTGACCTTGTCATGACAACCAAGAAAAGAAATCGACTCGTATTTTTATTTTTTAGACATTTATTCCAAAGTTTTTTGTTGACGTTAGTCAGATATACAAGCCTTTTAGTATCGGCACGTACATTTCGGACACTGTATACAGGGTGTCTCATAATTAGCTGCCAACCCTGAACAGGCCGATTCTATGATCAAAACTAAGTAAAAAATTTCATATGAACATGGGTCCGGAAATGCTTGCTAAGGGCACAGGGGCCCATTGAAGAGGGAGGAATGGAAATCAGTTTTTTGCAATATCTTTCAATCGCGTTGTGATGAATGAAATTTGGTATACACAGCTAAATTTTGATGAGCAATTTGATGGACTAATCCGTTTATTTCCACAAGGTCCATTGGGGTTGGTATTTTGCGTGTGTAACTTTTTTGCAGTTTAGTGTATCCATCTGACTATCGAAACAATCGATTCTCCTACCTGTTTTATTTGAAAAAGGTATACTTTGCTGACGTCGGTAGGATTTTTGAAATAATCCTATTTGAAATGCTCAGTGCACCGAGTAAAAACTGTTTTGGTTTTAGGTAAAGTGCCTTTTCTGCTGAAAATATAGCAAAATGTTACTTGAAAAAGTTGTTCATAATGGTAAATTATGGAGACGTGCAAAATTTCAAAAAGATCGGCCTGCTTTGATAAAATCTTTGTACCTACTTTGTTGAAAAATGGTTTCATCAAACATCGCCGATCTTCTGCTGCTGTGCTTGTTTGTGGATCAAGGCGTGCTATGACTTCAAATTCGGAACATCAAGTAAGGTTCGAAATTCAGTAATAAGGTGGCTTTTCTCTGAAATACGACAAAATGTTTATTACAATAAAATGTTTATGCAAATTTTCATCAGTTCGTTGATTTCGGAATTTGCTCATTCAGAGTACCCTATAGCACCCGATACTACAAAATTTTAAACTCTTTCGAAATGAAAAACTTAGTATAATATCCTAGGTCTACTTAGAAAAAATGTATAATCAAACAAAAAATTAAAATAGACCTGGAAGACTGAAACTTGCGTGCCTATTCAAATTTTCATTCTGAGAAACTTTTCTTAGTAACATTTTGTCATATGCAAAAACAGAGCTACTAGCTGGAAACTCTGAAATCAAGCAAAATATGAAAGTAGGTTTGGAACACTGAAATGTTGCATCCTTTCTCAATATTTCATTCTGATAACATTTTCTTGACAATAATGAATTAGATGAATTGAGTTTTTAAGGCTTACTTTACAGATTTGAATCATTCAGCAAATTTTGTTCCACAAATCCCAGAAAATCATATCAATGTATAAAAAACATATTTCCTGGCAATTGGTCAAAATAATAAAACCATAGTTTAAAATACTATGCAATCATAGAAATTTATTACTACGATCGTTTCGAGATAGCACCCGTCTTCAGATAAAACACATTTTAAAATTTTTTTTTTACATATGTCCATAATTTACTGTTCTGAACAACATTTTCAAGTAACATTTTGCAGTATTTTCAGTAGAAAAACTGAAACGATAACAGTTTTCAATCGGTGCACTGAATATTTCAAATAAGATTATTTCGAAAACTGTTACACCTAACGACTTCAATAAGGTATACCTTTTTCAAATAAAACAGGTAGGAAAATCGATTGTTTCTATAGTCAGATGGATGTAGCAAAATAGTTCTGTCATTTAAAAGAAACATGATGTGCCATAAGTGGCGCCCTCTACTAGTGACGTCAAAATTAGAAACATATTTTAATTTCTCGTCCGCAAAAAAACCCCGATTTACAAATTTTATGTAAATATTTGGATTTCTTAAGAAATTATTTACAAATATCGAAAATAAAATTTTAACTTTAACACCCCGTTATAATCAGTTTTGTTAAATATTATAAATAATGTTAAATATTATAGAAAGAGGTAGCATTTATTTTTGGTCTAGAATTATCCCCTGAATTTTTTGCTCATCATTTCCGGACACCCTGTATATAAGTTATATTTTTATAAATATAATATTATCTAGAAAAAGTGCAAGGGAAGCACACAAATAGTATAAAACTAAGTGTGTGCTCCACGTTAGGCTTGCTACAGACTATGCGTGTATTCGCGATTCTTGATATGCGAGGAATTCGCGAATAGTGTGTAAGGTCTTAGCCGTTAAAAATCCATTCATAAAAACCCTACACACTATGCACGAGTTCCTTACAAACAACGCATGGCGCGGTAAATGATACTGCAGGAAACAACTACTCCGCGGACTAATGCCCCGACCGGCATTGAATTACTCCTGCAGTATCTGTGTGAACAGCCAAGAACCCTTGCCGGACACACCACCAGACATAGACCGGTTTCGGACTTGTTATCCCTCATCAGTATGCCATAGGTGAGATGACCGACAATTGAACTGGCTGTTCCTTCATATGTATGTTCACATATAAACTGAGTGATGGCGCATCACGAATCGCGAATTCACGCATAGTCTGTAGCGAGCATTATAGCCAGTCTAATTGTACGTAGCATGTATAACGCATAGTAAAGTTTGTTTATAGTACTCTGCCTATTAATTTAGTGTCAAGAGGGCCAAACCCAAAATTTTAAGAAACACTTCTCTGAGTGAGTCCAAGATATTATTTTAATTATTTCAAGGACTTCCGGCAATTTTTAATAAATATATCTGCCCTAGCGTGCGCTTCTGCTGGTCTAGATAGAACTGGACGGCCGTTGCTATTGCGATCGAATCTTGACAACAATCGTTATGTAGTAAGCGCCTGTCGGTCGAGTTGGTCGGTAATTTCTCTACGAAGCTCTCTATAAAATAGATAAAATAACAAGTAGTGGCCAGTTCGGTTTAGTGAAACTAAACGGTTAAAGTGATGACGACAAATTCAATATTAAATATATATAGTAATATTTGTTACAACAGAGTTCGATATTTACATTTTTGTATAAAAGATTTTTGAAATGATTTGAATTTACTTTCGTATTGTTAAAATAATTTTCAAACAATTAAAAATAACGTAGAATTACACCAAAAAAAATTTGAGTCAAAATCAACACAACTGATTGTCCACACCTGATTGTGTTAAAATTATAACACAATTCATTGAGTAATATTCACTCAGTTATGTGTTAAGCTAAATAAATGTTTTATGAGTAACTTTGAATAACTTTTGAGTTAGCTTACTGAACTGTGTGTTACTACATACTCAAAATTGAGTGGTATTATCAATATATTTCGTTTTTTTCCACAAACCACCTTTCTGCCCAAAATTGTGTCGATAAACCCATTTTTACATTAAAATATTTAATTACTCAAAATTCAACACCAAAATAATTTGACTCATAAATGAGTTTGGGGTTACTCAATATTTTTACTGTGTATGTAGGTACTTTAATTTAAAACTTTATTTTTTTTCTTCTGTGAAGTGAATTGTTATCCATTATCAACTTTCAAAAGCTATATACAAAGAAGGACAGTGCAAAAAATAAGAAACATGTAACTGATGAGATATAAGTGGTCTGCTTGTGAGATATAAGGAGTAATTCAATGCCGGTCGGGGCATTAGTCCGCGGAGCAGTTGTTTCCTGCAGTATCATTTACAAACATGTAACTGTCTCTTGTTATACACTGTTACTACTACTACACTAAGGGCGGAATTCATAGTCAGCGCTTCACTTAAGTGCGGCTTCATTTAAGGTATACCTACTTAAATAAGATGCCCTTCAATATTTTGTTTCATATCTAAACTTAATGGAAACTTATTAAAGTGTGGTACGAAACTATTTATAGGTTGTCAATCTGCATTTTTATCTTGTAAATTCCAAAGTGCACACTTAACCTTAAGTGTGATTTATGAATTCCACCCTAAATCTATAAACACAATTCGCGTTAAAACAGTACCAATTTTCAGGACCATATACAATTATTGTTGAGACACAACGAAAATAGGTAACAACCTTGTTTTCGGCGTGCACTGACTGATTCAACACCTTGTAGGTAGTGCCGAAATATGTCAGAATAACATTAAACTATACCGATCTGGGATAAAGGAAAACAAATATTTGTCAATTGAAAGTTTAAATAAAAATTCAATTATTTCACTAAAACCTACTATAATAAATAGATTTTGAGAGAAATTGAATCAATTGGTAAAATTCTACTACAAATTTCTTATATTAATTAGATAGTTATAATAATTGAAGATGTACCCTCAACACTTACATTTCCTTCGATAATTCTCTGACAGAGTGTTATATAACTTACAAATGTCTTATATTTCTTCTTCGCATAGGCATAATGAAACTTTACTTTAAAATATATTTATATGTATAATACATACTTATCTACCCCATTTCGTATTCTTGATACCAAAACATCGATCGTGGGTAGGTAATAGTAATAACATCGGTACGAATTTAGAATTAAAAAAAAATGGAACAAAAATAAAGAAAACTACATGTATGAAGTGCATTAACCTTTTCACGTACGTGCTTAAAACCCCTTCGATCGAATTTAACATTTCTCATGCTAGTTGTAAGCTGAAATAAGAACCACTGGCGTGACCTTTTCAATTTCTGGGTTATATGTACGATTTATATTTAGTTTTGTATTTTATCGCAGTGACACCTGCTCAAAAAACTCTTCTATTTGGATTATGAATACACGCTCATAAATTAGAATTTTTCAAATTTTCTTTAATTTCGTTTCGTTATTCGTTTTAATATTCAAGAATTGTGTGTAATTGTTCAAAAAACTTTTGTTTTCGAAAGGTAAACTTAATAACTTAGTAATTTATTTTTTTTGTCAATTTTTATTGTCTATCAAGCTTTTTGAATCACCCTATAAATTGAAGCGATACTGCATTGAAATGACTACCGCCATAATGTCCAGATCATTTTTACCTCATTTTCCCTTGTATTTATGCAAAGTTCAATGTAAAAACGACCTCAAACCCCAGCGCTCGGGTACGGGAAACTTTCTAGACACTTCAAATTTACAGTTTTTGGTCTTTACCGGCCTCCAGTCGGCCCATTTTTCCAAATTTCCTACGTTTTATACTATATTTATATGTCATCGCCGGAGCATACGTTTGACGTTGTGGTGATTTTGGTCGGCGGTGCGCCTCGTAGTTGACTGAAACTTTAAAGATACCATTTCAGATTTTGGGCTATAAAATCATCACCAAATGTCTCGGATATATATCAGACAACACAATAACAACTTCTCGTAGCTGGAAGGGCCCGAAAATTGTTCCAGAACACATAATGTTTTAATTCATTTTGACGTTTCGTTTGACGTTTGTTGAATTTCTACAATAGAGCCTAAACAACAAATTAGTTTGACATTTCTGGCGTTTATGCCGTGCAAAACGCATTTCGTCTGCCATTTGTTGAATGGGTATAGAAACGGGCGTTACCTACTCGCTCTATCCTCGTTCCACTTGAAAAAATCGCTATCTTCTATAAAGGGGCGTAACCGACTCAACTATCCTCGTTCCATGCACATAAAAAAAATCACCGTTTTTGGCCGAGGAGCCTCGGAAAAATGGAAATTTTAAAAAATCGGCATCAGAATACTAAAATGGTCAATTTTCGAGTGAAGTGTGCCAGCGAGAGTAACCTACAGCTTTTAATATATATAATATTCGCCTATTTTCCAACGACTACTTGATTCTTGCACCGCTAATGTGTATTTTAGGTGGTATTTCTTTTGAGATTCTTTAGGGCAATATTGTCATAACTTGTAAAGAAAAAATAGAGCTTTTCAACAAGAAAAAAATTTGGGTATGTTTCTGGAAAAATCATAATTGATGACGTTATTAGTCGTCTCTGTCAAATCCCAAAGATAATACTTTCTATTGAAAATGGAATTTACCTCATCCCATTTTACATGACGCGTCCCAAATTTTATTTAAATTTTTTGTAACTTCACAGTAGACCCATAATATCGAGTTTGAGACACACTGTACTAGCGTGTGCTTCAAACCACGTCTTCTCAAAACGGATTAAGTATATATCAATTTATTTATTTATACTGAACTGCACTACCTAAACTAAATATATGTTCATTACTATTCATACTGTTAGAGACAACCACTGGAAGGATAACTTATTCTCGTCAAAGTTTACCGCACCGACGCAATCATAGTCGACTATGACTCCTGCTTGATGTCAATGAGTGAACCTGATTAATTTTTTTGGATCACAGTCTGCCAATGACTTTGGAAAGACTATAAAATTGAATGTAGAGAGCAAAAGGAAAATGTTCGGATATAAATTCAATCCGAGCGGAGGAATGAAAAGGTTTCTCGACATAATCGTAGGATTGGAAGAGATTAATATTGAACCCGAGTGGTAAACACGTGGTCGTATTAGCTATGCATTATTTTGATTAATCCCATTGTTTGCCCCGTTAGACATATCTTCTTATGGCTTATTATCCTTACACACGAATGTAACACAAACTTTGTATCGAGCACAATGCGGTGCCGAAGGTGCGGTCAAGATGTTTTACAAATATTTACATATTCAATCATAAGCGGCAACACGCCCAGCTAAATTTGCGATTGAAATTCATAGGTGTCGTGCAAGCGCTCGTGCGTACGTCTTAGTTTTCCAATGTCAGCGCGAAACAGCGGGTGGTCTCGGAGTCAGAACGCATTTGGAGATAATCGTAAGGTTACAGGGTTTCGTAAATGATTATAGTCCTCCTGAAATATAGACCAAAACAACATATAAAGGAGTAGAAGTTGAGTACCAAATACAGCGTTAGACTTCTTTGTTTAACTTCACTGATAATTTTTTAAAGATATCTTAGTCCATTTGTGGCTTTACTTAATATCGGTATTATAATATGATAATAATATTTTATTTCCCTGTAGACAAAATACACATTGTATAGGAATAGTCACACTTTTGCTTAAATTCTAACTACAATTAAAAAACTCTTGTAAACTGTAAAAAAACATAATATTTTAAAATCCTTTTAAAAATGGGCATATTTTCAACAGATCTTATCGAGACAGGTAACAACATATTAATAATTTTTAAACCTAAATAAGAGGGTGAGTTGTATGTTACAACATACTTACACAAGGGCACATGAAAGTTGTCTTTGGATCTCGTATTTTTCTGGTGAAAATATTTGTTCAAACTAAAAACACCCTTAATTTTTAAAATAAAAACACACAACTCAAACAAATAAACACCAAACACAGTAGGAATTTCAAACTTCTTAAATAATTCTAGATACCCTAGCGAGGCATCGAATAACACGTTTTCGAGCTAAAACACGTCAGCTGCGTGAGCTGTGGGCCCCCAAAAGCATACGCCATATCTTAGTCTTGAAGACTCTTGTGTATTGTAGACCACAGTAAGATGTTCATGTGACAGGAGGATGCATAGATTTCTTATCAAAAAACAAACAAAATTTAATTTTGAAGCTAACTGAGCACAATGCTCTTTCCAATTGAGACACTCATCAATTGTAACACCTAAGAATTTTATTTTTGGTCAAATAATAATGTTTCTGAGGCATTTAGGGTATGTTTAAGGGTCTACAATACTTTTGTCTATTGTGAAATCTTATCACGTGTTTTTGTATTGAAGTAAAGATCATTACAGCTATATCAATTTTTTAACAACTGTAGAACTTCAGTGCATTTACGTTCTAACTGTATGTCTGAGGTGTCGGAAATCAATAACGATTGATCGTCTGCGTACAAAACACATTTAGCTTCAGTAGTAAGAAAATCAAGTTCATTTGTGTAAAATAAAAATAATACTGGGTCAAATACAGAGCCTTGTCGAATTCCCATATATATGCATCTGTATTCTGAGTTTATCCTCTGTACTCTCGTACTATCTGCGTGCATTAAACTAACAAATTGTTTACGGTCTCTTAAAAAGACTTTATCCAGTCTAATGGTATCCCCCGTATGCTATACGAATCAAGTTTCTCCAATAATTTATTATGATTAACGCAGTCGAATGCCCTGCTGAGATCACAAAAGATCCCAACATCACGCAACTGGCTTCTTTCTTCTACTATAGACCTAATATTGTGATGACGATATACACCTACCTTTCCAGTTCGTTAATGAAGTTCTTGATTGCTTTTAAATTTATATTTTTTGTAATACTTTTTGACGTTTTCTAGAACATTTCGTGCTCAATCGCTGTATTCAATTTGGTTCTCGGGAACAGTAAAATGAAATAGTTATTTATATATATCAAGGGAAATGCATGTATACCAGCAGGCAACAGGTTGCTAGTCGCCTAAGGGCATAATCATCCTAGTATCTCCCGTGGTACAACGTTTTATATTTTACTTCAAGAACTATAAACGGTCATAGCTTTGACGTTTCATGATTTGTGGTTTCGACTGGGTATGTTTATATATCTCGTATCCTAAGTATTATAAGTGAAATATACCTAACTAAATGCGAATAACAAAGTCAAAGTAAATTTTTGGCAGTTGTGAACTGTTTAAAGAATATTTGTTGCGCATTAAGTAGGGTCATAAAGTTTGTTTTTTTGCATGGTGTATTTCAACGTAGAGGTTATAGTATTTTTAAATCGAATTTAACTACTGTGGACGAGGTTCATATCATTCTTAATAGTATTGATATCAATGCATTTGGTGCTAACCGCTCTCCCAGCTAATTGAAATGTTATAGTTCCTTTATTAATTCAAGTAAGTCAATAGACATCTGTACGATAGACAGTGACGGCTATAGATTCGGTGTTACAGCGATTCCCATTTAAATAATTCTGCTCATTTGTAGAGGGGACATTTCAGTCCACATAAAATTAAGTAAACATACATTTCCAAAGTCTGGCATCAGAAATGTCAATTTCTCTCTTCCGCTGTCTTAGCACAATAGTTTCTTTCTTTCTTTCTTATTATAGACCAAAGGAAACATTTGTACATTTCCAATCTGTGTAATCAAAGTTGTGACTATTATTTTAGTTACTCTCTTTTATTTTATTTTACTTATCTAAAGCCTGCGACACAGTTTCTTTATTCTAAATTTATTAACTGATTTTTATTTGAAATGACTGTCTCAACAAATGCAAATACAGGGTTAACTATGACTAAGTACAAATATTTTAAGAGGGGATAGAAAAAATAAGAATTAACAGAATTTCCTTTCAAAAAAATTCCAAACTTATTTATAAAGCGAAAAAAAATTTTTTCGATATTATATTAAATCCTTATTTAACGCCGCCAATGCGAGAATCAGAGTATGCAACCAGCAAGCTCCCGGCATGCAACAGTCGGCCACAGTCGGCAGTCGGTCCAGTCGAGTCGGTTCGCTGTCATGTTATAATTTAATTCCTGTGTTTACGTTGTAGTTTTGTGTTCTTCTTCAGTTATAGTGCCATATTTTAATTTAAAACGTTTTATAGTTAATAAATAAAGGAATATGTGTCGGGTACAGATATTTTCCCACAATATAGTTCGCCGGTTTGTTTTTCTAGGTTATGGGAGAAGACTGCCGCGGGTGTTAAACGTTTTCTGTTATCTGTTAGAACCTACCTACCACCCCTTTCTTCTATTTTGTTATAATACATAGGCATTTGTATCTAACAACTGTACCTACGGGAAGTATGTTTTATCGGTAGTGAATGAAAATGTAGTTTTACCAGTTTGTAACGAAATAATGAAAAACGAATGCAAAATACTGGAGCTAACTGGATTAACTGTTACCTACCTATCAGGTATTATTACTAATAAGAATGTAAATTTTTGTCGTTTCTGCATTTAGAAATACTGCAAACGACCGCATGGTAGTTGTTGACAGATGTAATGTCAACTATGTATCTAAGCCATAAGCCGTCTCAGTCTATACTCATCATAGGCGCCGACTTTCCGTAGGAAAAAGGGTTTTGCCCCATTTTTTTAATATCGAGCTAAAATTCTGGAATAACTTTTTTATTGTCTTTTAGGGCTCCCTGAGCACGTGGTTAATATTTTTGTACTTAGTCATAGTTAACCCTGTATGTAGTGTGTTCTCTACTAATTCAGTAACCTTTTCTGGTGTTCTCCAGGGTTTATTTTTAGCCCCGGATTTATGATCATCTTTATTTGTGTTGCAACTACTAAATATCTTCTAGCTCTCCTGATCTGACTCCAATTGATTTTATATTTTAGTTATGTGACGATGAAATTAATGTTTAAATAGTACCTACAGTAACTTATACACTTGTAATTAAAAAAGAAAATAACGCTAAATAAATTAATAAAAGAAATTAAATAACTAGTGCCTTAAAATGATGACTGTGACAACGTCTGAAACAAAATTCGAAAAACGACGCCGGAAGAGGATCAATTTACCGAAGCCTTTACCATTCAATCAACTCAAAGGAGGTATGAAATTCTTTTCAAAAGTATATTTGATTAGTAAATATAATAAGATTCAGTATCGTTATTTGAGTATATAGAGGTATGTAACGAGCTTTACAAGGTAATGTTAAATTCAAAACCATGGCCAACCCCGTATAGTGCTTTATTTCGTAATTTTAAAGCCCATTTTCTTAACTTCCTAAATATCCAGTAATTGCATTACGTCCTTCTCTGTGTAAATGAAATAAAAAGCTAAACTTAAACCGGCCTGGGCGTGTTTTGTCTACAAAAAGACTGCTAAGTGGATTAAGAATTCATTATGCATAAAGAAGTTTGCAGAAAATACACTCTTACCCGGCTATGTAAGCTTACAACTTTGTTAGTAAAATCTTCGTAATCGAATTCATTAAAATTGACTGAAGGCTTTCCAGCAGGTACATTTTCAAAGTATTTGTTATCGTTCTCTTGTACGAAGTATTTGAGATCTGGAGAAAATGTAATACAAGGGAGCCAAAATGCATTGTTATGGTTTTTGTTGCTAGCACACATTCGTAAAATTGTGTGAAATATTATGAATTCTCGTGAAATCCCTTGAAATACTTTGAAACCCTTCATAATCCTGCTGTCTGATTCCTACAGAAGTTTCCGCTTGTATATCCCTGTGAAATACGTCGGTAACACCATTATATCCCCAAATTGATTAAACATTTCCGATACCACGAACCTATATCCTCAATTGAGGGTGGGGATTTAATCGATATAGTTTCATTAATCACGTTTGCCGTCAGATATACGATGGCTTGAATCCACTCTGGAAATTCGAACGAACGGCAGTCTGATTAGACGGGTTGTTACAGATAATCATTTTCAAATATCTCATTGTTCGAATAACGTTCGATCGGAAGTACCTAAAGGACGTTGAGATTGACAGGTTTGAGGATCCTTTACAGTTTTACTCGACTGACATTCCATTTTAATCATAAATAACAATAATTGTTTTGTTTTATAGACATTTATTGTGGTTGACGTGAGTGGTTGGACTTCCATATTAATTAATAATTAATAATCATAACCATTTTTTGGAGAGGAATAGTTATTTATTGTATAAGTATTTTAAGTAGTGACGCTTGATTTTTAATCACTTTTGTAATGCCATTTTATTTCATTAAAAAGTATTATGTTATGCTATCATAATATTACATTGTAAGTAGGTACTTACAGGTACTTACTTAAAAGTTATTAACCACGTAACCTTTAATTTATTTTATTGTTAGGCCGGGCGAACGTTGAGGCGCAGTTGACGTGACGCAGGGTGACTCACGGGTCGTAAAATCTGTTGTTTCCAGAAAATGTAGGTACCCTTACGGAATAGAGTTAAGAATCACTGCAATACAGCGTGAATACAGCACACACACCGCATATCCGTCGACTGTCATACCAGTTTATGTATTCATTGCTAATTATTAAGAAAGCAGTCTACAATAAAGGACATTTCAAGTACCCAAATATTGTAGATACCTACCTCTATCTATTCAATTTTGCCCTCGATTTTGCCTTTATTTCTCGTTAGGTCTTTGTTTTGGTAGATTTCAAAGAGTAATTTTAATAATTTTATTATTTCTTTTTGTGTCTATTAAAAAGCATGAGATTCTGTAATCAAAATATGAGACCATGAGATTTCCTCGGAATGCATGAGATCTCATGCAAAAGCAAGAGACCTGGCAACACTGTCATCAGGTGACCGGATTGAGGTCTGTAATCTGTGAGGATACCGTTTTTGTTGTGCGGCTCTCGTTAGCTCTCGCCTACCATCGGCCGTTATCGGAGATTGTAGACGCGCTAAATGGGCATTCAAAATTTAAAGATCTTATTCACGCCGTGTTTTATTCGTTACTCTTTCCAAATAAATTAATACACGTCAGCATTTTAAATGCAATAAAATGACTTTGAGAAGAATAGGGCAGATATACAAATAAAATTTAGTTTTCTATTATACTACCGCGCCGCTTATGCTTCGTACCTTCCCTGGGCTGAAGCTGCAATTTCTACTTTCTCTGTAAAGATCCGCAATTTCCGATTCTGTATGTTAGTTAATAAGTAAATAAGTTAAATTTGATTTATTATAGTGGATAAAGTGCCACTTTAGATGGTTCATATGTATGGATAAAAGTCTGATTATAAGGTGATTGTGGATAAAGGTTACTTATCTACTAAATCCTAATACGATTTCAGTGTCTATGCCTTTACACATTATTCTTCCTAAACTCCAAATACTTAAATATTCGGTAAATTAGCGACTCCTGAATAAAACATTTGCTTTGTTACAGAATGTCCTCTTCGAGAAACGGATCATCCTCTAGAATTGCTAGAACGATGGGGATCTGGACGGCTAGTTCTTCGTTACACTGTTCTCAGCTCCAAAGGTAAGCTACAAATTCTAAGGTTCTGAATTTAATATAACACCTACTATAATATACTTCTGATAACAGTTATTTGTAATATTATACGGTGCTTTTAGTTTTAGTTATATACGGAACGCTGTAATAGTCGGTGTCACGTCGATACGTTTCTCTTTTACGTATGCTGCAAGTAGTACTTGCTAAGGTGTGCTAAGTTTCAACTAAGTAGCTCTTACTACTCAGAAAATAGATCCAAAATTTGATTTTTTTCAAACTTTAATACCCTGTATATTGTGATATGTCTAAATGAACAATTCTACATAATGGATGTACAAAAAATATATACGATGCCAATAATATACGCCGTCAGTAGTACGATAAAAGAAAAAATGCAAAGCGTGTTGGAAAAATCCAGGATATATCATTTTTTTACTCCAAAGATTTTTTAAAACTGAGGAGGGCGGTATTTTTTGGGTTTGCCTACAGCAAAGTGATTAAATGAAAATATGAAAAGAGCGGCCGATAATAACCCTCTGTATCGATTAAAATATTGAGGGAAGAAGTAACAAATAACAGGCAAAAATAAATGCTCGTTAAGATGGTAATTTAATAAATATTGACTCGTTCTATCGCTGTACTGCTCCATGGGAATGAGCTTGTATTTATTTTACAAAATATATAAGACGGTAAATTCGCAAAAACAACTTCTATAAATTATATTTGTCTTGTTCTGGAGCAAAATTGAAAGGAAAACATCTTGAATTACTCTAAACTGAGAAATTGGTTCGGTATTTGCCGTCATTATATTTATTCTGTAACAAGTCTTTATACAATAACGTTTGATATGACCTATCGCATATAATTTCGTTCAACGTAAAACGGAATAAATCTAGTCAGTATTATAGTTTTCATTATATTAATAAACTGACCGGCAAAAAAACCGGCCAACAAAAACTAACCCAACAAAAACAGAGATAATGTCGTCATAAAAAAAAACAAAATGTTCACAAAAGATGAGGCTACAGTGTGACTACAGTTAGCAACAGCGACTGTAGCTGCTGCACCCCACAGGGTGTAACAAACTTCAGGAAAAAAACTTCGACGTATATGCTCAAATTAAATTTCGAATAAAAATTTCCGACATAGCATTCGTTCCTGAGAAATCAATGTACAATTTAAAAAAAAAGATCATCAAATTCAAATGAGCGGTTCGCGAGGAAGCCAACTTTAAAATTGGGGTTAGTTTTTAGTGGCCGGTTTTTTTTGCATTTGAGTATAGTTATTTATTGTATAAGTGTTTTAAGTAGCATTTTATCCATGCAAGAATGTTTAATGTTCTTAAATGGATAAAATACAATTAAAACATGAATGCAATGCAACGTTTTATCTATAATCACATCACATCACAGTCATATTTGTGGAATCAGAATTATTGGAATTTAATAAAAAAGATATTCGGACGACTTGATATTTCTTAGTACTAAATGAAACATAAACTTGATATTACAAGGTAAATCCAAGGAAAATATAGCTATTCCTTACAAGAAAATGATGATAACAATGCTACAAGGGTTGTTATTAACGGAAGGGAAGTTAAATATGACAAAGAAAACCGAAATTTGTATTACTATAAATGTAAATGCTAATCTTAATAAGTAAATAAATTGAATTTGATTAATTATAGGTTATTACAGCACTTATTTGTCACACCACATACACTTGATATAGTCGGGACAAGAATTCAGACGACTTACGTCATACGAACAAATAAACATTTCATTATATTTTCATCAAAATATTTAAGATACTGCAACTGATAGTAATGAAACTATATACTACACTAAAAGATTGAATCATATATTGCACTAAATTGCAAGAAAATATTGTTTTTAACGCGACCAAATATCGAAAATTACGTTGACAATAAAAACAAATGTGTAACGTCAGCCGTGACGTAAGACGTCTGAATTCTTGATTCGAGTATAACTGAAAACACGTACAATCGGATCTTTTCTACTTCAGTTTATTTTCTGTCTATTTTTGCATTGACACTATTTTTTCTGTATAAAATTGTAAAATTAACATTTTATATGTGGTTAAAAGCCCGATTATAAGGTGATTGGGGATATAACAGTTTTAATCTACGAACGGCTTAAATAGAGTCGGTAATTTAAAAGTCTGTACTGCAGTTATTTGCTTAAAATTTTAAAATCTAAAGATGTCCATGTCGGGTAAATTGATGCTATGCGAAGAGATACAAGTAAATTGATTAAAATCTTGCTTACTTAAAAATCTTCAACTACTTAAAAGCTCTTAATTGTAAAGCGTTTTAGCGAATTCAAAAAAGAAAAACTAAGAAAATTGCGACAACGACGACTGGTTGCATTATCAGTTGGGAGCAATTTTTACTTTAGAAGCGTTGCAGTTTTTCTTTTCTTGTAGTTTACGTCTTTGCCTTTTTACTTACTTTAATTGTAAATTGGAATAGTGAATGACGAAGGAAACAATAAAAATTGAACTTAGTAAAACAAAATATCAAACGGGAACTTACTAAGGGTCGGTTTTTCCGCTTATTTTATTTTATTACGCATTTACACTGAAAAGAAGGATTTGATAATTTGACAAATGAGGTACCATACTTGTCAAATAACAATGTTAGAACGTAAGGGAATGTGTTATACAGGGTGTTCCTAAAGTGTCGCAACGGAAAACTGTAATTTCCTCTTGAAAAATAGAAACATTTTTTCCTCTTCCATTTTTCTCTCAGGGCTTTCGTTTTCGAGATACACGGGGTCAAAACTTTATTTTTTTTTAGTTTTTTCCAAAATCTTTGGAACCGTTTGAACTACAGGACTGAGCTTTTGTAAACATATTACCACTATTAATATCTACTTTTTCGCACTCTTCTCGAATTCATTGGACGTGCCAGTGGTGGAGATTTCAAGGTATCAAAAGAGTTTTTCCCCCATAACTTTTACGCCACTGGAAAATTTGACATTTTACACAAAAACAGTTCTCTTGGTTTATTGCTCTAAAGTCAACCGTTTTCAATAAAAATGACTTTCTATGAACAAAAAAACAAACATTTTGCTAACGTTTCGAAATTACGATTATTTCTGCGACGCGAGTCTTACAATTTGTTTTTACGTGTTTAAGTTGCTATTTTAAACATTTAAAAATCACTAAAATGCAAACATTTGTTATAAAAAAAATTATTGATTCTACCATTCTCTGTTCAAAAATTGCAAAACAGTTGTTTAAACTAAATTCGTTAATTTTCACAACTTGGTAGGCAAGCCACAAACCGCTCGCCTGGGACAGTGTGTATTTGCACTGTTGCCACGTTGTGATAAAATTCTTTGATATAACTCGACTTAGTTTAAGAATGGCTTGAGTTATGCCCTTGTACTATTTACCTTTTTTCTTCATTTATACATCATCTATTTTATATTGAAGTTATATAAGTCAGTCAAACCTCTAATACCCTGTATACACAATACATTGCCTTTTTATAGCGCAGAGAAAAGTAAAGAAATGTTTACTTGCTCACGTCTGCAAAGCAAATTCATTATTTATAAGCATTTGATTATTACATCCGCATTTAAATCTAAAGCATAGGCTACATGAACGTAACGGAAAATAAAACGCTCTTGCTTCATCATATCTGCAAAGCAAATTGTGATTTTCTCCACAATAAGAAGAAAATGACGACATTGGAAGACGATACATGTTTTATGATGAAAAAATGCAGTAAAAACAATGAAACAACAGCTCTTTTACTACCGACAAGCACATGACGTCGATATCTTTTCGAAAATCTCCGTAAATCACTGCATGTACCCAATTAAACAAACGTATCGAGACTGATACGAATCATATCCAGCACGCTGAAAATCCAGTTAGCCTCGCTCGTCCGACCGGTGCAGGTGGCGTTCTGCATAAACAGTATATAACAATATCATTCGCCACAGCCTGCTGCTGAAACCGAATCCGATGATATATGAGCGAGGCCGGGCGACAACTTACCGACACGAAATGTCACAAGGCATAGACAGATTACGTATTACGTATGCATCTGATTCCGCTGCCTCCTCGGATTATCATTAGTCAAATCCTCGGGTTGCCGTCCGCGAAACAGGTGAGCATCGCTCATGTAAGCCGTGCCGGTATCGCGTCGACATCCTGAGCTGTCATCTGTGAAAAAATCGCGGATCGGGGATCTGGAATAATCGTGTTTATTTGACGCAAGGACAACGAAGTTACTACAATATTGAAAAATATGTCTTTACTACCCTATTACATTACAAGAAAAGGAAAACAGTCTTAGCAACTTACAATTTTCTTTTTTAATAGTGTTTTGAAAAGTTGTATATTTAGTAACTAATTTGAGTTGCGAACGAAAATTCCCCAAAATTACATAAAATAGGTAAACCACATAGTGGGCCAGATGAACTGGATCTGCCGAAACATTAAAAAATAATGTTTTATTCGTTTTTTTTTCGATAACAGTTGAAAGCGAACGTCACTGGTCACTTTGGTCAACATTGCCTTCTATATGTCGATAGGTAGGTAGAAATAATGAAATGGAGCAAGAAGTAATAGAAAAATGGAAATAAAATTCCAAGATAATGATAGTGAAGTTAGCTTTAGGAAGGAAGCGGGAACAAAATCTCATCACAGTACAGATTTGTCTGACTTATGAGATTCCAATAAAATTGAAATAATGGGTTTAAAATGCACTAACTTCAATAAAAATCTATGCGTAGTCTTAAAAAATCTATGTCCTTACTAGGATTGGGAATATTTATCGATATATCGATAATATCGATAATAATAATACAGATAAATAATGTTTTATGCGACTTATATATAAACATTTTCGTAGGTTTTAGATTTAAGGAACAATCACGAAGAGGGCGACATCTGTTAGATAGAATGAAATCCTTCCGGGGGTGAATAACAAAGGCCACAGATCTTATAAAGAGAAGCGACAACTTGTCGGTAGAACACGCTGTGATATAAACATTATTCATTATTTGAAGATATTACTTCAATATTTTAATTATTTTAACACTTTAAATAGTTAATAGTTCTATAACACTTTTCCATAAGGACTGATAAATAGCGACAAATTATCGATAAATCGATAGTTCTAAACTGTTATCATCCACCCCTAGTTCTTACAAAAGACGAGAAACGAGATTGCAGTTTTTCTGCTTCTGTTGACAAGCAAAATTAATAACTTGGCAGACTAATTTTGGGACACCATGTATACTTTGCATGCATTGTTTGCTTTCTTACTTCTTTTCTAAAGTCACACTGATGCTATAACCTACACATCTAACAAATATTACTGCAAATTTTACGTTCGTGTGGCTTTGGGCTTAGACTTAACAATGAAGCAACGAATTTATTCTGTGCTATTTTTAAACACAATTCGGTCCCAGTCGGCGCTTGTTACAAGTAATTGCAAATTTCCTTTTGCGTGATGTACCCACGTACTTCAATAAGTTTGGGCCCCGTAATCCCAAGGTCGGATTAATAATTCATCGTGTAACTCTTCTCGGGCAATTGTATCAGTTTCTTGTTTAAATTTATCTGCTGTTGCTGCTTTACTGACGTTTTCGCCTCTAATTTTATTAAAGTGCAAATTAAAAATCCGTTATTTCTAGCGCTGCGAAAGGCCTAGCGAGGCGCGTGTCACACAAAAGAACTCATTCGTTGTCAGGCCTGACTGCTGTAGATAAATCGCTTGTCGCGAAACTAATTGTACGACTGTCCCAGCGAGCACGGGAAGGCCCATCCTGAAAAATAACGTTTTTAATCATTCAGTCCACATAATTAAACGCGCGTTTGCCGCACAGTCGAGCCCTTCACGTCACTGTTGGAATTTCATTTTTATTACATCGCTGTAGGCACATAATTGCAGAAACTTTTTAAAATGCTATTGTAATTTCACAGAAAATGTAATAGTTGAGAGGTTATATTAGAACGTCGTCACTGGCCCACTGTCCGCCGCGAGGTTAGTTATATTCTGTCAAAGTCAAAGGTGTCAAACGTAGTGACAGATAACCGCCTTGACAGGTATATTAGTTTACTCCGCTTTTAAAGAAAAAAAAAATAATAATTTGCAAAATGTAGATTATTATTTAATGATTTAATGAGAAACGCGATATGGTAGCTCAGGGCAGCATCTACCTTACTAATATTTATTTCCAGGATTGATATTTGGAGACATTTTAAGAATGTATCATTTTCTGTTTTCTTATTTGTTTCGATTAAAACCTGCCTTTGTAAAGATTTTTGTACTTGCTGTGGACCCCTCCTTCTCTCGACCGTTCTTTTTGTTACACAAATACATAAAAACACTACCACACGTTTATCGCCAAGGCATTATAACAGTTGTTCAATGTAGTTAAAAAAAGTATTCAGCACAATATTTTGTATACTCGGAAAATGTCTTTGGTATTACACTGCCACACGATAATATACACTTGGCTTTCTCGTCAGGCATCTCCTCTGTGTTGCCCTAATTTTGAGGCACCCTGTATTGCACATACCTCGTCAATGAAGATTTTTTTTAAATCTACTAAATCTCTTCTGGATAGGATATCCCACTCCAATTTCGTATGTAGCATGCATTTTTTATATGAAAAGTAGTAAAGTTACCTATGCAAATATTAAGTGAAACTAGATTTCTTTAAAGATAGAGTTAATTTGACAAAAAATATAAAATCATAACAGGTATTGTATATTCAGATCTTCCTTAATATCATTAATAAAGATGTCGAATAAAAGAGGTCCAACTATGAACCCTTGAGGAACATCTGATGTTTGAAAGAACGTGTCATATTTGAAACCACGAAATTGCATACACGAAGATCCATTATAGAGGTATGATTGAAACGGTTTGACTAGACCATTATCTAAATCTACGTTGTTGAATTTATTGTTGATTTACAGTGGTCCAACTGATCGATGCTTTAAAAAAGTTCGTATAAGTGACATCAACGTAACATCAAGAGCTGCAGAGATATATTGAGTTTTACTAAATGTGAAAGAGTTGTACTTGTAATACATTAAGCGAAAGGTTCAACGAAATTGTGGATATTTAACGTCCGTCGGTTTATCATTAAGTTGGGCCAGTTCGTAGGGTCTCCCGAGGATATACGGCCTTTCCGGCCGACCACATTACCGGCTATTACCGCCGCCTAATCTGGGCCGTTTGTTTCAGGGCCGGGTCGTTCGACTTCTCCACGACCTCGATTAAGCCCTTATCGTTCAGGTGGCACAACTGTTACAGTAACAAGACGGTTATTTGTTATGACCCGGTCCTAGTCGTCTGCTAATTTTTTCCAGGGAAAATGCAGGTCATCAGGAAACTAAAGGTTGCCACCCACTATTGTCAAACATATATACCATCGACAAATATTTTAAGAGGGATAGGGAAAAATACGAATTAACGGAATCATCTATCAAAAAATTTCCACTTATTTATAAAGCGAAAAAATGTTTTCTGAACTATATTAAATCCTTATTTATCGCCACCAGTGGCATTCTGTCAACAGCGAGGTTAGGTATTTCGCCAAAGTCAAAGGTATCGAAGGTGCTTTGAAAGAAAAAAAATTATTTACAAAATGTAGGTTATTATTTAATGAGAAACACGATATGGTAGCACAGCGAGGCAGCACCTACCTTACTAATATTTATTTCCAGGATTGATCTTTGGACAGAAATGTATCATTTTCTGTTTTCTTACTTATTTAGATTAAGACTTGTCATTGCAAAAATTTTGGTACTTGCTGGACACCTCTCCTTCCCTCGACCGTTCTTCTTGTTTAAAACGAGATACTTACTTGGTCCCGCGGTCATAACCAGGTGCATTATCTCCGTCGGAAAAAACTACAAACCATAACAAAAAATACACGTAAATGTACACAAATACATAAAAACATTGTCACACGTTAACCCCCAAGGCATTACAGTTGTTCAATGTTTTTCAAAAAGAATGCAGTATATTTTGTCTACTCTAACGTCTTTGGGATTACTCTGCCACACGATAATATATACTTGTCACACTCCCATAAATTAGCACCTTATCCGTCATCTGGGCATTTGAATACGACATGTTTGTAAATACACAAAAAATACGCGAAAAGCAAGTATGCAATATTTTTGACATCTGATGCAGGCGCCATCTGTAGGCCACTAGTGCAAGCTGCACTTCACGCCAATAAATTTTTAAATAGCAACAATATATTAATAATATAATAATAAAATACTTACTATTTTAAACTCCCAAGATGTTTACAGTGTTCTGTAAAAATGTTTCTTAGATCCTTAGAGCTAAGCTTCGCTATGTCGTTTGAGGTTTGAAGAGTATGCAACTAGCAATGCAGTATTCTAGGTTGTTATTTTAGAACAGTTAGTGACTAATTTTAAACGTTTCATAGTAATTAAATAAAGTATTTTATGTCGGATATGTTAGTGGATAATTATGAGGAATCTGCAAAGAGTGAGAATGTAGTTTTGGCAGAGTGCAACGAAGGAACGAATACAAAATACTACAGCTAATCGGATTAACTGTTATCAATCAGGTACTTAAGCATTATTACGAATAAAAATATTTTCGTTGTTTCTACAATTGACAACGCTGCAAAAAACGACTGCACGGTAGTTAACATCTCTAATCATATCGGTTGATTGATGATCATAGTAGATCATGTTGATTGATTGTCATAGGCGCTTTTTGCCCCATTTTTTCAAACATCGAGCTAGAATTCCGAAATAATTTTGTTGTCTTTTTGACCTCCTTGAGCACGTGGTTAAAATATTTTGTACTTAGTCATAGTTAACCCTGTATATCCTGTGTGAGGAACCTTAAACTAGAAAAGACGGCAATAAATGTAAATTAACAGTGCTGTCGACTTTGGTAAACACATGTCCAGCACCACTACTGCAAATGCCGATCAGATTTCGCTACAAATGGAACGGGACCGTTTGCCCTGTCAATTGTCCGGGTAATAAATGAATGAGCTGTTAATCAAACCCGCTGAGCTCTTTTGAATCCGATGGAATAAAGAGTCAAAAAGAACAACACGCCAGTGTTTTCATTTATCATTTACCTATCCTATCTCTGCGTTAAATTTTTACGCTCTGAAAATTAATTTTTGATGACGATGCGGCAGGTGCAAATTCGCCAGCATTGAATATATTAATTTTTCATTTTTACGTCGGAGCTGCAGCTTAGTTGAAGTGAAATCGTTTCAGAATGGTCAGAAATTTTAAAAGCGTGCTTTATTAATAAAAAATCGCATATAGAGTCTTGTACCTAATATGTTAACATTGTGTTTTTGTGTTTAATCGTTGATCTAATTAAAATCCCAAATCCACCATTTATAATTCATTATATACATAGTGAAATAAAAAAACCAATACTCACTAAAGTATTAAGAGAGACTGAAAAGTGTTTCGTATTTAAAAACTGACTAATACAAAAAACTCTCGTGTCGGTCGATAAAAACCAGTCCGAGACACATTAATTGATAAACAATCCGGCACGCCACTCATCCGATGCTCAAAAAAAGTTTATCGTGAGTGAATCTTGGCTTAAGGCCGTTTTATTAGGTTAGTTTTCACTGCGTTTTTAATGTGACTCAACGATAAGGAGTAACCTAAATTTAAAACAGCTTCTATCACATTTAAGTCATTTTGCTAATGCCTTGCAAGACGTAGATAGGCTTACGGACGACTGACGGACGATTATGGGTTATATTGCATCGTTTTTTCCACTTATCTCTCCTCCATATGTCCGGTGTAATCTCCAAACTTGCGTGAAATACATGTGGGAGATGCTATTCACGATGGTATATTTGAATAAATAACCTGAAGGGTTCCATCATGTGTATGTGATCCTGACGTGGCAACTCTGCCTGGCTTCAACGCTCGAACGCCAGACAATTTGTAGCGTAACAGGAGCGCCGTATTAGCGGGAATTTTTGGTTGTTTTGCTTCTATTTTGAAAGGTCAAGTAATTTTTTTTCGATTTTTGTTTTATTGGATGTTTGGAATACGTCGTTAAAGTTAATGACATTATGACAATCACACTGTTTAATTACCATCAGATTTAATAGGGTTTTGTTCAATTTTGAACAGAACCCATTCAACTCCAGAAAATATATGCGACTTTAACTGAAATCGATGGCATTACCGCGAACAACTAGTAGCTGCAATTAATAAAATTAATGCCTCCGATACCTCACCTATCTCCTAAGATACATTCGCTCGCGGCTTAACTTCACGATACACCCTGAATCTCTGCAATTAGTAGTATCGCCTCGGCGTGCCGAAAACTGTTTATCAACAAAGTTCCCTGCGAAACTGGGACACCGCCGTAATCCTGATTTATTAATTTGTAAGGGAGGACGACCCCGACTAAATCAAACTTAATGCAGATTCAATTATATAGAGAATTATTTAGGGTCGTATGAATATTTCATAGTTCTTAGTCCCAACACATAAGCATATAAAGTTTAACGAGAAACATCCTTTCCAGTACAGATCAATTATTGTTCCTGTTGTATTCCGTATTCATTTTAGTTGTAACTACTCTGTTATATAATCTTTACTTATTTTTTTATTTGTATCATAAATATTTATGTCAGTAAATAAATTTAATTGCATTCCAAGCAAGTTACAATAGGTCAATTGTATTATAATTGTATTTCAATATATTAGTAACTTCAGTTGCATCCCACTCAAATTTCAGAGAGATTAATTGTTCCAATTGTATTTCAGTCCAATTCCAATAGGAAATCAATTATTGCATTGTATTATATTCACATTATAGTATGACACCCGTTATTCTAATTGCATCTCAATAACATTTGAATGAGAAATCAATATTTCCAATTGTATTTCAGTACCATCCCAATAAGAGATCAATTATTGCATTGTATTATATTCACATTCCAGTATGAGATCAGTTATTCTAATAGCATCTCAATAAAATGTGAATTAAAGATCAACATTTCCATTTGCATTACAGTAGCATTTCAATAGGAGATCAATTATTCCAATTGTATCCAAGTCAAATTCCAATAATAGCTTAATTGTTCTAGTCAAAGTAAAATTCCAATAGTAGATCATTTATTTCAATTGTATTACAGTTGTCTTCCAATATGATATCAATTATTCCTACTGTTTCCTTATCAATTTCAAATAACAGTTTAATTGTTCAAATTACATCCAGTGGCATTCCAATACGAGATCAATTATTCCAATTGTATTACAAGCACTTCTAGTATGACATCAATTATTCCAACTGCATCCCAAAAAATTCCAATAACAGTTTAATATTTAAGTCATATTTGAGTAATAGAGCAAATATTTAAATTGTATTAATTATCATTTTCCAATATGAGATCAATTATCCCGATAGTATTATTCCAATATTAACATTCTAATGTAGTTATTCTTTTGGTATAATACTGTTATGAATTAAAAAAGGGTTACATGTTTTTCATACAACGCGGTATCGAAGTCGGCACCTTAGTCTTGCGCCCTTTGCGTTAGACCGGGTAGGCTCGCACCTCGGCTCCTCAACTTAATTAAAAAGGGTACGGCGATGTGACGTTATTTATTGACGCCAAGAGAATGGCCCGTTCTGGTTGCTCTCTTCCAGATAATAGCCCTAATGTCGGGTCCATTTGCTCGGGAAATATTTATTGGCATATTTGGAACTTGGTGGTATTTTCGCTAATAAGGGAATCGTTTCAGATGTGGACGCTAATTAAAGTTCGACAATGGATGGGTGTCGGTTTTAGTCGATTTTCTCTTGATTTACTGCACAGGGGAAAAGTTTTGCCATAAAATAAAATTTATATCTTATATTAATTACTTATAGGACGTAGAAATTACAACTTTTATTACAGACTCATTGGTGTACGTAACGTGACATTTTAAATTCGAATATTGGAATCAAAATTGCGAAGAGTGTCATGTCAATCGTGTTGATGTGCTATTGTTTTCACATTGACATAAATTGTTTAGTCGATGCGAACTCCTGTTGTTGTGAGTTAAAATGTTTCGTGTGGATAAGTTAAAATTAGTTAGTCATTACAGTAGAAAAATTGGGGAATTACTTAGAAGAAATGTTGGGGCAGAGTCTAAAATCACAAAATTAGGTACAACAGACTTTAAACAAAGTGAAACGGGGAGTCTGAGAAATGTTGAAGTTATCACAGACAGAAGAAAGATCATTCCATAAAAAAAAACAGAATTACTCTCTCGAGATGAATTAGGGAGGAAGAGATATATATCCAAGGAATGCTGTGCCAGCGTCTAAAATCATAAAATAAGGTAAGACATCATATCAAATCAAAGAAACTAAGCTTTCCCTTTAAAGAAACAACATTGTGTAAATATTCACGAAATAATTATACGTCCCTAAACGTATCAATTCACACCTTGATAGGTGTCCCAACCGCCCACTCTCATATATCATATTTTTTGTGCGACCAGTCAATACGCTATCATCCCAGCTGCATGCTAATGTTCCGATCCGTCATAAAACGAGTTATTACAAACATCGGGCCTGTAATAGCAAACCTAGCGAACTGGCAACAGACGATAATCATGGAAATATTGAGTTGGTAATCCATGATTTAAACCCCTAGGCCAACAGATCACGACGCAGCCTTGTTTTGAGAGGAGACAAATGCGTGATTTTGCCGTAGATATGCAGATTTCGTACAAAGCCGTGTTAGAATCGTTTCAGGCAAGTTGTTTAACGTGGTAATAATGTAGGGCGGGTAATTATTGACTGTACCCTATAGGTTTTGTGTAATCATTACTTTTAGTTAGATATATTTATTAGTGTTGTCCTTTTGCTCAATAATATTGAAACACTGTAATGCGGGTTTAATATTAACGTTTTTGCGATAGTGTTTACATTAGTTTTTTCAAGTGTCAAAAATGACTTACGTGTATAGCAACGTGGAGTTGATGCCCGGTGGACACAATATGCCAAATGCAGCTACATTTACCGTGGTAGTGCAATGCTGGTGTGAAATAGGAAATTTGCAATCGAATCGTGGAGGAAATGGTCTAGGGCATCCACGGCGTATTGCAGCAGCTAAGGAACACATTTTAGAGATTGTTGAAGGGAATCCTCGAATAAATATCAAACAAATCGCTCAACAAGTACAAAGAGTTTCCCAATCAACAGTGTGGTGTATCACACAAGAGGCTCAATTATGTCAATAACTCACGAGTTCAACAGGGTCAAGAACCAGAAAAATTTGTGTTAGTTCGTAGAAATTGGGTAAGACGGCCCAAATGTGTTTTTACGTCGCTGAACAAAATTTGAATCAATTGTTTAATTAATAATTAATTAATTTTGTTAATTAATAATAACAATAGCGACAAAAGCAGTTGAATTTGCTAATATGAAATAGGTGTTATAGAATTTTATTTATTCCTTTGTTTGGGAAATTCTTTCAATTTTTTTTAGTATTACACTGTGCCGTGCTGGTCACGGACTGCATGCTTTGTCTTGCGCAAGATCAGTTCGTTGAATCGAAATGATGCAAAATTATAATTATTTGCATCAATTTTATGCAATTCAATTGCATTTCCCCCCTTGATAATGACATATAATAGTTGCTATTTATAATTTGGAAATTGTTAAAAACGTTAAATTTATAAAACTTATGTTATATGGTGTATAACTGACCATGTATTTTTCTATAATTATAAACGTAAAGATTTTTAAAGAACAAAACAAATAAAGACTTGCTTCTTAAGGCATCAACAAGAAAGCTTTACTGCTTCCAGCTGTACCACTGTTGCATTTACTTTCTAAAATCTCGCGTAGAAGTAAGCCGTTTAATTATTAATATTAAGTATTTCAAAAGTTACGTTCAACATATTAGGTTTAAAACGTGCTTTCAACGGAACATCTTATTTAATAATGTGCCATGTGGTTGACACGATGAAGTGGTGTAAGTGTTCGAATGAGGGAAGAAGAGGAGGAGGAGTAATAGGCAATCTAACCGCCATTAACCAGATGCCTACCTCTACACATTACCCAGATTAGCTCAAACTTCATTACACAGACGCACACCACCATGCACTGTTCGCCCGAAAGTGACACTTAGGTGATGCCCTGCGTTTGATTAAGCTATTATTTCGGTATACGGTGTCCCAAATAAGTGTAACAGGTTATAAGTCACATTTACATCTTATAAAATTTATCTTGTAGCGATAATTTGTCATTATTTACAATAATGTAGACAACCACGAGATTATCTATCTCTCTCGTTATTAGCATCGTTTAAAGATATTCATATAATTCGGACAACTTGGGACACATGGTGTAAAATGGGATGAGCTAAGCTTAGCATCAATTATATTTTTTTCAGAACATACCCAAATTTTTCTGTTAAAAATCTTTCTTTTTTCTAATTAACTTTTATTAGAGAAAATTTTCTATATTACTTATTACCCGTTTAAAATTTATAAGCAATATCGCCCTAAAGAGTCTTAAAAGAAATACCACCTAAAAATCATATTAGCGATGGGAGGATCAAGTAGTCGTTGGAAAATAATTGAATGTTCCCTGTTTTTTAACGACGATGAACAAAAGCATGCTATGAAAGCGTTTCGAAACTGACAAATTGAAATCGATATTGATTAGGATGATACAAAAAACATTAAACATTAAAAACAATGAAAATATTTATTAGGTACAATTTTCGATATAACTCTTGGCAACTGAACTTGATCGCCAACCTTTATGTCGCTTTAAAAGTGTTAGGTTCGCTACAGAATCTCCCAAAATTTTTGCAGAGCTGCGTCGCAATCAATGGCCAGTGTATTCATTAACGTTGGCGAGTCCAAGGAATTCCGATTTCTTTGGTATACCTCCAATTGTATTGATTTCAACTGGCACTTCGATATGCCAACAAAAATCGTCGATGTGTCATACTGAATGGACGAAGTTTTGCGTACTTTCGAAATATATTTAAATAATCATACCATCTATTGATCCCTCAGTAATCGTAAACACTCTTAACATGAGTTTTTGTGTTTGAAATTTTGGCACTAACTGACTGACAATATTTTATGGCATCTACTGTCAAAAATGTGATTCTTCCCTCCTACATGGCTCCAAATACTCGATATAAAACAATTTGGCTAACAAGAATTCTTTATACTCGGCTTGTTTCATAAGGCACTCTATTTCCAGCTTCGTAAATATTTTTGATTTCTTTGGCTGATATCCGAAGGATTTCCTTTTTAAAAATGCTATTAGGTTTGTAAATTTGCTAATATCTACGTTTTTGCTCAGGTAAATCACGGTAGAAGAGGCAGCATTGAGTGGTCTCCACGATCACCAGATTTATCGCCCCTTGATTTTTTTTTGTAGGGATACCTAAAAAGTAAAGTCTATAAAACACAGCCAGCGTCGCTGCAAGATTTGCGTCAAAGAATCGTCGACGAATGCCGTCGAATCACTCCTGAAATGCTTCAGAATGTGCGCGAACGTTTTGAAGTACTGGACGGACTTGTAAAATTTAAAGTCTGTTGTGAAGAGAATTGTAAGAGCTTTCAAAATAAATATTACTCAACCCCCAATGCCATTTAAATATTTTGGGGTGATGCTTACCTTTGCTTGGGGGTGAAAGTAGCGGAGTCAAAAATACCAGCAAAGAATGTCCCCCTTTATTGTAAAATCGACGGGTCTGAGCGTTTTTCTACAGTCTTGACGCAGTTCCTGAAAATGGCTCTGTTTCGTTTTCATTTAGCCGCCCTGTATATCACAGCATGTAATCAGAAGTTTGTACTATTACAATCAACGTAGAATGTTTTCTTTAAGAATTTTAGATTTTTAATAATTGTGGTATCTATTATGGCAAACGTCAGATATTATTTTATATATTAACCTCAAAACCATCAACAGAACGATAAAATCCATGTGAACTCATTATTACTGTCAATTAATTTTATTTTAAAAACGTTTCCGAGGGACACTACGCGTTAAACTGTAAATCAGATTTCCGGCTAAGGTGGTAATTGACAATGGGAAGAGCGATATTAGTTTAAAAAGTTTTTATAGTTTTAATTACATTAATGAATAATAAATGAGGAGCTCCAAGGCAAAACGCAGTTTTCGAGTAAAGTTGACTATTTTATTTATAGATGGCATCGTGTACTTAGACCAAAGGCAAATCATGTGGAGTTGTCGGTTTGTAACAAAACGCAGTAGTTGACGTTGAAACTAGGTATAATTTTCAATGTGTTGAAACAAAGCGCAGTTTTAAATGCGTTTTGCTTGGTTCAAAACGCAGTATTAGAATATAGTGAATTTGGAGCAAAGTGTAGTGTTTTAAATTGATCGTGGTGTAACAAAACTCGCGTTCATTTCAAACTGCAGTTTTTTAGCAGTTGGAAATTTGAGGTTGTGTGTGTTACTAAGGGGTGTTTAGACAGTTTAGCTTGAAAAAAATAAAAGAAAAACGCAGAAAAAATGGAAACAGGAGTATTAGTGTCTGAGGCAAGTACAGGAAGTAGACGAAGGATAAAACGAAACTCAAGGCGACAAAAAGCAAAGGATACAAGGTGGAAAATTCCTGTTTAGTTTACTTGAGCCATTTTTCCCATTTTTATTTTTTCTCAGGTATGCTAATCACTTTCCAAATTTGGAAGATTTTGAAATGCCTTGCAAACACGAGAACTGCATGAATGTCCCAAGACAAGATATTTTGTATAGTAGGAATGCATTGTATGCGACCACAATAAAGGACCAAGATACACAAATTTCTCATCTTCTGAACGTACAGAGGCCTAAGCGAAATCAAATCTACTCACAATTTGATTCATTTACGTCTATAAATTGAAGTTCAAAATTCAGGTTTTTTTTATTTTGTTTCAAAACGCAGTTTTGTTGGGTTATTTGTTTCAAAATGCAGTTTTTATTAAATAACATGACATTTACACTAAAATAGGGGACCAGAAAGTTTAACTAATTTTTCAGATACTTTGAGAACAGCTTCCTCTTCAACAATTCACAAAAAAAATCGCTAATATCTGACTGTTATCACTGAGATAAACAATGTCAATTTCCCGCCATTTAAGATCTTACAGAAAACTTGCTTTGGAGCTCCTCAAATTTTATTTAGGACATTTAGGACTTTTGGTTAGGTTTACCCAATTTTCCATCATTTATAATTTCAACCAATAATGGATATAGAAAATTTCAAAAGCTTTTACAAAGAGATATCCCATTCTGAGCTGAGATATCCGTTAGCGAACTTTTTTTAGAAGTTACGAGGCATTTTCTCATAGTTCTGGCTAATGGAGGGTCGTTTTTCTAAATTCCGGGCGTATATTTAAAAGGGTGAAAAAATGCGAAAGAGTAGAAGGGAATTAATGTTGTGAAAATTGTTCGTAATGAAAAATTATGCGCCAAAACGGTCGGCGGCGTGTCGACGCCAGATATTCCCGCCGGTTGGAGGACGTGACCTGACAACTGAACTCTTAATTATACATACCTATGCCAGCATACGGGACCCTTTCCCATAAATATTTACTTAACTGCATGAAAAATTCACAAAAATTCGGGTTACGTAGAAGCCCGTTTGGAAATGGGATTACCGCGTAAGAATGAATTTGGGTATAATGTGCTTTTTTTAGGAGAAATGTGCATACAGATTTTCGTAAAAAGAATGGAGTGTTTTTCTTGTGTTTGTACATTCTACTGCTATATTGTTCGGGTAGCAGATAGTAGCCGATAAATTATATTAAAAAATCTGCAAAAAATAATATACACAATATTTTTTTAATTTTAGTGATAAAAATATGTTCAAAATCGCCGCTGTATTCTTGTTTACAAAAATGTACTCGTTTTAAAATGTTAAAGTAGAGTCGTTCCATGGTTTCTGCATTATTTTTTAGTGTTTACTAGTTTACTGCACTGAAAAATATGAACAATAATCACAACTATATAGATCTGTGTACGACAATTACCTCGGAATTGCTCAACATATTGTCTAACGGTGTATTATTAATGGGTATCATATTATAGGTATTTTGTTATTCAATACTTTTGTATCTACAAAATTAGAACCGGTTTAAAACTGTTAGAAATAGTCGACCAGCGAAAGCGAGGATGTCCAAGTCACGACTGAAGGCAATGTTGATCGTTTTTTTCGATATCCACGGCATCATTCATCGTGAATATATTCCTGCTGGCCAGACAGTGACTGGACAGTTCTACGTTGGCGTCCTGGAACGGCCGGGGGCCCGCGTTTTAAGTGTGCGACCCGAACTCGCCGAGAACGACTGAATCTTACACCACGACAACGCGCCAGCCCATTCCACGCTCATTGTGCAAGAGTTTTTGGCAAAAAGGCATTCCAACGTTGCCACACCCACCCTATTGCCCCGATATTGCCCCCTGCAATTTTTTTTACTCCCCAAGATGAAGTCGTACCTCAAGGGAACTCATCACGGCGGCGTACAGGGGGTCAAAGAAGCTGTAACCGTTGAGTGGGAGCAACGGAATTGTTGTGTAGAGTTAGAGGCAGACTGTTGTGAAGGTCGATAATAAAATTTTGGCGAAATTTAATTTGCTTCTTTTTTCATTGACAAATTCCCGGAACTTAATTGCCAAACCTCGTATATCAATGCGCAACAGACAAGTCATTTAAGATGCTACTGCTTGGGAATTATTCGATGAATAAACGCCGCTATCAATTACGTGATGCTATCTAAGTCGGCCATTTGCATAATAATTTCATTATCTTAAATGGTCTGAATTGTCTGACTTAATGCAGCATTTGAGGGGCACTTATAATCCTCGGAATTACCGAGATGCAGTTTCTGTTACATTTCCAAATCCTATTCCAATAGAGTTGTAACTAGGAGGAGAAGGAACAGTCATTTGAAAGTAGTTAATCCTTCCAAAATTTGGTAGTAGTAGTAGGGAGTCACAACAAAAACTAATATTAGATGTGAGAAGGTATTTAGTTTTTTGATTTCTTGGTTGTATTTAACATTAGCAGCATTTGTAACTGTCACTCTGATCAGTTTGTGTCTTTAATGTTTGACAGTAATTCTGAACACTGTGTCTTTGATTCGTTGTCCATCAAAGTCAGTCCTAGTTCGATCAGCGTATGGCCAAACAATTTTTGAGCAATGACATGATTTCCAACTATTGCAAATTCAAGTAGTACATACACTACATGAATTTGCAATGCAACCCCATGCGTAGCGTATGTAATTGTGTACACTGCGCCCTGCATCAATAGAATTCAGTATGGCATGTGTGGAGAGCTGAATTCAAGAAAATCGTCAAGTTTGAAAAATTAAGGATTTTAGAGGAGCCACCCTGCTGTCCTGATCTTATGATTTCTTATTTTTGGGCCACTCGCACGGGGAAGTAAAAAACACTATGAAAGAATAATTCTGCAATCAGCAACCGCCAGCCTTCTATGAGCAGGATTTACGTTGGTTGTGAAGCATCGGATCTAGATGAGTCCTTTTTTTTCAATATGAAATACGACGTACCAATAAACGCATAAATGATTTTTTTTTGCATTTAGAATTGCGAATCATAATTTAAGAGAGGCTGATTTAGATGATAATAATGCACATACCAATTGTAGATATAGAATCATCACTGTCTGCAACATATTCAAAATCTTTGTTTTTTTTCTTTCACTAGTTGCTAAAAACTGTTTTCATTACTCCTTCCCATTCTGTTGCTAAAGCCAACAGCTTGTGGTCCACATATTACGTGTGCGGCCGAAGCTCGGTTTCCCTTCCACTTCGCGAACCCCCAAAGGCACAAATGCGCTCCAGAGCTGCCTCCTGTGCAAATTGCAACGTCAGCCAGATACGCCGAGCGCGGTCGGTCAGCGTTCCTCGACTTTCCCAGTAATTAAAATAGTTGAGTCATCTCGAATATTATGGATGGGAATTTGATTTTCCAGGGAGAAGGCAGAGCCTCTATGTTTCCTTAAAGTGCAGCGATCGGCTAATTTGCAGCGGCAGCTCAAAATATTATGGGCGGTTAAGAATGCATAAATCTTCTGGTAGTAGCTGTTTCATTCCATTATAGAAACTTAATCAGAATCCATGATACTTATCTTTCATAATATTCAAGATGCAACATGTTTTTGTCATTATACTTTATGGAAGTAGAGCTTTCTACACAATTCTCTTTTCCATGTATAGCAAAGGTAGGTAAAATTTAGTTGTGTTGCAACTTTTAACATTCCCGGTTTATTTTGTGGAACACATAAGACTTTAGACCACGAGTTGCTTTTGAAATTTTTTGAATTAGAGGCAATATATCAATTATTCTCAGATTTGAAAACGTTTCGGGGGAAAATGATTGATAGATTATATGAGGCTATATAAAAAAACAATATTTTAAAACATCGAAGATGAAAGGAAGAATGTCCTTCTCAAATGAATTAGATTTAAAGCTATTTACTATTTTATTGGCATTAGTAAGAAGGATAATTTGCTATACAATTTGGATTGTCTAGAAGAGAGTCCAGAAGCTCAATTTCTATTGGTAATGACGCCGTGACGCATCCTCCTATTCCATCTGCACCTCTGCTATGGGATTACGCGTGGGAAAATTTCGGGTATATATCTTTCCGCTAATCATGTGTTGTCAAGAATGGAGAATAATGCAAGTTCTGAAAATCTCAAACGCCCTAATAAATGAGGAATATCGGATGCTAAAAAAACGAATGAAGGGGTTAGAGCGCGAGATTAAAATATGAGTGTAAGTAATATAATTGCAATGTGAGTAGTGTAAAGCATGCAATAAAGATGGCAAAGAAAAACATACACCTGCGAAACTGAAAATAGTGGAAACTTACGGAAGAATTGATGATGACACAAAATACGCGATTCTAACAACAAAATTGCTATCTTACAAGATGAAACTTGCCCTATAATATTCTAGAAGGGTGCTTTTGTGAATTATGCGTGAATTATGGGTTATGATATGTGAATTTTCATTTTATAAAACAAAATCGAAAGAGTATGTCGATAGGAAATGATAGGAGAACATAGTGATATGTCGAAAAAACAATTTAAAGCAGATATTTAAAAATCTGAATCGAATAATGTGTTACACTTTGACGAAACATGGATAAATGCGGACCATATGCATTGCGGCATATTACTAGCAATAACCAGTAGTGAAATGTATAGTGCAGTGTATTATAAATGTTTTAAGTGTGATATCCGGGGAATGCTCATCAGGTAGGTATAAGTGGATGGTAGTAAGCTATCACCATCGCTGGAAAGCACTGTTTTCTAAGAAAATTAATACTATTTATTACTTTTTTTTTAATTTTTACGACACAGTCTAGCACAAATTTGGCACAATTCAGCACAATATTTATTTTTTATGTTATAAAAACGCATAAGACATATATGTTAAGATTAAAAGTTAAACGAAATAATAGACTACAAGTTGTATACGAGGAAAGTTAGGAAACACAACACCCCTACGTGTTGGACCTATTTTGGGGTTACATCTGATATGAATCTAAAATGTTCACATAAACTAACTGAGCCATTATAGTATAAACTCCAAACTCTATTCTGCAAGATAATAAAAGCTTTAAAGCGTCGTAAAAGGCCATATCTCGAGAGCAACTTTATCGCTGAAAACATGTTTTGATGAAGGAAAATACGCGCGCTTAAGTGTAGATTACTTTCCTGAAATGGAATTTGATTTAACGGCCCATCTATCGTCTGTTTTCAATTTTATATGCATAACATTGTAGGTGAGCGCAGAATTTGTATTGACTGCCGTCAGTTCCCTGCTGCAGAATAAATACAAAAATACTTTCGGCTTAATTAGAGTTTTTAATTAAAATTTTAATTTACACTCCTTTCCGAATTGAACGTCGTGAACTGCAGGCGGAATGCAATTCCGTTTTTTACATTATTTGTAAGTTAATTACCTAGAAATGGGGAAAAGGAAAACGTGGTATATTTTCTAAACGGTTTAGGTTAGTGAATAAGGTGAGCTAATGAGACCTGTAGGGTCAACATAAAATTTCAGTACGTAATTTACGTTGTACAGATGTAACAAACTTTAAAAATTTTGGATTTTTTTATGTAGATATTCTTTTAGGTTAGGTTAGGTTACCGCAAGCACTGTTAAACCACTTAATGGCCTTTTGCTTTCTTCGTAAGCTGTTTGTTTAAAAAATAATATATTTATTTATTGTTGCTCTGTTCTACAGGTTACAAAACCCAACTACAGAACAGGAGGGTAAAGAGAAATATAAATATAAATTCAAAGAGAAGAAACAGAAGCGGCAAATTCGAGTTTGGATCGAACAGAACAATAATATAAGATTTTAAGCGTCGTAATTTGAACAGAATTACTACTATTTCTTACTATAAAATCGTAAAACCTATACGCTTCAGATACAATATTTTCAATATATAAATTGAAAGACAGCTTATCATCAAAAAGAACTCCGAGATCGCGGAAAGTGTTAGAACGTGATAAAATAATGTCATTAAAACTATAGTCAAACATAATCCTCGACGATTTTAAAAAATATAACATTATGCAGCACTTCTGAGGATTCATAGGAAGTTTATTTAATTTGCACCAGTTTTTAATTTGAATCAAATCATCTTGAAGGCGCTCGCAATCGTTAAGGCTGTCGATAGTCGAAAACAATTTCAAGTCATCAGCATAAAGAAGGCAGTTAGAACTTAAACAATCAGTTATATCATTGATAAAAATGTTGAATAGCAGTGGGCCAAGGACAGATCCTTGCCGTACTCCTGAAGTTGCTAAGTAGTCGACAAACTTACACCCTTTGAACAGAACATACTGAAGTTTGTTGGGACAAATATGATCTAAATAATATAATCCAAATGAATTAAGCTTTGTAAGTAATATACCAAGTCTGTCAAATGCCTTTGAAAAATCAGTGTAAACAACATCAGTTTGCAATCGTCTGTCGATGGATTTAGATATAAATTGTGTTATTGGCTATAATTTAGAAGTTGTAGACCTGCCTTTCATAAATTCATGCTGAGGAAGTTAGTAATATCTTGATTATTTTCTTTTTTATAAATCGGACAGACTTTAGAGAGGACAGACTACAGGAAACGTACACGTTAATTAAAAATGTAAGAGGACATGAAAATACACTAGCACAATCCTGTATGATAAAAGGTGGCACAAAATCCGGTCCAGTAGTCATTTTAGGTTTGGTATGTTTCTAAGCTGTGAGAACCTCACTTTTGTCAAACTGTACAATGTGAACCGCGAGACAAACTTCAGTAGAAAAATTTTCAAATGACATATTATTATCCGCGTAAACTTGGGATGCACTAAAGAAATTGACAAAAGCATTAATAATAGTCTCACTTAATTGTTTACCATCATACCACATACTATTGGAAACATTGTTATATCCTCTTTTTCTAACAATAAAACTCCGATATTTATTGGGTTCAAACTGAATGTTATGTTCTAACGTCTCTCTTAATGCTGGCTCTCAAATACTTTAAATTATAATGTAGAGTGATTGGAATCAGGTGGATTACAGTACTTTAAACAAGTATTACATGATATATAATGATTTTTTGGGTTGTTATGCCGTGACCTCGGTAACTGGTTGCTGTCAACAACAGAAGTAAAACGCACGTTCATAGCTTTAGCTGAGATTCTTTGACTTGTTCTTGTTGTTCTCTGGCTAGGCTTTGCGGAGGCAGAAAATACTTATTTTATTTGCGTGTATTTAATTTAAAACCTTGCCTTAACTTTGATTTGAGAAGACGTGATTCAATTCATTACCAGAAGAATTAAAACTTCTTAATTTGAGTTTTTTAATGAAATATGTGGAATAATAGCTCCAGTTCTTTATCATTATGTTTATAATATGTGTGTATTATAAACACTTTTATTTGAAGCCCATTAACATTATTATATTGTTATTGCTGATTAGAATAGTCATAATTTCATTTAAGTCAGTTGTAATATGACAAATATAAGGAAAGTTAAGTATTCCACAAGAATGCTCATAAAACGAAAAGTCGATGTTTTCCGGAAACGCATTTTTCCGCTAGACGGACAAGACGCGAATAATTAATTTAAATTTTTCCCTCTGGTATCTGCGGAGATTTAACATTTAAATGAGTTTTAACAAAGTTTTAATTGCGTTTTGAAATATGCACTTAATAAAACCGCTTTTTATTTTCCCTCACAAGAATTTAATTTTCCTTGTTAAATTTATCAGAGTAATCTGTTAAGGATTTAATTTATGACTTCGAAAGGTATTTCCTCGGCTCTTGGAACAACCAAGGCTGATATTGAATTATTCTCTGGGGATCTCGAATGTATATAAATTTCTCCCCTTACATGGCGTCCACAAAAAGTAAAGCAGCTATCTATCGTACATATGACTTTTAAATTTGTTTTTAACAAGAACTAAATGCAGTTTCGAAGACGATCCTTCTTCTTCCTCCTAGAATATAGACCAGTTTGTGTAATTTCTATTGAGGATTCTATTCTGTATTTCTGACTAAATGGACGACAGCAACATATTGAGTAATAAAATTGGTTTATACCGATGATTCAGTTGTTTTATCTTGTCTTTCTCTTTTATTTCTGTGCTGCGAGTAGTAAGTACATACTTAAAAGAAATGTCAAACTATTTTTTTTAATCAAATATTAACATATTTACTTTGTAATACTTAAAAAATATTTTCTTTGTATATTTTGTTCATGGTTTTATTAGTAGTTGGTAGTTTATTCTTAATTATAGTCTTAATTAGGAATATATTTTACTATGTTTTTTATCGTGTTGTTTGGTAAAACCATTATTCTCACTTTGTTCTTGATTTTGCCATTTCATTAATTTTGTTTTCCATTTTCTGTTATTTTACATCAATATTAATAATTATACACTTTAGTGAAAACCTTATTTGCTTTGCCTTTGTTAATATTCTTTAATAAGAGCATTCTTTACTTCGTTCTTGAGTCTGTTCCTTGGTTTGCGCTTTCTTCTTTACCTTGTTCTTGAATAAGAATATTTTTTCTTAATTATGTTAGTAAGAACATTATTCTTCGTTTTTTTTATTTTGCTGTTTAATTAATTTTGTTTTTCATGTTCTATTTATTCTGTTCTTTTACAACAACTGTCTACTTTATTTTGATCTCAATTATACTCTTTAGTGAAAACCGTTATTTTTCTACTATAACGTTATATAACACGTTTAAATGTCAATTTATTTATAACATAAAACAAATATGTACAGGGTGGATATTTTTAAAATCCCGTGTAGGTGCCCTTGTTGTTATACTTTCTTCATTAGTAAGAACATTCTTCTTTACTTTATCCTTGGGTAGGTTCTTTAATAAGAAAAATATGTTTCCTTCCCAGCAAACAATTTCTTATTCTGTAAAAATTGTAAGAACATTTCCAGAGCAAATTTTATAAAGCAATGTTTGTTCTAAGAACATTTTCAAAACGTTCTTACAACAGTTATACCATAAAAATGGGCACCGTTCTATAGAACCTTTTAGTTTAAGCGGTTCTGTAAAGCTTGCAGGAAATAATTATAGAAGTCTAAAAGAATTTTTATAACACAGTTACAAAGCAATCTCATAAAAATTCTATAGCACTTCGCTATACAATTTTTGTGTTGCATGGTGTTATATTTAAAGAACTTTAAAATCGTTTAATTGTATCTTTTATTTATTTATTTATTTATTTATTATCTACTCCTACTCAACGGGATGAACCCACTTACAGAGCAGGGAAAATTACACAAAAAAAATAACATATAAAATAAACTCATGAAAGTTATGTATAAACAAGCAGAAACAATACAGAATATATCACATACCTACAATAGTTCACAAACAACACTAAATACATCGAAATAATTCCTTAATATTTAAAATACTGGTACTGAAAATATCAATACTGTCCTGCACGGCTGTTAAACTCCTACACATTACATATACAGGTGAATAGTGTAGCATATTAGTACAAGCTATTTTTAAATAAAAAGTTTCGAAGGACCGTGTATTTGCAGCTGGAACATTAAAATTAAGTCTTTGTAATATTTTAGGTACGTCAAAATTTCCATTTATTAAATTAAAAAGAAAGATAACATTTTGCATATCACGACGAGATTTTAAAGATTTGTAATTGTATTTATGAAGTAGCAAGTGCTGCGGATAACCTACGGGAGGATATGCATTAGAAAATTTATAGTTCAACAGCTTTAAGAATCTGCGCTGTGTTCTTTCCAACAGATCAATATAACTAACATAGTTAGGAGCCCAAATTAAGGAACAGTATTCTAGTCGAGGTCTAACAAAGCAATTGTACAATAACTTAATAGTATCAACATTGCAGAAATCCCGAGCATTGCGAATTACGAAACCCAAACTCTTGTTAGCTTCCGACACTATATGATGCATATGATAATTAAAAGTGAGTTTGGAGTCAAAATAAATTCCTAAATCCTTAACAACGTCAGGCCTGTTCAGAGGTATATCATCAATATTGTATGGAAAATATACACTATCTTTCTTTCTAGAAAATGTCAATACATTACACTTTTTATATTTAAGGGTAATTTATTCAACCCACACCAGAGATTTAGTCTACTAAGATTCTCCTGCAGTTCAACACAGTCCTGTACATTTTTATCTTTAAGTATATCTTTATGTCATCTGCATATAAAAGATGAGGTATAGTTATACTGTTGACTATGTTGTTAATAAAAATAAGAAACAACAATGGGCCCAGAATAGATCCCTGGGGGCACCCGACAAGATCGGAAAACTGCATGAAGAGAAACCTCTGTAGCTCACGTATTGATGACGATCACAAAGATAAGAATGTAAAAGTGTCAGAAAATCAAATGAAAGGCCGCATTTTTTAAGTTCGCGTAAAAGAATCTCATGTTGCAAACGATCGAAAGCCTTGGAAAAATCTGTGTAAATAACATCCACCTGGTCCCGATTATCCAAGGCTTCAGTAAGATATTGAGTAATACATAATAAGTTTGTCGCCGTGGAGCGACCCCTCATAAAACCATGTTGGTTAACACTTATTACATTCCTAACGTGACTATATAAAATATCGTGAAGGAAGAACTCGAAAATTTTACTAAAATTATTTATTATTGTAATGGGACGATAGTCTGCGACGTCATTAATATTACCACTCTTAAAAATTGGGCATATTCGTGATGATTTCCATACTTGAGGAATTTTATTAGTCGAGATTATTAAGTTGAATATCACTTTCAAAGGCGTTAATAAACAATGGGCACAGTCACGAATAAAAAAAGCAGGAACATTATCGGGGCCCATTGTCATCTTTGGTTTCAGTTTTCTTATGTACTTTAATACGTCATGATCATCCATATACTGAGTATTTAGGATATTATTGTTATAGCAAAGTATTTCTTCCAATGGAACCCGGTCATCCAAACGTTCGGAAACGTAGGCAGATTTAAAAAAATCGGCAAAGCCCTCTGATACTGCATTACCAGATTCCAAGATGTTACCGTTATACAACATACAATTAGGTACAAACTTACTTTTACGCTTATTCGATATATATGACCAAAATCTCTTAGGTTCCGTTGTAATATTGGACTCTGTTGTTTCAATGAAAGACTTGAAAGCATCAGATATATCTCTCTTTAAATTGGATCTTAAATTTTTAAACGATGTAAGTGTTTCTGGATCTTTCGATTTATGGTAAGCATGCCACATTCTCTTTTTACTTCTAATGTCACGAATAATGTCCTTGTTAAACCACGGGGGATATTTACTTTTTTTTACTGTTTAAGCAAGAAAGGGGTACAGTTCTATCAAAAACGTCATATAATGTTTTATAAAAGTAGTTGCATGCTTCATCAACATCTGTAAATTCATCAAAAGTAGACCAGTCAATAAATAGAAGCTCATCATACAGTTGTATAAAATTCGCCTTTCTGAAATTATAACTTTTTGTATTAGAGAAATCAATATTAAATGTCGGGGCGTTATTTACAACGAGTGATATCTCCAGTGGTGGATGATGTGTATCCGGTTCAACAATTGAGCACAGTGGTTCAGAAACAGAACAAGTCAAAGTACTAAATACCAAGTCAAGCATGCGTCCATGAGCGTTATGAATATTGCTAAACTGTTTTAGAGAAAAAAAATTAACTAACTCGGATAGAGTGGTAACCAATGCGTCAGTATTGTCGGTAGAAAAGTGAGGAACATTAAAATCCCCTAACAAAAGGATATCATAATTATACAAACATTCCAAAGACATAAGTCCTTCAGCAAAAGTGTTAAGTTGCTCACTAGATATTTTAGGGGGAATGTAAACTAAAATAACATACCAATGGTTAAGGCCTCTACCAACTTTAGCTATAATGATGTCAATCATAGGAACCTGTTTAAAAAATGCATTGTTGTCAATTGGAATATTAGTCATTGTAATAGATCGCTTACAGGCCAAAAGTACACCGCCACCCCGAGTTACATTCATTTTCTTAAAATTGCGATCACAGCGCAAAACAAAAAAATCTTGACTAAACAATTCAGAGTCCAATACGCCCGATGTTAACCAAGTCTCAGAGAATGCATACACATCACAAGTATAGTCTAAGACCATCGAGCCATTGTATATTTCATTAATTTTAGTGTTTAAGCCTCTAACATTTTGATAATAAATAACTATACAATTTTCATTCGATTTAGTTGTTACAACTGTTAAGTTAAGATGTTCAGACTCAGTTGCTAAAACTATAGGGCTGTTACAAGTCTGTGGATGAATAATTGGTTGCTATATCGCTCCAACCATATCGTCTTTAAAATCTTTTAATTTACGGATATACACAGGACAGTGTCGATCCCAGGCAGGGTGTTTAAAATCAACTTGAGCATTATCGTCTTTAAGATTCATGCAATTGACGCATTTAAAGTTTACCTCTGAACAATCCTTGACCTGATGGTCACCAGCACATTTAGGACAAACCAATGATTTCTTACAGTGATGAGACGTATGATGGTATCCGCAGCACTTAAAACATCGCACAATGTCAATAGCATCAAACACAGGACAGGAATTATATCCTATAAATAAGTGACCAGTAGTAATAATACGAGTATAAAGGTCATGATCAACCTGCAAGACAGCATAGTAAACATTTTGCTTATTCTTTACATTATTAACAGAAATACATTTAATTTCAGAATTTTCATTAAAAAGAGATTTATTTTGACCACGGATCAACTTCAAAAGGTCTTCTGAGTCATAGGAATCTTTAAAACCTGAAACTCGAATTCTTGGTTGGAAACCCTTTACCTCCCTAATGACGTACTTATCAGACAGATTGCTTTCAGCAATTTCTTTAAATTTTCGTGTTTCTTCATTAGATGAACAACTGACCACAAGCCCGCCATTGCTAACACTTTTAATCCTTGACACGCTAATATCCGTCTGGATAGGATTGACTTTATGGAATAGATCTGCTTTCGTATCAGAAATATGTTGAACTGGATCTTTGGGCTTTACAATGACAGAAGTATTTTTTTGAGTTTTAAGAACGCTAGCATATGAGGTAGATGAAACAATAGACGATTTTAACTTATTATCTAATTTGGTATCCACAATAGTATTAATATCATCGAGTATTTCGTTCTTAAATTTCTGAAGAGTTTTCAACAGTGTATCTTCATTAATGATGTTTTTGTCAACCAGCGAAGATATACTTTTGTCAATATTCTTTATTCTATTCTTTTAAAAACAAAATGTTTCTGTATCGCACATGTTAGAAATAATATGGATGGGCCAATAAGAACCAATAAGATGGGCCTAATCAGCCTGCATAGGAGTACTTACTTACATTATTATGAATTGCTTAGTTTGTTTGTCCATCAGGGAGCAGTACATTTTAATGCGGAAAAAGTTTTATCGTGACATATGTGGTACATAATGGTGATTTTTGACGCGCCCTCAGTTAACCTTATATTTCCTATGACGCTGGAAATTTAATAAATTTTTTTTTTTCTAAATTGATGAATGTAACAACCAACTGTACATAAAATAGTCAGAAAGTAAGTATATCTATATTATTGATATCATTTCACCTATTTATATTGTACATATTTTTAATTAATTTTTTTCTTTCTTCGCAATATGGCGACAGAAAGAAAGGCTTTATCTTGTACTTTCAATGGAATCCCACTAATATGACATTTTTATGTCGACTGCAATGATTATAGAGCAAATATGTTTCGTAAGTAACTACTTACTATTCACAGTGTTGTCATATTTTATTGTGGTAATTTCACTTACTTCAATCTTATTTAATAAATCTATTAAAATTCTTTAACTTCAACATCTAAAAGTGAAAATGTTTAAGGTTCGGAATAGTCTAAATTAAATGTTACTAAATTTCTATAAGATAATCAATTTCTCTTAGCAATCAAATAAATCTTATCTATCGTAATGAAATTTTCTTTCTGCAAGCAGATAATAATTTTTACAAATCACGACTATGTTATACAAATTTTCCCATTATACTTTGATCAAAATATTTCGTACTATTACAGGCAGGTCTCGTCAGATGGGGGTATGGAAAACCTACATATAGAAATGGTAGTTCTATAGCGTTTCTTTATGGAACAGAAGGCTTTTGTTACTTATTTACTCTATAATGATTTTATAACAACTGTATTATTATTCTCTATAACTGCTTTAAAGAGCTTTTTCTCTTAAGTTCGATAGCAGCTTCCATATTTGTAATTAGTTTTCCGCAGCAGAATTGTAACTTAACAACGCCTTATACAATAGTTCTATAATTAAACTATAAGCGACATTACGGAATAATTTTATAAGAGTGTCACAGGAGATGGTATAATTCTATAAAGCAGTATTTTGCATCGGTTTTACAGTAATTTGATTCTATAAGCACCGTTGCTGTAAAATTGTCTTATTGTACACACTTATAGGGCTACATTAGCAGTTATCTTATAAGTGCTCTATAAATTATGCTCTAAGAACGTTCTTGCAACAAATTTAAAAAATAATTCAGTTTTTGAAGGCAAAATAGTCTCATGTGCCACATTAATGCAACAATTTAGTATTCTAAATACAACTATAAAATATTAACAGAATATAAAACTCCTATTACTCTAAATTTATAGAACTACTTTGCTAGCTGGGTTACTTTTTGATTTTACTATTAATTTTGTTATTCATTTTTTATTACGTTCTTTCAGCTACAACTTATATTCTTAATTCTACACTTTAGTAAAAACGTTTATATTGTTCTTGATTATGTTCTTTTGTAAGAAGATGTTGCTTGCTTTATTCTGCAGTAGTAAGAACATTTGTTACTCCATTCTTGATTATGTTCTTGAATAAGTCACTTATTTCATTTCTTAATTATATCATTTACTAAGAAAATGTTTGCTGCATTTTTTCCTTAGCAATTTTTTTTTCTTTTGTTATTATAACAACTTTTTCTTTATTTTGCTCTTAATATTCGTTATTTATACCTAGTTTTACGCCTTATTTTCGATTACTGCGATCATTTATATACAGTCTTACTTTATATGTTCTTATCAAAATTGGGCAAAATATTGTGAAATATTGAATAATCTGCATTTTTGTTGTCTTTCTCTTTCATCATCCTTAACATGTAAGTATCTTTATACATTTAATGATTACCTAACCTCAGTCCGTATCTTCCACCATCGTTTTTATGTTATTTATTTTTATATTAAACAATTCAGATAAAGCTAATGTGTCTTGTGAATCTGTGTAATTTTCTGAAGTTTCTTGATTTCCATCCCATTCCCATTTGTTTGCAATCTGTGGCATCCGAACCAATAACATAGTATCGTTTGATGCTAGAACGTGCATTTTATTCGTCCTCTAATGTAAAATCGAAGCCATCGAACAGACCAACCCTAAAAGCGAGAGCAATCTATATGCAAATCGGACCGCGTAGTCGAGGTGGGTCACTTGGGTGATATTTAGACATTCGCGATATTACAGAACTGTATTATCGAATTTTTATGGAAATCTATCATGGAATTGAATGCGGCATGATACGTTCCGTAGCATTTCCAGTCGTTCAGAACACTTAGGACACTGTACAGGGTATCAGAAACTCTGCGCGGAAAATTTAGGGGGTAATACTACTAGAACAAATGATGTGTCAAGTTCACGTGACATTTTCTCGAAAAGTCAATCTTAACGGAGCTACTCTCAAAGTAATTTTTTTAATTTGTTTTTTTGGCTATAACTGTTTGTCGTCAAAAAAAAACAACCGTTTGCGAGAAAATCGACAGTTAAATATCTTGGACATATAGATGAATCTCATTTCTTTTATGATTAAGTAAAGTGCACTTTGAAAACAATTGAATGATAACTCATAGTGAGATATAAGTAGTCTGCTTACTTCCTGCTCGGCCTAAGCGGCTCGATTTGCAGGAAGCGATTTACATTACAGCAGGTTCTCAAACGCAGACCTCTCGCCATGAGCGGCGCGCTATTAAATCTATAAATGATACTGCAGGTAACAACTACTCCGCGAACTAATGCCCCGACCGGCATTGAATTACACCTGCAGTATCTGTGTGAACAGCCAGGAACCCTTGTCGCCACACCACCATGTCATAGGTCAGATGACCGACAATTGAACTGGTTGTTCCTTCATAAGTTATGTATGTTCACATATAAACCAAGTGAAGGTGAGATATAAGTGGTCTGCTTACGTCCTGCTCCGTCTAAACGACTCGAATTGCAGGAAGCGATCTACATGACTCGCCTTGGCCGAGGCGCCATTAAATCTATTAATGATACTGCAGGTAACAACTAATCCGCGAATGAATGCCTCAACCATCATTGAATTACACCTGTAGTATATGTGTGAACAGCCAAGATCCCTTGTTGGCCACAGCACCAGATATAGACCGGTTTCGGGCTTGTTAGCCCTCATCAATTTATACACAAGTTTTGTAAAATTGATAAGTTTCCATAGGTTTGTTTTTGCAGCAGTTGGAAACGGTTTGAAACTATCAGAAATGTCCGGTCAACTGTTTATTGCGTTAAATTCAATAACGCGTTCTCAACTTAACTGGTCGAATATTTCTGACAGTTTCAAACCGTTTCCAACTGGTGTAAATAGAAACCTAATAACATTATGATTATTCCTGGAACTGAATATATTTTTGTATATATTTTGTAAGACATTGCATTGTCTTCTTCATTCAATAGATCCATAAAGCTTTACTTCTATCTTCATATTTTCCTTTTACTAGAATATAGCATTGTTCCCACGCTCCTCTTTGTACTGAAAGTCTTTCGTTTGCTCATTATTTTCGTCTGCTAGTAGTTTATTTTTTCTTAGAGAATCCACTTCTTCTTTGTTGCAGTTTTACAGCCCATTTGTCTTTCTCTTAAGATTGGGTGGAGTTTTATTTCTCATCCTTCTGCATGTATTCCCACTGTATTTTATACATGTTCCGGTTCCTTTACGATCTTAACAGTTAATATCTACTAACACCTCTTCAAATGGAGTGTGTAACGTTGTGAAACTACTCCTTGATGTTCCATAAAATTCTGGCGTTCCTGTCAGCTTCCAACCCCCAAGCGACGTAGACGACGACCAGACGACCATTAAACCGAATCGTCCAGGCTGAGGGCGAGACGTGTTCACGATGCTTAGGAGACTGTCCAGAGCCGACATTTATTTATAAGCATATACGTAATTTCCGACGATCTTTATTTTTATTCGCAAGGGTTCCCTACAGAGCACTCCAGTTTCAAAGATGAAACGGCAAAGATGGGCCCAAAATCTCTAATGAATCGCTGCGATAAATAAATCACTTTCTTTATCTTTTTTGCGCCCTTAAGAACCTCGTCCTTAAAGTGCCTAATCCCAGGCAGTTAATAATAGAGGAGGAACTCGCGTATTATGGCCTTGCTCGATTGCGTTTCCTCCAGTGACATTGGAGCTAGGGCTTATATTTTCATTGTTTCCAGAAAAATATTAATCCTTTCGAGAGACATATTTTGTTTAAATCATTTTTTGCAAACTTTATGTAACACGAGATGTCTAGAAAATAAGCGTTACATAATATTGAATTGATATTTTGTATAATTGATATATGGTTCAACTACATTTTGAAAAAGGTCCAAAATATAATAATGATAATGAGTGAGAGAATCTTTGGTCATTTCTGAGATAGAATAACGTCATTGGTATACGATTTGATTTTCATCATGCACCTCATTGTTACGAATCTTCAGTCGTTTTAATAATTTTTCTATGGACATATGTTGCTAGATAGTACCAGTGTTTAATAGTGTTATAAGTATAGTTAGCCAACCGGCCTTAGTTGTGGACCATCTCGGTTAGATGGCGGGACTATGATGTGTGCAAAATCTCTTAAACGAGTCCTAGAGAAGTCGGTAAACAGGGTTAGACTTACATTATTTTAAAAACAAAGTCAGACTGACTGAAACTGAAATATCTGTTGACAGTACTGTGTACTTGTCTTGTTGTGGCTTTCAACTCCGGAAGTTCACTTACTATCTTCTTTTATTCTTTATGCATGGCGTTTTGTAGGGCCTGCGTACTGATAGTAGTACTTGATGGAACGGTCTTCACAAGGCAACTGCACGATGTAGACTTCAGATTGTATCAAAAACTTGCTAAAATAATTAATCTAATGCAATAGCTGTACACAGCACATGACAAGAATTTATATCTATAGGTTATGGTTTCTTTGAAGCTACGTTATGTTAATTTTTCTTCTGAAAGATAAAGTTCTTCTAGATCTTAAAAACTTTTTTATGAAAATGATTACTGCAAATTATTTGGTTATCTGGATAAAAAGTATCTTTTCGATTGCACTTTAGCACCTTTCATTCCAAGATTTTTTGTCAACCTATGAAAGTCAATAGATTCGTCAGTTTCCCTTTCTCATTTTGGTTTTACAAGTAGCCACATTATAAACTATTCCCCCAGAACTCTAATGCAACATAATTTAAGATTTGACATAAAAGTATCTTGACAGCACTTAAATAACAACCAAACGTAACTGTAACAAATATGAGAAGAACAAATTTTACGCCACATCACGAAAATGATTCCAATAATACTTACTAAAATACAATTCAAAGCCGAAATTTATTAGTAAGCAACATATGATATTTCCGATTAATATACCAATGACGGTCAGTGGTCGCGCGGTTTAAGGCGTCAGTGCTTGAATCGAGGTGACTGGATCGCTGTGGGTTCGACCCCTGCAGCCGGTAGACCGTATATAAGCTATATTCGTGGAGAGATTGGCAACCTCTCTGCGGGTATGGTAGGGTGGAAGAATGTTGGCTTGGGTCAATGTGAGAGATCGATACCGGTTGACATTTGACTACCCCCCTAATTAATGAGGTTTCCCAGGTTTTCCTCATTCCTGCACTGAATGGTGGTTAGGGCCTACCAACGTAAGTCGTTCCTGGGCGCAAATGCGGCCTGCTTAATAATAATATGCCGCCCCCTCTCCTGCACAAGTCTTCGACTTCTGGACTAATCCTCGTGATTAAAATGAGGGGTAGAGATATTATTATTATTATGACGTCACTTGTGAATTTATAGGCGGGAGGAGCGAATGGAATCATCAGTTTGTTGGTTAACTCCTCTGCTTGGAAATTTTGGGGAACGGCCATTGTCTGGCCTACTGCGTTTAGCAGTCTTTAAACAGTTGCCATAAATCACTATAGAACTCGTCATTGTGTAATTTTATTTAAATCAGTTTAGCTTACATTGTCATAAACTTATGCCAATATCGCGTTCTTTTTTACCTCGTCGTTAAGGCATATTGCTTAGTTAGGTATATTTTCATTAAAGATGAAATTAAGGAGGCATTTTTAGTTCTGTCCCGGAGCTGTTTACTAAACCCAAATGGGATACTTGATATCTTGTTAATGCCTCCCGTAAATTTTACACACCCCTAGAACTTCACCCTTGGACCTTACGCTTCGTGAAGGAAATATGGGTAATGTAGGGTTCGGCGGAGCTGAATTTAAGAACCCCGTCTCTGGGTACTTTATTGGCGTAATAATCCGATGTATTCACTTTGCGACTCTCCTCGGTAGAAGAGCTGGCTGAGGTAATGGGGAACAAGGGTGTGGCCGTATATTCCTGGAAGATTATACGGGCTTTTAGGGTCTTCCCTGCTTAATGCATGTGAGACTCCTAACACTTACACCTAGATGGTTTTATCCGGTTTATTGTGGCGTCAGGCTCGTCTTGTTAATTACATTTCCAGTCACGAGAATGTTTTGTTTCTTATATTTTCAAGTATCTAGACAATAAAAAAAAACCCTTTTGCCTTTACAATTTGCACAATATACAAGGTGATTCAGAACGTATCTAAAAAATGTTGGATTTCGCTCTGCTTGTTTTTAAAAAATTATGTCATTTTTTTTTTTAAATTTAAGGAAGAATTGTACCAGAACCAATTTTGTATTATTTTTATACATTTAGTTGTGAATTCTCGCTTGTAGTATTTTTACACATTTAGCATTCATGTGCACTTTATTGCATATGTTTTATGACAGCTTTTGTCCAGAAAAGTGACTCAAATTATATGGAAAAACACTGTAAATTAAAATACACAATAGGCAATTTGCATATTTTTTTATTTTATTACCAAAATATTATTCAGTTCATTTTATGTGTACTGTGTTAGTTTTATGTCATTCTCTGCAAAAATAAAGCGGTAATAAATTAATAAATTCATTACGTCTTTCCCAACTACAAAAACGCGAGAAATACAAATGGCGGTTATGTGACGTCACAGTGCGTGACATAAATGTCAAAATCGAACTGTCAAAGTCAAATTATTATTTGTTTTGTTGCTGTGCATTGTGTATAATATCCATATAATTATAGTAAATAATGGCAACAGAGAGTGGATTTGTCAAAGGACAATCAGATAACTTGCCCAAAATTGACTCATTGTCAATGTTTACGTTTCTGGAAGAAATTCCAAATTATATGGTGAATAATTTCAAGACGTTTGCGTTTGGCATTACTTTGTTGCTCAGGTACCATTTTCCCGTGACAGTTAAAATTATGGGGTATTACACTTTTTTTAGTTGTAGTCTTTGTACATTCCCATTTAATTTGTGCTGCCAATAATTCTCCATATCTTCTTCCAACTATTAATTTTAAAACGCACATCATATTTATAATTTCTGAATAAAGTGAAAAATAACTTTATGGTGAAATAATCCTCGCAACAATATAACGCCGTTGTGTTCGATAATGTTGCATTCTCTTTTTCGTCTCTATTCATTGAAATGAACAATTTCTTACGCATTTTCTCATGTTTAGGAACTGAGAAGAATATTTTTTCCGGGGTGGTTACCGTAGTGTTTTTGCACTTTGGTACCACACAATACTTATAAAATTTGTGTTTTATCGGTTCCATCCCCTTCGGCAATCCAAAACTTATGTTATAATCAATGCTGGACACCACACAAACACAGATTACGGAAAGTTACAGAACGAGTTCACTAACAGACTTAACTAAACTACGTCGATTTGACAATTTGACATGTGTCACCATGGACGTTTCCATATACTGTGACGTGGACGAATCAGAATGTTGTTTCCGAACCCGTGACTATATTTGAATAAATTGCTATATAAAATAATTAATTATGAAAAATATAAGAACAATTTTACAGAATTAGCAAGATATTCTTGTTAAGTACTTAATATATAATAAAATAACAATATTTTTAAGCATTTAAAAATTTCATGCAAATTGCCTATTGAATGTACAAACCAAAAAAACTATATCATTCTAAATGTCATTCCTAACATATATAAATTATGTTCTACATACTATACAGGGTGTTAAAAAGAGAGTGTAAAATATTTAAGGAGGTAATAGTATGAACCAAAATAAGCAGAAAAGTCTCAATAAACATGGGTCCGCAAAGTAACGGTTGCGGGGATATCGAATGTTTTATGGTTTTTAGCCCGTTTTTTTATTTTGCAAACACGTTGTGTATTTTTTTATAATAGTTGGTTGATGTTTAGTGAAATAAACAGTACGTATTTGACAGTTGTTCTCAGTGCACAAGTTTTGTTTTGCTATGGCTAGTTACTCTAACGCAGAATTAACAGACATGCATTTTGTACTTTGAACATGTTCTGTAACTTTGTTTTTTGTTTGTTAAAAGCTGCCTTTGTCGGTTTATTCCTAATATAATAAAATGTTTGAAAAACGAATAGTGGTCCATATCTTCGCAACCGTTACTTTGCGGACCCATGTTTATTAAAACATTTCTGCTTATTTTGGTTCATACCTCCTGCAATATTTTATACTCTTTTATTAACACCTTGTATATAAACTGCCCGGGTGGTTAAAATATGAGTTCAACCAGTTCTTAAAACAGTTCTTTAAAATAATGATTTGATCGTCAATCGAGGCATGGACAAAAGTTACAAAATGAAAGGGAAAACCTCGTTACGACCTTTTGCATTAATTATCATCAGGTACTCAACATAAATGGGGTGAAATGATTAACCTTTTTAAATCTTTTAACTCTTATCTGGCTAATGGAAGGTTGAATCCTTAAATCACCGAATATAATTTTTTGTTAAATTTATGCATATTCAAGATGATTCTAAAATATACAGTCAAACTTGTACAGTAGAAGCTAGAAGTCAAACTAGATCTTGATTTATCTCGATACCAAATGCATCCCTAACGATAAATCGTCAGTGGATTTTATTGATATTCACTTCAGAACGTGTGTCAAATTTGAAAAAAATATATTCAGACTTCAGAATATCTCACCTTCACTTGGTTTATATGTGAACATACATACATATGAAAGAACAGCCAGTTCACTTTTCTGTCATCTCACCTATGGCATACTGATGAGGGTTAACAATCCCGAAACCGGTCTATGTCTGGTGGTGTGGCCGACAAGTGTTCTCGGCTGTTCGCACAGATACCGCAGGTGTAATTCAATGCCGGTCGGGGCATTAGTCCGCGAAGTACTTGTTACCTGCGGTATCATTTATAGAATATCTTCAGACGTTTAATAGACATTTTTTGTTGTACTTTTTTTATTTCACCTTATAGAAGTTGTAACTCGCGTTGCGTCTGTAGGTAAATTGCATTCATTCAATCGATTTGGACCGCTTTTGGCAAGTTTGGCTACAAACTTTAGAATGACTCTGTAGATACTGAATAGATTTGTTATTTCGTATAATAATTTATCGCGTTTTTCCGTGACTAGCGCTATCAACTTAATTTCGACATCGTACGGGTCCATATGTGCCCCGTCCCACAACAGCATTAATGTCGTTGGTTCTTAAATTTAATATCTAACGTTGGCAATAAATAATATCTAATAGTTTTTCCATTCAATAATATCCTAGAGAGTGTTTTACTATGGAGAATCTACGCCTGTACGTCCAAATGAAAACAGCGATACGTGTCACAAGCTCGTAAAATCACCTACAAACTTTGTTGCATCCAAGCGAAAGTGTAAAAAATAATAGCTGTTTGCATGATGCATATAGGAACTCCAACATTCGAAAGTGAAATAATTTTATTAATCATTTTCATTTTAATCATTCACATATGCACCCTATGCACAAATCCATAAATGCGCTACTGCTTGATACCGATAACAAAACATGGGCATTCGAAAGTTGAATAAATTTTTTACTATTTCATCATTCTCCATATATCACAAAACTTTGAAAGGTATGAGGGCTATAATTTGAACAGACTAAATGTGGAGTTCAGCCGTCTCCCGAATTTGTTTCATGTATTTTCTGGATTGTTTACGGGTTTGAATGGCAATAAAATTTAGCCACAGGCATTATATTTTAGAGGTAGGTAATTATGTTAGGTATCTGTTAGATATTATCTTTTAGGTTCGGACCCAATTGTAATCAGCTGTAAATCACCCTTATTTGCGTTATAGTTAAGATAAAATTTATGGTATACTACGTACTAGATACTGCTTCATGATTCATTTTGCTCCTGGTTTCGTTCTTTCCAGACATGTTGTCTTTGTTCATAATAATGTTTTTCTGTTCTATATTATGTTCTTCAGCAGCAACGTACTTCTTCAAATTCTCCTTAACTATCTCTACGCTTAATAAGAACTTTTACTTTGGTCATCTTTTTTACTTGGTTCTTGTATTTTTTAAGAAACTTTCAGTTTTTTATTGCGTATCAACTAATGGTATCAACATTCTTTTGTATTTTTGCTTGTTTTTAATTGGAACGTTTTTTATTACACATATTCTCTAGTAAGAGCATTCTACTTTATTTTATTATTGACTATATTCTTTATGAATTTTTAAAATAATTTAATAAATAGGTACTTTGTTCTTTATTATTTTATGATTTAGTAAGAAAAGTCTTGACTTTGTTCTTGATATGTAGTTTTTGTTGGAACGATTTTCTTTATTCTTATTTTTGGTACGAATATTCTCCTGTTTTGATTATGTTCTTTAGTAAGAATATTTAAATAAGCGTTCTTTAGAGAGTTTTGTATTTTTTTTATTTTGTTCTGTAACATGAACAGAGGTAGTTCTTTACCATGATCAATGGTGTTCATTAGCAAGAAAATTCTTTATATTGTTCTTCATAATGTTCTAGTTAAAACGTTTTTCTTTATCCTTATTTTATAGTTAAGTTAAAAAATAACATTCTTATTTGCTCTATCTCTGACTATGTTCTTTAGTAAGAAAATTTTTTATTTGTGTTCTCTAATTTCGTTAATTATTTTTTATTTTGCCCTGCAATAAAGAGGTTGCTCTTTATTATGACCTTAATAATGTATAAAATTCTTTGGTTTTGATAATATTTTTAGTTGGAACTGTTGGAAATTCCCAAATTAGAAATAAATAACATTTTATAACAGCTATTTTATACGTGTTAAGATTGATTTTCTTAATTTTTACAATATTTATCAAGAAACTTTTCCTAAGACCTGAAAACGTTTTTAATAATATCTTAATACATTTACACATAATGGTTTAAATAAAATCCACGTTGAAATTTGACTCTTCGCTTTTAAAAAGTAGAAAAACCATGTTTATGAAGTTCTAGGTAAGTAACGAAGCCTCTTTGGATTTTATTGGTTAACTAATTTAAATAATCCATTCATTCCTAATAAAAAAGTATAGTAATATTTGTTATAAAAAGGTTTGTTCTGCTTTGTACCTACTTTGTTGAAAAATGGTTTCATCAAACCTCGCCGATCTTCTCAAAATTTTGCACATCTCCATAATTTATCATTCTAAACAACTTTTTCAAGTAACATTTTGCTATATTTTGAGCAGAAAAGGCACTTTACCTAGAACCAAAATAGTTTTTACTCGGGGCACTGAGCATTTCAAATAGGATTATTTCAAAGATGGTTACTCGTACAGACTTCAGCAAATTTTACCTTTTTCAAATAAAACAGGTAGGAGAATCGATTGTTTCGCTAGTCAGATGGATACACAAAAAAGTTACACACGCAAATATCATCAAAATTTAGCTGTGTATACCAAATTTCATTCATTTATCACAACGCGATTGAGAGATTGCAAAAAAATGATTTCCATTCCTCCCTCTTCAATGGGTCCCTGTGCCCTTAGGAAGCATCTCCGGACCCATGTTGATATGAACTTTTTTACTTAGTTTTAATCATAGAATCGGCCTGTTCAGGGTTGGCAGCTAATTATGAGACACCCTGTATAGGTCTGTTTGTTTCAATCGACTCAAATCACGCATTCTATCACTCCCCAGAATTATTGTAACGACTTGCAAGACACTCTGTATAATCTTACTCCTATTGTTTTATAAGCCATCCAATGGTTGAGCGGCTCCACCTCTGCTATATCGAACTTAATCCCGGAGTCACGTCTCGGACTCATTGCTCCATTGTTCGGTCTGGCAACAAGGTAATGGAAGTTTTAATTACATCCAACTCCCAGAAAGTTTCTTGTTGTTTCTTACTCCACTGGAGGATAATGGACAAGGACGACGGATGGATCCGTCCTCATTTGAATGTATTGCAGCGCGAATAATTCTCAATGGCGGCCGGATCTCACTCCGAAGCGGGGGAGGTTTTATTTTTATTGTCCTTTAATCTTTGGAATTAAGGGCGACTCGGTGGGGAATGATCTCCCGCTAGCTTTGTGCTGCCGGGGATTGGGAAAGTGCCCTATTTATTTGCTTATTAGGATCGTTTTTCATCTGGGCCAGCGATTCAACAATGGCGAAGGCGATAATGAATTGTCGGGGATTTCTTGAATGGGATCTGATACTTTCAACGGCAAGGATAAAACTTCCATGAACTCGGTAGAAGAAAACATATCCTGCTGAGGATCTCTTAAATGGCATACAGGGTGGTCTGTTTTTCATGGCTTATGTACAGGGTGGCTCAAATTATTATAAAACACTTGCGCTTTTCATGACCATTAAAACAGATCCATGTTGCCGGTGCTGAAATATTGTGAAATAGCTGAAAATAAGGAAAGAGCTAATATACAGGGTTAACTATGACTAAATACAAAAATTTTAACCGCGTGCTCAGGCAGGTCTAAAAGATAATCAAAAATTTATTTCCGAATTCTTGCTCGATGTTTAAAAAATGGAGCAAAACCCTCTCTTCCCTCGGAAAATCATCGCCCGAGATGGCTAGATATGTCAACTACCGTGCGGTCGTTTTTTTGTAGTGTTGTCAAGTGTAGAAACGACAAAACTAAACATTTTTATTAATAATAATGCCGAAATACCTGATAGATAACAGTTAATCCTATTAGCCGTAGTATTTTGTATTCATTCTTCGTTCTTTCCTTGCACACTACCAAAACTACATTTTCTCTCCTTGCAGATTCGTCATAATTATCCACTACCATACCAGACATAAAATACTTTATTTAATTACTATGAAACGTTTAAAATTAGTCACTAAAATAGCATAACCTAGAATATTGCATTGCTAGTTGCATTCCCTCCAAACCTCAAAGAACATCCGAAGCTTATTTATACTCTAACATCCGGATTCATCAACAATTTAAATAAAAGCCATACTCCTATTCACTACTATGTATAATACTTACTTTATGATATGTTAACTAATCCGTAGCACTGAAAAGTACTGTTTTTGAATATAAATACTAAATATACAATGGGAAGCGCAAGGAACTAGAGGCCGAAGTTACGCGATTTTTAGACAGGTACAATACTGGGTCTAACTTTTGGCGCAAATAAACAACCTACCTAGCGACGCATGCTTCGCTACCTAGCAACGCATGTTTCGTGAATGAGCGCAAGGCTGGTTAGTCCGACTAACGCGCTTTACACGGGCGCAAAACTGGTTAGTCCGACTAACGCTACGCCCGTTTCATGAATCCGGCTGTAAGGGTCTAAGAAACATTTTTACAAACACTGTAAACATCTTGGGATTAAATATTACTAATTATTTTATGCAAACGTCGATTACTGTTAATATTATTGCTATTATTAGTATTAACAGAATTTAATTCTCCAACAACACAAACAGTTTAAAAATGTATCGCCGTGAAGTGCACCTTTCATAAGTGACACATGGCGTCTGCACTCTGCAGATGCCAAGAAAATAAATATTGCATACTATTACGCTGGTACTATGATTAGTTTGAAATAATTTTTCAGTACTTGATTTTTGCAAATTTAATTTTTCGCGTATTTTCTGTGTATTTACAAACATGTCGTATTCAAATGCCTAGATGACGGATAAGGTGCTGATTTATGGGAGTGTGACAAGTGCATATTATCGTGTGGCAGCGTAATACCAAAGACGTTTTCCGAGTACACAAAATATTATGCTGAATACTCTTTGAACCACATTCAGCAACTGTAAACCTTGGCGGTAAATGTGCGACACGTATTTATGTACATTTGCGTGTATTTTTTTGTTATTTTCTCGACGTAAGTAATCGACCTGGTCATGATCGCCGGACCAAGTAGGTACCTCGCTTTAAACAAAATGAACGGTCGAGGAAAGGAGAGGTCCACAGCAAGTATAAAAATCTTTGCAAGGGCAGGTTTTAATTTAAACAAGTAAGAAAAAAAATGATACATTATTAAAATCTCTCCAAATATCAATATTGGAAATAAATATTAGTAAGATAGGTAGTGCCTCCCTGTGCTACAATATCGTGTTTCTCATAAAATCATTAAATAATAATCTACATTTTGTAATACATTTTTTTTCTTTCAAAGCGGCGTTTGACATCTTTGAGTTTGGCAGAATATACCTAACCTCGCTACTGACAGAAGGCCAGCGACGGCGATAAATAAGGATTTAATATAGTTTTGAAAAACATTTTTTTCGCTTTATAAATAAGTTTGGAAATTTTTTGATAGATGATTCCGTTAATTTTTATATTTTCCTATCTCCTCTTAAAATATTTATACTAAGTCATAGTTAACCCTGTATATTTTTGTTTCTAAAATTGATACCTACTTTCGAAAATATTTACGAACTCTCTCAGTGGTTTAAACACTATGTTGCAGGAATTTTCTGTCGACAGAATCTATGACGCCTGTACTGAATAGCATACGAAATGCCGTGTGACCCATCCTCGCGGATAATTTCCTCGTCTATAAACGACACGGACAAGAAAAACTAATTAGCAGCATGTTCTAATCCAACGCCTCCTTGGCAGACGAGCGGCGCGCCTACTTGATATTCCCGGTCGTTCTCCACTCCATCAAGTAGACGGGACCGAATTTTTCGCGGCATCGGAATTAATTAACGCCCCGAAATTTAATATGAATTAATAGGATCCCTAGGCGGGGCGGCAGAGCGACCAGAAAAACACTCGTTAATATTTCAGTGCTGTCGACGCCAGATAGAAGTTTTCCTTGTTAATTTTGTTCGTAAGATTGGCTAAAGTAACCCGGAAAATCACAGTTCTTGCATAATAATAACATATCTCACCGTAATCTTTGACTTTTTCTGCTTACATTTGAAACATGAGTAAAATATGATTGCTAGGTTAACCAAATTGCTTCATTTAGTGCGAGATCAGTGTATCGCATGTGTAGTAATGAATGCTTAGATTATGTGAAATTTTATTAGAATATAACTTTTATCGACTGTTGTCTCTAAAGACGTCTGAAATTGTTCTTCAATAAACAACTATCAAGCATCCTTATGGAAATTTAATCTGTCACCATATCCAATCGTCAATATCTGGTCATACAGGAGAGGAGTTTTTGACCGATCTGTCTCTCCATCCAGATATTTCGCGTCTGCAGATTTGGTCTGGAGTGCCAAATAGTTCAGTCACCACTAAAGTAAATTTCTAAAGAGAGAAGTCTGGAGAAAATAGGACTATTGTAGATCTGATCTGTCACAGATAAACAGACCGATTTGATCTGTGGCAGATTAAATTTTTCCAAAAATTTCGCCTGTGTCTGTTCAGCTTCAAAAGTCTTGGCACCCCTTTTTAAGAAGTAATCCGATTTATCAGTTTGACCAGACGTGGTCTTACATCAAGAGGGTTTGTCAAATTACCTAATTGCGCATTGTTTAAATATACCACGGATTTTGGTAAGGCTCAAAGTGTTCCCTTTCCAGGAAAGGCTAATTTCACTGAAATGAACCGAAGGATAATGAACGTAACAGTCCTTCGAAGTCATTTTATGCGAACACAGCCGAAGACTGTCGACAAGTACCATAAGAACGGTTTTACATTCCTCAAATCTAAGGACGAGAAGTCCTTTAAAAGTGTCTTGGTTTTTATCTCGACATAGAACTCCACATCGCCAATGGGCTGATGAGCACAGAGATTGGGTTTTACCATAATGGAGCAACGTAGTTATTTCGGATGAGTCACGATTTGATCTACAGAGTGATAGTCAGCAGGAAAAGGTCTGGTGGGGTCCAGACAGATAGAAATGACTCTCTTTTGCCAGAGAAGTGGTCCTCTATCAAGGGGATCAGTGATGCTTTGGAGAGGTATAATGTTTGGTCTCGTACCCCACTTATTTTTATTGAGTGAACAATGACAGGTACCATATACGCTTAAAATATTATTGAAGCATTAATTCACTCTTGCGCAAGAATTTGGGCAAATTTCAAAATACTAATATTTTTTTACGTCCAGCAATCCTTTTGTAAAAAATAGAATGAGTATTTCACAAATAACAAAAAAGTTTAAGGAAATTATAAATACTGTGCGGAATTTTTCACCACCCGGTATTTTGCGCAACATGTTAAAATTTTCTTGCGTTTTATATCCTCCAAATAAAATAGCGTAGCAAATATAAAAGTACGACAATAAATATAAACTCAACTGTAATAATTAATACGTAATTTCCATAAATATAAAACTCCTCCAAGCAGGTAGGCATTTTTAACACTTCCGTGCTTTGCGGGTAATATACTTTTGCTCTCATGTCTTGAATCCTTGCTCTCGCGTAGCGCTTAGATCATTAAGCGCACGGTTTGTTATATGGAGGCAGTTATATCAAATGAGGTCTCGTTCTCTCTTCTAGTATTACATCTTCCCCGCTGTTGGCAGGGCGAAAGTGACAAGTTTATAATAAACAGGAAATATTATCTTATTAAGAGTTGATGTAATGTAGAAAAAGAAGCAAGCAGAAGCGGAACATTTGTCTTAATGCGAGGACAGGATTTATAATCCCCTCCCTGAATTTTTGCAGGAAGGTGCCGACATTTTATGACGGCTGATTTAATATCCAGTCGACGTTTCTTGTTTCAGTTCTCATTTCACCAGACGTGATGTTGTTTGAATTACTTCCGTTTTTTTTGGAGGAAATTTTTCAGGAATTTGTTTTCTGTCTTAGATACTAATTCGGTCATCATTTTAAAGGACTTTACAAGAGTAAAATGTAATTAATTAGTTTTTACAAATGAGTCTAAAATTTCCAAGGTTTATTGCGAGAACATTTATTATTTTTCATATATTTTCAGGTATTAACAATATTGTGTGAAACTAACTACTCAGTGGACAAAAGCCCCAACCTGCGTTGAATTACACCCACAATATCTACCCATATATTCCTTATTATTAGCTTTTGTAACAAGTTTTTACTGTTTAAGAAAGGTATTTTAAGCTAATATGTATCAAATCTCCTACAATTCCTATCAATGAAGTCATATGTATGTTCTCTGATACCAAACATCTAGGTATGCTAATGAACATCCACAGACAAAACTCTATACAATAATTATCTAAAAAATTTAATATATTTACTAACCTCTGGAGTGGGAACTCGAAATTCAACCACAATAATTGAGATCTCACTTATTTCTGCGTTTTATAAAGGATCGCTTCATCAGGTGGCCTCCTTTAGTCAAATATCTAACTATAAAAATGATTATATCAATAAATTAAAATTATTTGAAATTGAATGTCAAAATGAAATATCGACAACGTCAAACTGATTAACTGTCAATGAATATCATAACAACCTACTAAAATAAATAAAAATTAATAAAAAAATGATACCTTTTATGTATATTTTTTTCATATACTTTCAGGTATTAACAATATTGTGTGAAACTAACTACTCAGTGGACAAAAGCCCCAACCTGCGTTGAATTACACCCACAATATCTACCCATATATTCCTTATTATTAGCTTTTGTAACATTTTTACTGTTTAAGAAAGTTATTTTAATCTAATATGTATCAAATCTCCTACAATTCCTATCAATGAAGTCATATGTATGTTCTCTGATACCAAACATCTAGGTATGCTAATGAACATCCACAGACAAAACTCTATACAATAATTATCTAAAAAATTTAATATATTTACTAACCTCTGGAGTGGGAACTCGAAATTCAACCACAATAATTGAGATCTCACTTATTTCTGCGTTTTTATAAAGGATCGCTTCATCAGGTGGCCTCCTTTAGTCAAATATCTAACTATAAAAATGATTATATCAATAAATTAAAATTATTTGAAATTGAATGTCAAAATGAAATATCGACAACGTCAAACTGATTAACTGTCAATGAATATCATAACAACCTACTAAAATAAATAAAAATTAATAAAAAATTTTACCTTTTATGTATAGTTTTTTCATATATTTATATATAGAGGTTAGTAAATATATTAAATTTTTTAGATAATTATTGTATAGAGTTTTGTCTGTGGATGTTCATTAGCATACCTAGATGTTTGGTATCAGAGAACATACATATGACTTCATTGATAGGAATTGTAGGAGATTTGATACATATTAGCTTAAAATACCTTTCTTAAACAGTAAAAAATGTTACAAAAGCTAATAATAAGGAATATATGGGTAGATATTGTGGGTGTAATTCAACGCAGGTTGGGGCTTTTGTCCACTGAGTAGTTAGTTTCACACAATATTGTTAATACCTGAAAATATATGAAAAAACTATACATAAAAGGTAAAATTTTTTATTAATTTTTATTTATTTTAGTAGGTTGTTATGATATTCATTGACAGTTAATCAGTTTGACGTTGTCGATATTTCATTTTGACATTCAATTTCAAATAATTTTAATTTATTGATATAATCATTTTTATAGTTAGATATTTGACTAAAGGAGGCCACCTGATGAAGCGATCCTTTATAAAAACGCAGAAATAAGTGAGATCTCAATTATTGTGGTTGAATTTCGAGTTCCCACTCCAGAGGTTAGTAAATATATTAAATTTTTTAGATAATTATTGTATAGAGTTTTGTCTGTGGATGTTCATTAGCATACCTAGATGTTTGGTATCAGAGAACATACATATGACTTCATTGATAGGAATTGTAGGAGATTTGATACATATTAGCTTAAAATACCTTTCTTAAACAGTAAAAACATTTATTATGTTTTTAAAGAAAATTTTCAGAAATTTGCTTCCGTTTTTTTTTGAGGAAAATTTTCAGAAACTTGTTTTCTGTCTTAGATATTAATGCGGTCATCATTTTAAAGAAATCAAATGTAATTAATTAGTTTTTACAAATGTGTCTAAAATTGAATTAAACATAGATTTAGGAAGAGGGAGATAAACCAAAGACTATTGCGTATCTTGCCAATTTCTCACTCTTCTCACCCACCAATCACATCAATTTGAATCATGCCATTTGGTACAAATAACAATATGTAATACTTATTAATTTCTAAGTAACAGAATAATGTCTTGGATAACTGCACTAGATTTAAGGAGTGAGTATATGTTTCAATACTTATTCGAATGTGTGCTTTACATATAAAGGAAACAAAAACATAAACATATTATGGACAATCCTTCATCAAAATTTGTGTCAACTTTTAAATATTCATTTTAAAACAAAATGCATTTACCTGTCACTATTCTAAAATTATTAAGTAAGCAGTAGGTATATAATAAACTATTTGTATTTAAAGTTCACTGACTTTCTTGTTTTATTATGTTTTAAATGTATAATAAAAATGTTTAATCAGTACCTACTGTTTTCTTAATTATAATTTTATAGACTATAAAATATACTAAATATGAAAAATAAAAGTAAATACTTCACATTTCTCATGATTATAACACTCAGACTTATGTGAAAATAAATGATAATCAACAAGTAATTTAATACAAATTAATACAAATAAGTAATCATAATCGTTGAGATTTTTTTTAAGAATTACTAAACCACATCTGTCTAAGGCTTAAGGCTTTTAATTCAATTATCTTGTTAAAAGACTTTGTTTGTGTCTGTGGAATTGTTCACTAGCATACCTAGATGTTTGGTATCAGAGAGCATACATATGACTTCATTGATAGGAATTGTAGGAGATTTGTTTTATACAAAGCTTTCTAATACAGTAAAAAAGCTTGAATTATTTTGTACTTTCCACAATAATCAATAAATCCTAGACATATTTTCAGCTGTCCTCCGGTGAGCATTGTTTATACGTTGTTTCTTAGTTTTTAACTATCTTTCGAATTTTTTTAGGTTGTTTTTCAACTTACATAATGAATGGATATCATGAGAGACTTATTTGGCATATTAAATGTGTGTGAAACGACAGCAATTCTAAACCGTTCGCTTAAGCAAAATACGGTTATTTAGCCACACAATTACGGTAACCTCTTGTCGGAAGTCTGGCAACGCAGGGAACAGGATAACATAATTTAACTGTGTTTAACAAGTGTCCGTTGACTTCGGCAACTGCCTAGTCACCGTTTGACGCCAGCATGCAAATTGCGTACACAAAAAATCAAATATTAATAGAATTTAAAATTGGAATAGAATACGAAATTAGTAATGACTATTAACGAGAATGGAAAAAAATGTAACATTTCAGGTATCGGGTAAATTACATTGTACCGACTTCATTTATGCATTGTATGCGCCAGATCGCAGCATCTCTCAGGCTCCCATCCTCGTTACTTTCCGCTGCCGCACACACAGAACAACATCTTGCCAGGGTCGTACTCAGGCAGCGATCGTCTGAATTTCAAGATTCTCAAGTTACAAGTGAAGTATACTCGCGTCAAGAATTCAGACGTCTTACGTCACGGCTGACGTTACACATTTGTTTTTATTGTCAACGTAATTTTCGATATTTGGTCGCGTTAAGAACAGTAATTTTTTGCAATTTAGTGCAATTTATAATGCAAACTTTTAGTGTAGTATATAGTTTTATTACTATCAGTTGCAGTTTCTTAAATATTTTGATGAAAATGTAATGAATTATTCATTTGTTCGTATGACGTAAGTCGTCTGAATTCTTGTCGCGAGTATAGCTAATAAGTAGGATAGTTAAGAAGACATTAGGCATAAAACTGCTTTGACAAAGAAAGGGGTTTGTGTGGAGTATGGGCGCCCTACTGTTATTTTATGATGCAATACTTAGAACATTTAGGGTGGGTGGGAAAACTAAAAAATAACCACGATTTATCAACAGCTATTTTATTAAACAATTATCGAATAATTTGTATCCAGTACGGCCCTGAAAACAGCGGTTATAAGGACTTACGTGATTTTACTGGCTTCGTATTCTAACTGCATAAACAGATATACGTTGTCGAATGGTAAGAGGTTTTTTACTCTGACATTTTTCAAGGAAAAAGCGCAAGTAAATGAAACATATTTTAAAAAACGTTTATCTTAAACTCAAAATTATATTTTTTATAGGTAGACGTAAAATAATAGTAACTCCACACTTATACGGGGTGATCCACAAGTTATCTAAAAAAAAAATAAGGATGCGTCATGAAAAATGGAGTCGATAGTTTTTCAAGTGTCAAAAATGGCTTACGTGTAGATTAGGATATTGTTTTAATTTATGCTGAAGTGAAAATGCTTTAGCAGAAAAAATTTCCGGTAAACATGTGCCAAATACAGTTACTTCTAACGTGGTGTGCAGTTAGTATAAGAGTAGTGCAATGCGGACGTGACATGGGAAATTTGCAATCGAATCGTGGAAGAGATGAACGCCCAGGGTGTCCACGACGTATTGCAGCAGTGGGGAGTATCATACATAACACTCAATTATATCCGTACTATGTACAGCGTGGCCAAGCATTAATACCAAGAGATTGGATAAGGAGGTCCGATACTATGGCCGCCAGGATCTCATGACTTTAAATCCGTTGGCCTTCTTCTTGCTGTAATTACAAAAAAAAAGAAGTATAGGGGAACCGATCTAAATGGTCTAAGCAGTGGTTGCTTAAAAGAGCCGAATTTTCTCACATTACTTTATTGAAATTTCATATGGCCTATGTTTTCATATGCTTGTCACTGTAGTCTATTATAGATTTAACCTTCCAAAGGCAAAGATGATATCTGTACATATAAATAAACGAGTGATGTCAAAAAGTCACATGAAACAGTCATAATAAGCCATTATTTACTATAAAATTCAAACGGAAGATTGAAACTAAAATGATTAAACTTTTTTTAAACGTAACGGTGTAGCCAGTGACAAGCTTGTATACGTTGGAAATATCCGGCTGAACCTGATTGCGTTCCAGCCAAACAATTGACTGTAAGTAAAGCATAAATTGAACGATTTGTGAATTGACACGGTTCGTCTTACTTGACTTATAACTGTATATAACACGGTATCTACACGTAAAATGAATGAAAAGGCTATGCGCATCCAATTTTGGCGAATAATTTCCAAGATGCCAGAAATAAGGCAGTAGCTGCAGCACTGTAGCCATTGTACGTGGTTTACAATAATAATTATACTCTCTCAAAACAGTTTTTGAACTTCTGGAAGTTTTGAGTAGAAATTTCATTAAATCTCTGTTGGTGCGTGAAACAACTAAGAACTAATGTTAAAAAATGAAAGTAGATTTTATTACAAATACGTCAGCAGTTCAAACCCCAAAAATCGTTTTAAAGAGTGGCATACTTATCGCAAACGATTGTACGCATCTAATCGACAAGTAGTTCTTTTTTACTTTATGTAAGCTAAAAATAAAATGACAATCCAAGCTCGATTGGTCTTAATATGATGCCGGTGGTTGACCGCACGCGCAAGTGGCATATAACTAGTTCTAAAGTGATTTTTGGTTATTTTAAGGAATGCTGAACGTAGTAGGTACCCCAGAAAATTGTCGTTTCTTACACGATAAATTAACACAGGACCGGCGTTTATAATCTGACCCTATTTATGCACTATTAACGCCATATCATGTATGAATTTTTGTATGCATCCCAGTGGCGTGCAATGCCAGTTACAATAGGGTAGGCAAACATTTAAATTAGTTACTACTACGATCTTCTTCGGAAATGTCAGTGTTAGTATAATAGTCAATAATTGATTTGGACATTACACTTAAAGCTAAGTATTTTTAAAACAAAAACAGTGGGTTCTTTCTTGCATTAGAAACCGAGTAACAAACACACTGAACACACAGTCGAGCACGCAGTCTATTAGATTAATGAATAATGATTATAAAATATTAAACGCTATTATTTTTTATAAATCAGGTCAATACGGCGGTCATTTTTTAAAAACTCATTTAACACATCATCATAAAAATTAGTATTTTGTTTTAGGTCTTGCATAAGTTCTTTTTGAATTGAAATAACTGCTAAGTTGCTTAATCTCTCTTGTCCCTGAGTGTTTCGTAAGTAGGTATGAATTCGTCAAATCGGAAAAAGATCGTTCTGCCGAAGCGCTACTAGTTGGTATCGTCACAAGCTTGGCTAATGTAACAAGTTGCGGAAACACGTGGCACATTATGTTTTTTTAGCAAAATCTAATAATTTCAAAGGCATTGAGACCGGCAAATTCCGATGAAGAATATAAACAAATCAACTCGTTTTTTAATCTGTCAATATCAAATCGTTCTTTATATTTTGGTTCTAGCTCCGAAAATATTTCGTCAGGAAAATTATCTTTGAATTGCGAAAATGAATCTAGATCAAGAAGGCGAAAAAAATGCAGCTGGTTAATTTCATTATAACGATCAGAAATTTCCATTTTGATATTGTCCAATATTTCTCGAAATATTCGCTTATAATGTACTTTTACATCATTAATATTCCGCTTTCTTGTTGGCTCGCCGCAAATAGTTGTAGTTCTTTCATAAATTTTGTCAGTTGTTGTAAAAGTTATCAATAAAGTTTTTAAATCCTTCGATTTTTTTTTAAATAATAGCCAATATCTACGATTTTTGATTTTATTATATTAAAAAGAATATCAGTTTGTATAAATATTGCATTAAAAATTGCTAAAAAATTATTAAACTTGCAAAGTAAATTCGTACATTATCTAGCTGCTGAAAGTGTTTCGCTTCATTTTTGCATTTTCGTTATCGGTCGGGTCAGCTCGACTCAGATCGACTACCGCCAAGCAGTGCTTTAGCGCTCCATATGAATTTGTATTAATCAGCCGAGACTGCTTTGCTTTCTTTTTAAATACGTTGCTTATACAAAGTAGAGCAGTGCGCGCTGAGCGCCATAGAGAAACTTAAATAAAATTACCTCTTGCGCCAGCGCCGAGAGGTATATAATTTATTATTATGAGTTTTAAGAGAACTGAGACAGGATAGAGCATAGTAGATAGTATATCTTTTTTTTTAACAAAAAAAAGTGTATTGGTGGTATTGGTAACTTTTCTAGGGTAGGCAATGCTTTTATGCTTCTATTGTATGCACGCCACTGATGCATTCTAGTCGTAAACAGCCTCAAGCGCCCTCAAGAGTAAACATTTTCTGTACCCGCTGTCTGCCGTTCTGGTCCGGCCCTGGCGGTCGTTCTCCCGCCTTTTACCTCGCAGGCCCGCTCAAAGCCAAATTCCTTAACCTACAAACACCTGTTGGAATGCGGCTTCATTCTTCCTTTTCTCACGGCGGCCGCCCCGGGCTGAATCGTTACGAACTTGGAAACTACGAAATTCACTGACTGCCGCCGCGACTGCTGGGTCCCATAGTTCGGGCGAGTGGTCGGTCCAATATTCGGCCCGCGAGGGGGAAGGGGAGCAACTGTTTTGATCCCGGACGGTGTGATATCTGGAGATGCATAACAGACGACACCGGTGACTTTGACCCTTCATTATGAACTGCTCAACCCGAAGACGTGATTGCTATCTGATCACAAAGAGGATTTGATTTGGAGAAGGTTGTAGAATTCGACATCAAGAAAGTTTGTAACACAGTGGAAATATACGTAGTTACATGAATAGAATAAAATATCTCATACCTCATTACTAATATACAGGGTTAATTATAACTAAGTAACTTATTTATAAAGCTAAATTTTTTTTTAGAAACTACATTAAATCTCTATTTATCGGTGACTGTCTGCCTCGAGATTATAGATTTATTCTTGCAGCACTTGGAAATGGTTTGAAACTGTCAGAAATATGCGATCAGTTAAGTTAAGATCAAGTTACCAGTTAATTTAACGCAAGACGTTGGACGACCATTACTGATAGTTTCAAACCGTTTCCAACTGCTTCAGGATTAAACATCGTTGTCACATCATGTTTACATGCATAATATCGTCTAACACATCAGCGTGTTATTCAAATTTACCCGCATTTCCCGCATTTCTTTCCCCCCAAATTTGTAGATCACGCCACACATTTGGAGGGGGGATGGAGAGAATAGTGAGAATACAAGCTGTAAGCAGTAGTGTGTTTATTTCGGTCTCGCGTATTCGTCGTAAATGCATAATTTTACAAATTCCGAATATGAGGAAATGGTAGTGTTATATGGAGAATGTTTACTAAATGCGACTGACCCTAATTTTATTAATAAAGTGCTATGGACGGATGAGTGCAGTTAGCAGGTTAGTACCATATTACTTAAAAAACAATACATTTCTAGGCTAGATGTACGTAACTACAAACTGAATAATTAATTGTACTTACGAGTAATACTAAAAATTAATTTTTATTTGTAAAACATAGTGAAAACGTAATATCAATATTATTAAACTGTAATAACCTAACATTCGAAAACATTTATTTATTATCTACATTTGTTTTTATTAACAAATAAATCAATATTTAAGGGAAATTCATTCATATATATAGATTAAAAAAATAGCTTTACTCCTTGTCGTTAAATAACAGCACAAAAACTAGGTAACTAGGTTATTGATTTAATAATACGGTAGATCAAGGTTCACTCTCGATAACTTAGATTAGCGGCGTGCCATTTCGGTCTTGGACAGTTTTCTGTCGACAACACGATGTTTTTTTATTATTTAGTATTTAAACACGAAACACTTTTCAGCTTCTCTTAATAATTTACCCATTGGGTATAGGTTTTTTATATAATATACGTAAATAGTTTATTACTCGGTTTATTATTAGACACGTTGGAGTTTTGTTGCAGTCATAAGAGACGCTTTGTTGTCAACGTATGGGCAGGAGTGTACGGATATCGTTTGATTGGGCCGTATTTTCTACCGGAAAACCTGAGTGGACCGCGTTACTTGCAATTTTTACTAGAATTATTTGATTATTATTATTTGATTTCATTGGATATTAACATTTTAAATTATTATTGGCTGAAGTTGAACTGAGCAAGAAAAAATGATATTCTAAAATAGTCAGTACATCCATTTATTTGTGATGTCTAAAACCTAGGTAGGTAGGTACGAGAAAAATATTTCAACTTGACAACATTGCATCAGATCGACATCGAGTTGAACTGTGAGCTGTAAACAACCAAGGTTGTGAACAGTCAGTGACAGTCTGAAAAGGAGGTTTAAAAAAATATTTTTTGTATTTCGAACGCAAAATTCATTTGCGATTTCAAATGAATATTTCCTTTCTTGAATGCAAAATTACCATTTCGCATTCTAGATACAAAAATAATTAGTTGCTTCTAATAAAAAAGATAAAAAATCAATATGTAACAAAGTAAACAGAAAAAAAAATTAATTACTGTACTACACTACATAAGGAGCAACAACAACCAATATGTGTATTATCCATTTAATAGAGACAACTAATGTATTATACATTGCGCTAAACCTGTTAATATCTATAAGTACTAGTCTTTATACAGGGTGTTTCAAAACAAAGGCGAAAAATTTCAGTCCCATAAACCACTCTCAAAATGTTAAAATATTACAAACCATTTGCTATCTGTCAAAGCAACAATGGAAACATCTGGAAATTGACAGCAGCCAACTAGTTTTTCCTAATAATGGGTGTAGTAAAACTGCCTCTTCCCGACGTGCAATACTTTACATTTTATATTTTAACGTCGAAACAGTTAATTTTATCAAAAAAATATAAGAGAGAAAAAAGTTTCTAAATGAATCGGCTTAATCTAATTTATTTTTTTTACGTCGTTAAGGAAGTTTTTTGAAAGTATAGTTAAAAACACTGAAAGGGGTAGTTTATTTCAACCCTTTCCAATTATTTTCAAAAAGTGAAAAAATATGTCACAAGTGTATTTCGATGATGGTAACACTTCCACAAAATTTTACCATTCCCACGCTTTTCATTTCCAAGAAAAAACAATAAAAACTCTCTTTTTTCCGCCATCTTTGCAAGGTGATATCTCCCAAATGGTTGAGTTGTGATCCAACGTTTATATAACAAACTACCTTTTATTTTCAACAAGGAATCACTCCCTGAAATGTTTCGCCTTTGTTTTGAAACACCCCGTATAAAATTTTACAAGCAATTTAATTCAGGAAAACTCGCCGACTCTTCGATTTTTGGTCGTTGTCGACCGCACTATAAGATGGATTTTCCTCGGCCTCCTAGACCGAGTGGACCTCACGTTAAGTCGTTCGCATGTTTTGATTCGTTCCTGATTAAGTTCGGTTTTTTGTTTGCTCTGCATTTAAATAACGAACAGGTACCTGTTAGTTAGTTAATAATTTATCGATGTTGTAACGTTATTTTTACGTACGGGGAAGCGCTATTTAAGACCACAAACCGGTCGAGGTCGCGTTAGTGGGGATTAATTTGTTCGATGAGTGTGGCATCCACTGATTTCTTAATATGCCCCATCGGAATTTCTCGCTGTATACTACTGAGAGCAACAGGTGATCGCCGCGGTCGCGATGGAATCGACCGAAAATGGTCAGATTTCCACTCAAAATGTACAGGGTGGTGTGCTACAGAGGATAAGGCGATTTAACAAAATTTACCTCTAGTCAAAGCCCCATGTAGACATATCGCTGCTTTAAAATTATAACGTTTTATTGTTGTTCTATAAACAAGAAACACTTGGAACATTCCATGGAGGCAAACTCAAAAGGTTATATCAGGAAAACGCATTTTTTCGAAAACGGTTAAAGATATTTTTTACTATATTAGAAAGGTATTTTAAGCTAATATAAATCAAATCTCCTACAAAAGCTAATAATAAAGAATATATGGGTAGATATTGTGGGTGTAATTCAACGCTGGTTGGGGCTTTAGTCCACAGAGTAGTTAGTTTCACACAATATTATTAATAAAATATATAAAAACGGTTAAAGATAGGTATAGGTTATGTTACATAAAAGAATTTCATGGCGAATTGAATAAAAATACCGGGGTTTCCGTTTAAAAAAGTTGACGACGACATCATAATATTTTATTGACATGAAAACTGGTTTAAGGGCGCCGTATTCTTGAAATAGTGTTTTCTACAAATACAAGTAATTTTAGACATTTAAGAACTGAATAATATAGAGTTCAGCAAATAACAATAATGTTATCTCATGCCACCTGCTAATATTCAAAGGTACCAAAGTAAAATCAATATACGTCAGAAATCGATCTATCCAATGAAATCTTTCAAAATACATGTTTTTTTTTAATTCAGCTATAGATGTAAACATTGTTATAACATAAACTTACATAGTTTTGCATATAATATTGTTCACTTTTGTTTATAATTATGTGAAAATAATTGTTAAAATGTGGTGTTAGAAATAGCGAAATAATGTGTGTCATACAAATGCACTTTAAAAGTTATTATATTATTATTATATTAATTGTTAAAATGTGGGGTTAGAATAGCGAAATAATGTGTGTCATACAAATGCATTTTAAAAGTTATTATATTATTTGAGGGGAGTTTAAATAGAAAAAATGTATAAACAATACATCAATAATTTTATTTTTGATATTACTTTTGCTCTACGTGTTTTATTTTTCTAAATTTCAGTACCTAAAAGACACCACAAATTTCATCATTTTCGGGCGAGAAATACAGCATCTATTTTGGTCCCGTTAAATTTAAAAACATATTATTTTGTTAAAATAAACCTATTAAATTTTTTACAGAATATAGTACCGAGTTAATAATTGAAGGTTAAAATTTTAACTTTGGCCTTGACCTTAAAATTTAACCAAAAGCATTACAGATAAATAAAATAAATATTATTATTTTGGTGTAAAGAAATATTCTAGGATTATTCACAACTTACCTAAAATAATTAAAAGAAAGATTTCACTACCTAAAAATCTCATGGATAGATCGCTTTCTGATGTTACATATTGATTTTACTTCGGTACCTTTGAATATTCGCAGGTGGCATGAGCTAACGTTATTTGCTATAAACTCTATATTATTCAGTTCTTAACTGTCCAAAATTACTTGTAATTGTAGAAAACGCTATTTCAAGAATACGGCGCCCTTAAAATTTAACCTATTGAATACGAGTATAAATCACGATTGGTATAATAAATCTCTATTGTTTATTTCCACATAAATGTTATAATGGCACATCAAATTAATTATATTTTATTGGATGAAGCTGACAGGATGGAATAAACGTAAATAAAGTGTATTATTTGTATTTGTTGATTGATAGTTTCATATTTACCTCTTATTTACTTTCGACTACAATAAAAGTTTGAGGGATCAAAGCAATCCGTTTGATTTAACTGATTGCTGATTGTTCTTTTAAGTAACTCTTTAGACTTTCAAATTAAACTGCCATTTGTTTAATCAATTATAATTTACTTTAAAAAAGTCAACAATTAACTGGATCTGTTTTTTGTCTTGCGTGGGGAACGTTTTTTTTTTCATCCCCCATACTCGGGTAAATCACAAGAATCTTGTAAATTGGTTACTAAAACACAAACAAATTTGTACTAATCCAGTAATCGAGCTTATGTTATCACAAATCTACAATGTTTACCCATAGAAAAATATAAATATATTCTATATATGCTTTTACCTTACTGCTAACTTCACTAACACTGAAATATTAACATACACCTATAAAATAATTTTAACTGGGCCGTTAAAAAAACTTAACAGAATACCAATTGGAGTTATTTTTAGCGGTAGGGTTAACATTAATATTTTAACCGGATGGTTATTTTTAATCTATAAGATACAGAATACAGCTGCTAGAATCTTATGATTTTAAGGAGATGGAATCACTTGATACTGGTGTTTTTGTAGTATCAACGGGCAGCAAATTATACTTTACGAGGAAAATCGACCAGTTATACAGCAAGTTTATCTGATCAGTGTTTATACGAGGGATATAATAAATATTGTTGTGTTAGTTATTAAAATTTTAATTAATTGTGAATTTGATTTCATTCGCACAGCTAAATAAATAATATTAATAAAATCCTGATACTATGACTAATAAATTGAACAATGGTACCAATATGGTTCCATTTAAAAAAATTGTGTTATGCTCTAGAATTGAAGATGAACGTTATTTGTTCATAAATCGCATAATTTAGTAATTTCCATGGGATACTGAAATAAATTATTTACGTATATGTCAAATGAAATTTATTAATTATACATGGTATCCCAAATGTCAGTATTTCAGAACATAAACGAAAAAAAGAGTACACCATTTGTTAAACGTAATTATGAACAGCAATGAATTCACTAGAAGGTATTCTAATTTAAATTGTAACCAATTTAATTTTAGTGACCAAAACGTTTAACGCATTAAATTGTCTCATCTTCAAGGACAAGCCTTTAGAAGAAACATTTTTAAATAACGACGTATTATTTACCACCAAGCACACTAATGTTGTTCCTTTAGGGAATGCACTCTGTAGGCTTATTACTTACTAATATGTATAAAAAACCCTCTCGCTTACCTGCAGGTCACTTACAAAGCGCTGTAAATCTTTATTTCTCCTTCTCGGGGGTGTGCCTACACTAGACAATAAACGTAGTCAGAAAGCACCTACTCATTATTTATAACTTCCACTACATCAAACCATCCCATTCTTCTACAGAACTTACCTATAAAAATTCGACAACGACCAAAACAAGTCGAGAACATTACTCTTCATTTATAACACAGCGTAAAAAAGCATGCAGCGATTTAATTTATGCACTAATATTGTCAATAAACAGCAATAAAATAAACACGGATTCCTTTAATTTCCTCTTTACTTTACTCTTTTCCTAGTATTTTTGTGTTATTCTGAATAAGATGACCGTTTTTTCACGCCTGTTCACCAATTTTTAACTTTTCAAATTCTCCTATTATAAAGGTCTCCCCAATTTAATGTTTACTACACCGAGAGAATAAAAAGGTTAGATTTACTCAAAAACGGTTAGATTTACGGTTATGTATGGCGAACCGAAATATTACTTCACTTAACGTTTTAAAAATGTCAATAAAAAATAAATATTTGTTAATTCAATATTCCGTTATTATTTTAGTTCGACGTAAAATTATTGGTTAGAGGGAAAATGGTCTTATTCAATCCACGATGTTGATTTTATTCAAGCAGCAATTATGAAACAGTTCTGTAAACATAATATTGGTAATCTAACGTCTGAAAAGGGTAAATTTTGTGTTTGCCTTAATAGTCTTTAAATGTGATAGTGCACGCCAATATTTTTAGGATAAATGACGTCAGATGTGAGAGGCCGAGAGGGAATATCTCTTTTCATCCACATTATTGCGCTGTAGGTCAGTGTAGGTAGGACCGGACGCCTTATAGAGGTGGGCCTCCGGACCCTTTTCTTCGTTCAGCCTCGACTGCGTTTGTGGCCGATGCCGGCGGTTCATCTAGGGGTCTTCTCCTAACCCTTGTCCTGGCAAACCCCGTCGAAGAGGGTTTATTTTCTAGCGCCCTCCAAGATACGCGAAATGTAACAGACGACATCTAGCGGTCATTAACTACTCCGTGTCGGACGGAGCATGTGCAGTACAAATAGCCAACAAAAAATAATTTTCAAGTAGAAGACTGGATATTTTAGTCAATATTCCATATTGTTAGAAATTAAAGTTGTTTTTGATTGGAGAAAATTAATCAGAAATGTTTAATTTAATAATTTGACACCATTAAGTCAAACAAAATAACAGTTAATTTAATATCGGTGTAGTTTTATTTCAAACCATAATGAAAATAAAAGCAATAAAGAAAGTTGTGCGTAAATAAATAATACTTAATATAAAAGAATAACTCGTAGATGGAACAAGCTGATTTAACATCAAACATGAGAAATCGTTGAATTAAGCAGTAAGTCGTCAATATTTTTTTTGTTATTGTTTAAATTGTCAGCGATATTTTATTTTAAGAAAAATATTCTTCCGGCAACGATCAAGATCAAGAAAACTGTTGCCCAAGGCCAAGAGTTTGTCTCTTCACAGGCATGCACTTGGTATACTGTAGACGTATTTTTTTTTAATTTTGAATAGTCTAGTTCTTGATAAAATAAAATAAACAAAAAAGTAACAAAAAATTCCGCAAATAAGAACAGGCAATATCAGTATTATATTATTTTATTTGAAACAGCTTTAGAAACAACTGTATAATACTTTCGTGTTTTAAATTTTTCAGCATCTACACTATCATTACAAATCAAATACAAAATTGACAAATAATGCATGTAATTAGAACAGAATAAGGTAAACGTATTTAAATATGTATTTAGTACTCTTTTTAATTAATTTGACATTCGA